>JAGSMS010000021.1:77500-4877500 GCA_029286595.1 Bhutanitis thaidina | reverse complement strand
TAGCCCATTTTGTCCGTTCACTTTACTAATAATTAACTAAGACAATTGCCAAACAAATATTATTTCCATTAAACAATGGATGAAAGTATGACTAGTGATCAGTCGGCTCTTAATTTTCAAAATTCTAAACCTTTGTCACGGACCGCATAACAATTGCGCTACATGACTGTTTTGTATTGAGAGGACGCGGGGTCACGATGCACACATGCAAACCGAACGAGGGCTCCTTGCACACTGCTCCACCTCCTTAGTGGTGGGGCTATCCCTAGGTATACAATACATAACGTTTCCCTCCCCGTGTAGATAAGTATTATATAAATATGAAAATATTAACAATAAAAAAAAAACTGTTTACAGTTCACACTACAGGACGAGTAGCGTTTTGATATTTCATCGTCATCGTCATTTCAGCCTATCACAAGTCCACTGCTGAACATAGGCCTCCCCCAAAGATTGCCACGACCACCTGCATCCATCGACTTCCCGCAACACTGCGCAGGTCGTCACTCCGTCTTGTGGGGGGTCGTCCTACTCTGCGTTTGTCTGGACGTGGCTGCCCCTCCAGAACCTTTTTTCCACAACGGTTGTCAGTTCTACGAGCTATGTGGCCGGCCCATTGCCACTTCAGCTTGATGATCTTTTCGGCTACGTCGGTTACCTTAGTTCTGCTGCGGATATCATCGTTGCAGACTCTATCACGCAGAGAAACATCGTGCATAGCCCTTTCCATAGCCCGCTGAGCAACTTTGAGCTTCCTCGTACGGCCTGCAGTGAAGGACCAAGTCTCGGTTACGTTTTTGATATTTACCTATACTGAATTTGGAATCGGTTCGGCATCAGTGGTCGCCGTTGAAGAGCTTGTGGGCGCAAAGATCTCGGAGTGATGGCGTTGCTAATCTCTACGCCCTCCTCCTCCACCATCACAGTGGCTGGCTATAGTGCATAATGAAATAAATACAACGGCCCCCGGGCGAGCGTTTCACTTTTCACTTTCGTATGCCAATTGTTTCATTGAACAGATCGTACGACCTGGTAACAATGGATATGACTTTGGATCGCGACAATTGTGACAAAGTGAATTGGCTACATCGCATCGCATTGGGCACGGCGTACGGACCGAACGGAGGCAAATGTATTTTTCTGAAGGTTTTTTTTTAATACAGATCGAACTCGACGAACGGTAGATGTCGTTACTATTCTTGTCGCGTTTAACGAAACACGGATTTCGTTGGCGACTTTCACCGAGACTGATGTGTAGTTTAAACAGGAAAAAAAAAATTACTATATAAACAGTTTGGAGAATCGAAAAGGGCACGCCTCTAATGCACGTTTTGACTATTACATTTTAATTGCAATAAACGAACCCGTAGGATTGGAATAGTGACATCCAGCACGCTTCTCTATTCTACATAAATATGTGTGTGCTAATGGAACAAAATGGGGTCGTTCTTATTACCTTTGTTTGTATAGAAAAAGTCGGATTACATTCATAACCCTCCTACCACGATAAACTTCAAGCTCAGTTAACTACACATACAGCCTTGACATTGATCTCTTATAAATATGCAAATACATTCACTAGGAATATAACCAACCGAAATTTTAATAACGAATAACATAATAAGAAAAAAAAATTTAATTAACTGTAATTAAAAGCGTAACGAAGTTCACACATCAGATGGACGTGCGTCGAGTGAAAATATCACACAATTGTAACATACCCGAGAGGCGATTGAAGAAAATCCGACACGAATGTGTGATTCGAGAGATGCCATTGTTAATGCCAATGTAGGCTTTGGATGTCGTTATCAAAGAAGGCACGGCCTCGGGACTTAATTGAGCGTCAGGTCGCACATGCACCATGCGGCCGATATACCCAGCGAATGAGGGTGACCATGATTTATCAAATAAAAACAATATTCTGGTTTTCATTCACGCTATAACTACAAAGCCAATGATACTGTAACACCTGCCAACCGAGTGCACGGAAATAGAAAATTCTAATTAAAGCTTAGGGAAATGGAGCAACTTCGCCAACCCATTCCGGCTCGCAAACATGGACAGGAGGCCTTTGCCCAGATCATAACCGTACCTTCATACCGCATCAGTATTTTGGTTGTAGAATATTTAAATTGAATCACATAATTTTTTTGCGCAACGTGTACTTGTTGACGCTTAACTTCAATCATACATAGCATTATAACTGAAAAAATAAAACATTCATTTTAAATAAGCATACATATCTTCATTCTACAATCTTTCCAGTTGTATTTAGCTTCTGCATTTCATTCAGTGAGTTAGTTCCCCCTTTCCAAATATCCTTTAAGGCCGGCAATACACATGCAGCTCCTCCGGTGTTGCTGATGTACGTGGGTGTCAGTGATCACTTACCATCAGATGAGCCACTTGCTCATTTGACCTCTTTATCAAAAAAAAAATTCAATCAATCCTAGTGTTATTCTTGTTTCAGATCTCATCCAATAGCAAAAGGAAAGCTTCTTAATATTCTTAAATAGTATTATTGTAGAAAAAAACTACAGCTGAATACTGAATCAATTCCCTAGCAGTCTTTTTAAAAATTTACAGAATATTTTTTCAACAATGTTTTATTTAGGTCAAAAGGTAATAAATAAAGGATGTCCCCGTGCTTGACGGTGTCACGTATTTATTAACAGCATTGGCTATTGATCTCAAAATCATACTTTCTTGGCACTTAATTAACTTATTAACCTTTACAATCCCAGATAGAGTTTAAACAAAAACCAGATGTATGGTTAACCTACTTGGACAGTTAAGTACAAACTGCATTAGTGGAGTTCATTGAATTGTGGTACTTGATTAGAGATTAAACAATTTGTATACATGTAAGGGAGTTAAATATTTATTTTATTGAATGTACTCTGGAATGAACTTCTTCTTTGGAAAATCTTCAAGCAAGAAATCCTAATATGCTGGAACATATAATTAGAATAAAAGATTTACTGCGAAATGATTTACTAACGCCATTTAAAAATTAAGAATCCTGTAATTATAAGGATATGGAAATATATGGATATATCGTATTATTTTTTTTTAATAATTTAGTCATATAATTAAATACTGCATGAAAGGTGTGAATTAAATGTAATTTATGACTCCAGCTGAAAATTGTTATCTTTTTATTCCTAAATTATTTTAAAACTATTTGTTATTTATGTAATATTGGCAATATCCGATATACTGTGAGGCCATACTAGACTAAGAGAACATATCCTGTTTCTTATAGTATAGTTATAAACTTAAAAAATGTATCCTGTGTCAGATCCATATTAAATATTTGTTATCGTATTCTTACCATTTAAACTAAATGTAGATGTTACAGAATATCTTAATTAATGATATAAGAGCTAAGTATGACATCACTAAGTTGGAACAATCCATTAGCAATGGTCTTGACTGATTAGTCTTTATCATATCTTATCAGTAATTAAACATATATATCAATGCAATTGGAATTATGTAAATTTAAAGTGATTTGTTTTCCCTGCTGTCAAATTTGGATTCAACCAAAACCAAAGTAACTGGCAATTGTTTTTGCCACTTTGCTTCCACTCTTTATAAAAGAAGGAAAGAAGAACAATACAAATGATGATCTCCACACTTTGTTTAAACATTGGTGTAACAGAAGAGCTAAAGGTCCACCTGATAATAATTTTTTTTTAAATTATTATATTTTAGACAAACATGTTTCCTTATGACATTATCCTACGATGCCAAGGATAAAACTAAACAGAGCCTTCAATGTGACATACAGGTAAAAGGCCTCCTCTTTCAGTTTACACCTCCCTATTGGGTACCACTTAAAAAAATGTATTTCTAACTCAAATTACATTCAAGTGTAGCTTGGTAAGTTGTTGCTATTAAAAAAACTTACAACTTAGAAATTTATAACACTTCATAAATTTAAGAGTATCTAAATGCAGTAGGAAATCATAAAGTACCAGCCTATAAATACCTGGTCAAAGGCCTGAGAGGGATTCCTCGAAATAACATTCTTTAGAATTTCTTGCAGGCTTCCTCGCAAAGCTTTTGTTTACTGCTGAGCATGTGGCACACTGTGCAGTTAATATTCCTATTAACAATTTTAATGGTGCCGGCACAAGGGATCGAACCCAGATCACTAGGCTACCATGGCTCAATCTCTAAATCTTCAGGAAATCCTCTTAACCTAAAAATTTTTCACAGATAATAATGGCTTTCAGCCTTCACTAATTTTCGACTATACAATTCTTTTTATAAAAAAGAATGGTAAATGATGATTTTTACTAATTAAACATTTGATATAAATTTAACGAGATAAAATTATTTATACCATTTAATTTGGTTCACTTGTGTAAATGAGAAATTTTGTTGTTTATTGTTTTACTTATGTGTCTATGATATACTAGTGAGTTTAAGGGTTTAGGGGATATTAATATGATAGCAAAGAAACAATATAACTCTCTCTTTCAATGTTGATTCCAAAATGCTTCAATTTGTTAATTTTTGGCTTGCAATCTTTAGAGATAAACGAGGAGATAACCCTAGTTAGGATTTATTAATTACAGTACCTCGTAGGATGTCAAACAAAGAATAATGTCTCTTCAATTTATTAATGAATATTTCTAAAGTCTATTCTAGTCAACCGTAAAAATAGTTATTACGAAACTTAGTCATGAAAGTTAGTTTCTGTAAACGGTCTATAAACACCATCGACTCACTACAAGAGCTACTTGAATGTTATAGATTCAAAACTCTAAGCATATTACATCTATTATCTATATATATTACGAAATGTTTGCTATAACATTAAAGAAATACTTGTCTGATACACCATTTAAATTTTCTAAAGATTCTCAACTCTACCTGCAACCACCAGATATCTATTAAGGAAACCTGAATTATGTTAAAAAAAACCTAATAACAAATGACCCTCACCACGCACGGGTATGGTCATTTAAAAAGGTGAAACACCCACACATACAGACTTAAATGTTACTGAACATTACCAGATTACTTTTATTATTAAAATACTGAACATTACAGTTTTGCAAAAAGGATAAATTGAATTTTTAATTGAACAGGTTAGTTCATTGCTAATAAATATTTGCCAAAATGTTGTAATTGTACATCAAAGGATAATAATACAAATAAGTCAGTCGCTTTTTGAGAATCTAGTTAAATAAAAATTAAAACAAAAGACACACATTATGAAATGAAAACATTTATATGTAATTTTTGTGCAACTTTTCTAGTTAAAATATTTTACTATATATTTATACTATGTTTCTTGACTACAATCCCACCCATGTTAAGTGGTGATAATGTGCACTAGATCGGTAAGAGCCTTAAGAGCCTTCGATAACTTTAAAGACTAAATTGAAGAAAGTTTTGGTAATGGTATCGGTATTAGAATAAACCACCGCCGTCTTTCAATGGATGTTGTGAGAGGGGACTGAGGGAAATCTTTGAAAATCGCAATAGCTACCGTTAGATAGCAGGATAACCATCTCGAAAAATACAGGACCATATTACGGATTGATGGCTTGCAGAAGCAAGCGCCTATCTGTTTGCCTCCTCCTTAGGTAAGAGGCCTATTTACCAGCCTGTAAATAGTCCTGCAGTGGACTATTTACAGGCTGGTAATTTTATTTCTGATTTCTTTTTAATGAATATTTCTGAAGTCCGTTCAGGTCAACTGCACATAAACATAGTTAGATGTGTATGTTAGTTATGAAAGTTAGTTTCGATTTAAACGATCAATAAACACCATAGAAAAACGATAAGAGCTGCTTGAACCTTGTAGTTTCAAAACTCTAAATATACTATGTGTATTATCTATATATATTACGAAATTTAATTTAATACAACTCTACATAAGTATGCTCTCTATGTGGTAAGACATGTTCAGGATATTATTAAAAAAATGCACTCCAAACTGTATACCCCAATTATGGGTTGGTCAAAGGTCCACATTTAGTCCTTTCACTCACTTTTCACCAGAGTATATTTTTGAAACAATGTGACAGGTTTTAAGCCATCATAGTGTTCAAGCCAACAAGAAGTCTAGATGTGTTGAAATTCAGGTTTGAAGTATGTAAACAATATATTTTAAAGCATCTGTATTACTGTGTAAAGAAAAATTTGTTACTACAATCTAAAGGCATACAAAAGAAAGAATTGCTAAAAATAAATGAAAAACTAGTAGGAACAAACTATCCAAGTCAGCAGGTCACAGCTATGGCACTGCTATTCTAGCAGAGAATCTAAGTCTATCTACATCTCTATCTGAATCTTACATATAAGTGAAGTACGGTAATAAAAAAGAAAAAGTTATGAAAAAAGTTTCTGCTTTCATTTAAGAAAACTTCTGTAGGAATTTTTTCTGCATGCTGAGGGAGTTTACATACATACATACATTTCACACAGGCACACATCCTGACAAGGAACAATTATTTGTTGTTTTTACAAATACTTGGTGCCCAAGCAGGAATAGAACCCACTACCCCCAGTGCCACAGCCAAACACTTAGCCACTATGATAGCAAGCCATCAAAAAATTAAGTTGGTTTTTTTTCATGACAAATGATTCAAGTAATTTTTGGGATAAATATCAAGAGAACTTGCCTACCCAGAGGCGTATGGGCAGTTTCTCCATGTAAGGAAATTCAGTTTTAGCTTTTGTTGATGAATTTTTGGTAAGACTTATTTTCAGGACAGACAGACTGAGTCTAAAGTAAAAGCATCTAGAAGGATTCATTCTAGTGTCAGTAGTCCTGATGTGACTCATAACAATAAAATTTCTATTGTTTCACAGTTATGACACATGAAGGATAATCACAACTTTCAAATTAAATATGAATAATTAAATATTAAACATCTTGGAGTTTTAAAGGCCCAGAATATTATTAAGGAATCTCTAAGTAAAACTGTATGTCAGAAGAAATGACATGAAGATTATTGATAGGTAGGTAAAATCATAGTTGTTAAAAACACAATATTTATAATTTTTTTCAACAACCTAAGTGTTAAAACCATGATGTCATCGTGTTTTCGGTCAATTGAGATTAGTCTACATTTGTTTTATATGCTGCCGTTAATGATTAATGCTAAAGTCCATTGTTCAAAAGTTGTTCATTGCAAAAATAACCTATCGAAGCAATATTCCGTGAGATAACCAGCATTTTCAAAAACAGCTAGCTAGGTGATTGTAATTAATCAGTGTGTACATTTTGTGAACATTCAACAAAGCAAGCGGATCTGTCAAGTTAGTGACAAAGTTCGCGAAACGGGCGCTGTCGACACAAAAATGATCATGTTAGAAATAATAAAAGCACTAACTTTGTTCACAGTCTACGAACTGGCTCGTGGATCACGTACAAGACAACGGACGGCCTTTGTATTTCGATATAAAACTATGTTCCGGAGACATTCCCATCTATAGATTTGACCTTTGAGAGTAATACACTTCCTTACACGAATCAACAATTAGCACTGACACTTTTCTATTTGCACATTTGTTGCATAGAAATATTAATGAAGTAGTGATTAACGATACTGAACAGTCCTTTCACGCATAAATCTCACCGTTTCAAAATCACTCGAAAAATATTCGGCAATGTCGCGCATGCCCAACAAAAATTTACATCACGTGACCTGTCATGGCGTCATGCACATCAATTTTTAAAACACATTTTTTGCATTGATGGATAAAGTTATGTCACATGCAGCCTTACTTTGTGATTTATATTTTATGGATCCTGACAGTATAGAATCACGATACATATTAAAATAACGAATTTACTCTAGTTGTATTTGCATTATAATTTGTTAATAAAGCATAAACATGAAATGACAATTCTGGATGGATATTTTACGCCTCCCTTCATTATTCTCGAGGATGAAAACATAGCTGAACAAGATACATTTTTTCAAATTAATCCTTATCAAACCATATACTATTATAATAAAAAAATTTGCCAATCCAATGATTTGAAAGTGGTTGTAAAATAGTAAATATTATATTTGTTTACATTGTGCAGCCAATGTTTTGACCGACTAATCGGTCACACACTAAAACGAATTACACAAATAGTGCGAAGTTTCTTAACTTTCATGAGCTATCACATTTACTCGTATATACTGACGCTCCGAGAACTTGACACATAGATTACAATACCTCGTTTGAAAGTTTTGTACAAGAGCGACAACAAACTATATCTCAGTCCGACCTGAAATTAGCGGTTGTTAATGAAGAGGAACGGCACAAAATATTGTTAACAGTTTTTTTTGATCAGGTTGAAAAACGAGCTAACAGTCCTTCAAACAAAAAAATTTATAGATACGGTGCAACGGGGAACTTAGGATTGGTAGGAAGTTTTTAATAAAGACATTATCTCTTATGGCTTTTGTTTATTACAGTTATGGCATGGATAGGGCCCCAAAGTAAAGTCTTAACCTTAAGTATACCTGAGGATGCTATCCTTCTGGCCTTTTTTGGCCACGGTGACAAATTCCTGATACAGGCGTAAGTACGATCAATCACAGAGATACTATTTCGTCTTTACTTTCCCATGTAGCGGAGCCTTAGCTTATTATATTAGTGGGCCTCCGATCACCTTACTCACAGAACGAAACGCAGAAGCACAAGATGCCTCTGCTTCACGCCGGCATTATGCGAGGCAGTGATACCAATCCGGTCGAGCCGGCCTATTCCAGCAGCAGCAAAAGCCGCCGCTAGCCTTTACCACGTTAAAATTAGTTGTTGTATAGGATTGTTTTCGTTCGTTAGCTGGCCCGGCAGACATCGTTCTGCTCTTTTCGGTTGGTGGCGTGATTTGTTTATTTTCTTAATGGCTACGCCAGCACTACTATGGAGTCTAGATTTTGCTTTTTTTTTGCACTAAAGCAACATATATTGTGAATAGGAGTGATGCTCATAGCTATCAACCATTGTCTCGAAAGTATAAGCATGTTATAGGAATATGAACACAATCACTAACAGACACACATAAGATTTATATATATATATATATATATAAAGCACTCACGCTTGTTAGCTATAGGATGAGGCAATTTGGGATCTCAGATTATCAAACGGCGGATTTCGTCAGTCTTAAAAACCTGGCCAGGTGTCCTTTTATTCACGTGGGTGAAAAAACGGTGCTGTTAGTTCCCCCATTTTGTTGGATAAGGATATAAAAAGTAGCACAAAGATTCAGTATGCTCAACAAGTAAATTTATATATTTAGCACGAACAATGTTAAAGATAAGAAATAAATAAATTTTGCCATAATCTCTGGTGCATTAATAAAATAGCATGTGTTGCCTTATTTGAAGGGAAGAAGAGCAAAGCAGTTCCACCGCACTAGCCACCAGCACCAGCACAACTCCCGCCATAAAAATGCATGCAGATATGTGCCAAAGTACCTTGGTCTCATGTTTAAAATAATGCTGTTTATTTTTATTTAGCATTCACATTTTTCGCGCCGAATTTAATTAACTATCATAAACAACCTTGTGGGTAAAATATTATTTTTATTGAGTTCGATGAAAATAAAAACTTATTTCAAAACGAAATATCTAAGAGAAATGATCGTGCGGGAAAGGTAAAAGGTAACAATGGGGCATTAAGAAATAATCTTCACAACAGCACGCATAGCGTCTTCTCCGTCGTATAACTCGCTCAGCGCATCGACATCTAGTTCTATGTTCCTGGCCTCCTTCCTCGACCTCACTGCGGCCATCAACACCATGGCCCACTTGAGCTGTAGATGTAGCACCATAGGTATAAGTTGCAGGTCGTAATCGTGCAGCTTCCTGCCTGGCGAATGGTACATAATCATTAGGTTCATTGCTATTTATTAAGGAACTTTGCCGAATTGATTGATTAACAGTTTCATGGTTTTGATTTTTGCGAATTCTGGGACCTATATCATTAGTTTCCCTATCTGACTGAATATTAGGTCGAGGAGGAGAAATGTTGGCCAATTCACTTATTTGATAGAACTGTTCCTGATCACCCTCGTTGGTTATGAGACTACTAGTATTTGGAGTGAATAGTGAAATCGTTTGAGGCGACTTTCTTGCACATTTTGAAGACCTTGAACCACAAACCGATGTAGGCAACAATGTTTCTCTAGTACTTGGTCCTGGTATTTGACTAGTTCCTAAAATGCCCTTTACAGTAGATCTTGGAACTGATCTTAGCTTAATACCTTTTTCTTCATTTGTACTTGTAACATTAATTCCAGAAACGTTTTGAGGCTGGTTTTGTAATTCATATTGAATTCCTTCTGTAGGATTTTTAATATTACTATCCAGGCTTGAGTGAGGCTGCACCCTTTCTTTATTACCTTCCTCATTAATCATAATATCATGGTGCATCATAGTTGAGTGAAGCGGCAAGTGCTTACTGAATGACTCATAGTCTAACAATTTTTCGTTTCGTATTCTTTTTAGTCTATTGGTTAGTTCTTCTACCATAAAATTGATGTTTAAATCTTGACCATTTTCGAGCTCAGCATGCCTTGTTGACAAAAACATACTAATTTCATGTTTCATGTTTCTTTCGACAGACGATTCATTTGCATCCATACAATTCTCCATATTATAAATTTTTGCAGCAAGTGATTTGATTAAAATTTTTCTTCTTACTGAATTTAAACCCTCTGCGGGTTTGACAGGTAACTGATCATACCACTTTTCAATTTCGTCGTTCAGATGCACTAAATCGATTTCTTCTATCATAATATCGTTATTTGGAATCGGGACATTTTTGAGTTCCTTGAAAACAACGTCATTTATTTCTTCTACTGGCAGATGTAAAAATAATTTCCCTTCTCTGATTTTGATCGTGTCGTAAACTTCGTTTACACGGTTTATTAATCGTTGCATATAAATCTTGATCTTTAAAGGATTTTGCTCCACATTATTTGATAACATTATATATCCTTCCGCCATTCTGAAAGCATTCAATTGTTGAGCTTCTTCGTTTTCCATTCTATTCTCTTGTACTAAGTTGCGCCTGTTTCTTACATAGTTTAATTTCCTCCTAAATTCTGCATCATCCGTTAGCTTATGTATGTATTTAAGCATTGTAACTGCTTCCA
This sequence comes from Bhutanitis thaidina, assembly GCA_029286595.1. NCBI lineage: Eukaryota > Metazoa > Arthropoda > Insecta > Lepidoptera > Papilionidae > Bhutanitis > Bhutanitis thaidina. The sequence continues at coordinate 4,866,372 of JAGSMS010000021.1, read as the reverse complement.
TAACTAACTTTATTTTCCATCCTTCTCTTATTGTTTTCATTTCTGGTGTTTGTGGTAACAGATCTAGAAGCCCATCAATTTCGTCTTCCAAGCAAAACTCAAAGTATGTGTAATCATTTTCAACATCTGGATCTTCTTGTAACATAAAGATAAGTTTAAAAATGTTATGCAATACACCTTCGCGAGCCAGTTCAGCCAATTCAGGCGTAGTTGCTATAATAGGTAGCTGTTTACAATAATTTCGAAATACTTCAACATAATACTCATGTAGCTGTTGTCTGGTTATTCCTTCTGGTAATTCATTCAGCTCTGACTTTGGGAAACTTGGCCGGGCAGCATCATTAAATCTTAAGATATTAGAATCATTTTCGGTTCGGTTCGGCGTTGCTAAGTCCCTCCTTTCAGTATCGTTGGGGTTTAAATTACCTTCCGATGGTACTTTATCAGTATAATTTTTGTTCGTTGATGCCATAGCTACATTTATAACACCGGATCTGTTTTTAGATTGTTCCTCATGTGACGTAAGTTTTTGAAATAAACCGCTGGAGATAACCTTTACATTTTGATTTTCACAAGTTTCTTTCATAAGCTGACCTGGAAGTGCTTGATGAGCATTTCCATCTACTGCTATTCTTGTATAAATATCCTTAACTATACTATTACCAGCATGAGATAAACTAGACGCGGGCATTGGATTAGTGTGTTTTGCAATATTACATCTGTTTTCTATGTACTGGTGAGGAATGGGGAAGTCACGATGAAATATTTTTAACTGATTGTTCTCAGTCGTAGTCAATCTAAAAACACTGAGTACTTCTTCTATTAATTCAGACACTTTTTCGTGTAGTTCAAAACTTTCGTCATCAACCGTATTACCCAAATGTTTACAGATAATATATTTAAGGTAGCCTGCAACAGATTCAGTTTTAACTGCATAAATCGATTGATTTAAAATAAGAAGTTTCAAATGGTCAGTTATGTTCTTTGTTAAGGATTCTGAGATATTTTCAGGATCTTTGTTATTTAATTTTAACAGAACAGCTCCATATTTATTTAGCCATATCTTCACTTTTTGTTTAACTTGCTGTAAAAACACATATTCAGTATCCAATTTTTTTTCCTTGTTCATAGTTAATTGTTTATTTGTACCTTCAACTGATATTGGAAAATATGAAATATCATTTACATTACTTTGAATGCCGTGGTTGTATATATTATTATCGTTTTCAAATATGTGTCTAACTTTCTTTTGACTCTGTTGGATATTTGATTCTAATAACCATTTATCTTTAATACTTGATAATAGTCTAGTACCACCATGTAAATTCATCTTATCAATTTTGTTTCGTGTGAGTATCGATTTGTTTCGTGACGAATCGTGCAACAAGAGATACGTGTCGGAAAGACATTTTTGCGTTATTATGTTTTCACATTTTCGGTGACAATTTCCATTTAATTGGTCATATTTTCTTTGGCAATATTGATTTAAAAGCATATTCGTTACATACTTTGAATTATATGTTGACGATGTTTGTACTTTTTTTAAAGCCTCACAGATATTTACAATATTTCGTAATTTTAAGTCGCTATGCAGTTTTGATATTTTGAACCAATTGTTATTACTATCTAGATTATGCAAGGACTTAATTTTGATAATTTTTCTTAAAATCTTCAAATAACGTTTGTATTTGTTTTTATTGTTGTTATGGGGATTTAAGGAGATTTTTTTATTACCAAAACATTTTTCCGCTTTGTTAAAATCATTCAAATACTTTAAAACATTTGTTGGGTTGATTAAATGATCGATTTCTGATTTAGTCAAAATTTCAACACAATCATTTATTATTTTTAAAGGTAAAAATGTGTTAAAATACAAATTTTTTTCGTTTCCTTTAACGATATGAAATTTGAGCATATCTAATATTTCTTCGTTAATCTCTCGGCTGGTTTTCAAAAATCTTTCTCCGGATGCCATTAATTTGTCCTTTGTATGTTTTTTCCAAACAATGTCGATATTTTTTTTAAAATAGCTTGGATATTCTTCATTAATCTTATTATTACTTTTAAAGTTTTTGGACACAATTTTTTTAGTTTTTCCAATGTTGGTGTAATGTTTCAGTATTACTTCTTGTTTTTTTGTTTTATTTGGCTCTAAAGTGTCGACTAACGTTTTAAAAAATATCATTTCTATTTCACTTTCTAATTGGGATTCTCTATCTGTATTAATCAGTCGTATTAATTTTAAAACTTCTGTTTGTAACCTTTGACGTTCTATTTTATAAAGTCTAAGTAAAATTTTGGTATCATAAAGCTCTGATTTAAATTTATTATCTCTACGCTTTTTACGTGATTGAATACAGCTCTTTTTCTTGTGTAATCTATGACAACGGAAGCAACTTTTATTGCTAATTCTTTCTTTCACATCTATCAGACTTTTTGTAGTTTGGATTGATCCAACGTTTTGCATTGGGAGCGAATCTACATTTCTGGTATCGAGTGCAGTATTTTCTTGATACAACACTCTCGAAGATATCTGAAACAATAAAATTGTTGAGATTAAGTTTGCCTTTTTGAAAATTTTTATTGTGGGTTGTATGTGTTAAGGGTATTGGAGAGATGGGAGGGGGGATAGGGAGGGGTAGTGGGCCTCCGGTTACCTCACTCGCCGAACGAAACGCGGAAGCACGAGGTGCCTACTTCACGGCGGTATTCTGCGAGGCCATGATACCATTCCCGGTCGAGCCGGCCCTTTCGAGCAGCAGCTAAAGCCGCCGCTTGGCTCTATAACGTTCAGAAAGAAATAAGTTGCAATAAAATACATTATTCCTAAAATACCTAATATAAACTAAATAAATAAAACCCAAGCGGACGGAAGCCCTCGACTAGGGTTAGGTGGAAAGGGTGAGAAACCGGAGAACGATGCGGGCCGCAAGCACAAACTTCTGCATTTGAGCTCGGACCGGTCCGTCACAGAGCCCCAGCCAACTCGGATCTTCAGAGGCTGAACTGGGATTAACCCATTCGCAGAGACGACCATCGGTATCAATTCGGTTGGCATAACACCCCACATGTCGGTCACCTCCTGAGTCAATATATACTGATACCTACTTAATATTATTAAATATACTATATAATGATTTCTTGTATTTACGCGAACACTACAAATTTGAAATTAAACTATTATTTACGGATTTTATCGCGTTTAATTGTATCGCTTAGATCGGACTAAAATTAATAAATAAAAGCCGAAGAAAGCCCGAGTTAACTATGACAACTGGACGTCTATCATCTCAGTCCCCCCGTGACCACGGCTGCTGTAAAGCAATCGAAACGTCGGGAATATAAAAACATAATTAAACGCGATAAAATCCGTAAATAATAGTTTAATTTTGAAAGGTATACTATAACTCTAACTCTATAATTGTCCGAACGAGGTAGGTAATTCAAACAGACAAAAATAATCATTAGTTTCGGTTCGTAGATCTTAAACGAAAGGTTTTACGGAAACTATTTTATATATAGACCCAAGCCTTTTAAGACTTTAATTGTATAGACAGATGTAAATAGATAAATTTGTACTAATTTAGTTGCTCACTTAATCTCGTTTCACCTTTGAGAATTGAATTACACTCGTGTTTTCAAATAATTCCTTACATGAATATGATTTTTTGCTTGACTTCCACTTCTAGAAACTTCAAGCAAATGATCATTAATATTTTTGCGGTGGGAACATTTACTGCTGTGTAGAGAGATGGATTCTTGGGACCGTGGTCCCTCGTCCCTCGTCGGCGATTCCTGTCTCTTCCTGTTTGGTTCATACGGATTTCTATATCTTTGTTGCGGTGGTTTAGCGCTTCCAGTATTGTGAGCTCGGTAGCATGAAGTAATGCCTTCGTTTAATTTCGGACGGTTGCTTTTTGATGCTGTAAGCGTAACATATTAAGATGACATATATATATATATATATATATATATATATATATATATATATATATATATAATCGAGATATCGAGACATATGTTTTGGTCGCTTGGGGCGGTATATGGAAATCAGTAGCCATGCTCTTCCCGCGAGGTGAGTTTTTGTGGCAATCCGCTATGCAAGAAAAATATTTCACAAGAATGATTTGTATTAATCAGATGGGTGATCGCGTGGCTTAGTGGTTAGTGTACCAGTCTGCTGAGCCATAGGTCCCGCGTTCGAATACCAGCCGTAGACAATATTTGTGCAAAAGCTTTAAGTGTTTAGTTGTGTTGTGTTCGTCCCGTGAGTGGCCCTGTGTTCGCGCGTATAATTATGGCACTATAATATCTCCTGCGCACTTGACAGCCGGGGGATATCATCGGAAGTTGTCGCCGTGGTCGAAATCGCCCTGGAAACCTCATCATTAAAGAAAATTTTCAAACGAGTTTATTTCTGAAAATCGCACAAGGAACTAATGTTTTTTTTTATTTAATAGAAAAAATCTTACAATTAATTCCTTTAGTGTAGCTGATTAGTCGTTGAACAACCTCCGATGATCTTTCAGGCGATACATAAGGATACTTTCTTAAAGTGCTCGCAAACGTCGTCCTTGTCGAAGCTCTCGACGCGGAGGTGGAGCCTGCAGAATTGTATAAAAGTTTTTTTTCTTCCGATGTAAGACCAAAGTGAACAGACACCTTCTAGGCAAACGTGTACCATCCAAGGCCTCATCTTCGCCTTCCATCAAGCGAGATTGAGGTCAAACGTAAGCCTATTTATTTATAAAAAAAAAAAAACGTGTAAGAACGAATATACGACCTCTCTCTAGAAACAGCCAGCAGCACCTGCACACTGCTAGGTAAGGAATGAGCCTCTGGCGACCGTCTGATGGCAGGGATACCATCTTAATTGGCCGAACCCAAATACCACAGACAGCAGCACCACTATTGCATAGGTCCCGGCACTGCGCTCACCAACCCAGACTGGAGAGTATGATTCAAACATCATAAAGAGATGGCAGTATATACCAATTTATACCCCAGGTAAAGCAGCAGTGTAAACTTGATTTGTTCCGTATGACGAATGTTTGAACTGGAGATCCGTTTACTGGTAACGTGGCATTCCATCTCAGCCCCTCAAGGCATCATGACAACGCATCTGCATCTGGATTCATAATCGAGGATAGACACAGGTTTTTCTTTCAACGAGCAAGCGGTTCACCTGATGGTAAGTGATATCCGTTGTCCATGTACATCTGCAACATCAGAGGTGTTGCATCTGCGTTGCTGGCCTTTAAGAGGGGTGGGAGGATGAGGAGGGGGATGGGGGAATGGCCTCCGATTACCTCACTCACCGAACGAAACGCAGAAGCACAAGATGCGTCTACTTCACGTCGGTATTGTGCGAGGCCGTGGTACCAATCCGGTCGAGCCGGCCCATTCGAGCAGCAGCTAAAGCCGCCGCTTGGCTCTACCACGCTTAAAGTGATATTCTTTTAATTCGACGAACGAGCCAACAGTCCATTGAAGGCGAGTGGCTAGTGCTGCCCGGGACACCTGTAAACAACTGCAATCGATTTGGCTTACAGGTGTGTCTAACCTCGAGAACTAAGATGGTATATGTCACAGCCCTGGTCGAGCCGGCTGGGCTTGTGCATCTGTGTTTCGTTTCGTGTACCTGAAACTCCTGTGGTGTTGCATATGTAAGTGGGCGACGGTGATTACTTACCACCAGAAGAGCCGCTTCCACGTTTGACCCTCTTCCCATCAAAATTAAAAAAATATTTTGTTTATATTTCCCATAAATATTAGTTGTTGTATAAAAATATTTTATTTTGAAAAAGTAAATACGTATTCAATAACAAAAATATATATATATATATATTATATATTATAACTAACGGCTGCCCATAAATAGTGTCATCATAATAGTGTGTGTAAAATCTCCCCTTTCTCCTGTAAGCGTGATTACCCTATAGTACTAGTAGTAGAGGGCTTATAGCATCAGAATCATAAGAAACATTTAAAAAAAACAAAATTAGTTAATTAGATTTAAGTAAAATTCCTTCACTCATAAAAATAATTATAAATATTAGATATTACTATAGCTCCAACCTCTTTCACGCCAGTGCTGTACGCTACTACAGCCATAAGCTCTGGTGGGAGAACTTGCGCCACTGCCAACACCACCCACTTCAAAATTGTCACGACCTGGTGACATAATAATATTTATGTATCAATTATAATAATGGGAGATTCCCTAACATGTATATAGCACCTGACTAGGTAAGGAGGCTCCGGGCAGGTGAACCCCAATCTCCTCAATTATTGATGGGTGCGTTCAAGTTGAGAAGAATATTTGACTATTGAAATATTATTTATTTCACTGTTATTGTTATTCACAACGCTGGTCGTGGCAGGCGCATTGGTGAGATCAATGTCGGCGCTCTGGTAAGTATGGGCAAACCTTCCATGGCATGGCATGTCACGTTTGTTTCACGCCAAGAATTTTCCCACTGTTAGCTTAACAGCCTGGAAACGGTCCACTACAGGACATTGACCTCTCCCATAAGAAGGATTTGGAATCGACACCCTCGGCAAGCGGATTGACGATCCCGGTACCAGGCGCGCACTCGCACCTTAGACTTTGCTCACCCACGGGTAGAAAGGGGGTACATAGCACATAAAATAATATTATACGTTGAGCAAACATCAAAAGTAATTGACAAGTTAACATAACATTACGGTTAATTTTTAATTTATTTTTTATTACTTCTATGTTCCCTTCGCTTTCCTGGAGCAATGATGAGATTTTTTTTTTTATGGGAAAAGTGGTACACGAGCAAGCGGTTCACCTGATGGTAAGTGATTAACGTCGCTCATGTAGATCTGCAACACCAGAGGAGCTGCAGGTGAGTTGCCGACCTTTATGGATATTAGGGGGGAAAGGAGGGATAATGAGGAGATGGGAAAAAGGGAGGAGTGGGCCTGCTTACTCACCGAACGAAACGCAGGAGCAAAAGATGCCTCTACTTCACGCCGGTATTCTGTAAGGCCGCTGCTCGAATGGGCCGTCCGATCGAGCCGGTCGATTCGAGCAGCAGCAAAAGTCGCCTCTTAGCTATACCAAGTATTTAAAGTGATTGAATCTTTTAATGTTTGTGTGCTGCAGAAGATTTATACAGACTAATGAGTGATGGTGATGATGAAGAAGAAGTGTTTAAATTTAAAGTTGTAGAAGTAGAGGTCGTTATTTGGAGAAAATGTTGTATATGAATAATTAGGGTGCTGTTACGACTGACTGATAACTGAGGAACTACTTCATACGTGGTAGAGCCACGTGGCAACTATTGCTGCTGTTTTAATGAGCCTGCTCGATAGGAATAGTACTTGGGCTTCGCAGAATACCGGCGTGAAGCAGAGACATCTTGTGCTTCTTCGTTACGTTCGCCGCGTGAGGTTACCGGAGGCCCACTCCCCCTCCCGTCCTAGTTAATGTTTGACATTAGCGTGATTCGAACCCTCAAACCTCAGCTATAAAGGCGGGAGATGTCTAGCGACTAGCTACCGGGCCGTAAAGCGAAACTAATAAGGTAATAAGCGTTAACCTGGTAAAAGCTGGGCTCGCTGAGGTGGAAACTCGGTTAATTCGACCAGAGGCGATGTGGTTTTCATATGGCAATACTCAACCTGTTTAATTGATGAAATTTTTATTAACTCCTGATATATTTGGCTTAAAAAATTGTTTAAATTTCGAAGGACTATGGTACGTTAAAAAGCAACTTGCGTAGAAATAGTTGTCATGTGAAGTGTAAAAGGGGGAACATACCATTTCTTTCTTCAAATGCCAACCTCATCTGTAAATATTGCACCCTGCCAGCCAACAAACGAGCCTCTGACGACTGCCCTGGTACCCAAATAAAACAGAGTAATGAGTAGTAGAGAGTAATAAACGAGAGATAAGAAAAAAAAAATTAAACGCGATAAACTACTTAAATAATAGTTTCATTACAAAGGTGTAGTGTTCGCGTAAATACAAAAGTATACGCGTAAATCGCCCGCTCATTCGAAAGCGACTGAGGCCAGAGGCGACAATTGTAATCTATAGTACGCTTCATTTTTCGTGCGTGCTTCATTTTCCGGGTCCGGGTGTTTGTCAGCCTGCATTTTATGTATGCGAACTGCCTCCGCGACACAGGGAGACGTTTCTACTATGAAAGGTAACGTTTTTGTTTAAATAAATAAATTGTAAGTGATGAAGAGAGCATTGTCACCTTGTAATTACTAGCTCGGTGGCCGTCGGTCGCTTGCGCACCGATCTCGCACCGCGGCGCTGTCGCGTGCAAGTCTTTCCACGAGTACTGCGAATGTCGCGATACAGCATTGCTGCAAACGTGCCGCGGTGGCGACGACAGCGTGTTGAGTTCTAAAAATATAAGCGAATAGCCACTAGTGTAAGTATTCACCACGTGCTCGGCGGTGAAGGTAAACATCGCGAGGAAATCCGCAATGGAGCGGCGAGGCGGGCTCTTCCCAGTTCCAAAAACCCTCTCAGATATTTTAGAAGGAGGCCTTTGCCCAGCAGTTTAATGTTTTCCTTCACCGCTGAGCACGTGGTAAATACAGCACTTAAAATTGCTATTAACAATTTCGGTGGTGCCGGCATCGGGGATCGAACCCTGGTCACTCGCGCTCTATGAAGTTAAAGTGAACGCCCTTACCACTAGGCTACCACGGCTCTTCAGAAGAAGAGAGAGAAGCAGCTTATCGCCTTGTAATTCACTGAACCCAAATCCCACAGACCAGCGAGTAGCACATCTAGTGTGAAGGGACCGGCTTAAAGCTCCACAACCCTCGTGCCCACAGCGCTAGGTAGACAGGATTATGCGAAAGTTTTCCATGTATAGCATACTACGCTCTAATTTCAAGAACCACCATTTTGATCTGAAGTATAATTTTTGCTTTAGATAGCCTGTTGATTGATAAACCTTTTAGGCTTTGTAACATCACGCTTTGGCCCATAGGAGCGGAACAGTAGCCATAAACCTTGGTCATATACTCCACATATGTTTGAATGAATAGAAAGGCATGTTCTAACGCAGGTGAAACCGCGCGACATTTGTCTTTACAGGAAAGGCAGCTAACGAGCATGTGGTTCACCTGATGCTAAGTGATCACCGTCGCCCACGTGCATCTGCAAGCACCTGCACCAGAAGCGCTGCAGGTGCGTTGCCGGCCTTTATGGATATTAGGGGGGAAAGGTGGGATAATGAGGAGATGGGAGAAAGTGGGCCTGCGGTTACCTCCCTCACCGAACGAAATGCAGGAGCAAAAGATGCCTCCACTTCACGCCGGTATTCTGTAAGGCCGCTGCTCGAATCGGCCGTCCGATCTAGCCGGTCGATTCGAGCAGCATTAAATCACTTTAAATACTTGGTATACCAAGTAATTAAAGTGATTGAATCTTTAAATGTTTGTGTGCTGCAGAAGATATTTTTCTGAGTGTGTTTGGGAGATGGCAGGTTGGATGAGGAGAGGGATGGGGAAGGGGAGCTGGCCTCCGGTTACCTAATTCACCGAACGAAAAGCTAAAGCACAAAGTGCCTCTTCTTCAGGCCGGTATTAATCGAGGGCCTGGTACTATCTCACAGAGCCGGCCCAATCGGGGAGCCACAATTGCCGAACTGGCTCAACCACGTAAAAATGTTGCAAGGTTCAATAAAGAGTAATATCAATTACCAGCTTGAGGCAAGAGAGTGTACTGCCTTCCGGCATCTAGGACAGTCACCATCAGACCCGCGTCTGGAAGTCCGCGAACGATCGCCGTCATGCCCTCGGTTTCCATCATCAGCTCAGTTGGAATCCAAGTGCATGTGCTGTCGACGTAAGTTATTTTAATATCAGATAAAAATAATAGCGTTGGTAACTTCTTCCGCCGATTCGGAATATTCAATAATAACCAATGTTTGAATAAAATTTTACAATATGATCATTGACTGCATGGCTTAGAGTTAAGCATACCTCTGCTGGTCATGAGTCCACGGCCTAAAAATCCGGCCACTATATTCGTGCCATACGGAAATTATATGTCTATGGTTGGTACCAATATGCTCTAACGTAGTATCCTGTAAAAATCATATTGCTAAGTAAAAATTAAAGGGTTTTGGAGACGAGAAGAGTCTGCCACGCTGTTCCTGGGCTGAGGTTGGAAAACGTCACATTTCCTCGCAATGTGTTCCTTCACTACCCAGCACATGGTATAATCAATATTTAAACGTATACGAGTAGTGGTGCTGGTAATGGTAATAGGACCCAGGTCGACTTCCGGCAATACTGCAGGTCGTCATTCCCTCTTGTGGGTGAATCGGCGTTCCGTTGGTATCCTACATCGCGTTTGCTTCCTCAATTGATGTCAATTCTGCGAGCTCTGTGGGCATCTCATTTCCACTTCAGCTTGCTGATCCTTACGGCTGTGATACGATTTAGTTACCATCTTCATGAGTAACGGTAAGAAGCAGCACGAGCCGGGCCCGCTACAGAGCTGCCAATCCTTCACCGTGGTGCCAACCTATGAACAAAAACCGCAGAAAACTGGCGTGAAGTAGAGGCATCATGTGCTTCTGCGTTGGTGAGTGAAGTAACCGGAGACCCACTCCCCTCCCCCCAACTCCATTCCCAAATATTCTTAAAGAACGGCAACTCATCTGCTGCTCCTATGGTGTTGCAGATGTACGTGCCGCCTTATTCATAAAAAAAAAAGAAAAAAAGCAATGGTTATGTTTTGTTACGTCATGTAAAAGTAAATAAGCAGCCCTTCAATGCCCTGCTGCTGGCAAAAAGTCTCTTACCGTTATTTTGAAATGGTTTCGGCACCAGGAAGGACCCTGTGCAGGTTCACTGTGCTGGTGCAGGTTCACAAAACCATGAAGAATGGGTCATTCACAAAATTGGAATAAAATTTTATTGTTTAATATTGTGTGCTAGTTGACTGGGAATACTTTAAAAGCACCAACAGTTAAGTTGGGTTGAACCGTGGTATTCTAGTGACCAAGGCGCTCACTTTAAATTCATAGAGAGCCAGCCATTGGGCTCGATCCCCGGTGTCCGGAACCACTAAAAATTTAAATATAAATTTTAAGCGCCACGTGCACGGCGGTGAAGGAAAACATCGCGAGGTAACCTGCATGCCTGTGAAATAATGAAAAATATTATTTCGAGGACATGTGAAGCCCGTCAACCTGGCACCGCCCTTCGCGGCGCCTAAACCCTCTCTGATACTCGTATTTGAGAAGGAGCCCTTAGCCCAGCTGTGGACATTTACAGGCTGCTACTTTCGCCAACAGTATGCTCATCATGGGGATGTAATTTTTACTTAACAATTTGTCTACCAGATATACATAGGCTGATAGTTCGGTTATCGAAATATTCCTAGTTATAAAATATATTTTTTTTTGGAACCAGGTATTAAGCTTTAAGTGACGACCATTTAGAGATTTGAACAGGTGATATAGTCTATGGCTAAGTGGCGTCTGAATTGGTCCTTTTCTACCGGCAGGCAGCAGGGCGGTTGGTGCTGGGTTCCGGTTCGAAATAAATAGATAGCCAGTAAAATTACGGGCTGTATGGCATTCCATCTTAATCCACAAGGCTGAAAACCCATCTTTGGTATTCCGCGATTTGCATCCATGGGCTGCAGTTTTGTACCCCAATCCAATAAAAAAAAGAGCCTTTATTTCTATGGGCGAGTGATTAAATACATTGACACCCGAAGTTCAGTTAAACGAGTTTAAAAAAGCGACATCTTTAATTTTATGTTATTATAATAATGATCGAGTAAACTACACGATTCCATTAGGTTACTCTGTGTCATTACAGGTGTTGAATTGTGAATATATAAATAAAAACCACGCCACGACCATCGAACCGTGAGATCCATTACAACGCAGTTCTGGTAAACCACCTACGTCAGAAGAGGAGTGTCAAAGTGTGTGCCGTTAGCTCTGCATAGCCCTCGGGGTAAAAGGCGTAAGTGCGTGAGTTGCGAGAATCATAAATCCTTTAACTAATATTCCATAATACTTAAACGCATCAGCACAAGTTGAGTATTTATTTATTTTTATTTATTTAAACTTTATTTAAATACCTTTAAACATAGTATTATAAAGGGCGGACTTAATGCCTCTTGGCATTCTCTGCCAGTCAACCCGGGGCGTGGAGAGATATAGTAAGGGTGCCGAACAATAAATTTGTTAAAAAAAAAAAAAAAAAAAAGAAAAGATACATAAATAAATATATAAAATACACATACAATTATATACATAAAGACGGAGTAAATACATATAAACAAATATGAATACATATATATATATATATATATATATATATATATATATATATATATATATATACACATACATACAGCATACAAAATATTATTATAATTACAATGACCGATGATATCAATTCCACTAAGTGGGAACGGATGTCTTGAAGAGGTGTTCACGTACCAGTCTCTTGAACAGTAACTTACTGGACACTTTCCTAATGTCTTCAGGCAAGGAATTCCAGAGTAGTGCAGCCTGAACAGTAAAGGAGTTGCCAACATAATCGGTGAAGTGTTGCGGAATGCTAATCTTATGATTAGATGAAGAGCGAAGGACCCGGACATGAGTAGAAAACACAAACTGAAATTTATCCTTTAGGTAAGAAGGAGAGGTAGCATCATTTAAGATAGAAAAGAGAATAAGCAGGACTCTAGAGTTACGCCTTTGTTGGAGAGAGAGCCATTTAAGGCGAGAACGGTATTGTGAGATATGATCATACTTTCGAAGGTTGAAAATATACCTGATACAGTTATTAACAAGGCGCTCTAGCTTGTAAAGAAGATCTTTGTTCAAGTCAGAGTAACACACATCTGCATAATCAATAATAGGAAGTATGAGTGTCTGGACAAGCATAAGCTTAGTTTCAAAGGGAAGAAAATTTTTAAGACGGTAGAGAACTTGTAGCGAGGCAGTGACCCTACGGCTAACTTCTGTAACATGTTTTCTCCAGTTCAAGTTGTTATCAATAAATAACCCAAGGTTTTTGATAGAGCTCGAAAAGGGAATCACATTCTTATTATAATAGACAGGAGGTAGACTCGTAAAATCTACTTTAGCCAGCATTCGCGAGCTACCCACTAATATAGCTTGGCATTTCGTTGGATTCACAGAGACTCCGAAGCGTAATGACCAGTCACAGACAGCTATTAGATTGTTATTTAAGTTATCAATCCTATCAAAATATAAATACCCATAAAAGCAATATATATATATTTGAAACATACTTACATTTCCTGAAAAATTTGTGCAATCTACTTTAATCCACATAAGACGTGAATATTACAAAAATTTTGACTCGACCATTATCATGTTCACTTGTGTTTACCTTTTTGATTTCTGTCATGTCAGATATTTATTCTGAAATCAACGTCTTGTATGTATAAAACTGGCCTGTATTCACATACATAGTCGTAATTTTGTTTTTTTTTTGAGAATGGCTGCAAACTAGCCAGCGGTTCACTTGATGGTAAGTGATTACCGTCGCCCACGTTCATCTGTAATACCAGAGGTGCTGCAGGTGCGTTGCCGGCCTTTAAGGGTATTTGGGAGATGGGAGGGATGAGGAGGGGAATAGGTGGGCCTCCGGTTACCTCACTCACCGAACGAAACGCAGAAGCACAAGATGCCTCTACTTCACGCCGGTATTCTGCGAGGTCCTGGTACCAATCCGGTCGGAGCCGGTCCATTCGAGCAGCAGCAAAAGCCGCCGCTTGGCTCTACCACGTGTAGCTATTACGCTCAGTCGAATAACGTTTCGTTGCTACGACTCAAGATATTCAACTTTTTTTTATGTTAATTAAGTATCATTATGTGTTACCGTTGGGGAAAAAGGTTCTTGAGTGACAGCCGCGTACAGGCAAACGCAGTGTAGGATGACCCCCCCACAAGAAGGAGCGACGACCAGCGCAGTGTTGCGGGAAGTCGATGGATGCAGGTGGCTCAGGACAGAGCTTCGTGGCAATCTTTGGGGGAGGCCTATGTTCAGCAGTGGACTTGTAATAGGCTGAAATGATGATGATGATGATGATGTGTTACCGGAGTTGTGGCATTGAATAAAGTACTTTCCTTTCTAAATTATTATATTATTTTTCTTACATCCGCCATCTGTCCGTCGCCTATGCCTCGCTTGTTAGCTAACAAAGTGCCCCACGTGACCTTACCTTATTACTTTGCCATGTGGCAGTGGCGTAAGGGTCAACCAACTTTTATTTCCTATATGTCTAATATGAGACAACTTAGGAAAAAAGCCTGGAAATTTTATGTAGTCCAGAAGATGGCAGATTAACCAACTCACAGAATGCCAGCTCGAAAAGTTCAGCCAAATTTGCAGAATTGAAGTAAGCCAAGGGATTGGAAGGAGCATCAGTAGTGTGTGGGTACCGGCGCGCTCACCAATCCGCTTTCCCAGCGTGATGAGTAAAGCCTTCCAAGAAACGCGGCTTTGCTAGAACTTTTGTTGGAGAGGCCTATGTTTAAGCGTGGTAGAGCCAAGCGGCGGCTTTAGCTGCTGCTCGAATGGGCCGGCTCGACCGGATTGGTACCACGGCCTCGCAGAATACCGGCGTGAAGTAGAGGCATCTTGTGCTTCTGCGTTTCGTTCGGTGAGTGAGGTAACCGGACGCCTCACCCCCTCCCTATTCCCCTCCTCTTCCCCCCATCTCCCAAATATCCTTAAATACCGGCAACGCACCTGCAGCATCTATGGCGTTGCAGATGTATGTGGGCGACGGTAATCACTTACCATCAGGTGAAACGCTTGCTCGTTTCCCGTCTCTTCCATAAAAAAGAAAAAAAGTGGACATAAAAAGGCAGATGAAGATGGAAGAATTCTTGTTTTGATTAGAAACTTATCATAATTGGGATAATCTATGTATCTAAGTTTGAATGCTTCTGCTATGTAAATGTTCAGAACAAATATTCAACAAAACTAGATAAATACAAAGAGAAAAGAACCCACAAGAAAGCGGAACGGAATCCTGCCTTCCAAACGGAGAACCTATTTACGATTATAGATGAAGCAAAAATCTTTTCATCTATTGCTGTTTTAATTAATTTCCTCTTCAATGTATCCTGCGTCATCAAAATATAATTTCTATTGTAGCAACATACCGCGTCAAGAATTAAGAAGAAAACAATTACCTGATCATTAGAACTGACAGGCTGACAAACTGTCAAACAGGATAAATTTACAGTACAAAAGGCCAACTTTTAGAAACAAAATGTGACTTAAATATTAAAAATGCATCGATTAGAGTTAAAATAACAAAAACATTGTCAATCAATGAAATCGGTGAGCGATGTGTCTGTGTTCTTTCAATTCTTACTCGTGTCCGGGCTAAGGAAGCTGGGTGTCAAAGCTCCAAACGGAAGTGAGGTTAAACGTGTTAAGTCCTTGTCTGGAATGCGCCAAACAATTCTGGCACAATCCATGAAAAATTTACCCATACTCACCACGCTGTCTAAGTTATGTTTTTTTTAATGGATTTGCGTGACCACCAAGCTTTTTTTTATGGCAAAGGAGCAAGCGGTTCACCTGATGGTAGGTGCTTACCGTCGCCCACATACATCTGCAACACCATAGATGCTGCAGATGTATGTGGGCGTTGCGTTGCCGGTCTTTAAGGATATTTGGGAGATGGGAGAGAAGAAGAGACGAATAGAGAGGGGATGTGGGCCTCCGGTTACCTCACTCACCGAACGAAACGCAGAAGCACAAGATGCCTCCACTTCACGCCGGTATTCAGCGAGGCCGTGGTATCAATCCGGTCGAGCCGGCCCATTCGAGCAGCAGCTAAAGCCGCCGCTTGGCTCTACCACGCTTAAACTAAAACAGTCCACCTGATAGTAAGTGACTACTGCAGCGCATGGTCATCTGCAGACAGCTCCAATCGAACTACGTGACAGATACGTTGTCACCCCTGAGGACAAGAATGGAATGCCTCTCGGCTCGTAATTGTATAGGCTCTGGGATATCTTTCAAACCGGAACACAACAGTCCTAACATTGCTAATTAGTTTAGGATGCTATAGCAGTAAAGAGGGCGCCGGGCCCTGGGGTACTACGGCTCTAATAAGGTACTTTTAGTTTATATCAGGTCTAATTCCACTAGAAGGGTGAGTATAGTCACTATATCTTTTAATCACGAAGCCACGATATCTGTATGCTTAGGACATCGACTTCATACTGGAGAATCTACAACCACCTTTCCGTACATTTCATAAGAGGTGACTAAATAAAAGACCTTAAAAATCACAAAGCCAGACGGCGGAATAACCAGCTCGTAAAATATTTTATAATTATTAATAATGAGCCCATAAAGGCAAACGCAGTGTAGGACGACCCCCCACAAGATGGAGCGACGACCTGCGCAGTGTTGCGGGAAGTCGTTGGATACAGGTGGCTCAGGACCGTGCTTCGTGGCAATCTTTGGGGGAGGCCTATGTTCAGCAGTGGACTTTTGATAGGCTGAAATGATGATGATGATGAGTCCATAAAATTAAGTAGGCCGATGACTGGCTGCAGGGCCTAAAGTGCGAGGTGTCTGGTGCTGGGATCGCCAATCCGCTTGCCGATCGTGGCGATTAGGACAAAGGTTTTTATTTACCGTCTTTAAAACAGGATAAGGGATATTGGTAAACAATTTAAGGATTCACAGACATGAAAGCCGTCACCGCCAGAAGTGAGAGCTTGGAAGACTTCTACCGCCACCATGCAACTACAATTGAACCACAGAAGCTGCTACTGATGAATACTGACGTAAGGTATCTCAAGAACTTAAGAAGTCTCAAGGAACGACTTCCATCATATAAGGTAAGACTTATGTAATCATAAAGATCAGCTCATTATAACACAATGTGTTTAAACTGGTTATTGTTAATTAGAGATAAGGATGAGGTGTAATTATTTGAAGAAAAAAATGGTAATAACCTCTTCTTCTTTGCAGCCAGTAATTAAAAAGAATTAAAACCTTTAGTGCTTTTTCTTCTGCCCCCATTGGGCTGTATAAGTCTACTGCTGGAAATACCTTTCCGTGAAAACGTGATAACCCCTGGTATGCACGAAGAAGACGTGTCCATACTACGCGTGCTTAACGTGCGTTGGTGAGCATGCTGGTCGTGGGATTTGGGTTCGGCAAATTCGTATGGTAATTCCACCATCAGTCAGTCGCTAAAGACTGGTCTATTAGCAAAGTGATGCGCACAAGTGAGGCTGAACATTGGAGAAGTGGCTAGTATACTGTATAGTACAAATAATATCTAGTACACGATAGCAGTTGCAATAGATAGTAGATAGAGATACCTGATTGTTAATTAAAGTTAAAAGAAATAGGTGTACTACTATAACGGCCCAGTTTTTTTTTAGTTATGCAACGAATACCGATGTCCATTGATGAAGAAACGTTTACAAGCTCATCTACAGAAATACCACTCTTCGAACACGAACACGAGCGAAGACGCCCGTAAGACTGTGAGTCACTGCATACCTATGAACTTACGGACTATGAACATCCAGGTATTAGACGGATGATGAGGAGCTTATGGTATTGGTGTGCTCGCAGCCTAATGAACTTCCTCGAGGCATTGCCATTACATTTTCAAGTATAAAGTAGCATCAAATATCTGAGAGCATTTTGGAGCCGGGAAGGGCCCACCATCTCTACTCCAGTGCGGGTTGCTGGGCTTCACATATCCTCAAAATAATATTTTTTTTTATTTCTCAGATATGTTACCTCACGATTTATTCCTTCAACGCCGCGCACGTGGTAAATACAGCACTTTAAATTGCTATTAACAATTTTAGTAGTGCCGCCACCGGAGTTCCAATACAGGTCACTCGCGCTCCTTGAAGTGAGCGCCATGGCCACTAAGCTACCCTGGCTCTTTTAAGTATGATGGCGGCAAAGGAACCCACCACCCCCGTTTCACCTGTGGGTGACGTAAGAACCAAATAAATACTTTTGTTTATGTTGCTGCTCATCTTGTCTATCCTCATAATTTGTTTACCTCTTACTAGCTGGAAATTACAAATTGACGACTATTTTATTGGATCCCATAACTAATTTGTTAAATATATAAATTTTCAGGTTACTATTACAAAAGAATCCTTTGATCGGACCGTTCAAACAGTTTTAGAAAACGTTAAAGACGCAGAAACTTCTTACAGCGAAACAAACTTATTTAAAACGGCACATGAAGAAGAAATAGAGTACGTCAAGAACGAAATTATCAACGGTTTGCATACAAATAACTTTACATTATTAAGACGTTCCCAGTCTTGCAACACAACCGTGTCGTTTAAAAACGTTTACAAGGATCGTTTGCAATATGAAGTACTTCAATGGTTACGAGAAGTCCCCATCGAGTCTGATTTCAATTCAACTGCTAAAATTATAACAGAAAGGATTGTTAATAACCTTATAGAAAAAATTGATAAACTGTCCGTCGATGCACACAATGACGATTATGTAGTGAAACTTAAGTGCTCTATAGAACATTGTCTAAACTCATTGCCTTTGCTATATCACAGCGCCAAATGTTTGAAGATAAAGTTAATATTAACGGAGAGCCTCATAACTAGAATCTTGGTTCTGAATAGTAAATATCTTAATTCTTCCAATAGCCACAGTTTCCCGGGCAGGAGTAACATTGGCTTAGAAAATACTGTGAGTAGCGCAGAAATAGTTGAAACACCATTAACAAATATTGTCAAGCAAGAAATATTAACCTGGCTTGGTACCAAACGTCTCAAATCTGACGGAGGGGCTCCTTTTAATGAATCATACGTAACTACGATGCTTTTAAAACGATTGTTACCATTTTTCAATGATACAGAAACCAAGAATTTTAAATATTTAATAAGGGGTGCAATTCTCGAAGTTTTAGATAGATTGTCGCTGACATTCGGTTTTTCTAATAATCGAATCTTTTTAAACGGTTTTGCTACTGAACTCACACAGAAACTTTTGATTGCAACAACGAATTATGAAAAATCGACAATATACTACAGTAATGTTTATTCGGGGTTTACTAAAAATCGTTTTACAAAAAACCATAAACTCATGTTCCATGTACCCTTTAATCAAATGACGAATGATGACAATAATACGAATGTAAAGATTTTAAGTAACACGAAGGAATATGTAAGAGATAGTAATTGTAATGACAATATAAATAAAAAACATCATTCTCATATCATTACGAATACTTTTCACAGTGAAGGTATTCAATTTAAAACAGGCGAACCGACGAAACTGGTAAATTCGTTATCTCGTGTTGAGAAAACAAATTTAAAAGGTAACCTACCCATGAGCAATATCAAACAAATACAAAACAATCAAATTCTTTCTACTAATAATATCAAAAGAAAGAAAACAAAAACACGAACAAGATACTTGAAGAAAAATTGCTTTCCAAACTTAATGTCTATGCTTTTAAATGCATCCGGAAAAGGTAATTACAAGTATTCTTTTAACCCATCTACACCCAAGCGTAAAAGGAGAAACAAAGTTAGAAAAATAATGACGAAAGAAACAACTTATCTGAGACAAGTGGCCGCTCTTATTAGAGCTTGGACGGAAACCTTTCCTAGAAAATTATATGATTCACAAACCAATACGTTTAATGAGTCTGATATTTACGATTTGGCAGGTGAAATAATGGATCAACTGAAATTAGATCAGTTAGAACCAGAAAATAGCGGTGAAAAAGAAATAAATGTAGGAAACATTGTGCTAAAATGGTTGCTCAAATTTGATTTCTTTGAAAATGTCAGAGATGCCAGGCCGTTCAAAGATGAACTATTAATAAAATTAAGGAAAATGTCCACTCAATCACAACAGAAACTTAAATGTCGACATTTAAAGTACAGGAAAAGTTACGACGAGTCACAAGATTTTATGATACCCAGCTTACACACCCTGAAAGATTATATTTCCATATGGGTAAACGGACAACCTTCTAAATGTTGTATGCCCCTCGACAGTTACCTGTGCAACCATTTGATAAATGAGTTTGCTGTAACAATACATCAGTTTTTATGTTATCATAGGTCTGACAAAGATATAACCACAATTGTAAATCCATGGCTAAAAAAAATAATAAACTCGAATGAAAAATATGACTTTGCGCTATTGTCCAAAGATTTAAAAGGCAGGCTTCTGAAGTTATCTCAAGATAACGCATTGGATCATAAACTTAAAAATCATTCGGAAAATTTAAGTAGACTTGAAATTAAAAAGCCCTTAATCTCTGAATCTACTATTCTGACATGTTATGAAATGGTTCACGATACCGAAGCTGCAATGATACAATTGGTTATGAGGTTTTTGCAATACGTATATGATATAAATAATCCTTTAACTGGCGATGTCTCTTGGAAAATTTTAAGAAATGATTTGCTGAAGTTATATATAAATGATCAAAAATGTAAATTGAGCGGACCCGTCGATGAAAATGAAGTATTTTCTCTACATAGATTGGAAACTGAATTACAGTATGTTGCAATAATAGCAGGTTGGTTAAAAAATATACCCAGCAATTCGCCCTTGAGTAATCTTAGTAAAAGACAACAAAAAATGTTTGTAATTAATCTTGCTACAAATATTGAAAAGGGCAAATTACTAACAATGAATACAATAAATACATATTTAACGTCCATTTTTAATCAAAGTATACAATTTGATCCATTGTGGAAAGCAGATCTTACCACAGCATTGCTGCAACCACTGATTGACGACATAAAAGAATATCAACTTCAAAGAAATAATGAAAATTTAAATTACAAGTTATCATCAGATAATGTTGAGATACAAGAGCGGAAGCTTAAAGAGTTTCTTCTGGAAAATTTTCACTTAAAAGAAAAAAATGGAACGATTGATGAGATAAAATTAGAGGCAAGCTCAAGCCTTATTGTAAAAGAAATTAAAAGTATATTGAGAGTTCCTAATCTGATAGACATGAACCATAACGCAAATAATATACCATTATCCATTGATGACATAACTTTGTTCTTTAGTTTAAAACTAAATTATGTAAGCGAAATAATTAATTGGTTAAAAGAAATACCTACAATACAAATTTCTAGTGAAGTTGCCAAAGAAAACATAGTTGAAATGGTTATGGATTTATCTGAAAATTTGTGTTATAGAGAGCAAATTAAGTCTATAGAATCGAGAAATACTCAAATCGATACAGACATTGTCGAATATATTACTCGGATGATATGTAACTTATCGCATAATCAAAGCAAAAAATTAGATTTACCGTGTCTTGTTCTTCAATTTATTAACCGAATAGACAAAGTAACGCGAATATCTAATATCTATGATTTTCGAAAAACAGAATGGTCTAGTTCAAATACAATAATGTATTTTCCAATAATTGAGCAATGGTGTAAAGATCATAGAATATTTACACACAACGTCAATAGTAAAACTGAGCGAGCAATGGTAAAACAACTTTATAAAGTAATTAGTGAATTAAATAATGATTCGCGCTATGCTAACGATGATGCACGTTATCAAGATGCACTTCTCAAAGAAATATATGTTATATTTCAAAATTTCCTTCATAATCCTAATTTTCAAAGTAATCAAGGGTACCTTACAGACAACTTAGTACAAACTATAATGAAATCAAGAATTTATCCAAGGGAAAAAGAGTCGGAAAATTATAGGCGAACACTTGAGAATATTGTCAAAATTAACATGTCCAACTTAATTGAAACTGACCAAAATTTTGATCCAGATATTGAGTTATATAGAAAGCACTTGATATTTATGTTCATTTTGGATAATTTTGACTACGGTAATGATGAAATAAAATTAAAATATGAGAAAAAGATAATGGGAGAATTAGATAAACATTTAGAAAATCTTGGGCCCAGAATCAAATTTCCTCTTACTAAAAATCAAGTTTACAGTGAGTTATATAGTGCTCTATTCGATGCACCTATGCCAGATGAGGCCTTAATGGTACAACAGGTCGAAAAAGTAAAAACAAGATGCGAAATAGAAGCTTGGTTTGAAAATTTACCTTTGAAGGAAACCTGGGAAGTTTACAATGTTGTAAAATGGGATAAAATAAAAGACATATTAACCAAAAAGCTTCACTGTCTAGAAAAAAGTGAACACTGTGATAAGAAAGTGCATCAAGAAGTAAACAAATGGTTGAAGAGGCTTCCACTGTTATCTAGCAAAGAACATAACATTAATGAACTAGGTAATTTTTTACGATATAGACTAGAATCAACATTTGAGAAAAGAAAATATGTCCCTCCGGATATGTGTCAACTTACCTTAAACAATAATGATTTATTAAAAGTAAAGGATACCTCAGAGTTAAGACAAGCAATAGCGCCTAGCAAAACTGAAGTAATGTTGGCTAGATTTAAGTCCATTCCTAGACTATCACAATCCCCTTGTTCTAAGCAAAAGAGATCTACGGATATTATATTACAAGTGATTGGAAACTGGTGTGATAAGTTACCATTAGCTAAACAAAGTGAAACAGAAAAAGAAAAAATTAGCAAAGAAGCTATTAGCATTAAAATATTAACAATTATTAGTGATCTCAATAATAACCCAGTAACATTCTACGATGATTATGTATATAACATAATATTTGATGATAAAATAGAACAACTGTTGTCACAATTAACCATCTGTGAAAATAATTACGATAAAGTAGCAAGCAAAGCTCAACTAAAGGAAGCTATTCAATTAATTAAACCACTTATTAAAGAAGAAAGAGAACGCCATGAATATAAGCGGAAATTAAAATTTGTTATATTAAACACTTTAGGTGAACCAGATTCCGCTGAAACTGAAAGAATCGCATCATTTAATAGCTTGAAAAATGAAATCATTGATGATTTTATGTCATATGTGTATTACGCAGACGACGATCAGATGAATCGGGATTACAAAAGTAAAATATACAACGCTATTTTAAAATATATTTCGCAAATTAAAAACAATGAAGGTCTAGAACAACCTTTTAGAAAAGTGCTTTTATTGAAGAACAAATTAATCTGCGAATTAAATAAAATCCCATTACCATCCGTAGCGGCGATTACAGGAGAGATGGAGGTAATAAGAATGAAAAAAGAAATTTCTAACTTTTTTGACGTATGCTCTGTTGAATTGGAAAATCATGACATTAGGATAATTAGCGATCAAATGAAATCTACTTTAGCAAAACGTTTAATTAACTTAGAAAAATTAGACCGCAGTATTACAACAGAAGAGAAGATGAACCGTGAGATTGTGAGATGTTTGGAAAGATTTAATCAGCACGTTCATATGGACCAAGTTAATGGTTTTGTAAGACGTTTGAGAAATAACGAAGCTGTAAGAAAATCACATTTAAAGCATTTGCCAAAATATGATCAACGCAGACCTTTAAATAAATGTTTTGTAGAAAATACGACTATACAGCGATTACAAAAATATGATGCGCGATGTATTGAGTAAGGGATAAAGCGGTACTTATTACTGCCGCCTTCAGTTGTTGTAAATTATTCTAGAAATTATTCACCGTTCTCACTCAGAGTATCCGGATCTAGGTCAGGATGCTATTCTAGTCCCTTGGAATCAAGTGACGGATTTGAAAGAAAATTATTTCAGGAGCCGATGTAAGTTTTCTTAACTTCGAAAATAATAACTGTCTATCATCCCGACCATCTAGAAGGATTCTCGATGGACAAATAATATTCTCCCGAAACGATATTAGATCATCGAAAATGTTAGAATTATCTAATCATAGTGGAATTATTCAAGGAGAATACTTAGGAATTCCGCAAAGAAACATGAGCGAGACAAAGATACCACCTATATCAAATCGAATCATAGGTCCTGAACTGCAACGGTCAAGTTGTTTTAAAGTTCCACAAATACATTATCATTCTGGTAGACAAAATTTTAAAAATAATAAACTACAGAGACTCTACACAGGGAGCTCTCTTTGCGAAGTACTCCGCCTTTTAACAATTACGTGTACATACAACAAAAACAACAGTTTCCAATCAATAACGATGAAGATGTAAGAGAACAATAGCAATTTATATTGAAAACATTTACAGCAAACCTTACCAGCGGGCAGCAGCATCTGTATCACCAATATCTTCAACTGCAAACTGTGCGGGCTCCTTTACATAAAGATAACTATCGCTTGGGCACACAAAAAAATCTACTTCTTCTTACAAAGACTTCAATTCATTTCATTAAGCCTTAACAAATCCGCTCTCCAATATAACAAGAAGATTTTGAGAGTAGCTTTTTATTTCCCACTTCGCACCATTGAAGCAACGGTTGTGTTATATTTCTGCTCAATTTTTTTAATACAAGTCAGCTAATGGAATCTGTTTTAATAAAGGCAGAGAATTCGTTACGGCTTGATTCGACAATATTCTGGCGAAAAAACTGAACTGTCGCCTACATGTGATAAATGTCACGTCTAAAATACGAACTCTCCTTTATTATCATAGTTTTTATTAGTTTTAGTTCTACAATTAACTTCCATTAATAGCTTTTTATTAATTTATCATTTATGTGAACTTAATAAAAATAGATCTTGACAAAAGTGGTTTTTTTTGAGGTAGTGTTTCACCTTGTTTTCTTTTACCAATATTCTTCGCAGCTTACCTTAGCTTAATAGCCAGTGATTAGTAAACAGGGGGGATAGGCTTCTCCCATAAGGAGGAGTTACTATTAACGCCACGATCGGCAAGGGGATCGCCGATCATAGTGCCAAAGGCATCGCACCTTAAACGTTGCTCATTTCCTCGGTCTATTCCGCCATCTGTCGACAGACTTTGTTTCTCACCTCTTATGACACGTACGGCAAGAAAGGTGGTGGTAGATTATGGCGATAAAATCTCATGGTAATCTCCATGACATAACCCGTTGACACCGACCTACGTACAGATGGGGTGAGAGTTGTCTGATAGGGGAATCTTCAATCCGTTTGCAGAGTGATTGACCTCCTTAACGGAGAAGTCTATGTCCTGCAATGGACTATTTACAGACCGTTAAGGTATTGTAAGATAGTCTGAACATTATACAAGATCCGAATAACACCTTCAATGAGTAATTGATCTGGCGTGTAGCTACTCTTTTCTGTGCAGCTTCATCTGCCATATTACAAGGGATTATTATTTTAGGATTCTACAAATGCTAAAGTTTTTTATCAAAAAAAAAAAAATCAAAGTGCCTGGAAGATATTTATTGCAATTCCTTTTTTTCCAATATCATATGTTGCGCAGTAGCAAATAACCCCAAACGCAGTTCCGGACTCTCGATTCCTTATTCAAATAACATAGATACATTGCTATTTTAATATTTCATAGTGCCGCAAATACCTCAAATTCGTCATCGGCTCATGGACTGTCAGTGAATTGATGACATAGTACTTTCATATTTCGTGATGCCAAAGACTACTCCAGTCAGAGAAGTTTTAAGATGGCCTAGATTTTTGGAAGTTTTTATTTTGCACCTAGAGATATTGTCTGTTACCTAGTGAGATATATAACACACCCGATGGACTGAACAGTAGATTAGACTGGACTTAACTAAATGGGAACAGAAAGTGTTGTTATGATGGAGCACAACAAGGTGTTGAATTAATGTACAAATCATTCAGTATAAAGTAGAGTTCTGGAACCGAGAAGAATCTTTAATTTTCTCAGATATACAGTTATCATGGCAATGTTTTCCTTTACCTCCGGCACCGGGATTCGTAACCAGGTCACACTTGTACTATGACATCAAGCAAACGACCTGACGAAGAAGAAAAAAAGATCTACAAAACTATATGATGCGTGTGATTTGAGTCATTTTCATTCAAAACTTTTCTTTCGATAGTATAACAGAAAGCCTTGAGTAAAATGTTTTTTCCGTGAATTCGATTATAACTTGGTGAAGTTCTTCGAAGAAGTCTTTTTTAGCATCCTTTAGAAAAAAAGGTGTATCTATATATCACTCAACACATTCATATTTAGTTTATGTAATATTATAGATCTCTACGTACACACGTAAATGCCGGCACAGTTCGCTAGTTGTTTTTTTTTTATGAAAAAGAGGTGGCAAACGGGCAAACGGCCCACCTGATGGTAAGTGATCACCGCCGCCCATGTACATCTGCAATTCCAGAGGAGCTACAGGTGCGTGGCCGGCCTTTAAGGATATTTGGGGGATGGAAGGGAGAATGAGGAGTTGTAACCCGGTCGGCCATTCGAGCAGCAGCAAAAGCTACCCCTTGGCTCTACCACGTATAAAATGTAAATGTATAATAATAATTACTTATTTTAAAGAATTTTAAGTAAATATACATATTACTTTTTTCTTCAAAAAAAAAAGCCGTCAGAGAAGCCAAATTACGAAACTTGGTAGATTGTAAAAATAATGTAACAATAAGATTTGACAAAGGAAATTATCTTACGAGTACTGATGAAGTATAAACAGTTTTCATTCATTCATTCATTCATAATTAAATGTACCTCCCAAACAGACAAGAATGCATGTAAATAACTACAAATAATTAATAATACTTCTTTATTTATCTTCACACTTAAAAGTACACATTGTAATTTGGAAACTACGAATTAACAAGTTAAGCTATATTATATATATTAACTATATTAAGCTAATTATGTTAGAAGCTGGTCCCTGAAGGAGGCATAGAATTTATAGAAATAGTTAGTTGTACTAAAGGTCTCTACTTTTGATTTACTGGCAATCTAGTTATAACGAATTCAAGTTCGTTATAATTCGTTATAACATAACCAAGATCAAGGCCAAGTCTTGGCAGCATAACAAACGTCAAATGACAGTTTTTTTATTGATTAAGACACTTATTGTGATGTCTCTGTTAATTACCATCACCGTCACCATCACCACTAAAGTACAAACATGATTTGTTTTTTTCTTTTTCTTTTTAATTCTGTAGTCTATAGTACTAATATCTATAGTCGTTACAAAGAATAATTATTGTTAATTTACTTGGGAGAAGCCGATCTGTAATACAGGTTCTTAACCTAGAACGGATGTCGGGGACTTCGAACAAACTTTGCGTTTCAAATTCTTATGACGATAAAGATTATTATTGTAATTTAATCTTGTTAAAGTTTATAACACTAAGGCTTTTTTAGGGGGCCTTAACATGATGTCGCCATGGCCACCGTCACGTCAGAGTGGCATTTTAGTTCAAAAACAGCGTGCAGTCAAATTATTCACTGTGGTTTCACAGTTTAATTTATAAACGCAATTACAAAGTAGGAGTATTACGAAATAATTATTAACAAATTTCACGGTGTGTAATAAAAACGAGAGACTCTGTGAAATAAGCGATTCAGTTATATGTATGTATGTATATATTCACGCCTTGTTCCCAACGGGGTAGGCAGAGACAATCTTCTTCTACTTGCTACGGTGCTGACATACGTCTTTCGCTTCTCCCACTTTCATCAATCTTCGCATGCATGCTCGTTGGTTTAGAGTACTCTTGACCTGGCCGTTTTTCAGAACGTCTCTGATTTGATCGTGAAATGTTCGCCTAGGTCTTCCTCTTCCGACTCTACCATTTACACTCGCCTCATTTGTTTCGTCAACCTACTTTCATTCATCCTCTCCACATATCCAAACCAGCTCACCATCCCTTTCTCAATTCATGTCACTACATCGTCTTGCACTCCACAACGCTCTCTGATCACATTATTTCGGACCCTGTCAGTTATCTACACATCAATCATACTTCTTAACGCTGTCATTTCTACTGCATTTATCCTGCTTTCATGCTTCTTCTGCCATACCCAGCTTTCGCTGTATAACATTCAGTTATGTATATTAGAATACTCCATTCAGACGCATCAACCAATTATTTCTCTACACAAATCTGTTTCCCTCTAACGAATAAGACTCCTGAAGTTTCTTCGAGACAGAAGTTCAAGTGTGTGTCCACACACGTTTGCTATACGAGTGGACAAAGATTAAGGATATCAACTTGGCACTAGGCTCAGCATTGCCAAACGTAATCCACTTTTCGGCTATCTGAAAAATGGAACGTAAGTAAAGGTATCAAGTATTTTAACCATTTTTTTATTCTCACATACGAAATGAACCCCGTCGTTATGATTCCCGCCAAAAGTTTTATTCTGGGCCCTGTTCCAAGTTTATTAATATTTAAACCAATTTTTTTTTTTATGGGAAATGGGGCAAACGAGCATGCTAATACAGCCAATCTTAACCTTTTTCTTAACCTTTACCTTAACAGTCTGTACAAAGTCCACTGGAGAACATAGGTCTATGTACAAGGAAGATTTGCCATAAGCTCCACGCACTGCAAGTGGATTGATGATCAAACTACCAGATAACTCGCACCTTAGACGATGCTGCCTGATCATCTGTCCCATTATTTTTGGTCCGCTATATATCGAGATGATTATCACGCCATCTGTCGTTAGCCATTGCGATTTTCAATGCTCTTTCCTTTAGTCGCTTCTTACGACACTCACGGGTAGAAAGTGGGTGGCTGATTGTTAAGTCGATACCATACGCCACTGAAGAACAGCAGCACAGCATTGAAGAATATTTACAAAAACTACCCTCTCATACACATTGCAATTTTTTTTTTAATAAACGAGCGTGCGGTTCACCTGATGGTAAGTGATCACCGACGCCCTCGAACATCCACAACACCAGAGGAGCTACAGATGCGTTGCCGGCCTTTAAAACATTGCCGTGCCGTACAGAGTACGTGAATTGGTTGTGCTTAGTGGTCGCGGCTCGCTTTAGTTTCATAGAGCGCAAGTGTCCTCGGTTCGATCTCCGGTGCCTGCACCGCTTTAATTTGCCACTTGCTCGGCGGTGAAGGAAACCTGCATGTCTAAGAAATGTTATTTCAAGGACTTACGAATTCCCCCAAACCCGCACTGGATCGTCGTGGCGGACCCTTCCCGGCTCCGAAACCCTCTTAGACATTTGAGAAGGAGGCCTTTACCCAGCAGTGGGCATTTACAGACTGTAACGGACTTTATCAGAAAATAAATTCCTTATAACTTTTTACATTATTTTAGTTTTTGCAGCCAAAAAGAACATAACATTAATTTCAAGAAAGAAATAGAACTTTGACATGTGACTTTGACTTTTAGAAAAATATACCTTTATTCTGCGTAATTTCTTTGGAAATTCAAATGTTGTAATCATTCGTCTAATAAATTTCATTGTGATAATAATGTAAGTACTTGGTTATGGTTTAGATATATTTTGACAAGTTACAATTTAGTTTGTAAATGGCTATGGTGTTAGACCTTGTTAGAATCCAATTCAATTGTCACTTCTGCTTCATCGTCATCATTACGACCTATTTGTTGTCCACCGTCCATCTCCCATAGAATGCCACAAAGTAAGATCTTATCAGTTTCTTACCTTACCCTTACGGTTATTAGTTTTGCGAGTGAAGTACCACTTTTCGTATCGATCCTTAAGGTTATGACAGTTTCCCCAGTTCTTCTGCTGGGTGCCTTCGTTGCTGTATCGTTCAGGTAGAGAAACAACGAGGATATCCTTTGCCATAGCCCGCTGAGCAACCCGAGCCAGTCCATACAGCCCACCTACGTTTTGTGCAATCCGCGTAGCAAAGATAGCCGCTCCT
This sequence comes from Bhutanitis thaidina, assembly GCA_029286595.1. NCBI lineage: Eukaryota > Metazoa > Arthropoda > Insecta > Lepidoptera > Papilionidae > Bhutanitis > Bhutanitis thaidina. The sequence goes on along the minus strand of JAGSMS010000021.1, from coordinate 4,836,659 downwards.
GTTAACGTAAGTGGAAACGATGTCCTGCAGTGGAAAGAAAACCACCTAGCCTCTAAACAGTCTGCTTAACATATACCTATACAATTGGAAGGATTTACTGTAACCGCCTCGTTTGGCTTGCGGGTTGACGCTCACAATACCAGATGCATCACATCTTAGACGCCGCTTTTTGTCCCGTTCAAAGACAATTTATATCAGAAATATTTGCAATGGTCATGGTTATTTCGTCATCTAAAGGAAACTATACATTTTTAGTAGTATTTCCCTATCCCTGATACTGTGAGAACATTAAAAAATAAAAGCTAAAGGTAGCCCGAGTTAACTATGACATCAGGACGTCTAACGCCTCAGTCCCTCGTGACCAGGGCTGCTGTAAAGCAATCGAAACGTCGGGAATATAAAAACAAAATGCGCGATAAGTTTCCCTTTTGTTTTTAATGCCTAACGCATATCCACTCGCCCTCGCGGGTTAAGGGAAAGTGTCCCATCCCTGACCGCCTCTCGGAGGTCACGGGGGTTAGGAAGGCAAGTGATCGTAAGCACCAGCCCTACAGGCACGCCGCAGTGGATCTGATCTGGTGGTATGGCTGGCCGCGTCGCGTAGGGAGAACTGTTGCAATACCTTCTTCCTCGTCTCTTCCTGCGGCCCTGTGAACAATCCTGAAGAATTCCTATTTTGAATAGTATATAGCAGTACCGAAACTCCTCTTCCCCAGCGACTCCACCTCGGCTGCGGAGGGCAGGGGGCGCGATGCGAAGCCCCGGCCCAGGGTGAGAACGGTGCCCGTGGGCTTCAGTTTATTATCAGATGGATTGTTTATTTATTCATTATTGTTAGCCTTAAGCTTAAGGTTACAATGGGCGGACTTAATGCCAAGTGGCATTCTCTACCAGTCAACCCTTGTTATGGTGAAAGGTAGTTGGCAGGTACAAAACAAAGAATAAAATGAAAAAAAAAACTATAGGTGGACTCCAATAATAACAAGTTAATAAATACATATAAACACACTATGTAAATAAATAAATATTTATAACATACAATACCCAAATACGTAAACAAATATATAAAAAGATAGATAAATAAATATATAATAAAAATCGAAAATAGACAAGCCGGATTATTAGATTGCTTTTCAATCAAATACAATAATTAAAAATGAGAAGACGCGGCTGACTCTCTTACATAGCTGCCGATGAAAATCTAATCCTATTTAAGTTCAAATCCACACTACGAGTATTTAAGTTGTAAACCAGTGAGAGAGTCAAACCAGTACATTCCTTGATTTGGTTTCTGTTTCTTCAGAATCAGATACTGCGTGAGGTTAATAAAAATGAAAATTGGAGTATTATAGTGAATATCAATATGTTATAACCGATTGTCCAGGCCAGTGCCTCAGGCAGAAGACTGGCGCGGATGTTACCGGCCTGACATCAGTTACTCATTTCTGCGACTGCTTAAAATGACCGTATGTATGATTTCAATACTGTAGTTCATCATCATCATCATTATCACAAGTCCATGTTGAACATAGTCCTCCCTGAAAAAAATCCACAAAGCACACTCCAGAGCCCCTTGCGTCTATCGACTTTTCGCCACACTGTGCAGATCGTCGCTCCTGTTTTGTTGGTTTTGCTTGTCCATTTACGAAGGTTTACAGTGTTTCTTCCTGGGTGTGCTATTCCACGCACGTCTCCGCACGAGTCTTCCTGGCAGTAACCAATCCTCTGCCTTGACAAGAAGCGAAGGCAAAGTGACCAGTGCAGGGTCACTTTGCCTTCGCTTCTTGTCTATTTTCTCCCTCTCCTTTTCTTCGTGATCTTCCTCTTCCACTTTGGCTCTCACCATTAAACTACCCTTAGCTGGCTCCTGTACTCCTTGTGTAGTTTCGAATTACGACAGAGATTGGCATGAAGATTTGAGATGGGGGTGGCAGACACTTAGACCGCCTCTGTGATATACTGATGACATACTGTATACAAAATCAGAAGAGCGGCGATGAATCAACCACTGTCTAGATATAGTTTTTATCCAGAGTGTAAGGGATAGTATGCCATCTCTTCCTCCGAACACCAGCTTCGTCTGACAAACGAGACTATGGCGAAAATCCATCCGAATTTTGCCGAACCCAAATCCCACAGACTGATGATGGGAAGCAGCATCACTGCAGCGCTCACAAACGAGCTCCTAGCGTGCCGAGTATGGGGAAACATTCCAAGGAGTATGCCGGAGTCTTCTGTCACTTACTTTGAGAGACCAGTGTTCAGTAGAAATTAGGCCTTCAACTGCTAGCGAACAATATATCTATCTGTACCTTGACAGTTGACAGGAGGTTTTGACACTTCTTTGGATTACAGGTGTGAGATTGTGTTGTAATTGTATATTACGCTGGGTCTAGAGGAAATAATACGCTTTGACACATAATCTTCTTTATCAGCCTAGTCCACAGCTGGGAAAAAAGATAGCACCCAATGTATTATTAATTAACACATACTCATCACGTTGAGTAGGTTTGGTGACTGTTACCTTTTTGACATCGCACAACAAATTAATCTTTTTCATGTTTTTTTTTTTTTTTGGTTATTTAATTTGTTTTTTATTTTGTGTTATGTTGTGTGATTGCCAAATGAATCTGTTTCTTCCTTCTTTCTTTCTTTCTTTCTTTCTTCTAATTGGAAGCTCTGTTCGCTCTCAGCATATTCCCCTGCCGCACAATTAAGTCTGGGAGCATGGGAGCCGGTGGTGCTGATCCGGTGACCGTTGTGAAAAACAGACACGGCATCGATCTCACCGTGACTCTAGTGAAACAAAGGGACTTGCTCACTGACACACAGAAACGTCAACCGTTATTAACAAGTAAGTGTTGCCGCGGCGGCGCACTGTGATTATTTCCTTCGAATCTGGACAAACCGCACTGGGCTGCCGACACTGGGTTTCTGTTGCAATTCCTACCATTGACAAACGTTTTGAAGGCATACTTTAAAGTAAGTTTTTTTTTTATTGTCCTGCTAATCAGGTCACGAACAGTCCAGCGTTGGTTTTTAAATATCAACTATTTGACGTTATCATAATAGGTCAGTGAGAAGTCTAGGGCTGGACATAGTTGCTTGTGCAAATCGTAAATGCTTTGAAATCGTGCTATGGTTTCAAAGGAACACCAGAGATGACATGACAACTAGGATAAAATCCATAATAAACTGTGTGGTTATCGAAAAACAGAGCTCCAAATCCCATAAAGACACTGGGAAGGCATAGTCTGATGGATTGTTCACCGTCATCCGGTCGCCAGTGCCAGAGTAAAAGTTTGTATATTCCTCACTTATACCCCATATAAAACATGCTTCGGGTTTATCTCTAAAAGTTGGCACACTAGTCTTAATAACACAAAACTAAAATGTGTTTTAATAAAAACAAGGCATATACTGTGAAATGGCCGACATTTTTTAAGCGCCAAGCGGCGGCTTTAGCTGCTGCTCGAATGGGCCGGCTCGAAAGGATTGGTACCACGGCCTCGCAGAATACCGGCTTGAAGTAGAGGCATCTTCTGCTTCTGCATTTCGTTCGGTGAGCGAGGTAACCGGAGTCCCACAACCCCTCCCTATTCCCCTCCTCTTCCCTCCCCCATCTCCCAAATATCCTTAACGACCGGCAACGCACCTGCAGCATCTATGGTGTTGCAGATGTATGTGGGCGACGGTAATAAAAAAGAAAAAAATATCAATTAAAATCATTTCAGCTTCTCAGAATGATCGCGGACAGGTTACCACGACCGCTCAGACCGATGTAGAAAAGTTCCCGCAAACCACCACTGGTGTACAGATATGCGACGACAGATTCGTCAGCAGCTACCAGGTAAGATTAGACGTCACCATCAGAAGCCTCTAAGCAGCCTACACCAGCATAAGCTTCTTCAATGTTGGGAGTAATATAACGTAGTCGTTGGTTTTGCCGGCGAACGAACGAACATTGTTCTAGAAACATCACACTCCATCGTACTATGGCAGGCTCCTTCTCCACCTAGGAGTAGTCTGGGAAGTTACCAACCTCTTACCGCTTGTCTGTCGCCAATCAGCAGTGCGACCACAGTGGAGTTTCAACACGTGGCAGAGCCAAGCGGAGGCTTCTGCTGCTGCTCGAATGGGCCGACTGAAGTAGAGGCTTGTGCTTCTGCGTTTCGGTGAGTGAGGTAACTGTCCCCAACCTTCGAAATACACTTAAGAGCCGGAAACGCATTTGTAGCACCTCTGGTGTTGCAGGTATACACCATCCACCATCACTTACCATCAGGTGTTCCGCTTGCTCTTTTGCCGTCTTTCCCATAAAAAAGGGTAACTGAGCCTCTATTATAACAGACTGAGAGGCATTCCATCATAGTCTTCAGGAGTAACAACGCATCTGTAATCTTCTTCGATTAAAATTGTTTGCAGATGCCCATGGGCTTCTGTAGCCACTTAGCAGCAGGTGGACTGTAAGTTCGTATTTCTGCTGGTCAAAGGCCTCCTTCTCAAATAGGCAGGGTGCGGGTTGGCGGGCTTCACATATCCTCGAAATAATATTTTTTATTATTTCTCAGACATGCAGGTTTCCTCACGATGTTTTCGCTTACCGCTGAGCACGTGATAAAAACAGCACTTAAAATTTCTATTAACTATTTTCAGTGCTGCCGGCACCGTGAATCGAACCCAGGTCACTTGCGCTCTATGAAACTAAAGTGAGCGCCCTAGCTACCACGGCTCTACTAGGCTACCACGGGTCCATTAAGTTACCCCGGCTCTCTGTCCCCCTTATCCAATAAAAAAACCTCTGACGCCTGTGACTTTTTGATCGACCAGGATATTTGAGAAAGATATTAATGTTAGATGGATTAAACGACTTGGGGCATAGGAGGGAACATATCATATTTTCCTTGAAATATCAACCTCACCTGCAACCACTTCACCCTGCTGACGAGGGCGAGGCGCGTTCGCTCGCCAGGTTGATGGTGGTAAAGTTGATCCCACTGTATCGAACCCAAGTGATTGGGTAGCATCTCCAGTGTTGGGGTATCGGCCTAGCGCTCACCAGCCCGCTCACGTAGCGAAGTGAGTATAGGCAAATCTTCCACGCCTGCTGGTTTTCTGGTGCTGTCATGGAAATGTACGTTGATTCATTAGATTATGGGCATTTTTTTCGATTTAATTAAAATATCAATGGGTTCTTTTTTATTACGGGAAAGGGGGGTAAACAAGGAAGCGACTCATTTGATGGTAAGTGATTACCGATGCCCACGAACATCTGAAACACCACAGGAGCTGCAGATGCATTGCCTGCCTTTAAGGATGTTTGGGGAGAGAAAGGGAAGCGTGGGAGGCGGGGGAACGAAGCTCAGAAGCATAAGAGGCTTCTATTTGACGGCGGTATTCTGCGAGACCGTGGTACCACGCCGGTCGAGCCTACCCTTACGAGCAGCAGCAGAAGCCACCTGGCTCCTTTCTGCACAAAAAATTGTTACAGGTTGCACACTGCAATGTAACTCCTTCATCTCCTCCGCTGTGCATTCCAGAGTTTCCACTACGGACCACATCGTGTAAGTGTCGGTTGTTTTTAGTACCTGCTAAATATTACTATTTCATAAAAAGTAGATATTGTTATTTGGTCAGTGGAATGTGAGGAGGAATACTAAACGAATGTCAACCACTTTTGCAAACGGTGCGGCATATGATCGGAGAAAATCCATATCATTAAGACATACGAACCCTAATCCCACTGAGCAGTGATCAGGAACAACGTGTATGGCACTGTTGCAGCCAACACTATGGTCACCAACCATATGCCGAACTCAGGTGAGGAAAACTTCCGTACAAAGCCTGATAGCATTTTTAATGCTGTCTTGAAAATGTTAGACTGCGATTGCTGAGGACAGAAAAATGAACTCTGTCCACCCTAGATCTTCAATGTGTCTGGTCTTTTAAACAGTTTCCGGAAAACTTCGAAGTTTTGAAAGTGGTCCGATTCTCTTAAAAATCGCAACTGCCAATAGTATTCGGTATGTCTGTACGTGGTAAAGCCAAGCGAAGGTTTTTGCTGCTGTTCGAGCGGTCCGGCTCGACCGGAGTAGTACCACAGCCTCGCGGAATACCGGCGTGATCAAGAAGCACATTATGCTTATGCGTTTCGTTCGGTGAGTGAGATAACTCCACTTCCCCCTCACTACCCTTATCCCCTACTCATTATCCTTCCCGTCACCCGAATATCCTAGAAGGCCGTCAATGCAACTGCAACTCTTCTGGTGTTGCAGATGTACGCGGGCGACGGTAATCACTTACCACCAGTGAATACCGTCGATTGCTCGATTGGTCATTTAAAAAAAAATCCTTGTCATCGTAGTCGAGCGGTCAGGAGGACATCATCACATTATGAAGACATAATGTGCCCTCGACACATCCAAATAAAACACTAAATCCAATAGTTCGTCCAGTCTAATTCTAAATCAGTTCCACATTGATGTTTATTATATTTGCCTACTCTAGGTACTAATCAGGAAGCACGCGTGACGCAAGCGACCGATTTGTTTGCGGGGTCCTTGAGAAAGTACCCCCATACCTCGCCACCCTTCACCAGCTCTTCAGAACTTATAGAAAGAATTCTGTCGGCTACACTCTCCAAGCGAAGTTAGTGTTTCTATCTCTTCTTTAATGTGTCTTAGTCATCTATACAAAGGACATTTCTTCGAAGGGCCTGCGAATCAAGGTCTTTGTTCATAAGCAATTAAGTGGTCAGCAGCTTCACGCTGCAGAAGATGCATTCTAAAGTAACTTCAGCTTTTTCATCTTTAAAAAAAAAAGTCGATGTTGCCTTTGTTTTTATTGTCTTCTTTTTTAAACATATGTCGTAAGTACTTACTGACGACTGTGTGAATTAGAAGTTGGCGTGTTAGACTGCTGGGCCATGAATTCGAATCCAAGAAACACTACTCGAATGGGCTGGATCGACCGGGTTGATACAATGTTCCCTCATCGTCATCGTCATCGTCATCGACTTCGACATTCGTACTTCACGTGACGAGATGATGGTGATCGTCTTACGTCATAACCACAAGGCGTCGTTGTGTTCATCATCTCTACGTCACAGTCTAAGCGTGGCAGAGCCAAGCGGCGGCTTTTGCTGCTGCTCGAATGGGCTGGCTCGACCACGGCCTCGCAGAATACCGGCGTGAAGTAGAGGCATCTTGTGCTTCTGCGTTACGTTCAGTGAGTGAGGTAACCGGAAGCCCGCTCCCAAATACCCTTAAAGGCCGGCATCGCACCTGCAGCACCTCTGATGTTGCAGATGTACGTGGGCGACGGTAATCACTTACGATCGGCTGACCAGCTTGATCGTTAGCCGCCTTTCCCATAAAAAAAACGTTTTGACATTGCACGTGACTCTTCCTTATCTCTTCTTATCACATATACGTTACATTAGATAAGGGTAGGTAAAGACGAGTGAGTGCATCTGTGTCTACGCGTAAACTGTCGGCACTATGACATTATGTCCTATGTAGTTGACAACAGCCGATTGTATCAGGAAGTTGTCGCAGTGGTCGACATCGGCCAGGACGTCGTAGGCACCGTCATCAAATACTAACTAGGTCCATCGAAGACTATCGTCGTGTAAAATACTAGAAGGTTCTAGACTTACATGAAATTCAAAGAGATACAGCTTTAATCAAAAGAACATTTTCTATTGCAGTTAACAAAGAAAGATCCAAGAAGACGAACTCACTGATACGTAACAGGATAAACAAAAGTTTACATGACAAACAAATAAATTACGCCACCCACAAGAACATACAGACGTACACACGCTGCAGCAGAGCTTCGCCAGCAGCTAATAACAGTAATAAGACTAATCAAGATATCGACTTTAACCCCGTGGCGACGACTTCGAGAAAAACAAGCATGGCTCCTAAAGAAAATCAGACTTCAAGGTAAATAAAAATATTTAAGCTTTTTTTTTTATAGAAGAAGGGGGCAAACGAGCGTGCGGCTCACCTGATGGTAAGTGATCACCGACGCCCACGAACATCCACAACACCAGAGGAGCTACAGATGCGCTGCCGGCCTTAAAAAAAGCTACGTACAGGCAGACGCAGTGTGGGACGACACCCCACAAGATGGAGTGACGACCTGCGCAGTGTTGCGGGAAGTCGATGGATGCAGGTGGCTCAGGACCGAGCTTCGTGGCAATCTGTGGGGGAGGCTGTTCAGCAGTGGACTTGTGATAGGCCGAAATGATAATGATGAAGGATATAAGGAGGACTATAGAAAGAAAGAAAGAAACGTTTGTTGCCAAACGATTTTACAAAACTAAAATTCATACAAACACTGCATTTAACGCTGCCTCCTCAATATTGAGTTCTAGATGCGCTGCGTGACGCATGGGGCCAACGGACCACACTCTGCTTAATGCTGCAGTTGACACGAGACTACAGCGTTCATTTTCAGTGGGCCCCTTGTATATAATAATTCTTTCTCTAAATACAAACCTCACTTGCACGTTTTGTACTCTGAAGCTCTGGCGACCATTCGTTCCGAAATTTGTTAACTTTCTTAAGTAAATGGCATGTTAAAAAACTAATTATGAAAAAAGAGGGGGGAAAGATCCCCATGGTGAGAATATACCATCTTTCCAACCTCACCTTGCTATTTTGTAAGCAAGCGAGGGTCTGTTCACCGTATGATGGTGGAAAATACATCCAAATTTTTTTCCTACTCAAGTTCCATAGATTAGTGATAGGTGCGTTACCAGGCCCAGCGTGATGCGTATGGCAACACCATTTTAGACCCTGTTCAAGACTTTTCCCTTAATGGTCTCTTACTACACCCACGGGTAGTAAGGGTAGATTCTAAAGCCGACACCATACTGCATGACCATCATCATTTTGTCAGACCTAAAATGGAAGATCAGTGACATGATCAAGAGCTAATGATGATGGTGATGATAAGAAAACCACACCTGAAGGCAATAATCATAACAAACGTTTTCGTCATACTTCGAAAGAAACACCGTTCGATTTTTTAATATATATTTTCTTTTAAAGATCAATATCTCCCCAAGTCCAGAGGTTGGGCAGAGGCGCTGAAGTGAGATACCTCAACGACGTGAAGAAGTGTATACGTGATGCAATCAGACACGCCGTATGCGATGAAGATACTGTGGTAAGTTAAGCTAAGGGAATGTTAGAATATATAAAAGACCGATTGTTTCAATTCTGAATTACAGCCAAAGTTTTGATACGTTACATGTTTTAAAAATTACTCTAGATCGATGCTCAATGATCATTGTCACCTAATATACGAAATGCAGCATCATTCTGTTTCATTTTGCTCCTCTCGTCTGCTACATATAACAGATATAGCAGTCTGTTCCGAGTATCAATGTTCCCTCATCGTCATCGTCATTCGTACTTCACGTGACGAGATGATGGTGATCGTCTTACGTCATAACCACAAGGCGTCGTTGTGTTCATCATCTCCGTCACAGTCTAAGCGTGGCAGAGCCAAGCGGCGGCTTTTGCTGCTGCTCGACCACGGCCTCGCAGAATACCGGCGTGAAGTAGAGGCATCTTGTGCTTATGCGTTTCGTTCGGTGAGTGAGGTAACCGGAGGCCCACTTCCCCTCCCTATTCCCTTCCTCTTCCCTCCGATCTCCCAAATATCCTTAAAGACCGGCAACGCACCTGCAGCATCTATGGTGTTGCAGATGTATGTGAGCGACGGTAATCACTTACCATCAGGTGAACCGCTCGCTCGTTTGCCATCTTTTCCATAAAAAAAAAGGCACGACATGGTTGGTCGCAATGTCGAATGCGTCGTACCTCCGATATGCTGGTACTGTCACCAGTCACAGGTCATTACGCCTGCAATTGTCCGGTCTCTAAGACTTTTTCCCTTAATCCATTTTTATGGGAATCTATTACGTCGCTTCACATTGTAAAAGAATATACTTAAAATTAAACAGTATCAAAAGTTTTCGTTAGAAATACGATGTTCCAGAGCTTGTGAATAAGTGTTTGTTTTTCTCAAGCAAATGTATTCTTCTTTTACTTTTAAAACGTAAATAATTCTTTTATACTTATCATTTAGGTTTGTCCAGAAATTCAACGTCGTCTGAGTGTTCACCAGAAGGAATGTCGCAACGCATGCTCAAATCAGGCCACGGTAATTTTTATTTAACCACTATTTTTTTTTTATTATGACAACACTTAACATTTTTTTAAAACGTGAACGTTTATGTTAATCTGAAGACACGCTACGAACACCAAAATTATTTAAGATTACGACGAAAAGATAGAAAAAAGGATATATTTGTCAACAACTTTTATTTATCTATGGATATAGTTATCTAGTTTCGAAGTTTTTGTGTATATCTGGAATCGAGTAAGAATCGAGAAAGTGGAATCGAGTGGTTTTCTGATATTAACAACTAGTTTGCGTTCGTAAGCGACAGATTACTACATTTACTTAATTGATGTGTGCGTATGTTCGTATGTTTAAAGGTATAAAATAATTAATTCTGTTTTCTTATCATTTGTAGCTTTCCAGAAAGGGCTGCATCAGTACAGAAGGTAAGTCGCCTTTAATTGAATAAATAATTATTTTTATTAGTGACGGCATAACCATTTAAAACATAAGAGAACTCAATCTCGAAACACTGCGACACGTGGCGCCTCTTAGATACGAGTAGTCTGATGCTGGGTAGAGTATTAACTGCTGGAGTTTAGAATACGCAAATCTCCTCTCACCGTCGTTCCCAGTTGGTCTACATCGAGCTACATCACGACGTTAAGCATCCGTAAAATAGTTTAATTTCAAAATGCACCCGAGGAAACACAATATTGTCCTTTTTTTACAATCATCTTCATTAGCCTGTTAATAGTCCACTGTTGGGCATAGTCATAGTCAGCGTAGCAGTTAACATTTGAACCAGCGGAGGCTAGTGACTTTCAGGTGAGTGCTGAATTCATGTTTTTCAGTCCATTATGATATGACCATAAAAATCTTTGAACATATTTTCTTCTTCTTCTCTTTCTTCATCTTTGAACACATACTTAGTCAGGACTCTGAGATCGACGAAATCTATACGTAATACGTTTATTTTAAGTTATCCATCGAAACGCAGCACCATACGCCTTGGACCTTAGACACCCGTCATCTGCTTCGTCGAAATGGTTATATGTCCGAAATTCTCAGAGCGTCCGACATTTGTCAGAACTCAATGGGTTTCGTGTCATTGACTGACTTAAAATTGTGTCTGCAAATCGTTTGTCTAACGTGAAAAAAAATATATAGAAGCACGCATTCCTGTCACTCATCTCCATGTGGCAGGACTCTGCGCAGCCAAAAGGGCTTCAGTGATCTACTGTTCGCCTCTCCACGACATAGCACGTGACGTATGGAATTAAATGGGATACGAGAGTATATAAAAAAATACATTTCGATAAATAATTTCCAGGTCGAACACCGAATACATCCAGGGATATAGGTAACAGACAAAATGTTCCAGAGGTGAGCAACAAAAATAAACAATTACTGTGATTGATAAAGTCATTTAAGATTTTTTATTTGAGGCAGTTTTGAAAACGAGACTGTCATCAGCTTTTACGACACCCACGGGAACAAAGGGGGGTGGTAGATTACTACGCCGATAAAACACGGGGTGGTAGATTACTACGCCTATAAAACACGGGGTGGTAGATTACGCCGATAAAACACGGGGTGGTAGATTACTACGCCGATAAAACACGGGGTGGTAGATTACTACGCCGATAAAACACGGGGTGGTAGATTACTACGCCGATAAAACACGGGGTGGTAGATTACTACGCCGATAAAACACGGGGTGGTAGATTACTACGCCGATAAAACACGGGGTGGTAGATTACTACGCCGATAAAACACGGGGTGGTAGATTACTACGCCGATAAAACACAGGGTGGTAGATTACTTACCCGAATGTAAAACATTGTACTGCTTTATCTTTTAAAAATGATATACTCTTATGCTTAGGAGATCATGTCATTAAAATCTTTGCTTTTATTAGCAAAGTATTTTTATACGGCTTACTTCGCAAATACATACATATATTCACGCCTTGTTCCCAACGGGGTAGGCAGTGACAATCTTCTTCCATTTGCTACGGTCCTGACATACGTCTTTCGCTTCTTCCACTTTCATCAATCTTCACATGCATACTCGTTGGTTTAGAGTACTCTTGACATGGCCTTTTTCCAGAACATCTCCGATTTGATCGTGAAATGTTCGCCTAGGTCTTCCTCTTCCGACTCTACCATTTACACTCGCCTCATTTATTTCGTCAACCTACTCTCATTCATCCTCACCACATGTCCATACCAGCTCAGCATCCCTTTCTCAATTCGTGTCACTACATCGTCTTTCACGCCACAACGCTCTCTGATCACATTATTTCGAACCCTGTCAGTTATCTTCACATCTTTTAATTGCATGTAATATGATTTAATTTCAGAAAATTTCTCCCTGACGAAAATAATTTGAAAGTGATCTGTTTCAGAAGACGTCCACCCAAATGAGACAGGAGTACGACGTTTCAGACAGTATTAAGTTACGGGACCAGGCTTCTAGTGTAACGGGCATATTACATTTAAAATCTTGCTGTCGATTTTGCAAAAAAGAAAGAGAATATGAAGAGAAATTACGAAAGCAAGTGTTCGATTGGCTTCTAGAAATTCCAATCAACGTCAATTGTTCTTCTGACGATCAAGCTATACGGCAGAATATGATGAAAAAATTGATTAACATATTACTGAAATACAAAGGAATGGAGGATAAACAGAGGAAAGAGATCAAAAGATGCCTAGACGTATTACCAATGTGGCTACCGGTAGACCAGTATGATAGAGATTTGTTCAAAAAAAAACTAACAGAAAATCTTTTAATCCGTTTAAATGTTTTATCAGACGATCACAATGATTTGAAGGAAATAGTTTCTAACTGGATGGATGAAATTCTAAAAAATGAAAACGTTGCTAACAATCAAGTTATAGATAAAGAAAATATTTTAAACAATATTGTAGTACGAATCAAATCCCTTAAAGGAGACGAACTGACAGATGGACATCTGTTTAAAGATACGCTTAAAACTAACGTTATTAATTTATTAAAAGAAGTACCCGTTAAAAGTATCAATAATGAGAAAAACTTCCTTGATAAAGCTGCTGACAAATTAGTTACTAAAATAACTTCTATAAATCCGGATAACATTCCATCTACAAGACAAAGAAAAGAGAGTGCACATTATTTGAGTGATAAGTACGAAAATCAAGGTCAGATTCTAGAGAATATAAAAGGTTTTGGTACAAATTTAGATTTAGGTAAAGATGCGGATTTGAATGATGTCGAATATGAGATGAATAATAAAGATATCCAGTCTCAATTAAAAGATGAGATAAAAAAGGTAATTGAAATTATTAAGAAGGACAATTTAGACTCTAAAACTGAAAGTCTTTTGATGGAAGCACTTATAATGAAACTTAAAGTTTTGCCTGATTTGAAATATAACAACATAGTTGGAGAAACAAGGCTCGATAAACCTCAAAAATTAAACACGGAGCTTATTCCGAAACAAAAGAACAATTTTATTAAAAAGCAAAATATGCAAGAATGTATCGAAAAGGTAGTATCTCAAGTTTTTGAGGAGCTACCTGTAGTCATTGACCATAAAATCAAAAAGGGTCTAAAAGATGAAATAATTAACACAATTGCCAAAAAACTGGACACGGATCAATTGCTTGAGAACAAAGATTTAAATGACTTAGTCAAAAGTAAAATAACAACCGATAGTGGTTTGAGTGATACAATATCTTTAAGCGAAATCTCAATATCGTTAGAAAATGAAGTACAAAACTATGTGAAAGAACAGGTATCTGATATACTTAATGCATATGGAGTGGAAATTGACACTCGGAGAAAAATCCAAAATAATCTAAACGATATATTGACTAATCATATAATGCGCGGTGATACCGATAACAAATTTGAAGAAATAACTTACAGCATGCTTCAAGAACTAAATTTGCCTGAAAATAAAACTGAAGAACTTTATAAAACTCTCTTACAAAATACGAGGGATATGTCGATGAGCTTTAAAAATAAAACATCTACTCCTAATCAAAACTTAAGGCGAAACGTTTCTATGGAACGAATTAACGGAGATTTCTTAAAAAATGCTGAAATTGAAATTATTAATTTAATTTGTGAAATAACTGGCAATTATGAGCCGGAATTTAAAAAAAAAATTGTACCTACAATAAAATATTTAGCGTCAGATATTGAAAAAATAGTACGCGACAGCAAGCATTCCACAAAAGACAAACTAGATACGGTTAATAAATTAATTTCAAATTTTCTTTGCAACCGAGACCTAGCCACAGATATGAGAATTACGAAAAAATTTGCGAAACGTCTGCTGAAAACTACAAAGAATACTTCAACGCCCAGGAAAAAAAGCATTGGAAATTATTTACCTTACTCCAGTAAAGAATCCACGCTGTCTTCCATTCCTGGCGGTGAGAAATATTTTGATACATTAGACCAAGAATCTCTTGACCTCATTTACGAAAGTCCCGAAAATGATTTCCTTTCCAATGAACTTAAAACTGTAATTGTAACTTGGATAACCAATAGTAATTTAAAAACGAACGCCACAGAAGCAATGATTAAAGACTTAATTAGGGACATAATTAAGAGGAAAAAGTATTTACGATTGAATCCAGAAATGCAACCATCTAATGTAGAGGAATTTAAATATTTAAAAATATTAGTTTCAAAATGGTTAGATAAACTTAACGGAAAATCATTAATTAATATTGATACACTAGTTAATCAAATAAACGATCTATACTCGCAAAAGTTACCAAGTAATGTTGTTCTAAATGATACTATATTAAACGTTATTTCTGAACAAGTCTTAAGATGGATTCAGAATATACCATCGGACCGTCTTATTTCTCATAACAAAAATTCTCGTGAAATAATGGCCAAAGAACTTACAAAACAAATACGAGAAACCTTTAAACATAGTGCGAATCCGGAATTGTCTCTTGAGCGTGAACTACAAGTGTGGTTACCTAAAGTTGTTAAAGAATCTAATGAAAACGAATTGCACGTAATGAAAGATGAATTAAAAAGTTATTTAAAAGAGAAAGCTTTACCTGGCATTCATTCAATACCTAAACATAATACGAGACTGCTAACTGAACAATTACATGATGGTATTACGGCATGGTTAAAGAGCTCATCATTACGTGAAATTCAAAATACAAAGGAAAAAAACTTAAAAGGAAATTTTGCCTCAAATTTGGCAAGGGATTTAAACCACATAATTAGTAATTTATCGCCTAATGAAAACATTGAGGACAATGAACTTATACTAAAGTCAATAGAGACGCGAATAAAACAATTGCTGTTGGATTCAGTGGTACAATATGATGACAAATATTATCGTAAAGTAGCTGAAGATATTTTAAATCATTTAAGAGGTTTAAACCTATTTAGAAACATTCCTGAAAATAATTCTGAGAAAGATGTAAAAAGCCACATCTTCAGTTGGCTACAAAATTTACCGCTACAGCTGAAAACCCCTTCTTCAGACGCGAAAGTTGTGGTAGATGACATTAATTCAATATTGTGTGAATTTTTAGACAGTAATTATGTAGACCATGATACAGAAAACTGTTTCAAAAAAAAGGTTACTGACGTGCTAAAGACTTTACCTATGAGAGAAGGCTTTCAGAGTTATGATAAGTTACAAATATTAGTAGATAATTTATTTCGAACCATAAAATTCGAGCGTAAAGATACATCGAAACAAACAAATATTCCTGAAGCTTCTAGAAATTTTGAAATCAACACTCAACAGTTTTTAAGAAAAGAAATTGAAAAGTGTTGTGAGCGTCTTTCAATTACCAGAGGAGACCGTCCGGAAGATAAAGCAAAAGTCCGTGAAATTCTAGACTGCCTTGTTAGTGGCCTATCAAATATACTTAATAAAGTACATACAAATTCTAACCTATTCAACAACGACATTTTGTATGACCAGGTGGTAAAAGATGAAATTGAGAAATTAATTAGTACTTCATCAATTGCCGAAAACTTAAAGGGCAATATACTTCTTTTGAAGAATGATTTAGTAAATATTGTAAAAAATGCTACCAAGAGCGATCGAAAAACATTAGCCGAAGATATTTATAAAAAACATCTACACGATGCTATCGACAATCAAATACCAACAACTTCCAATTTCTCCACAGAACAACTGGCTTCTTTCGAGGATTTGAAAGAGAAATTAGTTGAAGCATTTATGAGTTTACATAACATCACTAATGGCGATAGAAGTAAGTACAAAGAAACATTAAAACGCGAAGTTAATAAATTTTGCCATGATTATTTAGCACAATATCCCGCTACACCAGTGATTGCAGATGATCTATGCAATGAACTGTACACGGTACTGCAAAATGTCTCCTTTCCAGACGGCGAATCAGTTACTTCGAAAATTGAACAAAGTCAAATACAAGATGACATTGACCGCTATTTAGCAGAATTGCCTTTAGAAAACAATAAAAAAAATAAATCGTTAAGGAAAGAATTTAAAAATTTCTTATTCAAACGTCTAAAAGTAGACCAACAACAACATACGCCGCTTCAATCAAAATTAGAAAAAGATGGAAATTTAGAGAAAGAGATATTTAAATGGTTAAAGCTATTTACATTTAATCCTGAACATAAACCTAACATCAAAGAAATAACGAAAAACATTATTAGAAAAATAAAGAAAGACGACCAAACAGAAAACTATAATGAAATTACTGAACAAAAATTAACTATGCACAATTATTCTCGTAAGCAATGGAAAGAGCCACTGTCATCGAAATTGATGGAGTCATCTTTAGTAAATGAAAACCGTGCAAAACATTCAGATGAACTTCTGCAAGAAAGTCCATTACCGTCTAGATATCGAGTTAAAACTGCTTACAAAGACGTTGACGTTTCAAAGGATATCGGAAACCAAACGGAAGTGAGGCCTGAATGTAGTAGTTCTGAAACCAATGAATATATTTCTGAAACCAGTAACAGAAAACACGAGACGAGATACTATCAAAACTTGATTCGGCCAACATCATGCACTTCAGTTAATTGTTTGGATTATGATACGTCACCTGGACACAATAAATCACAAGAGGCACAAACAAAAAATGTTTTGGAACTCTCTCCCCGTATTGTTGTTAAGGAATACTACTGGGATTCCACTGCTTCTTGTCAACTGCACAATTCACATCAACAGTTACAGCATACCCACAGCCAACTACGGAGAACAATACCGTCTATGCCACTTACACGGAACAATGCAACTTGTCCGCGTGAACTATATACAAATAATAGAAATACCACCAAAGATACTTCCGTACCGTCACGTAGTCTGTGCCAATCGAAAATATCCACAATCCAATCTAATTTAGCCCCGACGCCGATTTCAACAAAACAACAGTCTCTAGAAGAAACAAATGATCCATGGATACCCATCGTACAAATTACTCCAAAGGAGGGATACGACAACAGACAAGCCAACGAAAATCATGCGTCTAGAAACATGGACAAAACAGAAAGTTATATATCAAGAGTGAAGCCTAATTGTATAACGCAAAGGCCACAATGTAATCACAAGATAATAGATTGTACCATAAGCAGCCATTCGGAATCTCGATGTAGAATTAATCGCGGGTATCTAGTGACCAGAGAGCTCCCGGACGGGAGCGTGTCGCGTTCCGATATCGTCCGAATGCCGTCCGAATTGGATTTGGAATGTTCATCGATACGAGAGGGCGATAGTGAAGAAGCTGTGAGATGTAGATGTCACGGGCGTACATTTAACGGATTCTTATCGACGCACGCGCACGATACCGAGCAGCTATCGCATCATGAATGCACTAACCGATTTAATAAATGTTTCAAATGTCGCGGAGCTCTTTGTCCACATCCGAGTTATTTATATTTCACCAAAGATACTTCCGTACCGTCACGTGGTCTGTGCCAATCGAAAATATCCACAATCCAATCTAATTTAGCCCCGACGCCGATTTCAACAAAACAACAGTCTCTAGAAGAAACAAATGATCCATGGATACCCATCGTACAAATTACTCCAAAGGAGGGATACGACAACAGACAAGCCAACGAAAATCATGCGTCTAGAAACATGGACAAAACAGAAAGTTATATATCAAGAGTGAAGCCTAATTGCATAACGCAAAGGCCACAATGTAATCACAAGATAATAGATTGTACCATAAGCAGCCATTCGGAATCTCGATGTAGAATTAATCGCGGGTATCTAGTGACCAGAGAGCTCCCGGACGGGAGCGTGTCGCGTTCCGATATCGTCCGAATGCCGTCCGAATTGGATTTGGAATGTTCATCGATACGAGAGGGCGATAGTGAAGAAGCTCTCAGGTATAGCTGAGCAGTAAGTTATTAATTCATTGCCTATTCCATACTGCTCACATTCATTTCATTAAAGTAACAATACTCAGGTCTTTAAATCTAAATGTGTATAACGAACTTTATATGGACTAAAACTAATCCGGATATATATCTGTATATGTCAACATTTTTAACCATGCATTATTTGTATTTAATTTATCTCCTACTATATAATTACATTTTATTTACATCATTCACTTTAAGCAATAGCTGTGTTTTGCTCAAACGCAAATTGTACTCTGAGCTATGTCCTTTTTGTGCCACTGCAGACACATTATTTTTGTATGAAAATGAATTTTATTTTTGTCTAATTCACTTTTCTGTTTATTTATGCTATGCAACCTTTTCTTTGTTACTCTGTAATGTGCATTTTGGATATAAATTGTAAGTGTACTGTAGTGACCAAATAAACGGTTTATCTATCTATTTAAATGCAATATGGATATGGCCCGGACCAATAATGTTCCGATCCTAAATTAGAATTCGACCGTTAACCGATTAATCTAAGGAAATCGTTGTGATAACTCGTCGGGGTCGCGCGGCCCCCGGACTTGTTAAATGATAGCGAGACTTGCGTGTCATTTGCGCGGCCATTTTTGAATGTCTTCAACGGTTTTTTTTTTTTTCATTTTGCATAAATGCTAGTAAATTTAGCCGCGGTTGCTTAGATGACGGAGAACTCGTTTTTAATTCATCAACGTGGGCTCTGATCCCGGTGCCTGCACTGCTAAAATTAATAAGTGTATTTTTTTTTTAATTTACCACGAGCTTGGCGGTTAAAGAAAACATGACATGTGAAGTCTGCAAACTAGCACTGTAGCAGCGTTTCCAGCTCCGAAACCCCTTCGTAAAGTAATGAGAGTGGGGGGGAGGGGGGAAGGAGGACTTAACCTTTCGGTTATATGGGCCTAATCTCGGTAGAACGCGCCGCTACTTGCTTTACTCTGTACTTCCCGTCACGTTTTTTTGACACCCTGGCCTTTATTTGGCAATCTACCCATTTTGGGTCATAACAGCACAAATGATTAGCTTGCCCGGAGACGCTGCAGCTCTAGCAGCATGGTGGATCCTTCCCTACTCTCAAAACCCTCACAAAAATATTGGAGAGCAGGCCATTGGCCAGCCGTTGGCATTTACAGGTACTTCAAATCCACTGCTCAATATAGATCTCTCCATGTAATCAAAAGCCACTTCTTGTAAGGTTTGCCCACACTCACCGCGCTGGGCAAGTGGGTCGGTGAGCGAAGTGCCGTTAGCCCATCTGTAGTATGTGCATTTTGGGTTCGTCGTTATTTGGCATAACAACGTTTAATTCATGAATGCCGTATGCTATGGTGTAATAAACAAAAAAAACCGTACCGGAATAATTACGTCTGTACGTACGTACGTGGCCTGATTCCACGTCCGATCGGGAATCGGAGACTGATAATAACGAAGCCAATCGGCAAATCGACCCCTATTTGCTTTTATTAAAAGTTCACCCGATGCTAAAAGGCTACTGCAGCCAACTGCTTCAATCGAAGAACGTTACAGATGTCTTGTCTGCCTTGAGGACTGATATGGAATTCCGCAGAGCTGATAAAGCAGTGTGGAACGAGCTGTGGTTTGATTTGCATGTGTCCGTCTTGACCCCGCGCCCTCTCAATACAAAACACAGTCACAATACAACTTTCAAACCGGATCACAACAGTGTTGGCACCGCTGCTTCAGCGGCAGAAATATGTATGAAGTATGTACCTAACCAGGCTTCCAGGGAGAGAAGGAGCTTCCCTAGAAATGAACATTATAAAAGGCCTCACGCCTGTCACCTATGTAGGGAAGGCAGGGATTGTACTTGGCATGACTCGGTTCTATCAAACGGACATAAGCAAACCACTTCTCGCTCTACTTATCAGGAGATACAACGCGGGCAGCCTCCACGCTGTTGCTGCCAGTGTCGCTACCACGACGGTATTGGTGACAAGGACGGACGGAATAGTTAGCTACGTTGAACTGTTCAATCGAGCGCAAGGTTCGAGTTCTGATTTTAAAACGTTTAGTGATCCGTGAAATCGCGGCGATGAACGTAAGATTATGATTACGTCGAAGCGATGTAGTAATTATTCACGACATTGGTGATAGCGAGCCAAGAATGATGAAGAAGATAACCGACTGATGGCGACGTTAGATACTGCAACCCATTTTCCCGAGTAAACCGGGTGATGGCACCTGTCATACTACGTTTTAACGCTTAACTACCTTGAGCCGTCTCAGGTGGAAATCCCATGTCTCTGCCTGCCCTTATATAGGTAAGGGGCGCGAGTGCTTATATATTACATTAACAGCTCACACAGAAAGCTTGTCCTTACCGTAATATAGTTAAACTAGCTTTGTTTTTATACGCGGTAGAGCCAAGCGGCGGCTTTTGCTGCTGTTTCTGTGAAACCGGTTTGGTACCGCGGCCTCGCAGAATACCGCCGTGAAGTAGAGGCATCTTGTGCTTCTGCGTTTCGTTCGGTGAGTAACGGTGAGTGAGGCAACCGGAGGCCCACTCTCCCTCCCCATCCACCAAATCCCCTTAAAGGTGTACGTGGGCGACGGTGATCACTTACCATCAGGTGAACTGCTTGCGCGTTTGCGACCTTTACCATAAAAAAAGTGTCCCGCGGGTTCTGGGTTCTGCGTTAAATTAGGATTGTTAAATTAGGCATGTTTATGCCTTTCTCATCATTCAAACAAATGATGAGTATATGACCAAGGTTTATGGCTAATGTTCAGCTCCTATGCGCCGTAGCGTGATGTTAGAAAGCCTAAAAGGTTACGCAATAAACAGGCTATCCGACGCAAAAATAATATCTCAAACCAGACTGATGGTTCGTGAAAGTACCGTGTTCAAACAGCTGAATAAGCTTCATGATAAATATAGATGTTAAGCTTATAGCCGTGAAATCCACAGTATAAGATAATTTTACTGCGTGGTACAACGTGAAAACCAGAGTAGTAAAGCAACAGTTAATAACTGTCCACACTGTTGGGCGGATACTTCTTCTCATTTGAGTGATTTTAGGTGACGGCAATAGTCGTCCAGCTCTTCCAATACATATTGACGGACCGTACTTGTGTTTTACAATTTTTTATTATTTTTTGGCATTGCAGATTTTCCTAACGATGTTTTTCCAGCACCTGATATCGAATACAGGTCTAACATGAGATTAATTCCAGCTTCCAGGCCCTGGGCTTACAAAACTCTTGCACAATATTTTTTTCTACAAAATTAAAAAGAAAACCATCAAAATAAGTTTAATAGGCACCTATAAAACATTCTGAAGTGTGTTTATTTAAAATACCTATGTATGTCGTTCAATTACACAAAGCAAAAGTCAAGTTTGATGCTCCTCCTCTGCCCAGGAGTCGTCTCGGCAGGTACCACCCTCTTACCCATTTCTGCTGCCGAAGAGAATTGTAACAACTGTAGCGTTCCAATTGATTACGGGCTGTGAGCCAATCCATCTTGGACCTCAGGGGTGGCAACGCTGTAACCTTCTTCCATTGAAGTTGTCTGCAGGTTTACACGGGCTGCAGAAGCCACTTACAACAAGGTGGACTGTTAGCTCGTATGTTACCCTAATCCAAAAAAAAACAAAAAATATGATAAAAAATTAAGACACGCCAACACAACACACTTAACAGAAAAGATATTTTTTAATAAGCATATGTTTGTCCACTATCACATCTTTTAATTATCATTTAGTATATATTATCTTTGTGCCCAAATGCCAACCTCACCTGCATGAGCTGCACCCTGAGGCTGTGGCCACCGGATGATCGTCGACTTCCCGCAACCATGTCGTCATTCCATCTTGTGGGGGGTCGTCCCACACCGCCTTTGCCCCTCGAGAACCTTTTTTCCTCGACGTTTGGCAGTTGTGAGAGCTATGTGGCATTGTTTACTTTTTATTTAATTATCATTATTATCTAAGACTAAATATAGGCAATACGATATACATCATTTTGTTTTGAGAAAGTCACCAAGATAGTAGAACGAAAAATCGTATGCTTTTTCCATAATGTCTCAAGTTTTTTATAAAAAAAATGGACTACTTCTAATATTTTTTAAGAAACGCTTACCATTATATGATTTTTGCGCTTTTGTATTATTTACGTGAAGCTATTGTGTAACTACTTTCGCTTAAAGTATGGAAAGTAGATTGTATTTTTTGATTAAGTGCACGGTAAGAACAAAGAGAGACGAGAAGATCGTGCTGACAGATCGGTTCAATCTGTGTACGATATGAGATAAATTGATTAACTGCTATGAGAGATCAAAGAATATATAATGTTTTGAACTAATTTAGTTCCATTTTTTTTCTATCACTTGGGGGAAAGGTACCAGACACCGAAGGCGGTGAATGGTTATGGTCGGGATTAACATTGTAGAACAAACCGACTAAGTCTTCCCACGGTAGATACGCTGCTGGCCCCGTGGCCTTTACAGCTTCGGCGATAGAGACTCTGGAGCAGAAGGCGAAGCAGCACGACGCTGCTGTGTCGCTGCACGGGCCCCTGTTAACAAAAGAAAGACCTCTCGACCTATAACTAGAGGGAAGCAGGTTGCAATCGAAGTGGGGAGGACTGTTCGATTTGAAAGAAACGTGTATATGGTGATTCTATGTTCGCCCGTGTTTACGATGAGCGACGTAATATGAGCCTATATATTTAATATTAAACATTTACATATTATAAACACTTAGAGATTATGTCACAACACCTTTTCACCGCGTTCTAAAGTATTACTAACGCCATCTAGTCGCAGAATATAAATATTTTTTCCTAACATAACATAATGAGAATATATGTTCAGAGAAATATTGGTTACCCGACTATAGACCGTGTGTTATTTATTAAACACTTCAGACCGAATCGACCTCATCATCAACACAGTATTAACTTGCTCGCGAGTCTCTATCGATGTAGCTGTAAAGGCCACTAGACCAACAGCAGATCTACCGTGCGGGAGGGGATTTAGTCGGTCCGGTCCATCTCCAACGCTGATCCCGACATAGCCAGTCCCGGGAGACGGTGACGGGTAGGTGCGGGAACCTTACACCCTAAAAATCATCCGCACAGTACGAAGGTATGGGAGGTATGGGCGGTTAGGTACGTAACCGTGTAGGACGTGTAAAACCTTAGTTTTCTAAGTCTCTGCTTACCTTGATGATAAAACCAGTCGTGTTAGAAGGAAGTTTAAATGCGGTCAGCATATTACGTCTCGTTGGTGGTTGTTACTAGCTAACCGCGCCAGATTCGCACGGACAGATCTGTATCATATATAACAAATGTGAATAAGTCATACAAACAGGGCCCGTAATTCCCCTGCGTATCTTCAAGAAAAATTTTGTTATCTTTTCTTGACGCACGACAGAAAGCTGCGATCTTCATCTAATCTTAAGATTAGTATTCCACAACACTACACCGGTTTTGTCGGCAACTCTTTTATTATTTTATATTTTTATTCATTTATTTCATTATAATTATTTATATTTGTTTATAGTTATTTTAAAATAATTTTGTTACTAACTTAATTTACTTAATAAATACACCTGCTACGGCTATCTCACCAAGCCATGGGTCGACTGGCAGAGAATGCCAATAGGCATTAAGTCCGCCCTTTGTCACCTCAAATCATAAGGGGTTTAAGCAATAAAGTATTTTAAATAAAGAAAATAAAATAAAACAAACCTTCCAATTTAAATTTTCTAGATGATGGTGAAAACTGAATTGACGTCGACTTAGACGTTTAGAAGTTATAAGCGAATGTACAGACCAACGTGAATTACGACTTTGTTTTTATACTGTTTATTAAAAATTAATAAACATATTATACACCAAAAATCTTTCATACGTGCATACACACACGCGTACCTATAACTACAAAAAACACTCCGGTATAGGCATATATATAAATATAAAGTTTTTTTAAAAGTAATTTCTTTACAGTTTTAAGCTTAGCTCGAGTCAAGGTCCCACAAAACGAAACGAATTACGTTAATATTATGTATCTACAGACAAAAGGTAACAGCTAGGGTTGCCATAATTGCAAGGGAAAGAAACGGGACCCCTAACAGCCAAGTAAATAAGACATAACAACAACTAGTAATTCAATACATAAATAATCAAAAACCCGTCAGCGAATATTTTTTATTCCCTTTCTCTTTTTTTATTCGCAGGCACTATTTTTAAATATTATTCCCAATGTCAGTCCAACAATGAAGACAAATCTAACGGCACCTCATATGTTGAAATTCAGAAAGCTGTTTAGTCTACACTGCGTTCCAAAGAAATAGACACACATTAGACATACAGTAGAGCACCATTACTCTTCATCTGGAGCTGTCGGGTAAAAAGTTGTTAGTTAGAAGCTCATTAAAAAAAAAAATTTGCAATAATTTTTATGTAATCATTGATAGGTAAGAACGCCACGATCGGTACGTTTTTTTATTAAAAAAAGAACTGTCAGTGCTATTTATTAAGTAGCATTACTAATATTCCTGTTAACGCTCCAACTAAGCTTACCCCTTGCATCTGGAGTGGTTCACGAAAATAGTCGAATAGCGGGCTCGAACTTACGACCTCATGTTCCGTAGTCCGCACCCTAACCCATTCGGCTATCGCCTATAGCGAAATGCGGAAATGCCTAAAAATGCGGAAACTAATCAATATTATTTGAAACACTATATATTTATGAAAAGTATCAAAATCACTTTAATAAAGTGGTATACGGAACTGGATAGTAAAATAGGATGTAGCTGGGCCCGTATACACGCGACGTATGGGGACTCTAGTAATAACCAGAGATCTGTGTGTACCAGACACACACACAGATACGGTTAAATAAAAAGCGTGCGATAGACGTGACCTTGTCATCTCGGAAACCGGCTTACCTTGGAGCACAGAGACTGATCTGATTTAATTATGTATGCACAACTATTCGCCATTACAAACAGGTAAAAAAGTGTGTATATTAAATGATGTGTACTAAAATGGATATTTTAACTTCATTAGGCATCGCAGTAGCATGCCTTTTAAAGGTGAATAAGGTCGAACGTAAGCTTTTAAAGTCGTTTGTGGTTAAAGAATTACGTACGCGAGTGTACACGCATAATTAAGATTGTTTTAGAACCATTGCAGAGATTTCAATGTTAGTTTCTAATGACGATAATGCACCTCTGGACTATTTCTAACATGGCGTCCGCTCCGTCCCATCACAATTTGTCTAGGTTTTTTTTTTTATGGGTAAGGCGGCAAACGAGCGAACGAAATAAGGTTCACATGATGGTAAGTGATTACCGTCGCCCACATACATCTGCAACAACAGAGGTGCTACAAGTGAGTTGCCGGGCTATGGGAGATGGGAGGGTGGATAAGGAGTGGAATGGGTTTTAGGATAACATCTGCCTATGATAAATCACGAACGCATTTTGATTGTGTTTTAAAACAGGTGTCGTTATAAATCTCTAAAGCTTTCCAAAACGTTTACCAATAGCCTAATGGTTTTCAAGCGTCAATAGCGCATGATCTAATAAAAGTCATGTTTAGGCTTATTTGGAGCGGATTATTAGTAATTACAAATAGCACTGCTATTAGCTAGCATTCTTTAATAATAAAAAAAACTTTGACAATGGCCTTGCTTTTGTGTTTGATAAATTATAAGAAAAAAAACCAAATTTAAATCGGCTCTACTTCGCTTACGTTTAACAAGACGTTATTATTAAACATCTCAGTTACGACCGAATTTTAACTGAACGCGGAGCAATTGTTTAAATTAAACTGGCAATAATTTAACATCGATTTCTTCAAATATCGACGTTCGAAACTGTGATATAATTGCATCGTAATTCAATCACCTTGACGAGATATGTTACGGATCGGGGGCTACTTCGATTGTTTATTGAAAATGTCACGGTTACACTGGAGTGTGAATGATGCTGATGTCGCCCTGGTCGATTTCCATTACGACGGCACATTCCGAATACTATCGGGCAGTTAGCAACTGCGCAGGAGATATTATAGTGCCGTGAGTGTTCGCGCGAACGCAGATTGAGCGGATCTGTCACGTCTTTACCTGCCCATGTCCGATGTGCTAATAAATTACGAATGCAGATTATTTTTACTCCTTTTTCTTTCCATTACTTCCACAACGGGCACATTTTTCATTTAGACGTATTATTTGTTCTTTAACAAACTGTAAAAGTCCAGCGCAGGACAAAGGCCTTTCTATGAAGGCACTTAGGTCCGTATGCCAGGAAGATAATGATGCCTATGCTGACTAAGCTTGGCAGCTGGCGAGAGCGGTGGAGACACTTGAGATGATCGTATACGTAGGGTCCGCCAGCCCGCACTGGACCCGCGTGGCGGACCCTTCCCGGCTCCAAAACCTCTCTCAGATATTTGAGAAGGAGACCTTTGCCCAGCTATGGGCATTTACAGGCTGGTACTGTACATTCTTATGGATTTTACGCCATCAGTGCCAGCAGCGTGGAACGCGTGGAAGGCGTGTGGCTTGTGAGAAAAATATGGCATATTCCCCATACAAACTTACTTTAAGCTTATTCTTTGGGAGAATTACCAATGCGCGGTAGAGTCAAGCGGCAGATTTTGCTACTGTTCGAATTGGCCGGCTCGACGGGGGCGACGACCTCGCAGAATACCGGCGTGAAGTAGAGGCATCTTGTGCTTCTACGTTACGTTCGGTGAGTGAGGTAATCGTATACCTATCCCCCTCCTCATCCGACCCTCCCATTCCCCAAATATCATTAAAGCCCGGAAACGCACCTGCACCTCCTCTGTTGTTGCAGATGTACCTGGGCGACGGTAATCACTTTCCATCAGGTGAGCCATTTGCTCGTTTGCCCCCTTGCCCAGAAAAAAAACCCCCGTAAATGATACTAAATTTTTTTCTGTTCACGCCATTTTTCTTGAAAATATCTTATGAAGAATAAAAAACGACTCAAAAAGATAATAGGTAATAGCAGCACCTAAAGCGCGGCAGACGCGAGATTGCTTTCTAATGATTCGCTATTATAACAGTTATATCAATGCTGATATAGTTTTTGTACAGCTGTTTACGGACTGAATGAGCTGACGACAAAGAAACTTTATAATTTTTGTTCGCAAAAATGTTTACAATGTCTGGTATTTTATTTACACACAATAATATAGGCTCCAAAAACCGCAACCTTTGTCTTATACAGTTGTAAGAATCTGTCTAATGCAAAAGATAACACACGTTTTTGCTCAATGAGTAGGTAGTAACAATCGGCCGCATAGAATATTGTTCCTACCACAGTACCTATATAAACTATGCTTATTATAAAAGTCTGTATTTTTTTTTAGACGTGGTACCACGGAACCGCTGATTAAATAAAAAAAAAACCGTGTTCGAAACCTACGTGAACATCATTTCAACGGCTCTGTAATTTGAAAAAAAAAATGTGTTCCTAATTCGACACAAGTTCGTGTTATTGTCAAAGAACTGTTCATTAATTATTTTGTCGCTACTTTCTCTTCATATCGTACTGACAAAGCTACCAGAGCGATCTAATATATTCTTTCCCCGTTAGATAGGCAGAGTTCCAATAATTGATAGGCAATAATTACATTTTATCAACAGCTGAAGACTTCTTTAAATGTTTACCTATACTCGCCTGAGGGTAGTGTTGACGTCCTCATGGTTGATTTCGATTACGACGCCACCATCCGAATACCATCGGCAATTGTCAACTGAGCAGGGTATATTATAGTGCCGTAAATGTTCGCCCAGACACAGAGGCGCTCGCTCGTTTTTTACGTACCCATATCCGAAGTTGGTCCATAGCTAGAATGGACGATGTGCAGGAGAGGTTGACATTTGTAGAAATATATGGTGTGTTCCCCCTTACACCCTTTCTCCTTTCTCCTTAGTTTCTCCGTAAGGCAGACTAAGTTGATCTACTAAAAAAATATATATGACAGCGAAAATAAGCTATACGACACCTTTACAAAAATATTGAAAAGTAGTGATTCAAAAATGGAAGCGTTCCTTTTAAAATTCTTGTATTATGTTATATTTAACTGTACCTAAGTATAAAGCACCGCTTTCCATGTTTTCATAGTGATTAGATAAGTGATTTAAAAAAAGAATAGTCACTTATTCTGGTCTCTATACTGGGGTGAGGGACCCCTTATCTAATTTGAACTTGATACCTTTTTTCTAATTTATTTCCTTCATCAATCTTCAAGCTGCAATTCAATATAAAATACATTTAAACAAAAAAAGCATCAAAGTTTCGGAGCTGTTTCAGACCAGTTAGAAATGAAATACCTTCGTTGACCTTCCCCGTCGGACGGAAATTGTCTGGTTTCATCGTAAACATGTTACAGATTATTTTAAAGTGCTTCGCGAAAATGTGAACAAAGCTGAGAAGCAATATACTCTGTCAAAGATTAGGCAACTTTATAACTAGCTATCGACTCGACAATTTGTACAAAAATAGGCATCACATCTATTAAATAATTTTGGACGTTAACCGTTAACGAAATAACCGCGTCGGTGTCGATGCCATCCCATTTAGTCAAATGAAATCGCCTTCATAGAGCAGACTATTGAAAAACATTTCAAGATGTTAATAAATAAAAGAATTCCTTATTGTTCGTTACAAAACAAGCAAGACCATATTTCATTGAAATAGTGTCTATAAACGCATATCAGCCTATCTAATTGCAAAGCCGTTTGGTTACAGTGCTGCCAAGTTTAAAATTTCACTTAGAATTTGGGAGAATTTTTGAAAGTGAAGAATAAAAAATTAACGTCAAATCAAATTAATAACATGTGATCCTTGGTTTCGTTGTTATTTGTTAATACACATCATATGCACATACTAAACATTGAAAATAGTTATTTAAAACTTGTATCTTCTAAAAACTATGGAGCACTCGTCGCCAGTGTTATGACTTATGACAGAAACTTTGCTTATTTTATTTAAAACCATTATATATTTTATAGATAGAATACCTAGGTTACGATTTTGTTTTAATTTTTAAGTGAAATCTAATCATTTATTCAACGTAAGATACATTTCAGAAGTGAAATGACCTTGTCAAACGTCATTTTTATTTGAAATCTATCACCATTTTGTAATGAGGTTATCATCTATGTATTCCTTTATATTATAATAACCCTTTTTATAAAATCTTTGTTTAACAAATACATATATATATATATATATATATATATATATGTGTGTAACAAAAAAACAAGTGAAATTTATTTAAACTTTATTTATTTATTTAATCTTTATTTAAATACCTTTATACAAAAGTATTACAAAGGCCGGACTTAATGCCTCTTGGCATTCTCTGCCAGTCAACGCGGGGCGTCGAGAGATATAGTAAGGGTGGCAAACATTAAATTTGTTAAAAAAAAACTAAAACACATGAATAAATATATAAAATACACTTACAATTAGATACATACAGACGGAATAAATACAAATATTTATTTCTAGTGGGCAACGCCGCGACCACATGCGTCTGCAACTTCAGTGCGCTGGCAAACGTCATGCGTCTGAGTCGTGTTGCCGGCCGACGCGTTTTTTTAAATTTCAAACAAAACTCACATAAAACCGTTGGATAACGCAAAAGTTTCACTTAAACATCACGCAATGTGTTTACTAGTGATTAAGACAATGTGTTGATGGTTACAAATGTTAAAATGTGCAAGAACTAAAGAAGGCGTTTCGCATGGATTCACTGTTGATCAGTCATAACTTCAACTCTAAACACAAAGTTATGATTTCGCAATAACAACATGGAGGACGTTTATACTATTAAAGTGAAAACTAAGCCCGACACGAGGAATTTATATCCGTCGGAGAGGAGATATTCGGCGTCGACAGTGTCCGGTTTAGCATGGGTTCACATAGCTTTAGCGGCGACGTCGTTCCTTCTCGCTTGTTTAGCTTTAGTCAACCCTAACTCCGACATGGAAGCTAGTTCAAACGACACCCAGAAGAATACATCTTTGTTCGCATATGAAGATTCAATATCCGATTACAATGTAACGGACAGCGAGATAACAAAAAACGTAAACAGTTACATATTAGTTCTAGCGCCGTCTCTGCTCACTGTGTTCGCTCTGGCCGCTGGAGTTGCCTCGATAATGGCCTCGGTGAGATGGTACATAGATCACAACATCACCTGGCTATTCGTTATGTCCTTATTATCTACAGCGTTTTCGCTAATAGCCTTTGTAATGATCGCCGTTTGGTTCATTGCAACTTCAGAGGAAGATATATCGGAGTTTTATAAAGATAAGGTACCGTTCAAGGACTTCATTGTGGTGAAACACAGCGACGTAATTGACAGGAATGAGTCCCATTTGATTATAGCTAACAACTCATCAACTGCTAAGGACGAAGATTCGCATCTATTTACGAAACGTGTACTGTCTATAAATATATTGATAGCTGCGTTCCTCGAGCTACTCTGGTCTATTCTTAGCGTGAAAATATCTTATAAAGGCATGAGGAATAATTACAAAGAGGACGATAACAAGAGACGAGGCAATTGCATCTCGGTTGTGACAACAATAAAAGGTAACAATGCCAGTAAAATGCCAAGGAACGGGAAACTCTTACCGCCGAAACCGGATTTAATAGAGCACTATCCGAGTAAAAAGATCAAGAAAATTTTTCTAGCTCAAAGTGACAACGAATTCTATTTGAAAAATCAAAACAATAAAGGTAAACAAAACACGGAAACGAGCTCGGAATTTTATAAGGAAAGAATGATGAGCTTTTTGAACCGTTGCGCTTCTTTGGAAGGAGTTTCAAATTCAGAAACGAGGACCCCGAGCGTTCAGTCGGAGGCGGCACTTAACCCTATACCGGAAGTCGCAGGCGTTGATGTAAATATGCAAGAACAAAATACACAGCCCGAAACGAGGGATAGAATAACCCCGATCAGCTGGGGTGACATGCCGGACCATACGATTTACAATCAAAACAATTTGAATTTCGAAAAGATTTTCAGTTTTGGCGGGAAAAGGCAACGATCTACCGCTGTGACCAACCAGGACGATAAAAAACCGAATGAAGAAGAATCAAGTAAAAATCCGCAAAGTAATTAATTAAGCGTGAAGCCGAGATCGGATCATTGAATGAAGCGACGTTTAAGTGTAGAAAGTACTCCTTAATTTACATAATTGGCGACGTTACATCGATGCACTAATAAAACATTGTGTTTTTAATCGCTTGTGTCTGTGTCTATAAATACTTAGCACGTGTTGTTTTATTTTTCAAAAACTCAGTGTTGCTATATTTTATACTTCGAGATATTAAATTTATGAAATATATTTGGTGAATTTAAAACAACTCTCTGGTTTCTAAAAATCTAGACTAATGAGTTAAAGACTTACCATATAAATAATCAATTTACATTAAAAAAAACATTTTTTATTTTTCTACAATAATATACTTAGTTTTTATATAATCTACTAATTTAAATGCATAAAAAATATGGTTATTATATAGCCTTGTAAATAAACTAAAGTTTGTATAAATTTTAAATAATTTAGTGTTAGTAATGTAATCAAATAATTTGCGAGTGTATGAACTTAATATATTGACTTTTGGGTAGGTATAGGATGAATTCGATGTAAACCTAAGTATATTAATCTGGATTATGTAGAGTCAATCTAACCTAACCTAGGAAAATCCTAGCACTCCTTTTAGGTTGTAAGAGTTTGAAGCGAGGTCACACGGCACGTATAGACGTGAAACTGGTTCAGCTCGGAGATTCTCAGGTTAGGCAGTCGACTCCAATATGATCTGGACTAAGCGAGAAGGAAGTAGATCGCGTTCAATTTATACTTTGATAACATCTGGGACCAGGCGTAGGAACTATGCCAATGCAAACTATAGGGATCTATATGAGTGAATTGCATAGAGTATAAATGCCTAACTGGTAACAACAGTCTCAATTCTGTGACGGTCAGGTTTCCTGACGATGTTTACTATCTATTATATATATTACTATGTTCACATCTGTGCGTGTCCTAAAACAGCAGTTAAAACTGCAAGTACAGAGATCTTAAATTTGTCACTACATACTACATGTATTATAAAAGACATGAAATCCGTGAAGATATCTCAATCTATACATTATTTAAATTTAAATAACGTTTTTTTTTACAGAGTTCTTATTGTTAGATCTTAAAGATTGATAACAGTCTGCCGCGTCGCATATTTTTGTATGAATGGAATAATTTATGCTAAGTTTATTTATATTTAAACTATGTACCGGTTTTTTTTATCAGTTAGAAGGAAGTCGTTATTTTGGGCTAACACGTAATGCCACCGACTGCTCTATGATTTTTTTATTATCTTTGATATAGTGCTAAAAGTACCCAATAGTAATATTTTGTGCCAATGTCTATTGTCTAGTATTTGAGTGGTCTATTCTTGATTGTATAGATGCTTCGTAAATTGAAAATGATTATTATGCTTGGTTAAATATTCATTGTCGTTACTAGAATTATTAAAGACGAACGTGACCATTTAAAACTCATTTCAAATCAATTACGTTTTCTTATGTTCTTGTCGAATTGCGCATACGAATTTAATTGTAAATGTATAATGACATATGTTAGATAGGTATCTATCTAGTAACATATTGAATATTTTGAATTTAAAAGTATATACGAATACCTATTCAAAGAGGTGAATATCGCGTAATCTGTATAATTTCTACATTGTACATTTGTGTTAAATTTATACAGTTGTTTTTGTTGCGGACATTCGATTTAATTATTTTTAAACATTATCTAAACAAAATGCTTGAAAGGTATTAAAATGTATTTATGTACATTATTTACGCTTCATGTAATAGGTACAATGCAGCCGGCTATCAGATGTACACCTACGCAGTACAGATGTATACCTACGCAGCATATATTCGAATGTTTCAAAATGGCGACATCTAATCGAATCGATTAGTCATTGATATTGTAACAAAACTATTTAATAAATGAAATGCACTATACGCATAAATATTAAACTCGATGCATTGCCTCGTATTTTTATATTACCTTAAACATCGTTACCTCCTGTTTACTTAGTAGTATCTAACTATTCATTTGTTACATCAACCTGTTTTAATCCATTGTGACATGGGGGTCTCTACTCCTAGAGACATTTGTTCTCTTCTTATACTGAAGCTTTCTAGCGCTAGTAAAAGCTAACATACGCGGAATGTTCGCCCTTGCTCACCGCGCCGGGCAAGGGTGCAGAGCACTGTGCCGGTAAGCTAACACTTGTGGTCCGGCTTCCCATATGCTAGTCTGTGGAATTCGGGTTCGACAAACTCGGTTTTGGATATTCCGACATCATTCGGTCGCCGGAGCTCAGTTTGTTCGCTATCACAGAGTGTGCGTTCGAACTTGGCATTTGTACTTACACCTTCAATTGTTTTACAATTAGATTGGTTAAAACTAGAAAGTCTTTTCTAAGTATAGCCATACCATTTTGCAATGAAATCTCTAAAAATTGCGCAACTATCGGACCTAAAATTAAAAAAATTGGTTTAAATAAATCAATGTATTGAAGACAATAACGTGTGGAAATAACTCTTAGTCTGCACTTGGAATAAACCAGAGTCTATGATTTATTAAACAATTTACATTAAATAAACGTAAATATACATTTGACATTGTTTTGATTTTATAAATTATAAATTACATTGTAATAAAGCATTTAAAAAAAGTTCCGTTTCTTGCCTGTTCCTCCTCTGAGAAGGTCAATGTTTTATGCGAGCCGTTCATAAGAGCTTTAAATAAGCTAAAAATGAA
Organism: Bhutanitis thaidina; assembly: GCA_029286595.1. Classification (NCBI taxonomy): domain Eukaryota; kingdom Metazoa; phylum Arthropoda; class Insecta; order Lepidoptera; family Papilionidae; genus Bhutanitis; species Bhutanitis thaidina. The sequence continues at coordinate 4,802,260 of JAGSMS010000021.1, read as the reverse complement.
AAAAAAAAGATTTCTCTTTGACCGACTTACATTCCCATTGCACAATAATCACTAAAAAATATCAACGTCCACAAATTCTAAACACAATGATCAGTGTTACAGTGGCAAGTTCTAAAATCGAGTTTTGGCGTTCCTAAGCACTCACGGCCTGTAAATATTCCACTGCTGGGCAAAGATCTCTCTCGTAAAGACGCTCTTTAATAATCGAAGCTGTTGTCCGGCATCGGTCTGCTTAATTTTAATGATATGCTCCGAGATAGTTATGCCGCCATCTGTCGGTAGCACAAGCGAAGCAAATTCTACCGCTAAGCTTTAATGACAGCCACTACTGTTTGAAACTTTAATTACAACCAAACCTAATTGATCGAGGAGGAAAACAATTGGTCAATTGTTTGTGTAATAAACTTTATATTCATTTCAATTATCAATTTATTTAACTAATGAAGTATGACTATTATTATTTGCAACCTTTGTGCATAATTGCACATCGGTTTAAGCCAGAGGTTGCACAAAGTAGGTTTATATTGAAATATGCACGTAGGTATTTTTGTTTCAGGAAATACTACTTTTAAAAAGCTTGTTTCGCTAGGTGGTATATTCCTACTCTGCCTAGGAGTCGTATGGCTATGCACCACTCTTGCCCATTCCTACCACCAAACAGTAACAGTATAGCGTATGCCACGCACATTAACGCAGGCCAGTATTTACTTGCTACGGCTATCTCACCAACCCATACTGGCAGAGAATGCCAATAGGCATTAAGCCCGCTCTTTGTCACTTCAAATTATAATATTCAAATTATAATTATAATATATAATATTATAAAAAATATTTCGCAGTTACATCTTTAACCACCCTTCTGACAGATAGTCTCGATATAGGAAAAAAATGTCTAGGCGTATTTATCGACATAAAAAAAGCCTTTGACACCGTTTCCCATTCCATCCTCGAACAAAAATTAGAAAAAATAGGAATCAGGGGTCAAGAACTTTCTTCGTTTAGAGATTATCTCAAAAATAGGAAACAAAAGGTGAAATTAGAGCAATACATCAGCGAAGATATGAGTGTATCATGTGGCGTACCACAAGGTAGTGTTCTCGGACCTACTTTATTTTTAATCTATATTAATGATCTCTGCAATATGAGTATCGAAAATGCAAACATCTTTTCATATGCCGATGATACAGCTATTATCTTTACTGGATCAAATTGGGATGATGTTAATGTAAAAGCTGAACAAAGTATGGTCTACGTTGCTAAATGGCTAAAATATAATTTACTGACACTAAATACGGCAAAAACAAACTATATCTGCTTTAGTATATATAACACAACCTAATCCAAATTTCAACATTAAAATCCATAACTGTAATAACATAACTAGCAATAATTGTAACTGTCCAAACATAAATAAGGTATATCATACAAAATATTTAGGTATTCAAATTGACAGTAGATTATCATGGTATCCCCAAATCGAGCAGATTACTGCAAGAATTCGAAAATTTATTTGGTTATTTAAAACTTTAAGATATGTTGTTCCTAATAATAGGTCAAATATACCTGGCTCTCCAAATAACACATTGAACAATGTTTATATCGCTTTAGTGCAGTCTATACTAATATACTGTTTACCGATTTGGGGTGGTGCTGCTAAAACTCATTTCCTTGTAGTGGAACGAGCTCAAAGGGCGTTACTTAAAGTAATGAACTTTAAAAAAATAATATATCCTACTTATAGTTTATATGAAAATAGTGACTTATTATCCGTACGGCAATTGTATATATTACACATTGCATTAAAACTCATAAAGCAGTACCACTTGATAGTAACACAAAATCTAAACGTAGGAAATATAGTGTCGCAAACACTGCCCCAGTAAAAACGGTATTTGCATGTATGCAGTATAAGAAACGTTCTGCTTTTTTATATAATAAAATTAACAAAAAAATCGATATACACTCTAAATCTCATCGTGACTGCAAAGCTGTATTAACACAATGGCTAAAAACATTAACGTATGATGAAACGGAGAAACTCTTGGAATACGTGAAGTAATTTGGAAAGCATTAACACATATACACTTACTCCCTTGACGCACACATACACACCCACGCATACACGAACAAACACACCCACACACACACACTCACATATACACATGCAAACTAACTCTGCACGCATGTTACTCTATAATTAATATTTTGGTAAATATAGAAAATATTTCTCGTTAATTTAATTTAAGAGAAGGAAGAGCGGCGTCTCCTGGCACAGGCACTTATCTGCTTAAAAGGAGTTGCCAGATAATCGTTACATGTATTCTCTGTGTTTACGGAAATAAAGATATTATTATTTTTTTTTTTTTTTTTATTTATTTCACGAACAGCACGGATTTGCTCGAGGCGAAGCTAATGGTCAGATCATATGGCGACCCCGGACGATGTTCCACCTCCCTGATCGGGGCCCTCGGATCGCCCAGCCCCTCCCCTCATCTTAGAAGTTTTCATTCGATTTCATGCGACGCAGCGCTTCACAACAGCAGCCACCGTCGCACACTTTTTCCAACTCGCCTCCTCGGAACTCTTTAGATGAAGCTGCAAAGGCCTACGGGCCAACAGCAAACGTGAATGGTTTTAAGTCGGTACGTTTCACCTTCTGATATCCGACATAACCCGTTTGGTGGTCTCCCGGCGAGCAAAGGAGAATGCGTAAAGCATTTTCCTTCCAAAAAAATACTTAATAGGCCGACAACGCACCTGCACCTCCTCTGATGCTGCAGATCTGCGAGTCGCTGGATCGTTTGCCAACGATGCACAGAAAAAAAATATATAAGCTGTTTTTATAAAAGTTAGACACTTATGAATGTCACACATCAATTGATTTGTTGCATGAAACCGTAGAATAATTGGTATGTGCTTGAAACTTATTAATTGAGATACGTATCTGTATGAATGTAAAACAATAAAACGCCACCTATACTATTGAAAGAAAGAGATGGCACATTACAAATGTTGTTTGAGATAAACCAGCGTCTCTGAGAAATAATCAAGAATAGATTTCAACGCCATGTGAAGTATTGGTCGCATTGGAGCAGCGTTGCGGACGCTTCCTGGGTCCAAAAACTTCTCCAAATATTCAGAGCGCTTTTACTTGTTGACTTACATTGTGACTGCTCTGGTTATCCCGAAATATGAATTATCAAGTAAATATTACAGGGCATGTGAGCACAATATGCTCGCTCGCTACTGCTTGACCGTGGAATTACAGGCTTTGTGATATGGTATCAACCTAGAGCAGGGGTCGGCAACCTGCGGCTCGCGTGCCTGATGCGGCACTTTAGTTCCATACGCAGTTAGTTTTCTTTTTTATGAAAAAACTTTATTCATGCAAGTACTGTTTATTTTTGGCAAGAAAAATTGTTGTGGCTCTTTAAATTTGGTAAATTGTAATATTTAACTCCTCCGGGTCAAAAGGTTACCGATCCCTGACCTACAGAGACTTTTTACTGGGCTAGTTAAGAAGCCTCCTTCTGTATGTAGTAGCCGTCCAGGTGGGTCGTCCAGCGCAACTGCTGGTATATAATCTGAGTCGGTTCTTACGACACACCCGGTTGATCTTCCAGGAAAATGTATGTATATATTCACGCCTTGCTCCCAACCGGGTAGGCAGAGACAATCTTCTTCCACTTGCTACGGTCCTGACATACGTCTTTCGCTTCTCCCACTTTCATCAATCTTCGCATGCATGCTCGTTGGTTTAGAGTACTCTTGACCTGGCCTTTTTTCAGAACGTCTCCGATTTGATCGTGAAATGTTCGCCTAGGTCTTCATCTCCCGACTCTACCATCAGGCTTTGAATAGTAAACTAGACTTTGAATAAACTTAAATAAAAACTATACAATTCTACCTAAAAGTGCTCTGTTCGCATTCCCCAGTTGTCAAGGCTGCCATCCACTACTAATAACGTGATTCGCAATAATATTATTCAGCGTGCTCGGCGGTGAAGGAAAGCATCGTAAGGAAACCGGCATGTCGGAGGAATAATAAAAAATATTATCTTATTTCGCGGACGTGTGAAGTCCGCAAACCCGCCAATCCTTCTTTAAAAACATTCGAGAAGAGCCCTTCGCCCAGCAGTGGGCATTTACAGACTGTTACTTTACGTTAAGCGTGAAGGTTCCTTAATAGGTCTGCTGGAAGATATTTCATTATGGAATAAGCAGTACCCTTGTACAAATGATCTACTAAACGTTTCTGTCATAGGTAATAAAGAGTTCTTTTGGGAATTGACTCATCAACGTCCAGGCCAAGCTGCGGCCAGCTAATCGATTTCGGCTTGGCAATGAATACGATTAGATTACATTTAGAGACGTGGTGGAGCCAAGTGGCGGCTTTAGCTGCTGCCCGAATGGGCCGCCTCGACCTGGGTAGTACTGCGACCTCGCAGAATCCAGGCGTGTAGTGGAGGCTTCTTTGCCCACTGCCCTCCCCATTCCACTCCTTATCCTCTCTCCCGTCTCCCGAATACCCATATAGGCCGGCAACGCACCTGCAGCTCATCTGTGCTGCAGCTCTGTGTTGCAGATGTATGTGGGCGACGGTAATCACTTACCATCAGGTGACCCTATTGCTCGTTTGTCGCCTTTCTCATAAAAAAAAAGAGTCAGACGTAGGTGATTATGTTTCGACATTATTTGCACGAGCCTTCCATGGCGCCCAACGTAAAAATTGTTTGTTGTGCAATAGCAGAGCGAAAACTAAATATGTATCAAACATAATCTAGCTAAAAGAACGCCACTCCACCCATCCCCCATTCCTGTCCTTCATTCCAAATATCCTCAAAGGCTAGCAACGCCCCTGCAGCTGCACCTTTGGTATTGCAGATGTACTTGGGCGTCCGTAAGCACTTATCATCTAGGTGAGCCGCATGATCGTTTGTCCCTTTTCCGTAAAAAAAAAATATATATGTATTTTTTAAGGGTTTAGATAAGTACAACAAGTATAGACGTATGTACAAAAAACTACCGTACGTCGATGGTGAAATAAAACAAAAAGTCCGTACAAAAATAATTTTATTTGGCCGCATGTCATACAATAGGTACGATTTAAATGTCAAAAACGACATTTTGACAGATCAAAAAAAAAAAACTAAAACATACACACATACTGACAGAAAATATCTTACAAACTGTATGTACGATCACTGAAACTGACAAACACAATTCCACATATGTATATAAATGAGAATAGCTCTTATTGATTAAAATACGACCGTGATCCTACATACAATGAGTAAAGCAAATAAATGTAAAAATCCCTTAGCAACTTACAGTTAACATGGACAATAATCCATTCATGTGTCATCATAGAATTTCTATTTGTTTCAACATATCGAGAATTGTAAGAAAACTTATTTGAATTGTACTTGCCACGTTGTGTTTGTCATGTTTAAATAACGTTCGATTAGCTTCAATGCCAAGCTGTCACTTTGGTACTGCCAGCAGAAAGAAATAAGTTTAAAAAGTTACGAGTACTTACGACAAATTGCATTGAGTGTGAATTATAATTTAAGTGCTAATTATTAAAAACACATCAACTTGTGTGAGAGGAAACATATATCCAATTTTTCTCCTAATGCCAACCACAGCTGCACACAGTGCACTGACTGCTAGATGGCGGTACGGTAGCAGCCTGTAAGTGCCCACTGCTGGGCAAAGGCCTCCTTCTCAAATACGAGTATCAGAGATGGTTCAGGAGCCGGGAAGAGCCCGCCACGCTGCTCCAGATGGCGGTAAGTTATATTATATTGTTACATATATACGAATCGACTCGAATCCCATAGACAAGTGAACGGGGAGCCACATCCATACTGCGATGAGATACGACACTTCGCTCGCCAACGAGTCTACCGAACGTGAGTATGTATGCACGACACAGCCCAGTAATTGTTCAAGCTAAGAAAAAAGTTGTTATATTCCACATAGTACGCTTGTCACCTAGGTTCGATTCCCGTTGCCGGCACAACTAAACTTGTTAATAGCCAATTTAAGTGCTGAATTAACCACGTGCACACAGGTGAAGGAAATGATCGTGAGTATAACTCATAACTCTCTCAAATGAGAGAAGACCTGTTGCCCAGCAGTTGGCATTTACAGGCTGCTACATTTACCCCGGATTGAACGGGCCTTATCCGCTATGCCACAAACATTTTCACAAAAATAACGTGTGACATCGTTCCTCTGTGAAATATCTTAGCAATTTATTAACACGGTTTTCAATAAACTTATATATGAAAATAAAACTTAGGGATCATTTTTGGGAGGATTTACTTCGCACGGAATTGTTGTGAAATATTTTGATGGCATAACGGTTAAACGGACCCTCGTCACGTCACGTCACGTGACACTGCATCTGATCCTTACCGGCCGATCTTATCGCATAAGCGTGACATCGGTTGATTATCCAAACCAACGAAACTATGTCTCGGATGTGAATAACAACACGTGGAATCGTTGTGAAATATTTCAATGGCATAGGGGATAACGCGAAGTCACGTCCCGATTCTATCGAGGCACAAGTTTCCTTGAAATCTCCTCCACATTTTCATAGCGGAAGGAGACCGCGGATGTTGTTAAGCGATAACGCTCACGGAACCAGGTTACGTTTGAAAGGAATTACGTGAGTGGTTCTTCTGTGAAGTAGGGATGCTCGAGACAGTCGAGCGCTGTTAGCCGCTTCGCTGGATCGAATATTAACATGCCCTGCAAATAGCAAAGTTGCCATTATAAATATATAGTATAACTAAAAGTTTCTCCGCCGCGATAGAGTCTGCAACGATGATATCCGCAGCAGGACTAAGGTAACCGACATTGTCGCAGGGATCAGCAAGCGGAAGTGGCAAAGGGTCGGCCAGGTAGCTCGCAGAACCGACGACCGTTGGGGAAGAAAGGTCCACGAGTGGCAGCCACGTACAGGCAGACGCAATGCGGGACGACCCCCCACAAGATGGAGTGACGACCTGCGCAGTGTTGCGGGAAGTCGATGGATGCAGGTGGCTCAGGACCGAGCTTTATTGCAATTTTTGGGGGAGTCCCATGTTCAGCAGTGGACTGAACAGTAGGCTGAAATGATGATGATGAATATTTTTCTTGATCATAATATATCAATAAATAAATTAGAAAAAAGAAAACAAATCAAGTATTAGTGTGCAAAGCATGTTATTGGTTTGCGGGTTTTCGTTTTGTTACGTGGTTGTTTAAACACTGCACCTGACCCTTCTATAAGTTACATCGGATGTGGGAAGATAAAGACGAGTGCCTCTGTACTGCGTACACTCACGGCACTATAATATCTCCTGCTCAGTTGACGACTGCCGATTGTATTAGGATGCTGTCGACGTGGTCGGAATCGGCCAGGACTTCATCGTCATAGTTACGTGTTGCGTTGCATGTGTTTTGTGCACCTTGATTACGTGTCGCGTACCATGACTACGTGTCGCGTACCATGACTACGTGTCGCGTACCATGACTACGTGTCGCGTACCATGACTACGTGTCGCGTACCATGACTACGTGTCGCGTACCATGACTACGTGTCGCGTACCATGACTACGTGTCGCGTACCATGACTACGTGTCGCGTACCATGACTACGTGTCGCGTACCATGACTACGTGTCGCGTACCATGACTACGTGTCGCGTACCATGACTACGTGTCGCGTACCTTGATCATGTGCAGCGCGTGCGGGTGCGCGCGCGGCAGCACGGCGGCGAGGTCGCGCGGCGCGTACTGCGGGAAACTGTCCGCCACCACTGCCACGTTGTCCGGCCACTCGTGCCGCGGCGGCCGGCCTATCAGTCTGTCCGTGTAAACAATTATTCAAAATATTACTTAATAATAATTGTACTTATTACAAGCCATGGCCGTTACTTTTTTTGCTGAATCGCCAGCATGCCTGAGAAGGGCCCGCCACACTCGAGTGTGGCGGGCCCTTCTCGACTCCGTCACCCTCTCAGATATTAGAGTGAGAGCCCTATGCCCAGCTGTGAACACTCACAGGCTACTATAGCCAATTACTGTCTGAAACTTTCAAATTGAAATATTTTTTTAAATTGCTCCTTTAGTTATTATAACTAACCAGTATAGATTCTGCGATAATCCATTCAAATATTAATCTGACACTCGTATAAAATATGAATGAACATACATTCTTGTACACAGCTCAACAAAACAAGTACAAGTTTAATTTATCATTAATTATAGCTGTGTAGTGATCTTATCAAGGCAACCAAACGCTTAGAGAAGCAAAAAGCAAAGCTACAGATACGGTATTAGCTACAGAAACGGTACAAGCTACAGATAAGGTACTAGCTCCTTTCCTTAAAGGCCGGCAGCGCATCTGTAACTCCTCTGGTGTTGTGGATGTTCGTGGGCGTCGGTGATCACTTACCATCAGGTGAGCCGCACGCTCGTTTGCCCCCTTCTTCTATAAAAAAAAAAAATGTACCAGCTGCAGATTATCAGCGTACCCCGAACATAAAGATGACAGTCACCTAAATATACAATGCAGCTGGTCGGAGTCCGAGGACCCAGGTAGTAGGGGCGACCTGGTGTGCAGCTGCGCCAGCACGCAGCCGCACGACCACACGTCCACTGCTGTGTTGTAGGACACACCGAGCAGTACTTCCGGCGGTCGGTACCATAACGTCACCACCTGTTGGCAAATTTGAAACCAGTTTAGTAATACTCTAATCTGAAAAGAAAGCTCTAGAGAAGCAACCATCTTCAAACTCTTTTTTCCCACCCTAAGGAATGGAATGTTTTCTTCATATTCAAACGGGACCACCCTGAAGGTACACGGGTTCTCGATCGGCAGAGATATCGAGTAACATACATACATACAGACGAATTGATAACCTGCTTGTTTTAATGTCGTTTGAAATATATGTTGAAATAGCTTTTTGAACCTTGACCGGAGGATAAGAAACAACGAGTTTTGGGCCAACCCAGGCCTTCTGCTCACGAGTCTCTCCCGTCGAGGCTGTCAGGGTCAGCTTATGTCTAATTCCGTGGGGGGTTTTAGTCCGTCCGGCACTTTGTCGCTGATCCCGATATGACATTTCAGTGCCTTCAGTGACCTGCACCTTTCCCTGTCGGGACATTTGTACCAAAACACATCTCGTACTATGCTTCAACATATTCTTGTTTATATGTAAACTGTAACGATCTAGTATGTACTATGGTACATAGTAGGACGGCGAAAGGTTTTTTTCGTATTTTTATGTAAAAATTTGCTGTAAAATCCATTAGGTTGTACTATTTGTATCTGGTTAGTTTTGATACCACTAAATTTAAAAAAAAAGGGAAAATAAAAAATTAAAGCGCTTTCGCGCCATTTTTCTATTGCTTCTTTGTCCGCACAAAATTACGAAGCAAGCCATGAAAAAAATTTGTGAAATGTATGGATTTAACGTAGTGTGCAGTAAGCGTAGGACGAAATTGATTGGTCGGCCTGTTACTAATAAAGTCGATGGCCATTATTGTGTGTGTGCAAAAAGCGGAGCAAGATCGGCATATTAGTAGTTACGACATAGCTGAGGAGCTAGGCGTTGACCAAAAAAAGCTCGTACTCTTATACACATAGCCCTGGCCTAGCGCCCTCTGATTTTCACCTGATTCGGTGTCTTCTTAATTCTTTTGGTAGTGTAAGGTCTTATCTTAAGGTTCAACATCAAGTGAAGAATACGTCAAACTACTTGTCGCACTTTTTTGATCAGAAGTCCCGAAGTTTCTACAGCAATGGTATTACGGCACGAAAATGGCACGAAAATGGTTGGAAAAGTTATCGAACAAAATGGCTATATATTATGATCAAATGAAAATAAACTATGATCATGAATATTTCGAATTTGTATATAATTTACGAAAAAACTTTCTCCCCGTCCCATTATCCCCACATCGCACGCGATATTCAGTTCCATACAAGGATTCCCAGTCTTGTTAACTAGATGGCGCTAAGACAGATTTACATGTAACTACATAGATAAATAGTCATATATTTATTTATTAATTTATACTTTATTGTGTACAGCAAAAGGATTACAAAAGGCGGACTTAATGCCTTTTGGCATTCTCTAACAGTCAACCCAGGGCGTGAAGGAATGTGCTGATAGGTGCATCGAATTTAAAATAATATAAATATGAAAAGGCTAATTGAAAAATATACTACATAATTAAAACATATATAAATGTATAAGCATACATATCTACACAAACACATCCATATACAAATATATACCATAATATATATAAAAATACCTACACAGATATATACAGACAAACATTAATACATACATATATAATAAATCAGAACAAATACTAACAATTATCAGATGGTTTTAAAAAGTGTTCGCGTACCAATCGTTTGAAAGAAATTTTATATGGGGCTTTTCTGATGTCTTCGGGCAAGGAGTTCCAGAGTGTAGCCTGAACGGTGAAGGGACCACCAACAAAATGGGTAAAATATTGCGGGATACTTATCATATGATTAGCAGAGGAACGATGGATCCTTTCATATATATATATATACATTAAATAAGTGCAGGACTCAACACAACATTACAAACATTAACGTTCATCATACATAGGGCAAGGTCACTGCCAGCTAGGATTACGAGGGCGTCGAATACCACATAAATGTAAATGTTTGGATACTGTACTCACAACGCTGGTGAGCTTCATCTCGGTGTCGTAAGTCTTGGCGAGGCCGAAGTCCGCGAGCTTGACCCGGCCAGCCGCAGTCACCAGCAGGTTGTGGGGCTTCAGGTCGCGGTGCACGATGCGGTGCGAATGGAGGAAGTCCACTCCCGACAGGATGTCGTATGACATACTCTGCGGACAAATTCATACTCAACTCGTTGAACTTACATTGAAGTAAAGCTACATGAATTTACTTAAATATACACCATCTCTTTATCCAAATGCCAGCCACACTTGGTACAGCCCGCTAGCGAACAGACGATGCTTTGGCGATATAATGATGGCGGAATATTTTTAATTACTTATTTATTTATTTATTTACACTGCATTGCATACCCTAAGGGCTACAATGGGCGGACTCAGACCAGTCAACTCCCCGGGTTCACTTGCAGAGAATGCCACGATACAGATACAATATTGGCAGGTGCAATCGGTAAATAACAACACAAAAAAAATTAAATCAAACAGAGAACTGTAAACATTAACACACTTACATACTAATTAAAATAAATAAATGTGCGCTGTATTATTATATAAAAACTTACATAAATATATGCACATTTGTAAATCTAGATTTATTATGTTATATTTTAATTTCTTAGTACCATAGGTACATCTTTAACCCTTGCTCACTTGTCAGTATATCCTCTGGTTGCCTGGTAGAGATCGCTTCTAAGCGATACGGCCGGAAATTGTACCTTTGTGTATTTTATATATCTTTCTATTTTTGCTAATCGGTGTACAATAAAGTATATTTCATTAATTGAAATACACTTATTATATTTATACATATAATTAAATACTATATATATTAAGATTTATAAATAAGTAAAACCTTATGTGGAAGTAATCAGACTGTATTGGACTTTAGAAAATATTGACGTATCAGACTTTAGAAGGAGTTTTTATTGGGTGCCTTTCTGACTTTGTTGGGGAGTAATGATTGGAAGCTGCATTGTACGAGTACCGGCACTGCGTTCAACAACCCCCTTCTTTTCAAGAAATTCATATTAAATTTTGGTGGCACTACAGAGCTCTATAGGAGAACAAAGATCTCTACGGGTAGAGAGGCCCTTGTGTATGTAGTAGCAAATGATGTTATGAAAAGTTAAACACTACTAAGTAAAGAGGAGGTAATGAGGTAACTAAAATAGGCTGATGTAATATTATAATATAAGATCAGATTCATCTGACCATGATATCCGCAGTAGAAGTAGAAGAGCTAACCGATATAACCATATGGATCAGCAAGCTGAAATAGCAATGGGGCAGCCACATAGCTAGCAGAACTCACAATTGTTGTCGGGAAAAGGTTCTGGAAGCATGTACAGGCAAGCACAAAGTTGAAAGATCCCGCCACAAGATAGAGTGATAACGATAGTCGATGGGTGCAGGTTGTCCGGGACCATGCATTGTGACAATCTTTGAGGGACACCACAGATGATTTGCATTGTCTTCAGCATGAAATTTCATATTTTTATTGTGATCACAAATTAATATATCAAAAATAACAAAGTAATTTAGTATCAAAACATTATCAATCTGACATAAATAGAAATAATTATAAACCATGCAACCTAATTCCTATACATGCAATCAATGGACACTTTTTGTAAACACACATCCTTCAAATTGATGTTAAAGTGTTGCCATTGCCATAAAAACTTACCCTTATTCTATTTTCTGAAAGGGGTCCAGGTGCCCGCTTCAAATAAGACTCCAGGTCCTGTTCTACATGCTCGAACACCAGGAAAAGTACCAGTTGGTGGTCTCGGTCAACTGATTGTCCACCATGACAAACATCTAGCAGTCTGTTGAAAAGGAAGATACTAAAGAGTCTTTCTGCGATTTCAAGAATTTTAATTATTCATATCAAATCTTTTGCAATGCAATGTATTTGTATGTCTCTTGATCTTTGTGCAAAACATCTCTAAATATTGCCATCTATTAAATTAGAAACTCACCGCACTATGTTTGGATGTCTGTACGCTTCTAGCTGCCTCAAGAGAGCAATCTCCCTTAGTGTAGACAGAGGTATACCATCCTCCGTCAGAGCCACCTTCACTTTCTTCATGGCCACGATTTGTCCGCCATTGTGCAAATCTCTAGCTTTGTACACTGTACCATAGGCACCTGGAAAATAATTTAATAAACTCATTACATTGAATAAATGGGGAATTATGTACCTATAAAAGCTTTGACATTTATTACATTATAATACCACAATTATCTCACATATATGCGCAGGCTTCCGTTCATTTTGGCGCCATTAGAGAACAATTGCTGTTTTAGTAAAAAAAACAAAATTTATTTGTTGTCTTATTTTCAAACTATTTTTTTTTGTATAGTAAGCCTACTATATATACAGAAATAAAAAAAAATTAATTATGTAGATAAACGACTATTCTTACACGTTTTTGGATTTTTGATTCTTAACCGAAGAAAACATTTTTGGATTTTGGAAAATCTTCATTGTTCTACAAGTATTACAATAATTTATGAGTGGGTTCTACTAACTATTTGTACACATAATTCCTAGTTATTTTTTTTTTTACTTTATAACTAATTTATAATATATATGACATACTTTCAATTGTTGTCATTTGGTGAAACTTGTGAGAACATTAGTTGAATAGAGGTGAACACCCCTAAAGATGCGGTTAGGTGAAAAATGCCAGTCAATTATGGAAATAAATAAAATGTGTTGTGAAATTAGTACAAGAGGTAAAGATTATTGACAATTTTAGAGCAATATGGCATTAGTAATCCACCTCGCCAATTTCGATCACAGGGATAACTTTCAAATACAATTGGCAGTTTTCAGTTCAGTCAAGTTGCTCAAGAAGGTTATACCACCAAACACACACACACACTAACCGAGGCACTCACTCATCTTTACACCCACATCTAATGTAATGATTATGTGATAACATCATCAAAAGAAGATAAGGAAGGATCAGACACCGTGTTAAAAACATTGAAAGCAACCATAAATTGTGTTTTCCTTAAACATTGGGTTTGGCTGGGTTTCGAACCCAGGAGGCATGATGAGCTCAAAAGTCAGAAACGCTAACCGCTAAGGTAAGCAAAATGGTAGGGGAATCAGGTTTGTCAAAGATTACACATAATAATTTTATACTCAATATAATTCTTTGTCTTAAATTACTTCTTTCTCTACTTCACACATTGTATACAGTAACTTTATAATGCTTCCAATATTTGTATTATTATAATTTGTAGATGAAACTTCAATATTTTTTTTATGGGAAAGATGGCAAACGAGCAAGCGGTTTACCTTATGGTAAGTGATTACCATGGCCCACATACATCTGCAACACCATAGATGCTGCAAGTGTGTTTCCGGTCTTTAAGGATATTTGGGAGATGGGAGGGAAGAGGAGGAGAATAAGGAGGGGGAGTGGGCCTCCGGTTACCTCACTCACTGAACGAAACGCAGAAGCACAAGATGCCTCTACTTCACGCCGGTATTCTGCAAGGCCATGGTACCAACCCGGTCGAGCCGGCCCATTCGAGCAGCAGCAAAAGTGGCTGCTTGGCTCTACCATGCTTAATGAAGACAGACTTTTTCATATATATATATTTTTCTCCATTAATCATTTTAAAGAAAAGGTGACCAAATTTACACTGTGTTCCCAATCGTCCTCTTGGATAAATTCAGCCTTAGTGAAAATATTCCAAATACTATCAGCAGTTCTCAACTGTGAAAGAGATATATTTTTTCGATACAAACCCTGGACCCACGGTTGCAGTTGGGAATGCTAAACACTAAGCTATTCAGTTATCAAGAAATATACTACTATAACTATATCAGCATATTTTAGTCCACTGCTCAACATGGCCTCTCTTAGAAAGTGCAAACATAAGCCAACATATAGCTCTTTCTTGAAAGGTTGCCTTATGCTCATCAATAAGAGCAAGCGGGTTGGCAAATGCAGTGCTGGTACCCTCGTACTAGTGATACTGCTCCGCATTATTAGTCTTTGGGATGGAACAAATTCAGATGAAGGACAGATGTCACTTGGTTGAAAAAGCCTCATCATTTGCTACCAGTGTGCACCATGAGCAGATGAATTTGGCATTTGGCAGATGGTATATGCCACCTTAACTGTACGAACCTGTAAGAAATATTTTTTTTTGCATAAATAATGTTTTACATATAGTAGGGATGATTTTTGGAGAACTAATTTTATATTAATTATTGAATTATGTATGTAACTAATACATTTGTAACATAGTAGCTGATTTTTATAGATGCCCAATAAAGCTCACTTTAGCAGAGCAGTAGGTTTTGCACTAGAATACTAATATAGTAGTAGGGAATTTCAACCTTATTCCAAAGCAGTAAAATCTATAACATCCGCGTACAATACGCGTGAAAGAGAAAGCAATATCATATTATCACTGATCGGACCAACCACTTTTTGTTAGTAAGTCTTAAACATATTCTAACTTCAAATTTATTATTATATCGTATCATCAAAGAAAACAAGTAATGCTAGTGTTATTTTAATTATAATTAAATAAAAATACAAGAATAATACTTAATTATCTGTAGAAGAAGTTTACAAAGGTTACAAACAAAAAATGCGCGAGATTACTATACTTAAGTCTTGCCGGCACATGGTGTTAGTAGGTTAGAAAGAAATATATACCTGTTCCAATTACGTTGAGCTCCTCATACTTTTTTGCAGTTTGAAATAAAGCACTAACGTCACTTATAGAAGCCATCGCAGGAGGGCTCTGAGATGTACTGCTTGCACTTGCACCGGACATAATGTTTGACAACTTTTTAAATATCGAATTTTAACAACACCACTTTCACACACTAACAAGCACAAAAAATATCATCATCACACTACTTCGTTAACGTTATTACATTGTGTACACAGCATTTAAGAATAAAAGTTCACTTTATAACAACTTTTTGTTATTTTGTAATTATTATCGGGTTACTTCTGGCTTGAAATGAATGAAATGGCGGGGGGGCAAGAAAGAGGATCGGGAGGAAAGAACATACTAGTACTACAAAGTACTAATGATACAAACACAAACACCTGTCGTATTATACGATCAAATTCTATCAGCAACACTTTTAGCATAAACTATGCTTTAACTATATCCAACTTAAATAGGCAGGGTTATTTACTTAGATAGAAATTAACGACATCTACTGAGTAATAGAAAAACTACAATGAGTATATTTAGTAAAATTAGATAAAGGTTACGCTCGGTGGCAGTATTGTAATATAAGGAAACGAATTAAAAATGTTATAGAGCATTATTCCTCTAGAACCTCGAACAATATGTAGGTCCTATCTATATCCTATATTTTGGTTAGTCATCTATGAGGTTAGGTTAGAAAGTAACGTCGCTTACTGAACTTCAATAAAGTATATTTACTGAACCTTGGTGTATACTCTCGCTAGGTGGCAGTATATGTAATAATGTAATAGTCCAGAAATTACATGGTGTCCAAAGAATACAATGGTGTACATTGTAAAGAAAAGCAGTTGATAAATCTTATTATATTACTTGAGGGATTTCTTCTCGCAAGTCTCTTGCTCCGGAGCTAAGGTCGCCGGGACAACAGTTTATATCCTTACTCCCTATCCGTGAGTTTTTTGGAAGGTCTGGCACTTAATCCTGACCCGACATAGCTTGGTCTTTGCCTCCAGTGACATGTATATCGTTTTTACTTTTCGGTTCCTTTTCCATCACCAAAAAATGTAACCCAAAAATAAACCATATTTTATTTTTGTTATTATTTCTATAAAAGTTTGGGAATGAGTAAATAAATTATCATTAGTCATTAAAGTGTAAAAAACTTTTTAGGTAGAGTGAAAATTATGAATGGCTTTAAATCCCCTCCAGATATAACCTAATTTAATTATTTCTATAACATTATTCTATGTTCTTAATTCCAAAAAGTGGTTTCATTATCACGGGCTCGTCCGGGATTTGAACCCGGGACCTCTCGCACCCGAAGCGAGAATCATACCCCTAGACCAACGAGCCACATCTATACTTATTGAATTTTAATATCTCGTTGTGCAAGTAGTAACGTAATGTTTACGAATTTTATAATTTATGTAGTTGATCATAATCCTAACAAAAATAATATAAAATGATTAGGAAAGTTGACAAATTTTATGTAATATCCTCAAAAACCTCAGATAATGTATTTAATGTTTTAAATTTTTTTAATAACAATTTAGTTTACTGTATAAACCTTACGGAGCGATCAACAATAATAGTTTTTAAATATAAGACAAAAAAATCATTAAATCACCGAGTTTTAGAAAGTTGACGCACAGATGGAAAAAATGTTACCGCTCATGTAGCGGTGTACATCCTATAGCTATTACTTTCTTTTGTACGGAATGTCTATCTCTTGTCTTTGTTCTTCACATGATTTTGTGAGAATGAGAAGTCTTCGAAATGCAAACCCGCCAGCCGCCAGTCGGTATTGGATCGGACAGAATACTGCGCGCGCATGTTCAAACGAAGCGATAAAACTTCAACGTTAATATTAAAATAAAAAAAACTTATTCGTTATATTTGTACTTATTTTATGTAAAAATTGCATTATAATTAATAAAGCTTCATTAAAGTTGTTTGTTGTTTTAAATACATTTTAAAACGGAATTCGTGTGTGTATGGTAAAATGTGAAAGTTGGTTTAACGTGTAAAGAAAATAGTGTGAGATCTTTTTGCTACTTTTAGCATACTTTTTGTGGTTCGAACAGCTGAACGATTTGTTGCTATTTTGGGTAAGATATTTTTTTTTCAAACACAAAATGTGTAATTTTTATTATTTGGACACGGATTGTATTTATCTAATAAATGTATTATAAAAGGTAATATTACGTTTTTTATATGTAAGTTTGTTTAGTTTTTTTTAATATCTCTTACTCATTCATCAACTACAATTTTTTATTTATGTTTTTGTTTAAACAGGGTTGCCCCTAGTGAATCTGGTTTTTCCGGATTTGTCCTCGTTTGTTGTGCTCGTAGAAAAGTGCTTGGGCTAGTTTTTCTGTCTTATTTCTTTTTATTTGCTAACCATCTATTGGTCTCGGATTCTGCTAGAGGTAACCAGCGTTCTAACGCACTAGTTAAGAAATATGTTAAGATATTTTTTTGTTAAATTATTTATTTTATTTAAACTTTATTTAAATACCTTTAAACAAAAGTATTACAAAGGGCGGACTTAATGCCTCTTGGCATTCTCTGCCAGTCAACCCGGGGCGTGGAGAGATATATACTAAGGGTGCCAAACATTGAATTTGTTAAAAAAAAAAAACTAAAATACATGAATAAATATATAAAATACACTTACAATTAGATACATACTGACGTAATAAATACATTTAAACAAATATGAAGCATTCAAAATATTACTATAATTACAATGACCGATGATATCAATTCCACTAAGTGGGAACGGATGTCTTGAAGAGGTGTTCACGTACCAGTCTCTTGAACGATAACTAACTGGACACTTTCCTAATGTCTTCAGGCAAGGAATTCCAGAGCAAGAAATTATATTATTCGTTTAAGCGGCTACGTTATATGTGATGAAAAATAAGCAAACGACCACAAACACAATAACCGCCTTTAATATCCACTTCAGTCGCCTGCACCGGCGGTTCTTTCGATGCGTTACTGGTACCAGAAGTCTGTCACCGCGATCCCCAAACGCCAACCATATTCCTGTGCACGGCGTAAGCGAGACAGGGCCCTCGATCCCCGGTTGTCATATTATTCCTGACGTTAAGATGGATTGGTCTAAGCGTCGCATCTTGGGCAAAGCCTATGTCCAGCTGTAGACTACCGAAAACTGTTATTGACCGGTATATACTCATACATGTGCATTTACCCATGTGTGGGTATGATTAAGCATACGTGTGACTACATAGCGGTAAATGAACCTGACCTCTGAGTCCGGTTTCCGAATAATTGATTTTCGTGTCTGGGCGTAGTACTAGATGCATCATCTCTCGAATAAGTGTCACTTTTTTTTTTAAAGAATAATTAATTGTTAGGACATTTTAAAACTGCCGTTGTCCTTCTGGCCAATTTAGACCATGGAGACAACTTTCGAATATTATCGGTAACTCCCGATTTTATTATTTCACTAAAACTACTGGTTTCAAATACTACTACAACCGGGCCCTAAATAATTTGTTGAAAAATAGCACCGATTTCAACATCGGCTGGGATTCGATTTTTTTTGAAGGAAATGGGATAAACGTGCAAACAGCTTAAAAGTAAAGTAAAGTAGCAGCCTATAAGTGCCCACGGCTGGGCAAAGGCCTCCTTCTCAAATACGAGTATCAGAGAGGGTTTAGGAGCCCTCTCGGAGCAGGTCACTAGCGCTCTATGAACTAAAGTGAGCGTCCTGACCACTAGGCTATCACGGATCAGCTTGCCTGATGGTAATTGATTACCGACGCCCACGTACAGCCGGAACTCTAATGGAGCGGCAGGAGCGTTGACAGCCTTCGTGAAAGAAATAGGCTCTTTTCCTGAAAGTCTCTAAGTCGTAACTGTTCGGTTACCCCTGGCGACACCTGATTGCATAAAGTCGAATTGCGTGACAGACAGAGCGACATACTATGGTGGATTTTGTCGTGATGTACGATGGTGGAATCGTCCAGAACGGTTCCTCGAACATTCACCGTGGTGGAAATAGGCCACGTTCTGTTCGAGAAATATTTACGATACTAACTTGTACCCTGCACAGTTTTACAACTTCGGGTCCTTAACCGGAAGATGTCGCTGCTGTCAAATGTCAAACATGACGAAAGTCTCATTTAGGTTATCAGTAGGTACAAACCCGTTCGTATACACTTTGAAGTGTTGGCAACCCTGCATACGCAATGAATGCGAGAGTGTGTCAGTTCTTTGTGTATCACGCACACATCCAGAAAGGAAATAGGTACTAACAATGTTTTTACTATTTCTGAAGCCCTTCTTGAAATAATGTTTTAATTTTCTATTTATTAATGCATCCACCATTGTTTGTTTAATTAAATTAAATTTATACTTTCGACATACTATTCGTTGCTTTTTATTTTATGTTCTGTCGTGTGTAATATATATAATCTATTTAAAAAAGAGTTACGGAGTTTCTTTTCGCCGGTTTCTTCACCGTCATGAAACGGAGGTAGATTTAAAAAAAAAATGCAATCGACAAACGAAAACTGAATTTCTTACGTCAAATAAAGACTTTTCATACAGAAAGAGAATTAAATTTAACGAAACAATTACATTAGTAAACAGATTGGCCAAGACGAAAATCGTTTAGAAAACGCCACGCTCGAGTTGGCATCGTTTTACCACTAACGTTATACATTCACGCTAGCCGACGCAAGTGGGTGGAGCAGCGCGCAACGTCCGGGATACTTTGTAAACGAGGTATCGAGACATACTCTACGCACTTCAATTGAATGAGAACTGTGTGTCTTTTTAGCTCTTTTTTTTATGGAAAAGACGGCAAACGAGCAAGCGGTTCACCTGATGGTAAGTGATTACCGTCGCCCGCGTACATCTGCAACACCATAGATGCTGCAGGTGCTTAGCCGGCCTTTAAGGAAGGAATAGGCTAGTATATTTTCTTTGCTTTTATTTCTCGGACAGAGCGTTTGAGTTACTTTGTAAATTCACCTAAAATTGCTATTATCAATATTAGTGGTCGCAGCATTTGAACCCGGGTCACGCTTGTGCAATGAAAGTAAAGCGAGCGCTCTGGCCGCTGAGCTAACGCGGCTCTAGTTAGGGTCGACAATGAATAGACTAGACAAGTTACGTCACGTAACCGTTTATCTCACATGGGATTGTTGTTTATTTACGTTTTTCACGAAGGAGGGGACCTAATTCGGCGACGTGTATCGCCACCTGTAGTTCTATCTCCTGAAGAGGTGAAAAGGAGAAAAACGTCTCGTGGGAAGCTCGTTTAACTGCGATGTGTTTTAGTAAAGTAAAGAGTAAAGTAACAGCCTGTAAGTGCCCACTGCTGGGCAAAGGCCTCCGTCTCAAATACTAGTATCAGACAGGGTTTAGGAGCCGGGAAGGGCCCGCCACGCTGCTCCACAGCTTCACAATCCTCGAAATAATATTTTTATTATTTCTCAGACATGCAGGTTACCTCACGATGTTTTCCTTCACCGTTGAGCACGTGGTAAATACAGCACTTAAAATTTTTACTAACAATTTTAGTGGTGCCAGCACCGGGAATCGAACCCAGGTCACTCGCGCTCTATGACACTAAAGTGAGCGCCCTGAACACTAGGCTGCCACGGCTCTCTTCGATGTGTTTTGCTGAATGGAAATCTTAGTCTCATCTATAAGATTTCTCTTTGGACGAAATCTGTTAGATGTATTTTAATAGGTAAGAAAATCTGCAGTCACTGTATATTGGAGAAATCCTTAGAACATCCTAAGAAAAATTCTTCATTCACGAATAATTCGAAATTCAGCGTGCAATCGTAACATGTTATTGAACAATTAATCCATTATTTATGTATAAAAGAATTTGTAATAATGTACGAGTACTATTAAAACGTTTCGTTTCGAATAAAAAAAACAAAAAAAACGAGTATACCCACGGATCTTCTTTCGTCGGTTTCTTCCCCGTGAGAGTGACCACATTATGAAACGGTGGTTGATTTAAAAAACAACAAAAATATGTTTGACAAGCGAAATGCATGTGTGTGTCTTTTGTCTGTGAATACAACTCTACTGCTATTTGATTTGACGTAATTTAATATGGACATACATTGAGCCCTGGAGGAAAGTACATCGGTGGTTTTGACGAATACACCGATGAAGCTGCGGCCGGAATGTAACATAACAACGTGAAACTCCGCGAGACTAGAACAAGATCGCTAGTTGACCAAAAACAATAGATTTGTTACAAGTATTTTCCTGAGTCAAGGCTCGCATTCCGTGTCAAGGATGCGCGAGCAAAGGTAACCCACAAACGGTCGGAAGTGGGTGAGCGAGGGCAGGGGCAGACGGTTGCGCGTCGAGGTAACCCAAATAATTCGAGTCCGCCGACCGGTTCCTGCGTTCCGAACGACCGCTAGAGTATGCGTTAAGGGGACGGTCGCCTCTCATACATAGAGACATAGAGCAGAGAAATGAATATATTACGAGTCGTGATTGCCTAGTAATCACGCCTGGTTTACGGCGGTGATGGAGAACGTTACGAGGAGAAAATTGCATGCCTGACAGTGAAATGACAAAAATATATTATTTCGGGGATATGTGTATTCCGACAGCCCGCACTGGAGTAGCGGTGGCGGATCCTTCCCGGCTCCATGACTCTTATCAGATGTATAAGAGGAGTACTTTGCCCAGTCGTGGGCACTTACCGGTTGCTACTCAGCAGGGCGGCGGTCGGAATACTACGTCACATCTTCTCGTCGAGTACACTATAAAACCTCATAAGCAAAGTACGTCACTCGTACATAATACCTGCACAGGACGTCTAACACCTTAGTCCCCCCGTGACCGCGGCTGCTGATAAATTAAAAGCGATATCACGAGGTAAATAATAGTTTCAGTCAATGAACAGTCTCAGAATATGTTTCAAAACTATATTGAATAATCTGATGTCGTCAGGTTTCCATAAACTGACTAATTCATTACAATTAAATGGCATTGTGTAAGTTCAATGTTCCAAAAGCTGTGACCTTTTTAGGGTTCAGAGGGTCAGAGGAATAATTCTGTAGGAGTTGTATTTTCAGATTTAGATTCCAGAGGAATAAGAGGTTATTCTCGGTACGGAACGGTGGTTATTTGTAAAAAAAAATATAATTTGACAAATTTGACAAGAATTCAGAATCTTCATTCATTCATTCCCCAGGTAGACAGCTGAAACATTTTCGACGACACGATTTGTGCCGCTGGCCTGTGGATATCACGTTTTCCCAAAGAATCTGGGTTGAAACGACAACACTAAATGTCTAGACCTCTGAGAGTATAAATTTTAAAATAACATGTACCAACAAAGCTGGTAAACTTTTAGACCTTAAATATTCTTTTTTGTTAGATTGTCAATCCTGTAAGCCCCCTGATAACATTTACTAACCTAAAAAGAGATCCCTAAGAAATAACGACGTCCATAATGTGCAGAAGTCTATAAATTAGTTGGAATTGATAGAGCAGTCCGTATTCTTTCCGCTTAGTTATATATGGTAGAGCCAAGCGGCAGCTTTTGCTGCTGCTCGAATGGGCCGGGCCTTGCAGAATACCGATGTGAAGTAGACACGTCACGTGCTTCTGCGTTTCGTTCGGTGAGTGAGGTAACCGGTGGCTCACTCTCCCTCTCTCGCCTTTCCCTTCCTCCAGGACATAGAGTATCTTCAGGTTTCAGTTTTGTTAAGATATTCATGGAGTTTTTTTCATTAACTTTTATGTTTGGCACCTTAACAATGTCTCTCCACGCCTAGGGTTGACTGGGAGAGAATGCCAAAAGGCATTAAGTCCGCCCGTTGTAATACTTTTATATAGGTATACAAATAAAGTTTCAATATATAAATAAAACCCACTCTTCTGTTGTTGTAGACTTATTCATAATAATTAAAATATATTTTTTTTTATGGAAGTAACGGCAAACGAGCAAGCGGTTCACCTGATGGTAAGTGATTACCGTCGCCCACATACATCTGGCAACACCATAGATGCTGCAGGTGCGTTGCCGGTCTTTAAGGATATTTGGGAGATGGGAAGGAAGAGGAGGGAAATAGGGAGGGGGTGTGGTCCTCCGGTTACATCACTCACCGAACGAAACGCAGAAGCACAAAATGCGTCTACTTCACGACGGTATTCTGCGAGGCCGTGGTACCAATCCGGTCGAGCCGGCCCATTCGAGCAGCAGCTAAAGCCGCTGCTTGGCTCTACCACGCTTAAAATATAATTGCTTATCATCAAGTGAGCCGGATGATCGTTGGCCTCTATTCCCATAAAAAAAAAAATTGTTCCTTTTATTAAATATAAGTAGGTATTCAAAATCTCGAAAATATCTATTTAGTTAAACAATCCGAATAGTATTACGTGCATAGAATACATGACGCATCATTGTTTTCACCCTCGACGGTCGTTCAATAAACATAGAAATTTCTCTACAGTGAGTCGCGATATTTCGAATACACTAGGTACAAGATGATTTCACTTCACAACGCTGGGGTTATGCCATAGATCGAAGCGGGCTTGGCTTTATCTAATAGAAAAAACGTTCAAGCGCGTGTGAAGGTAAATCGCACCGTGTGTTCCGTGTTGTGAAAAAAAAATGTTTTCTTTCATTCAGTTCGGGATTCTTAGCGAGTCCAACTCATTCTTGGCCGGTTTTTTTTTTATTATTTGTCGTATAACTTTACGATGGAGCAGAAACAAGTAGAGGCAATCTTGTGCTTATGCGTTTCGTTCGGTAACCGTAGGCCTACTTCCCCTCCCCATCACCCCTTCCCATCTCCCAAACACCCTTAAAGGCCGGCAACGCACCTGCAGCTCCTTTGGTGTTGCAGATGTAATGTAATTGAAGATGTAATTAAGGTACCATAAGGTGAACCGCTTGTTCGTTTGCCACCTTTCCGAAAAAAAAAAATTATCAAGGTCAAACTATCAAACTATCAAAAATATCACTCAATCGTGGAATACATGTGCAATAGCTTGCTCCAATAACCAACGAGCCAACTTAACTCTTACCAGAAACGTGAAATGGATAGAGCCGCTTCCGGTGACCTTAACAATTGAATACATAGAGGTGATGGAATGTAACAAAATTTTAAAAAATAACAAAAAACAATATTTGTGATGAATTGGTTACGAAATATTTATTTAATTTTTTTTTATATCTTTCCGTCGAGGATCGGCTGTAAGTGGATGTCGTTAGCTTTACAGTAGCAATTTAGATTTTATTATACAAATACGTTTGCATATAATATAATACTCGTATAAAAGTAAAAGTAAAGCAGCAGCCTGATAGTTCCGGGAAGCCGGGTAGAGCCCGCCGCGCTGCTCCAAAACCCTCACAGATATTTGAGAAGGTGACCTTTGCCCAGCTGTGGGCGCTTACAGGTTGCTGCTTTACTTACTACTTACTTCAAAGTTTGTCTGTCTGTTTTACTTCGTGACTCAGGTTTTGTTGCGAATGACCTTCAGAGAGCTCTTCGGAGAGTAAACAGAAAATGTATCGATATCGTATAGAACAATACACGTACAGTTTTCCCAAGCAAAAGTTTCGTCCGCTGAGTGAGGTAACCGGGGGGCTTCTCCCCCGCTCACATCCTTCAAATATCCTTAAACAACGCACCTGCAACTCTTCTGTCACTTACCATCAGGTGATCCGTTGGCTCGTTTGCCGCCTTTCACATTAAAAAAAAAAACCACGTTATACCGAATACGAAACATCGATTCGGACATCGAGAACGAAACACTACTTATTATCATCACCGTGTTTGCTTAAACGCTGACGTCACACACACACAAACGCATGCAATCCTTTCATTGGATTGGCGATGGTGCAAGTACTTGCGACTGTCAACCGGTTAGAGTAATGAACGTAATTCCTGATAAATATTGTAAGCAACATCGAAACGTAACTTTTAAAAAAAATATAAAAAATGAGTTGTGACACAACGATTACGATATCGATTTCGATTATCGGCGTTAATAATCGACGACTAAAATATCGATTACGATTAGTAAAAAGTATGATGATGCATTAAATTAAAATGCTATTTTATCATTATGAATAATATTGAATGATACTAAGCCAACGAGAAAGCATGCGAAGATTGATGAAAGTGGAAGAAGCGAAAGACTTATGACAGGACCGTAAAAAGTGAAAGACGATTGTCTCTGCCTACCCCGTTGGGAACTAGGCGTGAATATATTTATGTGTGTATGAATAATATTTAATTAAAAAAAGTAATGTAAAGTACCAGCATGTAAGTGCCGTCTTCTGGGCAAAAGGTTTCCTTTTCACGCTGGTCCAGCGAGGGTTGGCGGGCTTAACATATCCACGAAATAATATTTTTTATTATTTCGTGGATATGTTAAGCCTTTAGCTTTTCTTAACTTAAAATTGCTATTAACAATTTTAGTTGTGCCAGCCACCGGGAATCCAGGTCACTCGCGCTCTTTGAAATGAATGCCAGCGCCCTGAACACTAGGCTACCACGCATTATATATAGGTATATATTAGATGTCTGAACCTACACATCTTATATATACCTATATATTATAAAAGCTTTGCTTTAGCTTATTAATGTGACAAATCTTACAAAAGATTAAAAAAATCTCTTTTGTACATAATTGTTATAAGGGGTTCCAGAGAGTTCGTTTTAAAAAGAACTTTCACAACTTTATAATTCTAAATTTATTTTATATTGAACTTGAATTGAGTCTATTAATTATGAATTGTCTGGAATGATGCTGTCAGATCTAACGCCCAGATGTTGGGCGTGCTGATTATGCACTTACCATGCAAGTACCCCCAATATAGTAATATATATAACAGTACGAATATTTAAACTTTATCTGAAGTTTGTTGCATATAGCATCAGCAGTAAATAGACGCACCTGCAGCACCTCTGGTATTGCAGATGTAATTACTTACCACCAGGTGAACCGCTTGCTTGTTTGCCGCCTTTTCCATTAAAAAAAAAACACAATGACTCACTGATAAGGAGCAGTATTACGTGAGGAATGGCACTGGGCTCATCGACTCGCTCCCCGTCGTGAGCATGGGCAGACCTTTCAAGTGATGCGCAATAATTTCTATTGAAGTCAATTGTTTACCGTGATTAACAGATGTTTTGAGTTAAGTAGGAGAAAAATGTTTTAAAATTTTGGTCTGAATATTTCGCTGAGAGATCTTTAACGAAAGGTCTCTGGTACAAAACAATTCAAACAACCCTTCCACGTTCCCTTTGGTTTGAAAAAAGGCGAATGAAAAGGCGTGATTTGATCACAGCCTTCGATTTGGTCATATTCCGTTGAACAATTTTGGATTTATGATGGGCAAAACTAATTCTCCATATTGCAGTCAGTGTAATATTATAGAAGACGTACTGCACATTCTGGCATTTCCTGAATCCGAGAGTGCTAGAATATTGATTCAAATTGTTTAAATTGGGGCTTAAAATGTATGTATGGCTGATCCGAATAGTCCATGCAACAATGTGGGTGACATGTTCGGTACATACGAACAAACCCTGCATTAAATAATGATTTAAAAAAAAATATGCAAATTATTAACAGATTGTCTTTCAAATGAAATTTTTTAAACAATATTCTGTGTGTAATTTTCGATCAAATAATGACATAACAAAAGGTTTCCAGGCTTGGAGTGAGTCATCCGTTGCGCCAGTACTCTGTACGATTACACGGAACAATTTCCGGTGCTGTCTTTATAATCCGGTTCGATTTAATAGTCTGTGTCTTACATGCTGTTCGTTTTTTAAGTAACTTGTAGTTTAAATTAACCGTGTTGTGGTCGTTAAAGAAGCCATAGACCACACCGCCGCGGGGTGACGGGACGATTTCTTTCCTTCCCGATCCCCATGATCTCCGGGTGGCGGGTGGCATGGACTCGGAGGGATCTGTTGCTCGCGTCTATGAGATGGAGAGGAGATGTTCTCTCCCGAGGAGTGTGTGTAAAAGAGTTCCCGTGGCCTTGCCTATATGCGACAAAGGTTGATCATACGTCATAACCCCTGTCCTTGCTCCCGCGAGGGTGCTGGTCAAAGCAACGTTTAATTATCATATCACAATTCGTTCGTTCAAAGCTTAAGGACTTATAGCAAATAGTACTGGCGGCGCGGGGTGAGAGTATGAAACACGTGACCCGTTCCGCCAGCTAGGGTGCGCACAACCCGCGTTACATCACTCGCAAGTTCACAATGTTATGACAAGTCATCTGCGCCAACCAAAGGAGTGGGGCCTCCGGTTACCACACTCACCACGAACGAAACGCAGAAGCACAAGATGCTTCTACTGCGCACCGGTATTCTGCGAGGCCGTGGTACTACCCCGGTCTTGCCAGCCCATTCGAGCAGCAGCAATAGCAGTCGCTTCGCTCTACGTATAAACTATAGATACCCGTGATTCCGCAACTCATTTCCACCTCTTCAAGAGATAGAAGACAGTCTATAAAACTAGTTTTGATCTAATTCTAGTTAATTTATCGCTAGCTGCTTTCACGTGTTTCTTTAATGTAAAATAGAAGTAAAAAAAAAGTCATAAATTAGTCATTAGCAAAGATTGCAATAGGACATGACAACGAGATACGCAATTATATGTCAAATCCGCGCGTAAAATCCCCAACGGCTTCGCAACGCGACGACTGCAGTTGCGCAACCGTCGCGTATCGCAACTCACGACACCTCGCCCGGATCTCTGAATCACTACTAACAGCTCTGAACTACATAACAGATCCGCTTCGAACAATGACAGGGGAAAAAGAATTATGGCCGAGACGTAGTCGAGGTGTTGAAACGTATATTGTTAGATCTACGTCTGCATGTTGAATTTTATATTGCTCGTTAGGTTTTTCTTTAAAGAATAATAGAATAAGCCTCCGAAATCACTTCAGTCCACTTTTCAAGTACTGATGATGATGATGATGATATTAATTTATCCCTAATGGGAAAGGCAAAGGACTTTAGTCCATACAGCCAGGTCTGATGCACATCTACTCTGTTCGAGCTGCAAAATGCGACTCCTTTTCAAGTACTACGTGAAATGACGGCTCGCCTTCCACGGGCTCGGTGCTCTATATGGCAACAGTGTTTAACTATCTGCCAATGTCAAAGTAATATTATGACAATTTTCACATATAAATCGAATCGAGCAGGTTAACTTGTTAAAATACTGATAGATTTGTTGGACTGATTACATTTTTATTTACTCTACACATTCGCGTCATAATACGCTATCAATATTATTAATCAAAACTCGAAATATACAAAAGCAACAAACTTAAATCAAGACACGACCATCACTCTTCGACTTCACGCCAAAACTCTTCATTACTGTGTTTTACATACTAAAATTATTCCAAAAATGAATTCAAGAAAAAGAATAAAAGAACTGTTTAAATTGTAACATTATTTATGGTCAGACTAGTTATAAAGTAGAACAATATTGAGGATACAAATGTAGGTAGAACATACATTTGTTAGATCTTGGGCCCATTATGATATACGCATTGTCGCGAAATATAAGGACAGCAAATCAGGTGGTAAAGGTAAAGGAATAATTTGTTTTGACAGCTTTTAGAAAATAAAGGTTCTCGAGTGGTGACCTCGAAAAAAACAGACGCATTGTGGGATGACACTCCACAAGATCGACTACCTGCGCAGCGGTGCGGGAAGTCGATGGAAACAGGGGACGGGGCTTTGTGGCAATTTTGGAGAGATATAGTTATAGGTTCAGCAGTGAACTTGCGATAGGCTGTAAAGATTAAAATGAGACTGTACTTATTCATTTCAAAAATAGATAGGTTCTTATGCGCACCAGATGTTAAAAGTCCCTTACCACCCCTTATAATCCACTGCTGGACATTGGCCTCTCCCATAAAGAGGATTTGTCCTAATCGCCATCCTCGGCATGCGGTTTGGCGATCGCAGTACCAGAGGTCTCTCATCTTAGACGCTGCTGCCATCGGTCTGCTTAATTTTAGTCTGGTATTGTTCGAGATAGTTATCCCGCCATCTGTCTGTCTGTCTATCTGTAGCCATTGTGACTTTTATGGTTCTTCTCTTCCCATACCCTCGGGATGAACGAGGGTGGCGGGTTCTTATGTCAATATCACATTTCATTATATTCTGTATCAATTTATAATATGTATTTAATTTTTAAGGTTAAAAATTGAGAGCAAAAAAAAAAAAATAGTCCGATTAATTTTCCCAAAAACTTCTTGGCAGTTCTTTAGTATTGTGATGATCTGCAACGATATTTCGTAAAGCCTATGACTAACTTCTTTATCTATGGTTAGGTATGAACATCAATATAAGGCGGAATGTACGCTTGTATTGCGAATGTCAACTTACAGTTTTAGGAGTAAAAAATTAAACAATCTACCCGTAAAAGAAGACCAGGACCAGGACAAAAAAAGTTAAATGTGTTTTTATTCCATTTTTAAATTTAGATAATTTAGTTTTACAGCATCACATAAAGCTATTTTTTTATGGGAAAGGCGGCAAACGAGCAAAGCGGTTCACCTGATGATAAGTGATTACCGTCGCCCATGTACATCTGCAGCACCTGTGGCGTTGCAGCTGTACATGGGCGATAATCCACCTGCATTCATCGACTTCCCGCCACACTGCGCAGGTCGTCACTCCATCTTGTGGGGGGTCGTCCCACACTGCGTTTGCCTGTACGTGGCTGCCACTCGAGAACCTTTCCCCAATATAACTCTATATATATAAATAATGTTAATTAGTGATTAAGTTGTATGCTTTAAAATCATAAGTTACGATTATCTATAAGTTATTGGACGTATTCGATACAATCAATCTAATAGTATTCTATATAGTGATTGTTAATAATAAAAAAAAAACGACATTATCTATTTAGCTTTTTACACCAGTGTTGATGGAGATTAACACACTTAACAATCTTCCAACAACAATTTTCAATATCTTCACGACCAGTTACATTAGCAGGTGGACAAAAAGCGAGACACGGAGCGGCTTCGTTAACGGTGAGGCAGGTGGCTCCACGACCTACATACCGCTGTATACCGTACTACGGACTGCGCGTCGGTTTGTTGTTACTCTGCTACTTGTTTGTAGACGCGTATTTTATATTCTCGCATTTGAATTTTGCGTTTTGCGTCCGACTTTGAACCGCTCGGACTGTGTATACTTGAAGACTTCTTAACGCTAGGTAGTAAGCTCCTTCTCGGCGCGGGACCTGTTTGTGTAGGTACCTCCCTTTTAGCTATTCCTGTCGCCGACCCGCATTGTAACAGGGCGACGGCCCTTCGCGGTTCCAGAACCCTCTCAGATATTTGAGAAGGAGACCTTAGCGCAGCAGTGTATTATATATATAAGCTCTCACGACCGTATACCCAATACTGATGTCTAGACATTTTAGTCCTTTCATTTCACTGTTCACCAGAGTACACCATCGTGCGCAAGCACCTAATGATATGCGAATTCCTAATAATATACCATTAGGCTAATAATATGCGGCTAAGGATCGATGTCAGTGAGGATTCCAGGACAGTTTGATCAAACATTGGGCACACAAGCAAACGTTTGATAACCGTTACTACACGCACGGGCTGCCTCATGAATTCACAATTAACGATATGTTTGCCAGTAAGGCAAACTTACCGTTGATATAAATCAGCTAGAAACGACCTATTCGTTCCTTAAAATTAACATAATTTTAGGAATATGATTAGGGAAAGGGAATTATGACTGACTACATTCTAACCATGAAATAATACAAAAAAAAAATTAAATATACTACTAAATAATGTAATATATAATTAATAAATATTTTTGTAAGTGTTAGAGCAAAGCGGCGGCTGCTTGAATGGGCCAGCTCAACCGGGTTGTTACCACAGCCTCGCATCATACAGAATACCGGCGTGAAGTAGAGGCATCTTGTGCTTTTGCGTTTCGTTCGGTTAGCCAGGTAGCCGCAGGCCCACTCCCCCTTCCCATCCCCTCCCGATCCTCCCTCCCATCTTCAATATACCCTTAAAGGCCGGCAACGCACCTGCAGCACCTTTGGTGTTGCAGATGTACGTGGGCGACGGTAATCATTTACCGTCACCCTTGCTTGTTTGCTACCTTTCCTATAAAAAATACCTATAAAGTATAGTAAAATAAATAAATAAATAAAACCTAACCAAACGAAAGATTTCGGCAGGGGATACCAGACGGCCGAGGGTTAGGAGGAAAGGGAAAGAAACCAGCGGACAATGCGTGCGGTATCGTGGAGCACCGCCTTCTGCATTTGAGCTTGGAGCGATACGACATCGAGGATGCGAGCGGTATCGGGGTGCACCGCCTTCTGCATTTGAGCTCGGAGCGATCCGTCACAGAGTCTCAGCCGCCTCAGATGTTCTGGCCTACTGCTATTAAACCCATTCGCAGAGACGACTATGGGAATAATATCGGTCGGCATACCACCCGACATGTAGGTCATCTCGTGAAACGGGTCCAGATATTTTCTCTTCTTGTCTGTTTCGGATTTCCTTAGGCATATGAAATGATGATGTCGACTAAAAATATCCTCGATTGTGTCCGGTACATCAACACGATATCAGGCTTGTTCGCAAGAATCGTCCAGTCCACGAACTTTGGCGAGTACTTTTTGTACAGACAGTCTGCGATCCACGAATCCGTATTTCAGAGCCAGCTCCACATATAAAGTCCTGGCTGCTAGGTTGTGTCTGTGCAGATACTCCGAGTTCGAAAGCGCCGAGCAACCGGAGATGACATGCCAAAGTGATTCCGTGGGACCAGCTCCACAGATGTCGACGGTGCCATCCAAAGGGATGGCATAAATATTCTCGTCGTCATTGGCATAAAGATTATCACATTACACTTGTATGGAGTGGGGGCAACGCAGCGATGTATTAAATGATCAAAAATTATTCATTAGTCTTTCTCTCGTATTTATAACACAGAAGAAATTTGATGTTTGTGCTATGATTTGAATAATTTATGTGTAATGATGCAACAACTTTCTATGAAAGGTGGCGTTATGGAAATAAATTATAAATGCACTTTTACTATTCGTACATTTTGATTGATCGAATTGACTCTTACTCAAATCTGATTGTATAAATATCTTATTTTTTTTTTAATGAGTGTAACTACACAGCGCTGGTTTATGTGCGACGGATGGATGGTTTACGATATGACAGTTCGAAAAATCAAAATGGCTGCCACGCAAGGCGTACTTACGAATAGGTGCTGCTTGTGTTTACTGATCATTGTTATGTTTAGGGATAATTGCACAACAATTATTCTTATAAACAATATAGTAACAAATGTCCCACTGATGAGTAAAAGCATAATTTTTGAGCTTTTGCATTCGAAAAAATACTCGAATATTTTTTTTAATGTTCAGATATGAGTTGCCTCAGAATTCTGCCTTAAAATTATATTTAACGTGTTCAATGGTGCTGGCCACAATGCATCGAGCAGGGTGTCTACTGCAGACCACGGGTTGCAATCGACTTTACTCGTAGAACGCCTCACAGCCCCAATTACAAACCCCCCAGCCTAATTATACGGCTCTCTATACCTTTGAAATCGGAACACAACCGTTGTTACACTGTTGTTTGTCGCCTGATATAGGTAAGAGGGTGAGGTACCAACGAATACGGGTACCTATGAGTAGATTAAGGTATAATTTGAATTTTGAGTTTCCGTCAACTAAACAAACACCAACGACCAAGTAACGTTGTTCTATTTAGTACAAAGAGTTTTATATTAGGCATCTGTTCTGTCACTTCCAGTCGCTATGTATGCGCGGCACAGTTTTCTATCGCCCACATATTTGGTCACGCCATATGCATTTCCAATATGGACTCACTGTTATGTGTTTATTATTCAACAACGCGACGTCCGTATGTGTGGCAACGTTTACGATAACGTCGCCACCTTTTTGCATACTTAAATATCAATGGTTACACATTGTATGTCTCTATTAAGGATGGAAGATCCCTTCTATCCGTGTGTTCGGGAAAGTGAATATCTCGAGTCAAAACTTGTCTCGAATAAAAATGCTGTGTATGACGATCCGACACGGTGTGACGTGACCTGCACAGTGTCGCGGGAAGTTGCTGGATGCTGGTTGCTCAGGATCGTACTTGGTTGTAGTCTTTGGGGCCGGCCCATGTCCAGCGGTGGACTTGATTCAGGCTGTTATGATGATGAAGACGACATCTCTGCATTTTTTTATAAATGGATTTAAGTGTTTTTATTTTTATAATCTATAGTAAATTAGTAAAGGAGTAAATTAATTGAAGGTCCGTTTTAGGCATAGATGACTAAATGTATAAATAACGAGACGGCTCAGTGGCGTAATGGCCAAGGGCTCGACTCTCGCGTGGTACAAGTATTTGTATGACCAATAATTTATCCAGGTCTGTGTTTAAAGTGGCAGCCTGTAAGTGCCCATAGCTGGGCAAAGGCCTCCTTCTTAAGTAGCTGAGAGGGTGTAGCAGCAAGAGGGTGTAAAAACACTTAAAATTGCCATTAACATATTTTAGTGGTGCTAAATACTAAAGTGAGCGCCCTGACCACTAGGATACCATGACTTCTATGTGTTTATCAATGTGCAATGTATGTAAACTGCCTCCGCAACAAGGAGGGAATTCTCTGCAGGATGTTGAACTAAATGAAAACCAGGAAAAAAGTATACGTACACGTGCCACCGGTAGACGGGCAGCAGCGTATAAAGTGCGAGGCATCTGGTACTGACTTACATATCTATACGAATATGTACATACATTTGTGTTTCTTGTTCTGTCCCTTACAGACTCACTTAACACTTTATCATCGATCGAGCTCAAATTTCATGGGTTATTTTCGACTCATTATAGGAAAGGTTTGAAAAAAAAAAAAACATCACTTCGCTGCGATATGTGACAGGGTTCAGTTAGTACTCTACAAAAGTCAATAACATAGGCGTGTCGAATATCCACGGAGACGTTTAGAGATCGAATTGCAGTGATGTGCAGATGTCCTTGCAAAACGAATGCGGTTTTTGACGAGGTAGAGTCAAGCGGCGGTTTTTGCTGCTGCTCGAATGGGCCGGCTCGCCTCTCGGGTTGGTACCACAGCCTCGCAGAATACCGGCGTGAAGTAGAGGCAACTTGTGCTTCTCCCTTTCGTTAGGGGAGTGAGGTAACCGGACGCATACTTTCACCGCATCCCCCCATCCCCTCCCATCTCCAAAATACCCTTAACGGCCGGCAACGCACCTACCAGCACCTTTGGAGTTGCGGATGTACGTGGGCGACGGTAATCACTTACCATCAGGTGAACCGCTTGCTAGATTCCTGCCTTTCCCGTAAAAAAAAAAAAAGAATTTGCATAAAAGAGCTCTCCGATAATATATAGCACATACACTACTGGTGGGTGAGACTAATTTGTCTGGTTTTCCTAATTTGAAAATCTGTTTTCAAATTTAACTGAATCCCACTTGTTTCAATCCGAGGTCTTATCTCGCCTTATTACCTTTCGTTAATATCGTACAAATATGTTAAAAAAAAAAAACAAAAAAAAGACAGTAAAAACAAAGTAATCGTTAACTAGTTTTGGAATAAGGTTAGCATATTTAATAAACTTAAAAATATACCGACTTGATCCCGACATAACCTGTCAGTGCTTTCAGTGGCAGGTTATGTCGCGCGGCATAAAAAAAAACGGCACGCAAAAAAATAATATGGCGCGTTGATGTCTTTTATACCGAGCGTAATTTATGATTTAATGCTA
Organism: Bhutanitis thaidina; assembly: GCA_029286595.1. Classification (NCBI taxonomy): domain Eukaryota; kingdom Metazoa; phylum Arthropoda; class Insecta; order Lepidoptera; family Papilionidae; genus Bhutanitis; species Bhutanitis thaidina. The sequence continues at coordinate 4,766,996 of JAGSMS010000021.1, read as the reverse complement.
TACGACAAAAACTTTAGTAATTTAACATTTAAAACAACACACATATAAACAGATCTCGAATATTCTTATAAACAGGTGTTTGTGTCTTAATCTTAATGCATAACATTTTACAATAAAATCCCAATATGTAGTGCGACATACGTGCGCAATTTTTAAGAAGCTTGTTATAGAAACTTTATTAAAAAGGGCCTTTTGTAGAATAGTACAATACACCGAGGACAAGAGATTAAGAGATGTGTGGACACAGCTCTTACTCTGCACTCGGGGTCCTCTGGCTATTGAAATAATGTTAAAATTGACATTTAATTTTTTTTTTGATTTTATCATGATTGACATTGTATTGATTTTATTGTGAATCAATGACAATGAGACGTAAAAAAGAGATCTCAAGAGTTTCTTGCCGGTTCTTCTTTTGGGTCTTGTTTTGGGTCCTTTAAAGAAGTCGAAATTGAAAAAATATATTTTGGCTGTTAATTACGTTAATTTACATAGGATGTTGATTAATTTCTTTTTTTTTTTATTAAAATGCTTTTCTGTTGTTCCAGGTCCCAAGCAGCGACAAATGTGATCGTAAAACGTAAAACCTTTGTTATTGACAAACTATAAATATTGAGTATTGTGAACAAGTTATGTGAATTGAACGCACGGATGGACCAAAGTGAACTATCAATTTTGCCGCCAAAACAATATGGCTGCTAGGGGAAAATGGCGGACGCGCGGCTGCCGCTTGAGCGCGGTGTTGTTCGCAATATTAATTCAAGTTGTTAATGGTGAGTTCATTACATGGATTATTAATTATGTATAGTAGTGGTTTTATAGCTTTTCTCAATTTAAATTCCTATAAAGAAAAGTTTACATAGAAATTTTAATATCCCTCCTAATATCGCTTTGAATTCCTCGTAAGTGATCTCACTTTCTAGTAATTCTTACGAGAACGATTAGAAGGAATTTCAAATTATTGGGGGCATGGGTTCAGTGTCGCAGACACTGCTTCTACCAGCCATCGATGTTATCGCATAAGAGTTGATTCAGATAGGCATGGAAAGGTAAAGGAACTTAACGTACACTTCTGTTGACCATTCCCGGTAGTATTCGGAAGTTGTCGCCGTGGTCGAAGTCGGCCACTATGGAGCAGAGACAACTCTCTCTAACATAGGGCAAATAAAAAACCCGCGTCAAGGAACACATAGCTGATGTAAAACGTCTAGGAGGTCTGCTGTCTCTGATCATATTCTGGATCGTCCAACCGTTACATTAGATTTGACAGACCAAACATCCGTAAAAGAACACCGATTCCTGCCAAGGCTATTTAAATTAAAAAAAAAAAAACATCCTAATTTCAATAGAGAAGATGGCTGGATTTTCTGGGATGGCTACCACCTGCATGGGATCCGATAATTAATAAAATTAAATCCAAGGTCAAGCATACCACTGCATGACCTCAAGATACTGTGAGCTCATTTTGCGTAGATCGCGCCAAATTACTAAGCTGAAGGACGTCTAACACCTCAGTCCCCCCGTGACCACTACGCAACGTACAGGTTTTAAAATGCCGGGATTTAAAAAGCTAATTAAATGCGACAAAATCTGTAAATAATAGTTTCATTTTGAGTAAGAAAGTCAGTTAAACATAAAATGTTCATAACCCATAATCCTATTACCTGTTATAATGGTAAATTACGGTAATCAAATAATAGTAACCGGCATTAAAGTCTAATAAAAGGCAGTGATATGCATTTTTTGCACCGTTGTGATTTGAAAATTCGATGAAACGAAAAAGCGACAGTAAAAAGAGACAAACATATTCATAAATAGGATTTAGCCTGCGCGTGAATGAGATTGATTACAAGTATGTACGTAAGCGATCACGTGTCTTTGCGCCTGCGTCCAACGAAGCCTTCGGAAAATGTGTGATTAACAACGTGGTGTATCATTCACGTGTTTTATTTTTTTGCATTTGCGTATTTAAGATTCATCGGTTAATTATTTAACACATCTGTGTTAATTTTATCAATATTTTTTTTAATATAAATTATCTAAAATTAAAAATATTAACATTAGTTAATTATTTGTTTTGATTTTATAGACAATCATAATTGTGTGGATATTGTCTAAAAAAAATTTTCTATGATATTTGACAGTGAATATTTTTATCTTTTTATTTAATAAACATTTTTCCAAAAATGCCGAAAGGTAATGCTGAAAATTGTTGTGACTATCGGCAGAAAAAAAGTCGTAAAAGGTCGAAAAATAATATGTCTTAAATATGTAAATATATAAAATTTAATATTTTTCATTAAAATTTAAAATAATTATTATGCTTAGTAAAAATATTATAAAAATAATAAATTTTAGTTATTTTTAATTATCCTAATACTCCTGATAACTCCTGTAAGGATCAGCAAGCTGAAGTGGCAATGGGCCGACCACAGGACTTGTGATCAGGCTGAAATGATGATGATGAATACTTCTGATACTCTATATTTATCTCATTCTCTTGTCGGCTACTTTTCTGAAGTTTGACTTCTGCCGTGTGAATTGCATATAAATGGTAGCATAGACTAGATTTAAATTTGTAGTAGTCAACAGTTCACCTTTTCTATGTTAGTTTTTTTTTCTACTTATTCTTTATTATTGTATAAAATAAAAAAAACGTATTCTGTAAAACTTATCCTTGGCTAATCCTAATTAACCGTGTACCTTCGTTCAAAGAAACAGCCCTTTAAAGGGTAGGACAGACAGACGGCTTTGGTTTAGTAACACAGATTTTGAATGGGCCGCCTCTACCGGGGTAGTACCACGGCCTCACAGAAAGCCGGCGTGAATTCCTTTCGCAAAAAAAAAAACACGGGGCTCTCTACTTAAAACCTAAAAAAGAAGATTGAGCCATAAATGAAAACGAACGTCGGTTGTGTTTTCTTAAACTGTATTTAGGTCCACCACCATTACTGTTAGTCCAATATGTTCCGGTTAGTGGTTGGACGGCTTTTTCTCTATGAATGTATATAAGTATATGTATATATGTATGTATATATTCACGCCTTGTTCCCAACGGGGTAGACAGATACAATCTTCTTCCACTTGCTACGGCCCTGACATACGTCTTTCGCTTCTTCCACTTTCATCAATCTTCGCATGCATGCTCGTTGATTTAGAGTACTCTTGACCTGGCCTTTTTTCAGAACGTCTCCGAGTTTGATCGTGAAATGTTCGCCTAGGTCTTCCTCTCCCGACTATCTCGTAATATTAAATATATTATTAATGATCAAGGATCAACATAAAACTTCAGCATGGGCCGTAGAGAAGTATTACTCTTAGTGGTACTCATGTTGTTACGTGGGTGTTCGACTGACACCCATCGTATTTTGTTTCCAGGTCATTCACCTTTGTCTCCGAAACCCTGTCAAATAATAATATTTGAGAATATTTCTCAAAAATCTTTCAATCTTTCAATTAAATTTTCACCTACTTCTCGACGTCTAAATAGTTAGTTTTTAGTAGTCTAATAGTAGTTTCCAAGAAAACTTAACTTCATGAAGACTAGAAGCCTTTTGAATATAACCACTCTAATCCTAGAGGGATAGTTAGTTTATGGTAGTATAAATAATAAATACATAAGCTCCTATGTCCGTACACATAATACTGGGTTGGTCAGAGGTCTTGGCCTGCACTCACACATAAGTGTACATGCACTCAACAGTGGGTTGGTTTACAAGTAGTCTTTTAGATTATATTTATCTTCGAAAGTCCGCCCGCAACTTTTCAAAGTCAGCGGCAAAGTCGCGGGTGGTGAGTCTGTAATCTATTGCCTTGCATTCACAAAATTAATTTAATAAGCACCTAAACCAAAAATCTTATTTTGTTCGATCTAGTGGTCCGCAAACTTTCTCCCAAGAGTACTCTTAGTTTAGAGAACTCTTAATTAAAGATAAAATGTATCCTTCCATGGCATAACCTACCACTCAGCCAGATTTCGTTCATATCAATTCAGCTGAACTTTATTGTGACTAAGACTAACATACAAACTTTCACATTTGAAATAATAAGTAGGATGACACTGCCTATACCAAAGCACTTCCGGAAGCAAAAAGACCATTATAATAAAACGTTCTATCAGAATCCGTGAAATTGTTTTCAAATTAAATCTGTTCAAACATAAAAATAATTTTGTACAGATATACAAAAAGTTTCGCCCAAAAGGAATGCCAGCATTGAAATGGTATTAGGTGAACGTACTTTTTTTTTTTTTTTTTTGATTTAACTATTACATCAGTACGTTTGTCACGTGCTCCATAGAGTTGGTAGTACCAGAGAGCGGACAAAAACGACCCAAATACAGAATTAAAAAAAAAAGCGACGATCCTAGTGAAGTACGGATATTGGGGTTTTGTTCGTAATAAGGCTGTTGTATACAGACGTTTGAATTCTTCGGGAGCAACGAAAAATTTAATTGTTTGAAACGTTTTCTATGGAAAAAACACGTGACAACCTACTCACATGATTTTTTTTTCGTTTTCATCTACAGCACCTTACCTTTCGAAAGATATGTGTCATACCTCAACTTTTATTATAAAAAAAAAGGTACATAAATTTCCGATGTTCACGTTCACATATAACGATTGATTGAATAAACTCGAAGATGAAGTAATGGAAATTTTATCTAGATTAACGACATAAACAATACAGTGACCACTCCACTCACAACACACAGTTATTTTTTTTTTAATACTGCATAGCTGTTTGGAGTCTTTTTCGTAGGTATTAAGCCAACTGTAGTCAGAAGTTGTCGTCGTGGACGAAATCGGCTGAAAGACATCATCATGTTTGGCTTGATAAAATGATAGATTTTTGAATTAGTTTCTCGTAAATTAAAAATATTTAACCTTTTTTTCTCTAGGAGCCGCCTGGGAAGGTACCAACCGTTTGTCTATTTCTGAATCTGGTCAGCAGTTACCACGGTTATAGACCCTGTGGTGTGAGCAATGATTTTATAATAAAGATACGTTATATGCACACATACCAATCGAAATAAATAACACATGTCGGCATTTGAAGCTTAAAAGTTACCTGTAACCGGGTAGCAGATGTGTATCGCGTACTTATTCGAAAGCGACTGACGCCATAGGCGACAATTGTGGTCTATAGTACGCTTCATTTTCGGTGAGCTACCTAACAATTTTTGTGTAATAAAAAAAAAAAAACCATTGGGTGACACAGTGTAATTACAGGCTCCGAGGCATTACATTTCAGTACTCTGGGGTGATAATAACACATCTTTGGCCTCCTTCGATTGAAGCTGGTGCCCAATGGCTTCAGTAGTCTTTTTTTTGTCACGAAGTGCCAAGTGAACTGTTGGGTCATTACTTACTTTAGTATTATAAAAGAAAATACGTGTTTGATCTCTTCGACTAAAGTTTTAGTTGAATAATTTGGCGCTAGGTGTCGTTCATCAATTTAGCAACGCGGTATGGTTTGACTGTAATGTATGTCTTACTTGCTTATAATAAATTATGAACCTTTGGAGAAGCCGATATTTGGTTAATAATAGAATTCTTTACTTACGACTATGTACCGTGTTGTGTAATCAACTTTATATTGTTAAATACAACGAATTTCTTGTGTTGTTTAGAGATCTGTGGAGCGAGTCACATTCAAGGTCTCGGGGTCGTTCCTCCAATCTCTTTTAGATGGCAAAAAAAAAACATATTAGTCGATGTTATTTAATTTTCAACACCTCTACCACCATAGACAATATTAAAGCAGTTTATTAAAAGACGATTTAACAGTTGTTTTAACTTTAATTTCTAGACATAGCTAGACTGAATAAAAAAATAATTAAAAGTAAAAAGTAACAGCCTGTCAGTGCACACTGCTGGGCATAGGTCTCCTTCTGAACTACTATTATCAGAGAGGGGTTAGGAGCCGGGAAGGACCCGTCACGCTGCTCCAGTGCGGGTTGGCGAGATTCACATATCCCCGAAATAATATATTTTTTTTATAATTTCTCAGACATGCAGGTTTCCTCACGATGTTTTACTTCACCGCTGAGCACGTGGTAAATACAGCACTTAAAATTGTTATTAACAATTTTTGCGGTACCGGCACCGGGAATCGAACCTAAATCACTCACGCTCTATGACACAAAAGCAGTTTATTAAAAGACGATTTAACAGTTATTTTAACTTTAATTTCTAGACGATGTTAGACTGAATATAAAAAAATATTAATTACTTATTTACAATTATAATTTATCATAATTAGTTTCTTTGATGATATTTTATTTATGGCAGGTTCCTATATACGAACCAAGCAATTTTTTTTTCATTCAAACGAGCAAGCGCCTTACCCGATGGTAAGTGGTTACCGTCGCCCGCGTACATCTGCAACCCCAGAGGAGCTGCAGGTGCGTTGCCGGCCTTTTAGGATATTTGAGACATGGGAGGGATGGCTCCAGTTACCTCATTCACCGAACGAAACGCAGAAGCCCAAGATGAGTCTACTTCACGCCGGTATTCTGCGAGGCTGTGGTGGCACCAGGTCCTGTCGAGCCGGCCATTCGAGCAGCATCAAAAGCCACCGCATGGATCTAGCACCTTGCTATTTCCACTGATTTGTTGGACACTACTCATAAATTGGATGCATCATATACTAAACGGTATATATGTATATATATATACTAAACAGTATATATACATCATACTAAACATTTAACATGCTATGAATATTATAAAACAAGCTTAACCTGACAGTTTAAAATAGTACATGGAATTACATTGCATAGAGATAATTAACGAGAACATGCACAGCAGTAGGCATTACCTGGCCTCGGGTCCTCGAGGGGAATCCGTTTGATGTTTCACAATTAAGTCACCACCTAGATGGTTGGCATTCCACCACAGTGCGTTTTAATCGAAGTTTTCTACCAAGCACTTCGACATTGTGAAATCAGCTGTCGCCAGCAGTATTTCCGAACAGTTACGACTTAGGGTCCTTCAAGAAAAGAGCTTATTCCTTCCTTTAAGGGCCGGCAGCGCATCTGTAGCTCCTCTGGTGTTGTGGTTGTTCGTGGGCGTCGGTGATCACTTACTATCAGGTGAGCAGCACGCTCGTTTGCCCCCTTCTTCTATAAAAAAAAACTCGGAAGCCGGGAGATCGTGATACTACCCTGGTCGAGTCGGCCCAGCAGCAAAAGCCGCCGCACGGTCAGGAGTTTATCTATTGAATAATGTCGCAAATTAAACCATTTCCTCCCGCCTATTGTTAATGCCGTTTACAATTTGGTTACTGAGACCAACGTAATAAATAATTCGTTTTAAAAATCGAAAGCCGCCGTGAGTTCAGTGTTCGGTGAAAGTGAATACAGCGTTTCCTCCGGCACTCGGAAGCTTACGTCGGAGCCGCGTTGAGACGGCTACAAACAATATTTCGATGCTGAACAGCGAGAGAAAGGATGGTCCGGAGCGAGAGAGATAGACAGTGTTCGACTATTCATAAATTTATTCATAAAACTGTATGTTCCGTTGCGGATACCTCATTAGCGGAAACAAAGTTAATTGGTCGATTTTGTGGAAAAAAAGTGACCGGGTTGAGATTGTCCAAAACTGGAAAAATTCAGAGCATAGGTGTATAAAATGCACAACAAAATATCTAATGATCTAAATTAACAAACACATGTAAATTATTAAAATTTTGTAAAAAAAAAAACCTGGTTAAAAGCCGCACCATTGGATTAAAACAACACATTGAGACTAATGTGTGGAATAAATTTAAATGTATGCGTGTGACCAGGGTTCGATCCTCGGTTCCAGCACCACTAACATTTTTAATTGTAATTTATTGTGCTAAAATAACCACGCCGCTCGCCGGTGAAGGAAAACACCGCGAGGAAATTCATATGACTACGAAATAATGAAATAAAATATTTAGTGGATGTGTGAAGTCCGCCAACCCGGACTGGAGCAGCGCGACGGACCCTTTCCAGCTCCACAGCGCTCCTAGAAATATTTGAGAGAAGGCATTCTGCCAGCAGTGGACATTTACAGACAAAGAGTACAAGTACTACAGAAAAAGAAATTACAGTATACGATATGACAGCATAATTTTATTTTTATTTTACACCGCTATTTTTATTAAATTACATTAAATCGATGAATACTTTTTTTTGTCCTTCCCGCTTCATCAAAACACAAATTTCATGTGATATGTATTCATCATTTAAGACATTTGTCTTTATGTCTTTTAATTCATATACATGAAACAATCCTTACCAACGTAATGCCTACATGTTAAATACAAATAACGTTACTTCCTACTTTATATTTTGAAAGTGAAAGTCTGTATGTTTGTTCTGCATCCACACCTAAATGATTGAAAGGGTAACACGTAAATAAAATTTGACCGAAGGAATGGTATAAGTCAGCCAGCGTCAGGCTCTTAAGCCTGGCATTAAAATGATCTGAAGACCTATTGGTCCAGCGGTGGGACACGCACAAAGCATTGTTCTTCTGTTAGTTTGAAGTTATAGTTAAAACTAATTTTGCTTAAGGTTTCTTTATTAGTTTAAGCTTTTATTGTTTTTTTTAATATGTTCTGTGGATATTGTCTCTCTATGCTGTGTCAAAAAATATTTTTACATTCTTTTTCCTTCTTACTTAGTAAGAAGAAATATTTATTTATTCTTTATTGTGTACACCAATAGGATTTCAAAAGGCGGACTTAATACCTTTTGGCATTCTCTGCCACTCAACCCAGGGCGTGGAGATATGTTGTGATGGGCGTACCAAATTCAAAATTATCGTTCGACCGGGGTAGTACCACGACAGTCCCCTCTCCCCATTCTCTCTCGCAAATATCCTTAAGGTCCGGCAACGGGTAATCACTTACCATCAGGTGAGCCGCGTGTTCGTGTGCCCTCGTTCCCATAAAAAAAAATTAAGGAAACTTTTGATCGAGATAAAAAAAAATTGCTATCAGCCGTAACTGGGAGCAGTTTCTATTTCTTTTTTTTTTATCTAAAATGATTACATATTTGAACAGCCCTGACTTTTTTTTTTTCGGTTTATCTCTGGAGGGGGAGAGGAGGTCGGTATTTAAGCGTAGAATTGAGAAATTTTAACATAGACTTCTCCAACTGAAAGGGACAATAAGTTTTCTAATTTAGGAATGGGGTTAACAGTTTGAGCCATGCAACAAAGTAACCAGAACAATCATTAAATTTCTAACTAAAAGACTACATCGAATTTAATTGTCTTGGCGTGATGTTATACGAGACTATGCGAGAAGGCGCCATGTCCGTTGCGGCCCCCCTAGAATGGTTGTCATTTCAGTTCTTCTTTTACTGTAATTATAATGTATATGCACTAACGCTTGTCACTCTTAGGGTTAGGCAGAGATTATGGTTGTACATTTGGCACGGCTCAGCGTAGCTAAACGGATTTCTGCAACCCTCTTTTCTCCCCTCAGGGTGTTGTGTTGTCGCAAGGTTTGCTCCTGGAGATTCATCATCGTTATTTCAGTCTGTAACAGGTTAACTGCTGAACATGAGCCTCCCACAAAGAATACCTTAACTAGTGCTGCCCGCTTGCCCAGAGTGGTGGGTTTGGGCAAACCTTCCAAAAAAGTGGTCTTCGCCGGCTTTTACTGGCGCTTTCATGGAGAGGTTTATGTTGTGTAGTCGACTGAAATAGGCTGATGTAGTTAGGATATAAAAAGAAAAAAGCAATATATTAAATACTAGAAAGAAACGCACGCAAAAGTTAATAAAAAGTGGGAAAAAAAAAATCCCAAAAATTAAAAAAAAAAGTATAAATGTTGCACCATATTCCCAGCAAACGTGGTTGACCGTACAGCATTTTGATATGCCAGATTTTACAGCCATTTTTTTTCAGTGCCAACCAAATTGGGCACGCTAAGGCGACAGGACAAACACAATCTTTGGGGGAGGCCTATGTTCAGCAGTGGACTTCTGATAGGCTGAAATGATGATGATGATGATGGTGAAGGCGACAGGGCGTTAGCCTTTTAGGGGGGAGGGAACAAATAAGGTATATTAGTTGTTAAGATATTTTAAAACGCTCGATGTATTTTTCGTTTAGATTACGAACATTACTTTCGTGTGTTGTCGGCAACGTTTAATTTGTTTTGACTGCAATTACTATTGTCAATTACAACACAACCAAACCGGATAACCAATAATTCGTGTTTTGCAAACGAGCAAGCGGCCGATGGCAAGTGATTATCGACGCCCACTTATAACATCACAACGCAGCTGCAGCACAGCGGAGTGGGAGGAGCGGACAGAGGTTCTGGAAGGAGAGGACGTTCGCATATAATCATTGTTCGAACGAAACGCAGAAGCACACGACGCCTCCACTTCACGCGGGTATTCTGCGAGGCCGTGGCGCTGCACCGGTCGAGCGCTGAGATTTCATTCTACCTCGTACCAGATTGATGATCGCGATAAAGTATTTCTTCGCCGATCGTCGGACGAGAAACGTTGAGCGCTGAAGCGCTGCATCATCCGCTACGATCTTGTGAGAATGTTGATTACCACAATTGTTATCTGTCTGTATACATGGTTTTATTGAACTTTCTCCTTGTGTCATGTATAAACGCTCACGACTCTCAGTCATCGATTTCCGGATATTGGCGTTGGTAGCCAAACGGGCTGCCAATATCCACTTTTCACGTTTCCGGAGTTTCCTAATTCGCGTCGCGACCAAATATTTCACAATAATTTCATGTGAAGTCATTCCGCGATATCAAGTCTTAGGTTAACGTAATCACGTAAAAAAATAATTGGGCATGATTTCTTTCGGGGAATTTTGTGATATTTTAGGGGAAGAAAATGGGTGGTAGATTCTTACGCCTCTTAAGCCTCTTCACATAACTCTTCTGCGTGATATGCGAGTGTGGCGTAACTCGTAACCGAAGCCAACATCGGCAACAGTCAGTTACTGTTAACCAGTCGTCGAGATAGATAAACACGGACAGGTTTAGGCGCGGCTAGTGTTGGGTATTTGGGTTCGTCCGTTATTTTATCGGGTACTTACTGTGTTATTGGTTTCTTAGAATTTATACGAAATAGGCGGATTTCTCTTGACTGGCATTCGATTTTAGATGCTTGTTCGTCTTCATCATCAGGCTGTTAATGACAGACAGGACAGGCTTCCTAAATATCAAAAAGAATATAGATTTTATTTTCATTGTTAACACTTAAAACTAAGGTATACAATGGGCGGACTTAATGTCTTTTGGCATTTTCTGCCAGTCAAACCTAGGTGACAAAGAAATACATGTTGGCAGGTGTAAAGAATTCAAGTAAATTAGATGTGAAAATTAAATATTAATATAAAATACTAAATCCTTATAATATACTTACATACTTATTACGTACACATATAATACATACATAAACACTGTCTAACTAACCAACATATCTATATATATATCGCATATCGCTTACTACTATATATATAGGACAGTGTAGCTTATAATTTGAATATTAGCAAGATTACCAGAGTAAAGTTCACAATCGTTATGTTTTGTATATTCGTTGTTCAACTTAGGTGTCAATTACTTAGATAATACTGTGTAAGCCCCAGAGTCGAATTTAGACCAAAATTACGTATTCACTTGCAAATCAGTCTCTCTTCACCAGTCACCAGAAGTGGTTGTTCAAACTGATTATAAAAATAAAGATTAATTTTAAAGATTTTTAAGTTTCCGAAGTGCTTTAACAGCTCACTGTAAATTTCTCTTCCCTGCAATTAAACTGCCGTCAAAAACACGGTTCATCGGTTCCTAGACAGAGGAGTCAACCTCCCATCCCATCTTCAATAACATACATTGTGTATAATTGTATAGGTATAGGTTGAAGCCTAACTCACGGTTTCATCCCGTATTCAATTTAGACTGTACATTCCTATTTCATACACGAGTACATAAACAAGGTTATTCGTCCGCTACTTTGGGCGGTACCGTGATGTTGTATTTTTGTTTTTCTCATTTAGAATAAAAAAAACAAAAATAGAAAGTTACCTGTGCATGTTAATAGGTTATAAATAGAAATAAAATTAATGAAAACTTTCATATGTTAATATGATTCATAAGTTTAAGTAATATCTGATAATATTTTAAATTCTAATATAGTGAATTTTTGGTATAACACATAAACCTGTCTCAATGAACGGCCTGTCTTTTTTTTTATGGGAAAGGCAGCAATCGTGCTGCAGGTGCGTTGCCTGCCTTTAAGGATACATGGGGATGGGATGGAGGATGGGGAGGGGGAGTGGGCCTCCGGACAGTATCTAAGACAAACGGAATGTTTCTAATCGGACAGCTAGTTACTGAGATTAGTGCGTTCAAACATACAAACTCTTCAGCTTCATAATATTACTAGCTGTTGGACTAGGTGTTGTCTGGGCTTAAAATAAATAAAGTATACCAAAAATTAAAAAAAAAAATATATTCAACAAATACTAAATAACTATATATACTAAATGCTAAAAAAACATAAATATAAAATATCGGTCCAGTTGGTTAACAGATTAGTCTGCACAATGAACTACAGTTAAGTTTGATATATAAAAGTATAGAGTACACACATAGATATGAATTAGACTAGATTTTCAAATGATTATAAAAAGTTCTAAAACGTCCTCAATTGTACAACAACTCTTTCTCAATTATTTGCGGGTTAAAATTACAATTAAACAATTATATTCCAGTCCTCGATTTCATATGTTGTAAATGTAAATGTTTGTATGTTTGGATTTTTGACGCTTTATGTCTAAAGGACTAAACGGATTTTAAAGGACTTAAACATAGGATACTTTTAATACAAACTAAGAGATTTCTTGGGATACAATTTAAGTCGCATCGGCTCAGTGGCAGTAGGGGATTGTGACGGGAGAAGTAATCGAACCGACTCCAGATACATTTTACGGGACAGAGAAAATTCTAGTATAGATTTTATATACAAAAAATTAAGAGAAGTAAAGAAAGAAACAGAAACATCTGACGATCGATGCCATTTATCTCTGCATTACTGAAATGCAAATTTCAATATCACGGTGACTCCCGTGGTCACCGTTCTGAGGATAATACCCTCTTCGTGTACCTTTCTGCCATACCGGCTCCTTAGACAATTCTCCTACCCCCTACCCTCTTCTGCCGTCGGACGGTGGAACGCGCTGCCACAGCACACGTGGCAGCCTCCAGAGTAAGGGCTCATTCAAACCTTTGGTTTGGGAATATTACCTAGTAGTAGTTGAGTTGAAGTTTTGTTTTGTTTTGTTTGTATTTTAATAATTATTGATATATATATATGTGTGTTTTGTATAATATACAACTATAATAACATGTATGTCTAAGTGCCGTCATATATAAGTATTCTGCAGTAGTATATTATTTGATTATATCATCATCATCATCATCATCATTTCAGCCTATCACAAGTCCTCTGCTGAACATAGGCCTCCCCCAAAGATTGCCACGAAGCTCGGTCCTGAGCCACCTGCATCCATCGACTTCCCGCAACACTGCGCAGGTCGTCACTCGAGAACCTTTTTTCCCCAACGGTTGTCAGTTCTGCGAGCTATGTGGCCGGCCCGTTGCCACTTCAGCTTGCTGATCTTTACGGCTATGTCGGTTACCTTTGTTTGAGTATATACATAAATATAATATTTAGTTATCTCCTCTGCACCTTGTTACATTTTCTCTGCTCAACCTAATGATACACTGGTAGAGAATGTCTCTTGGGATTTAAGCCAATCTGTTTGCTCGTTTCATGTGTAAAAATATGTAATAAAAAAAAAATGCATAAAGTGAAAATAAATTTCACAAATTTTCAAAAATCACCTCATTCTCATAAAACTATGCAACCGGAAGCGTTAGCTAACAGATCAACGAACTTAAGATGAAGTTGTCGACTCACGTGATCAAACGTTGGAATCCAACTCAGATTCTAGCTCGATCGGTATTGATGTTACGAATAATATTTAGAACGAAGAGTCACTTGCAGATATGATTTCGAAAGCGCTTTGCAAGCTCTCTTGGAAAGTTTTAAAGATAAAATAAATGTTCGAAGCTTGGCAGTGAATTGGAAGAAAAAGATTATAAATACGATCAAGCCTACTTCGTCATCTAACTTAGTTAATTTACCTTACCACAGATTATATAATAAGTACTGGGTAAATTACTTAAAATTGATTATTGAATTGAAAGTAGATATTAGAAGAAACAAAGAAACAATGTTTATTCGATGCTACATAACAAAGATATGACAGATAATACAAGGTATTTAAGACTCGGCATTATGCTGCAGCAGTGTAGCCACAGCGCTCATGTTCTGCCGCTGCCCTTGTTGAATCTCGGGAATATTAAAAAAAAAAAAGAATAATAACAAACCTAACAAAATAAAACAAAAACCAATAATGATGTTAACTTATTGCAATTGATGCGGTTTTCTTGTCAACGAAATTCGGCTGAGGCGTAGATTGTGCTATGGAATCCCAATGAAGAGATTCATCCAGAGATATTTTTTTACCGCGCCCTCAAAGCTGCGGGCAGTCGGAAAAAAGTCGAAAGCTATCGGAGGCTTCGTATGTGCGTCACCTACATCAAGACGAGCTACTCCTAGGTACCTACGCTATTCAACTAGGCGCGCATAAGAATGTTAGTAATGCGGGTCACTATGATGCCAGACACCATAGAGTCAGCAACATCTTCATGGTGCAATGTAAACATGTTTGTACAACAAAATCCCCGCAAGTGGGCAAAGTATTACCGTTAATAGGTTTAAAAAAATTGTTAAACAATGACTACAGATAATGGAATGGACATTTTTTTATGGGAAAAGCGGGCAAACGAACAAGCGGTTCACCTGATGGTAAGTGATTACCGTCGCCCGGGCACGTCCGCAACACCAGAGCTGCGGCGGGTGCGTTGCCGGCCTTCAAGTGTATTTGGGAGATGGAAGGGAGGATGAGAAGTGGAATGGGGAGGGGATGAAGGCCTCCAGATACCTCACTCACCGAACGAAACACAGAAGCACAAGATGCCTCTACTTCACGCCGGTATTCAGCGAGGCCGTGGTGCCAATCCGGTCGAGCCGGCTCATTCGAGCGGCAGCTAAAGCCGCCGCTTGGCTCTACCACGCTTTAAATAAATGTCGAGAAAACCTTTAGACACCATATTTTCGGGCAACATCGTAATGTTGCTGTCGACGGCTTTCCATCATTATCACTTATTGGGCGACGTGTTAAACGTTGTAAAACAGACATCGTTTGATCATTATTCTTGTTAACTAATGTAGTGAAAAGTTTTTTTTTTAATAAAATAGAACCACCCCCGTGGTGGTCAGAGGTAGACATTTTTAGTCCTTTAAACCAGGACTTAAAGATAAGACGTAAAGATGAAAGAAGAAGCAAGCTGAAGTGGCAATGAGCCGGCCACATAGCTCGCTGAACTGACAACCGTTGGGGGAAAAAGGTTCTCGAGTGGCGCCCGCGTACAGGCGAACGCAGTGTGGGACGACCCCCCACAAGATGGAGTGACGACCTGCGCAGTGTTGCGGGAAGTCGATGGATGCAGGTGGCTCGGGACCGAGCTTCGTGGAAATCTTTGGGGGAGGCCTATGTTCAGCAGTGGACTTCTGATAGGCTGAAATGATGATGATGATGATGGTGAAACCAGGACTTTAGGGCAGGCGGATAGTTCACAAAAGCCTTCTTAGCGGCAACGATACAAATCGTTTCGTGAAATGTATTAATGTACGTAGGCTACGAGCCCTCCATATCTTTTTTTTTTTTTTTATATCAATTAAAAAATAATCTCAAACCTGTAACAGGCCGCGTTCATTTGGACATTTCTCCTCGCCTCTTAAATACACGTCCGAATAGAAAACTGTTCATCTTCCGATACATAAAGCCGCCGGAGTGTGACCGCGGCGCGGTGAAACAGACGCACAACCGTACCGGCAGAATACGTAGCAACGGTTTCACTTTATGCACTACAACAGATGCGTCTTGTGAGGATGGGTGTACGATGACTTGAATTATGTTTTGTTGCACTTTCAGACTTTTCGAAGCCCTGCTCGTCTGTGTTATTCTTGTATTGGAATTCAAGATTTGAACGTTCACGACTACATGGTATAAAGCGACGTAACGATCATGCCGAGCCGTGAGGCCGGGGTTCAAATCTCAGTCGGAGCAAATATATGTGCCAAATTATATCTCCCGTGTCTCTGGCAATGCATCTGACCTTTCGACGATCTGATCATATAAGCGTAACATCGGATATAGGAAGCTAAAGACGAGCTAGTGCTGTTGCGTTTACGCATGCACTTACGGCACTATGATATCTCCTGCCGCTTGCAGTTGACAACTGCCGATAGTGTAATTAAGTTGTCGCCCTGCTTGAAACCGGATGTGACGTCGTCATCATATAACGGATGTCATATTTTTATAGAATATTGTTTCGAGCAACGGGTTGCGAGATTGGAGTAAAAAACCGGTATCTTAAAACTTCTTTAACCACTTACAAAACGGTGCAGAGTCTCTTCGCCGATGCGCTGTCCCGAGCACGTGATCCTCCATGGGTTTCCACTTTTTTTTTTATTGAAAATATAGGCTCATGTTTCAACCGGTGTACAGCCACCTTTGTTTAACATTAAACACGACTGGCAATTTATGAAAACATCATTTCTCTTTACTTGTCGATAAGAATTGACAAGACGTTATCGAGAATTCGTATCAATATTACGATATTATGTCAAACTCGTTAACAGTCACTGCCGTTACACTTTGGAACAGTTTGCCTCTTGACTTGCGAAAATCACCGACTAAATTTGTTTTCAAAAGAAAACTTCACGAGCATTTCCTTAGTCAACAAAATTGAGTCTCTACCGTAATTTTTTTCCTTTTTACATATATCCCATAATGTGGTTATTTATATATATTTAGTTACAAAATCTGTTCGTATATCGTCGCTTGGCTCTACCACGAACAAAAATATGTTTATATACATGATAAAATCCCCTGTAAATGACTTGGTCGATCCCAGGCCGTTTCTAAATGTTGTATAGTTATATGACCTACAGAGTTTTTTTCATCTGTTTCCTCGCCGTTCCAGTGACGGATTAAAACAGATAAAAAAATATATTAAGATATATTTATGTATATGTACGTATGTAGTAAACATTATATTAATATAGAAGAAGAAACTATATTTATAGAGGATAAAATTTGAGTCTATATGCAAAATTTCACGTAAACATATTAATATAGGTAATGTAGCACACTCTGTTTTACCCAAGGTTAGCTGGTATAGAATGCCATATAGCATTAAGGTCGCCTTTTGTACAGCTTTTTGGTGCAATGAAGAATAAAATAATAATAATAATATAATAATATAAAGTGTGATGCTAATTTCAAATCTTACCATTGGAAGGGACCTAAGTCAGCAGTTGACTTTCGTCTACCGGTATGCTAAAGACGTTGCACTCGGCAATCGCAGTACCAGACAGCTTACCTTAGTCGTTGCTCCCCGTGGTCGGTACTTCCGAGTGGAATTTTGGGGGTGGTCAATTCGCCATCGAACGCCATGACACTTTCAACATCTTTTCCTTTAGTCGTGTGTCGTTTCCACAGGCGGGAAGTGACACAGCTCTTACTGATATACGTATAAAAACGCGCTTTTATAATTAGTTCATTTTTAAAACTATGGAAAATATGATATCGCTTCTACTGACATAGTTCAGATGTTATTAAGGAAACGATAGGATTTTCCACATAAGCCACACGCCGGGTGCAGTCAAGAGACCGTTTATATTATTAATTAATGTAAACTTTAGGCTTTGCGTGAATAAAGAGCGTACGGATAAGCTTAGCTTCTGCCTCCTAAATAAGACGTGCACGTGATGGTAGCTTTTGCAAATGTAGGTTCGTGTCTTAAGTTATAATTCGCTCAACAATTTTCTCGAAATTCGTGGGAAAGTTTTACGTCTAACGCACAGATTGACGGAGAGACTACACATTTTTATAAATTACTTATCACTAAGGACCGCCCGCGGCTTTGTCCGCTAGAAGAAGAAATTATATTTATCCAGGATAAAATTTGAGTCTATATGCAAAATTTCACGTATATTGAATATATCAAAATTTTAATTTTTAAAAATTTCAAATATTTTTTTAAAAATGTATTTAACAATCACACACGTCATCAAGTACCTTATTAGAATTACCCCTGTTGTGGTAACTGGATGGTGGCAGCGTCACTACTATTCAAATATCTAAACAGGGGTCCACGTCCAAACATTGAGAAAAATCTGTTTTAATATTCTGAAACATAAAATGGTGGTGGTGCTGGGAGTAACCACTCACCACCAAGTGGACTGATAGATCAGCCAGATAACATAATTAACATAATTCATTTTTAGATAACGTAACAAATCAAAGATACCAAGTACTCGTACAGCAGCTCATCCACTATTAACACTGTTACAGTGCTCGTTTTAAAAATTCGTCCACAGGTTTTGAGGTTATGCCTATTTAGACAATCACGCTTGACCGTCCAGATCGTTTAATATACTGCTTGAGGCATTTTTCAATCAAGGCACGATGCCTAGAAATGCTGTGAATCGTACAAATATACGTTAATAGGTTACATTCTGTCCAGCTGTTTTAGAAGATAGCGTGAAGATTTACATACAACATCGGCAGGAATCCTAAAGTAGTACGGCGTACGGCTCCATCTAAATTTTTCGAGAGTCTAAATTTTCTAAATTATACGTATCATGACAACTACGCCTACTGCCTATCTCTAATAATAGCGTGATGATATGATATATCCAAGTAACTCAACCGTGATGTCCCATCGAAATCCGTCCACTGGTTTTTGCGTGATGCGTGGTCAGACAGAAAGACAACGTTTGTCTGAAAAATTGTGCTCTCGGGTTCTGTATCGGTTAGTCAGTTAAAATTAACGATTATATATACTCGTGTATGTATAGAAAAGGTTTTTATCTCCAAGCACAATAGTTATAATGACGAAGTCATCAAGACGTCTATTCGGAAGAGAAAGAGTAATGATCAGACAGCCGTTTAGCCAGGGTAGAGCCAAGCGGCGGCTTTTACTGGGCTGGTTCCACCGTGGTTGTACTTTACTTTTACAGCCTCTTAGAATACTGGCGTTAAGTAGAGGCATATTGTGCTTCTACGTTTCGTTCTGTGAGTGAGGTAATCGGAGACCCACTTAATCCTTCTACTCTCCCCCTATCCTTAAAGACTGGCAAACGCACCTGCAGCTCGGACCTCGGATCTTGCAGATGTACGTAGACGTCGGTAATCACTTACCATTAAGTGAGCCGCTCGTTCGTTTGCCCTCCTTTCCCATAACCAAAAAAAACAGTGATAGACATGGTGTCCGAAATAATGTTGTAAATATTAACACAATTATGTGTCTGTGTGCATATGCGTGTATTGTAGGTCATAAAAAAACTTTTTTAAATTAAGCCTAACTGTTCCACAGTCACCGTAACACTGGCATAGCAACCAGTGAAAGTATGCGGTATATATTCATTATCAGTCACATTGTCTGGGCAGACTGCGGTCCCATTGTTCCCTTTATAGACCAGCATATGACGTAAATAGACGACACTTAAGTCATACACTTGAAACTACACTTACGTCACACGCTATGCCAGTTAGCTTCGTAGAATGAGCAGGTGATCTGCTCGTGCACTTGTTTAGTTGGTGACGTTGAATGAGATTGTTACCAACTTCACTACGAGATAGATGTAAGTTGACGTTTGAATAAGTCCCGGAGAACAATGCTATGATCTGTGATTAGGACCGTTGTGCATTTACTAGTAACAAGAGCTACGTAATTATTTTGAGTTATGTGATGGAATAAAACTTTACTGAATGGTTTTTTATTAAGTTTAATTTTCTGTAAATAGTTTACGAGTTAATTTACTCTCTTTAAATTATCAAACTAATGAAATGGTTTTGTTTGTTATAGGTTATGAACAAACGTACACAATATCACAACTATCACCAAAGTCTACAGTCAACGAAAGATTATTCTTAGATGATGTACTACATACAACACATACAGATAACTTAGCTTTTAGGATAGAGCCCAGTGCTAAATTTGATATTGATGTCGATTTGGAACCTGAGGCACTTATTGACGATGGAGAGAAAGAAAGCCATATCATTGTTGCTAGATCTGCAGATCCAAATGATAGAGAATCGAGATCTATAAATGTCGATGAAATTCCTACATCTAATCACAATGAAATCGACAACGAGTTAGAATTGCACAATAAAAGAAAATATTACGAAATAATTCCTACTAAAACGTTAGAATTTTTACATGACAGAGACAATGCTGAAATGGTCATGTCTTCAGAGGGATTTGGTGATAAACTTAATTTCAGATTTCCGGGGGAAGCCAAAAGGGTCCCGAAGGGGCGCGCGCTAGCTCCTACGGGACCCAAAATACGGCCCACTGCAGTGCAGCCGATTTTTGCAACAGCCAGCCTTAGAGAACAAGGGCGACAAAACTCAGAGATTCAAAATATCATTACTGGAATTGTGAAGCTTTTAAATGGAAATGTAAATGTACAAGCAAATACACAACTATTAAGGCCAGGAAGACCAATGGCTTCTAGAATAAACAATCGAGGCCCGCCTAAAATATCAGACGTGCCGCCGCTACCAGAGCTAGATCAAATCATAGCACCACCGGCGTATGCATTTCATCCGACTAAAACGCCACCTCCGTACCCTTTCGATCGACCTCCGTATCATGGTGTCAATTTACCAGAGCAAATTGTTCCGCCAATGACTCCTCACCGTCCAGGTTTCCACCGACCAATGCCTCCTTGGCAAAGACCTCGTCCGAGACCACCAAATAGACGGCCGAACCCTGGTCTAGCGATCTACAAACCTACACCACATCCTCCACCAATAGATATCCCAAATTTCGATGATAATAAACCTGAAGAAGAATTGGTCAGTGAAAACGAATCTAGTCATTCGGTAAACAATATACATCATGAAGATAAGGATAGATTGTCGGAAACGAGCACATCAGAAGCTGATAAAGAGGAAATTCAGATAACCACTGCTGAAACAACCACATCTACCTCGACTAGTACAACGACAACATCAACAACCACAGAAGCCACAACAACATCAACTACTACCACTACTACCACTACAGAGAAACCAACCGAGACAACGACTGAAAAACAAACAGAACCTCCTACTGACAAACCTACACAACCACCGACCGAGAAAGTTCCCACTACAACTACCACAGAAAAATCGAAAACAGAAAAACCCGTTAGTTACAAATCTGAAAAAGACAAAAAGAAAGAGACGCAATACAGCAATGAAAAGGACAAACAAAGTAAAGACAAACATAAAGTTGTAGATGATAAGATCCCCGATAACCAGGTTGCAACCGAACACATTATTCAGCCGTCTATATTCGAAGTTACTTCGAGTACAAGCTCTTCAGCCAGCGCTCCTACGCCCACCGAGGGCTTAATCAGTCACGCTCCGCCAGCTACTGAATCCTCAGGTGCAAACGAAGCCATCAAGACGTCTTCAATAAACTCACAACCATTGCCTTGTAAGTATGATACGTTTTTATAACGTTCTAATTAAAATTACGACCTAGCTGTTTAGTGGAATTTATCGTCACCGAAAGGTTGACGAAAAAGTGAAAAATCCCTAGACAATTTCGATATTCGGAACACAGATATCGACCACCACCACGAAAACACCAAATCGAAAATGAGTCAACGATCGGGAATCTGGGTGGGACAAAACCATGAAATGTTAACAGAATATTTATTCATAGTTATCTTGGTTTATAAAATTAAGTTACAGACCATATAAAAGTTGTATTAAATATAAAATTGTAAATATGTTTAAATGTAGTTACTTCAGCAGAAGAATAAGAACTATAGTATAGTATACATTCTAACATAGACCTCGATAACAAATCGCCAGAGCCTTATTGTTTCTTAGCTAGGAAGGTACGGTGTTTAGATGAGGTCTCATGGACATAATCCCTGTCTCATAGGCAGGATTTGCCTCACTTTTGACACGCAGCTTCTCAATCGCTTACACCCGAGATCGGTCTTCTTGTTTTCGTGGTGGTGAACGTGATGTCTATGTATTACACTTACACATTTTCCAGCATCCCAAGGAATACCATATCATCCCTATCGTCCCAGACCAGGCATCGTCCTTGACGACACAGACTTCAAGCCGCACGGCTCGCGGTTCAGGCCGGAGGCGTCTGTGATCACAGCGCCTGAACCGCAACTGCCTGTCTACGGAGAGATATTCGACGTAACTGTATCCGCGATACAGGGTCCGGGAGAGAAAGGTGGTGCCTCCGGTGAGAATACTTTTATCTGATTTGGATGTATTTTTGATTCCATATTTAAATACCTATCTGTTATGCAATAGCATGAAAAAAAAAATATTTGTACATTTTGCTTTATCATTCTAAACTTCATCGTGAACTTCATGATTTATATTGTCGGCATTTTGTTAGGAATTTCATCTTTAAAACCTGATTTTGCCAAACCCAAATCTCAAAGACCAGTTATAGGCAGTTTAGAGAGCAGCATCGATGGTGTAATGGTACCGGCACTGCGCTCAACAACACGTCTACGTGGAGAGTAATAGGCAATTATTTCTTGAACAGATTTATGTTCAGCAGTGGACTTGACAGATGAAGAAGAGGATTATGTAGATATTACTCAAATCACTGTATCTTCCTGTGTTAAAATATCCAAGCATTGCATATTTGGGTTATTAAGCTCCTGGGGGTACAATGTACTATCTTTTTCAGCAGCAAATTACACCTGTACGTGATGAATCCTCCTGACTAACAAAGGAGGCACTCACGACCGATAGATGGCGAAAAGACTTGTAATGAACTACATAAACTTGAAAGCAGCATCACTAGTGCCAGGTTTTTTTTATAGGAAAGGCGGCAAACGAGAAAGTGGTTCACCTGATGGTAAGTGATTACCGTCGCCCACGTATATCTGCAACACCAGAGGTGCTATAGATGCGATGCCGGCCTTTAAGGATATTTGGGTGATGGGAGGGAGGTTCAGGAAGAGGATGGAGAGGAGGAGAGGGCCTCCGGTTACCTCACTCCCCGAACGAAATGCAGAAGCACAAGGTGCCTCTACTTCACGCCGGTATTCTGCGAGGCTGTGGTACCAACCCGGTCGAGCCGGCCCATTCGAGCAGCAGCAAAAGCCGCTGCTTGGCTCTACCCCGTTTGAAAAAGGTTTTTAGCGCAGTCACTAACAAACAAACCATCCCAAAAATGTACACCGGTGTGCTGGTGATTTCTTGCAGAGGCCAACGTTGAGTGCTTGGGTCAACTGACACTTAAATAGGCGCTAAATTCTATGATTCACATAGTATTCTAAAATAATAAAAACGTTTTTTTCAGTACACATACAGAATGTGCACGCAGCTGTGCCAGGTGACCACGACGACATCATTGTGTCGGCAGCGGGTTCGCAGGGCTTCGTATCTATCGACGGCAAGCGTACTTACCTCAACCTGTTCGATACCACGGCCACCAGCATCCAGCCCTCTAGAGTTCAACCAGTACCGCACCATTCCCGTGAGTATTATTAACACAATATTTTGGGGGTTGGTATTTTTTTGGTTTCGTCATTCTGCCATCTTACGACTGTTGTTCTGCCGAATTGACCCATAAAATCCGCTCGATTATAAGTGTTTAGTGTGAGCCAAGTTTAGGTCAAAATCTAGTTTCACCTCGCACCTATAATGGCAGGAATCGGATCAATAAATCTTAGTCATTCACTGTACTAAACATAGAAGTACTATGCTGCTAATTTATCCGTAGGTTGCTGGTGCAAATCCGGCTCGAAGGACCATAAATCTAATACTCAAAATGTCGTTTGTTTTGTTCAGTTGATTAATAGCAGGGATTTCGAAATGGTTTAAGTTTTCTATAGGTAAGTTTTATATGCGTTAAAGTTATTTTTTAGGATACTAATACAGGGCGATAGAAACGTGGGGTTTGATAGCGTATCTTTGTAGCCGCAATCAATATTTTTGTAATACTCTAACCAATACAACCCTACACATACGTACGATAATACGTACACAAAATTGAGTGTGCATTGAGACTATAACGTAAGCTATGTGAAACCGTAGGTGAGTGTTAACTGTTACTAGATGCCAATAGGTATTAAGGAATTTAAACCTATTTGTTCCCAGCACCACCGCAACCGCTACCACAGTCGCCGTTGGGTCCGAGCGTCGGAACTGGTGTCGCGATCCCCGCGGATGACGTGCCGCAGCCCGCGCCCGCGCCCGCGCCCGCGCCCCCGCCCCCGCCGCGCCGACCGCATCCCGCGCACACGAGGCCGCAGCAGCCCTACCGCAGACCGCAGCCAACCGTGCGGTGAGATACGTGTGGAAGCTCTATTCCCTGTTTATTCTGTGTTATCAGGCTGTGCAAATCCACTACTGGACATTGCCACGAAAGCGCCATCATAACCTGGCGCGATGGCGGATCATTCGAACTCGCCGAACCCAAATCACCCAGACTAGTGAGAGGCAGCAGTATCAGTATTGCTAGGGTACCGGCACTGAGCTCACTAACCTGTTTGTCTAGCGTGGTGAGTAGAGGCAAACCTTCCAAGAATACACGCTGACTTTTGCTTGAGCTTTTATGTAAAAGTCTATGTCCAGTTGTGGACTTATACGGGCTGATATCTCAGATAGACAAAGAGATGGCATTTCCTTTTTTTACTGCAACTTTGTCAACAGGATAGACACCTGCATCGTGGGCGATGACTCCACGTGCGATCAGGCGCAAAACGAGAAGTGTAGGACTGAAGCAGGTTAGTGTTTGAGTATGCCATGAATTGCCATCACCATCATCTCACCATCTATAATGATGGCCAGTAAATATAGTTTAATAATGATTTCTTGTATTTACGCGAACACTACACATTTGTACAAAAATAAGTCAAACTTTTCAGCAGCCGTGTTCGCAAGGGGATGCTGTAAACCACTGGAAACGTCGGGAATATAAAAACAAAATTAAACGTGATATTATCCGTAAATAATACTTTCGTATCTATGATATGTTTGTACACGTGGTAGAGCCAAGCGACGGCTTTTGCTGCTGCTCGAATGGACTGGCTCGGCCGGATTGGTACCACGACCTCGCAGAATACCGGCGTGAAGCAGAGGCACTAGATGTGCTTCTGCTTTTCGTTCGGTGAGTGAGGTTACTGGAGGCCCGCACCCCCTCCCATCTCCCAAATACCCTTAAATGCCGCTAACGCGTCTGCAGAACCTCTGGTGTTGCAGATGTACGTGGGCGACGCTAATCACTTATCATCTGGTGGTCCAGCTGGATTAGACGCACTCATAAGTATGGTATAAATAGATTGTAAGTTTGCAGGACGAAAGATAAGGTCATGTTGTAAATTAAATATATAACACACGTACTGAATATTTTGAAACTAGGGCTAGATTCTAATTAGTACTATTTTAAATGAAACTATATAATATCTAGATTTGAACGTATATTTTATAAAATCATCTGTCTAAGGTAATGATTTTGTGTCGACCACTTAATAGTGGGTTTCAAACAACCAGTGGCGACATCTATTATCGAAAAAATAAACATTCAAATGTAATTTTTTGATGTGTCCATGTTAAATTCGTAAAATTTTGAGTTATTTTTACGACCACCGATTATCTATGTGCTGTCTTCCTCATAGGAGGAAGTTGGCCAACGCTGGTATAGACCAGCGTTGACCAACCTTTTTCAAAGCAATTACGAAATTAAAAATTTTTACAGCGTGGTGGGCGCATGTCAGGTTTTTTTTTAGGTGGGTAGGGGAGAGCATAAAAATAAACGCGTTACAATAATATAATAAAATGATTATAGTACACCGTTCACCATAACGGTAATAATAATAATGGAATGGTCGCCCAGGTAACGGAGCAGATGAGGAGCTTGTTAGAGAAGGCGATTCTGAAATAGCGACGAAACGCTGCTCGAGTGTCGACCGCGATTCCTCGCATACCCTAAAGCAAGCGGAATCGGGCCGTCTGTATTTTGGAAATCTTGCAGCGGGCGCGTTACAGATCAAGGGTTGGCCACCTCTGTCCTGTACTATACTAGGCGGAATACTGTTACCCCCCTGTTGGTTTATTTCATCCTTTGTTTTAGTAATAATAATAATACGTTTATTTGGATAGGAATGGGAGCCCACAATAGATCTTATATAAGCTATTTGTTCCTAAAACATTATGCCGCGAAATGAGAGAGTTAGAAGTGTTAAGAATATAAGTCTAAGTCTTGTTACCGCTCGGGCTTAGCCAGTCGCCAGAGCACACGGGAGTCAGCCAGCAGCTTCGTGCAGGTGCTTACGCTATCATACAAAGCCTCCCCTCCCGTCGCCCCCTCCCCCTCCCCCACTTAGTTATTACCACTACACTCACATCCGTTGCAGGTATTTCAAGCTGCCAGTGCAGACCTGGCTACGCTAGGAGGACCCACAGAGATCCGTGCAGACGCATCGTATCTCTGCTACTGAATTTGAGAGTCGACAGACTTTATGATCGGAAGGTAAGTTTGCCTCACACACACATGTACAGGAAGTTGTTTCCCATGTGTCACCAGTAAAAGTCTCCTCCGAAATATGACTCGCTGAAACAACTTCCAGTTACCGTTTATAAGTATATATATTTGAGTAATCAGCGACCCTTTATACTGTCAAAAAGGCATATAAACATGTTACATTCATGCTCCTCATATTGAGAACCAAATACAAATACAAATACGTGGTAGAGCCAAGCGGCGGCTTTTGTTACTGCTCGATTGGGTTGGTATCACAGCCTCGCAGAATACCGGCTAGAAGTAGAGGCATCTTGTGCTTCCGCGATTCGTTCGGTGAGTAAGGTAACCGAAGGCCCACTCCTCCTCCTTATCCCTCTCCTCATCCTCCCTCCCATATCCTAAATACCCTTGAGTGCCGGCGACGCACCTGCAGTTCCTCCGGTGTTGCAAATTTACGTGGGCGACGATAATACCTTACCATCAGGCGAATCGCTTGCTTGTTTGCCACCATTCTCATAAAAAATTAAAAATAACAAACACTTTTTTTAAACACGTACATTGTCTCTCACACAATTCAAAAGAACCATTTACAACGTGTAAATTTTACTTGAGATTTATGTGAAGAAAGTTTCACACAAAAGTTTCAATCACAATCTGGCTTGTGTCTGTCTGAATTGTCTGATTGTATGGACACCACTTTCCGACTCTCCGAGAGATAGGACGTAATGGGAGGCAAACCATTACGTTGGTTTTGCCCCCAGAGATTGTCATAAGATTCCTTTAGTTGCCTGTTAAGAAACCCACGGGAAGAAAGTTCATGAAAGATTTTCATGTCGCTACATCATGGCTGGAGTTGCCAAGTTTGTAAATTGCATTAGGTTCTCCCTACCATTACCCAGCAGTGGTGGTTTTCTAGACATTTCAATCTTCTTAACCCTATTTTCACCAGAGCCTATTCGGGACAACGTGACAAGTGGCGGGTTTGTCGCACTCTTAGTACCCAGGCTAAGGATACAAATTGTATATGAGTTTTGAAAAAGTCATTCGGATAGCAGATCCTCTAACTGCTCAGCCATCATGGCTCTAATTCAGTGGTACTTTGTAAATTATATCAAGAAAATTAAGATACTAATTAATTATCCATATATGTAGGACCTTTTTGCACCTTTCTCCCTTAATTAGAAATTAAGTTAGGGAATACTACTGGTAAAGCTGTATGATGGAGTTAGAGTAATAAACAGTTATTCTTGTTTCTAATCTTTCGATTTTTTAGGTCGCTTGGGACAACAAACTGGCAGACAAGGAATCAGAGCCCTACCAACAGCTGAGTTATGAAGCCATTAGGGCTGTAAGTGATGTTGAATATAATTTTAAAGAATTCTTGAAACAGACTATATAGAAAATAGTTTAGTACCGTTGTACTTCAATGTTGTAATCAAATCACAGTTCTTTGTAACAATACTTCTTTAAATATAATGTAATCGCCGTTCCAGTATCTGTCATCTCGAACTTTAGACGCTATTTTAGGTCGAGAATAATTTAAGATGCTTTATTTAGCAATCTGTCGGAGACGGTTTGTCTTCGTAACTCATAGAGTCACGTTACTTTATGCCCTTGGGTTAGTATATCTCCTAAATATTATCTAGGGACTAACTTTATATTTCTAGCGTATATTTTGAATACTGATCGTCATTCAATGAACAGATTGACTCCGCTTTCTCCATGACCCCATTCTCCGATGACTTCGTGAGCGGCTCTGTCAACTCCATCCACAAAGGGGACGAGCACAACCAAGGTGTTTTTGTCAACTATACTGTGTTGGTGAGAATTTTTCCATGTTACTACTAATCCATATATTTCTGACATGTGATGCGTATAAAAACAGAAAGGGACCCAGAATTGTTCCCTCAGGGAAACTCTGTTTGGTTAACCCATAACTTGTAAAACGCTTTGAAACATTTTGCTCTCGGTGTGAGAAATATGGGAATAAGAGAGAATCAAGCGCGACTTCAAGAATACCGTAGTATTTACGTTTATAAATTAAAACCATATGATGCACACAGTCAAATGCGTTCGCAAGATCCCAGTAAGAATTGTAGCACATGTTCGAACGTCTACCAATTATAAAACTACTGTAACTATAGAACAACTAAGATAGAACAAAGAACAATATCGCCGACTTTCCTTCAGCGTTAGAAAAAGAAAGTGTTGTTGAATTATTTACTGGTTAAACGAAGCTGTGGCAATCGAGGTGTCATTTCGAATGAATCTCTCATTATCATGGGAGGTTGGTTCGAATCTCATGAACTCACATTACACTGAGCAGTAACGGTGATCGGTTTCAGGGGTATTGGGCTCACCAGTCCGTCTTTCGAGCGTGGTGAGATTGTGTTGAGATTTATTGAAAAGAAATATACGTGGACTTGTAAAAACACACGACTAACTTTAACATGGCATTTCCTATACAGTGAAGTTCTAATCGTGACGTCATATTCCAGATGCAAGAAACCGCCGAAACCCTCCGCACGGCGGTCTCGTCCGACATCCAGAAGCATTTGCTGGGCGTCATCCGGCGCCGCTCGAACAACGTGGGCGCCTCCGCGCTCTGGGTGGATAGCCCGGCCGGCAGCGTCCTGCCGCTGCAAGGTAAGCTGTTCCCCATCCGACGGAGGTCGGACTCGCTGAAGGACCGGGGACAGTTACAGGGGGCCGTTTCACGTTTCTAAGGGGTAGTGATGGGGAGCAGTGTCACCAGAGCTTGGCGAGTATGGTTGACATGCAAGCTTTTTATTTTCCCTCGCGGGGGAAAGCTGCAAACACTTACCTGTCACTGGAGGCAAGTGACGGGTTACGTCGAGATCACCGACTAAAACCACCGTTGACTGGGTGTAGGCACTCGCGAGCAGAGTGCTGTCTGCTGGCCAGTCGCGCTCCGACCCCTGGCAACGAAGGGAAGACTTCCGACCAAAAACTAGTGGGGGGCCCGCAGTAAGCCTGGGGTTAAGGAGGCGCGAGACCTCGGCACGGGTTCCGACGATGAGGATGACATGCAGCTTTTGATTATTAATCTTAGTCCGATCCGTGACCGAGGCTGCTGCCAGGCAACCGACACGTCGGGAATATAAAAACATAATTAAACGCCATAAAATTCGTAAATAATAGTTTCGTTTAAAATATGCTGACTCAGTTAAAAACATACAAATGTTTTCAAAGGCAGGATCACCACCCACAAAGCTACCGATCCTTCGGTAGAACGCTTTTAAGCTAACCAAGCTTCCATTAACGTTACAATAAATAAATAAAAAAATTGTTTCAGACGTGGACGAGTGCGCTTCGTCTGACCTCAACGACTGCCACCAGCTGGCCTCCTGCACCAATACGTGGGGAGCTTTCAAGTACGTGATGTGTTCTAGATACTTACCAGCCTGCAAGTAGTCCACTGCGAGACCAGGGCCTCTGCCGTGATCGCCACGATCGGCATGTGGATTGCCGATCTCAGCACCAGACTCCACGTACCTTAGACCCGGCCAGCAGGCCGTCGTCGGTCTGGTCATTTTGACCTGGTATTTTTCAAGATGGTTTTCCCGCCATCTGTCGGCCACTTAAGACAACCGCAGGCAAACGGTAAACACAAGAAGATAATTTTTTTCGGTTGTAATTTCTCACCGAACGAAACGCAGAGACGCAAGATGCCGATACTTCAAGCCGGTTTAATTAAGAAGAGCTTTATGTTTCGGACATTGCGTTTAT
Source organism: Bhutanitis thaidina (assembly GCA_029286595.1). Classification (NCBI taxonomy): domain Eukaryota; kingdom Metazoa; phylum Arthropoda; class Insecta; order Lepidoptera; family Papilionidae; genus Bhutanitis; species Bhutanitis thaidina. The sequence goes on along the minus strand of JAGSMS010000021.1, from coordinate 4,736,582 downwards.
TATCGTCGTTGTGCGCGTTGTTTCCTAAGAGGCGACTAAGGGCATTAAATACATCACGGCGGTCTTCGAAAGCAAACCCGGCTGTTAGGGCGAGAATCTTACCTTGGGATGATTCCTTCTTCGTAGTCTTAAGTTGTCGCGTCTGTTCCACTTATTCTATCCCTCCTGATTTAGGGGACAGTAATTAACACGAATCACGCGCGGCGTGAGACGGCGAACCACGCGATGACACTAATGCCTTTTTGACATCTCGACAAGCATGGCGCCCGCGCATCCCCGTCCCGGCAAACATTCTGACGTCACGCTTTGGCGTGTACGCCGGCGTTGCACGTCGCCACCCCTGGCGTTGTTTCTCCCGGGGAGGCGAAAGAGCCTCGAAAGAAATGCTCAATCTCTGCTCAACCTGCAGGTGCGCGTGTCCGGACACGACGCTGGACGCGGCGGGCGGTGCGGGCGGTGCGGGCGCGCGCGCGGGCCGCGAGTGCCGCGCATGCGCCGCCTCGCACTGCAGCGAGCGCGGCGTGTGCCGCTACGCCGGCGGGCAGCCGTACTGCAGGTGTGCTATTTGTCAATGACTATTCTGTAAGTGGTGGAGATAAGCGGCGGCTTTAGCTGCCGCTCGAATGCGCCGGCTCGACCGGGTTGATACCGCGGCCTCGCAGAATACCGGCGTGAAGTAGATGCATCGTTAGCTTCTGCGTTTCGTTCGGTTAGCGAGGTAACCGGAGGCCCTCTCCTCATCGTCCCTCCCATCCCCCAAATACCCTTAAAGGTCGGGAACGTACCTGCAGCGCCTCTGGTGTTGCAGGTGTACGTGGGTGACGGTAATCACTTGCTCGTTTGCAGCCTTTCCCATAAAAAAAAATCTTCTTTGGAATGCGCTCTCACTCGAAATCGGAGCCTCCAACACACGTTTAAAATGAAAGCTAAGGAACATATCTTTGACAAAATGGCAGAATCATCTCAGTGAAAGTCTATTTGTATATATTTTTTATATTTAAGTTATTAATATGTAAATAAATATAAATGTATGTATTTAAATATTGTACCTATATATTCATGTTTATTTATTTTTTCTCTTTGGTATGTTTTCACCTAATTCATTTCACCTCTGCATCGTCCAAAGATTGACTAGTGGAGAATGCTTCTGGCATTAAGTCCGCCCATATACATTCTCATGTATATGAAGTTTAATATATAAATGAATATTTCGAAGATGTCCCCCGATTACGTTCCGGTTTGCAAGGTGCAGAGAGCCAGTATTAGTCACGGGCTATGAGGCACTCTATCTTGGTCCTCGGCGATAACGCATCTGTGACCTTCTCCGAGTGAAGGCGTCTGCGTGTCCACGGGCTGCAGCTGTCACTCTCCACCAGGCGGTCTGTCAGCTTGGTTTTTAAACCCATTCAAATAAAAAAGAACACACATGACTTCCTGTCACTATTGTTGTGATTATTGAAGGAACAAACCTTCGGCCCTTGATCGCTCATCTCCATTGTTTTATTGCAAATTCCGATTCCAATTTCAAAATTTGTTTCGTTGACCTGGACAATAAGACCGTGTCAGGCTCACCACCCGCCACCTGGTTCCAAATTAACTCTGAAAAGTGTGTCGAAACAATTAAATAATCTAGACTCCTGACCATCCCTGTATAGGGTCGTGAGAGTAAAAGTAGCAGCCTGTAAGTGCCTACAGCTGGGCAAAGCCCTCCCTTCTCAATTACGAGTATCAGAGAGGGTTTAGGAGCCGGGGAAGCACCGCGACGCTGCTCCATTGCGGGTTGGCGGGCTTCACATATCCTCAAAATAATATTTTCATTATTTCTCAGGCAGGTTTCCTCACAATGTTTTCCTTCACCGCCGAGCACGTGGTAAATACAGCACTTAAAATTGCTATTAACAATTTAAGTGGTGCCGGCACCGGGGATCCAACCCAGGTCACTCGCGGTCTATGAAACTAAAGTGAGCGCCCTGACCACTAGGCTACCACGACTCTACTCACGGTCGTGAGAGTATATATATATATATATAGTATTCCTTCATTGTTCCCAGTTGCTCGTCAGGGTACTACGGGTCGACGTGCGAGGTGGACGGCGAGGTGGTGGGCGTGGCGGTCGGCGCGTCGCTGGCCGCCGCGCTGGTCATCGCGCTCACCCTCGCCGCGCTGCTGTCCTGGAGGTGAGTCCGCGGCCCCTGCGCATTGCACTTACCCACGTGGGCTGCACAATTTAGCATCGCCACTATCGACCATCGGATCCGAGTGAATTTGTGACAATACTCTAGACCAGGGGTCGGCAACCTGCGGCTCTGTGAAGCTGCTGCTCTTTAGTTCCATACGCAGTTAGTATTTTTTTTATCAAAAAACTTTATTTATGCTAGTATTATTTATTGTTGGCAAGAAATTTTTTTGTGGGTTTTTGAATTTTGTTTATTGTAATTTTTAAGTCTTCCAAACTCAAAAGGTTACCGACCCCTGCTCTAGACCCATCTTGCCTAATTGCGAAAAAGTGAATGAGGAAATGATAACGGTAGGGAAACACGTACAATCCCATGCGGATGGTAAATTGATGCAAAATTATGTACGTGGTAGAGCCAAGCATTGGCATCTGCTGCTGCTCGAAAGGACCGCAGAATACCGGCGGGAAGTAGAGGCATCTTGTGCTTCTGCGTTTCGTTCGCTGAGCGAAGTAACCGGAGGCCCGCTCCTCCCCCCCCCATCCCCCTTCCCACCTCTCCTTTTCTCACTCACCATCGATATTGATTCGATACACATTTGGGCCCCCAGCCGCAAGTGGTCGCGCGAGCAGAAAGCGGTCGGCATGGGCTCGCCCGTGTTCAACTACATGGCCGCCAACACTATCAAAACACCGCCGGTCGGTCAGCCGCCATATCAGGTAATCTTATATGTAACATTCGTTTATTTGTCTATGGCAACTTCATAGACAAATACAAGCACGAGGCGGAGCTTGTGCTCTATGCATTCTCCACTCCCATTAGAGTAACTAACGAGTTATCTGTTCGACGGATGGTAGGTGTTTACGCCAGCCCATGGTCAAGCCGTGCAATCGATCTCAACCCCGAGGACTGATGATGGAATTCCTGAACGGACTGTAATTATAACGGCTCTCTGTATAATAAACACCCCCCCCCCTCCTCCCTAAGGTTAAGTAGGGCAAAGGTATCCTTCTCAAATATCCGAGAGGGAGCTCCATTGCGGGTTGGCGGGCTTCACATATCCTCGAAATAATATTTTTTTATTATTTCTCAGACATGTAGGTTTCCGCGCGATGTTTCCCTTTACCGCCGAGCACGTGAGTAAATACAGCACTTAAAATTCCTTCCACTTCGAGCGCGAGTGGCTGGCTCCGATCCCCGGTGGCCGGCACCACTACAATTCTTAATAGCAATTTTAAGTGCTGCATTTACCCACGTGCTCGGCGGTGAAGGAAAACATCGTGAGGAAACCTGCATGTCTGAGAAATCCGCCAACATTCCACTGCTACCGCCAACATTAGGCACAAGGTTGCACTTTTCTAGCACCGTCTCACAAGACGTTTCAGAGCTGAATATAGTTCGCTAAGCTTCTAGAGTGCGGGTCGAGAACGTTCCAGAACATTCAAGACGGGGCTTTAGCAGAAATTTAAGTCACGATCAATGTTATATATATGTATTATATCGTGACTTAATTTTTGGCTAGAGCCCCTTTTTGTTTGTTCTGGAACGTTCTCGACCCGCACTCTAGAAGCTAAGCGTACTACTTTCCGATATATATGTGTGTGTTATCGATATTTTCATTGTAGGTGTCCATAGAGGAGAGGATGAGGTGGGCGCAGATTGCCGAGGCGATGGCACAGGCTAACCACTACGCGGTGAGTGGACAAGTTCAAATCCAACGCTGGGCGTACGACAGCGCGTCCCTGTGTGTTTTGAGTACCTTACAATAGCCTGTAGATAGAAGTTAAGATATACTTTTGAATCGATGTTTTGAGTTACCTTCTCTATAATTATCAGCCTGTAATATCCCACCGCTGGACATAGTAATGCCAGATTTGTTGTCCACGTTTACCACGCTGGGCGCGCGCCCAATCCGCCTGGACGCCATAAACATGCTGCTCCCCATCATTGGTGTTTAGTATTCGGCTTCGGTTCTTTCGGATGGTTGAAAACCATATGTGGGTCGCCTGGGCCACTTTGTTTATAGTATGCTTTATTTATAGTAATACAAAACTTGTTAAATTAACTTGATTTTGTTTTCAACCTTACATCTTAATACATTAATAACATAATAAACTGGTCACTTCCAGCAGCCCGACCCGGCGCATACGATGGCGACGCGTCCGTCGTCCGCCATGTTCGGCGGCTACCCCACCCTGCCGCCCGTACCTTTGCCCAGGTATTTAAAAAAAAAATATATTTTGGCGCCAAATCGAAAAGTCATGTCTTGCGGTTTGACTTTTGACGCAAACTCGTAGAGTGAATTTTGTTATTTCTTCTTTGTTATTTTGTTGTATGATATACATAACGTGCTTGTCAATGTGTACAGTGATTGGAAAATTCAATTGAAGGTCGGATATCGAAGATTTTAGTTTTTCCGAACAATTAAAAACTATGTTTTATTAATGAACTTTCTTCCTTCGACTGCCCCTATCTTAATGTCTGCTCGGTCATGTGCAATGCGTCTTCATTTACTACACAGGTAATGTAACGAGTCGAGACATGCAACCGTCACGAAAAGTGCAACGATTTATGCGTGCTACACTTTTAATAGATGCTTTAGTTTCGAAGTGTCAAGTGCAGTATAGTGTTATAAGTAGAAGGGGATCCAACCTAATAGCTGTTGTTATTCTGACACTTTTTAAGTCTTCTTCGGGGTTGTGATGGTATTAACAAAATGGCGGAAAATTAACAGCCGAAAAATAATAGCTGACGTAAGCAGATCCGTCACTTTAACTCATAGCGTTCCCGATAATTTGAACGTTTGACGCGAACTCCAAATAAATGTAACGGATGTGCCCTGGAGTTACGTCTCGGCGCTGCCAGCACAACGGGACACGCCTTCAGTCGACAGATGTTTTACTTTAACGTTGATACCCACGAATACGGATAGGATTTCTGTCCGTTATAATCGTTTCATTATCAGCGAAACCGGCATTCACTTAAACACCGTTGCCCATCTAGGACCATTGCCCAGCAGTGGACACTCACAGGCTGTTATTAGACAACAACAGCACAGGGATGCATGTCAAAGTCTCTGTCACGGCTAACCAATTAAACCGGTGGAATAGCCCGTATTTTTTTATTTATTTCTTCTTTATTGTGTACAGCAAAAGGATTACAAAAGGCGGATTTAATGCCTTTTGACATTCTCTAACAGTCAACCCAGGGCGTGAAGAAATGTGGTGATAGGTGCATCAAATTTAAAATAATATTAATAGCAAAAAGACTAATCGCGAAATATACTGTATAATTAAAACATATTTAAATGTATAAGCATACATATCTACACGGACACATCCATATACAAATACATACTATAATATTTACACAGATATCTACATACATACAAACACATTAATACATACGTCAGTATTAGATTATCAGATGGTTTTAAAAAGTGTTCGCGTACTAATCGTTTGAAAGAAATTTTATATGGGGCTTTTCTGATGTCTTCGGGCAAGGAGTTCCAGAGAAATGTAGCCTGAACGGTGAAGGGACCACGAACAAAATCGGTGAAATGCTTATCATATGATTAGCAGAGTGATACTGAAATTTATTCTTAAGATAAGAAGGGGTCGTAGGATCATACAAGATGGAAAAGAGACCAAAAAGAATTCTAAGAGTCACGCCTCTGCTGGATAGTCAGCCATTTAAGGCGAGTCCGATAGTGAGAAATGTCGTCATACTTCCGCAGACCAAAGACGAATCCAGAACCTATGAACAGAAGTATGGTTATAAGTATGGTACATTTTTTTTTCTTTTATCACATAAGAAATCATCTAAGTTTGCGTATGCATTGTGTATATTTATATATATATATATATATATAAAAGGTTATATGAATATGTATGTATAGTGTGTAATGTGTTTTATATAATGTACAACTATAATTACATGTATGTCTAAGTACGTTTTTAAACCTGGTAGAGTCAAGCGGCTTTAGCTGCTGCTCGAATGGGCCGGCTCGACCGGATTGGTACCGCAGCCTCGCAGAATACCGGCGTGAAGTAGAGGCATCTTGTGCTTCTGCGTTTCGTTCGGTGAGTGAAGTAACCGGGGGCCCACACCCCCTTCCCATAACCCTCCTCATCCTCCCTGCCATCTCCCTAATATCCTTAAAGGCCGGCAACGCACCTGCAGCACCTCTGGTGTTGCGGATCTACGTGGGCGACGGTAACCACTTACCATCAGGTGAATCGCATGCTCGTTTGCAACCTTTACAATAAAAAAAAACCCTTCATATATAAGTATTATATTGTAGTATAATATTCGAGTATATATATATATGAACATAATATTATTGTGCACCCTTTTACATTTTCTCTGTTCAATCTAGTGGTAGACTGGTAGAGAATGCCTCTTGGCATTAAGTCCGCCTTTTTGTTATGTAATGTGCAAATAACGTTTAAATAAATAAATTAGTGAGTTTACAACATTAGTCGTGGAGGTTTTCTTTCAGGATGGGTATGCACGGCGTTCACCACGCGGGAACGCTAAACACGGTGGCTTCCAGAGCCAACACGGGCACCTCCCATCACAATATGTACGGTAAGTACTTGCTCTACTGTGCTATGCTATACGCCGGAAGTACGGCTCGATCCCGTGTGTAACAGTTGTATTTCTTAATATTTACTTTAATTACACCATTATAATGCAGATTAAAACTTAACTTTGTATTGAATTCCAATAAGCGTTAAGTTCTCGAGTTTTTTTTATTATTAATTGTACATTACACCGTGAGTGATGAAGTAGAGGGTTTTTAGAATTTTTTTTATGAATTTAATGACTTATTGTTACAAGAAGTACATCAAATTTGCTAATTATTTCCGTCAGTCTGTAATAGGAATAGGATCTGAATCGTTAACAGATTATAGATTTTTGTTTCGTCGTTCGTTTGATGTTCAAATCTGTGTCTGTGAAGAATCCCGCAGGGATGTTTTTATGGTTGATTTTCCAAAGATATTTTTTTTAAAGGAGTTATATAAGTAAATTAAATAAAAAAAAAATGGTTTCAATTCGTCAGGCTACACGAACCACATGGCGACGGAGTCGACGAGTTCCGAGGCGTCGAGCCACGCGCAGGACCGGAGCGACCTGCTCGTGCCGCGCCCCAAGTCCCGCGCCAGGAGTATGCACGTGAGTTGTACGGGCTGCGCGCAGGCGCCGAGCGTCGCCCGCCGCCGGGAGACGACCCCCCCTATCCGTCCTGGCGACACGCGCCTATCTCTATTCGGGCCAAAAGTGCGCGAGTTCGCCACCCGGACGCCACCGGGATCAGGAAGGCTGGCGCTCTTTCCGGCCCTATTGGGTAGTTCACTATTGGACGCAGACTTCGCTCGGATTAGGATGATTTCCCGTTTCATCACGCTTTGTAGTTAAATGTTTAATCTTCAACACAATCATTTATTTAGTGTCTGATGTGTGATATATATACTTTTTTTTTTATGGAAAAGACGGCAATGGAGCAAGCGGTTCACCTGATGGTAAGTGATTACCGTCGCCCGCGTACATCTGCAACACCATAGATGCTGCAGGTGCGTTTCCGGTCTTTAAGGTTATTGGGGAGATGGGAGGGTAGGAGAGGGGAATAGGGAGGGTGTGGGCCTCCGGTTACCTCACTCGCCCGAGCGAAACGCAGAAGCACAAGATGCCTCTACTTCACGCCGCTTTTTCGAGCAGCAGCTGAAGCCGCCGCTTGGCTCTGCCACGCTTGAAAACATTTATCGAACACCTCCGCCGGTTACAGAATCAAACCGGCATCTACTACGACGTGGACTACGAGAACACGGCCGAACCCATCTACTGCACCAAGGGCATACCGCTCTCCACTTACACAGTCAGCCGGGGCCCGCCCTTCTACAGGACATAGTATATATGAGTATCGTTGGCCCGACACAATCCTGTACCTTGTTAGACTAAGATATATTGTATTCTAATTTAATATCAATCCTTCAATGTCATTTTCTATTAGTTGCCTGCAACTGTTGTTTTTTATTGTAAAAACTTCCTTTCGTTTCGCTGAACAAACCGGTTACATATTACTTTTCTATAGTTTGTCTATGGCATAGTGGTTAAGGACATAGGTATCATAAACAGGTAAAAAAAGTTTGCTATAATATACAGTAAATAATAGTTCACTTTTACTGACGATCTCTTGGACCTATGTTAACAAAAAGAAAACATTTAATACATTTTACATTCATTATGCCCTTTCAGTTTATATGGGACCACACTAGAGATATAGCCTTTCTCAAAACAAAAATAATCATCAAAATCGCTTCCCAATCGACGAGGACATTCGTAAATATACATACACGTTTATACCAACGTCCACCTTTTTTTTTAGAAGTCGGTTGAAAAATAACAAAATTCATTCAAAGACAACCATAACTTTCCAGTTCGCGCCAAAAGTCGTGAAACGACATCCAAATGTCAAAAAGAGGTATTTGTCATTTGTTGAATGATAAGAGAGAGCGGAAACTACCATTTTAGTAGAAAAAAAAAAGCGTGACATGATTTCGTGTACCTATTATTTGTTTTATTTTCTATCACAAATATGATAACAATCTGCTGAATAATGAAATTGATAATAATTGTAAATATAGATTATGGTCATGGAGGTTATGCAACATAACCAATATATTATTATTTTAAGGCGCATGCACACTTCGTTTTAAGGGTCATCGATACTTAGTTCTTGCTCGATATTATCTGTCAACGAATATCTAGACTGAAGCTTGTGTGAATTTAAATAGACCTTAAGTATAGGCGGCTTTTCAGGTATATAATGTAATAAATATAAATGGGACTTATGTATTAATGCTGTGCTATAGGTAAATAAAGTATTTTATGTTTAGGTAGTAAAAGATTAATAAATTATCATAAATAAATAAAACACTGTGAGGAAACCGGTATCATAAATAAAAAAAAATTGAGGATGTGTGTAGGAGTCCTTCCAGGCTCCATAGCTCACTCAAATATTCGAGAGAAGGCTTTTGTCCAGTGGGCTAATTTCTTTTTTTTTTTACTTAAATAAATTTTATTCACAAATTGGTCGGCGCGACCGGGAAAGTGCCGTGTCTATTCCACCCATTTGCCCTCAAGGCTGACAACATAATTTCTTGCATATATATAGTTTATAAAAAATACTGCTCCCTATGAGATTTTATTTGAAAATTAAAAGCGTCTACAATTTTTACAATTTAAAATTAGACGCAATTTTGAAATAGAAAAAAAATCCTTTTTCGGATTGTAAGTTTACTCTATCGAAGCGTATCAAAGATGGTGCTCAGTCAGTAATATCTTTTACCCATAATTTTGGTAAATTATCAAGCATAGAAACGTTAATAGAATTATGAACAAATTTCTCGTCTTTCTAATGTTCACATTATAACTGTATAGCAGAAATATGTATGTGTATAATGTACGTAGGTTCGTCAATATGTTCGTCGAACAGTACGAAGGGGAGAGCCGCTTTAGTATCGAATAAATGTAGTCATTATTGGAGCGTGTAATTGAATTTGCATTTATTTTGTACATTACAACTAAATTGTAAGCTTTATTGTAATGTCATAATTTTTTATATTGTTATAGTATAAAATATACTGTATAAATAAATTATATTTTTTTTCATTGTGTGTGTGAACGCTGCCTTGTTTGGATCTCAATGAAGGACTAATTGGTCATCATCATCATCATCATTTCAGCCTAACAAATCCACTGCTGAACTTAGGCCTCCCCCAAAGATTGCCACGAAGCTCGGTCCTGAGCCACCTGCATCCATCGACTTCCCGCAACACTGCGCCGGTCGTCACTCCATCTTGTGGGAGCTCGTCCTACACTGCGTTTGCCTGTACGTGGCTTCCACTCGAGAACCTTTTTCCCTATTTTTTCCTCATTGGTCACTACGTAAGATTTATTATTTTGCAGGCGACCTTGGTAGGGCAGAATTCCTTCACTTGTTTTTTTTTTATCGGTGAACAAGCATGCGGTTGTTAAGTGATTACCGGCGCCCACGTACATCTGCAACGCCAGAGGTGCTCCAGGTGCGTTGCCGGCCTTTATGTATATTTGGGGTATGGGGAGAAGGAAGTGGGCCTCCGGTTAACTCGCTAACCGAACGTAAGGAAAAGCACAAGAGGCCTTAACCTAACGCCGGTATTCTGCATGGTCGTGGTACTGGCCCGGTCGTGCCGGCCCGAGCAGAAGCCTCCTCTTAGAGTACGATTTTTTTAAATACTACCTTTTACACGTGTATATCTCGTGTGGGCCGTGTACCTGGGACACCGCGGTCGCTGGTGATCGCGCTGGGCATGGCTAATTCTACACTGCAGCCGTGACTTATAATAAATAAGCACCCGCGCCTGTCAACCATAGAGCAGGGCAGAGATAATAGATTTTCATTTGAAGATATCAGCGTAACTAAACGGGCCTTAGTCTATCCGAGACATAGGAACTCAGGGTCGGTAAGCCTCTTACAACACCCACGGAACGAAGGAGGGTGGAGAACCTTACGCTGCTCTCAAACGGCATAATTTTTTTTTAAGGATATATTAAGGAAGGATAATTAGAAAAACAAAACATTATATTGTAACTTGTTTAATCTTCTTACAACTTATATAAATAAATAGGTTTTAATATTTAAATGCAATAATGGATTTTTATTAATATCTACTTACAGTCTTAAAAGATAAAATTATAATCATAACAGTAATGTAGAATAAATTATTATTCAGTCGATAAATTAGACTAAAACAGAGAGCGATATTTTCAACTTAACTTTAAATCTATTTCTTCATTCTATTACAAATAGTTTTACAAAATTAAAAAAATATGTATCTTTGAACCAGTCCAAAGATTTTCAATAAATTAATGTCAGATTTTATTACATAGTTGCCATAAATATTAGAACTAAATATACTAAAATAGAATAAAAAAAAACAAAAATAAATATTCCTCCCAATGCGTATAGCGCTTTAAATGTTTTTTTTTAATACGATCAGAGGCAAAGGCAAACCGTATCCAGCCTTGCAATTGTGTTTCACTAAACAAAACATGCACTACTGGCGAGTGGTCGAGTATTATTTCTTGAGGTAGCAATTGTTGAGAACGTTGTAGTTGAACCGGTAGCCGGACTCCGATATGCCGTCCGTCACCAGGTTGTCGCTGTGGAAGTGCACGTACAGGGGGCCGGGGGGCGCCGCTGTCGACACATGAAACATAAGTATTACTGCGTTTCGTTCGGTGAGTGACGTAAAAGAAAGCCCACTCCCATCCCTCTCCTCACCTTCCCTCTCATCTGCCAAATATCCCTAAAGGCAACTCACCTGCAGCGCCTCTCATGTTGCAGATGTACGCGGGCGACGGTAATCATTGACCATCAGGTGAACCGATCGCTCGTTTGCGTCCTATCTCATAATAAAGAAGAAGAGGTAGCAGCAGGGCACCAACGCAGGTAAGGTTGACATTTGGAGAAAAAGATGTTGCATTGTTAATTCCTAACATCATTAATTTATATTTCTAATCACAGATGGTGCTGTTGTGCCAATTTATATCGCGATATGGTTTCGCTGGTTTATAATGTATAAGATCTTGCGACAGGCACTATTAAACCGATCAATCGTGTTATATAGTTAATTTCATTGCCGGTGCGACTTCCTTAGTGAAAATTTTTCTGAAAGATTTCTGAACTCTTTCAATACATTTTAGTAATACACGTCGATATGTCATGGTTGTAGACTAGTGGTCAGGACGCTCACTTTAGTTTTGGAGATCGCACGAGTAACCTGAGTTCGATCCCCCGGCGGCTAATAAAATTGCCAATTGCTGTATTTACTACTTTCTTAGCGGTGAAGGAAAACATCGTGAGGAAATCTGCATTCATTCTGAGAAATAATAAATATTATTTCGAGGACATGTGAAGCCCGCCAACACGCACTGGAACAGCGTGGCGGGCTCTTCGCGGCTCTCAAGTATTTGGGGAGGCCCTTGCCCCAGCCATGGCTTTCAGACAGGCTGCTATTTTACTCTATTGTGCTGGTGCTTTCTTGGAGTGGTCTATGTTCAGCAATGGACTTGAATAGGTGGAAAAATGTTAATGCGCGAGGAGAAGAACATAACTATAAAACAACTTACAAGCAATAATTTGATTCTGCGCGCTGGTCCCACAAAACTTGGAACCTCTCAAGCCCTCGACGGTCTCCGCCTCGGGGACGAACATGTAGTCTTCGGATTGCGAAGCGCCCTGCGTCACCGGGTTTATCTGACAGTCGGTGTCCACGTACAGATTCTGGTCTTCCCGGTACGCCATCTCGAAGTTCGCTGCAGTCAGCCTGGGGAGGAACATGCGAAATTTCAAATTTTCATGATCTTTCGAATGTTACCGATTTCATATCGATGTTGGTAGGGCCAAGCGACGGCTGTTGCTGGTGCTCGAACGGGCCGGCTAGACTGGACTAGGTTGGTCCCGCGACCTCGCAGAATACCGGCGTGAAGTAGAGGCATCTTGTGCTTCTGCGTTTCGTTCGGTGAGTGAGGTTACCGGAGGCCCACTCTCCCTCTCGAAGATGGGATGAGCCTTTCTTCCAAATAGCCTTATAGGCCGGCAATGCACCTGCAGCGCCTCTGGTGTTGCAGTTGTTCGCTGGCGACGGTAATCACGTACCATTAGATGAGCTGCGTGCTCATTTGCCCTCTTACCCTTAATATAAAAACAAGTTTTAATTAAGCGAAATACGTTGGTGTAATGCTCATATGGACTAAGAAGTCTGCAGGAAAAGAAGCGATAACGGTTAGACACTGCCCTCCTATGTCGTGAATAAACCTCGAGTCGGCGGTCCCGTATTTAATTTCTAACATTACATCAGATTTGATAGACCGCAATAATTTTCAGACTCTCAAAAAACTCCTTCTCCTGCTCAGTATGATTCGCGAAGTTGATAATTAAACAAGTGGATAAAAAAAAGTTTAGGTGAAACAACGGACTTCAAAGCCTATTTTTCCACACATGGAGAGTGGAATATTCACATCAAATTTAAATAGGACCTGCTCCTTGAGGCTGCACATTCAACAAAAACAAGTTCCTCCATTTTTGAAGTCTGTTTAAAAAAGCAACCTAATTTCAATAGAGATGAAGGGTGCTCTACCACAGACTTGGGGCACTGTACTCAATATATCAAACGAGGCTTTGTCAACCGAATTAAGCCGAAAAATTTAAGCGGGCCTGTGCTCACCAATAGTGTAAAAAAAAACCCCTCCGATAAGTAGGTTCACGGAGAAACCAACTTACAGCAGTGAACTTACGGTAAGCTGATGATGAATGAAGATGTTAGGGACTGCTCACCGTAATGGGCTACCAGGTATCTTGCCACTTGTATACTCACTTAATGCCGCAGACATCTGACGTTCTCTTGAAGCAGGTGGCGTAAGCCAGGTTCGCAATGTAGGGCCCTGCTCCGCGATTGTAGTTGAACGACTCGAAGCCTCCGTAGCGATCAGGGTAGTACTGCAGGCAGCCGGGAGGAGCTGGTGACCAGATTCTCAATTAAACTTAAGTATTTTCTTAGGTAGTATACGCCTCCGAAGAAAGGGACTGTATTTCGTAGGTCTTAAGTCTTAAATCGCTTTATGCCTCATTGTGAGAAGAAAGCCGTATCGTGTCTATGTATTACCTGTGGCGGGTTAATAAGGTTTGACTTTGCGTGTTTTGTTTTTTAAAGATACTAACGTATTTCAGTTCAAATGTGGGTAATGAACGCGTACACAGTCCACGTTCCCAGAACACACGTTCACAGAAACGTGTTGTTACCAGTAAATGGTTCTCCAGTGCAATAACTCACCATACGAAACAATGCAGCATTAAGTTGCTATTTTATTAAATGATAATGTGCGATTCCATCGGTTGAGCCGACACATTCGTACTGCACCTTCAATACAGCTGCAACGTGGCTCTATCGTGTAATATTTAAATATGTGGCTCTATCATTAAAAGAAATTTCTTTGTCAGTTTAATTAATATGATTGTTCTTTTTACTCTGCGAAGAAGCGTAACAGAGAAACAATGTATAACTACATAAAAATAGCTGAGTTGTTCTTTATATCAATGGAGATATATAAAAATAGGACTAATAATAGTAACAATACAAACTTTTAATGCAAAGAATAGGCATGTTTACATAATCGTAGTTCTTCTTTGTCTTACCTATGAGGTATTCGTCCCTGTCGGCTGACGAGGACAACGGAGTCGAGGGTAGCGATGAGGTAATAGCCTCGAAGATGCCGTCACGAAATTTGCTGTAAAGAATTTTACGCAATTAGATTATCTTTCTATATTAGCGTAGCGTAGTGGTGTCCTGGTAAGTACGCTAGTTATCCGTACTCTACGATTTAGTATGGTCTTAAGTTATATTTGTGTACTGTATTATTTTACAAAATTAAAATATATTTTTTAAGTTAAATTTATTTATATATTTAAACTTTATTTGCACATTACATAACAAAAAGTCGGACTTAATGCCAAGAGACATTCTCTACCAGTCTACCATTAGATTGAACAGAGAAAATGTAAAAGGGTGCACAAAAATAAATAATAAATTTATAATGAAATCTACTTTTATTTATGCAGTGTAATTTATTTTCGTCATTTGAGGCATCATATCGATGTAAATAAACAATTTATTCCTATAAAGATATACCACGATTCCTTCTCCAATGCAATCAAACCCTAGCTATATCTTATTTTTATCTAAAATTTTTTTTGTATATCAATGTCTAAAAATAGCGTATCGATTTTGGTGAAGGGGTACCATCTCACAATTCCCACCCGTGCTTTCATATTTCATAGGTGCCGCAGGGATGCCATTTGGGCGCTTTGCTGCTTTCATGCTATATCTATGACATAGCACATATCCGCGACAACACAAAAATGGTCGCAATTATTTAAGATTTCGACTAGTTGCGAAACTTTAAATCGTTGATTATTGTTCTACCCGCAGTCTACCGATCAATTATATTATATAATAATATTGACAAATGTTTTAGCGTGTCTCATACACGTAACATTAATAATATTACATTTAACAGCATGAATAACTCTATATTGAAAAAAGACAATAGCAATAGATCTCGATTAACAAAGTATTAGTGCATAACTACATTTAGTAATCAAATTGAATGAACTGACATAATATATGGATAATATAAGAACCGAGAAACGATACTAACCCGAGGGTGTTGAAGCACTCGAGCTGAGTGACCTTGATCTTCCAAGTGGCCTGCGGAAGGTTGGGCTGGGTGCTGCGGTCGGCGATCTTGAAGTTGATACGGATCGAGCGGCTGTTGGTGGATGCATTCACACGGACGTACACTGTGACATTTGGAAACATTAGATTGTGTTTAAACAAGAGCTGCTCAACAAGATTTCGTACAAATGAAAAGTTTCCGTTAAAAAATTTTGCCTCACTATTAGAGCTCTTCTATATCGTGGTTGTGTTAAGTTACATAAATTCATCATACTCAAACATTCAGAGCCGGAACAATTATCTGTAGGTCAGATATTTGTACCGTTCGGTAATCAAATTGCGCAAATCGATAAGAAATTGCGCAGCACACAGGACTTTTCAATTTAAAGTTCTGAATGTAATTGCATCTGGAACGATCATAATTTCTACCATCTCACCGTGGTACCCATTAAAAACCAGAAGTTATCCATACAGGATACTTGTATTGCCATGCACAAAACAGATGTATGTATATATTCGTTTTCACCCAAATTCAAATTGTACTTACAGTGTTGCCCGCTGTTGTCACCACAGAGAGACGGGAGGGTCTCAGAGTTGGCTTGCAGATTTGTCACTTGGAAAATATCATTCCTACACGTGAAGCCCGGTCTTTGAGTCACGTTTTCTACAGGCTCCACCTAAATACAAATCATACATTGATCATATAACTCGCTTAAAGTAAACTAAAAGATTTAAAATGGCCTGGATTATTTGTGTAATAATGTAAATAGACTGGCGTGGTAATAACCAGATGCTGCAACCAAGAGCTGATCAATTTGTTGACAAAGAATTACTCGAATATCCTCGCATATGCTTACCGTGGTTGGTGGCGCAAGGTTGAAAGTTTCGAAATCAATTCGCATTTGGCACACATTATTATTGTTGATTTCCACGTTGTAGGAGCATTCCATGCCGGAAGACTCTTTGTTTAGCGGTGGATTGATGAACAGTGCCACTTTTGTATTTGTTCTCACGTCACAAGCGTTTACTGAAAAATAAATAAACACACCATCTTCTGAGTGAAATTTGAACTCGTAAAAATAGTTTTTAGCTTTAGTTTCCCTCCTAAAATACTTAATCGTTATTTTAATTAGAGAATAACTTACAAGAACAGCACGTTGCGAAAACTCCGCAGAATCCTATAGCTTTGCCTCCCTGAGTGTTGCATTGATTTCTCGACAGGCATACTCCGCCGGTACTCCTGTCGTTGCCTAAGCATTGTTCACCGTTTCCTGTCGTAAATATACTGCCGGGAGCTTGCCTGGGCGCTAAAAAGACAAACGCAAGTTAGTTTTAATAAGTGTAAAAAATTAAATACAAAATAATTGGTTTTTTGACATAATGTATTAATGTGTAATTTTAATTACTTCGAAAAAGATTAGATGCAATTGCACATTGTGCCGCCGCCAATAACAGTAACAGCTTGTATAACGCCATCTCTCGATTAATATCTGTAAAAAAATAAGTAATATTCAAAGCAGTTCTTCGAATATATCTTTCGAATATTTTTTTGTTATATTATATTTTTTTTATATTATATTTTTGTTATGTTTGAATAAGTTGAGCGAATTTTGTACAGGGCGACATCTAGCGGTTATTGTCAAGAACTCTTACAGTTATGATGGCATGATATGACGTAAGCACGTATAGCTTTAAAAGTTAATATCGGTTGTCAAAGTTCGTCGGGAGGTAGCGCTTTAAGGAAATCCCCTCCCTGTGATATATTATGTACAATCTTGTGGCTTAATCACCAACCTGGAGAGCCATCGCGTAGCATTCATGCCCTAAATTCTACTACTGAAGTAATAGTTGCATTATTACATCATCATCATCATTTCAGCTTATCATAAGTCCACTGTTGAACATAGGCCTCCCCAAAAGATTGTCACAAAGCACGGTCCTGCGCCACCTAATTATTATTCGATGATTGATTATTAGATTGGCTAAAGAGAGAGTCGTCTAGTCATTACGACAATTCAAACTTTAGACAGATCTGGATTTAGCTCTTGCCTATTAATAAGCTGATAAAACTCGTTCTAGATATCATAGATAATCATTCGTGGCAGAGCCAAGCGGCGGCCCGACCGGGGTAGTCCCACGATCTCATAATCTCGTGTTTCTGCGTTTCGTTCGTTGAGTGAGATAACCGGAGCTCCTCTATCGCCTACCCACTTTCGCCACCCGATCCTCCCTCCCATCCCTCAAATTTCCTTAAACTTTTTCACCATACGTGGGCGCCGGTAATCACTTACCATCAGGTGAAACATTTCGCAGAAAAATTCTCTTGAATTGCAATTAATTGACAGTGTAACTTGCCAATATGATCAGGATACGTGAATCAGAAGTTTTATTTATCTGACGACGTTATCCCTAGATTATATGTATTTGAACAATTTTGTTGGGAAATTTAGATTCACCCGAGGTTATGTGACAGAGCTAGAATGACCATGAAACAGTTATAAGACAATGCAATTGAATCATAAATAATATCAGAAAAAGATAAAGGAATAAACAGTATTAAATTTTACTTCTACCGAACTGCCGTTTCAATTCAAATTATTGTAATTTCTAGTAATTATTATCACTATAAATAAAGCACAAGGACAGACAGTTAAGACATTGTGGTATTCATTTCAAAATTATCATGGTTTTCTCACGGTCAGTTATATGTAGCAAGTAGTTCATGAGCAAGTATTGTAATAGAATAAGTAATAACAAGGAAATGAAGTGAAAACAAAATGAAATAAAAAACTGAGTTTTGTTTTACTAAATTAAATGCAACGGTATTAAACATAATATGGTTAACTTAACCTTAATAATTTCTGTTTTTAAAGGGTAAATTTTATAAATTATCAAATCAATAATTATTATTTTTAAATGACCGAGCGAAGCGAGAATAACTCCGACTTGGCAAATAATAAATAGCGTCTACACTGAAAGGAGGAAAAAACCTGCTTTTTCTCTTTAAGTGAATCCTGGACGGTCGTTCCAGGGATTTGGGGTAACCGAGTGGTGAAGGAAAATCTGACTATGCCGAACTTAACTTGGAGAGCATCATCTTAAGTGCGATGTACCAGTACTCTGCTGAGAGTATGGGCAAATCTTTCCTGCATAGCATGCCAGCGTCTGTTGGGGTTCTAGTCGAAAGACCTATGTCCAGAGCTGGACTGGTACAAGCCGATGAAGATGATGAAAATGCTAGTAAAGTTACTGGTAATATAATACTCAATAAATGATCTTAAAGGAATGACTGATCTCAGGATTTTATGAAATTAAATAAAAATGGAACGACAATTAATTAGTAGGCGTTACAATCAGACGGACGACTTGCACAACTGGTAATTTGGTTCCATTAAAAAAAAAACCCGCTAATAGCTGTTAACGGTTTACACACTGCTTTAATCATGGTTGATAACAAAACCGAAACCCGTTATAAAATTAACCGTACAGCGTTCTAAAACTTACGTGAGCCGGTTTTAACTGACCATTGATTACATACAAGATGTCTTAAGATCGATGGCTGGTAACCGTTAGATGCGCAATAGAGTTGCCGGATACAGAATATAAATAAACTTAGGAATTTTAATCGAGATCAAGGTGAACAGGTCGTGGAGAGAAAGGTTAAAACGTTGGGAGAGAAAGAATCTCGAATCGCAACCCCGGGTCTGACAAGCGCAGTGTCGCCTTACGACCTCCACAACCTGGAGTGCAACATGTGGCGGATTGTTATTGGATTCAGGTGAAACAGGGCCCTGTTGACTTGTGGCGATGTTTGTGAGAGACCTACATTCGACGGCGAACTCGTGAAGAAGTTAAAATGGTGATGACAAAGGTAAAAGTTACCAAATAGGTCGTTGGTAAAGAAAAAAACAACTTTGCTCTAACTAGCTGAAGTAATTGTTTAGTTAGGCATAGACCGTAAAGAGACGACGTAAAAGAATATGTCCCTCTATCTTTTTTCACGAGTCATAAACATCATCTAAGAGAAATTCTAGAAGAGTCTATGTGACTCCTAATAGATGGCGATGTAACCATTTGAAAATCTAAAACCGGTAGCGTGCAGCAGCGTTTACGTTGCGTAGTGTCGGACATATGATCGCCAACTCGTCTGTCTGGCGCTTCACTCTACCTGCCTGCCAAATCCTGCTAATTGGAGACGAATATATTTAGCAGTGTTTAACAGCGTGTTTTTGTGAGATGTGTAGATAGCGTATGCCCTTCTGAATACATTACTGATACGCATTAACATCATCGTCTGCATCTTTTTTAAATTCACTCCGGGGCAAATGTTTTAACGAGACAGCGCCAGCCAGCACATACCATGAAAGATTTGTTTCTACTCTTCACGCTGGTGTCAATGTCACTTGTACAAACAATATTGAGATGTGATTCTACTAACATCGTGGTTGAAGGTACCACGTTTGGAACTACGAGATTGTACATAGTTGAAACATAGCTCGATTGCCGAAATCTCTGCTTAAAGTTGCAGCCTGTAAATGCTCAAAGCTGGGCAAAGGCCTTCTTCTCAAATACGAGTATCAGAGAGGGTTTGGGTGCCGGGAAGGGCCCGCCACGCTGCTCCACAGTGGATTGGCAGGCTTTGCGGATATCTGCTTATTCTTATATATTTATTTTATCTAAAGACGAAATAATCGTTGTATAATACGATTTTTTTTAATAATAACAGAGGTTAGTATAATATACGTTAATCCACTGACGTTGTGACGACATACCATAGAGAACAGGTCTCTTTCCAAGTTCAAAAATCAGGTAGACATGATTTTAAAACGGTAAATGAATGCTCCAGCGGTCGATGCAAAAGAAGCAGCAATATTGCGCCGCAAACGCCTGCATGACATATACAAATAGCACGTGGAGCGCCGCGTGGGCGCTTTAGAGCCACCAACATACTTGCATAAAGCCGTCAAAGTAGCCCAGGGACCGGTCGCGTCCGGTTATCGACCACCTATCTGTTACGGTATTAATAAACAAACAAAAACTAATTAAGATCGCTCTGGAGAAATTCGTAAAATTTTCCATTGAGCAAATTGGATTATTAATCACAAGGAAAGGGAGCAAAGTGAAAGTTGAACAGAAAGGCGCACTGGAATTGAAACTGCGAATGGTGAAGTCGATAGGAATTTCGAACACGTTTTGGGAGACAGTACAGTTTGGGAGTAGGGCTTTTTATGTAGGCAAGCAAAGTAGTGCACGCACAGCAACCAGCAATTTTATTGTAACGGAAAAAATATATAATTCCACAAAATATAATAGTCAATGAATTCCTTAGGATCACTGCGATGTTTGGAAATCAAAATAAAATGTAAAATTAGGGAAAAATCGAGTCATTGACCAGTCGACTGATTAGTTTTTTTTTAAATGCAAATTAGCCGTTAATCCGATATAAGAAACAACAAAATCGATTTCAAGCTTTTTTAGACACTACAAGTTTTTTCGAATCCATTTAATTGAATTTTTATTAATTAAGAACTTTTTATACGTTGCTATAAAAGCAACGAAAACCAAATGGTAAGGGGATCCGTCAACCAAATTTGGATATCCACGATCGAACTCCTCTGTACGATTTATAAGGTTTGCTTGACCACTGTGATGTCGACTGGTCGTGAGTGACGTTGATCCAATATTTCACTAGTGATGTATTATTTATTTAAACTTTATTTGCACATCACATAACAAAAAGGCGGACTTAATGCCAAGAGGCATTCTCTACCAGTCTACCATTAGATTGAACAGAGAAAATGTAAAAGGGTGCACAATAATATTATGTTCATATATATATACTCGAATATATATAATATTATAAAATAATATATAATATTATAAAAGTAAATATCTATAAAACTATTTAAAAAATTAGATTATACTTAGTGGTATAAGCAGAGAAAATGAAAAAGTATTCGTTGAACAATTCAGAGCGTTTCTAATAGATAAAACATATTACAGCATTGAATAATATTCGGAAAAATTACGTAAACAGATGTCCGCCTCTCGTGCGCATGTGATTGGTTCTATTAAATATGTAAATGAACAAATAATAAAGCTCTTATACTGGTATTATCCAAAAATAATTAAATTGCTGTTCCCATAGTTATACGCCATTTGGTTTATCATAATTCTTTTTAAGAAGTTGTAGCTTTCTATGATTTTAAAACATAATTATACTCAAGTCGCACCTATATTTGTAGATTTTTTTCACCACACCATACTATTCAATCATTTTGAAGGCTATGGAATACGCGGCCAGATACTTTTCAATTTTCAAAATTGTCAACAGAAGTGTGAAAAGTAACAAACGGTTTTAAAAAAAAGTAGGTGAATCAATTGAAAAATGTAAATTGGGGTGCCACAAGGTAGCATATTGAGGGCTTTTTTGTTTCTTTTCTATATAAATAATGTACTCAATATAATGAAGCACAAAGCAATACCTTTGCCGACGATACGACTGTTTTCGTTAAGACTGATAGTTTAAGAACGCTATATGAAGAACAGCAGAAAACTTTAAACCTTGTCATTTGTTCAATTAACTATTTTCATGGTTTGTATTTGTTACTAAAGTTGAATGTGCTAAGAACAAATGTTTACAGATTGTCGTTGATGAAAATCTTAACTGGAAACATCGTGTTCCGGGAGTTTGTGACAAAAAATCAGACGTCTGGTAGTATCGCCAAGTGTTTCTACTCGGCGTACATCATGGATATGTGACTTCTGCATTGTCATACGGTTTCCTCCTGTGGGGCAACTCTCTAGGCATAGACAAAGTATTTACTTAAGCGGATCATACGTGCGGTATGTAGTGACATAGAACATAGGCCTCTCATAAGGAGGATTTGCCATTATGGCCACGCGAGGCAAGTGAATCGGGGGTCTGTGTTGCACTTTTATAATTGAGAAAAATGTTAATTTTTCGCTGGAAGATTCTAAAAATGTTGTGTTAAGAAGTGCTATTAAAAAAAAATGGTAATTAATATTCATTTTGGTCTTTAAGTTTTAACTAGTGAGCGACCTGTGAAGCTAAACGTAAACAGTTCGCAGCGGGAATTTTAAAGGTTTTCCCGATAAAGTGTTACCATAGATGAAATTTGACAATAAACGCTGCTGCCCGTCATTGGTCTGATATTTTATGTGATGGTGATCCCGCTATTTGTCGGCAGCCATTGCGATTTTAAAGGCTTTACCTTAGTCGCGGGAAGAATACCGAACTACACGACTAAATGGCCATTTAAAAGTTGTCAGTTACTGTTTAAGAAATTAAGAGATTTAACACTACTTCACTACCTACATTACACACGCTATATATCTGTTAGAGAATATCGGGAGTACTTAAACCTCGTTGTGCCCATAGATTGCGACCTCATATGAATGAACATAAATTACATTTACCTAGGTACCGCCTGCGGATGCTCAAGCGAAATGCCCATAAGATCCGATAGGTTTTAGATTAATACATTTTATATTTATGGACCAACAAGACACATATTCAAAATATACGATGGCGTAGTGCCAAGGAAATCGCAAATCTGGATCTGAATTGAATTAAGAAATCAAACTCATCGCGCCACCTACCGAAATACGCTCAACAACGTCTTCAAATAAGCTTTGATGAGAAGTGTGTTGAAACGACTAAAGTAAATGTTTAGGGTCCATTATTGGGTCGGTTGTGAGAGATTATTTTTTTTAAAGTCACGGAACAATAGTCATTAGTTATGATAATTGGAATTCAGCCCTAAAAGGGTGCAGCAGGTATTTTTCAATTATATATCTTTTGGTTTTGTTTATCTGTTAATAATTCAAAAATATATTTTTAGTAGTGTCGACTCCCGGATCGAACCCTGGTCTATCGCGCACTATGAAATTGAATCGAGTGCCTGGACTACCACGGCTTTATTAAATATTTTACTTAAAATTGTGTATTAATTTAGTGATAAGTTGTGTATTAATGATGTAATAAGTTGAATATTTTACTGTGATCATATCCTAGATCACCCCCACCATTATAACAGATTTGATAGACCACAAATCCTCGTAAAAGAACACCGACTCCTGCCAATGATTATTCCCGCGGCTATTGAAAGCATAAAACGTCCTAATTTCAATAGAGAAGATGGCTGGGTTCCGCCACCGGCTTGGGATCCAGTGGTAAATTGAATTAAATCTATAACAATACAGTGGTAGCATGACCTCAAAATACTATGAGTATATTCTTAATGTTTATTATTAAAAGCTGAAGGTAGCCCCAGTTGTCTATGGTATCTGGACGTCCAACACCTCAATCCCCGTGACCACGCATAGCGCGTCAAGCACTCGAAACGTCGGGAATATAAAAACAAATATTAAGTTGTAAATTAAATCTAAAACCATACAGTGGTAGCCCAACTTCAAAATACTGTGAGGACATTCTGCGTAGATCGGACCAAAAATTAATAAATAAAAGCTGAAGGATGCCCTAGTTGTCTATGGCATCTAAACGTCTAACCCTCCGTGACCACGGCTGCTGTATGGCACTAGAAACGTCGGGAACATAAAAATAAAAATAAAACGCGATAAAATCCGTAAATAGTAGTCACATTTAAGTTGTATCTATTATTATTACGCGCATGTGTCACAAATATTGTCGGTTCATTAAAAAAAAAACCCCCAAAAAGGTTTAATAACTCAAAGTGATAACACAAGGCAATACGGACCTTAAAGGTAGAAATCAACGGTACGTCTTCGAATTCGGGGCAAAGCGATGCAAAGTTTTGCACGAACACTAGCGGCTCCGAGGCAGGTCACGGGCCTTAACAAAACAATTTGCAAACCGGCGAATCATTATTATTTACCGGTATTTCTTTATTATTATTGTTGTTACTACCGAAACATACGACTAGAAGTATATTTTAAATAAAACCCGAATACCTTTATATGATTTTACAAGGAGCGAGTTCGAGACAAAAGAAGAAAGAGAAAAGTGTTTTATTTATTTATTTATATTTATTTGTTGATCATATGTGTATATGTGTTTTCAACGACAAACTTTATAAAGTTTGTCGTTGAAAAAGGATATTAAGGAAAAAACAACGAATATTCTAAATTTGAAATTAACTTTTCTAATAATTATAATTCGCATTGGACATTGTTTCGCTAAATAAATAATGAAATTATCGAATATTTGTTAATGATTTCAACCTAAAAAATGTTCACGAAATATTTTAGAATTTATTTTCATATTTAAACACTAGGCTAAAATAAAAAAAAGAGTCAACACTTTTAAAACGTCCATTGATTATTTCGAAAAAGTACCATCTTTTTTAATCTTATATACAGAAATTATTTAAGTTCGATTAATAATTAAATAATAGTACTTTCCCAAAAAAAAAAAAAACTCAAAATACGAACACAGCAGAAAGTATAAAAAATACATACGTGTGCAGGAGACGGCCGCGGCGGCGGGATTGAATTGATTACGTAAAGGAAAGCTTTATATATGTAGAAGCCTTGGCAGTGACCGCCGCTGGGCTTGTGCCGACGAAGCGAACTGTCCAAAAATTCACAAATTATATGTTTACGTTGTAAATAAAAAAAAATGTACCCAATACTACCCGGTTTTAATCTGTAAGTTATTTAGATATATATAAAAGGTGCTGTTATATATTAAGGTGTTAATTCAATATGGTCATGTAAAGTTCACGGCCTAGTATTCGCATCTCCACGACCGTGCGCGTATTTTCCGTATGGGCAGGAATATCAACTATTCGAGCCAACCGAGCGGCTGAAGGAAACTCAGTAAACCCTTAAAGTTACCAGTTTCATTTCAGTTCATTGTGTTAAATGTGTTATTAGAATCTTACTTCTTACCGAGATAAACATCGCCTCCTTGATCTCTCTTTTTGCAAAAATATACAATAAGTATTATTTGAAATTATTATTTATGGTTGTCTAGTGTTTATAACCACATAAAGTGTTACCTACAAAAAAAGTTTACGCGAAAATTAAATAAAAAGTATTTGAACTACTTTTATTGATAAATATTAATGATTAAAACAAATTAGGGTCCTGGCAGCAACTTATCCCAATAGTAAATTCATTTATTAAGAATGCGAGATTATGATAATCGTTTAATTGTCATGTTTTCTTCATGCTGACGGCATTTAAGAACGGCTTTAAACGTAGAAAAAAAAACTGTCGAAAACTATGATAAATATTCGAATTATAAAAAGTTGAATATTTTTAATAAATGTAACTTAGAAAGCAAACACAATAGATTATATAGATAAGGTTTATTTCATTTAATTATATGTTATCATAATATTTATGTATTAAAAATGTTTGAAAATGAAATTTCCCGTTGGAAGAAATTTCAACTATACAGAATAAGTAGTGACCTTATACCAACACTGACAATTAAAAAAAAAAACTATTCCGACCTCTGCACCTGACACAGCAAAGTGCACAGCAAAGTGCACAGAAACTCACACACGCGCACACATCACTACACACATGTAAAGCAATAACTTACTACGATCGCACAAGCATAAATTTAGTCTATTACATGGAGATATAGACGAAGACGTAAATAAATCGATTCGTCCTCACACAACGCTAAGGTATCGCAACGAAACAAGCATTCATGTCGTCGCGCTTTATCCATGCGAGACGTAAAGGTACTGATTATTTTTTTAAAATACCCTCATACAAAATGGCTTCATGTCAACTTAATGCAAAACGTGGTGGTTCTTGTAGAGAAGGACTGGAACTTTAACAGCTTCTGCTGCCGCTCGAATGGTCCGGCGCGATAGGGGTAGCGCCGCGGTCTTGCAGAATACCGGTGCGAGGTGGAGGCATCTTGTGCTTCTGGGTTTCGTTCGGTGAGTGAGGTAACCGGAGACCCACTCCCCCATCCTTATCCCCCCAAAAACCTTAAAGGCCGCCAACGCACAGGCACTCTCCTCTGGTGTTGCAGACGTACGAGGACGATGGATAACTTGCCATCAGGTAAGTCGCTTGCTTGTCGGCCCCTTGTACTATAAAAAAACAAAATAACGCACGCTCAAAATACTTCATTCAATTTTTAGTTTCTTTTTTCTTTCTGATTTACATGTAGTTACGGGTTTCCTCGCCATGTTGTCCTTCACCACCGAGCACGTGATATATTTACTGCACTTACATGCTTGCTATTGACAATTTTAGTTTTGCCGCCACCGGGGATCGAAACCAGCTCACTCTATGAAACTTTTTTTTTTTATAGAAGAAGGGGGCAAACGAGCGTGCGGCTCACCTCATGGTAAGTGATCACCGACGCCCACGAACATCCACAACAGCAGAGGAGATACAGATGCGCTGCCGGCCTTTAAGGAAGGAATAGGCTACTCTCTTGAAGGTCCCTAAGTCGTAACTGTTCGGAAATACCGCTGGCGACAGCTGATTCCATTCCAAAAAACTAAAACCTAAAGCGTGCGTCTTGCCTGTCTAAAATTGCAGCATAATGCTCCTGTGCTTCGTACAGTTAGTGATTGAACGGAAGGTCCATTTGAATATAACGAGGCCTGTGGTATGACAACGCATTCATTAATTTATTTATTCCTTATTGCTCACCTTCCACTAAAGGGTTACAATGGGCGGAATTAGTTCCCAGTCAACCCTGGGTGGTGGAGAGAATTATATTGTATTACAACACAACAGATGCGAACAGTGAAGTTATTAAACGAACAATTAATTTAATGAACTGAACATGGGCCTTCCCCAAAGATACTCATCATGGGGGCTTGCCTTAGTTGCCACGCCTGGCGAGCGGGTTGCAAACCGCAGTTTTTTTTTCTTTTCAGGAAGATGCTGCTGCCCATCTAATATAAATTTTTACCATTAGTCGCCTTTTACGATACCCATGGTCAGACAGGGTCGGCGCTATTCTTTACTTCCGACAGCCACACGGAATATATGAATGAATATTGTTAGATAATTATAATAATTATACGAACATATAAATACAGCTACATATAGATTTATATGTATAATGTAATGTTTACAACCAAAATTGAGAAGGAAACAAAAATTCAGCTGTATTTCAATTCTTTATCTTGAATAGATGATAGTTAGGTACTTTAATTTTTACTTTGATGCTGCTCCCCATTGCTCCACAGGGACTTATTACCGTATAATTTGAACCGGCATTAAACCGGTTTTATACCTGTACTTCTAGCTTTACATACCTCATTTCTCATTTCTGTATCAAAATTTAAGTGCAAGGGGAGGACTAGCCTAGCTAGCTGGGAACTATAAAGCGCCAATAGCCAAATGGGTTAGGG
Organism: Bhutanitis thaidina; assembly: GCA_029286595.1. Classification (NCBI taxonomy): domain Eukaryota; kingdom Metazoa; phylum Arthropoda; class Insecta; order Lepidoptera; family Papilionidae; genus Bhutanitis; species Bhutanitis thaidina. The sequence goes on along the minus strand of JAGSMS010000021.1, from coordinate 4,708,787 downwards.
TGCGGACCACGAAACATGACGTCAAGCTGGAGCTGTAAGCTTAGTCGGAGGGTCAACAGGAATATTAGTAATGTTACTTAATAAATAGCATTACCAGTATTGTACAGTATTATAAGGGCAGCGACTGCAGTGGGGGCCCATTTTGTACGACAACTCCCTGTCGAGGTCAAACTTCGATTACGACAAAAAAATAACGGTATGACGTCATACCCCATTTATAGGTACCTCAATTTTGCGATTATTCATTACCCGCTCCATCGCTTATCGGTCAGATTTTCCGCCATCAGATGGTCACCAGAGCCTCGTATTGCAGGCACAGGTAAAACAAAGTGAACGTACACTGATGATTTTTCGATACAAAACACTATATCGAAACGATTGGTCGAATTTCGACCACAAGCGATTCTAGCAAGTTTTAATACATTATTTGTATGGTAAAGTTCACATGATGGTAAGTGATTACCGTCGCCCACGTATATCTGCAACACCAGAGGTGCTGCAGGTGCGTTGCCTTTAAGAATATTTGTGGGATGGTAGGGAAGATGAAGTGGGGGATGGGGAAGGGAGTGGGCCTCCGGTTAGCTCACTCACCGAACGAAACGCAGAAGCACAAGATGCCTCCACTTCACGCAGGTATTCTGCGAGTCCGTCGCTTGGCTCTACCAGGTATAAACATGAGAAGAGAGAGTACAGATAACCCCAGGGTTACGGCACTGCGCTCATCAAGCTGCGTGCCCAGCGTGGTCATTGTCGGCAAATCTTCCTTGTATGGTATGCTGGGTTTTGTCGGTGCTTTTATGAAAAGGCTTAGGAGATGATTGACAGGTATGTCACATTTAATAAAGTGTTTTTTAACTATCCTACTAATATTATATTTATATATGTGTGTGTGAGTAAGTAGGGGTCGAAGTTTGTCGCTTAAACTATTAAGCAAATTTTAATGACATTTAGCAGAAAATTAATTTTTGTCATGGAAGATAGAAGGCTTTTGATCTCTGTCAATAGTTCGCTAGAGACATATTGAAATGGAGAAGCTTTGAATGTGATTTATTGATGTTAAAAAACACTTCTCGGAATTTCTCTGCATCAAGTTAATAAGTGTTAATAGTGTGGATGTGTGAGTTAAAAATTAATATGATTGTAAACAGTTATCTGTGTCTGATTGAATGGTAGGCCGCACACCCAGTCCCCTCCTCCCCCTCCCCCCGGACACTTCGTGAAACGAGTTCCGTAGTGACGTGAACTCTAGTTGGTGCGATAAGACGCGTTACGTCTGCGCATGCGCACCTCCTTTTGGCATATACTCGTAGCTGCTCACCACTCTTTGCTGCGTACGTCGCTTTGGAACTGTACCGTTTTTTTTTAAGGTAAAGGCGGAGAACCAGCAAGCGGTTCACCTGATGGTAAGTGAATATCGTCACCCACGTACATCTGCAACACCAGAGCTGCAGGTGCGTTACCGGCATTTAAGCCGCAATTATACCTCACTCACCGAACGAAACAGAAGAAGGTCAAGATGCCTCTACTTCACGGCGGTATTCTGGGAGGTCGTGGTACTACCCCGGTCGAGCCGGGCCATTCGAGCACCAGCAAAAGTCACTGCTTGGCTTTTACTCGTTTTGTTGGCCAAGAATTTTGCTACTGCTCAATTAGCCCGGCCCTAATGGGAAAGTACCGCGGCGGAGTAGAGGCATGTTGTGCTTCTGCGTTTCGTTTCGACGCGTGAGGTAGCCGATGGTCCATTCCCTCGTTCCCGGATTCTGACGCGCAGAGAAACACCGAGCATAGCCCTTCCCATAGCCCTTTGAGCTTCCTCGTACGGTCTGCAGCAAAGACGTCCAGGTTTCGTAAATCATCACGGGTAATCAACACACACTGGCTGTATACGTCCTTAAAATTTCGAGATGTACTGGACGGAGATGGTTAACGCAATTAATAAGGATGTTGATATTCATAATGTAAATAATAGGAACAGACAACAAGCTTCTGATGCTGTTACTAGACTCCATAGAGTCAGTAACTCGTTCAGGGGTTCATCAATGTATACGTTTCTACAACAAAATCAACAAAGTGCGCAAAGTCTTCCCATCAATAGGTTTAAACAGAGGCTTTACAGTTTTCTGTAACCCTTTTGGGTTATTATAATATAAAGGAATACATGGACGATAATAACCCCTGGGAATGAGCACCTGATGATCGCACCCAAGCAGTTTCTAGAAAATAATCTTGTAATATTATATCATTAAAACGTTTTGTATGTTTTGAAAAAATAAAAGAGGATACCTATGGAGCACCTTTCACCGGTTTTTTCTAGATTTACAAAAAAATTACTTATGACAAGTGAAATGTAACGTAATGTAACAATGTAACATGATTTGATTTGATGTTTTTTTTTTTATAGGATTGACGGCAAACGAGCAAGCGCTTCACCTGATGGTAAGTGATTACCGTCGCACACATACGTCTGCAACACCATAGATGCTCCAGTTGCGTTAGTCTTTAAGGATATTTGGGAGATGGGAGGGAAGAGGAGAGGAATAGGAAGGGGGTGTGGGCCTCCGGTTACCTCACTCACCGAACGAAACGCAGAAGCACAAGATGCTTCTACTTCACGCCGGTATTCAGCGAGGCCGTGGTACCCCAATCCGGTCGAGCCGGCCCATTCGAGCAGCAGCTAAAGCCGCCGCTTGGCTCTACCACGCTTAAAATGTTGCGAATGATGTGACGTAGTTCCCCAATCGTTGGGCAGCGGAGTCGGATGTGTCGATACATTGTTCGATCCTCGGTGCGGGCACCACTAAAATTGTTAATAGCAATTTTAATTGCTGCATTCACCTGCACATTCATGTCCGAAAATTACAAAAAAAAAAATGTTTTGCGGATGTGTCAAGTCCGCCAACCCGGTTGCATAGCTCGCTCTCTTTGCCCAGCCATGGGCATTTACACGCTGATAGTTACTTACTACTTCTTTATATTATATATTATTTATGACATCATCTCTTTTGAAGCTGTATACAATACATTGCCAACATTTGGGGAATAGACCATCCTCTTCATCAAACGGCAACAACACCAGAAGGCGGTGCACCCTACGTTCTAACAAACGAAGCTCCGGCGACCGAATAATGGCGGAATATACATCCGAATCTATCGAAGCTAAATCCCACAGTTTAGTTTTATTATTGGATTGGGCTTAGAAATTACCTAACATTGCACCTGGAGATAAGTGGCTACTGCAGCCCATGGACACCTGCAAGCAACTTCAATCGGAGAAGGTTACAGATGAGTTATCATTTGTGACGAGGTAGAGCCAAGCAGCGACTTTGGTTGCTGCTCGAATGGGCCAGCGCGATCCGGTACCACAGCCTCGTAGAATACCGGCGTGAAGTGTTTGATGTAACCGGAGGCCCTCTCCCTCCTATCTCCCAAATATCCTTCAAGGCAGGCAACGCACCTGCAGCTCCTCTGGGGTTGCACCTCTGAGGACTAAGATGGAATGCCACACAGCCCGTAACTATACAGGCCCTTTGTATCTTTTAAACAGGAACACAACAGTAGATGAGGTGTATCGGCATACATGGGTAAGAGGGTGCTACCTACCCAGAGGACTCCTGGGCAGAGAAGGAGACTACCACCTGGTGATGGGGAGCTGCACCACTAGTGCGAGAGTACCAGCAGTAAGCTCACCAACCCGCTTGCCTAGCGTGGTGTATGAGCAAACCGGCTGGCTTTTTACTGGCGCTTTCATGGAGAGACCCGTGTTCGGCAGTGGACTTGATAGGCAGATGAAGAATGAAGAATATGGAGATTAACAAAGAGGTGAACTGAGGTTAGTAGTTCAACAAAGCTGGTGCATATTCAGCCTTTATCTCCGTAAACATCATTAAATTTTACCGTAACTTATCTATGATGAAGTCTTCCCGGATAATATCGGCAGTACTCAACTGAGCAGGTGATGTTATAGTGCCGTAAGTGAACGCGCCAACACAGAGGCACTCGCCCGTCTCTACCTGCCCATAATAACCGATGAATGGGACACGTGTAGCCTAGTGGTCAGGTGCTCACTTATGTGTCATAGTGCGCGAGTGACCTGGGTTCGATCCCCGGTGACGGCACCACTGAAATTGTTATTAACAATTAAAATTAGAGTTAGAGACAAAACACCACATCACAACCAGACACGATGACCACTAATCCATTTGTGGTTTTACACTTAAGTAGGGTTCTACTGAGATTCAAACCCTGAACCCATAGCTAAAAGGTACACACTTGACCACTGTACATGCACAGTTGTTGCTGGATATATTAAAGAACCGCGAATACAGTTTGCTATGCAATAATTCCACTTTACTTTCTTGTCTAACCTTACACTAGGATCGAAGTGTAGGCTTCTTGATTGACACCAGCGATTCTCGCACGTTCAGTGATTACCTATAATTACTATGGCAAACGTGTATCTTCTAAAAGGGTCTTTTATTTTTATTTAGAGTTAACTGTTAGCCATGGTAGCCTAGTGGTCAGGGTGCTCACTTTAGAGTCACAGAGCGCTAGTGACCTGGGTTAGATCCCCGGTGCCGGCACCACTGAAATTGTTATTAAGAATTTTAAGTGCTGTATTTACCACGTGCTCAACGGCGAAGGAAAACATCGTGAGGAAACCTGCATGTCTGAGAAATAATAAAAATATTATTTCGAGGATATATGAAGCTCGCCAGCCCGCACTGGAGCAGCGTGGCGGGCCCTTCCCGGCTCCTAAAACCCTCTCTGATACTAGTATTTGAGAAGGAGGCCTTTGCCCAGCAGTGGGCACTTACAGGCTATTACTTTACTTTTACTCCGTACACTTTTGAGACTACTGTCGTCATGACATCAACGTCAACCGACGTCGGGTATAAATAAACATGATTTATTACGTCCAAAGAAGTACATATATTGAAATGAACATTCTTTATTTGACGTATGCCATTCAGATTTTGTTTGTCGATTTGTAATCTTTCAAAATTACTGGGTCACATTAACAATTGTTTGAACAATTGAAAGCGACAAAAACGCTCTGACGCAAATACTCTGAAAACTTTCATCTGCATGAGGGTCAATTTTTTTTAGTTTTACGTGGGGGAAAGGTGCTCACACCTACCCGTCATCTGAGACGATGACTGGTTGTGTCGGGATCAGCATTGCAGGTGCCGGACCGACTGAACCCCCACGGTAGGTACAGCTTCATCGGTAGAGACTCGCGAGCAGAATGCTCGGAAGTTAACATGAGGCCTAACACGACCCATTCGTTTAGGCCTCGTGTTAACTTCCTTTCAATTCTATTTTCTAATTTTATTACATACATATATTGAAACCTGCAAAACCTTGTAGCGTGGTGGAGCCAAGCGGCGGCTGTTGCTGCTGCGTGAGGTAACCGGAGGCCCACTCTCCCTCACCAAATTTCTCCTCATCTTCCCTCCCATCTCCCAAATATCATCCTTAAAGACCGTCTACCCACCTGCAGCATCTAAGGTGTTGCAGATGTACGTGGGCGACGGTAATCACTTACCATCAAGTGTAACGCTTGCTCGTTTTCCTCCTAGCTGGTAAAAAAAATAATTAGAATTCACTTCTCGTAAATCAAACATACGGTACACTAATATTTTTATCCACTGGGACAAATTCCACATTATCAAGAGCTAATGCCCCGCTCCCGGCCCAATGGATTCTTCTATTCAAACACAACGTACATTGCCCTCGGCGTACGCTCTTCGATTGTTTATCCGTCCGTTCAGATAAGTGTTTGTCTTAAACCAGCGCGTGGTGTAGCTTGTTAATTTTTTTTTTTTCATTACGCATGAATGTTGAACTTGTATTTAACTAACTGTACAACAAATTAAAATGACGTTTCTTTATTAATATTTCGTTTGAACGGACTTTGTCGAATGTTTACACATTCATTATAACCACGTTACTAAACTTATTGTGCTTTTGAACGAAACAATCTGACACAAGCTTTATAAAACTGTGGAGAGTTAACATAGAGCTTTTGTTTACTCTCTACTATAGTTTCTTTCTATACTAGTGTAAAATTGTAAATAACCTGTTTGTGTACCTTAAAGATATTAAAAGAAACCTTTTTGGAAACGCCTAGCACCAAAGTCAACTTTTTTTCTTTAATTTTCTCTCCTTACAAACAGATTGTTCACTGTTATGATTTTGTTACTATTTTCAATTCAACATAAAATAAAAATACTCGACTAATTGGAGAATGGTTTGCTCACCACGCCGGTGGGAGTGGTCCTCCGGTTACCTCACTCACCGAACTCGACGCAGAAGCACATGATGTCTATGCTTCATTCCCCGGTCGCAAAAGCCAAAGCCGCCACTTGGCTCTACCACGTAATAAAATATTTAAGAGTATGAGTATATATGGACATAATATATTTATGGTGCATTCATACTATACCGATCATAGAAACGACAGCCATATATATAATCAGTTGGTGACCATGGAACATGCACGGCCTGGCACCTACTTAACTGTACTCAGAGTGGAAGCCGCTGGGTTAATGCATATTGTCAACCGGTTCTTGAATGGGGCCATGAAGTAAGCGTGTAATGATTTTAACGCGTTTAAGTATAAGACACGGGCGGAAATGTAGATTATAAAAATCATATTACAACAAAAGTTTCATTTCCAATGTGTAGTGTTCGTGTAAATGAGAAGAAATCATTATGAAATTTATAGTCTGCCATTACTAGTTGAAAGCTAGCAATTTTTTACGCATAGGAGGAAGCGGAAGGTGGAAGAAATTAGGTGAGCCACCAGAACACCATCACTCACTGAACGAAACGCAGAAGCACAAGTTGGCTCTACTTCACGCCGGTATCCTGCGAGGCCGCGGTACCATCCCAGTCGAGTCGACCCATTCGAGGCTCTGCGACGTATAAAAATGAATAAAAAATTATAAAAAAAAATAATTAGATCACTTACACGCTGTTTTAATGGCTCCACCCTCAATCTCGCGACAGCCATCATGTTTAGCATATTAGTGTTTTTACCGGGACCTCAGCTTATTGGCATGCTGTTATGACGTCTCTTTGATCTTTGATAACCGGCTCCATCAACCGGGGATGCTGTAAGCATTATCACGTTAATCTAAAGAAAATAGTGAATGTCGAATTACGATAAAGGTATGGCGTGTACTTTTCTTCGGAAAGATTTTATTGGCAACGACTGCGTAGTTTAATGGGTAGTGTTAATGATTGCTTATTGGTCCTGGGTTCGAGTCCCAGTCGTGTCCAATGTTTGTATTAAGACAAATCATTGATCATCAGGTCTGGTCGTCGACTCCGATGCTTCATCAGATCTTATCGTTGCGTTTCATCAATTGCGATGACGACTGTGACCGCCTGGCTTAGTGGTTAGCTTACTTCACTGCTAACCCACGGGTCCTGGGTTCGAATGACAGCCGAAGTCTATATTTGTACAAAATCAAAAATTTATGGTTTTCGGGTCTGACGCCGCATCTTATCCCATAAGCGTTAAGGATACGGGTAGGTAAAGACGAGTGAGTGGTAGAGGATTACAACCTGGATGAAATGTCCCACCACCTAGGTGATGTGATGATGATGTAGCTAATGATTGGATTTTCTCACACTGTGAAGACATCGCCTGGCGCGAAACACGTATCCCGTATATATTGTCACATGCGTTGTTTTCAATGCGCGCACGATGACCTCAGGGTCTCTTACGTCGATGGTCTAAAATTCATTAAGTCAAATTAAACTCATTACATGCGCAGTTATCTCGGAGTCGGCGATAGTTGCATGTAGAGTTCGTGAAAGAAAACGCATGCCCACGGAAGCAAATTTTAATCCTAAATTATTACTATGCCGAATCTCCATCGAGCTGATATTACCGTGGAATAAATTTGAAAAAAATAATCACAATTCAATAAAATTAATGATTGAATGAAATTCATGAAAGAAACTTCTTTACTTTCGACGTAATAATGATAATTTCGTTTGTCAAATCTTATTAACTTGTTTTTTATAATCTCCCAGCGTTTCATAATGAGGCTGCTTTGACGGTGAAGAAACCGGCGGAAGAAACGAAAGTTTCCTCGTTTTTGATATTTATAATGTACATCATAAAATAAAAGTTATGGTCCTATAGCCAACTGATGTTATATATGTTATATATGATATATGTTCAGCAGTGGACTTCTGATAGGCTGAAATGATGATGATGAGGCAACTGAAAGCATGGCACAAGTATAATTAAGTAAAGCTCCTTCTGCCCTTAGATACCTGCAAATAACTTCAATCGAAGAAGCTTACAGATGTGCTGTCACCCCTGTGGGGTAAGACGAAATGCCCCACATCCCCGTAATTATCCTGGCTGACTATACCTTTGAAACCGGAAGACAACAGTTGTTAACCTGTTGTTTGACGGCTGAAATGGGTAAGTGGTACTACCACCGACTCCTGGGTAGAGAAGGAGCCTTGCAACCGAGTCATAATTTACACCTTCATCATAACTTATTTTACATATAAATCACGAAAGCTGAGTGGTTCATCAAAGAGAGGAAATTGACCGTTGAAAACCTGAGGTTCGTTCCTCTGTGCGGTGGACTCGTACAAATGAGCACTACATAACTTATCTATGATTTCTTTCTTTAAACTGGACTCAGAGACAACGACAGACGGACTCATTGCCTGTCACGTTGTTCAAACAAAGCTGCAGTGAAACGTGGGAAGAAACGACCACGCGTCCACACGACTGCCACGGATCTTGCCATGCTCATACCACAGGAATATGTTAAACTTACGGTTCTAAGTTTAACATAAAAAAAGCTCACCGAAAAGTTTTAAGAAAAGTGTTTATATTAATATTCAAATATGCCAATATTTAATGTATGAATACTTACTTAACGACTTGTAAATGTATGCCGACAGATTTGCATGTGTATGTTTAGCAAATAACGTAGTTAAAGACTGTATGTTTATTCGTCACATAACAAACGTTCTCAGAGCAGAAAAGGCGGTCGATGTATAATGCGCTCACGAAGTTCAAGATACGGATGCTGGATGGAACTTAGTTTTCTCATCAAAACTGAACGTTGACGTTGCTAAGTTAGGTTCAAGTTAGGGTTTCACACGTAATATAATCACAATAAGGGTGTAAAACTCTTTCGTATGTGAATAAGGGTGGCTTTGCTCTGGTTGAAATATAAGCGTATTTTCTTCAATGAAAATATAATATTGTTTCGGGAATATTCTGGAATAATCCAAAATTATAAGACGATCGTAGATCAGGGACTCTATAAGGAGCACTGGGTCGCGCTAAGAACAGTTCAGTGGTGAGTTCTGAAATAAGTGGAATAAGAAGATCACGAAGAAAAGGAACAGAAAAGGGATCTAAAGAAGCGGAAAAGGGGGGAAAAAGACAAGAAGTGAAGGCCAAGTGTCCAGGGAAGGAAAAAAAGGATTAATCACTGTCAGGAAGACCCGTTGATGTTCAAAATGTCGGCCCTTTCTCTCCAATCACGTAACAATATTAAGCAAGCTCCCTGACCGATAGGCTGTCGCGGTTCCTAGACACAGTTTCAAATAATCGACTTTTAAGGCAAATACCGAACGAGATTTATTTAACGATTCTATTTACTAAAGCAAAACCACGTTCACAAACTCCTTTCTTAAATACATAAATGGTATTTCATTAAATACACACCATTCCGTTATTAAAAAAAAAAAAAAGAACACTAGCAATGCTATTTAAGTAATATTACTAATATTTTACCTTCTAACGCTCAAACTAAGCATTACAGCTTGTATCTGGAGTGGAACGGTTCGCGACAACAGTCGAATGTCGGGTCCCATTAGGCTGTTGGCGCTTAAATTCCTCACTGGTTTAGATTCCGGATCGCCGAAGAAAATAATAAGGTCATAACAGACTATTGTGAAGATCATTGCACTGTTATCTCCGGAATTAAGTATATTTGCGTCCGCGCCTTTAACCCACAGGGGTGGGTAGAGATTACAGATTTCCATTAAGCTAGACACAGTATAACCACGAGGGCTTCCGCAATGTATTCATCATTTCGCGAAATCGAAAACGATAGGCTAGCCTCGTCACCGGAGCTTGCTTCCGGAGATCGACATTGGATTTTTGAAGCTTTATCCTCACCACGGGAAGAAAGTGAGGCGGTAAATTGTTTGGTTGTGGTAAAATCTCTGCATTGACTAATTCTGTAACTCCTTTAATTACTGTCCGAGATTTCTTGAAATTAATCTTTCGAGTATAGATCCTATCTCTATGCGCATCTAACACGTAATTTACGGTATTTTTTTCTAATTATACCCTGTGAAAGTTCATTCACCTTTTCGTACACTAGTCAAATAGGTAAGATGTTTTGTTAAACGCCATTATTTAAAACAATCATATTGATTTACCATAGAAGTATGTTTGTATATATTATAAATAAAGATTGAACGATTGTTTGCCGGATCCTTGTCTTATACTGATCATTGGCGTTCTTTTAGCTAGGTTATGTTTGATACATATTTAGTTTTCACTCTGCTATTGTTCAATAAAATAATTTTTACGTTGAGCCATGGAGGGCTCTTGCAAATAATGTCGAAACGTAATTACGTCTGACTCTATCTCAGACCCACGATTGTATCGTTGGTCACCTGGCCATAGGCGACAGACTCACTGCCTGTCACGTCCCAAACAAGCTCTGAAAGGTGGCTTGGAAGGTCTGAAATGTAGACCTCTGACCACCCCTTTATTAAGGAACTGGCCTAAGAGATATATATACGTATTTATATATAATATTTGCAGTAAACATTCCAAGATTCTTCTTTTTCCGAATTTTGTCAAAATTATTACATTTAAAAGTTAAAAGTTTAAGTGGTGTTAATACAACTCTATGTTATGCAGCGGAAACCATTCGTGAACGATTCGCACCACTCGCGGTCGGTCCGCAATAAGTCTGGATTTGTAAGAGACTAACACTGTTGCAGTCAAAACTCCGCGCGGGCAAACTTTGAAAAGTCCACTTTTTATATCGTCCACTGAAGAAAAGTTAAGGACGGAAATAAAAGCTAGAACTAGTTTGTGCTTCCCACAGTCGCTTAAAGCCTAAAACGTTGCAGTGAAATATTGTAATACGGTTTACGTAAAAATGTCTGCAATCCTGTGTGTTCTGTGTTGTAATTGAATTTGTACGCGGTAGAGCCTATCGGCGGCTTTTGCTGCTACTCGAATGGGCCGGCTCGACCGGGGCTTTATTTTCGTAGTACGCGAGCGATCTGGGTTCCATCACCACTGAAATTGGTGATAGAAATTTTATGAGCTTTATTTACCCACGTGCTCAGCGATGTAAGACAACATCGTGATAGAGCCAAGGCAGCTGTTGCTTTTGCTCGAATGAGCCGTCCCGACCGGGGTAGTACCACGACCACGCAGAATACCGGCGTGAAGTACAGGCATCTTGTGCTCCCCCGTTCCGTCTCCCGATTTTCCGTCCCGTCTCTCAAATATTATTAAAGGCCATCAACGCACCTGCAACTCCTCTGGTGTTGCGAATGTATTTGTGGGCTTCGATAATCACCTTCAGATGCGCCGCTTGCTCTGAGAAATAATTAAAAACTATTCCTAGGACTTGTGACGTCCGTCAATCTGCATTAACGCAGCTTGCAAATACTCCTAGCCCTGCGCAACATTTACTACATCATCATCATCATCATCATCATTACGGCCTATCACAAGTCAACCGCTCATTTTAGGCCTCCTCCAATGATTGACCACAAAGCTCGGTCCTGAGCCACCTGCATCCAACGATTTCCCGCAACACTGCACAGGTCGTCACTCCATCCTTTCGGGGGTCGTCCCACACTGCCTGTACATGGCTGCCACGTGAGAATTTCTTTTTCCCAACGGTTTTCAGTTCTGCGAGCTATGTGGCCGGCCGGTTGCCACTTCAGCTTGCTGATCTTTACGGCTATGTCGGTTACTTTAGTTCTGTTGCGGATATCATCCTTGCAGACTCTATCGCGCAGAGAAACACCGATCTGTCTTACGCTATGATTTTTTTTTAAGATTATACCCCTAATCGACTGTTTCGATAGGTTGTGAGATTTTCTTACACGTATTAAATATTCTGGTGAGATCCACCTTCTAAAAACTGTAAACGAATAAAAAGTCATATCACCAAAACGACAATTTCACACATTACTGCCGCATATCTGCTAATACCGCTCATGATCCGGGCATTATTGAAAATGCACATTTGATCTCCCGCAACGTACTGACGACGCTGCAAACCGTTTCGACTCAACCAGCCCCGCGCCCCCTCCGTCGATTCCTTTATACTTTTGTGTTGTTCAGATTACAAATAGATATTCACGGATATAAGAAAAAAAAAATTCAACACTTGATCTCTGATTGTGTTCTCTGAACCACTAGATATATATCTTTCCAATTACCATTGAGATTGATTATTCTTCTCCTTTAAGAAGTGCTGAATCACAGTAGGCTGTAAAGAAGGACATACTTAATTTTTCTCCAATTATTAAACTTCTGCGCCCGGCATATTCTGAACCCCAATATTGTAATAGCTGGGATAGTTTAATTTAGTTGTTATTTCCATAGCATAATGTCTTACGGTATTTTGCTGGAAAGACATACATAGAAACTATAGTTTAAATTAGGATAAGTAATAAATTTGAATAATATTAATAAATGTACATGTAACTAGACTAGACTGTATCTACTGGCTTTCCGTGGTTGCCTAAGCAATTAGGTTGACAACCCTTAATAAATAATTAAATAAACTATATTCGTTTTACAAAAAGCCATAAATGAACTATATTCGTTTCACAAAAAGCCATAAGAGCAATTTATAATCTTAATTCTGGAACATATCTCAGGGATAATTTTGAAGAAATTAATATTCTAACCTTGGCTTCCCTGTACATATATGAAAATTAAATGTATCTACATTAAAACTATTTATGTTTATGATTAGGATAGTGATACTCGTAGTGTAAATAAAATCATAATAAAAAATAAAGGAATTAAATTCAAATTTATTTAAGAAAATATTCACGCAATATATTGACGTGAAAATGTTATTATAATGTTAATGGATTTCTGTTGACCAATATTTCTATTAATTTTGTTTAATATTTCATTTAATTAATTAATTGAAATGTTTAATATTAATGATTACATAATGTGACAATCTTAATACTTACATATTTGCGAAACGAATATAATTCAACTTCTGTAACTAACCTATATTTGGTAAATAAATAACACAAGCCTGTGGTGTCTGTTACTGTACTCCACAGAGTCATACAACACATTTATATGTATCATAAGTAATGGACCACATGGATGGCGGTATCTCCTGGGAGTGAGTTGATCTCTGCCGATCTGTTTCTATAAGTTTTATTGTAATACTGTACTATAAAAAAAAATTGAGAAAGAATGCAGGAATAGGAAGGAAGGAGCACGGCTACGGAGTTTCTTTCGCCTGCATCTTCTCCGTCAGTGCTGTATGTAATGAGGCTCCTCATTACGAAACGGCTGTAGATTAAAAAAAATGTAAAATATATATATATATATATATAATATAATATTTGTTTATTTTCTCCCCACAAAAACAGACCATACATTATTATCTAATGAAAAATTTAATATACATTTAGATATCGGTGTGTCTAGACTAGGATGTGTGAGGAGCTGGTGTCTGAGATAGGCACAAAAAGCCTGTATTACAGATCACCAGGTCCCCACCCCACGAAAAAAACCAGAGCATTATTTAGCATTAGTGGTACTGGTGTTTAAACTTAATGTATTAAGAGCCAACTAATTTAAATATTATTGCCTATATTGTGTTAGGAGAAATATGCGATTTGATTTAATGTATTTCGATTAATGAAAGAGACTCAGAGTCTCTTCGGCAGTTCGACAGACTGATGGCTGAAAATTCATTCGACTATATACAGTCCCTGGTGCGAGACTACTGCGCTCACCAGCCCGATCGCCTCCATGCCATCTCCCATCCATGGCATGCCGTATTCTGTTGGCGCTTTAGTGGAAAGGCCATGCCCAGCTGTGGACTTTCCACAGGATGATAAAGTAAAGTAATAGAGTCACCTCTTCATAATCATACCGTATTATTTTTCACCCCCAAGACAATGCTTATGAATATTGTTCATATGTATTTTTTTTTAATTTCGTCTGAATGCTAGGATTTACTATAAAAAATTAGACGTATAATATATAAGCATTGGTATATCCTACAAATAAGGTACATAAGACTATTTTTTACGTGTGCGTAAGGCACGTTCATTATATTACACCGAACACCGGGCCTTCGCTCTCGCAAGTCTCTCTAGATGAAACTGTAAAGGCCTCCGGGCCAACAACGACGTGGATGGGTTTTAGTCGGTACGTTTCTCCTACCGTGATCCGAGTCCGACTTAACCCGCTGGGTGGCCTCCCGGTCAGCGACGTGTATGCGTCAAGTATTTTTCATCACAAAAAAAAACAGTATTTTATGGGTACAGTGTTTGTTACATCATAATATACCACAAACGCAAAATTTTATAATTCCTTATCTTAATCCTAGGGCTCCACTACTCTTAAGCAGTATGGCGCTAGTGAAAACTGCCACCCCATCTCACTCCGTGTAGTAGAAGCCGACTTATGGTAATGGCAGAAACATCATGCATTTGTTCTTATAGGCAGAAAGTTTTTTTTTTATATATATATTAAACGTTACCTGCCGCTGTAGGAATTTCTCCTGTGTCGCGGAGACAGTTTACATACATGAATTGCACATGGACAAACACCCAGACCGGGAACTATTATTTGTAGTCCATATAAATACTAGTCCCATGCGGGAATCGTACCCGCGACCCAAAGCGCGCAGCTAAACGCTTAGCCACCGAGCCGTAGAAGTTAAATTTTAGCCAACACGAGCAACGCACTGTGTCGGTAACATTCGAGCTGACTTCCGTGACGTCAGTCGCGGGCAAAGTGATGACACGCGAAGGGTTTCCGTCGGACTCCCTTCCGTCGGTGGTCGTAAGAAGGGGCCGTGGGAAATAGCAACGAGGAATGTTGCATCGAAATAAGATGTTCGTCATAGAAATAAGATAGCCGAAGGGCGGCAGCGTTGCTGGTGCGAGGTGTCCGAAACACCCTGCTGATGCCGCGGACTGCGATAAATGGTGAAACATGTAAATCAATTTTTTTTTGGGGTCGGACTGTTTTCGGCAGAGGACTTTTGAAGGTTGAAGTTGATTGTCACCTTCCCATTGCTGATTCGCTGTAAAACGCTTTATATGATGATTGGCGGGTACTGACGTAGTCCCAACACTGGGTACAATACATAAAAATTAGTTAAGCGTCTGTTCAGTTCCTTTAGACAATGTTAACCTCACGAGATTTGTGTTGTCCGTACAATTAGTTTTAGTGCCATCTGTTTGCAGTTACGAAGAAGGAAATTTATTTAAAAAATTGTGTAGTATTATGCATAATTTGATAAATGAAATCTCGTGAAGCTTGTAATATATTGTATAAAAAGTTTGTTGTAAAGAAATGTTGTACAGAAGTTCTATAAAAATGTGTCTAAAATATTTAATAATCTTGCTACTCGACGCTAGGTGGCTCTTATAGCAAATTACTGTAAACTTTTAATACAGTGCTAAAATATAATTTTAAAATCTAGATGAGAATAAAATGTAATCACAATATTGATAATAGTGTTGTAATGCCACATTTTTTCAATTACTTAGCATTAAATTAAAGAACAATTTTATTTATAATATTTAATTTCAGGCAAGAGATGGCGCCCATTCACAACTCTCTTAATAGTTGTTTAACAATAAAGGAATCTTATTTTTGTTCCGGAAAAGGGCTTTTGTCAAATGATTGCAAAACAATGAAGAATATCTTTGTTTACTCACTTTTGTTTATTATACAACATTTTTTTTAATTTTTACTAAATGATTAAGTGTCCAAAGTAGAGAACCTCGCAATTAATGAACACCAACTCTAATTATAGTAAATACATAATAATATCCATTTTTTTTTATTATTATTTGAACTAAAAAAAATGGAGCTAGTGGGTTTTTTATATAATAATATCTTATGTACTGAAAATGTATTATTATTGTTAGACAAATCGATATAACGCTGTAGGTTGACTAACGAAGCTCTGGTGTATCAACGAAGAGCAGCAAATTCATCTGAATTTCATCTTGTACTTCTTTCTCTCACTGCTGAACATAGTTCTTTCCGAAGAGATTAACGATGACTTACGGAGCCGAGACGTAGACCCTCGCTGCAGAACATTATATGGAAGCTTTAAGCTACGCTTGCTGCTTCTCCGCGTACTAGAAGCTGCAATAAAGATATTCGTAGCGGAACCAGGGGGACCGACGTAACCACAAGGTGCTGAAGTGGCAACGGGCCGGCCACATGGCTCGCAGAGCTCACCACCGTTGGGGAAGAAATGTTCTCGGAGTGGAAAACACGTACAGGCATACGCAGTCCTGCCCTGGTCAATGGATGCCGGTTCGTGGACTCAGGAACCGTGCTTTGTGACAATCTTTGGGACGGTACCTTCGCACCAGAGATGCTGTTGCACATCAGTGATCCGTGAGATTTGGGTTCGGATCGTTCGGTCCCCAGAACCTCGTCCCCAGTTAGCAGTAAGTATCGCGTGCCTTTGGATGAAAAGATGGTATAAATATTTTTTTAAGTCATTTTACTAATTCTACATTAATAATTGAATTAATAACGAAATTAGAAACCACTTAATTCGTTTTTGAACTAATGAATTAACTTCTCATTTGATTCAGAACCTTATTAAAATGACAAAGAAAGATGATCTATCACTAGCTGTGCCCCGCGGTGTTACCTGCGTTAGATATAGATTATACATGCCTGTTTCATACACATGTACCAAGGGAACGTTTACTGCTCACTCCTGTAGGTGGTAGCGTGATGTTAGGATGTTATAAAGCCTAAGAATTTTCTCAATATACGAGCTATCTAACGCAATTTTTTTTTATCTAACCTAGTAATTGCGTTCAAACACATCCTTCAGCTTAATAATATTAATAATTGTTGCCCGTTTTAAAAATAAATACAGCGTAAGAAGATGATACAGAAATTTAAGCCTATGTCCTTCGCAACACTGTCTAACTCCTTTACATATATATTTATTTATTTGAAACGAAATAATTATTAACGGATTTTATCGTGTTAATTAGCTTTATTGAAAAAACAACTGTGTTGTATTCGCGTAAATACAAGAAATCATTATTTTTGACAAGACTTACAGAGATAGAACATTATTATAATAACAATGTAGGTGATGTTAGTTGTATATGTAATGTCTGTATATAGCTGTAGTTGTGTCTGTATGTAGCTCAGGAGTAGTTAAATTTAGTAAATTAATTGAAACATATATAGAAGCATGGAAGCGCGAGGCCCCGCCCGTTCTTGTTTTTAAATAGAACCAGGATTTTTACGGTCACCTGTGCCGCCTGATTTGCCACGCTCCGTATGCGCGGTCACGGCTCAGCCCGCGCGCATGCATGTGGCCAAGTCATGCCTCTATATATCTTCACGCCTCTTAACTATGCCGCGGTAGACAGAACAATGAAGATAACCGACACCAATGCGTATATGACGTGATGTGAATTGCAGTCCGACGTCTATGAAACAGCCCACTGTTGAGCTTTACCACTTTTAGTGGGACAACGCTGTCAGAGAGAGAGTCTCAACACGTTTACTATTTTTTTTTTATAGAAACGACGGCAAACGAGCAAGCGGTTTACCTTATGGTAAGTGATTACCGTCGCCCGCATACATCTGCAACACCATAAATACTGCAGGTGCGTTGCCGGTCTTTACGGATATTTATGAGATGGGAGGGAAGGGAGAGGGAGAGGGAGTGGGCCTCCGGTTACCTCACTCACCGATCGAAACGCGGAAGCACAAGATGCCTCTACATCACGCCGGTATTCTGCGAGGCCGTGTTATCAACCCGGTCGAGCCGGCCCACTCGAGCAGCAGCTAAAGCCGCCGCTTGGCTCCACCACGTTAGGAAGTCGTCACGCGGTCGTGACGTAAGAGGAAGCAATCATAAGTGGCGAGTGCGTCGTAAAATCATTTGTCACAAGTATCGTTCTTGTATTTCACCGCGTCCATTAGCCCGCAGGGAATATGTTTATTTTGTTAATTAATAGCCTAAATAAATATTGTGGTGTAGGCAACTTTGAAAAACTTTTTCCATCTTCCCCCGAGCGGAAAGACATTTAGGCGGCGATGTGCACCATTTTACTTAAACTATGTTTAATCATTGTCAACCACACTCACATGGTACACATAACTATGTAAGGGGTATTTTATTTATTTACGTTTATAAAAGTATTACAAAGGGCGGACTTAATGCCTTTTGCCATTTTCTACCAGACAACCCGAGGCGTGGAGAGATATTGTAAAGGTGCATAACATAAAAGTTGTAAATAAAACTAAAATACACATATCTTAAGTAAACTTAAACATAAAGATATTCTATGACTTAAATAAACATATAAATTTATATAACTCATACTGATAAATGTAAACATACTTAGATACGTTCTAACAGAATAATTACGTATACATAAATATGAATATTTGTAAATATACATATACATATAAATATGTTAAGGAAACCACGACACGCATTTACGAACTCTTTTATTAACGTTTATCAATGATAAATAATTAGAAATAAATTTATTAGATAATTAGATATATATAGACTTATATATATTATAAATAGTAATATTAAAAGACCTGAAATGAAGGCTTTAAATGTTGCTTCTTTCGTTTTACAGAGAGACGATAATACATCTGTTTTTTTCATTTATTGTAAACCAAGAGTATAACTCTATTATATATAGATATATATATATATATATACATATATATATATATATACATACATCATACACAATATTGTTACAACTGGAATGACCGATGATATCAATTACGTCACTAAGTGGGACCTACCAGGACCAGACACTTTCCCAATGTGTATGTATTAAAATCAATATAGATTATTTGAGCCCTCAACGCTCTTGCAGCACCTCTGGTAATGCAGATGTACTTGGGCGCGACGGTAATCACTTACTATCAGCTGAACCGATTGCATGTTTGCCGCGTTTCCTACAAAAAAAAAAAAAACAGCTAAAGTGGCGCTAGCAATCGTCTAATGGTGTAAAAAACGGTAAAGTACCGGACTTTTTCATTGGAATTGGAGTGAAAAATGAGTTAAATGCTTAAGTTGCTACTGAAGCCCAGATACACCTGCAAACAACTTCAACATAAGGTTCGTTACCCCTGTGGACTAAGCTCTCCGCTTGAGATAACGTTTTGAGTCAGACAACCCTGCGAGATAACTTTTTTTATAGAAACGACGGCAAACGAGCAAGCGGTTTACCTTATGGTAAGTGATTACCGTCGCCCGCATACATCTGCAACACCATAAATACTGCAGGTGCGTTGCCGGTCTTTACGGATATTTATGAGATGGGAGGGAAGGGAGAGGGAGAGGGAGTGGGCCTCCGGTTACCTCACTCACCGATCGAAACGAAGAAGCACAAGATGCCTCTACATCACGCCGGTATTCTGCGAGGCCGTGTTATCAACCCGGTCGAGCCGGCCCACTCGAGCAGCAGCTAAAGCCGCCGCTCGCCTCCACCACGTTAGGAAGTCGTCACGCGGTCGTGACGTAAGAGGAAGCAATCATAAGTGGCGAGTGCGTCGTAAAATCATTTGTCACAAGTATCGTTCTTGTATTTCACCGCGTCCATTAGCCCGCAGGGAATATGTTTATTTTGTTAATTAATAGCCTAAATAAATATTGTGGTGTAGGCAACTTTGAAAAACTTTTTCCATCTTCCCCGAGCGGAAAGACATTTAGGCGGCGATGTGCACCATTTTACTTAAACTATGTTTAATCATTGTCAACCACACTCACATGGTACACATAACTATGTAAGGGGTATTTTATTTATTTACGTTTATAAAAGTATTACAAAGGGCGGACTTAATGCCTTTTGCCATTTTCTACCAGACAACCCGAGGCGTGGAGAGATATTGTAAAGGTGCATAACATAAAAGTTGTAAATAAAACTAAAATACACATATCTTAAGTAAACTTAAACATAAAGATATTCTATGACTTAAATAAACATATAAATTTATATAACTCATACTGATAAATGTAAACATACTTAGATACGTTCTAACAGAATAATTACGTATACATAAATATGAATATTTGTAAATATACATATACATATAAATATGTTAAGGAAACCACGACACGCATTTACGAACTCTTTTATTAACGTTTATCAATGATAAATAATTAGAAATAAATTTATTAGATAATTAGATATATATAGACTTATATATATTATAAATAGTAATATTAAAAGACCTGAAATGAAGGCTTTAAATGTTGCTTCTTTCGTTTTACAGAGAGACGATAATACATCTGTTTTTTTCATTTATTGTAAACCAAGAGTATAACTCTATTATATATAGATATATATATATATATATATATATATATATATATACATACATCATACACAATATTGTTACAACTGGAATGACCGATGATATCAATTACGTCACTAAGTGGGACCTACCAGGACCAGACACTTTCCCAATGTGTATGTATTAAAATCAATATAGATTATTTGAGCCCTCAACGCTCTTGCAGCACCTCTGGTAATGCAGATGTACTTGGGCGCGACGGTAATCACTTACTATCAGCTGAACCGATTGCATGTTTGCCGCGTTTCCTACAAAAAAAAAAAAAACAGCTAAAGTGGCGCTAGCAATCGTCTAATGGTGTAAAAAACGGTAAAGTACCGGACTTTTTCATTGGAATTGGAGTGAAAAATGAGTTAAATGCTTAAGTTGCTACTGAAGCCCAGATACACCTGCAAACAACTTCAACATAAGGTTCGTTACCCCTGTGGACTAAGCTCTCCGCTTGAGATAACGTTTTGAGTCAGACAACCCTGCGAGATAACTTTTTTTTTTTATAGAAAAAGGAGGCAAACGACCATGCGTCTGCTGAGACGGTAAGTGATCACCGAAGCCCACGAACAATCGCAACACCAGAGGAGCTTCAAATGCGCTGCCGGCCTTTAAGGAAAGACACTACTTATACTGGCACAGAGCAGTACACCATTCAAAGAGGAACTCATCAGCGGTTGCAGTGCTGATTGGTGCTGTCCTGATAGACTTCTTCTCCGTCTAGGAGTCGTCCGGGCATGTACCTCACGCTTACGCACTTCTGCCCGCCAAGCTCCAGTGAAATTAGTGTTGCGTTCCGTTTGAAAGAGAGAGACAGAGCCAGTATAATTACGGGCCTTTAGGTGTTCCTTCTCAGAACTCAGGGGTGACGAACCCATCAGATACCTTCTTCGATTGGTTGCCAACGAAAGTAGCCACTTTCGATACAATCCAAAAAGAGAAAGTTCCGTTCCGAGCCACGGTCTTAAACAAACACCGGTGTGAAGCCTAGTACATCGTCATTACAGTCTATCATATGTCCATTTCTGAACATAATCCTCCCAGAAAGATTTCCACAAAGCTCGGACCTGAGCCATCCTACATCCATCGACTTCCTGCAACACTGAGCCTGACGTCACTTCATGTGGGGGGGTTTATCTAAAATGCATTTGCCTTCACGCGTTTTCCACTGGAGAACGTTTTTCCCCAACGTTTGTCAGTTCGTTGTCGGTGTTTCACTGCGTGCTAGATCTCTGCGTACAGATAATTCCGATTAATGCGTGACACTTTTCAAATGTTTCTTCCATTATGTATTGTTTATTAGTATGTGGTAGAACCAAGCGGCGGCTTTAGCTGCTGCTCGTATGGGTCAGCTCGACCGGATTAATACCACGACCTCGCAGAATACCGGCGTGTATTAGAGGCATCTTGTGCTTCTGCGTTTCTTTCAGTGAGTGAGGTAACCGGAGGCCCATTCCCCGTTCCACTCCTTATCCTCCCTCCCATCTCCCAAATGCCCTTAAAGGCCGGCATCTCACCTGTGGCTCTTTTGGTGTTGCAGGTGTATGCGGACGACGGTAATCACTTACGACCAGGTGAACCTATTGCTCGTTTGCCATCTGCCCATAAAAAAAATGTGTAATGCGATCTGTCTTTTATAAGTGTATGCGTGCATGTGTTTGTATATGTATATGTAACACTGCCCCTTCTTATCTTAAGAATAAATTTCAGTATCTCTCTTCTACCCATGATAGGGTCCTTCGTTGCTCTGCTAATCATATGATAAGTATCCCGCAACATTTTACCCATTTTGTTGGTGGTCCCTTCACCGTTCAGGCTACACTTCTCTGGAACTCCTTGTCCGAAGACATTAGAGAAGCCACATATAAAATTTCTTTCAAACGATTGGTACGCGAACACATTTTAAAACCATTTGATACTTATTAGTATATATTCTGATTTATTATATATGTATGTATTAATGTGTTTGTATGTATATATCTGTGTTGGTATTTCTGTATATATTATAGTATGTATTTGTATATCTGAGTGTATGTGTAGATATGTATGCTTATACATTTATATATGTTTTAATTATGTAGTATATTTTTCAATTAGCCTTTTGATATTTATATTATTTTAAATTTGATGCACCTATCAAAACTTTTGTTCACGCCCTGGGTTGACTGTTAGAGAATGCCAAAAGGCATTAAGTCCGCCTTTTGTAATCCTTTTGCTGTACACAATAAAGTATAAATAAATAAATAAATATGTTTAGGTATATGTTTAAACGATACATGTAGTCTATTCTAAATATGAAGTTAACATTATATTAATATAGGTCTAACCCTGTTTCGCTTCACTACCTTAACTGCCCCAAAACACACTCTATTTTACCCAAGGTTAGGTTAGGTAGAAAACGCCATATAGCATTAAGCTCAAAGTGAAGCAAAGTAAGCCAAAGTGAACAGACATCTAGGCAAGCGTGTATCATCCTAGGCCTCATCTTCGCTTTCCATCGGGCAAGATTGAGGTCAAACGCAAGCCTATTTTCTCATAAAAAAAAAAAAAAAAAAAAAAAGCTCGCGTTTCGTACAGTTTTTTGGTGGAATAAAGAATAAACTAATAGTAATAAATACCACCCATGCAGACGACTACATATGTAAATAACCCAATAATAATTAAACTAAAGTTTCGCTGTACGGTGTCACCGGCGTGGCTCAGGTGCTCTGCTAATACTGTTTGAGTGACTAGTCCTTTTCACCGCGTAGAATGACCACATCGCGCGACGCCTGTAACTACATAGAATATTAAACATATTCAAACAACGCCCGCGTGCGAAGCTTACGTAAGTTAATGGGAGAATCGGAGAATCATAGAATACAACCAAACAATATAAGATGAATATATTAACATAGCCGGCCACATAGCTCGCAGAACTGACAACCGTTGGGGAAAAAAGGTTCTCGAGTGGCAGCCGCGTACAGGCAAACGCAGTGTAGGACGACCCCCCACAAGATGGAGTGACGTCCTGCGCAGTGTTGCGGGAAGTCGATGGATGCAGGTGGCTCAGGACCGAGTTTCGTGGCAATCTTTGAGGGAGGCCTATGTTCAGCAGTGGACTTCTGATATGCTGAAATGATGATGATGATGATGATGATTATATTAACATATCGATACACATCCATACCTGTATGCAGCGGGATATAGGTATTTCCTATAGGATTTGCATTCTTGTAGCATTTGGAGAAAGAGATTTATAGAGCTTAGGTGTAAGCCAAGTGCCAAAATCTTTTTTTTTATTTTTTTTATTTAGAGGCCTTTGTCTCCAAGGATAAGGAGCCTCAGCGCTATCTAAACTTATCATCTGCAAATCAAAAAAAATATTTTAAATAAGCGAGATGCAAAATTATGTTTACCACAGACGCCAACCGTCTCCTGCACTTGGTGGATCCTGCTAGCAAACCAACGAGGATCTGAAAGACGGAATTGACTGAGGCCAAATCTCACAGACTGGAGGTGGGGAACAGCATCGCCAGTGTCAGGGTATCAGCGCTGCGTATTTGTACGTGGTAGAGCCAAGCGGCGGCTTTTGATGCTGCTCGAATGGGCCGGCTCGACCGGGTTGGTACTGCGGTTTCACAGAATACCGTCGTGAGAAGAGGCGTCTTGTGCTTCTGCGTTTCGTTCGGCGAGTGAGGTAACCGGAGGCCCACTCCTCCTGCTCAGTACGTGGGTAACGGTAATCACTTACCATCGGGTACCGTCGTCCACGTACATCTGCAAACACCAGTGGAGCTGCAGGTGCGTTGCCGGTCTTTTAGAATATTTGGAGGTTGGGAGAGAGGCTCCGCCATTTTGACGACCTGTCATTGCTGGAGCAGTGTAGCATCTGACAAAATATTGCAAACAGGAATTTCTCTCTCTATACATTTTTTTATTTATTTAAGTTTCATGCACAAAGTGGTACACATGGCGGACTTAATGCCTAGAGGCATTCTCTCCCAGTCAACCATTAGGCTAAGCAGAGATAAACACGTAATAGAGGCGATACAGCTAACAGAATAAAACAAGTAAAAGGGTGTAAATATCAAAATATATAGTTACACAGATAGGTAAATACATACATAGATACATACATACATACATATATTCAGAAAAATCATTTCTGAAGATGGCGCTTCTACGCATACAGACCATCATCATACTTTGAATGTTTCTACTAATCATTACATATATACAAAATGTAAATTACACATCGGAGGAAAAGACGTCCTCCCCAGGTTTTCGTGAACACCCGACCTGGCTGGCAACCATTTTCCTTCACACCTTCATCCGCAAAAATACCATGAGCTTGTAGTTTCAAAAATCAATTCCAGTTCTCTGACCTGTATTGTGTGTGAGCTAATTATACGGAGGTTTTTAACCCGACTTTAACAAATTGCTACAAAACTCCACCAGCCGCGAATTCTTTTTAATTTTTTTATAAATTTTTTAAATATTTTGTTCTTCAATTGCTTCTCGTTTTATTCATTTCTACTTAATGATTTTAAGTAGATAAATTAGGTACAGATAAAATGTGACAGTATTTTATAATTTAAAAAAAAAAACTATTACGAATTTTCGAACGACGTTGGAATTTGTTATTTCTCAGTCTGCACTTGCAATTCCACTGGCTGTTGATATAATGACATTGTTAAAATTAAAAAAAAAACTTTATAATAATTTAATACTATGTGATATTCTAATAATTTTGTAAATTGTAAAAGAAAATACAAAAAAAAACATACATATAGATCTCGACAGCCATAAGAGATTTTAATATGCCTAAATTAAATATTAAAGACTTTGACTTAAGATGTTAAATTGAAAGATTTAAAAGAGGCAGTAATATAAGCAGGAGATAACCATCATGGTCATTGTGAGATGAATATCCTCGTGAACACAGAACACTTGTTATTGTTGAATACGGGATGAAATCCTAAGTGAAGTTTTATTATAGTAATATAGATTGGTTGGAATATTAGACACCCTGGGACAATGCCAATATACCCGATTGGAACCTATAATCACTAACGTCTGTCACTGATAATTAGTAACAGATTTCCGAAACCAACTTTTCTCCTACGCGGGAGGTACGTGAAAGGTCGCGAGCCGGGTTGCTTAGACTTTTCCCTGGTCGCCACTTACGACACCCACGGGAAGAAAGCGTGTGACAGATTTTTCGGCCGATACCACACAGCACTTAACGCAATCTCCCGCCGAAAAGCATTCACTGTACAGTTTTTTTTTTTTTTTTTTTCAACCATTTGTAATACAATTGTGCAGTTTCCAGTTACGAATGGCCCGGCCATTGGGACAACACAATGGACGTAGATGTGAAAATTAAAAACTTATTGAAACGCACTCCGGTATACTAAAAATTTCTAGTGAAAAATCTACAAATAGGCGTACTTCATATGTCAGTGATTAGAGCTGACACTGTTCATATATCGATATATAATATAAATGCGTGGGGGTAATTCTACTGGGCAGTAGACTACTTCTCTGCCCGGGAGTCGTACGGGTAACTACCACCCTCTTACACATTTCTGCCACCGATCAGCATTGCGTCTGCTGTTGTGTTGTGGTATGAAAGTTATAGAGAGCCAGTACAATAACGGGCCTCTAGCCATTGTATCTCAGTCCTCAGGGAGGACAACGCTTGTGTAACTTCGTCTTCATCATTTCTTTCAACATCTTCGATTAAATTTATTTGCAGGTGTTCATGTGCTGCAGTACCTACCATAAGGTCCACTGTTAACTACTTTTTTATCGTCAGCCAATTTTAGTCCACAGCTGAACACAGGCTCCTGCAAGAAAACTCCAGCAAAAGCCGGCATAGATCTCTTAATAGATTCGCCCATCACTACGCCGGGCAGGCGTATCGGAGTACGCTCGTAACGCTTCCTGCTGGAAAACGAACATTTCTCTGGAGACCGATTAAGAATGGAGCAACCCTTGGAATTAGCCGAACTCAAATATGAGTGGAACGATTTAGAACTTGTAACTTTGCAACGACACATTTAGAGACCACCTTGCACCACTTTTACTAAATGCCAACTTCACCTGGACGCAATGCATCCCGCTAACGAGCAGACGATGCTCTAGCCGATCGAATGATAGCGTGATGTATGTACGTATATATTCACGCCTTGTTCCCAACGAGGTGGACAGAGACAATCTTTTTCCACTTGCTACGGTCCTGACATACGTCTTTCGCTTCTTCCACTTTTATCAATCTTCGCATGCATGCTCGTTGGTTTAGAGTACTCTTGACCTGGCCTTTTTTCAGAACGTCTCCGATTTGATCGTGAAATGTTCGCGTGGGTCTTCCTCTCCCGTCTCTACCATTTACACTCGCCTCGTATATTTGTCATCCTACGTTCATTACAGGTTTTGGGAAACCTAACCTCGCAGACTAGTGATCTAACAGTATATCTGACAGGGTTTTAAAGCCGGAAAGAATCCGAAGGACGCCATGTGAACCTGCGCTGGAGCAATGTGGCGGACCCTTTTCGGCACTAAAACCTTCAGCAGAGACGAATACAATAAATAACCTACGTGACGGGGTTGTATCAGTTTTTCAAAGCTTCTGTACGACATCGTTGGTCAGGACATTGAGACGCTGATAGACTCTTCACCTGTCACTTTTGGTGCAAAGTGGGCGTAAGGACTAAAATAAATTTCTAGACTTCTAACCACCCCAGTATTGGATATACGTGAGAGCTTAATTATTTATTAAATCATGATTTTAAAGTACTTCATTTGGTTTTTTAAACGTGGTAGAGCCAAGCGGCGGCTTTGGCTGCTGCTCGAATGGGCCGGCTCGACCGGGTTGGTCCACGGCCTCGCAGAATACCGGCGTGAAGTAGAGGCATCTTGAGCTTCTGCATTTCGTTCGGTACGTGAGGTAACCGGAGGCTCACTGCCCCTCTCCATCCCCCTCCTCGTCCTCCCTTCCATATCAGAATCTCAAACATATCTGCCTTAAACAATCACAGTAACTGTTTTTTTTTATGGGAATCGAGGCAAACGAGCATGCGGCTCACGCGCCACCTCACTCGGCGAACGAAACGCAGAAGCACAAGATGTACTCTACTTTGGTAATATTGCCAAATGATATTACAAGAAGGTTATGTTTAACTGTGGCAAAATTAAATACAATCTTTCCCAAATAAAAGTTTTAAATAAAAAAAAAACATTTTTCGTCGATATTTCTGACAACACTAGAATAATTTGAAGCACTCTAGCGTACCTGCCGTTCGTGAAAATGTTCTCATTCATAAAAAAAAAATATGTAGCATATTTTTGTGAATTTCGCAAATACAAACACTCGTATACATTTGCCATTAAAAATATTTGGGTAAAAGGCAGCACGGACGGCCAACTCATTGAGTATGTTAATATGAAAATTTTATGTTTAACACTGGAAGAAGATGAGTTAAAAATATTGGATGCATACACCGAGTGATATCGTGGAGTATCGACACAGAGAGATGGTTTTATAAAAAATATTTTAATGAAAATGTAGTTAATCGGTGCCAATTTCTACGCTGCTTATAAAATAGTTATTAGATCACGTCACTAACCCTTGCCTCTACTATAATCAATACATATTATAGCTAATATATGTAACTCAAAACGCTCCGGTAGCTCAAGGGCCTGGTGTTGGCTTTCATTCTCAAACTCCGGAAATGATCTGGACGCGTTTCCCCGGTGCCTTAAAAGTGCTGAATTTACCGCGTGTTCGGTGGTGAAGGAAAACATCGCGAGATAACTTGCGAACTGTTATATATACACACTGTATGTATTAATGCTCACTGCCCCTAACACTAGCCTTGTCAGCATTTCTGATTGTTCTCGCGTTCATGATTACATTTATACTACTACATAGAACAGAGAAAGCCAGTTCGATTCCAACATCCGAGCGTGACACTTGTCATGCATTTCTTGCCCAGTTAAATACTTTAACTTAATATAATTTCTATTTTAAAAATCCCTTCGGCAAATACCGCATAACAGAACGAACGAAGTCCGAGAAACATATGAGAAATAAGAGGCTCGTGTAACTCAATAAACGTGAGAGAAGTGAATCTTCTAATCACTTGATAATAACTATAAGAGTATATTAAAGAAAAAAAAATTATCTCCAAGGCGACAAATGAGCATGCGGTTCAACTGATGGTAAGTGATTACTGTCGCCCACGAACATCTGCAACACCAGAGGTGCTGCAGGTGCGTTGCCGACCTTTAAGGGTATGTTAGAGATGGGAGGGGGGATACTCTACTTCACGCCGGTGCTCTGCGATATATCGAAGTGTTTCAACCGTGGTCGAGATATGGTGATATAGAGGTGAGCCAATCCACGTGAGAAAAAGAAGCAGAGTTTATTTCGCTAGTCTCTTCACCCTCAAACTGGCTCACCGTGAAGTGGTAGATTAAGTATAACAAAAGAAATATTAAAATTCAGTATAGTCCATACGCGAAAATCTATAACATTAGACTCGAATCCAAGACAAGTGAACGCTGAACGCCGAGGCAAGTCGTTATGGTGGCAATATCGAAGGAAGGTTGACGTACGTTGATAGGGACAGACACATAGTCCTGCTATGTATCTACATAACGATCTCATGTATTTTCTTCAATTTTAGTGGTTACTGGTGAACAGTCCCCACGGGACGTGAAAGCGAAAATCAAACGCGATAAAATATTAACGTCTGCTTACCCATGGGTCTCAGCAGTCAGGTAGGCTGAACACTTGAGGTCGCTGCTTAACATATAATTTAATTAAAGCCGCGATAGGTCAGACGGGATTCCCCCCTCAACGTACGAAACTGAATACAGACTTTTAGTTAACCGCAAGAATAACTCAAATGTATAATAAATGAACATTTCAATTACATACTCGTATTTAGCACGTACTCTGCGGCGAAGGAAAACAAGGTAACCTGCATGCCTCAGAGTTATGCTGCTCGAATAAATGTAAATTCTGGAAGCGGATGCAACCACTGGAACAGCGTAGGCTCAAAGAACGGAGGCACCTGGCAGTCGGCCGTGTAAAGGCATTTAATATAACTTTTTCTATATCGGCACGGTGGTGTAGTGGCCAAGCGCGGCGATGCGGGACGCAGGTTCGATTACCGAACGGGACAAGTTTTATTTAGATATGTAAACTGCGTCCGCGACACAGGAGAAACTCCAACAGAGGGAGGTAAGGTTTTTCATAAATAAATTAAAAATAACCTGTCGTGACCGTGACGAATACTATGGGTGGTTGGGTATGTGATCAGAGGTCTGGACAGTTATTTTAGTAGTTTCGCTCCAATATTCAGTCAGGAGTTTATTGTGAACAACGTGACAGGTGGCGTGCCTGTCTCAATGTGCAGAACAACGATACAAATCGAACTTCAGTCTTCTTATTCAGAGGTAGAACCCATAAACACTCTGCTGTCGTGGCATTTAATATAAGTAATTAATACTTACTAATATATAAAATGCTTTGTATATATGTATGTATGTACGGGTTTAAATTAAAAGCAATTTCACACATTTGTCATCAAAACAAAAAGTGTTCGTCTCTGTTAGAGGAACCGCATTACGAATAGGTGATAAATTGTATAAAAAAAAAAAAAACACTACTCGAAAATGTCGATTGAAACTCGAAATGATCGATTTGCTCGATCCACTACGTGGAGGGTCACGTCATAATGCGTTTTACACGTTCGACAGTTACTTTACGATTTATATCATTGACCTGACACATTGTTCCAAAAAGGATTTGTTGAAAGGAGGTTTGTAAGGGCTATAGCAGTCGTATAAGCTTATTTCATACGTTTTTTTTTAATTATTACTAAATAATAAGAAACGAGTGACGTTGGTATTTAAAAAAAAAAGTAGCTTTCACGATGAACACGGTAAACCCGATACCGGAAAGGGCAAAGGTATAAATAGACATTTGTTTTAGACGTTAAATCTTACTTTTACACCTGTGCGTATTATTATTTTAAACAACATATCGGGGTCAGGGCATACAA
The DNA here is from genome assembly GCA_029286595.1 of Bhutanitis thaidina. Taxonomy (NCBI): domain Eukaryota; kingdom Metazoa; phylum Arthropoda; class Insecta; order Lepidoptera; family Papilionidae; genus Bhutanitis; species Bhutanitis thaidina. Next base: position 4,678,115 of record JAGSMS010000021.1, on the reverse strand, counting down.
ATCCTACGAAAATCTACGAAATACTCACCGGCACGAGCACGTACTTCGAAGGCGGGTCCCTTAACCACTCGCCTATCGTGGCTTAATCGGGATATTTTTAAAACAGAGCATTGAATATCGGCGTAGTCGCTTTTGACAAATTCCTCGGTTAAGTGTCCAGTTTGCATCGCCGCGGGCTCCCAGCGCCATTATTTTCGTCGCTACAAACCCGTGAATGCACTTAAAGTGTTGACCGCAAATAATGTAAAGCTGCATATTCACTCTTTGTACATGTATATATTCACGCCTTGTTCCCAACGGGGTAGGCAGAGACAATCTTCTTCCACTTGCTACGGGTCCTGTCATACGTCTTTCGCTTCCTCCACTTTCATCAAACGTCGCATGCATGCTCGTTGGTTTAGAGTACTCTTGACCTGGCCTTTTTAAAGAACGTCTCCGATTTGATCCTGAATTGTTCGCTTAGGTCTTCCTCTCCCGACTCTACCATTCATACCATATTCACTCTAGCCAGGGGAAATTATCACAGTAGACAGTTGCGATTTGTTTTTTTTTTTGGTGGAAATGAAACAAAAGGCAGTGTTCGCCTTGTTTATTACTGGCTGTAAATAAAAAAAATAATGTAGTATGGTATAGGCAGTGTTTTGCGATGTAATCTGTAGCGGTGTCTGACAGCAGTGTCTATGGTTTGAGCTGTCAGAGAGCTATATCTTTTAAACCGTAATAGATAATACGGAAATAATATCCTAACAAAAATAAAGAAAAATAAAAATTAAGGTCCTCTTAAAAGAAACCTATTTTCTGAATGTTTTTTTTTTGTTTTGTTCTACCATAAAAACCGTAATACATAAAATGGTCCAATTTGCAAACATTTGGAAATTTCTTAAATAGATGGAAAATCTACATAAGCTTGTAATGAAAACGTTTATTCTTTTTTTATGATTCACCCAATTATGCACCTCTAGGTTACTAAATTGTAATCGAAAATCTCATACCTTAAATAGCCTGTACTGTGTTGAAGTTTAAGGGAAGTCACTGATGGTTTTCAATTTTTCACCACTGCACTGGATTTCGACTGAAATTCATTGCAGTGGTGAAAAATGCTCCCACAAATGATCATTATTGCTTAAACGTGTTAACTTAAATTCCGATTTTTATATCCCATACTTGAGAAACACAGTACTTTCATACTGCTTAAATTAAGTAAAGTAGCAGCCTGTAAGTGCCCACTGCTGGGCAAAGGCCTCCTTCTCAAATATCTGAAATGGTTTTGGAGCCGGGAAGCGCTCGCCACGCTGCTCCAGTGCGGGTTGGCGGCCTTCACATATCCTTGAAGCAATATTTTTTATTATTTCTCAGACATGCAGGTTACCTCGCGATGTTTTTCTTCACCGCTGAGCACAATTGCTATAAACAATTTTAGTGATGCCGGCACCGGGGATCGAACCCAGGTCACTCGCGCTCTATGAAACCAAAGCTAGCGCTCTGACCGCTAGGCTACCACGGCCCTCATACTGCTTACCTAATCCCATTTAATCTCTTTTCTCACAATATTCCTTCTTAGCGGAAACTAAGCCTAAACCCCGCCAGGAACCAGCCAAATAAGAAGTTGTAGAATTTATCGTTTCTAAGCCCCCATGTGACGTCGCAAGTTCGAGCCCGCCATTCGACCATTGTCGTGAACCACTCCAGAAGCAAGCTGTAATGCTTGGTTGGAAGGTTAACAGGAATGTCAGTAATGTTCTTAAATAGCATTGCTAGTATTCGTTTTTAAAAAACAAAAATTCGCGATAAGTCAGGGTTCTATCGCTTTTATACATATAGATTTGTTGTCATGATATAGATATAGGTGTGAGTCTGTGTGCGTGTAGTCATTGTAGGGTTGTACATATATCCTTATAAATATATGCTTAGAAGTTATTGTGTAATGTATAAAATGTAGTTGCCGACACAACCCTATATTGTAGGAACTATTATTACATACTCGTGCATGCTCGTTTTGCATCATGTAACTGTCAGACTTACGTACTTACATCTATGTATAAACATATTTTCGTAACTAAGATATTATTTTAGGTTTTTTTTAAAAAGAAAAACATATCAGACTGAACTTTAAGCGAACAAAAAATCTGTAGAGTTGTTACCAATTCTTGGTTAGTAATTCGTTGTTATAATGGATATGATAGAAAAAATATCTGTCTGTGCTTTTAGAACATATTCCCCTCTACACACTTCTACCTTAGTCCTCGATGGAGGCTCCTTTTCTGCCCGGGAGTCTGGATAAGTAGCACCCTCATTCCCGTTTATGCCAATAAACAGCAGTGTAAAAACTGTTCTGTCCCGCTTCGAAAGGTACAGAGTGCCAGTGTAATAAGCCTGTGTGCCATTCCACCTTAATCCTCAGAGGTGACAACGCATCTGTGAGCTTCTTCGATAGAAGCTGTTTGCAGGCGTCCATGGGCTGCAGCGGCCCAATCTTCAGTTAGACTGATAGCTCGTTTTTCACCCCGATGTAATAAAAAAAAAGCGGAGATAACCCGGCGGAGAGACGAAGAGTTGGTTGAAGAGTACTATTTGGTTACGCTGAATCCTGAATCCGTATGTATGTTGCCATTTCATGAAAAGACTTCAGGTTCAACTCGGACACACGTGAACTTATTCAGGCTAATGAGGAAATAAGAATAAATTCCTCCTTGTAATATGTCACTTTCTATTCCCACTTAAATATAATTTACTTATTAAACATACTTTTCAAATTAAAAAAAAACCTAAGTAAAGTCTTATAATACCATATTTACTACATTTTGGTAAACTAACAAAAAAAAAAAACAGAATCAACGTATCAAAATTACAAATGCATTCCCAGCTGAAACTCTTCTAGACTTTCGTTTCATTCAAAATTTTCGTCTAACAAAACGTGCCTACGATTCCCGTTCGTGCTCCGTTCACTCGGTTAAGTTCTCACTTATACTTCTCACTTAAAAATTTTCTTACAGAAATAGATCATTAAAAGTTATAGTACTAACGGCAACTCCGAAAGCTCGGGAATCTAGAAAAATGTGGATCCGGTGACTCGGGAATGCCTTGGGCCGTACCAATTAGCGGTGTCCGGACCCGCGGCCCATTGTCGACAATCCACCCCCTGTACGCGCCAGCTTAATAATACCTCGAGTTTGGAAAGGAGCATCTATTTTTGCATGTTTAGTACGTATCGTGGTTATTAAGTCTTCGTCTGTACATAATGCGCACGAACGTGTAGTTTTGAAATTCAAATTTCGTTTGTTCCATTGTCATGTATTTTACAATGTACCACCGTTTCTTAATGGGGTTCCTCCTGACGGAGAAGAAATAGCCGCAAGAAACACACGGAGGTATCCCTCTTTTTTTTTTACATATTTTATACAAACAGGATTATACAATTTAAATGAAACGAATAGTCTCACAAACAATTGAAGTACAGCATTTAAAATAGAGAAAAATAAGAAATCTCTTGTAGGATTTGCAAACCCGAGATTGTCTGCAGACCCGAACATCTGTTCAAAAGCATTACGCATGTGGCAGCCATCGCGCTTCTAAACTGTATTAAAGGGAAAGGCTTCTAGAAAGAAGAAAGAAAAGCCTTTAAGTTCCCACAGCTGGGCCAAACCGTCCTTCTCAAATATCTGAAAGGGTTTTTGGAACCGGAAAGAACCCACCGCGTTTCTCCAGTGCGGGTTGGCGTCCTCCACATATCCTGGAAATAATATATTTTTATTATTTCTCACACATGCAGATTTCCATTCGATGTTTTCCTTCACCGCCGCGTAAGTGATAAATAGAGCACTTAAAATTCCTATTAATAATTAAGACGCTGCCAGCCACCGGGGATCGAACACCAGGTCACTCGCGCTCTATGAAGCTAATGTGAGCGCCCTGATCACTAGGCCATGTGTGTCGTCTCTTTATGCTACGCCAATAAGTAAGTAAGTAAGTCTGTCTGTCGTTCTTTGCTTGGCGGCAGACTTTCTCTCTACCTAGGCATGGTCTGAGTAGGCAGGTGTTGTGCTGCGGCTTGAAAGTTTCTGGGCTGTGAGGCATTTTATCTTAGTTTCGATTGATTCGATTTTAAATTGTTTGCAGGGTGCAAAAAGTGTCCATATGCTGCAGGCGCCACTTTTTGTTTATGGGAAAAGCGAGAAACGAGCAAGCGGTTCACCTGATGGTAAGTGATTACCGTCGCCCACGTACATCTCCAACACCAGAGGAGCTGCGGGTGCGTTGCCAGCCATTTAGGAATGAGGAGGGGATGGGGAGTGGGCCTTCGGTTACCTCACTCACCGAACGAAATACAGAAGCACAGGATGCCTCTACTTCACGCCGGTATTCTGCGAGGCCATGGTACCAATCCGGATGAGCCAGCCCATTCGAACAGCAGCAAAAGCAGACGCTTGGCTCTACCATGTACAAAAATAACCATCAGGTGGAATGTGAGCTCGGTTCTCGCTCCAGTTCAATAAAAAAAACCAAGAATGGTAAGTACATGTATGTGGCGATGCATATTGAAAGAGATAGGTAGCAGGACTCCTTTTCTGGCCTAGGAGCCGTCTGGATTGCCTATCCAGAAAGCTCGCCTATTTCTGCCGCTATATAGCAGTACACACTCTGCTTGTGTTCGGGCTCGAAGGGTATAAGGAGCCAGTAGAAAGAAAGAAACACGTTTATTCATGGTCTAAGACACAACGCATATTGGATGGGATTTGGAAGGAGGAGGGTGTGGGCCTCCGGTTACTTCACTCGCAGCGAGAGACGCAGAAGCACAAGATGCCTCTACTTCACGCCGGTATTCTGCGAGGTCTAATAAATATATATATTGATCAACCTAGTAAAGTAGTTTGTAGTATATTTTGTAGAGAAGGCGATTGGTTCGCAATAGGTTATAGAAATCAAGAACTGTCTAAATACACTCTCTATGTGAATCCACCGCGGCCCGAACAATCACTCTGTGACCTACCTTGGCGTTTTTTGGCCTGCAACGCACCTGCAGCTCCGCCGTTCCGTGTTGCTATGTTCATCATCAGGTGAGGGTGATCACTTTTATTTATGCGGTAAACACTCGTATGAAAAAAAAAAACAAATATATTATCATTAACTAATGCATCACTGTAATAAACCGCTTCAGCGCGGACCCCGGACCCAGCACGGGTCTACGTAGTAGCTACGGACCTCCAGCCCTACGTAGCCGTGGTAGCCCAGCGGTCAGAGTGCTACCTTTTGTTTCGCGAGCGACCTGGGTTTAATCCTCGCTGCATTTACCACGTGCGATGGAACTCGTTAGTAATATTTGTTTATTAGTTGTTTATTTATTTATTCTTTATTGTTAGCCTTAAGCTTAAGGTTACAATGGGCGGACTTAATGCCAAGTGGCGTTCTCTACCAGTCGACCCTTGTTATGGTGAAAGGTAGTTGGCAGGTACAAAACAAAGAATAAAAAAAAACTATAGGTACACTTTTTTTTTATGCGAAAGGCGGCAAACGAGGAATAGGTTCACCTGATGGTAAGTGATTACCATCGCCCACATGCATCTGCAACACCAGAGGAGCTACAGGTGCGTTGCCAGCCTTTGTATTTGGACGATGGGAGGGAGAATGAGGAGTGGAATGGGGAGGGGGAGTGGGAGTGGGCCTCCGGTTACCTCACTCACCGAACGAAACGCAGAAGCACAAGATGCCTCCACTTCACGCCGGTACTCTGCGAGGTCGTGGTATTAATCCGGTCGAGCCGGCCCATTCGAGCAGCAGCTAAAGCCGCCGCTTGGCTCTACCACGTTAAAAACGACTCCAATAATAATAAGTTAAGTAATACATATATAAAAGATACATAAATAAATATAATAAAAATCGAAAATAGATAAGCCGAATATAGTCAATGATCCATTAGGTAATCACGAACTAGACTCTTAAATGATTTCCTGTTAGGACCTGCTTTAATGTTATCGGGCAGGGCGTTCCAGAGGAGTGTAGCTTGAACACTCAAAGAAGAGTTATAGTATCTGTATTATGTTGTGGAATGCGAATTTTAAGTTGGTTAATGGAACGAGGCTCTCTGTCATGAGCAGAATAAAGATATTGGAAATTATTCTTCAGATAAGAAGGAGAATTAGGATCAGTTAATACAGAATACAATAAACACAGAAATAATTGTGCCATTGAAACACAAAGACGCTTGATAAGTTTATAGTATATAGGCGTTGTCTGCTTGTTAAATTTCCTCCTGGCTCGTGTACACGTTTTGTAACATATGCCGTATTGTTCATGGACAAACATCCAGATTCGAAACAATTATCTGTAGACAGACGTACAGATATTTGTTACTTTAGGGAATCCTGTTCCTGTAGCGCCGTAACCAATCGCTTTGCCAGTGCCAAGCGAGCTAACTAAAATGTTAAATAAGTTCAGGGCCTTTAATTTCAACTTTATTTAAATATTTAGGAAAAATGTAGACACATTTAGCTCTTATTAATGTCTAAGTTTGCAGAAGTCGGCTGTTATTTTTTTTATAAAAGAATGGGCGAACGATCACTCTGTATAAAGGTAAAGAAAATAAAAACATTTTTTAATCTCATTGCCCGTTGTCGATACACAATGGATAAGATAGGGTGTCAGATTATATAAAACAGCTTATCAAAAACGAATTATTCAGATAGACGGTGGCATTCAATTTTTGGTACCTAACCATTTAGTAATGATGTTAAAAAAATTGATAGTTCTATGTGCCAGGCCTCCTTTTCTGACCGGAAACCGTCTGCTTTTTTTCTTATTTCAGGTCATTGGGTCATAGTTTTCGTAGAAATTTAATATTACAAAACATATAGTTTTGTAGTACTTTAATTAATATTAACTTATAAAACTATATTAGTACCAGTTTCTGAACGTGGTAGAGCCAAGCGGCGGCTTTAGTTGGTGCTCGAATGGGCCGACACGACCGGTGTTGTACCACGGCTTACAAGAATAGCGGCGTAAAGTAAAAGCATCTTGTGCTTCTGCGTTTCGTTCGATGCGCAAGGTAACTGTAGACCCACTTCCTCCTTTCTCAACCCCTTCCGAATATTCTTAAAGGCCGGCAACGCATCTGCAGGTCATCTGGTATTGCAGATGTACGTGGTCGACGGTAATCCCTTCCGACCAGGTTAGCCGCCTGACCTCTATTACCATAAAAAAAAAAACTTAAACTAGTATGCCTTCCTCACCTGCAGGTCCCACCCACCCTGCTAGCAAACAAACGAGGCTCTGAGGACCGAAATTACCAACCAGGACCAGGGTACCAGGACTTGGGTTCGCTAGAAATTAGAAGTCCCGCAGACTAGTGATGTGCAGTACACTAGTACGAGGCGCTGCGGTCCCCAACCCGCTTGCCCAGCGTTGTGAGTTTGGGCAAAGGAAATCTGCTGAACATGGGACTACGCCGGGCACTGAACTTTGCAGGATCGAGAGCAAAGAGAGTGTTTACTTATGAAGTGTTCGGGACCCAGCACATCAGCTGGGTATCGTGGTATCCACGTTATGTTGCAATGAAACCAGTTAGGTAAATATAAAAAACAATACAGGAGGTATTTATTAAATGTACAGAACTCAACACAATAAGATAACTTATAAACCTATACTTTGTATATGTAAGTATATATCAAAATCAACACTTTGTTATTAAATTTAAGCTTGTTTAAATCTTTTATGAACGTTAAAATCTACAAACTTAACGTCCTATGGAAGAGATGTCCAGCGGTAGGAGGATTGACAGTTATTCGTGATTAAAAGTTAACTCTTAAATTAAAACTTTTAAATTATTTCTTTTTGTGTTTACTTATCTATTGTTTTTTCTGTATAATTGTATTTCTTGTAAATTTTGTGTTGTGTAAATGAATAAATCCTATCGTATCGTATCGTAAAAGTGTTATGAGATTAAAGGAGCAGGCAGAATACCAGCTCTGGAAATGAGTTCCACAATTTATAATACTCCATCCCAGAATACAGCTGAAACCGTTCCCTTAGCCACTTTCTTATATAAACCCATGTTCTTTTACCTTAACTCATAAAGTTGTTGACTTCTATAAAAGTAATTCCTGTTATTATTAAGTACCTAATAATTGTAATAACTATGTTCAATATTAATGTAATAAGTGTTATCTACAATCTGGCAATCAAACAGATTATAATATTTATTTCAGAAATAAACTTTCTCGTTTGGTTGTTATAAAAATAAATAATATTTGAATTTAAACTATTATTTACGGATTTTATTGCGTTTTCTTTTTGTTTTTATTTCGATGGCTTTGCAGCAGCCGTGGTCACTGTGTGATCATTTCAAATGTGTAGTTTTCGTGTAAATTTAAATTACACATTCGATTAATCATTATTTAAACAATTGTGTTGGATTATCTTAACAGCACTGAGCCACTGCAGGACAGACATCTCCCATAAGTAGGATGATAGGCCACAATGATCAGTAAGGCAAGCGGATTGTCGTTCGTCAGACCCGTTGCACTTTAAACGCTGCTGCCCGGTCAATGGCTTAATTTTGGTTTGATATTTTTCGAGATGATACCCGCCATCTGTCGGTTTGCGATTGCGATTTTCAAGACTTTTTCCTTAGTCGCTTCTTACGAAACCCACGAGAAGATAGGGGGTGGCAGAATCTTAAGGTCATATCAGATGGTATATAGGGGTATTTACTTATGTTCTCATCTGGTTGGGTCGTATATATTTTTTTTAATAAAAACTAAAAGTAAAAGCTATGTAATGATGATTTAGAGTTTCAATACGTATTTTCTTTTAGTATAAGAAAAACTTTAAATATGTAGTAGTTAATACAGATTGATTACCGAGTGGTTGGTGGATCTGGGTACTAATTAGGAGCCTCGAGTTCGATCCTCTATGTGGTGGGTACGGTACCAATGATTATTTCCACAACTGTCACGTTATCCCAAAAGCGCTCAAGGTACTAAAATATTGAAATAGACGTTTGACCACCCCAGTGTTGGGTATACGGCCGCGAGAACTTAAAAATTATGTGAGTTTGTGTGTATTTGGAACTATTGGACCGATTTTAAAAATGTTTTCATTCTGAAAACTACTTACACACGTTAATAGTTTTTCTAAAGAATAAACCTTTTCTTTTTTAACTGTTTTTTTTAACAGCCATGTTTAGAGTTTCAAGTCTCTTGCTCATCGGAAACTTAGTTACAAATATCGATGCGAATTTTTAAAAATGTGGTGTTAATTAAGTATACGTAAGTAATATCGGTATTTCTGTACGAATATATATATACGATTGTCAAAATATAATATTTAAAAGAAGTTAATATTAGTAGAGAATATAAATATTGTTGACAGACATTAAAACACATACTGGCATTCTATAATATAATCCCTTTGGTTGTAATTATAAGTAGTTGGCAACACTGTAAGTTCTTTAAGAATTCAGTAGGTCCTAATCCTAATGTACTTATTCAGACCTGCATATTACTTTCATCTTATCTTTAATATTAATACCTGTCCTATATGCGAAGACAGCCACTCGGGCTAAGCGGTTAACGTATATTAGCTTACAAGGTTTTGAACAGTGGGTTCAAATCCCACACTTCATGATTATTTTTTATTGATTGTCGGATCTTATAGTGTTGGTCCTTGCCTTCTCAACCTTCCTCCAGACTTATAGTATAAACGTTACATTGAATACGAGAAGGTGAAGAAGAGTGTATGCGGGTGACAGAGGATGGAACAGGTGGTAGATTCCTTCTCTGCGTAGGAGACGTCTGGTTAGATACCACACTCTTACCCATTTCTACCGACAAACAGAACATTACTGTTGTGTTCCGGTTTGAAAGGTATAGAGAATCGTGCTCTATGGCCATTCCATCTTAGTTTTTTTTTATGGTGTAGGCGGAAAACGAGCAACCGGTTCACCTGATGGTAAGTGATTACCGTCGCCCACGTACATCTCCAACACCAGAGTTGCTGCAGGAGCGTTGCCGACCTTTAAGGGTATTTGGGAGATGGGGAAGGGGAGTAGGCCCCCGGTTAACTCATTCATTTATTACGTATTCTGCGAGACCATGCTGCATTCGCGCAGCAGCAAAAGCCGCCGCTTGGCTGTTCCACGTGCAGTCCATGCGGTTGATGACACATCCGTAACCTTCTTCCTTTCGATTGAAGTTGTTTACTAGTGTCCATGGCGACTTAACATCATATGGGGTGTGTTGGCTCCATAGGCAATCCATTAAAAACAAAAGGCGTGCGCCACGTTTTCTTCTCCTTTACGGCGTTGTGTGCGTGTCGTGTCATCTTTTGCCGACACTTTAATAGATATTCGGCGCAGTTGACAACTGCCACAACAGTATTGGGAAGTTATTGTCGGGAGTCGATATTGGTTAGAAGGATATTATTTCGCGATATCTTGCGCAGATGGCGGTATATTACGTTTCATGTGCCTACCTATATCTGAGTGAGATAACGTTGTAAAGTTTTTCATTTTAAAGTCAGATTTAAGAGGAGCACGTGTGCAGCTTTAAAGCACAAGCCGGACTGAAAACAAACTGTCGGGGTTTAGAATCTCGACTATTACCTAGTCCAGTCCATTACAGACTTTGTAGTTATTTGTTTGATACTTTCATTTGTTTAGCTTGATTTTTTTTATATTTGCTGTTACGTGTTGTTAGATAGACCGTGGACAAAGGTGTTTCTGTCTTTCTTTGCTATCGGACAGCTCAATGTTGTTAATCTGCTGTCTATATGTACTTAACCTCATGGCGTTTTCTCATTCAAGGAAGCTTAATAGGCTGGTAGTTTTATAGGCAAACAAGCAAAAGTAATACGTTACGTTGCTCGTATCTTTCAACAGTCGATCGGTTAACGCAAGTTTTAAACCTTTGGGAAATCATTCAAATTATGCGAGTGCCTTTAGCTACCGGCTTCATTTCCGAAAAAGAACTTTACTCACAGGTAATAGGGTGCAGTTTCACAAGTGCGATTTTGTTCCGGCATTGCACTCACCAACCCCGTCTGCACCAACAGGACGATTAAAGGCAAACTTCGTTAAAAAAAATGCCTGCTTTTTTTAACGCTATGCGAAGACGGATCGAGGTAAGCAGTAGACGAGTGATGTACTCCTATGTCTGCGTTATATCGAAAGCTTACTCTATTTTGCAAATGCTAATAAAGCTTAAGTTGAGTATAAGATTAACTGATAGGGATGGGCAGACGCTCTGGTGGGATCGGTACTTCGCTCACTAACCTGGTCCGGCAGGTATGTGAAAAACTTACAAGCAATGCATGCTTCTGTTGGTCCATTCTTAGAAAGGTCCAGGTTTCTTAGAAAGGTTCAGTAAAGTAGCAGCCTGTCCACTTTGCCCACTGCTGGGCAAAGGCCTCCTCAAATACGAGTATCAGAGTTTAGGAGCCGGGAATGGCCCGCCACGTTGCTCCAGTGCGGGTTGGCGGGCTTCACATATGCATCAAAATAATATTATTATTATTTCTCAGACACGCAGGTTTCCTCACGATGTTTTCCTTCACTGCTGAGGACGTGGTAAATATAGCACTCAAAATTGCCAGTGACAACTTTAGTGGTGCCGGCACCGGGGATCGAACCCAGTTTACTAGCCCTCTACGAAACTAAAGTGAGCGCCCTGACCACTAGGCTACCACGGCTTCAGTAATGAACTTAAAAGGGAATGATGACCGTTTTAGAAATAAACCGGATGATAACGTGTATAAGTATTCCCTAAATTTTCTACGTGGCGTATAAGGAGATGAGTTTAAAATCGATGCGATTTCATAAAACGGTGGTAATAATTAAATTAGATACGTAAGAAAATTGGATATTTCTGTCCGAAGTAAGCGGATAATATTTAAAAAATGTTAACAACGTAGAGAAAACAAATATGGCTGACAAAGAGTCTTCTGCAACTTTTCTGTTAAGTAATATAAATACTCGGTACTGTCCAATCTGTAGATCACATTATCTACATCTGAAGATGCAACCTGGTCACGTGAGAAACACGTTTAGCTGATGCGAATGCCGATTTGCCGGATTTTTCATGGTAAAGGGGACAAACTATCAAGTGGTTCACCAGATGACTACCGTCGTCCGCGTTGCAACACCAGAGGGGGCTGCAGGTGCGTTGCCGGCCTTTAAGGATATTTGAGGGTTGGGAGGGAAAATGAGGATGGATGACAGGGGTAGGGTGACTGGGCCTCCGGTTACTACACTCACCTAAAGAAACGCAGAAGCACAAGATGCGTCTACTTCACGCCGGTATTCTCCGAGGCCGTGGTACTATACCCCGGTGGAGCCGTCCCATTCGAGCAGCAGCACAAGCCCACTGCTTGGCTCTACCGTGTACAAAAAAAAAGTTCACTCAGCTCGCTATTGTTAGCTGAAATAATGTTGGTGATCGACTGTAGATATTATAAGGGATTTTAGGGAAGGACTAAAAAACAAACTGATTTACATATTCAGTTAAAAATATTTATTAAGAATGAATATTGCGTAAATCTAACGGTACATTAAATACTTTGATACAGTTTATTATTATAATTAAACAACACATATATTACGTGTTACTATTTATGCAAGTACATAATGAAAGTAATTACTAGAAACTATTACAGTTATAGCATATATATATATATAGCAACAATGAACAATGACAAAATTTATATTTTCATACAGGAAATGACTCTCGCTGTAAGTTTTACTTAGTTATACCGTCATCTAAACAAAAAATGGTTCAGGTCCCTACTCAATGCTACTAAGCAGCATATAACATAATCTGTCTGCCTCTCGTACACATCGCCACGGTCGTTACACACACACATACTTTTTAATACTGACAAATTGTGATCTACCTGTCATATGACATAAACAGATGTCTGCCTTTCGTCCACATCGCCACATCCGACAGGGTAAGTCGATCCATAGTACTTAATGATATTACACAATGGTACTAATCATGTAAAGGAATGTCATAAAATCGATAAACCGACTAGTACGCTACTAATTCCGAAGCACATCTTCACTAAATTCCAATGAGACAAATATACTGTCGCCTTAAGCGAAAGGGGCGCGACTGATAAATAGTTAAAAATGAGAAAAAAATATTAAATGTTATAAATTTTTCATTACGTGTGACCGAAATATTCCGAACACAAATTCCACAGACTAGTGAACTTTTTTGAATATTCTTCAAAAAAGTTCACTAGTCTGTGGAATTTGTGTTTGGAAAATTTAAGGAGGGGTCGCCAGAGTCGTGTGTTGTGGCATTTAAAGAAAAAGATGGTTATTCCGCCACAAATATGTGTGACATTTAGTGTGGGTTTAGTGAGTGCATGCCTTCCATGGCATTGATGAGGGTACTTCCTCCCATCACTACTGCTATATGATTTTGAATTGACATATTTGGAAAGAAATCAACCATCCATAAATAAATGAAAAAAAATACCTCTCTGCCCTTGAGCGAGTGAGAGGTGAGTTGAGTGTACACGTGAGACACTACTAAGAAAAATGCCTTGAAAATTACATGGAGTTGAAACAATTGGTGAATTTACCCTTCACAAAATAATGCAGCAGCGGAGGATAGGAGGTGGTGGTAGTTATTGCAAGTCTTCAAATTCAGAAATACCTTAAATAAAACATAGTGCTTCTTAAATAAAAGAAACTCTTCACATTTTCTTCTCGTCTTCATTCGATGCCGTTATACATGACATGCCCTTATCAGTTCTCCGTCCAGTTGTATCAACACACGGGGCAGGAAGAATGACAAGGGCGCGTCATTGTATACTTTAAACTTCGTTTCTTGGGTAGCGGTGTATGGCGCTGGGGAGATATCGAAGACTTCCATTGTTTAGGACATCGGTGTACATGTTCCTGCATTTCAAACGTGTGAAAACACGAAGTGAAATGCAAAAAATGATAGCTGAATAAAATGAACGTACAAAATTAAATTCTTGAGAGTATTCGTCGATGTTCTTCCTTAAATCTGGAGCAAACATTCCGCACAGCAGTCGACTACCTGTAACAAAAAATAGCGATGTTAATAAAAAATCATGTGAAGTTAATTCAGCAATCAGGAAGGAAGATGATTATTTTCGCAAAACCTATCAAGTTACCATTGAGTGGGTTCTTTCCGCGTTTTTCGATAAACATTTCAAAAAACGAACAATAGCACAATGCTTACTGACGAGATGATGTTTAAAATAATAATGAAAAGAGGCTGCAGTAAAAGGTACATAGAAAGATGGCAGAAAATACGATCAATAAAAGTTATCGTAAACCTATAAATCATGTTACATGTAAGACATGGAAATAGTAAAAAAGATCTATAAAAATCCTCCATCCAATTCTTTGCCGTTATATCGTGGATTTGATTTTCGAACGCAAACGATTTTATTAAACGTAAAATTAATAACATTGCGACTATTAAGTCAATGCGGTCTGTTGAAAGGAACCGTAAATAAAAATTGGTTCGCGACCAACGCCGACAGGCTGTCGCAGGCAGGGCTGAAAAACAATTTATTACGTTACAAGTGGAGGTAATGAGTCGGACGTTGTGGATGCTTTGTGTTACGCCCGATCGGGCTCGTCGGTGACCGCTTTACGAGTTGCTTTAAACTGCAGCCTGATGTTAACTCGATGTATTAATAACATTGTTCCGATACCAACGTTCCTTATGAACATCGGCTGGACAAGTAGCGATACAGAAAAAAATGTTTACGATTTCTGTCGGCTATGGTATTTCTAGTACATTATAATATCTAAACGTGTAGTTCATTCAAACAAAACGATTAATGACCAAGTCATTATCTAAACTTATGTTCTCGGGGGTAAGACAATATATATATCTCTACGTATATCTCGGTCCTTTTAGGTGAATGTAGATGATCTTGGAGCACATCGACGGTTATATACAATGTGGTAATTAGGTTATTTGGTGAGCATAGATTCGAATTTAGAGATCGAGATTTTATATTAATTTTGAGTTTAGTCACAGAGTAAGGTTCATTTATAAGTTACACTTATTTATAAGCTCATAAACCACGTTTAGATCGCGGGTTCGTTTGACATTCACATTCTGTGATAGAACCCACATTTTCACTTTGTAGGAAAATTATGTGAGCGTTCATTCCCTAGGTCTAATGGTAGATAACGAGTAGACGGCAATTGCTGGCCCACAGATCCACGAGCCGTGAAGGAATATTTACTCTGCGATCTTTAGAGGTCGGGATAAAACACATAAGATATTAAACTTCATCTTTGACTAAACATCTTTTTAACTACATGCATTTCTCTATTCAGCCTTGTATCCGACACAGCGTCGTTTCTGAGCCTCTGAAGACCGTCATTAACGAAACGTATAGTGCATCTGTTTAAAACTGATACAGCATTATGGATAGCTCTTGCGATTTGCATTTTCCGGGCGTGGAGCGATCTCGTCGACGGACCTCGAGTGCTTGCGCCCGCTCACGTGAAAGCCCCGGTCCTTACATGAGTGGAATGGTTGAAATTGTTGAGAGACATTTTAAATATAAATTTTTATATTTGTTTAGGTTTTACTATCTAAGACAGACTACATACACTGTACATTATTGTAAAATAATACTGAATTACATTTTCAAAACAGGCGAAAATCGTTTTCCATTACTTGTCTGTAAAATGTGAAATACTAATGGTCACAAACATTTCAATAATACTCGTATATAGCTCTTAAATGTCCCAGTGGTGGACAAAGGCCACCTTTCTCGATGACCTCCCATAACCACGAAATATTTTTTTATTATTTCTCAGTCAGTCACATACCTCTGGTTTACTGACGAATTTACCGTTGTGTTAAATCAGCAGTTAACAATTTCAGTGGCAGCACAGAGATTCGACCCGGATCACTCGCATACTAAGACATTAAAGCGACCACTTAAACCACACGGCGCTGATTACACTACCTTTTACGGTTTTCATTTTATCCCAAATCAAAATATTTTTTTTCTATTGATCAAGCGAGCGTAACACTTTCACCTACAGTAATGATATCACCAAGCATCATTTATACGATAATGAAACTTGTAGAGAGTTGTTAAAACACGTCATAAATAAAGTCGACACCCAGACACCCCGATGTTGAGCAGGGTATGGCCTGGAAGAGGAGGAGGGGCGGGGGGAACGGCGGTGGGGGGGGGGGGGTTATGATTAGATTGCATCATATAGTATGTAACACGTCGGCGACGCGGCGACGCCTATATGTGATAGATATATACGACATGGCACAACTGTAATGAAACCGTTAGCTTGCGATATTGAGACGCTGCGGCTTCAACTAGATTAGACTACTGTGCGACATGAATTATGTAATCTGTGACAAACACTAATATCTTGAATGTTTGACGTAGCATATAATTACGGGAACAAATGTTTGTACAAATTAAGATGCAATTTTTAAGGGGTAATAATTACTTTTGATCGAATATATTTTTATATATGCTCGCCGACAGCTCGGACCGTACTGGACTGGACTGGACGGATTTGGATTTTTGTTTCTATCCATCACAAAGGATAATTTACTGCGAGTCCAATGATCACTCGCGTTACAGATACTGTGCACAAGTCAGTTTTTATTTTGAGAACCAAATAATCACAGATCAAATCGCGGAAGGGTTATGATGACAACTTGGTTGATTTCGATCACGACGATACTTGGATAAAAATTAAAGATACATCTGGTTAGGATCATTTAAAGTGACGTTAGATATTAGAAGCATATCTTTATACTTTTAAGACACAATAGTGTCTCCTCTGGTAAAATATAAATAATAATTGACACATAACCCACGGATGCTCCTTTGAAACCCATTATACTAAAAGGATCTGTCTGTGGAAAAGCGATAACGTGCAAGCTGTTCACCAGATTGTAAATGATTACCGTCGTCCACGTACATCTGCAATACCAGAGGTGCTGCAGGTGCGTTGTCGGCCTTCAAGAGTATTTGGGAGATGGTTGGGAGGATCAGTAGCCGAACGAAACGCAGAAGAATTCTACTTCACGCCGGTATTCTGCGAGGCCGTGGTACAAGGTACGTGGTACGTAACACAGGTCTATCAATTTTCAGTTTTTTTTTTTAATTTGACAACCATATCTTTGGTCGGCAGATGTCCCGTGGACCGGAATACCAGGACGACATAGCAACAACACAACTCAGCAATATCGTTTAGCACAAACAAAACGCATCGGTGTATCCCGCAATGGAAACCTCGTGAGGCCGCACAAAAAAGCCCCGCCGCCCATCCGGCCGTGAGCGGGCGACGAGTGCGTCCAATGGGCCCCCGGGCAGATTTATGCCCCGACCGAACGGTGACCACTTAAATCGACCGTTAATAGCGCGGCCTAATCGACCATACGGAAAATAGTCGGGACTGAACTGCGCAAAACGTGTTTTTTTTGGTTCTTTAATATTGTCGACGGAACCTTGTTCGATCGATGGATTTTGTTTTACACCAATAGTTATATTTAAAGAAATGTTATAGACTCAACAAAAGTTTCAAACGTCCGATTCACAAGATACATTATAAGACTTAAATAACTTCCGCTTGGAACTTGCGGGTATATATCGGGAGTTTCGTTTTCGTTCCATTATACTCATACAGATTTTATTGATTCTTTTTTGTTGAATAAGCCTATACCCGTGGTGGTGGTGGAAGTCGGTTGTTTCTCTAAAACCTGGTTTTAAATGCTATTTTAAAACAATTATTAACTTATAACAATTTCGTACGTATCAAATCATACTTTCCATAGTGACTTTGTAATATGTACGATATTGACATAATTTCATACCGGGATATAAACGTCTCTGCTAAATACATATATATTTAGTCTATGTTATTAATATACTTTTATTGTAAGTTGTATCTGCTGTGTCTTACTGTCATTGTTAAGGTGATCAATTGAAAGAAAGCCTTCAACAAATCCAACCGGCACTATCACACGGCGGTGCATCAGCCGGGTGTTATCGTTAACACTGACCCAACCGGCACTGAGGAAGTCGTTATCAAGGTGTTGTGTCGCGAGCTCCAACTCAAAAGGGGACACTTCTGCTGCATTTGGATCATAAAAGGAGGATTATAATACGCACGCTTCAGATTTCCCGATTGTCAGCGAGATATCGAGACGTCCTCCCCCGCCCCGCCCATCATCCCGCCAATAATCCCGCTCTTTACAATTCTCAGGTTCGGAAGTGAGTAGGGATTTGAAACGCATTCTCGTGCTTCTATGGGTTCGCAATGTGTTCCATTCTCTCACTATCTTCTTACATAACACGTGATAGTCAAATTAATATTTTTAAGCGTGTTAACTACTCTGCTAACGCCTCATCTCAAATATATTTTTGCAGAGCTTGGCGCCGCCGGCACTCTGCTCCAGTGCGGGTTGGCGGGATGTATAATTTATTTTTATAATATGTTACATGTATTTAATTTAATATAATAAATGATGTACATGTTTGTTGGTTTATCCTTCTTTCACGGATCGATCTTAATTTTTGCGCAGACATGGCGGTACGGAGGTACGGAGTATCGGTACCACGGAGGCTTTTATTGAGGAAAAATAGAAATTTCTCACATGAAAATAGATAAATTACTCGCACGTCTGGAATGGCGCCGCTGTGCACATGGCGGCCCACTTTTTTAGCAATCATATTCTGGTATTAAGATAAAAGAGTATAGGATAGGCAGATATCATATTGCAGTCTTTATTGGTTAGGCGTCATAAATTCCAGGGTCAGTTTCTCCATATAGACAGCAATTATATTCACCACGTTGTTCTTTCTAGTTCATTAAACTGGCTCTACGTAGTTAGTTTATAATAACTATACACTTCTGCGCTTCAGACTAATAATAGACATTAGAAAAGTACTATCAAATAGCACACGTTACGATGCAATATAGAGATAATTGAAGTGAGACAGAATTAACTGAGCCGCCTAATTAACTATGCAGATGTTCCAGGTGCGCTCCTCAGCTGGTCAATAGTCACCACATGTCATTTGATTAAGATCGTTTGAGTGTTGAATGCGTAATCGAGTATTATGTGTTAGTTAACCTACTTGTGTAACTAAAGTTAGCTACTTATTTAAGTCAGTTTCAACATCATCATCACTCCAGCCTGCAACAAGTCCACTGCCTCCCCCTCCCCCAAAGATTGCCACAAAACACGGTCCTTAACCACCTGCCCCCATCGAAATCCCGCAACACTGTACAGGTGGTCGTCGCATACTACGTTTGCCTGTACGTGGCTGCCACTCGAGTACCTTTTTTCCCCAATGGTGGCCAGTTCTGCGAGCCTATGTGACCGGCTCATTGCCAGTTCAGCTTGCTGATCCTGCCTTGTTAGAGGTTGACTGAATTCTAAAAGGTCAAACTCATATAAGTAATATTATACCTTATATTTCGGTTCAACATATTTATAAATAACTTCTTGTAACCAACCATTTCATTTGCACCTCTAGTGTTGCTAGTTTGCCTTCTTTCCCATAAAAATTTACCAATTCAGATGATTGAGTTCAATTAAGTATATTATTTACTACATCAGTCTATTTGACTCTATTGCTGAACATAGGCCTCTCAAGGGACGTTTCCTTTCGAGCAAAACCCGGCACACGTCTCTCGGAAGGTTTGTCCATTACTCACCACGCTGAGCAAGAGGATCGGTGAGCGCAGTGAGACCGCTACCATGGCACCAGAGTTGCTGCTCCCCATCACTAGTCTGCGCGATTTGGTTTCGGCAAATTGGAACAACGGATATTTCGTCATCATTGGGTCGCCAGCGCCTCGTTTGTTAGCTAACAGGGTGCACCACTTGCACGAGAGATTGGCATTTGGAGAAAGATTGGAGAAGAATATACCATGTTTTTGTGGGTAACAATCCAAAAGGATTTTCACCTCTGTATACTTCTTAAGACACCGCAGGCGGGAAGCCAGCTGTATATGTTCTGTAATTAAATAATAATCCGTGAATGAAATTTTAACTGGTCGGAATCGAACGCGACCGGCGCGTTCATTACGACACCTATTAATAATAAAAGGCGCTTATGGTGACACCCAAGAGGTCATAAGAGGTCATTAATAAGGCGGAACGACCCCGCCGAGATCGTTACGCGGTATTATTGGGCCGCTCGTGATCTAAATCAATTTTTAATTTCGAATGCGCTCAGCCCAAACATCGGCGTGTTGTTACATTATTACACCGACGTCGTCGACGTGAGGACGCTCTCGCGCGGACAGTGTCACGGCATGATTGATATCAAATCGTAGATGCTAATTAAATTACATTTACTGATTTTTCATTTTACATTACGCTGCTGCTTAAATGGGCCGGCATGACCGACTTAGTACCACGGCCCCGCACAATACCGACGTGAAGTAGAGGCATCTTGTGCTTCTGCGTTTCGTTCGGTGAGTGAGGTAACCGGAGACCCACACACCCTCGCTATTCCCCTCCTCTTCCCTCCCATTACCAAATATCCTTAAAGACCGGCAACGCACCTGCAGCATCTATGGTGTTCCAGGTGTATGTTGGCGACGGTAATCACTTAACATCAGGTAATAAAAAAAAAAAGAAGAATACCGAATTCCCATCCCTTGTCCTCGTCCCAACTTTTAAATATTTACATTAGCATAAATTGCTAGCAGCCCGGCAGTGCGACCGCTTCGTTTATTCCGCGCACGGAATACTGGACGAGGGTATAACTCTCCGGTCACACCTTCACGTCGACTGGTACACGACTTGCAAGACAAACAAATTCATTAAAGATCTACAATTTGTTCATTGCAGGACATCTCTTCACACAATTCGTTAACCACGTCGCTGTCACTCGCATACCATTTAACTTAAGGGGTATTCGGATAATATTCGGAACGGTTTACGGCTACACGCTACAAATGTCTGCGTGATTTTTTTTTTTTCATGGAAGGGACGGCAAACGAGCAAGCGGTTCGCCTGATGGTAAGTGAGATTACCGTCGCCCACATACATCTGCAACACAACAGATGCAGCAGGTGCGTTGCCGGTCTTTAAGGATATTTGGGAGATGGGAGGGAAGAGGGGGGGGGGGCTCCGGTTACCTCACTAACCGAACGAAACGCAGAAGCACAAGATGCCTCTACTTCACGCCGGTATTGTGCGAGGCCGTGGTACCCCAATCCGGTCGAGCCGGCCCATTCGACCAGCAGCTAAAGCCGCCGCTTGGCACTACCACACTTAAAGTGATATTCTTTTAATTCGACGAACGAGCCAACAGTCCATTGAAGGCCAGTGGCTACTGCTGCCCGGGACACCTGTAAACAACTGCAATCGATGAGGCTTACAGGTGTGTCTAACCTCGAGAACTAAGATGGTATGCGTCACAGCCCTATAATTATACTGGCTCTCTACCATATACCTTTTAGTGATTGCACCGCTGATTGGTGGTAGAAATACATATTTTTTTTTGGAATAAAGACGGCTCATCCGATGGCAAGTGACTAACGACGCCCACATACATTTGTAACACCGGAGGAGGTGCCGGTGCGTTGTCGGCCTTCGAGGATTTTAGGGATGGGTGTGGGGAAGAGGGGAGAGGAGCTCCGGTTACTACCGGAATGTCTAACATTCCCTTTCCGTATGCGGGTGTCGTAAAATGCCGACTAAATGAAAAGTCTTCAAAATAAACAAGAAACTCTCCAGAAGCAAGTCCGGCAACGCACCGCTCGTCATCTTTAAAGCTAGTCTGTCTGCGTACAGTCGTAAGCAAATAGAAACCCATAAACTCCGCCTGTATTACGCCTATCGGTAACAGGTAAGAATACTTATATTGATCAAAACCATAAATTAAAATTAGATCGTTTCAAATGTTGTAAAAACACTAGCAAACCTTGGCTTGGCACGTCATCCCGTCATCCCAGCTGTAAACATGCCCCGTGAAATGAACTAGGGTATTGGTAAAAATCGCATTGAAATTCACTCAGAAGTTTCCAAGTTACAAGCGAATAAACAGACAATTAGGTTTATACTAATGATTTCTTGTATTTACGCGAACACCGGACGGTTGAATTGAATATTTTGATATTCCGGATGTTACGAATGCTTTACAGCAGCCGCGGTCACGTGGGGACTGAGGTGTTAGACGTTCTGACGCCATAGCTAACTCATGCTATCTTTCAATTATTTATTTTGATCCGATCCACGATTTTCTACTATTTAAGCATTTCTTTTTATCTACGCCACCCCATAAAGACGTCACGAATGTTCAAACGCCGCAATTCGTGAACCGGCAGACAGTCGAGAGATATTAACAACACTCCTTTGAATAAATAATAAATGTCGATAACAAAATAATGTTCTCGAGGCGTCGGTGCTTCGAGCAGTTATTCAAATCAATTTAGCGTTCCATGAGTCCACGTTAAACTGCCGCCTATAACGATTGCAAGGGCGGTTTGTAAGCGGGAGCGATGTTTATGTGGCAATAACAATTCTTCTATGGTACGTAACAGAGACATCTCGCGACGGTTTAACAAGACGTTTGACTAACTTTATGATATCGATTAGGGGTTTCACTTTTCCACGCGATATTATTGGAGATTTTAAATAGACGATCGTGTGATTCCGCGTGGTTGGCTTTCCGAGCCGCGGGTGCTGAGTTCTTAGCCCGGACGTAACCGACATTTGTGCAGGACGCAAACATTGTTTTTCGGATATCTCAGATCCGTAGTGTTGTAACTGTCCGTTTGTATTTAACCTAGCATTCTTCTTCTTCCTTAATATATGGCTTCTCTTGATAGAAACCCGAACTTCGCATTCAATCAATTCAAAGTTATGAATAATTGAAAGCTAGGTGCTTGAGAAAGAGCAAGCGATTGACGTAAGTTTTCTTATATTAACAATGTTACAATTGCACGATTCGTTATTAAGGAACGTAAACATATAAAGTATTTAATTTTTATTTAAGGTGCAAAACTATCATACAGTGCTGACGCTACTGCAGGTGTCTGCTGTACTGCAGTATCCACCTCAATCGTAGAAGGTCACAGGAGTGTTGTCACCCCCGAGAACTAAGATGGAATGCGTTACGTGATTATTCAGGCTCTCTATACCTTTCAAACACTGCTGTTAGACGACATACATGGGTAAGACGCGGGTGATACCAACACGGACGACCCCCAAGGAATCTACCACCAGCTAATACGTCAAGTTTGAAATTGACTTCCCGTGTTAATGCGTGGATCAACAACGTCGTTTCGTACACGCCAACACAACTATAAACATAGCAATTTACAGTTAGCGTTTGTTAAATTCTAAACTTACCTATAGCTATAGCTTTTATAAACATCACCTTACGCTCCGGACGTTCAATACTTGCCATGTACAATAGCTTGTTCGTCCGTGATTTATAGGGGGTAGATATTGCATGCAAATCCGGGGTCCAGCGCGCTAGCCGGCCGACAATGGACCCTGTAGTGGAGACATCAATTCATGCCCGCCTCCAGCACGCTCCGCGGATGCAGCGGACATGTTTGTTTATTGCTGCCAAGGAAATTGCGATAGAGTAATCCCCCCTTTTTGCGAGGGATACTTTAATTGTTACGTCACTCGTAGAATCGCTTATAGTGCCGGGATGCCGGGGTGCCGCCGACACAGTGACGATGCAACGAAGATCGAAAATAACAGAGGATATATCGAAACATATACGTAGTTCAATTCTGAAGCCCCAATAGCCAAATGGATTGGTTGCGGCCTACGAAACATCACGAAGTAAGTTCGAGCCCGCCATTCGACTATTGTCGTGAACCGCTCCAGATACAAGCTGTAAGCTTAGTTGGATGGTTAACAGGAATATTAGTAATTTCTACAAGTAACTTAACAAATAGCATTTAATTTAATATCGTGAAGATGCAGTTAGTCGGAATCGATCCGCTTTATTTGTGAAACTCAACACAAGTGGTTGTAATAATTTTCCAGATTTTCTATTGTTTCAACACTGATTGAGGATATGAGCACAGTCCACCTAATGGTAAATCGTTGCTGTGTTACATATGAAATATGCGTCTGTACTCGATAAAGAATCAAAGTACATATAGCTAAGTCACCCGGCCTGATCCCGGGGGACAAAGTTGGGCCTGCCATAGTAGCATCCTTCGGTTCAAAGACACGTCATAAAAAAGGTGCAACAGCATTACGGTGCTATTTTATGCGGGTATTCAGAGACCCGTACCCCTTCTTCCCCCGGTGTAAGCGGGAATATACCATCTCTTTTCTCCTAACGCTAACCTCTGCTGCTTGTTGAAGCAAAACGGTGACGGACGACTTGGTGAAATATTCAACAGACTTTTTTCGTACGTTGATGTATCATTACTTAAATCACTAATGGGATAGATGATGCTTTTAGGCGGTACAGCGAGAACTGTTCGGTGGCTACGCAACGTGCGAAAATAAATTAATCGGCTTGTTCTGTAACATTCAAAGGACCAGGCTCTCGTTTTTGGGAGGATTTTGTCATTCTCAACCCATTATGTCTTAGAGATCCAATCAGCACGATGTTTGTCTTTGCAAGTCATAAATTCAGCGCTGGAATTGCAATCGACATTGTAGTACCGGCTGATTAAAGCCCGGGTCACTCATCATTATCTTTCGCACTATGTGCACAAATTTAAAAATAAATCTACCAAGTGTTCGACTCGCTTTTCTGACTACGAGCCGTGTGGGTAGTCCACAGTCTTACCCATCAATGCCGTCAATCAGCAGTGCGACGGCTGCTGTGTTCTTCTTGTATACCTTACATGCTGTCACAACATAATACAGGATACTTTAACTCTTCTTTTACCGTACAAGCTACACTCTTCTGGAACGCCCTGCCCGATAAGATTAAAGCAGCTGCTAATAGGGACATTAAAGAGACTAGTTCGGGATTACTTTTAACCATTAGATTTCCAGGCGTGAACCACTTTTACATTCCATCATGGAATTACACAATATGCAAGAAGTAGCCAAGTAATAGGCCACGTAGTGTAAAACTTTCAAGAGATTCATGACGTCATCGTTATTGCGGAATTAGTCGACAAGTTGAAGTGAACGAAGCCGGGGGCGCAAGTTGTTAATTAATATTAATAGGATTGCGTTGTTCCGTGTGAGACATTCGAGGCTTTAGATCCCTTAAGGAATATGTAATATTAGGTTCGCATAATAAATCAATGGTAGATGTCCATAGTTCAGACTTAACTTTAATAGTGAATTCGTAACTTCTAAACACGCTCATACTTTCGGTCGGTCTAGAGTGCGACCATGCCGTCAAATTTATTCGATTGTTGTCGGCTCTGTTGATGCAGTGAGTGCAGCGCGACGTCGCAGGTTCGAATCTCAGGTGTATAAGAGTATATCACCATGTACCAATACCATGTTTACAATACGGAAAAATCAAAGCTACGTTATTAGCTTATTACCCGACTGCTCCTGAAGGTGGGTAATGTTTTTCGTGTGCATATATATTTGGATATATAGTAATGTAACATAATATGGATACCTTTAGAACTTAAATCATTAAGATTGAGTTGTGGGTTGTATTGATTGTGTATTAAAGAAACAGTCGCTCTTTTATAATCTTTCATTTAAAGAACTTTCAAAAACCCAAATACAATTTATTAAAGATTAAACTGAATACATATTAGACACGCACTACATAGAAATCATTTGTTTTTAAATTTTTTTTTCAGTTCCTTGATAATTATCAAAAAAAATTAAAAATGCCAAACAATAAAATCGTGAAAAACGCTTAATTGCCAACACCACACACCGTATCAAGCATCGCACTGCTCGCGTTATAAAAAGAACGAGCAGACCCCCCCCCCCCCCAACCACCACCCTTCACTCTCAGCCCCGCCAGGTGCCAAGCTACCGAGTCCATCGTTCATTACCGCGGCAAACAAAAGCAGTTACCGTGCCTCTGAATATTTTACACGCCATTCCGCGGGCATAGCAATTTGATGATACATCCCGCACCGGGAGCCTGTTATGGCGCTTCGTATTTAATAAACTATGCATGGGAGTTTGTATTGACGTATTACAGTTTTACGACACGCCATCTATTGACGGAAGGATGAAACTAATAGTATAAATATTATTTTATACGTAGCTGTAGCTAAGTAAGAAAATAGAACACTTGTTTAAATCAACGCACTAGATAAATACTACGTAACAAATATATTGATCAATGGTGCCGCTAGTCGTCGCCTGGCGGCGCTTAATCACATCAAGAAATTAACTTAAAAGAAGAACACGGTGTAAAGCTTACATAATATTATGACAGAAGGTAGAACAAAAAAAAAACGAGGTGAAAACGTTTAAAAAGAATCTCATTCGCTAAAACCGTAACCGAAGCAACATAATACAGACGATATTCGCAACATGAAATGTTGATCATCCGGCGCATCCATTGCCGATTGCGAGCTAGCGAAGAAAAAGTTGGCTTCGCTCTCAACGTACGTTGGGCTTCGGGATTTTCGAAACAAAGCATTGTATTACTTCCTCGTGTAGACAATGGGCCCCCCCCTTTCCCCTCGCCCCTCGTCCCTAGCGCTGCGAATAAAAATGATGAATGAAACAAAAGGTGCGCTCCAATCAAAGCCCCCCCAACCTGGAATATCTATATACATTATAAATCCCATAGGCGAGTGTATAATCATTTCTGACTGATGATACACAATAAATGCACAGCAACACTGCTTTTGTTGCCTACTGCAATTATGGAACAAGACGGGCGCCGGAGCGGAACGAACGGTCGGTCAATGGATAACTTCAAGTTTGATGATTTCCTCTTTTAACTCATGACACGAGACTGTTCGGCCAATGTGAATGAATATTCGGTAATAACATGATGATGTTCGGCGACGTTCGTTGCAACACTAGTGTCACAATCCATAGAGGAGAGGTAGCAAACACGACAACACGCCTAACCCACTGGGACCAAATGCATATTTCGTACAACTCGACAACGCGAGCGCGTCAAATTTCCTTTCAGAGAGAGAGAGAGAGAGAGAGCATCGGCGCACGGTTCTAAAAAGAAAAAAACCAAAGATGAACCGTGTGTTAGCTGTGAACAAATTATATTGACGTTACGCGGGCGAGCGGTGACGTGTCACTCGACGTGAGCACTTCAACTCTAGCGGTATGGTTACTATTTTGACGGGCAACGTGCAAGCCGTTACGTCTGAATGGTGAAGAAACCTTTGCCCGTCGCGAAACTAACGGCCCTTAAAACTAACAAACGTTTTACTAAACATACAACAAAAAACAAAAAACATACAAAGTTATTGCAAAAAATGGTTTTGATTGCACACGATATTGTTACAAAAGATACATACGCTCTCTTCTACCTACAAAGAACTAAGTCTTTATAGAGAAGAATATGTGTCATTATGGAGGGTAGCCGAACAAATAAATAAAACGTTTTTTTCGTTATCGCTCTATCGTAAAAACGGTAATAACATACAGGCGTCATTGTAGTGTAAACTCTTGAGTAAAACAACAAATAATAAAACCGGCCAAGTGTGAGTCTGGCCGGCGGCAAGAATCCCCCGATTGGTAAATACATAACACAGATATATATTATGTGGTTCTACGGAACCCTCGGAGCGCCGGTCGGAGTCGCAGTTGACATTTCGCATTGGCATAAATGCCACGTATTTAACGAGAAAAGAGCCGTGGTAGCCGAGTGGTCAGCGCGTACACTTTAGATTCATAGAGCGCGGCATGACCGGGCTTCGATTCCCGGTGGCCGGCACCACTAAACTGTGCTTTACTTAACCACGTGCTCGGCGGTGGAGGATTGCATCGTGAGGAAATCCGCATGTCCGAGACACCTTCCGAGCTCCAAAACTCTCTCACGAGACTTGACAAGGGAGCCTTTGCCCAGCAGACGGCATTTATACATGACCACAACCTAAGCCGATTGGTGATGATGTAGAAAGTGGGATGATTGAAACAAAAACCCACGCATTTTAACTACAACCTTTCACATTAGGATTAGATCTTAGACATTACGCATAGATAGGTTGATGAAGATACTGAAAATCGCAATAGTATTTTCACGTATAAGCCTAACCAGGGTGGAGCGCGGACGTCCCACACGGTCGGCCCTATCGGTCCAACTTAAACCAATTAGGGCGTACAGACGCTTTATGAAGGCGTCGGCGGTCGGGGCGGGCCCGCGCTAATTATGCGGGGCCGCAGAATCAACCACGTGTGGCGTTGAATACAGTCTTGCTCAGGGACTAACAGTGATTTAAATGGTACGTGTGTACATATCTCAACCAGGTACGAACGTTGAAAACAAACCTTTGAAAGCTGATTGAAATAAATATAGAAATGTTTAGACAAATTACTGATAAAAATAAGAAAAGAAAACCTGACTCTCCGTGAAAATTTTTGTATCTCTTTTTGCCATATTTAACTATTATAAACCATGTCACCTTATAAATTTAAATCCATCGAGCAGTTTAGGCTAAAGAATGTGCCAAAGAAATATACACTCAAAAAACATTACCTTCCTACTGGGGCCGGTCGGGTAAAAAGAAATACTTACGGATTTAAATAATATTAATTATAAATATTGTTATTATCTTGTAATATCCATTGCGTCACTGAATTTAAAGGTAACCAAATAAGGTTTTTTTTTTCAAAGGTTTCTAAAGCGAAGTAAATTAAAAAAAAAAGAGAAAGACAAAATTTGTCGTAAGATTAGATGAGGCAGCTTCAATACAAAAAAGATCTTACTTCATCTCCGAGTGCGCTTTAGCGAAATTAATAAAGTTAAATTCCGCCGCATAGAAAATGCGCCTCGGTCATCAACGAGAAAATCCCATGAAACTGTCGCAAGTCCACGCTAATTAATACTTGCCTGTCGTTACTTCACTAACGACTTTAAAGGCATGCCTATGATCAAAGTAATAGAGATTAAATTATTATTTGTTTCTGCCAGTCATCACTAGATGGCGCTTATTGACAACATTGCGCAACTTTACACTCATCAAGCCACCGATTTTAACCACGGTAAATAAAAGCTTTCTATGATAATAGGAATTTGATAAACACGCAAAATATACTTTAGTGTCGCAAGTGACATCAACAAGCGACACAAAAGCACTAGGTGTCAGTAACATGGGACTCGAAATAGCATAACAAGATAGAGACACCAGAAACCGATCATTAGTGTCTTACATAAGATTGAAGTGTATACACATTGGCCTTGGCCGGGACTCAAAGCGAGGAGCATTAACTCCACTGCAAACTAGCAATCGGCTGGTGGGTAAGTGATTGCCGTTTGCAGCAACCATAAAAGCTGCAGATGCGTAGCCGGCCTTTAAGGATACCTGGGAGAGGTAGGAGGAGAGGGAAATAGGCCTCCGGCTACCTCACTCACCAAACGAAACGCAGATACACAAGATACCTCTACTTCACGTCGGTATTCTGCGAGGCCTTGGGTCTCCTCTACCCCGGTCGAAACGGTCCTTTCGAGCATCAGCAAAAACCGCCGCATAAAATTATTGTTTCCCCTTTTTTTTATTGTCCAGCCTATCAGAAGTCTCCTTTAAACATACAGATCCTGAACCCATCGCCCTCTTTCGTCGACTTCCCGCAACTCTGCGCAGATCGTCGCTCCATCTAGAGGGAGATCGTCAGACTGTTAAAAACTTATTCATACAAATACATACACTCCACACTTCGGTTGAGGCAGCAATCTATACACCAATGACAATGTTCCGCGTATATACAAGATGTTACACTGTTCTTTATTAGACGCAAATTTCCCATAAGTTTCTCTTTTAGCCGTCAGATGGCGTTAGTAGAGACCGACGAAAAGTACGGAGCGAAACGGCACTATTTATCAACAGCTTATTATAGGCCTATCATTAACCTACTACGAGCGCCCTTGTAACAAGATGGTCACATAGCGGTTCATGGAAACTATACTAGATAAGTTATCAAATAACAACACAAGATAATGTTGGGTTAGGGTACATATACGAATCGATACTGTTTATAATCAGCTAAAATCACTTAAATTCCGTTAGAGAGTTTGACAATTTTATTACTCCAACACCCCGCTAAATTTATAAAATTGACCCACCCACACCAAAACCCATCATCTCTACCTTACTTTATCAGATCTTCACTAAATTTAAATGAAGCATCACTGGTAAATATTGCATTTCGAATGGAAGAAGAATTATCCGAACAGTTCTAGAAGTACCCGGCAGTGATCAGCATTAATTGCTTCAACAAGAAGAGGTTCCCACACTTATTTAGCGATACCAAGTTACCGCGTGCGAATTGTAATTGAAAACGACATTGTATTTTGTTGTCTATACTAGACTGTCGTTTCGCTATATTAGACAAAACGATTATGTGTACGTGTGCTACGTGCACGTTTCATAGTCACATTAGCGGAGGATCATTTGAGTTGTTAACGTATTGCAGAGGTAGAATTAATTAGCGGCAGGTAACATTAGGTGGATCGTGAGTTGGAACTGTATGGAACAGAAGTTTGCTTTTATATTTACACTTTACACAGGCATCCAACCTGTATAAGTGTAGTGTTTATACTTATACAGGCGGGATGCGATTTAATTAACATTTCGTAATAAAAAGAAAATTATATTTGGATAAAGTCAATATAAGAAATTAAGATACAAATGAAAAGAAAACTTTTTTTCTTCAAATCATCGGGAAAATATGTGGAAATGCTTGGAAGCAAAGTCCAAAGTCATGGGAACGGTCATAGTACACCGCAATACCATACCGAAATGAAACGCACGTTTCAAGAAAGTGACTAAGGATTGTGATTTCGAACTTTTGAACATGGGTGTCTAGATACTGTGAGCATGACCTCAAGATACTTGTGAGCACAATATGCGTACATCGTAATCGTAATCATAAATGGCCCGAGTTAACTATTACATCTGGACATCTAACACCTCAGTTCCCCCGTGACCACGGCTGCTGTAAAGCACTCGAAGCGTCGGAAATATAAAAACAAAATTAAACGCGATAGAATCTGTAAATAATAGTTTCAAATGTGTAGTGTTCTCGTCAATACAAGAATCATGGTTGCCTATACAATATAATCCAATACAGTACTTCATTTCGTAATAAAAGTAGGGAAGCATTGATATTTAAAATTTTATTAACCAACATGAAGTTAATTTTGAAAAGAATAAAACATCGATGTCTGGTTCGTGTCAATGCTCAAATGAAATATAGACACAACCCTAAAATGATAAAGCGCTAAAAAGCCTTCGGGCGGTCACCAAATCAGTTTGACACCCGGCAGAGGAGGGTTGCGGAAATTTTAATGGCCGGAAATATTAGATTGAAAAGTTCGTGACACTTCTCCTTTCGGGGTTAAAAATGAGCGAGCATTTCAACGTCACCGCGAGCTGAAAATAAAACAGACAATCGTGGATATTTTATTATAAAATTTATTACGAAATTTTTAATTACAATTTAAATTAAAAAAAAAAAAATTAAATAATAACTGCAATGTCATTTAGTGAATTTGTGTAAGATGTGGTGGCGGTATTTCATGAATTAACGAAAACATGTTAATATATAACACGGTACGATGCACGAGGCCTAGGGATGCACGATGTTAACGATGTTCATCGTACACGATGATGACCAACATCCTGATTTTCCTGCACATTATTGGAATTACCTAAACGATACACAGAAAACAGCGACTTTTTAATGTTGTGCATTACTTTAAGATTTTAGAACTTGTTAAATCGGTAGTTATGAACGCAATCATATACGACATACTCATATTTTTTTTTATAGAAGAAGGGGACAAACGAGCGTGCGGCTCACCTGATGGTAAGTGAAACATATTATACATATTAAACATATTATAGTTTCTCTGCTCGAGAATTGACATCGTTGTCGCATCGACGTTTCGACGTTTGACATATAGCAACATAATTGGGGGAGGAGGAGGAGTGGGATGGAGTTGGGGTAGTAGGCCTCCGGTTACCTCACTACTCACCGAACGAAACGCAGAAGCACAAGATGCCTGCCCTCTACTTCACGTCGGTATTCTGCGAGGCCGTGGTACCAACCCGGTCGAGCCGGCCCATTCGAACAGCAGCATAAGCCGCCGCTTGGCTCTACCACGTAAAAAAAATGGTCAAACCAAAATGTTATCTAAACGAGCGAATTATACACAATATGAGTGAAGGTTATTATTAACTAGTTTTAAATATTTTGCATTACTGTAAATCTGACATAGGATTGATAGTTACACAAGGACACCACCTAGCCTGGCCAGACGTCGACCTGCCCTTTCCGGTAAGGTGATTTATTAATAACTCGACCGCAGCGCCACCTATCGGAGACTAGCGGCTACGTACCATCCTCTCGACAATACAAATATATTGTGTGAATATGACCACTATACGTCAAGGCGTTCAGAAGTACACGATCAACGATTAACGGACGCACCAACGATTGTATATTATAACTATCAATGCTCATCATCTACTTTAAAATAGTCTGTGATATTAACACACCCCCATACAAATCGCAGCGAGAATGCTGTAACAAACTTATTGACATTAAAGCCCTTTCGGCATACAAATTTATTCACATTTCGCGAGCTCGGCTCCACTTCTTCACGTTCCATTAAGTAAAACGCTCGAAAACGGGCACTTCGAGCAGAGGTCGCGTTCCAAATTCAAATTCAGACGCGCTTTAAATAATTTCTTTTTATAGATGTCGACTATTGTGTTACGGAATAAATACTTGAAGTGTACGCTGACGAATGTTGAAAGGTTGACCTCAACTTCAGTTTTAAAAGCAATAAAGGCGTATTTTCGTTTGCACGGGATCGAGAGAAAATTAAAAAGTTACATTTAAATTTTTTAGTTTTCGTTCGTCAAAATTACAAGGCAAGAGCACTCTATATAGTTGAATAAATTTTCAGTAAAACTTGTATAGTGAAAACTTTAAAGTCCATGGAAAATCATGAAATTCGAGACAAGTTTTGTAACAACGTCTTTAAATAAGCGAACATTCACGACGATACCTTTAATAGTTTATAAGTTTCACTAATTAATCATTACAGAATTGTAAGCAGAGCCGTGTGGTAGCGTAGTGATAATCTGCATTGACAATCGTGATACAAATGGCGGGGATGACCACAAATAAGCAGACCGATGACGGGCAGGAGCGTTTAAGTTGCGAGGTGTCTGGTGCTGCGATTGCCAATCCCCATGCCGAGCGTGGTGATTATGGCAAATCCATGAAAGATGCCTATGTCGTGCTGTGGACTATTTACAGACGGGTAGTGGTCGTGGTAGCTCGGGTTCTCTTCTCTATACCGGCACCACTAAAACCAGATAATGGAAATTTTAATTGCCGACCCAGGCCATCCTGCAACATCTAACACGGTATCAATGTTACAGCAGCGTTCGAGCAGTAAACGCGCACCGCAAAGGACAAGGGACGCCGCCTAACAAAAACAAAACACGACTGGATAATTACGAGGCGGCTCTTGGCTGAAAGTTGGCCGATCCTAAGCAAACAAGAAGCGTTCGTACATTACGACGCGACGACAACCCTCCCTCCCCCCCCCTGATCCCTCCGCTCACCTAAATTGAACTCGATACAGATCTTTCTGAAATTATGTCGACAACCAGCTCCCGACCGCGACAACGTGTCGCTATGTCATCAATATCGGTTCAGCGGTTCAATTGTGATAACGTAACAGACTGTCTGATTTACTTTAGCATTTGTTATACTAGTATGGAAATATGGACGACGCCCATCTCCACGGTTTCCACCACGTAGACACCTTAAGACTCTTATTGCGTAGCTGTAGTAATGATGGTGATTGAGATTTTGATGTTTCGACAGATTCGACCGTCCTGTTTATAACGATCGAACAAACGAACGTAACGTATAAAAATGGTTTCAGACAATTCGTAAAAAATTCAAGAACATTACACATAAAAAAGTACTACTTCTGCTTAAGCCGCATTCTTTGCAGGCGCAATAATACGCGGCACGGCCCGCCCAAAGCGAATCAGACGCTCAAGCTCAAATCTGGTTAAAAGGCGTAAAGTTAAACTTTGGTCTTAGAATATTCTTTTCAGGAGAAGACGGATAGGGAAGCCCTCGTTAACTGTCCATTATCTTTACAAGTTTTCGTTTTAGTCTAATAAAGATTAATCGATATACGAACTGAGTGCGAATAGGGATAGGGGCGAGCCGATATATTCTAAACTCTGCTATCGACACACAATCGCGATAAGCTTAGTTCATTAAAGTGTCATTTGTATACGCATACAGTATTCAAAATACAGGAATGAATTTTAAAAGATGAAATTTAACGTAATTAGTATGTCATCACTATGTAATATATATAAACCCTCAACAACAATGGTCTCGTAGAGGTTACATTACAATATTAAATAATTACTTGATAGTTCATCGGTGATGGCCTTCCTAAACGAATACTTATAAAAAAATCATTAAAGTATTACCCGTGTCAGTTTTATAGCAGACTCGTTCCCTGCATTAGTCCTCGTGTTATTTGATTTTTTACTATTCCTAGGCAACGGTACGTCATAGGGTTAAAGCAGAGCAGTTTTGTGGGAATGGACAAACGAGAAAGCAGCTCACTTGGTGGAAGTGATTACGTGACGTGACGGGAACGTACACCTGCAACACCAGAAGAGCAGCAGATGCATTGCCGGCCTTTAAGGGCCATTCGCCCAATTTTATTTGTTTACCATCACACACATACAGTGTTATGTATATAGCCGAACTTAATACTTGCTTTCTAGCGGTCTACCTAGTACTGAAAAAGAAAAAAAAACTTAAAATTTACATCGATACATCGGACGAGCAGCTGACATCCCCCCATCCCTAGTGTTGTTACATAGCGTTCCAGTCCCGTAGCGGCGTGCAAAGCATCTCCACGCTTCGGCACTAAGCCCGGGTGACCGCGACCCCCCCCCCCCCCAATCCCCTTCCCGCACACCCCGAATCTTTTAAAATGCGGGCATCGCGAGCCATATGCTCCGCGCTCGCCCCTCTCGTAACGCACTCGAATCTAATGTACCCTTATTGTGTGTAGGGGACGACAATGAAAATCTCAATACCGTCAAAATTTAATAGAAAAATAGCTCTAACTAGAGTGCGGTTTTTGCTTATGTGTAGTTTAGGTAAAACAATACTAAAAAAAAACCGTCAAGTGCAAGTTACGTTCAACTATATATGTATTAATAGTCTAACGAACGATAAAATTCTAGACAATACACATACAATTTTCTCTATCCAAATTCGAGTAAGAATCTTATTGAAAGACCACCTGCTTCTTCAACTGCCAGCAGCTTCGGCCGCGTGGTCACAAATTTGTGAGAGTAAAAATAAGTATTCCATGGCATAATCTACATCTCTGTTAACGTTTGTACATACCCATTAAGTCCTTTAAGTGTATCCTAAAGAACAAACAAGCAAAGTTTTTCATAAAAATAAAGCTTCCTTTCGTTAATCAAAAAGAACATTAAAAAAATATTCTATCAAAATCCGTCAAATTGCTTTTAAGTTAAATCCGTTCAGACATACTCAGATAAGTCCATTTTTTAAATATTGATATAAAATAGATAAGTGTATGAATTAACCCTCTTCTAGAGTAGTCATTAAAGTACTCAAAACACTGTCGTCAAAATATTAAAGCCCTAAGATAAACTGCCGCAATTTGTAAATTAAAACGCTAATTCGCCCAGCATCCCAATCTGCAACCTAATCGATCACGTAACAAGGCGTCGAGAGTTGGGCGCCGTCAGATGCCCGCCCGGACCAAAATTCCCATCACAAATTGCATCCGAGTGGAAACCTTCAATTATTTCATTAGTTCCCGACACGGCAGAGCATCTTGAGTAAACAGAGTTCATGGCAATTAATTTGCAAGTTACTTTTTAATAATGTTACGTTACGTCAAAAACTGATCAAGTTAACTACAAATAATCTAACTGCTACGTATTAAGTTTTTAAGTACAGTTAACGTTCGTTACAACTGCAACAGTATAAGAGCTTTACGAATCTATTAAGTCATTTGCACGCGATGCGCACCGCTGCTAGCTCAAAAGCTCAAAGCTTGAGCAAGTCCATGCTGTCGGAATAATATATAAAATGAAAATCTGTAATATGTGCCTAAACCACACCTATGGCTGTAAGTCGCGAGTAGCTTATAATATGCCTTTGTTAGGTATAATCCCTTTCCGTGGTAATCTTGAATAAGAAAAAAATTAAAACTTAATACTTTAAACTTAACAAGGTCGATACCACGTCAAAATTTAGGTTAGTGGGGAAACAGTGCCCACATTTAGGGGTTTCCTCATTCAAACGACTGGATGCGGCCAACAACGTTACCTTGCGACGAATCGCGTAAAGGATTGTAGATCGCGTAAAGGGTTGTAGGATCGCGTAAAGGATTGTAGGATCGCGTAATGTCGATCCCCCACTGCCACATGTACGACTCTACCGGCCGGTTTCTGTATCCTATCTCAGGCCGGTTTTTTTTTACGACAGATAGATAATTGACGTTACTTCTATGAACTTTCTGTCAAATATCTATCATTAACTACACGGCTCGCAGAACTGACAACCGTTGGGGAAGAAAGATTCACGAGTGGCAACCTCGTACGAGGACGACCTGTACTGTGTTGAGGGAAGTCGATGGATACAATTGGGTCAGGACCGTACTTTGTGGCAATCTTTGTGGGAGGTCTATGTTCAGCAGTAGACTTGTGACCGGCTGTACTGATGAGTAAGTGACAGTAGTATGTGGCCATGATTGCCGGTGTTTATTGTTGTTTCAAGATTGATTTAAAAAGTTTATTAAAACAACTGAAATACATTTCAAGACCATCCCAATATTGGGTAAACATCGTCGTGAGTGCTTATATTACTCGTATATAGTAAGGAGAAGGGACCATACATAGGTTTACTTGGCCGCCGGGCCAGCAGTGTTATCTTAAAACCGTCGGGTTTTAGTCTGTATGCACTTAATACAGATCACAACAACCGTTTGGAAATCGGCCATAAATAGAGGAATCCATTAATTTTACCAAGTATTTTGCTGATCATTTTAATTATAGCCACAACGTGCGTAGTTGAAAGCCACATTACAACAAAAGGAATTAAAAATGTTTAAAAAAAAACATAGCACAAACACAACCCCCTCATTGTGTAACGGAGGCCCTTACAAGACAAAAGCTTTTGGAGCATTGTCCGCCACGTTGCTCTCGGGAGGGAATGGTAGATTACGTTCGATGCAGGTGGTTTGAATTAAAATGAACTTCATTCTAACTACCGTCTTGCTTGAACTAATAAAAGTTTTTTTTTTCTAATTTAAATACATTACTGGGCCTAGAAATGGTGGAACATATTCGTAAACCGAGGTATTGTTTTAAATGAATAAAAGCTAAATACAACAAGACATTGTTATAAGAATTCTCGGCTATACTGTATTTCTCTATACTAATCGCTATGAAATTAAAGCGAGAGCCTGGGACTCTCAGATGCCACGGCTCTCGCTTCAAGTTAAGCGAACCACTCGACGTTGTAAAAAAAAAAAAAAAAGACTAATGCAGTAGTCGTTGTTCACCGCGTATAAGATATAGATACAAATAAACTTATCAACGTACAAACAGACAATGCGTAACAGATTGAGCGTAGCAATTAGCCGCTCACAAACTGGATAGACCGCGGTTGATAAAGGCATTAGAGGCTGATTAGGTTTACGACGATAGAGGCGCAACGTGTCTTGATCTGGACCATTAAGTGCAACTGTTAAGTGTTATTTAATTGATAGATGTTAACTTGAACCGTTAACTGCAATTAGCGAAACGGACTTAAAAAGAAATTGTAGACTATCGATGTAGAGTGAACAATGTACACAGTAATCACGCAACTCTTCGCCTGCCCAGCGGGACGAGAGAGGGCAAATCTTCCAAGTAATTCACGCTCCACTCCACTTCAGGACCGTGAGGAATTTTGAAATGTGGTAGAGCCAAGCAGCGGCGTTTGCTGCTGCTCGAATGGGCCGGTTCTACCGGATTGGTACCAGAATACCGGTGTGAAGTGGAGGCATTTAATGCTGCTGCGTTTCGTTCGGTGAGTGAGCTATTCGGAGGGCCACATTCCCACTTCCTATCCCCCTCCTCATCCTCCCTTCCATCTCCCAAATACCCTTAAAGGCCAGCAACGCAACTGCCGCACCTCTGGTGTTGCTGATGTACGTGGGCGACGGTAATCATTTACCGTCAGGTGAACGAGCGGCAAACGATCAAGCGACGTTTGCCGCCTTACCCATAAAAAAAAATGATTGAGCGTGAAGACAACGCTGCTGCAATTTGTATAATTGGTTAAGAGAACCAAAAAAACTTCATTGCAATCCATATCTTCCTTGTCTGTCGGCTGGGTACAAATGGTGCAAT
This sequence comes from Bhutanitis thaidina, assembly GCA_029286595.1. Taxonomy (NCBI): domain Eukaryota; kingdom Metazoa; phylum Arthropoda; class Insecta; order Lepidoptera; family Papilionidae; genus Bhutanitis; species Bhutanitis thaidina. The sequence continues at coordinate 4,639,576 of JAGSMS010000021.1, read as the reverse complement.
GGATATTAAACTAACTTGCGGATTGGATATTAAGCTAGAGATTTGAAACTTAAACAAAGAATATTTTTTAAAGATTCTAGCGATTCTATTGTATTTACTATTATGTGAACTTTGATTGTTGGACACACATACAGATAAAAAAAGAAGACGCATACACCGACTGCAAATTTATTTTCTCAATTAAAACCCTTATACAGTTCACACCAATTAACCGAACAAGGGTATCAGAACAGTCTGTTTGCATATCGATTCCAAAAAACAACTCGACAAAATTCCTATCGTCACAGGCTTGTTTCGCAACAGACGCAGCACGCCTCACCACCGCGCCCAACAAAGCGTTTCGCCTCTTTGCCAAAATTTCAACTAATTGCACCGTATTATGAGCTCATTAGTCAGCTCCGTCCATCAGCGTGACAGCGGGACGCGCGAGACGGCGCGCTGTTCGACGTACACCGAGTGCTTACCGATACACTGCACAGCCGACCGCGGAGCGGGACGGCTCGTTGCACGCGGATGTACTTCAAAGCCGTCGAAATTAACGCGTTTAACTTGTGAGATTGAATAATGGGCGCACAAAGGGAAACAGCATTTCTGTAATTAAATAAATCAACAACAGGATCGCTCTGGTTGTGATGTTCATCATTATCATTGAGTTCTCTTATGAGCCTTACGAGCTTTCAATGTAATGGCGTAATTGTCATGTATCAATGCACAAAAGGATGCTGCGTACCCATCTTCTTTCAATTCAGCTGCTTTCAACGTCGGAATGGGATGATGAATTTTACATTGCATAGCTCCCTTCTTATTTATGAGTACGGTGCAAATAATGATAAAGTCATAAGAGTGACGTGGTATCTGGGTAGGCAGTAGATATAAAAAGGAAAGTATTTGTATAACAAAAAATATAGTTTCTCTAGGAGCTTTATATATATATATATAAAACCGATAGAGAAAATGGCTAGGGTCAGTCGGCAATGCTTTTTTGCGGAATACATAAAACTGTATCATACCAGAAATTACATAACATACACATGCAAACAATCTAAATCGATTTCACTTGTCTCGAGACAAAACTAACTCGGTCACAGAGTTTCCACCTATTGGTTTCATGAAGATGGTAAGGACTTCCCACATACAAGTATTTGCGATCAGCTTGATCTTCGTATGATGCACACCCGCTTCCACACAGCAACAACTAAATTGTTCTTTGAGTTTTTAATTGAATAAGACATTTCAATATTAAACACGATACTCAATTCTGTACTTATTGTGTAACTATCCCCATTGACAAATACAGATGCGACATTACTAACAAAGTGATACAAAAGCGAAGAACGAAATGAACAGAAAAGCGCGCGCGCTAAGGGCGCAAAATGTGAATGTATATGAATTATTCGATTGCAAACTATTCAAACGGCCGCTTGTCAATCAAGTGGGACGTTTGGGGGGCGTCACCCCAGCGCAGTCCAGTTCTCACGAGATGAGATACGCTACTTCCCGTGGGAGGTGGACGTTAGTCACAAACCGGTGTCAGTGGTTGTTGGTAGGAATAAAAGGCTTTTGTCGCGCCGGTGTCGATTTTTTTGACAAAAGGACTCTTAAAAATGGTTTGAAATTTCCTACTACTACGGTCACTTCGTTTAACAATTATTTTACATTATTGGTATTGTATTACCAACTTGAAAAGCAAAAATTTTAAAATTCAAAATTTAAGTGAAAAGTTTTCTTTAAAGTAATTGTGGACATGTATTTGTGTAGAAGACATACTTCACATTACCATGGAGTGCATACGGAATGAGACTCAGAGACGTACTGCCTTATCACGGGACTATAATGTCGGTATTTGTAACAGTATTCTGGCATTCTCTGAATCCGAGAGTGCTAGAATATTGTTTAAAATTGTTAAATTGGGGGTAAAATGAATGTATGGCTGATCCGAAATAGGGCATGCAACAATCAGGGTGACATGTTCGGTACATACGAACAAACCCTCCTTTAAATAAAGATTAAAAAAAAAATGTATTTGTGTAGGCACAAATCACACCGGACCTACCTATTTCATAGATAACGAGTAAGTGAAAAAAAGTTTTAAAATACGTCAAGTGCGAAACGAGTTTAACGCAACTCCGTCGTACAACTGGCCACTCATAACCTGAGAAAAAATTAAAATAAAAGTCAACCGATATGATTTCACATATCACGTAATCCGCCACGTGGTCGAACGCACACAAACTAACGGGAACTTAAAAAATAAACAAATGCGACACGCGACCGAAATCGCCGAGTCAACCTTCATATAATTACGCTATAAAATGCTATAGGGGTGACCGCTACGAACATCCAATTTAGTGGGTTTATTGGGCGACAAAACAGATATTTCCTGTCTATGTTCATTTTTATTACTGTATTTTTTTTTTGCTGTAAATACACATCTTTCTGGAAAGGGCTAACACTTAAAATTTTATATTTAGATATAAAATTTTAAGTGTTACTAGTTTTTTTTTTAAATCACTACAGTTATTCTAACACTACTTTCTTTTTAACGTACAAGCTCACAAGCTTGTTCCCTTTATGGTATTAGTGTCGAATAATCACGTCTGTATATCAGAAGTTTATTAGAAATAAATGCAAAAAAATACTGTTAGGTTTTCGCTCAATAAAGTTTATTTTTTCTACATAGTTATTTTCTAATATTACGACTAACACAATACCACAAATTTCAATTTATTATCTTTTAAATAGCAAACAAAATTCTAATTCAACACTTGAACGATAAGATGTTATTGTCTCAAAAGACCCGTATATTTGGACTACGCTCAGTATTAAACGCATACCACGCTCAGCACTCTTCCATTCATTCTCACTCTTCGGCCAGACCGCGCCCTTACTTGAGTGCGAATCGGGGGGCGTAGAGTGTGATGACCTCATGTCTGACAGTTTGCTTACTTAGTTTTTAACTTTTATACATATTACATACAATACAGCAAACGACACTCTGGTCTTACCTTAATACTTTATATTTATAATAGCATTAGTTGAAAGGATTACGCTAACACGTCAGAGCTAAAGATTGCATAATTACGTTTAACTTGTGACCTATACATATCGCGCTTGTCACGCAATGGTGTAGACAGATGTTATGGATTCCCATTTGTCACGTTCAGCTTAGTCAAACGAGCTTTCCGCAAACCACATACGAGTGGTGAGCCTTGTAGCTGAGTTTGCTCCCGAAGTTTTAATAAACGTTTATCTCCCATCGATCGGACGCCATAAGATTTTTAAAGCTATTCCAAGTCATGCCCGGTTAGATATGAAATGAAAGATTTCCTTACGCTGCAACCACACCATTTAACATATATTTACAAGTAACCTTTCTCTACCTGGGACGATGAAACTCTATAGCAGAGAAAATATTTTAGAAAACGCATCAGAAGTTGCGGAAAGCCTTCTACAAAAAGACTAGCCCACAAAATCTTCTATTGTCCTATCATTTCCTTGTTGCGCATAGTGCTGTTGGCGCCCCTTAAATTTAGTTCCCTTAAAAGCTGTTTAAAGCACTAGCCGACTCATTTCCCTAATGACGCTTACGTCCGACTCCTATGAATTCGCGAATATTACACAAGCTGAATGAATAGAAATACAATTAGTTGTCCAGGTTTTAATCTGGCTAAGCTTCGGCCGACTTATCGCTATTGTATTCGCTCATGTTAAAAAAAGAAAAAAGCGCGTATGTTACAGATATAATTAAAAAACAATTACACTTACCAATCTCGCCCACCAGCTCGCACTGGAGCCGCGACTCTCCGCGCCCGATTAAAACGGCGGCAAATCCCTGCGCGCGCTGCACGTGTGCGCCGTACATCTGCTCGTGGACAAAAGAAATGCCTTTTAGAAAACAATTTCTATATTCGCCTGCCGGTGACGCAGATGGAGGCTGAAGGGATCGGCTTTTTCCGCTGTCGCCATCGAGATATTTGCGCTTTGATGTCAGCTATATCGTTCACGGTGGGTACAGCTCTAGTTTATGGATGTTTACGATGGAAGTGTCCGAAAGATCGCGCACCCCATCGAATTATAATATTTGTTTTTTTTTTTGCAATAAAGCCATTTAAATATTAAAAATAAAACTGTCCAATTTGAAATTGATGACACTAAAGATATAAGGCGATACTTATATTAATTCAATTACACATTTCTGATATGGATGCGTACGGAGTATTGTAGAATGTTCTTTATTTTCTATGTTACTACTAAAATCAGTTCCTGATTAAGACAAGTCACGCTTGCGCTAGCGGCTCCTTGATAACTGACGACAATTGTTTACTTGCGCATATATATTAATGTGACATTCTTTGAAAATAGACACGATATTATTAAAATCGATCTTCGCACGGCAAAAGTTGAATGTTGGTAGCGTTTGCCGGTGAAAGGTCAAGTCGTATAATGCTTAAAAATATATTCAATTTTATATGCAAACAGCCGACATCGTCTCGAAAAAGGTCTCGCATTTATTTATATGTTCGAAATTGATTACTCGACAGACATTATCCGCTATCCATTCGTTTCTATTATTTTAAAAGTATAGTAGGTTAACCTATAAATATTCCACAGCTGGAAATATATAATTATTTGATATTATTACTGAACTTACATCCAAACAGCCTCTACTATCAAAAGACCTTTAGCCCGTTTGCCCCGTCTACTAAAAACAATTGTTTAATTTGTATTACAGAAAAGGTTTGCGATTTTTGGAAGGTAGGAAATTTCTAAAATCGTTCATCATTTAGAAACTTACAACTTAAGTCCTACATCAACTTATTTTAGATAATAAGCCGTCATATATTTCTACGAAGGATCGTCCATGCTCATCACGCTGGGCAAGCGGGTGAGTGGGTCAGGGGCCCTCGTCTACCCTCGCTCTAGTTCTGCTGCTCCCCGTCACCAGTCTTAAAATCCTACCTTAGTATAATATAGTAAATGTGATAATATGTAGATTAGAATGGCTGTCTCTTAGATATTTAAATGATACTTAGCGGAGGTCGATTATGTCATGGCATGAAACATTTGATCATTTTCATCTCAGTTTCCGTCAGGCCAAAATTTAAGTCCTGTTCAACTTAACTTGTTTGTCGCTGGTATTATAACATTCTATGAAAGATTGAGCTACTTTTAAAAAACTATTTTAATAATTCTACTTTCAAAAATTCTATCTCAATTCATTCTAAATTCAAATTGAATTTGACATATTCAATTAGATACAAACGTTCGTTTTTCTAATTACACATAGAGATAACGTACCAAAGCAAGAACAGTAAATACGCGTGACCCAGATTTCTGTACCCATTAAACTAATATTGATAACAGAATAAATTTCTTTATTTTTTATCTATGAACATACGCCGCCTGTACCATACGCTCTGCAACGTGTAACACTGGTAATAGTTTCGTCTTTCTTTCTTTAACAGCCTGTATGAGCAAGCGCCAACTTCATCTGGGATTCCATGCGTGGAAGGTTCGCCAACGGTCACAACCCCGGGCAGGCGGGTTGGTGAGCAGCAGTGCCGGTGACCCCGCTCAAGTGAAAACTGCTCCCCGTCACGGTGCTGGTTGGCGGACGGCACATGTCCGGGAAATCTTTTTCTCCTCGGGATGTTTTCCTTGCACAGCAGAGCACGTGGTAAGTGGTAATGGATATAAACAATAATAGGGATGCCGGTGTCGGTATCAAATCCCGGTCAATCGCGTACAAAGAAACTAAAGTGGCTGGAATCTGGCTATTAGAACTTACCCACAAAATTATTAAAAAGAGCGGTCTTAATGCCTTTTGGCATTCTCTGCCAGACAACCGGGGTTTGGAGAAATAATGTAATATGTGCATTAAAATACCCTACCGTTGGTTACATGCGCGTTCAATTGAATTTAAGTAGGCTTGTTGTACAAGTGACAACTTTCAATCAACAGGTTCTTACTCATTGTATTTCTTGCACAATCTGCTTTAGCACTCTCTCTCAATTCACAATATCAATTGCCCAACTAGTGCACATACTCAAGTAACGTCACATCAGTATCCGAGAACAGACACAACAATTACACTTCGGTCCCCGACGGCAGACAAACCCGACGTCCTTCAAGCGTAAACACGACAAAAGCGAAAACAATTTTCGAATTCGCTCCTTTTGGATCTGGCCCGAGTTTAAAAAAAAAAAAAAAAGAAAAAGATATGCCGTATAATTACAGGTCTTTACCTTTGCCCCTTGCAAAAGGGGAAAAAATGTAAATAGCGCGCCCGCGAAACGACGACAAAGCGCGATGATATCGTGAAAATGCGGTCTTTAATTAAAAACTCTAATTTCAAAAATGGAAGCGGCGTAGTCGAAATACAGATTCGCGGAGGCCGAGGTGGAAGTATTTCGAAACAAAGTGGAGTGCCCACCCCTCATTGAGGCCGTCACAGTGACGTAGAGCAAGCGTAGCGTTTCGACGTAGGTATTAAATGACAAGTGCATATTATACTTTACCGAGCGCGTAGGTACAAGCGGGTAGAGTGCTACGATCTCGGCACTGAGCACCGACGCGGACGTGAATGCGGCATCGCATTGTGGTTTATCTCATCGATTGTACGTTTTTTTTTGAGTTGTTTGTAGCACCCAAGTACGGCTTACTTTACTTCGCCCGCCTGCAGGGCATTGGCCTCTTCCATAAGAAGGGTTTGTCATAATCGCCACGCTCTGCTAGCGGATTGGCGATCACATTATCAGACACCAGAGACTCAGCTGCCCTCAGATAATTTTCGAGATAGTTATCCAGCCGTCCGACTGTAGCTTTTGTGGTTTTCAAAGATTTTGCCATAGTCGCGTCTTACGACACCCATGGGAAGATAGAGGGTGCAAGATTCTTACGCAGACGTCACACGGTCCGTTACGTAATACAACAGTAATACCCAAGTTTTATGGGATTCAAATTCATAGTGCGTGTAATGGTCACGACGACAACGTCGTCGCGTATGTAGGCGTATGTAATCTCTGTGATAATTCATACATATTATAACCAACCCCAGTTACTAGTTCATGGCTAAGCGGTAAGCGTGAGTGACGTGGATCTAAGTTCAAATCCCATTCGAATCCAATATAGTGCAGGGGCCAAAAACGGAAAGTCGTGGTGCATCAGCTGGCTTGACGCTCGCAATAATTTCATGACAGGACCTGGGTTCGATGCTGGCACCACATAAAAGGATCAACCTCTTTTAACGCCACGTCTTAGAAACATAACTATATCTTTCGATGACACGTAAAGCCTATTTACCCGAACGTAGGCATCGTAGCAGATTTTTCGTTTCTAAAACTTTGTCAAAAACGTAGAGATAGATCAAACACTTAACATATTCAAAAGAATAAAGCAATGTTGCTACTACCTCAGCAGAGTTACAAGTTAGCACTTCACCGTTCTATATACAAAATGGCTGCGTTTCAGCCTTACCCTACCTTAATGATAGGTTTTATGATCCGAAGGACTCTTGACTTTATCAAAGTATTCTCGTCTTCGACGACTTTCATCTTTTTGGGAGAGGGGAAAGAGAAGAGGGTGACGCCTCCATTTACAGATTACACAGAATTGCAAGTTAGATCTCGATTTAAAGACTCTCTTCGTCTGTCGGTCACCGGTAGAGAGCGACCGGGAGGAAACACGATGTCTAACAGAACACGATTTATACGAGCAGCTGCGACATTCCTATCAGTCATCAACTAACTATGTTGTCTTAGTATTCAGGGCTGCCAATGATTAAAGCTTGATCCTTCATCTGGGATGACATTGTTCTAAGACCAAGAGCACCATCGAAACATTTATGGAGGCCTCTACTACAGTATTTGATATAAATTGACGAGACTCTCACGACTGTACCCAATTTTTTGGTCGTTTCAACCCAATCTTCAACAGAGCCTGTTTGGGACAACGTGACAGTTGGCGAACCTATCATATACTGGCGAACGATGCAGATCGTACACAGGTATCGAAAACTCATTGGTGGTACGAGTCCACACGCATAACACAATCATAACACCGTTAATTTGGAATTCGTATCCAAGTACCCATAAATAGATACGCTAACCACAAACCACTGATTTTTCAAAATACAATTTTTCAGCTTTTCTCGGCCATACGCAATGTAGAATTCAGTAGCGAAGCTTCAGTAGAGAAGGGATTTCTATACACAAACGGTACATCTGTAGTAGATGGATATATAAAGCAAAACCTAGTAAACCCTACCAATCTTTTATCTCGTACGAGCGAACGCAAAATATAATATCTACTAAAAAAATAGAAGTGAAAGGACCCTTTATATTCGCCTCACCTACCCGCCACCCTCCCACGGTTATGTTATTCAGACAGACAGATCTGCCGGCCCCGGTAACAGGTGAAGGAGTGATCTTGAGTAACATTTACTTAAAAGCTAGAGGAATTCATTCGAAGCTAAATGCGAGCGCAGCCGACATTATTGAATACGACGTCGACATCTGCCGCGCGGGTGCTGCAGGGCCGGGCCGGGCCGGGCCGGGCCGGGCCGGGCCGGGCCGGGCCGGGCCGGGCCGGGCCGGGCCGGGCCGGGCCGGGCCGGGCCGGGCCGGGCCGGGCCGGGCCGGGCCGGGCCGGGCCGGGCCGGGCCGGGCCGGGCCGGGCCGGGCCGGGCCGGGCCGGGCCGGGCCGGGCCGGGCCGGGCCGGGCCGGGCCGGGCCGGGCCGGGCCGGGCCGGGCCGGGCCGGGCCGGGCCGGGCCGGGCCGGGCCGGGCCGGGCCGGGCCGGGCCGGGCCGGGCCGGGCCGGGCCGGGCCGGGCCGGGCCGGGCCGGGCCGGGCCGGGCCGGGCCGGGCCGGGCCGGGCCGGGCCGGGCCGGGCCGGGCCGGGCCGGGCCGGGCCGGGCCGGGCCGGGCCGGGCCGGGCCGGGCCGGGCCGGGCCGGGCCGGGCCGGGCCGGGCCGGGCCGGGCCGGGCCGGGCCGGGCCGGGCCGGGCCGGGCCGGGCCGGGCCGGGCCGGGCCGGGCCGGGCCGGGCCGGGCCGGGCCGGGCCGGGCCGGGCCGGGCCGGGCCGGGCCGGGCCGGGCCGGGCCGGGCCGGGCCGGGCCGGGCCGGGCCGGGCCGGGCCGGGCCGGGCCGGGCCGGGCCGGGCCGGGCCGGGCCGGGCCGGGCCGGGCCGGGCCGGGCCGGGCCGGGCCGGGCCGGGCCGGGCCGGGCCGGGCCGGGCCGGGCCGGGCCGGGCCGGGCCGGGCCGGGCCGGGCCGGGCCGGGCCGGGCCGGGCCGGGCCGGGCCGGGCCGGGCCGGGCCGGGCCGGGCCGGGCCGGGCCGGGCCGGGCCGGGCCGGGCCGGGCCGGGCCGGGCCGGGCCGGGCCGGGCCGGGCCGGGCCGGGCCGGGCCGGGCCGGGCCGGGCCGGGCCGGGCCGGGCCGGGCCGGGCCGGGCCGGGCCGGGCCGGGCCGGGCCGGGCCGGGCCGGGCCGGGCCGGGCCGGGCCGGGCCGGGCCGGGCCGGGCCGGGCCGGGCCGGGCCGGGCCGGGCCGGGCCGGGCCGGGCCGGGCCGGGCCGGGCCGGGCCGGGCCGGGCCGGGCCGGGCCGGGCCGGGCCGGGCCGGGCCGGGCCGGGCCGGGCCGGGCCGGGCCGGGCCGGGCCGGGCCGGGCCGGGCCGGGCCGGGCCGGGCCGGGCCGGGCCGGGCCGGGCCGGGCCGGGCCGGGCCGGGCCGGGCCGGGCCGGGCCGGGCCGGGCCGGGCCGGGCCGGGCCGGGCCGGGCCGGGCCGGGCCGGGCCGGGCCGGGCCGGGCCGGGCCGGGCCGGGCCGGGCCGGGCCGGGCCGGGCCGGGCCGGGCCGGGCCGGGCCGGGCCGGGCCGGGCCGGGCCGGGCCGGGCCGGGCCGGGCCGGGCCGGGCCGGGCCGGGCCGGGCCGGGCCGGGCCGGGCCGGGCCGGGCCGGGCCGGGCCGGGCCGGGCCGGGCCGGGCCGGGCCGGGCCGGGCCGGGCCGGGCCGGGCCGGGCCGGGCCGGGCCGGGCCGGGCCGGGCCGGGCCGGGCCGGGCCGGGCCGGGCCGGGCCGGGCCGGGCCGGGCCGGGCCGGGCCGGGCCGGGCCGGGCCGGGCCGGGCCGGGCCGGGCCGGGCCGGGCCGGGCCGGGCCGGGCCGGGCCGGGCCGGGCCGGGCCGGGCCGGGCCGGGCCGGGCCGGGCCGGGCCGGGCCGGGCCGGGCCGGGCCGGGCCGGGCCGGGCCGGGCCGGGCCGGGCCGGGCCGGGCCGGGCCGGGCCGGGCCGGGCCGGGCCGGGCCGGGCCGGGCCGGGCCGGGCCGGGCCGGGCCGGGCCGGGCCGGGCCGGGCCGGGCCGGGCCGGGCCGGGCCGGGCCGGGCCGGGCCGGGCCGGGCCGGGCCGGGCCGGGCCGGGCCGGGCCGGGCCGGGCCGGGCCGGGCCGGGCCGGGCCGGGCCGGGCCGGGCCGGGCCGGGCCGGGCCGGGCCGGGCCGGGCCGGGCCGGGCCGGGCCGGGCCGGGCCGGGCCGGGCCGGGCCGGGCCGGGCCGGGCCGGGCCGGGCCGGGCCGGGCCGGGCCGGGCCGGGCCGGGCCGGGCCCGAGTTTAAAAAAAAAAAAAAAAAAAAAAAAAAAAAAAAAAAAAAAAAAAAAAAAAAAAAAAAAAAAAAAAAAAAAAAAAAAAAAAAAAAAAAAAAAAAAAAAAAAAAAAAAAAAAAAAAAAAAAAAAAAAAAAAAAAAAAAAAAAAAAAAAAAAAAAAAAAAAAAAAAAAAAAAAAAAAAAAAAAAAAAAAAAAAAAGAAAAGATATGCCGTATAATTACAGGTCTTTACCTTGCCCCTTGCAAAAGAGGAAAATAAATAGCGCGCCCGCGAAACGACGACAAAGCGCGATGATATCGTGAAAATGCGGTCTTTAATTAAAACTCTAATTTCAAAAATGGAAGCGGCGTAGTCGAAATACAGATTCGCGGAGGCCGAGGTGGAAGTATTTCGAAACAAAGTGGAGTGCCCACCTCATTGAGGCCGTCACAGTGACGTAGAGCAAGCGTAGCGTTTCGACGTAGGTATTAAATGACAAGTGCATATTATACTTTACCGAGCGCGTAGGTACAAGCGGGTAGAGTGCTACGATCTCGGCACTGAGCACCGACGCGGACGTGAATGCGGCATCGCATTGTGGTTTATCTCATCGATTGTACGTTTTTTTTTGAGTTGTTTGTAGCACCCAAGTACGGCTTACTTTACTTCGCCCGCCTGCAGGGCATTGGCCTCTCCCATAAGAAGGGTTTGTCATAATCGCCACGCTCTGCTAGCGGATTGGCGATCACATTATCAGACACCAGAGACTCAGCTGCCCTCAGATAATTTTCGAGATAGTTATCCAGCCGTCCGACTGTAGCTTTGTGGTTTTCAAAGATTTTGCCATAGTCGCGTCTTACGACACCCATGGGAAGATAGAGGGTGCAAGATTCTTACGCAGACGTCACACGGTCCGTTACGTAATACAACAGTAATACCCAAGTTTTATGGGATTCAAATTCATAGTGCGTGTAATGGTCACGACGACAACGTCGTCGCGTATGTAGGCGTATGTAATCTCTGTGATAATTCATACATATTATAACCAACCCCAGTTACTAGTTCATGGCTAAGCGGTAAGCGTGAGTGACGTGGATCTAAGTTCAAATCCCATTCGAATCCAATATAGTGCAGGGGCCAAAAACGGAAAGTCGTGGTGCATCAGCTGGCTTGACGCTCGCAATAATTTCATGACAGGACCTGGGTTCGATGCTGGCACCACATAAAAGGATCAACCTCTTTAACGCCACGTCTTAGAAACATAACTATATCTTTCGATGACACGTAAAGCCTATTTACCCGAACGTAGGCATCGTAGCAGATTTTTCGTTTCTAAAACTTTGTCAAAACGTAGAGATAGATCAAACACTTAACATATTCAAAAGAATAAAGCAATGTTGCTACTACCTCAGCAGAGTTACAAGTTAGCACTTCACCGTTCTATATACAAAATGGCTGCGTTTCAGCCTTACCCTACCTTAATGATAGGTTTTATGATCCGAAGGACTCTTGACTTTATCAAAGTATTCTCGTCTTCGACGACTTTCATCTTTTTGGGAGAGGGGAAAGAGAAGAGGGTGACGCCTCCATTTACAGATTACACAGAATTGCAAGTTAGATCTCGATTTAAAGACTCTCTTCGTCTGTCGGTCACCGGTCGAGAGCGACCGGGGAGGAAACACGATGTCTAACAGAACACGATTTATACGAGCAGCTGCGACATTCCTATCAGTCATCAACTAACTATGTTGTCTTAGTATTCAGGGCTGCCAATGATTAAAGCTTGATCCTTCATCTGGGATGACATTGTTCTAAGACCAAGAGCACCATCGAAACATTTATGGAGGCCTCAACTACAGTATTTGATATAAATTGACGAGACTCTCACGACCGTACCCAATTTTTTTTGTCGTTTCAACCCAATCTTCAACAGAGCCTGTTTGGGACAACGTGACAGTTGGCGAACCTATCATATACTGGCGAACGATGCAGATCGTACACAGGTATCGAAAAACTCATTGGTGGTACGAGTCCACACGCATAACACAATCATAACACCGTTAATTTGGAATTCGTATCCAAGTACCCATAAATAGATACGCTAACCACAAACCACTCGATTTTTCAAAATACAATTTTTCAGCTTTTCTCGGCCATACGCAATGTAGAATTCAGTAGCGAAGCTTCAGTAGAGAAGGGATTTCTATACACAAACGGTACATCTGTAGTAGATGGATATATAAAGCAAAACCTAGTAAAACCCTACCAATCTTTTATCTCGTACGAGCGAACGCAAAATATAATATCTACTAAAAAAAAATAGAAGTGAAAGGACCCTTTATATTCGCCTCACCTACCCGCCACCCTCCCACGGTTATGTTATTCAGACAGACAGATCTGCCGGCCCCGGTAACAGGTGAAGGAGTGATCTTGAGTAACATTTACTTAAAAGCTAGAGGAATTCATTCGAAGCTAAATGCGAGCGCAGCCGACATTATTGAATACGACGTCGACATCTCGCCGCGCGGGTGCTGCAGGGCCGGGCCGGGCCGGGCCGGGCCGGGAGCGCGGCCCGGAGGCCTAGCTGGAGGACGGTGCGCCTTAATTATTCTGTCTGATAAATTGCACGAGCGACGGGACGTGTACGCCGGGAATTATTTTAACGTTTAGTGATCGTTTCTGATACGCTATACGTATGGTTAGGAGTTCAGGAATTCATTTTGATTAACCCTTCGCGCGTTATTACTTTGAAACTATCAGAATTCTTTAGTAGAAGCCCATGGGCGTCAGATAAAAACTACCATCAAAGCAGGTTACGGATAGGTTATCACCTCTGCGGACTAAGATGGAATGCCTCGAAGCCTGTAACTGTATAAGCTTAGTATAACTTTCAAACGGGAACATAACTGTGGTTGCGGAAATGAATAAAGAGACAGGAATTCTAGACAGTGAAGGAACATATTTGTTAGTTAACGGCGTAAGGAACTGTGCTCTCCCCGCGTGTGCCGCAAGCGTCTAAGGGAAACGCCTTGTAAATCTTATGGAAATTTTTGGTGATAAACCCGGCAAGCGGCGGTATGGAACATCAGCTGTGTCCGAAGAGACAAAAAGTGGGTCGAGGAAGCCCGTTCAACCACGCTGCCATCGTGATAAATACAAATCCGTAATAACTGCCTAACCCTATGGGTGACTGGCGTGTTAGTAGATAAGTGACACAGTGACAGACGCTGGCACGATAACTGATGTATTATTTCATAAATTGCTCGACGTTAGACTAGGTTAATATAAATATTCTTGTATGTTTTTAGCCAATTTAATAATACATAGATGACAAAAAAAAATCGAGAGGAAATAAAGGAAACTGATAAATAAGATTTGCACTGCGAACAATTTTAAATTTCAAAAACCATGACGGTATTTCGACAAGATTGAGCGGCATATATGCATTTTGACATTTATATTAAAATTTGGAAACAATAACTACATATTCAGTTCTTTTCCTGTCTCTGCGAGTACGGTAGACAACCAAACCTTTTCTAATAAACTCTCCGGTGAAAATATAACAAAATATTGGTTCCCAAAAGAGAAATCATACGAGCAACAGATATTTAACAGTACCGGTGTTGCAAACTGTTAACCGTCTCGTCCGCACTTCAACAGATTTATGTAATTATTAAATAAAAATTTATTAATTGTAACGCAGCTTTATTATAAAATATAACGTACCCATCAAATGTCGTCTCTTTCTCTTGTCGTGTCTGTCGTCTCCGATTCAATGTTTCTTATTTATATTTAGATTCACATAATCATCACATTTATACTACGAGAGTGCTAAAGACGTATAAAGACGAATACCTTATGACGTGCCCAGCCTCCGCCCGTCGTTTTTCGACAACATTAAGAATGTCACGGAGCGATCACAACGCGCGCAAATCGAACGCGCAACGGCGACGATTCCAATCGAATTCGAATTTGAAAATGGAACGCGAGTGCGACGGACGTCCGCGGCGCTCAATTAGCAACAGGACGCGGCCAATCGCGCTCGTTCCCGCCTCGCGGGTGACGCATGCGTAGGGTCGCCGCGAGGGAGCCACTCCGCCATGTTGGAAACTGATGGCTGCACGTGGGGATGCCATGTTAATTTAGTTAATATGGGATGACGATCTGCAAATCTTACACTTTCAAATTATTTTGAACTCACAGAATTATGATTATATTTAAATTCTTAAAGATGAAACACGCAAGGTCAAATATTTAAATGTACGTAATAATATATCATCAATCTATACAATTGCCATATTTTTTCAAATTTTAATGTTGCGGTAAAGGTAATAAAACGGAAAACTCAACAAGCAAATTAATTCATAACTCTAATAATCCAATAAAAGAGCGATTTTAATAAAATTCTAACGTAAGAAATAAGGCTAAAGTTCATACGACGCAAGATGCTACGAACGGATGTTCCGCAATGGGGCATGTCCGGAAAAACCTGAACGGATGGTAGGCCTACATACTGCGAGCTAGGGTTCCGAGTGGCAAATTGAAATCTAAGGGATGCGAGATGTATAAAATAAAATTGCAAAGCATCTTCTAAAATCATACGATGGGGTCGACGGACTCGTGAAGGGTCTGAATTTGTTCTACGAATATTCTATTTGTTCTACGTCTTTTAGTAATCTAACAGCGACGCAGAAATACAAGGGTCTTTTAATACGAGATTCTATAATAATTAAGTGAAGGTCAAGTAATAACATGTTATTATAAAGAAGTTGCATCACGTCAACTGTAATAACTTAAAAAAAAAACATATGAAACGGAGGCCCCAAATCAAAAGTTTCTAACCCAGTAATCTAACGATCTAAATTTAGATTTGAACATGTATCTACATTCAGTGTTTTCCTTTACTGATAATAATACTTTATGCGGGAGCACGGGTTCAAATTTTAGGTACATAGGTTCGAGGGCAAAAGTATAAACACGTTACACATAAACAGACGAGACTAAAATCACAAGTTCAGAGCCCAAACTGTTAAATTAAGCATAGAACCAAAAAAAAAAGATGAAGGTACACCCCTCATAATCCAACGTCGCATTATTCCGACATTTAAAATTCGTGTCGGACAAAATGTGGGACAAAACAGCGGGTACGTCAATCCTCCATTCATCATACATGAATACGAATACGCCTGCATATGTATCCGACCTTACGACACCCGATATGCGTCGAACGGTGCATTATTCACAATTTTTGACTTTCAAATTCTAATACGGACCAGATTTCGTCACTGATAATCAGTTCTGCTGTTCATCGCTTGTGTATTGTGCGCGATGTTTAACACAATGCCTACGATCTCATAATGCCCTCTTTGCTTCGAATCGAAATAGGACAGATAATAATGAAGATATAGAAAGCTTTTGTAGTAAACAGTTATAGATCTACAACCCATTAAAATATATATATTTTTTTTATAGGAAATGAAGGTAAACCTGCTCAGCTGCAGATGCGTTGCTGGCCTATGGGAATGTTTTGGGACCCATCCCAGGTGGAGGAGGGCGTAGCAGGCCTCCGGATACCTCACTGCGAGACCGGGGAGCAAAAACCGCCACTCGACTCTTATCGATCTCTCACACGAATCGAATAGACTCGATCGATCATCGAATGTGTTTGTCCCGACGATAGAATCACAAATTTTAAATAAACAGCGCCCCCGCACACATTTCATGACGACAACGATCCTATTGGTCAGCGGTAAGCATACCTGCGCAACCTTGGCTCGAACCAATATTGGCTGCACAATACTCAAATTATTGTCAGGTTTTGGGTATCGATGGACAGTCTCATATCCCTGAATCTACATCATGTATAACGAAAGGGTCCGATTATTCACCCTCAGTCTTATCAATACAGCGCTACATCAAATACAGAAATCTTGTACAGATAACCCAATCCGAGAACGCATTTCAGGTTTCACCCTTGTACTTATGAGCTTGATGAAATGATTACACTAGGCGTTTGTGGTGTCATTTTAGTCCTTTCAAATCTACGCTTAAGAACCAACATTTTTGTAACGCATCGCATTCACCGAACAACAAAAACGCCTAAGGGAAATCTCGAAAGATTTCCACATGCACGACCAAATTAAAATGATATATTCTTGCGACTAAATTATATTTACTGATTTACGAACAATTTACTTTCAATCATTCGTCAAAGAACAAAACGCATAAAGATCACTAAAACATAGAATACTCAAAAAGTAAGGACATTAGTACAACTGTCACTGGTCTGCCACAACACTCGCAGGGATGGCGGTGTCGCAATTTGAATTTCGAACGTTTCTGTTATCGCCGCGGGGTCAGCGCTTCCTATCGCATTTATCGTCGCCACTTCCCGTTCGATATAATTTGAAATATTGACTTTTTTTTTCTGTCCCGATTGTATGTTTTACAAAAAATATAAAATAAATGTCATTATTTTAAATGTTTTGGTTTTGTTTCTATATAACCCTAACTTTGATATTAGATCACTCGATTTCTGCCTAGTAGCCGTCTGGATCTGGACCACCTTCCAGCCTACTTCTGCCGCTAATCAGCAGTGCCAACAACTGTTGAGTTCCGTTTTGTCTGTCCGTATAGAGTCAGTACTGCGGCTGGCTCAAGGGTGACATTCTGTACTCCTCTTCGAATGAAGTCATATTCTTGTGTCCATGGGGTGCAGTAGTCAACTGCCATCCAGGTGGCTTGTTAGCTCGATTGCGCACTTTCAAAAAAAATATATAATTACTTTGTAATTTTATCTAGATGTACTAACTGATTAAAATCTATATTATAAAAACTATACACGATCACTGTTCATTGCGATGAAATAAACGTCAAAAGCTAAAAAAAATATAATTAACTACTGAAGAGAAACCTCAACCCAATAATATATTACCAGTTATAACCTTACCTTAACCTTACCTTTAAACCTTAACCCCGAGGAAAAATTCCACGGAAATACACTTCTGAGAAAAGTGTCGAATCAATTCTTCAGCGATTTCATTGTGGAACCAATCCCAGTGAAACGACAAAGGGGTAACACACAACAAGAAAATAATTACGGCAAACCACGGTTTTCATAGCAATATGAACACTGTCAACACAAAGCCCGAGTTATAAAAATGAAAGAAGCCACAATAGGGAATAGAAAAAGAAAATATTCTCCCGTGATATACGTATACTTTATCGGAAGTGTGGAAAAGAAAAAAGTCCGTCCTGTCCGGTCTGCGGTCTCGATTCGAGCTATCGGTAGTTGTAGATTTGATAAGACTCGACTCTCTTTGTGTAGGTAGTCCGTCTCTAAATTTTGAATTAAGAATAGACCAAAATCTTTAAATAGAATCCTGCACAGACAGAGCATAGATAATAAGCACTGGACACCTTCACTTCTGCCCGAGATGCTGATTAAACTCTTTATGGAAAAAAAATTATTTATACTGGTATTAATAATTTATTTGTCAACAAAGAGATCTTATCAATTTTCTTGAACGTCTTTTTTTTGTTTATATATGTACATTTATTCTACTTATCCCACTTCATCTTATAAATACGTGTAATCAATTTGTTTAATTGTTTGACATTGGATCACGCATAAGCGGCTGAACCGATTTTGATGAAATATGGTATGGAGATACCTGGAGAGCTGAGAAAGGACATAAGGTATTTATGTCAGAGCAAAGCAGCGGAAAGAATTAACACCGCGCGGGCGAAGCCGTGGGCGAAACGTATGTAATTAATATTATGAATGTTTGTCCCTCAATCAAACTTAACGAACTGAGCTAATTTGAATAAAATTCGGGCGACTACATCTCGGATTTTGTTATATTATAAAACAAGACATTTCGGGTTCCCTTGGGACCTTGCGGGTAAGTTGCGATGCCGCGGGCAGTCGATGGGACTTTAATAGACAAGCTTAACTTGTGAACACTTATCTTATTTAATATTAATTTAATTTAAAATAGGATATCCGGATCATTCACCATCTACTTCCTCCAAACAGCTGTGCTAGGCAAAAGCATCTCCCAATGTGATTATTGACCGTACTGATTGGCTAGCGATCAATATATTAAACATTTTGCACCTTAGATAATACTTTGCGATGTTCATTCCGCCATTTGCAGGATGCCATGACGTTTTGTAATATTTCCAGGGGTGGCGATTCTCTTACATAGATCTCTAACCCATAGCTCACTACTTTAATTAGACGCTTCGACAGTATTTCAGTCTGTTATTCTAGTACAACAATCAACTAAATTAAGACTCCAATAATTAAACAAAAGCTATCAGTGTCTGGTGCTTCAACATTGGAAAGGCGTCTCTACAATCTGGAGAGTTGCCTATCTCAGGAATTGCAGTAAAAGTTATACTTGTAATACTCGTACCTGCGTTGGGCTCTCGCTGGAGGATATAAAACTTGACTCCGCCAAAGTTTTCATTTTAATATGGTTGTGACCAACTTCGATATCTTCGATTGAGAACTTTTTATATGCGCGATATTTATAATAGTGCCGTATGAATTTGTAGCACACAGACGACAAGACACTCCATTAGTCTTCTCTTTCCCGAGCTTGATGTAACACGCGATATCATGATGACCCATTATACCTTGACCACCACTTTAAAAATAAACGAATAAGCTCTCACGAACGTATACCCAATATTGGGGTGATCATAGGTCTTGACATTTTAAGCCCTTTCAACCCACTACTCAACATAGCTTATTTGGGAAAGCTTAAGTTTCGAAATATTCACTGGTGCGTCCCGCATTGAGGTCTTGAGTCTCCTGATTAGGTGGCAGATCACTTTATTATCGTGACTTTGAACAAACACCTAATTCGTATTCTACCAATACGGGCTTCGAGGATTCGAACGGAAGACCTACGACCCAACTGTCCAGTACGCCGGCCATTAACATTAACCTACATTGGAAGTTATAGTAATCAGGTGCTCGGTAACCTAACCTATGCACAAGTTTCCAGGAACTGGTGAGTGCAACAAGATAAAGTTGCAAACCATGCTTTAGCCGAAGGTGAGACGACACTTACTGAAGGTACGCCGCTTAAGCATTTCTGTCGTGTAGAAGAACAGATCGTGTTACATCGTGGCGCCCATCGTCGCAATAATATCAATGTCGCTCAACAACGGTCCCGCTGAGACCCGGCACGCCATTAGCCCGACGAATTGAGGTCAATTGTTGTTTGTCCATTGGGCTCGTTACGCCGCCATGTTTGAAATAATTTGGAAATGGAACACGCGGACGGTTTCTGCGGGAACGTTCGGATCTCGAGCATTTCGATCGGCGACATGTTCGCACCTCTTTTTGCGTGGAATTGTTTGTCGATTTATTTGAAATATATTTGCGTTTAAATATCTCTGTTGACTTTTAGTGATAGTTGTAGTTAATGAGACGTACAAAGTCAACATTAATCGTGCCAAATAAAACAGTACGGCTTGTTTTTCCATGGTCATATATTATACTAATCAAATATTGCACAAATTTTATTAAAATCGCCCACTCTGTTTCGTGTCCATATCCTGAATTTAGCAAACCATTTTTAATTATTGAGAAGAAGGGTTTAGTTTCTTATGTATTTATCCTGGTCCAAACAGTAATATTGTGAAAACATCGACACTAAAGCTTCAGGCAGGCACACGTAGCGTTTTCTAGCTGCTATGATTATTATTTAATGCTTGCGATTACTAGTAGCTATATATCGCTACAAGCGCGTTACCCGTCTACGCCTACTGTCGACTATATCCTTAGTTCCCAAAGGGGTCCACGGGAGACTCGACGGGGGTCTACGATGGTGTGACAAAAAAAATGGAGGTTCACAATTCGTTTGCCGGTGTCAGAAAAAGTTGTTAATTCGTGGTTGGAACTCAACCACAACGCCAATTTTTCTGTGTGGAGCAGAATAAATTTTAAACATAGCTGCTATAGATACTGCTTCTAAGAAAATAATATGCAAATAAAGCAAATGGATTCATAGAAGAGACATGCTTGGAGCTTCTAATAACCTAGTAAACTAAAATAACCTAGTTGCCAGCAGAAGAACCAAACGATTATAAAAATAATGGATATTGACTTAAATGAATTACGACGACATTATAAGCTACCATTATAAGACTAAAAATGTAATTACTTCAGAACATTTTTCTTTCGACCTGCAACTCCGCCATTTTGTAACAAACTGTAAACAACACAAACCATAGAGTAGAAAGATTGTGACGCGTTTCACGTTGACGAGTTGAAGGAATGGTTACACGCGCAAATTTTTAGCAATTGTCCTTTCACACGTAGCTATGTATCGCTCAGTAAATTTTCGCTAGTGAAAAAATTTGTATTGCTCAGTTTTATAGCAGCTATTTTTCCGGCAGCGATTTTTAGCTCGTGCCCGGTCACACGAAGCTATTTTTCGCAGTAGCATTAATCGCTACTTGTGACTGTGGCTCGATATAGCCGAGAGTAAATGTCGATTTGATAACTAACAGGAAACAGTTCAAAGTGACCCGATAAGCAACGTGTGGAACTTAATTACGTACTCATTTACAAAAATATACGTAGCTGCTTCATTCAATTAATCAATTTAATTTCAAACGTGTTATTTACTGTACAGGAATATAATGTCGCCCTTTTCCTGTAAATGACGAAGTTATTTAAACTATAGTTTAACATAACTTTAGTTAAAGCAAGTTCGACTGGAAGTATTGGTAAAAAATATACCATTAACTAGATATTTGCCGGTACGTCAAGAAAGAAATACAGCGGTCGTATCGCACGCACATAAACGCACAGGAAGTTATTAAAATAATTAACTCAATGTTCAGATTTTGCATCCGATAGAACTTTAACCAATATCAATTATTTGTTCCACAATTCGAATCCACTGTGATATGGACCCCTCAGAAGCCTTATCTGCCTATGTCTCAACGAAATCCACAAAAATTCCGTCCGACAACATTCCCCGAAACAATGACAGTGTTAGTTTTTTTAATATGGCACCGTTCATCCAAGACTTGGTTACCGATAAACGAAATCATGTCTTGACTGTGAAACAAAACACGCTATGATTTCGCATGACTTCACTCGGAGTTTTTGTGACATATTATTAAGGCATAGCCTATGAAGTCCTGGTACACATGGCTGACCACTGAGAAATACGTACACGCATCTCTAGACAACAGTCTTCCCGTTATTTACCGACGAAACCCTACCTACGTCAAACTGTAGCACAGATATATTCACAGTCTAGTCTCAACTACATTGCAGGCACAAGCAAACAAACACACATTACCCATTGCAGTGCGACAAAGAACCAATTACCTATTCTGCGGCCCGGCCGCCCCCGTTGGTTGGCGCAGCGAATCAGATGAGTCAATCAGACCCGGCTCCGACTTTAATTACAAGGAATCCGACTATAAATCACGCATTCATAGAATTCGAAAACAATCCCACTCCTACGTAAAACAATGGACGATGCAAAGCGGTAGATCATTCCGAATAATACAACCAACTAAAGATAACTATTTGGACAAACATTCAGTCTCTCAAAAACGACAATCGAAAGCCGCCTAGTTTGTAATGGACTCTGCCTTCAATGCTAAGGGCCGTAGCATACTCGTACGAACATTCGTACGATGAATTTCAATGTGCCAGAGTCACGAGGCGCTTATTCAATGTATGTATGAATTATAATATATTTGAATCCCGATTTCTTGTATTCACACGTACACACGTGTAGTGTGAAATTTAAAATGAAACTATTATATACGGATTTAATCGCGTTTAATTATGTTTTTCGTGTTCCCGACGTTTCGATTGCTTTCGACCTCAAGATACTGTGAGCACAATCTGCGTAGATCGGACCAAAATTAATAAATAAATGCTGAAGGTAGACGCCCAAGTTAACTACGACATCTTAAACCTCAATCTCCCCCGTGACCTCGGCTGTAAAGCAATCGAAAAGTCGGGAATATTAAAAACATAATTAAACGCGATAAAATCCGTAAATAATAGTTTCATTTCAAATATTTGAATCCTTACTATAGGATTTTCTCTCAAGTCTTAGGGTCTCTCAACATCCATTGTATGTATGGATGAGTTCTTCGAGGTAAGAACGAGAATTACGTTTGACAAATGTCAAATCTTATTATTCATTTTTAGAATCTACCACCATTTCGTAATGAGGCTCCTCTGACGAAGTAGAAACAAGAATCCTAATCTGGGACTACATAATATGTAATATGTATATAATATTACATTAATAATATAATTATAGAGAAACATATGGAGATGAGGAGATACCTATTCACCGAAAAAGGACGTTTGAATGCTGCATATCAGTGTTTATTTCTAGACATGTTATGAATATGACCTTTGCTGATAAACTTAAAAAAAACTAACATCTATGTATTCCATAGAAGATTTACCCACACTCGCCACGCAGGTTACCTTTTAAAACTGTTACTACTTCCCCAGACGAGTAAGTTAAGGAGCATTTATTTACACTCAAAGGTGTTTTTTTCCTACTAAGTAGGAAACAAATGAAACAAATAACTTTTAGACCACGTGCTTGTGATCTAAAATACAAGACCCAGTCACTAAGTAAGAACTGTACAAAACCTAAAAAAAAAACAGTTATTGTTTACAATAGTTCGTCATACATTTCGCACTAAACTTTTGCGAATTACTCGATCAAACCACGCCGCGTTCACACGGCCTCCCCTACCTTTGCCCTTTTGTGACGGGCGTCTGCAGAAATCACTTCCCGAAATACCGTTGCACGCTATTGTTAGCGGGGTGGGTTTTAAAAAAAAAAAGCTCAATGAGCCTCTACTTTTGTCCAACACCACATTGTTGCGAGGCAGCTGTTGGCGTGCGTGCATCTGGAGGCGCGAGTCCCTTGCGCTTATTGTTCAGCGGCTACCGTTGTTGAGAATTAAAAACTAGTGGTGTATAGGTTAATAATACTTGACGGGAAACCTCTTTCTTCGCCGGGTGTTAGGGACAAGCATTGAACATCGCAATGGCTATCGACAGATAGCGGGAAAATTGAGTGGACAAATTAGCAGACCAATATTGAGCAGACCGGTGACGGACAGAAGCGTCTGCGCTGTATGGTGCCCTGGTACTGCCATCGCCAATCCGCTAGCCGAGCGTGGCTATTATGGCAAACCCAACTTATGCGAAAGGCCCATATTCTACAATTATGTTAGTTATGAACTAAAAACGCCCCGCATTTAGTTTTAAAATTATGGACAGTAGTCCGTAGACACAGTAGTGTCCAGCAGAGATTCCCAATGGGTAAATTATATTGATAAGTATTTTGTATCAATAGCAAAAAGAACTAGAAATAAGATATTTAAAGTAATTTGGCAAAAAAGGGGGTTTCTTGCTCAAAATAGTTTGGGAATCCCTGGTGTACAGTATATGTACGACCATGCCTGACCGCTAAAACCCAATATTTTATGTACCTCGCACCCGATGAGACATCGGGCGTAGAAAAAACGAGAACTACAAATTCAGACGTCTTAACGAAGCGTTCATTATGCTCCAACATTTAACATTTGAAACCGTAAAAAAGTTTGAATTGAAACATAACGAGCGTATAGTCACTTTCAGGGGCCCGTTAAGAACACTATTTGGCAATGAGTGGACAAAAGCCATATGCGCCTCGTGTTACTATTTATATCCAGGAGGAAACAAAACGCAAACGTACGAGTTTACGTTACAAATGTAACATTTTAATTTTCCCCAACCAATCAGTCTTTGTTCGCAGGTAGGTTAGTAACTCCAACTTGACAACAATTGTACACAACTTGAATACTTGACTGATTGTTCCGATTCTGCCCACAAGCATGCGAACACAGCATTGATACTGAGAGATAAAGAAAACATTGAGGACGTGTGAAATCAGCCCGCGCTGGAGCACCGTGGAGGGCCCAAAAATGAGAGGAAACCTTCTGAAATGCTGGGCATTTACAGACAGGCACAGCACCTCTGGTGTTGCAGATGTATTGTGGGCGACGGTAATCACTTACCATCAGGTGAAGCGCTTCCTCGTTTGCCCTTTCCAATAAAAAAAAATCAATCATCATTCAGCATCCAATGTCCAAGAAGGCCATTCTTCCCTTAGACATAAGAGAATATTTATTAATTTCATTTCAATGACACGCTGCAAAAAATTCTCTCCACCTAGATGTATCTTGACACATGTAAAAGCTCTTCTATCCAACACAAAGTCCTCCCCAACCGTGCGGCCCACTTTCTTGCGGGCTTAAAGAAATCGATTCCGGCTTTGGAGAGCTTAGTCGTTATAAGTGGAACCGTGTAAAGGCGAGACTGCGGCCGACAAGTGGCATAGGTAAGCTATTTGCCGAATTTGACCGCGAGATACTTGTATCTTGTACATACAGTACATGAACATATTGCATATATAATTTATTAGACCTCAAAGAAATGTTTGAGCGCGATAATGGAGAAGTGTAGTTTTTATAGGATTGTCTGTGACACTGGAGCTAACAGTCAGTTGATAGGAAGTGTCTCTCGGACTTCAATCGTAGAAGGCTTCGAGGACTTAGATTGAAAAAAAAATTGCCACCCTACCACCTACCTAAGTGGTGCGTAATCTGCAAGCCAGGTCACATCAGACCGACCCATTTCTGCCGGCAAACAGCAGTACGACTACTTACGGACATCCTGTATAATTAAGGGCTGTGAGCCATTCTATATTAGTTAGTCCACGGGGGTGACAACACATTTGTAACCTTCTTCGATTGAAGTACTTAGGCTGCAGTAGCTATTTACCATAAGGTGGGCCGGCTCGACAGCCACTCAAATCCTATAAACTGTTTATTTATTTATTACACCTTATATACCAGAGAATGTATATAGACGGACTTAATGCCAGAAGCTTTTACTTTTTAATGGGGCGAAGAATATCCGGGAGCAAACCCGGCCGCGATTGTCCCCACCCGTCAGTTCCTATCGCCGACAGGGTCGAAAAGCAGGTCGCGGAAGCCTGTCCGGGGCTACGCTTCATGCCGAATGGAAATCTGTATTTTGGTGATGAATAAATCGTACACGAACAAACAGCTGGAACTTGAACAATCACTATTAGCTGTGGACCATACTCTGATTAAGATGAGCACTTAACTACTTCCCCTGCCGTGCCATGCGCGGATTTGTGATACGGATATAACTCTAGCGAGCTTCAGTTGCCACTTACCACCAGATGGACGGAGTGCTCGGTGCCTTATGTTATTTACTTAAATAAATAGAACGCGCTTGATAATACTAAGAAATCGACAAACCTGTAGACGTAAGCAAAAAAAAAAAAACAACAGACCTACAACTCCTAGAGCACATTGTGTGGGCGTAACAGGTATGCGTACCTAAACGAAAGTATGCGCGACGTTTGAATAAACTTCGTATCGGGTTACTATAAATATCGCAATCAGCGATTAATCTCCGTACTTGCTGAAGCGACGCGCACCCGATCCACACCAGTACATACTCATGTGCCTCCGGTCACAGTGGCCAACCCGGTCCAGCGAGCGTTCTACAATTACAGCCGACGTCTTAAACATTACAAAGTCTGTTCGCTACATTCTTTATATGTCTTTATGAGTGCGTTAGCTATTTAGATTGATAAGTCTAACATTATTGTTTCTCTTATTAAAAGAGTTCGTACCCATAATTATTTATAATTTGATCACCTAAAGTTTCGCACAAAATCATCACTACTCATTAAATTTTTAAGACGTTATGTCAAATTAATACAGAAATATTAAGTATCTATCTGACATATTATACAAGTATATTAATAATATTATTAAGGAGAAGTGAGGAGGTGTAAGTTAGTGTGTTCGTCTACGAAAACTAACGGACAGAGATTTCAATTTAGTTCCAGATATGTTATGTTACTTTTTCTTGACAGGTGGTATACCTGAGCCCGCGACTTAGTTCACATGAATTTTAAAATTCAGAAGAAATATTTCAGATATCACAATAAAAAAAATGCAAGTTTATCGTAGTTTTGCTATCCATTATCAATGCACTTCTCGTGGTCTGTCGGAGCGACTGTTTCTCATGGTCAGATTATAATAAGCGAATATAACAACTCAAAATATTTATTTGAAATGACAACTGAAGAAAAATTTTACCGTTTTCTTTGCTAATGCTAACAAAACAAACGAGATATTTTGCTTGTTATATGATTACCTTGTTAAAATATTTATCTGTCCCCGTGCGAAGAGAACCTTGCAGAAATGAAGTCTACGTGAACAGAGTCGCTGTAATAAAGAACAGTGTTGCTTGTAACTCGCATATAGGTGAATATAATAAAAGTTAAAAACGAACTTTTCGGGAGATTCATTGGGTATAATAATATATTAGACACACTCATATGCTGCTGCTGACATTCCGTACATTGAAGGTCTGCCCGATACTCCCCCACGCTGGACCAACGGGCGGGCGGGCGCAGTGGCGGCACCCTTCGCACTGTTGACACTGCTGGCTCCCTATCACTAGTCGGTGAGATTTGGGTTGAATCTTCCGTCTGCATTCGGTCGCTAGGGACTCGTTTGTTTGCTACCAGGATGCATTATACGTGCACCCCCTTACATAGTAGATACAGAAGTACGTCAAGTTATTATCTATAAATTACTTCGCTTATCTACCAATACACTTTACTACCATCATCCTTCACTTCTTATTTCATTTCAGTAACTGTTCCTACTGTATAGCCTCTCCTAACTCTGCAGTAACTGCTACGCGTGGCCTGTGATAATTACAGCTGCCATCCCCCACATCCGCCGTGATCAGCCCAGCTGTCTACTACAGGGTATTGGCTCCGCCCGTTTTGGTTGGATTTACCCTTATCCTCATGAGTGGACAATCGCACGCCATGACCACCTTGCACATAATAACTTTTCAAAGTCTATGTTTTTGTGACAGAACCACATAATCGACGTTTACAACACCCATACGTAATGCTAATTGCCACTAATTTCGTGGCTTAATAGTAGAGCGGGTTAGGGGTTCTGCCTCTAAATAGGAAGATGTGAGTTCGATCCCCTAAGTGAGAGGGCACGTACCAATGAGTTCTTCAAAACTTATGTACGATTTGTATCGTTGGTTTGAACATGGTGACCATGCGGCACACCACCTGTGACGTTCCCCCAAACATGATTGAAAAGTGGGGGTCGAAAGGACTTAAATGTCATGACCTCTGACTACCCCAGTATTGGGCATACGGTCGTGAGTGCTTTTATGTTATGTCAAAATTAAATTGATCGCTATAACCCTTAAATCTAGCCGTAACTAGTCAAGCAAGCAGCAACATTTTAATTACAGTTAATTAATTCAACAGACGCGTACCCGGGAATTTTATTACGTCATCGCCTACAAAGTTAATAATAATGGTGCAGATTATTTGAAATAGCGAGTGGAAACATTCGGAAAGTTCCAGATTGCTGTGCGCTCGCCCCGCGGCTCCGCTTACGCGTGCCCGAAACGCCTTAATTAGTCGGCGGTCTTTAATTAAACATAAACAAAGCGAAAGACCGGTCAAAGTTACGTGAAACGATAACTGAATTACGATCTAGGAGCGCCGCGCTCGCGACTTTCACCCTTGTCCATCGTTTTAAAGGCTGCAAAATGACTTAGCGCCGATCGTCGTACGGTTCAGAACGGGATTACGAATCACAGCGTCGCAGGTTCGAACCCATTCAATTACTATCGTTAGTCGTATGCATTAAGTTTATTTCAAATGGTCAATAGAAATATTAGTAAAGTTCTATTGTATTGCCAATATGCCTTACCCTTTTTTTGTGGGGAATTCCCTTATGGACACCCAGCCCCCTGGGGGATAGCCGGGTTATGTCGGAGTGTATACACAATACACCTTACCCCCCTACTACAGTCTGTAAGTGAGCCTGTCAGTCCACTGCAGGACATAGGCCTCCCCCTAATAAGGATATCCCGTAATCGCCACGGTAGGCAAGCGGATTTACGAACGCATTAGCAGACACCTCGCACTTCAGACACTGTTGCCAAGTCAGCGGTATTCTTAATTTTGGGTCTGGTATTTTTTGAGATGGTTATATACCGCCATCTGTCGGTAGCCACTTCGATTTTCAAATCCCCTCAAAGGACACTCACGAGAACAAGATAAATTAAAATCAATCGAAGTTAGTAACAGTCTTTAAAAAATCCTCTAGGGGACATAGGTCGCCTCCATTAGACGATGTGTCGTAATAGGGTCGCTTGGCACGCGGTTTGGCGATCGCTGTGCCAGGCGATAGCAGTCAGTATTTGCCTATACAAATTGATTGAAGTCGGTTGTTTCTCTAAAACGATGTTTTAATTCAGTTCACATTAATATAAATAGATCAGAAGATAGGTCTAGTATGAATAACATTGATAGATACGAATCAAATGAAGCCTTACCTTTGTTACCAAAGACACGTCAACTACCTACACCGCCGTGCCGTATACGGGAGCGGGCTAACGTGTTACACTGTTGCATAGCAGTTTACACAGCTGATTACGGCAGAGTCAATGCAAACGCTGCGACAGATAAGGGGCCGACCTTCGCCCGGAGATAGACCCCGGCGTCGGTCGACGTACGTGACAATCGGGGATGTTGTCCGCCACTATTGGACTGTGAATCTAGTAACCTTCTAAATTATTTTTAGGGTTCCGTACGGGGTCGTATAACTAAGCCTACGTCGTCTGAATGTTGTACCGTAATAGACATCTTGACAAATAATAAAAAAAAAACATGTAAAAATTAAGGGGTGATACAAGAAACTTTATTCAACGTCTTTCGGTTCTTGTTCTATAGTAAAAACAAATAGAATTCTAACTACATACAAAGTAAAACAAATAATAAAAAATTAGCAAGAGTGAGCCAGGCTCGCGCGCTTAAAATCCATAACTAAATAAAAGAAAACACATTTTTTTTTAGTAAATAATCACGGAATATAATTCCAAATCGCACATGACCACTAAGAAATATACGAAAAAATTATTGAATAATTCATTCAAATGAAATGAATCACGAAAACATAAGCCGATCACAGCTCGAATCTATCAAGAGACCACAAGTAAGAACGAATTTACCACAAAGTAGTGCGGTTTTAACTTTTGAGGCTTTCTATAGTTTGTCCAAAACCTCAATTTGACCTTTTTCGAATGCTCCGAAGGGCGGCTGGACAACTTGCCACAAGGTACAACGCGGCACTGCCACAGAGTAAGCAGACCTTTGTGTGCTCTACACTCGTCGACAGCGTGAAGTGATTCAAAGCTGCGTTGGCTTCGATACAGATGCGCCATGTGTCTCCAGTGAGACACGCTTATCTACGGTTTAGGTACCTCCGGATTGTTAAAAGTTTTTTTTTTTAAAGTTCTTCATTAACCTAATTAATACGACCCATATCGACACGTCATATCTGATATAAAAGTTCTTAACTTATATAATGATCGACAATTATACCTAAACACGTTCTTCTATTACATTGAACACAATACCGAGCATTAGAACTGCTGAATGTAAAAATACCAAGTGCACACGGAGCCCGCCACTTCATCACAATAAATCCGGATGCGAGGACCTCACATCTGCTCGGTCTCCGATCCCAGCGAGACGTCCCCGATCATGCACGCTCGGTTCGCCACACTTTTATGTTGATAAGAGACAGTTCTTCCAGACAAATTCTAGGATAAAACATAGCTATGACGTAGCTGGTTGTTTCGAAAATAATCTCGGTCCATGGACACTAAACTAATTTACTACTCTGTGGTGAAGAAGTCACATGCATGTCCGAAAAAATACAGCACTGGAACAGCGTAGTGAACACTTTCCGGCCTCAAAGCCCTCTCGAAAATGAAAAGGGGGGCAAAGGTTGTTTTCGGAGGCTGTATGAGTATCACAGCCGGAGGAGTATTGAGAGGCTGCTACTTTACTTTTAATAACTAAAATTCCGTGAGGAAATGAAAGCGTGCAATGATATTTATACTCCAAGCTGAAAGCGCTCATTAAGCGGACCTCGACGCTTACGCTGTATATTTTAAATGTCATTTCACTGGTCCGAATTACGCTGAACGTCAAAAGGTAACTTTTACTACAAGAGCGAAGTCCTTTTATTAGTTTCTATTGAATGTAACCGCTGCTTTCATTCCAAATAATACACTAAACGGGTAAAACGGACGCCAGTTGTAATTAACAGTTCATTTTCCGTATACATATCTATAAGAGACTAGTAAGAATCATTCTTCTCCACTAGACGTTAAATAAAACAATAACGAACCGTAAAAGCTTAATATAGTTTTAATATACGCATAAAATAAACTATTAATTATAGTTTTCCTTGGTAGTGATAGCATCATGGACACCGTAGCAAAGTGGCAGCAAAAATAAACCATCCAGCGCACAGTCGGCCATCTGCCCCGCACGTGGGGCCCGTTTTTGGGACTACACGAGGGGTCCATGGGAACGTACGAATGCGGGCATTTGAATGGGGTAATTCAATTTTAGGACGACTGCTACGCGACCGATTTCGTGTGTTTCGTTTGATTACTCGCGCGACCCGCTTCCGGGATGTTTTAATTTAAACGATAGATTGTATGTTAATGCCGGCGAGTGTTGCCCGCTTTTGTATGAGGGATAAATTATTCATTTAAGGCGTTACGTCTGCATTGTTAAATAGTTACGCGGAATTCTGTCAATGGGGTCAAGCCTTTGTGAATCGCAAAGTAGAGTAAATATCAAAACCATCAAGTCATTTTTATTTAAAGGTCATGCTTGCATGTCCGTACAATTAGGGATTACGACTGAAGTTGTTATCATACATATAATTATATAGTTGGGACGTGATTCGGTGGTTACCGATTGCGCGACACGTCGATCCATCGTGCGTGCAGCGTATCCCTATCCCCGAAGGATGGATGCCAAAGGCTAATATGAACGCAGCATTCCACAACAAACACAGGCGAAACTTAATTTCATAACGTTAGACTGTGGCGTGGCGTGGCGTGCACAAAGGAAGCTATATGAGACGATGACTAATTATCCACTAACCAGTATAATCTGGGTGTCCGCCGTGAACAATCCTTCATTCTACTCACGACACCGGTGCCCGACCTGTCGCACGCTAGCTACTGGTTGCTAATATAACGTAGCTCGATATATATATATAGAAAAAAAAGAAGATAACGTTTTAAAAAAAAAAGCTTCACTTTTGGCGGGAAATTTGCCAGTGTTAATGAATAATATTTCCAATATTCGTTTTGTAATGTTTTCATCGATCGTCATAACAAAATTCGGCTCTCATCACAATATTTCCTTTTAAAACTGGCCAAAAATTAGTGACCATTTTATTTAAACCAATCGACATTTAAGTTACAATGAACCGCGACTGACGCGTCCTGCGCGTGCTTCAATCATATTTATATTATGGTCTTTACAAGAGATCCGACTGTCAGTCAATCTAGTTGTGAACACTGAACCAATAGATTATTAACCTAACCCTCGACGAATTAACTCCGTAATATAACCCAAACAGTATTACGGTGAAACCGGTATTCCGCAAGTACCGAAAGATACAACCAAAGCCACATTAACATTTATTTAAAAGTACGCCACCGCCTTCCGTCCCGTGGGTGTCGCAGGAGACGACAAAGGGACTAAACCTTGAAAATAGCAATGGTTACCGACCGATGGAGGGATAAACATCACGAATATTACCACAACAAAATTAAGCAAACAGATGACGGACAGCAACGTCTATGGTGTCCTGGTACTGCGACCGACCGCCAATCCGCTTGCCGAGCGTGGCGATTATGGCAAATCCTCGTTTCAAGGGGAGGCACCATGTCCTGCAGTGGACTATTTACAGGCTGTTAAAGTAGCGTAAGAGGGATTAGATTAAGCTACGGCGCTGCGGGTCGCGGGTTTGATTATCGGACGGGACAAGTCTTTGTATGGTCTACAAATTCCATATCATGTACAATTGATGTCTTTAAAACTCCCTAAAGCTGTAGAAGAAATACCGACTGCAGGTGTTTTCTTATAAAACAATTTTTTTTTTTTTTTTTACAGAAGGAGGGCAAACAAGCATGCGGCTCGCCTGATGGTATGTGATCACCGACGCCCACGAACATTCACAACACCAGAGGAGCTACGGATGCGCTGGTGGCATTTAAGGAAGGAATAGGCTCTTTTCTTGAAGGAAAACCTCAATCTTGAGATAATACAGGAGATATAACATCACTTCCATTGTCTTTGATTTACATTCTTTAGTTACATTACATTAACACGACATTAAAGGCACGCTTAGGCATTAAAAGAAATTTGACCAAACTTGCCAGTATAGCTTGCCAGTAGCTTTTCCGGCCTCACATAATTCGCGTTCTAACTTAACTATCCAACGAATTCGGGTCCTTAGCTGAAAGGATGCTTAAATGAAAGTTTTTAAAATTAAAAAAAAATACAGCTAATCGCATAAACTTTGCTATATCTAACTTCGTCCTAACTCCGGTTACCTCGCACAGAACCACAAGCACCTCTATCTACTACACGCCGATGTTCTGTCATATTGAGTTTTTTTTTTATAGGAAAGGCGGCAAACGAGCAAGCGGTTCACCTGGATGGTAAGTGATTACCGTCGCCAGCGTACATCTGCAACACCATAGAAGCTGCGGGTACGTTGCCGGTCTATAAGGATATTTGGACGATGGGAGGGAGGATGAGGAGGGGGGTGGGGAGGTGGAGGGCCTCCGGTTATCTCACTCACCGAACGAAATGCAGAGGCACAAGATGCCTGTACTTCACGCCAGTATTCTGCGAGGCCGTGGTACTAACAAGGTCGAGCCGGCCCATTCGAGCAGCAGCAAAAGCCTACCACGCTTAATAGTAGATATTTATTACTTATAAATAAGTTCGAATTTAATATATGTATCTCTAAATCGTTTCACAGTAGTCCATGATAAACGGACAGTGGTTCGGGGCCCGCGCTAATTTAATCGTTGCGTCTATCACAATAGAAGCACTTATTGCTTGCATAAATAAAATGCTGGTCTAGTTCAGGTTTAGTGGCCTTGTAGATTACAAGATGTTATCAAGCATGCGTATGATACTATACCGGTGCCTCGTTGTACGGTTGTCGTTTTTTTTTTAATTTATTGGCAAAACTTCGAGCAGTGGACTCACGACAGTCCGCGTGCGCCTTAAAAGTTATATTCAGTTAATACGCGTTCGAATACTTTTTAAGTTTTTGACGACTTAAAAAAAAACATTTCAATTTTTCCGAGACATAAGTTAGCAGTGCCTACCAACAGATGGCGCGATAACCATCTCGATAAATACCAGACCGATGATGGTAGCAGCGTATATTATTGGGGGCTCACCAAATTTAGCATTCCATAAAAAAAAAATTTCTAATTTTATGTTGCATTTATGTTTCTAAATTGGTTTATTTTGTACCAGCACCGGGGATCGAACCGAGGTCACTCGCTCGACATACCACTAGGCTACAGCTCAGATATGAACTTATATAAGCTTCTATTGCATACCTATGTAAATTTGTATATGCAATTAGGTAACTAATTACAAAGGTCATTCTATACTGGTAGTGTAAAATTATTGCACAAGAATAATCCTGTTAGATACCAGTTAAATAACATAGATATACAATTTCTACATGAAAAAGTAATAGGTGCAATA
Organism: Bhutanitis thaidina; assembly: GCA_029286595.1. NCBI lineage: Eukaryota > Metazoa > Arthropoda > Insecta > Lepidoptera > Papilionidae > Bhutanitis > Bhutanitis thaidina. The sequence continues at coordinate 4,605,240 of JAGSMS010000021.1, read as the reverse complement.
TTTATTGTACCTCAGGTAGGTAAAACGAATAATATTATAGGAATACGTCAATTGTCTGCAAGTAAATACGAACTACGTACCAGCAAACTGCTAATCACGTAGTAATTCCTGCCTGTGTTCTAGACACAATTAAAAACTACGCGAGCTAGTAATTAAAAAAAAAAATAACGAAAAGTGCACCCAATTAGTAGCAAGCGACAAAAATAACCAATAGTACCTACTTACATTGGAAAGAAAGAACGCGCACACAAAGCCATCGGAGGGGTGGAAACAGGGCGTGGAGCTAAGAGATGAGTTTGTGTCACCAGAATGGGGTAGGAATCGATTTTAGTTGCGCTGGGGAATAAAAATCTTAGGGGCCATGGGGAAATGAATAAATTATGATATATAATACTAGCATTTACTCTAGATTTGTGTGACTTCAAGTGTGTATGCACGAGTATAGCTGTAGATTAATCTAGATAAAGATCATAAAAACTAAATCTATTAATGAGGGATAAAAAGATCACAAAATGCCACTCATTTATTCGTAATAGGAAGACAACGGTCAATCAATCTCAAGAAAGGTACTGTTCTCTAATGGAAACAGATAAAACAAAAAAATATGTAAAGCATTGATAAACATTTAGGCACAGATAAAATATGAGTATCCTGAATTTAACGACCCTTTACTGGTATAAATGTATTTAAATTAAAACGAGTTTTTGTATTTTCGTTTCGCGATTTCTATTTTCGAAAATACCTAGTCCTACAAGTATAGTAAATGTAAAAATATGTTAGGTTCGATGTTTCAATCACGCATAACCGGTGATCCGACTGGAGAGATTTGGTATGTTGAAGAATGTAGATAACTGGGGGGCGGAAACTAGTAGTTTAATAATTAATAGCCATTAGGTTACATTACATTACCTAGTAGGTATATATAGGCACCTAAACAGCCATTAGGTTACTAACGTTGTTCTACTCTTAATTCAAACATGGACACAATTACATTACATTACCTAGTAGGTATATATATAGGCACCTAAAATGAGTTAATATTTCATCAAAGGGTGCTAAATAACAATTCATGTAATTTTTTTAATAACGTACTGAACATGTTCATGAGGTTCCAAGATTTATTTTTGTCCAACAAACAGTAAAACAATACAATAGTATATATTATTTGATAATAATCAACCCCAAAGAGTTCACTCATGATTTTTTATAATATGGTATATATGGAATGGTACCTAGTTATTTCCTATGATTACTGATATACTATATATCAGACGTACATTACCGAGTATGATCTCCGACATTATGTAAATGAAAGATAAAAATACAACAAATCACTTACCGATATTTTATTCGAAGATATCAGCGATTTTCTCAGAATCTAAATTCAGAGCACTTTTCTGAATAATACACATTCCGCCATTTTCGCAGGCGTCTGTATCAGTATGAATTTTATTAATAGAACGTCCCGCCAAAATGTTATTCCTAGATATCGATACTTCAATATTGTAGTAATTTTAAGCTTAATAAACACGGTGTAAGCATTAATAATATTTATTAACGCTGGAACGTACAAATGAATTAAAGCGCGGTGAACTATTTTTACACGCCACAAAACTGCAAAAAGATGAACAACGCTGAATTCAGTTCACTGCTGACTGAAATCAACTGACTGGTATGGTTTGAATGTAATAGAATAGAATGAATGACGGGCAACACAGAATAAAAATGAAACGGTCGAAGGGAGGAGAGAAACTACGTTGAGACCAAAGCGCATAAAGCGCTGAAAAATATTCTATTTAATAATAAGTTAACAAAATAATGGCAGTTTTTCTTGCAGGTTTTTTGTGTGATTTTATATTTTATAGTCATGTTACTATTCGTGTAGGTATTAAATTGAGATATATATATATGCTAAAATGTGTAGTCAGAAAATGGTTTCTTGACTAATAAAACATGACGCGATGTTGCATAAATATGTTTAGTTACAATCTTTTCAAAAAGTAGTTTATTATACCTATTTCGTTTTTTTCTTTAGTGAATTATTTTAACTAAATCCTTCAGTCCAGTACACTTTATGAGTGAAGGTTAGTGCCAACAATTATTTTTTAAATGTCTTTGGCGTATACAATGGATGTACCTATCTACTTATGAATAAAACCAACATTTTAATTTTTATCTTAATTTCTCTTCAATTTATCACAGGTGTAAAGTAAAGTAAAGTAACAGCCTGTAAGTGCCCACAGCTGGGCAAAGGCCTTCTTCCCAAATACAAGTATCAGAGAGGGTTTAGGAGCCGGGAAGGACCCTCCACGCTGCTCCAGTGGGGGTTGGCGGGCTTCACATATCCTCGAAATAATATACATTTTTTTTTTAATTTCTCAGACATGTCTCAGACTAATTTTTATTAACAGTTTTAGTGGTGCCGGCACCAGGGATCACACGTGTACTAACCTCAATAGATCATAAATTTAAAGCGCTAAAATTGTTGAATTATCAATGTCATTGCATCGTGCAATGGGCTTGTAGTAAATCGACCAATGGCGTTCGCAAATTTCAATAGTAAGTACGACGTTGTTGTAGATGGCCAGTGTTTCTAAACTATAAGGCAATCTCTTACCCTTCTAATGTTAATAGTCCTGATATGATTTTTAACAGTACAATTTCAATTGATTCAAAGTTATGACGCCTGAAGTTTTATACAACATGTAAATTAAAAGATATAAGAATTAAAATTAACACGAGATCATCATTCAAAATTACGATAAGTATAATTTTTAGTTCCAGTCAGCTTTGCTGCAGATCGGTCGTAGGTCAATGCAATGCAATAATATTATACTATTTCACGATAGTGATATATCCGCATTAAATGTTAAATTGATACAAAGAATAGTCACGACAAAGCATACACGAAATAATATCGTACATAAAGGAATTTCTTTGAACAAAATTTGAAAACATTTTCCAAAACATCAAGAACATAATTGCTTTTGTAACTGACATTATTTCAGCTTTTACGTAAGAGTGCCTCTGTCAAAGACGCATTCTTTTGACGTTAGAGTTTTTACCTTATGTATACAATTCACCGTATGCATAATTATACGAGAGCATTCATATAAGTATGCTAATTTCAGCACGAGTTATTTGAATGTTTATGTACGCCTAAACGCCTATAGAAATTATAAAACACGTTCCCAGTTACTTCTGTCTCATATATCTGTAGATTCTAGCATAAACACTTATAAAACGGTTACAGTTTAAGTTGGAGGTTTATTTGGTTAGTTTAGAATTTAGTTACTGCTAGAGTTGATAAAGCGTATCAAAAGTAAGGAATATCGTTGTGAATAACGTAAAATATATGACCATTATTTACGAATTGTAATTTAAATTTTAGAAGCTAGTATTATAAGTAACATAATCTGTACTTCTAGCTATAAGGATCAGATCAGACAAAATATACCACACTGCTTAGTTGGCGGACTTCAAGTTTTTTTTTAAACTACAATATTACTTGCCGTAAGGAGTTTCTTTTAATTAAATTTATGTTGGAAATCCTTTTCAAAAATAATCTTAAATTAACATAAAGAATATAATCACCTAATACATATAAATAAAAAAACTCAAGCATTATTAGGTCCCTTTGTCCATGTTTTTAAATTTGCTGCCAAAAACCTTCTGTGATACTAAAAACTGAATGTTTTTTTGTTTTACAACTCTTTCTAAAGTTACCACTGACATCGAAAGACACTTAAATGTTTCGCTTTAAACACAAATAAAAGTTATTCAGTTTTCTAATTCTTTACTTTATCTTTACAGTTCATTTTTATAAAATATATTGTCCTTGTTTAATACTAAGATCTATTCGGTCTATTTAATTCTTAATTTTTTAAACTCGTCAGTTTATAATGTGTATAAATGACGTCAATATTGACTAAAATAAACTGTAGAACTGCTTCCTCGGTAGATTAAACTGTCCAAAACTATTCGATAAAAAACGTATTAATTACATATTTATACATTTTGAATTAATTGATATGATCCTTAGCTTTTCCGAATAGTGTAAGCTTGCACACACTCCATGGAAAGATTGCCCCTAGTCAACCCGCTGGGTAGTCGGTTTGGTGTACGTATTGTCAACAGCATATGCATGGGTTTAGGATTCGGCAGTCTGTTTGGTGTGCGCATTGTCAACACCATATGCATGGGTTTAGGGATCGGCAGTCGGTTTGGTGTGCGCATTATTAACAACAAACACATGGGATTAGAAATTAGAGCCTTAAGAAGTATGATTGATGTGAAGATAGCTGACAGGGTTCGAAATAATGTGATCAGAGAGCGTTGTGGCGTGAGAGACGATGTAGTGACACGAATTGAGAAAGGGATGCTGAGCTGGTTTGGACATGTGGAGAGGATGAATGAAAGTAGGTTGACGAAACAAATATACGAGGCGAGTGTAAATGGTAGAGTCGGAAGAGGAAGACCTAGGCGAACATTTCACGATCAAATCGGAGACGTTTTGAAAAACGGTCAGGTCAAGAGTACTCTAAACCAACGAGTATGCATGCGAAGATTGATGAAAGTGGGAGAAGCGAAAGACGTATGTCAGGACCGTAGCAAGTGGAAGAAGATTGTCTCTGCCTACCCCGTTGGGAACAAGGCGTAAATATATAAATACATGGGATTAGGACTCACCATATGGATTACTGCCATGAAGTTAAAGAGTATCACCATCTTCTGTAGAGTATTATATGGTGTTACTTTACTTTTACTTGATGCGTATAATAACGTTTAATAATAACGAATTTGACTTGAATTGATTATATTTATTAAATTCTATAACACGAGTTCTTTCAAATTAGAAACGAAACCCAAAATAATTTACATTAAAACTGTATTTTAATAGAAACTACAGTTTAAAAACAGAGTTCAAGTAACGTCGTTGCAGAAAGTTAAAGACTCGCAATGTATATTTGTATATATTTTTCATAGTCTCAGTATTGTGACTTGAACATTTCAACGTGAAGTAATGCAAATACTATGTTGGCGGGGAAAAGCGAGTCTGTAATTACGCTCTTGGGTAGAATCTCTGAGTATGGAGGAAGCACATAGCACAAGCCTACAGCGGATATTAGATATGTTATAATTTTGTATCTACTTTATACATAATATGTTACTCATATATCATATCGTACTTAACCACATACAGGTATCGAAAAATACAATTTTGAAATTTCAATGAATATTGACAAAGGTTTCAATCAGTTCTATGATATACTTAACTGTAACTTTCATTTAAAATTAAATTAAAAAACTCGAACCATAAATTATTTGTATGCTTATGTTCCGTTTACCTATATGTAATATAATGAAGCCCCTGAAATGTATCACAACTATGTTATAATAAACAAATAAGATAAAATTTCTTTAACTATTCAAAATATTCGCTAGTCTAATTATTATAACTTTTATGTATTAGATAGTGAGAAATGTCCCTTTTATGGTTTAAAACATTAATACATTAACCGTTTTATTGTTAGTTCGTTTAATACGTTAAATCTTCGTTGAATACGTTAATCCTTTACTGTATTATAACATGTAAATTGAGAAGTAAATTTGAATGAATTTAAATGTTATTAAACTATTAATTTAAAATTTCTTTTTTAAAAAATCCGCTTTATCATAGAAATTAAATATGTGACATTGTCGACCCACATTTGCTCACAATGGATATGATCTTTTAATGCGCCTTTTTGTCTCCATGCAAACGCGTTGATGTGTTGAACAGAGCTTGTTCTAATAAGGCGTAATGTATGTTGTTCTGTGAATAGGTGCTACCAAATATTCTTTCTCTCTGTCAAATCCGAGTACATCTTATGGCCATGGCTAATTGAGTTAAAGTGTTATTGAGAGGCTGTTTGTTTAAAGTATGGCAATTATAATTTTTTGAAGACGTATTTTTCCACAAAACAAAAAAACCCAGTAATTTTTCAAATGTTAAAGTGAAAGAATATTATACGAAGGAAAGAGGTGTAAAGGGTATTTTCCAAATGCCAACCTTATGTGTACGTAGTGCTAACTAATAAACGAGGCTCTAGCCACCGGATGATGGCGAAAAATACGAGTTTGCCAAAACCATTTCATACTATAGCGAGGGGGGGCAGCATGACTAACCAATGTACCAACCAATTCTCTTACCCAACGAGGTGAGTATGGGAAACCTTCCAAGAAACACACAGATGATAAATGCACTAATAAGATACACTTAAATAAAATTTTAAGAATATTATAATGATAATAATCTCCCACTATAATATGAAAAAAAGCATATTTAATATACGCACCCGGTGTTTATAACCTTAAATTAATACAAGTTAAGCTCGCTGCGAGATTTTCCTACCTCGGACTTTTCCCTAATGAAATTCCCTTACCTGCCATATTACTTTACCTCCCTTTGCCTACATAAACCGCTGCTGAATTTGTGTTACATCAACATACCTAATATACTTCCGGTGCGTTGTTTCTCTACCGCACAACGAGCCCTTTGTGCCAACACAGATTATGAGATGCGTGGATTTTAAAACTATGCTTGACTTTGAGCTTAATGTCGTTGTTTAATTGCCTGTTTATAAGCTTCTTCATATAAGCTATTTAGATTTAATGTCAACATTGTAAACATATTAAAAGCATGTGTTAATTTTAATATATTCACATTTAAACTGCTAAAAAAAGTTCGGAAAGCACTTTCGGCGCATACATGTATATCTTATCTTCAATGTTACCCACACATGTTTAAACTATTTATGAGAGTGTATAAGATAGATGTTGCGTAATGTTTATTGAAGAACGCGTGAGATAAAATTTACGATAAACACTTATTTATAATATTTAATAATCAAGAGTAACACTTTATTAGGGATTTCGATAAGGAAGGTTTGTTGAATAATTATTACTGAGACTAAATTTTGAGATGTAAGTACTAATATACTTAACACAATCAATATAAATGTATTTAAAGTACATATAGTATTATTTCCCGCATTCGATAAGATTGAAGGTCGGGTCAGATGTGGTATCGGAGACACGGGACTCGTCACGATACAACTAGACCCGAAAACCAAAGTTTTCGTGATTTTAACTTCGGCCGGAATTTGAACACAGGACCCATGTCTCAGTAGTCAAGTACGCTAACCACTAAGTCATAATATAATACAACATAATTGATAAGGTACGCTGTTAATTCGTACTATTATTAAAAAAAAAGTCGATATGAAATGTTATAGTTATCTGATAAATGACAGAAGAAGAATGAATAAGAATGTATGAATGAATGAATAAGGCAATGATAATATTACGAAAGACTGAATAATCAAATGTCGCATTTAGTCGAAACAAAACGTTAAAGTTAAGATTATAAAGCGAGGAATTTTGTTACCGTTAACTGTTATTTCAAGGGTGCGGAAATAAAGGCGGCAAAGGGTTGGCCGTTCTTTCACGGATTTCGATGGAACGGGCGGATGTGTGCCGCCATATGCAAAACGTGTTGTTTAATTACACTGATTACAGTAATGATTTGACCGGACTTAGCTTGGTTACCAATTTTATATCCAATTTAGATATGAGCCAAATTTCCTTTTAGGGTCTGCTGGATGAAATTTAAGTATATGGAATAAGTACAAACACTGTTTTAATATTTTTATGCCTTTTTGTGTTTACATAAATAAATTAATTAAAAAAAAGCCGAACCCAATTTAGGAGTAGGTGTTTTCTTTATTTAAAAAAAAAGCAAGTATTCGCTACCAGAATGTTGCCGCAAGAACATTAATTTCAGCCTCCTTTGACGTCACAAAGCTTATCAAACTATGGGAATGTTCTGGTAACATTATTAGTTTCGATATTAAAGCTGCCATGCTTGACCTGTAGGCGTAATGCAATCACTGTACTCTCGTTGATTAGCTTAAATATTTAAGGCTATTATAAACGGATGCCTGCCGTGCCTTTTCATAAATGGATTCCTTCGGTAGTTACCTACATCTATTGTAAACACACCTATTATGTCTAGGTCTAGTTTAGACGTAGATCTCTCTAGATTGTTATTTAATATTTATTGAAATTGAAGATAGCGTTCTTACTAGTAGCATGTAGAAATTGAAGATAGCGTTGTTACTAATAGCATGTACAGGAAAAAAGCTTTCTGTATATTTTTTCGTCCGGTAAAATTTAAATTATTTGTAATTTAAAATACATATGGACATAGAACGCCATCTAGCATTAAGTAGCAAAATCATTATCATATTGTAAATGAGACGCCCGTTACTGAAACTATGAAAAGCATTATTGTTTACGTTATATTAAGTATATGTAAAATTTTTAATAATTAATATTCTTATAGGTCAGTTTTATAAGAATTTTACTAGCCTAGTAATATATTTTGGTTATATAAAAACAGATCACAAATACGTCTTCTTAATTCCAAATATCTTTTAAACGTCAAAAGATTATAATGTGTATGAACATTTAATATATATCGAAAAGGTTAGTGTATTGCTATTCACAAAGTTCATAAATATTTTTTAAAATTTAACACATACGGACGCAGACTGTTAATTATATTAACATATTGAAATAACACTGGAGCGTAAGTACACAAATATTAAAAACGGTGGAGTGCGCGATGCTTGAGTGTTGCGGTAGGCACGGAATGTGAGTAAGATATATAAAAAAAAAAAAACAGTTCGAAAAACTCACCGATCCGCTTAATCCGATCGCGTGGTCACTACCTGTAAACAGAAAAGGGTGCATGAAAGCTCTGTCCGGAACACGTATGTTAACCCAAAATTATTATGAACGTATAGAGGAACGTATAGTATAGACAGATGCTAACATGTCCGGAACTGGACCCGGAATAGATGTACTAGAAAGATCGGAACTAGTGTCAGCCGAGATGGTGATATTGGGGTCCAATTTGGAGAAAATGCGTTAAAATGCTGCCAAACAACATGCTTTATTAAATGCACAGTTGAAGGAAATTGATGTAGAGACGATGATATTCAGAAAGAAAGTTCAATGTTCAATCAAGAAGTTATCATGTGTCTTTTATGTTCTCTAGGGTCGTGGTCGCTTCATTAACTGGCGACTTCCTGTTTTAAACGTAACAGATGAATACTAAGTCGCCTACTAATAATAGTCCTCCTGTATACTAATAAGAACTAGGGTAACCGACATAGCCGTTAGGATCAGCGAGCTGAAGTGGCAATGGGCCGCCCGCATCGCTCGCAGAACTGACAACCGTTGGGGAAGAAAGGTTCTCGAGTGGCAGCCGCGTACAGGCAGACGCAGTGTGGGACGACCCCCCACAAGATGGAGTGACGACCTGCACAGTGTTGCTGGAAGTCGATGGATGCAGGTGGCTCAGGACCGAGCTTTGTGGCAATCTTTAGGTGGAGCCTATGTTCAGCCGTGGACTTGTGATAGGCTTAAAAGATGATGATGATGATGATGATTGTAATTGTAATATTCTAAGTTTGTTTTGGCTTTTTCTCATAAATTTTTTTTTCATTTACTTTCACTGTATTATTTTGTAATAATGTTTCATCTAGAATGGTGCATATATCTTTATATGAGAATAAAATAATGTATGTGCTGCTGGTGTACTATGAAGTAGCAGCCTGTATGTGCCCACTTCTGGTCAAAGTCCTCCTTCTCAAATATCTGAGAGGGTTTTGGAACCAGGAAGGGCTCGCCACGCTGCTCCAGTGCGGGCTGGCGGGCTTCACATATCCTCGATATATTTAATATTTCTCAGACATGCAGTTTTCTTCACGATGTTTTCCGTCACAGCCGAGCAAGTATCAGTGCTATTAACAAGTATTAGTGCTAAGGGATACGATAAGCGGACTATAATGCCTTTTGCCATTCTCCACCAGTCAACACTGGTTGATGGATAAAATTCAATGTTAGGTAGTTTCTTCCAAATCGATAATTATTTCTAGGTAAATAATCTAAAAAAGAACCTATTGCTATTATGTATTTAAATGACAACTTTTAGCCAATGTCTGTTACATATTGCAACAATAAATGGACACATTCGTCTCTATTTAAACAAGAGCACAAAAATTCTCCACTACCTCGTCCCAATAAAATATTAAGCACTTTAGCATTAACAGCGCAGGAACCACAACACGGGCACGATATTCGCCTACAGTGCGGAAAGGATTATCCGGAAAATACATAGACACCCCACAGAACCGGTTGCGGTCGGGCAAATCCGGTAATAACCGCTCACAACCGGCCCACAATCTCAATGGCACTTTGATGTTGTGAATTTCTGTATATTTTCAGGTTTTGAAACTTTAAGTACGCTTGATAAGGACGATTGTGGTGGGACGGACTCGGCTTCGCGTATTTTATTTTTAATATTGCGCCACTGGACTTCTAAGTATTTTATTCGGTATTTTTTAATATCATAATGCCAGGAATACTCTACTCTTCGACTCCGACTGATAGAGAAATAGCTGCTCACCCAAGTGCACACTAATAAGATAGAAAAATATATATTGGCACTGCATAAAGAGACAACACAGAGCACGATAATCAAAAAAAAGAAAAAAAAGAAGATAATAAATTGCGCATGTCTCATCGCTGCACTAACAGGTCTCCAGATCAGCTTACTGTCAAGCTTTAGTGCCTGACGCTGGTTTTCATCTGGAACCAATGTTCATCACTGATGTCAAATTTAAATAATAAAAGCACACTGGAGACATATTACGCAACCCATACCAACATAAGATAATACAAAGATAAATGTGATGCTGTGTGATGAGTGTATTTGGTATTTGTATATGATAGCCACAAGAACTCGCCGGACTGGTAAAAGGCTACCGAAGACCGTGGGCATTAACAACTTCAATCGAATCTTCATCAAGGGACCTTACACATGCATTGCCATCCCTGAGCCGCACAGACTGCAATTATACTGGCTTAGTAGACCTTTCCAACCGGAACTCAACAGGGGTTGCACTGGTGATTGGCGCTAGAATAGACGGCAGAAATGGAGACTGCCACTTAGTAAACCTTACGCTAAGTCGTTTCAAACGGAAAACCTTAATCTCTGCCTACCCCTGTATGTTACAGACGTAAGCGCTTACGATATCCTTTATGAACTGTGATTTCGATGACATTTTAATGGTCAAACTATAACAAATATGCGTTTTGATAACTTTAAATAGTATAAATATAAATCGCAATCCGCGTCTGTCTTTATATTCGCTTAAAACTTAACTTCTGAGTGGATTTTAATGTGGTTTTATGGGCGAAGCCCAGGGCTGAGTCCCTGGTGCGATTTTTATAATGGCTATCTCCTCTGAAAATATTTACGCGATTTTGATAAAACTTAGAACCGATAATCTACGTACTGTTAACATTACATTAAGAAAAATTTTCAAAGAACAATCGTGGATTTCATATTAATTTGTATGTGTATAATAAATTTCATTGCAATAAATACCTCCGTCCCACTTCTGTTCCCTTAGTACCTAGACAAGACATATCTAGTTATCTTCATTTGCAACATTTCAAATTAAAAAGTTTAAGAAAACATCTTGAATAATTAAAACCAATCAAAACGTGTTATTTTCAACCTGTAAATTTGAATTAACTTAAAAGCGACTAGGATTTCGCTTCTGTATAACACGCCTATTCAATAATTAATCCGCGTAATAAGATTGGTAAACTTTTGTAATGAAGTGTACACGCAAACGAACAGACAAATTATCGAGATCATAAACCCTTTCGTGATTAAAAACTAAATCGGATTTGTCTTTTATATCTCGTACCAAAGGCAAGCTTAGCGGGGAATTAAAAATAAATAACCGGATATGTCACTAGCCGTTGTTAAGGCTGTTTGAACACTGGAGCTTTTGAGCGGCAATCAAACAGACTGTATCGATACATCGATTTTGCGTCGATGTGCGATAATCGAGAACGCTTCGAGTACGGAATAATGTACGATGTATTTTGTGTGTTAGTATCTACATCAGTTTTTAATAGTTTTAATGTAGGGATATTAAGAGGGACAATGGATAATTAGTTTATCAGGATTAAAACATATTTAGCTGTTGATTACTAAATAGAAGTATGACGCAATGCCGCGATTTCACATACGGGAGACTTGAGTCCGATTTCCTACGTGGAGAGCTCATACTAATGAGTTTTTAGAAGGCGACACGCTCACCGCTTGTCACGTTGGGATTGAATGGTCTAAACATTTTCTAACCCCCTCCACATGGGTCGTCAGAGCATGTATTTTTTTTAATATACTGTACAGTCAGGGCGCTCGTTTTTGTTTCATGAAGCGCGCGTGACCTGGTTTCGATATTTCTGGATTCGAGGTGCATTTGCCATGTGACCGTCGGTGAAGAAAAACATCGTGAGGAAAGCTGCATATCAGAGAAATAATAAATAATATTATATCGAGGACACGTGAAGACCGCCAACCCGCACTGGAGCTGCGTGGCGAACCTTCCCGGCTCCAAAACCCTCACAAGAAGGTTGGAGACATTTTCCCCAGCCATGGGCACGTACTTACTTTTTTATATGCGTAATTAACTAAGGTCACAAAATATATAGTTATACTGACATAGTTAAGGGTTACTGAAGTCGTTTTACAACATCACCCCATTTTAACACACAGCTGAACAGAGGCCACTCGGCGAAACCGCCATCGGTACCCGCCATACATTTCTTGGTAGGTTTGCCCATACTCACCAGCTGGGTGTACGCGTTGGTGAGCGCAGTACCGGTACCCTTGCTCTAGTGATGCTGTTTCTCATCATTACTCTGTGGTATTTGATTTCGGCAAATTCGGATGGATACTCCGTCGTCATTAGGTAGCCAGAGCCTCGTTTGTTCGTTAGCAGGGCAAGAAGCGGCCTCAATTATACAAAAACATTTTTTTGTATCGTAAAAACAAACACGTAATATGGCGGCATTTCATGCGAAAAAAAAGACATAAAAGAAAATCGAGCTCCATATATATTTCCCAATTAAATTGATGGTACGTGTAAACGACTTCCGCAATTGGTTACTTCTGAAGTTGAATAATAGCAACAGACACCGAAATCATAAGTTACTTTCACACTTGTTCGAAACCACAAGAACCTTATAGACGAAACGCGTGATCTCGCCGCTAAACCCCGCACAATTCCACAAATTCCGGCTCAATCACAACGCAACTGTTGCCGGGGTACAATAAAAAAAAACGCGCGTTCTTTTCATTAACTGTTACGTCATAAAAAGTTACCGTATCGTGGCCATTCGGCTTCGAGAACACGCTTCTTCGAGTTTATTGCACTTTCATTCCGCCATTATTCCGCGCCGTTTAATTTATTCAGTGTTTAGGATCCTGCAGCGAATGTTTGTGAACTGTGGTGTTTGACAAATGTTTGTACAATATATGATTGCATTGATGTGTCAGAACGGCAAATGAGCTGACATGTCACGCTCTGACGCTATGCTTTCAACCACGACCACTTCTGAATATTATATAAATATGGTTCTGGAATTAGAGTAGGTAGATACTGTACTCTTTCAACGTCACCTGTACGCGGGGCACCCTGTTCTTTGAGGGACAGGGCATAGGCGACCAAGTTAGGCGAAATATCGGCTATTACTGACGCTTTCATGGAAATACCAATTATTCAGCAAAGGTCTTATTTTTTTTTTTTTCACTGGAAAGAGGCAAACGTTATGTGCTCACACCTTGTGGTAAGTGATTACCGATGCCAGCGTGCATCGGCGACACTAGAGGAGCTGCAGGCTGGTGCGTTGTCGAACTTTGAGGATATTTCGGGGTTTAACTCAATCACCGAACGGAACGCAGAAGCAGAAAATGCTCTCTACCTCACGCTGGTATACGACATGGGCGTGATAATACCCCGGTCGGGACGGTCCATTCGAGCAGCAGCGGAAGCTGACGCTCTACCACATATACGTTCATGAATTAATGAATGAATACTCAGAGAAGATATGTAGCTCAGGGTTCGGCTCCGAAAATAGTTTCTATAATGAAATAAGGACAGGTCTCGAAAGAACTGTTTCTCTATAACTTGTACCGCTATACATTTCGCTCGGTTCATTAGAATACAAAATTAATCAAAGGTAAAACTTACATTAAATAAAACCACTCTGAAATAAACTAAAATCCAACACCGCGAATCTCGTTGAAATAAGTTAATTAAAATAAATACGCTCGGCTGGTGTTTTAATAGTGCTCAGAGAAATGAAACTTAAAGTGTTACACTTCAATATTAACGAAAATACTTCTTTATGAAATAAACAAGATAATTCTTTTAATATTATTTAGACCCCGGTTATATTTAACGCAACGATAGCCGAGTGGTTAGGGGATCTACCTACGTGACATGAGACACAGTCTTCGAAGCCCTTAGGCGGAGGGCTCGTATCGATGACATTTTCAAAAGACATGTTCGAATTTTATCGTAAGCCTCAACACTAAGACGACGCCAGTCTGATCTGTCTGTCACGTTGTTCGATGTTTGAAATATGCCCTTGCGGTGCTTTTCCGCTATGGCATCTAAACATTTCACAAAAAATCCGGGTGAAGTTATTCCTTGTACAAAATCATACCGTGATATTTTTCACATCCACGACGTGGTTTCGTTTATTGGTTAATCATCATGATTTCGATGAACGATGTTATGAAATATTTCTGATAAGCTTATAAACACTCGCTGTAGAAAATGTTGAGTCTAGTACAGAAAGAAGACTGTAATAATGCTCTCTGATCACCCCATTATTAGGTATACGGTCGTGAGGTTATTTTTTTTGTCATATCATTTACACGTGATCCACGAAGCTCCGAGAAGAATTAAAATATAAGGACGTGAGTACGGTGAGTTGGTTTTAACAAAACGTTGCTTTAACAAAAGTTTATGAAAGTATACTCGAGAATATTTTGATTCTATTTGAAGTCCGATAACCAGTTGTGTAGCAACAGGACGGACAATGATCCATACTCGTTCCATTAATAAGTACAGGCCTTGAATTCTGCTGTGGTAGCTTCATATGGATCTCTCACCACCTTTATTCCCGTGGGTTATCCACGAGGCGACTAAGAAATAAGCGTTACGGATTATGTGGGAACGTTGGAAATTTTAAATGGATAATTGAACGTGACAAAATTCGTAAAAAATGTCGTATATCAATGTTTAATGTTTGTCTAAATATAAAAAATACTATTTGTCTATTCTATATGCTTATAGTTATAGTTTATATTATAATGTAATCTATTATAGGTAGGCTAGAATAGATTAGATTGATTCCTCACATTAAAAAACAATTGTTATTCTTAACGTTATCTCACATATGTATTAATTATATGGCAAAAGCCTTAATAACATTTCATCGAGTGGAAATATCCAAGTTACCAACTAAATAATTACTTGCTGTCTGAAACAATAAAACTAATTATCGGCACATCACTGTCCCGGAACTAATATATAATAGGTTCGGACAATATCGACGTTTTGTTGTCTGCCGTAACATACTGTAATAGTATATGGAGTATAGAGAAGGACTTAGTGTATAAAAAGTACCAACAAATCTTTATGAAATTGTGATGGCGCTGCTGTAGCTAGAGGGTAAAATTTGTCTTAGTACTGTAACGTACTAAGACAAATTTTACTAATAAACATTGATATACGACATTTTTTTACGAATTTTGTCACGTACATTTTAGAATAAATTTACGGTGCTCTCATTAACTACTCTATTTATTATAATTACAAACTATGGTTTTTTTTTTGGGAAATGGTGCAAACGAACCAACCATTACATTCACCTAATGGTAAGTGACTCCTGACCCCCACGTACATCTGCAACACCCCTCACTGGCGCTTTCTTGGCGCTTGGGGTGAACTAAAATAGACTGATGTAGTAGATACTGCGATCTAACGAAATGATTATGATCCCCTATAATATAACTCCATATCCTTTTGTGGTGCAATTAAAAAAATTGTAAATCTGCTACAGAAGTTAAGTGTTCTTTAAAAGTAAAAGAAAGACATGAGTAGAGAAAAGTATTGGTAAAAAGTTTATACCTACGTACCTAGTTTCTCTCTAGCAGCTATCTTTGCTTAACGAAGTTATTTTTCTCTAATAGCACTATGAAAAGTTTCTACGAAAATCTTATTTCTAGATTCCAACATTACTACGATAGTCGATTAAGTTAATTAGAAATTAGAAGCGAAGAATCAAATAACCGTAGCTTTAGAAAAAGTAGGAGCCGTATTAATTAAGAAGTATTTCCCTAGATGGCGCTGTTATTAAGTGAGCGCCGGTTTAATTTTATTCCCTTGCCACATTTTTCGCATTACAGCGATTTTAAAAATTATTTGAATAGAAAAATCTAGACCAATTAAGCAAGGAATAACTGAAGGTGGTGAATTTTACTCTCGTTGGAGCAAATTGACCGGAAAATCCATTCAAATTCCGAGATTAATTAAATAAAAGTTTCAACAGCCTTCACAATCTGAAACTGGTAATTGGCGACAGGTTTTAGAAAACATTTGACTGAAATTTTTCCGTCCCTTCGGAGACTTAAGGAAAGTAAACCACTTCTGTTTTGCCTCTGTTAAAGTAGTTGGAAGCAGTTTGAGCCTGTTCAAACCGCATTTGGAGAGACCTCGATTTAATAACGAAAATTATTATTTGTTAAAAGTAAACCATATTATGATGCTTTGCAATATTTACATAGTTACCTCCCGCCTGTAATCCGTCCGTACTTAAGTACTTAGTACGAGCTGTTCTTTTTTTTATGGTCATGGGTGAAAACGAGCAAGCGGCTCACCTGATGTTAAATGATTACCGACGCCGTCCATCGTCTACACCAGATGAGCTGTAGGTGGGTTGCTGATATTTATGGATATTTTAAAGGTGGAGGGATGAAGACGGAGGCTGGTGTTCGAATGGGCTGGTTAAAACTGGGTAGTACCATAGCCTCTTGCACTTTTGCATTTCGTTCGGTGAGTGAGGTAACCGGATGCCCTCTTCCCCCGTCTCCCGCCCCATTCCTCCTCCTCCCTATCTCCAAATTGTGTCGGTGTCATACATTTCTTGGAGGTTTTGCCCACACTCACCACGCTGGGTGAGCGGGTTGGTGGGCGCCGTGTCGAGAGCCACGCGCATAGTGTGCTGCTGCTCCCCATCGCTAGTCTGGGGGATTTGGGTTCGGATGGATATTCTGTCATCTTTCCGGTCGCCAGAGCTTCGTTTGTTTGCTAGCAGGGTGCATCCCGTGGAGGAAAGGTTGGTAATTTAAAGAAAGTATAATATACATTTATGAATGAATAAATATTAAGTAGAGAAAAATAAACTTTAATTTCAACATTGTAGTCACAGCCCGGCTAGCTCAGTCGGTAGAGCATGAGACTCTTAATCTCAGGGTCGTGGGTTCGAGCCCCACGTTGGGCGAATTGTTTTGTTTTAAGATTTTGAACGTCAGCCTGCACTCACATCTCTATTCTTCTAAGATTTCGAAACATACAACAAACAACAACAAGTCTTGAAATTGTACTAGTTAAATATACACATACTGGATAGGTAGTGTTCCAGTCTTAAATAATAACATTAGAACTAAACATTGAGTATCATCTAGTTAGGTTTACTCAAGGTAGTTGCATATATTCTGACATCCATATGAAAACTAAAATATTATTCAGTGTAGTTTGATTTTTTTCATATAATAATTAGAAGTTTTTTGTTACTTGGAAAGAAAATATTGTCAGAGATTAATATTTGAAGTAAAACTATTTTGTATCTACCTACATATCAAAATGGACTAACATTGGATTTGTAAATTTGTACAAAAGTGGTACAAGGGGGCGTAGCTCAGATGGTAGAGCGCTCGCTTAGCATGCGAGAGGTACCGGGATCGATATCCGGCGCCTCCATTCTATCTTTATTTTATTTTTTGAAGATCTTTTCGATGGTTAATGGTTCTTTGTACAAGTTAAGAATCTCTTACATTTCAATAAACACATTCCAACGTAAGTGTATTGAGTTGTAACAAATCCACTGAAGCGCTTTCTTATTTGTTTCATATCTGCATCCAATCCGCTGGTAAAATGCATTGTGATTTGTTCACGTGTGAAAGGCAGATAAATATAGGTATTGCTTAATATTATTCATTGTAATACGGTGTTTAAAGTTTAAAATATCTATAAAGTTACCACTATTGGATACGAGATAGCGCCAGTTGAATCGTAATGTCTACTTTTAGTTTTGGTATGTAAATATGTTTAGGGACACGGTATATTTTAATAGGTAATTCATATTTGTACTCTTTATGGTCAAATCCATAAACATGTAATCTAAGTTTTTACATTATTAATTTATGGATCAAAATCACTTTAAAAATGCTAATTTGATTATTCGTATAAATTTTTAATTGATTTGTAATTTAATTGTTCAAGAAGTTTTCGGGAACTAAAACAAAAATTCAATTATCTTCAAGGAATATCATTAAACTAGGAAGATATCTATTTAATACATTTACATCATACTTCACTTAATCTACACAATTTCGGGAAATTTAATTGTAAATGGTAACAATTTTAAATTTTCACTCAACAGCTGCGTGGGTATTTGATGTTTCTTTTTCGATACTAGTAAACATTGTTTTTTTTTAACAAATAATATATTAATAAAAACCCTGTAATTGAATTAATACGCCGCACGGTATAATTGCCTTAATAATTGTTAAAGCCTAAATATGCCTAATATAAACACAGTATTATGAATCCCTTTTCAATAGTACGCGCATCTTTTTCGTACGACTCATTTCGATATGCGAAATTTAAATTAACTTCACGGACACGAACACAATGAGACGGAGATGATTTATAGAAATATTTGTTGTTGTGTAAAGGTTTTTGATATCAAAAGGCAACCACAATCCGAGCGCACCGAGCTTAAACAGAGACAATGAGCGCTCCGAACTAAACTTTAATCTACAGTCGCCATAACTAAAGTTTGACCTAAACTTCGCCTTCCGAGTGTCTATCGACTATATATTTTGGCATAAATTCAAAGTTCGGCAGCTTTGCAGCGAGCATGTCGCAGGAACTGAGAAAACTATGCAAAGGCAGAGACGCCGTGCATAGTTGACATTTGAAATTTATTTACAACGCCATCTTGTGGTGAATAGCTAGAATAGCTTGTGCGCAAAGATATTTCGCGAGCTATTTTCTGTTTTTCAAGTAAAATAGCGTAACATTTGATATTGATTAGGTTTTATATAGGTTTAAATTTTAACATACATTCAATATACAGAATCCAATGCATTCCAACTGTTACGTCTTTGCAAGCGGTCATTGTCATGAAGCGTTCAAGACCTCGCCCAGAAACCTTATCCTCTATTCTATAAAATATTTCACCATAATTCCGTGTAAACTTTTTCTCGATACAATTATCTGTAATCTGTAATTTCGTGTAAACGTGACGCTTTTTAAATTTTTAGTCGTCTAGCGGAATCCAGCGCTTGTTTCGAGTCATTTTAGCGCCGAAAGCTTCAACAAAGTAGGTAGCCGTGGTACTTAGGGGTGACAACGTACCTGCACTTTGATTTCTAAGCGAGGATAGAAGCAACAACCGCTGAATAATATAATTCTCAATTAGCCTTTTGATATTTATATTATTTAAAGGTGTGATTTGCATAACTTAAAATCGCTTCTACAAATTTATATTGCATTCTTCATTCATTGATTCATTATTGGAAAAAAATATATTTATTTTAATTTAATTCTTACAAAAGTAGTTACTGTGAGGCGTTGCGAGGTTCAGCTTAAGCATAATAAAAAAAACAAAACATTTCATTTAAATTAACAGACAAAACCGAAATAAAAAAAAAAGCTTACATATACTGAATTTTTTTGCATCAGCTTCATGTACAATATAAACGTTTTGATAACACTAATTTATCCTTTTGGTTTGTTTATAATAATTTTAAATATCTGAGGCTTGCACTTTTTGATTTTCAAAACTATAATTTACCTAGGGAGTTTAGTCATTGCCCGTTTCTTGTCCGTCAGAGGAGCCTCATTACGAAACGGTGGTTGTAAAATAATAGAAGAAGAAGTAAGTACTTTATTCATTGCCACAACTCAAGTAACACATAATGAAAACTTAATTAACATAACAAATAATAATAACATTTAATTCAGCTCCAGCAACAAAACGGCGTCCGACTCAGCATAATGCTATAGTAATGCTAAATGAATAACCACAACTATAGCGCAGGTATTCTGTCGAAACCATAGATATTTTTTTTTTAATAATAATATTTGATATTTGACAATCGAAATTATCTTTGTTACGTCGATGAATAAAGAATCTTGATTAATTTAATTTCATCCCTTCAAATTGTTTCTCGTAATCAGGGCTTTTATCAAGGCAATCTTTAAGAAAACAAAATCATACTACATTGGGCGCTTCATATATGACTGACCGATAAATCCCATCAATCTATTTGCCCGTTGCTTTGTTACCAGCATATTGGTAATACGCCAAAGCGGAACCTATTGCCCGGTGGCATTTAGTTATTAGGGCGTAATTTTGGCGCACTCACCTTTGTCGGGAAGGCATGGCATTTATGGGGAAATGCCGTTGCGAACATGTCCCCGGTGTACTGTTATGAAATATCAACGGCAATTTAAAATTGTACGCAAATGTAGAACAGAGATGGGGAATATTTTATTTTTGACATTATTAATGTGGGTGGATTTTTTGAAGAAACGCTTCTTTGTTACCTCCGTCCTTAATATTTTAAATGCCAAAGAACCTTTTTCGATAACAATGGCGAGTATGAACCGGCGTTTAAAAACAAACCTTAATGACATCCTTTATCTGTGGTAATTGATGCTGTCAAAGAGAATGTTGCGGTCATGCATTACTTTACGTAATATTCTTTATTCTACATTAAAACCTTATAAAATTGTAGGCGATCTTATGTACTGTATTTTTTTCTCGTAAACGCGTAAATCTATTTAAATCAAGTAGTAGGTACATAGATTACGTAAAACATTTGTGTTTTTTTTTCACATGTGTGCCCTTAGGGGTCTGCATGAAACTCAACACTTAAGCAGCATAGTATTATTTTCTAGCGGAGGGGTTGACTGCAATACTGTGTCAATTTCCATAGCAAAGGAATTATTTATAAGTACCGAGTTATTGTTGTAACTATCTTAATTTTTTCCATGTTAACAACTAAACAACGCACTGGAGCGATCCCCGTCAGAAACAATGGCTGCCAACAATAGCCCAAGAGCCCACCGCTTTTAATTTGGCCAAATCTTCGCGAAACATTAATTAAAGTCACTTTTTTATTCCTCCTTTTGTCCATTATTTGTTTGTGGTTAATGAATTTTTAAGTGGAAATCTTTTATTTACCTCCATTGTTTTTGCATTTAGATTTAATATTAGACTCGTAATGTTGGTAATAGAGAATAGCGCGGTAAAATGTTAGAGGATTTCTGGACCTGTCACGGAAAGAAAATGTTTTATACGGAATAAATGAAAATATTTCATGTGACAAAAAAAAACAATGTGATTGTTTGATTTAAAAACGTGTCAACTATTTTGATTGAGTGCATTTTAACATTTATTATGTACATATTTCGGTTTTTTTTTCTCATAATTAAAAAATATTGTGATTGATGACTTAGTTAGTTCCTAATTAGACTATAGACTAGTATTCATCTCGCCCTTCTAAGAAATATGTGTGCTAATTTGAGCAAATTAAAATGGCGGCGATTGTTAGATGATGTTACAAACGGCCGATATGTTTGAAAACCTTCAGTACGAACAAAATGGCGGACTCGAATTCAACCCGTATATGACATGGCGTATGTTTAGAGTTTTCCCAATGACATGCTGATGTTATTGCCCTATTCAAATAAACTTATTATACCTAACATGTTAGAAAGATGTATAAGCTGATTTTCAAGTAGAAATTTATTTAATTGCGAATGTTAGTAGTGTCGAAACAGCGTTCAAATCTGCCTCCATATTTCTTTCCGTG
Source organism: Bhutanitis thaidina (assembly GCA_029286595.1). NCBI lineage: Eukaryota > Metazoa > Arthropoda > Insecta > Lepidoptera > Papilionidae > Bhutanitis > Bhutanitis thaidina. The sequence goes on along the minus strand of JAGSMS010000021.1, from coordinate 4,583,150 downwards.
GATGACGTAAGAGGCGACTAAGGGAAAGTCTGGGAGCAAATCCATTGACGACGTTCTACACCCATCACTAACTTTTGATTTTTTTATGCCAAAGGCGGCAAACGAGCAATTGGTTCACCTGATGGTAAGTGATTACCGTCGCCCACATACATCTGCAACACCAGAGGAGCTACAGGCGCTTTGCCGGCGTTTAAGGGTATTTGGGAGATGGTAGGGAGGATAAGGAGTGGAATGGGGAGGGGGAGTGGGCCTCCGGTTAACTCACTCACCGAACGAAACGTAGAAGCAAAAGATGCCTCTACTTCACGCCGGTATTCTTAGAGGTTGTGGTATTAATCCGGCTCATTCGAGCAGCAGCAAAAGCCACCGCTTGGCTCTACCACGGTTAAAAGTAACTAATCTAGGCAAATTAAACTGTTTATAAATACTGGGTTGTAGGTTGCTTCTCTGTCTAGGGGTACCGGTAGTGTCCATGGCGTGCATGGACTGCGGCAGCTACTTGCCACATGAAGCAGACTGTCACCTCATACCAATAAAAATATACATCTTTTATGTGCTAAAGACTGCCATTGTATTTTCAAATCTCAGCGCACAAATGAATTCCTCTAATAAATGTGAAAGTAGAGAGAACATTTCCCCCTGGATTCACAAATTGTTATTGTTGAGCCATTCGCGATAAAAGCTTCTTTATATTGCCATTGTAAATCTGCGCATCTCCCCGTTCCTTTTCCGGCAAAGAATTAACTCAATTGATAGGACATCAATCATATTAGCGAACCTACAGAAATCTTTCCAGCGATTAGCGGCAAGGAAACGTAATATTTATCTATTTTCATTTATACATTGCATTACACTGTATGTAACATTGTTAGGTATATCAAAATAAAAATTATTTTGTGTTCTTAATATTCGCCAGTGTTATAACACTGAACAATAAGCTTTTTTTTTTATGGAAAAGGCGACAAACGAGCAAGCGGTTCACCTGAAGGTAAGTAATTACCGTCGCCCACGTACATCTGCAACACTAGAGTGCTGCAGGTGCGTTGCCGCCCTTTAAGGATATTTAGGAGATGGGAGGGGGGATGGGGAGAGGAAGTGGGCCTCCGGATACCTCAATCACCGAACGAAACGCAGAAGCATAAGATGCCTCTACTTCACGCCGGTATTCTGCGAGGTAGTGGTACCAACCCGGTCGAGCCTGCCCATTCGAGCAGCATCAAAAGCCGCTGCTTGGCTCTACCACGTTTAAAAAGCATATTAGCTTCTCTATCTTTAAAAAAACAAAGTCGCAATTCACGTTTATTCGTCTGTTCGCTTGAAACTTTTTAACCTCTAAGTTAATTTCTAATCGGTTTTCACCATTTCATGAAAAATGTTAACATGTTTACATTTACATTACATTTTGCTGATAATTTACTTTTTTTTAGGTTTACATTTAGCATACATACTAGCCGAGCCGCCCGCTTTAAATTTGTATTATACATGCCAATTTCGTGCTCAGCGAGTACATGACCAAGGTTTATGGTTACTGCTCCGCTCGTGGTTTTTGGTGGTCGCAGCGTGATGATATATAGCCTATAATCTTCCGCAATGAACGGGGTGTCTATTGCAAAAAGAATTTAACAAATCGGACCGGTAGATTCCAGAGATTATTGTTTTGTAACATACAACCTCTTCAGCTCTATAATATTACTGGCTGCTGTACACGACGATGCCGGGTTGAATTAGTTACTAGGTGTTTTATAGATGAGAGGTTCCTGCCTTGCCTGAAGCCACCATATCCGAGTGGTTATGGGGATCTGATTTCGAATTAGGAGACACGAGTTCGATCCCTATATGAGGAGGGTACGTACCAATGGGTTTTTGAAACTTGTGTATGATTAGTATTGTTGGGCAGTATACGGCGATAAGCCCCCCTACATGTCATGCTAAGCTAAGTCCCTAATAAGCATTGATAAATAGTGGTCTGCAAAGAATAAACGTAGACCTCTGACCACTCCACTATTGGGATATGGTTGTGAAATTTTATTATTTATAGCAATACATAAAATTATTTGTATGTATATATGTATGTTTAAAAGTGAATTGAAGCGGCAATGGGTACGGCCATATAGCTCGGAGAACTAGCAAGCGTTGGGGAAAAATGGTTCTTGAGTGGCAGCCACGTACAGGTGACCTGCACAGTGTTGCGGAAAGTCGATGCTGATGCAGGCGGCTCAGGAGTGTGCTTTGTGGCAATGTTGGAAGCCTACGTTCAGGAGTGGACGGTTATCAGGTTGTAATGATGATGTACGTTTGAACGGATTTAACTTAAAAACTGTGTACGGATTTTAAATTTTGCCTATAATTTCAAAATGCTACGGGGCTATGTTTTATGTTAACGATGCAAGCTTCTGCGTATCGTTCGGTGTGTGAGGTAAACGGAGGCCCACATCCCTCCTCCCCCCCCCCTAGCCATCCTTAAAGGCCGGTAACGCACCTGCGGTTCTTCTGGTGTTGCAGACGTACGTGGGTGTCGGTGATCACTCACAACCTGGTGAGCCGCTGGCTGGTTTGACACCGTTCTCATAAAAAAAAAAAAATGTCGTTCAACTTCAGATTAATAAAATGTATTTTGGTTTCTTCATTTTTTATCTGTATTTTTGACACTATTAAAGAAAATCGACCATTTCTCTAGTGATTAACTCAATTGTTAGAAATATAAATCATGTTAATAAACACACACGCGCAACTGCAAATGACAGTCAAAAAAACGCAGTAAAATTTTAATCGCGTCATTAACGGCTTCGGTTTCGTTGAAACGTTAAAACGGTTTTTTTTCTCTCACAATGACAGAGAATAACTTATCTACGTTAATCAATTGTGCTTTTCATTTACCTGCGAGGCAAATCTGCCCCTTGCCGCGGTCGGAGGGAGAACGGATGGGGGGTGAATGGCGCGGGGGAGTAGAGTGTCCTCCCCTCCCCACACTCAGCGGCTGGCTTGTTTGGCGTTTCAGATAAGGAGGCGCAAAATTTCGTTGCGTTTTACATACATTATTATATTCGAAGATTGGTCACGTCCATGAGAGAGATGTGAACGTTAAGACAAATATGTTACGAATAAGGTAACATAGTTAAAAAAAAAAAAACTCGAACAGCGTTTCTACACGACAAGTGCAGAGCTTTCAGTGATTCTGTCCTAAGATAGATGGATGGGGTAATATCTGAATTTTTTTCACCATATTTTAAAAGGAAATTTAGGTTTCTATGATTTATATTAGTTTTATGTTCTGCGTAGATCGGACCGAAATTAATAATTGAAAGATAGCCCGAGTTCATAGTCATATGAAGTCAGAAAGTCTACTAACACGGGTGGATTCCCCGTGACTACAGCAGCCGTGAAGCTCTCGAAATGTCGGTAACACGAGAGCTAAAATTAAACGTGGTATTCGCGTAAACACAAAGAAACAATTATTTGCATACAGCATCCTGCTGATTACTCGGTGATCGACTGATGATAAAACATCACCCAAATCCTGCAGAGCAGTGATGTGGAGCGGGTTCGAGGGCCGGTGTCGGTTCGGTTCGGTTGTTAAATGCGATTATGGGTCACACAACCCCTTACGCCGCTTCTTCTCTTCCCTGGCAACCTCTAAATGGTCCATTGGGTTAACGACGTGGCTATTGGGAGTACATGCCAAAATCGTCATACTAGACTTGGTTGGTGATCGCAGTACAAGATATCTCCCATCATAGATGCGCCCGTAATCGTGATGGTAAAATTCAGCTCTGTTATACCCCCTTCCCCTTTCCATCACCGAACGACTGGGCTCGGCGAGCAGTTCCACCCTTATGTTGTAGACATTCCTCCATTACGCACGAAGCGGTTTGCCTCTTCTTTCTTTATGCGGACGGCTAAGGAGTGGAACTCTCTGCCGAGGTCAGTTTTAAACCTATAACCTGGATATCATCAAGGCCAGAGTGAACAGACATCTAGGCAAGCGTGTACCATCCTAGGCCTCATCTTCGCTTTCCATCGGGGAAGATTGAGGTCAAACGCAAGCCTATTTTTTCATAAAAAAAAAAAATTCGAGATGCTTATGCCGCTATCTGTTTTATTGACGACTCTTTACGATGCCCACGGCGTGGGACGTGGTAGCAGTTCTTAAGCTGTCAGGTTGCGTTATGGAAATGACAGTGGTAGCTTTTGTTGCTGCTCGAATGGACCGGTCCACCGACAACCGGGCTGGTACCACGGCCTCGTAGAATACCGTCGTGAAGTAGAGGCATCTTGTGCTTCTGCGTTTCGTTCGGTGAGTGAGGTAACTGGAGGCCCACTTCCCCTCCCCATATCCTTAAAGGCCGTCAACGCAGCACTTCTAGTGTTGCAGATGTACGTGGGCGATGGTAATCAATCACCATCAGGTGAACCGCTGGCACGTTTGCCGCCCTTCCCATAAAAAAAACCCCTCATTTAACAGCGCTAATCCACCAAGAACAGGATTGTTCGGGATCTGTTTTATATACGTTTAACGACCTTAAGTGGTGAAGTTCGTGCCTTATCTCTGCGTAAAGGTAATAAACGAGTAGCAATGGACTTATTGGAGGAATAACATGATGTGTTCAACTTTGACTTACTAATAATGTACCCTTAGCCTATATCTATGGATTTATGTTCTATGTTTGTCTCTTCTGGACCCGCAAGTGGATACCATATCGACCGTATATGGGTTATATTCGACTCATCCCTGCAAAGGATTTTTTTTTTAAATTTAATTACATAGTAACTGTGAATGCGTGCGTGATAGGGTTCAACGTTTATTCGCATAAAGCGAATAATTTTTGTTTCTCCTACAATGCGAAATATCTTTTAAGTCGTACTGAATACAAGAGCTGTAGTAGCTTCGTGGTCGTGGGGCTTGCCTTAATTTAATAGGACGCGAGTTACCAGGGTTCAAATCCCGGCGGTGGAACCACAAAATTGTTCATTACAATTTTAAGTACTGGATTTACCACTTGCTCATTGGTCACACTCTCCATCCCGTATCCCATAAAAAAATATATGTGAAATTCGCCAAACCGCAATGGAGCAACATCCGCCAACATTCCCAGCTCGGAAACCCTCTCAAATATATTGAGGCCTTTGATCAGCTGTGGGACATTTACAAGCTACTACTTTACTTAGCTTTACTGTATAAGTCATACATTACGAAATTAATGTAATAACTTTACCGGTTAACCGGACAGAGTCTCCACTGTTAAAGTTCAAGTTATCCGCCTACAAATGTCCACGAAACCTTTTTTTTTTTAATATAACATATCGAGGAAACCAGACATTCAGGCTTGCTGACTATGATACGTGTCCTTCGCCGCCGCGCAACTGGTGAATGGTTCGCGTTCGAAATACAAAAATATCTGTAAATAATAATCGAGTTGACAACCCTATAAGCGTCAGTGTTGCAATAACGCAGCTCATACGCCAGGTTTAACGGAAATTCGATTGACCGTATGATTAATTACAATGTCGAATATTTTGATCGAAAATACTTACCTATTAGTGAATGTTAAATATACATAAACGTCGAATAGCGTTGTGAAACGCGGTGTGGTATGGACGTAGGAATCTCCCACCCCCTTTCTTCGCGTGGGTGAAATGTCTGGACGAATGGTGGGATATTCAGCATGAAAAATACTAGACCAACATTGAGCAGACGGATGATGGGCAGTAGGCCCGTACTGCGAGCTGAACTCGGTATCCGCTTGCAGAGCGGGACGATTATGGCACAACCCTATAGGAGAGGTAAGGGATCGAATTCACGTCTCCAAATTCGAAAACAGATCGCTTAACTTGTAGGTACCTACCTAAAGCTGATAGACAGTAATCAGATCATTGAGTTCATAATTTTAATACTTGGATATTATTTTAAACGTGGTAGAACCAAGCGGCGGCTTTTTCTGTTGCTCGAATGGGCCGGCTATACCGGGTTGTTACCACAGCGTAGCAGAATGTCGGCGTGAAGTAGAGGCATCTTGTGCTTCTGCGTTACGTTCGGTGAGTGAGGTAACCGGAGGCCCACTCCCCCTTCCCATCCTCCTCCACATACTCCCTCTTCCAAATACCTTTAAAGGCCGGCAACGCACCTACAGCGCCCCTGGTGTTGCAGATGTACGTGGGCGACGGTAATCACTTACCATCAGCTGAACCGCTCGTTTGCGGCGGCAATTGCCATAAAGAATAAAAAGAGTATTTCGTAGAGTTTGTATCGGTATACGGTCAGTGCGCAAAGTGTTGGATATCAAATAAATTAAAAAATAAAAATAAAATGTTGAAACGCCCATGTCAGAGCCATGTTTATTCGAGGCCATTACATTATGATATATAATTTACATAATGCTGACACAAACAAAACTTTCTGCAATTATTAATTGCGAAATTGTATGAACCATTGTGTGGTAGACGTGGAATGGCCTTGGGGTGAAGGAAGGGCTTCACCGGGAAAACTTTCGGTAATTCATCTTTGAGATTATCTCTTTTTACCATATATAAATAGACTAATCTAAATTTAACGTAAAATAGACGAATTAAATTGCAGTTTAGTAAATATGATGTCATGATTAAAAAAAAATTTAGTTTGCTAATAGTTTAAGAAATTCGATATGAAATGAATGGTCTCAGTGAAGACAATTCAAAAAGATTTAGTTAATAAATATTTCTGCGATTTGTGAAAAAGATTCCACGATATAATATTCATACATAATCTCTGAAATCAACATATAGAAATGGTGGTAATCTTGATACTATACCTTGATACTTTATTTTATTTTAATAGCCAGTATAGTCCACTGGTGGACATAGGTCTCTCCCATGATGAGCAACGGTCGAACGACCGCGCCATCGCATTACCTCGCATCTTTGACGCTGCTGCCCGTCATACAACTTATTTTTCGCGACGATCATACCGCCATCTGTCGGGAGTCATTGCGACTTAGTCTCTATGAGTCGCCTCTTGTGACACCCGCGGGAAGAAAGGGCGCGGCAGACTCTTTCACCGACACCACGCGGTATACATCGATAACCAGATAACCAGATATTAGAAAGCACTTCAGACCAAGGACTGAACACAATATACAGTTAAGAAATTAAAGCGGAACCAATATCAGACGCAGCAAAATATGTAGTGGAAAATATGCACAAGATGCTCCCTATTTCACGCTGTGGTGTCACTTCGGTCGTGCAGCAGCAATAGCAGCCGTTTAGCTCTATCACGCTTAAATAACGGATAAATGTTATAACTTTGTTTTGCTAAAAACGTGAAGCAAACGAAAGGAAACGACTTGTGAATATCTCACTGCTGCGTAAAAACTTTACAATATTTTTGAGCTTTTCTGAAGCTGGGAATGGTCCGCCACCATGCCGCTCCAGTGCTTGTTGGTACACGCCTACAAAATTGTTAGCTTTATGATATCTCAGACTTGCATGTTTCTTCATTAACATAATTTCCAGCGCTTGTGATTACAATTAACAATTTCCTTGGTGCCCGATTTGAACTGGACACGAACCTACGCAACTAACGTACTTTGGAAATTTAAACGCGTATTTTTTGATAACGTTAGAAATGCCGATTCTATTGTACTGGTACATAGTTTCGTTACATGCGCCGACATGGAGTCACGGGGACAATGTCGCCAACCTACCGCAAATGACAAAATTACACATATCGATATTAATTCTGGTCCGAATCGTTATCGTTCAATGTCACCGTCAGCTTGCGTTGTTTTTCCGTGATTGTAAAATCATTTGACGTTCTCTAACCTCATACGCTACGCCACAAATATATTTCACAAATATAACGTGCGAAGTGGTCAATCATTTCGCGATAAAAGCGTACAGTTTCGTTATTCACATTCAATGCACGGTTTGGTTTATTGGTAACCATGTCGCGGATGAACGAAAGCTTGTTAAATAATAACACCGCATTATTTTACCGGGGGATAATATCACAGGGAGTTTTTGTTAAATTTTTGTGGCTTACTGGGTAAGGTATGTTACCTGGATGTACTCTACTCGTAGATATTGTGGCTCCTGAGTTTGAACTCCAGTCGAAGGTAATAGTCATATTCTATGCATGCATGTGTTTTTTTTCGTTAAGGGGTTAGATTCCTTCTTGAAATTGCTCTCAAAACCACACATTTTTGTAGTTTTTAAGATAATGTTTTACTTTTCAAGATTATGTAGATAGGGGTACCTAACCCCTAAGAAAATTTGTTTCCACAAAATAATCATTAACTTAAATTGATAAAAGCGCCATCTGCCAGAATATTGAGGTACCAGTATGTTCAGAGTGTGGCTCACCGTTAGTAATTTCGTTATGCTCGACTGTACTCAAAGAAGCCGAGCGAGGCTCAATCGCCCGGGTACTCTGTTTCAATTTTATATTGTATTGTTTGTAAATTTTCATAATAATTATCGAGAAAATATCCATTTAAGCTCTTTTTTTTTTCTGACATTTTAATTATCAACCACTGTAGATAGGGATTGAAGAGTACACTGAGCCAATGTTCTTACAGGCTGCCAGGTATTCGATCTTAGTCTGCAAGGGTGACGATGCATCTGTAAAATCCTTTGATTAAAGTTGTTTGCAGGTGTTCATGGGCTGCAGTAGCCACTTACCACCAGGTGGACTTTTAGCGCGACTGTCACCCAAATAAAAAAAAAGAGAGAGACAGGCACCCGATCTTGTCTTACTAGAGCTGGAGTTAATGTAGAGTAATACGTCTTCTTATAAATTTCTAAATTCTACATAAGCTTCGTGGTACTTTATAATACGTATTTTGTCAGTTTCGTTAAACATGGCCTGTTAAAATAAAGGAGAACTTAACATATTCTGTAACCTGAGCAGCCTTAAATAAATTTTACGATGGATTTGAATCTTAATCCGAACGGAAGCTTTTATGTTAATAAATTTTATAAAAGGGTAAACACGCAGACTCATTTTATAACTCCAAAGACTGTTACAAAATTACTATTGTCACAAAAATTTGTAAGGCAATTTCACTATATTCATTACACCCTGTAATCTCGCGCGACCAGACTCGTTCTGTAATTTGCATGAATAAGATAATTTTAATGTTTATTTACATTCATTACGGCTTTGATGCCTTTCCTTACAAACATCGGGTTTTGTATGTTGTTTCTTTTTTTGTTTATCTATACAAAGGATTTACCGACCGACAGACATTTGTGGAGTATTATAAAGAGGTTAGAAAAAATGTTATTTTTTTTTTTTTTATAGAAGAAGGGGGGCAAACGAGCGTGCGGGTCACCTGATGGTAAGTGATCACCGACGCCCACGAACATCCACAACACCAGAGGAGCTACAGATGCGCTGCCGGCCTTTAAGGAAGGAATAAGCTCTTTTCTTGAAGGTCCCTAAGTCGTAACTATTCGGAAATACTGCTGGCGACAGCTGATTCCACAAAGTCGAAGTGCGTGGCAGAAAACTTCGATTAAAACGCACTGTGGTGGAATGCCAACCATCTAGGTGGTATCGATGGAACTTCGAATTCAGTCGCGATGTACGATGGTGAAACTCAGCAGCTGGGATCAATCCGAACAGTTCCTCAGAACATTCCCCGTGGAAAATTTTGTAAAAAATGCAAAGAGAAGCAACATCTCTTCGCAAGGCCAAAGGATCAAGCCGATCAGAGAGAGCTTGGTCGCCGACAATTCGAGCCGCTCGACGTTGGATGCGGTCAAATGGAAGGAGTTGGTACTGGGGTGCCCCTGCCCAGAGATTAGAACAGTATTCCATGTGGGGCCGAACTTGCGCCTTATAAAGTTGCAAACGGTGGACCGGCATGAAATACTGTCCCGCTCTACAGAGCACACCAAGCTTTTTGGAGGCCAATTTGGCCTTTCCCTCCGTTACTCTGCAATATTCTGCATTGAAAAATAATAAAATGGTTACATGTTAGCAAGTTCGAATAACTACTGTACAAACTAGATCTAGATAAAATATCTAGATCTAGATCGTTTCTATTCAAATGTGTAGTGTACGCGTAAATACTAGAAATCATTAATGTCAATTAATTAAAATTTGTTCGATGTCCTTTTACGAGTTGCCAGTAATTGCAATGACACTTTTGACATTGTAATTAAAGTTAATGTCAATTATTAATTACACTTCTACAATGTATATTATATATAATTAATAATTGGCTTAGTGGATAGCGTTGCCTGTCTTTAGAAACATGGATCAAAGTTTGAACAAGAACAACAAGTCATCCACTACCACTCATTGGGAACCGTGTCGCAAATAATCTCGCAATACTCCGAGGAGCGTCAACACAAAACAGAATCGCCGTGTTCGTGATTATATATTTATAAGAAATCATTATTTCAAAATTCAAACCGACGTAGTCACTAGGGACCCTATGCCGAATAAGTCCTCATCCGTGGCGTTATTTACGTATTACGCCAACCCCTACACATGGAGATTGGAAAGCAAACTAAGTATATGTATTTCTTTCAGATGAATTCACTGCCGGTGCACGAGAACGATGCGCAATAGACAGGAGAGATCTTTTACAATCATTCTAAAATACACATATCTAGGTACGCGCGTGCAGAAATGCATGCTATATGAAGGGGAAACAATAGTGATGCGACTGTCACTTTAAAGTTATCGATAAAATATGTGATTTTGAAATGATTTTTGTCACTCTAGATTTCAATCATGCAATCGTAGTTTTAGTGTAAAATAATACTTATTTCAATCTGTATTAATTAGTTACGATAGTCGAATAGTTAGGGGATCTGTCTCCGAATAACGTGACTCGAGTTTGATCCCCTAGGATAGGGCACGTAGCAATGATTTTACTTGGTGGTAAACTTCTTTTCTGCTGCCCAAGAGTAGGCCGGGTAGGTATTACAACAACTGTTGTGTTCCGGTTTGAAAGGTGTCGAGAGCCAATATATCTATATTTATATTAATACGTCTGTAACCTTCTTCGATTGAAGGCCACGGGCTGCAGTAGCCGCTCACCGTGAGGTGGACTGTTAGCTAGATTTTCACTCTAATACAATAAAAAAAATGAGTATATCGAAACTTAGGAACGATTTGTATCGTTGGGCTGACTCACCAGTCACGTAGTTCCTAATAAGTTAGCTATTAGGAAGTACGTGAGAGGTGAGTGGATTGAAAAGACTAAAATGAATGGTCTAGACCTGAACTTCTGAGTATTGGATATCATCAATCTACATCAATGATTATACGAACAGCTTTTAAATTAGACAATCATACATTTGTATTATATTAAAAATCATTTTACTAATTACACGGGCTTATGTGAAATTAGCTAATTTATAGTAGTGCTTATTATGCTATTTATAATGCTAAGTTATCAAATAATTTTATTTCAGTATTATATTTACAATATATTGATTTCGCTCTTTGTTTGCGATAGATTCGGGCCCACATGGTCGTTAAAACTTTGTACTTTAACAATCTCGGGTCTTTAAGACAAACTTTAGTTAAAATTGTCATAAAGAGTAGTAAAGGTACTGAAAATCTTGATTTCCTCTGTACATGTAACAAATACATATATACAAGTAGCCGAAATTTGTTGCATTTGCAAAAAAATTTGATGATAATTATATTATATACTTGTAAAAAGCAAGAGCCGACGTTGGGGATTCCGTCTCATTATTTCACCCCATCAAGTAAAGAGACGCTGTAACAATCTCTTAATGAATCAATGCAGGGAAATAGTGTAATGGAAGGTTCATTATGAAAGGGGCGCGATCAATTTTCGACGTTGCTCTGTCTGTTGGTTTTTAATTCCCTGTTCACCGATGTTGACTATGAGCGAATGGTAGAAAAATAAATACATGGAGTTAATTTAAGGTTTCATTGGAGTGGAATGTAGAACGATCTAACAGTCCACTTGATGCTAAGTGGCTACTGCCCATGGACATCTGCAGACACCCTCAACCGAAGTAGGTCACAGATACGTTATCACCCCTGAGGACGAAGATGGAATGCCTCGCAGCCCGTTATCGGACTGGCTCACCTATACCTATACATATGAAACCGGAAGACAACAGTAGTTGCACTGATGGTTGGATGCATAAATGGACATGAGTGTGCCACTTACCCAGACGACACCAAGACAGAGGAGTTTACCGCTCCAAATGTAAATATAACGTAGCATTGCCACGTACAAGTTAGTTAAGAAGTATGTGGCTGCATGTGGTAGTCGCATAAGGGTCTACCAAGACCTTTTCTTCCATGGGTGTCGTCAGAAACAGTTAAAGAAAAGCCTTGAAAATCTTGGCACGTAGTACAACACCAGTTTGGCTCTCCATGAGGGGAAATGTGGGTCGTGGATGTCGGTTTAGATATACTGGAATACCTCAGTCTCTACCTATACCTATAAGTGAAAGGCGTCAATGCTTATATATTGAAAATATATTCCCTTCACAAAATTCAACCATAAAATATGATTCATAATCAATCCAGAGCGAAGTAATTGTCAACGGGGGAGGAGGGAAAGTTCACCTTTCTCGACGGGTAAATTAAATTTAGTCAACCCTTTTCATTAGTAGTCAATAACTTTTAAGCGGAAAGAAAGATTGAAGGCCACTTACAGGGCGAAGTAACTTGGACCCCACGTCGACCTACTCTGTCGACTGGATGAGGAAGGAAGATCGCAGTTGATCTATCAAAGACCTATCACAACACCGTGCACGGTGAAGCACGGTGCTGGATATTTTTAAATCGTAATTCTTCGCATTAGTGTGTTTGTGGATATTGTGAAGTTAGCTAATGTTAATGAACGTTGCACTAGACCTTCGAGAAAGATTTGAAATCTTTAATTTGTTCTATTAAGAAAGTTTTTGAGATATACAGTTGTGAAAGATGAAGGAGATATCTTTTAAGAGATATATTTTTCCTCTGCAGGTCCGGAAACCCTTACAATGCGGTTCTGTATGTAAGATTTGTAAAATTAAACCGGAGAACATACGATACAATAGATTGCTTTCATAGCTTCGCTTTCCTAAACAGTTAACATATAATCGGATATGTATAACTTAGTTACGTTCGAAGCCACGACCAGTTGGCAGTCAATAAAATTATAGATTAATCTATCAATGTCCATTAAAATGAAAACCGAATTTTCTATAATTACTACAATTTAGTAATATGGACGAAAATGTTAATAGAAAATAAAGATGTTTTCGTAAATAAATTACTCCTGCCTAAGTATTAAAAGGTTTAATTGAATTTCTAAGGAAATTTAATCTACTAAGATTCAACGGAGTGTTGATGGTCCATCATCTTAGTTAACGGCTCGAAAATTGAGGGTTGCCCGATATAATTATAGGGAAAACATTATTAGACTGGCAACTTGGGCGAAAAATCAATTCATAGTAAATATTTTGAACTTAGTATAAGATTCGTATAACAAGTTCTTTAGTGTTGTTCATAACTCAAAACTTTATGACCCACTCAATAAATAATATCCTCTACTTTTTCATTTTTTATCAGTCAGTCTAATTCCACTGTTGGGTCCAGGTTAGCATGTCTTATATGAAAGATTTGTTCGTACTTGAGACGCTGGACAAGCGGGTTGATGAGCATATTGCCAGCAGCTTTGAGTTTTTTCAAATGTCATTTTCCATCATTGTCTATGGGATTCGGGTTCGGCATATTCACTACTAGTCCCTCACCACAACCTCATCTGTCAGTTAGGAAGATGCACTACGTGGATGTAAAGCTGACAGGTTAGAGAAAACATACTGTGTTACCTCTTACACCCCTTCATGGGTCTCATTCTTCATAATATAATAAGCTCTTACGACCGTATACCCGATGTTGGGGTGGGTAGAGGTCTAGTTCACTTTTCAGAAGAACATATTTGGGGCAACGTGACAGGTGGTGAGCCTTTCGCAGTCTTAGTGTCCACGTGTGAGCCCACACGGGGAATCACAGTTTCTTGGTTCGGAGGCACATCCCCTAACCACGTGGAGTAGGATGAGGCCTAATTGTCTCACGTGGTAAGCGGGTTGATCGTATTACTAGACGCTTGGCTTAATCCGCCACTTATCGGATGGTATGACACTTTCATGATTTTTCCCTTAGGGAACTCTTACCATATCCACGGTAGAGAGTGCCGGATCTCATTTTAGGAAATTTGTTGCGATATCCGAAACTTTTTTATATAATGTTTTAATTAACTATAACCGTTCTATGAAAAATAAATTACATTAATAAATAAATCGCAAAAATATATCGAGGATCAAAACGCTTCAGTTACATCACTACGTCACAGACGACCTCCATCGATCCAGCATCCGCGTAGGGTGAGACGCGTTCCTTTTTCGGCTTCCAACTATTACCTCAGATGAACCATTGACCCTTTTATTTTGCTTCTTTTGAATCATTTCAAGATGTATGATAACTTTTAAACACGCAGAGTTTACGAATAAACTTCTTCTATAAAAAATATTTTTAAGTTGTTCGAGGTTATGTACGATATAGTTATTTCACAATTTAAAGTAATATTCAATCACCGTTATATCATGAATCATGATATTTATTTGTTACCTTAAAAAGTTTTTCTCTGCACCTTTACATAATTATATTTTATTAAGTCATTTCACAGATTATATACATTTACAGATTACGGAGGTTAACAACGATTCAAAATTATTAAAATAATTCGCTAAATCGTGAAAAATGACATTAATTGTTGTTGTATATGCTTAATATCGTTTTTAACATAAATTGTAAACGTTGAAATTCACTTTTGTCGTCACAGATTAATGACATGGGCTCGACTTGACCAAATTTATCTATATCATGTTCTACAAGGAATATACACTAGATGGCGTTAGTGAGCAGACGAAATTAGGAACATATTGTTTTGAGGCGTTCTCGTCGATCGATATAATGTACAGTCAATGCATCCAAACAATACAATCCAAAATACGGCAAGCATTTTAAATAAAAAGCATCTACGAACGAATAAACGTACTAAGTTTAGTCAATGTACATAAGTAATACGGTTTCACACTCGCGCCACTTCTTCCGTAGCTCCATTCAATTTTCATACATAAATATTATATGAAGAGTGTTGCGTTATATATTCACTTTCGCACATAATAGATTTTGTTTAGAAAGCTAGTAGTGATGTTACTTGTGTTACGCTCAAGTTTGAATTTTATAACATCAGCATCTAGTATAGTAATGGCTATAGGTAACATCAGAAGTTATTCATTTTCAATCTTATTTCCTTTATGTTAAGATTGTATTTACAAATTGTATTGTCGGATTTCGATTCTTTTGTAACTGATGTTTCGGGGATATGTGTGATATTCATGTCAAAGGCACTCAATAGCTTTTAACCTTATCAATATTTAGTTTCAGGCAGATGTTCGCTTTGTAAATCCAATGTTTAAGCATTCTCTGTATCTATATCCGTATGTCTGTCACTCGATAAATTGCAGAAATTGTCTACAAAGTGCAGAATTTATTTAGATACTTCAGGGACTTTTTTTATTTCAGTAAAGTAAGACCCTAAAGTCTTACTTTTTTTATATTGTATTCTTTAAAAAGATTCCGAAGTTAGGTGTGTAGAAAATGAAATGTCAAATTTTTATTTGACTTTTGACTTTTCTGATTTCGTTTGTCAATTCTAATTTTTTTTTTGAGAAAGACAAAGAATGGGTCGCTACAGCCCGTTTGGTTATGGCTGAGGCACGGCAAAATGGCAAAAAGGTTGGAAATGTTTGTAAAAAAACCTTGTAAGTCGATTCATCCTCTTCTGTCACAACTGTCTTCTAAATTACAGGTACTCGAAATTAGGGAATAAGATCTTAAAGTTATGACAGAGCTGAATATTTTATTAAAATTTGTGTTTAACATATTTCTATTTATTCTTGCGTGATACCAGATCCCGTCCTTTAATCTATGACACTAAAGTATCTATGCGCCATTCAGGAGCGGCGTTTACATGAAACCGTTTTTGGCGTAGTACCAAAAATTTATATTAGAATACTTCAGAACAAAGTATTGATAGATGCGAATTAAAAACTGTTTCAACTATTTTAATATACTAAGTATTCTGATTCAAAACTTTCTAGTGTAGTTATTCTACTGTATACAGAAAGTTCATAAAAAAACAATTGGACCATCCCAACGTGACAGTTGGTAAGCCTGTCACAATTTGTATCAATTCCATCGATCAAATGGTACAGATAAAAAAAATCGTTTGAAAAATTTCTTTAGTTTACAGATCTCACCATTCCGTTGTTCGGTATGGTTAGATCTGCATACAAAGTCAAGAATCACCAATCAAAGACACCTATAAAGGTGATGTTTGGTAATTATATTAATTTCTAATATTCTGTAGCACTTTGTTGTTTATTCAGTAGTTAAATGTAATAAGTTAAATGAGAACTCGTGATTAATTTGCGAAGTCATATTAGTTTCTGCTCCGGTTGTTTAAAGGTTTAAATGTTAGTATATTATTACATAAGTTTCGTTAAAGAGTAAAATCTGAGTTTAAATTGAAGAGTTGTTGTTCTCTATGGATAAACTTGTCAAAGGAGACGATCTACCCAGCATATGGAGCCATCATTAGAGATTGATGGTGTGTATAGACAACTCATCACATCATCCGTTTACGATAAATACAGCAGATGCTGAAGCTTTGGCACTCTAGAAGGATAACGTGGAAAGTCTCGGAAGCTTTTCGTTCGTATTTCACGTTTATGTTATTGTATGATAGGGCTCAGTCAGGTCGACTCATATTCTATTCGCTGTTTTTTGGTTACTTTTAAAATTTTTCAACAAACATTTTTTCTCACTGCAATCCATATTTTTTTTTATTTGAAACAGATAGTTCCGTTTTTGCATAGCAAACATTTTAATTACAGACTCTTCTAATGAGGTTGTTGAACAAAATCAACGAGTGTTCGCAAATTTTTACTCGATTTTAGAATCGCGTCGGCCGTAGTGACTCGGGTTGGATGTTCGGGATTGGGCAAATTAATTATGTTGTAGATTTTATTCTAAAATTAATTCATAATCATTCATGAACTAGAAGAAGATAGACTGTCCCAGCAACGCCTTGTCTTTAAAGCGTATAAGCTAATACTAAAATACGAATATAAGATTGGGTAAAAGTGAAGTAGCAGCTTGTAAGTGCCCATTGCTGGGCGAAGACCTCCTTCTCAAATATCTGAGAGGGTTTAGGAGCCTAGACGTGCCGCTCTCCTAACCTTCGCTGCGAACGATACAAATTGTAAATACGTGCAAGTGTACGAGTTTTCCATACAGGGGATCGAAATCGATTATCCGATTTGAATGCAGATCTCTCCCACTCGTCTGACGTGGCTCCAAACTATATTCAAAACAATCAGACTTCCCTTTAGACATTACAACGGGATTTTCGACGCACATAAGTCGTTCCATCGTGACTGGGCCGACTATGACATTTATTCCAAGATTAAATATTTAAAAAAAATGTGCCAATGACAGCTGACAGCTGACAGCACCTGCGAATATTGTATCGGGTGAAACGTCAAACAATTTGAGAACGACGGCGCATGACATTGACAGATAAAACTCGTGATGGCACACAAAAATACCACAGAGACGTCGTGCCAAGCATCGTTTCACGTCTGCCGTAGCTGAATAGAAACGCTGAAATCAACGTCCGCTTCCGTACATTTTCAACATTGCAGCTTTTATTTCGACAGTGCGCGTTGTAATGGCGCTTTGTCTTGTTGGAAGTAATGTTGACGAAAATGCATTCAAAAATTGCTATACCCTAGTTTATAAGTACACGATTAATATAAGACGAAACAATGGATTGTTTTCGACAGTGTGCAATGACTCAACATTAGGTAATAACAGTAATAAGAAAACGAAATATCTGGACCTGGCTCACGAGATGACGACATGAGGGGTGGTATGCCGACCGAAATGATTCCGATCGTCGTCTCTGCGAATGGGTTAATCCCAGTCAGCCTCGCGGAACATCTGAGGCGGCTGGGACTCCGTGACGGACCGCTCCGAGCTCAAATGCAGAAGGCGGTGCTACTCGATACCGCTCGCATTGTCCGCCGGTTTCTTTCCCTTTCTCCCTAGCCCTCGGCCGTCTGGCCTCTCCTGCCGAGAGCTTCCGTCTGGTTGGGTTATAATTTTTTTTATTTATTTTATTTTATCTATTTTAACTATAATATATTTAAAGATAACGTATTTATTTAATTCTATTTTATTTATGTATACATATTTATGTACGAGTATATATCTAAATAGCCCCACATAATATTTTTTATGTAACAAACAGTTAACAAATCCAAGCATAGTTACAAAGAACGATTATCAATATTATGTCGGTAGAAATAAAACAGTAATCCCCACCCTAGGCAAGCCTGTATCGCGGCGGGTACAAAGTGAGGGGATGATATTGTCTATTTTAGTTTAATAAAATAGTATTGTTTATATTTAATTTAATTTCAATATGTAAATGTCACATTAGGTGAATGAATGCTTTAATGTTTGATAGGGTTGTGAAGCTGGGAAGAGTTCGCCTCTAAGTGGACTTTGAAAGATATTATCTGCTGTCATTTCACAGACATGGGGTTTCTTCACGATGCTTTTCTTCAGCACTGAGTGTGCAGTGAACTCGGAATTTAACATTGCAATAGTCGTTTTTAGTGCTGCCGGTGAACCTCTTACTTTAACATGCTTATCTTATCTAGCTTTTCTTCGTTACGTTTTATTTAATTATATGAATCCTCTTTGACCCTCTTCTTTTTACTTTGTAAATGACTTCTAATTGACTAAAATCAAATTACCATTTAGGATAAGTGGTTTTGTGGTAATCGTAAGCTACGCATATGGAAGTATGAGGAAAATTTAAAAACAATATAAAAAATATGGCAATATTTTATGATGTGTCAACCCTACATTTATATCTAGCCCCTGAAGTTTTAATAATTAAATATCCTGAAGATGCCGTAAGACGAAACCGGCCGGTTACTTAATTTATTAATAAAAAAAGATGCGTTGTGAAACTAATACGAGATATTATAATAATTGTCAAGAAAGAGAAAAATTAAAAAATTTTTATCCGTCCGTCAACCCTAATAATTGCGTTGAATATTTCAGCCAATAATATATAACAAAGGAGAGGACATGTTAAGTCCGCCAACCCGCACTGGAGCAGGGTGCCGGACCCTGCCCGGCTCCAAAACCCTCTCAGATATTAGAGAAGGAGGCCTCTGCCCAGCTGTGGGCATTTTCAGGCGGTTGTGGTGCTACTCGACTTATAATTAACTACTTCAGGCATGGGAAAGGCCTATGTACAACATTGGACATTTTAGACTCGAACTTTTAAAATTTAAATTGATTTTTAATATTTTATATGACAGTTTACATTCTTCTTCTTTATCAGCCAGTGAAATTCAAGTAGTGGACATGCGTGGAAGGTAGATCATTATAAGCACTGCGTTGCGCGTTCTTTATCCTCGATCTATTTTATAGTAGCTTTTTTTAATAAAGTTTCTTTAGCTAGCTTTATATATTGTAAACTATTTGTTGCACTATATGTTAAGGGATTTATTTGAAAAAATGTATGTCTAGTTTAGGCCGATATTAATATAGAAGGTCTATCTCTAGCCTCGACTCGAAAAGTCGTTTTGAGGCTAGAGATAGAGCTTCCCCTTTATCATTTTACGAAACCCAACTCCGAACCCTCTCTGTTTGTAAAGACATTTAAACTTAATAACCGTATCGATATCAGAAATCTATTATGCAGTTAAATAATGCGATAAATAAAATATAATCGAGTGGAGCCCCTCTTGAAACATGATCTTCCCCCGCGGGCGTGATGCCGGCACGGAGCCGCGTCTCCCTTGACTATATTTTTTCATAAGCGTTCGGCAATAGCGTTCATTTCAATTAAACTTTCTGGATTTACCGGATATTATGCATTATTATTATTATGCATATTCGCGTATACTTTCACAACCAACAGGAATGAACGTCCACACCATTGACTGGGGTCTAAACAGACGCAGTGGATTGGATTGGAAACTTTTTTTCCTAATACCTGTTCGAAAATCTTAAAAACCGAACAGTAGAAAACATTTTCAGAATAGATTAGATATTTGTGTACGTTTTTATTTATTACAGTGAACATATACTTATTTTAGATTAGTATGTAAGTGTGTTAATGTCCTGATTGGACCTGCGAATATTGTTCTTTACCTCCCCGGGTTGACTGTAAAGGAATGCCACAAGGGATTAAGTCCGCCCATTGTAGCCCTTATTGTATTTTTTTTATAGGTTCACTGATGGTAAGTGATTACCGTCGCCCACGTACATCTGCAACACCAGAGGTGCTGCAGGTGTGTTGCCAGCCTTTAAGAGTAATTGGGAGATGGGAGGGAGGATGAGGAGGGGGATGGGAGGGGGGTGAGGGCCTCCGGTTACCTCGCTCACCGAACGAAACGCAGAAGCACAGGATGCTTCTACTTCACGACGGTATTCTGCGAGGTCGCGGTATTAACCCGGTCGGGCCGGCCCATTCGAGCAGCAGCGAAAGACGCCGCTTGGCTCTACCGCGTTAAAAACAGCATCACTAGTTTTGAGAGCAGCAATGTAGACCCACCAAGAAACGAATGCCGAGCTGTATGGGGTTTTGTTACAGTGGTTGTTGTTCAGCAGCCGAATTGAATATGCCGATGATGAGGAAGCAACAAATATTTTTCAGGGCTTTGACTTTAACAAACATTTCCCATATATCACTAACGCAGGACAAACAGCCTAATGCTGAGATGCGGACCTCTCCCCTAGGCTTTTTCCATTTGCCTGTACTGTAGGATTGATCTTGAATCTAGATCTAAATTAAGATAATTTAGATTGGTTACATTGCAGGAAGGACCTGTACCGCTATTTGTTGGTAAGCAGCATTTTCTGACGGTGATTAACAAGTCGACTGTTATGGACAATTGACGTCGATTTATTATCTAATCTGGATTGGATCAAACCTTATCTCTCTATTTCAATAATTCACAAAATAAGTTACAGGTATTGTCCGTATTAAATCATCTTCGAACTTGATTTATATCATTCGATAATCCAAGAACAATGCGTCAAATATCTAGGGCAATCATAAACAGAACCCTCGGTCTTTAGGGTTCGCTTATGACCCCCAAAATACTTTCAGAAAATGCTTCCAGGCATTCTTATTAGTGTAAAGTGAAATCGAATTTCATAAGAGGGTTATTTTCCCCCTACGCCATATCTGCGCATATTATTATGTCATCGTTAAAAAAAAAAACTCACAAAAAGCTTACCCGTGAGAAGTCGGGTGCAGCTCTTAGTATTGGTAACAATTAACATATTAATTGTTACCAATAGGTTTCAACGGGCACGTAAAATTAGCAGAAAGATACTGCGGGCGAATAAATTAAGGTTGCGAATTGTATTAATTCGCAACCTTAATTAAATTGTAATTAATATATTGTTTCGCCCGCACCGATTCCCGTTTAATTAATCCATAATAATGTTTAAGGAACGAGCGCGCTTTTTTAACACTCTCATAAGAGGTAATACTCCTATAAAAGTGTTATAAAAGGTGCACTAATGTTTCACCTGTTAACTAAGTTTGTAAGAAGCGTCGCTTAAATTAACGTTTCATAGGAGAACCTGGTAGCCTAGTAGAGCCGTGGTAGCGTAGTGGTCAGGACGCTCACTTTAGTTTCGTAGAGCGCGTGTGACCTGGGTTCGATTCCCGCCGGCCGGCAACATTAAAATTGTTAATAGCATTTTTAAGTGCTGTATTTGCCACGTGCTCGGCGGTGAAGGAAAACATCGTGAGAAAACATCGTAATAAAAAATATTATTTCGAGGATATGTGAAGCCCGCCAACCCGCATTGGAGTAGCGGGCCCTTCCTGGCCCCTAAACCCTCTCTGATACTCGTATTTGAGAAGGAGGCCTTTGCCCAGGAGTGAGCGCTTATAGGAGAACCTAAACGTGGCTATTGGAACGACCCGTTGGATTAATGGTTAGCGTTGCGGACACATGAATCGTCTACGGACGGTTCGAATCCCAGGCGATGCCGATATTTGCAGTTACAACTGTGTGGTGAATTTCGATCCACTTCTGGATTAGACAACTCTGCACTCTGGTGTATTATAGTGCTTTTAGTGTACTACAAACACAGAGGCACTCGCTCGTCTTTACCTTTTTGCAACCGACAGTGCCAGAAACTTGTACGTAGCGTAATAAAATTCAACCATACCCGAAGATTAATTAAAAGTTTGACTTCGGCTTGGAATTGAAACCATGATCTTTAGCTACACGGTCAGGTACGTTAACAACTAAGCCACACAGTCGTTTTAATATTTAGTATACACCAAGTTCTAATTCTAATTCCGTGTGGCTGTCGGAAGTAAAGAATAGCGCCAACCCTGTCTGACCATGGGTGTCGTAAAAGGCGACTAATGGTAAAAATTATATTAGGAGATGGGCAGCAACATCTTCCTGCACAAGAACAAAAAAAAAACTGCGGTTGCCAACCCTCGCGCCAGGCGTGGCAACTAAGGCAAACCCTCCCATGATGAGAGGTATCCTTGGGGGAGGCCTATGTTCAGCAGTGGACTTCTGATAGGCTGAAATGATGAAGTTCTAATCAAGAGCTTTCTAAAATCCCTTAATAAAAAAATTCTTGACGAATTTTCTTGGATTGCAGGTTTCATTAAAATATAAAAAATGGTGTCGATGTAAGTTTCGTTCGACTATTTCAATTTACTATTGTGCTTAGAAAACGTGTAGCTAGAATGCGTTAGTTCGTGTTGCCCGATTCGAACCGGCAACTGTTCTCAGATCGCATCTTAGCAAATGCATCAACGGTTGCCGGCGAGTCCGACTGATTGTGTTATAATTCCATATAACAGTTTCACGCCATTAGTTCTCTTAATGTCGTGCGCCTTTGTTTCTCTTAATGCCAACATCAGTAGCGCGTGTTGCACGCTGCTTGCCAGCTAACAAACTAAACGAGGCTATGGCAACCGTACGATGGCTGAGAATCCATTCGAGATTGGCAGAACGACATACCACGGACTAGTGATGGGGAGTAGTATTCTTCAAGATGTTCTCCTTCGCAGCCCAGCACGCGAGAAAAGTAAGCAATTTAAATTATAGCAGTAACGGGCACCAAGATTCAGGGCTGCCACCTTCTTAAAAGATTTTAGCGCTAATTTAGCATGGAAAGAATATCTACATTCCGCTAGACGATCGAGAAATCTATCGCTATTTTACGCGATTAAATTTACCCCGCAGTGTTGCCACAAAAAAAACAGACAGATGTTGTGCGAGATAGTGATCTACAATCAATCTTCAAATAGCGAATGGATTTTTAATTTAACTTACGTAAAATACGCCAAAATAAATAATTTTTCATTGTTAATTAAATAAGGGTGCAATGAAACCCAAATCAGCTAGAACCGAAAGCGCTTATATGGCAACACTGCTGTGATTCGAATCAGGGTTACTCTCGTACTATCAAATTGAAGCGAGCGCTTTGTAACAACGGGATGCTAATGCTAATTCCAATAACGGGAATATGATAGCTTGTAGCAGTTTCAGGAGATCCTTGTGTTCTAGAATGTTTTACCACACCGAGGTAACAAGGTATTGGATTTAGAGGATAGAGTAACTCCGAGAGTCTGGGCTCGATTCCACGTCGTAAATTGTTTTCATTAAAATCGTATTATTTGACACTGTCCGAGATTTTTAAAAGACATAACTATTCTTAAGTCTATGGTTGTTCTATTTAAATTCTATAAATGTCGTATTCAAAATTATATATAAAAATAAATTGCATTAACAAGGTGATATATAAATACAAATACTATAATCTAGTTTTCGCGTTATTTCACGTATAAATATTTAATTACACGTCTATTGATTATTCGGTCTGTGTCCTGTACTATCATAGCATTTGAAATTAGACTTAACAAATAGTTAGTTAAGTAAATCCTTAAAACCGCGCCCGTGCGAGCGCAGCATCCCATCGCAGATCATTAAAGGTAACAAATACAAAAGAAATACATACCTACCTAACCGCCCTTATTCAATCTAACCCACGTTAATTATTTTCACCGCGAAAACTGCGAGAAAGGTCGTAAGTCAAATCTCTAATCGATCGGACACTCATCTTTAAACCGAGGCGCTAAAGTAAGTTTCAGCGCGTCGGCAGCGGGATCGGAGTGGTTATTTTTCCCCCTACTCACATCTGCACAGAAATCGATAAGTACCCTCTTGAGCACGTGTTAAAAATATTTAATGAAGCTACGAACTGGAGTTCGTCGGATTATTTGAAATATAACGGTTTTGAAGATTTTTATCACTTACCTTCGAGGAACGGCGCCGGGTCACAGCACAAGAGAAAACGTAAAATAAAAAATAAAACAAAGTTTGAAATAAAATCGGTGGATATTTATTGACGAAATCAACAGGATGAGTATAGGGACCGGGTGGAGTGGAAATAAACGGGTATTTCGAAATGTAACGGATATAAATAAACGCAAGTGACGTGCACTCGCGGCAACGCGTACTGGCTCTCTGACGGTTCAACGCCTGGGAAGCGCTTTTATACCTGCACAGGAGTGCGGCGGGGGGATGTGTCCGCCATTTTGACTGGTTTCCAAGGAAACGTGGAGATGGCCTATTATGAGAGGGTGGTGGAGATTAGTTGTAGAGACAGCAGCATCAATATTACAAGGATGCTGAATTTATTATAGTATATATATTTTTAGAATCGATATCTCTTTTATTTAGTTACTATTGGGGCAAGTTAAAAAATTTACAACTATGTGAACGGAAAACTTTTTATATTTTATAATTGCTTATACAACCAATAAAAATTAGGAACTTAATTAAAAAAAATTAGCCCATTCGTAAAATATCTTTAAAAATATGTAAGTCCGGATTTTTCTAGAGTAATGTCAAAGTCATGACTTGTTTTATTGTTACAACACGTCAAGGGTTAAAATAGCAAGCACTGAAACTCCCTCTCAAGCTTGACTTACAAAGTTGGGGGTGTATCTAAGATTGAATTTGCTGACTCTACCATCGCAGCGTTTGTATCACCCCTACCGGCGCACACATGCAAGCTTCCTCTTGCACACAAGTTTACTTCCCCGCCGCTCGCACACATGCAAATACACCGTTTTCCAGCAACGACTCTGTGTCAAAATATTTCATTACTTACCTCTGTTTTCTATACACTGTGTATCATCGGGTTCGATTGTTAAGGCCACTATTGTTTCACACATTAAAAACTTAGTATATCGACTTACAAGCCGTCTCTTTCTATCTGTATATAATTAGATGTATACGTTCATATAGCTGTCTCCGTCAGATGTATTCTAAGTTTAAACACAATTTTCTCCGTCAAAAGTTGCATGCTTGTATTCGAATGCGATGAATTGACTTCTGTATTATCTTTTTTTTTTAATATGCTGATACTGAACGAACGTTGCGGCCTCTACATATTTTAGAATTTTATTTTCAATCTGTGGCATTTGTTGTTATAACACAATAATATAAATGTGGTGAATCGGAAATATCGAAATTAAACAGACATACATATAAATTTTCTTATCCATTCCTTATTGCAAAGAAACGATACTCCTATTTTACCTCACCGACTTGCTAGCGTCTTTAATATTTTAGTGGTGTTATTTCGTATCGTCCAAATGTACTTATTTTAAGCCATATTTTATATATGATTAGGTCTATTTTCCAATGGATACGCAGTTGCAAATAACATAGTAACTTTCGGCCAGTTTAAATAGTTTATGAGGTTTGTAGTTACTTCTATGCGCCGCTAGATGTCTTATTAAAGTGTGCGAATGAAATGTAATCTTGTATTTAAAAAAAAATCACAGACAGTGTGTTTGACACATAGGATGTGAATTTTACTAGCTTTAAAAATGGTAAAAGATTAAAATTATTAATTACAATATGAGCTACAGCTACTCAACGCTAGATGTCGCTTTTTAAGTAAAACACTACGTGTATTTCGACTAGCACAGAGTTTAGAGATTCCAGCGCTGTTATTTTTGAGGCTCAACTATAGTTATTTTTACGTATATTTCATAATGAGGTTTTTTTTATACATATTTAGTTAAAAAGTTATATATTTCTATACATGTGCGTAAGTGTGTATGCCTGGATGTGTTTGTACTTATATGTTTAGGTATATTTATGTATATGTACGTATGTTTAAATAATACATGTAGTCTATTCTAAATATGCAGTTATATTAATAAAACATTATATTAATATAGGTAATCTAGCCCTGCTTCGCTTGACCTTAACTGCCCCAAAAACACATTGTTTTACCCAAGGTTAGCATTAAGCTCGCCTTTTGTACTATTTTTTGCCGCAATACAGAATATGATACGAAGGAAACTTAGACAATTTAAAGAAATTAAGGTACAGTTATCCTTTGGAGGCTAGATGTGTATATACTCTATGCTGATGCGGAATTATATTATTATTATTATTATTAACTATATTTTGATTCCTCGTCTATTACAAAAAGCCTAAAGACTGCTCAGGGTTTAGACAGAATACCAGCGCTGTAGTTGTGGTTTAGCATTGCTACAGCATTATGCTGAGTCGGACACCGTTTTGTTGCTGCAACCCAATAAAATTATATTATTATTTTTTTTTTTTATTATTATTATTATTTTTTTACATTATGTTACTTGAGTTGTGGCAATGAATAAAGTACTTTCTTTCTTTCTTCAACCAAATGAAAATAAATAAGAAATCTTTTTTATGTCTTTAAAATCACTTTCTTGTGAAAGTGTGCACATTGAAATTGTAATGGTCCTTTCAAAAGTTTATATATATATATATATATATATATATAAATATGTATTACTACGTACTACTAATATTCATAGGTAAGTAATGTAAATAGGTTCTAAAAACGAATTGGTAC
Source organism: Bhutanitis thaidina (assembly GCA_029286595.1). Taxonomy (NCBI): domain Eukaryota; kingdom Metazoa; phylum Arthropoda; class Insecta; order Lepidoptera; family Papilionidae; genus Bhutanitis; species Bhutanitis thaidina. Next base: position 4,556,128 of record JAGSMS010000021.1, on the reverse strand, counting down.
GAATAATATTTCTCTGTCTGCCTAAAATTCGTTCAGATGGGTACCAACCTCATATTTTGTCGGGATCTTTCGCCAAACAGCGGTCCAGCAACTGTTGTGCTCCGTATGAAAGGGATGTGCAATTTCGGGCTATGAGGCAAGCCATCTTACTCCTCAGGGGTGACGACGCATCCATCCACCTTCTGCGATTGAAGTTGTTTGCAGATGTCCATGGATTGCACTAGCCGCTTACAGCAGGTTTTTCACTCCAATCGTGGTTAAAAAAAAGATGTGTTATTTTATATGTTTACTCTCTTCACGAACTTGCGAGCCCTTTATGGCAAAAGCGTTTAACTATCTGCCAGTATTATTGTGTACTTTGCAGCAATATATTCAGCCAAAAAAAAATATTCTTGTCAATATTTTAACAATGGAACCAAAATGAAAATTGTCGGCCTCCGGTCTTCAATTAAATATTCCAATTGCAATGAAATTAAATAATAAGAGAGGAGCTTGCAGGCTGCTAGTTTAGTTTATTCATATTCACAACGTTTTTACGGCATAAAACAATGACGATGTTATACTTTCGAACCACGAAATACACATAAATAATAAAATTTTTCGCGTTCGCGTCAAAACTCCACCCTCAATTATCGTAATCTATTAATAAATATTTCTATGGTAAAATATTAATAGAAACAAAGGTTTGCTAGTTTTTTTTTATTACTGAGAAACAGGGAGTTTTAACTGGTCAAATAAATAACTAAGACCAACATTGGACCTGCGCATGGTGAATCGTATGAATGTGTATCTACTTATACGCCGGGAAACATTCCCGGGTAGGGAGTTTACGCAATTTTCGCGCAATGTGGCTGGTTATTAAAAAACTTGCGCCCGGAATGTGTTTTAAAAAAGCAATTAACGTAACGCGAGGTGCATTTCTCCCTCGACGTATAACGTCTGTTAGAAGAAAAAAAAAAACGCAAAACTCCCGCGTTTCAAAAAAAAAAAATTATGAAGAAATCTCCCGCTCAAACTGCCATTGTTCTGCTCGCATCGAACCCGTTTTGATACGAAAACTATTTCTGGAAATATTTCATACTGGAACTGATATGGAGTATTCTCGATTGGTATTTCGTTTTGAAATACGAATAAAAATATCGCCATTTCTAATCGGCGAATGTCTAATAGAGACGTAATGCTGCGCACCTCAGATATTCAGAATTCGAACACAATATTTTCTCTCGCACTTCGACATGACAAAATATTTTTAAAAAAGGAATTCAATACTGGCTCAATGCCAGTAGTATTGAGTAGCAGAACAAACAGTGTAACAACAATGGAGTCATTATCGAATTGTGATATCTTGTTCACTTACAAACAGGCGGTCTGTACTCTGTATGTGCGATATTCAAAAGACGGAGTTGTATAAAGAATTAATTTTATGTACGCGAACGTAAGGATCAGCAAGCTGAAGTGGCAATGGGCCGGCCACATAGCTCGCAGAACTGACCGTTGGGGAAAAAAGATTCTCGAGTGGCAGCCACGTACAGGCAAACGCAGTGTGGGACGACCCCCCACAAGATGGAGTGACGACCTGCGCAGTGTTGCGGGAAGTAGATGGCTGGAGGTGGCTCAGGTCCGAGCTTCGTGGCAATCTTTGGGGGAGGCCTATGTTCAGCAGTGTACTTGTGATAGGCTGAAATGATGATGATGATGAACGTATTATTATATATAACACCCAACCCATCAAAATTAACAACAGTCACCATTCCTCTGTTGTTGTGAATGTTCAAATCAAATCATTCATTCAATGTAAGAAACACACATTTCATTTGTCGAACGTCAATTTTTTTTTTTATTTATCCTAAATCTACCTACCACCGTTTTGAATCACCTACCAAATGCCTGGAACACCTCATGGCACCGGACAGATGGCACCATGACGAAATAATCATCTTAAATATGCTAGCCTAATCATTCAGACTGGTTAGGGGCCGACCACTAAAGCGCCTGTCAAGGGAGGTTCTTTTTTATGTGAATGGCGGCAAACGAGCAAGCGGTTCACCTGATGGTAAGTGATTACCGTCGCCCGCTTACAGCTGCAACACCATAGGTGCTATTTGTGAGGGAGGATGAGGTGGGGGATGGGGAGGCAGAGTGGGCCTCCGGTTACCTCACTCGCCGAAAGAATCGCAGAAGCACAATATACCTCTATTTCACTCCGGTATTCTGCGAGGCCGTGGTACCGACTGGGTACATTCGAGCAGCAGCAAAAGCCGCCGCTTGTCTCTACCACGCTACGAGCCCTCCACGTAAGGGATCGGATTGTGGTGTGCCGATTTATTGATTTATTCTTTATTGAACCTTACACATATAGCAATCGAATCAAAAGGCATTTATAACGTTTAAAGCATTCTGCGCCTCTCAATGTTGTAACACCAAGTTACAGAATTACGACAAAAAAAATCCGCGAGTGGTTGAGGATTTTTTTTATTTTGTTCTAAACCTAACTTGTACACTAGCGTCTTCCCGCGACTTTGTCTGAGTAATCACAAATTTTGTCCCCAGTGTATCTCACTTCATTCAGATAAAAACTATTTCACCTTTACACCTCTGACGTATTCCGTTCTTATAGGTCAATCCTTTAAGTGTGATTGATTAAAAAATAAACAAACTTTCCCATTTCTATGTTTTAGTTTGATTAGGACAAAACATACATACAAAAATCATAAAGAACATTTAAAGTCAAAATCCTTCAGTTAGTTTTTAAGTTAAACCCGTTCAAACAACACATACAAGGAATTTTACATATTGTTTATTAATGATCAAAATACCCTAACGGATTTTAATTATTTTTTATTTTTGTATATCTTTTTAAGTGAAGTAGTAAATTCTTTTTTTGATCACTTACGTCGGTTTTAGGACTGCCAGGGTAAAACCTACGTATGATTATTAATGTTTGTACCTGTATGATTATTTATCTAACCATTTTATCTTATAATGGACCGGCTTGACCGGGGTGAAGTAAGTATACTTCACCCCGGCCACGCAGAGTACCGGGGTGAAGTATAGGCTTCTGCTTTTCCTTCGGCGAGTGGAGGGTTAGGTTGCAACACCCCTTCCCCATCATCGCCTGCAGCTCCTCCGGCGTTGCAGATGTACGTTGGCGACGGTAGTCACTGATCATCAGGCGAGCCGCTTGGACGTTAGTCCTGCTTAATCATAAAAAAAAACGCACGTACGTCTATCTATATTTATCATATCACGATCCACAACGTGATATTAACGCTGTCTGTCTGTTTTCACGGCTAAACCGCTGAAAAGATTTCGACGGCGATGACATTGAAGCCTGGAAAGGGGCATTGGCTTTTCTTAGGCCGGAAAAGCGGCGGGCAGAGTCTGCACGCGAAGCCGCGGTTGGAAGCGAGCTATTAATATGTTTTAGATACTTACGGAATTAATTCGTTTTCTTTTGTTAATCATGGACAAAAATCTCTCATCTCTCTTCAGAGAAAATCGGATTCGGATCGGAGGCTGAGTATTTGCTCTCGCAGATTGCCATGAGACTTTCAAGGTTGTTTTTCCCTTAGTCGCCTCTTAATGGAAAACACGGGGGTGGTGGATTCTTACGTCACCACCATACGGTTAGTCGGAATTGAATTTGTTATTCAGTATATATGTATTTATCAACGTGTTTGTTGGGGAATTTCGTAATAACTTTAAAAATGTAACGCAGTAAAGTAAAAGAGTGTAGTAAAATGCGCCCGTGAATATTAAAAAAGAACGTTCACCAAATAAGGTCAAGTACGCAATGTCATGCACCGTTCTTGTTTGAGGAATATATGAATAGACGAGAACATATAAAATTTAGCACGTACCTATTTCGATTGAAATTAAACTGTTATTTACGGATTTTGTAGAGTTTAATTTTAGATTTTATATTCTAGACGTTTCGAGTGCTTTACAGCAGCCCTGGTCACGGCGGTACTGAGGTGTTAGACGTCCAGAGAATCATAATCAACTCGGGCTACCATCAGCAATTATTTATTAATTTCGGTCAACACAAGAATTCTGCGAATCATCATCATCATCATCATTTCAGCCTATCAGAAGTCCACTGCTGAACATAGGCCTCCCCCAAAGATTGCCACGAAGCTCGGTCCTGAGCCACCTGCATCCATCGACTTCCCGCAACACTGCGCAGGTCGTCACTCCATCTTGTGGGGGGTCGTCCTGCACTGCGTTCGCCTGTACGTGGCTGCCACTCGAGAACCTTTTTTCACCAGCGGTTGTCAGTTCTGCGAGCTATGTGTGTCTGCGAATAAACGCGAATTCTTAAATAATATATATATTATTTAAGAATTTAAGATAAATTCGTAAATAATAAGTTTCATTTCAAATATATATATGATGACACAGTAGGTTATGCATTGGTTCTCTCATGCTTAAAGTTATCCATTCACGCCTTTATAATATTCGATATCTCAGTGTTAGCTTTTAGACTTTAGACTTACATAAATACTTCGCCAGTCTGGGCTCGTTAATACTTTCTGTAAAGATCACAGTCTGTTATTAACGTGTCCGTGAAACTTTTCTGCAATACGTCGAAGTCGGGGCCGTTTCCTGCTGGAAAATCGAAAAAAAAAAAAAAGTAATACCAACTCGAATACTATGCGTATTGTGTTGCACGTCCGGGTGTGCATCTCGTTTCTAAAAGCACCACGGACTTTGTTAATGAACGTTTTCGCGAATACCGCGGCGCACGGACGGAGGAGAGATCGGAACGACGGAATAATGTGTTGCATGATAATGTTGCATGATAATGTTGCGTGATAATCATACTAGATTTCAGTTCACGGCCGAAAACTTAAAAATTCTTACGGCTGTTGTCGACTGCGCTGGCTTACTTTGAGAATTAATAATAATAATAATAATAATCTTTCGAAATATCTGGACCTGGCTTACGAGGTAACCGACATGTGGGGTGGTATGCCGACCGAAATTATTCCGATCGTCGTCTCTGCGAATGGGTTAATCCCAGTCAGCCTCTCGGAACATCTGAGGTACCTCGGACTCCGTGACGGACCGCTCCGAGCTCAAATGCAGAAGGCGGTGCTACTCGATACCGCTCGCATTGTTCGCCGGTTTCTTTCCCTTTCTCCCTAACCCTCGGCCGTCTGGTCTCCCCTGCCGGGGGCTTCCATCTGGTTGGGTTTTAATTATCTATTTAATTTTATTATATATATAATTTATAAAATATTACTTATATATGTACTTATATATGTATTTATTTATACAACCCAACCAGATGAGTAAATATAGAAATACCCCAAAATATATCTTTATTGTCATAAGAATTTGGAGCACAAAGTATGAATTTCCTGACTGCCGTGCTAGGTTAAGAACCTGTATTATAAAGGTCAGAGTCTTCTCCCAAGTTGATTCATAATAAAATTTCTTATAACAACAGCTAAAATAGTCGAGATATTAGTAAAGAATTACAAGAAACAATTAAAAATTAAAGATAAAAAAAAAGTAACTAAACGAATGTTTTGAACATATATATATATATATATATATATAAATATATGTACCGAGATCGTCTGTGTATGTGTGTGTGTTTTTAATTAGTATTCGCATTAACTAAAAGATATAAATGCGAAAGTATCCGTCTGTCTGTCTGTTTGTTACAACATCACGACTTGACCACTGAACCGATAAGTAGCCTGGGACCTGGAGAAGGATATATGCTGCTTTCGATCTAGGGAAGTAGCGGTAAAATTTTCGAAGCGACCACAGCCGCGGTCGGCAGCTAGTCGTGTATATTGATGTTTGCGTAATGTTGCGCAACAGTGAAGCGGATCAGCATCACTGGTGCACCTCCTCGCCATCTTCCTTGCATGATGACGATCTATTTCATCCAGATGGTGTCGCCGAGGTCTTCGTAGAGAAATGTCCCGATGCGTGGCTTCGAGGAAACAACAAAACCTCCGCAGACCGTACCGGTGACGGGCAGGAGCGTCCAAGATATGGCGAACGTGATGTGTGATGCTCACCCTTACGGGCGTGCGCTCACCGACCCGCGCCTGCCCGTGACGAGGAAGAATTAGAATCGCCATGCTCGGCGTGGGGATTGGCGATCCCAGTACCAGACACCACGCACCTTGGACTGTGCTGCACGTTTTGGTCTCCTTATTTATCGAGACGGTTATATAGTTAGCCATCGTTTAAGACATCTCTCTCTAACCGATACCACACGGGAGAGCGTGTATAAATCACAACGTTATTTCTCTCACGCATAGAGATTTATCTTAGACTGGAAAGGCCCGTATTACATTCTATGAATGGACATTTCAATCTCAGCGTTCTGAGCATTGATCCGTGATCCTCTGTACATCTGTTCTAGCTAGATTTATAGCTAGATAGGTATAGACGACGTTTTGTACAGACGAAATGAAAGTTTGTTATATTATACATTTTATATACGCGGTAGAGCCAAGCGGCGGCTTTTGCTGCTGCTCGAATGGGCCGGCTCGACCGGATTTTCGGAAGCAGAGGCATCTGGTGCTTCTGCGTTTCGTTCGGTGAGTTAGGTAACCGGACGCATACTGTTAAAGGCTGACAATGCCTCTGCAGCTCCTCTGGTGTTGCAGATGTACGTGGGCGTCGGTAATCACTTGCCATCAGGTGAACCGCTTGCTCATTTGCCGCCTTTTCCTTAAAACAAAAGCATCAACCGACACTAGACAAACACACAGACACGGAACAATTATTTGGAGTCCATACAGATACTTTACCCGTGCGGGAATCGAACACGCGACCCGCAGCGCCGCTGCCAAGCGCTTAGCCGACTAACAGCTAATTAAATTAAAAAAATAAACCGAACCCAAATACCACATTTGGGTTCGGTATATGCGGATGGTCATCAAGCGGTCGCCAGGACATTTCGAGTTTGGAGAAAAGTTAGCATTTAATATTGCTGCTTATACCTTATTTGCTATGTTAGGTATATAATATAATATATAATAAACGACTTAAAACTAAACCACGTGGTAATCAACAAAAGATATAACCTCCATTTTGTTCTTTGTGTTGCACTTTCTAATATTCAACTGTTTTCTATAAAAGCAAAGAATAGAATTTTCTTACATTCAACCTTTATTTTTTCACTTCCTTCCGCTTTTGTAAAGTACAAATGTTTTCAAGGCTTTGTGACGTCACGCTTTTACGACGCTCGTACAACATTGCATACGCCTGTACACCGTAATGAAGTGCTCGCGGCCATTTGTCCGTCTGTCTGTCTGCGAACACGAAAATCTGTTGCAGCTAAGCGCTCCGCTAAATGACTCGCGAACAATTTCATTATTGTTGTTAATGCCAGTCCCCTGACGTCGTAGAGTTTATAATGTATCGTTTTCTCTATGGACTGTTGTTGTCTGTTCAAAAATAACAATTTGTTATTATAATAATTTTTTAATAATGATTTCTTGCGTTTACGAACACTAAACATTTGTAATGAAATTTATATTCACGGATTTTAGGCCGCTCAGTAAGATTTATTTAAATTCCATGATCCTAATTTCAATAGAGAAGATGGCTGGATGCTACCACGTATAAGATTTGTAATTAATAAAATTAAATCCAAGACCAAGCATACCCCTGCACGACCTCATGATACCTTGATCTCTTTCTGCGGGGATCGGAGCAAATCTAAGAGAGAGAGAGTCAGTCACCGGTTACCTCACTCAGCACAAGATGCTTCTACTTTACGCTATTATTCCGGTCGAGCCGTGTACACTAGTGGTCACGGGGCTCGCTTTATTATATAGAGCGCGAGTTTACCCGGGTTCGATCCTCGTTGTCGGCACAACTAAAATTGTTAATAGCAATTTTAAGTGCTGTATTTATCACGTGCTCGACCGTGAAGGAAAACATCGTGAGGAAATCTGCATGTCTGAGAAATAATAAAATATTTTACTTCGTGGATATGTAAAGCCCGCCAACTCGCCCTGGAGCAGCGTGCTGGGCCCTTCCGGGCTTCATAATCCGCTCAGATATTTGAGAAGGAAGCCCAGCAGTGGGCACTTGTACGCTGCTTCTTTACGCAGCCTTAATACAGGCCGTGTCCGACGTAGCACTCCTTTCTTTATTCTTTTTTCAAATAGCACTTTTTTCTAATCAAATCAATTATATTAAAAATATGTTAGGTTATGTTATGTGTATTATCATCATCATCATTTCAGCCTATCACAAGTCCACTGCTGAACATAGGCCTCCCCCAAGGATTGCCACGAAGCTCGGTCCTGAGTCACTCCATCTTGTGGGGGGTCGTCCTACACTGCGTTTGTCTGTACGCGGCTGCCACTCGAGAACTTTATTTCCCCAACGGTTGTCAGTTCTGCGAGCTATGTGGCCGGCCCATTGCCACTTCAGCTTGCTGATCTTTACGGCTATGTCGGTTACCTTAGTTCTGCTGCGGATATCATCGTTGCAGACTCTATTCCGTAGCGCGCTGTGCAACTTTGAGCTTCCTCATACGGCCTGCAGCGAGGGACCAAGTTATGTGTATTAATGTATGTTATCTATGCCTTGCGTACAGCCTTAACCCTTCCTCATTGGTCATTATATGGCAAAGTGGTTGCCTGGTAGAGATCGCTTCTAAGCGATGAGGCCGCCAATTGTATGTTTCTTTTTTTTAAGTATCATTCATTCATTCATTCATTTCTATGGTACAGTATTGACTTCCGACGCTTCCTTCACCTGCCTCATCCGACATTTCTAATAACGGGATTTTAAAAATATTGGTTCTCATGGTTAGGCTGTTAGATCTTTTACTTATACAAATTTCTTTCCTCATTAAAACTTTCAATCAATTCGCAGCGTTCCAATTACGTCCCAGCTTCCAGTCCGAGTTACGCGCCAAGTCCCTTGACATTATGATTCGGAGTAACATTAAATAGAAACGGTGCAATGGCATAGCGAAGGTGCTTAGAGAATCATAACAGAATGTTCAATCGGATATTTCGAACGCGACCGGGGTTAGATTCGTTAAATTCTGAATCGGTCCATCCCGGTCGACGTTGCAAACGTCGCGTTTCGGAGCATTCTTGTATTTGCCGACGACCGACCGGACCGTCTGCTGCTTAATCTTTGAACTGTATAACGTCTAGTACATAACCATGGCTAGATGAAAGATTCCTCGCGTATATTTAAATGAGTTTTGGAGCCGAGAATAGTACACCACGCCCCGGCGCTGGTTGTGCGCATGTCCTCGAAGTTATATATTCTTTTGTGATTTCTCGTTATCAGGGTAAAAGTTTCACGATCAAATCGGAGACGTTCTGAAAAAAGGCCAGGTCAAGAGTAATCTAAACCAACGAGCATGCATGCGAAGATTGATGAAAGTGGAAGAAGCGAAAGACGGTATGTCAGGAACGTAGCAAATGGAAGAAGATTGTCTCTGCCTACCCCGTTGAGAACGAGGCGTGAATATATGCAGATACATACATACATTGCTCACACATGCGTGTTCCGTTACATAGATTACACGTGGTAAATTTAGCACCTAAATCGCGATTAACAATTTTAGTGGGGACCGGCAGCGGGGTACGAACCCAGAACACTCGCGCACCATGAAACTAAAGCGAGCGCTCTGATCCCGACTACGAGGCTAAATTAATCTGAATTTTTAGGTTAGGTTATTTATAAACTTTAAAGTGTCAACGGAACGTTGAAAAAAATTGGTTTCTGGAATCTTACAGCATTATAATTTTATCTAAAATAATGTACAGATCAGGAGCGTTAACACGGCTAGTGCAGCGGCTATGCGATACACTTCGCCGCAGCGGTTTGGGTTCGATTCCCACGTGGAACCGGAATTTGTTTCGCCTACATGGGACTTATCAAATAAGCCACAGAAAGATAAGATAAAAATTCCACACGACTGCATTCCTTCAATAAAATCATACTTAATTTTTTTCACATTCAAGACACGGTTTCGTTTATTGGTAACCGGTTGTTGGATAAATGAAATCATGCCAGAGATGTGAAAAAATAACACATTATTATATCATGGAATGTGGTGACACGTAATTTCTGTGAAATATTTACGTAGCGCGGTGCGAGCCACCCTTCATCATTCATCATCATTTCAGCCTATCACAAGTCCACTGCTGAACATGGGGTCTCCCTTAAATATTGCCACGAAGCTCGGTCCTGAGCCACCTGCATCCATCGACTTCCCGCAAACGCTGCGCAGGTCGTCACTCCATCTTGTGCCTCCACGAATTGCAGGTTTGCCAGTCACTCGAGAACATTTTATCCCGAACGGTTGTCAGTTCTGCGCGAGCTATGTGGCCGGCCCATTGCCACTTCAGCTTGCTGTTCCTAGTTCCCTAGTTCTGCTGCGCATATCATCGTTACAGACTCCATCGCGCAGAGAAATACCGGGCCGTAGCGCGCTGAACAACTTTGAGCTTCCTCATACGGCCTTCAGCGAAGGACCAAGTCAAAGTTGCGTAAGTCATCACCGGCACTGATGTTAGCCACCTTTTATGAACATTTTATCCCGAACGTTTGTCAGTTCTGCGCGAGCTATGTGGCCGGCCCATTGCCACTTCAGCTTGCTGATTCTAACGCCTATGTCTGTTACCCTAGTTCTGCTGCGCATATCATCGTTGCAGACTCCATCGCGCAGAGAAATACCGGGCCGTAGCGCGCTGAACAACTTGAGCTTCCTCATACGGCCTTCAGCGAAGGACCAAGTCAAAGTTGCGTAAGTCATCACCGGCACTGGTGTTAGCCACCTTTTATATAATTATCCTTAATATCCATATCCTCTACAACGTGATTGCCTGGTAGAGATCACTTCTTAGTGATGAAACGGCCAATTATACCATTGTATATTTTATGTTCTATGTTCTATTTTTGTTTATTGGTGTACTATATTATCTTAACGGCCTGTAAAAAGTCCACTGCTGGACATAGGCCTATCCTATAACGAGGATTATCCATAAACGCCACGCACGGCAAGCGGATTGGTGATCGCAGATCAGACATCGTCGGGTATCATTGGGATTTTCAAGGCTTTAGTAGTCCCTTAGGCCGTTAGTCGTCTCTTACGGCACCCAGGGGAAGACAGGGGAGTGCCAGGTTCGCGCCGAGTGAGGTATTTTATGCCCATTCATTCACTACAAACAGTCAAACACTAGGTGTGGTAGAGCCAAGCGGCGGCTTTTGCTGCTGCTCGAATGGGCCGGCTCGACCGGATTGATACCACGGCCTCGCAGAATACCAGCGTGAAGTAGAGCCATCTTGTGCTTCTGCGTTTAGTTCCGTGAGTGAGGTAACCGAAGGCCCACTCCCCCTCCTTATTCACCTCCTCTTCCCTCCCATCTCCCAATTATCCTTAAAGACCGGCAACGCACCTGCAGCATCTATGGTGTTGCACATGTATGTCGGCGACGGTAAGCACTTACCATCAGGTGAACCGCTTGCTCGTTTGCCGTCTTATCCATAAAAAAAAGGGAATAAAAAACCTGGTCTATTTCGAAGACTCCTTTCTACGTTCTACCTTAACAATCGCATGGTGTTAATTATTTCCCTCGTCAATTTTACTGGCCAACATCGGGGTATTATATAGGGAGGAACTTTTTGTATGATGCCGATTTTTAATACGGAGTCTTCGCACAAGTGGACTTTAAGGTATCAGTTTGGATTTATGGAAGCATCACATAACGCTGTGGGGTATCGGCGCAAGAAACCTACCACTCCCAATCTTCAAAACACCAATGGCCACCGATAGATGGTTTGACAGCCATCTCGAAAAATACCAAACCGAACCGATCAGGGCAGCAGTTCCAAGGTGTGTTGTGCATTTGTTCTCTTCACCTACCCGAGTCCAATGTTGCACGTGTGAAAAAAAAAATTAAACGAAACAACCAGTAAATTAAAGTCATTTTGTAATTCTCCACGGGAAACATTATAACACTCCATGCCACCGTGTATATTAGGAAACCGAGTGTTATACCGAAAATTGCTAAACGGTCATCCCCTTGCCTGTGGGGGGAGTGATCGAAACATTTTTTATCGAAGAACAAACAGTCGATGGCGTATCTGGCGCACAAATAAAATGCAGCAATCAAATGAACGGCTATGGCGTAAAAGTACACCATGATCAGTTTATAATTGTTGAGACAGCAGCCGAAGAACAGGAGTATGTTCGCTACCATGATAATCCACATCAAGGCAACGATGAACCAGAGGACTACCGCCAGGCGCGGTTCGTTGTTGAGTAACATCGTCATCTCCGAACGATGGTCTGTAAAGATAATATGTTCATTAACACCCCTGAATCTTTTTCTTTTATTAACGTCCGCCACCATATCACCCACATTTGTACATGCTCATGGACCTGCTTACACCATTTGCGCTGACTTTTTTGTGGTAAAGGGGACAAACAAGCAAACGGCTCACCCGATTGTAAATGGTTCCCACCGTCCACGTGCATATGCAACACCAGAGGAGCTGCAGGTGCGTTGCCGGCCTTTAGAGAATAATTGGACGATGGGCGGCCTATAAAAGTGAGTTGGGAAGAGGCGAGTGGGCCGCCGGTTACCCCACTCGCCGAACGAAACGCAGAGGCACAAGATGCCTCTACTTCACGTCGGTATTCTGCGAGGTCGTGGTACTGCCCCGGTCGCGACTGACCTTTCGTGCAGCAGCAAAAGCCGCCTCTTGGGGCTCTTACACGTAGAAAACCTGATGGTATGTGACCACTGTAGCGGACGGACAACTGCAAATAACTTCAATCGAAGGTCTGAATAATTAAATATTCTTAAATTAACATTGCACAATTCCGGTATTTGTATTTTATTGAAAAGAAACAAATGAAGAAAGAAAATATCTGAAGAACATTCACCAGCAGGACACTGTCCGGGACAGTGTCCTGCAGGCGGATTGAAGATGACGGTACAGGACCTCATATCATTAATATGTCACTTTACAAACATGATTTAATGAGGATTGCGTGTCTATTAATAATTGGTTTTATGTTAATACGCTTTACCTGTCACGTAAACGACTGTCTGGAGCGGCCCGAATATAAAAGAGACGAAAATACAAACTAAAGAAATGCATATAGACACAAGACGCCATGTCCAGAATTTACAAAAGGGTGGACACATCCTGTATTTTATTAGTTCAACAACATTTAAATTAAACTTATGTGAACATTTATTCACATCTTGCTAAAATTTTCAATGAGATTACATCAAATGTACAGAGTAATACGGGCACAGATTAAGCTAAACATATGCGAGCAAATGTCATTTGATAAAATCACAGATGATATTCCTAAACAGCTGTTTATTGCCTGCCAATTGTACTGGGTACTGGTGCAAGTTTTTTTTTTTTTAATTTTCTTTTTTTATTTATTTATTCATTATTAACACTGTGGTAACAACCGTTGGGGAAGAAAGGTTCTCGAGTGGCAGCCACGTACAGGCAGACGCAGTGTGGGAGGGGGGTCGTCAATGGATGCAGGTGGCTCAGGACCGAGCTTCGTGGCAATCTTTGGGGGAGGCCTATGTTCAGCAGTGGACTTGTAGTAGGCGGAAATGAATGAATACCATTGGAGGACTTCATGCCCATTTGGGATTCTCTGTCAGTTAACATTGGTTGAGAAAGAAATTCACGTTGGCTAGTGCAAACATTCTAATATATAAGTAATCTAAATTAAATATCTACATAAAACACATAATACTCATAGTATACTTACATACATACATCAACTTAATACAGGGAGGAATATATCAGACGGCACTTGCCTTCCAATAGTGACGTCGGAGTAAAGTTTTAAAATATGTTTGCTCGGTGCTTTCCTGATATCACCGGGGAGGACGTTCCAAAGAAGTAGCTGGTGAAGAGTTTGTCTATATGTGAAGGTAACAGTAATATATGAAGCCCCGACTTCACATATTACATATCTGTTACCTTTGATTCATATTTGTTGAATCAAAGATCTCGAATAGGCCAGCTCGACCGGGGTAGGATCACGAACATCCGCATCACCGGAGAAGCTGCAGGAGCATTGCCGACATTTAAGGATATTTAGAGGATGGATGGGATGATGGAGAGGGGGAGTGGGCGTAGTGTTTAAGCCTTTGACTCAAATCGTACATCAATTTCTACTAAACGCTTGTTCTTGATTATTTACTCGTTTATGACTAAACGCTGAACACGTAACCAACAACAAATATGAACACAATAAAACACGCTGGCGGCTTCCCAAAAATATAAAAACTGTAGACGACAAGCCAATTTACCGGTTCTCAGAACTATCTCTTACACCCCGATGGCTATCTCCTAGCTGCTACGAAATTGATTTTAATCTAAACCTGACTGAGTTTATATTATCGCAACACGATACAATACGACGTGGAAATTCAGGCCATGTGCGAGTCGGTCACGCGCACCGTGGGTTCCGGGCCGCACAATGTTTCTTTGATTTGCGCCAGCCCGACTCACGCTTGACCAGTTGTTGTTTTACTTTAAATACCGGCTAATTATTACGGTTCAAAAGATAACACAAAAAATTACAGCCCTTTAAAGGGACAGACGGACGGACCGATAGACCATACTAATATGGTCTTTGGTACGTGGAGGAAAATTATAACCACCTGCATAGCCTGTCACTGAAGGCAGTGGCGGTTATGTCGGGATCAGCAAAGTGCTGGCCCGAATAAAACCCCACGGAAAAAAATAGGGTTCCGTACTCGTGGTTATTAATCATAAATCGCTGGTGATTACGGCGGCCGCGTGGCTTAGTGGTGAGCGTACCTGTCTGCTGAGCCATGGGTCCTGGGTTCGAATCCCAGCCGAAGAAAATATTTGTGTTAATATATAAACCAGTGCTTTTCAGGTTTGATTGTCTCTACTTTGATTGACTCTAACCTTATCTCGTAAGCTATACATTGGATATGTGAAGATGAAGATGAGTGATTGTCTCTGGGTTTACGCGTAAACTTACGGCACTATACTATCTCCTGAGCAGTTGAAAACTGCAGATAACACACGGATGTCGCGGCGGTGGTTGATGTCATTGTGAGCGAAGGATAGAGTACCTTTACGAAGTAGGTAGCAGTTCGTATTCGAACCGAAACGGGTATATGTCTCAGGCGCCGTCCACTGCGCCTCCGGCGGTGCTTTGTCAGGTGTCGAGAATGGAGCCCCATGTTTACCGATAGCCGGACACTGACGTCAACAAAATAAAACTTTATTGCGCACTCATTTGTTTTCACAGCGCTATTGTGCTATGAGATTTCCAATGTCTTCGGACACAATTTATATTGTTTCAGACAGTGGTAAATATCTATACACATAGATAAGATACATAGTACGTGTGTTTGACCTTAAAAACATTGGCACGGATTTTAATAAGCTGTTTTATTTATTTATTTATTTATTCTTTATTGTTAGCCTTAAGCTTAAGGTTACAATGGACGGGCTTAATGCCAAGTGGCATTCTTTACCAGTCAACCCTTGTTATGGTGAAAGGTAGTTGGCAGGTACAAAACAAAGAATAAAAAAAAAGAACTCCAATAATGATAAGTTGATAAGTACATATAAACACACTATATAATTAAATAAATATTTATAACATAAAATACACAAATACGTATACAAGAATATAAAAAGATACATAAATAAATATATCATAAAAATCGAAAATAGAATGTTTTGTGATATTTAATATTATAAATGTTAAGGTGATCGGAGGCCCGATCCCCTCCCCATCCAGGAGGATTAGGGGGACCATTTCTGAAATACCCTTAAAGGCCGGCAACGCATCTGCAGCACCTCTGGTGGTGTACAGGTACAGGACGACGGTAATACCATCAGGTGAACTCACTATTAAAGGACTGAACGTATATGAACGAAATTTGCCAGAGATGGAATTAATGACATTGGAATAGATAATAGAATACTTTTAATCTAAATTAGAAATAGAGCTACGGCTATTTCACCAACCCTTGGGTTGACTGACTGAGAATGCCAATAGATATTAAATCCGCCATTTGTCACCTCCTATTATAAGGTGTAAGCAATAAAGTTTTTTAAAAAAAAAAAAAATTTAGGCAGCTGTTGCGCAGCCGCGTACAGCCGCTAGTAATTGATAAAATTATATCGGATGATACGTGGGATTGGCAAGTGTTTCGTGGGCTACGTGACCAGCAAATAGAATATCGAAGTAATCAGAATAGCTCGATGCTACAATGAAGGTGTCCCTATAACTTGCATCCCCACCAAATGAATACAATGCAATGCAATGTCCATGTAAATACAATGTGTTAATATTTAGCATAGATAAAGCCCGCCCCGTCCAGGAAGCGGTACGAAAATGAATACCAGAATATACACATGGTAAAGTTAGCAGTTGTCAGTTAAACCCACGTACAGTGAAGAGGGTTACGCTATCACAGCTCTTTAACAATGGCGTCTGTGACAACAATGAGCCACTGGAAATTGAATTTTCAACGTTTTACACCGTGTTACGACGACTACGAAAACTTAGGACTTGCGCAATTTAACGATTTATTGTGAATATTCGAATCGTTAAGTTTTGTTATGAATTTATTTATACTATTATATAGATTTAGTAATCTTCGGAAGAAGTATCGAGCTAAAATTAAAAATGATATTGTTCCTTCAGTTTATATAGTGCGCCCCGCAGACTAAAGGTGAAAGTTTGACGAATGACTTTTTTTATAATATTGGAATGACAAACGAGCCTGACGAGTCGAAGTCGACGAGACGAAGTCGAGGCGTCTTGTGCTTCTACGTTTCGTTCGGCGAGTGAGACAACCAAAGGACCCCACCCCCTCCTCCCTCCGCTCATCAAATATGCTTAAAGGCCAGCACCCATGGTGTTGCAGGTGTAAGTGGGCGTCGATAATCATTTACCAACAGGCGAGCCGCTGGCTCGTTTGCCACCTTTCAACGCTAACTCGCGATGGAGCAGCATTTCGGACCCTTCCCGGTTCCTCGCGCTCTCAAGAAGTATTTAAAAGGAGGCCTTTGCCCAGCAGTAGGCATTTGCAGGCGGCCTCTGTACTTTTTTTTCGTTTGCTTTCGAAAAAACTTACATATGAATTTATACGCAGGAGGTATTGAAGCCCTCTTAAATAGTGACATATATGTTGCTACAGACGAAGGGTCCGGGGGTGAGCCTCGTTACGGAATTTACTCCCGGAGATTGCTCTAAGATTTTAAAGGCTTGTCTATTTTTTTTTGTAGTGTCATGTGCCTAATCGCTATGTCGCACGAGAGAAAAGGGAGTGGCAGATTTACACGAAAAATATTTGTTTGGAATTGCACATTTAAAAATACAAAACACTTCAGTCGAACAAATTGTCCGAGGTCCGAAGTTTCCGTTCCTACGTGACAAGTTAAGCGAAGGTTCAGTTTGAAACAATAAACAAAACAAGTTATTCAAGTTGGTGCGACACTCACTCATACTACTTCTATAGAATTAACTCCGAACAGACATGACACGCAGTGATATACACTGTACCAGGTGTAAATTATTAATTAATAATCGTGTGAGACGTAACTACCTTGCTACGAATTTCAAAACGAATGCGTCATATGATTGCAGTATGGGTTAATCGGAAAATACCAAGCTTGGTATTTTAGTACTGGCATTAATCTAAGCTTAGATGAGTCTAACGCATCATTGATGACCACAGCATCTGTCTGGTCACCAATCATGCGCGGGAGCTTTTTATTTTATTTATTTATTTATTCTTTATTGTCTTAAGCTTAAGGTTACAATGGGCGGACTTAATGTCAAGTGGCATTCTCTACCAGTCAACCCTTGTTATGGTGAAAGGTAGTTGGCAGGTATAAAACAACGAATAAAAAAAAAAACTCCATATTTTATTGGAATGGAGTGTAAAAATACGCTAACAACCCACGTGATGCTAAGTTTTGCGCTGATTTGTAAGCGGTAGAGCGTTCGGCAGCTTTTTCTGCTGGAATGTGCCCCCTCGACCGGGGTAGTACCACGACCTCGCAGAATACCGGCGTGAAGTAGAGGCATCGTGTGCTTCTCCGTTCGATCGGTGGTACCCTCCTCAACCGCTCTTCCCATAGTCCTTCCCATTCCCCGAATATCCTAAAAGGCCGGCAACGCACCTGCAGCTCCTCTGGTGTTGCAGATGTACGCGGGCGAAGATAATCACTTGCCATCAGGTGAGCACCTGGCGCGTTTGTTCCCTTCCCATAAAAAAAATTATTATCTAGGTATAATGTCTCTCAATCTCTTTGACGGCTCGGTGGCGTAGTGGCGGAGCGATCAGCCGCGGCGCCGTGGGTCGCGGGTTCGATTCCCGCACGGGACTAGTATTTGTATGGACTACAGATAGTTAGTTCTCGGTCTGGGTGTTTGTCCATGTGAAATTCATGTATGTAAACTGCCTCCGCGACACAGGAGACATTCCTACTGTGGAAGGTAACGTTTTTTTAAACAAAAAGAAAAAAAGAACTCATGATATAAAACAAACGATAACATTTTTATGAAACAGTTTTTATTTCAACGCAATCGATCTCTTAGTGGGCAGGTTGCAAATTGATGCTTACATAAATAACACTATTTTTTCAAATGTGAAGTATTCGAGTAATTACAAGAAATCATCATAAATAATATGTAAGGAAATATAACTACCTATAGTACAAATAATATAAACAACAAATACACATCCTCACATTTAAACACACATATATTTATTCTATATTATACATATGTATGTATTTTTTAAATAAATATACAAAAAATATTTTTACATCTTATTTTATCGTTATTAGTATTTTATTAATGAGACAATACTTCCATTCCATCGAACCTTAGCCTTCCTGATTTTTAGGAGTGCGTTCCACAAATGAATTGTTTTGGATTGATTAGGGTTCGAATTTATGTAGTATTCCAATCATTATGATTGAACTGTTTCGCTTCATACAAACTTTACTCTCTACCATTCATTTTGTAAGTGAATGAAAAACAACCCAAACCTTCTTTTTTTTTTTTGTGTATAATTTTTTTTGTTTATTATTCTCGTACATTTTTGCTTGAAAATGTTGCGAAATAGCACTTAACATGTCCGTTTACAACTTGCACCCGGCGAGACGTCCACTAGCCACAAACTACGCAGAGAGAGTGAGCGATATCAGTTCGAAATTCAAATATAACGTTCGACCGGTGATGCGGCGTCGGCGACTTCCGGCTCTCGCGTTCCGTTCCACCGTCGCGCTCGCGAGTTAGAATGAACCATAGAATTCACTGGCGACGGCTTCGTATTCAAATAAATTTAATACAGCTACATGCTACGATATTCACTGAAACTGATTATGCAGCCATCATTATATTTCACAATTTAACATAATATATTCGTGAGCAAATAGAGGAGTTATATAAATTATTCTTATACAGGTAGTGTTAGGGTACCGACGTTAGAATCTAACAGCTCCTTTCTTTGCGTGAGTAATGAGATTTTCTCCAAGATCTCTTACGACACGACAGAAAGGGATTGGCAGATACACCGATTCAAAGCCAAATTGCCAATAATGAATTTGGCCATTTCAATATGTTTCATCTGTTACATTGAGTACGGCGATACTTTGCGGAAATCCATTATTTTAAATATATTGAAATAGATTACCTTGGTCAATTACGCTTGTATGCAAATAAAATGGCATATATTACTTAGTCCGAAGAGAAGAATTACCACGCGCCATGCCTGGAGGAGAGGCTTAGTGATTAGCTTACCTAACTGCTGAGGCCGTAGTGTTGGGTTCGACATCCAGCTGAAAATACTAAACATTGCTTTACAGGCTTTTTTTTGGTAAATGATTACCGTTGCCTACTTACATCAGCAACACTAGAAGAGCTGTAGATGCGTAGACCAGCCTTTAAGGATATTTGGAGTGTGAAAGGAACGTTGAGGAGGGAGGAGGGTGGGGAAAGCGAGAGTGGGCCTCCGGTTACCTTACACACCGAGCGAAACGCCAAAGCACAAGACGCCGGTATTCTGCAAGGTCGTGGTACTAACCCGGCCCATTCGAGTAGCAGCGAAAGCCGCCACTTGGCTCTACCACTGCCACGTAGCTTAGGTCGTGTTGTATTTTCATGCGGAATTGTGCATAGTGATTTTATACAATACCTTTTGTTATTATCATATATTTAGATCAACTAATGTTAATTGAATGACATTTGAAACGTCTATTGTACAGCATCAATGTCTAGGTATAAATCTACATCATATTGTTGGGCGAAACTAGGTTTTAAATTAAATTTGCCTGGCTCCACTAGCATTAGACAGTTGATTGATGTAGCGCGTAGTATCCGGTTTTGTTTATCTAATAATCTATATATGTGGACCAGTGGCTGTTTAATGATCAGAGAGTTCGGTTTAATATTCTCATAGTACGCGCGTGACCAGGGTTCGACACACGGTGCCGGCATCATTAACATTTTTAATAGCAATTTTGAGTGCTGTATCTATTAAGTGGATCGGCGGTGAAGAAAAACATTGCGAGGAAAACGTCGTCTTTGAAAAATCCGCACTAGAGCACCGCGGTGGACATTACTCAGCTGCAATATGTCTCAAAATATATTTGAGACGAGGCCTTTGCCCAGCTGTGGTCGGCAGGCTGTTACGATACATTGCTGCGTATCATCCGTTCTGGTACTGGGATCCTGGGGTCATCACTCAACTTGGGAGAGGTCATGTATGTAGGTGTATGATTAAGAGTTTGATGGCGATGGTGATGATGAACTCTTTGGCACGGCCAGGGTGGACCACGGCCACGCGGAATAACGACGTGAAGAAGAGGCATCTTGTGCTTTTGCGTTTCGTTCGGTGAGTGAGGTAACTATACCCATCCCCCAAATATCCTGGCAACGCACCGGCAACACCTCTGGTGTTAGGCGAAGGTGACCACTTACCAACGAGCCGCTTGCAAGTTTGTCCTCTTCCTCGAAACAAAAAAAAGTCTCACATTGAAGGTGACGATCTAGGTATATAGTTGGTTATTTTGAGGTGCTTATATGGTGTTGTAACCAGGTACTTGGGCGTATCACCGTACGGACAATTCACTGGGGGCGAGAGATCAATAATTTTGTTTTAATTACGAAATCAGTTTGATAATTACAGTAACAAAGCAGAGTGGTATCGGCGTTAGAATCCGCCACCACTTATCCTGTGGGTGGAACCCGTAGGCGACTAAGGAATCGCAATGGGTACCGACAGACGACGCGATAACCTTATCGAAAAATACCAGACCAATTTTAAGCAGACCGATGGTACGGAACAGCGTGTAAGGTGCGAGGTGGCAGGTACTGGGATCGCCAATCCGCTTGTTCACTGTGGCGATTATTGCAGACCCTCCATAAGGAAGACGGCTTCGTCCAGCAGTAAATTATTTACAGGCCGTTAGGCTAAGGTAGGGATGTTCGGAACTGTTATTCTCTAAGGACAATATAAAGAAATATCGATTCGCTTGAAGCTCACAAAATATAATGCGATTTTCATGCTCGTTAATATTTAAGAATCAAGCACATTCCCATGTGAAATATTCCGTCTGGAATTATCTTTGCTCGTTTCCATTGCGTTGTGCCGTCATTCACAAAAACGAGTATTTAGCATAATGTAAAGGGGACCCCCGACAAGATGAAGCGACGACCTGCACAGTGTCGCGGGATGTCGATGGATGCGGGTGGCTCAGGACCGAACGCTGTGGCAATCTTTCGTGGAGGCTGATGAAAGGGGAATATGCCAATGTTTTCTTTCAACGTCAACCTCGTATGCACGCTGCGCACCCTTCCAGCTAACGTTTAATGCTCTGACGGATGGACTGACGGCAGTAATACATCCGAATTCGCTGTTACCCAATCTAGAGGAATGGGAAGTACTAACTCTAATGAGAGGGATATCGGCACTGCAGGCCTTCGATGCACGGCATTTCATGGAAAGGTCCAACAATGAGCTGTAGAAATTACAGGCTGTAAGAATTTTAGAACGCACAATCTAATAGGTCAGGGAAAAAGTGATTTCATATTTTATATACGAATTCAAGACATTTTTTATCAATGTTTATTTACATTTAATCATAATATATGTGTGACATTTGTTTGTTGGATAACTTGTTGCCATTTTGTAGGTAGTGGCATAATCCCATTGCAGTAATTTTTTTTTGTTTATACAGACTTTTTCAAATGGGTCAAAACTGTTTCGCGGTCAACCTTCAGCTATGTCTTAACTACTAAAATAACGATTTCGCTTCACTTTTTCAAAAATGGCATCGAGTTTATCCATAACCAGAGCGAGCCTCATCTTTGACATCAAAACTCTTTGACTGAAAAAGCTTGAACCAATTTTGTGCTACTCTTACTGACGTCCATAAACAAAACAATTTTTTCCCGCCTTTCCCTATTTTTAAATAAAACTTCAACACGTATCGAATTTCTTCGTTTGATTCACTTCTTTTGGCGGACAGAGAAACAATAGAAAAATGGCGGGAAACTTTTTACATTTCTGTTTTTAAAATGTCATTTATTTAATGGTATCAAAACCAGCCAGATATACACAGTACAGCGACTGAGATTTTACTGCAATTTTTTACTTATAAAATACGAAAACACTTTTACATCCTAATATTTTCTTTACTACTATCACTAGCGCTGTAAAATGGAACAGAAAATTTATTGTTTTCAGCAGGTGGTAGATTCCTTCTCTGTCTATGAGACGTCTGGTTAGACATATTTTTTTTTCATGAGGTAATGCCTAACGCATACGCGCCTTCTCGAGGGCATGGATAGGTTATGTCGGGCTTGCACCGACTAAAACCCATAGTGTTCCACCTTCGCCGCATGTCGGTAGAGTTACGGGATCGCTTTCGCACACAACCGCGACCCCACCAGCGCCGGCTGATCTCGGCGCTCCCTTCTCGGGAGAGAACGTATCCTTCTCCCACTCCATCCCTACCCAGGGAGAATGATACGTGGATGGAGGGAAGAGAATCTACCACAACCTTAGCCATTTCTGCTGCCACAAACCCAGTACCATAACTGTTGTGTTCCGGTTTGAAAGTTATGGAGGGCTCAAACATTCAAGTTCGTGAGAAATTACATCTTAGTCCTTAGTGGTGACAATGCACCTGTGACTTCCATCGACTTAAGTTGTTTCCAGGTGTCCATGAACTTCGGTAGCCAATCACCATCAGGTGGAATGTAAGTTAATTTGACACTGTAATCAATTAAAAATATAGAAAAAAACACTGTATTGAAACAGATGATGTATTATCATAATACCTCGAATAATGAATAAAAATATATTATCTCGCAGGACAGTTACATCATCGCACAAAGACCATAGCAATGGAAACAAATTCAGATTTTAGGATAAAGCACGTCGTCACCATCTTTGGTAATCGTTTCCCGCGTAAACGACTGTCATCTGTCTACTTGACTGTACGCTTTGGCGCCAAAATAAGCCAAGCATATTTTGATAAACATTTATAAGAATAGTTACCAGAAGATGCTTTTAATAAAAATACATTCTCATGTGGCTTAGATGTAGAAAACACACATATATGGTAAACTTATAAAATTAAAAACAGTATTGTTAAATTTAATTGTGGTAGCGCATCGCCATTGTCTACGTTTTATTATTTGTATATTTTTTTATAAAAATGGCGGCAAACGAGCTAGCGGTTCACCTAAAGGTAAGTGACTACCGTCGCCCACGTACATCCGCTACACCAGAGGTGCTACACGTTGCTGGCGTTTAAGGGTATTTGGGAGATGGGAGGGAAGAGGAGGGGAATAGGGAGGAGGAGTGGGCCTCCGGTTACCACACTCACCGAACGAAACGCTTCACGCCGGTATTCTGCGAGGCAGTGGTACCAATCCGGTCGAGCCGGCCCATTGGAGCAGCGGCAAAAGCCGACGCTTGGCTCTACGACGTATAAAAGTCAATATAGTAGACACTGTTGGACTATTTCGTAATTTGTATTTAGCATAGCGGTGTTGGGACATTTGGAATAACATGACTGATATGAAGAATAACATTCCGTGTGGCTGTCGGAAGTAAAGAATAGCGCCAACGCTGTCTGACCATGGATGTCGTAAAAGGTGACTAATGGTAAAAATGTATATTAGGAGATGGGCAGCAGCATCTTCCTGCACTAGAACAAAAAAAAAACTGCGGTTGCCAACCCGCTCGCCAGACGTGGCAACTAAGGCAAACCCCCCCATGATGAGAGGTAGAATCTTTGGGGGAGGCCTATGTTCAGCTGTGGACTTCTGATAGGCTGAAATGATGATGAAGAACATAAACTCGTTCAATGTTGTATAGAAGCTTTGATTAAGGTATAGCAGTAACTCGTAACTCTTCAGCTGTAATTTATAAGTCCAGATGTAAGGTGGGGTGATTGTGCGGACTGAACGCCTTTGCACCACACCACCACTAAAATTCTTAATAACAATTTTAGTGGTGCCGGCACTGGGGATCGAACCCAGGTCACTCGCGCTCTATGACACTAAAGTGAGCGCCCTGACCACTAGGCTACCACGGCTTTCTTTAACTAATGTATATTTATATGTAATTGCTATTATTCTTATAAAGTTATTGAACACAATGTGTATATGAAACATGAATGAATATTATTAATTTAACAGGATATCTACGAGCATCTGCTCTGCTCTTCAAGGTTTCTCAATAAAAGGACTACCGAACGCAAAAAATATTTTTGTAAAATGACCGGTAGTTAGGTCTTAAGATAAGCACCTTCAAACATTCAAACTCTTCAGCTTTCATAGATTAGTCGCCTTCTATGATGCCCATGCTTAGGTAGAGGGAAGTCGCAGTTCATTCAGTCCGTCAGAGAGTTTGAGAAAGGAAAATAACAAAAGATGAAATACGTTTGAAAAAAGTCAACCCTCTGTAAATATGCAAAGCCATCAGACTGTTTTTTTTTAAAACAATGGGATGAGTATTTAACTTATATTTCGA
Organism: Bhutanitis thaidina; assembly: GCA_029286595.1. Classification (NCBI taxonomy): domain Eukaryota; kingdom Metazoa; phylum Arthropoda; class Insecta; order Lepidoptera; family Papilionidae; genus Bhutanitis; species Bhutanitis thaidina. The sequence continues at coordinate 4,531,079 of JAGSMS010000021.1, read as the reverse complement.
AATGACTTCAACGAAATGCAGTACGAGTGCGCCCCTATCCGTGGAATTAAAGTTAATAATTTGCATTCGAATTAAGAGAACAGCGAGACATAAAATATTTCTGTAGCGGCAAACAATTGGTATTTTATACAGATTTTCTTGAGACGGCCGAGGTCAATATATCATAACGTGGATACGCCCGCTCATCACTCAAATCACTAACGTTATAATTATGACAATTTATATGTTCAATGTGTGTCACTTAATCACGCTTGTGATTGGATTAAAATTAAATTTCGCACAGAGATAGATTAAGTGTCGGAATAAAATACCGAGATATAGCATAATGTCGCAGAATGCAATTATTAGTAAATATTCTTAACGTTTTTGCATAAATTATTTTTAATATGCTAATTATTGTTTGATGTACTGTAGTAAAATATAGTTTATGTCGTTCTAATTGATGGCATAGTACTACACGATATAGTTTCGCCTTTCTGATGTTTATCTATTATTTTCTAAGATTATATCTGTAGTCAGCCCCCCCCCCCCCCTACCCTCCTGGTCTTTGTCGAAAGTCTTACTTTCGTTTAAAAGGGGCCCGAGCGCGACGCAGCAGCAGGGAGCAGCGTCGTTGCTCACTTTCTTCTACCTAACTTGCAGGACGTCTGCTCTAGAGTCTATACCTGCGAAGCTGTCCAGCCCACCGGTCCGACAGTGTACGTGGGGATTTTAGTCGATCCAGCATCTTAAATATTGATCTCGGCTTAGCCAGTCACCGCTTTCGGTGACTTGCATTAGCAGAATTTGGGTGTATTTGGAATTTTTATTAATCTTTGGAATGGCAGAGCTTAGCTATCAAGGTTCCTATTTAGTGAAAAGTCTGTATGTTCTTTCTTACACCATATTAGTCATTATAACCAATATTACATACGACTGTTTATCCCTTAACGTGTCATCACAATGGAGTTTCTATTGTCGAAAGAGAGTTCTATTGAAGAGAAAGATCATGAGATAACCATATCCATGTTTTCCTAACGTCCGATCGCTTTTTCAAGCCCCGCGCAGTCATCCGTGCCGGTTATTCAAATGAGACAGCACACGCAGCCCCCGAAGGATAAAAACAAACAAACACGTACACAACCGTTGCCCGGATGAATGGCAAGCGCTCTGTTTTTTCCACTAAACACGGTTACTTGTTGCTTTGCACCGAGACAGAGTTACGAGTATGTAGCTTGAGTTGTTTTTTTCGAATCAGCTATATGGTTCGTTGAATTGATTGAAATTTCTGCATAGTTTTAAAAGAGTAGGAAGAAGGATTAATCCTTCTCTACCTAGGAGATGTCTGGGTACCTTACCCATTTCTGCCGCCAAATGCCCAGTATAATTAATTACAGGCTGTGAGGGGTTCACAACGCATATGTGACCTTCTTCGTTTGAGGCTGTTCGCAGGTGTCCATGGGCTCATTTACCATCAGGTGGACTGTTACCAGCAATTAGCTCGTTCTTCTCACAATGAAAAAAAGGACACTTGACTTTTTGCGTCATTCTGTTTTGAAGGACGTAGAAAGTGAGGGGGAGAGAGGCTGGGTTACAGTCAGAAAGACCTGTGGAAGATCACGTATATGGGATAATACCAGAAAAAACTGCACCACCTTTGTAAAAAGTGGTACAGAATAAATAAAAATTAAGATACCTGCCTTTTACTCAGATTATAGTGTTTGTTTGTTTCGTCAAGCCAAATAAATATTAAAAAATAGCTTTTTTAAAAACATGCTTTTTATTCGCTGCTTTTTTAATGTCTAAACAAATTTTCACCTCTAACTTGACTTCATTTGTATTCTAAAAATTAACGCCAGTAGTTTGTTCATTCGAATGGCCAGTTAAATTTAACTGCACTGGCAATAAACATGTTTTACTATTTAATCTGTAGGGAAATCGCATTGTTATGCGATTTCGCAAGACATTTGGGACGTGGTTTTTATTGTGCACGTAGTTTTAAGGAATTCGGCTACTTGAGAGAGTAAAAGGAGTGTGAGTTAAAATTTTACTCACTCTTTTTAATTTTACTCATGTGATTTCAAATGAGAGAAATATTAAGATTATATAAACTGTTTGGGGGGAGGCCTATGTTCAGCAGTGTAGTTGTGGTGGTCTGAAATGATGATGATGAATGCTGATGATGTTGGTTGGACATGGACTGTGTGAAATTTACTTGTTTGTGTTTGTTATTTATTTGAAACTAATATTTACGTTATTTATTGCGTTTGTTTAGTTTTTTTTTTTTAAATCACTACGTTTCGGGTGTTCTACAGCATCGAAGTCACGGGGGAACTGTGGTGTCTATCTATCAATCTAATTGAACGCTATAAAATTCGAAAATATTAATAATAATCATTTCAGACACAATATTCGTGTAAAATACAAGATTTTAAGTTAATTTCATTTCCAATAATTAACTATTATTTTCCGTCATGAATGTTTCGTCAGTCAATGTTCCTAAAAACATTGGCGAACGGCTCGGTGGCGTAGTGGCGGAGCGATCAGCTGCGGCGCCGTGGGTCGCGGGTTCGATTCCCGCACGGGACTAGTATTTGTATGGACTACAAATGACAGTTCCCGGTCTGGGTGTTTGTCCATGTGAAATTAATGTATGTTAACTGCCTCAGCGACACCGGAGAAATTCCTACAGCGGAAGGTAACGTTATTTAATAGATCACAGAGAACGTTGTGGTGTTCAGCAGCACAGTTTTATTTATACTGGTGGATTTGTACGTGGTAGGGCCAAGCGGCGGCATTTTCTGCTGCTCGAATAGGCCGGCTCGACAGTGGTAGTACCACGACCTCGCAGAATACCGGCATGAAGTAGTAGGCATACTGTGCTTCCGCGTTTCGTTCGGTGAGTGAATTAACCGGAGGCCTCGTCCTTCCTCCACCTTGCCCTCCCTATCATCACGTAAAGGCCGGCAACGCACCAACAATCTCCTCTTGTATTGCAGTTGCACGTGGGCGGTAATCACTTACCATCGGGTGAGCCCCTAGCTCGTTCGCCCACTTTCCCAGACTGAGTGAACGAAGGTACAGCACCCTTGCCCATTCGAGTAGCAGCTAAAGCCGCCGCTTGGCTCTACCACGCTTAAAAGTCTATGTCTAAGTCTATGTATTCTTAGTAGACGTTATAGTAATAATCTGTTATTATGAAAAACTTAAAATCGCTCTAGTTTGGCTTTCAATAGTCTTTTTCGTAAACGTTCTCCGTTTCCTCTTTAGACCTACATAGGCCCTTGTACTTATAAAGTTTCTCTAAAATCGGTGCATTAATTTCGAAGATTTTGATCTCGAAATTTCGTATGTGAAGCCGTGAGCCATAAACGCTAATAGCATAGGGCGAGATAACCAGCTTATAAAATGTCAGATCAAAATTATTTATATATTTATTTATTTATTCTTTATTGTTAGCCTTACGCTTCAGGTTAAAATAGGCGAACTTAATGCCAAGTGGTATTCTCTACCAGTCAACCCTTGTTATGGTGAAAGGTAGGTACAAAAGGTTGGCAGGTACAAAACAAAGAATAAGAAAAAAATAAATTAAATAAAAAAAAATAAAAAAAAACTCCAATAATAATAGTTGATAAGTACATAAACACACTAAATAATAGACTTTAAAAAATTAAGTTGAACTAAATAGGACACGTTAAGACAATATCTGACGAGCACTAACTTGATGGGCTTACTAGCAACCATTCTAGGGTTCCGTTACTCATCTTCCAGCTTCCATCATCAGACCGTCTCGATGATACCATACTATTGTAATCGCATTGGTTCTTTATGCGTGTGCAAAATTTAAAATTATTCGAAGGTCTGGAAGTGAGCGAAAATCTAATTGAAAGATTCCATTACATTGTTACATACATATATAAATACAAACATACATACAGGTCATGCTAATAACAAGTGTAAAAAGATACAGACGGATGATGGGCAGTGGCGTCTGCTTCTGCCACATAAGCGTAGCGATTGTGGCAACCCCTGCCACTCGTGAGGCCTGTGTTCAGTAGTAGATTATTAATAATTATAAGATGGAGAATACAGTTAAACATAAATATGTACATCTATTAAGCCACGGTACCTGAGTGGTTAGAGGATCTGCTTTCGAATCAGGAGACTCGAGTTCGATCCCACATGTGGAGGGCACGTACCTTATATTTATACGATTTACCCGTCACGTTGTGGCTCTAGTGATTAAAACTACTAATGTTTCTATACTTCTGATCACCCCAGTATCGGATGTACGGTCGGTGAATGTTTTTTTTTTTTTATATTATCTATTAATATTTCCATCGCTGGACATAGACATATAACTCGTCGGATAAAACTTAACGCTTTATAAGTTGGTAGCGCTGTAGGTAGCCTTCGTTGTTTTTTTTTTATTTCTAGTTTAATAGCAAAGCTATATGTGAGCTTCGGGAGGTAGCTGTGCCTGAATAAACCTTTCATACAGTCACAGTGAAATATTCATAAACCGCGAGGCTCGAAGTCTGCCGGCTATTGATTTTCCACCAGCTCCTCTAGCCAATTGCATTAGCTTCGCACGCCTACCGGACAACACCGAGATGTAGGAAGCGTAGTGTACCGTGCTCTAGTGCGCTCATGGATGCGGCAAGCGTGACTATTATGTTTTAGTAGTATATTGTGTTCAATGGTTTGCTAATTTACATGTTCATAAACTTTTATGAGCTTACGGCGCCTATGTTACATGTTCATAAACCTTTTTGAGCTTACTGGAGAAGTGATAATTATGTTTTAAATTAAATTTTATTACTTTTTTATATTTTTTGTTTTGTGAATGTGTACAGATAATTAGAAAATGTAACTGGAGGCCGGTAACTGCGAAATTTTGTTTTTGTGCTATCAATCCAACATATCTTCAGTAAAAGTATACTATTTTCTTGCTGTCGATATACTTGTACTGGTGTTCGGGTTCGATTCCATGACTTTTATGTACCAATAATAGTTCCAATATAACTTTGACACTGGCAGACAGATAAACAATGGTATAAGGCAACGATAAATCGAAAAGCATTCCTTCGTTGAGGCGTACTGCTGGATATAGGTCTTTCCATGAAAGTACCACTAAAAACTGCTTGTCATGGATGGAAGAATTTGGGAAAAAACTCCATATGGTTGGCACCCGGGTCGCGGAACACAGGGCTGGTACTCTCACACTAGAGAAGATGTTTCTCATCATAACTCTTTGGTATTTGAACTCGGTATTAAGCCGAGATTCAAATCTTATTATTTATGTAATGATTTCCTCGACCTCGTAGAATACCGGTGTGAACAGGCCCTTGTGCTTCTGCGTTTCGGTCGATGAGTGAAGTAACCGGAGGCGCACTCCTCTTCCCCCCACCCAGTATCCGCCCCTTCACCAAATAACCTTAAAAGCCGGTAACACAACTGCAGCTCTTGAAGGTATTGCTTATGCACGTGGGTATCTATAATCATTTAACATAAGGTGAGCTGCTTGCTCGTTTGGTCCCCTTTCCTATAAAAAAAAAACATAGATACTCTCTCTTTTAAGAATATCGAAGGTCAGAAACATAGGACGACTCAAACATACCCAGTTACCAATATTCTGAGGGTAGCACAAATATTGAAACCGGCTGGAATTCGAACCTAGCATCCATTGCATAACAATCTGGCACTCTAACCACTAAGCAACGGGATAGTCTGAATATAAACAAAAAAAGTACACATAATTATGGATGTAACATACCGTATCCAAACATTTCGTCACTCTATGACACCCATACCACGCCTACCGGCAAACCACGCCCGTACTAGTAGGCGTGTCTTTCCTATTTACCCTCTCATACATGACAAAACTCTCTGTCTGTACGTGGATAGTAAATGGCCTGTCAGAGTTGCTCGTTGCCAGCGACAACGAGCTGGTTTTAAAATGTAATAGAACATACAAAGTCATCTTGCATTCGTTGCATTCGCACATACTATACATAATCCGATATTGCATTGAGTAAATCAATTCAACATTCGTCGTTGAGCTTTTCCCGAAGAGCTTTTCCTCAGCTAAATAAACCTCTAAGACAACGAATGCCGGGCACAAGTCTCCTCGCAACTATCGCTTCATAGTGACATGACCGTGGTAGCCCAGTGGTCAGGACGCTCACTTTAGTTTCATAGAGCGCGAGTGACCTGGGTTCGTTCCCCGGTACCGGCACCGCTAAAATTGTTAATAGCAATTTTAAGTGCTGTATTTACCACGTGCTCGGCATCGTGAGGAAACCTGCATGTCGGAGAAATAATAAAAATATTATTTCGAGGATATGTGAAGCACACCAACCCGCACTGGAGCAGCATGGCGGGCCCTTTCTGGCTCCCAAACCCTCTCTGATACTAGTATTTGAGAAGGAGGCCTTTGCCCAGCACTTATAGGCTGCTACTTTTTTTTTTTACTTTAGTGACATGACACTCATGTATAGTTTGTGTAATGGATCCATTGATTGTCCAGAATTATTATCAAATATTATGAACATCTGCTGTCCTAGAACTGGAACAAGACATACGAAATTATTTGCTGCATCTCTTACTCGAACAAATGACGCACAAAACTCCCCCAGTCCGCCGGATACAGAGGACATATAATGAAACATTTAATACAGTAGACATGTTGCAGGAAAATAAATGAACAAACTTTTAAGCGAGAAATACTGAAAATATTAAAAGATTAGGTTATTTACTACATACATACCCAAACACATACACATATACACACAAATGTTTTAATATATATATATATATATATATATATATATAACAATAATTGTAACTGATGGATTTCGATACACCACGAGTCGGTCAAGAATGTATGTACTAAAAGTAAAATATAAATCCATTTTTGTCTGCAACCTACGTACAAAAATGGTTAAAGTATTGTATTAACTATTGAGGAGAGATGTTGATTTTGTAAATTAATAAAAATAAAAAAAAATAAAAAATTCTTTAGGGTATTCTGCGACGTCGTGAAAATCATTATATAAATAATAAGATTCGAATCTCGGCTTAATACCGAGTTCAAATACCAAAGAGTAATGATGAGAAGCATCATCTCTAGTGTGAGAGTACCAGCGCTGTGTTCGGCGACCCGGGTGCCAACCATATGGTTTTCGAAGCCGGGAATGGACCGCCACGCTGCACCAATATGGGTTAGACATATTAACATCTCACGGACATGCAGGTTACCACCACGAGACACTTTCGTTCGCCGCCGTGCGCGTGATAATAAAGAACCGAACGTTGTTAGAACGCGCCAGGGCATCACCACACTGGGTTTGGTGCTGCTCTCCATTACCAGTCGGTTGTTCTAATAGGGTTCGGCGAATTAGGCTGGAAATTACGCCAGCATTCGGTCGCGAGCTTCGTTCGTTGGCTAACAGGGCGCCATCACGTGCAGGTGAGGTTGGAATTTGGAGAAAGAGATGGCATGTCATCCCCATACGCGCGTGGCCGTGGGCGATTAGTAAATTTGCCATTAAAATGTTTAGTGGTGCGATCTATCAATCCAGGTCACTGGCGTGAATAGTCCAATGCTGGACATTGGTCTCTCATGGCGGAACAAATATGACATAATCACCACGTGTTCCGAACCTACTTCTACCATTCAACGTTCTTAAATTTTTTAAATTTTTTGTAGCAAAGTAAAAATAAAAATAAACCTGGCCAAGTGCAATGTTTCAATATAACCACCTACAAGATCCTTAGTAAGAGCCCGACTCACACTTGACCGGTTTTAATTATTTCTAGTTTTACTTTAGAGTTTGCATTTGTATGTATCACGGATTATTAGAGTAAAAATAAGAATTAATTTAGATTTTAGTTCTTTGGGCTATCCGCTATAGTAACACATATTCTGTGTATAATTTCAACCGGCTACCTATTACGGTTCAATAGAAACAGCCTTTTAAAAGTAGAACGGACGGACGTACGGAGAGACTGCTTAGGCTTAATAAAAAGAAGCCGGTGGTTTTTTGGTAGAAAGTAAACATGCTTTGAATAAAGTGTTACCATTTTTATTTCCATCTAAACTATGTTTCCAATCTAAATAAAGATTTTTAATACAAAAATTTATATATTTTTTTATAATATTGAAAAGATGTATATTTTCCAGTACCTAAATAGGTTTAATTAACACACAGCCACAAACTATGTACCAGGTGAACATAAAGCATATAGCATTTTTTTTAATTTTTCATTTTTAAAATGCTCCAACTGCTACGGCGCGTTTGGTTTTTAAATCTGGTGTGTGACGAAGAGATCAAATATTAGAAAGAAAGAAATTCATTTATTTGACAATCACACAACAAAAGAAAAAAACATGAAAAAGATTAATTTGTTGTGCGATGTTAAAAAGGTTCCCGTCTCAGTGTTATCACAGCACTGTTTTTCACATTGACTTCACGAACAACCGGACAAGAAGCATAAAAAAAGCATTATTAGTAAAAAACAAAACATACACAGTTCTTAAATTATTGTAACCGTTGAGCAGAATACCCATCTCGAAAAAGAGAAACTATACAAAAATAGAGTCAAAACAAAAACAAGAAAAACTTCAGCGTGCATTGCAATAAAAAAAAAAAATTAATCAAAAAAACAAAGAACGAATGCTTATAAAATAAGTAAAATATTTAATATCATGATGAGATGAAAATGTACGAGATTATGAAAAAATATATATTAAGTGTTCTTTTGGGATGTATTACGACTTTATGCATTATTTTGAACGGTTTATTTTAAACCGTTACCCGAACACTGTTACCGCTGTTATTTTTTAAATAGAAAGCGTTGTGTTGTGTGACTCTACCCTTACATTACATGAGAATAGAATGCCAAAAATTTAAAGAACATAGCTGTAATTTCATAAGACGTTTTTATACACCCCTAGACCACGGCCATGTTAACAATGTAAGACTTTGTGCTTTTACAGAATATCAGCAATGCTATTATTTCTAATACTCCTGTTAATAAATGCAACTGAGCTTAGTGGCTTGTATCTGAGAGTGATCCACGACAGCCGGCCTCGGACCTTCGATCCTAGAGACCAATTGTGACCGTTCCACAGTAATTTGCTGAAGCCTTTGAAATCGTGTCACATTATTAGCGATCATAATCATCATCATCATCATTTCAGTCTATCAGAAGTCCACTGCTGAACATAGGCCTCCCCCAAAGATTGCCACGAAGCTCGGTCCTGAGCCACCTGCATCCATCGACTTCCCGCAACACTGCTCAATTCGTCACTCCATCTTGTGGGGGGTCGTCCCACACTGCGTTCGCCTGTACGTGGCTGCCACTCGAGAACCTTTTTTCCCCAACGGTTGCCAGTTCTGCGAGCTATGTGGCGGGCACATTGCCACTTCAGCTTGCGATATCCACTGTATATTCATTTACACGTTTGTGATTATTGTTGTATTTGCCACGCCATATGTATGTAAGCTTGGGATACCTCAATATTTTTTTATGATAAAGGGGCAAACAAGCAAGTACTTCGCCTGATGGTAAGTGATTACAGTCACCCACGTACGTCTGCAATACTAGAGGAGTTGCAAGTGCGTTGCCAGCATGGAGGGATATTTGGGAGATGAGACGGAGAATGGGGACGGGGGAGTGAAGGAGGCCCGGAGGGCCACTCCCCCTCCCCATCCCTCCCCATTCTCCTTCCCATCTCCCGAATACCTTTAAAGGCCGGAACCTGCAGCACCTCTGGTGTTGCAGATGTACGCGGGCGACGGTAATCACTGGCCATCAGATTGTTAAGATTAAGGTAAATATAAAAATCATATTCGACTCACTGGTCCAGTGATCAGTGTCTCTCTAGAACAACAGGGCCTAGAAAGTTGACATTTGTTTGGTTCATCATGGATAATAAAGGATCAATGAGAAATGTTTTTTTTTTCCTCCCCATCTTCCATCCTCATCCTCCTCCCAACTCCCAAATATCCTTAAAGACCAGCAACGTACCTGTAGTCCCTCTGATATATCAGATGTACGTGGGTGACGGTAATCACTTACCATACCAAGACATACTCGAGTAAATATTTAGTAAAAAGTAAAACTAAAGTAGAAGCCTGTGTGTGTAAATGTCCCACTGTTGGGCAAAGGTATCTTTTAATATTTTCGAGATGGTTGGATGGGTAAGGTGCGCCACGCTGCCTCCAAGGAAACTCCTACCATAATTCCATAATTTCTCAGACATGTAGATATGCTTACGTTTTTTTTTTTTTCACCGCTAAGCACGAGGTTAGTCCAGTTATTAAAATTTCAATTACTTTCAAATTATAGCGGTGCCGGCACCGGGATTCGAACCCGGGTCACTCGCGTACAATGAAATTGGTGCGAACGCTCTGTCTGCCACGGCTCACAAGTTTTAATTTAGAATTAAATTCGACTTATAAAAGCTAACAGGAACAAAGGTAAAGTCCAAAGATCTCGCCGACCGGTATCGATCTGCACAAGACGTTCGTGGCCAATAAAAGTCGTTGGCAGTGCGGTATAAAATATTAACGCGCACTGCCCACCCCAAGGCGGCAGTGTCGTAAATATACGGGCGTAATGTGACGTGTTGAGGCGATGCTGTCGGGTTACGGCCGGCCGTACCGACAGATGGAAGATTTTTTTGTTTGTTCGAAATATAAAATTATTGACGCGGCAATACTGCCGATATATTATATAATTATCATTAACTAGGTGTTACTCGCGACTTCGCACGCGTGGATTTGTAATTTGCGTAACATTCTTTTTTTACTTTCGAAAATAAATCCTTTCCTTATTCAATTTTGTATTTTGATATATATGTATTAAGAAAAATATGTCTATGATTGTAGAAAATTTTAACTTACATGATAATCTATGGTCTTCACACACTAGGCTAGCTGTCGTAAACGAAACTATAATTTTCATACTAAACACTTTACTGACACTTCTTGTTATAAAACTATATTATAGTTTATGCCCTGGTATAATAATAATAAAGTATATCAAGAACAATGAAGCCCAGTTAGTAAATATTAAGTTTGAATAATTAATTATTAGTTTAAAAGCTAAGTTAATATTAAAAGTAAATAAAATTTCCCAATGCAACATTTTTCTCCTTATTCTAAAACCAGATATATATTAAAAAAAGCTCTTATAAAGATATTTAAAATGTTAATTTAATAGATCTCTAACTTCAGAAACACAGCTCCTCATTGTGCCTTTCAATACCTATTTCATTCGTCTAAATCATTCAGTGTTTTTTTTTGGAAATTAACGTATCAGACAAATTTCAAGGTTGGTAACATTTTAGAGCCCTGTTACCCCAGGGTGTATTTAGTTTCATATAACTAAAGCGAACCATGTGACCAGGGTTCGATTGCCCGTGTCGGCACCACTAAGATTGTTAATATCAATTTTAAGTGCTGTATTTGCCACGTGCTCGGCGGTGAAAGGAAATCATCATGAGAAAACCCTGCATGTCTGAGGAATAATAAAAAATATTATTTCGGGGATATCTGAAGCCCGGCAAGCCAGCACTGGAGCAGCATGGCGGACCCTTCCTGGCTCCAAATCAGCAGTGATCACTTACAGCCTGCTACTTTACTTTTACAAATGTTTCGCAGAGATGTTTCCGTATTAGATCATACATTGACTATCAGGTCCTCTGCGTACAGATATCGATCAACTGACTTTTTGTTTTTTTTTTAGTTATAGGCACAGTATGGTAGCAATTAGCCAGTAAACAAAGAATAAATAACATGTATTAAGTATTAAGTCAACTAAATAATATATATTAATGGATAGTAAAATTAAATTTTGTATACATTATAATTAGAATCATTAAAGCAAGCTTATAATTATAAATTATAAAGAGATAGAGATCAGAAAGAGATCGTAGTGATAGATTGAGTCATAATCGCAGTAGGCGTGACATCTATAGAATATGTGTACGCAAAAGAAACTCTATGCTCATGAACAAGAGTGCTCTCTGCATAGCACCTAATCTTTCAAAAGAATTCAAAATTACTTTTGTAAAGATTGCGCAAAATATTGACTCGAAAATGTTATTATAATGTAAATGAGTTTTTGTTGGACCAATATTTCCGTTAATTTTATTTATCATTTAACTTCTGTTTTCTAATATTAACATTTTAATATCAATCTAATAATTTCTTGACGTGTTTAATATTAATGATTAAATAATGTGACAATCTTTTAGCACTTTTTAAATATTTGCACACTCTGTTGAATAGAGTAGAGTATAGCTAAGCAATGTAAAATTCAACAAATAAATTATTATGATTATGATTATGGGTAAATTATGTAGTATTAGGCGTAAAACACATACCGTTATGTACTTAATTTTATTTTTCTTTTTAGTTTCTAAATGTAGTTGCTATTATGAATTCATTTTAATTTAAGCAAAGAATAATGCAATAAAATGTTCAAATCCAACTCCAGTCGAATTGTATAAAGTGAAATTATTTTTTTTACAATACATTCATCGTTTTAACAAACTTGTTCGTACCGCTTCATTTGTACGTACAAATCATTTCGATATGATTACCGTCGTAAAAGTATTGCGCAGAAGTTATTTTCTAGAATTTTCCCTGTAATCCAGGAAAATTGCATTTGCCACGTGGGTCCCAGCACAACCACAGCCCCGATAATAAGTGGCATGTACCGAGGGACGGCTCCGTATCGGAACTTCTCCAATAAATACATAAAAGTTATAATTGTACAAGACTTAAGGCGGTTTCAGGCTTAGTGTTCACGTCTGGCCTGCGTGCGAAGGGGAACGTGGAAGCGGACTATAATTATTTTTACTATTCAGGACAGTCATCTGTCCCGAGTTTTGTTTTTCGTTTTTAAAAACAGTTTTCAAAATGTAACGGAGCCCTCAGTGTTCTTTGTATCACATCTACGGAGGCGGACTGATCCAAGTTTTCACCCAGGAATGGGGGAGGAGGGGAGATCGATCTGGAGAAGGGGAGGGGAGGTGAGGATACTCGTGAACTTCTCGTATCATAACTTATATCAAGATCCGACCAGCGTTTGTGAACTTCCTGCAACCGTTGCTAAGCATTTATTATGTTTCGGCGTTTCTTGAGCATTAATACGAAGGTAATAATTTTAATGACCACAAATTATTGGTTTTCAGGACAACATCTTCATTTTGCCTACATCTGACCCTTTCCGCGATCTATTCACACATGCATTACCGTACTTTATCTTACCATTCTGTAAATAGTACGCAGCAGGAAATAGGCCTCTCCCATCAGTGGGATTCGCCATAACCGCCATGCTCGGCAAGCGGATCGGCGATCGAAGTACCAGACACCGCGCATCTTAGACGTTACTACCCGTCATCAGTCCGCTTAGTGCTGGACTGGTAATTTTGCAAACAAAGCGTTTTAAGCGTGTTAGAGCCAAGCGGCGGCTTTAGCTGCTGCTGGAATGGGCCGGCTCGACCGGATTGATACCACGGCCTCGCAGAATACCGGCGTGAAGTAGAGGCATCTTGTGCTTCTGTGTTTCGTTCGGTGAGTGAGGTAACCGGAGGCCCGCATCCCCTCCCTAGTCTTCTGTTCTTCCCCCCCATTTCCCAGATATCCTTAAAGACCGGCAACGCACCTGCAGCACCTATGGTGTTGCAGATGTACGTGGGCGACGGTAAGCACTTACCATCAGGTGAACCGCTTGCTCGTTTGCCGTCACTTCCATAAAAAAAAATGTGATTATCACCAGAGGAGCTGCGGGTGTTGCCTGCCTTTATGAATATTCGGGGGATAGGATGAGTGATGGGGTGAGGTGTTCAGGGAAGGGAGGCGTGGGCCTCCGGATGACACATTCACGACGGAAGCACAAAATTACTCCGCGTTGGTATTCAACTAGGCCACGGTACTACCCCGGTCGAGCCGGACCATCCGAGCTGCAGCAAGAGCCGCCGCTTGGCTCTATCACGTTAAAAAATTAGTTGTACGCGGGCGTCGGTAATCAGGTGAGCCCCTTTCCCACGAAAAAAAAAAGGAAACAGTTTTTCCCATAAGCACTGCTGTTTACAATATTAATAACGCATGTATTTATCTGTTTAAAAAGTGAGTAAAGATAAATGTTATTCGGTATTTATTTTATTATTATATTTGCGCGTGTAAATCTAAAACAACAAGAGTTGGTTCTCCTCCAAAGAGTAGATCAGATACGCTGCTTTGCTTAAAATGTTTTTGGTTTTGTTTGTACAATATAATTATGGTTGCTATATTAATTCCATTTATATTTATGCTCTCTTAGTACACAATAGTTTCTCGCAAATGTCGGAGAGTTTTATAAAGAAAAATTGAAGTTACCCACAGATAGAATAAAATATTGCTTTAACACAATACTGAATCGGTTGCCCCATCGTTGCCTCATATTGGATAATATCCGACAGGTAGATGTTTGCTGTGTATTTAAATGTGTTTTTTTTTCATCAAATTGAAGCTTCGAAAAAAAAGAGCTTTCTATCTTTCAAAATAACGTCTGATTTTTTACAAGCGGTTTATTTCCTTTTGTTATATATTGTTTATTAAGCTTACAATAATAGTAATTTGCGTGCACGCAAATGCGACAGTGACTCGATCTGTCAGTCCGTTACGTTTTCACGGATAAACCGCTAACACATTTTTGAGGAAAATTAGGATACGTTGAACCCAAGGGAAGCTACTTTTTACGAAGTTGCGAGTGCAAATGAAAAAGCTCCCCGTCTCCCCGGCCGTATGGCCATGGGAGCTTAGAGGAGTATGTATATCATCATCATCATCATTACAGCCTATCACAAATCCACTGCTGAACATAGGCCTCCCCCAAAGTTTGCCACGAAGCTCGGTCCTGAGCCACCTGCATCCATCGACTTCCCGCAACACTGCGCAAGTCGTCACTCGTCTTCGTCACAGTAGGGTGGGGTTGGATGTTACTAGGGTGGGGTCAGTTTCAACCTGCTGTCCACCAGAGCACATTCTTGGACACCCTGGACAGTCAGTGAACCTGTCACCAAGCTACTGTCACGTCGTCGATGCAAATCGAAAGAAGATAAGAAAAAAAAACGGGAGTCTGATCTCATAACCACTGAGCTATCCTTGTTTTCTAGTCAGCATACATGATGTACGTAATTAGTAATATATTTAACTCGATAACTTTACGTTTATGTAAGATCTACAAAATTCTAGAGTCACAAATAACATCTCAGGCACCCAGACTTTGAATGGCTAGTGATGCTCGTAAACCGTTTTATCGATATTCACAAGAACTCTTACTGTACGGTAATTAGCGCTGTATATTATCGATGTTATGAGTCGAGACTGCACTCTAGGTGCACTAATATGCTAGGGATGTGTTTAGTCAAAAGATGTAAATTTATCGATAGAAAAAATACATGGACTATTCGAAGCCGTGTGATGTTTGCCACCCTATACTAGAGAAGTATTTAATTCCTCACAGAAAATGAGAAAGTACTACCCTCCATTAGCACGCAGTTTATTTATGAGATAAAAAGTAATAACAAAGTAACCATGTTTGATCATATAATTATTAAATTTATAAAATTTTTATTTTTAAAAACACCTCGATAACAATCAGTAGCGGCTAGGCCCAGTTAACTAATTAACTAGCGGGCGTGAAGCCAGAAAATCCAATCAGCAAAGCAGCACCTTCTGTGTGAGGGCATGGTTTTCACCAACACGCATGCCCAGCATGATGGCCAGTTTTCGTTGATGCTTTTATCGAAAGTCCCGTGCTCAGCAGCAGACTCATTCAGGACTTTAATCATAACGATTGTTAATGAATTGTCGATAACAAAAATAACTTCTCGTTCCAACCCTATTTTCCAGCAATGCTATAATTTTCGTACAAAATACAGCACTTACCCCGCTGGTTACTTTCGATACTGGCCCGTTCCGACTTGCGCATATACATGATGTTAAAATATCATAAATATTGCATGTAATAGTCGTAAGTGGAATCGTGGAATTTGAGCGGTAGCAAAAGTTCTAAATTTAAAATCAATAAAATTGTGTTTATTTAAGTATGTATATGTACGGGTATCGTATGTTAATAATTTTGTATAGAACCGTCGCAGCTCAGTTCGCCCGCTCTGATAGACTCCTTCTTTACTTAGAAGTCGTCTTGGTTGGTGCTATCCTATTACCTATTTCTGATTTGATACTGAACCAGTATAATGAAGCCTTATAGTGAAGCCTGCAAACCCTCACAGATATTTCAGAAGGAGGCCTTTATCCAGCGGTGGGCACTTACAGGTTGCTATTTTACTTTACGTTGCAAGCCAGTAGGCTTCTTTTCAGGAGTTGTCTGGATAGATACCACCTTCTTATCTATTTCTGCCGCCAAATAGCAGTGCAATCACTGCGGAGTTCCGGTTTGAAAGGACTGGAACTGAGCGTCTATAACAAAAGGCTGTGAGAGACATTCCATCGTGGTCCTCAGGATTGACAACGCATCTGTAACCTCCGACTGCTGTTCTTTGCAGGTATCCATGGTTTCTCGTAGCCACTTACCATCAGGAGGAGTGTTAGTAACTTTTTTTACGCCAAACCAAAAAAAATAAAGTGTGTTCTAATAAGAGAAATAATTCTTTTACTGTTGCAACTAACAGTTTATGTAAAGAAGTGATTCGCGACCACATTCGAATCTGTGAAGTCCTGTTTTCTAGTCTGTAGCCTAAACCGTTGCGCTAATTTAATTAAATTAAATAAAAAAAATAACCAGCTTTAAAATGTCTATTAATAGAAACTAAAAGCAAGCAACCTGTATACGGTAATGAGTAAGCACGTACAGTCGCGATGTATATTTAAATTTGATACTCGGCCTCGGTACACACGCTCGCAAATGTATAACGCATTTATTATACATATACATACCTGTTTGTATGTATGTTTATGCTTACACCTGAACGTCTGGCGGGAGTTTTAGGGTACGTGACGTGAATTTGTTTATTTGGCTTAGTATAAAGTGATTCCTCGGTTAAGAGGTTTGGCGTAAGGCGGGAAATACGCGTTAAGTCTTTCTGTACTTTGAGATATGATATAAGAATATAAGGAGAAGCTGATGTTAGAATATAACTTTTTCTCCCAATGTTTCCCGCATACGGTGCATTCTGCGTAAAATCCGTTTCAGTACTTAACTTATATATCACATCCAAATCATATTGATAAGGCGCAGCATCACGATGATGATATGACCCATAACAAGAGCTCCGCCCGTGGACACTCCGCGTTTGGTTTAGGGATCGCAATCGTCACCTGATTGGGATCACCAAACGTTTGTCAAGCGCGGAATCCGCCCATGATAAAAAAGACATAAACCTAGCAGTGTATTTTTACTACATTACGAGGTGATGATCATGATGATGAGTGAGCAAAAATGCCTGACAATAACCGTAGACGAATGGTGAGTCCAAACTAAAGGTGGAAATTAATGTTTGGACTTACCAAACATAGGTCTAGGCAGAGATTATGGATTACCATGACCAACATTTGGAGGCAGATTCCTATTCCGCGCCCACACGGCTAAAAATAAATTAATTATCTGATTAAAAAAACAAATTGAAGTGAAAAGTTATGGAATAATAGCAGTTTCTATTAATGATATGTAAATCCAAACAACGGTGTATTTTTAAATAACCAGCACCATTATACATTCTTACCTTGCTGCTTACCCCATCCGGTTATTATTGGCGTGAAGATATAAATAAGACACGTGTACATAAAATCGTTTTACGAGAACATTTGTACGAAACCGACCACATAAACATAAATTACGTCAATGTCGCGGAATGTTAGCGTGTCTACAAAAAATAAATATCTTTTATGTCTCCAGTTTAGGACGGCACCCATGTAAGAATTGAAATTGTAAATGTTTAGACGAATTTCACATTTAACTATATATAACTAGCAACGAATGAAACGAACGAATGAATGAGTGATATGTATGAATAAATCCACCGTTTCGTAATGAGATTCCTCTGACGGAGACGAAACTCAGTACAAAATAAAAAGCAACGCATAGTCTCATGGACGTAATAATTCTTAACCCTGTTCTTTATCAGCCTATACAAGTTCACAACTGGGCAAAATGCGTGCATGGAAGATTTGCCCATACTCACCACGGTAAACGCATGGCGGAGCAATAACTGGTGATGCTTCTCCAACTTTCTAGTCAAGCGTGAGTGTGGAGTATGAAGAAAAAGTTGGTGTATTATTTCGTATAGCATAATATCATTGCTCAGCTAAGAGGACTCTTATTGTTAATCGTCGCCACGTTCGACGACTCGATTAAAAAAAAAAATATTATTTCGCTATGATTTACAACCGTTTAAAACATACTTAATAATACAGGGTATGCCTGCGTTTTATTACTCGCTTCCACTACAGACGGCTGGATGAAATATTTAGTTGTAACAGCGAATGCTTTTACGGTATTGCATGCGCTTTATTGCATCTAGGGAGAAGAAATAATAACCGTTGTACGTGGCAATACTGTTGTAGTGTTGTAATTGCGTTTGGAAGCGAATTAATACAGATCACGAATGTTTTTTTTTTTTAATTTTCTCAGCAGTTTTTCATTTGAATTCGCAGCTCTGTTTGATATTACAATTCGATTGAGTGTATTTCGGCAGTTTTTTTATTTGTTTTTAATGCTAAAGGTGATAAATAAGCAAGCTATTCTCCTTATGGTAAGTGATCAGCATCGCCCGAGCACATCTTCAAGAACTGAGCAGCCGGACAATGTACGCGCTGGTAAGGAAAGAAGCAACAATGTCAAAACTTTTAACATAATATTTAATTCTGATTCATAAATCCTAACATACAACAAACATTTGTAAATAATAATCAATAAACACACCGTACGTAAACTATGAAATATATCGCCTACGTTAAGTTAGAAATAAAATAAACAATGGGACATTTTGAGATTCTTTCTTAAATACAGACATAACGAATGAAGTTTTAAAGTAAACCTAATATTGTTCTAAATTTGAAAATGTGATCATTAAAAAGCATTTGAGAATTATTTATAGCGTGTCTTTTTTATTTCATAGGTCTTGTTGATTTCGTTTTCTCGCCCCTCGGGTTATGTGAGATTGATTTATCACGAACCTTGGTTATTGTGCTGCCATCTTTGTTTTTCTTTCTCCTGACAGCTTCAGTAATGGCAAACGAATCAAAATTGCTGGAGGTCGTTTTAGTTCGCTTGATTCCAGATTTCCGAACGAATTTGTGAATTCGCTTCCTCAGTGGCTCTTGTCTGATGCGTGCACCCGTTATGTTGTGGTCTTTCCTATGCGTATGTCTTTTGAAGCGAATAGGCGCGTTCCTTTTCCGGTAATATTTCATCGTCTGAAAGAAAAATGCATTTTTTTTTATAGTAAGCAAGGCGTGTGAGCGTGCGCCTCACTCGTGGGTTCACTATGTTATATTATATTTTATCGAGATTTGTATCAAAATTACAAAAATGTTTTATTGAAGTTAAGTAATATGTTTCAAAAACATCCACCGATTCCAAAAATGAGAGCCTACCAAAATTAGCGATTCTCAATTTTGAGTCAAGATGGTATTCATAAATTTATGAAAAGTATTAAAATACAATTTTTTTTTAGTCACAATCAGTCACTTTAGATAACATTTAAAAAAAAGTTGAGAAGTCTTTTAATGTCCCACGCTGCTCCAGCGCGCGTTGGCGAACGTTACACGTGTCCTGGTATTTTTTTTTATTATTTCTCAGATATACAGCTTTCCTCACGATGTTGCCTTATGCCAGCCCATGTGTATAAGGTAAATTCAGTATTAAAAATTACCATAAAGAATTTGTTACAAATTCAGCACACTGTACTATAAAATTAAAACTGTCTCAACGGACTCTGAATTACTACTTGTAAGAACATGTTTATTTTGATATTACTCATGGTACTAGAGAGAAAAGAGATACAGGGATAAAATAACAGAAAAAAAAATCAATATTTTCGTTCCAAAATTATGAAAAAGCCGCAAACTTTTTTTGTATAAATTAAAAAAAAAACCCTAAATTCCGTCGTCGGAAAAGCACAAACTCAACATAATCCTACGTTAAGAAATGGTTTGTTAATGACTGCACATAGCCTAGGATACACAGAAAAACGTAACGTCACCTAATCAAGATATATTAGAACCCGGATTTTTTAAATACCTTTTACTAATTATGATATTAATAAAAAAAACAAAATCAATATCTTTATTCTTATTCATTATTCAACATGGCAACATAAAAATCACCTGTCAAAAATCGTTCTTTTTTTTAAAAATAAAAGGCAACATGACCACTTACATTGTATTCATTATAAGCCAGCAGTTTCGAAAGGAACTCTATCTGGCCTTCGAGATATTCTCGGACACCTGTCATCTTGTTCTGGAAAACAAAATTCAAAATAACCATGAGTCTGCAATCAGTTCAATGTAAAACGCATCATCAGCCAATAATACAAGCAAGCATGTGAGGCCCTCCCAAGCTGAGGGAGCAACTGCTGAATCCTGTTCAACGTCTCCATACGTGTGCAACGAAGTCAATGATTCCATTTTGAGGGGAAAGGGGGAGTGGGGCTCCGGTTACCTCACTCACGCAGAAGCACAAGATGTCCCATTTCACGCCGGTTCTGCGAGACCGTGGTACCCGTACTACCCCTCCTGTCTTTCTCTCCTCTTTCATCCAATCCCCATTCCCATCATCTCTCCCATGCCACAAATATCCATAAAGGCCGACAACGCATCTGCAGCTCCTCTGGTGTTGCAAATGTACGTGGGCGACGGTAATCACTTACCATCTGGTGAGCCGGTGGGCGTATGCCCCTTGTTCTCATAAAAAAGCCGGAATAAATTGATGAAGTATTTTTATGTTATACAAATATTGGCTTCAGGAGATTAGTACGAGTAGATATTCGAACATATGATTTGCTACTCATTACTGTTACGAGAGCCGTGGTAGCCCAGTGCTCAGGGCGCTCACTTTAGTTTCATAGAGCGCGAGTGACCTGGGTTCGATCCCCGGTGCCGGCGTCACTAAAACTGTTAATAGCAATTTTAAGTGCTGTATTTACCACGTGCTCAGCGGTGAAGGAAAACATCGTGAGGAAACCTGCATGTCTGAGAAATTAGAAAAATATTATTTCGAGGATATGTGAAGCACGCCAACCCGCACTGGAGCAGCATGGCGGCAGCATTACGCCAAACATTTGTCACAATGTTCACAAGTTCTATAATAAATGATCAGCAAACCTTATCATCGTCGCTCATATTCTCGTACTGGCGCAACAGATCCTGTACTGAACGGAGCATGCCGAGATATTCTGTTCTAGGATCCTCATGTTCTTCTCTAGAGAAAGACGTATTGAATTCTGGCATGGAATCGGACGTTTGCTCTGTGGAAAATATCAATTAAAACATGAAATTTTAGTATGTAGGTTGACGTGATAGAGTCAAACAACTTTAGCCGCTGCTCGAAAGAGTCTCGAAGTGATCTGGAGTGGAGTGGTAACACGACCGCGCAGACTACCGGCGTGAAGTAGAGGCATCTTGTGCTTCAGCGTGTCGTTCGGTGGGTGAGGTTAACCGGACCCTAAGAGGTCAGGGCGCTCACTATACAACGCGATATCTATACTATCATAAAACGCGAGCGATCTGGGCTCGATCACCGGTGCCGGTGCTACTAAAATTGTTGATAGCAGATTAAAGTGCTGTATTTACCAAGTGCTCAGCGCTGAAGGAAAACATCGTGAGGAATCCTGCAGTTCTAAAAAATATTCTCGCGAGGATATGCGGAATCCGCCAACCCGCACTGGAGCATCGTGGCGGATCTTCTCAGATATTTCAGGAGGCCTTTGTCCAGCAGTGGCCACTTACAAGCTGCTACTTTCAATTTACCCGTGTTCCACTAACCTGTGTTACGAAGATAATTATCATCACTTGTCGTGGCATCATCACGGATATTGTGAAAGGGGTCGTGGTTTGAATCATCGGAATTCGGAGGGGAAGTGAGCCATGTTAAAAAAGCCGCCAAGTCCAATGGTAACTCTGAAAGTAGAAGCATACAGTCGTTAACTAGACTATTTACGAAAGTGGATATAAAGTCTCACACATGCACCCACGCAAACACACACACATTAAGAAATATGCAGATCAATACGTCAATGGAAGCGAAAGCTTGGTATGGTAGAAGAGGCATGAAAGCAGGATAAATGCAGTAGAAATGAGAGCGTTAAGAAGTATGATTGATGTGAAGATAACTGACAGGGTTCAAAATAATGTGATCAGAGGACGTTGTGGCGTAAAAGAAGATGTAGTGACACGAATTGAGAAAGGGATGCTGAGCTGGTTTGGACATGTGGAGAGGATGAATAAAGTATGTTGACGAAACAAATATATGAGGCAAGTGTAACTGGTA
This sequence comes from Bhutanitis thaidina, assembly GCA_029286595.1. Lineage (NCBI taxonomy): Eukaryota > Metazoa > Arthropoda > Insecta > Lepidoptera > Papilionidae > Bhutanitis > Bhutanitis thaidina. The sequence continues at coordinate 4,508,588 of JAGSMS010000021.1, read as the reverse complement.
GTGTCGGGAGAGGAAGATCTCGGCGAACATTTCACGATCAAATCGGAGACGTTCTGAAAAAAGGCCAGGTCAAGAGTACTCTAAACTGACGAGCATGCATGCGAAGATTGATAAAAGTGGAAGAAGCGAAAGACGTATGTCAGGACCGTAGCAAGTGGAAGAAGTTTGATTGTGCCTACTCCGTTGGGAACAAGGCGTTAATATATATAAACATGCATACAATACAATTTACATTACAATATGTCCACAATTTTTCCGCCAACCCGCATGCTTCCCCGCTCCAGAACCCTCCCAGATGGTTGAGAAGGTGGTGGTCTTTGTCCAGCCGTGAGCATTTACATGTTGCTACTTTTTTATGGCTTCCACTGATAGAATCTCAGAACCCATTACAATGAATTGTCAAACTGTTACTAACTGGCACATGTCTTCTGCTGCACTTGAAACTCCACTAAATCCGTCATGAGCTTGACCAATTGTTGCATCAACGAGGTCGCGCCAACTTCACCTTCCTGATCGTTCCGGACTGGTAATATTATGGAAGAATATTATTATTTATTTTTGCTAGCTGTTCACCTGATGGTGTGATTACCGTCGCCCACGTACATCTGCAACACCGGAGGTACGTTGCCGGCCTTTAAGGGTATTTGGGAGATAGGAAGGAGTATGAGAAGGGGGATAGGGAGGGACGTCGGCCTCCAGGTTCCCTCGCCTCAACGAACGAAAAGCAGAAGCACAAGATGCCTCAACTTCACGCCGGTATTCTGCAAGGTCGTGGTCGTCGAGGTCGAGGCAAAAGCCGTCGCTTGGCTCTACTGAAACACGACGCTATTTTCTATGATTTCGATTCATGGAACATGGGTCTTTCGATCTTTAACAGATCTTATATAGTCCGACCTTTTCCAAGTTAAAAAAGAATCCCGCAATCATTACGAATGACAGTCAGATGGACGATCGCAGTACCAGACAACTCGCAACATATATATATATATATATATTATTTCAAATATATATCTCGATTTGGTTAGTATTGGCAAATCTTTTATGTAAGGCATGCAAGCTTTGGTATCATTTTCTCAGCAAGCAGTTACTTCTGAAAATATGTATGCAGTCTATGCAAGATCATTACGTTATTTAAATTAGATTTCCTTGGCATGGTTATGCAGATTTCGCCATCTTGTCTCCTCATCCTCATCCACCTTCTTTTCCGAATATTCTTAAAGGCCCATAACGTACCTGCAGCTCCTCTGGTGTAGATTTACATGGATTACGGAAATCACTCACCATCAGTTGAGCCACCTGCTTCTTTGCCCCCTTTCCAAAAAAAAATGTCCTACCATTTATACTTCTAGTTTTCTGTACAGCTTTTGCAGCTTCACGGCACGTATGTTTCATGCTGGAAGTCAGAGCGGCAAAGTCATTTGTTCTGTCAGTATCTTCGTCCTTAAAATATAACGGTTTGGTCATTCTACCGTTTCAGAAGTGTTTGTGGAACTAGAGAGAGACTGTCGGTTTTTTTTTCAGGTTTAGTTTCAAACTTTTACAATTCCAAAAAAAATTAACTAGATGTAAGGATCCTATATGGTATTCGTTCAGTAGCTGTTTAAACCTATTAATTGATAAAACCATGCACTCTAAATCAAAATTTATACGTGCAAACGAAACGAAAGAATCATAGGCACTGCTACTGGGACGGACAGAAAATGGTGCGCTACGGGGCAATGCCAAGCAGCCAGGCAGCAATTGTCCATCAATCGGTCATTGATCGTCTAGGTTATTCAGATTTTTGAAGCGATCGGAATCGACTGATCGATCTCGATCGTCGGAATCGACTGATCGATCTCGATCGTCGGAATCGACTGATCGATCTCGATCGTCGGAATCGACTGATCGATCTCGATCGTCGGAATCGACTGATCGATCTCGATCGTCGGAATCGACTGATCGATCTCGATCGTCGGAATCGACTGATCGATCTCAATCGGTGGAATCGACTGATCGATCTCAATCGGTGGAATCGACTGATCGATCTCAATCGGTGGAATCTGCTATGTAATACGCGAGATGGTAAAAGAAGGACGAGCGCAGTTCGACGACATTTATTACCTAACTGAGGGAAGTAACACCATCTTATGTTCCTATATATGTATGGGTATATATTGTGTATTATTTAGATATATCAGTATATGTTAGAATATATAGATATGTTTGTGTATATACCAATATATATTTATTATATTATATTTTCACTTCTTTGTAACTTGCGTACACCCTTAACCCGTGCTCACGGGTCATTATTTCCTTTGCAAAATGGTTGCCTGATAGAGATCGCATCTATGCGATAAGGCCGCCAATTGAACCTTTGTGTATTTTATGTTTCTTTTTATTTATTTTTTTTGCTATTGGTGTACAATAAAGTGTAATTCATTTCATTAGATGAACTTGCTCATATGGTTTCTTATTTTGGTTGTTAAGATCTTATAGAACCACATTCAAAGAAATGTTATAGACTTAAAACATTTTTATGCCACGTTTTTTTTCTTTATTATTATTCGTCATTCAGTTCTGAACGTTTTTGAAAGTTTCAAGTTTCAAACGCTCATCAGAAAGTTAGTTTAAAATAGATTCACAAAATTGTATCGAACAGACAAACAAACAAGAAAGTGAGTTGATATTGCATTGTCATTAGGTTTATTTCTAGCTCATTGGGAAGTTGGTTTAGAGTTTATATTTGTATCAAACCGACAGACTGACAAGAAAAACGAGTTAATAAAAACGTGGGGAATAAAATTAATAACTTATATCTGTGGAATGTAGCTTAATAGCCGTAAAAAAAATTACTTGAAACCTTGAAACGAACAAATTCTCTCAATATTATTATTTTAAAGAAAATAAATACATGGAAATAATTGTATACGTCTGTATGTACGTGTGTAACTTTGTTGTTATTGTAGAACATATACCTCTTCCATCGTCTTCTTCTCAAATAATCCATTTCGATCTCTTTTATTGATGAAATTACCCGATCTAAAATAATACAGTTTAATTTAATAAAATTTATTGCGAGATATCTTCGGGATGGTGTGTATCAAGCTATTCTAGATGAAATTATCAAATTTCTGGCCAGGCAACTAAATTACATTTAATGTCATGATCATCATCACCGGTCTTTACATGCCCACTTCTGGACATATTGGACATATATTCTGGACATTGACCCTAACTTGTGCTTTCGGGCACTTCTTTCAGGATAGGCCTCGAAAGCACAAGTTAGGGTCAAATTTATAATTTTATGCAGGGCTTGAAAAGTGAGCAAAATTGAATGATGGAATTTTTTTTTTCAACGTTAGAAAGTTAATTTCGTTTGTCAAATGTCAATTTTATTATTTTAATACAGTTTACCAATGTTTTATAATGAGTTTCCTATGACGGAGGAGAAAAAGCGAAAGAAACTCTTCAGATATGCTCTTTTTTGATTTTTAGTTTGTTATAATCGTTTTGTTAATTACATACAATGTTATAAAATGAAAGGCATGATACCATAGGTAACTAAAAGCATGCTACAGAATGAAGTGATTTAGAAAATCGAAACACATGTGCACTGCAACTGTGGTGGGGGATATAAGCGACTACCCGGTCTCATCCCGTTAATGTCGTAAAATGTGACATAGGCCAGAATATAATCGTGGCTTTTGATACCTGACGGAACAGACAATCTGAAATATGTCACACCTATATTGGTCAGATCGTTGACGGACAGCAGCGTCTAAAGTGCGAGGAGTCTGGTACTACCGCTGACTCACCTGCCAAACTTAACGATTGGCAATGTTGCCATTATACTGTTAAAAAAGATGAACATATCAGACGTTAGTTAGCCATCAGAGTACACGTACGAGATGATGGCATTTAGAGAAAATAATAGTGCATTCGTCATTTGATGAACATTGAATCAAAAAAAAAATTCAAAATATAAGCAAAACCTGAGATCATTGATGCTGCGCAATGTTCTTTTTTTCTCCGTCGTTCCCTTCCAATGTTTTCTAGAATTGTAACCGGTGCGAATACTATCGCCCAATTTTTTAAATTTTTGTTAATCCACTGCCCAGAGCGTTTTACGAAATTATTATTGCCCGCCGAGTGCTTATTTCTTATTTCATTATCAAAATAATCAATTTTGACACCGTATTCGTCGTCGTAAATATCGTTCCAGAAAATTAGATTACTGTCTGCCGCACATCGTTTTACCACGGTCTTATTTTCTTTGATATCAGATTCAGTATTATTTATATTTGTTTTTTCACTAATGTTGCCCTTTGTTTGTGTATCATTTGTAATTATTAGACTTTTTGGGGTGATATGTAAGTATCCATCTAAAACTAAATTTTTTTTTTTTTAATAGCTTCAAGTTTAATAAAGATTCGTTTGAAGAAAAATAGTATTCCGTAACTTTAGTGTATTTATGGGAATACTACAATGAAATTAATTTGTTTGACTTCATTGTGTAGTATTTCATCCCATGACTTTTACGCATTTTATCGCATGAGTGCTGGCCACGAGAGTTTTTTTTATAAGTAAAAGCTGTGAAAGCCCACGTGATGATGGGTGCAGCTAAACATTCGAATCATCGAAAATAAAACAGTTAAATGAAACACGATAGAGTTCATAACAATTAGTTTCATTTCTATGTTAGTACCTAATGAAATATGTACCTGTACTGCCTTGAGTGCTTTCTGCCAATTTTTCTTTCACATTCGTCATGCTTATTGTAGTAATAGACAGATTTTTATTACTTTCTTGGAAAGACATAAGTACCCTGGACCTGTGACCGATATTATCTATCATGTCTGCGTCGTACATTGGATAAATTATGTCTTTGGTGATATTCTCTGGTATTGGTGATGATTGGTGTATGTTTGTGGTCAAATTGTACCTGTAATACAATTAAATACCGAGTTATTCAAACAAACGATTTCCAGTTCTCCATATGGTGGATTTGAACCAGGCTGGCAGACTGGCAGCAGCAGCGAAGAAGTAAGGGGTGTTGAGTATGGCTATCGCAAATCTGCCTGCGAAACGAGTGAAGATTTGAAGAGTAGCGAACAGCAGTGGACTGATGACAGGTTTTAAAGAAGAAAGAAGAAGATTAGCGACGCTAATAAAGCTACAGTCATATACTAACAAAGACATTGTTTTTATGCAGTACGTAATATGACTGTCTATTACTTTGCTTTAAAAGTAAAATAAATATACTATACGCTAATTCCAAGTGTATTTGTAAAATTTTACTTACACTGGGGTTATTAAATCTGTATCTAACTCTCCGGCTAGTTTTGCTAAATTGAGAAACCATTTAGAAAAAATATGAAAGACTTCACCGGGTCCCGCAATACTGTTGTTGTAATTTATACTTGATCTATTTGTTTCTTTAATCGAAGCATTGATAACTTTGTTAACATTATCGGAAGCTGGTGGAAATTCGGAGGTCGTTGTATTAGATACATTAGCTTCATTGTTATCAATCTCTTTAGTGTACGTCACTGTGTCACTCAGATTATTATAATTTTCTATCTCAATAGACTTCAAAGACCTCTGTCTGTGTGTGTTAAAGTGTGTTTGCTTTTGTTGAATCTTATTTTTCCCTTCTGGTGCTTTTTGAACATTATTAGGAGTATCTTGACTAGACTCTGTCTTCAATTTATTATTGTTTAAATACTTAATATGGTTTGATATACTGAAACCGTCTTTATTTTGAGTTTCGTTATTAGATAAAAATTGAAATTTAATTCCTTCAGATTGCGGTGAGACTGCAAAAATAAAAAAATTAACCAATACTTAGGCGACACTCAAATTATTGGATTGCTTCTATGTGTGTATTGTGATTACTTCTTTTTTTTGAAATCATGTGATAGGCTAATATTATGATCGTTCAAAATTATTATACTTATGACATACAATAGTATATTTACTAAGCAGGAGATTTTTTTTCTGCCTAGGAGTGATCTGGGTAAGTACCAGCCCCATACTTTACCAGCAAACAGAAGTGCAGTTACCGTTGTGTTCCAATTTGAAAAGACTAGAGAGTCAGTATTTGTTTGCAGATGTTCAATGGCTGTAGAAGTCACTTACCATCTGGTTGACTGTTAATTCGTTTTTCACCTCAATACAATAATAACTAAAAATCCTGCGCCAGAAGTCACCACAATTTGTTGGCTTGACTGAATACGGTTGAAGAACTTCTTCATAATAAATAATGGTAATCCCTGATGGCGTGCCAATTTTAAGTTATGATACATTGTGATTTAAAGCATACGCGTAAGGCAAAAATTGTAGACCGTTTCAAAACATAACAGGTTTGTCAGCCCGTGAAAGTACTTCTATTTCGTTACACAAATATTCAAAGATGTGCTCTTCTGCAAGACCCATGGTCAGGCAGGGTTGGTGTATTTTCTTAATTCCCATATTAGCCACACAGAATTACCAGAGGCATGTTTGTCTGCAAGGGTACACCACATGTAGGCAGATTGGCATTTGAAGAAAAATGGGGTAAATTCATTTACACACTGAATATTTGTTTATAAAATTCTGAAACAAGTTTTCGCTTAGCAGGTCATTGTATTTAAAAAATATAAAATAGAAATGTGTAAATACCTACGCATTTTCGCGTTAGTCTGCTGTGAGACATTTTTGGTTTCAACTTCTTTTTCAGTTGGCGTGTCCACTTTATGATCGGCTGTTTTGCTTTCTGTGGCTATTGTCTTGTCGTTTGTTACAGATTCTTTCTTTCCGGCTAATACTCCATAATCACTATACGCTTGTGCTAATTTGTCGTATTTGTTATTGAAGTAGTCTTCTACGTACTCTGTATCAGTAATTTTACTTTCAAGCTTTCCTTTCTGTGCTGAGGTCCTCATTACATCTGGAGTAATTTCAGCCATTGAATTCTGGACAACAGCATGTTTTAACATCAGATTTAGTTCATCTGGATACAAGGGCATTGGACCCTTCCAGTTTGGATTAGGTAGAGATGGAATATTGTACTTATCAGGGAAAGTTTTTTCATTTGATTTTAACAAATCCTGCAAGAATTTGGAATGTTTAAATGTTAATAAATAGCCACTTAAATTCTAAACATTAAGTTTCCTATTTAAGTGAATCAGGAGATTAACTATGTAAAATAACAGTTAAATAATAAAAAAAAATTGTAAATGAATGGAATATAATAAAAATTTAGCACTTGCTAATTTCAAGACATGTAAAATGCAAGAGATCAATCCTGTAAAGAATTCTGATCCTACACAAAACGAACGGATTAACTATACAGTGAACGAAATAACATACGACAGATCTTCTATCTCTTTCCACTTGTTTGTCAGTCTCATCATGAGTGTCCGTGTAATCAGCTAAAACTTCTTTTAAATCCTCATAACCAAGAGTTTCGTCGTCTTCTTCGTTTAATTGTAGAAGTTTACGTTTGTTTCGACGAATTTCCACGTTATGTTTTAAGATTTGGCTATTTCCGGTGCTTTCTGAGTTTCTAAATCATAATTGGAACATTTCAATTAGCGATGGATTTTTGTATTAATTTAATTAGCAATTTAAATTGGTACCAGACTTGATTATAAATGTAAGCACTTATTTGTTGTAATCATAGAGCAATATTTAAGATAAAAAAAGATGAAATAATATTACGTAAAATACTACATACATTAATGTAGGCACTGTTAATTCGACGCCATAACTTGATGAAAAATAATTAGCTTTGTCTTCATCATTTTCATCTCTGTGCGATTGTTCTTTATCAATAAAACCAGAGTTTAAATCTGACTTCAAGTTCCTTTTTTTTAATTCTGTGAAGTTTGAAAAAATTTCCGGGGCAGTGGTTGCTCCGGCGGAAATTTGTTTTTGTTGACCTTCACGATTATTTACCGTAGTGGCTTCTTGTTCCTGCTTTGATTGCTTACTGTCTCTATCTCCCATTAGAATTTCTGCTTCGAAAGGGTTCGCTACCATATCCAGGTTTTTGTCAAGAAGCTGATCTAAAAGCTCATCTAACCGCTGCGAATTCTTGTAAAATGGATGTTTAAGTTGCTTTTCGTGTGATTTAGATTCCTTGGGCGTATGCGAGCATTTTGGAAAGTTACGTTTTCTATCAAACGGACCATATTGAACCATAACTTTTTTCTTTTCAATGACAAAGCCGGATGGTTCGATATTATCCATTTCTTTTTCAGCACGTTTACTTCTCTTTGGTTTAGGATTAGCTTCATAGTATTGTCTTACAGCAGCTAATGGTGGATAAAATATATTGAATTTTCTTAAATCAACTTTACCACTATATTCAGAATCTCTTCTTTGTGGAGCACTATAAAACGGACTGCTGTTAATAGACATCAGTGATCTTTTGTATCTGTCTGATATAGGATTCATATTGATAGCATCCATAGAATTGACAATATTTGATTCTTCAGTTTTCTTCTTTAATTGTCTTATGCGATTATCGGTTTGAATGAGTTTTTTGTAGAAATCTGTGAAGTTTTTTGGAAGGTTTCTTAATGAAGTATAATTAGATGTAAAGTAGGAAGCGAAATTAAATAACCAGGCCACTAAGCTACCAAGGCCCTTGAGTAGAGTAACATTGGAGTTAAATGATCAGTATGAACTGAGGCAGATTTTACTTTTTTATGTGATAAAGAAGTCATCTACAAAAATCTGTTTCTGCCATTGCACCGGTGCGGGTTTGTGGAATTCACAACGATTCATGATATCTTTCACTCTATACTATACAGGTTGCGTCGTTTTCGTGCTCGTGATCAAATTTTGAATTAGAAATTCAAATTTCGAAGATTCGTGATGTCACCGGGACTCGGGCATAAGTTGTTTGTTTACTCAGATATTCGAGGTAAGAAACGAACAGCGCTCTTAGCCTAAACAACAGGATTTAGTGCTTCATACTCAACGATTCTGTTCATTATGTTTCTCGCTAGAGATGGTTAGATTCTGTTATACTACCACCACATAGATTCACTAGTTTTTGGTAATTAAAAAAAAAACAAACATCTAACCTTGTAATTTTTCACTCGTTTGTCCATCAGTAAATTTCTCGGGATCCAGGATCCGAGACAATGTATTACCTGAGAGCCTACTTCCAGATTCATCTAGATAGCTCTAAAAAAATAAAAAATAAAACTTTTAAAGTAAAGACATACGAGTAACTTAAGGATTGATGATGATTCTGATTGCACGCTAAGAACAAGACGTGTTAGAGCCAAGCGGCGGCTTTTTCTGCTGCTGGTAAGCACCACGGTCTCGCAGAATACCGGCGTGAATTTGACGCATCTGGTGTTTCTGCGTTCTGTTCGGTAATTGAGGTAATCCCGGAGGCTCCCTCATCCTCCTCCTTCCCCAATTATCCTCATAGGTGGGCAACGCACCTGCAGCTTCTCTGGTGATGTAGATGTACGTGGGCGATGATAATTACTTACCACCAGGTGATTCGCAAACTCGTTTTTCTCCTTTCCCAACAAAAAAAACTGCACAAATTTTCTGTCTCTGTCTGCATTTCATATTAATCTCTATATATTTATAATTACACAATTTTTTTTAAGAACAACCTTCTAACTTTACTTTTAAAACAATGAAGGTAAAGGAAAGCACTACTTTGGAAATTAAAACAACTAATTATTTAACACTCAAATGCGAATATAATTCTTGCGGGCCGCTCAGACCCACCTGGGCACTTTTAAATAACCACTCAGGACATATTTATTGTGAAGGGTTAATATACCAAAATGGCGACAAAATGGGCCTTTTAAGTACCAAGCTAATGGTGCCGTTGGACCATTGTTTATGAGGTCGGTGTGAAGTCATTTATTTAAGACGAAAAGTTCTTTAAAATTTCTTCTAAATTTGTTCATATCCTTTACAGTAAACAGTAGATGCAGTGAGCCGTGGTAGGCAGGAGGTCAGAGTGCAAGATTTGTGATATGAGTTCGGTCTCTGATGCAGAAAACAAAATTTTTAAGCTTTTCTAAGTGCTGAATTTACGTCATGCTCTGCGGTGAACGAAAGCATCGTGAGTAAAATTGCATGTCTGATAAATAATAATAAATATTATTTCGAAGACATGGTGAAGTTCGCCAGATCGAAATTTTTCCTGGCTCCGAAACCCTTTTAGACATTTGGAAAGGAAGCCTTTGCCCAGCAATGAGCATTTAAAGGCTGCCACTTTTGAACGGTAGCAAAAAACTCAATCAACACATTGATCTCGTTTCGTTCATGGAAATCTCTATCTGACCTGCGTAACACCACATCTCTTTTAAACATTACCGTACACTCTTTCACCTCTTATTTCTCCTGTGTTAGTTACATATTATCCAATAGTTCTTCTTGACTATAGACGACTACTCTAAACAACTTCGCAATCATTTGTTATCCTTGTCTAGATTAATATACAAACACGCTGTATCACGAACGTCTGTTCGTATTAATGCGTAATCGATTCGACATTCAATTGTGACGGGAAACTTAGCGAAGGAAACGTTGACCCGGAAGTTTGACAATTAAAACGCGAGCTACATGCACATCGATAACGTAGAAACGTAAGTTTAGTTAAGGGGTAGTTACACTCGCGCAGTTACACATTTTTATTATGATGTAAAAGGTGAAAGCAAAACATAAAATACGAGCATATAAATCCTTCACTGCTGGAAACAATGAATCTCGAGTACGTATTAAATAAAACCGGCAGCGAAAGGAGATTGATTTATTTTATGTAAGAAGCTATTGTAATCGTTGCGTCTTAAAATGAATTCCTCCATGATTGCGTAACAGTACCTGAGCTCGATATATTTCTTTTAGTAGGTAAGTAAGTAAGTAGTAAAACGAGCATGCCGTTCACCAAACGGTGAGTCACCTCTGAACTATTAGTGGCAAAGCAATAGGTGAGTAGGTGAGTTCACAACGTGGGACATCAGTCATTAAATCTGTTTTACCCAGATTTTTCACTATAATTTAATAATACACACCAGTGTTATTCAAATTCCGTGTACCGTCTTTCACCAGTGAAATCACAACTGGTCATTATTTTAAAGTGGTTTCTTTTGTCCAATACATGGTTACTTATAAACGAAAGCATCTCATGGATGTGAAAAATAACACGGCCATGCTTGGCCAAGGATGAAAAGTTTAATTTTCCATACATAGCTAAACCTATATTATTTCGAGAATATAAAATATTTGGCTCCAATAACGATTACTATTGCTTTTTACTACAAAATTTTCATTAAAATCGGTCCACTACTGAGCTTACTCTCTTTGTTCTAAAGATCTGAATGATGAAAGAATGAACGAATGAATGAGTCCAACGAAAGTCCTTCCCCTTAACCCACGACGCCAAATTAAAGCCGTCGTTAATAACATGTGACGTACGCTGGGTCGTTAAATTATTCCTCGTCTCACTCTGCAAAGGTAAGATGGAAGGAGACAGCAGCAATTGAATAGGAACAAATTGGGAAATTTAGAAACACGACGACATATTTCGATTTTGAATGCATGGCGTCTTGCGAGACAAGTTCACTGTGTGGATTTTTCTCTGTATTTTACTCATAGTCATAAAAATATGCCCCTCCCCTCCCCTCCTCCCCCCAACGTTTCTCACCGTGGGTTCTCACCGTAGTCGACACTTACGACACCCACGCCGCGGGAAGAAAGGATTCATACGCCAATACCACACGGCATAATTGTAAAATTAAGCGCAATTTTAATTAAAAAAAAAAATCTCCCCTATTATTTTCTCAGCGCATGCGCATGACAGTGATGTAGGATGAGTGACCATCTTCTATAGCAATACTTGATGGATGAATTGTGTTGTAAATAGGACATAGATCCACCCAACCACGGAGACGTCTTTGTCCAGCCGTGGACTGCTTTTAGAGTGTTAAAATCATCACTGACTTAGATCAGTTTAATCTAATGTACTCATATACATAAATGAATATATCTTCGTTCGTCTTCTCTGCCTATACCATTCATATCATCAATTAGGTCTATCACAACCCCACAGCTGTTCCAAAGATTCTCCCACAAAGCTCCGTCCTGAGCCACCTGCATCCATCGACTTCCCGCAACACTGCGCAGGTCGTCACTCCATCTTATCCCACACTGCGTTTGCCTGTACGTGGCTGCCACTCGAGAACCCTTTTCCCCCAACGGTTGTCAGTTCTGCGACCATTCATCTGATTGAGCTTAAATTGAGGCTTAAAATGTTTCACACATTACTGGAAAGGTTTAGAAAGAATTGAACCCAGTCACGCTTCGAATCAGCAGTGTAATAAAAAATCGATCATTTTACAATTTTGACTCCCGACCCTGTTCGAATGTGCCATGTGGTCATTATTAAGCTAAAAGAACGGTCCAGTTATTTACAAGTGTAATTCCGTATAGAATTTACAGTAAGTTTCGGAACTTAGTCGATTAACAGTTTAATAGTGTTTCCAAGGAATTGATTATGTAATAAAATGTAACAGATGGTTACATTTGGTCATTGTTGAAAAGTTCAAGAGGTTTGTGACTCGATGGTCAGCAAGTAACACATGTAAACTATAACAACTGAGAATTTCTGATTAGGTTAATTATGTCCCGGTCACAATAACCATCCGAAAGTTTCAATATGTCGTGGTGAAGAGGAACATCGTGAGAAACAATGCACGCCTGAGTGTTAAATTAAAAACCTAATTTAAGACTACAAAATCGTTTCAAAAATGCATGTCTCTCTCCTCTTACCTTGAGGTAATGAGAAATATTTACTTATATATTAATACTTTATTGTGTACACCAAAAGGATTACAAAAGGCGTACTTAATGCCTTTTGGTATTCTCTAACAGTCAACCCAAGGCGTGAAGAACTGTTTTGATAGGTGCAAATAACTTCAAATTGAAAATAACATAAGTAGTAAAAACATAAGGATATAAAAATCCATGAAAATCGCAATAGCTACAGAAAGATGGCGGAATAGCCATCTCGAAATATAGCAGACCAAAATTGAGCAGACCTATGACGAGCAGCAGAGTCTAAGGTGCGAGGTGTCTGGTGCTGCAATCCCCAATCCTCTTGGCGTACGTGGCAATTCCTCCTTATAGTAGTGGCTTATGTTCTGTAGTGATCACTGACGCGGAAATCCGTAACATAAACTGAGCTCAGAAAGAAGAATATTCTAAAATCTTATTTTTTCAGTTTCTATTATTCTTTTTATTGTTTTATCAATAACTTGTAAACTAATTGGGATGTAGTAAATAATAAAAAAAAAAGTGTCTATGTTTCTTTCTTTCTCTTTCTAGACGACTATTTACACGCTGTCAATGTAAGGTATGGTAATTGAATGAAATGCATAATACAGAGTTTAATCCTTTTTGTTGCAGACAATTGTGGTAGAGCCAACCGTAGAGGCACCTTGCGCTTCTGCGTTTCGTTTTGTAAGGTAACCGGATGCCCACTCCCCCTTCCCAACCCCTCCTCATTCTCCCTTCCATCTCCCAAGCATCTCCTTATCTCCTCTCCTTAGAGGCCGGCAACGCACCTGCAGCACCTCTCGTGTTGCTGATGTACGTGGGTGACGGTAATCACTTACCACCATGTGAACCGCTAGCTCGTTTGCCGACTTCTCCATAAAAAAAAAGGAGAGAGTTAAGGTTAACTGACTTCAGTTGACTCAATCGAAACAAATTTGCGTTCCTTTAATCGGAAGTAAGCCAGTAGCAAGTTTAAAATAAATTAAATAACGTTAAATAATGAGGTATACCGACTTAATTCTACTCACCTGCTCCACTGAGCGTCCCCCTTTAATCACCCCCTATGCAACCCCCCACCTCCTCCTCATCCTCCTCCTCATCTCAGTGACGCACCTGTAACGCTGAAATTACTCTACGATATTTATGAATCAAACGCGATCGCTTATTGCGTCGACTAATTGAGTTTACACTAAAATAATGGGGCCGTCCTTTAATCTTCTCCAATGCAATCGTTTACGCAGCGTAGCGTCGTGTACGTACGTAAGTCTGTCCGTGACTTCGCTCACTGATCATGGAAATCATTAGCTTTACTGATGTAGCGCCAATAGACGAATGGACCAGGGTGCGAACTACGAGACACGACGTCGCAAGTTCGAGCCCGACATTCGACCATTATCGGGAACCACTCCAGATACAAGCTTGTAAGCTAACCGGAGGGTTGACAGGAATGTTAGTAATGTTACTTAATATATAGCATTGCTAATATTCTTTTTAAAAAAAAAAAAGTCGAAGCCGTGATAGCCTAGGAGCGCCCGCTAGAGTTTCATAGAGCGCGAGTGACCTGGGTGCCTGCACCACTAAAATTATTATTTGTGATTGTAAGCGCTATGTTCGTCACGTGCACGGCGGTGGTGGAAAACGTCGAGAGAGAGAGAGAAAGAAAATTCGATGTCATGTGAAGTCCAACCGACACACGCACTGGAGCAGCGTGGCGGGCCTTTACAGGCTGCTACTTTACTAATACCTGTCACGAACCCCCATCCCCCATCATCCCTCCCATTCTCCGAGTATGCATAACGGCCGGCAACGGTCACTTCTCTGGTGTGGCAGATGTTCGAGGGCGACGATGATCAATTACCATCAGTAATTTTTTTAAAGAAAAAAAAAGTCTAAAGGTATCTGCCCACATGAAACTTATTAACAAATTCAACAGAGCGCCGTAACTCCAGAGCGATAATGAAAAAAAAAAAAAAAATATTTACGTAAAGTTAAATAGCAATAACAACAAGTATTTAGAGTCTGGGAGTGTTTAAATACAAGTATAAGTATGTCTGGCCCGGCCAAACAGCCATTCTCCAACGTTTTCATCATAATGTTATAGTGAAGGAGCTAGTGACGTTAAATTTGATAAATAAATATTGCAAAATATAATTGACTAGAAGACTTCGTTAAGTGTGGAGTTACAAAGTGTACTATAATCCCCCTTTTTTTTTGCTATTGGCCTACATTCCGTGAAGCCAAGTGGTCTGGGTGCTCGCTTCAGTTTCATATAGCGCGAGTGACCTGGGTACGATTCCCGGTGCCGGCACAACTAAAATTGTTAATAGCAATTTTAAGTGAAAACATAATGAGGAAACCTGCATATTTGAGAAATAATGTAAAATATTATTTCGAGGATACGTGAAGCCCAACCAATCCGCATTGGAGCAGCGAGGTGGACCCTTCCTGGCTCCAAAACCCACACAGATATTCAAGAAAGAGACCTTTCCCCTTCAGTGGGAACTTAAAGGCTTGCTACCTTTACCTTACCCCGTATGAAGCTACAAGGGTAACGCCTTGAAAATTTCATAGCAGAGCGAACCCGCAACGCAGTGTAGGACGACCCCCCACAAGGTCGATGGATGCGTTCGTGGCAATCTTTGGGGGAGGCCTATGTTCAGCAGTGGAATGGTGATAGGCTGAAATGATGATGATGATGATGAGAGCGAACCCGACGTCGAGGCCCACGAGGTCGCGTTTATCTTTGAGAGTAGCCCGTTTCACTACGCTTAGTCGTGTCAAATGAAATTTCATAATTTCTGCCTACTCCTATCGGTGGCAGGCGAGAGGGATTATATATATATATATATATATATATATGTATGCATGTATTATATAGGTATATTTTTAAATGAATAGATGTTCTGATGAGTAAATTAGTATTTTTATCATTAGCACTCAGCACATCATAATATCAGTTTCAGATTCAAGTTTTGAAATATGAAAAAAGTTTTGGAAAATAATTATTAGACAATTGAATATTCATAATCTCTGCTCACCCCTTATGAATGACAAATTTAACTAAGACCACTACTACTACTATCATTATATCTCATCAAATTAAAATAAATTGTTTTACAATAGTCACAAGTAATATTTAAAAATGTATTCAGCCGAATTAGAAGCCACTTTTTTTAAAGATGGCGAAAATTTTAATTAACAAAACAAAGCAGTTAACGTTAAAAGAATAATGGAAAAAGAAAATATTACACAACTAAATGAAAAAAAAGAAATTAACTATTTTCGTAAAGGTCTAATATTAATACCGGTGCGTAACTTTTTCATAACTTGTTAATTTGTCAAAAAAAGAAAGTGAAAAAAAAGCGGCAATCGCCATTTTCAAACAGCAGAATTTTTAATAAAATCCAAACATAACGCGGCAACGACGTACTGGGTTAATTTGGTAATGATTAAATAATTGAGTAATCCTAGGCTTTGTTAATTAGAAAGGAAAGTGAGAAATGGCGCAATATATAACTAAAACACAACGTCCGTCTGTTGAAATGAAGAAAATAAAGAGGGAAAACGTGTGGCGAAAATCATTCAGCTCCCTGCTAATAATGGTGGATTGTCCCATTGCAGGCTGCGGGCGTCTGGCGAATGAAAGTTGAACTTTTCAATGGACAAACAGACATTTTTTATACCTCGTCAGGCCCTTTGTGCATTGTTATTATGATAGTCTCGGGTCTGGGTGCATTTAGCGAGACTCCAGTCTGGTTTTGTATTGACAGGAACAAAATATCATTCCTCCATCGCACTGTTCTAACCTAAGCGGTAATTTATTATGACGATGGTGAGTAATTAGACTCAAAGATGATGCATAATATAGATACGTCAATTAAGCTAAAAGGAGGGGGATCTGTATTCGAATCAGAGGACACGCCTGTCCCCCGTGTGTAAGGTTCGTACCAATGACTTTTTCGAATCGTAAATACGTTCTCTATCACCGGCTTGAACACAAATACGACAACAGGCTAACAAGCTCTGGTGAAAAGAAATCTCCGGTTTTCTTTTACCAGTTTTGTAAATTGCTTCTATAAAGAGATCCGTGCGATGGTGGCATAATAGAATCTGACAATCACTTCGCGTGCGTGCAGTTATAAACCGACTAAAGAAGAAGTCTTGCAAAGTCAATGACATCCGATATTTGGCGGGTTAACCACCGATTAAGAAAGAGCTTCTAAAGATCGAGTTATGATTGTAGCAAACAAAACTCACACAGCTCGACATAGGAAAAAGAATCTACAAGGCTCTTTAAAAGGCCGTTTTTGACAGGTCGGTGGAGTAGTTAGCTGCAAGAGCTTAGCAACGTCACTACGGGTTTGGGGCTAGTATTTGTATGGACTATAAACAGTAAATAGCGGGTCTGTTTGTTCATGTGCAATCTATGTAGGTGCGAGGAGAAGTATTTGATAATAAACAAATAAAAGTAAAGGACGGTAGGGTAAATGTGGCGGTTATGGCAAATCCTTTTCGTTCATTAGTCCAGCAGTGGGATGTTTAAAGGCTACTAAAGAGGTAGCGCAATTCAGGACACGGACCTCTTCCCTTTTTACAGTGAATAAACTTGACCATACTGTTGAAGAACCTTCTAAAATAGGTTTCAGAAAGTATTATATATAAAACAGTCCTCTAAGTACAGTAGTACAGTACAGGCGATAAGGTTTTGGACCTGATGTATCTGAAAAAACCAAAGTTACTGATTCTTGTTCTGTTTAACTATTGACAATTAGTACTTAAAAACGAAGTTATCTATGGTTTTTATATAATTATCATAATTACACGTGGTAGAGCAAGCCAGCGGCCTCGTGCCAGTCGCACAACTTTTGAAATAAAAAAAAAACATTTATTTAACAAACATCAGTTCATACGTTACATACACTCAGGACATTAACCGCTATACCATAAAAACATTTCACAACAATTCTCGAATTGGTCGTCTCGACCGGGTTGTGCCACTGCGTTTCGTTCCGTGAGTGACGTAACCAGAGGTCCCTTCTACCTCCTCATTCTCCTTCGCATCTCCGAAATACCCTAAAATGCCGGCAATGCACCTGCAGCACCTCTGGTGTTCCAGATTAATGTGACGGTAATCATTTACCAACAGGTACTTGCTCGTTTGTCGTTTTTTAAATTAAAAAAAATAATTATAATTTTTATAAAAATATGATGTTAAAGTAATTTAAATCTGTAACTCGGATAAATACGTCTAAATAACACAAGGAATCTTGGTTTAGAACGGATTGTCTCCTATGTGTGTCTGTTATATTATAAATATTATAATTAACTCTTGTCCTGCTGTACTAAATCGTATTTTGTTAACTGCTATTATAAAGTTAATTGCCTACCCAATTAATAGAACTATTTGATATGAAAGTGATCGAGAAATATTACATGCGCCTCGTCAATATTAGCCCCTGCTTACTTGAAACACCATAATCAAGGCAACGTTTGCAAACTCTATATACATAAACTTTACAAAGCACCACCGTCCGTCTGGGCGTCCAGAACAATGGAGTCCCGCGGGCGACGCGGCAGCCGGATTAAAAAAAAAAAAAAAAAAACACCGCAACGTCGAGATGAGCCTCACCGTGAGATATTCGGTTGAGAATGCGTGCCGTCGTCTCTATCTTCCGTTAGATATACTGCCTCATTCAGAGAAGTGAAAGAGCCGTGGAAGCCCAGTGGTCAGGGTGAGCACTTTAGGTTTCATAGAGCTCGAGTGTCCTGATTTCGATATCCGGTGTCGGCACCACTAAAATTGTTAATAGCAATTTTAAGTGCTGGTTTTTGGAACATTCCGTGTCACATTCCTACTGTCTTAAGCTTCGAACTTCTTTCACCTAAAGCGATATAAGCTTAAAATTATTATACATACTTTCTCCCTAGGTTTTTGTTAATTGTTATATACATATCTTTATTATTTCTCAGACACGTAGGTTTTCTCATGTGCTTACATTATTCGTAAGGCGTAAATACACTATACAAATTTTTTACAAAAAAATATTCTTCTTTTCTAGTAAAACTCCAGCTTAATACTTTCGAAACTTGTAATCAAGATCGATCCGACTTCTTCTCTCACGAGATACATAAAATATCTTCGAAATAAATCTTGTTACACGCGAATGGCGGAAACAAGAAAGAAAAAAAAGAGTTGTCGGTGTGACAATGCGCCCCGCTACAAATCACTTAATGCCCCGCACGGGAAGAGTATAAATACCTTCTTAAGGCGCTCAAGCCGCGGTATGATTTGTTACTGGCCGTACCCTTGTAATATACAGGATGTTTTTTTTTTCATTTTAATTTTATATTTAAACTAAGTTTTGCATTGCATAGAGCTTGTTGATCACTGAATGGGTTTCTCTGAAGACACTAACGCCGGTATGCCATGAACTAAAGATTGAAGTTACTCATCACCGTAATGCACGCATTAGGGATGCTGTTTTCCGTCACAAGTACTAATGCTTATGGTATTATAAAATATGCAGTGGCTGTTTGATAGCACCATGGAATTAATGATTAAGTAAGTTAATGATTTTTGAAAAAAATATATATATAGCTGTGTGGTAGTGGCTCAAGAAACTCTGTCTCTCCCGTTCTTTCCATGCGTGTCGTGAGAGTGCACTAAGGGCTAAGTCTTAAAATCTCATAGCATGAGCAGATGGAGTATTATGTCAAAAAATAACAGACAAAAATACACGGACCGACTACAGTGCGAAGAGTTTGGGATTTCGGTCGCCAGCCAAGCGTGGCGATTATGAATCCTCTGAATGGGAGAGGAATTATTAATAGACTGATGAAGTAGACAGAATGGGGTGCTTAGCTTATAGTTATCGCGATTTTGTCGGGTTTTTAGTAAAGAATTGTTCTGAAATATGTAATAAAACATTCAAAAATTAATATGTAGCTTAAAACTTTGTTTTAATTGTTTTACGCAAGAATATCCGCCAATCCACTCCAGCAGAATGATTCGCGACAGCGAGGTAAATATTAAATGTTTTCGTATATTGGGCATACGAAGTAAAATCTAAGGCATCGTAAAATTGAATGATTGAAACCTTAAATAAACTCACATTAAAGAATCCTAAACACATAAAATGAAAAAAAAAACCTTTTTCATCTTTTGCCAAGACGTTCAGCCTTTATATTGCCAAGACGTTTCCACCAATTGACTTCCATTACACCTCTGAACATAATATATTAATATTTATCGTTTACGAGGGCTCTTTATATCTTAACCATGATACGAAACTTTTCAAAAACAACCGATACGTTTTCTGTGGTCGCTATTGCTTAGACGATTAAGTTCAAAGTCTGCTGATATTGTATTATTCAACGGAATACGAAATTTGTTTTTTAAAACCTTTAGCATATACAGATGCTTTTCCATGGATCCTTCTAAGTTACTTATAGAGCCACAGGGAGAATTGTTTTATCATACTTATTGTCACAAACTATCGACTCTCATTTATTTCTTACCGAGCTGATACAAACTAAGCTCTCACGACCGTATAGCCATTGCTGGGGTAGACAGAGGTCTAGGCAGTAACCACGCACTTTTCACCAGAGCTTATTTGGATAAACGTGAGAGACTAGTCTTTATGCCAACGACATATACGAGTAAATTGCTAATAAACAGGTCAGAACTCGAGTCTCTTGCTTCAGAAGCATACCCCATCACCACTTGGCTATCATGACTTATCATTGATAAGTATTCTGTTCTTTCAAACCGGAACACAACAATGGTTGAACAGCTGATTGGAGACAAATGGGTATGAGTATGGTACCTACTCAGACGACATCTAGATAGATAAGGTGGCTAGTGTAGTGTAGAAAGTAACTTCTTTATCAACCTGTTAATATCCCAGTGCTGGACACAGTCCATTAACATTTTGCTAGTGCAATTGCTATTATTGGCACATTTGGCAATCGGTTCTGTCAATCTGCTCTTTCCCCCATCAATCGGACACCATGAGATTTTTTTGGCATTTTCTCTTGACGACTTTTACACACGCCCATAGGTTGCAATGGAATGACAGATTCGTCCTATTTCAACAGACAGATAATTATCAATTACCAAAACAAATGCATCAATATATAGATTAAATGCAATATGTACAGTACGTTTCAAAGTTCCTCACCATCTAATACATCACGTCTATGAAACAATGGCGTAAGGGGACCGGCAGATATAATACAAACCCGCCAACAATACTGAGCGAGACGCCAGAGGAAAAAATACCGCCCGATGTTACGATCGCTCGAGAGATGATACTGTCGCGTAGACAGGGATTTATCTTATAACATTTTAGTTTTTAAATTATTAACAGTCAATTTAAAAAAAAAAGTAAAAAGCTGACAGTAGCACGAGTTAACTATGGTATCAGGATATCTAAACTACTTAAACGCGAGAAAATCTGTAAAATTAGTTTCATTTCAATGTGTTTTATTCGCGTAACAAGAATAAATTAATATGATATATGAAGATATATGACATTGCTGAGGTAGCTCAAGGGTTAGGGCATTCGCTCCAATTGCAGGGTACGCAAGGTACCTGGATTCGAACCCCGGAAAAAGTACCAGTAAAATTAATAAGTGCTATTTTGAGTGCAGAACTTGACGCGTGCTCAGCGGTGAACGGAGACATCGCGAGGAAACCTGCATGTCCGCGAAATAAAAAAGTATTTCGAGGACATGAGAAATTCGCCTACTCACACTTGAGCAGCGTGTCGGATAACTCCCGACTTCAAAGCCATCTCAAATTTTGGGGGTGCAGTGACACAGCAGTGGGACACATAGAGGCTGCTAATTTACTTCACTTTCATCAATGGAAATATAGGCCATGTAGAAATTTTGTAACTTGACTGTACAGATCCTTCGCGGTTATCCCAGTGTCCCGCGTAATCCGGCTCTTTGTCGTAAAGGGAGTCTGATGAGCCCTACCACAAGATCTCGAAAGTATTTCACAAGAACAAAATAATAATAACATTACAAGTTATATTTACAAATCAAACACAAACACGTGTGTGGGTACGCGCATTCACACTTCACATGACATTACACTGCACATCATAAACATACACAACATATTTACATTCTTATTGAGGCGTCCTTACATCTTTTATTTTTTATAGTACTAATCTTTTCTCTCCCATCTTGTTATAATTTGAACCACTGTAATGATCTCTGTTTCTCCTAACACAATTTATGCAATAATATTTAAATTAGTTGGCTCTTTATAACTTAAGTTTAAATACCAGTACCACACTAATACTAAATTATGGTCTAGTTTTTTCCGTGCCTATCTCAGACACCAGCCCCTCACACATCCTAGACTATGAACACACCGATATTTAAATGGATATAAATTTTTCATTAGATAATAATCTATGGTCTGTTTTAGTGGGGTGAAAATAAACAAATATTATTATTATATTATAATAACGTAGGTAATGTAAACCACCAGTGGATAAATTATATACATAATGTAATAAACACGTTAAATTCATACATAAACACAAAGATTCATAAGTATAGAAAAATGTATCCATGAGTTGCATTTGATCTAAAATGTTATGAATTTGTGATGAAATATGAAAAATGTTTGTTTTAATTTCCATTACAAATATCTTTAAAAAGTAGTTATAAAACACCGCCAAATTATTTTAGGTTTCAGAACTGGTAATGAAAATGACGACATGCGTTCGAAAACCGATGGTACGGATCTGTCGGGAGCTGATTGATAAAAATTATTCCCCGAGCACTGAATCAAAGGGTTTATGTCTTGCCTCGCGGCGCCCCGGTGACAAAAAGTCCAACATGTTATAGCCTCCCTTCGATTCTTGTGGGTGTCGTGCCTCAAATAAGCCGAATAACGACTTACGACAGATGACTTGTTAGCGGACTTTCTTTTTGAAATTTAATAAAAGAAAACATGAACGGACAGGAGAATGACGCAGTGGAGACATTTGTGTGTAGTGTGCAGAACTACCACTTAATATTATTTTTATATATAGAATCCGTATTTGTATATCATTTAAATATATTGATACTAATCCGGAATTAAATCACAACTCAGTAAGATAAAAGAGACCCATCTTGTGATGAGTTTTAAGATTAACGAACTGAGTCGAAACAAATTGGCTTATAGATAAAACAATGATTCTGACGTACCGCATCCCGTAAGTTGGAGTCGCCGAATTCTAAAACAAATTAAGTAATTCCATATTAAAGCGAATAGAAAAGGTTCGTTATATTCCTAACATTGATTTTTACAAGCTGAAGTTATGTAAAAATTTAAATCTATAATATATATCACAGATGGCGCTGTGGTCGAGTTTTTATGTAATTAAGAAATCAGTCATCATTCCAATAGGCGGAAATGGCAGAACAACGTCTACTGGGGCAGCCAGTTTATTTATATGTATACTTACATAGGTAAATAAACATATACTTCTTCATCAAAAAAAAAAATAATTGAGAAGAATTTAGTAGATTTCAATTAAATATAAGTAGTTTTACTATGTGTTTTCCTACTCTGAAGCAGCGTGGTCTCGCAATGGAGAAGAGAAGCCCCACACTGGAGCAGCGTGACGGACCCTTCCAGGCTCCAAAACCCTCGTAAGATATTTAAGAAGCAGGCTTTGCCCGCGGGCACTTACAGGCTGTCAACTACTGCTACTATATAAAAAAAAAAGTATTTTACTTTATAAATTAAAACGTAAAATAACCAACCTGCTCCGGATAATCCGGGCATACTTCTCCTGGTCACCACATCATCCCAATGTCTGCTGGAACATAGGTAGGGAGGGTATCGAATAGAAACTTTGTATCGAACACGTCAAAAATATTCTCCTTTTGGTTTGGATTTTTTGAAACATGGTCCCACTCCATGGTTTGCTCACCACGCTGTCCAAACGGCTTCCTGATTAGGATGGTGGACACCGTGCCGGTAGCGTACTACTAACATAGCACTAAAGATGCTGTTGTCCTTCACTAGTATGTGAAATTTTTGATCGGCATATTCGAGTTCGAGCACGAGTTCGAGAGAGAGATATTGAGGGTTCTGCCTTTTGTTTTTTTTTTATGGGAAGATGGCAAACTACTAATAGGTTCACCTTATTGTAAATGATCACCGTCGCCCGATTAATCCGGTCCCTCCGGCACATTTGAGCAGCAGCAAAAGGCAAAAGCCAGCACTTGGCTCTTCCACATACAAAGCATCCGGACCAGGTGACACTAGTTCGATCCCCTATGTGGAGGCCTCGTACCAATGACTTTTTGACCACCCTACGTATTGGGCAGCCGTGGTACCCTAGTGATTAGGGTCAAAGAGTGTCTTGGGTTCGATGCCCAGTAGCCGGCACCACTAAAATTGTTGATAGCAATTTTAAGTGCTGTATTTACCACGTGCTCAGGGGTGAAGTAAAAAACATCGTAAGGAAACCTGCATGTTTGAGAAATAATAAAAAAAAATATTTCGAGGATATGTGAAGGCCCCCAAAGCTCCAAAACCCTCTCAGAGACTCGAATTTGAGAAGGAGGCCTTTGCCCAGTAGTGGGAAATTACAGGCTGCTACTTTACTACTTTATGCCGGTGAGCTTAACGGTGAGAAAAACCCTGGTACGTTCCAGCTTCTCGCTCACCGTTCATTGTAACTCAATCCGTTGCGTTCGGAGCCATCACTTCTAAATTGCCGCCTGGCCTTTAGCAGTTCGGACTTCTTGGCCGCTGCGGTTTTCTTGCTCATCTCCGGCGTGACGCAATCGGGTGACGTAACGCTCCTGAACACCACGAGGAACGCCGCCACCACGGATATGGTGAACACCAGAACGAGGCACCCGATGCACACGTAGTCCGAGCCGATAAGCTTCTTTAACCTGAAACGGGCTTGCTTATTCGTATATCTCTTTGTCTTTGTCCCTCGATGGCATTACTATACAACTTAAATTACTGTCAACTTACTTAAGTCTTAAGCTTTAGCTTAATATAGTTCCATTTGCTACAGTGTTTTTCGTATTTGCCACAAAGTCAGTGGTGTAGAAAGGACCATAGCTTCGTGGGAAAGTCTATATTAGTAATAGTGAAAAAAAAACCTTTTTGAGGCACCGCGGAAATCCTCCAATTCACTTTGGAGCACCCTGGCGAAATACTAGCGGCTGCCGCGGCTTCGCCTGTGTAGTTAGATTTTGTCCCAAAGCGTAACTTAGCTCTTTTTATCTTTTATTTAGTCCCTTTAACTCTTTACACGTCTTACAAGAGTACTTCTGTTACTTCGTTAAGAAAACTTAGTTTAAGTTTCTACGAGAATTAAATATGGTTGAAGTAGAAACATAAAAACATTTTAAAACGAAATACGTGATTTTGACTTAATATTAAATCCAAAATACACATATAAGAGTTTTATTTATTAGAATATCAGTTTAAAGAGTGTCCTTATCGTTTACAGCCACGGTTCGGCGACTTATAGTGAGATTAGTATCAACACGCGGGTTCGCCTGCGTTAGAAACCTTTGCGCGGCTTTCAATGTATCTCCATAAGAAATTAAATCTACTTTTAGACATTTACTGAGACACTATACATTTCTTTAATGATTGTATAATTAGGTAAAAAAAATTGACAATCGACAAACGAATTCACGTTCGAATTTTCATTCGGTTCAGCCGTTTTTGCGTGATCGAATGACAAACATCCAGAAAGTTAGCTTTACATTTATAATCTAAGCGTGGTAGAGCCAAGCGGCAAGCAGATTGGTCGGCCACGGCCTCGCACAATACCGGCGTGAAGTAGACGCGTCTTGTGCTTCTGCGTTTCGTTCGGTGAGTGAGGTAACCGTAGGCTCGCATCCCCTCCCTATTCCCCTCCTCCTCCCTCCCATCTCCCAAATACGCTTTAAGACCGGCAACGCACCTGCAGCGTCTATGGTGTCGCAGATGTACACGGGCGACGGTAATCACTTACAATCGGGTGAACCGCTTGCTCGTTTGCCGCTGTTTCCATAATAATATTAATAGGATATCGCTTAAGAAACTCACGCGCATGACACGCACGAACACGTGTCCTCGGTCCGTTTCTTCTTCCCCGTGTCTTTCTGCAGGGAAAATTGTATTTAGTAATACAGCCTTGTGATGTTCTCAATAGATCTGCCATTTCATCTCAACTCGCGCGTGTGCTAAATCGACTTAGGGAATAAGTAGAATCTAATGTGAAGTTCGATAGATTGCGAGATAGTTCGAATTCAGATATTTAAGTACACTGCCAGAAATATGTTTCCCTAATAAGTTCGTCAGAACAGTATTATATATAGTTACTTGGTAGGGGTTTGCTCGTACTGGTAAGACATGGTACCCTAGTCGACAGGGGGTACGCTTTAATTTCATTGAATGCTAGTAAACTGGGTTCGATTCCCGGTGATCTGCACCAGATAAATGATCAACGGCAACTGTAGATTTTATCACGCGTGCTCGTCACGTTTTAGAAATAATAATATAAATATCAATTCGAATTATGTTAGGAAAAATCGGATGGTTTCTCTGCCTTTAGACGGTCGCCAGATACTAGTGTGCCACATGCAGGTATGGTGGGCTTTTGTTGTAAAATAAGATATATTCTGCCTTACACCTCTAGAGTAATTAATTAATTAATAAAGAGTTTTAAGCAGGGTAGAGCCAAGCGGGGACTTTTGCTGCTGCTCGAATGGGCCGGCTCGACCGTGTTGGGTACCACCCCCTCGCAGAATACCGGCGTGAAGTAGAGGCATCTTGTGCTTCTGCGTTTCGTACGGTGAGTGAGGTATCCGATGGCCCGCTCCCCCTCCTCAACCTCCCTCCCATCTCCGAATAATCCTTTAAGGGCGGCAAAGCCCCTACTGCACCTCTGGTGTTGCAGATATACGTGGGGGACGGTAATCACTTAACAAATACCTGATGGTAAGTGATTACCGTCGCCTAGAGGAGCTACAGATACGTTGCCGGGCTACAAGGATATTTGGGAGATGGAAGGGGGTTGGGTAAGAGGGAGTGGGCTTTCGCTTACCTCACTCACCGAACGTAACGCAGAATCACAAGATACGTCTATTTCAGCATCCTGCGATGCCGTGGTGCTACCCAGGTCGAGCCGGCCTATTCGAGCAGCAGCAAAAGCCGCCGCTTGTCTCTATCACGTATAAATTTACTATACGCATTAAACACAATTAAGATATCTCTTTATTATGGTCTTTAGTAATTTTAGATGAGAGCCGTGTTAGGCCAGCAGCGAAGATTGATGAAAGTGTGAGAAGCGAAAGACGTATGTCAGGAACGTAGCAAGTGGAAGGAGATAGTATCTGCCTACCCCGTTGGAAACGAGGCGTGAATATATACGTACATACACATACCGTGTTAGGCACGGATAGGTGGAGATAGGGGACGGGTCATCCACCGCCTTTTAATATGTTTGAGGGGGGGGGGGGGGGGGATACGTGGTACGAAATTTCCACACTTCCTCCACAAAAGAAGGTGTAGGCAATTGGCTTCAGCGCTTACAGTAGCGGATTCAAATCCCGCACAGATTTCGGAAAATAATTCGACTCAAAATTCTACTTCTCCTCTATTTTATTTATTTATTTTATTTAATAAAGTATATATCAACATATTTATAATGTTGTTATTTATAATGTTGCAATATATATCCTTTATATAATAGTTAATATTACTATGTAGTGTTACTATGTACTAGTAAAATAACTATCTAATACTAATCACTGGATTACTATCCCTCTGATTATCATCTCGCATTGCAGCTGCGTGACAGATCCCTCCCGGCTCCGAAACTCTATCATATTTTTGAGAGGAGGCCTTTGCCCAGGACTGGGCATTTTCAAAATACTACTTTGTTTGAAAGACGTACCCAAAACCACCAGCTCTCCTTCTTCTCGCTGTGATAAGGCTGAAATTTTAACAGTTTACTATGAGACATTGTAATATGACGGCTGCGTAATGACTACAGCGAAGTACTACTTCCCACACTGGACATTAATTTGGGTGGTCTATAAATAATTGTAACTGATCTGTTTGTCCATGGGCAATTTATGTATGTATACAGCACCGCGACACGGAATAAATTCGTACAATATACAGTTAAAAATTGTTTTCAATAATTATAAAATAAAAAACAACGAAAAAATTTAACTAAAATATTAATAAAATAAAATGTCAAAAATTCTAAACAAATTATGTCCATGTCTATGTAATGTGTTAAAATATGTCGATGTAATTTTTTTTTAATCATTTCTTCGATCATGGATTGAATCAAAACTAATAAGAAATAAAACTGGCAGAAAATCAAAGAACCTTCTACCAACGTGATTTGAAATTTAAATAAAAAAAAATTGTTTTAAATTTTAATTTAGTGTTCCAAAATAGTCAACAGCTTTTCATCATTAAAAAATGCCAGTAAAGGCGGTCTCCTTTAATCTTTATCAGAGATGTGTTAGTGTGGAATACGCCAACTCTTTCTTCAAATGCCTAGCACACAACGAGCAAGCGGCTCACCTGATGATGAGTGATTACCGTCACCCACGTACGTCTGAAACACCAGAGGGCTGCCGGCCTTTAAGGGTACTTGGAAGTTGGGATGTAGGATGGGGGAAAGGGGAGTGGGCCTCCAGTTACCTCACTCACCGAACGAAACGCAGAAGCACAAGATGCATCTACTTCACGCCGTTATTCTGCGAGATTGTCATACTACCCCGGTCGAGACCGGTCCATTCTGGCAGCAGTGGCAGCCGCCGCTTGGCTCTGACGCGTAGAAAAAAGTACTTACGGTACTCTGCATCCTATCTTGATTGTAATCTTTGTAAAGCTGTTGCTGAAGTTCGTGGACCGTCATCTTGGCTTCCTGGCTTCGCTTGCACCTTTCGGTGCTACTGGAGTCGCAGGATCGCTTTTGGACGATGGAATGGATGGTTAATGCAAAAATTGTAGCAGATTAGGTAAAATGTTTAACAATTATCATATACCCACTATAACGAATTTTGCTTCGTTTGTGATACAAACTAAGGACAGCATATACAAGTAAAAGCAACAACAACAACACAACAGGAACAAGAGTACTCTCTGCATGACACCCGAAATTCATAATAAACCTCCAAACGAATTAAAGGAGTTAAATTCAAATTTATTTAAGAAAATATTGCGCAATATATTGACTCTAAAATGTTATTATAATGGTAATGAATTTCCGATATTATTTGACTTATTTCTGTTTTCCAGTGTTGACATGTTTAATATTAATGATTATACAATTTGACAATCTTTAAGCGAAGCTAAAAATTTTTGCACAATCTGTTATATCTCAATAGAGTAGAGTATAGTGAACCAATGTTTAATTCACATCCATATATTTGCACACTCTGTTATATCTTAATAGAGTAGAGTATAGTGAACCAATGTTTAATTCACATCCATATATTTGCACACTCTGTTATATCTCTATAGAGTAGAGTATAGTGAACCAATGTTTAATTCACATCCATATATTTGCACACTCTGTTATATCTCTATAGAGTAGAGTATAGAACCAATGTTTAATTCACATCCATATATTTGTACACTCTGTTATATCTCTATAGAGTAGAGTATATAGTGAACCATTGTTTAATTCACATCCATATGTTGCACTCTGTTATATCTCAATAGAGTAGGTATAGTGAACCAATGTTTAATTCACATCCATATATTTGCACACTCTGTTATATCTCAATAGAGGTAGAGTATAGTGAACCAATGTTTAATTCACATCCATATATTTGCACACACTCTGTTATATCTCAATAGAGTGAGTATAGTGAACCAATGTTTAATTCACATCATATATTTGCACACTCTGTTATATCTCAATAGAGTGGAGTATAGTGAACCAATGTTTAATTCACATCCATATGTTGCACACTCTGTTATATCTCTATAGAGTAGAGTATAGTGAGCCAATGTTTAATTCATATCCATATATTTGCACACTCTGTTATATCTCAATAGAGTAGAGTATAGTGAACCTTTGTTTAATTCACATCCATATATTTGCACACTCTATTTATATCTCAATAGAGTAGAGTATAGAACCAATGTTTAATTCACATCCATATATTTGCACACCTGTTATATCTCAATAGAGTAGAGTATAGTGGAACCAATGTTTAATTCACATCCATATTTGCACACTCTGTTATATCTCAATAGAGTGAGTATAGTGAACCAATGTTTAATTCACATCCATATATTTGCACACTCTGTCATATCTTAATGGAGTAGAGTATAGTGAACCATTGTTTAATTCACATCCATATATTTGCACACTCTGTTATATCTCAATAGAGTAGAGTATAGTGAACCAATGTTTAATTCACATCCATATATTTGCACACTCTGTTATATCTCTATAGAGTAGAGTATAGTGAACCAATGTTTAATTCACATCCATATATTTGCACACTCTGTTATATCTCAATAGAGTAGAGTATAGTGAACCAATGTTTAATTCACATCCATATATTTGCACACTCTGTTATATCTCAATAGAGTAGAGTATAGTGAACCATTGTTTAATTCACATCCATATATTTGGCAAATAAATGATTATGATCATTATGATTGCTTTTTTTTTTTTCATTGCAGACATACGCAGAAACCTTTTCGACAAATTGTAAACGCCCACTTTAGTTTAGCTCATATTTAAGTGCTGCATTTACCACGTGCTCGGCGATGAAAGAAAACAGCGCGAGTTTCCTCTGATCTGCATGCCTGAGAAATTTAAAAAAAAATTCGAGGATATGTGAAGCCTGCCAACCTGTACAGGAGCAGCGTGGCGGGCCCCTCCCGGCTTCAAAACCCTCTCAGATAATTCAGAGGCCTTTGCCCAGCGGTGGGCACTTAAAGGCTGGTACTTTCCTTTACGTTGCAAGCTGGTAGGCGCTTGCTGTTCGTTGCTCAGGAGTTGTCTGGATAGATACCACCTTCTTATCTATTTCTATCAAATAGCAGTGCAACCATTGGGGAGTTCCGGTCCCAAAGGACTGGAACTGAGCGTCTATAACGAAAGGCTTCGAGGCATTCTATCTTAGTTCACAGGGCTGAGAAAGTATCTGTAACCTTCTTCGACTGGAGTCGTTTGCATGAGCCCATGGGTTTCAGGATGCAATCACCATCAGGTGACCTTGTAGTTCGTTCGTCAAGCCAACCTGATAAAAACTAAACAAGTATAAGGAGTCCGTATAATTACGGGCTGTGAGCCGTCTCAATCTTCAGTGAATCTGTAAATTTGTTCGATTAAATCTGGGTGGAGGTGTATGGACAGGACATATCCATGGGGGAATAGTCACAATACTACTATTGTTTCTTGTAGATTATATCACGTCCCGGTGAGATTGGCAGTTGAAATAAAATTGTAAATTTACCGCTCACAACTTAAACACCAAAAACCGATACCAGTGACTAATTAATTCTTGGATTAATAATTGCAAACACAGGTTACCTTATCACATTTCTGATGAGAACCAGAGTATGTCTTTCTCTTTCTGTTGTCCTGTCTCTCCTTCTTTATTAGATTTGCTTTTTCGGGATCGCTAGAAACAATAACATAATTAAAATTTCAAAACTCTGTCTGCTTTGATTGTTGAGATGAGGTAAGTGGAAAGTTTTCATAATTTTGTTTATAGATTGTTATAGAAAACCGGTTAGATAGAAATTGAAAGTAATTTATATGTATTTGCTTCTTCTACTGTATATTTTTAATAATTTTTGTCGTTGATTTGAATGTATGCCGTGGTTTTTATGTATATAGATCGTAAAACATTGGACCAAAAGTAACACAAGTAATTTCCGGTACTAGTTTCAAAACACACTAGTTTTCTTAATTTTTTTTTATATAAGTAACAAAAAAAAATATAACACAGACTAGTAGACGAAATAATAATTGTCTATGTAATAAAATTTCACCAAGGGGCAACAGTCGCAGGTACAGATTAAAAGTAATTAGTGTCGGAAACATTAAATGTATTGTAGAATCAACATTCTAGATGTTTTTTTTTTATAGAAGAAGGAGGAAACCAGCATGCGGCTCACCCGATGGCCAGTGATCGCCGACGCCCACGAATATCCGCAACACCAGAGGAGCTACAGATGCGCTGCCGGCCTTTAAGGGAGGAATAGGCTCTTTTCTTGAAGGTCCCAAAGTCGTAACTGTTCGGAAATACCGCTGGCGACAGCCGATTGCACAAAGTCGAAATTCGTGGCAGTAAACTAAAACCAATCCAATGTTGCATCTCTATAACAATAAAATGTATCTGAAAACTATAAATCTCTTACTTGTTATCTTTCTGCATGATGTCCTTGAAAATCTTTAACATAGGCGATTGTGTTTCCTTGTCCGATTGTTTGCTGCGGCTATAACAAATAACAGGGAGTTCTTTAATACTGCTATATTCTACTTTTACCAGCTTTATAATCCACTGCTGGAAGTGCTCCTCCTAATTGGAGGGTTAAGAATAAACGCCCCACTTGATCAACAAGTAGGCGATCGCAGAACCTGACACTGCGCACATTAGACGCTCATGGCGATTATGGCGTTATATGGGAGATGCCTTTGTTTGGCAGTGATTCTTAAAGAAAAAGGAATCAAATAGTTGGTAAATCCATCATCCCTTCATCACTGAATTTCAGTTTGCGAGTGCCATTAAAGATGAATTTCGTGGGCGTCAGAAATATCGATTCTAATTCGAAATCGATTACGAAAATAACTGATGAGCTCCAACTAATGGTATGACTCCATTTCTGCCGCTGAGTCATCTAGGTAGGTACCAACCACTACTTATTGCCAACCACTGTTGTACTACGCTGCCTAACGGATAGATACTTCACCACTCTATTTGGAAATAGTATTTTTTTTATGAACGAAATAATCAAAATAATATGCAAGCGTCATTTATCATGAATAGTTCACTGGCCTCGAAGAGCAACGACCTTTGTCGATGTCTGTCGGCGCGTCGGTGACTGCTACAAACGCGGACAGTGGACTGCGTGGATAGTCGATAAGGTCTTAAATCTGGGTATCGTTGGCCTTGTTAAATATTAGCTGTATATTGAGTCGAAATAACAAAAAAAAAATCCTATGACTAAACATACTTATGTAATTGATTTTTGATATTGAACCTATAGAATATGAGGTAATATTTAAGGTCGTAACGATCATTCTGTATATAGCAAAATGCGTTTTGGCAACCCGATTTTCGCCTTCCCGGGTGACAGACAGAAAGTTGACAGGCGGTGAGATTGCCCTGAGTTTTTCAAAGCTTTCCGTTAGTTACCTATTACGAAACCCACAGGGTATGTTTTTTTGTTTTTATTTATTATTGCTTCTACATGTTAAAAATAAAAGATAAAAGAGCTTACCTTTTATGACTTATTCCCATATTTCAAATAAATCAATTAATGGTGACATTGTGTTATGTTTAGTTTTACTTTTCTAACCTGATTTATCTCATTAAAGAAGTTTCGAAGAAAAAGTATTTATACGTTTTGCTTAGATATCTTCACATTTTGCTTTGAAACATAACCATAGATGTATTCTAACGATTGGCAGCGCAGAAGAGAAAAACTTGTATACGTGTACGTTAGAGCGAGATAGATGCAAAAATAACATTTACACGCTATCGTCCTTTATGGACCTGGGGTCAGATGTGCCCCGCTTGTTTTAGTAAAATTTGCAGGATAGTGCCTGAATAAAGTCATCCAAGAGATGAAACACACAAAATTATATATTTCACAAATGTGTATAATCTAAATATTTAACTGTCTAAATTCATCCGCTAGTTACAAAAGTTATAGATAAATGGGTTGAATAAATTATATCATTTAACCATAGTGTTTTAAATGCAATCGACTACAAGATTTAAAATAATAACAAATGTGTACGTGAATTTCGGCTATTCTTGAGATTATAAAGTACTTACACGAGACGTTTTGTTACCTTTTTTAGGCGCCTTTTCTCGGTTACTTATAAGACTTTTAATTATATCTAACAGAGCCAAACAAAATATAATGAAAATTAACCTATATATTTTTTTAGGTTCGGTAGGGAGTAATATTACTAAGCCTTCACCGTCTATCCGTCAGTCCATCCATCCATCCTACTCTACCTTCAAAGGGATGTATCTTTTAAAACCGTATAAGTAGAAATATATGTGTTATTTTGGCGGATATCCTAACAAATAAAAAAAGACCATAAAGAAAAAAATTAAGGGGATTCCCCGTTACAAGAAACGTGTTTTTTTAAGCATTTTTTGTCTTGCTCTATCGTGTAAACGGTAATGCATACTTGTGTCAAACTTGGTGTGTTTACACTCCAATTCTACGGTAAACCAACAAGTAATATAAACCAGTTAAGTGGGAGTTGAGCTCACACCAAGGATGCCAAACTGAATAATAGACAACACAACTTTTTGGTAAATACATAAAATTTAAGTTTTGTGTGTTTGTACGTAATTTTCGGTGAGCAAATCCCCTTCTGGAGATAGATCTTCTGAACGGCGAGTCTTTACTCTTGTGAGGTGAGGTGAGTAAGGATTATCGAAGCTCTTACGGCATCTGTAGATTGAAAAGAGGCTGGCTGATTCTTACACAACTGTCACACGGCTACTAACTAAAGTGATTATAAGAAAAAAAAAATAAAAGCAACGCAATTTTCGCGCGTTCCACCTTCGTTTTATAGGCATGCAACTCATGTCTCTAAAATAACCAATAAAACGTAATAAGAAGAAAAAAAAAAGGCATCCAAAGTATCACTCAACGAAATTGCGTGTATCCCTGTACCACGTTACGGGTCTGGGCGGCAATAAAATGATATTTGATGCGTTACTTTTGCCCCGGCGAATAATTGCCGGCACCGGTTGTGAGCGGCCCGTTGGGAATATACCAAGTCGCACTTAATGCGGGATAAAAGCAATAGACATTACTAAAAGATCGGTTATAAATATATTAACTACATACGAGTACGATGTGCAAGCTTATGCTCTATGGTTTGCCTGATTAGTCGATGAATACGAAAACTATTAGCCCGACGTGGGAGGATTACCCTTAGGTTACCTGCCCCAGCCCTGTGCCATCTGGGGAAGTCCCACATAAAATAATTCCGTGTGATGTTATTCATTGATAAAACTATGTTTCTTTACACATCCATGAGAAGTTCACCAGTAAACCAAACCATGCCGAATGTTAAAAACACGGTATGTTTTTTTTTGGAGCATGAAGTCATATGGAATTCCGGTAAAATATTTAGTGGCTTTCCATATAAGGGAACTTTCCCTTAGGTTGGAATCCATTTGACTCTACTTACTCTACTCTACTCTAGCTAAGCTTTAGGCGACCAGTTGCTCCAAATAAGCTCTGGTGAAAAGTGGAACACCACAGTATTGGGTATGCGGTAGTGATAGCTTATATTTTGTTTGATTGCCTGCGAGGCTTTGGGATACCGTAACTGGCTTTTGAATCCCAAGATCAATATTTGTATGACACGCAAAAATAAGTTTATTAAATAAAATTAGGTTTTCAGATCTGCTTGTGTTCGATCTCATCGCGTTAGCATCGGATACGGGAAGAGTCATGGTAGCCTAGTGGTCACGGCACTCACACAATGAGCGCGAGTGACCAGGGTTCGATCACCGATGCCGGCGCCACTAAAATTGTTAATAGCAATCTTAAGTGCTTAAACATCGTGAGGAAACCTGCATGTCAGAGAAATTGAAAAGTAATATTATTTCGAAGATATGAGAAGACAGCCATCTCGCATTGAAGCAGCAGGGCGGGCCGTTCCCGGCTACAAAACCCTCTCAGATATTCAGAGGCCTTTGCCCAGCTGTGAGCACTTACAGACTGCCCCTTTTACGGGAAGATGAAACATGCCTCTGCTCCCCTGAACGTTCCTCTGTGATTGTGCGTACACTTGCTTCGCCATAGATTTTCCCAACTATCAATACTTTAATATATAAAAACAAAAATAGTTGCAGGGAAGTGATGTAAAAGGGTTTCATTATATTAACCTGGGGGTTAGTTGCGAGTGAAATAAAGACACATGTAAACAAGTTTATGAGGACAGCAATTCCCAGTGGGGATGATTTCGGGGTCGTCCGTAACAGGTGTACCTACCCTACGCTCTAGTAGCGACATCTATCGTCCGATATCGACAACTCGCAGTGTATGTGTGAGAATGTTCACGGTGTTCACTAGAGGTTTAATGAATGTATTTGTAGCGTGCAAATCGTCGTTTCTTATTGTGACGCCCACATACCTAACTATTGATCCAAGGTTCCTGGGCTTGAATCCTACCCCGAGTCAATGTTGGTCTTACATATAAATAATTATTGGTTTTACGGATCTGGCTGTGCTGGTGTTGCGTCCCTAGTTTCTGACGCAGCATCTGACCCCTCAATGCTCAATCATATCATAATATTAAAGTATAGTTTCACTTGGTCCCTTTAGGTGCAGCTAAATAGCGGAGACAGCCCGAATTTCGGTACACCCATATCATCATCATCATCATTTCAGCCTATCACAAGTCCACTGCTGAACATAGGCCTCCCCCAAAGATTGCCACGAAGCTCGGTCCCGAGCCACCTGCATCCATCGGCTTCCCGAAGTACACCCATATGAGAACATACGACTAATTGAAGAATTCGTAGACGGTTATATTGAAAATGTATAAAGAAACTATATCTTTTTTCAGTCTTCTCTTTCTATTTTCAAATCGTGTTGAAATTATATGATATAGAGTCTCAAATAAAGATATACTTCAGTTAGTTAAATTATCTTTTATTGTTGTGTAATTTTTAATTTCAATAATTTATTAAATATTATTATTATTCAATCAATTCTTCGTCATTCAATCGTCAATTAAGTATCGTCATTGTTGCAACAGCTGCTGGAATAGTCCGGGTAGTGTCGCGGCCTCGCAGAATACCGGCGTGTGGTAGAAGCATCTTGTACTTCTGCGTTTCGTTCGGTGCACGAGGTAACCGGAGGTCCACTTCACCCCTCCCCCATCGCCAAATATCGCTTAATCAACCCAAAGGCGATACGCTTGACAAAAGGCGTCGGTAATCACTTACGATCTGGTAAGCCGCTTGCTCGTTTACTCTTATTACCATATAAAGAAAAAAAACTGTGAGTGAACTTATATAGGCTTATTAGCGGGCTCAGCAGACGTTTTTCTACCATTTCCGGTAGATGGCGCGATGAGTTTGTTTCTTGGGTTCCTAATTAACATAATTACATTGTCAAAGAAAGATTTTGGTCCGTTTAATATAGAATTACTTAATAACTTGACCAAAATGTCGACAGGACACTACAATGCTATGAACCATCGTCCCGACATAACAAATATACTTTATGAATATGACGTCAATCGGTCGAGTCCTTCAGAAGTTGCAGGATCACTTACAAAAGCTAACTAATAAGTTATTCTCGTATATAAAGATATCGTATCAAATGATGTATATATACGTATATATTCACGCCTTGTTCCCAACGGGGTAGGCAGAGAAAATCTTCTTCAACTTGCTACGGTCCTGACATACGTCTTTCGCTTCTTCCACTTTCATCAATCTTCGCCCATTTCACCCATACTCGTTGGTTTAGAGAACTCTTGACCTGGCCTTTTTTCAGAACGTCTCCCATTTTATCGTGAAATGTTCGCCCAGGTCTTCCTCTCCCGACCCTACCTGTTACACTCGCCTCATATATTGTTTCATCAACCTACTTTCATTCATTCTCTCCACATGTCCTAACCAGCTCAGCATCCCTTTCTCAATTTGTGCCACTACATCGTTTTTCACGCCACAACGCTCTCTGATCACGTTATTTCGAACCCTGTCGGTTATATTCACATCAATCATACTTCTTAACGCTCTCATTTCTACTGCATTTATCCTGCTTTCATGCCTCTTCTGCCATACCCAGCTTTCGCTTCTATATGTTAGTGTTGGTCTTATCGAATGATAAGACGAAGAAATTATCCAGACAGCAGCGCCTACGACGCTTGGTTACTGGTTACTGGTTTCGCAATAGGCGACCCACCTGCCAAGAGTGGCAATAAAGGCCAATCCCCATGGGACAGCGGAGTAAACTGATAACAGATCGTTTAAGAAGAAAAAATTATAAAATTAAATAGAAATGTAAATTATTTAACCTTAAATATAGCCAGAGTATGACAGGTTGCATAAGAATAAAAAGCTTTCAAATTAATGTAAAGAAATATAAAACATCAAAATGGTATAACCTTAAAAGTAGTAAAAGTAGCGAAATTAAATTTATTTGGGTGTCCCGACAAGATATTATAGGTGGCGGCAATAAACTCAGCCGGAATCGAATCTCCAACTTACCCTAGCCGCGCGAGGTCTGGACCCCGGGAAGATCATACGACGTCTGTAATTTATGACTGTCTGTCACTCACGTATTAGCTTGTAGGGTTGAACCGAAATCAGTTATTTCTTTTGATGTTTATAAGCTTCACTTTTGACAGAACGCAATCCCTACACGTGCGTTCGATTGGCGTAGTGGCTTCGACGTTACAGGTATACGAGATTATGGTGACATACGAGCTGACGGTGGCTAATGCAGCTTATGGACACCTGCAGACGAGTTCAATCGAAGAAAGTTACATATGCGTTGACACCCCTGAAGACTGAGATGGAACGCATCTTAGCCTGTAAATATACTGCCACTCTATACCTTTAAAATTTAAACATTATACTAATTGTTACACTGTTGATTGTCGGCAGAAATAGTTAATAAGGTTGTGCTTTCCTAAATAACTCCTAGATAGAGTAGGAGCCTGCAACTACCAGGTGAATGTTAAGGGTCTGAGAACATAAAACTCACACCTTCACTTCTTAGTAACTTGCGTACACCCGTAACCCTTGCTCACTGGTCATTATTTCCTCTGCAAAATGGTTGCCTGGTAGAGATCGCTTCTAAGCGATAAGGCCGCCAATTGTACCTTTGTGTATTTTATGTTTCTTTTTATTTTATTTTTTTTCCTATTTTTGCTAATTGGTGTACAATAAAGAAATGTCATTCATTCATTCATTCGCACCTGTTATCCCTCATGGTGTTGGTAGAGTCAGGAGACCAGAGATCGATGCCACGTGTGGAGGGCTTATGACACAGAGTACACTGTACACAGAGATCGCCCAACCAACGGTTCTAAATAAGTTGAAGTATCATATTTTAGGTGGGTCAGGAGAGGTCGTTCTTCTCATGACACTGATATCTTAATTTTTGTGATTTTAACTTAAGAATTAAAAAAAACACAACAATCTAGTAATAAGAAAAATAAAGAATCTATTGTTTTCATATTCTGTATGTACGGGTATGTAAAGGTTGTTTAAGTGCCAGTGAAAAGTGGGAAAAAAAAGAATATACGCCTGGAACTCTATCGTACTATTGTGTACAACGTGGCAAGATTGGTCAAATTACTATATATTAGTAATTTTTTTTTAATTTAAACTTTGAGGAAAGGTGCTCGCACCTACCCGTCACCGTCTGGTGATCAGCGTTGAAGATGCTGGACCGACTAAAAACCCCCCACCGGAAGATATGCTATTGGCCTAGTGGCCTTTACAGCTTCAGCGGTAGAGACTCGCGAGCAGGAGACCTGCAAGTTAAACTGTATGTAATGAAATGAAACTATTATATTTACAGATTTTATAGCGTTTAATTTTTAGTTAAGTTATTATTACTAAGATTTATATTAATATTTATTAATAATAGTTTCACTTCAAATGTGTAGCGTTCGAGAAAATACAAAAAATAATTTGTATTTATTTTCTGATGTTGTGACAGCCCTACAGTAACGATGTTTACACGGCTCACCTCGGCCGTTTAACCTCTTTCTTTATTTATCAGAGAGTCGCCGCGGCGCATTTACATTCCAAATACGTTGCGGGGCGCTTTCGAGGGTCCCCGGCTCCCGGCAGTCGTGTCAGACGGGTCACGCTCGGGAAATTCACTGAGCTGCACGGTTGTCGGGGTTCATTTGTTTGACCTGTCTTCGTTTTAGACGCAGCGATACATAAACGTACGAGATGAAACTAAAGAATAACTTTTCTATGTAACATTGGAACGACTAGCTAACACTGCACAGGATTATGTGGCTAGTGCAGCCCATGGGCACCTGGAAACGACTTCAGCACACAATCGAGGAAGGTTGCAGATGAGTCATCAACTCTGAGGACTAAGATGGAACGCCACGAAGCCCGAGATACTGGCTCTATGCACCCGTCAAACCGGAACACAATAGTGGTGGCATTACTGAATAGCTGTAGAAATAGCTAAGGGGTTGGAACCCCACGGTCTCTCATGATCCCAGACGACTCATATGCTAAAATTAATATGCTACCCATTTAGCGGAATGATTATTTGTACTATCGAAGACCTGAGTTGCCCGGATTGAAAAATGACAGTAGCCTCTCAGTTGGGAGGTATCTGATAATAACCAACGCCAAAGCCAAGCATGGTTTAGGAAAATCTTCCATATAGAGAAACAATGTAGGCCATATTCAGACAGAGACCTTAAGGTTTTGAACTAGTCTTTTAAAACATACACAATTAAATCCAAAGGATTCCCGTCTTAATCTACTAATTTATTCACCCCGGTTTTAAGGCCTTTCATTTTAGTACCAAATTACATTTAAACTTAGGGTTAACACCTTATCTAATAGAAAGCGAAATAGTATACAGCATTTCAATTACCGGCGCAAGGTAAAATCACCCGCGAACCAATATTGGTCCTTCTGCCCGGATCACTTTGAAATCCACCCGTTACGGAGGTGTCGTAAACTGGCTGGTTTACCCTAAAGGTCGAAATGCCTAGGGGCCCAATACCGGTTGTATTACCTTAAGATAAACATGGTATAAGTTAAACGCTGATAACAAATAAATATGAAGCTTAGCAAATTTATGTAGCGTACTTTGAAATGCTTTTTAGCGCGTATATTACGGCATAATTATACGTACAGTTAGATCTTACAGGTGGTAGACTCCTTCTATGCCTAGGCGTCGTCTGCGTAGTTACCACATTCAGCAGTGCCACAGCTGTTGTGTTCCAGGTTGAAAGGTAAAGAGAGCCAATATTATTGCAAACTGTCAGTCATTTCATCATATCCCACCTTAGTCCTCAGGGGTGATGACCGTCCTTCTATTGAAAACGTTTGCTGGGACCCATGGGCTGCAGAAGCTACTTCTATATATATATATATGTATGTATATAGCTTAGGAAGACATCTGCAATCTAAATTTAATAATCGAGCGAACTATAAATTGGCAAAATTAACAGCTGATAAAAAGTATAAATATCAACTGAAAGAAATATTAACATATCTCATCTTTTCGATTACAATTTTAAACAAAACTTTCAGAAGTAAGATTATAGCAGTTTACAGTTATTTTCGTCACAGATATGCGATACGGTTTTTTTTTTAAATATATAATAAATGTTATTATAGTTGAAATACAACATTTTTGGTCTTGCCAGGTTGACTCCCGGACTCTACGTCACCGATGGGAAGCAAGGTGATGGCGCATTCTTACACGGCTATCACATGGTCTTTATTTTGCGGTTACTCATACACAAGGATGTTAATGTTTATTAGACGCAAGGTAAAAATTAAAAAAAAATGCTAACAATCCCGCGCTAGTTGCGAACTATTCGCCAAACAAAAGCCAAGTGTAGATTGTTACATACGCTATCGCTCGTAACTTGTCCAATCGCTAATACGTCGACGTATCGATAGGTGATGCGATAGGATAGGAGAGACAACACGGCGTTTTTACGATTGTGTGCTTTTTATGTGTACGTAGTGTTCTCTGTGTGGAATGGTCAGTGAAATCGTTCATTAGGTTCTTAATCATCATCACCATTACACCCCCTATCACATGTCCACTGCTGAACACAGACCTCCCCCAAACATTGTCACAAAGCACGGACTTCCCGCAGCACTGTGCAGGTCGTCACTCCTACAGTTTCTAATAAGCGAATTTATATCGTGCGATAGTGCCAATGTAATAATCATTACGGAGCCTCCCAAAATTATTTTTGGGTACTGAAAATCAGTGAATGCATGTGTGGGTGGGTCCCGGCAAGACCTGAGCGGCATTCCGTTTGGAGTCCATACGAAATTATTATGATTAAAAAAAATTGTATAATATATTTATCTATTTATTGGTTCAATACAAAAGTTACATTTTAATAAACAAATGTAGGATGGGTACTCCAAATTTGACGGCTCGGTGGCGTAGTGTCTAACCGTTTAGCTGCGGCGCTCTGGGTCGCGGGTTCGATTCCCGCACGGGACTAGTATTTGTCTGGACTACAAATAATAGTTCCCGGTCTGGGTGTTTGTCCATGTGCAATTCATGTATGTAAACTGCCTCCGCGACTCAGGAGAAATTCCTACATCGGAAGGTAATGTTTTAAAAGAAAGAAAGAAAGAAGAAACAAAAGAAAAATGGGACTTCGGATCACAGGACAGGCCTCTGTCGTCAGGTTAGCCTCATTTCCAAAAAAAAAAAAAAAGTAAAAAAAAAAACATAGCGCCAATACGTAACGACGCGACTATATTCCGATCTTGTAATACACGGGCCGGAGATGAAAACAGCGCGTTACAGAATTGTTTACACCGTGGCTTACGCGTGCTTCGTAACATATCCAGGATTTACTCAGCATCCACAATGAGAGCTGTTTATTGTTATAGGACCTTAAACGCGAACAGGCATCGAAATAACCGCGCCTCCGTAAAGCTCGTAACCACAAATGTAAAGAGCCTTCGATGTAATCACATTTCGAATAGAGTGTTGTATAAAATAACCAGCGGCTATCCGTGGCTTCGCTCGTGTAGTCAGAAATTTTGTCCCAAGAGAACTCGATCACTCTGCGCGCGAAGGCCATATTTGCCAGTTTAATATTACAATATTACAATAAAAGTAATCCCACCATTGGAATCCTTATAAAATTTCCCAATGGAATGTTGTTGGAAACTTTGCTTCCTCACAGAGAATTGACCACAGTCTTATTTGAAAAAACGTGATTAGAAAAAAAAAACAATTCAAACGTCAAAATCAAAACAAAGTTATAGAGAAACAACCAACTTTAATCTCTATTCTACCATCTTTAAGGGTAGAAAATTACCATGTAGTCTATGGAATAAAAACATTTTCATAAATTGAAATAGCTTCAAAATATATCGTGGAATTGACAACCTCTATCTGTTTTGAATTCGGTTGAAAATCCGTGAAA
Source organism: Bhutanitis thaidina (assembly GCA_029286595.1). Lineage (NCBI taxonomy): Eukaryota > Metazoa > Arthropoda > Insecta > Lepidoptera > Papilionidae > Bhutanitis > Bhutanitis thaidina. The sequence goes on along the minus strand of JAGSMS010000021.1, from coordinate 4,465,446 downwards.
TTCCTTTTAAATTAAATTCCGTTCTCACATACATAAACTTTTACATACAAAGAATTTTATATAATAAGTATTAGTAAAGATAATAAACAATTTAAGTACAGAGTATAAACATTACGATCGTAAAACACGCAGGCTTCTTTCATTATAGCACAGCGATAAAAAAAAACTTCTAAATTCATTTATAATACGGAATAAGATATTGTATATTATGATAGGTCATTCTAAAAGTTTGAACTTAAAATTATACGTTTTTTAAATAGGGCTGCGTTCGGGAAACTACGTCATATCTTCTCATCGACTATACCCCAAAACCAGTGGGTGTTGCCAGTGATGACATACGGAACTGAGATTTGGTGCTTTACTGCAGGCCGTATGAGGAAGCTCAAAGTTGCTCAGCGCGCTATGGAAACGCCTATGCTCGGTGTTTCTCTGCGTGATAGAGTCTGCAACGATGATATCCGCAGCAGAACTAAGGTAACCGACATAGCCGTAAAGATCAGCAAGCTGAAGTGGCAATGGGCCGGCCACATAGCTCGCAGAACTGACAATTGTTGGGGAAAAAAGGTTCTCGAATGGCAGCCACGTACAGGCAAACGGAGGCCCACAACATGGAGTGATGAGCTGCGCAGTGTTGCGGGAAGTCGATGGATGCAGGTGACTCAGGAGCTTCGTGGCAATCTTTGGGGGAGGCCTATGTTCAGCAGTGGACTTGTGATAGGCTGAAATGATGATGATGAATAGGAAGAAGAAAGTAAGTACAATCACAGTTGTCTTTCGGTTTGAAAGGTATGGAGAGCCAGTATAATTACAGATCGAGTGACATTCAATCTTTGTCCTCAGAGGTGACAATGTATCTGTGTATGTTCGGATATAATCATTTTTTTTTTTTTTTTTTTGGGAAAGGAGGTAAAGGAGCGTGCGCCTCTTATATGCGCTGAGCTGGTAAGGCTGCGCTGATGGTAAGTGTTTACCAACGCCCACGTACATCTACAACACCAGAGGAGCTGTAGATGTGTTGCCGGCCTTCTAGGTTATTTGTAGGTGGTCGAGAGGGGGAGAGAATGGAGGTGTGGGCCGACAGTTAACTCACTCACCGTACCACTCCGGCCGAGCCTGCCAGTTCGAGCAGCAGCAAAAGCCGCCGCATGGCCCTACCAAATATAGAAACTGTTTCATTATATTCCCTGCACTACAGTAGTCAGGTTACTCTTATCAGGTGTATTGAAAGCTCGTTTGTCATCTCGATTCAATAAGATGTTGACAGCTGGGCACAGTTCTTTCGTTGGAATCGCTCTGAATCCGCTCTGACTATGCTGTTCTGGGGATTGTGAATTTTTTTTTTTTTATAGAACAAGGGGGCAAACGAGCGTGCGGCTCACCTGATGGTAAGTGATTACCGACGCCCACGAACATCCATAACACCAGAGGAGCTACAGATGCGCTGCCGGGCTTTAGATTATATTATATTACTTAAACATGTATCGATTTCTGTTTGTTTACCCATGTTGATTAAAACGTCGCCATTATATTTCCGTTCGCGTCGGCATGAAGCCGGGGCGGTATGTATTACAAATCTATTTCACTCCCCCATCGGTACAGTCACGCTCTAATTGTGCGGGGCCCGACAAGCGCTGGACGACATTATTCCACACTGAACATACGTTGCCAGACACTTTGACATATATAATCTGTGGAATTTTTATGGCTTTAAATGAACATTTTTCGGATGGAACACAACAAACAGATAGAGTTAGCAATTGTTTTAAATTCAGATTGCGTCAAGGGTGCGAATAAATTAAATAAAAAGAAATATAAATAGCAGAAATTTAGAAATCACGGGCATATTGTATTGTTTGTTTTTAATATATTGTATTATAGGAATGTTTAGTATTTACTAAAACTAGATAAACATTTAAGCAAGATTTATTAAATAATATTATTAATGCTTGTAAAAGTCCACTGCTAGACCGTGTACCATCGTGCATCATGCATCGAAGCTTTGCCAGCACTTACCACGCTGGACGGTGACGGCTCGGTGAGTGGTGGCAATGCCGTGAGCACAATACCACTCCTGGCAACGGTAACTGATACAGAATTTAACAAATATGGAATTATTAGCAGGCATTACTTCACTGATATTCACTTCAAGTCAATCGAAAGTCAGAATCTCTTCGTGAAGTAAATAATAACCCGAGTAAGTTTTTGCATGCAAAGCATTAACCCGGTATGCACCAAAAACTAAATGTATAAAATATCTATTGCCAAATGTACAGCGGCTATCTTCTAAGGTTATTTTACAGAGTCACATTTTAGAATTTATTGATGAACTTTAGTTTAGTTTAGTTTAGTTTTAACATTTCGCTTCTGCGACCTCACATAGTGCAATACTATTAGATGTCTTATGATAATTCATGGTGTGTTTGACAAATGAAGTCTTCACAATCGATTACTGTCAAGCAATCATAGTGGGTGGTCCTAGGATGCTTGACGGGATTGATTATGGTAACCTTGCTCCAGTTTATTTCAATGGAACATTAATTCCTTTCTCCAAAACTGTGAAAAATCTAGGCATTCATCTGGACCAGTCATTGTGTTGGGAGACTCAGGTTGCTGAAGTCAGCCGGAAAGTCATTGCCACCTTACGTTGTCTATATCGTTTGAAAAATTTCTTACCCTTTAAAACTAAGCTTTTGCTCACTCAATCCTTAATTTTACCCATTATGGACTATGCAGATGTGTGTTACCCGGACCTATCCCAATCACGTCTCGATAAGTTGGAGCGCCTTCTTAACAACTGCATTAGATTTATCTTTGGTTTACGTAAATATGATCACGTCTCTTCTTACCGTTTCAAGCTTAAATGGCTTTCTATTCGTCAAAGGCGTAGCTCTAGAATTCTGTGTTTATTGTATTCTGTATTAACTGATCCTAATTCTCCTTCTTATCTTAAGAATAATTTCCAATATCTTTATTCTGCTCATGACAGAGAGCCTCGTTCCATAAATCAATTTAAGATTCGAGTTCCACAACATAATACAGGATACTATAACTCTTCTTTTACTGTTCAAGCTACACTCCTCTGGAACGCCCTGCCCGATAAGATAAAAGCAGCTCCTAGCAAGAAACTGTTTAAGAGTCTACTTCGTAATTACCTAACAGAATAATAGATCATTGACAATATTCGGCTTATCTATTTTAGATTTATGTTATATATTTATTTAAGTATTCTTTTATATACTTGTATACGTATTTGTGTATTTTATGTTATAAATATTTATTTAATTATATAGTTTATTTATATGTACTAATCAAGTTATTTTTATTGGAGTTTTTTTATTTTATTTTTTTTATTTTTTGTTTTATACCTGCCAACTACCTTTCACCATAACAAGGGTTGACTGGTAGAGAATGCCACTTGGCATTAAGTCCGCCCATTGTAACCTTAAGCTTAAGGCAATAAAGAATAAATAAATAAATAAATAAATTAGTAACAAACGAACACGCTTATTGAAAAATTATCTAAAACATCAGTAACAAATTGCAACTGCATTAAGACATGCCGCATAAAGCCATCCAAAAAAGCATCGTAGCAAAATGCTCAAAGCTTTTAAAATCCATTTAGCGGTAGTCTGCAGCGATTGTGGAACGAATATAAATAATGTGTTACACTATCGCAAATACGGGCGATTTCCGAGAACTGAACGATTTCGGATTTATGCCGGTTTATTTGTTAGGGAAAATAAGCTCATTTAGTCGTCCGGCAACAATTAATTGACACATTTTAAATAACGTCCTCCTATACTATGGTGTCTTGAAGCTTTAACTGATTTTGATTCGACTCAGTCCTCTGTAACGGTTATAAGGTTTATAACAAAGGTATATATAAACTCAGCGACACGTTTCGTCCTCAGGTAACAAAACGAGACTGCAGCGACCGACAATAGAAAAGAATTCCATGCGAATTCGCCGAACCCAAATCCCACAGACTAGTTACTATCAGCGTCACTAGTGCAAAGGGTACCGGCACTGCGCTCACTCCCGTGGTGAGTAGGGTCATGACAACTTTTCGGTATGGTATGGCGGCAAACGATCAAGCGGTTCACCTGATGGTAAGTGATTACCGTTGCCCACATACATCTGCAACACCATAGGTGCTGCAGGTGCGTTGCCGGCCTATAAGAATATCTGACGTAACGCAGAAGCACAATACATCTCTACTTCACGCCGGTATTCTGCGAGGCCGTGGTACCAACCCGGTCGAGCCGGCCCATTCGAGCAAAAACCGCCGCTTGGCTCTACCACGCTTATATCTTTTTTTTTTTATTTATTCATGTAAACACAAAAAGGCATGAAAACATTAAAACATATTATTAGTACAAGGGTACTACTTATTCCATACATTTAAATTTCTTCCAGCAGACCCTAACAGGAAATTTTATTGAAATGGCAAACTTAGTGCGTACTTTTCTTATAAATAATATGTATACAATTAAATAAATGAGATTACATATAATTAAATATAATATACATACATGCATACACATTCGTAAATATACAGTATATATTCCATTAACACGAAGCGATCTTTAAAAATCATTGATTTTTTTTTATTGGATTCGAGTGACAAACGTTCTTGCAGTCCACCTGCAGCTCCACAGGTGTTGCTAATGTACGTGGGCGTCGGTAATCACACACGATTATCGAGGTGAGCCACTTGCACGTTTGCATCCTTATCCAAAAAAAAAAAAAACATAATCTACTCTTCGACGTAAGAAAGTTAGTTGTTAAATGTAATTTTTTTTTTTTTCTATCTACCACCACTACGCAAAGAGGTTCTAATGACAGAGATGATACAGGCGAAGGTAACTCCGTAGATATACCCTTTGTTTTTTTTTTTTTTTCAATAATTCAGTACTGTTGTCGTCAGCCAGCGGCCGAATTGCTTGCTCTATGACAGTCACTTAGACCGTTGATCGTGTTCACAAATACTCAACAAACTGTTGTTATCATTGTAGTCTCTTTAAAGTAAAGTAAAGTAACAACCTGTAAGTGCTCACTGCTGGGCAATGATGTCTCTGAAATATTTAAGACAGCTTCGGAGCCGGCAAGGGTCCTGCGCCACGCGTCTCCACAGTGGACTTCACACGTCCACGAATTGATACTTTTGTTATTTCTCAAAAATACCGAAATTGTTGTACCAAGTTTCTGGTATATTGTTACAGTGATCAGTAAGTTCAGTAAGTTTTCGGATTGATCCCAGCTGCTGAATACCCATCGTACATCGCGACAGAATTCGAAGTTCCATCGATACCACCTTGATGGTTGGCATTGCACCACAGTGCGTTTTAATCGAAGTTTTCTGCCACACACTTCGACTTTGTGGAATCAGCTGTCGCCAGCAGTATTTCCCAACAGTTACGACTTAGGGACCTTCAAGAAAAGAGCCTATTCCTTCCTTAAAGGCCGGCAGCGCATCTCTAGCTCCTCTGGTGTTGTGGATGTTCGTGGGCGTCGGTGATCACTTACCATCAGGTGAGCCGCACGCTCGTTTGCCCCTTCTTCTATAAAAAAAAAAAAAGTAATAAGCATTGGGCATTTTGAAAAAAAATACTACATAACCCTATGGAATTGAAAAGAACAGCATACCTTACCTTACCTTAAGGGCCTGTAAACAATTTGAAGCATATCCTGCAGTGTAAGACGAATCCTCCATTATGGGTGAGACGCCCAGATAATTGGGGATGATTTCCTGTAATTGCCACGTCCGGTGAACGGAATGGCATTCGCGGGACCAAACACCTCGCACCTTACACGGTGCTGTCTTACATCGGTCTGCTTCATTTTAGTCCGTTAGTATTCGAGATGCTTATCCCGCCATCTATCGGAAGCCGTTGCTGTTTTCAAGGCTTTTCCCTTAGTGGCCGACGACACCCTCCCAAAAAGGGTGGTAGATTCTTACGTCTACACCACAAGGTAGCACAGCGTGGTTGTTTAATTTTTGCATCAAGTACAACGAAAGCACTTTTGTTTATCCATTATTTACTATATTCAAGAGGAAACCATCGCAAATCTTATTTATTCTGCGTTACGTATTTTGCAATCGGGTAAAATAACCTGTAATTGATCTCTTTATTTATTTAACTTCATATACATGAGAATGTATATAGGCGGACTTAATGCCAGAAGCATTCTCAACTAGTCAACCTTTGGACGATGCAGAGATGAAATGAAGTAGGTGTAGGTGATAGAATAGAGAGAACTGAAGAGAGGAAAAAAAAATTTATAATAAATGTAAATCTCTCTTCAAATCAACTTTAGATTATTTTAAAGACTGTTTCTCATATACTGTTCATATTGTAATAATTGCAAGGAGTCGAAGAGTGATATATCATTTCGTCCGGCTCAAGTCAACTACTCCTGAATGCAGTGCACCCTACAGACTCACGGACGAAGCTCTGGCCATCAACTGATGGTGGAGAATACATGCCACTAACAGGAACCCAAAACCTCACAAACGAGTGATGGAGGGAATAATTTTTAGTGTGAATGAAAACAACCTAAAAACAAAAAAAATATTGAACAATGTAATACAAAATCACGTCTGTAAACCCTCAAGGTCTAGGAAGACAAAGTTTATGCCTTTGACAACATAATTATGACTTAAATTATCTACACTGCCAGTTTATATTATAGTACCTTGTAATCGCAGTGTAAGGATAGGCCATTTCTCTACTGCCCGTGGGTGTCTTAAGAGACGAAATAAGGAAAAGCCTTTAAAACCTCGACGCAATCTCCGGTAGCAAGACTGGTTACAGCCCGCTATCCATCACCATGCTATCTACCAATAAGTCGAAATGTTAGTTGCGAAAGCCCATTTGATATAAACAATCACAGCATACCCTTATGACCTTTCGAGGTATTTTAAAAGTTTAAAATTGATGTTTAAAAAAACTTGCTTAAAGGGGCTAACATAAAAGAGCGAGCGACGTCAACAACTAGGTCCTTTACCCCAATAATATAATGAGATTCGAATTTAAACATCTGTTCGCGATTGGATTAAGTTATTATGCCGCTCGACGTCCGCAACCGGTGTCTCCACCCTATCGCGCTGTCTTAAGAATTACAATGCCCTTTGTTTATAGAATTACTTACAAGGTAAGTTCCCGTTTTCACTTGCTATCGTAGAGTTTGAGAACCAAATTCAGTTTTTCTTCATATAACTAACGCTCATAAATGTGATATATTAAAAGGATTGCCCTAAATGTGACTTAAAATTAAACTTTTTATTGTTGCAGCAGCAGAGTTATTTTTTCATTTCTTTTATTTACGTGAACATTTGAAACGATTTTTTTTCGGATTTTATCGCGTTTAATTTCTGTTTTTCAATTCACGACGTTTCGTGTGCTTTTCTTGAACGTGTGATCACGTGGGGACTGTGATGTGAGACGATTTGTAGTCATATTTAACTCGGGCTACCTTCAGCTTTAAGCGTCGGGAACATAAAAAACAATAATACTCGATGAAATCCGTACATAACAGATTTAACAATTTTCTTCTCATATTTGCTCCAACGGTGGTCGGCGGGATTTGATTTTCTACCATCAACTCTGACGTCAGAGCCTTGTTTGTTTAAAAGCGAGACACAACGTGCAAATGAGGAAGACCTTTGAAAAAAAAAGATGGTATATTCCCCTGTAAACACGCGATACCCTAAAATAGTAATAACAAAACCTAATCATAGTTTTTAAAATAAATTCAATACATAATTTTTTTTTTAAAAACATTAACTATTCTATTAAATTATCACGCTAACAGTCCTGACCAAAGACCTCCTCTCATTAAAGTAGCAGCCCGTATGTGCCCACAGCTGAATAGAGGCCATCTTCCCAAATATCTGAGACGTTTTTGGAGCCAGGAAAAAAAAAGCAGCACTGAAAATTTGTTATTTTGGGTTTGTCTGTATGTGTGGGGTACCTCTCCGGAAATTTCGCTAGGTAGTAGGTTTCCGCCTTGGAGCCGTAAAACGTAAAAGTAGTAAAGTAGCAAGTAGCCTGTAAGTACCCAGCGCTGGGCAAAGGCCTCCTTCTCAAATACCTGACAGGGTTTTGGAGCCGAGAAGTTCCTGAATATTTTTAATTATTTCTCAGACATGCAGGTTTTCTCAAGACATTTTCCTTGCCCGTGCCCGTGGTAAATGCAGCACTTAAAATTGCTATTAACAATTTCAGTGGTGCCGGCCACCGGGGATCGAAGCCAGGTCACTCGCGCTTGATGAAACTCTCCCTAACCACGAGGTTACCACGGCTCCTCTCCTTATATGAGAGCATTTCGGCCCCGGTATGTGCCCTCCATGCTGCTCAATCATTTTAATTCTGTTTAAAGATTAACGTGGTAGAGTCCAGAGGCGGCTTTAGCTGCTGCTCGAATGGGCCGGCCCATTCAAAGCAAAAGCCGCCGCTTGGCTCTACAACGTTTAAAAGTTAAATTATTTTTCGCTTTTTGTTTTGTTTACATAGAAACTTTATTTTACTTTAACACCCTGACAATATTTAATTTTAAATAATGTATTTTAAAACGCTGGCATACCTGTAATTTAAGTGTAATATTATTTTTGTCATGATATTCTTATTAAACCTTAGTTAAACATTCTAAAATAAAAGAAATAAATAAACATGAAATTTCGTAAATTTGTTTTAAAAATTATTGTAGTTTTTTTAAATGTTAACTTGAAACGAGTTATGAACGATTCGGACAATGTTCACTTTAACTGTTTGTAAGATTATACACCTCCCTCCAAGGCCGATAACTGCATACTTACTCCCCTACCCCCCTTTTGCCTCCTCCTCCCTTGCAATTTCTTCTAATCCTTTCTCTGATAATGATATGCCGAGGAATCATAACGATACGATGGATTTTCGTCCATCACTCAGTCAATTTGTGGTTGATTGTTGTAGTTGACTTTCACAGAAATGGCACGGATAAGAATATTCTTCCTCATGCCGCAGTCGATCTACATGATAGATTAATTTGTTACATACGGTTAAAACACGTTTCCCACACACACATAAAGCAAAACAGAAACGCTGCGAAGCTTTGTATTTTTCACAACGTCACTGTTAGGTTTTTTCTCTTAATCACTCAGCGCTTCCAACAAAATATGAATGCGCTGAAAATCATGAGATATTGCTTTTGAAATACGGCCCTTTTGCGACCGTCACAGATTACTTTGTGTGTGAGTAAAAAAAAAAACACGATGTCTCTTTGTCTGGCCGTCCATCAGAACGTTTGTGACTAAATATTTTTCATTGATTGACGGAGCTGTTGTTCGGATTTGAAAGCCTTCGTGAAAATTAGAATATTTGATGTATTTTAAAGTGATATTTAATAGAATAAGTTAAAGGTGCGTTCACCATGATGTCTTGTATTATTTTCACACACATTAGTGTGTTCTGTAACCTGTTAACCCATATTGGTTGCTTGGTTAAAAAATAGCGTCGTTATTTAAGAAGCGTTGTTAAAATTATTTCCAACATCATGTTATCCACGCTGAAGGAAATATCAACTACACGTGCAAGTTAACAGACAGACAAAAATAGACTAAGACTTTTTTTTATGGGAAAGGCGACAAATGATCAAGCGGTTCACCAGATGGTAAGTGATTACCGTCGCCTACGTACATTTGCAACACCAGAGGTGCTGCAGTGTATTGCCGCCCTTTAGGGGTATTTGGGATATGTGAGGGAGGTTGAGCAGGTAGATGGGTAGTAGGAGTGGGCCGCCGGTTACCTCGAAACGCAGAAGCACAAGATGCCTCTATTTCCCGCTGCTATTCTGCGAGGCCGTGGTACCAATCCGGTCGAGCCGGCCCATTCGAGTAGTACCAAAAGCCGCCGCTTGGCTCTACTCACTTTAAACGGCTACTTCCCGGCAACAAAACCTCTTTGAATTTAGAAGGCCTATGAAAGCTAGAGAGACCTAATGGATTTAATATGCAGTTACTTTTTTAGGTGGCATAAATTGTACTGAAATTTTTTTCTGTCTCTATGCAACAGCCGTTTTCTACTACTACTGGTATTGTCGACTGAAAATATGAAATTGCCTTGCGAACAAGTTTCCAGGGGTTCCATATCCGCATCCGCATGCGGAAGAATTGTGTATAAAATAATTTTTGTACGTCGCTATGCACGACGTCATCGGACGTTTTAAACTTCGACGCCTTCACTGGGATCCGCTACGGCGTAGCGTTTGTATCGTCTATGGCTACGACTCTCCAATGTGCTACGAATATTACGTTGCATATTTGGTGCTGCTACGATATGGAAAGCTTTAGCAAAATCGGTGTCAAAAAATATTGCACCCTTATGAGTGACGAACGAGGCTCAGGTAGATTGACCGCGGAAAGTCCTTTCTAATTTGTCAAACCTAAATCCCACAGAGTAGCATCTCTAGTACAAAGACGGTTGGGTACCGGCGCTGCTAGGATTGTGTCCTACTGCCAACCGTGATTAGCACGGAAATATCTTTCATGCATGTCAGCTTTTCGTGTGGGTTTAATTGAAAAGGTTTATGTGCAGCCGTGGATATTTTAAGGCAGATGTAGGAAAGCCCACCGGGCTTTTCCAACATAATTACGTGGACATTCCCAATAAATATATTTGATATAAGCGTAACTCTTGGGAGGTAGGATTATCTAGTCTGGGTGGTAGGCTGCTTCTCTGCCCAGGAGTCGTCTGGGTAGCTACCACCCTCTTACTTATTCTGACACCAATCAGCAGCGCAACCATTGTTTCACTGTGAGTTCCGGTTTGAAGGGGTCAATTAACACGCTGTGGGGCATTCCATCTCAGTCCTCGGGGGTGATAGTACATCTTTAACCTTACATTGAAGTTGTTCGCATCTACTCATGGGATACAGTAGCCTTTTGGTCATCTGTGAGTTTCTTTAGTGCCAATAAAAAAAAATTTTAAAATAATTGTTGGTCACCAACAATTCTAATACTTAACGTAGCAGCGTCTGAATGTCCAGCAGAGCCTCGTCCGATTGTCATGAGCGTGGAGCGTGGTCACATGGTGTAGGGGAGATTGGCCTCTGAAGAAAAAGCTGTTATGCTCCCCCCTTACACCCTTTCTTAGGAAGGTTTCTTAGCGCTTTCTGTATCGTAGCATATTCTACGTTATTCTACGATACATCCGTAGCACATTGATAGTGCGTAGCGGGGGTCAATGCCGACGGCATCGCTCAAATTGTCAAAAATGCCCGTTTAACACGAGCATGATGCTCGGCGATGAAGAAGAACATCGTAAGGAAATCTGCAAATCTAAGAAATAAAAAAAAAAAAAATTTTTCAATCGATCTAGACCAGGGATTTCTCTTAGGCTCTATAATTATTAAAAACACATTGAACCATTCCACTGGTTAGACCACTTTCATTCCTCTAAGGCAAGGATAGCCGTAAACGCCACAACGCACCATGGACCGAACACCAAACGTGTAGATCCCAGGCGCCTCTTGTTTGGGGCCTAACTCTGTCTACCTCTGTAAGTGACCCCTATAAATCCGTTACGTACCTCGTATGATTACAATCATACATGCAGTTTTCCTCAGAATACGTTCCCAACTTTCACCACTGAGGTAAATTCAGCAGTTAATATTGAAAGGGACGAAGCCAAATGACTCTATCTCATCTTGTTCATCGATCTATTGAAGACCACTGCTGAACATATGCCTCCCCAAGACAAATTCGGCAGGCATTTGTTGATTGGTTTGTCTTTATTCACCACGCTGGACAAACGGGTGGTTCAGAGTAAAGTCGCTACTCTCGTTCTAGAGCTGCTGATCCCCATCAGAAGCCTCTGGGATTTGGGTCAGCAAATTCGGAAGGATTTTCCACTACCATTCGGATGCCATGTTACTCGCGTACTATGAAAATTTAAACAAGCGACCAAAATTTTATACGCCTTAGAGCCAAGGGGCGACTTATACTGCTGCTCCAATGGGCCGGCTCGGTACCACGGCCTCGCAGAATACCGGCGTGAGGTAGAGGCATCATGTGCTTCTGCGTTTCGTTCGGTGAGTGAGGTAACCGTAGGCCCGCTCCCCTTCCCCATCCCCTTCCTCGTCCTCCTACCCATCACCCAAATACCTTCAAAGGCCGGCAACGCACCTGCAGCTCCTCTGGTGTTGCAGATGTACTAGGGCGACGGTAATCACTTACCATCAGGTGAACCGCATGCTCGTATGGCGCCTTTCCATTAAAAAAAAAGAAAATCGATACAAAAATGCTGATCCCAAATGGCAGAAACTAGTCTAGTAGTAGACATCATAACGTTCGAGGACCCAAGATCTCAGCATCACTTCCATCGAATGCTCTCCAGTTGTTACTGGCGTGTTCCAGGAAAGCGCCAAGAATTAAATTTAAATGTCTGATGATGACGAAAAAAAAAATTAGACGAACTTCATAATTGCACACATTTTTAATTAAACTTACAGTGACATCTGTTGTCGAGTAGTCAAAAACAGCTTAAGCAGTAAAAGATAAAATGGAAATTTATTAAATTATAATAAATTAGTAAATAATTTTAATTTGGGAATGGAAGACAAAATACTTTCGTCAATTCCACATGCAATAAAATATTTTTTTTAATAATGGATTCCAGCACAGTTGATTCTACGCTTGATTCTACTAATTTTGTTTTTATATTTAAATTATATATTATTCAAATGTTTATAAACTATTTTTTAAATATTGCACTGTAGTCTTTTTAAATTATTCTTAAAACTCATGTTCCTGTACTGCTATGACCGCCATCTAGGCAAAGCTAATGAACAACTATAAACAAATGCAGTGATGTTTTGACAAAGATTAACTCAACGCATGCTAGATGGCAGTAGAAGTAGATTTTTAATAATCTTTCTGTTATAGTGTATGAACAAGCAAAGACAAATTTGGACATGAAAATATTTGGACACGTTGTTCTAACCGATTCCGGCTAAAGCGACATCTTTCGATCAACAATTCCATCAGTGGCTATTGCTTTATCGAATGATTTTTCAAAAACGCAGAGATTCCAACTCTCATACACAACACTAAATTTTTTCATTCAACCTTAAGGCTAAATTCCAATTTTTAACTAAACAACAACTCAGTTCCCATGTACACTTTCATACCCTGTTCGGGTAGAACTTGCAAGATTTTTACAAAGGCTGTGATTTCAATAACTAACTGTAATGTCATAACCTATTTTCGTGAATTGACTTCTGCAAATAAGAGGAGTTTAATCTTTAAAAAATTACGGATTTTCATATGCATAGACTTCATCCCCTTTTTACGATTATAATGCTGAAAAATATTGTTCCTATTTTATTTTTACGAAATGTCAATTTACATGTTTTTAATACGAGGGAAAAAAACTATGAAAAATACTGATGCAAACTAAATATTTTACCCAGCCTTTACGGATGGTAACTAATACTTTAAAAAACGACGATTTATTATTAAAAAAAAAACGGTCTCTTTTTTCTCCGTTAAGCGATTGTTTTCCAAAAACAAAACACTGAAACTCGATGTTCCTGTGATTTTCATCTTAAAGACAATGTTCATAATTCAAAATTAATTACATTCTCATTCAATTATCAGAATCAGACATTTAGGACATGTTCTTTTGTATACACATAGAAGATATTATCGGTGGTTTTGTTTAGTGGCGGCGAATCACGTCCGAGTTATCCGAGATCACGTGAACAAACATTGTATAATAATATTATAGCTTTAATTTTAAACAAGTCTATGCTAAATATTTGTACCTGGTGAAGTTTATAAAGTTAGCAATTGGCCTTAAGTGGGACGAACGCTGCTAATCTAAAAAGCTATTCCCATTTGTGAGGACAGACGGAAATAAATTTTAAACTATCGTATGAAATTCGCGTGGGTCGTACGTAACTTCTTACCGAGTTAAAATTTCTTTTAATCGAGAATGCCATGTGAGATTTAACGTCAATCATGGTGAATAACATCTTAACGACTGCATAAGACTGGACTTGTTTGCTGGTTTAATGTTTAATTAGTGCAACCGTTGAAATGGACAGACTTTTTCTCAAGTTCTACTTACTCACGTACTATTTATAGATTGCGTCATTCACAATATTATTACGCAATATCATTACAAATAACATTCGCAATTTTTTTTTATTTCATTTTAAGGTTAACTTTGCATTAGGGATTTGTGAAACGGATAACACACGGTGATACGTAATAATGTAGACGGGGTTTTCCCCGAGTATAAAAAAATGCTCTAGTCTTTGATAGAGCAAGTAGATCTAGCAGAAAAGAGACACAGTGGCAGGTGGAGAGCCGGACGTCGTCTCAATGTTCAGGTCAGCGATACAAATCCTACAGAACTTTCGCAAAAGTCATTTATACTAGCCAGACAGGAGATCGAACTCCAGTCTCTTAATTCGGAGGCAGATCCGCTAACTTTCGTGGCCTAAGAAGAAGAAGAAGTTAAGGCCATACACACAAATAAAAAAGTGTCGTAATTTCTAAGTAAACTCCTCTAGTAGTAATGTTTTTAAAACAAAAAAATAAAAACTGAAAAATCAGAGCAGCGGTGACTGGTTATGTCGGGATCAGCGTTCCCCTCGCGGGCCTTAGGGCTTTAGGGCAGAAGGCCTGCGAGTTAACTTCGGGTGCATTGCCGGCCATTAAGGATATTTGTGGAGGGAGAGGAGGGAGTGAGCCTCCGGTTACCTCACTCGCCGAACGAAACGCAGAAGCGCAATCGGAGGCATACTTCACGCCGGTGTTCAGCGAGGCGGCGGCACTACTTCGGACGAGCCGGGCCACACGAGCAGCATCGAAGGCCGCAGCTTGGCTGTACCGCGTAAATACTTATCTCTATCAAGTATTAGTAAATAAAACAGCAGTATAATAATGTTGAAATTTATTAAATATTCACTAAGTTAATACGCGAAAAAGATTTAATTATAAGCAAAGCGTTCAGTGGTGTCCAAGGTATTGTCCCACCCAATTATTGTCAACTTGATTCCAAGGTATGAAAAGATTAAATCCGCCGTGGAACGAGGTCGCCTGAATGCTCCTCCTCTGACAATTCGCGTAACAAATGAAATCGCACGTAAGAGTTTCCGCATTGAAATGTAGACCTTCGGAGCATACGATTAGGGATGATTTATCACCGTCACATCTCCAGTATTTATCGCAGTCAGTGTCGTGAGCCCACGGTAACACGTTACAGCCGCTCGCGCACTTGTCGTTTCCACCACCGCTGCCACCGTCGCCGTCGCCACCGCCGCTTACACAGCCAGCGGCCTCGGGCCAGTCGCAAACCTAAAGAAATTAAAAAAAAAACACAAACATCAGTTCATACATTGCAGGACAGTATCCGCTGTGCTATAAAAACACACGTTTCACAACAATTCCGATGCCAATCGGCTTCTTTAGCTGCTGCTCGAATGGGCCGGCTCGACGGGGTTGGTAGCGTGGCCTCGCAGAATACCGGCGTGAAGTAGAGGCATCTTGTGCTTCTGTGTTTCGTTCGGCGAGTGAAGTAACCGGTGGCCCATTCAGTCATCCTCCAAATACCATTAAAGGCCGGCGACGCACCCGCAGCACCTATGGTGTTGCAGATGTATATGGGCGGCGCGTAATCGCTTCATCATCAGATGAGCCGCTTGCTCGTTTGCCGCTTTTCTCATTAAAAAACAATGTAAAGAATAGATTATAATTTATATAAATACCTGAAGTGTAGGATTAAAGTGCAAGCCAGCGGGGCAAGAGCGTTCAACTTTTTCTCCACGGACGCAGTAGAAAAATTTGGTGCAGTCACATTCGTGAGGAAGAAGCTTATGGATATCGAAGTCAGCAGGGCATCCGTTTGGTAACACTTCAATGCCATTATCACCATCGCCTCCGCCACCGCCTCCTCCACCGCCTCCGTCACCGCCTCCTCCACCGCCTCCGTCACCGCCTCCACCGCCTCCGTCACCGCCTCCACCGCCGCCTCCACCTCCTCCACCTCCTCCGCCATCACCGCCTCCACAACCATCTCCACCACCGCCTCCTCCACCGCCTCCTCCGCCGCCTCCTCCGCCGCCTCCACCGCCGCCTCCACCGCCGCCTCCTCCGCCGCTTCCTCCGTCTTCACAATTGCAATCTCCACCGGCGTTAGAATCACAACCAGCATTTGCAGGCCAGTCGCACACCTACAGTTTCATGGAATGTTAAAATTTCGTCAACGAAACCGTATATCTAGTAACACAACTGTCTGAAATATGCATATTATTTTGCCTTTATACGAATCTCTTGGCTTACCTTACCATAATGGACTAGAATACCATGCCCTCCAGTGCAGGACATAGGCCTCTCCCATAAGGAGGGTTTGCTGTAGCAAACGCCATGCTCAGCTGGCGGATTGGCAATCTCTGAACCTTACCGATGGCGGGCAGCAGCACACCTTATCTGCTGGTGCCCGCCATCGGTCGTGATACTCACGGGAGAGGGGAGGGGGGAGGGCAGATTCTAACGCCTGTTGTTATGACAAACAAAGAAGTTCATCAATCATCATGTAACTCTATCACGAAAAAATATAATGTTGAATCCTTCTTTGAGATTTAATGTAATATACATAGGAGTTCTATTTTAAACTCAAATAAACATTTCATCATCATCATCATCATCATTTCAGCCAATCACAAGTCCACTGCTGAACATAGGCCTCCCCGAGGATGAAACAAACATTTAAATGGCTGTAACTTAGTTCAGTATCCGTTATTTCTTTCCTAATTTAACTAACTTCATTATCAATGTCAGCAACAGACAATCTTCAACTTAGGCTAATCTAAATTATGTATTTTTTGGTCATGCATTTTGGAGATTCCCATCAGCTGAAAACCACGGAATCCTGCAGGCATTTCCCTTAGCTGCCTCCTGCGATCCCTCTCACGCCTCCAACACACTCAATGATGTTTTCCTTCAATTGAACAAACAATTATAAATATAATGTTGAAACAATGTGTACCTGTAATTGAGCATTGAAGTGTGTACCGGATGGACAATTCCTCTCGGCAAGCTCTCCGCGTACACAGTAATAGAATTTGGAGCAGTCTGTCTCATGTGGCAACAATTGGTAGACACTGAAATCAGCTGGACAGCCATTGGGCAACGTAGCCCCTCCACATTCAGGTGCTGGTGCTGGTGTGGTAGAAGTTGTCGTAGGAGCTACAGTTGTCGTAGTCGTAGGGGCGACAGTTGTCGTTGTCGTAGGAGCTACAGTTGTAGTTGTTGTAGGAGCGAGAGTTGTAGTTGTCGTTGTTGGTGCTGCAGTTGTAGTAGTCGTCGTGGTTGAGGTTGTTGTTGGTCTTGTTGTAGTTGTTGGTCTTGCTGTAGTTGTTGTTGTAGGAGCTTGAGTTGTGGTTGTGGTTGTAGTTGTTGTTGGTGCTGCTGTTGTCGTAGAGGTGGTGGTTACTTCAGTCGGAGGTGGCGGTGATCCAGGGAGTGTACAGTTTGCCAATGTTGGATGAATACAAACCTGTTGATAAAGAGTAAGTAAGTTCTGTTTTCGTACGGTTTTTGTGAATTATATTGGGTCTTCCCCAAAGCAACTTCGCGCAAAACTGTGAAGGTCGTCGCTCCATCTTGTAGGATTTTATCCTCCACCGCGTTTGCTTATACGAGATTTTACATTACATACGAGAACCTTTCTTTTTTGACGGTTGTCAGTTCTGCACGCTATGTGGCCGGCACATTGCCAATTCAGCTTAACTCGGAATATCATTACCATTATCACAACGTTTGGCAGGAGGTGTTTGTACATGATAGAGCCAAGCAGTGGCATTCGCTACGGCTCGAAGGACCACCCGGTAGTACCACGATCTCGCAGAATACCGGCGCGAAGTACAGGCATCTTGTGCCCTCACCCTCCTCATCCTCTCTCCTAATTCCCAAATATCCATGAAGGCTGGCAACGCACCTGCAACTACTCTGGTGTTGCAAGCGGACGACAGTAATAAATTACCATTAGGTGCCCCTTTACCATAAAAAAAAAACACGAACTTACTTGAAGTTCAGAGGAGAATTCAGTTCCTAAAGCGCAGTCCCTTGGGTCCTCCCATCTCAAGCCGTATTCGCAATAGTAGAACTTGGTGCAATCGTATTCGTGGGGAAGAAGGAAGTGCTGACGGTTTTCAGGACACCGCTCGTCCGGTACAACCCTCCTTTCTTCATCCTGGGGCATATCCGAAACCAGGATCGAGTCTTCATCCCGGGGCTTCCCCTGGGCTAAGGCCAGGAGGGCCAGGAAAAACAGTTTAGCTGTAAAGAGGAAAAAATTTAGGTAAATAAATAAAATGAATATATAATAAGTCATGTCCTTATTCTGAATATTACATTTCTATGCATAATCTAATATATAGATCACATATATAACACCATTATCTTTGTTTTACCATTACCACGATATATCGATATATTTTATGGTATGATATTATAATTATCATCGAATGGGGACCAACGACTTCGCGGCTGTGGAGTATCGGCGTAAGGCGTAAGGTAATCCAGCCCATTTCTTCCCGCGGTTGTCGAAACGGCGACTGTGGGAAAAGCCTTGAAAATCACAATGTCTACCGACAGATGGCGTGATAACCATATCGAAAATTACCAAACCGATGACGGGCGGCATCAAAGGTGCGAGGTGTCCTGGTACTGTGATCGCCAATCCGCTTGCCGAGCGTGGCGATTAGGGGCAAATGCTCCTTATTGGAGAGGCCTATGTCCTGCAGTGGATTATTTACAGGTTGGTAAGGTAAGAGGGTCTGATGTTAATAATTAAATGTGTTCATAGGCATTAAAAGGTGTGCCAGACAGCCATCGCAGTGTTGTGTGAATTTTCACTGAACACGTAGATGGCCCCACAGCCTAATTGATAGTGATCCTGCATCCGGAGCTGGGGAATGTGGGTTCAAATTCCGCTAGAGGCAAATATTTGTACGATGAATATAAATGTTTATATCCGTGTCTTGGATGTTTATATTCGTAAATATGATAATTTATCTATGTAGGTATATGTATTTGTACTTGTTAGAGCCAAGCGGCAGTGGAATGACCGAGTTAGTACCACGACCTCTCAGAATACCGTCGCGTAGTAGACGACGCATCTTGTGGTTCTGCGTTTCGTTCGGAGTGTGAGGTAACCGGGAGGCCTATTCCACCTCCACCCCCTCCCATCCTTAAAATATCCTCAAAGACCGGCAAAGCACCTGCAACTCTACTTCTCTGGTGTTGCAGACCTACGTGGGCGACTCACGTATCATCAGGTTTCCACCATATTCCATAAAAAAAAATCTTCCACCATCACCATCCGTTTACCGAGCCAGGGAATCCCGGTTTGGGTCTGGATGACGTGTCCAATTGTCCGTTATGTTATTATTATTGTTACATACCAATCATTGCGCCTCAGCGACGCCCGAATCCTGAATTAAAAATTTCTCCACAGTACTGAACTTGCGTTTCTGTATACAACCGTAAACTGCACTAATCACGACACCACGTACGCTATATATTCGTGTTGCTGCTTACACCGATACGATCAAACAACTGATAATATTGCTCTACAATCTTGATAATCATATTTTCGATCTTATATTCAGGAAAACAAGCAGGAGTACGCTTAGTACTTTGTACGTTTATTTTGAATGCACTACGTAAACGGAATCCATTGCAAAGTCAAACCATCATTACAGCTCATCATGAGTCCTTGGCTGGAGATTGTAACCATTCACCCTTTCACTTATAAGGGCCGGCAGTGATTACGGATTTCCCTTCGGCTCCACTCACCGCAGCCAATAACATAATTAAATATGACGAAGAGTGAATGCAGGAAACTGTGGGAACGGAACGTCAGAATGTGTCAAAAACAATATCTAGTTAGTTCCCACGTTAATTTATGGTAGTGAAAGAGGGTATTTGGAGAAGAAGCATGTGGGAAAAACGAAATGCTGCATCAATGCGTTCGTTAACGTTGTATTTGAAAATGAACTTATTAATTTTGATCCGATCCGAAATTTTGACATCAGGACGTCTAACACCTCGGTCCCTCCGTGACTGCAGCTGCTGGAAAGCAATCGAAAAGTCGGGAATATAAAAACAAAATTGTACGCGTTAAAATCCGTAAATAATAGTTTCATTTCAAATGTATTTTTTTGCGCAAATACAAAAAATCATTATATTAACGTATTATGTTAAATATGATTATATGTGTATAATATTTCGCTTCTTGGTTTCTTTCGGTAATTGAGATAACTGGAAACCCGCTCCGGTTAACCAACCAACGCATAACCGCCGACGTTGTATTGCGCAGATGTACGGATGCGCAAGAGACGCGAGAGTGGTGTGACGAACGTGCCAAATGGAAGTTCGTAGACTCTGCCTAAGCCTAATATGGCAACTTTGGGAATTGATTTTTAATATAGGCAAATAATAGTATTAGAATTTGTTGTATTGAAATAATAACTAGGTAGATATTTATTATTGTATAATTGGTGAAATATTTATACGCAAAATACGGACATATTATATATTAATTAATAAATATTTCTAATCAAACCAGGAACAGAAGAGATCCTTGTTTGATAACAATGAGAAAGACTGAGTTAATTACATCTACAATTTACAAACGTCCTATCTAACCGATTACGTTCGAAATTTCGCTGATATCTTCACGCCATTCATCGTCATCGTTATTTGTAGAGAGCTAAGCGGCGACTTTTGCAGCTGCTCGAATGCGCCGGGGTAGAACCACGGCCTCGCAGAATACCGGCGTGAAGTATAGACACATCTTATGCTTCTGCGTTTCGTTCGGTGAGCGAGGTCACCGGAGGCCCTCTCCTTCTCCACTATTCCGCCTCACGAGCCTCCCTCTCATCCTCCAAATATCCTTAAAGTCCAGCAAGCTCCTCTGGTGTTGCTGATGTAGATGGGCGACGGTAATCACTTACCATCGTGAGGTAAGGAGTTCGCTTGTTTGCGCCCTTTCACAAAAAAGATGCTTAAATAAGCACTCTAGCAGGTCCCATACAGGGGATATAATTTCCAACCATCCAGAACCCACCTTCGTGCAACTCCGGGTAAAGTAACGTGATGGGTGATTACCCTCGATAGTACCACACCACCAGCCCTCGGAGACACCGGAGTGCTCCGGCTCCATGTTCCGTTTTGATGTTTATGTCTACACACTTATATTAAATAAACTCTTTAAAGAAACGTTATTAAGATAAGCACCAACCAAGTGCGAGTCGGATTTGTGCAACGCGGGTTCCAAAATTGTGTTTTCTTTCATTCAGATCGGTATCCTTAGCGTGAGCCCAAATCACACTTGGACCTCCTTCGTACAGAACCCTAAAAAACGACGCCAGAGTTATTTCCCTGCTCTTGCTCTGAGAAGGTTTTGTTTCTCGAACCGCTGTAGATTTTGACGTTCATAAAAGCTTTAAACAAGCCTAAATGGAATGAACAAAAGTAATGAATGCCTCAACAAGGAAGCCTTGTAATTTCGTTCGATCCATCTGTCTGTCTCCAACACATTCTCACAGACAGACGGACATTAGAACATGAAATTTTGCTGAGTAACAAAAACGAATGCGTCGCGCTTCTGACCGTTTTGTTTTAATTATGTCATAAAACTGTGAATGTCTTCATAGTTCAGTATCCAGATACTGGTGAGGAAATCAAAAAGTAATCGGGATCTGATAAAATTTAAAATGATTCATTGAGCAAAGAATATAATTATAGTTATAGTTTCTAAGGCAATAATAACCTAAATTAACGGAACATTTCTTTGGATGTATTTTTACGTATAAAATACCTAAGCGTTATTCTTTTTATGGGAAAAGGTGGCAAATGAATATGCGGTTCATATCATTGTAAATGATTACCGACGCCCACGTTCACCCGCAACACCCAGAAGAGCTGCAGGTGCGTTAAAATCAAATAATTTATTCAACATTTCATTTGTCAAACGTAATTTTTTTTAAATCTACCGCCGTTTCGTAATTAGGTTCCTCTGACGGAGAAGAAACAGGCAAACGAGACTCCCTAGATATTGTTATTTCTTTTCAAAACAATACGTTTTAATAGTATAATATACCCCCGGGTTGACTGGCAGAGAATGTCAAGAGGCATTAAGTCCGCCCTTTGTAATACTTTTATTTAAAGGTATTCAAATAAAGTTTAAATAAATAAATATAACAAAATGTTTTCTAGAAACGTCTTGGAAGCGATCAACTCATTCCGAAAGGTTTTTATCATCCATGTATTCCTTATTAAACCTTTTTATAAAGTCCTAGTTTGACATTTTTTTTAAAACTTTTGCTGATTGAGAACTTTGCTTTGACAGCCTTTAAGGATATTTGGGACGGGGGTGAGCAAGGTTTATTTATATGCCCATTGCATATTTAGGGGATGGGAGAGAAGAAAAACAAGGCTCTACTTGACGGCGGTATTCTGCGAGCTCGAGCTGCGAACTACCGCGGTCTAGCCGGCCCATTCGAGCGGCAGTGAAAGCTGGCGCTTGGCTCTGTGACGTGCAAAAATTTGTAATGGTTTATCCTTTAGCCGTCTATTGCGACCCAAATCATAAGAAAAGGGGAAGTAGACGAGCGTGCGATTCATAATGTTTATTTAAAAAAAAAAAATATTATATTGCTCGTAGTTTTTAATTTTTTCTGAGAAATAATAATTATGTTTCCACGTTCTTGATAAAGTAAATTAGTGTTGTACACCGGTAACGCTTTTTAGCACATCGTCGTAAAAAAAAATTATAACCTTCTTAGGAAATCGGAGTGAAAAAAGATTGGAAACCCCTGCTATGAGCTATGTTTCAATGTGACAGTTTCATTGTATGCATGCTTAAAATCCAGAACAGATATGAACGAATTTTGACAAGGATAAAGATTATGCCATGGAATGGGATGTAGGATTCTTTTTATCTCAATTAGGAGTTCTATTAGTACAAATTTGTGACCGAGCGCGGGCGAAGCCGCGGGCAATCGCTAGTGCCGTTCCGTGCGATATCGAAGTATGAAGTACTTACCTCTATACGAGTATTTATGAAAGAAATAAAGACAGAAACAATATTTATACGATGCTACAACACGACAAAGATATAACACGGTATTTAATAAATGGGTATGTTATTATATTAATTATGGGTATTGTATTGTAGCAAAGAAAAGGCATTCATCTCAGCATTATGCTGCAGCAGTGTAGCCACAGCGCTGATGTTCTGCCGCTGCCCTTGTCGAATCTCGGGAACGGTTGAACAGACACTATTAAAAAAGAAAAGGAAAACAACTAACATAACTAAATAAAGAAAATATTTATCGTATTATGTTTTTTTTTAATTTTCACCGGCCACCACTTTTCCACTTGATCGAATGGCATCAGCAGGTCCTGTATGGGGTGAAGACAGATTATACAAATATCGTCCATGCTTCACATTCTACTGTAAAGCCCATGATTTTATTTCAGGTGGTTTAAGATGTATTTTTCTTGTTTCTATTATTTTTCTTTTTTTTTTTTTTTATTAATATATAGATGAGCTGTATCTATTGCAGACACTACCTGCTCAATAGTGGTATGAACTGCGCTGAAAATCAGAGTTGCGGGAATCCGGAACGTAAACTGAGCGTAGATCCATTTGTGGCATCACACTGTAGCGTGGGGGGGAGGCCTATGTTCAGCGGTGGACTTGTTATAGGCTGAAATGGTGACGATGATGATGATGACTGTAGCGCAGAGAAAAAATAATCTAAAATCTTGTTATTTTTTTGTAGTTTTTATTATTTTTTTGATGGTTTTATTAATAGCTTGTTAACTAATTGTGATGTAATAAATAAAGTTTCTTTCTTTCTTTTTAAAGACACAATGGGTATTAATTACACATTTACATTTAATTTATATTGTTATTATTTTATTTTACTTTGATAGTTGTTATAAATTTTGATTTTGACATCTGATCAACAATGTTATGTTTATTATATAGCTATGTCTTGAAATTATATCATATTGTAAAATTTGTATGCCAATAAGTGGTAGATCATATAGGACATAAACAAAATGTTAACATCTATACAAGTATCACATATGATCAACAAATAAATAAAAATAAATAAATAAATAAAAAAAGAGCCGCTAGGAATGTATGCATCATATAAATAATAAAAAATATGATTGGAGCAGGGTGACGGGCCCTTCCGTACTACAAAACCCTGTCGGACATTTAAGATGGAGGCCTTTATCTAGCTTGTGGACGTACGGGCTGCTACTTTAAGAAATAAATGACTTGTTGAACTAATAAATATTGTTTTGTGAACCAACGTCATTTTGAATGTAACGTCAGTTGTTTTTGCCTCTATGTACCGGCAAGTTGACTCTAGCCCGGAAGCGCAGCTGTTGACACTGTCGCAGTAGATTTTGAGGTTAAACGTACATAAAATTGCACTTAAGTTTGTCATTGATCTGTTTGTTCCGTGAACACTAGATCAAAGGACCAGCTGTTGTCGAACCGTTGCCGATTCTTTGATCTCGCGATATGATTAAACGGAAAACAATGTTGTTATTAACGAACGCGATAAGATTGTATCCAACCGTGTATTGTGTATAGGCGAGAGTACCTACCAACCTAACGGACTGTTAAGGTCTCTTGACAGTCCGTTAAGTTGGTAGTTCCTAATACGGCAGTTGTAGACTTCTCAAGAGATGCTACAGTGCCGTAAACGTACGCGCCAACAGAGGCACTATGTAGTCTTTACCTTCCCCACCGATGTAACGCAAATGAAGTAACTGTATCTTACTTGTGTAGTAAAAACCAATGATTTGTATTTTCGCACAAATATTGGCGTCAATTGAGATTCGAACAAAGGACGTTAAGCACTAAGCGATGCGGACTTAATAATAATAATGTAACGTAAAAATTTACTACGGTTGAAGCCTTAGAAGGCCGATGGCCGATGGCAGAAGGTATATAAGGCATCCGTTCCCACTTAGTGGGATTGATATCATTGGTCATTGTAAATATAAAAATATTTTGTATGCTGTATGTATGTATATATATACATACATATACAGTGGTGGTCATATAATTAGAAACACTTCTTATGAATAAAGAAAGTATAACTTCAACGTACAGACTTCGTAAAAAATATACACATTCAATAATTAATAGTCATGCAATAATATAGCCACTTAAATAAAAAACTCATTAAATGCATAAAATATAAAACATATCTTACTTTTAATTACAAAATGAGTCTTACACATGTAGGAGTTTATTTTCTGTTACTGGCCGCTTGGACGCCTAATTAGAAACATTTTAAAAAGCATCCATAGCTTGTTCTTTTTTTGAAATTGGAGAATAACATTTCTTTCTTGGCTTTTTCTATTATTTTGGCGGCAATTCAAAATTTAATCTGAATTTTATTTTGTTCAAAATGGGCAAAAGTAAAAGTTGTGACGCGTCAACTAGGCAAATAATTGTTAATTTACATATAGATCATAGGTGGGCATACAGAAGAATAGCTGAGCATTTAAATTGTTTTGTTAAGAAAGTTTTTAATGCAATTGATCATTATAAAACACATGGAACTGTTGAAAATGTTCTTAGAAAGGCTCGGCCAAGCAAAGCTTTCTCAGAGAAGATACGCTAATCGTTCCTGTTGCTAAAAAAGACCCAAGTAAAGGCTCCAAACAGATTAAAAATGAAGTTTTTTCGCCTGATGAGCCGAGAAAAATCTCGTCAAGACTGATACGCCGAAGATTAGTGGAAGCTAAATTGTTTGGAAGAATCTCTCGAAAGGTATCGCTTCTTACCAAGCAACACTGAGAGAAGCGATTATTATTCGCTAAAAAATATGTTAATTGGACGGTACGAGAATGGAAAAAAGTGTTATTTTGAGATGAAACAAAAATAAATATGGTAAATTCCGATGGAAAGCGCTATGTTACACGTCCTGTAAACAATGCTTTTAATTATAAATACACAAGGGGTATAGTCAAGCACGATGGCGGTAACATTAAAGTTTGGGGGTGTTTTTCCGGATGTGGAGTTGGACCCGTTTGGAAGATGGAAGGTACAATGGATCAATGGCAATACATTAATATCTTAGAGCACACAATGATTCCCTACTCGGACGATAATTTGCCTGTAACCTGCATCTTTCAACATGACAATGACCCTAAACACACGGCCAAAAGCGTCAAATGTTTCCTTAGCGAACAGCGTATATCCGTTTTAGACTGGCCAGCGAATAGTCTGGACTTAAACCCGATAGAAAATCTCTGGTATATTGTTAAAAAGAAAGTCTCAAACAAACGTAACACCAGTCAAAACGAACTATATGAAGCATTTGTTAAAGCATGGAATTCAATCCCCCTAGAAAAATGTATGAAATTGATTGAATCAATGCCACGTCATTGCAGTGCTGTTATTGAAAATAAGGGATACGCCACTAAATATTAATTATAACTATTGGTAGACTGTGGATAGTAGGTATTTCGTAAATAACAATACTAATTACTAATACTTAAAAAAATATTGTTGTTTATACTTTTTTGTTGTAGTTTCTAATTAGTTGACAATTATTGTTCATACCTTAAAACTGATTTTAATGTTTGTCCGTAATGTAATATTGAAACTGCACTGGTTGTTCTATTTATTGTTTAATTTCAAAATAAAAACGATTGCGGTGAAGTATCCTACATAATGTCATGGACCGTTGGTAGTGTTTCTAATTATACGACCACCACTGTATATATTTATTTACATGTATACATATTTGTTTATATGTATTTATTCCGTCAGTATGTATCTAATTGTAAGTGTAAGTTATTCATGTATTTTAGTTCTTTTTTTTTTTTTAACAAATTTTTGTTTTGCACCCTTACAATATCTCTCCACACCCCGGGTTGACTGGCAGAGAATGCCAAGATCCATTAAATCCGCCCTTTGTAATACTTTTATTTAAAGGTATTCAAATAAAGTTTAAATAAATAAATAAATATATGCCGCTCAAAATTTAGCAAAAACACACAGACGAAAAGCATACGGCGTCCAGACAAGGTGTCTTTTGTTACTGCGATCTATATATAAGGATTTCATATTCTTAAACAACCTACCAACCTCCAAGAGATTTTCTCGTGGCAGAGGTCGTTACTGATCAACATGTGGTCCTGACATATAGCGATCCCGGACGAGGTTTCACCTCCCCGATCGTGGCCCTCGGATCACCTCATCTTGGACATGGAAAGAAATCGATTTCAGGGGACGCAGCGCTTCACAGCAGCAGCCATCGTCGCACTCTTTTTGCCAACTTGCGAGCCTACGCTCTCGCCAAGTCTCTTTAGATGAAGCTGCAAAGGCCTCCGGGGCAACAGCATCCCGTGGATGGTTTTCAGTCGGTACGGTTATCCTTCTGAGTTCAGAGTCCGACATAACCGGTTTAGTGGCCTCCCGGTCAGAAACGTAAGCTTTTTTTTTTTTAGGAAAGGCGGCAAACGAGCAAGCGCTTCACCTGATGGCAAGTGATTACCGTCGCCCACGTACATCTGCAACACCATAGGTGATGTAGATGCGTTGCCGGCCTTTAAGGGTATTTGGGAGATGGGAGGGAGGATTAGGAAGGGGATGGGGAGGTGGAGAGAGCCTCCGGTTGCCTCACTCAGCGAACGAAACTCAGAGGCACAAGGTGCATCTTCTTCACGCCGGTATTCAGCGAGGCCGTGGTACCAGCTCGATCGAGCCGGCCCATTCGAGCAGCAGCAAAAGCCGCTGCTTGGCTCTACCACGTATGCGAATGTTATGTTATGTTATATTATGTTATGACGGGCTGGTATCCGCAACTCCACGACTGTGCGCTTGTTTTGGGTGTGAGCAGGAATATGATCTATTCGAGCCAACCGAGCTCCTCAAGGAAACTCAGTAAACCCTTAAAGCTGCAACAGGACGTGGGCCGTCGTTTCTTCCTCCTCCATACACGCTCGGCACAGAGGGCTGTCTGTAACACCTATAGTATCATCTGTTTATGTTTGTTAAAATATCCATGTCCAGTTAGGGTGCCAGTTACTATCCGAATTTGGGGCTTATTCAGGCTTAGTCTTGCATCTTGGTTATGCGATTATTGTCCCCACGGTTACCGACAAAAAAAAATCAACGACATAACAATGACGAAATTAAAACATTTACTCGTGTCTTCTATATCCAATTCATAATCGATTTATCCTTTTCTCGATCTAAATTGACGTATTGTAAAATTCCCGAAATATCTCTAGATCACACAATGATAAAACAATGCAATAAGAATCAACGATTGCGGCTGATTGTCATCCCTTTCAACTTTTCAAATTGAATCTTATCACGGTTGCTAAAAAAAAAAACTCGATTATCGATTTTTGAGTTTTGAGTCACATTTTTGTATAATCAACGAAGTGCATATTAATGTAGGTAGTGACATGACATTACAATTATGTATAGTGCATAGTCAGAGAAGGCGCGCCGGAAAGCATCTTGCAACGTACAACAAGGACCCAGAATGCCCCGAGTTTCCAATGTCACTTTCGCTTACAATGGTAAGTGGGTTAGTCAGTAGCTTTTTAGTCTTACCTGCGTCCTAGTGACACCAGGTGAATGGGATCAACATTTAAGAAGTCGGACCGACTCCTACTGTAGATACGCTGTTGGCCCCAGTGGTCTGTACAGCTTCGACGATAGAGACTCGGGAGCAGAAGTACCGGCAGTAAGGTAGGCTTGCACGTTCGCCCCTTTTATAAGAAGTCTGTCTAAACTCTTTTCTTTTATTCTATGATTCTACACATCATTATCTCGTACGTCTTAAATCGAATATAATAAACTGTTTTTCGGTGATTTCTGAATAGCTAATTTTCGCTAGAAAAAACACTCACAAGAAGAAAGCTTTGTATGAATTATTGTATATTGATATGAAAATTAAACTAACATTTTACCCGGGATAATGATTACAACACATTAAACGTTTGTACGGGAGTTTAAATGTGGAATAGTACAAAAAAGTTCAATTAAAAAAAAAAAAAAACATTTTTGGTTTATTTCGTTTTATTAATATGTTGCAAATAGAGGGCTGGCGGTGAAGTAGAGACATCGTATACTACTGCGTTTCGTTCGGTGACTGATGTGACCGGAGGCCCACTCCCTCTCCCACTCATCTCTCCCTCCCTATTTATCCATAAAGGTAAGTAACGCACCTGCAGCTCCTCAGTGTTGCAGACGTATGTGGCCGTCGATAATCATGCTTTGCCCCCATTCCCATAAATAAAAAAAAAAAACGTAACGCTCCGGCTTCCCATGAACAGATCTGTAATATCTACATCTTAATGATGTGGAATTGTGCAATGTAATGTTTTCAAATATTTTTAAAATGACAGATTTCCGCAAAGTAACGTTTGATTAATATGCACAAAACGTGAAAATGTTACAAATAAACTTTGCGAACAACCCCTATAGCCGTGGTAGCCTAGTGGCAAAGGCGAACGCTTTTAGTTTCAAAGAGCGCGAGTGACCTGGGTTGTTCCATCCCACGGTGACAGCACCGCTAAAATAGTTAACTATTTTAAGCACCGTATTTACTCGGCGGTGAAGGAAATCATCGTGAGGTAGTAGAGGCAAAACTTCACCGTATGAACACCGTAGACGAGTGGCCTGCCTCTCGGTTTTTTATCGAATTCATTTCGGAGAGTGTGCGGAGGTTTTGCATAACCTAATACCCTCTTCCCTTTCCATCACCGAACGACTAGACGCGGCGAGAAGTTCCACCCTTATGTTGTAGACATTCCTCCATTACGCACGAGGCGGTTTGCCTCTTCTTTCTTTGTGTTTTTCCGGAGTCCTATAACCTGGATATCTTCAAGGCCAAAGTGAACAGACATCTAGGCAAGCGTGTACCATCCTAGGCCTCATCTTCGCTTTCCATCGGGCAAGATTGAGGTCAAACGCAGGCCAATTTTTTCGTAAAAAAAAAAAAAGTAAACCACCTTTTCTCGACTACAAAACCCTGTCAGATACTCGAGAAGGGGTGACTTAAACAGCAGTGGAACCCTACTCAGTTTCCTCATGAAATGTTCCAAATGCTGATGCAAACCGTATTGAAATCCACTACGAATTTCGATGTTACAAGTGATTACAAATACAAACCATGATTGTTTCTATGTTTTATAATATTTCATAATAATAACGATATGCTCTCACGACATTATAAATTCTTTTGTACTCGATAGAGAAGGTTTCTTTTTCACATTTCCCTTAGTGACACTCGGTATGGTCATGATAAAGTGAGCCAGTAGACAGTCATTGACGATTATAATAAAACGGCATAAAGGAAAAAAAGAAGAATAAGAAAGAACGTCACCGTATTAAGGAGTCGTGCTCTAGTCGCTTATATTAGATGGTTACATTGTAGTACAATATTCGTACATTCATATATTAACAAAATAATAAGGTTTCACGACCCACTTTTCACTAGAGCTCATTTGGAACAATGTTGCAGGTGGTGCCGTCGCCATTTTAGTGTTAAGGTCAACGACACGTCCCGTCCACACACGATTCGGTTGCAAATGTTTCAGATAATAATCAATACATTAAATATATTAAGGAACATGACTTTTTAATGAAAAATAAGTACTCTGACTAAAATTAAGTAGTATTTAAATTGAAATCTTGATAATTTGAGCTAGAAAGATTAACATTTAACGATATCGAATAGTGCCATCTATGTAAAATAATGGGAGCTACTATGTAGTATCGTACTATATTAACGACTTCATGTTGTAAAAGTGTAAAGTTTGTTTTGGTTTCCGTTACATTGAAAGAGGGCGCTCAAATAGATTCATAATACTTAATGCTTTTATTAGCCCACTGACGAACCAAAAAAATCCAGCACACATTTCATGAAAGGTTTCTCCATACTCAATAAGCTTGGTAAGCGGGATATTTCTCACCAACACAAGTCATCATCAAGCCGCATTTGGGCTTGGCACATTGGCATGGATATTCCGCGATAATCCGGTCGCCAGAGCATCGTATTTCATCTAGCACAGTGCCACGTGTCGGCGAGGTTCCCATTATGAGAAAGAGAGAGATGTTAAATTCACTCTGTATTTGGAAAAGTGCATCAGTAGTGCAAATACAGAAAAGAAAGAGATCAGCGTGTGGTGGAAAATTATAGTCTTTAACACAATGGAATCTAACTAAACTAACTAAATTATTATTACGAATTCTGGGTTACGGGATTGGAGTGAAAGCCAAAAACCAAAAAGGGAAAGGAAAGGCGGCTAATGAGCGAGCGGTTCACCTGATGGTAAGTGATTACCGTCGCCCACGTACATCTGCAGGTGCGTTGCCGGCCTTTAAGGATATTTGGGAGATGGGAGCGAGGATGAGGAAGGGGGATAGGGAGTGGGAGTGGGAGTGGGCCTCCGGTTACCTCACTTGCTGAACGTAACGCTGAAGCACAAGATACCTCTACTTTTATCAGCGCTCCGTTACCACGCGGCTTATGATTAGACGATCCTTTCTGTAGCTTCATCACAACACACACAAATGCCTTGTGATATCTGTTTATTTTTTGTTAAAAGCAAAACTTTTTTTTTTAGATTATTTTCTTTTGTTTTGTTATCTTTGTAATTATTATGTATCACCAGATCATGCAATATGTGTGTAGATATTGTAAGTGTCGGAATAAATGTCTTTATGCCTAAATGTTAGCCAACTTATGCAGAAGCTTTGCTGTTCGGAGAAACCTACGTTCGACAGTGGACTAAACAAAACTGATATAGTAGTAGTAATGACGTTACCCTAACGGCGCGAATACTTCTCACGCTTGACCGTAATTTTTTCGGCTTTGTAACAAAATGTTGTAGTACAAACTGATATAGTTAATAATTTAATAAGAGATGTGTTTGTATCGTGTTAGACTTGACTTGAACTGGATTACAATATAAAATAGGCAATGTACCGGGAAAAACGGCTCTGAAAACTTTGTCAATACCTTTTTTTTACAGTTAGAGATAAATTCAGACAGACAGAGCTCGGAGTTAAATAGAGAGATAAATTAATTTGGCGTGCCGCAGGGGAGTGTCCTTGGGCCACTCCTTTTTTTGACCTACCAGATTGCACTAAACATAAATGCACCATGTTTGCAGATAACGTTTCTGTTATCGTACCATGTGTAAAAAATAATAACTCTCCGGAAATAAATAAAGCTCTAAATGACGACGTATGCTTAAAAGTAATAATTTATGCGTGAATTAAAAAAAAAACTAAATACATATTAAGAAACAGGAAAATTACATTTAATAATAATACGGTGACATGTGATAATGAGAATATAGAGCAAATATCTAATATTCGTTTTTTTCGGTATGTACTTTTTAAGGTAGATAAATTTTGTTCTTGGGGACCTAAGTTTAACATATGCAATAAAATCAATAAATTTGTCTTTGCCTTAAGAAGAATATCTAAAATTGCTCATCAAAGTACTACTTTGTCAGCCTATTATGGGCATGTTTGTTGGTATAATTTGGGGTAATACTTCAGAAATAACAGTTTTCATAATTTGCAACAATGATCCAATGCAATCGTGTTAGCCCCTTTCATAATTACTTCCATGCATTTACATCTACAAAGGTTTACATTTGTTAATAGGCGTGTTTGGTAAAGAAATTTAAAAGTGATATTATTTCGAGATAAATCAAGTTATCATATCATTTAATAATGTAGATACAAATAAAATTTACTATCCCCAAGTGTAAAACTGATCTGAGTTCAAACAGTTTTTACATGATGATAAAAATGTATATATATTGCCCATCTGCAATGTATAAGGCTTAAAACCAAACTACACGACTGGTTGGTTGACAAATGTTTTTACTCTGTAAAAGACTTCTTTGCATATAAAGTTTATATGGACAATTAGTAATGATGTTATCATTACTAATTATGTTGTTGTTTTAATGTTTATACATACAACCCAACCAGATGAGAATATATAGAAATACCCCGAAAAAGAAATATACATATTTAAAGACATCTTTTTTATTTTGTATTATTTTATGTATGTATACATATTTATAAGTCCCACCCAGTCAAACGAGTGTATATGTAAATTAAGACAAATATAAATAAAATCACGCTTGTGATAGAACTGCTAAAACTTCTATCAGAGTGGAGCTCGGGACGGATAAGTGTCCGGTACTTCTTGTGGAAAGGGTAACTAATTCCGTGGTGTTGTCTATGTCCGTTAATATAAGAACCATTTCCGAGGCTGAAACATACCGATACATGGGTATGTCACAAAACATAGGCATTGATGAGACTGTCATTGTTTCATGATTCGCGACTTCTTTTTTGCACGCCTGTCAAAAGTGTTAAAGAGCCTTTTGTCGCTTCGACATCTCCGATTGTTCGGCGCCTTTTAACTTTGAGTATCTGCCTTTCTACAAGTACTCACCGGAAGCCCTGCTCGAAAATGAAAATCACGGACAGGACGATTCTTGGGAACAAGCCTGATATCGGGTTGATGGACCGGGCACAGTCGAGGATATTTTTGGTCGACATCACCATTCCATATGACGAGAACCTCGTGAAAGCCGAAATAGATAATAAAACGAAATATCTGGACCTGGCTCATGAGGTGACCGGCATGTGGGGAGGTATATTAATCCTAGTCAGCCTCTCGGAACATCTGAGGCGGCTGGGACTCCGTGACGGACCGCTCCGAGCTCAAATGCAGAAGGCGGTGCTCCTCGATACCGCTCGCATCGTCTGCCGGTTTCTTTCCCTGTCCCCCTAACTAATATAATAATAAATTAAATATAATCTATTAAATATTTTTTAATTTATTGTATTATATGTATCTTTACATATTTATATATACAGCCTGGCATATAAATGTAATAAATAGTTTAATTAATTTTGTTTAATTATTAATTGACTATCTTGTAATTTTACACTTAAAGATAATATATAAGGATTATGAATATATAACATGTAAAAAATAGAGAATTATATTTGCATGTCATTTATGTGACGAAACATATTACTGTATGTAAAAAAGTATACTTTCGTGTTTTAACGGATCGACCGAGTGGTACCACGGCCTCGCAGAATACCGACGTGAAGTAGATGCATCTTATGCTACTGCGTTTCGTTCGATGAGTGAGGTATTCGGAGGCGCACTCCTTCTCCCCATCCCCCTCCTCATCCTCCCTTCTATCTCCCAAATACCCTTAAAGACACCTGCAGCACCTCTGGTGTTGCAGACATGGGCGATAGTAATCACTTACCATCAGGTGAACCGCTTGCTAGTTTGCAGCATTGTTCAAGAAAAAAACAAACGGTGTGCTTGTACTATGGTGTGATAAATTATTAACTCTGACCGGTCAGTGAAATTGCTAAAGGGGGATTATATGTATACTCTATGTTGGCGGTAGACTTTTGCTGCTGTTCGAATGGGCCGGCTCGACCGGAGTAGTACCGTGTCTTCACAGAATACCGGTGCGAAGTCGCGGAACCCGTCTATATGCTACCGGCTTATGCCGTTGCTACCCACGTGAACGTGCTATATGTAGAAACAATGATATTTTCATCTAAGAAAACATTATGCAGTTTTAGGGTTATCAATCAATTTCTAAATATTCTCTATATCTTCTGTTGCATGTAACCAACGTTACGTGACATCACCACGACACGCCACCATCGCAATTGAAACTTGTTCACTTAAATCTGTTATACTCGTAGATATGCAATAATTATTAATATTAGTTGAACAAATATAGCACCTAAATTAAAAATTGATTGTTGCTTACAATTAAAACAATTAGTTTCTTTGCAAACAATTTATTTATTGTTAGTTATAAAAATACATACAGTTGTTCAACAACAACAACATAAAATGTTGTCATGTTACTATTTATAAAACTTTAGAGAAGTTAGTTGCCTCTAGTAATGTAAAAAAACATCTGAAGTCAAAAGTGGTCCTTTTATTTAAGGGGTAGTTGTGATGCTGCAAGATGTTACGAATGTGCCGAATATTAAGTCATTGTTGTGTTAAAAGTAATGGTTATTGTACTAAAAGGAGTATCTGTGGTTGTGTTAAAAGGAGTTGCTGTGGTAGTATTAAAAGGAGACGTTGTTGTTGGATTAAAAGGCGTTGTTGTGGTCGTGTTAAAAGGAGTTGTTGTGGTTGTATTAAAAGGAGACGTTGTTGTTGAATTAAAAGACGTTGTTGTGGTCGTGTTAAAAATGAGTTGTTGTGGTTGTATTAAAAAGAGTGGTTGTTGTTGAATTAAAAGGCATTGTTGTGGTTGTGTTAAAAGGAGTTGTTGTGGTTGTATTAAAAGGAGACGTTGTTGTTGAATTAAAAGGCATTGTTGTGGTTGTGTTAAAAGGAGTTGTTGTGGTTGTATTAAAAGGAGACGTTGTTGTTGAATTAAAAGGCGTTGTTGTGGTTGTGTTAAAAGGAGTTGTTGTGGTCGTGTTAAAAGGAGTGGTTGTAGATGTGCTAAAAGGAGTATCTGTGGTTGTCTTAAAAGGAGTTGTTGTGGTTGTGTTAAATGGAGTATCTGTGGTCGTGTTAAAAGGAGTGGTTGTAGATGTGCTAAAAGGAGTATCTGTGGTCGTGTTAAAAGGAGTGGTTGTAGATGTGCTAAAAGGAGTATCTGTGGTTGTGTTAAAAGGAGTTGTTGTGGTTGTATTAAAAGGAGACGTTGTTGTTGAATTAAAAGACGTTGTTGTGGCCGTGTTAAAAGGAGTTGTTGTGGTTGTATTAAAAGGCGACGTTGTTGTTGAATTAAAAGGCGTTGTTGTGGTTGTGTTAAAAGGAGTGGAGCTTAAAGGAACAGACGAGGCTTCAGGTACTAAGTGGGGCTTTTGATGAATGCAATTAGCTGATTTCGAATCTGTACATACCTGTAAAAAAATGAAAATGTTAGCAATCTCTAAAAAACAATTATTAGTTATTAATTATGATTATTAGTTTGTAATGTACTGAAATACTAAAATGTTGTAAGTGTACAAACAACCACCAAGACTCTCACTTGTCTTTACTTTCCTATATCCTATATAACACTTGTGGGATAAGATCTGAGGCCTCAAAACACAACCAGACCTAAAAACTAGTTTCATTCTTATTCATCCACAAATATTTGCTACGGATGGGTCTGGAACCAGGAACCATAGTCAACAGTCGCCTAGCGACGCGGGTGTGCAATATATTGAGACTTAATTTTCCTAAAACTCATCTACACTCTGTGACTTCCTAACGCGTCGCCCACGCCCCTACAATTCGCGTGTACTTCATCTATCCACTTCCTCAGAACACTGGTTCTAGGGTAAAATAATCCGCATATGCTATTTCTATGTCTTTTATACAAAAAGATCCCTTTTAATGATTTCTTGAATTTACGCGAACAGCCCTTGCTTACTTGATGCGAAGATCCCTTTTACGAAAATTCGAGCGTTGGCTTAGTCATTATTATGTAAAAAAA
Source organism: Bhutanitis thaidina (assembly GCA_029286595.1). Taxonomy (NCBI): domain Eukaryota; kingdom Metazoa; phylum Arthropoda; class Insecta; order Lepidoptera; family Papilionidae; genus Bhutanitis; species Bhutanitis thaidina. Next base: position 4,428,869 of record JAGSMS010000021.1, on the reverse strand, counting down.
TGATTTATTGGGTTTACGCGTACACTACACGTTTAAAATGAAACTGTTATGTGTCTTTTTTTTTTTCACTTTAACGTGGTTGAGCCAAGCGATGGCTTCAATCATATGACCATATGGTTTAGATTTTACCACCTTTTACTACGTTCAGCAATCAATTGCTTGATACACTTTCATAAAAAGGCAGATAAATTTTTAGAGAATTATTTAGATTACTTATACTTAGGATTTTTTAAGTTAATGCGCGAAAATTTTAAAGCTTTGAAAACTTCGAAACCTTCCAAACTGCCTTTACTGCAATCATTTTAGTGCTTGAATTCTACAATAGAATATAATTGTTTACACTATAATTATTCCACAAGCTAATTATAAAGACAACGCGGACGAAGTCACGAGCACAGCTGGTTATGAACTAAAATAATGCAAGGCTTACTTGATCCTCAAATGAGAATTCTGTTTCCATCTCACAGTGAAATGGTACGCTCCATCTGTAACCATTTTCACAATGGTAGAACTTAGCGCAGTCGTGCTCGTGTGGTATCAGTAACAGCTGATCCAGAACCGGACATTTCTCGTCGGCTACATAAAAGTTCTCGAATATCTCTATCTCGCTCTGACTTATTGCGATTAAAGAAAGTAAAATCACATTAGCTGTAAAAAAAACATGAAACTGGCTATGTAAAGTTTAAATCTATAATAATAATACAAAGATACGAATACAAACTGTGACATCGACAATTAATTTGAATTTTATTAATATTGAAATACAAAGGTTTTCGACGTGGTAGAGTCAAACGGTGGCTTTTGCTGTTGCTCGAAAGGGCCGGCACGTCCTCCGAGTTAGTACCACGACCTCGCAGAATACCGGCGTGAAGTAGAGGCATCTTGTGCTTCTGCGTTTCGTTCGGTAAGTGAGGTAACCGGAGGCCCACTCCCTCCCGTCTCCCAAAAACACTTAAAGGTTGGCAACGCTCCTACAGACATATCTGATTTTGTAGATGTACATGAGCGACGGTAATCACTTACCATCACGTGAAATCGTCTGCCGTCTTTCTCATAAAAAAAAAATACTGTTATCCGAAGAACTCTAATTTTTTTTATGGAAAAGGAGGGAAACGAGCAAGCGCCCCCACGCTTGCTCATTTCCCTCTTTTTCCGGTAATGATTTAACAAATAGCTGATGGTGCCAGAATGGCAAGCAGAGCTTTGAATCATACGGTAGTTGGAACTAATATATCGCACGCTTCACGATAATAGAAGTAAAAAGAGTTCATGGTATTGAAGGAATAGGTTTACGTACCGATCATGGTCATAACGTTCGCGCCAGTTCTGTTTCGTTTATTTCAATATATCTGAAGTCCGCCAGTTCGTTGTGCCTCACCGTCTGTCTAAATGTAATTTCGATTTCAGATTATATATAACAAGTGATTCTTAAATGAATCATTATAATCAGATCAGTGATAAAATATTTATGTTAACTAAGTTTTAATCACATGTTATCAGCGGCAAATGTATAATTTACTTTCCACCTTTTTCAGTTGGATTTTCCTAAATTTAAATATATATAAAATCCATATAACAACTAAAATAACGGAGAGTGATATCAGCATATATCTGCAAGGTGAAGCGGTTCAGCGGGTTGATGAGGCTCGCAATCTTGGGTTTAAAATGGAAGCTTCAAAGCGAAGTAAGCTATGTCATAGATGTTGCACGTGCTTGTTTTTTATCGATTGAAGATATTATATATAATTCGTAGTTTCCTTAAACCTTAGAGTCACCATCTGTGAAAGTCTAGAACTATCAAAATTAAATTACTGCATCTCTGTCTATGGTCTATGTCTTCTAGCCAAATCATTAAAACTTCTTCAGCGAGTCCAAAATGCATGTGCTCGCTTTTGCTTTAATATTCCTCCAAGAACACATATTTCCACATATCTAAACAAAGGCAAGCTACTTAATATGTCACAGCGAATAGAGTTACAATTCGCTTGCTTATTTATTTAAATTATATCATTAAATTATTCAGATTATTTATATAAAAAGCTTACTTGGTCTAGTGAATATAACCATCATAATACGCGTGGCTCGAAATATTTGCTAACTGTTCCAGGACACGTCACTGCCGCTTTTCGAGGTAGTTTTCGTTACTTAGCCACCAAGTGTTGGAACAACCTACCACCACCTCTTCGTGGGTACCAATCTAAGGCTAGTTTTAAAATTAGGTCACTTCTTTTACATGGCAATTAGGTTAATAGTGGTTAAAATTTGTAAGTCCTCGTTGCCGGAATTATATTATTATTATTATTATTGTATGGGGTATTTCTATATTTAGTATTATTATTGTTTTTTTACGTCTTTTGTTGTTATTTATATATTCATCATGTAGTACATAAAGCCTGACGACTGCTCGCGAAGAAAAAAAAAAAAAGTTTTTCCGACAGATTACCAGCGCTGCAGTTGTGGTTTAGCATTGCTACAGCATTATGCTGAGTCGGACACCGTTTTGTTGCTGCAACCCAATAAAATATTATTATTATTATTTTTTTTATTATTATTTTTTTTTTCATTAAGTTACTTGAGTTGTGGCAATGAATAAAGTACTTTCTTTCTTTCTTTCTATATCCATATGTTAGCGATGTCGTCTGATGTAATCTGCCATGCTCTTTCGTCTCGAAGGCGTAATTATTGAAAATTTCATAAAAATGTCTGAGATTAAGCCCGACGATGGCGCTCTTTCTTCTCTATCGGAGGAACCGCATTACGAAACGGTCATATAATTTAAAAAGATGACTTTGGACAAGTGAAATTATTATTAGTCGTTCGTATCTCGCTCTCATCGTACAGTTTGCCTCGGCCCGCCACAGCGTACTGTTGATTTGCTATCAATAAAATATAAGCCCATAGTTGAAGTAGCTCCTTTAGAGGAGGAAGTAACAACAAAAGCTCACAAGCTCACTCGTTCGTCTTCGTAAAGCTTGTTAAAAAATCTTATTTATTATCTTATTTCTACCTTCCTTTATTTCATAATCATCATCATCACCATTTCAGCCTATCAGAAGTCCACTGCTGAACATAGGTCTCCCCTAAACATGTTCGGTTCTGATCCAGCTGCATCGTTCCACCTTCTGGGGGGTCCCACTCGAGAAACTTTTTTTCCCCAATGGTGGTCACTTCGGCGAATTATGTGGCCGCGCATTGCAACTTCAGCTTGCTGATCCTAACAGCTATGTCGGTTACCCTAGTTCTGCTGCGGATATCATCGTTACAGACTCTGTCGCGCAGAGAAATCGCACCGAGCGTACCCCTTTCCATATCGCTCTGTGCAACTTTGGCCTTCCTCATATCTCTTATGCGTGTTGAAAACAACCACGGAAAAAGACGTAATTACTTGTGGTATCCTAGAGATCATAAGAACGCACAGTCGCAACAAAAAAATGCTGGATAGAATATACACAGCCCTTCTGCAGGGTCTGAAGTGCAAGGTTAAACCCTTGCTGCGATCGCGCACTGATTTGTTTAGTGTGGCGATTATGAAATGAAATCCTTCGATTTGGAGAGGCTTAAGTCTCGCGGATGCAAAGTTAGAGTAAATATATGAAGAAATGTTGTAAAATATTTAGACTGTCATTATGGAAACAAAGTGATTAATGAAAAATCCCAATTGGGATCGTTTTTGGTCGGATATAAAAAGTATCCAAGAATATTGGATTATTAACCGCTTTATCAGTCGAAAAAAAAACCATAGTTCTGCGATTTTTATCGGCTTGTTTTACCGAACGATTACTTTATAAATCATGACATTCAGTTTTATTACTTATATACAAGTAGTACTCGTAGTGAGATAGATTTTTCTTTCACTACCTTTTTTTTTTAAAGAGAAGCCACTTATTGTTTAATATGACTTATCAAACAAATTATCAAACAAAATTGGGACAAAATGTACCGAATAATTTAATTTTACAGTACGCGAGTGCCTTGGACTCGTTCCTCGGCTAGTGGCTGGTGCCTAGTGGCTCGGCAATGAAGGAAACATCGTGAGGAAACCCGCTAGTCTGAGAGTTTTACACCTACTGGCTACGTAAACTTTCAAAAACACTGATACTCCAATATTCCAAATTGCAATATTGATATGGGAGTAGTTGATAAAAGAGATTAACGGTTTTTTTTATTTAAAAATAATAATGTAATAATATTATTTATCTGTCCGTGCGTAATCGGCGCTATTCGTAAGTTTAATATATTTAATACTTTATAATGACGAGATCTGTAACCACCACAGTTACACCAGTATTACCACAGTCGTGAGTGATTTTTTTACATAACATTTACAATTCTCCTTTTCTATCCGGTCTTGATCTCAGGCATATGCCTGTAAGATTTATCGTTCACTGCCGGAAATAGGAAAAAAAAAATTTACTTTCACGACCGTATATCCAATACATGTGTCAGTGGTCAGAGGTCTAGCACATTTTAATAATTCTAACCAGAGTTTATTTGGGATAACGTGACTTGTTTAAACCCGATATACATTGTAAGAAATGTCTGTTGGAAAAATTCTTACGCGCACCGGAAAGGACGCCGTGGTAAAGCCAAGAGGCGGCTTTTGCTGTTGCTCAAATGGGGTTAAAAATTTTGAAAAGATTATATGCAAGCTTATTCATTTTCAAATCAATATCGCTCTATTGTCAGCATGGAGAAGAAGCAGGTTGATCTGATCCACACTGACTTCGAGAAGGCGTTCGATAGGTCATGTCATTATGCTTCACAAGCTTCAGGCATTGGGAATACGTGGTGACCTTCATAAGAGGTTTATTTCATATGTTACAAATAGAAGATAAACTGTAGTAAGTGGAGGTGCTCGAAGTAACTATGTAACTATTTGCTCAGGAGTCCCTCAAGGCTCAGTGTTTGGTTCTCTCTTGTATAATGACTACTTGTACTACATAAACCCTGGAGGCAAAGTGTCTCCCCAAATATCCTTGAAAACCGGCATGGCACCTGTAGCTCCTCTGGTGTTGCAGTTATACGTGAGCGTCGGTAATAACTTATCATCAGGCGTGCCTCTTGCTCGTTTGCCCCCATTAAGACAGGATAAAAATCTGACAGAGAATAAAATGCCATAGTAATTAAAAAATTACTCAGGATAAGCTATCAGTTTTGCGTGCTTTCAGGTAAATTTGGCTGTCTAGCAATCTTATGCAATTAAGGGGTTAACCCAGTATCGAGGTTTCATTTTCCTTTTTTTTGTGTACGTAGATTTTTTTTAAAAAGACTTAAATAAATTCTCTTTACAATTTTAATGAAAACACTATATTATCAGCAGTGAAACATTATGCTATTTTTCAAAGCTGAGGGATTTTGTTTTTAATTTTACGTTAAATCATCATCCCCTGTCCAAATAAAATTATTGTGGTATGTTTAATGATTATTAACGTGAAGAAAACAAAGAAGCCAGTGCTCGATTAAGAAAAGAGTAAGTTTTAAAAATTGCCATTAAAAAAGAAGCAGGCACTGAAGAATATATAAATGTTATATTAGCACGGCCGTCATCCATAGTGTAGGCAGAGGTTGTGGACTTCCATTTGTAACAACATACCCTAACTTCTCCAACTAAATTTTCAAGTGTGTGTTGTTAAGTGGCGAATCGCAACGCTGCCTTTGCTCTCGGAGATTATCACGTACTTTTAAATAAGGAAGAAACGGGGAGGCAGATATGCGTTAGGAGCAGCAGGACATTACTTCACCTATAGTTGTGAATTATCTGTTTTTCGAGTCGACTTTTTATCCAAATCAATCTGTATTTCGAAGAAATTCCATTTGTAAACCACGCTTAATGAAAGTAAACATTACAGAGATATATGAAATTTCAACATCCGTACTATCCATACTAATACTGTCAATGCAAAATTTGTTCAGTCTGTCTGTTTGTTACGAGTTCACGAGTTTTTAAGCGGATTTTGGAGAGATTATGTATGTAGGAGATACGTCGAATCCAGGGGAAGGACATGCGGATTCCTAAAAGCTTTAACACCATTGAAGTCACGTGAAGAAACTAGTTATTATGATAAGGTTGAAATCGACATGAACATAGTAAAAGTTTTGAGCAATCGAAGTTAAAAAGTGCGAGTTCTTTCGGGTTGACGGTATCAATGGGCGTACCGCAAGGGGCGATCCTTGGCTTACTTCTTTTACTGACTTACCATACTTCGTAAGAATAAACATGTTATTTCATTTTTAAAACCGTGCGACAACTTTTAACACACATCGACTGAATAATGCTATCAAACGGAAGTTCATTGGTCTCAGGCTAATAATTTGCTTTAAAAATGTATAAATTTCTCAACACCTAATAGTTAGAGTGTTATAGAAAGTTAAAGTGATAGCAATATACTAATAAACGGGGAAGAGTTATGCTTATTTATTTTTCTTGAAATAATAGGTTTAGTTATTTTTCTAGCAATTACTCTTGATGCAAAGGTTCAATGAGGCCTCCATGTATACATACCTTCTAGCAGATTTAGCGTTGCAGCATACAGCTTAAGGAAAATAAGAAGTCAGTCCAATGACGAAACAGTTAGAATATTTTATTTTATTAATTTCCTAAGCATAATGTCATATAGTGTTTTGCTGTGGAGACTTGCGTCTGAAATAGAAATTATATTCGTCTTCAATTTACCTATTATACCTAACCTTCTTATCTAAATTCGAGGACATCACTTAGAGATAAATTTAAAGACATTCTAACGTTCTAACCTTGGCTTCTCGATACATATATAAAAATGTAATGTATGTACATAAAAGTATGAATATATTTAATAAGAACAGCGATGTGAATGATGTAAGTATTAAGATTAGTACAGTTACTAGACAGGAAAAAACAGGATACTATTTCATCTGTCAAATGAAATTTTTGTTCCTACGACGAAGAATAAAGTTAAGTTTGATTTGAGATCTCATCAAAACAAATCAAACGAGTCCAAAGTATTTTTTTATGCTTCAGGAAGGAGGAGGCAAACGGGCAAGCCGCTCACCTGATTGATTGATTGAGTGATTGCCAATGCCCAGATGAATCTGCAACACCAGAGGAGCTGCAGGTGCGTTGTCGTTCTTTTAGGATAGTTGCAGAGGGGGTAAGGGGGAGGGGAGAGAGACTCCAGTTACCTCGTTCACCGAACGAAAAGCAGAAGCACAAGATGTCTCTACTTTACGCCGGTAGCACCCAATACAACCGCTTGGCTCTGCCACGTACTATCCTATCGTAAATCGGTATAAGGTAGTCATAAAAGGTTCCTGTACTCACTTTCCAACTCAAATCGCCATTTTCGAAAATATCTTATCAAAACCAAAAAAAAAAGTTGAATACTATTCATAAAAGTTCCCAGGACCTCTTCTCGCCTTCACTAAAAGACCCTGATCAAAATGTTTACAAATCTAAAGATCTAAGCATTTAGAAAGAAGGGAAAGTGATATGAAGAGTTGATGCCTTATGGAATTAAATAGTATCAGATAGCTTGAGGCACTGCTCGATAAAAATGGATAAAAGTCGTGGTAGAGTAATTTTAATTACGTACATATACAAATTTTCAAATCGATGCCATAGTTAGAAGTGGGTGAGAATCGTCTTCCATTGTAACTTTATAAACGTATAGAGGTACAGGTGAAGGCATTCATGCGCTCGCTACTTAACGTTGGGGTTTCCTGGAACACGCCTGTGAAAGAAGGCACGCGGTCCGTTACGGATTTGCCCACGATCATCGTTCAGGACAAGTGAGTTGGTGAGTGGAGTAGGTACCGTAACGCTCTCACTGGTAATCCTGCTTCAGTTTGACGCAAAGAATCATCACTAGAAGTCTCTAGAATTTGGGTTCGATGTTCATGATCAGTTATATGATATGGAGAAATAGCTGGTATATTCGCCTTTGTATAAAGTCATTGCTGAATACAGTGTCACAACATTGTCACAAAGCACGGCCGCAAGCCACTTGCATCCATCAATTTCGCGAAACACTGAGTCGGCTGTCACTCCATCTTGTGGGCGTTAACCTTACAGTCCGTTTGTCTGTACGAGGTCGTTAATCGTGGACCTTTCTTCATCGAGAACAATCAGTTCTGCGAGCTATATGGCCGGCTTAATTCAATTTCCACTTGCTGGTCTTACAGGCCATGTCGTTCAACATATTTCTGCTGCAGATATCGTCGTTGCAGAGAAACACCACACATAGCCCTTTTCATAGCTCGTTGAGGTACGAAAAGGGCCTTGTACCTCCTCCTGCGGCCTATATATTCTACGCTTGGTTCTTCTCCATCAGAGGAACTATCTTCAAAATATAATATGGCGTGGTTGCCTTGGTCCATACCACTTCAGCATTTTAGTCCACTAATAAACATAGACCCCTCGCTTCCTTTGTTCCTCGTTTTGCCCACACTCACCACCACACTGGGCAATCAAGTTGTTGAGCGCTGCGCCGACACTTTCGCACTTGTGCCTCACCATCATTAGTTTGTGGGTAATCCCATAAACATATATATACTTGTATATAAACATGTATGGCAAATTCGGATGGACATTTTACCATTAATCGGAAGTTCATGTCGGTTATTCATTTCATTAACTTAGCTTATCTGATTGCCACGATAAATTGCGACGTGATTAGTACATAATCAGTGGTTTACAAACGATTTTAGTTCAAAAACATGTGTAATTACGTCTTATCTGATTACTTTGACGCATTGCCGGATGGATCTTAGTTAATTAGGGAGGTTTTAACAACAACAACAAAGTGAACAATTAGCGCTAAATATACAAAATCAACGTTATATGAAACGCCTATCAGGGTCCGAAATCAGGGTAAAAACATGCTTTTTTTAGAGATAAAAAAAGGCGTCTAAAGAACGAGAAAGGTTCTGCCAAACTGCTCCAATGGAATCCCCATTTTGGCTTCGTATATCCAGTAAAGGTTGTACACCAACTTTCTCTCCAATTTAACTAACGAGGCCCTGGTGACCGAATGATGCCGGATAATCCAATTGATTATACTATTCTTAATTTACCATCTTCTTACCATGTGAGTACCGTAGAGTACCGTGGTGGACCCTTCTGCGATCCGGTACCCGTTGTGATTTTCCCTAAGTCGTCTCTTACGACACCCATGGGAAAAAAGCGGCTGGCAGATTATTACGGCGATATCACGTGACTACAAACCAATTACCAGTAATTCGTGCACAAATACGGACTTCAGCTTCTTCCAGGCGACAAGACCTGCAGAGAATATATCTCTACAGTACTACATTAGGTCACACTAACAGAAAAGAGGCGGACGTTGAATACGTTTCAAAAGTAACTAGATTTTTTTTATATTCAAATTTAAAAGCGTGTTTATAAAATGTTGATAAGACCCTTTTTTATTTACGTACTACAATTCTTTTGTCAGCTATGTATGGATTAAGAACTACCTATTTCGTTCGCATTTCAACGAAACTTAATACGATAAAGTAATAAAACGTTATCCTTTTTGTTTGTCTACTGCGTGAGTCACAGAAGAGCGTGATTAGTCGTAGACTTGCATCAAAGTACACACCGATCGCTAGCTTTCTCTTGTACCGTCTGTAGTAGAAGATGTTAGTCGTTAGTCGATCGCTAGCTTACTCTTGTACCGCGTGTAGTAGAAGTTGTTAGTCGTAGACTTGCATCAAAGTACACACCGATCGCTAGCTTTCTCTTGTACCGCCTGTAGTAGAAGTTGTTAGTCGTAGACTTGCATCAAAGTACACACCGATCGCTAGCTTTCTCTAGTACCGTCTGTAGTAGAAGATGTTAGTCGTTAGTCGATCGCTAGCTTTCTCTTGTACCGCCTGTAGTAGAAGTTGTTAGTCGTAGACTTGCATCAAGGTACACACCGATCGCTAGCTTACTCTTGTACCGCCTGTAGTAGAAGATGTTAGTCGTTAGTCGATCGCTAGCTTTCTCTTGTACCGCCTGTAGTAGAAGTTGTTAGTCGTAGACTTGCATCAAAGTACAAACCGATCGCTAGCTTACTCTTGTACCGTCTGTAGTAGAAGATGTTAGTCGTTAGTCGATCGCTAGCTTTCTCTTGTACCGCCTGTAGTAGAAGTTGTTAGTCGAAGACATACTTGCACGTTAAAAATTAACTTACAGTTACCTTTGCTCACTAATAAGTTTTTTTGAAGCATACGAATCGTGGACGTCTACAGCAGATATAGACACTGTTGGAAGATAAAAGCTCACTACGAAAAGTATCCTGTAATACCATTTCTGGTCACGAACTCATCTCATTATTTTATGAGCTAGAATATGGATTTAGGAAGACTACACCTTGCAGCATTGTGTTTGAAAGGACTTTGCATGTGGATATTCTTCTTCTTTATCAGACCGCGTAAGTCCAATGCTATACCAGCCGGGGATGCAACATGTATGCACGCACTTCACGAGATGGTAAGTGTTCGCTGCGGCCTATAGACATACATATCCTGGATTGAGAATCAATTGCAATTTTAAGTGTTAACATATGAAAGGATATCTCTATGAAAAACCTAGATCTATTTATTTTTTATTTATTTATTTATTTAACTTTATTCCGAAAACTTACAGCCAATAACTAATTTAACAAAATATAATTATATATATATTTACAAAGCCATTAACAAGTTTCCACATTTAAGACAAGACAAAATATACAATTTGAAGAAGCTCAAGCATGTGTTGACGGATATCATTGTTTTCAATGTAATATTTTAGTATAAGGGTTAAAAATAAAACTATACTAATATATATTTAGTGAATTGTTGGAAAATTAATCACTGGTAACCTTAGGCTTGGCCATATGAAAGATTAAACCTGCAAGTATGATAAACTCATAAGAAAACCCGATTGTTTTACTTTGCTATATATTAAATTTAAGTAAAGTTGATGTGAGAGTGCTTATTGAGAATTGACTCTGGTGCGAACCACGGTCTCAGCACCTCTGAATACTATATATCATACAGCATATCTTAAAAACTATATAAAATATTCTAACGATATTCTAAACAGTTCTGTAATTTTTTTTTTGATTTGTGAAATTCTTATTCATAAAGTAATGTATCGATATATATAAGAAATTAACTAGACTTAACTTAACTAGATTATATAGGAATTAGTTTGATGGAAGTGGGAAATTTCACTTATAGATTTCTGGAAACAGTTTATATAAAATTATAATTTAATCGGCATTTGATTGCGATGATACGATAAGGACGGAGCTTCGTGGCAATCTTTGGGGGAGGCCTATGTTCAGCAGTGGACTTCTGATAGGCTGAAATGATGATGGTGGTGATGATGATGCGATAAGAATATGAAAAATAAATACAGAGCGAGAACAATTTCTTTTTGTTACTAAATATTGGTTTAGTGTGGGAATCTTACCCGAGAAGCTTTAACCGACCCAACTGTCGAACATCCACAAACATCAGAAGAGGTCCAAGGCGCCGACCGCTTCCACAAGAACCTCAGAATTCACCACGAAGCGCGATGAGATCCGACATGAGACGTGAAACTCGTAGAACTTTTACACATATACAGCAGAAAGCGGTTCCCAGGACCCCATGAGCAGCAGCCCTCCAATAAGACGTTCTGGTAAAGAGGGTAAACCTCGTGGTCCGATACCTGCAGGGGTCACTTGAGATCCCCTGAAGCAGACACGTATGCACCAAAGGACCTGCAGGTACATTCCTTTCTATTCGAACGGTTATTTAAATGACGTTAGTAATTTAACACCGACTAAATGCCTTGGCGGTGACATTTACGAGGTAGGATCCCAAAGTAAGTTTGTTGAGATGCGCCTGGTGTGAGCAGTTATCGTGTAGCAGCAAATTAAACTGTTATTAACGGATTTTATCGCGTTTAATTAGATTAATGTATTATTTTTAAATCCCGACGTTTCGAGTGTTTTACAGCACCCATGGTTACATGGGGACTGAGGTATTTGACCTCCTGAATGTAATAATTAACCCGGCTACCATCTGTTTTATAATAATTATTTTTTTGGTACGATCTACCCAGAACGAGCTCACGGTATCCTGAGCTCGTGCAGTGCTATGCTTGTTCTTGCATTCAATTTTTATAATTACCGGTACCCAAGCAGGTGCAGGGACCCGAGACGTCGGTATTTAATAATAAAAAAAAAGATTCTAATTAATCTAAGCGATAAAATTCGTAATGATAGTTTAATTTCAAATGTGTTTTGTTTTTTATAGAAGTAGGGGGCAAACGAGCGTACGGCTCACCTCATGGTAAGTGATCACCGACGCCCACGAACATCCACAACACCAGAGGAGCTACAGACGCGCTGCCGGCCTTTAGTAGTATTTGCGTCAATACAAGAAATCATTTATTCTTGCTATATATATATATATATATATATATATATATATAAAAGGAACATAAATATATCTCTTCATACTTACTGTTTATAATTAACCACCAATTCGTGATGAGGTCTCTCTGACGGTGAAAGATTTGCGTAGGTAATAATTTTTTTTTTGATTTTTCATCGTGTTTAATTTACTTGCCGCTGCAGAAGTAGTTGGTTATATTATGACGGGCTGGTAACTGCAACCCCACGACTGTGCGCGTATTTTGAAGTAGTCGCTCACCGTAGAATAAAAGTAGCAGCCTTTAAGTGCCCACTGCTGGGCAAATGCCTCCTTCTCAAATACGAGTATCAGAGAGGGTTTAGGAGCCGGGAAGGGCCCGCCACGCTGCTCCAGTGCGGTTCGGCGGGCTTCATATATCCTCGAAATAATATTTTTATTATCTCTCAGACATGCAGGTTTCCTCACGATGTTTTCCTACACCGCTGAGCACGTGGTAAATACAGCACTTAAAACTGCTATTAACAATTTTAGTGGTGCCGGCACCAGGGGATCGAACCCAGGTCACTCGCGCTCCATGAAACTAAAGTGAGCGCCGTGACCACTAGACTACGACGGCCCGTCACCGTAGAATGGAGCTCCATAATGCCACATTGTGATGTGAAACAGAGAGAAAAGCCTTTAATGAGGAATGCGTAAAATTATTACTAAATTAAAGGACATAATAACTCCTTTCAATCTCTCAAACGTCTCCAAATGTTTTTACCTCTAAATACCAAGATAACTTTAGCTCAAGCTCTTCTCCTTCCTCTCATTGACTATGCTGATGTTTGTTTTCTGGACGCTTCGGAAGAACTGCTGGACAAACTAGAACGTCTTCAGAACTTATGTATACGTTTTATTTTTGGCCTACGTAAGTTTGATCACGTGTCTGAATATAGAGCTCAATTGAAATGGCTCCCTATCCGTAAGCGTCGTGACTTACATGTGCTATCTTTTCTTTACTTTTTACTTTTCCATCCCCGTGCTCCTCCATATCTCTTTGAACGCTTTGAATATCTTGAGCCGCGCGGGGTTCCGTGCCGGACCATTAAATCTTTACTCCTTAAAACACCTTCTCATTCTTCTAGGCGATATGGTGAATCCTTCACTGTAAAGGCAGCCAGGTTATGGAACTCACTACCACATGATATACGTGCTAGTTCTTCTCGAGAAATATTCCGGAAAAGAGTGACGGAGCACTATCTTTCTAATTAAAATTGTAAATAATAACTTATCTGCATTTATGTATTATTATTGTATTGATAATTACTATTAAATATTTAATGTAATATTGGTAAGTATATGTGTTTATATGTTTGTATGTGTGTATATTTATATATATTTAGACATTATATTTAAACATTTAGTAATATTGTATAATATGTGTAGGTCATTGCCCCGCTGTGGGCACTTACAGGCAGCTACTTTGTTATAGTTTTTTTTTTTCCTCATTGCCAATTATGTTAGTTAAGTTATTATGTTAATTAAGTACACAACTACCTACTTGAATAATAATAATAGTTTTCACTTTCCTCATGGGTTTGCTGGAAGAGAACTCTGCTTAGGGTTAAGCTCGCCTTTGTGCATTTATTTTGTATATTATTAAACTTGTAATTTTTTCATAATGTGTACAATAAAGAATAAATTAATTCTACAATAACTTATTCGTTGTCGTATTTCTAAAATCTTTTTTTTTTTATGGGAAAGGAGACAAACGAACTTACCGATCCCCCCGGGTAGGTCTGCAACACCAGACACAGCTGCAGGTGCGTTGCCAAGCTTCAAGGATATTCGTGGGATAGGACTCCGATTGTCCTCGCTCACCGAATTCAGACTCCATTCTACTTCACGCCAGTTTTCTCCGTGGCCGTGATACCGGACAAGACTGCCAATTCGAGCAGCAGCAAAAGCCGCATTCTTTTATTTTCATCTCCGATCTGTCGTAAGGAGTTGACAATAATTTGGATAATTTTATCGATTAAATATGATTGGAAATAAACTTATGTTAGCTTGTAATATTCGTACTTTATCGAATAATCTACAAGCAATTATCCAACCTTATCAATACAGTATCAGAATCGTCAGTAGCGTGAATATATAATAATATTGAGGGCTTAATTTGCGCAGTTTGTTTGTGACATCTAATAAATTTAAATTGAGGCGGCACATGCGTCGAAGGGGCGCTATGATCGGTATGTACGTTAGATCTTTGTTTAAACCACAGAACCACAGAAAGAGTTAAGCGGCTCTTAATAGTCCCACTGCCGAGCAAAAGACGCCCACGCTTATTGTGCGATGGCAGCTTAAGAAGACCGCTCGCTCCTTGTTTCCAACTGTCATAAGAGTCGAGACAGGGTATAGACTAGAAAATCTCGACGTCTCTGACAGACGGTGCAAGCGTCTTAAGAGGCGATCGGTTTTTAGACTGTTAAAGAAGAAGGAGGAGAAAATGCGGCTCTCTCTCGAACATTCTTAAGGACACAAATTTTCTTGTTTGAACTTTGTAGTTCGGATTAGTAACTTAACCGCTTTAACTGTATCCGTTCATCACTTTTATACGTGTCAATCAGGTGTTAATATTAGTAACTTCATCATAATATCCTGTGCATGTAACTTCCTGTCCTCTTTGTTCTGTATCTTTCTGTGAGATTCTTTTAGAACATTATTTAATGTACATTGTTTTGTTTTCCATTCAAAGTCTTTACTTTAAGAACGTTTGGGACAACTTAGTGTTTAACTAGTTCTGGAACTAGCCTAAAGATGTTATTATCCGAGTTCTGAATTTCTAATTCCAGCCAAATAACATCAAAATCAATATTTAACAAGCTCAAGCTAGCTGGTCCAAGCCAACGAAATAATTTGACGTCCCGATCAACGGCACAGTCAACTAAAACTAGCCTAGTTGGTGTTGACTTTGCCTTCGAAGACGAGGGTCCCATTTGCAATATGAATATTAACGATTGTGTCCGAGTCATGGACGTTATTAATACATGTTTGATTACTTACCCGTCTAGATATATGTAATTCTATAACACCGTCAAGTTATAAAGACACGGGAAATACTAATTTTGGACTGTATGACTTGTGTGTGTTTAAAAAATGGTGCTCTCGGGCAACCCTAGGTGTCTTACCAGAGCGAAAATCTATATGATTATTCCCTTTGAAGTAATTGTTCAGTTTTCAGTCAATCTTCTTGCATATTCCTTTTAAACAAAAACTAAAACAAACCTGTTTCATTATGCTCTGTGAAATAATTGTTGAAACTCCAGTACATATTCATGCATTTTCCTTTTACACAAAAACGAAACTTTGTAGTCACAACTTATAAAGACACGGGAAATTCTAATTTTGAACTGTATGACTAGTGTATGTTAAAAAAATTGTGTTCTCGGGCAACCCTTGGTGTCTTGGCAGAGCGAAAACCTATATGATTATTCCCTTTGAAGTAATTGTTCTGTCTTCAGTCAATCTTCTTGCATTTTCCTTTTACACAAAAACTAAACCAAAGCTGTTTGATTAGACGCCGTGAAATAATTGTTGAAACTCCAGTACATATTCATGCATTTTCCTTTTACACAAAAACTAAATTTTGTAGTCGCAACTTATAGCTGTGGTGGTGTGGTTTAGTGGTCAGGGAATTCGCCTATCCCATTATGACTTGCAGCATCTAAGTCACAAGAAGTCTGGTAATGTAACGAATAACCAATACGCGTGTTCGTGCTTCTTTCCGCTGAACAGTTAATTCGCGAGTCAATTACTTTTCTATTTGTTTTATATATCGTTTTAATATTAAATTACAGCATATAATATATGTATATATACGAAAACAGCATCGGTAAAACACAAAGGTTTGTAATTAATGCTATGTTCTATTGTGTATCGGACAGCCAATCAGCCAAGGAAGGGTTCCATTTACACAAAATAACATATTTTTATACAGAACTTCTGTGTAACTTGCGTACACCCTTGACCCTTGCTCACTGGTCATTATTTCCTCTGCAAAATGGTTGCCTGGTAGAGATCGCTTCTAAGCGATAAGGCCGCCAATTGTACCTTTGTGTTTCTTTTTATTTATTTATTTTTTCTTATTTTTGCTATTGGTGTACAATAAAGTGTATTTTCATTTCATTTTCATTTTCATTTTATGTTATCATAGTCTATCACAAGTCCACGGCTGGACATAGGCCTCCCCCAAAGATTGCCACAAAAGCTCGGTCCTGCGCCACCTGCATTCATCGACTTCCCGCAACATTGCGGGAAGTCACTCCATCTATGTTATCAAATATCGAAATTTTATTTTACTGAATCGGCGCATTGTACTGGTCATATTGTAGGTACTCTAACGTCGAACGATTCCACGTCACGGCAGTTTCAAGTTATCGAGCCAAGTCGACAGTCTTCCCCGTGACATTTCGCTGTTTGATATATCTACTATGAAAGCGATTAAACCAAATCAGTTTGTTGGATTAGTCACAGTCACAGCGTAACACACGCATCGTTAGTGGCGCGTCTGTTTCTCATAGTATTAGAGTCGTATTAGAAAACTACTTATTTATTATTCTATGATACTTATTCTATGATAGTGTTGTGACGTGACTACAACAATTGAAAGACAAGCACGAACAATTTCAATGTTCGAGATTCTAAACATTTTTTGTAGTTAATAATTAAATGTTTAACTTCCGAATCTTATGACAAGCCATATTTTCAGTTCGTTATAATTTATAATAAATACGTACAGAGAGAATGCGATGTCACGACATTAAATTCAACCTCATATTTTACTATTCGTTTATCGCTCATACATTAAATAACAATTATTTAAATAATACATATACCTATATAAGTACAGTGGTTTAGCCACAGGATACTTTTTTTGTTTTTGTTAAATTGGTTCAACATGTAATTGCGCTATTATTTGGCTTAAGTCAAAGAATTTTTCAACCGTCTGCTCTGGCATCGGCTGTCCGCGTTTGAAGTCGCCGACGCACCGACAAAGAATCCTGCGTTGTCGCCCCTCTGGCCTAGGTCAACGAGAAGAATATCAGTATTATATTTGGATTATTGGACTTATTATCACTACGATATTAACCGACCTGTGCAGACGGCTGGAGAACACTGTGACCTTTACACTAGTGATGCTGCTTCTCGTCGCTGGTGGGTGTGATTTGGGTTCGGCATAATTTTTACACCTGGCCGACAAACAACGTTTTCCCGCTCTCGCGGAGATAAGGCCACCTCATTTCGGACATGCACCGCGCAGTGTCTCACGGAAACGCCAGCCAGCATTTCCGCGGCTTCACCAACGCCAGCCGCTCTTTCCTCGGGGCCTATAATACCATGGTACCGGACCCTGGAGTCCGCCACCCGTAGGTCATGCGAGTCAGGAAAGCGAGCACACGGTAGCCCAGCCCTAGCGTACCACTAGGGGTTGGAGCTCGCCAAGAACCACATTTCGACTGCGGAGGATAGTGTCTCCTCCCGTGGACCCAGCTTAGATACGTTAACGGTGCCCACTAAAATCTTGGTAGAGCCAAGCGGCGGCTTTAGCTGCTCGAATGGGCCGGCTCGACCGGATTGATACAACGGCCTCGCAGAATACCGGCGTGAAGTAGAGGCATCTTGTGCTTCCACGTTTCATTCGGTGAGTGAGGTAACCGGAGGCCCACTTCCCCTCCCTATTACCCTCCTCTTCCCTCCCATCTCCCAAATACCCTTAAAGACCGGCAACGCACCTAACGCAGCATCTATGGTGTTACAGATCTATGTGGGCGACTGTAATCACTTACCATCAGGTGAACCGTTTGCTCGTTTGCCGTCTTTTTCATTAAAAAAAAATTTAATCGCCGAGAACAGAGAGTACAGGTATTCCACCAACACTTATTTCCCCTCTCGAAGCCAATTCGGAGCGGCATCCTCTTGCCGGTCCGCCTCTCTAAGTCATACTGGCCATGTCCCCCTCCCTTAACCAAGGGGGACATGGTGAAACCACCATTGGTGACTGAGCCACGACAAGGCGGGGTGCGTATGTAATAGGGGCGTTCAAGGCTTCAAAGTCGTTCGTTCAAAGAGGGCGGTCGTAACCTCGACTTTAACATTTTATTCAAATTGATTCGATGATCGAGAAAGTAGTGTCCCCAATAAACTACGGTTCTTTCCCGCCCATTGGGTCAGACGCTTATAAGTGGAACCACTACAACAGAACAAGTACCAATTATCTTTAGTTCTTATAGTCATTATCTAGTCAATAGAAAATCTCTTATATTATCATAATTTATTGCTTTCAAGTATTTCTAGAGTTTATTCCTTTGAAACAAGAATTGTATATTCACACATTCACAATAAAGATAGCTGTCGAGACCGCGTGGCTAGAGAATGAGGATCCACCTCCGAATCAGGAGACAAGATCGAGTAGATAGAGTACGTAGGAGAGAGAGGATGTAGGAGATAGAGACGAAACTGGAGACGAGTTCGACCTCCTATGTGTAGAGCCGATGACTATATGTATCGTTGATCTGAACGTTAAGACGGCGACAGGCTCACCACCTGTCACGTTCCGAATTTGCTATAATGAAATGTGAGCCGCAACGATTGAATGTGAGTTGTGAGAACTCAATAAGAGAGATAATCACTTCACTGGCGTTGATAGAACGGACTTCAACGTTTCTGTCCGGTTGGAATTCTGATCGAACCTATAAAATCTTCTCTTATATAGTATATACCTTTAGAAATAAATGGATTCTTCATATAATACATGCATAACAGTTTCATTCATCTCTTTTGTTAAGCAATGAGTGAAAAACAAAAGCAATCCGCAATCGGTCACCTCGTTAGTGGAGAAGAGCAAATACAAAAAAACCCCACACCGCTACCCATCTTTGAATAGACGAGGTCTTGCATATTTGAGATTGGGGACAACAGTTGAATTTCTCTTCAACCACGGCAAGGATGAGGGCGACAGATTTGACTTTAGGTTAAATAGACTGAAGTTCACAAAACCATCGAAATTCAAAGTAAAAAGACGCGAGTTTATATTAATACGTTATCAAAGCTAACTAAACGGTCATTACGCAAATTTACCTGCGACTTGAAAACAACTATAAAAATTATGTCACCTGTGCTTTGTCTTTTTTCGGTAACACATACCGAGGGAAATATTTGATGTATGAATGTAAACCAAACATAAAATATTATAACTATAATGCTGCATGGTAGTGATGGAAGATCCTCCCACACATTTTCTTCCCGTGGGCGTAAAAAAGCCTTGATAATCCTATGACTATCTCTGGAAGTCTAATATTTTCTTAATATAGTTGGAAGCTTTTCGTTTACTTAAACTCTTACGATTACCACAGGAGAAAAGGCAGATTTTCTTTACACCTCTGCCATACTACACATTTTTTTTTAAATATGACTTTGCATCATTCCTTAGCTGTACTAATATATAAATACCATAAACGTATCATTTTATTACACGTGACGTAAGTACGGGATAAAAACTCTACTTTATATCATCAGATAATAAACACGTACCAATTTATAACTTTTTTTTTTATTCAGGCAAACTAATTTTCTGGCTGCCCTTGTACTTGTACAAGGGAGGCCGCAGGTCGAAGATGAATATGAAAAACACGAAAAGGCAGCGCGACACGAGCTGTGTCCCGAAGCTCTGAAACATTATCTTCTGCCTCACGAATACGATTGCACGAAGTTCTACTACTGCGAGTATGGTATGAAGTTCGAATCGCCGAGGGATTGCGCTCCCGGTACCGAATTCTCGTTCGTATTGCAGGTGATTTGAGTTTTATTTTTTATGTCAAGTAGAATTTTTTTTTTTTATAGAAGAAGGGGGCAAATTAGCGTGCGGCTCACCTGATGGTAAGTGATCACCGTCGCCCACGAACATCCACAACACCGGAGGAGCTACAGATGCGCTGCCGGCCTTTAAGGAAGGAATAAGATCTTTTCTTGAAGGTCCCTAAGTCGTAACTGTTCGGAAATAACGCTGGCGACAGCTGATTCCACAAAGTCGAAGTGCATGGCAGAAAACTTCGATTAAAACGCACTGTGGTGGAATGCCAACCATCTAGGTGGTATTGATGGAACTTATAAATAATTATAATCGATTTTATTTACTACCAGGCCTACTACAAAAAAAAACCTCGGCCTTTTTATAATCTTTCTATAATAATTTAACTATTAATTGAAAGTCAAGCGTCTAAAAATAGTTAACTGTATCCTGAATCCCTTATATACCAATATTCATCTTCAAAGATTAATCTAGATGGAGGTGTGTTCTCCTAAAGATTATGAAATGCTTTATAGTCTGTTATGACGGCATCGTTTCTGAAGTGAATATGAAACATACCTAGTCATCCAATATAAGCAGAGCATATTAAAGTAACCACTGAACAGGTAGTAAGGGGGAATAGATAGCCTTTTAGTTAAAATACCAAGTGGGAAGTGAAGTAGAGGCATCTTGTGCTTCTGCGTTTCGTTCGGTGAATAAGGTAACCGGAGGCCCACATCCACTCCTATTCCCCTCCTCTTCCCTCCCATCTCCCAAATATCCTTAAAGACCGGCAACGCACCTGCAGCATCTATGGTGTTGCAGATGTATGTGGGCGACGGCAATCACTTACCATCAGGTGAACCGCTTGCTCGTTTGCCGTCTTTCCCATAAAAAATAAAAAAGATCACTTGCACAAGGAGCACACAGCCAGCTGACAAACCCATCTTAATTTACATCCAAATCACAGAGATTATTCATACACTATTCCCAGCGTCACGAGTGCGGAGGTAACGGTATTGTGAGCAGACCCTCCAAGAAGCGTATGCCGGCTTGCGGGCAGTGGGTCAGTGGCCTTACATAGGCATATGATGATGATGAATCAACAGCCATGCTAATCAATTATGAGATCTCTCTACAATGTGTATATTTAAGACTTGCCATCAATCCCTATTATCATCATACTGGAGCAGACGTTTCCATAAACACCAATGATACTACTCCTCGATCAAAAGTATGTAAGATTCATTCATTCGTTTTAAGCGTGGTAGAGCCAAGCGGCGGCTTTTGACCACTGCTGAACATATGCCTCCCCAAGACAAATTCCGCAGGCATTTGTTGATTGGTTTGTCTTTATTCACCACGTTGGACAAACGGGTTGTTCAGAGAAAAATCGCTACTCTCGTATTAGAGATGCTGATCCCCATCAGAAGCCTTTGGGATTTGGGTCAGCAAATTCGGAAGTATTTTCCACTATCATTCGGATGCCATGTTACTCGGGTACTATGAAAATTTAAACAAGCGACCGAAAATTTTATACGCCGTAGAGCCAAGCGGCGACTTATACTGCTGCTCGAATGGGCCGGCTCGACCGGGTTGGTACCACGGCCTCGCAGAATACCGACGTGAAGTAGAGGCATCTTGTGCTTCTGCGTTTCGCTCGGTGAGTGAGGTAACCGGAGGCCCACTCCCTCTCCCTATTCCTCGTTTGCCGTCTTTTCTATAAAAAAAAAATTCGTTTATATCCAGGGTTGCTCTAATAACTACGATATATCACCTCCTGTTCCTCAGCTAGTACTACTACTAGACTGGCTACGCTAGGACGACGCAGACTTACTTTTTAGTTAGTACAAATTTATGTTAAATATTAAATGCTTAAAACTAAATTTTTATCAGGTTTGTATACATCCAATTCTGGCAAACTGCACGCTGCCTGGAAGTCCAACAGCGGCACCAACTACAACCACCACTCTTGCGCCAACAACAACTACAACTACGACTCCTGTACCAACAACAACAACTACTACTACTACTACAACGACTACGACGGCAGCGCCAACGACTACTACAACTACTACTACTCCGGCGCCAACAACAACTACAACTACTACCACTCCGGCACCAACAACGACTACAACTACTACTACTCCGGCACCAACAACGACTACAACTACTACTACTCCGGCACCAACAACGACTACAACTACTACTACTCCGGCACCAACAACGACTACAACTACTACTACTCCGGCACCAACAACGACTACAACTACTACTACTCCGGCACCAACAACGACACCGGCGCCAACAACCACTACAACAACTACGACTGCTGCGCCATCAACAACTACAACTACTACGACACCGGCACCTACGACAACAACCACGACTACTCCGGCGCCAACAACAACCACAGCTCCCGCGCCAACGACTCCGTCTACAACAACAACAACTACATCAACAGATTTATTAGAAAACGGATGTCCAGCTGATTTTGATATTCATATGCTGCTTCCACATGAGACAGAATGTAACAAATTCTATTACTGCGTCCACGGACGTAAAGTCGAAAGACAATGCGCCGAAGGCACCTACTTTAATCCAGAACTACAAGTGAGTATGAAAACCGTTATAACTTGATATAACTATATAACATTTTTGAAATGAAACTATTATTTACCGATTTAAACGCATTTATTTTATATTTTTATTCCCGACGTTTATTTCGGGTGGCACTGAGGTGTTTTTTTTTTTCAAAAGAAAATTTTCCTTCGGAACTCCGATTCCTGCAAAGGATGATTCGCCTGGGCTATTAGAAATAACATCCTAATTTCAATAGAGAAGATGGCTGGGACCTACTACCACCTACTTGGGATCGTGTGATAATTAAAATCCAAGATCAAGCATGCCTCGGCATAACTTCAAGATACTGCATAGATCGACCTAAATATTAATAATTTGAAAGCTTTCGGTTGCCGGGTTAACTACAACATCAGGACCACAACTGTTATGTTATTTATATTTATATGTTCAGCTAGAATAATCTGACAGGCAGTTTGACAGATGCAACCATGCAAGCCCAGGCGGCCAATAGTGTTGTACTTAAATCTACTTAATAACTAGGGTTGTAACAATACACCAACAACCATCACGGTCCCCCTGTAAATATTAGTTTCATTTCCTAAATAAACATTCTAATTTTTTCCTTAATATATCAAACACTCACGCACCTCATACAGGCCCTATCTAGGATTACCTGTGTCTTAATAACAGGATGATGATTATATAGATGTATATATTAGTAACAATATATAATATATATTTAAATAAGTATTAACTAGAGAGAATTAAAAATATTTTTCCATCCACAGCAAGTATTAACGCGAATAAATAATAGGTCGGGGAAAAAGTTTTTTCGTATTTTATATATACAAATTCAACATATTTTATTATCATACTATATTTGATAATAATATATATATATATGCCTTTTTGTTCGATAATTTGTTGGTCATTTTGTAGGTCGTGACATAATCCCATTGCTGTAAAAGACTTCTGATCAAAAACCTGCGACAATTAGTTTTGACAGTCCTCTATTTATGATAACCTAACACTTTTTCAAAAATGGCATCGACTTTATCCCTAACAGGTCGACCAGAGCGAGCTTCATCTTTGACTTAAAAAACTGCCGTACAGAAAATGCTTGAACCAATTTTGTGCTACTCTTACTGACACTGCCATAAACGTCATAATGTTTTTAAAATTTTCCCTTTTTTCAAAATTTATCGAATTTCTTAATAAATAGAAAACAATACAAAAATGGCGGGAAATAGTTTTTACTTTTATTGTTCTGTTTTTAAAATATCATCTTTTTAATGGTATCAAAACCATCCAGATAAAAAAAGAAAGAAAAGTACACACAAAGAAATTTTACTGCAACTTTTTACCTATAAAATTAAAGTCTGTGAATGCACACAAATGGCAAAAGCTATGGAGCCGAAAAGGGTCCATAGCAAAGGAAGGACGAAGTGATTAATATTTTATTAGAACTTTAACACTTCCTGAAGGATGCATATTTAAGCCGATAATCTATATAGCACTGATGACTAACATAATTGATTGACTTCAACAGGAAGAGATTATAAAACAATTCTCACTTATCGTAATAATCTTCAACTTGTCCTTTGCGGAGAGCCATGATAGCCTAGTAGTCAGGTTGCACACTTTAGTATCATAGAGTGCGAGTGACCCACCTGGGTTCGATCCCCGGTGCAACTAAAATTGTTGATAGCAATTTTAGGTGCTGTATTTACCACGCGCTCGGCGGTGAACATCGTCGGGAAACTTGTATGTCTGTGAAATATTATTTCGAGAACATGTGAACTGTTGTTGATGTTCGCCTACCCTCACTGAAGCAGCGTGGCGGGCCATTGCAGATGTGGACCCACGCGGTCTAAGAAACAATGCCTCATAGCTTTCAAGCTTTTACTTTGCCTAATAGTAGGCTTCTTCTCAGTCGAGGAGTTGAGTTATTTAAATTCTGTTATTAAAAATCAAAATACGTTAATAACATTAGATACTACTAAATTTGACGTGTCTGTCTGTTGTTCCGAAAGATCTGCATTTTACTAAGTATTTGTACGATACCTAAGGAATGCCAGTTTTAAAATACGTCATTTTTGAAATTATCTCTGTCTGTTTCTTTGGGCTCGGGACAAGGCTGGAACGATTTTGACGAGACTTCTACAGAAATATAGATAACTCTATAGTAGCATTGAAGATAAAAATTAAAGTTTGACAAAATTTAGGTTTTCTGAGTGAAAATTTAAAAACAATATGATACGCCGCGTACTGTTCTGCTAAAATATGATTGTGAGTGTTTTTCTGGGAAGTATTATAATTTTAAATCATCAGATTAACGACTAATACACCAGATAAATGTTATCTATAAATCTAAATATTATAAGTAGAGACAGCAGGCGACTGATAAAGCATAACAGATAAGCTCACTGCTACTGTTCTACTTGGTAAAGTATTTGATATTCACTAACAATTATGATTATTTTTACAGTTCAATAAAATAATTCTAATCATAACATGAAACTGGTTGGTTCTGATTCGACAAAAAAACATTATTTTGATGGATGGATGAATGGAATGGAACACCATAAACGAAAATCCGTAATCTTTGCTCTAGAGCCCATAGTTGATAGACGTGGGTGATGCCATCTGCTCCTGGAATTGATGATTGCCTAGTGATCAAGTTGCGGGAAGTCGATGGATACAGGTGGCTCAGGACCGAGCTTCGTGGCAATCTTTGGGAGAGGCCTATGTTCAGCAGTGGACTTGTGATAGACTGAAATGATGATGATGATGATGATGATGATGATAGTGATCAAGGCGCTCACTGTATTATCATAGAGAGCGAGTGACCTAGGTTCGTTCCGCGATGCCGGCACTACTATAGTTGTTAATAGAAATTTTTACTGTTGTATTTATCACGTGCTCGGCGGTGAAGGAATACATCGTGAGGAAACCTGCATGTCTGTGAAATAATAAATAAATATTACTTCGCGGATTCGCGGAGCTCTCCGACTGGAGCAGCAACATGGCGGCCCTTCCCAGCACCATCATATATCATATATCAATGAATAATTTCATTGATATATGAAATAAAAATCGAGCATTTCTTATACACACAAATTTGTATTTAGGTTAAATAAGAGAGTTTATACTCCAATAGTGGGGACTATTGACCTACATACCTAGTATATATATTGTTGACACAGGAAACTTTAAAACATTTGCAGGTATGCGATTGGCCGCAGAACGTGAACTGCGCTGGTTCCGGTGGCGGAGATGGCGACGGCGACGGTGGCAGCGGTGGCGGTGGCGATCCGACAGAACTGTTACCGAACGGATGTCCGGCAGATTTCGATATCCACAAACTTCTGCCTCACGCTACGAACTGCACCATGTTTTACTACTGTGTGTTTGGCGAGAAGGTCGAACGCGAATGTCCGAATAATACCCATTTCAATCCCACGTTGCAGGTAATTTGTTTTTTCAGACACTTTAAAAAAAAAGCACACACGACCGGATATTTAATTCAGTGGTTTAGACATAATTAATAATAATAATCTTTATTCTCCTAAGAATTTGGAACACAAAGTTTGAATTTCCTGACATCCGTGCTAGGTTAAGAACCTGTATTACGGAGGGATTTTGATTAGGGGTATTAGATTAGTCGTTTAAACCAACTTTTAACCACGAGAGCTTATTAAGAAAGTCGTAACAGACGGTGAGCCTGTCGCCGTCTTTGTCACCAGGTCTAAGATCTAAATTCTACTTCTACTATACTTCGCTGCTGCTAGAATGGGCCACCTCGACCGTGGTCGTACCACGACCTCGCAGAATACCGGCGTGAAGTAGAGGCATCATGTGCTTCTACGTTTTATTCGGTGAATGAGGTAACCGGAGGCCCACTTCCACCCTCACCCTCCCTCCGCCCTCTTTAAGAGGTGAGCCGTTAGCTATATAAAAAAAAAACCAGTGGAAGAAGGGATGTGCCAACCTCACCTGCACGTGGTGCACCCGGCTGGCAAACAAACGAGGCTCTGGCGTCCGAGTGGTGGCGGAACATCCGTCCGAATTTGCCGAACCCAAATTCCACACGCTGATGATGGGGAGCAGCACAAAATATACTGACTATATACTTGTTCCAAATCTTTAGGTGTGCGATCGGCCTGAAGACGCCGGTTGCGTAGTATCCGGTGGTGGGGGTGGGGGTCTCCTCCCAAACAGATGCCCGACTGATTTCGACGTTCACCAGCTCCTTCCTCACGAAAATAATTGCAGCAAATTTTACTACTGCGTGTTCGGAGAGAAAGTGGAACGTGAATGTGGTCCTGGGACCCATTTCAACCCCACGTTACAAGTGAGTAATTTGTACAAATTATCATAATACTTACTTTTAAAAACTAATAACTTAATATTTAATATAATTTCTCTTCATGATTGTATATTTTTAATTGCAGGTCTGCGACTGGCCTGTGAACGCGGGTTGTGCTGGTGATGGAGGCGGTGTTGGAGGAGGTGCTGGCGGAGGCGGAGATGGAGGCAGTGGTGGAGGAGGTGCTGGAGGAGGCGGAGATACAGGAAGTGGTGGAGGAGGCGGTGAAGGAGGTGGAGATGGAGGGGGTGAAGGAGGTGGAGATGGAGGCAGTGGCGGGGGAGGTGCTGGAGGAGGCGGAGATACAGGAAGTGGTGGTGGAGGCGGTGGAGGTAGTGGTGGTGGAGGAGGCGGAGGAGGTGGAGGTGAAGGCGGAGGAAGCGGAGGTGGCGGCGATGGAGGTAGTGTTGGAGGAGGTGATGGAGGAGGCGGCGGAGGGGAAGGAGGTGGTGGAGGAAGCGGCGGTGGAGGCGGCGGAGGAGGCGGTGGTGGAGGCGGCGGAGGAGGCGGCGGAGGAGGCGGCGGAGGAGGCGGCGGAGGAGGCGGCGGAGGAGGCGGCGGAGGAGGCGGTGGAGGAGGTGGAGGAGGCGGCGGAGGAGGCGGCGGAGGAGGCGGTGGAGGAGGCGGCGGAGGAGTTGGTGGAGGAGGAGGTGGAGGAGGCGGCGGAGGAGGCGGTGGAGGAGGCGGTGGAGGAGGCGGTGGAGGAGGCGGTGGAGGAGGCGGTGGAGGAGGTAGCGGCGGAGGCAGCGGAGGAGGTAGCGGCGGAGGCAGCGGAGGTGGCAGTGGAGGCGGAGGTGGTGGAGGAAGTCCAGATCCACCAATTGAAAACAAATGTGAAACTAGTTGCAACGTCCTCCCCTGGCCTCATGAGACTGACTGCGATAAATTCTGGCGTTGCGATGGTTCCAGAGCAGTTTTAGTAATTTGCTCCCGAGGTCTACTTTTTAATCCACGGACCCTTACTTGTGACTTCGTTTCTAATGTATCATGTAACAGATATATACAATCGACGATTGATTAGTTCTACTAAGGTTAAAAAGAATCGTTAAAATAAAAATGTGAATTAAAAATAATAAATAAACTGCATTGGATTTATTTATTTTACTGCTCAAATATCTGTACAGTATTAAATAGTATTGTAAATAAAGTGTTTAGTTTTATGTACCTAAGTTCATAAATTTATTTATTTTTTGGAATAATTAATAACATCCTTTGAACACATCAACGTCACTTCTGTCGCCGTATATAAGGCAGATCTGCTAAACGTAAAGAGACTTCGATTGTAAAGACGGTGTGGAATTTCATTTTAATTAATATATGCGAAAAACAAGCTAGCAGTCCATCTGATGGTAAATGCCTACCGCAAACCATAGATACCTGCGTGCAACTACAATCGTAGAAGGTTACAGATGCGTTATCATAAAGACATTTATTCCTACACTTACAGTACACACATAGGCTTTGGAACTCCCTACCACTTCATATAAAGCGTGTGCAATCCCTAGATACTTTTAAAAGGCTGGTCAAAGCGCACTTCCTTCCTACCTAAATAATTATTCCTTCATCTCTCGTTATCTGTTTATCCTTTAATACTTACTTTTCCTTGCGTCGTATGGCTCTTATATTATATTATTTATTCTTTACTCTTTATGTTCCTGTATATGTATGGGTATATATTGTGTATTTATTTAGATGTATCAGTATATGTTAGTGTATATATATATGTTTGTGTATATATCAATATATATTTATTACATTATATTTTCACTTCTGTCTAACTTGCGTACACCCTTAACCCTTGCTCACTGGTCATTGTTTCCTCTGCAAAATGGTTGCCTGGTAGAGATCGCTTCTAAGCGATAAGGCCGCCAATTGTACCTTTGTGTTTTTTTATTTATTTATTTTTTCCTATTTTTGCTATTGGTGTACAATAAAGTGTATTTTCATTTCATTTCATAATACACGATATGGTGATACATAATAATTATAAGAATAATTAATAATTTCTTAACTCAACGTCACCATCCTACGTTGATAGTCTATAAAATCGTTTTGTTTTATTTACGTACACAGAAAAAGGGCTAAAAAAACAATAAACATAGTATTTGTACAAGGCCACATCTTTTCCAGCAGACCCTAAGAGAAAATTTTATTGTAATGGCAAACTTAGCGCGTACATTTCTAATACATATTATGCATACAATTAAATATATTTTTTATAGTTTTACGTGGGGGAAAGGTGCTAAACACCTACCAATCACCGAAGACGATGACTGCTTATGTCGGGATCAACTTTTCTAACGAAAGATACGCCGTCACGGTAGATACGCCGCTACGGTAGATACGCCGCCACGGTAGATACGTCGCCACGGTAGACACGCCGCCACGCTAGATACGACGGACCCGGTTGCCTTGACAGCTTCGGTGGAAGAAACTCGCGGGCAGAAGGCAAGTTAAGTAAAATTTAAAAGCGGTAAATTAACAGTTCTGTACTGTTTGTAGTTGGTATGTAGATTATTAGTAGTATTAGCAGCCTCTAAATGTCCCTGGTAACGTTAAGGTTCAATGTTGCCTCTGAGCGTTGAGTAAAAGAATCTACGTGTTGAATTCACTGATGTTTATTTGCTTCTAAAGTAATTAGCGAAGTGTGAGACGAATAACGATCGACGACCTAATGCCAGCAGATTATTAATACATACAATGCGTTGGCAGTAGGGTTACTTACGAGAAAAGAAAATACTAAATTATACTAAACACTCCTAACTCTACTTTCTTTATACGTGAGAAAAATCTGAAGTGTACCCGCCCCAGCGGGGATAATGCCAGGTTATGTCGGGCTTGCACCGAACAAAACCCATTGTGTTCCGACTTCGCCGCATACCGCTCGGGAGCGAACACATCCTGTCACTCATCTCACTGACGTGCCGCAACACGGACACGCTTACCAACTCGGCCTCCAAACCCACGTGTACAGTAGACCTTCCTCGAGTCCGGCACCCGGAGGACATGGGCATCATGAAAGGCGTGCGCTTGTAAGCACCAGGCCTCCATAAAACATAGACCAGATCCAGACCCGCGGCAGTCCACCAACCCGCATACGAAGAGGGCGGTGATCCCCGCTATGTTGAGCTCATGGAGTCGGAGAGAGCCAGTTATGCTACTCCAATATGGATTCGAGAACTACACGTGTTCCCGATTTATTATTATTTCTCAGATATATTTCTTAATGACGTCTTACTTCACAGAGCATATGATCAATTCATGTAACAGAACCAAGGTCTCTGAGCATATGATCAATTCAGGTATTCGAACCAAGGTCACTGAGCATATGATCAATTCAGGTATTCGAACCAAGGTCAATAAGCATATGATCAATTCAGGTAATAGAACCAAGGTCACGAAATAATGAAAGTAATGAAATTTGAATCGACTGTTTGGCCCCTGTACCCATGCCCAGTACCCCACGGTATAAGCATTGACAGAAAATGTCACAATGAGTGTTACAAAGGAATTAAAAAAACCGATGCAAGTTTATAGCAAGTTCTTAAAACTTTATTATAATTTATTACAATTTAAACAATTGTGATATTTTTCACTTCATAACAACCACTATAATCATCAAACAAATTCCAATATAAAAAGTTAAATAACAATATCTTGGTCCCTGTTCACGATTACGTACAAAATTCTTTTACTTATACACTATTTACTATAGGTAGATAATTCATAAATTATTTACTACTACTGTTGTAAAAGCTTACATCAAATTAAAACTTACATTTTATGTCTTTTATTTACTTACGATTTTTTTTACATGACATTTATGTCTCCATTCATTGTGTTACCAACCTCGAACAAAGTCACTACCTAACTAGGCGAACATAAAGAACCATAGAGAGAAAGAGAAAGAGAGATAGCTATAGAAAAAGCAGACAACTGTCCCGCTCTGTCTGTCAGAGCGTTGAAAACAGCAGAGGCCCGTTTAGCTACGCCGAATCGTGCCAAATAGAAACGCTGTAATAACTCTGGCTATACCTATGGGTGCCTGGTATAAGTGATTGTATATTATACATTATTCGATGCTCTATGCGTTGGCAAATACTAATAAAATTCATGTCGTAATGGACATAGAGTGGTTAATTGCAAAAACCAGTATTGCAAAAATCTTATTACCAATTAAATCATAAACAACAATTTATAACAAATTCTTTAAAAATAGTATTTCCAGGTGTCACAAATCTACAACGATAATTAAACAAACAAATACGTATTAAAAGTTTACTTTTGACTGTCGATGGCATTGTTTGCTTCTATTACCTGAAAAAGAAGGCATACGATGAGAAAAGTAGAAATGAAAACCAAAGATATTATTTTATGTCCGTGGCACACGCCCAGCGCCCAAAAATTTTGATCCAAGGGAACTTTCAATTAATATAAAAACTAGCCTCTTTCTTTCATGGCACAAATTACATTTCTGCCAAAATTCGTTCAAATCCAATCAGACATTTAAAAGTACTTCTGGGAATCATAAGAAACATTAAAAAAGTCCCATAAAATTCCGTCAAATAGCTTTGAACTTAAATTCATTCAAATCTGTTAGGAATTGGTATTAGAGGGACAGAACTGCTCAGGGAGGTAAAATAGATTCAGGTGGTCGTAAGTATACGCACAAATACAGAGGCACTCACGCGTCTTTACCTTCACGTATCCGATGTAACACTGCAACACTTATGCGAGTGGGGTCCGGAGAGATCAGATGCAGTTTCAGAGACAGGGGACGCAAACGTGCAAATAATTTGTGTACCGTTGATATGAATAGACACTTACCCGTTTAATCTTCTTCCCGTACATAGACCAGAAGGTGACTTTGATTTCGGTGGGCTTGCCCGTCCGTGCATCGAACATCCGACAGCTGTCGAATGGTGGACAGTACAGGTGAAGGGACACCGCGCCGTCCACGTGTGATGGGTTCTCCATGCGATGCAAGCCTAACGCGTCTGTAATAATAAACGAACTTGTAGGCGACAGTGCCAAGCGGTGGCTATTGCTGTTGCTCGAATTCGACGGGGTAGTAACACGGCCTCGCAGAATACCCGCATGAAGTAGAAGCATCTTGTGCTTCTGTGTTTCGTTAGGTGAGTGAGTACCCGGAGGCCCACTCCTCCTCCCCTTCCCTCCTTCTCCTCTCCCTCTCCTATACCCCAAATATCCTTAAAGGTCGGCAACGACAGCAGACGGTAAAATTACTTACGCCGGCTAGTTTGACCCTTTGTCATAAAAAAAATATGGTATGTCATTCTTATGGGAGAGGCCTTTGTCCAGCAGTGATGGCAGTAATGAAATATTTGGCGGAAGAAGTCACTCACTCTCCCTTCTCCTCAAATATCCATAAAGGCTCTGCAACTCCTCTACCGTTGCAGATGTGCATGGGCGTCGCTAATCACTTATCATCATCAGGTGAGCTGTTTGCTCGTTGACCCACAGCTGGCTAGCCACCAGTCACTTTATGTCACCACCCACGAGAGAAGAGGAAGAGAGAGGTGCGAAAACCTGTACGCTTGCGTAAACGCAAATTCGTGCCAAATGGAATACCATGACGTGTCTAAGCCTATGCGTGACCAGCGTATGTGTTTATTTTGTTCGTACGGTCATTGCTCCTCCCTGAACAAATAAACAACACTTCGTGGCTGACCTTCACAGCATTCGTTGTATCCGTCTCATCGATTACATTGTTGACGAGAACTTATCGGTAACTTTTAAATTCATTATTAAAACTATCAACACTTATTTTCGATTACATTCTTTGATTAGATTTATTTCAATGGTTCATTTTAACTAAATAATATATTCGAATATTAAGGCGATGCGACTATGCAACTGACTCACGTATTCACAAATATAGAAGACATTTCTCAAGTGTGCTCGGATGGGTTTTTGTATTCCCGTGCGTTCAAGTTAACTGTGGGGTCATGAGGGGGGAGTAACGATAGTGAAGACATGGGTTAGTCTGCTGACTGTGCTTAAGTGTCAGAAAATTAATTATCTTATTTAATAATGTCTATTCCTTTTTTTTAAACAACGAGTACTGATTGACTGTCTAAGCATGTTATGGATCAAGTTTCTTATTCAGCCTTCTCGTCGCAGTCGGTTGTGCATAAATATGTTTGTTTATTTGATACAGTTAATAAATAATGAACGAATCGACGTACAGATACTATCGAGTTGAGTTGCTGGCCGGCCACAATTATCGAAAGGCCTGGTATTCTTGAGTTTTTTTTTCGAAACTATTCGGAAAGACAACGGCAAAAAGCTCACGTTGTTTTACATTACTCTATGACGCTTTATACTTGTCACATTGGTCTAAAGAAGCTCCGGCGAAAAGTGGTTTTGAAACGACTAGAATGTCTAAATCTCAGATCACCCAATTACGTGGTCGCGAGGGCTTAATTAGTTACTAGTGGTGGGATGGTGTTATTAAATAATACCAGTCTGAATAGAAGTGTATCAGGTTTGTCACTGGCGAACATCACACAATCAGACATCACTTCTGTGGCAACGTTCGAACTATATTTTTACATTTTAGTATACGTTACGAAGTTTGTGAATCTGTAAAATGAATTGTTTTAGTTGACTATTATATAAATTACCACAAGCAGAAGAAGAAGAAAAATCGAATAATACAACTTTTAAAATAAAGTACTGAATTCATAACGTGTTTCCAATCTAATGTAATACATATTTAATTTATACTTGCACTTGGTGATTTTTCCAAGATGATGTAAGGCGAAACCTTAGTATAATAATTAGTATGGTTTGTGAAACTAGTACAAGAGAGAATTATAATTGTCAATAATACATATATGCTTCGTACTACTCATAATCCCATACCATTATCATTACTTCTAAGTGCCGTTCGACTCAACCGACCGTCATTAGCTACATACTGTACATTGAATGATGCTCAGGTAATGCGTAATGCTTCTGCGTAATATCACGTGTTCAAGTGATGTGTTACATCACTTTCTGGGGCACTGTTTTGCACATCCCTATATTATTTCTATAATCTGATTATTGATTTCGAACGATCCATGAGGACCAACTTTTAAAAAATGTACATATATATATTCACGCCTTGTTCCCAACGGAGTAGACAGAGATAATCTTCTTCCACTTACTACGGTCCTGACATAGGTCTTTCGCTTCTTCCACTTTCATCAATCATTTTTCTCTTCGCATGCATGCTCGTTGGTTTAAAAAAATAAAACTCATAAAGATATTAAAGAGTGCATTAGCTATAGAAACTATGTAAATAGAAAGTTACCAACCGTTTATATAACAAACATCGTTGACCTCTAGTGTTGTCCTTCCAATTTCTTCCATTTTGTGAGCATCGTAATGTTCCTCGTCGCCATTATGTGCGCAGAGTTCCGTTCTGTCAGTTTCACCGCGGTAATTCGGACATGTATCGTTTTGACAATCGATACACAGCTCGATTATTTTATCGTCAATCGATTTTTCTTCGTTACCCGAACAACATGATTTTTTGCTTTGAGTTTTCTCATTACTTCTGGTTCCACGTTATTTGGCCACCGGTATCTGTAATTGAAAAAATATAATTTAAAACCGAGGTGGCTCATACACGAGTGTGTCGCTGTACGGCACATTCATATGTTATTCAATTTAAAAAAAAATTAAAAGTTTAATTCGGAAAATATTTTATTGAAACTAGTACGTTAAGTAATAATAATAATTGTCAATATGATGAAGTTTCACCAAGTGACAACAATCGCAAGTACAAATTATATTATAAAACTAGTTTGAGGCGATGACGATAAGAAGTAATATGCAACATACCTCACTTCTTCTAAACTCCCGCTCAAAACCTTCATGAAACAATGGGAATCCGCATGGTCGTGTATAGCAGACGCGTGGCCCGGCCCCCAGCATAGGATCATTATGTTGAATGCCCCGTTACCAGCGTCAACTAGGTTCCTTGTGTATCTAAAACAGTACAATAATTTAATACTATTTGTCGATACACGCAGCAGAACTAGGGTTACCGACGTATCTATAACGATCAGCAAGTATGCAGAAGTAACAATCGTTGAGGAAGAAAGTTCTCGTGTGGCAACTTCGTACAGGCAAAAGTAGTGTAGGACGTTCCCCCTCAAGATAAAGTTTTTTTTTATATGTGAAAGGAGGCAAACGAGCAAGCGGGTCAACTTGCTGCTGATTGGCCACTATTAAACTACACCACTATCAGAGGAAGATAACAATAAAAACTCTCTGCGCAAAAAAAAAAACTTCGATCCTAACAGATAACAATATTCTATTATTTTCGTAAACAAAATGCCTTCCCGAGGTAATCATTCTTGGCATTTAAAAAAAAAAACAATAGGCCGAATTGAAGATAAGCTGGTGGGTTTTGATCAAAATATTATTCGGGTTGCGCGAGATAAACTGCGATAAGGAGGCCACCTGAAGCGCTGATAGATGTTGCCTAGCTACGAAGGACGTTATAATCTGTTATAAAAATCACGCCCATAAGAAAGTAAGTTCACAAGTTTTTTTTTTATTTAAAGTCCGTGGTGGCCAACAGTGCAGCCTATGAATGCCGCACTATTGGCCAAAGGGCTAGTTTCAATTTTTAGAGAGGGTTTTGGAACCTGGATGATGGATGAACCACTCCACTCAAATACGAATTGGCGGTCTAGAAATGTATAGGAATAGCAAAGAAGATGAAAATGAAAAAAATTCAGGAACAGATCATTATCCATCAAACTAAAAGGCTTTTTTTTAACTTTTTTAATCCTCCTTATCAATTTCGGAATTATTTTTTAAATCCGTTCATTGCATGCGGTGAGAGCAAGATCAAATAAACAATAGAAAATATTGAAATTGTCCTTATTGTTATCTTATTGGCAATGATACAGCGTGCTTTATAATAATCATTTACCTGACCTAGAGCTAGGGCTACCACTAGTTTTTAACTAAATAGAGACATTGTGTAATTATGTTATGTCGGACTTGCACCGACCAAAACTCTACGGTGCTACCGCGGGTTGCGGGCCACGGGAACGCTTTCGCTCACAACCGCGATCCCATCAGCGCCGTCCACCCACGGCACCCCATCGCGGGAGAACAAATCCGTCTCTCCTCTCTCTCTCCGTCTTGGCGTCCTGGTTCAGACGTGCCGGAGGACAGTCGCGACCGCTCTAAGGACTAATATATATTCTAATACTCTATCAGTAATCTGCTTTTCTTAAAATTAAATACAGTTTCAATAACTAAATGTATCAGCTTGACATTTTAGAGGAAAGTTTGATCCTTCTCATTTTGCATTACATATTGAGAGCATAATGCAAAATATTTTTTTTAAATAAGCTTCTAAAATACATAAAGAATGAGGCAAGATTGTATAATTTTTTTTTTAATTATTCTCATACGTCAAAGAACAATAATATATTTTAAATATTATTAATTTTACATAAAATAAGCCGATATGTATATAAGTATGTCGATAAGAAATGATAATTATAAAGTATATTTTGCAACCCAACTTACAACTGTATTATATGAATATTTTAATTATGTTTTGATCATAATTAATATCAGACACATTAAACCAGATAGTGACCATTTTTCTGTAGATAATAAAGTAAAGAAATAACAACAAAACTCTCACGATGTTATATCTATCACTGGGGTAGTCAGAGGTCTAAACGTTAATTT
Organism: Bhutanitis thaidina; assembly: GCA_029286595.1. Lineage (NCBI taxonomy): Eukaryota > Metazoa > Arthropoda > Insecta > Lepidoptera > Papilionidae > Bhutanitis > Bhutanitis thaidina. The sequence continues at coordinate 4,391,988 of JAGSMS010000021.1, read as the reverse complement.
TTAGTCCATTCAACTAAGTTATAACCAGAGGTAATTTGGTGAGCCTGTCTCCGTCATAGTCTTTAGACCAACGAATTGAACCTCATTGGTACGAGCCATCCGCATTGGAGATCGAACTAGGGTCTTCTACAATTGTACCTTTGTGTATTTTATGTTTCTTTTTTTGTCTATTTTTGTTAATTGGTGTATAATAAAGTATATTTCATTCATTCATTCATTCTTCTCATACGGAACTTTGTGGGGGTAGAGCCTAGCGGCGGCTTATTCTCGCAGAATACCGACTTGAAGTATGTAAAAAGAAGAAAGAAGTCGACATTATGAGCTTCAGCGTTTCCTTCTGGGAGTGATGTAATCGTAACCAACCCCCGCCACTCCCCCTTTCGCTCGACTCTCTCCCCAAATATCCCGGTAATCATTTACCATCAGGTGGGCCGCATGCACGGTTGCCCCAAGAAAAAATTATTTCTCCAATTCGCCAATGGTGGCTGTATTTAATCAAATTTTCTGAATTTTCAATTTGTCTCTATAGGGAAATAGATATTACGCATCGAAAAATATTTATCTATGTCTAAATACATATCTAAATAATGAGACAAGTTTCATAATATGTTTTGATGAATTTTCATTTGCACTCGCTTAAACATAGATTGTACCTATGTGTTTTGTCTACAGATCTGACATTTATCTGTAGTTTGTCGCGACTTGTTTTTAAAAATGTTTTAAAAACATTTGAAATGAAACTATTATTTACAGCAGCCGTGGTCACGGGGGGACTGAGGTGTTAGACGTCCAGATGTCATAGTTAACTCGGGCTCTTTATCGAACCGTCGGGAATATAAAACAAAATTAAACGCGATAAAATCTGTAAATATAATTTCATTACAAATGTTTCTATTGTTTTCAACTCTCGCCTGGCTGTTTCTCTGGTATGTGTGGGTAAACCCAAAAGACATCGTGGGGTTTGCGCCTGTTGGACATAACCCCTTTTTTTCCGTGTCTAACATGGGATCTTTCGATACGATAAATGATATATTTTAAGTTGTGAATTTACCATTTGTTCAGCGGTTATAGATCATAATGAAACCTTCATGTCCGAGAAATAATGAAAAATAATATTTAGAGGGCATGTGAACTCTATCAACCGACAAAGGAGCACCGTGGCGAAACTATATCCCCCTGCAAAACCCACTCAAAGAATATAGAGTGGTCTTTCCCAGCTGTGGGTTATTTATATTCCTTTATTATCATAGTAAAAAAGAAGGCACGCTTTTAAATTCTCTCATTTTTGAGATAATATGGAAGCCAGAAAGAACCTCTCCTAGGCAGTAAAGGAGTTTTACCATCCTTGTAAAAATAAATAAAAAAAAAAGTTATCGAACTTACCGGAATCTGTCATACTTGGCGTATTTCTTCCAGTGTTTAGGCTCGGACTCGTACGCAGCCATCAGCTTTTGAACATCTTGCACGTTGACGTAATCTCTTGAGAAGACGTTATGTAATTCTTGTACTAACATTTCCAGGCCTTCTATTACTCTGTGGTAATGGGAAAATAGATAGATTAGTTTTTATTTTATTTTTTTAATTATTTATTCTTCATTGCATACACTAAGCGATAAAGAACAGTATTGGCAGGCAAAAAAAAATGTAACTTACATACTAATTAAAATGAATAAATCTGCACTATAATAAATAAAAACGTACATAAATATATAGAAATATACATAAATACACTTGTAACGTTACATATATCTATGTATATATGTATATATTAATATTCATTAATTTATAATCTTCTTGTAATTAATATAAGATTATCAATGCGATTAGAATATATATATATATATATATATATACATGTATAAAGTAACTCGCGTCTTTTTTCTATTGATTGGGGTTACAAACACGCTGGCAGTTCACTTTATGGTAAGCGGCTACTGAGGCCCATGTACAACTAGATATACATTCGCATCGATTTTAAGAACATTTTAGTGTCTAGATACCTTGACCCTGGGGCAGGACATAAACAACTTTTTTTGCTATAATTTTTCATGTGGACGAAGTCGCGGGCCATATCTAGTTAATAAATAAGTCCGTATGTGTCGTATTTGATACATGATCAATCTTTATGCCAACAGATAAGAAATAAAACACAATTCTCCTTCCAAAAATACAAAGCCACGGCTTAACCTAGTTTTTTTTTAAGATTAAGCCGTGCGGCGAGGGCTTAAGTAAATCTGCCACCTCCTTTCTTACCGCATGTATCATAAAAATCGACTTGTAAAAATTCCACAGTTCAAATATCCTGGCGTTCCACAAATGGTGGATTAATCGTGATGTAACCATAGACTAATGACGGACAGATGGGCCTGGGCTCCGTGGTGTCGGGTACTGCGATATTCAATCCCTCTGCTTGGCACAGCGAATGCAGAAAATCTTACGACTATTTAGAAGCTGGGTAACAAGTGGAAGTGGAAGTCCTATCTATTACTGCTTTTTTGAAGTCAGTTAGTGTATTATAAGGGGGAATATGCGCTCAAAGGAAGACCAGGAGGAATGTATCATCTTTTTCTTCACAGGTCAGACATTGCGGAAGACCGAAAATCCATGCGTACATCCGATAATTAAAAAAAAATGCCGGACCTAAATCTATAGATTTAGGTCCAGTAATTTAGAAGGATCCAAATGCTAAAGCACTGGCACTGCCCTCTACAACGCCCCTATGCCAACCTCCTTTCTATGAAGGGTCTGTGTCAAGCAGAGGCCTTTTAACAGGCCGATAAAAAGTAACCAAATTGACGGAACTTACAGATCAATCTTCAGCGGTCGCTCGACGGAGAGAAGTTCGATATCATCACATTCCGATACACGGTACTTGCAATTGGCGCTCTCCACCTCCATCTTGTTTTCTAAAAAGTAGACGTTAAATTAAATAGACACAAGATACACAAGAGGTTTGATATGGTACTATGTAATGAGCGTTCACGCTACACGGCTTTTTTATACAAACTTTCAAGACCATTATATTCAAAATTAATGAAACTTGGTACGAATAAGCTGAATACATTGGTCTAGAAATTTTTTAGTAAAAGAGTATTAAAGCTAAATTAGAGCGATTATAAGTTTTCTGCATAATAACAGATAATTACAATTATCTCTTATGTAACTAGACATTTTTAAAATGTTTTCTACTAACTTGTTATATTTAATTTCAACAAAGTTTCATTAAAATCGATTATCATAAAAATCGTACTCCTTTGTTTAGTGTATATACTGTCAAAAATAGAGTTAATATATGTTCTTATATTATTACTCTATATTTCCTAATACAGAGTAATATAAAATTGTACATAACAAATATTTTAACATATTCATCATCATCATTTCACCCTATCACAAGTCCACTGCTGAACATAGGCCTCCCCCAAAGATTGCCATAAAGCTCGGTCCTGAGCCACCTGCATCCATAGACTTCCCGCAACACTGCGCAGGTCGTCACTCCATCTTGTGGGGGGTCGTTTATCATATTATAATTGATTAAATACAAGTCATAAAAGATGTAATCATATTTACTTATCGAAACTTAAATTTATAAAGAAATTAAGAAATAAGATGCTGTCGCTCGGAATTTATCTATTTATAAATATTTCTCCAATTAAACAGCCTATTTCTTATAAAGTAACAACATTTATAATCCTCTCATTCTGACAGAAAATTGCTCTTGACTTTATGGTATTAGTGCGAAAAGTAAATGAAAATACATTAATGATTATTATCAGCATATTTATTTATTTCGAATTGCAGCCGACGATCCGGTTCCAACATATTAGATAAACGCTCCTCCTTCCGTCTGTTATCCAATTAGAATTTTTGCCACTTTATCTCCCCCTAGTACATCTCTACGTATTCGACCTCTACATTTATGGATCGGTGATGAAATATACGAGAATTTATAATCATACGCGAACGCAAAGACGGAAAATTGCGTTCTAATTGGATTCTCATTACATTCTATTTTCAGAGGAACCATAGGACATAGAAAATAACCATAGCGTCAACGGTTCAAGCATGAGGGAATCTTTGTCTCCTCATGCCAGCCTCACCTGCAGGTGGTCCAACCTCTTAGCTTGATTATCTCTCTAATTGTGGCCGCGTCGTGTGGCATGTGATCTGGAGGCTGCTCATGTTTGTAGTGCACTTATGTTTAAATTTTGTGGATCGCTGTATTCTTGTAGCATGCTTTCGGTTGCCAATGGGAATTTTTAACGTGGTGGAGCCAAGAGGCGGCTTCTGCTGCTGCTCGAATGGGCCGGCTTGACCGGGCTGGTACCACGGCCTCGGAGAATATCGGCGTGAAGTAGACGCATCTTGTGCTTCTGCGTTTCGTTCGGTGAGTGAGATAACCGGAGGCCCACTCTCCCTCCTCATCCCCCACCTCATCCGCCCTCCCGTCTCCTCACTCTCATCACCTCTGGTGTTGTAGATCTACATGGACGACGGTAATCACTTACCATCAACCAACCATTCCCATAAAAAAAAAAATATCTGTGCCGTTATATGCATCATAGATAATATAGAACGGAGTTACTTCACCCGTGAGCAGAACTTCATTACAAAGCAATAGAACATAATAAAAAAAAATATTTAAATTTTGATTTATGACTAACGAAATTAACTTTTTTTTTTAACTTGGGCACGAGGGTGCTGAGGTGTTAGACGTCCCGATGTCACAGTGAATTCGGGCTACCTTCAGCTTTTAATTATTAACTTCGGTCCGATCCGTGACCACGGCTGCTGTGAAGCACTCAGGAATAGAAAATTAAACCCGATAAAATCCGTAAATAATAGATTCATTTAAAATGTATAGTGTCCTCTTAAATACGTGAAATCATTATACTACATTTTTACTAATAAGCTACTTGTTAAATTTGTTTTATTTCATGCGACAGATTGGAATCCCGGCAGCCTGATCCCTGCCGGTTTGTTTTATATTTGTGCAATACAGAAACTATTGGATGTCGGGCTTTGTTACGTTGTGTTTTGTCGCATGTCTTTGACTGCATCTGACTCTCTAGCCGACCTTATCGTATAAGCGTCATATCGGATACAGGAAATCTTCTGATTCAAGAGATAATGATCTGATCATAGACATTGAAGGAGATGAACGTAATATAGTACGAAAATATTTTTAAAATTCTTATCACTTAACATATAGAGTATAGAAGACTATCGGTCATTCTCTCTATGCCTGTTTGTTCCACAGAGAATGGCCTGATATAGAAGCTTTCATTAACAGGCCAGAGGTTGACAAAACATTGATAAGGTAATCACGTAATCTGGGTTTGACCAGAAATGTTTATAACCGGTTTGGACGTCATTTGACTGTCGGTATATTTTATAAACAATGTGTTGTTTTCATGAAATGAAGGAATAATTTATTAACTATGAATACTTTTTAACATAAACCCGAAATATGTTACTAATTCTTGAAATTTATGTTTGATTTATATTTTACCATGCCTAGTGGTCAGGGCGCTCACTTTAGTTTCATAGAGCGCGAGTGACCTTGGTTAGATCCCCGGTGCCGGCATCAGTAAAATTGTTTAAACCACGTGCTCAGCGGTGATACGCGTATTTGAGAAGGAGGCCTTTGCCCAGCAATGGGCACTTACAGGCTGCTACTTTTTTTTATGTTGCACGATTTATATTAAAAATGATACTGAGATCTACGATTAAAGTAGTCCATACTATGTTGTCTCGTAACGTAAATACAGTAAAAGCACAGGATTAAAAACCAATATAAAGAGATGAACAGACTACAAGAAACTAAAAGTTAATAAATAACATTATGTTGTTGATTGACGAAGTGTTCTTAACTGTATTAACATTGTATGCTATAGATTGCTGAATTCCGTTACAGAATATCATACGTTTAATGGGAAAGTGACTTTATAGTAAAACTTAAAGTTCGCTTTGCGTAATATGCCGTGTGACTGCCGTACAAGAGGCGATTAAAGGATAAGTGTTTAAGGTAATGCAATCTCCGGAAGCAAACTCGGTGGTGAGGCCATTCAAGTACTCTCGAGGAGGAGCGAAGAGTTGGTTGCAAAAGCCCGGGTTGGGTAAGATTAGTAGGTGGTAGGCTTCTTTTGCCCTTTTGGCCATGTGGGGTCCGTGGGGGTCACTGTCACAGGGTGACAATGCATCAACAATCTCCTACCGTTGAAGTTGTTCAGCTATTTACCACCAGGTGGACTATTAGCACAGTTTTCACCACAATCGAATTAAAAAAAGATCCTGTCGACTATTATATTAATAAATATAAGAATTAACTTTACCGCAATGCAGAATTCTTGCTATTACAAATTGACGCACGTATTATAGGATGCAGAAACTTTGTCCTTAAACCGTTCATGAGTATGTCCAAGCAAGATTCCTTTTAACTCATTTTATGTACAAGCAAAAACAATAATGTATTATGAGTTTAAGGTCAAAAATGCCGTCTGCAGATGACTGATTGTACATTGACGGACGATCTTCGATTCATATGGACCAGTACCTAAATACACTCGAGGAATTAAAACTTTTATTTGTCTCCGTACTCGTATATGCATGTACTAGTTGTGATTTGCGGCTTCACCCGCTTTAATTTGGTTTACAAATGCCTGTTTCTTACACAGGACTACATAAAGTAGCAGCCTGTGGATGCCCACAGCAAAGAGCAAAGGCCTCCTTCTGAAATATCTGAGAGAGTGTCGGAGCCGGGAAGGGCCCGCCACGCTGCTCCATTGCGGGTTTGGGAGCTTCACATATCCTTGAAATAATATTTTTTTATTACGTCTCGTTGAGCACTTGGTAAATATAGCACTTAAAATTGTTTTTTACAATGTTAGTGGTGCCGGCACCGGGGATCGAACCCAGGTCACACGCGCTCTCTGATTTTCAAGGCCACTAGGTCAACAGCATATCTACCCTGGGGGGGTTATAGTCGGTCCGACATCGTCAACGCTGATCCCGACATAACCTGTCACCGGAGACGGTGACGGGTTATGTTAGGTACGAGCACCTTTCCCCCACGTTAAACTAAAAAAAAAGCTAGCAAGGCTTACCCGACAGCAGCGAGACATATTTAGTGTTTTGATAATCGAACACAGTTCAAGTTTTATAAACACCACTCGCTTATTTCAAAACATTCCTCCGTTTATTTATATGTATTGCTTAGAGATCGGCTCTGTATTCAGTGTAACTGACTGCTGAGTGGTTTCGGGTTCGAATACAAGTCAATGTACAACCGAATGAGGAGACCAGAGTTCGATCTTCTGTGTGAAGGGCGCGGTACCATTGAGTTTTTCGAAAGCTATGTACAATTTGTGTCATCGGTCAGAACACTGAGATCGTGACAAGTCACCACGAGTTACGTTGTTCAAAATGAGCTCCAATGAAAATATCTAGACTTCTAACCACCCCAGTATTGGGTATACGGTCGTGAGAGCTTACTTTATTTTATATTTTCTTAAATAGAAATCAATAGTTTTCATGTCATAATGTATTGTTCCTATTCTATTACTATATAACTCTGGTTGTATTTTACAAAGTTTACATTGGCCGCGAAAAAGAAAGGGACGTACATGACCTACGTTTTCAGTACCTCACTAAAAAGTCCACAGTTGGACTAATGTCCAATTGTGGCTAATGCCAATGGCTATTGCACTATCTATTGGAAGCCATAAGATAGTCCTGGCACTGCTTTAAGATACTTTTTTGTCTAAAATTGTACGACGCTCGCGACAGAATCTGTGCCGCGCAGCGGAACCTGTCTGGAATACAATCGACGAAATTGTATTTTTTGACGAAATTGTTGTTGATGGACGAACAGGAAGAGGGAGTAACTTTTAGTCTTTAAAAGAGTATCAGTCAAACCGGACTTGACCGTTGTCTATCCTATTTTAAACCTTGTCACCCTATAAACAAGTTTCCGAATAGGTGGAACAACGCTAGAATGCCCTGTCCAATTAAGGTTTCACTCTTTATAAAGGTCTTTCAAAGAGCATGATTCCTAGGAAATTCTTATACAATTTTTTTTGTATATATGTTTTATGAAACAAAACGTTTAAGTTAAAATCATATCGACATTATACATATTGTTTACAACCTGAATGCAAGCTCTAGTTGCACGGATAATGAGACCAATGCTCAGCAGTGGACTGGAGAAAAATAAAAAAAACACTTCAATATCATCTTTAGCACAACATTATTTTTTAGGATGGTATTATTTTATTTGTACGAGGTAGAGCCAAGCGGCCGCTTTCGCTGCTGTTCGAATGACGCGGCTCAACCGTAGAAGCAGAAGGCCTCGCAGAGGTGACTTGTCATTCTATATTTCTTTCGGTGAGGGAGGAAACCAGAAGCTGACTTCCCACCTTCCCTCTCCCCAAATAGCCTTACAGGCCGGCAACCGACAGAAAAGCCGGAAACAGTCTACAGAAAGTGTCTCGAGACAGTAGTTTTTGTATTTAAAATTTGGCTCTGGACTGACAACGACAGCTAAATGACTGCCATAATGCTTTAGAATTTAGATTGTACTCTACGTAGATTACAGTCGTGTGAAAGATTGCCAAAAACCTTTACATGTCTATTGATATCGTTTCTATGCAGTAAGTTTTTAATTGAGTTGTTAATAAATAAATAAAACGGCATAACAACATGTTTGAATACTTATAAGCGGCGTGTGTGATTGCGTCATCTCATCTCGTCTGATAGTTAAACGCTTTTAACGTCGGGGAAAGTCTCGTGACCTTCGTTAGGTTGTAGAATAACCATTAACATTGTCTCCCCGGTCCATCCAGTACAACTATTAATTATTTTTGTCAAAAAGACCAACCGATAGAGAGGTGTACATAGCTGTAGGTGTCGGTTACGGGAAGAAATGATGTATTTTCTTTACTGGAGATAGAAATTTGATAGAAGCTACGTAGAAGTAATCTCAAATTTCTATCTTTAGTATGGCAATTCGTGAATAGATTGGTTATTAAAAACGGCCGGCAGTCGAATCTACTAACCCACTGGATGACATGAAACGGCAAATAGTTTGAAGTAATGGCCAACGACAAAACAGTTGTTTTTTTATTATTTTTTTTATGGGAAAGGCGGCAAAAGAGCATGCGGTTCACCTGATTGTAAGTAATCACCGTCGCAACACCAGAGATGCTGCAGGTGCGTTGCCGGCCTTTAAGGGTATTTGGGAGATAAATGGAAGGATGAGGCAGCGGATGGGGACCATTCGAGCAGCAGCAAACGCCGCCGCTTGGCTCTACCACGATTGATTATGTAAATATTATCAAAATAGATATTGTATGAGGAATTTTAATGATCCTCTATCTGTTCCACCTCTTTTCTTAAACGGTGTTGTGCAAATTTAATATCTAGGTCACAATGTAATGAAAGACCTGGACGATGGTGAAGATAAAAGTAATATAATAAGAAGGAGAGCGCAGGGCGTTGTCGGTACCGATAACATATAATATGTTTATCAATAGATTCAAACGGTATTCTGTATATACGTTAAACTGACATTATACAGAGCATACTGTCAAAGTTTTGGTACAAGTATCATCGAGAAGACCAACTTTACTCAGAAGTTTATTATTAGAAGATATTATTGTATTGGAAAGGGCTATGCTCGGTGTTTCTCTGCGTGATAGAGTCTGCAACGATGATATCCACAGCGGAACTAAGGTAACCGACATAGCCGTAAAGATCAGCAAGCTGAAGTGGCAATGGGCCGGCCGCATAGCTCGCAGAACTGACAACCGTTGGGGAAAGAAGGTTCTCGAGTGGCAGCCGCGTACAGGCGAACGCAGTGTAGGACGACCCCCCACAAGATGGAGTGACGACCTGCGCTGTGTTGCGGGAAGTCGATGGATGCAGGTGGCTCAGGACCGAGCTTCGTGGCAATCTTTGGGGGAGGCCTATGTTCAGCAGTGGACTTCTGATAGGCTGAAATGATGATGATGATTATTGTATTGTACAATATTTAGGGCACTGTCGGGGCTCCCGGGATTTTGCAGTGCGACGGGCTTGTTTACGGAACCTGAAGTAGATGATTTCTGCGCCATTAAGAATTGCGCGTCGATCGTGCGCAGAATGAGGGAGGGTCACACTAATGTTCTGGTATGGTAAGCATCATCAGGATGAATTCTGCAATCCTTGCACGGCTCATTAATTTGCATATCTTGGGATCGAAATAGTGAACCGGGCGGTGAAACTCTTTTGTTCTAGTTAACTTAGTTTTTACGACATACTAACGAATTGTGTACTATCTATTGTCTGAAATAATAAGCAAATTAAAGAATGATTACTTGACTAATAAACCCATCGAGTCGGGGCTCATTAGATTTATCTCAATGAGACCTATGCATTGCACTGGATGACAAGGACCTGATGAAAGAGGTGAGAGAAAAGCGTGTTTAGTAGTTTGTGTTTTTAAACTACATTTTTTTTCTTTCAATACAATTACAACTAGACAGAGTAATGCTAGTACATATTTACGTAAGATCACGTTGCAGCTGCATTGAATTATGCAGCTGCAATGGGACGGATTGAATAGGAAAGGCAATTTGACAACCATTAATGTCATAATTCTACTGTGTTTCGCATAGTCAGTAATTGAATTATAGACCTATTTGCTGGTGTCGAGGTATTCCACGATTCGAAGGTTTTGATTCTGAATCAAGGATAGATTTAGATATCAATGGACCACAACAACTTATCTACTTAAAAATTACTTAGTGTAAAAAAAAATTATGATTCGTCAACTAAATGTAATACGGGATTTTTTTAATTTGGTTTTCAAAAAGTTATTATCGTAAAACAGTTTATTGATTTCAATAAAACACAAGTTTCGAATTAGTTATTTGGCAAGCGTGTAACGTGTTTCGAGGATGGAATCGGACTGACGTCTCCTATTCTAGGTTCTACCAAATTCAGAATACAGTGTAGCCAAGGTAATCATTGTCTGCAATGACCCTTAATAACCCTTACAGTTCAGGGATGTAACAATACTTAAGTACGTATAACCTTAAAATCTATTGAGATCATTTGACAGCTTACAAACTGAGAGGGAAACTATTTCATATTTTTTTATTTTACATTGTTATGAGTGCCTTAAATATATGTCTAAAATAAATGTATGGTTAGGGGATCTGCCTCCGAATCAGGAGACCCGAGTTTGATTCCCTATGTGTCGTGTGATATCGGCGTAAGGACCTGTGGGCGTCGATCTGTGGGGGTCCCTTTCTTCCTTTAGGTGACGTAAGAGGAAAAAGAGGGTTTGAAAATGAAAGCTATCGTGGCATTAAAAGCATTTATAACAATGTAACATTTCAAATGATTGCCAATTAAAATTAAATTCTATTATGATCTGTAACGAGTTTTGCAATGCTTGAGTCAATGTCCGTAGTCTTTTGAAAAAAAAATCACAAATGTGTTTATTCTTCATTGGCTAGATGCTTCACTGTATATAATACTTACTTCACTCACGCAATCATAGTGACGTATTAAGTCATTACTTTGTTGTAGTCAAGTTATTACTGATTTATCCTTGAGGTAGGTTCACGTTTTCTCTATAATATTTTAACAATATTTAAATATTACTTTAAACTAAATTATCTATAAAAATGGTAGCAATTTTTTTTTTGCTTTATTCCATTATAAACAATTTTATTATCTTTTTGATACATTTGGTAAATCCAAACCTGTACGTAAACAACTTATGCGCTTTTTAAATCACTCACCTATTATTTTTCTCTATAGTTCTCCACAGACCACTAGCAACACGTACACAAACGATTCAGATTTTGTACAATCCAGCTTATTACACCACGTAAACAAGACACTTCGATCGAAAACCTTTGATACAACTGTGATTAAAAAAAAAACCAGCCGTCTTCAGTCTTCACACGTTGGTGCTACTCGAATGACAACCGTTTTCCCGCGCATTTACTTTTATTCGACAGCTTCTCGAAAGTGTTTATATCTTGACTTGCCGAATATGTAGGCATTCCACATGATATGTCCTGAAACCGGATCATTCATTATGAAACTTACAAACGTAGTTTTTTGTTTTAGACGTAGCAATATTATTTTTTTTGTATATATATCAAAGTCAAGAAGCAATAATTTTTTTTTCTATATTTTTGGCGCAACACCGCCAATATTCTCCGAGCGACCACGCTCGAGCCGACTCGCCTCGCAGAGTCAATCTAGCCGCGTAGGTTCCTCTGCGCTTCGCCGTGAACGACCAAGGCACGTGGCAAAACCTTACCTCTTCCCTGAGCGAAAATAACAACGTTAGCCAGAGACCAGATCCACCGCGGGATCCGGTGCCGGAAGGACTGTTGCTTCCGCGCGCACAACTTCCTGATTCTCGTGGCCTCCGGATAGTGGACTAGTGGGTAGTAGGAAGGCGCGCCGGAATACAGATGCAAGAACTTGTGAGGGGGATAGAGAGAAAGAGTCTAAGAGCATAGGCTCTTATTTTGTGAGAATGTGGCTTAATGTTGTGACTTAATTATTTTATACTTGCACTCATTACAAATTTATTTTTAAAATAGAATATGTTTGGGAAAAAGGAAACAATGTATATGTGAGTTGGAATGTCCGTATAAAATTAAACGTCTGGCGAACCTACAAAGAAGCAAGCTGCGAAGTAGTCGAGCGTCGTCGTACGTACTGGAATGTCCTTACTGGGAACTGGTAAAGTTGTAGTCGTTATCGGAACGTTTTTTTTTTTATTAAACTGCACGAAATCCTCCCTACTTTGATATAATATAACCCTTAAAGTGTCATAACAATGTAATCTCTATTGTTACAATACGTCACCAATCAAGTGTATATGCTCTAGTGTATATTGTGCACAATATAAACATATGAACAATTTTTTGAAAATTGCCAGTAACAATTCCCGAAAAATTATCATATTTTGGATGGCTAACTCGTTGATAGAAAAGTTAACTCCCAATATTAACCCAACTTATCAATTTGACATTTCTTTTAGAAATTGACAGGAATTTTAAAATTGTTTATGCCCTGTCAAAGACTTTTTTATTTTAATTTAATTTAAGTAGTCCTTTAGTTAACTACCTAATACTTACTATAATGTATTTGTGATCCGCCAGAAAAATTAATATAAACAATATATTATCACAAGCTTTTAATAAGATAATTACATTATTCATTTTTATAGGTTATTGTTGCCATCTACTTTTGGGAAATGATATCTATTTATAATTTGTTCTTAAGTATATATGCAGAAAAAACAATATTACAATAACCTTTTTGCCAAAAATTTGTTAAAAAACCAATTTATATTTTAATTCGTTTCATCATTCTTCTTTATCATCAGCCTATTAATAGTCCACTTTTGGACAATAGAAATATTCGAGAACTATGATTTTTTAAAATAGCGACGTTTTGGGTCCTTTACAACAACCGTGGTCACAGGGGTACAGAAGTGTTTGACGTCCTGATGTCACAGATAACCCCGCTACCATCAGCAATATAATTATATTTTAATTGTATATTCATTCCTTATCAATGAAGTTATTATAAAAAGTTGTTTGGAGATCTGGCTCCGAATCGAGAGACTAGAGTTAGAGCCCCCATGTGGATGTATAGTACCAATGAGTTTTTTCGAAACTTATGTACAATTTATATCGTTTGAATGAACAATGATACGACGACTGACTCTCAACCTTTCACGTTCTCCCAAATATGCTCCGCTGAAAAGTGGATTGAAAATATAAAAAATTATACACTTATGACTACTCCTGTATAGGTAGAGGGAGCTTATTAATTATAGACTTCTAGTGTCATAAGTTCTGATATGATTTATAACTAAAGAATTTCAATTGTTTCATAATTGTGACACGTCAAGTAACCCCTTAACCTTTAAATTAAATTATTTAACTAGTACATCAGCTATCTAAGCCCACAAGCTCGCATTAGGTTACAAGAAATCGCCAAAGACATCTTACATGCCTTAATATACAAGGAAGGTTTGATTTAAAAGACACTCACCACGCTGGAAAGACTGTTTTTTTTTATAATTTATTTTGTAAACAGTTTGTTATAGTTTGCTATTAGAATAAACTGAAAGTATTTTTTTTTTTATTCTGTAAGAAACTGTATTTGATGGGCCTTTTATTATTTTTCTTTACATTTTTTGTCAGGGTACGCTTTGTTACATTATTTTTCGTGTTGTTAACACAAAAAATATTAGCGAAAAATAGTTTCTTCTGTTCTATTCTGTTCAGTTCTGTTCTGTTCTATTTGTACCCACGCACTGGTTATGCCGCTAAAAGACTAAACTGATAGTGGATATTTCGTATAACTGGTGCGGTGCATATCAGGTATTTCTGTTACTCCAAAGTTCCATCTGTAAGCCAGCAGGCTGCGCCCCATGCAGGTTCGCCTGTACTTGACAATCAGGTGTGGTATATTACTTAGCGGTAAAGAAAAATAAGGTATTAAATGAATATATGACAGTATTTCATTCTTAGACAAATTTTGTTATTCAAATGTTACTTATAATTACAATTTTTTTCAAACATCCGTCTTATTAATTTACCAAACGAAGTATCTTAATCTAAATTAAGTCAAAGAATAGACTAATTCCATTTTGTGACCTCTTCTCTGGCACTATTGACGTGTTTAATTTAAGTGGTAGAGCCAAGCGGCGGCTTTAGCTGCTGCTCGAATGGGCCTGCTCGACCGGGGTAGTACCACGACCTCGGAGAATACCGGCGTGAAGTAGACGCATCTTGTGCTTCTGCGTTTCGTTCGGTGAGTGAGGTAATCGGAGGCCCATGCCCGTTCCACATCCCACCATCGTCATCCTCCCACACATCTCCCATATATAAAACGGGCGGCAACGCACCTGCAGCTCCTCTGGCAGGTGAGCCGCTAGCTTGTTTGCCCCCTTTCCCATTAAAAAAAACCCTTCTTTTTCCCCGGTTTTCTTTTATAAATTCCTCAAATACTATCCATACTGCTGTAATTTTAGTGGCAGCAGAGGTATGATTTAATCCAATATCTTTCCTAGATTAGTGGCATTCCATAGAAGATAGACGAAAGGTTACATCATACGCCACGTTCAAAACATATTTGTGCATGATACGCGTCGCCTATGTCTGATAAGGCATGTATCTGTATCATGTAAACACTGAAGACCGAGATGCTTTGCGAAAACATTATTGATTCTGATTTATAATATATTTTCAATTATCTTGTTGCTATGATGTATTTATAGCAGATTTAGATTAAAGTCAAAATTTCCATTTACATCTAAAGTATATTTAGACATACATTGTCATATAACAAAACCGGGGGTATAATTATATATAAAATAAAAGTAAAGTGAGCACTCACAGGGCTGCCTTCTCAAATATTTGAGAGGGTTTTTGGAACCGGAAGGGCCCGCCGCGCTGCTCCAGTGCGGGTTGGCGGGCATATCGTTTCGTAATTCGTTTCTTCTTCAGCCTGGCTGAATCCACGTAAGCCGAAGCCCTTGCTGAAATAAATCGGAATGTACCAAACCCAAAATACCACAGACTAATAATGGGAAGCAGCATCACTGGTCATATCTTCTCGTCGAGTATTCCGCAAGGCCTCAAGACGAAAGTATACAACCAGTGCGTGTGGCCAGTGATGACATACGGATTCGAGACTTGGTCCTTCACTGCAGCCCGTATGAGGAAGCTCAAAGTTGCTCAGCGCGCTATGGAAAGGGCTATGCTTGGTGTTACTCTGCGTGATAGAGTCTGCAACGATGATATCCGCAGCAGAACTAAGGTAACCGACATAGCCGTAAAGATCAGCAAGCTGAAGTGGCAATGGGCCGGCCACATAGCTCGTAGAACTGACAACCGTTGGGTAAAAAAAAGGGTTCTCGGGTGGCAGCCACGTACAGGCAAACGCAGTGTAGGACGACCCCCCACAAGATGGAGTGACGACCTGCGCAGTGTTGCGGGAAGTCGCCGGATGCAGGTGGCTCAGGACCGAGCTTCGTGGCAATCTTTGGGGGAGGCCTATGTTCAGCAGTGGACTTCTGATAGGCTGAAATGATCATCACTGGTAGAATATTTTTTTTTCATGTGAAAGACGTCAAACGAGAATGCGCCTCACGTGATGGTAAGTGATTACCGTCGTCCACGTACATCTGCAACACCAGTGGAGCTGCAGGTGCGTTACCATCCTTTAACCATATTTGGAAGTTGGGAAGGAGGATGATGATGGGGGATGTGGGGGGACTTAAGTGGTTAAGTCCACAGCTGAACATAGGCTTCTCCTAGAAAGCGTCAGTAAGCCGACGGAATATGTTTCTTTGTCCGTTCTCACCACGATGAGTAAGTGCAGTAATGGCAATCTCGCACTAATGATGCTGCTTCCCATCAGTAATCTGCGAGATTTGCTTAGATAAATTCCACCAGTGTCTATTTTATAGTCTATTCTATTAGAGTCAAGCTGCACCCAGTGCGCTTGAGGTTGACATTGGAGAAGAATGATACATTGCAACTTACAAACTGCGTACAAAATTTCTACGCCGCATGATATCTGACAACAGTTTTAGGATGCTGAACGATGGACAGATAAGCTAGTGATCTTATCTATCCGATTTCGGTTCCGCTTGTCCTTGGGAGACTAGTAACTTCAAAAACAAATGTTATTTAAGATCCTTTACCACTGCTGATCATAAGCCTCAGGATATATGATGTGGTAATAGGAATATGCCACAATCGCCACGCTTCTTCGGCGAGTTGGAAATCGCAGAATTAAACACCTGTACCATCGCCGGTCCAGATAATGAAGCT
The DNA here is from genome assembly GCA_029286595.1 of Bhutanitis thaidina. Classification (NCBI taxonomy): domain Eukaryota; kingdom Metazoa; phylum Arthropoda; class Insecta; order Lepidoptera; family Papilionidae; genus Bhutanitis; species Bhutanitis thaidina. Next base: position 4,375,123 of record JAGSMS010000021.1, on the reverse strand, counting down.
ATATTAGGGCTATTGCGCCACCTTTCGGACGGCCATATCTCATAATCGATTTCTGCCTATGCCAAAACCAGAACCACCACACGGCCAAATAAGTCGAATATGAAACGTTAGATCTAAAAATCAAAATAAGCGAGAGCAATGTAATCTGAAAGCTCCTCCATTTTGAATGCCTAGGAAAATAATAAACTTTAATTTGAAATATATATCGTCATAAACGCTATATAATCATAAAGATAATTCTTATCATCTAGTTATTCATATTTAATATAATATAAACGGCACTCATATTTTTCGATGCGGTTATAAATGTGTCTAATTGAAATTATCTATATATCAACAAATCGTTAATTACAGAACATATTAATGTAAACAAATATAGGTAATTATACATTACATTATTCTATTCTAATGTCAATCATAAGACCGAGTGGTTAGGGGACCTACCTCCCGACATTCGATATACAAAAAAAAAGCTAATATAAATTAGCGTGTGGCATAAGATAATATTGCACCCCGTTTCATCCCATGGGTGTCGCCAAAGCAAAGTAAAGAAAATGCTTGAAGCATCTTATGACTCCCCTAACATTGTGGAATAACTTTCAAATTAAATCTTTATAAAAAGAAGAAAGGTGTTGGCCATGGAAGTAGAAGATACCTAAATATGTAATTAAAAAAACAACTAACTATGCCCAACACTGCATGTACAAACAATGTTATTATTTTTAGAGATTCGTCTAAGGTGATGTAAGTTCTCTTGTACTACCGACGAAAGAAACGAACATGTTAAAAAAATACCGAGAATTACAGACATATTTACATTAGAAATAATCGAGACGAAAGTGTCTATGTCTCTCCGAACATTTCGTTAGCAATATATGGTCGCCATAACAGAAGCTATAAAATAGATAATGATGACTGCATGTTACTGAAGCCGTACTAGGATCACTAGGAGCCGTGGAAGCCTAGTCGTCAGAGTGATCGATTTAGTTTGATAGATCACGAGTGGCCTGGGTTCTATCCTCGGTGCTAGCACTAGTGGTGGCCGGCAGCATATTAAAATTATTAACAGTAAATTTTAAGCGCTGAATTTATAACGTGCTCGTGTGTGAAATATTAATGAAAAAAATATTATTACCAGGACATGAGAAGTTCACCAACCCGCACTGGAGAAGCGTGACACATTTGAGAAAGAGGTTTTGCTCAGCAGTAAGCATTCACAGGCTGTTACTTTACTTTTTACATGATACTGTAATTTAAAAGACAGCTCTATAACACAATATATAGGTTGTTTGCATTAAGAGAACATATATATTTTTTTTCCAAAATTAGACCACACTCTGCTGATTAATGAACGGAGCTCTGGCGAACGACTGATAACAGAAGCTCTACTGAAATATACCGAACCCACATCGTGCAGGAGTGATGGCATCGCCAGGACGAGATTTCTGGTTCTGCGGTCTGGTGCTCCGGTACCCACATGCGCAGTTTTAGTTGGTGCATTCATGGAAAGACCTACGTCAAGTGGTCTTATCCGCTACATAACAAAAATGTTTCACATAAACTCCGTGTGAAATAATTCCTCGATAAAATACCTAAACATCATTTAAAAACCATTCTAGTTGTCTATGGAAATACCATCACAAACGTTATTTTAAATATTTATGTTTAGCTATTTATTGATTTACAGGTTTATATTACTTATGTATGAAAATTTATGTACAGATATATGTGTGTATGTATGACGAAGTTTCGTATTATTTCATTTTAAGAAAAGTTAAACAAAAAAGAAGTATAACAATATTTGTTTATGTTCATGTAATAATTGCATAATTGTTTAGGTTTATATTTATGTTAGTGTCTTATTATTTCTTTCGAGCCGTGGTGGTGTTGTGGTCAGACCGCTCACTTTAGTTCCGTAGAGCGTGAGTGTCCAGGGTTCGATTCCCGGTGCCGGCGCCTCTAAAATTGTTAATAGCCATTTTAAGTGCTGTATTCACCACGTGCTCGGTGGTGAAGCAAAACTTCGTGAGGAAACCTGCGTGTCTGAGAAATAATATAAATATGTTTTCGAAGATATGTGAAGCCCGCCAACCCGCGCTGGAGCAGTGTGGAGGGCCATTCCCGGATCCAAAACCCTCTTAGATATTTGAGAAGGCGGACTTTGTCCAGCCGTGGGCACTTACAGGCTGCTACTTTACTTTTTTACTTCTTTTATTCTATCAATTTAGTTTTTTTTTTCTCGTACCTTAGTTGCTGGACCTACTACAATTTCTCTCCAAACCCTGGGTTGACTGGTAGATAATGCATATAAACCTATAGCCCTGCATTAGTTTTTCACATTACGCTTTTTTTTGTGTATATTTTAATTACAGAATCTGCTTTAATTTCCTGAGATACTATTCTTTGCTTCCCATCTTATTTTATGTTGCATAAATCAATGTGAAAAATAAGTTTTAAAAAATATAACACCTAAGGAGTTTCTTTCATCGATTTCTTCTCTGACAGATGAACCTCATTACCAAACTGTGGTAGAATAAAAAAGAAAAATCACAATCGACTAACGAAATCTGTATTTCTTATGTCAAATAACGATACGTCTTTTTCATTTTATTCAAGTTGTGGAACGAAGGCTAAATAAATAGCTATATTTTATTAGAGAATGACAAGACCCGGAATTGTTGTGGATTTTTTTTTTGTGGCGTAGAGGATAAGGGGCCGGTCACAAAGAAGGTTATTAGTGAAAAGCGGATAAGTTGAAACTGTTTTATGTTCACCCAAAGAAAACCTAAAATTCCAAACGCAATTTGTTCGACGAAAACAATTTAAAAATGAAAACCTCGTAATTGAAAGTTCTTTCCGTTATGTTTTCGATAAACCAACTCATCTCGAAAAGTCTTTTATGTTTAATCTGTACTATAGTTATGTTACGTTTCGGAACTGGGGAACCGCGCATAGCTCCAACGTAAAAGTGGTATACCATTTAAAAACGAGATCAGCATCCTTGACGGAACGAAAGGATGTATCCTTGTCAGAAATAAGTGCAGACTTACGACGTTTTGGAATAAACCAAAATCCTCGCAAAAGTAGTATACTATTTTTAGCGGTCAAATGCTAAAATGTCTTAAGTGCCTACGAAAATAGGTGTTTTTATGGCGTTATGGAATAACGAAACAAAATACACGTGTGATAAGTAATTCGTGATGCGTGTCTCGATATAGGTGAACGCCCAACGAATAACGCGATCGGAATTTTTATGTTTCGTTTCGCTAGGGTTGCCAAAAATGGATCGGAATTATGACTACATTTTTGGACAGTCGTTATAATGATGCACTGATAAACGGAAAACAGTGGTCTTTTTTAATAATTAAAAAAAAATCGGCACCATAATTACAAGATACTGTAATTTAAGTCCCAAATCAAAATTTAAGTAACAATCCCCTGTCCTTTTATAGGATTCGCCTTCTACCATTCGTGGTGTTTTAATATCATATTGAATACAAAAGATGTAAAGTAAAGATTAAAATGGCATCTTGTAAATGTTACACTGCTGGGCAAAGACCTGTCCTTGCTATTTGAGAGACTTTTGTAGCCACGGTGCGGTTTGGCCGACTTCACACATATCCTCGAAATAATAAATAATTTTTTAATTATTTCTCGGACATGCAAGTTTCCTCGCAATGTTTTCTTTCGCCGTCGAGTATTATGGAAATTCAGCACTTCAGATTTCTATTAATAATTCTGTGGATCGTACCCAGTCAGTCTAGTACTATGAAATTAAAGCGAGCGTCCCAGCCACTTGGCTACCAAGGCTCTGTCGAACCAAATTTCATTTTTCTGAGCCTTGATATTCTCACGAAACAGTAACCACTAAATCAAAAGTGTGTAAATAGCATTGTTGGTATTTATATTTACAATATATATAATCTACAAAAGATATGAACCGATTAAATTCCATTGATGATTAAGTAGTTGCGCAAAGAACTATGTCTGATGAAGATATTGTATTTATACATACCGCATAAAATGTAGTCTATATGATTCATCTGAATTAACCTGACTCATCATAGGGATTCCTTTGACACAAAAAGCTGCCAAAATTGCCAAACATATTCGTAATATTTATGAGTATACAAAGGCATTTCTCCTATTTAAATATTGCTACTGTATTCTTCATTTGCTCGCTAGTATAGAAAAACGAATATCACAAACTCTTTTGTGATTTTTGACAGCCCTATTCCAACGCTTATTAGTGTCATTAGTAGCAAATTTTATTAGCATTTGTCCAATATACGCTCAATTAATGGCGGAAAATCGATACGAATTCCAAATAACACGGACTTGTAATGGAGAGCATCATCACTAGTGGCTACTGTAGCCACTTGTCGTCCGGTGGACTGTTAGCTCATTTTTCAACCGAATCCTATAAAAAAAAATATTCATTGAAAGCCAAGAATAATTGTAAAAGTAACGAACCATTACAAGTACATAAGTAACGATGCTGAATTACTAGAAATAAATTGGTAATATGATATCAAAACCAAAATATTAGTAATTAATTAATTTGAAACTTTTAAAGTGATTGCGACAATGTGGCATCCGACATGAAAGAGCGAAACTTTAACTAACGAATTTAGTTAAATTTCCAAATTTTATTTGATATCTAGTGTGGGCACGATACACACTCAATAAAACTTGACCATTCCTAATTCAGCTTTTCCTATTGCCTACAGCAACCTTTTCTGATATAATAATGTTTAATACATCTGCGGTTGTCAACCTCCCTGCTAAGTAAATTGTTTAGGATAATGTAACTCTCAAATCTATGATAATATCACCATCAGCCCCACTAGTCTCAGCGGTAATAGTAATGCCAAGACAGAGGATGACGAACCAGTCAACATGTTTACAATGACTTTCCACTGGTTGGAACGATGATCTGCAGAATGTCACAGGAAGTCATTTGAATCACATGCTCCTTGGCAATTTATAGAGTGGCTTATATTTGGCTATGGCTTTGTGACGGTTACTGTTAAACGAAGTAACTGTTTACAGTTTATGCTTGAAATTGTGCAGTTTCACGTTAAAATTCAACGGTTCATAAATATGAAAACCTACGATGACAAATATTTCTTTTTTTAAAAAAAAAACTATCGATTAATCGATTCTACGCGGTACATCTCTTAAACATAAGCTCTTTCATTTTGACATTACACTTTTGACAAATGGTAAAGGTTATTGCTAAAAGTGTAAACAGATATTGTGATGTCTGGACGATTTGTTAATTTACTGAATAAAATTTTGAAGACAATTCCGCAATATTATACAACAGTATATAGTAAACTATAAAACACAATGTCAGATATAGAAGTAGAAATTCCAAGTACGTTTAAAAAGAGAAATTTAAAGAACAGAGGGGGAAGAAAACGAAAATCTTCCAGCTCTGAAGGTATGAAATGTATCACCAAATTGTACAATAAGTTTTATTAACATAACAATTATTCATAGCCTATCAATGGGGTAAAAATCTTACCTCTGCTGTTTTATAAAATATTAGCAAATTTTCAAGCATATGTTTCATATTTTGAAATTCCTACAGAAAAGAACAGTTCGGATTCTGATGAGCAAACTGTAGTGCTACCCTCAAAGAGGTTACAGAAACCAAACCCGAACATACAGTCTACTGCAGGACCAAAAAGATTGAAACCAGAGATAGATATTGGGAATAACAGCAGTAGTGATGAGGATAAGGTTAGTTGTAAATGTAAATATGAAATTAGAACAAATTAATGTTAAATGTAAAAGTTTTACAATATATCTGGCAATGCAATAAAATAAAGATAATTTTTATAATTATTGTGCTTATAACTTTAATTTTTTTTTTGTGTATGGGTTAATATACCTTTTCTCCATTTGCCTCAGGCGTTTGGTGGTTTCTGCTAGGCTATCAAGCAAAGCTTTGGCAACTTTACCCAAATACTATGTATTTAAAATGTGCTGGGGGGTAATGACACTGAGTAACCGCTCCATAACTTCTCTCTGCATGAACAAAACTTCTAAAAAATGTTTAATGTAATGTGTAATATCACAATGAGATGACTGAAAAACTGCTGTTAACCGCTCAAAAACCTGGAGAAGTTAACCTTTACTGTGGCTGTTTTAATTTTATGTTAACTGCAGATGCAGTTCTTTGACTTTTAATAACACTCATTTACAGTACATGCCATAGTAATTTGTACACCATTATATATAAGTGTATCGTCATTTATTATAAATGGTTGGTAGTATCAAAATTCGAAAAGCATTTCTTTATAAGTTGGTGTTAGTCTTTTTACTATTATTATAATTTGAATGAAATGGCTTTGATTCAATTTAGTCTATTACAAATAAATATTTAAACTGTGTTAATAAAAATAACCAAAGTTCCGGACGTTAACTGTTTCTGACTAAAGTAATATGGAACACTTTTGGCCAGTCCTGTTGTAGATAGACATTTGTCCTTAATTGAGAATATTTTACTGCTACACATAATTTACCTTTCTAAGTAAGAACAAAAGCTTCCATGCTTTCCATGATGAATATGTCCATACTCAGACTTGGCAGGTTAATTCTATTCAGATTAGTGAAGTGCTGCTACCCCCATATTATTAAATGATTCCCAATGTTAGTCTATGACATTTGGGTTTGTTGTATTCAAATGGATTTTTAGCATTCAATTGGCACAGACAAATTAACATTCATGAAGATGTTTCCATGATTGAAAATGAATGCCACAAACATAGGTTATCTGTTTTGTTAAATAATAAAACCTTAAAATACTTCTTATCTTCCAGAACTCACAGTCCCGCACCACACTGTCAGTGCAACAGCAGCGAGAGAATGCAACAGCAACTTATGAGTTGGACACAGAAAGAGATAAAGATGCGCAAGCCATATTTGAAAAGGCACAGAAAATTAATGAAGAGCTACAGGGTCAGGCTGACGACAAGGTACATATACCATACTATTAAAAATATGTTCAACTTCGTCTGTGGATATGTTTAGGGTAATTCTTTTTTTTATATATGTGGAAATGTCTAATACATCTTTGTAGGGAAAGAATGGGTTATGTCAGGCTTCTATCGACCGTTTAAACCCACACGGTGTTCCACCCTCGCCGCATATCGGCAGGACCACGGGAACGCTTTCGCCTAGAACAGCTGACCCACCAGCACCGGGCCGGGTAAATATATATATATATGTAATAATAATATTGGATTCGAACGCAGGACCAATCCTCTGCGCTCCATGACTCAGCATTCGGGTATTATAACCGAAACGCTACGCGGTCGTGAAGTTAATATAGTATTCCCATAAACAAAATATGGATATGATCCCAGAATAGAACCCTGTGGCACCCAATTCAAATAGTGTTAATATGTATTTCCAAACGTAAACTATGTTTTAATCTGAAAACAGGGTATCCTTAACCACATAATAATAAATATAGGCAGTATTTTAATATTACATGGCTAGTAAGTTACTAATATGCTTAATTAAGAAACCTGGGCTTAAAGCAGACGACCAGACGATATAAAAAAAAACTTTGTCGCGTTTCTTTACAGTTTATCCGTGTTCTTTTTTTTTCTTTCATGGGCATATTATTTTTCATATATTTGTTGTTTTATACGACAATTCGTTTTAGGTTTATCGCGGCTTAAACAACTACGCACAATATTACAAAAAACGCGACACCGCCGCCGGTAACGCCAGCTCGGGTCTTGTGAGGAAGGGACCGATCAGGGCACCCGCCAACTTGAGAGCTACGGTCAGGTACGAAAAACATGTTTCTATAAACATTAATCTTTAGTTTATCAATTAATACAAACACATTATTTTTAAATTGTATAACTTTATCTTTATGGTATTCTTTTAGATTTTTTCTTGGTAACTTCACTCGTCTCTTAAATTTCTAATGTTGCAAGCAGCCCGAATTCAATTCCAGGTGCTGGCACCACTAAAATTACTGAGTAATATTGCGACTTTTGTTTTTCAACATTTAGATGGGATTATCAGCCGGACATCTGTAAGGACTACAAGGAAACTGGATTCTGTGGCTTTGGAGGTATGTATAACGACCGGCATCTAGAAGTTCGGACGATTGTAGAAAAGTTGCTGATATTCATTTCTAATAATAGTCCCATCTGTTGTTGAGGAGTCAATATCAATTTAAATGTCTAAAAAAAACTCTTTTTCAACAGCGAAATATTAAATTTCATCGAGAACGTTAGAGCCTTTTCCTTAATATCTATTACTTTTTAATAAACATACGTATGTAATAGTTGCTGGCATAATAAATAAAGAAATTTTTACTTCACTTAAACGAGATTTGCATTAGGATTATCGTTCTTAATAATATATATATATATATCAATTTACTCTTCCAGATTCATGCAAGTTTCTCCACGACCGCTCGGACTATAAACACGGTTGGCAGTTAGAGAGGGAGGAGATAGAAGGGGCTGCCAATAGAGATGGTGGGGGCAGTGGGGATTCTGACTACGAGATTCACAGTGATGAGGAGCTACCCTTCAAATGCTTCATTTGCAGAGAGAGCTTTACAGACCCAGTCGTTACTAAGTAAGACTTTGACAAATATCGTGTTTTAGCGTGAACGGGTGCCAGCGTCATCTGCACTTGGCACTCTGTTAGGTTAACAAACAAGTTCCGAATTTACCAAACCCAAAATCTCAGAGAGCAGTGATTGGGAGCGGCACTGCGCTCACCGACCCGTCAGCCCTTGCCCAGCCTTGCGTGGGAATCCAAGAAGTGCCAGTTTGCTGGCGTTTATTTGGGGCAAACCAATGTCCAGCAGTGGACTTAAAATGATGATGTTTACATTTGGATTGGTACTACACTCTCACCCATTTATGCAGACAGTGCAACTACTGTTGTGTTCCTCCGGTTCTGGTCACAGTCCTCAGGGGTGATAACGAATCTGTGACCTTCTATAATTGACAATTATTTTATTAAAGTAACCGAACGGTAGCCCTGTGGTCAGGGCGGTCGCTTCAGTTTCGCAGAGCGCGAGTGACGTGGGTTCGAACTTAACTGCTGTATTCACCCGCCGGTGGTGAAGGATAGCATCGTGAGGAAACCTGCATGTCTGAGAATTAATTAAAAAAATCGGGGATTTGTGAAGCTCGCCAATCCGCGCTGGAGCAGCGTGGCGGGCACCTTCGGGCTCTAAAAACCACACAGATATATGAGGAGGAGGCCTTTGGTCAGCTGTTGCCATTTGCAGGCTGCTGCCTTACGGCTTTTGTCTTACGTCATATTAAATATCGAATTTACTTTTATAATTTGGGAGTGTAAATGGTAGAGTCGAGAGAGGAAGACGCCTAGGAACATTTCACGATCAAATCGGAGACGTTCTGAAAAAAGGCCAGGTCACGACTACTCTAAACCAACGAGCATGCATGCGAAGATTGATGAAAGTCGATGAAGCAAAAGACGCATGTCAGTACCGTAGCAAGTGGAGGAAGATTGTCTCTGGCTATCCCGTTGGGAACAAGGCGTGAATATATACATACATATACTTTTTTTTTATTTATTTATGTACACACAAAAAGGCACATTAAAATATAGTATTAGTACAAGGGTACTACTTATTCCATACATTGAAATGTCTTCTAGCAGACCCTAACAGGAAATTTTATTGAAATGGCAAACTTAGTGCGTACATTTCTAATAAATAATATGTATACAATTAAATAAATATATATATATATATATGCATATACACACATACTTTCATAATTTTTCAGATGCAAACATTACTTTTGTGAGAAATGCGCACTGGGAAACTACAAGAAGTCGACGCGCTGTTACATATGCAACACACAAACCAACGGCATGTTCAACCCGGCCAAGGAACTAGACGCCAGAATTAAAAGAAGGGAAGCGGAACAAGACTGCGATGACGATGACGATTGATATGAAGATTTTAAATAAAATTTTATTTATCTTTTGTATTATTCCTCGCCGATATTTTATTACTTTAAAGTCTTAACGAGTCACGCTCGTCTCCCGGGGACATTACTCATGCGTGGTAGAGTTAAGGTTTTGCTGCTGATCGAATAGGCCGGCCCCGACCGGGGTAGTACCACGGCCGCACATTCGGCATGATGTAGAGGCATCCTGAGCTTCTGCGTTTCGTTCGTTGAGTGAGATTTCTCATCGGGAGTTGCCCAAATATCCTTAAATTGCATTGTCGTAGCGTGGCGGTTGTGGCATACTGTCATTAGTGAGCGCTTATGATCGGCAGTGGTAAAGGTTTTAAGTGCGGTAGAGCCAAATGTTCGAATGGGCCGGCTCGACCGGATTGGTACCACGGCCTCGCAGAATACCGGCGTGAAGTAGAGGCACCTTGTGTTTCGTTCGGTGAGTGAGGTAACCGGAGGTCCACACCCCCTCCCTATTCCCCTCCTCTTCCCTCCCATCTCCCAAATACCCTTAAAGGTCGGCAACGCACCTGTGATGTTGGGGATGTACGTGGGCGACGGTAATCACTTACCATCAGGTGAACCGCTTGGTCGTTTGCCGTCTCTTCAATAAAAAAAAGGATATTAAATAACATTTGTTTTTGAAGTTACTAGTCTCCCAAGGATAAGCGGAACCGACATTGGATAGATAAGATCACTCGCTTATCTGTCCGATGTCCCGTCATAGAAATGTTTCTACGCAGTTTGTAAGTTGGAATGTATCATTCTTCTCCAATGTCAATCTCAAGCTCACTGGGTGCACCTTGATTCTTATTAAGTCTACAGTGACAGTTGACAGTGTCTATTGAATAGACTATAAAATAGACACTGTCAACGGAATGATGCGGATTTTTTTTTATTAGGGAAAGGGTCAAAGTACTTGCGGCTTCCCTGATGGTAAAAGATTACCATAACCCACATACATCTGCAACACCAGAGGTGCGTTGCCGGCCTTTAAGAATGTTTGGGGATGTGGGCCTCCGGTCGCCTCACATCGAACGAAGCGCAAGGTGCTTCTACTTCACGCCGGTGTTCTGCGTGGTCCAGTTACTGCCCCGTTCGAGCAGCGGTAAAGGCAACCGCTTGGCTCTACCACGCAACGTGAGTACTTGGCGGCAGATTTACATCGCGAGACGTTGTGTGATGACGGCATAGACAACAGTAACAACTCCTTAACTTAACCTCAAAATCGCAATCGATCTATTATCCTCAATTCTATTATATATTCGATTTGTTATCCTCAAAATCCTTACGCAACTGAATGTCGCAATAGTTAATTATAGATTTACATTTATAATTATAGATTAGACTTCTTTCATTTAAACTGCACGTGTACAAAAAGTCGTTTGTTTTGTCCCGTCTGCGTATTATTCTTAAAAACTCATAACTAATCGGTTATACATCTTAATCAATTAGCACGGTAATTAGTTATTTAGAGTTTAATTTAGTCGTTAAACGTGAACCGTACATTGTTTTATTGCGTCCATTTCATCATTGGAGCGGATTTGTGTGACCCATGCATAGTGATGGGTGAGTGTTGACATTAAAATAAAAAAAAAAAAATTTAGTTTCAAGACATCGTAATTGTTTTGATTTATATTCTGTAATTAACCGATAATACTCAAAAAGCTTTGCGGATTGTGACGTGATAGTCTAGTGGTCAGGGCAGTGATCTAGGCTCAATATCCGGTGCCGGCTCTACTAAAATTGTTAATTGCAATTTTAAGTGCTGTATTTACCACGTTCTCGGTGGTGAAGGAAAACCCAACCCGCACCGGAGCAACGTGGCGGGCCCTTCCCGGCTCCAAAAACGCTCTCAGATATTTGAGAAAGAGGCCTTTGCCCAGCAGTGGGCGCTTGCAGGCTGCTACTTTACTTTGTTTTTACTTACGTCATGTTTTCAAATCGTAACATTTCTCACCTGAGACCTGTAGCACAGTAATGTTTTATTGATCGTTGAATGACGTCGCACGAAATGCTTGTGAAACGTTTTCGTGTGCGTAGTGGATGAGTACCCTCTTACTCATGGGGAAATTTCACGATTAAATATTTTTTTTTTTTGTTTATTTATCCGACTTCCAATGTAATACCTACTAAGGTTCTGACAGTACATAATAAAAATCTATGTCACTTCTACCGATGTCACTGCTACCGATGTCACTTCTAACTTTTACAGAGCTAACGTTTCTTCTCCTGACACTTATTCCCAAAGTCCTGGGGAATTTATGCGCCGGTCTACAATCTGTCGTCCTGTCACATCCAAAATCTTGTAAGAAATTTATAATATGCGAGGAAGGACGGCCGTCAGAACTTACATGCCCCGGAGATCTATACTTTGACGATATTATCAAGGTAAGACATTTTGTACATTCTAAAGACGGCAACATTCTCTGGCGTTTTAAGTGTTAAAAAAAAACCTACAACCTTGGCTCATGGGGCCGTGGTAGGTCACAGTGTTCGCTTTAACATCATAGTATGACGACCTGTGTTCGAACCCCGGTGCCGGGACTACTAAAACTATTAATAGCAATTCTTTATATGTTGAATTCTTCTCGTGCTCGGCGATGAAGGAAAACGTCTCGAGGAGACCTGCATGTCTCAGAAATAATGAATAAAAAAAATATTTTTGAGGAAGTGTAATGTCCGCCAACCCGCAAAGAAGCAGCATGGAGACGGTTCCAATCAGTTTAAAAAAAAATTGTGCGGAGACTTTTTGCCCAGCTGTGGGCATTTACAGACTTTCACTTGAGCAGCGTGGTGTGCACTTCCCAGCTCCAAAACTCTCAAATATTTGAGTGGAGTCCTTTGCCCGGCTGTGGGCATTTACTTTACCGAAGAATGGCTGAAATTTTTAATGTTTTAAGACTACTTTGCTTTTTGTTTACGTCACTAAATCGACCAAAAGATGAACCAGAACTGCCTCCTCCAATGGTATGTATTATATACCGTTCGGTTCGATCTGCAGTCGAAAAGAATTTAACAAAACACCTTGAATAATTTAATTTGTATCACGTCTCGTAACTAAACCTAATTATACTGTTTCCAATTTACCATAGCATTACAATGAACAATAGTCCATGTTATTTTTTATGTGAAGAAAACTTACTATAATTTTATTTATTTATTTTTCATTGTGCACTAAAGGGTTATAATGCGCGAACTTAATCAGTCAATTAAATCTTCCAGTCAACCCTGTGTGATAGAGACAAATACGTAGTAGGTGTGCACCTACATTATTACGAAATAAGTAAAATGTGATAAAATTATATGTATATTCACATCTAAATATCAGTTAGTAAATAAAAAAAATTAAGTGCCGAATTTACAACGTGCTCGTCGTTGTAGAAAATAATCGTGAGGAAATCGAAATGTCAGGGAAATTATATAAAAAGATAATTTCGTGCAGATGAGAAGGTCCACCAACGCGCGGCTCCAAATCCCTCAGATATATGAGAAGGAGGTCTTTGCCCAGCAGTAGACACTAACAAGCTGCTAATTTACACCGTCTCACAATAGACAATGATACAAACATTTTTGTTTTTTTTTTTTATTTATTTATACTTTATTGTGTACAGCAAAAGGATTACAAAAGGCGGACTTAATGCCTTTTGGCATTCTCTAACAGTCAACCCGGGGCGTGAAGAAATGTGGTGATAGGTGCATCAAATTTAAAATAATATAAATATGGTACATTTGTATATATTTTATTTATGTATCTAAATATGTACGTATCGACCTATCTGTGTAAGTATATATTTCGATATTTATATCCTTTTACTTGTTTTATTCTCTTAGCTGTATCGTCCCTATTACGTATATATCTCTGCTTAGCCTAATGGTTGACTGGGAGAGAATGCCTCTAGGCATTAAGTCCGCCATATGTACTAATCTGTGCATAAAGATTAAATAAATAAATAAAATAAAAAAGGCTAATTGAGAAATTGACTACATAATTAAAACATATATAAATGTATAAGCATACATATCTACACAAACACATAGATATACATACTATAATATATACAGAAATACTTACACAGATGTATACATACACACGTTAATACATTGAAAATACAAAAATAATTTGTATTAAGTGAGATCTCTGGTTATCTCTCGTATATAATATTAGATTATTATGGAGGAGGAACCTCATTACGTAACTGTGGTAGATTATAAAAAATAGACGTTCGATCAGTGACATGTACGTTTCTTACGTTGATTAAATGATTTGATTTGAGTTGTGCGTATGAGGAGATTCGTTTTAATGAGCTATCAACATATAAGAGTCTACTGGTGGGCACTCCTTGGACTTCCAAATATGAAAATATTTCACCACCCTCTCGCGCGATCGCACGGGGATAACCCGTACTTTAGCCTTTTTGTCATTTCCCAGGGTAACCTTATATGACGCAGGATACTCCATATTGTAAATGATGGAGTCTAAATTTTTATTTAAATAAAGACTTCCTTTTTATTTAAATAAGGACTTAAGGTAACCTTGTATGACGCAGGATACTCCATATTATAAATGATGGAGTTTAAATTTTTATTTAACAAAATCCTCATGACTAAATGTCTGGGCTTAAGCTGAAATAGTTTAGCAGACAATCTTTACGCTCTTTCATTTTATAATATTTATTCATGTTCTAATAAACTCTTACGTTTTTAATTTCAGAGTTGCATTTTACACACTTTGGCTCACTGTGCTCTAACGATTGCTCCACCAACATCAACTGAACATTTACCGTATCGATCAACTAAGTCGTCGCTTCCCGTTAGCTCAAAAAAATACGAAACTTTACCACCAATATTGCCAACGTCACCTTCGGCATGGAATTCATTACCTCCTTTACCCGGAAATTCTCCAACAACGGAACGAGATGCGTCACCCTTACCGCCGATTACCTCTAAAAAAACACTATCCCCTCTAACTAAATCCACAACTTCTTCAACGATCACTGCACATAGTAAATTTACGCCATCAAATTATACATCCAAAACATCAACACATTCAACCGGCTCTAGTAAGTCAGTTCATTCGAGTACCAGTGAAACTACCCCACTCAGTGACACTTCTACGCTCACGTTGCCAAGCTCTCCTCAGACATCATCTTTCAGCAGTACATTAACCTCATCCACCTCTAAAGATACTTCCCCACCAACAGCTACAAGTAAAACAACTTCCACCGACGATTCGAGCGAAACAAATACCACGATGCCTATTAGTAATACAAGTATTTTATCAAAATCTAATACAACAATTACATTCCCTTCATCAAGCTCTACGCAAATAACTCCATTAAACACTACATTTACCGACGTTACTATATTTGACCAAGAACTGAACCACAATTTTCCAACAACCAACGTTATTACTTCCCACTCATCTAAGCCATCATCATTGCTACCAATCTCAACACCTGAGAAATCAAAGACGCGATTAGAAACCACGTCCATCTCGTCAACATTAGTCACAACCATATCCCCTTCGTCGGTAGATATAACTAAAACTGAAATTACTTTATCTACTTTAAGCCCAACATCTATCAATGTTAGATCAACCAGTCGAAGTACTTTGATGGATTCTACAACGAGTACTTCATTCATCCCAAATAAAAGCAGCACTTACAAAAAAAGTACTAGTGATCCAGTAATTCACCATTCTTCTATCTCTTCAAATACCAAGGATAATAATGAAACTACCCAATCATCCGAGATAACAGCGTCTTTTCTGCCACCAATTACAACACCTAAACAATCATCTCTCATCTCGATTGACTTCAATGAGACAATTCCGACAATTAAAACAAATGATGATAATTCGACGCCTTCGCTCCAAACCACAGAAATGTTACCAACAAGACAAGACACTACAAATTCAGAATCAACTACCGAAACGACTTTCATGTCAACTAAAATATCATCTTCATCTCGACTGCTGTCTACTACAACAAAATTCTCTTCACCGTACATTACCCAAACCAAGCCGTTACCTACTAAAGAAGGAACTCAATCAACGTCATTTACTACCTTAACTCTTCCTGCATCGAGTTCTACACTAAATATTTCATTGAATAGTACAATTGTAACAACTCCGTCAACAAGCAATGCACCTTCTACATCGAGTACTTTTACTAAAACACCTTTCTCTACAACAACGCTTACTTCTTCAGACCCTATTAAATCATCTCCTTTCAGTGCAACGACTGACAGTGAAATAAACACGACATTCACTTCTAATTATTCTATTAAAAGTACACTCTCTCCTCAAAACTCTAGTGAAACAGTCCCTTCAAATTCCACTACAGTAACCACCGAATTAATAACAGAAAAAAGTACATTCTCAACAACAGTTAAGCCGTCCGCGTCCACGACTACACATACATCCACCACATCAAACGAATCGACATCTTCACTTAAAACCACATCTACAATTACCGAATCAACGACTGTTCCATCAACAGTGACGACAACAATGGCAACTACCAATTCACCTGAACCGAGTCCCCTTCCACCGCTTACCAGTGCAGAAGCAGAGAGTTCACCTTCACCATCACTCTCGACCACTACGATATCGACACTAGTACCACAAACCACAACCACTCTACCACAATCTACGGCTTTTCAACCCTGCGATCGTTATAGCGCTTATACACTGGTCAATCCAGACAGTACTAAAACGTTCTATTACTGCGTTTACGGGTCTAGTTACCTTTTCTGGTGCCCATATAATTATGAATTCGATCCTATTAAACACGTAAGTATTTCTTTTTTTTTTATTTAATTCAGCAGCGTTTAAACTGTCCACTGAGAGATATAGACCTCCATCGTAAGAACGATTTGTCATTATCGCCACGATTGGTAGACGGATTGGCGATTGCCGTTTCACCTCGCTGACGAAACTACCATCTGAAATGTCAACGATAGCCGAGTAGATAGGGGATCTGCCTTCGAATCAGGAGACTCGAGTTCGATCCCTATGAGGAGAGCTCTTTCATACGAGTTTTTCGAAACTTATGTGTGTTGTTATGAAACGGCGACAGGCTCATCCCCGGTGATGTTGTACCAAATAAGCTCTGCTGAAAATTGGTTTGAAATTACTAAAAATATCTAGGCTTCTGATCACCTCAGTATTGGCTATACGATCGTGATAGTTTATTATATTATATTTGTCCCCTCCTAACTTAGAGACAATACATGCAAATCCTTCTTGCGGAATATGCAGTGGACAGTTTGCATGCTGTTAAATAACAAGCGTTAGAAAAATAATGTCGTAATGCAAATAATATTTGTTAAAATTTTTATTTAGATCTTTTTATCTACGTTAGATAATCCCTTTTTTTATTTTTAATTAGAAACTTAAACTTAACACACTCTTAGAGCGATGCTTATTGATTATTGATATATTCGTGACTTTAAAAAAGAAAAACAGTGTATATATATTGATAAATATTTTTGTTTTAGATTTGCACACATACCGAGAACTATGATCGTGGACATGCGAACAACTGAATCGGTTCATCTATGCGCAGTTAAAATCTATGGAAACGAAAATAATATATTTAAACCAAACATATTTTGTAAAACAATTACAGCAACAGTCTAGCAACGGATCGTCTATTAGGTCATATCATATTGACTAATTATTGGGTGCTCAAAAATATTGAAGAAGCTGTTAGATTAGTAGAAGTTAGAAAAAAAACAGATCACGTAGGCATGGTTTATACAGGATTAAAAGGATATAGATGATAATGTAAGGTTTTATTTTAATAGACCTTTTAAAACTACATACATTTTCCTAAAAAAGCAGAGCCATTGTTTTGACTCGGTAGTTCAAAATACCGATTGAAAAACCATCTTCAATATGATAGACCGACCGTAAATACCAGTGACGAGCAGCAGTGTCAAAATATTTCACTTGCCTGGGCTTCCTGCTCCCGAGTCACTTCCGCCGAAGCCGTGATGGCCGCAAGCCCACCAGCGTATCACTAATTCCGTGGGGGTTTCAGTCGATTCAGCACCTAATGCTGATGTCAACATCTTCAGCCTTCAGTGACAGGTAGGTGATTACACCTTTCTCCCATGTGAGAAAAAAAAAGGTGTGTAAGTTTTGAAGTCCCGCGTGATCCTACAATCGCCAAATATAACAATTACGGCAAACAGGAGAGGAGCCCGTCTCCAACTGTGAACCGTTCAGCGGTCGTGGTTTTCAAAGTTCGCAAAAAAAGAAAGACGGGTTCGAATGGCGCAGGCACTGAAGTTGTAATTGCCATTATATGTGCTGATATGTCGTACGCTCAAATGCGTAATATCGAAATCTGGGAAAGAAAATATAAGAATGAAGTGGATCAGTTTTCTGGATTTATTAAAGTAGAAAGTCTATTTTTGGCATTGGCACATGCGCTGTGTGACTTTATCTAACGCTTAATGGTGTTGTCTATAATCTGTTTGCGGTAAAAAGATCATATGGAATTAGTCTTTCTACTAGTTCTTTAAAAAAAAATATGCCAGTACGTTTGTGCGCCGAACATAGAGAATTTTTAAACGTGGTAGAGCCAAGCGGCGGCTTTAATGGGCCGGCTCGACTGGATTAATACCATGACCTAGCAGATTACCGGCGTGTAGTAGAGGCATCTTGAGCTTCTGCGTTTCGTTCGGTGAGTGAGCTAACCGGAGGCCCAGTCCCCATTCCACTCCTTATCCTCCCTCCCATCTCCCAAATACCAATAAGGGCCGGCAACGCACCTGCAGCACCTCTGGTGTTGCGGATGTACGTGGGCGACGGTAATCACTTACCAGCAGGTGAACCGGAAACTGGTTTGCCCCCTTCCCATAAAAAAAAATAATTCTCAGACAATCGTGTATAATCTATGTCTATATATATATATAGATCTTCCCCGATATAATCTATTTACTGATCCGGATTTCGATCGCCATAACGAGTAAGCGGGCGCTTGCAGCATTATTTTTATCACGAACGTGAGTTAGAATCTCTTCGATCGCTTTTTGTGGAAACCGTAATGATTTGCATTAAGTTCATTTTAAATTTTTCCATAAATTTGCTAATTCGTTTAGTCGTAGGTTTTTGAAATATCTTTGAGAATGACAAATCAAATTACTCAAAATTTCATTTGCACCCTTTTTTTCATAATTGGCAATTTTATTTTAGTCTATGTAGCAGTGTTTTCTCATTGAATGATAAATTTAAAAATGAAATTAATGATTTTATATGTTCATTGTAGGAAATCAGTAAATGAATTGAATAAATCCATTGATAAATTAATGCATTGAATGAATGAATTAAATGACAAAGTATGAATAGATGAACTTATTAAATTAATTAAATAAATGAAAGAAGAATAAAAAATGATTTAAATACATGAATGAATGTATCTTTACGATAATTTGAGCAGAAGATGAATTCAGTCATAGAGGTGCTCCTGTTCCTGGTAATAATGCTAATTTAATATAATTAATCAAGCGAACATCTGGTAAGAAGGTTATGAGTAACAAATAAAACATGATTGCATGAATCGTTCTCTTCTTTATTACATTACACCTTGTAGCACTGGAATGAATTCGCCAACGGCCATCATCTACAACTGCGCCCACACTAGACTCTATAGAACTTCTATAGAGTTATATTAGATTAATTAAGTCTGACCGCTTAGCAGTAGCTTCCTTTTCTTAGAAGGTATTAGATCAATCAAAAGCATCTGTATATTAAATCAATATTAATAAAAAGCAGACGGAAATATAAAATATATAATTACACACAGCCGTGATTTTTAATAGTATCGTTTCACTTCGTCTCGTCAGATTCTTTATTTTCTCATCGCCGTACAGCCGTAATCCGATATCAAGACGCATTGCTGTAAAGGAAAATTGTTACGTTAATATATCAAATGGGATTAACTGCTAGTGGTTGGTTTTCCTCAACAAAATAAAATAGAACAAACAGTCAAATTGGGAATTCTATTCATTAACTCATAATCTCCATGAACAAAATGTTTTATTCTTAAAACGTTTTTTATTTTACTTTATTGCACCATTTCAAATGAAAGTAATATTTACTTTAAAAAAAATATAGTATAGTATATAAGTTGATTCAAGAAAATAATTTTTAATTTAATTGGCACGACAAAATTTAAATCTGTTTTACGTACAGTTTCTTTTCTAAAACAAACAGATGAAGGATGTTCTTGTTGCCAGATCCGAACGAGACAAATGGAATAAACTTTTACAGTTAGAAGACGCCATCGACTTAGGATTCTTTATATGGTATAATAGAGATGCGACTAGTATACCAGAACAGAAAATCGTTTTTTTTTTTATTGTTTATGTCGGTAGATGTTCCGATCACGGAGCCATGCGGACGTTTTTTCGTCTATTCATCATAACCAAATATAAATGAATAACTGATAAGAAGTAGCAAACACAGAGAATGATAATGTTAAAAGATATATACTACACTATCCACTCGATGATGTAATTTATATGTATAATATGCCTTCAAGGCAAAGGAATAATTCCTACAGTGCAGGTAACGTTTTCTTTGAAATACATAATATTTACAAATGATACAACCATAATGTCACAACTCACTCCGATTACATTTCCCGGGGTAGGCAGACGTTCAATACTTCCAACCATCAACAGTAGATTCATCCACTACTGGACAAATTGTAACTTAACGAAAATTGTCATCCGCCCTCAAAAAAAAATAACAAAACTTATGTCAATGACTTGACATGTTTTTGATATTATGTTTTTTTTTACAGAAATTTATTTGCATCGCCCAAGGTCACTATGAACTAGGTCATCGGGCCGTTAGTATCTATATAGTGCCCCACAAGATGGAGTGACGACCTGCGCAGTGTTGCGGGAAGTCGATGGATGCAGGTGGTTCAGGACCGAGCTTCGTGGCAATTTTTGGGGGAGGCCTATGTTCAGCAGTGGACTTGTGATAGGCTTAAATGATCATGAATGATAATGCCGTTTTAGTGCTCGCTGAATCATCAAACGTATACTCACTGTTAACACAGAATCAAATTCAAACCCGGAACTGCAACGGAGCTGTATCGTCGCGCCACCCGTGCACATGAAGAAGGAGCTGCAGTCATCTGGATGCGGAACGCTGCCGAAAGTACCCGGGGGACATATTTCCGTTATCGTTGTCGTTTCTAATCGCACAGTTGTATTTTCCTGATTCATTGTCCCCTGTTCTGTTGAAGTGTCTAGTTTGTGCGAAGTGGAATCCACTCTCTCTGTACTGAACTCTATTTCTTTCTGTGTGGTTTCTGATGAGCTAGAGTTTGTTTTAACATCTCCTACGTCTATTGTAGTTGCGTATGAATCTACAGTACTACTATCTTTAGCAGTTGTAGTGTAACTAGTTTTCTCTAAAACAAAACGTATTGAAAAAAAAATCATTTAAGCCAAACAAAGTCATACAACGGTCGGGCAGTTTATTCTCCATAAAAATAGGCTTTGAAATTGTCACGTTTTTCGAATTTAGTTGTTAAGTATACTTTTACTATTAAACTTTTGGTAGACTTTTGATAAGTCTAAGATTTATATTTTGACACGTCTGTCCACAAATTTAAAGCAATAAGAAATCCCTCATAATATTACAACAAATCCGATGGTTATCATATTTAATATCAACAAATATGGTGGTCTCTTTCCTATAACATATGCGTTACAAGAGCATCCACACGTTTATTTTTCAACGATTGCTTAATGCAAAACAATTGAACATCATCTTTAGCGAATGAATAGGGATAAATCATATATTAAAAAATCGTACGTACCCTTTTGCGCTGTACACCCATTATCAGATAAAGGCACGCATTGCTGAAAAAGAAATATTTTCATTAGTAAAGCGATAATGGTTGTTTCGCTTAACAATAAAATAAATTCGCCTTCTCACGATATTTAAGATATCCGTCTCACTGCTCTAGTGGGAAAATTAAATATAAATATTTTTTTGTTACCGGGTTACAGGTTTGCCTACAATTACAATTCCAATGTTATTGTTGCCGGCATGGAATTTGGTCACTCGCGTACCATGTTAAAGCAAGAGCCCTTCCACAACCTAAGTTACCACGCGGCTCCTTTTCTTTCTTAATGATAGATAAGCACTCCCTCCTGTCGCCTATAGCGGTGTAATATGGAATAAAGATGGATTTCCATTTGCTAGAACTCCTAGAGCTTCTGCAACTATCCAGGAGACATTGGTCAACGCTGGCAGAATGCCATCATATTTACTTATTAACTTACTACGTCATCATCACACTCAAGTCCTCTCCTCAACATAAGCTGGAAAAAATCTTTTACAGACATTAAAATCAAGTAAACGCAGATCATTCCTACCTCTGCCTTTGGATCGTATTCAAACCCACCGCTGCAGTGCAACTCTATCGCTATACCTCCAGCGCACATGTAGAACGAATCGCATTGACTCGGATGAGGGACGTTGCCAAACATACCCGGGGGACAGATCGCAGCTGCTGTTGTAGTCTCTAGTCGTACAGTGGTAGCATCGAAGTGGTCACTTATAGTTGTAAAGACTTCAGTGGATTTCGTTTCATTAATAGTCGTATATAAGTGTTCTGTGGAAGTCTCCAATGCATTCATCGAAGTAGACTTGATGTCATCTGTAGTTTCGAAAGGCCCAGTAGTAGTTTCTAATTTCTCTTCGTCCTTAGTGGTCATCGTTGTGGTCGATGTCAAAACTTTTTCCGAGGTCGTTTCTACAATCTCTGAAGTCCTTGTTGGTTCAGTTGTAGAGGAACCTGTAATTTATTTATTTATTGTTTTATGTATACTTTATTGTGTACACCAAAAGGATTACGAAAGGCGGACTTAATGCCTTTTGGCATTCTCTAACAGTCAACCCAGGGCGTGAAGAAATGTGGTGATAGGTGCATCCAATTTAAAATAATATAAATATGAAAAGGCTAATTGAGAAATATACTACATAATTAAAACATGCATAAATGTATAAACATACATATCTACACATAAACATAGGTATACAAATACATACTATAACATATATAGAAATACCTACACAGATATATACATACATACAAACACATTAATACATACATATAATAAATTAGAATAAATACTAACAAGTATCAGATGGTTTTAAAAAGTGTTCGCGTACCAATCGTTTGAAAGCAATTTTATATGGGGCTTTTCTAATGGAGTTCCAGAGAAGTGTGGCCTGAACGGTGAAGGAACCACCAACAAAATGGGTAAAATGTTGCGGGATACTTATCATATGATTAGCAGAGGAACGAAGGACCCTATCATGGGTAGAAGAGAGATACTGAAATTTATTCTTAAGATAAGAAAGGGTAGTAGGATCATACAAGATGGAAAAGAGAGCAAAAAGAATTCTAGGAGTCACGCCTCTGCTGGATAGTCTGCCATTTAAGGCGAGAACGATAGTGTGAGATGTCGTCATACTTCCGCAGACCAAAGATGAATCTGATGCAGTTGTTAAGTAGGCGCTCTAGCTTGCAATAAAAACCTTTGTTCAGGTCTGAGTAGCACACAAGTGTTATTAAAAGTAAACATACTTTTTTCATCGGTTTTTATTTAGTAACTAGCTATTATATTGTTTAATGACACTTACGAACTAGTATACGCATTTTTTTTTGATCACATAACACCAGAGGAGCTGTAGGTGCGTTACCGGCCCCCAATGTTATTTGAGAGATAGGAGGGAGGGCGAAGAGAGGAAGTGGGCCTCCGGTTACCTCAGTAACCGAACGAAAAGCAGAAGTGTAAGATGCCTCTACTTTACGGCGGTATTCTCCGAGGTCGTGTTGCTCCCCCGGTATAGTCGGCCCATTCGAGCAGCAGCTAATGCTTGGCTCTACCACGTCATAGAATATTTTGTTATCTGCGTACTCGGTGTGCTACGAACGTTTGTGCATTTCAATGTAAATTAACTAATATACAAAATTATAACGCCATTTTCAATGAATACAGTGCCTAGTAATGGCTTAATAAGACAATCTTCAACTTGTTTAATATGTATCAAAATGTTACTTATTATATTACGTACAGCGGGTTCATTTATCGCATTTGAGTTTTGTAACTTACCTAATAAGGCTGTGCAGCCTGTTTCGGAGATCGGCACGCATTGCTAAAACAATATTAATTTAATTAATAAGAATATAGTCAAAATCTTAGAATTGATCTGTTAAAAATATGATTTCATCATCATCATCATCATTTCAGCCTATCGGGAGTCCACTGCTGAACATAGGCATCCCCCAAGGATTACCACGAAGCTCGGTCCCGAGCCACCAGCATCCATCGACTTCCCGCAACACTGCGCAGGTCGTCACTCCATCTTGTGGGGGGTCGTCCTACACTGCGTTTGCCTGTACGTGGCTGCCACTCGAGAACCTTTTTTCCCCAACGGTTGTCAGTTCTGCGAGGTATGTGGCCGGCCCATTGCCACTTCAGCTTGCTGATCTTTACGGCTATGTCGGTTACCTTAGTTCTGCTGCGGATATCATCGTTGCAGACTATATAAATATGATTTTAGCGCTACAAAAAAAAAGGTAATTAAGAAAACTTACACCTAGCTCTGAACTGAATTCGAATCCATTACTGCAAAACAGTTGGATCGGGAAGCCACCTGTACACATGTAGAAAGAGCCGCATAGAGTCGGGTGGGGTACGTTGCCAAACGATCCCGGTGCGCATATCGCGGTCTCTGTTGTTGCCACGATGCTGACAGTTGTCTCTTGTACATTGTCATTTGTAACTGTTGACCTTACGGTGGATATTTTATCCACCGAAGTCGTATGCGACCCTGTAGAATTAGTAGTTTCCGCAGAAGTTGTTTGATTATCAATTGTAGTTTCTGGAAGGTTTGTTGTTAGATTCTCATCTTCTGCTGTAGTTTTCGTTGGGAGTGAGGGAGGACTATCAGTCATAGTGTTTATAGAAGTAGACGCTTCTTGCACCGATGTTGTCTGTAAATTAATTAAAATTTATTGTAATAATGAATGTTTCATTAACCCTAAATTACTTCAAGTATTTCTCGTTGGCAGAAGCATTATTGGTGAATTCGGCTCTTGGAACACGCTTTATCATAAATCACGTACTAATTTTCCGAAATCTTTTAAATTTTATGAAAAAAATACAAGCCAGAGAAGAATTTCTAAATGCTAAATTTAAATTTAAGCTTTAAGATTTTTAAGTAAAAATACGTAAAAATCATTTATATATTTCTCATTTTACCGCGCTTACCAACCTCTACGCCAAACATGGTTACCATGGGCAAATCGCCAATTCGATGCAGCTTATGTTGGATAAATCTGTGTACTCGTATATGTACACTATAGACACGCTGGTAAAGAAAAAGATAATCTACTGAAGATAGCTAATAAACATTAAGACTTAAAAATAACTCACAGCGAGCTTTGGGTCAAATTCAAATCCATCACTGCAAAATAGCTGAATCGCGAGTCCACCTGTACACAGGAAGAAAGAATCGCACCGATGCGGATGGGGAACATTTCCAAACACACTGGGTGGACAGATCGCGGCTTTTGTAGTTGCTTCTGTTTCTTGTGTCGTAATTTGTGGAGCATCGCTTGTGACAGTTAATCTCTCGGTAGATGCAATTTCTTCTGTAGGACTGTATGATTGTTCCGTAGATATCTCTTGTGGCTTTGCACTTGTGGTTTCTACAGGGAATGTCGTTTCTCTTGTTATTTCTGTCTGCTTGGTTGTAATTTGCGAAGTTTCAGCGTTTGTTGTTTGTGAGGTAATCGAAGACGAATCACCACTTGTTTCTAAGTCACTTAATGTAGTAGTAGATTGTTCAATGGTTTGGGGACTTTGTGTAGTTACATGTTGATCTTCTATTGTTTGTGTATGTTCTGTCATTGTGTCATCCGCTTCCGTAGATGTCACCAAACCTGGATATGGTTCAGTGTGCACCGTTAACAAATCTGAATCTGATGTAACTTCGTTTTCTTCCGTTGTACTAAACATAGTTGTCGAAGATTGTATTGTTTTTTGACTGTCAATAGTAGGTTATATAAATGATATATCAGTAAATGTGATTTATGGTAAAGGCTGTTCCTAAAGACAGATTCTTTGCGCTAAGTCACGTCAAGTGAAAATTGGAAGATTCTATAGAAATTAAAGCTTATATGCATAACTGTAGATTACTTCCAGTAGTTATCTCAGTTACCTTTTAAAGCGAAACACCCACTATTTGAAATCGGTACGCAGTGCTGAAAATAAATTTATTATTTGTTATTAAATACTGAAATATTTGAAAAAGTGATATACATTATATTTAAAATACAGACGTCTATAATAATCTAGTATTATATTCTAAATATTTTTTTTAAATGATCTAAGATGTAAAAAAAAATACAAGCTAGAGAAGAATTTCTAAATGCTAAATTTAAATTTAAGCTTTAAGATTTTTAAGTAAAAATACGTAAAAATCATTTATATATTTCTCATTTTACCGCGCTTACCAACCTCTACGCCAAACATGGTTACCATGGGCAAATCGCCAATTCGATGCAGCTTATGTTGGATAAATCTGTGTACTCGTATATGTACACTATAGACACGCTGGTAAAGAAAAAGATAATCTACTGAAGATAGCTAATAAACATTAAGACTTAAAAATAACTCACAGCGAGCTTTGGGTCAAATTCAAATCCATCACTGCAAAATAGCTGAATCGCGAGTCCACCTGTACACAGGAAGAAAGAATCGCACCGATGCGGATGGGGAACATTTCCAAACACACTGGGTGGACAGATCGCGGCTTTTGTAGTTGCTTCTGTTTCTTGTGTCGTAATTTGTGGAGCATCGCTTGTGACAGTTAATCTCTCGGTTGATGCAATTTCTTCTGTAGGACTGTATGATTGTTCCGTAGATATCTCTTGTGGCTTTGCACTTGTGGTTTCTACAGGGAATGTCGTTTCTCTTGTTATTTCTGTCTGCTTGGTTGTAATTTGCGAAGTTTCAGCGTTTGTTGTTTGTGAGGTAATCGAAGACGAATCACCACTTGTTTCTAAGTCACTTAATGTAGTAGTAGATTGTTCAATGGTTTGGGGACTTTGTGTAGTTACATGTTGATCTTCTATTGTTTGTGTATGTTCTGTCATTGTGTCATCCGCTTCCGTAGATGTCACCAAACCTGGATATGGTTCAGTGTGCACCGTTAACAAATCTGAATCTGATGTAACTTCGTTTTCTTCCGTTGTACTAAACATAGTTGTCGAAGATTGTATTGTTTGTGTATGATTTATGGTGGTTTCAGCATAGTCAGTTGTTAATTTTGTTTCCTCTGGTTCAGTTACTGTATAAGTGGTTTCAGTAAAAGTTAAATCAGTACTGCGTTGAGTAGTCGTTGTCCCTGAAATTAATACATGTATAATAATTATGAAATTTATTCTGATAATAATATTGATATTAATATAATAATAATGACAAAATAAGATAAAGAAGATTAGATTGTTAACTCTTACCTTTTAAAGATGTGCAGCCATTTTCAGAAATTGGAACACAATACTAAAAAAAAACAAAAAATATTACTAATTTTTTTCACAGCTGTAATATATTGAAATGAACATATTTATGGCCACGTCTAACGTTTTGAGCAATCGGTCCTGGGTGCTGTCGAATCCCAGTCGGTTTTATATTATTGCAACGCACATAATGTTGGTTTTCGGGTTGGATGTTGTCGTATTGTGGTTTGTTTGTCACATCAGCGTAACACAAGCAACGAAAAAGTAAAGTAAAAGAAGTGCGAGCGGGTTTATCCGTATTTACGCGTACATTTGCGGAACTATTATATATTCTGCGCAGTAATTGCCGATAATATCCGAAAATTGTACTATGTTCGCGCTTAAAATACAAGTAGAACATAAGAAGGAAAAGATTATTTTACTCACTCCTAGCCTGTCATCGTACTCAAATCCGTCGCTACAAAACAGTTGAATGGCGATCCCTCCAGCGCACATGTAGAAGGAGTCGCAAAGCCCGGGATGCGGCATATTTCCAAAATATCCATCTGGGCATATCTTTGCTCGTTCAGTTGTTAGCTCGAGGTCACCGGATGTTGTTGTATCCGGAAATGAATTAATCGTAGATTGAATCTTCTCCGTAGTCGTGCGTAACGAATCTGTTAAGGTACTAAGGTGCTCTGTGGTTTTTTGTGTAGTACTGGTAGTTTCCGAATTGTATGTTGATGTATCAGGGAATTGTGTTGTCGATTCTTCCCAACCTGAAGTTTCCTCTTTGTTCGATGTTGTTTTTGAAGATTCGATAGTTATGGACTCCACTGTAGAAGTTTCTGATTCAGAAGTCGTATCAGATTGTTCTGTAAATTGCGTAGATCCAACTGTTGTTTTGTATGAACTTGATACCAAACTTGTTCCATATCGATCCTCTGTAGTTGTTTCAGTTACTAAAGATGTTTTAGCAGTTGTTGGTATAGCGGTAGAGGTTAGGTCTTCATTAGTGAAAACGTCTGAACTAGTCATTTCGTAATTATTCGTCGAGCGATCGTTTTCAGAGCTCGATCCTGTAGTTACATAATCCTCGGTATATGCCCTAGTTGTATGTTGCCCTGTAATCATAGTTTTTAAAGAATTATTATGTATGTCAAAATTATTTTCGAAAAATCGGTTAATTTTGACCGCCCAATTGAGCGATGGCTATATGCGCCATCGCTCCAGGATATGTTATAATGCTGTAACTATTTCTTCTCTCCTCGTCTTCACATTCTCTTATCCGATTCAACGTATCGATCATAACATAGAAAGTTAAGACCAATCTTGTTTTAATGCTATACAAGATTTTCCGCGGACCAAGAAAATTCGCCTAGCATTATAATAAATCTACATTTATAATGATCTCCTTTTATCTTTAGACACCATTGACGATGGTGATGATTATGATATCCGATTACGGTCGATTTTGACCGCGCCGACAATTGCCGAATAACATTGGCAGTTGTCAACTACTCAGAAGATAAAAGAGGTTCCGTAAAAGACGCACTTACTCGTCTTTACCTTTACCATATCTCATGTAAAGCTTATGCGAAAAGATCAGAAGAAGTGTACTCAGGTTATGTTCAACTAGACAACCAGACGCGAAAAACCAATTATAATTCAGTTTTTTAGTCAGGTATGCTAACCATTAAGCCACACGCTGTTGGATATTGTCAAGAGTATTTGTCGTGACAGAATGCCTCGCATCATAGTCGCACCGAACCCACGAGTGTAAGGTTCTCACTATTACAAGACGGATGCTGCTTTTACTGGTACGTTATTTGAAAACGCTCCTACCGGATACTTATGGGAAACTATTTTCGTACAAATTGAAAATGAATAAAAACTATGTTGTAATTTGTTAACGACATAGTATATAGTATTTCGCCATCTATCGGTGGCCAGGAGATTTTTGATGAGATGAGGTGGCACCCCACGACACCGTTATTATCACGTATCATACTGATACATATACATTTACAAGATAGAAATACCTTTATGTCTACCTGTCTGTACGAACGGATTTTCACTAGAGAAGTACTAAAGCTATTAACATTAATTGTATATGTATGTATATATTCACGCCTTGTTCCCAACGGTGTAGGCAGAGACAATCTTCTTCCACTTGCTACGGTCCTGACATAAGTCTATCGCTTCTCCCACTTTAATCAATCTTCGCATGGATACTCGCATGGTTTCAGAACGTCTCCGATTTGATCGTGAAATGTTCGCCTAGGTCTTCCTCTCGCGACTCTTGACATGAATTTTACACGAAACATATTCTAAATTGGTACTTGAGCTATCTACTATAGCAGTATACCACATAGTAAATAGCTGAAGGACCAATTTAGAATATGTTTCATCGTGTTTTTTTCACGGGTTCCGAAGTTTTTCGATAATGTCTATGGTAAAGTAGCAGAACCGAACAAGTGTATATACTTAGATTTTCAATAACCTGTCTATAGAAAATCAACAGTCCTTGCGAACGTTGCAAGTAATCCTTGCTGTATAACAATATTGTAATAATGCTTTTATTTTGACAGAATAATGAATAAAAACTTAGATAACTTTTTTATTACCTTTCATAGCTGTACAGCCATTTTCCGAAATAATAACACAATGCTGAAACAAAACAAAATAGGATTTTATTTATGTCCGGATATAATACAATTAGTAACTGCTGAATATAGCTCCTACAGAAATTGCCACAAAGCTTAGTCTTGGGCCTCCTGCATCCACTTCCCACAACACTGTGCAGGTTTTTAATCCATCTTTTGAGGAGTCGTTCTACATTGGATTTGTCTGCTGTTCAGCTTCATGATTACTAACGGCTATGTGCGGGTATTATCATCATGTCATAGTTCTGCAGCCGATATCCTCGTTTCAGATTCTATCACGCAGATAAACTCCGCCGGTAAGTGTTCACATAGATAATCAATCATAAAAAAACCTACTGGCACCACCCTCTTATCCAGAGCAACTACTATTGTTTTACGGTTTGAAAGGCAGAGAGAGAGAGAGAGAAAGGAGATCCAGTATAATTATGGGCTGCGAGATATTTGATCTTAGCCCTTAGGGATGACAACACATGTGTAACCTTCTTTGATTCTAGTTCTTCCTTCTAGTTTTTTTTTATCCCAATCTAATGAATAAAATTATGGCTACCAATTTCAGAAAGTATACGTACATAGAGAAAACAGTATTCGTTTTTGTATACCAAAGTATGAGGAATAAATTAATATTTTTAAATACTTACACCCACTACTGGATCGAATTCGAACCCGCTGCTACAGAAGAATTGTATAGCTACCCCGCCAGTACATAAATAGAATGAATCACATCTATCAGGGTGTGGAATATTTCCATAAACATCTATTGGACATAATGCCATTACATCTGGTGTGGTGGATGTATGGTCTATTGTAGTATAATCGTCTGTAGCCGCGGTAGTTTGTGAAAATTCCGGTGTAGTGACATTTGTCGTGTATTGCGATTCAATTGTAGTAATGTCAGGATCTTCCGAAGTTGTTTCCACAAAGTCCGTCGATGTGCCAATATTCTTTAACGTCGTAGTTGGATAAGTATTTTGTGTGTTTTCTGTAGTCTTTTCAGTTCCTGCAGTTATAACTATCTTTTCTGTTGTAGTCATGAATTCGGATGTCACAGATTGCGTTGTGGAAGTTTTAATATCTTCTGATGTAGTTTGTTTTGGAGTAGTTCCTTGTTCCGTTGGAAATATCGATCCTGTACTAGATTGCGAAGTAATTTGCGGTACTTCTAATTCTTCAGTAGTCGTTTTATTAATAATTGTGTCCGTGGTAGATAATGCGCCGGATGTAGTCTCAAATTCTTCGACGGTAACGGTTTGTGTTGTTGATTCTAATATTTCTGTTGTCGATTGCATATTTACAGGTGTAGTTATATCTTCTCCATTAGTATTTGTTACATTATTTTCTGTACTTGTTTGATCAGTATATATAATGTCATGGGTACTTTCTGCAATGAGTGTAGAAGAATGTTGTTCGCTCGAAGACTCTGTAGTCGATGTTCCTGGACATAGTTACAACTTAAGTTGAAAAATGTTCGTAATTATCAATGGTCAAAATAATACACGAATAAAATACGAATCAACAATAAATTTTGGGAAGTTTTATCCTCATTTGTGTTTTATGTCATAAACAACTAAACGTAAACCATTGTCATGTGTATTTTAATATTCGACTTCGTTAGAAATATGAAAATAATGTTAATTTGTATTTTAAAATTAACACTTACCCTTGGAAGCAGTGCATCCATCGCTACTAATTGGGACACAGCGCTGAAAATGAACATGATTTATTTTTAGTAGTTATCCTTGCTTCGTTCGTACGTCGTACATACTCGTACTTGTTAAGTCGATTACGTAATTGCATACTGGTGACATGACACTTATCAAGAAAGTCATATTCTCACTTTTTTTTCTTTTTATTTTAATTATTTAGACTATTTTAAAATTGTACTTGTACTTACTCCAAGTTCAGAATCGTACTCAAAGTCGTTGCTGCAAAACAACTGTATTGCAACTCCGCCCGCGCACATGTAGAATGAGTTACATAAATCTGGATGCGGTATATTTCCGAAGTAACCATCGGGACATATTCTTGGTGGGGTTGTAGTATTTTCATGATTATCCGTTGTTACCTCTAAAAGCTGCGTTGTTGTGTCAAACATTACTGTTGTTGGGTTATCTGTAGATGTCTCAGGGGGATCCGTTGTGTGAACATCGGATGTAGTTAATTCATGTCGTTCTGTTGTTGTTGGGGCCATGTTTGTAGTCGAATTGAAATGTTGTGGTGTAGTTTGCAAATTATCTGTGGTGGAATGAAGATCCGTCGTATGTGTTGTTTGCGTATTTTTGGGAGTCGTATAATTTGCTACAGTCGTTTGTATCACATCTGAGGTTGTTGGATGGTCCGTTGTCATCTGTTCAGATGACGACTGATTTGACACTGTTGTTAAAGTAGTCAATGTTACATCCGTTGTCCTTATATTTTCTGTCGTTGTGTTATATTTTTCGTCATGTTTTGTTGTTGTCTCTACTCCAATTGTAGTTTTAAAATCTTCAGTAACTTGATCTGTTACAATCGACGTTAAAGAATCTTCTAACGTTGTAGATCTTTCTGTAAATTATTTAAAAATATCCTTTATATCTTGCTCATAATTTTATAAAAGAAATTAAGCAATAACTAATATAATAGTAATATACAAATTTTAATCCATTGTGTAATTTAAATGTGCAATGTGAACTAAGACCGAGAAATTAACTCCAGACCGGCAGCCTAAGTAGGATTCATTAACCTGACCTCATTCTGTCTCATAAGAAATCTGTCCTACAGATTTAAAAAAAAGTTAATAAATGAATTGTTGGAAGTTTCTCAAAAATCTAGTTTGCATTGAAAGGTAATATTTAAAAACCTTTTGATGCGGTGCAGCCCACCTCTGATATAGGGACACATTCCTGAAATATAAAAATTTATAATTTGAAAATCGTTATCTGTGTATAAATGAATGCATAACATAAAAGTGTAATTTCGCAATCCCACAACCATTTGAAAAAAGATTATGGACAAATTATTTATTTTGTAATCCTTCTTTGAATTTAGTCTTTTTGTTGTGTTTTGTTAACAATATCATACATTTTGATTGAGCCATAAATATATTACTCGCCTTAGATACTGGATCAAATTCAAAACCTTCACTGCAAAATAGCTGTATAGGAATACCACCCGCACACATATAAAACGAATTACACAGTTCGGGATGAGGGATATTTTCGAAAATCCCAGGGGGGCATAATGGAACGGACGCGGCAGCCGTAGTGGTGTCTATTATATCAGTCGTTACCTGGAATGATTAAAATGTTTATAGTGAAGTTTTGGTACTGCATATTATCGATAAACTAATTGTAAATATTTCTAATCAAAAACAACTAAGCTTTACGAGAAAAAAAACTAAGCTTTACTTAAACTTTCCTTATAAAATTGTAAATGATCTAATATATCTAATATTAGATCGTTTACATCTGTAAATAATAGACTATCGAAATGGATCATAGTAAATTTTCTCTCAACGCCTTTACTTGATTGTCGCTTTAGCGGAATTCATTTAGGCAAAGACTCGCCCGCACCTCGACTGTCCTTCTATTGAATAAATTCGCAAACAAAACTGATAGCTTTGACGTATTCAACGACTTGCATTCCAAATTCAAAAAGAAAGAATTAAAGATTGAACAATGCTGTTGAAGACTCATATTTATCATTGTTCTTCTTTGTGATTCTCGTTATAATGTATCTGGTTCAAGTTGTGTTTTCTTGTTAATCACTAATTGTAAGTCTAAACTTACAATTAGTGATTAGCGCCATGCTAATAATGCTTGTTCAATGTTATTCATTATTATAGTGTTTGTAGACAATCCTTAAATAAGTAAATAAATACTATTTTTGTCAAAACGATTTAACATCTTATTTGCAGTTATAACTGGTGTCTTCATGATAATGTTAGCAAAGTTAGGAAATGTTTTTGATAGTGAGAGAATAATGCGTTATCTCGTAATGTTTGTGTTTATAACGTAAGCGCAGAAATGTCACATGGGACTCATTAGAAACAATCCTTAAGAAAATATACAAGTAATAAATACCAATATTATCATTGCGAAAGATACGTTGTCACGGCTGAATCGATTTTGATAATTGTTATCTAAATACCTTCAACTCATGTAAAGGACAAACGAGTTCTTTTAGTCCCAAAAACATTGCGAGAAAATTTTCGCGAACATCGCGTCTCGCGGTATGTGATATGAATGTTAGTTTCGGAGCCAAAGTCGAATATGTGATTTTCTATTGTGTGGTGATAATTAGTTTTCGGTTTTTGTGTTGTTGGTACGGTTGCTACGTGAAGCGTTGATTTTTTGTGAACTGGTATTATCGTAACACTATCAGTTGTGTAAGTCAATAATGAATAACAAACCAGATTGCCTTCTGTTGTTGTAATAGATTCTGTTGATGTTACTATCACAGACTCCGAAGTGCTTGCCGTTTCGTTAGTATTGGTAGTTGTGGGTTCTGTAATAGACTCTGTAGATTCATCGTTAGCTGTTGTATATCCATACGTAGTCCCGTTCGGCTTCGTAAAACTGTCAGCAGTTGTTGTTGAGTCGATAGTAGAAACTGTCGGAGGGTTGTCTGTATGTAAATCAGTTGTTGTTACTACCGAACTCTCCACCGAAGACGCAGTCGTTTGTCTCACAGTTGTCGGTACCTCTTCTGCGATTGTGCTGTATTCAGTAGTGCTAAACATATTAGCTGTTGTCGAATACTGGTCTATTATTGGTTCCGTTTCTGTTTTTTCAGCCTCTGTTGTAATACTTTCAAAACCTGTACTACTTTCTAAAGTTACAGTGGTATAGCTGTCAGTCGTCGATGACTGCTCGTTTGTAGTACGGTATTCAGTACTACTCACAACGGAAGGTGTGGTATGCATGTCTGCTGTTGATTGTGTATCTGTAGTAGTAAAAACAGTTGTAGTATCAGGCATAGTGGAGTATCTCACTGTCGTCGAATCAGATGACACCGTCGTATAGTCATCGCTTACTGTTGTATCTTTTGTCGTTTCAATGGCTGTAACTTCTGTGATTTTGGTTTGTTCCGATGTAATATATTCTGTCGTGATTAACGAAGGGTCCGTATTATATTCTTCCGTGACCGTAGATAGTTCTTGAGTACTAAATTGAGTTGTAGTGCTCTTAATTGCAGATGTAGTTGTGTCATCATCTGTAGCTCCACTTTGTGTTGGCTGTATAGGAATACCACCCGCACACATATAAAACGAATTACACAGTTCGGGATGAGGGATATTTTCGAAAATCCCAGGGGCATAATGGAACGGACGCGGCAGCCGTAGTGGTGTCTATTATATCAGTCGTTACCTGGAATGATTAAAATGTTTATAGTGAAGTTTTGGTACTGCATATTATCGATAAACTAATTGTAAATATTTCTAATCAAAACAACTAAGCTTTACTTAAACTTTCCTTATAAAATTAAAGTAATAACTAATATAATAGTAATATACAAATTTTAATCCATTGTGTAATTTAAATGTGCAATGTGAACTAAGACCGAGAAATTAACTCCAGACCGGCAGCCTAAGTAGGATTCATTAACCTGACCTCATTCTGTCTCATAAGAAATCTGTCCTACAGATTTAAAAAAAAATTAATAAATGAATTGTTGGAAGTTTCTCAAAAATCTAGTTTGCATTGAAAGGTAATATTTAAAAACCTTTTGATGCGGTGCAGCCCACCTCTGATATAGGGACACATTCCTGAAATATAAAAATTTATAATTTGAAAATCGTTATCTGTGTATAAATGAATGCATAACATAAAAGTGTAATTTCGCAATCCCACAACCATTTGAAAAAGATTATGGACAAATTATTTATTTTGTAATCCTTCTTGAATTTAGTCTTTTGTTGTGTTTTGTTAACAATATCATACATTTTGATTGAGCCATAAATATATTACTCGCCTTAGATACTGGATCAAATTCAAAACCTTCACTGCAAAATAGCTGTATAGGAATACCACCCGCACACATATAAAACGAATTACACAGTTCGGGATGAGGGATATTTTCGAAAATCCCAGGGGCATAATGGAACGGACGCGGCAGCCGTAGTGGTGTCTATTATATCAGTCGTTACCTGGAATGATTAAAATGTTTATAGTGAAGTTTTGGTACTGCATATTATCGATAAACTAATTGTAAATATTTCTAATCAAAACAACTAAGCTTTACTTAAACTTTCCTTATAAAATTGTAAATGATCTAATATATCTAATATTAGATCGTTTACATCTGTAAATAATAGACTATCGAAATGGATCATAGTAAATTTTCTCTCAACGCCTTTACTTGATTGTCGCTTTAGCGGAATTCATTTAGGCAAAGACTCGCCCGCACCTCGACTGTCCTTCTATTGAATAAATTCGCAAACAAAACTGATAGCTTTGACGTATTCAACGACTTGCATTCCAAATTCAAAAAGAAAGAATTAAAGATTGAACAATGCTGTTGAAGACTCATATTTATCATTGTTCTTCTTTGTGATTCTCGTTATAATGTATCTGGTTCAAGTTGTGTTTTCTTGTTAATCACTAATTGTAAGTCTAAACTTACAATTAGTGATTAGCGCCATGCTAATAATGCTTGTTCAATGTTATTCATTATTATAGTGTTTGTAGACAATCCTTAAATAAGTAAATAAATACTATTTTTGTCAAAACGATTTAACATCTTATTTGCAGTTATAACTGGTGTCTTCATGATAATGTTAGCAAAGTTAGGAAATGTTTTTGATAGTGAGAGAATAATGCGTTATCTCGTAATGTTTGTGTTTATAACGTAAGCGCAGAAATGTCACATGGGACTCATTAGAAACAATCCTTAAGAAAATATACAAGTAATAAATACCAATATTATCATTGCGAAAGATACGTTGTCACGGCTGAATCGATTTTGATAATTGTTATCTAAATACCTTCAACTCATGTAAAGGACAAACGAGTTCTTTTAGTCCCAAAAACATTGCGAGAAAATTTTCGCGAACATCGCGTCTCGCGGTATGTGATATGAATGTTAGTTTCGGAGCCAAAGTCGAATATGTGATTTTCTATTGTGTGGTGATAATTAGTTTTCGGTTTTTGTGTTGTTGGTACGGTTGCTACGTGAAGCGTTGATTTTTTGTGAACTGGTATTATCGTAACACTATCAGTTGTGTAAGTCAATAATGAATAACAAACCAGATTGCCTTCTGTTGTTGTAGATGCTGAAGGTAACGTGGTATAATCTTTAGTAGACGTTCCTTCAGTTGTAGTGAAGACTGGTGTTGAAGTACCACTATCCGTTGCCACTGTTTCTGTAGCCTCAGTTTGTGTAGGTGTTTCATATTCTGTTGTTGTAGATGCTGAAGGTAACGTGGTATAATCTTTAGTAGACGTTCCTTCAGTTGTAGTGAAGACTGGTGTTGAAGTACCACTATCCGTTGCCACTGTTTCTGTAGCCTCAGTTTGTGTAGGTGTTTCATATTCTGTTGTTGTAGATGCTGAAGGTAACGTGGTATAATCTTTAGTAGACGTTCCTTCAGTTGTAGTGAAGACTGGTGTCGAAGTATGACTATCCGTTGCCAATGTTTCTGTAGCCTCAGTTTGTGTAGATGTTTCATATTCTGTTGTTGTAGATGCTGAAGGTAACGTGGTATAATCTTTAGTAGACGTTCCTTCAGTTGTAGTGAAGACTGGTGTTGAAGTACCACTATCCGTTACCACTGTTTCTGTAGCCTCAGTTTGTGTAGATGTTTCATATTCTGTTGTTGAAGATGCTGAAGGTAGTGTGGTATAATCGTTAGTTGTCATAACTGTTTCTTTAGTAGACGTTCCTTCAGTTGTAGTGAAGACTGGTGTTGAAGTACCACTATCCGTTACCACTGTTTCTGTAGCCTCAGTTTGTGTAGATGTTTCATATTCTGTGGTTGTAGATGCTAAAGGTAATGTGGTATAATCTTTAGTTGTCATAACTGTTTCTTTAGTAGACAAACCGTCAGTAGTAGTCATTTCTGGTGTTGGAGTATCAGTGCTTATTACTGTAGTTTCTGAAGCCTCCGTTGGTCTAGTAGTTTCATAATCTTTCGTAGTGGCCACTGAAGGTAACGTGGTATAATCTTTAATAGACGTTCCTTCAGTTGTAGTGAAGACTGGTGTTGAAGTACCACTATCCGTTGCCACTGTTTCTGTAGCCTCAGTTTGTGTAGATGTTTCATATTCTGTTGTTGTAGATGCTGAAGGTAATGTGGTATAATCTTTAGTTGTCATAACTGTTTCTTTAGTAGACGTTCCTTCAGTTGTAGTGAACTGGTGTTGAAGTACCACTATCCGTTGCCACTGTTTCTGTAGCCTCAGTTTGTGTAGATGTTTCATATTCTGTTGTTGTAGATGCTGAAGGTAACGTGGTATAATCTTTAGTAGACGTTCCTTCAGTTGTAGTGAAGACTGGTGTCGAAGTATGGCTATCCGTTGCCACTGTTTCTGTAGCCTCAGTTTGTGTAGATGTTTCATATTCTGTTGTTGTAGATGCTAAAGGTAACGTGGTATAATCTTTAGTAGACGTTCCTTCAGTTGTAGTGAAGACTGGTGTTGAAGTACCACTATCCGTTGCCACTGTTTCTGTAGCCTCAGTTTGTGTAGGTGTTTCATATTCTGTTGTTGTAGATGCTGAAGGTAATGAGGTATAATCTTTAGTTGTCATAACTGTTTCTTTAGTAGACGTTCCTTCAGTTGTAGTGAAGACTGGTGTCGAAGTATGGCTATCCGTTGCCACTGTTTCTGTAGCCTCAGTTTGTGTAGATGTTTCATATTCTGTTGTTGTAGATGCTGAAGGTAATGTGGTATAATCTTTAGTAGACGTTCCTTCAGTTGTAGTGAAGACTGGTGTTGAAGTACCACTATCCGTTACCACTGTTTCTGTAGCCTCTGTCTGTGTAGGCGGTACATATTCTGTTGTTGAAGATGCTGAAGGTAGTGTGGTATAATCGTTAGTTGTCATAACTGTTACTTTAGTAGACAAACCTTCAGTAGTAGTAATTTCTGGTGTTGGAGTATCAGTGCTTATTACTGTAGTTTCTGAAGCCTCCGTTGGTCTAGTAGTTTCATAATCTTTCGTAGTGGCCACTGAAGGTAACGTGGTATAATCGTTAGTTGTCATAACTGTTACTTTAGTAGACAAACCTTCAGTAGTAGTAATTTCTGGTGTTGGAGTATCAGTGCTTATTACTGTAGTTTCTGAAGCCTCCGTTGGTCTAGTAGTTTCATAATCTTTCGTAGTGGCCACTGAAGGTAACGGTATAATCTTTAGTTGTCATAACTGTTTCTTTAGTAGACGTTCCTTCAGTTGTAGTGAACTGGTGTTGAAGTACCACTATCCGTTGCCACTGTTTCTGTAGCCTCAGTTTGTGTAGGTGTTTCATATTCTGTTGTTGTAGATGCTGAAGGTAATGAGGTATAATCTTTAGTTGTCATAACTGTTTCTTTAGTAGACAAACCTTCAGTAGTAGCAATTTCTGGTGTTGGAGTATCAGTGCTTATTACTGTAGTTTCTGAAGCCTCCGTTGATCTAGTAGTTTCATAATCTATCGTTGTGGCCACTGAAGGTAACGTGGTATAATCTTTAGTAGACGTTCCTTCAGTTGTAGTGAAGACTGGTGTTGAAGTACCACTATCCGTTGCCACTGTTTCTGTAGCCTCAGTTTGTGTAGATGTTTCATATTCTGTGGTTGTAGATGCTGAAGGTAATGTGGTATAATCTTTAGTTGTCATAACTGTTTCTTTAGTAGACAAACCGTCAGTAGTAGTCATTTCTGGTGTTGAGTACCACTATCCGTTGCCAATGTTTCTGTAGCCTCAGTTTGTAGATGTTTCATATTCTGTGGTTGTAGATGCTGAAGGTAATGTGGTATAATCTTAGTTGTCATAACTGTTTCTTTAGTAGACAAACCTTCAGTAGTAGCAATTTCTGGTGTTGAGTATCAGTGCTTATTACTGTAGTTTCTGAAGCCTCCGTTGGTCTAGTAGTTTCATAATCTATCGTTGTGGCCACTGAAGGTAACGTGGTATAATCTTAGTAGACGTTCTTCAGTTGTAGTGAACTGGTGTTGAAGTACCACTATCCGTTACCACTGTTTCTGTGGCCTCAGTTTGTGTGGGTGTTTCATATTCTGTTGTTGTAGATGCTGAAGGTAACGTGGTATAATCTTTAGTAGACGTTCTTCAGTTGTAGTGAAGACTGGTGTTGAAGTACCACTATCCGTTGCCACTGTTTCTGTAGCCTCAGTTTGTGTAGGTGTTTCATATTCTGTTGTTGTAGATGCTGAAGGTAACGTGGTATAATCTTTAATAGACGTTCCTTCAGTAGTAGTCATTTCTGGTGTTGAGTATCAGTGCTTATTACTGTAGGTTCTGAAGCCTCCGTTGGTCTAGTAGTTTCATAATCTATCGTTGTGGCCACTGAAGGTAACGTGGTATAATCTTAGTTGTCATAACTGTTTCTTTAGTAGACGTTCCTTCAGTTGTAGTGAACTGGTGTTGAAGTATCACTATCCGTTGCCACTGTTTCTGTAGCCTCAGTTTGTAGATGTTTCATATTCTGTTGTTGTAGATGCTGAAGGTAACGTGGTATAATCTTAGTTGTCATAACTGTTTCTTTAGTGAACAAACCTTCAGTAGTAGTAATTTCTGGTGTTGAGTATCAGTGCTATTACTGTAGTTTCTGAAGCCTCTGTTGATCGAGTAGTTTCATAATCTTTCGTAGTGGCTACAGAAGGTAATGTGGTATAATCTTTAGTAGACGTTCCTTCCAGTTGTAGTGAAGACTGGTGTCGAAGTATGGCTATCCGTTGCCAATGTTTCTGTAGCCTCAGTTTGTAGGTGTTTCATATTCTGTTGTTGTAGATGCTGAAGGTAACGTGGTATAATCTTTAGTTGTCATAACTGTTTCTTTAGTAGACAAACCTTCAGTAGTAGTAATGTCTGGTGTTGGAGTATCAGTGCTTATTACTGTGGTTTCTGAAGCCTCCGTTGATCTAGTAGTTTCATAATCTTTCGTAGTGGCCACTGAAGGTAACGTGGTATAATCTTTAAT
The DNA here is from genome assembly GCA_029286595.1 of Bhutanitis thaidina. NCBI lineage: Eukaryota > Metazoa > Arthropoda > Insecta > Lepidoptera > Papilionidae > Bhutanitis > Bhutanitis thaidina. The sequence goes on along the minus strand of JAGSMS010000021.1, from coordinate 4,333,813 downwards.
AGACGTTCCTTCAGTAGTAGCAATTTCTGGTGTTGAGTATCAGTGCTTATTACTGTAGTTTCTGAAGCCTCTGTTGATCGAGTAGTTTCATAATCATTCGTAGTGGCTACAGAAGGTAATGTGGTATAATCTTAGTAGACGTTCCTTCAGTTGTAGTGAAGACTGGTGTCGAAGTATGGCTATCCGTTGCCACTGTTTCTGTAGCCTCAGTTTGTGTAGAGGTTTCATATTCTGTTGTTGTAGATGCTGAAGGTAACGTGGTATAATCTTTAGTTGTCATAACTGTTTCTTTAGTAGACGTTCCTTCAGTAGTAGTCATTTCTGGTGTTGGAGTATCAGTGCTTATTACTGTAGTTTCTGAAGCCTCTGTTGGTCTAGTAGTTTCATAATCTTTCGTAGTGGCTACAGAAGGTAATGTGGTATAATCTTTAACAGACGTTCCTTCAGTAGTAGTAATTTCTGGTGTTGAGTATCAGTGCTTATTACTGTGGTTTCTGAAGCCTCCGTTGATCTAGTAGTTTCATAATCTATCGTTGTGGCCACTGAAGGTAACGTGGTATAATCTTTAGTTGTCATAACTGTTTCTTTAGTAGACGTTCTTCAGTTGTAGTGAACTGGTGTTGAAGTATCACTATCCGTTGCCACTGTTTCTGTAGCCTCAGTTTGTAGATGTTTCATATTCTGTTGTTGTAGATGCTGAAGGTAATGTGGTATAATCTTTAGTAGACGTTCTTCAGTTGTAGTGAACTGGTGTTGAAGTATCACTATCCGTTGCCAATGTTTCTGTAGCCTCAGTTTGTAGATGTTTCATATTCTGTTGTTGTAGATGCTGAAGGTAACGTGGTATAATCTTTAGTAGACGTTCCTTCAGTAGTAGCAATTTCTGGTGTTGAGTATCAGTGCTTATTACTGTAGTTTCTGAAGCCTCTGTTGATCGAGTAGTTTCATAATCTATCGTTGTGGCCACTGAAGGTAACGTGGTATAATCTTAGTAGACGTTCCTTCAGTTGTAGTGAACTGGTGTTGAAGTACCACTATCCGTTGCCACTGTTTCTGTAGCCTCAGTTTGTGTAGGTGTTTCATATTCTGTTGTTGTAGATGCTGAAGGTAACGTGGTATAATCTTTAGTAGACGTTCCTTCAGTTGTAGTGAAGACTGGTGTTGAAGTACCACTATCCGTTGCCACTGTTTCTGTAGCCTCAGTTTGTGTAGGTGTTTCATATTCTGTTGTTGTAGATGCTGAAGGTAACGTGGTATAATCTTTAGTAGACGTTCCTTCAGTTGTAGTGAAGACTGGTGTCGAAGTATGGCTATCCGTTGCCACTGTTTCTGTAGCCTCAGTTTGTGTAGGTGTTTCATATTCTGTTGTTGTAGATGCTGAAGGTAATGAGGTATAATCTTTAGTTGTCATAACTGTTTCTTTAGTAGACAAACCTTCAGAAGTAGTCATTTCTGGTGTTGGAGTATCAGTGCTTATTACTGTAGTTTCTGAAGCCTCCGTTGGTCTAGTAGTTTCATAATCTTTCGTAGTGGCCACTGAAGGTAACGTGGTATAATCTTTAACAGACGTTCCTTCAGTTGTAGTGAAGACTGGTGTCGAAGTATGACTATCCGTTGCCACTGTTTCTGTAGCCTCAGTTTGTGTAGATGTTTCATATTCTGTGGTTGTAGATGCTGAAGGTAATGTGGTATAATCTTTAGTTGTCATAACTGTTTCTTTAGTAGACAAACCTTCAGTAGTAGTAATTTCTGGTGTTGGAGTATCAGTGCTTATTACTGTAGGTTCTGAAGCCTCCGTTGATCTAGTAGTTTCATAATCATTCGTAGTGGCTACAGAAGGTAATGTGGTATAATCTTTAGTTGTCATAACTGTTTCTTTAGTAGACAAACCTTCAGTAGTAGTGACAACTGGTGTCGAAGTATGACTATCCGTTGCCAATGTTTCTGTAGCCTCAGTTTGTGTAGATGTTTCATATTCTGTGGTTGTAGATGCTGAAGGTAATGTGGTATAATCTTAGTAGACGTTCCTTCAGTAGTAGTAATTTCTGGTGTTGGGTATCAGTGCTTATTACTGTAGTTTCTGAAGCCTCCGTTGATCTAGTAGTTTCATAATCATTCGTAGTGGCTACAGAAGGTAATGTGGTATAATCTTTAGTTGTCATAACTGTTTCTTTAGTAGACAAACCTTCAGTAGTAGTAATGTCTGGTGTTGGAGTATCAGTGCTTATTACTGTGGTTTCTGAAGCCTCTGTTGATCGAGTAGTTTCATAATCTTTCGTAGTGGCCACTGAAGGTAACGTGGTATAATCTTTAGTAGACGTTCCTTCAGTTGTAGTGAAGACTGGTGTTGAAGTACCACTATCCGTTGCCACTGTTTCTGTAGCCTCAGTTTGTGTAGGTGTTTCATATTCTGTTGTTGTAGATGCTGAAGGTAATGAGGTATAATCTTTAGTTGTCATAACTGTTTCTTTAGTAGACAAACCTTCAGAAGTAGTCATTTCTGGTGTTGGAGTATCAGTGCTTATTACTGTAGTTTCTGAAGCCTCCGTTGGTCTAGTAGTTTCATAATCTTTCGTAGTGGCCACTGAAGGTAACGTGGTATAATCTTTAGTAGACGTTCCTTCAGTAGTAGTGAAGACTGGTGTTGAAGTATCACTATCCGTTGCCAATGTTTCTGTAGCCTCAGTTTGTGTAGAGGTTTCATATTCTGTTGTTGTAGATGCTAGAGGTAATGTGGTATAATCTTTAGTTGTCATAACTGTTTCTTTAGTAGACAAACCTTCAGTAGTAGTCATTTCTGGTGTTGGAGTATCAGTGCTTATTACTGTAGTTTCTGAAGCCTCTGTTGGTCTAGTAGTTTCATAATCTTTCGTAGTGGCTACAGAAGGTAATGTGGTATACTCTTCAGTAGACGTTCCTTCAGTAGTAGTGACAACTGGTGTCGAAGTATGACTATCCGTTGCCAATGTTTCTGTAGTCTCAGTTTGTGTAGAGGTTTCATATTCTGTTGTTGTAGATGCTGAAGGTAATGTGGTATAATCTTTAGTTGTCATAACTGTTTCTTTAGTAGACAAACCTTCAGTAGTAGTAATTTCTGGTGTTGAGTATCAGTGCTTATTACTGTAGTTTCTGAAGCCTCTGTTGGTCTAGTAGTTTCATAATCTTTCGTAGTGGCCACTGAAGGTAACGTGGTATAATCTTAGTAGACGTTCCTTCAGTAGTAGTCATTTCTGGTGTTGGAGTATCAGTGCTTATAACTGTAGGTTCTGAAGCCTCCGTTGATCTAGTAGTTTCATAATCTTTCGTAGTGGCCACTGAAGGTAATGTGGTATAATCTTTAGTTGTCATAACTGTTTCTTTAGTAGACAAACCTTCAGTAGTAGTAATTTCTGGTGTTGGAGTATCAGTGCTTATAACTGTAGGTTCTGAAGCCTCCGTTGATCTAGTAGTTTCATAATCATTCGTAGTGGCTACAGAAGGTAATGCGGTATAATCTTTAGTTGTCATAACTGTTTCTTTAGTAGACAAACCTTCAGTAGTAGTAATGTCTGGTGTTGGAGTATCAGTGCTTATTACTGTAGTTTCTGAAGCCTCTGTTGATCGAGTAGTTTCATAATCTTTCGTAGTGGCCACTGAAGGTAACGTGGTATAATCTTTAGTAGACGTTCCTTCAGTAGTAGTGAAGACTGGTGTTGAAGTATCACTATCCGTTGCCAATGTTTCTGTAGCCTCAGTTTGTGTAGAGGTTTCATATTCTGTTGTTGTAGATGCTAGAGGTAATGTGGTATAATCTTTAGTTGTCATAACTGTTTCTTTAGTAGACAAACCTTCAGTAGTAGTGAAGACTGGTGTTGAAGTATCACTATCCGTTGCCAATGTTTCTGTAGCCTCAGTTTGTGTAGAGGTTTCATATTCTGTTGTTGTAGATGCTAGAGGTAATGTGGTATAATCTTTAGTTGTCATAACTGTTTCTTTAGTAGACAAACCTTCAGTAGTAGTCATTTCTGGTGTTGGAGTATCAGTGCTTATTACTGTAGTTTCTGAAGCCTCTGTTGGTCTAGTAGTTTCATAATCTTTCGTAGTGGCTACAGAAGGTAATGTGGTATACTCTTCAGTAGACGTTCCTTCAGTAGTAGTCATTTCTGGTGTTGAGTATCAGTGCTTATTACTGTAGTTTCTGAAGCCTCTGTTGGTCTAGTAGTTTCATAATCTTTCGTAGTGGCCACTGAAGGTAATGTGGTATAATCTTTAGTTGTCATAACTGTTTCTTTAGTAGACCATACTTCAGTAGTGCTTTCTAATTTTGTAGTTTCACTGTCTATAGTCGCAGTCTCTGTTGCACCGTTATCTGTAGATGTTTCGTATTCTTTTGTTGTTTCTGTAGAATATACCGTGGTATATTTTTGTGTGGTAAAATTTTCTTCAATTGTCGTCCTTTCTGTGCTACTTGTGAAAGGGGTTTCTGTCGTTACTTCAGTTGTTGATTTTTCTCTAAAAGTTGTACTTGTTTGTTCTGTATGGTAGTTGTCGTCAGAACTTGTAGAACTAGGTTCGTCAGTAGCTGTACTTTCTTTTGTTGAGGTATCAGCTGTTGTATAACTGTCGACCGGTGTAGTTACTGTTGTGCAGTTCACTTTATGCGGCCAATTGCATATCTGAAAACATTGTCTGTTTAATTAAATAAATCAAATAAACTTTTTCACGGTTACCAGACCCTTACGTGTTACGTGCGAAACTATAAAAAAGGGAAGAAAAAATGCAATGATAATTTTGTATTTACCTGGGTATCATAGTCGAAAAGAGTACCCGATGCACAACTCATTAAAGTTTTTTTACCATTGTTACATTGGTAAAATTTTGAACAATCTGTCTCATGTGGTAAAAGGTGTGCTATACTGAAATCTGATGGACATTCTTGATCGATTTCTGGTGGATTAGTATAGTCTGTTGCAGATTCTGTATTGGTAGTCTTTGTATGCGCTGATTCTGTCGTTGCAGGCCCCGCAGTCACATGCTCTGTTGTGACGGAGCCTGTCGTTATTGGTCCGGTAGTCGCAGATTCTGTTGTATAAGTGTCTGTTCTATTGCAGTCCACTGCATAGGGCCAATTACAAACCTGGAAGGTAAATATATTAAGTTACTAAAAAAAACTCCTAACAACAGGGTCGTATAAGATTCGCATGCAATACTCGGAGAACTTAATCACTAACATTCACGGTATAACTAGCCATCTACCCGATGGGATTTCCCATCGGCAATCTCAGGAACCTTTTTGACTTATCTCATATATTAGAAAATTCGTCTTTTATTTAACCCAAAAATCCTTACTTAATCCCATGCAAAATTCAATCCTTCTAGACCCGCCCGTCTGTCAGTCAGTGTTAGAGTTTTATTAGGTAAGAAGGTAATTCCTCGTAATCACTAGAAATTTTTATTATACAATTCATTATGTTAGTACTATCACGTTATTAGATTTTTTGAGCCATTCTATAGTGTCCAAGTGTTAAAAAGTATCGAAGCGCACTGAAGCTATTGAAATTGTTGGAGTTGATAACCAATGGCTCTATCCACCACCTCCCATGGCCCTCCCAACTTTTCGGTTATATTTGCCGAATCTCGGGAGAACAAGCCGGTTCCTGTTTGCTTTTTATTGCGCGCTTTCTTGACTCCCTACGAGGTCATGCTATCCCTGTCCTTTTTTTTGGTAATCTCCTCATTTTGGGGCATAAGATCACACTAATTATGAATGAACCCGATGATATCAAGAAAGCTCCGAATAAAAACTCTTTCAAAACCCTGCTCCGTCGTCACTATCTGAATGCAAATGCAATCTGAGATTTCCCCCTCCATATTTAATTTGTTTATGTATGTATTATATCTCTATGTATAGTGTATAATGTATGTTATAAGTATGTAAGAATATTATAAAGGTTATGTATTTAATTTATATTTATTATTTATTTTGAACCTGCCAACATGTTTTCCTTCTCATCCAGGCTTGACTGGTAGAGAAGGCCAATTGTATTCCTTTTTTTTTAGGGACACAATAAAGAATAAATAAATAAATAATTAGCTTATCCGGGGACGGCGCAGCTTTGGTAGCCTATGTATAGTGGGTATTGGTGTACCGATGGCTCATGAAGGGCGAACGCAGTGCAGTGCCAAACATTGCTGATACGCTGCTTACAACTTACCTGCAGGTTACTATCAAACAACGTTCCGCCCGGACATTGCTTGAGAATTTTTTGTCCATTGCTGCATTGGTAGAACTTGTCGCAGTCCGTCTCGTGGGGCAGCGAGAGATAAACGCTGAAGTCCGATGGGCAACCGTTGGGTAGATATTGCGCAGAACACGTCACAACAAATAGTAGGAGGAGCACTCTGTACATATCTGTGATGGATTGAAAGTTTAATACATATGGATCTTTTAACAATGTTATGGAAGAAAAAGAAAAAAAATCAGTGTCTCTCTAATATATAAAATTCTCGTGTCACAATGTTCGTTCCCATACTCCTCCGAAACGGCTTGACCGATTCGTATGAAATTTTTTATGCATATTCAGTAAGTCTGAGAATCGGCTACTATCTATTTTTTTTGTTTTTTTGATAATTTTTTTTTTATTAAGTTGCATTAAAAAATACATACTACCCTAAATTTGGACTTTTAATAGTCATTTTCATAATTTTATCATTTTTTATCCCGCTCTAACAAAAAATATTGTTAACGCTGTAGCATTAAGAGATTAATATTATGTAATGAATTAATGATATAAATAATGATTACTTTCAATAAATTAAAAAAATTACTGTTCGGTGTTTTGTTATTTTTAAACAACATTCCCTCATCGTTCACAGCGCTCCATGCCTTTTTCACTCATATTCCACATTCCTTATACATTTCAATAAGTATTTTTTTTCTACACTAGAAATTCTCTACAAATTATTAACATGGCAAAAGATCGTTTTCCGGGTCAGCTAGTATTTTATATTAATTTTTTAATTATTATAATTTTTATTTTTGACAATGATATAGACGTGTTTATTGATGCCATTTTTGTGCAGTTCACGGCTAAACATTGGCCTCTCTCAAGTTGGTATGATTATTAGGTAACGTTAGGGCTCATTTCTAAAAAGTTGCTCATTATTACTGAGTTGTCATCATAATGTCATACATAAATATACATTTATGTATATGTATATACCGCATTCGTAGTTTATTATATTCGTATATCGTAATGTACGTTATATATATTGCATATTATGTTATCCTATACATTAAACCTTTATTCTGTTTTGTCTGTTCTATCACTCCCGAAGGTTGATAGGCAGAGAATGCTTTTAGCATATATCCGCCTTCTGATCATATATTGTACTCGTATATGGTCCAATAAAGAATAAATAAATAAATAAGCCATAAGCGCCGCGCTTGTCAGGCGGGTTGGCGATCCCAGAAGCTTCGCATCTTAAACGCAGCTGCCCGTCATCGCTCCGCAAGAGTATATACCGATTTCCGTCCGGCATTTTGTCATCCATCATCTGTCGAAAGCCACGAAATGGCTTTCCCCTTGATTCGCTCTTACAACACCCATTGGAAGAAAGGTGGTAACGGGTTGTCTCACGCCGCCGTCCTGGCGGCAATTTTAATATTTATTAAATATAGCGATAAAACATATCGAACTCGCGTGGATTGGATTTGGGGTTTCCTTAATCCCTATCCGATAATCTATATCATATCTCAAACGAGGTTATACCTTGTCTTTTTAATAAGTGGAAACGACTTCTGATAAGCAAGCGCTCTCAGTAGCCCTCTGCAATTAAAAGATAGATAGAAAGGTGTGGAGTGAAGAATGAGCTAACAGTTCGCCTGATGGTGAATGGCTGCTGCAGCACGTGTACTAAAAACGCAAACGTTTAAATGTGATAGAGGCAAGCGGCGGCTTTTACTGCTGCTCGAATGGGCCCGATCGACCGGGTTGGTACCGCGGCCTCGCAGAATACCGGAGTGAAGTAGAGGCATCTTATGCTTCTACGTTTCGTCCGGTGAGTGAGGTATCCGGAGGCTCACTTCTCATCCTTCCTTCCATCTCCCAAATACCGTTAAAGGCCGGCAATGCACCTGCAGCACCACTGGTGTTGTGGATGTACGTGGGCGATGGTAATCACTTACCATCAGGTGAACCGCATGCTCGTTTGTCGCCTTTCTGTCTGGCGGTAAACGTTCTAAGAGTGTGACCAACCCAGATGACTTATTGGCAGAAAAGAAATCTACCACCTGTTAAACGTCACAGGTTTTGAAAATGGAGCATTGTCATTCTATTTTGAAAGCATTTCTTTTTTATTAGAATGCCAAGTGCGCTTTATTCAAAAAGTTACGTTACTTCAGGTTTGCAGCAATCAAGAGTTTAGTTTATGGACGAAATGTATTCTTTTGGATGTGATCAAGATCAAGAGGGTTGGTTCTTTTTTCGCTCAAAGGTTACGTAAGCGTCATTCTGCAAGAATATAAAGCCAGCGTTCTTGTTCTTTACTTATAATATAATAAACAATTTTAATGATTTTCTTTTCATCAAATTTCCAATTAAAACAGCAAATAAACCATAGTTTGAATGTAATTTTCAGAAGAAAGAAGATTTTTTTTTAATTTATAAAAAGCACGGATCCCTAAAAACATTTTAAAAATCTACTAAATTGAAAAAGTAAACAATTTTTTTTTTATTTTTGAAAACGATCTATGCCATTCAATATTTCTCACGACTCTATAACAATTAATGGTACTAAAGTCGTTTAAAAAAAAATAGCCTCTTTTGGTGCCCACGAATTATTATTTCTGCAATGATGTAAATATGTACTGTTACGATATCGTGAGTCATAGCAATGACAGCATTCTAATTGAATGTTCAGCGAAACTTATCGCTCAATATTCACGAGTATATTACGTCAATAAAGCAGCGACTTCGCGGTCATTGTCGCATTACACAATCTTATGATTATGTTCTCCTGGTAGTTTTCGAGCGAAGGACCTTTTCCGTTTACTCTTCTTTCTTCTTTCTTCTTCAGTAGCCTTAATTAAGTAGAGGGAATGTACCATCACTTTCTCCAAATACCACACTAGCACTCTGTTAGCAAACAAACGAGTATCCAGCGACAGAATGGTAAGGGAATATCCATCTGAATATGCCGAAGCCAAATCCCAATGACCTTTTCGACCTAGAGGTCAATCGACGGATCCAAATCGACTGGGCAGCGTTTATGAAACTATCTGTCATATCTTCTCGTCGAGCATTCCTTTTTTTATGGGAATGGCGGCAAACGAGCAAGCCCACGTACATCTGCAGCACCTCTGGTGTTGTGCGTTGCCAGCCTTTAATGGTTTTGGGAGGGAGGATGAAGAGAGGGATAGGGATGGGGAGTGGGCCTCCGGTTACCTCACTCGCCGAACGAAACGTAGAAGCACAAGATGCGTCTACTTCACGCCGGTATTCTGCGAGGCCGTGGTACCGATCCGGTAGTGCAACAGCAAAAGCCGCCGCTTGGCTCTACCACGTTTAAAATCCTCGAGACCAAAATTTACAACCAGTACTGACTCACTAAACCGAGACGAGATCTTTCACGTCGGCTCAGCAAATAAGAAGACACTGCAATGACGATATCCGCAGCAGAACTAGGCTAACAGACGTGGACGTTAGGATCAACGAACTGAAGTGCAATACCGAGCACATACTTCTCAGAACTGACAACCTTTGGGGAAGAATGGTTCTCGAATGGCAACCTCGTAGAGGCAAGCGCAGCGAAGGACGAACCACACAAGATGGAGTGACGATCGGCGCAGTCTTGCCGGAAGTCAAAGGTGGCACAGGACCGGGCTGTGCGACTTTGGGGGAAGGCCAATTTCGGTCGATTTTTACCTATGTATAATAATTTATTTAGGATACGGGTACTACCTATAAACCTCTAGTCTCGCCACGAGTCTTCCTTAATTTGGTGCAAAAGCAGGTGACGATAAAGACGCGTATTAACCCTTAAGGAGCAACCAAATAAGAAATGTTCAGATGGTTCAACAGTGTTTATTGAGCAAAAAGACATTCCATCTTTAAGGATACAAGGAGGAGCAACTGAGGCTTATGAATTTGGCATTTTCATCTGATCCGCGCATGCATGCCCAAGTCATTAGAATAAACGAAGCAAACGTCACTTATATAATATTGTTTATTTTAACATATGGTTATTATTATAAGTTAGCAAATGAAACCACAGCGTATCCACGAACGTTTTAGTGCATATGAAGAATTTTATAACATTAATAATTTCAATTAACATAATATTTACGGATTTTATCGCGTTTAATTCCCGTAGATTATCAATTTGCTTTAATTTCTAGAAAGAAATTTACCATTTTATGGTCTTCCTTTGATTTAATTTATGGATTTAACATAAACCATAAACCTAACATAAAGCATAATCTTGACATGTTCTTTTTTCGCACCTAATAATGTCGATTCAATTCCCGACGCAGTCAAGTAACATACCTGTAATAATTCTATAATAGCAGTGTGCCTTATCTTGAAATTAAACATTCATTTTCTTTTAAGTGAAATATGCTTTCTTTATTATAATATAGATGTATATAGTAGAGTATGATATAGTACTATATTTCTTTTTCAGTTTATATCCAATATTTATCCTTAAAATTCACAGCCTGTATAACATCAAAATAAATATATCGTATTTTAACCTATTGCGTATATTATTTTATTTATTTATTTTTACGGCACCATACATGCTGCAGGAGCGTTGCCAGTCTTTAAGGATATTTGGGAGATGAGAGGGAAGAGAAGAAGAATAGGGAGGGGGTGTGGTCCTCCGGTTACCTCACTCACCGAACGAAACGCAGAAGCACAAGATGCCTCTACTTAACGCCGGTATTCTGCGAGGCCGTGGCACCAATCCGGCAAGCCGGCCCATTCGAGCAGCAGCTAAAGCCGCCGCTTGGCTCCCACGCTTATTAGGCAGTGATTTATTTTAAAATAGCATACTATTCCGCAAACCAACTATGTTAAAATATATTTGAGATATACGAGTATAATCTAATCCATACGCAACAAATGTAGATGCGCCGATAAAACTTTATCTTGTAGTAAAACAGTAAAAAGAATGTTAGTACATGTTCGATCAATTTTCCACTGCGTCATTATTTCAAAGAAATCTGTTGCGTTGATAAAAAAAGGCGAACAAACAAATAATATCTGTTAATATACGAGTAATGGAGCGTCGCCAAAATTCTTGTTTCGAAATGAAGCGAACCATAGACGAAACTTTTTATGACTACATAATTTGCTTTCTTGTTCTCCTGATGACCCGTGATAACATTAGAGTGGCAAAGAGCCAGCTCCGGGCAAAGTGGTATTGTATTCCGCGGAATATTCTTTAGCTCAGAATTGCAGAGTTTATTAACACGGAATTGCAAAAAATATATATTTTTAGAATCAGTTAGTTTAATTCATTAGGATCACATATGCCTAGGCGGTGACCCCGTGCCACTTTCGTATAAATTGATGATTCCCCAAATACTGGGTAACTTGTACGTTCTACCGTTACCGATTAAATAGACCATTAAATCTTACCGATTTTGTCTCAAAACTTTTTACGACGTTCGGAAAGTTGATATTCTTGTATGAAAATCATACAAGAATATCAACTTTCCTAAAATAATTTTACTCTGCGAAATTTTACAGAGAAATGGCGCCCAAACCTACTTTGTGTTGCCAGCCAAACAATGATTGGCGCGCGCTGAATTAGAAGTAATTTTAGGAAAAGCATCAAGTTCAGAGTAAATACGTGAAACTAAGGTTTTTCGTTTGCTCAGTACGAGTTATTCACTTAATAGAATAACTTTTTACGTAGTAATCTGCCATCCGTTTCGTCCGGGTGTCATAAGGACCATGAAAAACTCACGGCATTCTTCGGGTACGAAACTCACCAACTGTCACGTTCTATCTCCCGAAGAAGCGACAAGTGGGTTGCAGACGCACGTTACGCTGCGATGAGTCGAGCTGTACTCTTTGTCTACAGGCGTAAGTGTATATTTTTTTTATGGGAATGGAGGCAAAGGACCAAGAAACCTAATGGAAAATGTCAACGCCCACATATTGAGGAGTTGCCGGCCTTCGTGAATATTTGGGGAGGAGGGAAGCAGGATGTGGGGTAGAAGGTTACTTCACTCAGCGAACGAAACGCAGAATCACAAGATGGATCTACGCCTGTACTTCTACGCCGAGCCGGCCCATTCGAGTATTTTTTTAAGTCTTTAGAGACATCTCTTTTAAATAGTATAAAACAAAGTCACAATCTGTATATATTCTAGAACGTTTCACGAGATAATTTTATATTTTAAAACAATAACTACGCTGAATGAGTTAAGGAAGTTGTAATCACCCTAAATATTACAGGTAAATTATTGTTTTTGTTGTAGACACCAAGTAATTTCGTTCACGTTACAATTTATACAATTACGTTGCGTATTTCTTTATTCGCAATCCTATATTCCTGCAACATGCTTTCGGTCGGTGCCATTTATTTTATGACGTATCCATTAAAATGATTGCACAACAAACCAAAAAAGAGATACAAATGTTTTTTTTGAATTTGTTTTGGTTGCGTTTTCCCTGCGATGTTATCGTAAAAAAAGGATATATTTTCGAAGTTTTTAACGTTGTAACGAACATTGAAACTGGTACGTAATCAGCGTATAGGAGAAATTATCACAACTTTACAAGGCTCTATAAAAATAACTAGCATCGGTCGATACGAATCTAGTCATTGAGTGAATCAAAGCTATTCAATCGTTAGCGTTATCGTTTCGGGCTTCGCCTGATTTATTAGGCTTAATATATTCCTAATCATATCGATAAAATTGTAATTACAGAATTCTTACATTACAAATTTCAAGTACGTTAGAATCCGTATCTAGTATCTAAGTAAGCACAAAAAACGATGATTTTAAAAATTCTCTATTGTCCTATCAGTATGTACTATTCTAATATCAATATGAGATATATATCTATAAGGTTTATGAAGTTGCCGTTTTATCATGCTGGTAACTTTGTACTTATTTATCTACAGTTAGAAATGTTAATTTATAAACGCGGCACAGCCAAGCAGCGGCTTTTGCTGCTGCTCGAATGGGCCGGCTCAACCGGATTGGTACCACTACCTCGCATAATACCGGCGTGAAGTAGAGGCATCTTATGCTTCTGCGTTTCGTTCGGTGAGTGGAGGTATCCGAAGGTCCACTCCGCCTCCACATCCTCCTCCTCCCTTCCATCTCCCAAATATCCTTAAAGGCCGGCAACGGACCTACATCACCATTTACCATCAGGTGAACCGCTTGCTCGTTTGCCGCCTTTCCCATAAAAAAAAAAGAAAAAAACATAGAACTAGACATATTATGGTATAAGAGGAGAATGAGTCGTAAAGTAAAGATGGCCGTGTTCAGTAGGGGAAAATAGATTGATTTAGTAGCCCAGGATCGTCTTTTGTTAGAATCTATTCAAGGACATGGAGCGACATAAAGGATGCAGCCTTCCTGCACAATTGCGAAGGTTTGCAATAATAATGATGGTGATGAAGATGGAGTTTTAAATTGATTAAATAAAAAAAATCCCAAGCGTGCAATCGATTTGTTTTACCGTATTTTTATCAGAAAAAATTGACGTGATTTCTGGCCAAAAATTATTGGCGACGTACATGAACAAAAACATCGCTGACTAAGGGATTGATATGAATATGCAGACCTACAGGTTTTAGTTTTTTATTTATTTGCTAAGCTTTATATTAATACAAGGATTTTATGACACGGAACCCTCTCGGCTCGGTCCCTTCTCGCACTTGTGCATCGTACATTTGTCATAGGCAATAATTTTACAGAACATGTGTTCAGCCATATTTCGCTCTGATACAGTTGCATAAAACTGCATATGTGTATATGTCAGTGAGTTATTATTATTAATGGTTAAATAACCAAATAATTTAATAAAAATAATGTAGTAGTTACTGAAAAAATTCAAATCTAATAACCCTCTTTTTTACTTCTCCGCAGACGGATAATACGTTATTATCCTAAACAATTGTACAACAAAAGCATTGTGTGCTAAGTACTGAAAAAAAAAGTCATAACCCCTTTAACTCAGTTCAAAAATGTGCATTTTTTTTATGTCCGGTAGGTCTTTCTCGAAAATGGCTCAACCGATTTAAATAGATTGACCTGTATACAATGTGGATATTAAACTGGATCACGAGGTGGTCCCACATAAATTGGCAGAAAATATTCCGTCCCTGAGGTTGGTAAAAAGGGGAATGAAACATCATATTGTACCTACTACCGTTGGAGAATAGTTACTTCAAAGCTATGTCCATAATGACAAATCTTTTACGACACGCACATAAGAATAGAACGTTAGATAAAAAAATATATTAATGTTAAAAATGTTACTGGTTAAATCGTGAATCAAAGACATTCGACGTGGTGTAACCAATTAGCGCCATTTTAATTTTCGTACACATTGTTCTTCCCCCTTATCTTTATGGCCGAATTTAAATTTGTTCGAAAGCAAACAATAAAAAAACTTAAGATATAAGCGCCAAACGTGAAATACGTGACATAGCGTTTCTCACTTGACATTTCTTTATTAGAAATAAATGCAATATTTGAAATAAAACCATTATTTACGGATTTTATCGCGTTTAGTTTTGTTTTAATATTCCCGACGTTTAAAATGCTCTGCCGGAGCCGTGGTCACGGGGGGACTGAGGTGTTGGACTTCCAGGCGGAATAGTTTAATATTATTAATATCAAATGCAAAGGTCTTTGATAGTCTTGTAAAACAATTATGATATGGCCTAAGAAAGTCGTATATACTCCCAGAATATTTATGCTCATTGACTAAATCTTAATAAGTCTTAAGGATTTGAGGGGGGCGGGGGCTGAGAAGTTAGATCGTAATTACAAGAAATCATTAAATCTAATATATTTACTCCTGAACATGATCCGCGGTTTCGGAAGATCTTGGAAGTTTACGGGTGTGACTTAAGAAATACCGTAATGACTCCAGAATTAATTAAGGAAACAAAGGCAAAGTTGATTCCCAGAGACGGCCTGAACGAAGGAAGGAATCTGAAAGCGACAATTAAACTGGCATACCGCCACAGAAGATTCAAGGAGAAGAGGCGAAGGAAAAGGGTAAACTACACCCCGCCAGCCAGGTCGGGTGTTTGTAACCAGCGGAGGACTTCTCCTCCGGGGTTTATTTTGGGGATATGTGGGGGAAAGGTGCTAAACACCTTAAACAGAAAATGGTAAATATTTAAAATGGTTTTTACCACGTTTTATTCTTATTACATAATTAATTATAATATAATTATGTTATCCAGTACTTAGATACTGTACTAGGTATCGAGCTCAACGGGAACGTTTAAAATCGATACCAAAATTTGTGCCAAAGAAAGCGAGTTAATAAAAACGTGGTACCAATAATAAGAAACAATTAATTATCACACGTGCGAGGCTATTGGTACCCGATCGGTCGTCTCACCAGCGTGCTGTGTAAAGCAACAAGTGTTTGCTGGCTTAAAGGCGCTTTCTTAGAGGCCTTTGTTTAACAGTGGACTTGAATAAGCTGATAAGGGAAATAGAAAAGATAAATATCTTATATCACTCAAAATTTCCGACGTTAGTGGTTGACTCACCGATAACTAAGCATTAAGCATTATCGTACAAACTATGAAATATCGACGGTTGATCAACTTTGCCATAGCAATTGTTTACAGTTTTAGCAGTTACATAGCAATGATTTTATAATACAAATATCATAGTAACAAAAGTTTAACGAACGAAATTTAATGAACTAAATGAAAAATCTTTATTCTTTGTCGTAAGAAAGATAATTACGTTACGAGAGAAACCCGTAGTCTTTTTGTTTTTTTTTTTTAATAATTGTATTGCGTACAATGCCGTAGGAAAAAGGATATAGTGCCATAGACAACTGACATTTCTCAACCTAAGTTACAGGCGCTTTGCTCAACGCTTATCCAGTACATCTTTCATGTACAGCATACCAGCTTATGTTGGCACTTTCATGGAAACGCTATTGTCCAAAAGTGGACTATTGTAGGATAATACAATGATATTCCAAATGAATACGACGTAAATATGTTATGAGCGCGCAATCTTACTTGGCCGCTCTGAACAGCCAATCCGGACAGTGACGAATGTACAGTCGTGATAAAAACAGTTAAATGTGGTAAATTAAATTCTCATTAAAATAATTATTCGCTTTCTACCTCTTCCAGTAACATTGTTTGTTTGTATTTTGTATGCAATGAAGATTTAACTAAAGTAAGTACATATCATTTATTTTTTAATTAGAACTTCCGATACACAGTTGTCGTCCCGAGCGTACCGAAGCACCGAGTGTGGTAGTGATGTGCAGCTTCGTGTTGATTTTATAAACTGATCAAATTTTTCCTTATATTTTTAAATAATTTATTTTTTGTATTATAATACTTAGGATGGAATCTTGTATGTGTTAGGCACCAACGACAGTTAATGTTTTAAATAACAACAAATTTATATGTTTAAATGATGGATACAAATACTTATTTGAATTGAATTACAAAACATAACTGAAATAAAAAAATATTAAAATTCTTGTCATAAACATTTTTTCTACTATTGTATCTGATTAAATTATAATTGTTAGTTTTTTTTGTTATGCGTAAGGCGGCAAACGAGCTAGCGATTCACCTGATGGCCAGTGATTACCGTCGCCCACGTACATCTGAAACACCAGAGGTGCTGCAGGTACGTTGCCGGCCTTTAAGGGTATTTTGGAGATGGAAGGGAGGATGAAGAGGGGGTTGTGGGCGTCCGGTTACCTCACTCACCGAACGAAAAGCAAAAGCACAAGTTGCCTCTACTTCACGCCGGTATAGAGCCGGCTCATTCGAGCAGCAGCAAAAGCCGCCGCTTGGCTCTACCACGAATTATTAAAGTGAAAGTTACTTTGAATGTACATATTATGTACATATAATATCAGAGAGAAAATTTAAATAATTATTAAGAATCAATGTTTTAGATTTTCTTTTGTCAATATTTCTTTATTTTTTTTTAAACTGATAATAACAATTTCATAAATATGTTAGTTATTCTATCATTGTAATCGAACTGTTCGGCAGCAGCAAAACACAAAGAGGCACCTAGGCAGAGGTGTCTACCACCTATGTAACTAAACCTAAATTATAAACATTATTTTAACACGTAAGCCTATCTAACGATTTCTAACTCTATGCCGCACGCCAATCAATGGAGTCGCGTCATAAAAGATTTTTATTACACTATTACATTTTTACAATTTCAAATGAGTGTCATAAATGAAAAAAAAATCATTATAACGATGTTGCAATATTATAAATAAGTGCCTGTAATTTAAAAATCTAGTTACAATTATTATGACGAGATTAAAATATAAACGTTATCTGCTTCCTTATGATTAAAGGCCGGTTCACCGACCGCCAATAAAGGCAATTCTTATATCATTAGGTCTACAAAGTCTGTTTTTATAATATATTCACTAGAAAGAATTTGGGTTTTTGATTACGGAAATATTTTTGCATCTGTCTGTCTATCATTGTGTTATAACTGTTTTTGAACTTTCGTTCGATGAAATAAGTAGGATTATCAGCCTATGAGTGTTATGGAAATGTTGAACCGCTCATATTAAATAGTAGTCATTAAATCTTTTTTGACATTATCGAAGATCACGTGGCTTTGTAGTTAAGATCCGGCTCGACCGGATTGGTACCACGGCCTCGCGGAATACCGGCGTGAAGTAGAGGCATCTTGTGCTTCTGCGTTTCGTTCGGTGAGTGAGGTAACCGAGGGCCCACTCCCCTCCCCATCTTCCTCCTCATCCTCCCTCCCATCTCCCAAAAAGCCTTAAAGGCCGGCAACGCATCTGCAGCGCCTATGGTGTTGCAGAAGTACGTGGGCGACGGTAATCACTTACCATCAAGTGAATCCCTTGCTCGTTTGCCGCCTTTCTAATAAAAAAAAGATACCTGAATGCAGAGCAATGGGTCCTGGTTTCGAAAACCAGCCGAAGCCAAAATGTTTACAAAACACATATACGAGAAGGTATTTGACGAGTTTGTGCTCCTGTGTTTGCTCGTACACTTGTGCAGTTGATAACGGTTGTCATTATTCGAAGTTTTTTGAAGTTATTTTATTTATTTATTTATTCTTAATTGTATACACTGAGGGCTACAATGGGCGGACTTAATGCCTTGTGGCATTCTCTAACAGTCAACCATAACAGTTATACTTCTTTGGGCGCGTTTGGTAAAAAAATATGACAGTGAATTTTTTCGATGCGCGCGCACACTGACTCCTAAAAGCGACACCATGAAGTTGGGTGGTGATTGTCTCACATGATTTTCTCTCAAGTTTTCATGAGAACTGATAACAATTTTTAAGGTAGTTATTCAAATATACATATTAATCTACAATACGTATGTTATATCAGAAGGAATAAAAAAATATATTCATACATGAGTATTTGTGTGAATTTAAATTATATAAGTGATATAAGCGGTTTCTTGTATTATAAACTTTTTTTGAGGGTTTAAAGATGTACCGACTTCTAGCATTTCCCGAAGTCAAAATCAAATTGCTACTTTTTTAATATTATTTTTTTTCATATAATAATATATGTATATAGTGATATATGTATATCTCGGAGCCGAAAAGATATATATGTATACACCTGATGGTAAGTGATTACCGTCGCCCACGTACATCAGCAACATCAGAGGTGCTGCAGGTGCGTTGCCGGCCTTTGAAGGTATTTGGGAGATGGGTAGGAGGACGAGGAAGGGGATGGGGAAGGGGAGCGGGCCTCCGGTTACCTCACTCACCGAACGAAACGCAGAAGCACAAGATGCCTCTGCTTCACGCCGGTATTCTGCGAGGCTGTGGTACAAACCCTGTCGAGCAGCAACAAAAGCCGCCGCTTGGCTCTACCACGTGTAAAATACCAGTGACATATATTTTCACGTCAGTGATACACATTGCGCATCTAAGATGTTACTTTGCCACAACAACAAACTGCCTTCGTGACCTTCCAATGTTTTAGGCAATTTAATTAAATAGAATTCACTGGGACGAGTATTGTGCATTTGCAAAGAGTCTAGAAGCCGATTCCAAATACACTATTATTACATCTATACTGTTCAGTGATTTATTTGCTACTAGAGGAAAACACTTGAAAGTCTCATGACAAACACCGGGAGCAAACACCAGGTGAAATGTGGGTTGCGGCAACACTGGTTGTGTCAAGTGGGAATTCGTAGTTGCTGCCTCTCTCTGTGGGTGACGGGCGTGAGTGATTACGTTGTCACAATTTTGCTGCCATATTCATATATTATATACTAGCTGTTACCCGCGACTCTGTCCTCATCGACTTAAGAATTCCCGCGAGGGTATTCTTTTAATAGGTATGTCCCCCACGAATAAAAAAGGCCCCCACTAAAATATTACTAGCAGCAGTGGCCATAACTGCATTGTATATAAATATTGCTCTATCTGGGTTCATGTTGAACTTTATGTACTATAATTTTCTATGCAAACGATATGAACATGAATGCATTAAATATTGAGTATTAGGGTTTACAAGCTTTTCAGTTTTCTCGAAAGAACCCTAAACCTTTTCTGGTTTATACTAAGTTACTCCTTACAATGTCCTGTACCTTCTAGTGAAAGTCCCGTCAAAATCGGTTCAGCCGTTTCCAAGATTAGCCCGGATAAACAGACAGACAGGTAAAATGTTTAAAAACGGGTATTTGAGTTTTGGTATCGTGAAATTAATCATATGAATACAGGAAAAAAGCAGTAATTTCGAAATCATAGACAGTTACTTCAGTTTTGTTTATATACAGCTCGATCATCCACTAATTTCAAACCCAGCGTTAAATATAACATTTAAGCGCCAATAGCCGAATGGGTTAGGTTCATCATCATCATCATTTCAGCCTATTAGAAGTCCACTGCTGAACATAGGCCTCCCCCAAAGATTGCGCACTACGAAACATCACGAACAATAAGTTCGAGCCCGCCATCCGACTATTGTCGTGAACCGCTCCAGATACAAGCTGTGAGCTTAGTTGGAGGGTTAACAGGAATATTAGTAATATTACTAAATAGCATTGCTAGTATGCTTTTTAAAAAAAAAAACCTATGGCGAAATCTTCCAAGTATGGCAAGCCGGCGTTTGTTGGCACTTGCATGGAAAGATCTATTTCCAGGCAGTAGACTTGCAGACTAATAAATTAGGACAGACTTAATAAGTAACTCATTTTATAAATATTCTTAACTAATGTGACGTAACCTAAAGATTTTTTAAGATTTAGTCAATGAGCGTAAATATTCTATGAGTATAAAGCTACGACTTTCTTAGGCCATATCATAATTGTTTTACAAGACTATCAAGGACCCTAGCATTTCATATTAATTATAAACTATGACACCTGGATGTCTTACACCACAGCCCCCACGTGTCCACGGGTGCTGTAAAGCACTCGAAATGACGGGAACATAAAACAAAACTAAACGCAATAAAACCCTTAAATTTGAAATAGTTTCATTTCAAATGTGTAGATATCATTATCGATACCTTTAACTTTTCTCAAAAGGGTTTTGATGAACAAACGGACAGATCGACAGAAGATCTCAATTTGAATTCGAATTGCAAAGGCATTTTAAAAAGGAAACTTTCAAAGAACTTATGTCTGTAGACGACCTCAAAATATACCTAGTAATTTTGACACATCCACATAAATAAATAATGTAAAATAGCAGTCTGTTAATGTTCAATGACAAAGACCTCTTAATTTTAGACCCTTAGAAGAGATACTGCATAGACGAGTATAATATAGGTAAATAGGAAGTAATAGACGCTGCCGTGCGACACCGGTGATATTGAGCTGGCATATTTCATACGGTTCTTCCTTCACCATTCAAAAATATTCCACACCTTTTCCGTTTTCATCGGTTCATCGGTTCGCTGTGGTTCAAACTTTGAAACATACGATGTTAGTTATGAAGAAGATAGTGTACGTCGTTATCGGAAATGACATCGAATACGCATTGGTATTCAAAGCAATCAGTAACCGATCATTCTAGATTATGCATCGAGTATCTAGTATATGATCTGTCAGAATATTTTCTTTGTATCGAATATTAAGAATAAGTAAGCTCTTACGGCCACAAGGACAGATGAGTATTTCTTTATTGTATGGGATGTTACACGAGCTGACAGCTGCAGCCCATGGACACTTGCGAACTAACGTCGAGCTGTGTCAGAAATTGTTAAGCCTGACTTCTACGTTCCCGAGTCAACCGCTAGTCAGAGACCTTTACATTTATTTCAGCCGTATCAACGCACTTTTCACGGGAGCTAATTTGGAATAACGTAACGTAACGTAGAAAACCTCATTATGTCTCTGAAAATAAATAATAAGACGGAAATAATTTTTCAATAACAACTGATAAGTGGTAATTACAAAGTTAACAATAATTTAACGTAATTAAACTTAACTCATTGTGTGGTACGGGCGTAAGAAGCTTCTCTTTCCTCCGACACCCAAAGGAGCAGAATCGACTAAGGGAAAAGCCTTAGAAATCGCAATTGCTGCCGAAAGATGAAGGGAAAGCCCTCTCGAAAAACACCGAACCGATTACGGGTCTGGTACAACGACCGCCAATGCTCTGCGTGAACAGACATATGTTCTGCAGTTAACTATTTATATGCTGGTATGTCAATGTAAACTGAACTTTATAAAAAATACACTAAGAACTACCTTTAATTCAAAAACACGACCATTAAAATGTGACTTATAATTATTTAATTCTTCACAGTAGTGTAACGTGAATTTACAGTTTTTGACGATTACGTATTTTTATTTATTTCATTGTATAAATTCATATTAAATCTAAATAAAATATAGAAGAATTTTTCAATCTGTTCCAAAAATATTTACTAAGTACTTACTAGAGATGCTCTTGCGTCACGTAATTAACACTAAAACAGTCCTTAGCTTCAAATCTAAAATCTCATTTAAAAAGACAATTGTCCATAGACACTTAGATGTAAATGGTGTAGCACAGTCAAAATTAAATATTAAAATTTGTAACAAAAGCTTACCTTAATCACATAACTTCTTTCCACTAAAAAAAAAACAGTAGCGTCTATCGCTTGGTATTTTTGGGAATGAAATGTAATTATCTCGACTTATATTAATATCCGATAGTGATTGATTAATATTATGAATCTCTGGTATATTGATATCATGGTAATATGTAATAAAAACGTAGTTACATTGATTATTTTATTCGATATCGAATTTAATAGCTAATTACACGTGTCAAAGGACTTACATCGCCTTGAAGTTTTGTATGATTTTGTTCATACGTAATTTACGCACCACTTAGCGAATAGGTTGACTTTCGGCTGTTTTTATTTAGCACCTCCCTTCTAGTGTTATTTGTCCTGATATGACTTATAAAAACAGTCGTTTCGAAGTTATAACACGCGATGGGTTAAGCAATGCTTTTTTTTTTAAATCTCTTGATATCCCCTATTGTGTCCATAAAGTTATGAGTCGTATGTTATCCCTTCACTAGAAAAGTACCCACGCTTGCCAACCATTGGACTTGCCAGAGAATTACTGATGGGAACTACTCCGCATAGCCAAAGGCCCGTTTGATTTTCTTTGCTCCGGAGCGTGATGAGAGGCAGCCTCGTCGCTTTGTGTACCAATATGATTTTTTTTTTTTTTTTAGAATAGCACAACTACTCTTACTGACACTGCGTAATGCGTTCATAAACGTCATATTTTTTTTCGCGGTTTGTGTCGCATTTTTCCCTTTTTTGTAATGAAAATTCAAAATGTATCGAATTTCATCGTTAAATTTTGGCGGCAGAAAAACAATTTGAAAATGGCGGGAAACCGTTTTAACTTTTTTATTTTCTGATTTTAAAATGTCATCTATTTAAGATGTAGACCCGAGAAGGTCACCTTTCTTTGTCGTAGTTTCGTATCTCATTGAATCAAGGATCTATCTCAGCTTTCGTGCGAAAACTAAACATTCTGTCGACTGGGGTTTACCCAGTGACCTTTTGCACCTTGGTATCGTGTTCCCATTGAATAGTCCCTATTTTATCATCTCAAACTTTTTCATCGTAATTAAGGTTATGAGCATTAAACTGAAACTAGAATCTTACGAGATTTATTCTCGCACAGTATTCCAACATACAGTAATTTATGCCTTTTTTTTCCTAGTTTTGCCAGTTTAGCTTTCGAACCAATAGACAGGTCCTTATATGTTTGGATCGAAATATTTTTTTGATATCATGTATTTACGCGAATACTAAACGTTACAAATGAAACTATTGTTTACGGATTTTAACATGTTCAGCTTTTTTAAATCCGGATTATTTTACCATCTGTCAAGTGTAATCATCCCTCTACAAGATGCAGGAGTGTACAAGCTTCATTGTCAATGTGTTCTCTCTTACATAGGGCAAACAAAAAAATAGATCAATGAAGACCCGCGTCAAGGAACACATAACCGATGTAAACTTTGATCATATTCCGGATCGCCCCAACCATTACATTAGATTTGACAAACCACATATCCTCACAATAGAACACCAATTCCAGCCAAGGATGATTCGCGACGCTATTAAAATTAAAAAAACATCATAATTTTAATAGAGAAGATGGCTGGGTGGTGCCACCTGCTTGGGATCCGGTAATTAATAAAATTAAACCCACAGATCAAGCATACTGCACGACCTTAAGATACCATGAGGTCATTTTGCGTAGATCGTACAAAAAAAAATTATAAAGTTGACCGTAGCCGGGTTAACTATGACAAGACGACGTGAACACCCTCTGTCCCCCGTGGTCCCAGGTGCTGTAGAGCACCGGAAACGTCGGGACTTAAAAAAGCAAATTAAACGCGATAAAATCCGTAAATAATAGTTTACCAGTAACCAACATACAGACGGGTGGGTAGGAACAGTTTACATCGGTTAGAAAATAAAAATAGATAAAATAAATAAAAATATCTTTATTTACGTAAACACAGAGAATACCTATAACTATTATCTGGTGACTCCTTTTAAGCAAATAAATGCCTGTGCCAGGAGACGCCGCTCATCCATATCTTAAATTAACTAAATATATTATCTATATTTACCAAAATATTAATTATCAAGTAACATAAATTAATACTACGGGTATCTCACCAACCCATGGGTTGACTGGCAGAGAATGCCAATAGGCATTAAGTCCGCCCTTTGTAACCTCAAATTGGGGTGTAAGCAATAAAGTATTTAAAAAAAAAAACACATGCCTGCAGAGTTAGTTTGCATGTGTATATGTGAGTGTGTGTCTCTCTCTCTCTCTGTGTGTGTGTGTGTGTATGTGGGTGAGTAGGTTATGTGTTCCTTGACGCGGGTCTTGATTGATCTTTTTGTTTTCCCAATGTAAGAGAGACCTCATTCACTATAAATTTACTGCCAAGCCGCAGTACCAGCGCAGCTTTAACGCATTGCCCATTAGCGCAGTCTGAAACTACTCATTGAGAGACAATTATTCAACTAGCCTAGAAAAACATTCATCCCTTAAAGACACCCACGAGATGAAATTGGTTGGCAGAATCTCACAGTCGCCCCTGTATTACCAAGTATAAATCAAGTCTTTTGGAATAAACTCACAAATGCATATTTTAATTAATTCGAAATGAATCATCATTGAATCATATCTGGAAAAATCAATATTAACATTTTGTTCGAAATGCAAATCATTGATGATACGACCGCGTGGCTTGGGCTAGCGTACCCGAGTCCTAAGTGAGATCGATGCGGCGAGATCATTCTGACCGCCGCTAACTTTTGAAGTAATCGCATCTAACAACAATCACGGAAACCCTATGTTCCCCTTCGTGCCAGATTTAGTTAAAGCCAACCACAAACTGCAAATTATTTATTTATTTAATAAGGATTACCAACAAGGTTAACACATAACAAATTCTTTTTTATATAAAAATGTTTTTTTTTTTTTTAAAAGGCATGTGCCACCTTACTTAAAGGCAACCACGGAAAGCCAGTAGACAGAGTCTAGTAAAGTTAAATGAATATTAATATTAAGCGGATCTATTGCTTATCTAAAGTAACACTATAACAAAGAAAGGTAATAACAAAAATAATGAAAATAATGAAATAATGAAATAATTAAGCAACCTACGATTTTCTTCTATAAATTATTGTATAATGCCCTCCGCATTTTAGTCCTAAGCTCAGAAATCTTGGTTGAGAGAATGTCCACGTCCACTTTTTTATACTCCTCATTATATTTTCTAACCATTCTATTTAGAGGCGCATTAAATCCTATATTCGTACGAGACATTTTGGTACAGAAAGGGACAAAACGAGATAATCTTGCTGACTTAAATGGTGCTGAAAATTGCAGTCTTGAGTAAACATGGACAGTCAATAACATTATTGACAATCTTGTATAGGGTAAGATGATCTGTATTATATTATAAATTATTTATTGGAAATACCCTTTCCTATTCGTATTTTTTGAAAATGACGTTTTTTTTTTTCGTGATTAGATTGGCGCCAAATTTAATTCTAAAGATCGTTTACACTTCGTTAAGTTGGAGAGGGCCTCTTTTCCTAGAACTTCTAATCTAATCGGCCAAACAATTACTTGTAATTTATAACTGTAACGGCTTTTGTGTTAATCGTTAATATGTAAATCAAATAATAAAGATACCGTTTACCATTACCATTACTAGTTGCTGAGTCAGCGGACAGCGGACAGGCGGCGTCGGGGCTCAGTCAGTCACCACCGAAAGTTGTTAATGGCAAGTTTAAGTGATGTGTTTACCACGTGCCTGTCGGGGAAGGAAAACATCGTAAGGAAACCTGCATATATGAGAAATAATGAAAAATATTATTTCGTGGATATGTGAAGCACGCCAACCCGCGCTGGAGCAGCGTGGCGGGCTCCTCCTCTCAGATATTTGAGAAGGAGGCCTCTACCCAGCATTGGCCACTTACAGGCTGCTTACTTTACTGTAGATTTAAAAATGAGACATTTAATATTCCTATGTACTATAATTTAGGAACTATCGAGATATATTATTTAAACGATATACTGAACCCGTGGTTCCTGAGATACTAACCTGATACTAAGTTTATAATCAATTTTTCTTTATGTATATCAATTCATAAACTTGGTATTATTTTGACAAAACTATATGTCAATAGTAGGTAAATAGTAAGGGGTGATAAACCATCTCTCTCCAAATGCCAAGATCTCGTGGTGCATTCTGCCAGTAAACGAACGATGATGGAAAACCAATCCGAATTTGGTGAACCCAAATCCCGCAGACGACGAGGATGTGGAGAAGCATCAGTAACGCGAGGTTACCGGCGCTGCGCTCACCGATCCGTTTGCCCACGGTAACGAGTATTTTAACAACGTTTCGTAATTATTTATAGAGGCTGGATGCGATCTTATTGACATTTAGAGGAAATAATATTAGTATTTAAAAATAGATAAGGAAATTCGATATAAATGAAAAAAAAACCTTTTTTTCAAAGGCGCCTCGGTGCCAACAGTTTACTGACCTCGGTATGAGCAGCGACCGCGCAGTGTTAGCGGCACGTTGACGACTTCAAAGGTGGGTAGCATGTCGGTGCGGTCGGTCTATAAGGTCATTGACCTGAGTGTCGATGGTCTAGTTCAGCGGTGGTCGACCTCTTTCAAAGCAAATTCGAAATGAAACATTTTTACAGCGTGGTGGGCTGTAATAATTTTTGCAACATGTTTTTTTTATTTAGGTGGATAGAAGAAGGAATTAAAATAAACACGTTACAATAACATAATAAAATGATTCAAGTACATTGTAAATGGTAATAATAATAATCGAATGGTCGCCCAGGAAACGGAGCAGATCAGGAGCTTGTTAGAGGAGGCGATTCTGAAAATGCGAAGTGGAATCGGGTTGTCTGTATTTTTGAAATCTTGCAGCGGGCGCATTACAATTCAACCGTGTGCGCACGAGCGCCCGCGGGGCCACCTCTAGTCTAGTTCACTAGTAGCGCAAATTGAGGCAAAATAACAAAAATTCAAATTAAAATCGGTTACTAAACTATTGTACTTCTATAAATGATGTGGTGACTTACGACTTATAAATAACCCGTAGAATAGGAGGTTAAAATTTAATGTCGTACGACGCATCCACCCTGTATATTTTAAAAAACGATTGCATAGATATTGAAAGTAGTATATGTGTTTTAAGTATTTTTTCCATACAAATTGAAAAATTGTATTATTCTTTATGATTGAATTACGTATAAGAAGTACACATATCAAATTTCAAGTCTCTATCTCATTTGGTTGTCAAGATATGGGTGGTGAATAAAATCCTCTGGGTTGTTATATAGAAATTTAAATGATTAATTATGTTATACTTTTCTTGTCAGTATCTAGTAATAATTAAAAGTAATACATACATCAAATTAAATATCTTTAAATATTTAATTTCATATAGATGCATTTATATATATACAGTGGTTGTCGTATAATTAGAATCACTACCAACGGTCCTTGACATTATGTAAGATACTTCACCGCAATCGTTTTTATTTTGCAATTAAACAATAAATAGGACAACAATATGTTCAACGATTTATCATTTATTAGAAAAACAATATAAATCCCATTACACAAGTGCAGTTTCAATATTACATTACGGACAAACATTTTAATCAGTTTTAAGGTAAGAACAATAATGGTCAACTAATTAGAAACTACAACAAAAAAGTATAAACAACAATATTTTTTTAAGTATTAGTAATTAGTATTGTTATTTACGAAATACCTACTATCCACAGTCTACCAATAGTTATAATTAATATTTAGTGGCGTATCCCTTATTTTCAATAACAGCACTGCAACGACGTGGCATTGATTCAATCAATTTCATACATTTTTCTAGGGGGATTGAATTCCATGCTTTAACAAATGCTTCATATAGTTCGTTTTGACTGGTGTTACGTTTGTTTGAGACTTTCTTTTTAACAATATACCAGAGATTTTCTATCGGGTTTAAGTCCAGACTATTCGCTGGCCAGTCTAAAACGGATATACGCTGTTCGCTAAGGAAACATTTGACGCTTTTGGCCGTGTGTTTAGGGTCATTGTCATGTTGAAAGATCCAGGTTACGGGCAAATGATTTTTTCCCTATATCGAGACTATCTGTTGCAAGGATGGTTAAAGATGTTACTGCGTCCTTTGTAGATATTCCCTGTCCAAAGCC
Source organism: Bhutanitis thaidina (assembly GCA_029286595.1). Taxonomy (NCBI): domain Eukaryota; kingdom Metazoa; phylum Arthropoda; class Insecta; order Lepidoptera; family Papilionidae; genus Bhutanitis; species Bhutanitis thaidina. Next base: position 4,305,365 of record JAGSMS010000021.1, on the reverse strand, counting down.
ATACTGACATGGCGACAAAATGTTGAATTTAGTTAAATAACTAAGCAACCTAGTATTTAATAATTTTTCTAAAACCTTTGAAACGGCTGGTAAAGCAGAAATTGACCGATAATTATTTACATCGGTTCGATCCCCACGTAACGTAACTTATACATCGGAGTGATTATAGACCGTTTAAGTAGTGTTGGAAAAAAACCCATTTAATGAAAAGATTGGCCAAGTGTGTTATGATTTGTACTACTTTCTCTTTTATATATTTTAGGTATCTTGTTGGAATATTGTTCCATCCTGGAGCACTATCAAATTTTAAGTTCATTATAATACGGTTTACTTCGTCGTGATCAGTCTCTAATAAAACAAATAATTGGGGTAAGGGAAGTAGTTTTTTGATGTAACTATTTATTTTATTATTAGTTATAGTTGACTGAATATAATTGTAACAAGCTCGCTGCCAATATTAGAAAAAAAATATTATTTATAATTTTTTTTATTTTTTTTTAATCGATTTTGTGTTAATCAATTCTGTATTTAATTTATTAGTTTTATTAGTGTAAGTTATATTTTTTATGTTTTTCCGAAGCAGTTTATTGTTTATTAATGAATTAGCAGTTTTCTGTCATAGTTTCTTTTTCAATAATTTCTGTATATGAGTATTTCTGGATATAACTATTTCTTTACATCATTATGAAGATCATCACGAAAGTGTTTCTGAAGTTTGTTATGGTCTTTGATACATCTAAATATGCCGGTGGTTTTTTACATAAGTTTTTTATCAGTACATGCGGATCTAATCAATCCGCCGATGAACTCGAGTTCTGTCGATACAAATCTGTTGTTGTCATAATCTTGAGACATTATCTTCAATATCAAATTAAGAATTCTTGTATATTAGTTCATGAAGCGATACGGACGAAACATTATGCTTCATTACTAATTCGTACAGCGATACTGGTTACTTACCTGAGTCTTTCCGTTCGTGGTCATCGTGAACTCAGTGCTAGTGCACTGGCATCGAGGGCTTCATCGCCACCAGGTGCTGTTTAAGTTAAGCATTACACGTTTTGAACACCCTGCACGACCCCCTGGCAACGTTACCACCTAGCTGATCCGCGGGTCACTATCCACGCCGGTGGCGACACTAAAATTCTTAAAACCACGTGCTCGGCGGTGAAGAAAAACATGTCTGATACCTGCATGTCTGAGAAATAATAACAATATTATTTCGAGGATATGTGAAGCCCGCCAACCCGCACCGGAGCAGCGTGGCGGGCCCTTCCCGGCTGCTAAACCCTCTCTGATACTCGTATTTGAGAAGGAGGCCTTTGCCCAGCAGTGGGCACTTATAGGCTGCTACTTTACTTTAATTTTATATAAAGTGAGGATGTCGGCACGTTACCACGACCTAACCGTGTGACTCTAAATTATTATTTTACTAGACCCACTAGACTAAATAACTAGTAAAATCCAACTTACAACGGCACAGTAGGTACTCGGCTTTGGGAAACTCTCCAAAAGTCCTCGTTGCGGTATTATATTATTATTATTATTGTATGGGGTGTTTCTATATTTATTATAATGTTTTTTGTTGTTATTTATGTATTCCTCATGTAGTACAAAAAGCCGGACGACTGCTCGCGAAAAAAAAAAAGGTTTCCGACAGAATACCAGCGCTGTAGTTGTGGTTTAGCATTGCTACAGCATTATGCTGAGTCGGACACCGTTTTGTTGCTGCAACTCAATAAAATATTATTATTATTATTTTTTGTTATGTTAATTAAGTTTACTTATGTGTTACTTGAGTTGTGGCAATGAATAAAGTACTTTCTTTCTTTCTTTCAAATAGTTTTCGGGCTTGCTGGTAAATAGTTTCATTATATGTCTAACAGTGAACTTGAATTTTAAGTGCTGAATTTATCACGTGCACGGCGGTGAAGGAACACAAAGTGAGGAGACCTGCATGTTTGAAAAATAATAAAAAAATATTATTTCGACGACATGTGAAGACCGGCAATACGCACTGGAGCAGCGTGGCGGATCCTTCCCGGCTCCGAACCAAGCTGATGAGGAATAATTTATTGAGTAGTTGAGAGAGGCAGGGAATATATATGCATCTACAAGTAGAAGACAATTACTTTTAATATTCTTACACGTTTCTGAAGGAACAAACTACAACAACCACTACATAATCTCACAGCGATCTGAAACTGACCATGATCCGATGTGCCACAAATAAATTAACAAACATTTCGTGTGTCAACTTTACCCCATAAAACCATACCATTTTAACATAAACGTTACCAATAAAGGGAACCATGTCTTGAATGTGAAAAACAACACTGATCTTATCGGCGTTTAATTTTGCTCGGAATTGTTGTTAAATATTTTTATAGTACAGCGGATGACTTTTACAAGGTATACTCCTCTGCCTGGGAGTAGTCTGGGTAGGTACCAAACACTTACCCACCACTGCCTCCAAAGAGCATTGTAAATTGGTTGTGTTCCGGTTTGTAAGGAAGTTTGGAGGAGGCCAATGGGGGTCGTTGTTTAAGCGTTCTCTATCCCAGCGGAAGCCAATATTTGTGCATGACAAACATTATTGGATTTCCAGTCTGGTTGTGAAGTGTTGCGTCCAGTCTTTAACACTGGTTCTGACCCTTCCTCCGATCTCAAAGCGAAAGCGACAACCGCCGATAGTATTCGAAAGTTATCGTCGCCGTTGAAATCGGCCCGACAGTAACACCTTTTGTTTAAAGGAAACAAAGAAAATAGGATAACACATTAAAATAAAACGAAGCAGTATTTCTAAAAGTTTCGTTTATTATAAACATGGCAACAATATCCTTAAATACTCAACTGACTACATACATTCGGTCGTTTAGGCTTTATTAAAATTTCCACTAATGTTGGGAAAATCTCAGCGCTTCTGGCGCTGACTGACGCTTTAAATTGGTGGGACAAGTAAGACATAGGAAGGCGATCCTATCATAAATCATACTTGAAAAAATCTTAAGCCACCTTTTGAAGATTTTTTTTACATTTTTTTTTGAGCGGCTAAAATAAAAATCAATAACTATTGCTGTTAATTTTATATGGGTTTTCTTAGTTATTCATGTATTCAATGTTATATAGTCAAGTTATAAATATTTAGTTACACAAAGATTTAGTTTTAGTTTACTAATTTATGTTTTAATGACTAAGTAGAAATGTCATATATCTAGCAAATTTGACATACAACTGCTTTCCAATGAATAAGGAGCACAAATTCCAATATAAACAATTATAAACGCCCTCCCTTGTCTGACAAGAAAATGCAACTTATCAGTTACTGCATTATCGTTTCTAAAACCAATTAACACTCGCATTTATAGTAGAATAGCAAAAAATAAATTTGTACAAAAGTTTGTAAATAAAATATTTTAAAAATAAAATACTGAAGGAATGAAGAAGAAATAATCATGTACCATATTGTAGTTGTAAAGTACGGACTATTAGCGCATACATTTTATGTAAATATTGTTGACTATAATATAACACACGGACATAATTTCCCTTAAAAGTAACATAAATATAATCTTTATTCTCTTCTTATTAAATAAACAAAAAACGATGATCAAATAAAAATACTAAAATTCTTAATAGTAAAAATACTTCACAAAATACTGGTAACTCAGAAACACATCGATTCACCTGCGCTCTTTTATTTTTAATCTACCTATGGTAACTTTGCGCGGGAATAATTCTATTATTCTGGCATATTATTGGTCGATTGATATGAGGCAAAGCTTAATTTGGCGTTCGATATTATAAAACGTGCAGTAGGTAAAAATGTTATTTCAGTGTCAGTTTAATATGTGTAATTTAATTGCCATATTATAATGTATATTTCATAAAATAAATAGTTATTAAATAAAAAAAAAAACAAAATTTATTTTTGAAAAAGGGAAATGAATACTTTCCTTTAATAGTACAAGACCATAATGTTACATAGTAAATAATATATTTAAAGTACCCCATTCGTCCTATTACTTTCAAGAGGGTTTTCATAGTCGAGTCCTCAAGCACATACATTTACTAAAGCATTCTCTTCTAAGCTATAGCATTTACGTGAAGATCAGTTTAAGAATTTTTTACTTTCTTACAAACTTTGGTACTTGAAAAATTTTGTATAAAATTGTAAGCATTTCTTTTTAATGGCTTCTCTTTATAGAATTCTACTAATATCGAAGCGGTAAAATTTTAACACTAAAATTCTAATAAAAAAAAAACCACTACAAATAAAATAAAATATCTGCTAAGTAATTGAAGTTTTCCACCAGATCCTCAGTCGACGCATGCAAAGACAAGGCATCGCAGAACAACCCTATGAAGGTTTGAAGCCGGGTACACATACATGGGTGTAAGTGACTTTGAGGGCTTTGATAGGCTGCGTGAGTTGCCAGCAAATTTATTAAGGAAGAGATTTTTAGTCTTTGAAAAAAAAAAAAAAAACATCTTTTGATTTCTACTACTTACGATGTCAATGGAACCGTATTCGAGTGTTTCAAAATGCTACAATAGAACAATAGTCGTTTAAAAGAGAACTTGTACAGTAAGGTGGTTTGTTCTTCCACGGTGAACCAAGAGGAGGCGAAGCCCGACATAACCCAACCGGGCCTACGCGACGGTAGGTATGCTGCTATAAGCGTGGTCCCAAGAATTTTTTTTTAATGTGTGCGTATTCCGCGATTATTATAGGGAAACCGGCCATTTGAAATCGGCATTTTGATCCCGATGCCTTATTTCATTTTTTACTTTCTTCGCTCTGAGGACCTAACAAATGTATTGCATAAATATTACGAACTACGGCATAGAATAGCACTAACATACCAGCTTAGCTTACACAGCTATATTGTCTTACGCCTGGACGAATTTTGAATTGATTCCAACTGGAACCAGCCTTAAAAAATTAATTTCATGTATAAAACTCTATGCATTAAACAATAATTTTGTAACGAAAAATATTTATTATTTTCCCTTTAGCAACACTGTATTTTTAACTCAACGCACACGCAATACATAGTTAGGTATATCCGGATGCAATGGAAGCTTTACAAGTTCTTTGCCCAAAGTATTCGCAACATAGCTCTTGCTCTTTCTAATTTTGCATTAAACCGTGCATTTTTTTTATAATACTGATAATTATTGACTTCAAATTTTGAGTTGTCTCGGCTTAACCCTTGGCTATTTCAAGATTCAGTTAAACTTTAAGATTGCGTTATCCCTCGCAATATTATCTGTATTTCGAAAGTGAAATATTATTGCTAAATGTCTAACGAAGTATGGACGCAAAAAATAACGTACAGCTCCTACAGTGCTTTTCATACAGTATAAGTGGAAGAAATTAAAGAGTTTTTTGTGAAGCTAATAAGCATCATTATCACATTGAATAAAAACACCTAGGCCTCTAATAAGGTAGAAAGCATGGACATATATGCTACCGATTGACAAGAACGCTCATAGGAGTAAAATGTTCCAAATTTCTTTCTGCACACTAACGCCATCTAGTTACAATCACAAGTAATACATAAGAAATGGAGCCGTGGTGGTCTTGTAGTCAGGGCGCTCACTTTAGTATCATAGAGCGCGCTAACCCACACTGGAGCAGCGTGGCGGGCCAATCCCGGCTCCTACACCCTTTCATATATTTGAGAAGGAGGCCTTTGCACAGCAGTGGGCACTAACAGGCTGCTTCTTTTACATAAGAACTTCTCATGTATCTTGGTCACGTCGTGTCACGTCATCTGTGATGATGGAGTTGTCAATTTTGCGTAAAATTCTAAGTTTCAATTTTCATTCATTTTCATTCACGACTTAGCATAATTGTTAGTTAGTTAGTTTAGATGTAATAATAAGTAACGTTGTAAACAACTTTGGTTTAATAAGTTTGTGAATAACACCAACGTAAAGAAAAGATGCTTCAACGAAGCGCTCTGACAGTGTCACGAAATAAACGGATTTTTGTACCGAACACCAACCTCATCTAGCACTTAAGTACATAGTAATCACAGGAAGAATAATTTGCCCTAAACGTTCCACATTATTTGCGGATTACAATACTAATAATAGATTAATAGGACACTTTCGACATCTAGTTTAGTTCGTTCAAAATAGATGCCATTAAAGTTCCTTCAAGGATCGATTTTACGCTCGTACGTTAAGAAATAATACTGTTTATATGAAGCATACGGAAAAGTGTTCTTTTAAATAATTAGTATAGGAGGCTATTTTTAGTACTTTGCTTATCTGTACTACAATAATCTCCTTAAGCCAGTCGCCTAAAGTATAGAATTTTGGTGGATTTATTTTAAAAGTTGTATCTGATTAGAGTGTAAAAAATATAATCTTAATTTCAAATTAACACTCAAATTAATAAATTTTACTAAGATAACATCCAATTAGAAGACGGAATGTATTGAAAGTACTCCTTTGTTTCTTAATAGGATGATTGCGTGACCGAATAACAGACACACACACACAAACTTGACGTTTTATTATATATTCTGGTTAAATTTCTTTTAATAAAAATCATAGACAAAAAAAAAGTAATCATGCAAAAGCATGAACTCTCGAAAATATGAACGGAAACAAATTAAAGCTTGAGCGTAAATAATCATAGTATTTACTTTAATACTACTACGATTTGCATGCGTTCGGTTTGATCAATGTTACCATGTGCATGGTTCTATCTGCAGACGAAATAAAAGTTGTAAAATTACATTATAAATATTTAAAAATTTAACAAAATTCTGAGTTTTATTTTTCTTGTTTACTTGCGGCCAAGTATTTTTTTTTGTAATTTAACGCAACAGATCGTTTTTTAAGTAGTGCTGTGATTGAATAATCAATGTATTTTAATATACATTCCATTAACATTAAAACTGATTACACATATTTTTCATATATATTAATATTTTTGGTGCCATATTTTTCTGATAGTCAACATACAATTATATTATATTAAGCCCTTCATACATATAGTGAAAGTAAAATGTAAATTTTCATGTAAAATGACAAAAACTATTTGGGTTAATCTAGGCAGCTGAAAAGAAATAATCTAATAGTTCGTGACGTGTTGAAATAATAGAAATTATATTGTTATGACAAAGTGTTGGCAAATTATTTGCCTCGATGCTTGATTCGATTTGTACAACACGATGGGAGGTCCAAAAGTCCGCGGAATGGAGTTGTAAGGGTTGCATGGTAAATGGGAACTAATTAAAAGTTTATCAGCATTAAGCCGTGATAGCCTAGTGGTCTGTGCGCTCACTTTAGTATCATAGAACGCGAGTGACTTGGGTTCGAACCCCGGTGCCGGAACCACTAAAATTGTTAATATCATCGTGAGGAAACCTGCATGCCTGACAAATGACAAAGAAATTTTTCGAGGATATGTAAAGCCCGCCAACCCGCAATGGAGCAGCGTGGGCCATTCTCGGCACCTACGCTCTCTCAGATATACACAGAGGCTGCTCCTTTACTTTTTTACTTTACTTTAAAAGTATATATGCTATGTTTTAATCCTATCACGGCATTCATTTACGAGTAATAATTCAACAAACAAGTCGATCGGGAAGAAAACTGCAATTATAAACAGTTCTCGATCAAGAAAGTAAAAGCCGATCAGATCATAATGAGTGAGATGGAAGCCTGTTAATGGAACTCACCGTCCAGGTAAAACCTTGTTTAACGTGGTACAGACGTCGCTTGTAAGTCAACAAGCGACGTGGTATAGTTAAACAAGGTCGTGAATCAATTGGAGGACGGGCCCCCACCCTGGACGCTCGATCGACGCCATCACGAAAAATTTAGTATATAAAAGAAACAGCCAATTAATTTTACATTTTAAAGCGGATTGTGACTCGGCTGAGATATGGGTTTATTACTTTGAGCCTGAATCAATCCAAAGCATCCATCCATGCCACAAAAAGAGTACACCACCAAGAAATGTGAGGTGTCAGAATCAGCCAGAAAGATTACGGCTAAAGTTCTTTTTGGGACCGTGAAGGAATTTTACTAATTGATTATTAAGAAACGTCGAAGGATACCACAATCGCCAATAGCCGAGTGGGTTAGGATGCGGACTACGAAATATGACGTCGTAACTTCGAGTCCGCCATTCGACTATTGTCGTGAACCACTACAGATACAAGCTGTAATGCTTAGTTGGAGGGATATTAAAAAAAAAATTAAAAAAAAATTAAAAAAAAATCACCGCCGAGTACTACGCTTTCATATTAGCGAGATTGAAAGAAGCCATGAAGGAAAAAGACGAGGATAACTATTCAAAGTTGGTTTGCTTTTGCTAGACATCGAGCCGTTTCTCGAGAATAAATATAGTAAAGTACTGGCCGCTTGTTTCCTAATTTAAAAAAAAAAGTTAAGGTGAAGAAAATTCAATACGAAAGATTAATAAAAAAAAAAAAAGGCTATTCAACTAATTTTCTACTGACAAAAGACAAAAATTTTTTTTTTAACTGTTACCAAAGTTTTAATCCCGTTCTGCTAAATGTAAAGTCGAATGTATATTATATTGAAAAGAAAAAATTGCTTCGTTATTTTATTTAATTTATAAACCTTCCATTCCGCAGACTTCCCCTCGTACAATCGATTCTAGCGGCAGCGTAATCGATGTCGGTCAATGCTAATTCTATCGTGACCAATTAAGCTGCGGACAGCTAAAATCGATAGTCCCTAAATGTAACAATTCATCGTATTCCAGTCATCGAATCCACCAAGCCAAGGAACTTAAGTTTCAGCCGCGGTTCGTTACTTTTTTTTTTTTTTCGCCTATAGAGCTTTGGTGACGCGTAACGTTCTCTGCTAGTATCGATAGTAGTTGGGTTTGAAAGGACCAACTTTATTGAGGCCCAGATACTTCGCCTGCTCGTCCGACAGTTCGGTCAAGTGCGCGTCGAAAGTGGGCAGGTGGAGACTGGCGACGTACTCGTCCATTTTCTTTGGGAGGAGGTACACGTCCGCCTTGAGGAAGACAATCAGTTTATCTAAGTAAATAGTCTTTCATACACTGCACGACCAGACGAACACGGTCCCCGCCGAGCTTGCAACAGGCCCAGCAGGACCGAATACGTTTAAGTGTCTCACTCACTCATACCACACTGGGCAGACAGGTTTTTATTTATTTGTTTAAGCTTCATGCACAAAGTGGTACACATGGCGGACTTAATGCCTAGAGGCATTCTCTCCCAGTCAACCATTAGGCTAAGCAGAGATGAACACGTAATAGAGGCGATACAGCTAACAGAATAAAACAAGTAAAACGATATAAATATTAAAATATATACTTACACAGATAGGTAGATATATACATACTATGTATATACAAATATAGCATATACATATAGAATAATGGGTTGGTAAAGGCAGTGCCTCTGCTCTCCAACCTCTTCGAGTTTGAAGTTCGGCAGAGTTGGGAGGAATTTCCGCATCAGGCCACGCTTGTTAGCCAGCTGGGTTCATCGCGAACAGCAAGGATTTGGCAATTAGAGAAAAACGACACTGAGTTAAGGGTGTCCCCTTTTTTTTTTTTTATCTTTTATTAAAACCTATGAATAACCATCAATTGCCCTCAACTCACCTTGTACCTGTGCTGCGGTGCGTTGTACAGCTCGATGAGGGCCAGCGCCTGCGTTGCCGCCGTCACCGACACCACGAACGATGGCAGCGACGAGCAACACAGGTTGGCGAGCCTGCCTTCGGCTAGCAGCACTATGCGCTTACCGTTCGCCCAGATTATATGGTCCACCTGGAAATTATATTATTAGAAATAGAAACAAAACTTACCGCCTGATGTGCGATTGCTTTACGCTCGGAACAATTATTACCTGGGCCGAGCTCTAGCTTGGTATCGCTCTGTGTCAGTGTGTGTGACCGACTAGTCGGTCAAGACAATGCGATTGTAAACAAAAAAAAAGTAAAGATCTTCCAGAGCAGCGCAAGTATGCGTACAATATCCCGAATTGTCATTACGTACGTGAAATCTCTAACAACTGTTTTATCGTTAACTACTGCGATTATCATTCCGATTTACGCACTTACATATTGTCAGTATGTTTGTCTTATGGTTATATTCATAAAAACGAAAAATTCTATTTGTCTTAAAATAAAGTGACACGCACTTTCACACCGTCCCGTGTATTCGATGGTCCATAGTCCAAGATGCGTAGAATCTTAGACAAATATGGAAGTTCTGCCACAGACTTGCAGACGAGGATTCCACCGTCAATTACGAGATAAATTTACAGATACATACGTTACGTACGTTGCAGATACGTTTTGAATTCCTTCATGGTTCTCATTCACGGTTTTTGAGGTCATCGGAGAATTTGAAATTAAGAATACCAGTTCATAGCACTAAATTTTTTGACAGATCATTCTCTGTACAAGCTGTCCGTCTATGGAATGCCCTACCGCTATCGGTAAGACGCGCCCAATCCTTACCAGTTTTTAAAAATCAATTCAAGTACTATCTATCTTTGTAACTTCGGTTATTTAGACAGTTCTTTTATATTTGTTGATTTAGTCTATTTATGTATATGTATACATATATAATAGGTATTTATAAAACATGTATGTATTTCTATAATAGGTGTATATTATTTTTTATGTACTGTTTTATTTCTATATCAATTGCTTTTATGCAACTTCCAAGTTCATTTATAACATTCCTGTCCATCCAAAGGTTATCTGGAAGAGATCGCTTTTAGCGATAAGACCGCCCATTGTTCCACCTCTCATGTCTAATTACGTTTTTGTACTATTACATTATTTTCCTCTTTTTTGGTGTGCAATAAAGCGTATTCTAATACATCGGCGTGTTTTTCGAAAACAATAGAAAAAATCGCGAGTCTCACTCAGTCACGTGACATCCGTATACTTCGAAGAGTGATAGTGAGAACCAGAAATATCTTAGTGTACATATTTTTTACATACATACATACATACATTCACGCCTTGTTCCCACAGGGGTAGGTAGAGACAATATTCTTCCACTTGCTACGATCCTGACACACGTCTATCGCTTCTTCCACTTTCATCAATCTTCGCATGCATGCTCGTTGGTTTAGAGCACTCTTGACCTGGTCTTTTTCCAGAACGTCTCCGGTTTGATCGTGAAATGTTCGCCTAGGTCTTCCTCTCCCGACTCTACCATTTACACTCGCCTACAGTTCACGAACTATACACAAACCATCATCAATCGAAGTGTTAGCACAGCGTTGATTACACCTGTTTTGTTATTTGGCTAAATGTCTTGAAACCAATGCCAAAATACATTTAAAAAAGAAACACTCAACTCACCTGGCTACGCACTCGTTCCCACAGCAGGTCGGGCGTGCGCAGCGCGTGCACGTCCACCTCGGTGTTGCTGTGCCCCATGTTGCACACCACGCAGCCGTTCTTCATTCGCTCCATGTGCTCCCGTGTGACGACACCCTTATTTCCGGTCGCCGTTATAACTATGTCCACCTGTCGTATTACCTGTTGAGTATGTACAAATAAATGTAAATAATAATAATAATTGTTTATTTTCTCCCCACAAAACAGACTTAAATATCGGTGTGTTCATAGGATGTGTGAGGAGCTGGTGTCTGAGATAGGCGTAAAAAGCCTGTATTACAGATCACCAGGTCCCCACCCCACGGTAAAAACAAGAGCATTATTTAGTATTAGTGTGGTACTGGTATTTAAACTTAAGGTATAAAGAGCCAACTAATTTAAATATTATTGCATATATTGTGTTAGGAGAAACAGAGATCATTACAGTGGTTCAAATTATAACAAGATGGGAGAGAAAAGATTAATACTATAAAAATAAAAGATATAAGGACGCCTCAGTAAGAATGTAAATATGTTGTGTATGTTTATGTAGTGAAGTGTGAATGTGCGTACCTACACACGTGTTTGTATTAGTGTTTGTTTTGTAAATATAAATAATAAATATATAAATATAAATATATTGAAGATGTGTCGTAGCGATGTAGGACTCTACCTTTCTCCCCGTGAGGGTCGTAAGATGAGACTAAGGGGAATCCTTGACAATGTCATGACAATCACCGGAAGCAAACCCGGCGACAAAAAGATAAAACATTTCGGCTACGCCGAGTCATGCCGAATGGAAATCCATAATCTCTGTCCAGCCCCTATGGAAGAAATCGTGAAAGTCGAATAGAGGCGTGGCGATTAACGGATAACAGGAAATCTACTTCATAGCATTCTTCATAGATGTCTATATATAGGTAAGGCGTCTTAAATAATTATCAGAGGAAGCAGAGGGGCATTAACAAACTGCGTTTTTTTTTTACTTTAGAACTATCTAGCTGTAATTATACATATGTTTTTTTTTACCTCGGTAAGTTTGATAACTCTAAACCCATCCATGGCCGCTTGCAAAGCGCATATCGGATCTATTTCCGTGACGTAGACCTGCAATAGAAATTAAACAGGTAATGCTAATTAGAAGATGCTATCAAGTGTTAGCTTAATAGCATCAGCTAGAATAAGAGTTGCTAAATTAAAAATACGATGTACAAGTCTTGATGTAAGAAAACATGGAGAAAAATTTGTCTTTTTTCAATCAATATGGCGTGTTCAATTTTACTCACAAGCCGAACTTAGTCTTTGTGGCAAAGACTAAGTTCGACTTCGGCGACTGAGTTGCGAATTTTTTCAAAATTTTATATCAGTTTTTTTTTCAGAATACTAGCGATGATATTTAAGTAACATCATTAATATTCCTGTTAACCCTCCAACTAAGCATTACAGCTCGTATCTGTAGTGGTTCATGAAAATAGTCGAATGGCGGTCCCGAACATATGATGTTCGCAGTCCGCACCCTAACCCATTAGGCCATTGGCGCTTCGCTTAAATTCAAGCCCTGGTGTAGAAGTAACTAAAGAACCACACCGTTTTAGCACGAATAAATATATAAAGGATACTTTAGACAGAGGTCTGGTAGATTTGCCAGTGCTTGCAAAGAAAATGGGGAGATAAAAATTTCTTTGGCGATACCTTGTTCGACGGATTTTCTTATCTCAATTATTTTTTATCTTACCTCATCATCAGCCTAGAGGAGAATAAGGTGGATGTGCCATAATCGCCACGCTGGGCATGTGGAACGGCTATCCCAGTTCCGGACACCTCGCACTAAACGCTGCTCTGCCTACCCTCAGACTGCTTCATTTTAGTCTTGTACAATCCCACCATTTATCGGAAGCCATTGCTAATTTCAAATCATTTTTTTTTCGCTTCCATCCTCCGGAACCATCTCTAAAGATTATCCTACACATGTAGAAACTTATACTCTCTCTCTCTCTCTCTTAATAATATTATGGTAATTATTGACGTCCGTACATGGGACTCAACCCACCACACATCCCAGCGCCTTCATCGCCTGGCAGCAACCCTTGCCGACCTCCCCGTAGCCGCACACGAGCGCTTGCTTCCCGCCGAACATCAGATCCGTGCTCCGTTTCAAAGCGTCGATTATGCTCTCTCTGTAACAAGACACGACGCATGGGCGCTCGTTTTCGTTTCAAATTTACCACGTGCTCGACGGCGAAGGAAAACATCGCGAGGAAACCGTGGAGGCTTGTGCGCTTGTGCGATTGATGACGGGACCCTGAACGAATACGAATCATCCGCATTTCTGAATCAATATCTATATATCTGTCTGGAACCTGCATGTCTGTGAAGTAATAAAAAATATTATTTCGAGGATATGTGAAGTCCTCCAACCCGCACTGGAGCAGCGTGGCGAGCCGTTCTCGGCTCCGAAGCCCTCTCAGATACTCGTATTTGAGATGGAGGGCTTTGCCCAGCAGTTGCCACTTACAGGCTGCTACTTTATACCTGTCATGTAGAGTAATGGGCCCTAAATTGGAATACCAGGCGACCCCAATAATAGCTGGACATAGACCTCTCGTAATGAGAGGATTTGCTATTTTCTAGGAGGTAGACTTCTATTCTGCCTACGAGGAGAAAGGTGGGTTTTGTACTCGGCAGAGCCAAGCGGCGGCTTTTGATCATGCTCGACTGGGCCGGCTAGACTGGAGCAGTACCACTGCCTCGCTGAATTCCGGCGTGAATTAGAGGCATCTTGTGCTGTGCATCTGTGAGTGAGGGCCACTCCTCTCACATGGTCGTTTTACTCCTCCCTCATTAGAACAATCGATTATGGGAAACCTGTCTTATAAGAGAGGCCTATGCCCAGCAGTGAACTATTTGCAGCCATTCCATGCACTAGAGATGCTCACCATCACTCATCTCTCAGATTCGGGTTCCTCCAGAGTCTCGTCAATTGATCAGCATGGTGCAACACGTGCAGGTGAGGTTGACATACGAAGAATATCTGCATAACCCCCACTTACACAACTTAGTACCACTTCCTTGTATCTATCATGTATGCGGTGAAACAAACAAAGATTGGCCGGAAAGCGGCATGTTTACAATTATCTTCTAACATAGAAAATCATTTACATTATCTATTATTTATTTTTTTAATTATCAATTAGCGCCATTAATTGCGAACATCGCTCTGCAACATCCGACAAAAGATAGCGAAACGATAAAGTTAATAATTGACTGTTTATATATGCCGACAGTACTACGCATTCTTTTGGTACTGTCCCTACCAACCAGTCGAACACGATGACTGGAAAGGGTACGTATCGTACGTTAGATACGTACCCTTTCCAGTAGAGGCAGCCGTTATATTAAGTCATGATGTAGATCAGGGATTCTCAAAGTGGACCCTTTGGGGTCGATATCGACCCCCATTGGTCCTAATTATTTTGGTAACTAATTTATATCAATAGGAAAAATACTAGAGATTTCTAAGTAATTTGGCTATTTTTTTTTTATGACACGGGGCAAACGAGCAAGCGGTTCACCTTATGGTGAGTGATTACCGTCGCCCGCGTACATCTGCAACACGTTGCGTGTGTTGCCGGTCTTTAAGGGTATTTGGGAGATCCGAGGGAGGATGAGGAAGGGGATGGGGGGGGGGCATTGGCCGCCGGTTACCTCAATCACCGAACGAAACGCAGAGGCACGATGCCTCTACTTCACGCCGGTATTCTACGAGCCCGTGGTACCAACCCGGACGAGCCGGCCCATTCGAGCAGCAGCTGAAACTGCCGGATGGCTCTACCACGTTGAAAAATGCAACTGTAACCTTCTTCCATCGAAGTTGTTTTCAGGTGTCCACGGGCTGCACTAACCATCAGGTGGACTGTTAGCTCGTGTTTCACCTTAATCCGATAAAAAAAAAACTTTCCAAATACTATCTGCAATTGTTAACAGCGAATGACACTAACATTGTATTAAAAAAAAATCCCCCTGAGTTTATTGTCGGTTCTTCTCGGTGGTCATGTTTTGCGAGTCGCTGTGGATTTTAACGTTCGTTTATAAGAGCTTTAAACATTTTTAAATTTAACTAAACTCGACTTTTGATTTTGACTTTGATGTGTTCGCAAATGTCACAGCGTCTTCCTGAAACTGGAGATCACACAGAACGAAGCCCTAGGGCTTCAAATTTCTCGTGGTGCGGTTAGAGTTGTGGAGACTACTGCTGTCCTATATCCGCGAATGCACGCAGATTGACGAAGTCGCACGCTCAGGTGAACCGCTTGCTCGTTTGCCGTCTTTCGCATAAAAAAAACATCTATATGTATATTGCTTCGTGTTTCTCTTACACTTGTGTGTGTACGCGTAATAAACTGTTAACTGTCTCCTATATGCGATTTAATTTGCCATCCGCCATAGAGTCATTAAATGAAATGTGTGTAAAATTTATTCTTGCATCTGACAAATAAAAAAAAATCTATTTCGAAAAATGCCAGATCGATAGTAGGTATTTGGCGACACCATCCCCACCAAATGGAGCATTGAGCGCATTGAGCCAGCACTCAGTGAAAGGTAATCAGCCGTACCGTGAAACACAAACTCCCTGCGGGATATTATTTACCTACCCGCTTAATAAATATCAGGGATCCGCTGCATAAACGTGGAGGACATTAAATGAAAGCACTCGGGTAAAAATAATCAGACGCTCGAGTACCCCCGGGGGCTCCTGAATGGGAGTGAGAGCAAACCCGGCGGCGAGGCACGATTCCTGCCCCATCTTACGGAAAGCCGATGGACTTCTCTCTCTGTCAAATAGAAATTCGTAATATCTCCCTCGCTGCTTATGGGTGATAGGCGTGAGTGCCTAAATCCAAGCGGATGACGTCACAGATTTGATTTAAATTATTAAAAAAATATTTATTGTACAAGTGTAGTAAAAGGTGTAAGAATGAATATAGAAGTACCATTTCTTTTTTCAAATGCCTCGCCTGCACGTGATGGCTGCCCACCCTGCTAGCTAATCTGGTGATCGGACGATGGCAGAAGACGTAGTGATGAGGAGTAGCATCACTGTTGAGAGGTTACCAGTACCGGGACCCTCGCTCACCAACCAGCGTGGTTAAATTGGGCAAAATTTCCAACATATGTGCCGCCTTTTGGTGGAGAGGCCTATTTTTTAAAATAGGCTCATATGGTAGAAGTCGGTGAAGGTTTAATTTTTTTACGTCCGGAGACCTTTTAGGCACTAATTGACATGAAGAAAGAAAGAAAGAAAAAAACTACTTATGCACGGCACACACACACAGCAGGATACTCTTTAAAGATAGAAAAGGGTATTGAAGTCAAATATTTTTTATTTAAGCTTCTTTTAAGCTCTTATGAACGTCAAAATCTACACCGGTTCGCGAAACATAACCTTCTCATAGAAGAACCGGCAAGAAACTCGAAGGTTTTTTTAACGTCATATTGTAATTTATAATTTACAATGACAATCAAAAGTTTTTTTTTAAATGTCTATTTTAACAATATATTGATTTCATAGTGTTAAATTTTTGTTATTATATTATCTGTAGTCAGGAGACCTGCGTTTGCCGAGTAAGAGCTATTTCCACACATTTTTTTTTTTAATTTAAAATACTTTATTGCATACACCCCAATTTGAGGTTACAAAGGGCGGACTTAATGCCTATTGGCATTCTCTCCCAGTCAATGGGTTGGTGAGATAGCCGTAGCAGGTGTATTCATTTATTAAATTAATTAAGTAATAAAATGATTTTAAAATAACTATAAACAAATATAAATAGATATAATAAAATTAATGAATAAAAATATGATACAATGTAAATAATATACATAATAATATACTATTACATATGTAGATAGATAAATAAACATAAATAAGAAACACAATAATAACTAAATAAGTCCATTTAAATTTCAATAATGTTGTTTAACAAATTTTTTAAAATTTTTGTCCGCGATGTATTGATCTATTTTATAGTGAGATTGTTTTCAACAAAGTTTCATATTTAAACGTGGTAGAGCCAAGCGGCGGCATTTGCCGCTGCTCGAATGGGCCGGCTCGACCAGATTGGTACCACGGCCTCGCAGAATACCGGCGTTAAGTAGAGGCATCTTGTGCTTCTGCGTTTCGTTCGGTGAGTGAGGTAACCGGAGGTCCACACCCTCTTCCCATCCCCTTCCCTTCCTCATCCTCCCTTCCATCTCCCAAATATCATTAAAGGCCGGCAACGCACCTGCAGCACCTCTGGTGTTGCGGATGTATGTACCCACATATGATTCACCTGACGGTAATCACTTGCCATCAGGTGAATCGCTAGCTTGCTCGTTCGCCCCGTGTCATAAAAAAAATCAAATTAAAATTGAGAAAACAGCATGAAGAAATAAAAAAATAAAATGGTTGTGCAATATGATGCAACAGACCGCAAAAAGAGAACGACTGTAATTAAAAAACGAAAAAATAAAATAAAACTATCTTAACGAATGAAGACTTTTTACAACTTGTAACGCGTTTATGTTACAATATATGTGTTGCAGCGACCGTTGTCCATGCTCGGCGCTAATCTTCACAGAGAGCGGGCCTGGGCAGGGACGGCGGGGCCCGGGCGGGGGACATCCCTCAGCCACCACTCACCGGCAAGAGTACAGGTTGTCGAACTTGGTCTTGGTGACGGAATCGTTGACGTTCATGGCGGGCACGCACAGTTTGCCCGCTTTGCTCAGTTGGTACAGGCGATGCACTCCGGTCACGCTCTCCTCCACGATGCCTGCGGGGGGATGATAACGCATTTATGAAAACAGATCGCAGACACAGTCTTCATCTTCTTTTTTTTTTCTTTTATTTATTGGGGCCCCCAGCGTTTCCTATAATTGACATCTACTTCTAATCAAAATATCATTTAACTCATTTTATCATTTTTGCTGCATCTGATGTTGGTTCTGCTGGTATACTTAAAAGGTCCCTTGATCATATTTGTTTATATTAAATCTCGGCTCCAATTCGTCTAAATTCTTCTCTCGCCTCCTTTTCTCTCTTTTTCTTTTAGGAAATGTACACACATAGGACCTAAGATGAAACATTAGCCCATATTCACCATGGTGGGGAGGCGATTTGGAGTCGACATATTCGGATGGAATCCCTAGATCCCTGCGTACATATGGTCGCCAGAGTATCAGTGAAATCATTAGCTAAATTCCTTCCCCCCTTCGCCCCTTCCCCTTTACATCCGAAGATAAAAGCATGCGAAGTTTGACTCGAGGAAAAAGTTGTGTTACTTTACGCGCCAACATTGCATTAGCAGTCGTCGCGTCCATTAGCTAAATATTGTTTAGTGTTTAATAATTAAAGCCGTGATAGCCTAGAGCTACCTGGGTTCGATTCCCGGCGACCGGGACCACTAAAATGTTAATAGCAATTTTAAGTGCTGTACTTACCACGTGCTCGACGGTGGAGGAATACATCGTGAGGAAACCTGCATGTCCGAGACACCTTCCGAGCTCCAAAACCCTCTCAGAGATTTGACAAGGGAGCCTTTGGCCAGCAGACAGGTTCAATCCCCTGTGCCGGCATTGCTAAAATTGGTGGCAAAATGTAGCAATTTTAGGTGCTCGACGGTAAAGGAAACGTCGCAACCATGCCAGGCCTAAATTAGCCAGGGCAGCAGCAGTCTAAACCACCAGGAACGTCTGGTACTGCGATAACGATTAGCCCCAGCGATAAGAGAGGCCATTGTTCAGTAGTCGAAGGCTCAAAGACTACTGACGGTGGCGACATCTGTTATTCTATCCACAGACAAGCTGCTTCCATTGTTACGGACTTCAGGTCCTAGTCCCAGAAATCATTTATTATTATTTCTCAGAACTACTACAGGTTTCCTCACGATGTCTTGCTTAGCACGCTACCACGTACAAACTGGGTACGTGGTAGCGCCAAGCGGCTTCTTCCGCTACTGCTCGAATGGGCCGGCTAGACCGGTGGTCCCACCAACACGATCTTGCAGTATACCCGGCTCGGAGTAGAGGCATATTGTGCTTCTGCGTTTCGTTCGGTGAGTCAGAGGAACTGCAGGTCAACTCCTACCTTCCTGTCCCCTTTTCCCATTCCCAAATATCCTTAAAGGCCGGCAACACACCTCCAGCTCCTCTGGTGTTGCAGATGCAATAGGCATAGGTAATCACTTACCATTAGGCTAGCCGCTTGTTCGTGTGCCCCCTTTCCATATTCCCATTACCAATTCTATTATTGCCAGAGTTAGCAATAGAACCCAAGTCTCTCGCGTACATTGTACGTATAAAAATACTAACTTCTTCCTCGGCTTCCTCAACTCTTTCTATCTCACTCTTTTTCTGCACATGCCTAGCCTATGTACACCTCATCGGGTTACAAGAGATATCCATACTGAATTTCATCAAAATCTGTTAAGCCATTTATGCGTGATTTAATGACAAATATCCATAGATTATTCATACCCTGGATTAGATTAGCTTACCCTTAATCTGTTTGAAGGCAGTTGCATGCTTCTTCAGCATGAGATGTGTAGCATCCCCTCCATCATCAAGGATCATATTGGGCTGCCAGGTAGCGGTGGGGGTGCAGCACTGGTCTATGCACCACCAGAACGCCTCCTCACTTTGGCCACGCCATGCGAATATTGCGAAACCTTGAAAATTGCACAATTCTTTTAGTTATGATGCCTTATTGTTACACGCGAACCCCGAATGGTGGCCCATCAACATAATCTACCATCCTATATCTTCTCGTGGGCGAAAAATATTGCGGAATCTAATAGATAATACCCATAACAAATATCGTTTCTTCATCTTCATCATCATCATCACCAAGTTAGTCACAGCTGGATATAGGTTCTCCCAACGAGAGTATTTGTCATGAACGCAGTCCTTTGCACACGGGTTTGCAAACACAGTCCCAGGTGCCTCGCACCTTGTCGCAGTCTCGCCTGTTGGGACTATCTGAGTTTTTTTTTTATTTGAACAATTTAGCTAACCCTCCACCAGATGGTAAGTGGCTACTGTCTATGGAAGCCTGCAAACAACTTCAATCCAAGGTTACAGATGCGCTGTCACCCCTTTGGACCAAGGTGGAATTCCTCACAGGCCGTGATTGTGCTGGCTCTCTATTATCTACCTTTCAAACCGGAAAAGAACAGGAGTTGCACTGACGTTATGCGGCGTAAATTGGTAAGAGAGTGGTGCCTACCCAGACGACTCCTGGGCAGAGAAGGAGTCTACCACGAAGTAAATCAACCGCCATACGTCATTAGTCAGCCGTAGAAGGTATGAGGAGTTTACAAACTTTGCCTCCCCTTCCGGTCGGTGCTGTAAGAGTAGTCTATGGGAAAAGACATGATATCGTTGTCCACGAAAGCACCAACAGGAGCCTGCACATGGTTTGCCCATAATCGACACGCTGGGCTAGTAGGTTGGTCATCGCAGTGCCGGCACTGGTGATGCTGCTTCCCATGACTAGTCTGTGGAATTTGCGTTTGGCAATTTTTGATGGAACTACCAACATCATTATAATGTTTTAATGCATATTTATTAATATATTGTTTGGAGACTTTCTATTATTATATATTTTTTTTGATTTGCACCTGACAACTATTTTTCAGAATGACAATGGTTGACTGATACAGAATACCACTTGGCATTAAGTCCGCCTATTGTTACCTTTAGCTTAAGATCAACAGTAAAGAATAAATGAAATAAATAAAATAAACTACTAACGATGAAGACTGAAGAGGGTTCTGTATGAAGTCCTATTACTAAGTACATACATACATAGATATACAGTGTGGTTATGCTGGACCTTAACCTTAATAACCTTAGAATGGCAAAGGAACTAACAGTCAACCTATAAGTGGCTGCTGCAGAAAATGGACAACGGCAAACCACTTGAAAGAACATTACATAAGTATTTCTATATTCTTCACGACATAGGCATCGGTACGTACCCGCATGGGCCAGGGCTGCCGCAACTTCATTCTGGGTGCTGTAGATGTTGCAAGCCGCCCAACGGACAGTGGCGCCCAACGCAGCTAGCGTCTCGATCAGCACCGCCGTCTGCGCGTTGATGTGAGTGCACCCGACTATCTGTGGAAGTGAAATTTATACCGCGCCGTAAGTAAAATTACTAGTTTACTTGAAAACAGGCCTTTGGACAACTGTCTCACATCGGTAGTGACTGTTTTCACTTAGGCGAGAGTGCGGAAGACGTGAATAGTCCGGCATGCTGTTTCAGTATGATACTTATGATATAACTCAATATTTAATCATACATTGCATTCATTCACAAAGAATCTTAAAATAAATACTATTTTTTTACAGAAGATTATATTTTGCCCCCTGCAAACGAGCGTGCGGCTCACCTGACGGTAAGTGATCACCGACGCCAACGAACATCCACAACACCAGAGGAGCTACAGATGCGCTGTCGGCCTTTAAGGAAGGAATGGGCTCTTTTCTTGAAGGTCCGTAAGTCGTAACTGTTCGGAAATACCGCTGACGACAGCTGATTCCATAAAGTCGAAGTGCGTGGCAGAAAACTCCAAGTAGAACGCACTGTGGTGGAATGCCAACCATGTAGGTGGTATTGATGGAACATGTAATTCTGTCGCGATGTATGATGATGAAACTCAGCGGCTAGGATCAATCCGAACAGTTCCTCAGAACATTCCCCGTGGTAAAGATATATAAATATATTACAGCAGGCAGTTGTATATATTACACACTGCATTAAAAACTCACAAAGCAGTACCACTTGATATTAACACAAAATCTAAACGTAGGAAATATATTGTCGCAAACACTGCCCCCGTAAAAACGGTATTTACAAGCATGCAGTATAAGAAACGTTCTGCTTTTTGTTTATAATAAAATTAACAAGGAAATCGATATACACTCTAAATCTCATCGTGACTGCAAAGCTGTATTAACATAATGGCTAAAAACATCAACGTATGATGAAATGGAGAAACTCTTGGAATACGTGAAGTAATTTGGAAAGCACTAACACACATATTCCTTCACGCACGCACACACACCCACGCAAACACAAACAAACAAACACACTCACACACACAGAGAGAGAGAGAGAGAGAGAGAGAGAGACACTCACATATACACATGCAAACTAACTCTGCACGCATGTTACTTGATAATTAATATTTTGGTAAATATACATAATATATTTCGTTAATTTAAGATATGGAAGAGCGGCGTCTCCTGGCACAGGCATTTATTTGCTTAAAAGTAGTCTCCAGATAATAGTTTATTATAATATATGTATTCTCTGTGTTTACGTAAATAAATATATTTTTATTTTATTTATTTATTTTATATGTATACTGTTCGACATTAATCCCGTATCGGGTACAGTAATGTAACATCTAATATTTTTATAACAAGAGTTAGTCTTATAAGTTATAATTTTGTTTTTAAATTTTAATCCATTTTGTATACATTTCGATAGGTATATACTTTAATAACCTGTATAGATACATGTTCATACTAACATAAAACGTGCTCAGCGTTGAAGGTAGAGCTGAGGCAACCTGCATGCTTGTGAAGTGAAAATATTACCAAGCACTGGAGCAGCTCTACGGCTCTCTAAACTCTGTCATCTTCATCTGCCAAAAAGAGGCACCTTCCCAACAGGGGGATAAACAGCTATGGTCGTACCTTCGCATCCTTCAGCGGCTTGTCGTCCTTAGCGCGAGATCGCAGCGCCATGATGCCCGGCATCTCCTGCTCCGCTATCTCTATCTCCCTGCGCCCGAAGGCGTGCTGCTCCACGTTGCGCACGCAGTACGGTGGATTGGTCTGCCCGCCGGCAATGGCCTTCTCGTGAGGCTGCACGCCCTCCTCCTCGTCCGATGACGACCCTGCGAATGGTAACAATTATGGAGAAATATGAAAACGACGTTGTGTATTGGAGATTATGCTCTTCTTTTTTGTGGGATGCTGAACGAATACGAATCATCCGGATTTCTGAATCAATATCTATATCTATATATCTGTCTGTTTGTTTTGCCTGTTCGGTACAAATGACGGTGAAGGAAAAGGAAGGAAGTAAGGAAAACATAGTGAGGGAACCTGCGTGTCTGAGAAATAATAAAAAATATTATTTCGAGGACATCTGAAAGAGAAGCGTGGCCGGAAGGAGCGATGTTTCAAGATTAAAATCGGGACAAGGTCATCGGGAAGTTATTTTAAAATCAATTGAAAAATTTGTACCGAACAGACAAACGGACAGACAGATAGACAGACAAGAAAGCTCCTTAATAGAAGCGTGGTCAGAAATAAAATCTGAACGAGTTCTCGCGTTGTCACAGCCAAGGGGCTCATAAGCCGAGGCTTGATCACCCACTGTGACACTAGGAACCTTTAGGGCGACACATTTTATGATTCAAACATTACCTTTTAAAAGCAGGACAGATGGATGGACAGACAGCGTAGACCTAAGAAACAGGGACCCAAAAAAAAATCGGGACGCATCACCGCACAACCATAGCCGAAAAAATTATTTATTTGTGTGTTGCAAAAACATCGGTCTCGGTTGGGATTCGAACCCAGGGCCCATTGCTTACACACTCCGTAAGTCGTTCTTTAACGGTATGTTTATTTGTAGATCTTCCACGTGCTTGACAGTGAAGGAAAACACAGCGTGGAAGTCTACACTACTGAGAAATAAAACCACCTAACAAAAGGGCAACATTCCTTTTCCTATACTTTAAGCGAGCAATTCTTGTATATATGTAACAGATTTCTCGGTAATGGCTCTAACAAATTAGATGAAATTTTGTATTAGCCCAGAGAAAATTCGTATTCACACAAATAATATAAATATATTTTTTCCAACGCCATCTCATAGATTCTCATAACTCAAGCAGCTCCAAGTAATGAAAGTGAAAGACAAATTCATTATTATACGCCCACACTATTTATGACGAGTATAGAATTCCTTTTGACGTCATTAACACCCACTCGTAAATCGCATTTAAATAATAGGAATCTTATATAAGTGCTCCAAAAAACGTGACCACATTCTAGAATAATAAATATATCAAGTAATATTAAAGCTAGGAAGATTAGTTAAGTTTAAACTTAATAGAAGCGTGGTAAGAAATAAAATCTGAACGAGTTCTCGCGTTGTCACAGCCAAGGGGCTCATAAGCCGAGGCTTGATCACCCACTGTGACACTAGGAACCTTTAGGGCGACACATTTTATGATTCAAACATTACCTTTTAAAAGCAGGACAGATGGATGGACAGACAGCGTAGACCTAAGAAACAGGGACCCAAAAAAAAATCGGGACGCATCACCGCACAACCATAGCCGAAAAAATTATTTATTTGTGTGTTGCAAAAACATCGGTCTCGGTTGGGATTCGAACCCAGGGCCCATTGCTTACACACTCCGTAAGTCGTTCTTTAACGGTATGTTTATTTGTAGATCTTCCACGTGCTTGACAGTGAAGGAAAACACAGCGTGGAAGTCTACACTACTGAGAAATAAAACCACCTAACAAAAGGGCAACATTCCTTTTCCTATACTTTAAGCGAGCAATTCTTGTATATATGTAACAGACTTCTCGGTAACGGCTCTAACAAATTAGATGAAATTTTGTATTAGCCCAGAGAAAATTCGTATTCACACAAATAATATAAATATATTTTTTCCAACGCCATCTCATAGATTCTCATAACTCAAGCAGCTCCAAGTAATGAAAGTGAAAGACAAATTCATTATTATACGCCCACACTATTTATGACGAGTATAGAATTCCTTTTGACGTCATTAACACCCACTCGTAAATCGCATTTAAATAATAGGAATCTTATATAAGTGCTCCAAAAAACGTGACCACATTCTAGAATAATAAATATATCAAGTAATATTAAAGCTAGGAAGATTAGTTAAGTTAAAACTTTAAATGTAACCTACCGCGATATTTAACACATCAACCGTTAGATCTTTGAACTTTTGTATCTATCTATTACCAGTCTTTTAAAGACCCTCTTCCAAAAATCTGATAAAGCTTGAAAACATTTCATAGGCCTATGCCCATACTCGCCATGCTGGAAAGACAGGCCGTGCGATACCGCGGTGCTGAGGCGTGCAAAGGTTTTAGGTAAAAGGAAAGCACGTGTGTTAGAAAAACTTAGTAGCCCTTTCTTAAAAAAATATCAGGGTCGCAGACACTGCCTTTTTGGCTACATGCAATGCACGCCATCAACGCGCTGTAGCCTCGCTGTCACGTTATCGGATTTCGTCGATCGTTAGCATAAGCTCTGCTTATATTTTGGATTTGGAACATGGAAGTCGGCCAAAATGCTATAATTAAAGCGTGCTAAAATCACTCGAATCGTTTTCGACTACAACGACCTTAATAGCCATCATTGTTCACCGGACGTTGTTGTTGTGTTCGATATATTTTCTACTAGGAAGACGTCAAATCATTAAATTGAAGCAAAATGTTTCTTCTGTAATAACAAATAAGTTCGTTTTACGTATGTTTGTATAAACGGATTTAACTTAAAAGCAAATTCTCCGCGAATTTTGATAGAAGCTTTTGTCTAAATGTTTCTCGTGAATCCAGTATCGCTATATGCTATATTTTAGAACGAACGTGAAAGTTTGTGTGTTTGTAGATAAATCGCGCTTAAAGGACTGAACGAAATTTGGCAGAGATGTCAATTATGCCGTGAAATAAGATATCGGATACTTTTAACAGTTCTATTGTGACAAAAATTATGAGTATTCCGGCGAAACTGTCCACCCCCAAGTTCCATTAAATATTTTTATGCGCTTCATAACAATCGAGATATCTATCTAAAACGGCTTTGCTACTGCCAGCCACGGTAGATAAAACCAACATATATAAAATAATATGTTTGTAACCGTCCATCCAGATAGTCCTTCATGAAAGATGTCCCTATGTATATACATTATTTCATGGAGGTGTATAAAATGTCTACTGAACCACGGGAACATATATAAATCCTTTTACACGTCAACTTGTTCTGAATTCGATTCGTCGTGAATCGACAACAAAGTTTAAGAGAAACAACAAATGGGTACTTGAACCCCTATTTTCACATCCTCAGGGATTGAAAATATTCTTCCATAATATAAATCATCCAGTTCCATTCATCATTCATTTATATCATTCAGGAACCGTCCTGGAGATACACCCTATTCAATAAAGAAAAATGATAATCTGATTTGATATTTGACAAACGAAATTAACTTTCTTACGTCGATGAATAAAGAAATTTCATTCATTTCATTTCATTCATTCATTCGGATGGATTCGGTATTAGTTGGTAGCCTCGTCTGTTAGTGTGTATGGGGGAACATACCTACGTTTTATCCAAATGTTATTCTTATTAAAAAGTTGTGTGTTGAGCTATATTATTGTAAAAATTACAATTACTTATATGTATAAATTATCATAACAATACTTGAAAATTAAAGCACTTACAAAAATCGCTCTTCCCGGATATGATGGAGTGTCGCTTTTGCAATGTCACATTATCTTCTGTCGTTGCGTTCTTCAAGATTCCAGAAGATGCCATTTATAACGATTTAATTTATTGTCTATGTTTCGGATAATAATTTATAATCTGTGGTATTATAGTTACATAGTACTGAATTATGAAAGTCTGAGAGATGTGCAAAATTTTTAGGTAATTTTAACATATAATTTAAAAAAATAAAACGCGTACAATTTATAACGATATCATACGAATAACGTTTTGTGCTCGTTTACTTAGTACCAGCTTTTGCCAGCGATTTCGACAGCGTGGAAATTATATACAGAAAAAAAAATAAAAAGTACCCCACTATCCTTAGGTTCAAGGTTAGCTGTAAAAACGTAACAGACAGACAGGAGATACTTCATCATTTATAATATTAGTACGAATGAAGCTACACATATAACGGAAACGTTGAACGCTAATAAGAATACGTTTGTTAGATCACGGATACGACTTCGAAATTAATTACGTGATAGATGTTGAAAATCATATCGTATAAAGTACCCACTGCTGGGAAACGGCCTCCTTCTCAGATAACTGAGAGGATGTAGCAGCCTGGAAGGTCCCACCACGCGGCTCCAGTGCAGGTTGGCGGGGTTCTCAAATCCTCGATATAATATTT
The DNA here is from genome assembly GCA_029286595.1 of Bhutanitis thaidina. Lineage (NCBI taxonomy): Eukaryota > Metazoa > Arthropoda > Insecta > Lepidoptera > Papilionidae > Bhutanitis > Bhutanitis thaidina. Next base: position 4,277,763 of record JAGSMS010000021.1, on the reverse strand, counting down.
TTTACTATTTCTCATTTCCTCACGATGTTTTCCTTCACCGCCGAGCACGTGGTAAATACAGCACTTAAAATTGCTATCAACAATTTTAGTGGGGCCGACCGCCGGGGATCGAACCCAGGTCGCTCGTGCTCTGTGAAACTAAAGTGAGCGCCCTGACCACTAGGCTACCACGGCTATTTACGATGGATGTGTAAATTATGTAAATATACATCTAATTATGTATTTTTATATATATATAATCCTAAGTTTAGGACGGTATGAAGTGTGATTATTTTTAAAAAAAACACGATTTTACTGCAATGAATCTTTCTTTCTTATTTTCAAGTCTCGAAGCTCCCTCCCCTCTTCTCCTCTTTAAGGTAACAGTTTTTGAAACTTTTGCCCAGTTTCAAAGTCAGTTGTTTAGATAATTCGCAAAAATAATGTACAAATAATCTGTCTTAAGCGATGTTGCAGACTATCGCGCAGAGAAACACCGAGCATAGCCCTTTCCATAGCGCGCTGAGCAACTTTGAGCTTCCTCATACGGGCTGCGGTGAAGGACCAAGTGATAATATCCGCAGCAGAACTTAGGTAACCGACATAGCCGTAAAGATCAGCAAGCTGAAGTGGCAATGGGCCGGCCACAAAGCTCGCAGAACTGACAACCGCTGGGGAAAAAAGGTTCTCGAGTGGCAGCCACGTACAGGCAAACGCAGTGTAGGACGACCCCCCAAAAGATGGGAGTGACGACCTGCGCAGTGTTGCGATTGCAGTGACTCTAACGATTTGGATGGAATTTATTATTTCGTGAATGTTTCAATTTCCAAGTTTATTTAGATAACTGTTATCCCTTAGAATTTTTCACACAAATTTTAAAAATTTTGAGCTATACGCTACTCAACAGCATATTGCACTATTATTAGAAATATATTATTTTTGCACGTGATCAAGCCAAGCAGTGGCTTTTGCTGCTGCTCGAATGGGCCGGCTCGACCGGGGTTGTACCGCGACCTTCACATATCAATGGCATAAACAAGCAATGTGTACTTTTATGAGGTTTATATGAATATCCATGACCTTGATGACGCTGACTACTTCGACTACTTTCAAATACTGTCAGTAGTTGTCAACTGTACTGGAGAATTTATAGTGCCGCAATTGAATGCGCACATCCCCATTCAGACTGACGACCCCCCCACAGGATGGAGTGACGACCTGCGCAGTATTGCGGGAAGTCGATGGATGCAGGTGGCACAGGACCGAGCTTCGTGGCGATCTTTGGGGGAGGCCTATGTTCAGCAGTGGACTTCTAATAGGCTGAAATGATGATGATGATGATGAAGCGATGTTTCCTTGCCTGATATGCTACTAGTGCAAATACTTCGAATAGCAGCCATAAAAAAGGCAAGATAGAAAGAACTAAGCTATCTGAATCCCTCACTCCATATTGTCCAGTGGATGTCCAGAAGCAGATTTTAGACGATCCTTATAACGAGGATTATAGGAATCAACTGCAAAGTAATTTTAGGCTATTAATTATTTTGTCAAGATACAAAATATACATAGGTAGATGTATGTATGTGCAGAGATGTTCTTCTTCCACTTGCTACGGTCCTGACATACGTCTTTCGGTTCTTCCACTTTCATCAATCTTCGCATGCATGCTCGTTGGTTTAGAGTACTCTTGACCTGCTATTTTTTTAGAACGTCTCCGATTTGATCGTGAAATGTTCGCCTAGGTCTTCCTCTCCCGACTCTACCATTTACACTCGCCTCATATATTTGTTTCGTCAACCTACTTTCATTCATCCTCTCCACATGTCCAAACCATAGGTAGATGTAGGTACCACAAATGGTAAACTCATGTGCACGTGGTTCATAATGACCGAGTGATTGCAGAATAACTAACCAAATTTTTCAAACATTACAAAGTTCACATACAGACAGATTGCATAGCATATCCATCGCGGGGACACAAGAGGAAATAAGTGCAATTACCCACCCAACACCACTTGAGCTCCGAAACTGTCTCAACTAAAAACAAACCTGGGCCAGTAACATAAATCTAGACCCTAATTCCTATTCCGGTTCAGAGCGTATGGCAGGAATACAGACAATTGCCTTATTTTTATAGAGGAAAGCATTTTTAGAATTCTATCACAACGCAGGGTATTGCGAGTGTAAAATATGACAGAGGCACTCATGCGTTCGATTTTACCTTCATTATTATCGTATTAATTCGTTGTGAATTAAAATCTTTAAGTTGTACTCACCGAATATTATAATTTAAAATACATACAAGAAAGATATTCGTATCGGTTTGCAGTCGAATTTAGTACAGATTTTATTATTTCATAATATAAGTTTTTAGTATTCTCGCAAGAACATATTGTTTTTACGCAATAGGACATTAATAGACATGTAATAGACCTTCTTCGTTCTATGTTTAGCACTAATTAAACAATAAAAGCGTTATAACGTTGATTACATGATTTTTTTTTTATGGAATTCGTAAAAAAAAATTATCTTTCGCATGTCCATGAAACGTGAAACATGAAACGGTTACATAGGAAATTGTTAGCTGTATGCTTATACAATAGGGAAGTGTTATTAAGAAGGCAATATGGAAGCGGTCGCCGGTCGGAATTCCACGAACCGGCAACGAATCAATAGAAAATCCGCAATGTCACATATATGCACATCACTAAACACACAGATTATAAACTTTAAAAAGTATTTATATACACAAACGCGTGAGTTAGATATACAAACAACTGTCACTCGCTGGCACTCAATCGACACAGGTAAGGCATAACCACTCTATAAACACGTATCACTAAACAAGTGCAATACAGATAAAAAATATTCACTAGCGTTTTGTTGGTGTCCTTGACTCAGTTTTGAATTTCTTTTAAAAAAAATACGTGCAGCACTCGCGTATCGCGAGTCGAAAGTGTGGCCGGCCAGTTCTTGTGTGCCGCTATATCGCTTACGGCTAGTAGAATATGGAGTAAGCTGCGTCTAATACTTTTCTTTAATAAATTGATTTTTGATAAAAAAAAAACGTCCATATAGTATTTTTCTGATTGATACCTAATGTTTTTAATGAGCGATTTCCTTTCCACATTTCATCCTGTGCGTGTCGTAAGAGAAGACTGTCGTTCGTTCGTTCAAAACCCTTGAACGAACTCATGGCGTCTGATAGCCAGAAATGCTCACTCATAAAAAGTCATAACGAAAATAAATAGACACATGTCGGGCAACGTCTAATGTGCGTGACGTCTGGCTCCAAAGCGTAGCCACGTTTTAACCAAATCCGCCTAAAGAAAAAGTTAACAAAGGCAGGTGCGGAAGTAGTCCAAAACGAAGTGTGAGCACCATGAGAGCACCATTTCAAGCGTGGTAGAGCCAAGCGGCGGCTTTAGCTGCTGCTCGAATGGGCCGGCTCGACCGGATTGGTACCTCGGCCTCGCAGAATACCTACTTATAGGTGGACGGTTAGCTAGTATTTCACCACAATCAAATAAAAAAAATGTATAAAAAAACCAAACAAATTGAATTTAGCCTAAGAGTAATATTTAAAGTGTAAATGGTAGAGTCGGGAGAGGAAGACCTAGGCGAACATTTCACGATCAAATCGGAGACGTTCTGAAAAAAGGTCAGATCAAGAGTACTCTAAGCCAATGAGCATGCATGCGAAGATTGATGAAAGTGGAAGAAGCGAAAGACGTACGGCCGTCAGGACCGTAGCAAGTGGAAGAAGATTGTCTCTGCCTATCCCGTTGGGAACAGGCGTGAATATATATACATAGTAATATTTACAGTAATCGAAAACTATTATAAGATAAATTGTGTTTTTATGTAAATAATTGGTTTTAAAAAAACATTTTATACTAATTTTAATTTTATCTTTCAGTTACCACCCATTATCCCGGGGGAACTGAGGTGTTTGACGTCAAGGTCACAATTCACCCGGAAGCTTTAAATTATTAAAGTTTGGTCTCTACGAGCCGACCGGGCAAAGTTAAGTCGAACTCTAGCAGTGGTATAATTGGCATTAAAGTGATAATCACCAATGATTTTAGTCTAATGTACGAAGTATTTTGTGTCACGTCATCGAAAAAATAAAACTTGTCATTCGCACTAAATCAATTGGATGAACACTTTAAATTTTACGAGCGTTTTTCAGTAAACGTGATAAGCTTTAAAAAGTGCGATCTGTCACGTCGCCGCTGTCCAATGCTGTGTAGAATTTTATGTGGCTTATTGAGACCATTAGACCAGGTAACGAATTCAACACTTTCATGCAATTGAATTCAATTGAACGATCTTTCTGTTCATACATTTATACATACATAACTCTCACTCACGAGCGTATACTGAATACAATTTTCTAATTGAATTGGGGTGAAAAACGAGCTGAGTGAGTGAGTGAGTTCAAACTGATGGCAAGTGACTACTGCAAAGTTAAATCGAAGATGGTTACAGATGCATTTTGACCCGCGAGAACTAAGATGGAATGCCAAATAGCCAGTCAGTATACCGGCCCTCTATCATACAGGTACGCATCAGTAATTGCACCGCTGTTTGACGAAAGGAATGGGTACGAGTGTGGTACTTGCCCAGACGACTCCTAGGTAGAGAGACAGACCTACCATCTGTAGTAAAGTAGCAGCCCACTGGAGGGCAAACGACTCCTTCTCGAACATCTGAGAGGGTTTGGAAGTCAGAAAGAGCCCGCCACGCTGCTCCAGTGCGGTTCGCGGACTTCACATATCCTCGAAATAATATTATTTTAAATTATTTCTCAGACATGCTGGTTTCCTCACGATGTGTTCCTTCACCGCCGAGCACGTTGGTAAATACAGCACTTAAAATTGTTATTAACAATTTCAGTGATGCTGGCACCGGGGATCGAATCCAGGCCGCACGCGCTCTATGAAATTTAAGTGAGCGCCCTGACCATTTTTACCACGGCTACCATCTGTCATCATCATCATCATCATTTCAGCCTATCAGAAGTCCACTGCTGAACATAGGCCTCCCCCAAGATTCCCTCGAAGCTCGGTCCTGAGCCACCTGCATACCTACCTACCATCTGTACCTAAATATAAATATCCTTTAGTCTTTCCAACCTAGTTATCACCATAGCTTATTTGAAACGCAACGTGACAGGCTGTGAGCCCAGTGCCATCTTAGGCCGGTATTATAAAACGTCACTCAGTCATGAATCTAGTTTTAAAACTGTTTTCAAGCAGAGTTTGTATTTTTGGACGTCATTTAAAACGATATTCGTTAATCAGCACTCAGCTGAGTAATTACTTATTTCTGGACGATATTTATGCAGAATTCATTAACCAAGCTAAGTTTGAATCTCAGTTCACATAAATACGGTCAAAACCACTCTTGATATGAGATTAGACGCTTTTATTTTATGTTTTTTTGTGTGATTTTGGATTTCTATCTTTCTAATAAATAACTTCTCTTCTCTATATGAACGTTTTTGACGATTTGGACTGTTACAGTAATCTATTTCACTTGGGCAACATTAGTCGGAGACATGTAGATATACCAAGACGATGATTGCGGGCCATAGGAGTTGAACATAGAAAATTTCAGTGTGTTATCGATTTTCTCAGGAAACCGTTTCCGTTTCGAAATATTATATTACCGCTGATTGTGCTCAACATACAAAAATTAAACAGACGTGATAATAGGTATAATATATCAATGTGATATAAGATTATATAAAATGATGATGATATAGGTAATATTCTCTTTACATCAAAACAAATATTTTTGAATTGACGGCATAAAAAAAAAGAACAAAAATAAAGTGAATAATAACACACTGTTCTCCTTTGCCCGTACGTTTGTCTTCTTGTAACAGCACATCTCACCTCATATTACGAATGACGAAATATTAAATAAAATTTCAATTAAAATTCGTTCTGTAATAAGGTGCTTGAGCTTTGATGTGAACTCAAAACTAGTCTGGGTTAAATAGAGTTCAATTACTGCTTGAGTCGGCTTCCTTAATACGGACCTTCGTGCCCAAGCCAACGTTAATAAAGGTAGGTACTAAGTTTCGAAAAATCATTGGTACGTGTTCTCCGCATAGTTGATAGAACTCTAGTCTCCACAGTCGTAGGCAGATCTCTTTGCCCTAGCTGTGGGGTCTCCTAACCCTAGCTCTGGGGTCCCTAACCCTAGCGGTGACCCGTAACTATGTTACTTCAAAATATTGTCTATCATATTATCTAGATAATATTTTCAGTCGAAAATATTTCAAACGTAATAAGGACTTATTACGGTAGGAGTTTTACCGGTAACATAACTTATAACAAAACAAAATCATTTCTACCTTTATTAAACACATTTCACATCTTTGCGGAGGAGGTCGCGATTTGCAATGGCGGCTTACTTCCTGTCAAGGTTAAACTTCGGCATCGAAATGCGTTTACGATACCGAAAAAATAACTATATGATTTAAAAATATGGTATGACGTCATACCGTAATTTAAATCTACCTTGATTTTGCGGTCATTCGGTCCCTGCCCTCGATCGGCTCTCACCAGATACTTGACCAGCTCAAGATATGGGTAGATTCACTAAGACACGATATCTATTCACGTGTTATCATATTAATATATCCATTGTCATATTAATACTCCTCGTATGCTGGACTGTTCCTGATCCTATTTTACACATCCATGAGGAGGAATCGCAAGTTAGAAAGGAGCGTCCCCTGGTCAGTCTACAGAAGCTCCTCTCATACAAAAAGAAGCTCATTCAGGGTAGTTTCTGCTACCCCGGTAAATAAGGACAAGAACAACCATCGCGGGGTTTTAGTCATAACACCTTAGTTAGCTATGTACAATAACTAGCTTTTGCCCGCGGCTTCGCCCAAGTTACGGTTGTTAAAATGACATAATTTCAAAAAATCACAGCCCACATTCTAGCTACTGTACCCGGCGATGCCCGTGTTGAGGAATTAAAAAAAACTTGAGCCTACGTCCAACGCAACATCTAAAAAAAATCGGTCTAGTGGATTTGAAGATTAGCCTGCGCACAAGGAAACACAGATGCGGCTTTAAAAAATTAAAAAATATTTATAGGTGGTAGAGCCAAGCGGCGTCTTTTGCTGCTGCTGGAATGGGCCGGCTCGATCGGGTTGGTACCACAGCCTCGCAGAATACCGGCGTGAAGTAAAGGCATCTTGTGCTTCTGCGTTTCATTCAATGAGGTAACCGGGGGCCCACTCTCCCCCTCCCATCTCCCAAATACCCTTAAAGACCGGCAACGCACTTGCAGCACTTCTGGTATTGTAGATGTACATGGGCGACGGTAATCGCTTGCCATCATGTGAACCGCTTGCTCGTTTGCTGCCTTTCACATAAAAAAAAAACGTCAAGAAACTTACTACGCGTGACTAAGTAACGATTTCTCCCAATGTCATTGTACAGAAATAGCTTATCTCGTTAAGATATAAAAGATATTTAAGTACGCTCACCTTAGAGATCGACACCTTCTGATGGGTCTGAGTCGAGCACTAAATGTCCATTTTGTCTAGACAATTTAAATTTACTTTATTGCCTTTACGATTCTTAAAACGTAATTACACCAAACAAATTCAAAAATGTTAAATACATGAAGGATAATTTGTTTGGTGATATCTGATTTCTTCTTTATCAAGTTATATCTTTTTTATTATGGGAAAGGGAGCAAACGTTGTTCGTTGGCTACCTTTCGCGGCTCATCTGATGGGATTAGACGGGAGATGCGTTGCCGGCCTTTAGGGATATTCAGGAAGGAAGATGAGGGGAAGATTAGGGAGAGGAAGTGGGCCTCCGGTTTCCTCACTAACCGAATGTGTGAAGCAGTAAGCACAAGATATCTCTGCTTCACAAATAACTTTGTTTCTGTTCTATCGTAAAAACTATAATACATAAAAGCGTCAAAATTGCTGTGATTATAGTGCAAACTCTAAAAGTAAAACAACAAATAACAAAAACCGACCATGTGTGATTCGGGCTCGTGTTGATATGATCCTGAAACATTTTTTTTTTTGGGTAATTGATAACTTAACACGAACCGTGTCGTACGGAACCGCCGGTGTGCGAGTCAGACTCGCGCTTGGTAAATTTTTAAAGACATCCTAGTACCTAATGGCTCTACAACTTTGTAACGTATCATATGACATAGATAAACAGATTTAAATAAATATTTACAAAGCATCAGGACCGTACGCGATTTAAGATAGACGTCTTCGCTGTCATTCATACTCGGGCGTCGGTTGGTGTTGACATAAAGATAACAAACATGGCGTAACATCGTTTTATTGTATCAACATGTTTCAAAGAAGCAGAAAATTATCTTTCTAAAATATTTTTTTTTTCGTAGGTGGCCTTTTATATGTTACTTTAAGAGTTAATTTCATAATACGCGAGTGACCTGGGTTCCACTCTCGGTGCCGGCACCACTAACGTTACCAGACTAGTGATGGGGAGCAACGTCTCTAGTGGGGTACCGGTTCTGCGCAAATCAACTACCTCCAGCCAGTGGACTTATACGGAATGTCAAAAAAGACGACAATAAAGGACTTGCTCTCAAAAGCATAGTACATATTATTCAAGACGTGTCGCAACAATAGAAATTATTTTATTATGACACGTTAAAGGTAAATTTTGAGCTCAAATCAACAGGGACTCTCCGGTGAAAGCAAACGTTAGGAGAATTTTTGGTGACAAGTGATTACCGTCGCCCACGTACATCTGCAAACACCAGAGGAGTTGCAGGTGCGTTGCCGGCCTTTAAGGACATATAGAGAATGGGAGGTATAATGGCGCAAGCACAAGATGCATCTACGTCACGTTGGTATTCTGCGAGGCCGTGGTACTGCCCTTCGAGCAGCAGCAATAGCCGCCACTTGGCTCCACCACGTACTAATGGATATTATAAAGATAGATTTAAAGATTCTGTGAATTTCCAGAACTTATGTATTTATAAACAGTGTTTGCGCACACAGTTCATAACTGGCCAAATGACAATAGTATACATTTTTAATAAACCGATACCAACAACGATTCCACAACGTCGGAATGAACGGAATACATCGTAAAATTTTATTTAACTACCCGCTGGAATTAATACAACTGAGCTATGGGAAGAGGTGAGAGTATCCATAAAATATAAAAGCTGCACACTAAATTACAAGTTCACGTAAAATGCAATGAACTTATAAAGAACTATGTTCTGGCGAACGCGATGTTAAAGACAATGTTTACAGCTCACGATATGATTAAAAAAAAGTAAAAAAAAAAACCACGACTAGATTTTCCCGTCACTAGTCACTAGTTTTCTGTAATGGTAATCCTAAGCTACAGTCTAGTTACTATCTGCAGCAGGTTCGACAATGGAATTGTCGTAATACTAAACCGAGCTGGTGATCGCAGCACCTGCCACCACGCATCTTAGACTTCTTTTCTTTTCATGGTCTCAAAGCCCTATATGGCGACAGTGCTTAACTATCTGCCAGTGTTATAGTGATATGAAAACAATTTTAGAATATAAATCTAATAATAACCGAGATTGAAAACTTGATTGAAAAGTGTGTCGACGGCAAAGTGATAATCAACTTTCACCGAAGACCGGTTGGACTGATGGAAATCGTAGTATTCCGCCCATCAATTGCATTTTCCTATTACAATCAATACACATTAGCAAGGACTTGCCGCATAATACACTATTAATATTATTTAAAAATATAAGACATCAAACCCGGAAAAAAAAACAAAAGACAGATCCATCACTTTTCATAGTTCGCGCCAAGTCCACAATAGACTTTCCCGACTTGAAACCGCTCTATCAACTTTTAAAACACTCACGGGATAAAAAGAGTTGGGAGATTCCCTAAGACATCACACGACATAAACAATTATTAATTATATATAAGACGTTCAAAATATACAATGCGATTATAGTTTTCGAGCTCATGCGATTTACCCAACTAGAATCGCAAAGGCTACCGACAGATGGCGGGATATGCGTCTCGAAAATTTCCAGACCGATGACGGGCAGAAGCGTCTAAGGTGTGACGTGTCTGGTAGTGCGATCGTTCATCCGCTCGCCGATCGTGGTGTTATTGCATGTTGAAAATTATAGACGTGTCAGTCTGAATCATCATCATCATTTCAGCCTATCAGAAGGCCACTGCTGAACATAGGCCTCCCCCAAAGATTCCCACGAAGCTCGGTCCTGAGCCACCTGCATCCATCGACTTCCCGCAACACTGCGCAGGTCGTCACTCCATCCTGTGGGGGGGTCGTCAGTCTGAATGGGCATGTGCGCATTCAATTGCGGCACTATAAATTCTCCAGTACAGTTGACAACTACTGACAGTATTTGAAAGTAGTCGAAGTAGTCAGCGTCATCAAGGTCATGGATATTCATATAAACCTCATAAAAGTACACATTGCTTGTTTATGCCATTGATATGTGAAGGTCGCGGTACAACCCCGGTCGAGCCGGCCCATTCGAGCAGCAGCAAAAGCCACTGCTTGGCTTGATCACGTGCAAAAATAATATATTTCTAATAATAGTGCAATATGCTGTTGAGTAGCGTATAGCTCAATATTTTTAAAATTTGTGTGAAAAATTCTAAGAGAAGGGAACAGTTATCTAAATAAACTTGGAAATTGAAACATTCACGAAATAATAAATTCCATCCAAATCGTTAGAGTCGTTTCAAACGAATAGCATATATTCATATCCAACAATTGCTCTCTCGTAAAGTATAGGATATATCGAAGCGGGTATGTGCTAACCTTTACCAATGTTATGTTCCTTGACAACCTCAACGGTCCACTGCAGAATGTCTTCTACACCATCGACATATACAAGTCTACTTCTGAACATAGGTCTCACCAAGAAAACACCACCAAGCCATACACCTCATGAAAGGTTTACCCACACTCACCCCCCTGGGCGAAGGTGCTACCTCGCCCTGATGACGCTGCTCCCCGCCACTAGTCTGCGAGATTTCGGTAGGGCAAATTCCGAACGGATTGCAATATCAATAATATCATATCACGTGTTATTTCTATGACCATTTGAAACGATGATCCGATTGTAATGAATTATGTTTTATTAATAAAAATTACTTACAAAAACATATGCCATTTAAAGTAATTACTCTATAATAACTACTAAATAAACACGCGTACTCCATACTAATCGAGCACGCAACGAAATGTCAACTTGCAGAAAATTGATTGGCCAAGGGCCGAGCAACTTGAGCTTTAGTTAGTTATACGTTATAGTTCCAATTAAGAATGGGTACGCACGCAGAATATTTAGACTGATATTAAAAAAAATCTTTTTTAACATGCTTATTGAGTTATTTATGATGCCATCACCTTCTGTACCCAATCCAAAATAATGGGATAATAAAAAAAATCAAAAGCAGCCTGTAAATGCTTTTTTTCTCTTCCTCTTTGGGGGAGGCCTATGTCCACCAGTGGACTTGTGATAGGCTGAAATGATGATGATAAAATGCCCCCTACTGGGCAAATATCTGAGATAGTTTTGGAGCCGGGATTAGTCCGTCACGCTGCTCCGGTGCGGGTTGGAGGACTTCACATGTCCTAGAAATAATATATTTAACTATCTAAATCTAACTTGCCTATCCTCACGATGTTAACCTTCGCCGCCGAGCGAGTAGTAAATACAGCACTTAAAATTGTATGTATGTATGTACATATTCACGCCTTGTTCCCAACGGGGTAGGCAGAGACAATCTTCTTCCACTTGCTATGGTCCTGACGATGGTGGGAGAAGCGAAAGACGTATGTCTTTCGCTTCTCCCACTTTCATCAATCTTCGCATGGATACTCGCATGGTTTCAGAACGTCTCCGATTTGATCGTGAAATGTTCGCCTAGGTCTTCCTCTCCCGACTCTACCATTTACAATCGCCTCATATATCTGTTTCGTCAACCTACTTTCATTCATCCTCTCCACATGTCCAAACTTAAAATTGCTATTAACAATTTTAGTGGTGCCGGCGCCGGGCATCGAAACCAGGTCGCTCGCGTTCTATGAAACTAATGCGGAATGCCCCAAAAAAACCGTGTGAATTAATTCCTCGATAAAAAAAAATTTACAAAACGATTTTTATTTAATTTTATCGATGCGGCAAATTTACATCGAATACATCGAGTGACATATAAACTTAAACCAAGAAGGCCAATTACAAGTTTTCAGAAATAATCATAATGTAATATTCATTTCAATTAGGCAATGGAATAGCCAAGTTGGACTGACCTCGGATTTAAAATGGAATCAATGAATAAATGAAAGATTTAATCGAGGAATGACATAACGCGGAATTTTTGTGAAACATTTTGTGGCGTAGTATAAGACCCCAGGCCAGAAGAGGTATATAATCGAAAGCAATTTCAAAACAACAATGCCGTAGTGCGGCTTCAATGAACGGACTAAAATTAAAACACAGCAGAAACTCGAACAACAAAACTCTTTAAAAGACGTCGAGTTATTGACTAAAATAATGGAGTTGCTAGTCTTGAGAAATATTTACGTAAAGTTGTTGAGTTTTAACTGGCAGCAAAATCTTGCAAAATATTTTACGTGACAATTATTTTTACGTGACCTTTTTTTTAATTGAGTACCTATTACTGTAGGTGCTGTATTCACCACGTGCTCATCGGTAAAGGAGAACATTGTGAGGAAACCTGCATGTCTGAGAAATAATAAAAAAAATATTATTTCGAGGATATGTAAAGCTCGCTAACCCGCACTGGAGCGCGTGGCGGACACTTCACGGCTCCAAAACCCACTCAAAAAAAAGGCCTTTTTACTTTTATTGGCTATAAAAGTCCACTGCAGATCAATCTCCCGTATTCCGACGTGCCAACGCTCCATCCTCCAAAGGTTTATAAAAAAACTCTTACTTTTTGATTTCCCGTCGTGAAGTCGTGGAGGCGTTTCGCAAACACAAGTTGCACATGGACAAACATCTACACCCCCAATAGTGATGCCGCTCCCATCATACGGGATTCAGTTTCGGCAATCCCGGATGGATATTACGCCATCGTTCGGTCTCCAAAGCCTCGTTTGTTCACTAGAAGTGTGCACCGATGCTGGTGAGGTTGGCATTTAGAGAAAGAGGCGATATGAATGTACATACCAGAGTCCAAAAATAACTTTTTAAATAACGCGCGAAATCATTTGACAGAATTGCTATTCTTATGTAGTAAAAGGGACAGTACGAAAAAAGGCAATGTACACATTCGAGTGTTCTACATGCGAATATTAATTCGCGCCAGCAAAAGCAGTTTTAAATAAAGATCGAGAGGGTCACCGAGTTTTTTTTTAAGTACGTCTCCAAATCATGACGTGTCCCTTAGGGCACTTCAACACTTAGCAACTGGGGTGATATATTTCTAACCTCGTCATTGTAATAACTCGTACAGTATGTTGTATTTCCAGTCCTCACTGAATATATTTTAATATTTATGTTCAATTAAACAAGCTCTACATCGACATGAGCCAAGGTAACAAGAGGTACGTCATTTAATTATTGCCTTCGTAATTAAGTTTAAATTTATTTTCGAGTTAGAAGAGACTATTTGCAAGGCGATGCTAATGTTTTGTTACACGCAAGTTTTAATATACAACTATTGATTTCGGCCATTTTTTTATTTGGTATTTATCGTACCCCCCATCGTTACATCGTTACCCACGTACATAGCCTATATAAAAAACACCTTTATGAAACAAAAATATAGTAAAAAAAAAGCAAAGCTGAATACTTTTAAACGTGGTAGAGCCAAGCAGCGGCTTTTGCTACTGCTCGAATGGGCCGGCTCGACCGAGTTGGTACCGAATACAGATTACCGGCGTGAAGTAGAGGCTCTTGCTTCTGCGTTTCGTTCGGTGAACGAGGTAACCGGAGGCCCACTCCCCCTCCGCCTCCTCATCCTCCCTCCTATCTCCCGAATCCCGAAGGCCGGCAACGCACCTACAGCTCCTCTAGTATTGTAGATGTACGTGGGCGACGGTAATCACTTACCATCAGGTGAACCGCTTGCTCGTTTGCCGCCTTTCCCTTAAAAAAACCCGCTGAGGAACTTTGAGCTTTTAAATACAGTACTACCTACCTTATAAACCATATTTTGTAGCAATGGTGCAGGTGTAAATAAAACAAGTCAACGATGAAACAGTTATACATTTCTTAATGCCATGCTTAAAACACTACAACAGTAGCCAACGACGCCTACGCTACAGAGCGAGCGTATGGCTATCATTTCTTGTTGTTCTATATATGACTAAACGGAGGAAACAACACGTGTAGTTTCATACCTACATACAGTGCACTAGAGGTAATCTGGTAAAGCTAATTCGTAGGTTCGCGATTGTTATGGGCGCAAAACTTATCTACACGTATACGAAGGAGTCGCGCGACGACACAACCGGTCTGAAGCGGTTTAGAGCGAGGACATAATCATGCGTGTCAGCGCGCTTGTGTGTGTTCTATTATGTTGTGTATACATTTTGTAGTATATTGTGAATGAAAATTTTAGCCTTCCAATTTACTTCCTTACCGACTAATGGTGAACTTTGTACTCTCTATACTTTGAACAATGTAAGAAAAAGTTTACATATATCGTTCTTTTTACATCCATCCGATTCCGAAAGATACATTAAATTGATTACATTAAAGTATTTAACGTTGATATTATTTGTATTGTAATATAAATAAGGATAATTTGTGTGTAAATTAATTTAGTAAAAACTTTTACGTATGACCAAAAAACTGCAGAATTAAAAAAAAATATGGTTATGTGACAACCCTACGTGTTTCCGTAATATTTTTTGCTGTTATTGGGCAGACCTGGGTGGTGGTCGGTATTATTTATTCCGGTGCTACATGCAGAACCGGCCCATTCAACTAGTCCAACGTAAAATCCAGAAAACTACGCACTAAAGACATATTTTAATAACAACCAACTTCTTTCTTCTTATTATACAGTCTGTATAAACCCACTTATGGACAAAGGCCTTACCTCGTACTGAAGATATTTTTGGTAATAAACGTGCTAACAATCCACGCAAACCACTTCTATCGAAGAAGGTAAGGGATGCGTTGTCACTCTTGTGAACCGTGATGGAATGCCTCGTAGCCGGATCTAATACTGGTATATATACCTTTCAAACCGGAACACAACAGTTGTTACACTACTGGTTGGCAACAGAAATTGATAAGAGTGTTACCAACCCAGACGACTCCGAGACAGAGAATGAGTCCATCGCCTAGTATTAAATTACACTAATATTTTCTCATATTGACCGCGATGGACAGAAGAGCTGGTGAGCGCGTTACCCTTGCACCAGTGAAGTTGCATGCCATCACTAGTAAAAAAAACCGAAGTATATTCATATTGATTTTCCTCGATCAGTCTGTCACAGCCTCGTCTATGCAGGGGAAATTGACCTTCACAGAAAATTTCGATACACCTCTTACTTCCGATAACAATCTTATTTCACTTTAAATTGATTCGTGAAAACATGTGAATTTCCCATCAAAATAAGATAACGTTTTACGTTATGGTCACGTAACATCCGGAAATCCGTCGCAGATCAACAAGCTCAAATAAGGCAATAGTATAAAAAGCATCGTTGGTTATTCTTCGATCAATACTTAGCCATACTTACACCATCTTTAGTATTTATACACATTACGGTATAATTTACTATTCCACGACCAATATTAGTAATTACGTACGTTTACAGAGTGTACAGAGAGTATTACAATTAGAGGCAGAAGGCAAATTTAATAATATAATACTCATAGGTACTATCAACAACCACAAAGTCTCAGTAACCACACAACACGACACACATATCCGATGACACAAAGGACTATTCACTGTCGTTCACAATACGTACGTAATAATGTATGGTATATCACGCACGATATCATTGGACACCAAATGCAAACAAAGCATTATTTTATCTTCTTGAAGTTAAATCATGAGTACTTTAGACTACAAAAGAACGTACCACAACGCGCAGGTCAGCTAGACATAGAAGTGTCAATGCGAACGGCTTCTGCTCTTAAACAGTCATATTTTAGATAAAGTCATAATAGAAATAACAGTGAAGAATCTCCAGTACGTGAGTATTCTACAAATAAGAATAGTCATAATAGGACAATTTTTTACAAGGTAGAGTGCAAGAACGAAAACTTATAGATTTCACTCATGTAAAGACATTTTTACTTTGAAACGGAAAACCCAAAAACCCAACGTTTTAATTGACACAGGTAGTTAATGACATATAATGTTCAAAGAAAATATTTTTCTGACTATTTCAAACCAGAATTATTTATTAAACCACAAATATAAAAAAAATAATGGATGAGAGTTCCATAGAGCAAACAGCATTTAATACACCTGAATTCCTTAGAGTGCCATTTGAACTTAAAAATGCTCCTGCTACATTCCAGAGAATGAATGAAATAATATTTTCAAAAATTAAATACAAAAGATGTATGTGTAATATATTTAGACAATTTAAAGATTTACTCAAATACAAAGCTAGATTAAATAGATGTATTACAAATGGTCTATGAATGTCTAAGATAAAATAGAATTTAAAAAAAAATTAAATAAATGACTTTATGAAGAAATAAATTGAATGTTTAGGTGACGTACTAAAAAATATAAAAGTTTCCAATCCCTAAAACATTTTAAAAAATAAGATAATTTTTAGTATTAGTTGGATATTACAGAAAGTTTATTCTAAACTTAGGTAAAATCATAAAACCGTAACAGAAGCTACTAAGAATAATGCTATTATAAATGTTATGAATAAAAAATATATAGAAGCAGTAGAATCGTGGATACATTTATTGATAAATGTTCCCATATTAGCGTTTTCCGATTTTAATAAAACTTTAGTTATTTCAACAGATGCGTCAGATATTGCGATGTTAGAAGCTGCATTTGTTCAAAACAGCAGTCCTATAGCTTATTCGACTAGAACGTTCATTAACTGTGAACAAAAGTATAATACTACGGCAAAAGAATTGTTAGGAATAATTTGAATTGTAAATCAATTCACACCTCAGACATATAGAAGATAGTATTTTTTTGGATACAGGTCCTAATGCCAAGTTAAAAGAACCAAATCAAAGATTAACTAGATGTAAGATGAAGTTACAAGGTTATGATTTTGAAATGGAACATATTAAAGGTAAAGAGAATCATGTAACAGAAGTGTTAAGTTTTTCATTTGTTGAAATATTTCATACCGATGGAAGTTCATTCAATTATTGCGAGTTACAATGCGAGTAAATATAGAACCATCTACATTAAAAGTAAGTATAAGTAATAAGTACATACTATACCTAATAGCAATTCTTGTTAAGAGAATTACACCCGC
The DNA here is from genome assembly GCA_029286595.1 of Bhutanitis thaidina. Lineage (NCBI taxonomy): Eukaryota > Metazoa > Arthropoda > Insecta > Lepidoptera > Papilionidae > Bhutanitis > Bhutanitis thaidina. The sequence goes on along the minus strand of JAGSMS010000021.1, from coordinate 4,260,316 downwards.
ACGCAAACAACGCGTTTGCGAAATAGCAATGCGTAAGTTATGGCATGTGATAGGTACATAGCATCACGCGTAATTAGATCCAATGCATGAATTTTTATAACAAGCGTGCGGCTCACCTGATGTTAAGTGATCACCGACGCCCACGAACATCCACAACACTAGAGGAGCTACAGATGCGCTGCCGGCTTTTAAGGAAGGAATAGGCTCTTTTCTTGAAGGTCCCTAAGTCGTAACTGTTCGGAAATACTGCTGGCGACAGCTGATTCCACAAAGTCAAAGTGCGTGGCAGAAAACTTCGATTAAAACGCACTGTGGTGGAATGCCAACCAACTAGGTGGTATCGATGGAACTTCGAATTCTAAAAATAATTATAAATCTAGAATTTGTTTTATACTTTTAAGCGCTCTTTCTGTAACACTATATATATAACAGATGGGGTGTTCTTGGCGACTTAGACTGATATCCTCCTGACAGATTTCGACCACGACAATAACTTCCAAATAAACAGTACAATAATAGTAATTATCAACAGCACAGGGTGTAATAACGCAACAAAACCAGTTTTTATCTGGCGGACACCAAAAAAATCTATAGTCGTGACATAGCTGGATAAGGTCCCAGACCTATTTACACAAATATTTTCGAAAACTTTGGCTGATATTCGAAACTCAGGGCCAATGGCTCAACAGCCAGGTGTGTACCTGTAATCACTAAGCCCACGCGTTCGTCAATATTTTTGGTAACGCTTACTAGGAAAGCTTTTAACCAAATACACCATTACAACTCATATCTGAAGTGTTACTTTGCGCGCACTCATTACCACTCACTACCCTCCGTTCCATCCATCTTCTTACTTTCAGTACCTGAGCTCTAACCACTACAGAAACTTACATTCATCTAATAATCTTTTACTCTAGTGTCCTTCTCACAGCTCCGGTTTCGTTCATTTATTACAAGAATTTCCCGTTCAATCCGTCCTTCTGTGGGACGCACTCGTCTTCGTAATCAGAATCATTGCTGATCGTTACGCGTTTAAAATGAAAGTCAGATATTTTTTTCATCATTTATATATAATGTACGTATGTATGTATGTATCGTATTTATCCGCACCTACTTATCTTTGCATCGCTCTCAGGTAGGCTGGTAGAGAATGCCTCAGGCTTTAAGTCCACCATATTAGTATATATACACGGCGCTGTGTATGAAGTTTAATAAATAAATAGTCAAATGGCAGACTCGAACCCGCGACATCGTGTTTCGTGGATATCAGTCTGTATCCTAACCAATCCAGCTATTGGCGCTTCAAAATCGAGGCGTTTCATCTTCTATAAAAACCAAATTTTAATTTATTTTAAGTATGTACATGTGATTTTAACCGTGATAGAGCGAGTACATAATAATGAGGTAATAAATGTCGTCGAACATTCTAGTAGCAATAATTTCACGATCTGTTTAAAACAAAGCATAATAAACTTAGTCTCGGTAATTAGGAGCAAAAGGAACGAAATTTTACGTTAAATTAAATTTTGCTCTTATCGTAAAAGTAACGTACATGCTATAAGAAATTAAAGCAATTTAAAAAAAAACTACAAATATCATTCCTTCGCTCGTCTGGAGAAAATAAAAAAAAATTCTACGATGTAAATTAAATATCGTTTGTCATAGGACAGCTATTAACACAATAAGAAATGCAAACAGTACTCGGCATCTGAAATAATATCCTTTGTGACACTCAGCATACCACTGCTACCTAAACCCTCTCTCTACTTACTAAACCCTCCAGGCGACAGACGCCGTCTCTATCTAGGAGGCGTTTGGGTAGGCAACAATCAGCAGCGCAACCACTGTTGTGTTGGTTCCAATACGTACGTATGTTCGCAGGCGCTCTGTCCGCGATACCACACACACGTCACAAAAAAACCATGTGATATCATTCTCCTCGAAAATCAATACCGTGTAATTTTTTACGATGGTTTCATTGATCCAAGGCGGTTACCAATTATCGAAACCATGTCTTGGATGTGAATAATAACATGGTATGATTTTATCGACGAATATTCACACGGAATTGTTGTGAAATATTTCTATGGCATATTGAATAAGTCCCCTGGAGTGACAACGCAAATGTTCAAATGTGCTTTCTATGACTATTATGTATAAATAAGTTAATTGCAGGTGTCCGTGGTCAGCAGCACTTGCCATCATGTGGACAGTTAGCTGATTTGCCACTAAAATCTCATTAGTTATAAATATTATAAACAGAAGCATGTACTAGACCAGTGAGATATCACACTATCTAAATGTCTGTACTACATACAGCGATGCCATGCTGCCTGCCTTATCTAGGATTCGTTTTCAGATAAGTATATAAGAAACCTTGTATGTGCCATGTGTTGCCCTCTGCCAACCTCTTTCTTCTTGTGGGTGTCATAAAAGGCGATGAGGGGCCGTAAACAACCCGACATCTCCCACGAACTAGTCACCCGCCATTATCTACCTACCCCCAGTAAGTAAGTTTAAAATAGTTTAAGGTTAAATTATCCATTAAGCTTTTCCTGTAACTCCTTAATAATATTTATTGGCATAGCCTTGCTTGTATAAAGAAGCAATTGAACAATTTTTATCAGCCTGTCCAAGTCTATAACATACATTCTAAAGGACTACCTGTTGATAAGGAAGGAAAGAAGATAGAGGATGGGCAGTTTATCTGCTGTATTAGAATTTTAAATTCTTGTTTAAATTTATTTTTGGTGCCCGAGGAACTTCCTCTTTCTCTCATGTCACTTCAGTATAGGTTAACAGACTTAAATTTCCTCAATATATAATAAGCATGTCACATCCAAGTTTCCTTACAATGCTTTCCTTCACTACCAAGCATATTAAATTGACCCCTAAATTGATCATAATCATGTAGAATGGCAGTGTAAAGACAAAATATGTAAAAATCAATATTAAATCAGCAGCTTACCAGACTTGTACTGTTAGCTTATTTTATTTTTATGAATGTGTGTATCTGTCCCATACCTTCTGCAACCATATACTTTTAAAAAAAAACATAGTCTATATACATCTGGAATACTGTGTGTAATTTCATAACAGTGAAAGAAAACTATCCAGTACTACACAAACAACGCTTTTGTTGTATATAAACATAGTACTCAATATAACATTAGTTTTTAAAATTCAAATGGAGTAACTTGCAGCGCTAAATATGATATATTACAAAAATATTTAAATAAGTTTTTTAGATTGAAATTTACACCAGTTTTTAGATATTGCTGAAATTTCACAATTTACGAAGTATATATACCTAAGTATCTTAAAACCTATGTACACTAATTTGGAATGACAAAACAACACATACCAGTATATGAGGTGGAACTGTAGGAATCAGCAGATGAAGCTGACAGAGACCTGCTTCGGTATCGGGCAGACTTCTTCAACGCTCCAGATTTTACGCGTTGACCCTCAAACTTTCCCGCAGATCCGTCCGAATTGCCGCTCCTTACATGTCCAGGATCAGTCACAGGACTATCAGTAGGAACATTAGCTGTTGTTACGCTTTCTTTTCGATGTAGATTTGGCTCCCCTTGCCCTTCAGACATCTTAACTAATATTTTTTGATCAGGAATATTTTACAAGCGATTATGGTGTACCTCAACTTATTCAAAATATGCACACGCAAATTTTTACCCTCCGAATAAATAAAAAAAATAATCGCGATTGTGATCATACAAATTTATGATGTATATTTTAAAATTTTCTCAATTTACAAATAGAAAATCAACCAATATTAAAATAATCAAACACCAGCAGCAGCGCTCTAATTAAATAATATCATTGTTACTTAAGTACGTAAATGTAAGTATATCCGAGAACATTATGGAACATTTCAATCCCACAACAATTTAATGCGTAGATAGTGACAATAACGCTAATATTTGAAAATAATTGTGGAACCCTGAATCGCACATTTACTCTACAAGACGAAACGAAACACACCCCTCTCCCCTCTTTCTGTCTCTGCTCTTTCAGCTTCACCTTCAGCTTCAGTTTATCGGACCCCGACCCCCGAACCCCCTAACCGATTTTACAAAAATGTCAATTTCGATCGGCTAGAGATTGCCGGTATAGAAGTAAACCGTAAATGCCAAATAACCCTTTTCACCGCCATTTACTTCTTTCTGTATTAAAAAATTATGTATTATTAATATTACTAAATAATAAATTCTTTAGAGGAATTTTAGCCATGGTGGATATCCATTTAATTATTTCATACATTTGAAGATGAAATTATAAAGTGTTTTTAGCTGTACTGGTTATACCGAGAATGGCGATAACCGATAATATATCCAAGAAAAGAAAACTAATTTAAGACATGTCTGTTAAAAACTTATTATTTACTTTTGTTAAAAGTTATAAGTAACATTAACTCGACAGTGTATGCTTCTCAGAACTATTTATTATAACTGCTTATAAGTACAAATTCATAAGCTTAAGGTCCAGGTGCATTTATCTTGAAAGTATCTTTCTTTTTGAATATTGTAATAACAGACATGATATGAAATGTCTGTCACAGAGTACTTTATATGTGCTCGTGAACATGAATGGAATTAAAAGCTAGGTATAGTTAACATTTTTATTTCCATGTTTCAATGTTATATAATAAAAATATAATAAAAGTTCAGACCAATTATTTCACTGGACGGAGTGAAAGCTTGAAATGTGTGTAACTTTTATTTTAATACCATGGAAATCTCAGTAGTTACCGATAAAATAGTTGTTAACGACTTGCATATGAAAGTAGTCGTAGTCGGTCACATACTGTCGAATTACACCCATTATTTTATTTCATTTTTGATCGGTAAAATGGTCATACCGTTTCGTTGTCTATGATTTATTTAATTTTGAATAAGCATCACTAGCGTCGCCAATATGGAGTGAGTGAAATATATACATGACAACCATACGGAACAGCTAGGAAATAAATAACGGAATTTGTTTTCATATTATCTTTTGGTGAGTAAATATGTTTAAGTAAATATTTACTTTGTCTAAAGATTTCTTTTTGATACAGTTTTCTCGGAACAAGTTTTTAGACACTCAAGGAATAGCAAAAAAAAATATAATTTGAAATTCGTCATCAAATCATATACCGGTAGTCAATGGCACTAACAGGATTTAAATTTTGTGTACATATCAAGATCTAACTGAATTAATATAAATTAAACATAAAGTCAAATCTTTAACAGATTTATTTTTCCATTGTGTCAGTCGATGAAACTGCGCTTTACGTGTTAACTTAAAAAAACATAATAGTATTTTTGTCACTTTATGTCAGTTTGTTGATGATCGAGAATTAGTATTGTTTTAAAGGTATCTATTTTATTTTAGTTTTTATCATTCATTTATTTATCGACTCTTAACTTACATATCTCGTAGACAACATCACTGTTGATAGAGTGTAACGATAACACGACGTACAAAGATACGTGACTTTAACCAAGGCTGTTTATTTGTGTTTCGAATATATTCAATAAATATATGACGACACGTGGCCTATGCACATGTTATTGACGTCATAAGAAAGACGTAATAGAACAAACCATTTTCGCGCCATAGACATGCATATTTCTGTTTTATGGAACAGTTTTTGTTTCATTTTCAAATCCAAATGATGTTGATTCTATTAGAAGTAAAAGTTTTGAAATACCTAATCGTAAATTATTGCAGTAATAGAAAATCAGGTGGTTGTGTTTTAAAAACTTAGTATATTTAAAAAAAAAATTATCAGTTATTTCTATATAGTTATCACATGAAAGTTGATATAGAAAACATCATTAGTATACATAATGATATAGACACTAATCCTGTGAAGTTTTCATTATGGTTTGAAAATATCAAGTGGTGGTTTAATGACTGCTAGTAATGCCCCCCCTTACTTGGATTGGTGATCTCTACCTAGTGTGTGACACACATTAGCTAGGCAGATATATAGTTCGTAAGCATTTTTGAGCCACATTAGAATGGTTAAGAGATTGACCTCCAAATCATTCAAATGTTTAATCACATGGGTAGCCATGTACCAATGAGTTTTTTGAAATTCATCCTGGTATTGTCTATTGTATCCTTGGCTAGAACCATGTATGTGTTGTTTACTGCCTGTTTAATGTTGTTTGAAACTAGTTCTGATGAAATGTGGGTTTAATCTTTATACTTGTCAGTGCATTGATCAGGTCTCGACAGTCAACTAGTATATTCGCCAATGTTTTCTTTTCTTATGGAAGTGTTCTTTAGGTAAATAGAAAATTATATTACCATGTAATTGTCCTGATAAGTTATTTATTTCATTTATTATAATGTGACAAAAGTTACACATTTTATACTAGAAACTAAGAAGTTCATTCAGTAGGTTTTTTACTCATCACTTATCTCTTCTCTTTTGCCTGTATTTATGATCCATTTTTAAATATAGGTACATAGGTACTGAAACAAATGACAACTATAATAATAACTGTAAGCAGAAAACTTATTTTGACTTTGTAAATCAATCACGAGTCCTACTCGTGTAAACTTATTTTTACTTTGTGTAACTATCACGAGTACTACTCCTATAAATATAAATTATATAAATAAGTAATCATTTCAAACTTTACAATTTATTCAAACAATTAAAACTACAAGGGGTTAAGGAAATTAACTGGTGACCTCGGGGAACAACATTGGCGAGCTGAGGTGCTTAGCCCTGTATTCTGTCGTTTCTTACGTACCTTTCGTAGTAAACAGATGTTACGTTAAAGGTTTTATCTCCAGTTGTGGTGCTAGTTAGTATCTGAAGTAGTGGGATAATGTGTTTTGGTCCTATAGGACACTGATCAGACCCGGCCACCCGCTCATACCTGCCTGGATAATGCCCAAGCATTCAGCTCGATACATGGTGTTGTAGGCTCTGAGCAGTGTTTGTATTTTTTTATTTTTAAATATTCCAAGAAAGTCTGAGAGCCAGTACCTGAATCCGTTTTGGATCCTTTGCAAAAAAGTCTGAGCTCTTCAAGATGGTTACTGATGCGTTGTCACCCCTGATGATTAAGATTGCATTCCTCTCAGCCCATGATTATACCAGCTCTCTATACTTTTCAAACCGGAACACAACACTAGTTGCACTGCTGTTTAGTCGCAGAAATGGGTAAGAGGCTGGTACCTATCCAGATAACTCCTAGGCCTAGAGCCCTGACTGATTTCATATTTTGATTTATTTCATTAAAGCTACAAATTCCTCCCGCCAAAGATTGCCACAAAACATGGTCCAGAACCACTTGCCCCCCTCCTTTTGACACAATAATGTGATGGCCAATCACACAATCTTGTGGGGGGTCTTTTGCCTGTATTTATGATCCATTATTTAAAATAAGAAACCACATTGTATAGTGATATCATAGCAGAGTGAAGATGAGCTAGTGACTGTGTCTGTCTACATAGGTACTAAAACAAATGACAACTATAATAATAACTATAAGCAGAAAATATCAGCATCAAAGATTTTTATTAAAAAGCATTTTTATCCATTTAAGGTACATAAAATGTCGACACTGGGCCGCGGTCGTGGCTACACGGGGCGGCACCATCTACGCGAGCAAAGGCCTGGGGATCCGGAACTTGCCGAGGAATTAGACGCAGTTAGAACACTCGCCGAGCTCAGCCCGCGGGCGACAGGTAAACGAGGTCATCTAGCATTTTCATACTCGCATGTTTTTGGTCTTATTCATCTTCATACTGAAAGGCCATTCCATAACTTTGAAATTCTAATAAATTCTGATCCTTTTGAAAATAAATCGAATGAAAATTTACCTACAATACTCTTTATGTTCACAGCTTAAGTATTAAAGTGAACGCCGAAATAATGTCTACAATTGACAATATATTATGAGTCTCATAGCTGTCTCGCTCAAGACCTTAATTTTGGTCATTAAAATGCATAGCGAGTAGAGTAGGCTTACCTCTTTATAGTAGAATTATTTCATGCATCGAGAACGAAGTATATGAAAGGCGCACAATAGAAACCTCTGGTTTTTGTATATATGTATTGCACTAATTGCAATATGAGATGACGGTACGCCGTCGCCTTAGTGATTTGCGTATCTGTTTGCGGAACCTGGGTTGGTAGCTCCATGAAACCACTAGTGGTGCAAAACAATTTGGATCTGGTCATATTGTGTCTTGTCCCACGAACTTATCTTATTACATAAGCGTTATGTTATATTACATATACACACATACTGCTCATTTAACGAATCGCGATGGTATTCGGAAGTTATCGCCGTGCCGAAGTCTGACTGTAGTATCAATCTCAGTATAACATCACTGATATTACTTAATGACGCTCCATCCTTACCCTTTCATCTTTTTAAAAATCTACTGCTATCAAAAGCTTGCATGGCACAGCAGAGTGGACTGTGTGCAAACGATGTTGACTTCTGGCAAAAAGACAAATGTCAACCTCATAACTCAACCTGGCATATTCACCCTTAATGGCTCCATCTCATACAAAATAAGTTGTTTGCACTATTATAATGAAACATTTTCATTTCAGACCCTACAAAAGTAGATCTGAATAAAGTAGAAGTAAAGACACCTAAGGAGGCTGACGCCGAGAGCAAAGAAGATATGGAGCTGAAGTCAGATAAGATGTGTCGTGGAAATAGCGAGGAGGAACCAGCTCTGCTCGAGCTACTGCATATTGATGAACAGTTTCTGCCACTTTTAGCATTAGTAAGTGAAGATTAAATTTAAGGGAGGGGGGATAAACCGCGCGTGTGTGCGTCTACGCACACAGTTTTATTTGATGTCCACGAAACTTGAAACAAAGTTATGATAAGATAAAATTTTGACTTTTACTTTACAGTTAGAACAATTCTCGCCGGGCGAAGACGGTATCCAGTTTAACAGGAAACTTCGTAATTTCGAAACTTCGGTCTCTAACATGTGCCAAGACGAAGCAAGACTACAGTGAGTATTTTTACTAAAATTAACATTAATTTATTATATGTGCTAAATGGAGACATATTAGTTTTTTTTTTATCGGAAGGGAATAAAGAAGCGAGCTGCTCACCTTATGTGCTGATGTGTGCAGCTTGCTTGTTTGCCCGATTGCCGACGCTTGAATGATTGCCGACGCCCATATACATCTGTAATACTTTCTAAATACTGAATATTTGGGGTATAGTGAAGTGAGCCTCCGGTTACCTCGAGATATTCAGCGAGGTCGTGGTACTAAACGGTCGAGCCGGCCCATTCGGGCACCACCCAAAAACCACCGCATGGCTCTACCAAGTACCAAGAAGGCCGGCAACGCACCTGCATCTCCTCTGGTGTTGCAGATGTATGGGGGCGTCGTCGATCACTTACCGTCAGGTTTTTTTCCAATAAAAAAAAATTAAAACTCGCGACCCTTCGCTGTTGATGTTGGTGGTGATCTCGACTGTCCAATAGCCACACGAGTCGTAAGATATATATGTGTTTCTCTTTCCAGCGACGCGTTCGCCGCGTTCCGGGCAGCCGCCTTGCAGAGCACGGTGACGTCGCGCAAGCTGGCCGCTGTCGGGGCCTCCTTCACGCGGCAGCAGCGTCAGCAGCTGCTGAGGGGAGCGCTACTCAATGTTGTCATGCAGGGGACGTTCACCAGTCAGTATTTTCTTTTAATTAGATTGGGGTGACAGGCGCCACGGTAAGCCTGATCGTAAGTGACAATGGACACCTGTAAACAACTTGCAACTAGTGTTGCAGGTGTAATCACTTACCATTAAGCGAGCTGCTTGCTTGTTTGCCCAAAACAAGAAAGTGGTTACTTTGTATAGTATTATTGTATATCATTTATAAATGATAAAAAAAATCTATTTTTCACAAGATTCCTTTCTACATGATTTCAGAGCTTGATGTTTTGGAGCGATCCAATCCGCTGTACCTTATAAATGCAGCCAACCTCATGGGAGACTATTTCGCTGGTGAGTCTAATATCAATATTTTTATTTTTTATATAAAACTCTTATGTCCTCCTGGCCGATTTCGACCACGGCATCGAAGAGAAATTATCGGCAATTGACAACTGCGCCGGTCATATCATAGTGCCGAAAGTGTACGCAAACACAGAGTCACTCATTCGTCTTTACCTGCCCATATCCGATGTTTTGCTTATGCAGAGAAGAATAAGATCGGAGGCAGGGTCTTGTGCAGCGTCAGAGATACGGAAAGCAACACAACACAACCAAACACGAAGACCATTTATTTTCATTTGGACAAATATTGGCTTCGGCTGGGACTCGAACCCATAGCCAATCGCTAAGTCGTCGTAGTATGTTTATTATTCTCATATGTAGTAATGTATTCAGTTCCGTAATTGTTCTTTGATGTGATTTCACTAGTTTGCTTTGTAATAGAGGCTTAAGAAATTTATTTTCTGTTACTCTTGAAGAATTGAATGGCACTTTGAATTCAAATATGTAAGCATTTTTGCCATAAGGCGTTAGTCGTTTTCTTCAAAACCTATTGTTAGATAGGAGTCTCATTTGTCAGTTGAACTTTAGAGAGAAAGGTGGTTCATTCCCTCTTAAAGTTAAAATAAAGTTGTATAATTTTTCAGAGGCCCGACTGAGCAATGGCAACAAGGTCCATATCTTAGCCAGTCCATTATTGCAATATATGAGGGCTTTGTTGGCCTGCAACGACGTACGCGCGCATCGCAGCCTTGCAACACAGGTAAGCTAAATATAATTATTGCCATATGGTGAAGGTGAAAAAAATGTACAACAGCATCTGATTAATTCCATGGTGCTCCAATCACTCCCAATCGGACGAGACCTATGTCCAACAATGGACCATTGACATGCTGTAATAAAAAATGAAGGAATTAAGGAAGGAATAAGCTCTTTCTTGAAGGTCCCTAAGTCGTAACTGTTCGGAAATACTGCTGGCGACAGCTGATTCCACAAAATCGAAGTGCGTGGCAGAAAACTTCGATTAAAACGCACTGTGGTGGAATGCCAATTATCTAGGTGGTATTGGTGAAACTTGGAATTGTGTCGCGATATACGATGGTGAAACTCAGCGGCTGGGATCAATCCGAACAGTTCCTCAGAACATTCCCCGTGGTAAATTTTGTAAAAATGCAAAGAGAAGCAACATCTCTTCGCAAGGCCAAAGGATCAAGCCGATCAGAGAGCTTGGTCGCCGACAATTCGAGCCGCTCGACGTTGGATGCGGTCAAATGGAAGGAGTTGGTACTGGGGTGCCCTGCCCAGAGATGAGAACAGTATTCCATGGGGCCGAACTTGCGCCTTATAAAGTTGCAAACGGTGGACTGGCATGAAATACTGTCCCGCTCTACAGAGCACACCAAGCTTTTTGAGGCCAATTTGGCCTTCCTCCAAGTGACCACGGAACTGAACGTCGCTTGATATGTCAACACCAAGGATTCTGATACTGGCTGAGCCAATAAGGGAATGTTCTCAAAAGAGGAGAAACGACAAAGGATTCTTTTAGCGGTGAACGCGCAAACCTGTGTCTTTTGGGGTTGAATAGGACCAAATTACGTCGACCCCAATCCGAGACTTTGAATAACAAGGTCTCGACTTCAGACACAAGTTTGTTCCGGCACTCGTCGACGTGTTCCCGAGAAATATTCGCACGGCCTGTATATAGGGCATCACCTGTGTTGTCGTCTGCATAGCAATGAATGCTACTGATTTGTAGCATGTCGTTGATATGCAGAAGGAACAGAGTGGGAGATAGCACACAGCCTTGTGGAACACCAGCATTCACGGGTTGGGGGTACGAGCATGCACCGTCGACAACAACCTTGATGCTCCGATCCGTGAGGAAGCTGGTGACCCAGTTGCACAATCTCTCAGGAACCCCGTAAGATGAAAGCTTTGAAAGAAGCGCTTTATGCCAAACCCTATCAAATGCTTTCGCTACGTCCAGACTAACCGCCAAAGCCTCCCTTTAGACTCAACTGCTTCTGCCCATCGGTGAGTCAGGTAAACTAGAAGATCACCAGCTGATCGTCCGCGACGGAAACCGTACTGTCGGTCACTGATCAGCTGGTGTTCCTCCAGGTACCTCAGGAGCTGGGTGTTGATGAGTGACCCATTATTTTAGATAACAAGGGGTGATGGCAATAGGCCTGTAGTTGGACGGATCAGAGCGGTCGCCTTTTTGGGTATTGATGCACAAACGCTGTCTTCCAAGATTCCGGGACTCCGCCTGAAGAGTAGGAGTGCCGAAAAAGACGCGTGAGAACCGGTGCCAACTCAGGGCACACATCCTCAGCACAATTGAGGGATTCCGTCCGGCCCACTGACTTATGAATGTCCAGGAGCGGAGTGCCTTTCGCACTGAGCCTGCAGAAACTGAATTTCCGGCATGGAGCACTTAAACCACGGGATGGTAGGTGGAGAGTTTCCGGTCATCAAGAGTCGAGTTGGATGCAAAAAGAGAGCCCAAGAGATCGGCTTTCTTTGCAGTATGGGCCAGCGAATCATCCTCCTTGTGTAGAGATGGGAGAGATGGCTGACAGAAATTCCCTGGACAGCCTTGGCGAGAGACCAGAATGCGCGGGATCCCGATGGAGGCGAACTAGTCTCGCGCCAATTCTGCCAATGTGCTTTAACTTTGCCGCAGCGATAACTCTTTGAAGGACCTGGAGGCAGAGTTGTACTTGTTTTTAAGAGCACTGGTTTTTGCATCCCGAGACGCCGATGCATCGGCCCAGGCCTGGTAGCACTTCCGCTTTCGGCGTGACGCTATTTTGCAGGTGCGACCAAACCAAGGCTGGGATTTACCTCCGACAGGCACCGCAGAGAACGGAATAAAAGTTCCATTCCTGAAATACCACATCGGTGACAGAATCTGCAACGGCGTTGGGATCATCCAGCGAGAAGCAAACCTGCCCCATGGGTAGGAAGCGAGCTGCTTGCTTGTTTGCCCGATTGCCGACGCTTGAATGATTGCCGACGCCCATATACATCTGTAATACTTTCTAAATACTGAATATTTGGGGTATAGTGAAGTGAGCCTCCGGTTACCTCGAGATATTCAGCGAGGTCGTGGTACTAAACGGTCGAGCCGGCCCATTCGGGCACCACCCAAAAACCACCGCATGGCTCTACCAAGTACCAAGAAGGCCGGCAACGCACCTGCATCTCCTCTAGTGTTGCAGATGTATGGGGGCGTCGTCGATCACTTACCGTCAGGTGAGCGGTTTTTTTCCAATAAAAAAAAATTAAAACTCGCGACCCTTCGCTGTTGATGTTGGTGGTGATCTCGACTGTCCAATAGCCACACGAGTCGTAAGATATATATGTGTTTCTCTTTCCAGCGACGCGTTCGCCGCGTTCCGGGCAGCCGCCTTGCAGAGCACGGTGACGTCGCGCAAGCTGGCCGCTGTCGGGGCCTCCTTCACGCGGCAGCAGCGTCAGCAGCTGCTGAGGGGAGCACTACTCAATGTTGTCATGCAGGGGACGTTCACCAGTCAGTATTTTCTTTTAATTAGATTGGGGTGACAGGCGCCACGGTAAGCCTGATCGTAAGTGACAATGGACACCTGTAAACAACTTGCAACTAGTGTTGCAGGTGTAATCACTTACCATTAAGCGAGCTGCTTGCTTGTTTGCCCAAAACAAGAAAGTGGTTACTTTGTATAGTATTATTGTATATCATTTATAAATGATAAAAAAAATCTATTTTTCACAAGATTCCTTTCTACATGATTTCAGAGCTTGATGTTTTGGAGCGATCCAATCCGCTGTACCTTATAAATGCAGCCAACCTCATGGGAGACTATTTCGCTGGTGAGTCTAATATCAATATTTTTATTTTTTATATAAAACTCTTTATGTCCTCCTGGCCGATTTCGACCACGGCATCGAAGAGAAATTATCGGCAATTGACAACTGCGCCGGTGATATCATAGTGCCGAAAGTGTACGCAAACACAGAGCCACTCATTCGTCTTTACCTGCCCATATCCGATGTTTTGCTTATGCAGAGAAGAATAAGATCGGAGGCAGGGTCTTGTGCAGCGTCAGAGATACGGAAAGCAACACAACACAACCAAACACGAAGACCATTTATTTTCATTTGGACAAATATTGGCTTCGGCTGGGACTCGAACCCATAGCCAATCGCTAAGTCGTCGTAGTATGTTTATTATTCTCATATGTAGTAATGTATTCAGTTCCGTAATTGTTCTTTGATGTGATTTCACTAGTTTGCTTTGTAATAGAGGCTTAAGAAATTTATTTTCTGTTACTCTTGAAGAATTGAATGGCACTTTGAATTCAAATATGTAAGCATTTTTGCCATAAGGCGTTAGTCGTTTTCTTCAAAACCTATTGTTAGATAGGAGTCTCATTTGTCAGTTGAACTTTAGAGAGAAAGGTGGTTCATTCCCTCTTAAAGTTAATCCAAAATAAAGTTGTATAATTTTTCAGAGGCCCGACTGAGCAATGGCAACAAGGTCCATATCTTAGCCAGTCCATTATTGCAATATATGAGGGCTTTGTTGGCCTGCAACGACGTGCGCGCGCATCGCAGCCTTGCAACACAGGTAAACTAAATATAATTATTGCCATATGGTGAAGGTGAAAAAAATGTACAACAGCATCTGATTAATTCCATGGTGCTCCAATCGCTCCCAATCGGACGAGACCTATGTCCAACAATGGACCATTGACATGCTGTAATAAAAAAATGAAGGAATTAAGGAAGGAATGGTTATGTATCGCATTGTATTGAAGCAGGAAAAAGTTGGAGGAACATAGACACCATTGGCTGGAGTAGGCACTTACAATCAGGCATACCATAGCCACCGTTAGAAAAAAATGCCAATAAATTCCATAGCAATATAATTTTTTTAGCTAATAATATAAATAATATAATTTATAATATTATAATATAATTTTCGTAGCTTAGTCGGTCCGACACTTAAGGCTAATCCCGACATAGGTCCGGTTCCATTCTCTGTTCACCAATACCGCACGGCGACAGTGGCAAAAAAAAATTGTCCAAAATAACAATAATGGACCAAGCACAAACCACGAAAGGTGGCTATGACGCCTCGCGTGTCGCGTAGTCGAACGAAACGTCACGTCGTTGGCGTTCATTTAATATGTGGCATCATTTATATTAATCTTTACCACAACTGTAAAATGTTATAAAAATAATAAAAAATTATTGGTATAATTTAAAGTAGGAATTCTTTTTTATCACTTGCTGTTATGTCATGGAATTAGTAAATAAGCCAAGTCAGAATGTTCTGACAACATTCTGTTCTTGTGTTTCCAAAGACAAGTAGCCATTACATGAAAACATGTATAGACAAAGCAATAGGGAAGTACAATTGGTGGCAAAACTTTACTCAATGCCCTTTGATATTTGATAACATGGAAACAGATAATAAATTGTTACATCTCATTATCATACATTTTCTTTTAAAAATTTCCTCTCTTTTGCATTAGAATAATTAAAAAAAAGTAAAACATGTATGTAATTTATTATGATCTAATATTAGAACAGTTTTACTAAGTGTAAAATAAATTGTGGTATGTTTTTTTTTTTAACAGCTGATGCAAAACGGTCGAGAACTACTATCAGTTATGTCAAATGATTTGGATGAATTGTCCATATCTATAAAACTACGCCTACTAACTCCGCCACCGGTGAATATTATCTGGCTACTACTGTCGGCGGACCTGTGCCTCAACAAATTTCTACCACTGCCCAATACACTCCAACAGTTCTACGCAGCCCATTTAGATTTGAGCAGTGAAGAAAGCTTTAGCGAAGTGAGTTACGGAACATGGAAGAAGAGCCCAGAAAAAGAAGAGTATAGATCCGATGCCAGTTCTGATGTTAGCACCACAGAGAAAGTAGGTCAAAACCTGTCACAGATCAGTCTCAACAATGACGATGACAATAAACCAAAATTAAGGCCAATATTAGGAGCAGGAGCTGGCCTCCTACGGCAGGAACAAGCAATGTCCCAAGAAACCTTTGATGCGAGAGTAACCAAAACAAGTCTCACCAAGAGATATGACTTAAATTCGTGGAGACAATCTGAAGACGAGACAAAAGAGGAAGTTGAGCCAGTGTTCAATCCTGCAGTTCTACCACCAAATTTACAACAAAACTATCCAGTCACAGTACCTGATTACCCACCACCGAATAGATTTAACTTCCCAGAGAATTACGCAAACTATCTCCAGCAAGGTGATGGTACATATATACAGAACCAGTATTCTAATAATCAAAACTTTAATCCCCAAGGTGATTTTGTCCCACAGTATACAGCCGAACAACCCAACCCAACTCCAGAACGAGTTAACAGTGAAATGCAGAAGACAAGCAACACAAGGAGACCCGTAGAGAATTGGCGTCAAGATAAAAGTGAAGTCAATGAAGATGCAAACAAAAACAGACAGCGTAATTGGTCGCGGCAACGATCCAGAGATAATGTAAATGATGATGAAGACAAGGTGGACAAATTACGCTCTGTGTCACGGAGTTCCCGCGAATCGCGGCAAAGCAACCCTGGTAGCAGAATGAATAGACGAAATAGTGGCGACAACCAGGATTCAGGCAATTCCGAGAAGACCCCACCGCGGAGACATGTTACAGAAGTCCCTAGGAACCAAAAGTATTGGGACCACGATGATAGATGTGATAAGGACTACAATAGTTAGTGAAACTACCAAAAGTGATCTAAAATAACTTGTGAAACAGTGACCAGTGTTGCCAACTTAAAACTTTGACCTGTGCCAGCAGATACTTGACAACAAATTTGAACTGTGCAGAGAGTGATGTAAAAATTGTAACAGTGGTATGCTAACATCACACATGTCAAAAGTGTCAGCTGTGTAAAACCTTCTCCATTTTTATGCCTGCACAAATTGTTGAAAATTATCATATATGTTTAGAAACAGAATTTGTGGAGTGATGTGCTAAGGTAAGAGGTGCTTACAAATTTTTTTACGGAAAAAATATTGTACAAGGTTTAATTATGATTTATTATCAATGACATCTTAATGTGTATGTTCATATAAATTAATTTCTATGATAAATTACGCTGCACTAAAGTGTCTCAAATAAATACCATATAAGAGTTTGAAATTAATAAATTTGGTATGGGAAAATTAGTTTTTGCTTGCATTGTGAATACAAATTAAAGTTTTTTATATATAATCCAATTATTTAAGAAGACATTAAAAATATGAACTGGCATGCAGAGCTAGCCACTCCATCTGACAAATGTAATGATAATGGATAAATGTCTCAACATGGAAACGGTAGAAGCCTCTATCTGACATTAAGATTGTCAAGAGACTGCCAAGGAGTTAGATAAGTTGCTATAACAATTTCATGTATTTACCCGAACACTACACATTTGAAATTAAACTATTATTTACAGATTTTACGAACATAAAAACCAAAATTAAGCACAATAAACTTTGTAAATAATAGTTTCATTTCAAAAGTTGTAATATGTGCTAAGTAATGCCAGTGAATCCAGTGTTCAGCTTAAAATATATATAGCAGCTACAATTTTTACTCACAAAATTTTATGAAATGTAATGAAAAATTCATTGAATTATAGCTTTGACAATTCTGGGATTTAATAATAAAATATTTTTAATTATCATCATAGTTTGCAGCTTATTTCGTTATTAATGATTTACTGCACAATATAATTAGTTCCATGTTTAATAATAAACCTGACCATTTGATTTCAATTGATAATTCATACAATACATTATTTTGACATATAGCACTTTAGAACTTAAAATAACAATGCTCATATACTTAATTCTTACTGTATATATAGGTGTCTCCATAAGTTATTCAAGACTTCTTTTTTACATGATTGAGGTGGCATTCTGCATTGGATCTAGTGCATCAAAGTAAATATAAAAGTTCTTAACTACACAAAACTTAAGATTATCCTTGATTTTATTAATGTCTTTGTCTATGGACTGGATCATAATAGATAACTACTTAACTCTTGTTGAATTGCAACAATATAAATTCTATTGTCATGACACATGAGAGAGAGGGTTAATGTAGTAGAATGAAACTTTGACTTAAAAAAATCTGCTTGACTGTAATGACTAGACAAAGTGAAAACAGCATGATGCAGTGGGCGGTTCATATGTGAAAAAATATGAGAAGATTGCCTGGTAAGAATTAGCAAAAGTTTAAATATGTTATCAATTTAAAATACCTTGGAGCAATGGAAAGAACAAAATTAAAACTTCTTAATATAATTAAATTATTAGTTTAATAAAAAAAAATCCAATAAATTCACGTAGATTTCGTGTTTTAGCATTGAAATTGATATATGAATAAAAAAGAGACATCCATAAACAAAATAGAAAATCTAAATACAGTTGAATAAAAAAAAATGGTCAATCAAAAGAATAATTATATTGGTTCTAATTTTTTATCTATGGGCGCGTAATTTCATTTTATCGATGGCTGTATCGATGGTGCTTTTTTTTTAAATCGAAATTGTTCTATGTGATACCAATGATGTTCCTTTATTGCAAATTGCATTACAACTATTATTTGTCTGTGCCTTAAATACTCCAATGAAACTGAATATGAAAGTGCAGTGCCTTATGATTTTGCCTGTTTATTACAATTATCTATTATTTAGTTTTAGGAAATAAATTTTTATGCATAATCAATACAGCTATTGAATTGAAAGTTGTTCATATGTAAAATTGCAAATAATTATAAAAAATAACATCACCCATTGTTTCCTTAGTAAATGATTTTTAAATATGTTAAAAGGCAAAGGTTTTCTGTAGTACATATATCTACTGGCTGCTTAATTTAATGATTATAAATAAAAGATTACTTTAATTCTGATTACCAGTAATTACTCTCCTTAACAAATGGGTATTGTTACTCAATTTATGGTACTTTGCAAAATGAGAAATGGCAATTAGTGATTTTTGTGCAATTTTAAAAATAGTCTCTAAGAAATTTTTGTATGATATTTAAATAATTTTCTAATTTTCCTTACCTTCAGAAAGCATAATATGATTCATAAGTCCAAAGCTCAATTGGCTAACTTCCGAGCCACACGGGCCTCAAAAGATAGTACCAGTAAGTAAGCAGCCTATGAGAATATGTCAATCTATAAATAAACCAGGTTCTTTATTAATAAGTTCATTAATTGAAAATGTTTTGCTCAATTCTTTATTTAGATGCCTCGAAATACATGACAAGATTTTTTATCTTTATTAAAACTAAAGAAAATTCACCCACTAATCTTTTAAAAATATACAATAAAATCTATTATTGCCTATTACTATAATAATAATAGGTATCTATTTTGCCTCTAAGTGCTCTGCTTCATTTGTTATTGTATATATTGATAAGTTCATAGAGCAAGGCAAATTATACTAAAATCCTTAACGCAATAACATTAATGCTTATTATTAGAGTTTGTCCACACTAACCGTAACTCATTAAAATTGAATAGCTTTTGTAGACTTGAGCCTTACTTGTTTGATTTTCGTTGAGTGTCGTTGATATTTTATTACGTTAAAAAGTACAATTGTAAAGAGGCATTTATGAAGCCGTTTTTTTTAATATTCTGCACATACCATAAATATTTTTTTCAGCGAATAAGATGGCCATTGGAAAGTATGAAGTAAACACTTAAAGACTTTCTATTAATGCATCATCTGTAGCTTATGTGAGTCATAATATCTTTAATATTTTACCTACACGTTTCGGCGTACAATATAATCCAAAATAATAACTATGTTGTAAAACAGAACCGCGGGCGGTTATAATTTTTTAGTATAGTAAATTATAAAAAAATAAGCTACACATTAAAAATATAAGACCTTCTATATATTCAATATAAAAGTAAAAAGCAGGCAGTTAAGTAGTCCTGTAAAAGTCCCACTGTTGGGCAAAAGCCGCGTCTCAACGTGTCGGAAGCCGGTCCGCAAAACTTCTGCAGTGCAGGTCGGCGGAGTTCATATACCATTCCACGAAATATGTTTTTTTTAATGTTCCTTCTCAGACATGCATGCTTTCCTTCATCGACCACATAGGTCAGCACTTAAAATTGCAGAAAAATTAGAGAAAGAGCTGTCATATTCCACATTCATATTCCTTAAATTATTAAATGTATAGAATAACTGTTTTTATACCGCACTGTTAACAGTGTGATTAAGTAACTGTTAGCAATACCTTTTTATTTGGCTATTATATGTATATTTGTTATAGACCACCATGTAGCTTTGTAGTTAGCATACCTGACAGCTGAGCCATGGGCCTTGGTTTCGAATCCCAGTCGACGCTAGAACTTAAACACAAATCATTGGTATTCCGGTTTGATTATGTTCAGTTTCGTGTCTCCGACACTGCATCTGGCCCCCTTCCCCCAATGTTATAAGAAGAGTCTGTTTATGTGCGTACACTTGCGGCACTGATATTTCCTGCGCAGTTAACAATTGACTATGATAGTGTTCAGAAGTTGTGCCATAACTAGTAATTGGTATCAAGGTTATTGCTGTAACAATTGTGATGAAATTCCTTGATTTATTTATAATATTGAATAATATTGTAACCATCATCTTAGTAACACATTGTCTGCAAGCTTAATTATATTTTGGAAGATTTATATAAAGAAAATGTCATTTAGTACTTGGAGCGATTGCTGCCAAGCTAATGTGTTTGTGTAATTAATTAAATATAATTGGATAAATACTAGAAAAACCTGTTTATATCATGATGTGGCTTATTATATCAGCCTTTATGTAATTAAAAAACAATTGATAATTATAATAAGCTACTTCTTCCAGCTTCAGCGTCGAAAAGTTAAGATGCATTAACCTTATATTAAATTGAATAATGTCGAGATGAGTTATTGTTTTAACACGCTTCCAATTCTATAACATTTGGAAAATAATAGACTTACATGTCACTAAATCTCAATAAAGTCAGAACAGCATCTTGGGAACATATTAACATTATTTACTTCAAGCCTTGTTCTAGGCTTTCAACGTTTCACACTTATTAATTGAATTCATCGCATAATATATAGCGTTATATGTAGGGTAACACTAAAATAAGGTGCTTTATGCAATATGGTTTACATCTGCTATTTTTGTCGTTGGCATGGAGCCGGAGACGATGCCTTGAAAATTAGAAAATTATTAGTCGAATTTTAACTCGTAACATCTACTGATGTGTGTGTAAAGACTGCGACTTTTTAGTCTTATATATTCCCGATAACGGTTCACTAACCAAATAGATATAACCAATTAATTCTCAAAACTAAAATGTACCTGTATAGAACATGCACAATCTGATTCTGATTTAGTCATAATGTACGATAGATTCTACATTATAGAACAGAAACCTGCTCCAATAATGGCGATTGCGCACTAGCTCAAGACGAAAGGGAAACGCATTGACACAGATCATTTGTCATTCATTCATAATAGGTGCAAAAGTCCATTATCTCTTAAAGTTTGCTCCGTACCTACGAGCTAGATTAAGGATTCGGAAGGTACTTTATTGCAAAAATTACTTTAAGATTATAGGTTTTTAGTATGTAATACGGTGGAGTATATTTTTTTGTGAACAAGCAAAATTAAACCTTAATTCGTAGGTGTCGAGCTGTTTATACAATATGCGAGATGTTGCGCTTTAGAGTTAATAATAACTTTATTTCTCAAAGACGCTAGCTAGCTATTAGGGTTTATTTTTGCCTGTAATTATAGCTTAGATTAGTTAATGTAAAATAGCTACCAGAAAGGTGTAGATTTTGTAATAATTGCTCCGAAAAACTAGATTCGTTTTCTTTTGTAGGGAGTGACAGAAAGCTATATGTGGGAAGAAAGAGGAATGTGAGATGGAAATAATAATCTTTGAATAGAGAATGTTTTGTTAATATTTAACAGAAAGAGTTCATTTGATAATACTGATGCGAGTACTGTTTCACTGAAAATTATGTAATCTCTTGAATAAATTGAAATTTAATTTCCTGTTTCTTTTATTTACTTGTCCCTCGCATTTAAGTGTTGTGTAACAATTCTGCTTTACAATACAATAGACAAAACAACTACAGCCCGGTCAAGCTAGGCGCCAGGGGCTTAATGAGCATTCATTCGCTGGTATAGATTGTACGACCGTGTGGTACATTCCACAGCTGTCCACTGCTGTACATCCTCCCTGAGCCACTTGCATCCTTCGATTTCCCCCAACACTATATGTCATTCTACCTTGTAGTGTCTTTTTAAATGTGAGAAAATACCTAACGCATACTTGAAAAACATGTTTCAATAAAAATTTATTCATATTTGTGCTATCTTAGAAAACTGACCAGCTTCGAGCCTAAAGCTCCTCGACTTGACTATCTGGGAAAGGGATGAAGTACGAAACGATGGATTAAAATTTATTTAATTTTGTTAATATTTGAATATATATTCTTTATCTATAAATCTATGTTTAAAACATATTTTTCTGCCATTTAAGATGAAGCTTATGCTCTGGTTCAGGTTCGATCCTCGGTTCCGGCACCAAAAATTTTTTTTACCAATTATCAGTGGTGAATTTATAATGCGGTGAAAAGAAAGTAAAAAAACACTTCTGACACTTATTATATAACTATTATGGTTTATGTCCAGGTATAATAATAACGAAGTATGTATATAAAGAATAACGGAGCCGCGATATTACGTCAATAATTTTAATTAAAAATAGTATAACAACATCGTAAGGAAAGTCAAATGTTTGAGATGAGGCCTCTGCCCGACAATGTCTATATACAGACTGCTATTTTACTTTTTATGCTTGATTATGCAAATTTATGCCACCTGAACAAAGATCTACTGTACAGGCTAGAGCCACTTGTTAATGAACTGATCCGATATATCTTTAGCATTCGAAATTATGATCATTATCTCATAACAGTCCTTAAATGGCTCTCTATTTAACAAAGGAGTAACCTGCTGCTTCATCTCTTCTCAGACTTTAATGACGCTGCTTCCCCTTCTAAATTCAACCTTAAGGCTAAATTTCAGTTTCTGTTTTCAACCGACAATGACTGGGT
This sequence comes from Bhutanitis thaidina, assembly GCA_029286595.1. Lineage (NCBI taxonomy): Eukaryota > Metazoa > Arthropoda > Insecta > Lepidoptera > Papilionidae > Bhutanitis > Bhutanitis thaidina. The sequence continues at coordinate 4,237,186 of JAGSMS010000021.1, read as the reverse complement.
CCTTCGCTCGTCATCTAACCATAAGATGAGCATTCCACAACGCATCACCGATTTTGTTGGTAACTCCTTTACCTTTCAGGCTACACTTCTGTAGAGTTTCTAACCCGATAACAATAGGAAAGTTTCTAATAAGTTATCGTTCAAGATGGTACTCGAACCACCTTTTTGAAACAACCGTTGTCATTTCGACTTGAAAATGATACCATCGATGTGTGTTTATGTATATGAAAGAAGGAAACTTTATTTATTATACCATAGCTGACAAAATTAAATAAGATAATTATTATAATATAAAAAAAACACTAATATTTTTTTTGTTACGAGGCAACATTATTGGTGCTACAGAATATGCAACAAAAGGGTTTGCCCTCAGTATAAATTACAAGCCCTGCAACACTGATTTTGAACGCAGCTTATGTTCCATCTTAGGCAGATAGTGCCAGGATAATTTACTTTCAAATATATATATATACATATATTTACCGTACACATAACTCACAATATCAAAATTTGAAAATAATATGTATGTATGTTTCCATATATTTATCTATTTATTTGAATGCTTGTTTTTAGTTTAGTTGAGACATTTAAAGAATATGATAAAAATATTTGAAAAAAAAATGGCCATAAGCGAGTCGAACTCACGCAACTTGGGTATAATATATCTGTATTATGTATTTATCAAAATGGTCGTTTTTCTTTCATTCACAACAATCTAATAAAGCGCCACGTTATACTACTAATATACTTAATAATACTGTAGTGTTCACTTATTTTAGGTACATTTAGTCTCCCATGACTCTAGACGGATATCAGCTCACAGCACACGCACTACGTCCGAACTCCACAACGACTCGATCACGAGTAGCCCCCGTTCTTATTAACAGCGTTTTCACACAGCGATTCCTACCGCGGACCGCGTAGAGGATTGCCTTGAGACGAAGGAATTATACAGACATATTATATATAATGATTTACATTTCTATAGTAGTTTGTATTCAATAGATATACTTCCACATACACTACAATTACTAAGCTAAAATATGAATAATAAATTTATTCTCGAACTAAAACTAAATTTAAGCAGGTACTGAATTGAGTTTTGTACTAGTTTCGTAATAGGTTACGATACATTCAAAAAGGAAAACAAACCTTCCGTCGACAATCGGACTCGATATATCATACACCATTCAAACCTATATTATATAAAATTAAAATACCTTTTATGCCAGTCTGTATGAACGGATTTAAGTCGAGAACTACTAAAGCTATGGAGATGAATTTTACACAAGCATATTGAGGATTATCACTGGGACCGATGTGCTCATGTTTGTTTCGCCGGTTTCGAAGCTATGAACAGTTTTTGCTAATATTCTATTATGGTGGCAATATTCCTCTACATAATAATTCTTACACTAGCACATGTCTAGTGTTAGAACCATTGACTATAGAAAATTGTCATCGGCCGCCATGATGTATACTGGAAAACAAAACAACTTGTTTTAGATTAGGTAATATAGACAAAGATGATAAATGTCACGCGACCGAAGTCGAGGGTACAACCGATACATAAATAAAATAGATGTGGCTGTTAATGATTTGACAAAATTTTGTATACATACTCTAATATATTCGAAATGATTTAACTTAAAAAGTAAGTACCAAAGCTATTTTATACATGAAATTTTGGTTCAAGTCCCGGGCACTTTTGTACTGCAAAGTTTCAAAATGAACTACCACTAAAGGCATTATTTTGGAGGTGTTGGTCTGCATCTCAGACTGGAGCCGCAGTATGTGAGATGCCTGGTACTACAATTAAAAATTCATTTGCGTATAATGCTAGTGTAATGATTACTGAAAATCTGTAGAGATCCAGCATTGGGATGCTTATAATTTGAACCTTACATTAAAACAAACATTTATTTATCAAAATTGTTAACATAACCTCTCTCATCTTTAAATCTTTTTTTTTTAATCTCTGATTAATGCCGTAAGAATAAGCAATAATACGAGTAATATCCACCTTATCTATTAGGCCATGTTATTATACTATTAGGTATTACCTATTTCAATTCGGACTGCATATGAGTTCTGAAAATGTGTATCTACTTTGTGCGTTTGAGAACACTACACTAAATTTACACACACGCACACTACGTAAAATTTTACATGTTAGCATTAAGTACGTTTGACACACAGCTAGGTAGGTAGGTAGGTACCTATTTACCATATTTATTTATCGCGCCGCGTCTGTGCATTATTTTTTTAAGAAAATTAAAGGCTATACACAAAGAGAATACTCGTCTAATCACTACTATATATAAAATTTTGAACAAAAAGAAACACGACCCGTATTATTGCGCTCACCCATATTGTCGCTTATTAGGAACAAATTCTGAGAAGTAATGTTAAATGACAAACTAAAGGAACGGCAAATTTTTAAGAAAACACTATTTAGATTTTCTGACATTTATTAAACTTTAACTAATCAATTGTTCCAAATGGTGCACATTGTTTTCAACACATTGCCGGCCACGACGCCTTCGGCATCACAACACAATGGTTTAAATATTTTTTTTTATTTCTTCTTTTTATATATCATATATATATTTATACATACCATTAAAAAATAACATGAAAGTGAGTTGGCGCCAATAATGTTTTATATTTTCTCAAATAATAAAAAGGGTAATACTTGAACATATATTGTATGTCAAAGATGGATGTTACTAGTGGTGTACGATTTCATATAATGGAGGCATACTTGCCAACGGAAGAAGTGCCTCGCGCTTTGATTGCTACCGAAACAAATATCCCCACCGTCATTTCCTCACTGTTAAGTGTCTCCTAGAAATGGTTAACAATTTGAAAAAAGGACGTGTCTATATTCAAACTAAACGAATAACTCCTCGTGCTTGTAATGAAGATTTAGAAATAATTATTTTCACCTATTTTGAATCGTTCCCCAATCATAGCACACCACGCAGCTGAAAATATTTAAGAGTCTCAAGCAAAATATAAGTATACATGTTAGCTCTCCGGACATTGTGCAAAACTAACATTCAGGAGATGATTTAAGACAAGACGATCTTAAGGCAGAAAATCGACAACGATAGATATTTTTTATCCTATATTTAATCGACGAAACGAATTTTTCCAACAATGGCATATATAGCCATTACAAAGCAAAGTAAACATTATTGGCCATGCACTAATCCCAACCGACGGGCATAGACAAATGAGTTTTTATTTTAGGAGAAAATATTCTAATCGGAACCAATAATCTTGTGATGTAGAATGCAGTTCCAGCAATATATTGAAAACAATGTGCATCATTTCGAACACTAGCTCAGTTAATAAAAGTAGGAAAAGGAAAATAGTATTTTTATCTAAAAGTATTTAAATAATTCTAATACAATTTTATCAAGAAATTAAAAAAAATTAAACGGCGCTGAGACTCATTAGTTTCCATTGGACCCAAGGTCAGAATAAAAATTCAACCTGTTTGTACATACTATTACATACAACATTATACTCGTACATAGTTATGTTTGTTAGGCATTTTTACTATTTAGTACATCATTTATTTAGTAGCTATTAATACTAGTAATAAAATTTTAATTTTTCAATAGAGCATAGGCAATAGTGAACCATGGTTATATAATTAAACGGACTTCAAGACGCACTATAAATTTAGATCGTAATTATAACATTTATTAAAATTCAAATAGTAATTACTTATGTATTTAAATCAAGATCGATCGACATAGATGCACGTCGCATTTTCTTTGCTAGTCCGATATAGTAAACCCTTGAGTCCACATTTAAAAAAAAAAACTTTCTAATTACTCTTTAATCTTCCCCTCTTCTTTCACCAAATCATTTGTGCTGCCCTTGAACGGAATTTTCCTTAATCATTATTATCTGTGCTATGCCTACTGAATAACACAAGTGATAGGGTGTGTAAGTAAATAGTTGAGCAGAATTGGAGTTCCGGCCGCCAATTCTAGGCCTGCTTCATCATCTTCTTCGTCCCGCGTATCAGAAGAAACGGACATCTTTTCGTTTCCTTCAATTAGCAAATCAGTCGACGTGTTGTCGTTGTCACCTGGCACGGAATTTACAAAAACCTGAAAAGATATATTCACATCAGTTCATTAGTGCAAACTTAACGTTAAGTGTCAATAGAACAACGCAACAACAACACCTGCCTCATCGTCGGAGTCTTCGTTATCATGTTCCACTAGGGGTTCGGGTTGGAGAGTGTAACGAGGCGTGTATTCACTTTCATCGGAACTGTAATCTTCGCTTTCATCGCATTCGAAATAGCGACTCTGAAAATAAATCATAAAATATATTAGCTTCACGCCATTTAAAATTTTCTTATAGGCATGGCATGGTAGCAATAGACTATCCTTTTGGTGTTTAGGTATTATAAAAAGAAAGAAAAGTAGGATTCCTCACATTTTTTGCAAGGACTTGGCGCTGGGAAACGCATGGCCGCACCCGTGTGGGTTAACGTACTTCAATATGTCCTCGAAATCTTTTGTTTTATTATTTTACAGACATCCAATTTCCTAACATTATTAACTGTGCTGTGAGCACAGACGCGCGGATTCAAGATATCGTTCAGGAAAGGGGGAGAAAGTTCCAAAATTAAATCGTACATTCTGGAAAATTCCAATAAATACATTACTTTTTAGGGCCTATGAAGTCTTTCAGTTTGAAATACATCGAATTTGTATTATAATTTTATTATATTTAGTTTAATACTCTCAGTTATTACTGTTACCACAACTAATCCTTATTCTCTGTAACTATAATTTACTTACTTTCTTTTCTCTGACTAACTAACTAACTGCCAGTGCCAAATTGATATTAAAACAATTTTAGGATAAATTCAATAGAGTTTGAAATCTTGGCCAATTGTATCAACGACGGACTGAAGGCACCGAAAACAAAACTACGACTTCCGGTCTTCAATTGAATATTTCAATTACTCTACATTTACATTCACAAACATATGCATAATACACTATCAATATTATACACATAAAAACTCGAAATATACAGTAACAACAAAATTCAATGTAAGACACAATCATCACTCTTCGAGTTCGCTTCAAAAGTCTACAGAGTTTTACAATGGCTGTTTGTTTAATTTGAGCAAATCTATAAGTTCTCAACTCGATAAACTGGTCTAAATTACTTAATTTTTCAATCACTGCGCTATCAGTATGCATGAAAGTAGTTCAACAAAGAATTATTACGTGTTCACCTAAAAATTAGAGTATTGTAAATGGCTGTATGATCTTTAGACTTTTGCTTATCTTAGGCTGTAATTGTCAGTCAGCTCAGCTGTGCTGTCGGCTGTCACTACATCTATATGTGACAAGTCTGATGTCAGTGTCACTCAAACAAAAGCAATAATTGAACAATGACTAAATTCTGAGATTTCGTCTTAAAACAAAGGAAAATGGAGGAATGAAACGCATTTAGTGTTTTTAGTTTGTTTTGGAAAATTATTTGATAACACACTATTGGCAAAGGGTTGCCACCGATGAGTTTTTTTTAAAGATTTTATTTGTTGTATAGTTGCTCAACATTTAGAATCATAATAGGATAAATTGTGAAGTACCATGGCTGCAGCATTGGCGAATGATTCTCCCAAATATCGTAACAGCCTAATTTGTTGCAGCCCGCGAAGTGTAGGTGTCACATCCAGAACTGCCTCGTCTTCCTCTACATCAGGATGTGTTTCAGCAGACGAAAGCTACGATTCCAATTATATACCTAAGTCGATCGCAAACAAGAAGCTCAAAATTCACAGTTCTGCGACACGGGAAGAGATAGAGAAAGCCATAAAACAATGCAAGGAGCTTGTTTTGAATAGCCCCCAATGCTCCGATGAACGTAAATGGCTAGTCCGGTATCTAGTTGAGCTGAGGTTACGTTTAGAAGATTTGAAGGACAATGATGGAGAGCAGAGGGTTAGAGTGGCGATCAAAGGGCATCATTTTGAGCAACAAACCAATCCGGGTAACAGAAAGCAGTATTGTGATCATTGCAGTGGCGTGATATGGAGTATTGTGCAGTGTTCATATATTTGCACAGACTGTAGTTATTTATGCCACTTCAAATGTGTAGATGATATTTGTAGGGTGTGTCCACATGTTGTTATGACTGAGAAGGGGCAATTCGAAATGAACATTTGCCCTGAAAAAGGTCTCTCTGCACAAGACTATAAGTGTGCTGAATGCCAAACAGCATTAACTTTTAAAGATTCATGGAATGAACCACGATTGTGTGACTATACCGGGTTGTATTTTTGTGCCACCTGTCACTGGAATGACATGTCTGCGATCCCAGCAAGGGTTGTGCATAATTGGGACTGGGAGAAAAGGTACATATCACGTATTGCTTATCAAATGTTGACATTGTCATGGACAAGGCCTTATATAAATATTGAAAACATAAATTTAAAGCTATTTAGCTTCATAGCAGAGCTGGAGTGGGTCCATAAAATGCGGAAGGATTTAGAATGGATGAGACGTTATCTATGTGCTTGCAGTGAAGGAAGCTCATTACTGTCTCCATTATTTGTTCAACTCGGTGATGTAAATAAGAAGTACAGTATGGCACATCTACAAGCAATTAACGATGGGACATTAGAAAGTCAGCTGACAGAGTTGACGGAGATCTGCCGGTCACACATAACCAACTGCTCATTATGTTCTGGCAAAGGTTACTTGTGCGAAGTATGCAGCAATAATGAAATATTGTATCCGTTTGATAGCGGTGCCATATTGTGCGAGAAATGCAATTCAATGTATCACAGGGGCTGCTGGCTGAGAAAGGGACAGAAGTGCCTTAAATGCATGCGAATAGAAGACAGGAAATTGACCTTAAGTGAACTTCCAGATGCCACCGATTCAAATTTAGAATATGACATAGACAAGTTTGTTGAATAATACTTTAAAATACAATATGTTTGTACCCTGTACAGTTCAAGTTTCATGTGTACATAATATATATTTAAATGGCTTTATTTCACATCTTTATATGTTAATTATTCAGCATGATTGAAGTATGTAGTGTGAAACTAAACAAGGCTTATATTAAGTTTGTGTATGCAATTAATTTGTATGTATGACTGGCCATAATTACATTGGCATGGTGCTGTAGGTAATATAAACAATTAGATCAATAAAGCTTTAAGACAATAAAAAATATGTCTTCAAAATTGGACAACACTGTGATTGAGTGAATTTTGCATCTCTAAAAATAAACTCTTTTATCTATTTGATTTTTGATTTCATTACAATATCTGATTCTATTGTTAGCATTTAGTTAATCAGTCAAAACAATCTCATGTGGCAATAAATAATTAACCCTAGTGCTGTAAGTCCAGATGTGACTCATAATGATAGCATTTCAATTGTTTCAAAGCTAGGACACAAAGTTAGGTTAAGGGTTTAAAAAAATAATTGTGGTTACACCAATGTGCAGTTATATCTCTGTGGGTTTATATATACTAAACCTTCAAACATAATGAAGTACCAAAGCGTTCTGATGGTGACGAGAGTGGTTTAGAGTTTGCTTCTTAGACATAGGTTAGAGTTTGCTTCCGACATTCTACTGCGTGTGGTAGTGACGTAAGAATCTACCCTTTAGTCGTTTTACCGTGGGTGTCATAAGAGATGAGTAAGGGAAAATGTAATAAGGTATACAGGATATAATAGATTGTCGTAAAGATATCCCGGCTCCTACACCCTATCAGATATTTGACACGGAGGCCTTTGTGCCCAGCAGTGGGCACTTACAGGCTGCTACTTACTACCACTGTAAAGATATCTGTAAAAAAAATTATCTTATGACATGTCCGGACCCGACATAAGGTATAAGCTATATTTATGACTTCTTATTGAAACTAACTTATCCAATCCATGATGAAGAAGATCTCGAGCGGATTTTTTATTCGTATGCTGAAGGTATTTTTTAGCTCCGGTCGGGATACCGAACCCGGAACTGCGCCTCGGCGGTTGGTAGCTTTGTTGTTGACGAGTCAGGCTGACGTCAACACTATACAGAACACTACAAAAATATATTTCTGTGTATGTCGAAATCTAAAAGAATTAGTACGTTCGTTTTACTTTTAAATCAACATAAATTCACGGTCATGTCTCTATCAGTGACACACTTGTTAGGTCTACACTATTATTAGAAATGTTCTCATTTACGTTTAATCGCTTGATAATGAACACATACAGTATTGCCGTAGACACATGCCCTTTGACTCGTGACATGAAATATTGTTATCAACTGCACGCGACACTGCGCGCGACGACGAAACTTAGTCTCAGGTCTAGACAGACACACATTTTTTTTAAATATTTTTTTAGCATACATTTTTGTTTATCATTTTTGTCATATCACCTTTAAAAAAAAACGTGTTATGTCCTCCGATATTATCGCTTTAGGAGAGCAAAGACGAGAAGCCGAAGAAATGTGTTCGCTGTCATTTAACTTCCCCCTTCCTTCCTTCTGCTCGCGAGTCTCGACCGCTGAAGCTGTAAAGGCCACTGGGCCAACAGCATATCTACCGTGGGGGGGTTTTAGGGTCCGATCCGTAGCGTTAAAACGCTGATCCCGACATAACGGAGACGGCGACGGGTGCGAGCACCTCAAAACAATACTGCACATGTTATGTGGAACAGTAACTTTCTTTATATCAATGCACTTTTACGATATAACAATGTCTCGCAGACGCTCGTGAAGCCCCCGACAGATTAATGATTAACGAAGGGTAATAATTCTGGTTCCGCTTGTACAATCGAAATTAATTAATTATCAAACTCTAGACTTATATGGCAATGTTCCTTTGGTTTGGATATATGTATGTTTCCCGGGTTGTTGTTACACTTGCTCACCATTGATCCATTTGAATTGTGAATAACGAATTTTGGAACAACCACAGAATTAGATGTGATGTCTTACCTTACCATCACGCGGCATACATGAGTGTGTGGTTAAAATACCTGACTGGCTGAGCCATGATTTCTTGGATTCGAAACCCAGCCGAAGGCAATATTTGTGCAAAACGCAAATTATTGATTTTCGGATCGGGTTGTGTGGCTATGCGGCCCGTGTCACTGGCACTCCGTTTGACCCTCCCACCGATCTCATCGCATAAGTGTTACATAGAACATGGGAAGGTAAAGACTAGTGAGTGCCTGTGTGTTTGCCTATGAACCTACGGTACTATGATGTAGTCGAGGAGATGCGTAGGCGAGGCGGACGACATCGTTTTCTCAGTAACCCACCTGACATTCTAGACAGCGGCAGGACTCCCGATAGGTGCAGCTTGTAAGGGCGCTCTCGATGTGCCGAAGGTACTGCACTTGGTCCGAGTCGAGGCGACGCTTGCGCCTCGCCAGCGATGTCAGGAAACTCATCAGGGATACGCGACGGGACGGCTTGGGCTTCGGTGGTTCACTGTTAGTCAAAATTGATATCATATCTTCTATTACTAGTCTATTTTACTTAACTGTCCATTGCTGAACAAATGCCTCTCCAAGAAAACGTCAGCAAAAACCGGCATATATTTCTTGGACGGTTCGCTCATATTCACCACGCTGGGCTTGCGGGTTGGTGAGTCGAAGTATCCGTACCCTTGCTGCAGTGGTCCTGCTCCTCATCAGTAGTCAGTGGGATTTGGGTTCGGCTTAGTAGGATAGATGTTACGCTATCATTCGCTCGCCAGGCCTAGTTTGTTAGGTAGTGGGATGTACCACGGGCGGATGAGATTAACATCTTGTCAACACGATCTAGTGTACATTTGAAAAGGTGTAAGGGAGAATATAACATCTCTCAGACTGTTACCGGCAGTACCGGCAGTGCATTTCACCACCAACCCCACGTTCCTAGCATGGTGAGTATGGGCAAATCTTTTAAGCCAGCTTGAGCTTTCGTTCGAGTGCCTCCGGTTACCTCACTCGTGGAACTCTGTAAGCCTCTACTTCACACCGGTATTCTGCGAGGCTCTGGCACTACTCCGGTCGAGCCGGTCCATTCGAGCAGCAGCAAAAGCCGCCGCTTGGCTCTGCCACGTACTATGCGTACACGCATTGTTATTTACAATTTAAGTGGTACACCCCGAACAAGGGCTTAGTAGCCGTCGCTTTAACTAAAATATATAAACTGTCTCTAACCAGACCGTACCTTTCAAACCAAACACAACATAAGTTGCACCGCTGTGGGGTGGAACCTGCCTCGACAACTTCTAAGCAGAGGAGTCTTTCATCCACGCCAGGGATTCCGAAAATATTTTGGGCCAGAGACCCCTTTTCCAAAATGAACTGATACCTCTGTCCCCCATAGCCCAATTGCTTTCAAAATCCTATCCCTAGTTTTTTTCCTATTGATACAAAATACTTAGCAATTTAAAAACTGTGCGGTTGGTTAAGTGAGTAAACTTGACATAATTTTCTCATCAAAATTTAACAAAATAGATTGACATAAAATTCAGTGAATATCAAGTGTAATTAATAATTATAAATACAACTTACGTAACATTTTTATAAAGGTACAACAATGATACTTCCTACTAAAATATTAGTCACTCTTATAACTAGTTAGTACACGTAACACAACTTAAACAGTATCTTGAAAGTTTCAAATAAAAACTTGTGTTAATTAAAAGGGGTTGATTTTTAGACCTCGTCGACCCCCAAAATCAATTTTTGTTTACGTCGACCCTGGGAAACCACTTTGGGATAACCATTCTGGTGACGTAAGTCGTAATATGACACGTAAAAATAGAACTTCAACTGTTTCAAAGTTATCACACGTGAAGGGTAAAATAATCGTTATTTACGCTTACTTGTCTCCCACACTGTTCAGCATGGCCGGCCTCATTTCTTCTTCGCACAGCGCGGCCTCACTTTGGCGTCGCTTGGCCCGCCTTTTTACACCCGCGCCGGGCTCTTGCTTCTCTTTTTTGTGTACAACTAGGCACAAGCGAAAAGTACATTGTACCATTTAAATAAAAAAAAACTTTTGTAAAACCCTTCTAACCTCACAAAAACTTCTTCCACGCCATTGAATTTCTCCATGGTCGTGGAGGCGTTTTACAAAAATCAATTGCACGTGCACATACAGACCCGAAGCCATCGCCTTCCATCATTACAGCTTGTCACAAGTGAACTGCTGAACATGGCAAAGATTGCTACAAAGCACGGTTCTTAGCCACCTTCATCCATCGACTTTTCGCAATACTGTACAGGTGGTCACTTCTTATAGAGGAGGTCCACTGCGTTCTACCTGTTCATCATTACCGTGAACTTACCAAGTAAATGTGTTGTGTGTAAACCCATCCAAAAGTTTTGAGTTAAATTGTTCCCGTGGGTGTAGTAAGAAGCGACTGTACGAAAAGCCTTTAAAAACTCATAGCAATCTCCGAGGACCAGGCCAGCCGTGCCTAACGAACTGGGCTCTGACGTAAAATCTATCCGACTACGCCGAACCTAAATCCAACAGACAAGTGATGGGGAGCTGAGTCCCTGGTCTTGGAACTGCTGAGGAACTGCGCTCACGTACCAGGTACCGCCCGGCGTGGTGAGTGTTAGAAAGTCTTTGTCATTCGCGGTTGTCAGCTTTGTTGATGCTTCCATGGAACCCAGCTGTGGGCTTCCACAGGCAGATACAGAATTATTTGATCTTTATAAACAATGATTCTTTACACAAATTTTCTGTATGCTTAACTTTTACTGTCTGTATATAGTTCACTGCGGGACATCCCATAAGGAGAAGCATTTACCATAATCGGCAAGCTCAGAAGCATTTTTTCACTCACAACACCTTAGACGCCTCTTCCGTCTGTATAGTTTTAGTCTCTTATTTTTCGTGATGGCTATTCCGCCATTTGTCGGCCGTTTGGATTAAGGCTTAGCCTTAGGCCCTTAGTTGCCTCTTACGTCACCCACGTGAACTAAGGGAGCGGTAGAATTCTTAGGCCGATGCCATAAGGCAACCAATGCCACACGTTTTAAAACGTGGTAGAGCCAAGCGGCTGCTTTTGCTACTGCTCGAACGGGCCGACTCGACCTGATTGATACCATGGCCTTGAAGAATACCGGCGTGAATTAGATGCATCTAGTGTTTCTGCGCTTCGTTCGGTGAGTGAGGTAACCGGAGGCCCACTCCCCCTTCCCATCTCTCTCCTCATCCTCCCTCCCATCTCCCAAATATCCCCAAAGGCAACGCACCAGCAGCACCTCTGGTGTTGCAGATGTCCGTGGGCGACGGTGATCACTTACCATCAGGTGAACCGCTTGCTCGTTTTCCGCCTTTCCCATAAAAAATAAAAAAGATATGCTTAAACTAGCAGCTTGGACACGGTTGATCAAAGGCCTCCTACTATGATCTGAGAGGGTTTTCGAACCGGGAAGGACCCGTCACGCTGCTTCACATGTCCTCGAAATATTTTTTATTTTTTTTTTATTTCTCAGTCATGCACACGAACCGCCGAGTACGTGGTAAGTGTATGCTTGTTTTTTGAATACGAGTATATACCAGTTACATCATCCTGCTCATAATTCCAGTTCCTACGATCATCAGCGTTCTCCGTAGACATGCTCGTCTGCGCCTTCGGCCATAACCCCTGAGCCGTGCTCGAGTTTTGATATATCGTTTCCGTTGACGTGTTTCCATTGTCGGAATCGAACCTTGATTCGGGCTGGTCCAATACCTGAAATAAAAAAAAAATCAGTTTAGAAAGAAGTATTTGTATTTAAGGTGTAATATCGCTTTTTAGTAAATTTTTAGTATAATTTAGACCGCGTGGCTGTATCTGCTGAGACATGGTGCCCGGTTTCGAACGACAGCTGAAGCCAATGTTTGTGGAAATATACATATTACTGTGGTCGGGGTTAGTCGTACGATACAGGAAGGGAACGCTAAAAAATAAGAAGACCATCCGCGGCTTCGCCCGTGTTTTCTTAGATTTTGTCTGTAGGGAACACTTGATCGCTAATAAAAGAATGCTTTATTTCATAACACAATCACCTTCAAATCTACCTCTCTGACAAATCAATCCAATCCAGTCATGATTAATTTATTTCTCGACATATTCAAAATTCAATTAAAAATTCTATTGTTATGAAACGCGAAGGCTTATTCAATCTTGCCTTTTTTAAGCTCCAGTAAACGTCTAAAATCGGTTTGCAAAAAAAGGACTTCACCATGCCAAGGATTATTAAAAGCAACATCAAATCTTCACTACCTGATTTCATTACCTGATAATGGGCTCTCGTGCCTAAGAAAAATACTGCTCCTGAACTGCCTGAAGTCATTATAATCTGTAAATAAACGATAAACGTTTTGTTCTAAATAAACAGGTTATTTTTTTTTGATTCGCCGAAACACGCACAACATTTTTATATGAACTCTATAGATGATAAAGTGTTAACATGTTTATTAAAAAAACAAATACATATTTATAATTCAACCATATAGGTTAGTTAAGTTTCACAGAATATCATCAATTATCTGTTTAATTTTTACGTAACTGAGTGATAAACACTTACCTATATTAATGATATTTAATTTTTTACTCTTGGGTTTTATTGTGGTTATTTTTGTTCCATTACTATCTAGCGGAGCACTCTGTTTATAGCGTAGTTACTTTGACGTTGTTGGGGCATGCGCAATAGGGAATCGATGCCACAAAAATAGTTGTTTGAATTAATTAATAATAAAAAGGGAACACGTAACTATATAGAATGGTATGGAAACAAAAAGATTTGAAGAAAGACAGAGCGCTAGCAATTTGATTCCTTTATAATACGTGTTTAGTTAGGCTTAGAGTTAGGTTAGTTAAGCATGTTTTTTTTCTTTGCTGTATCGTTATAATATTGTTACGGGTTGCGAATTTGAAGTAAAAGAGAGAGAGAGAGAGAGAGAGAGAGAGAGAGAGAGAGAGAGAGAGAGAGAGAGAGAGAGAGAGAGAGAGAGAGAGAGAGAGAGAGAGAGAGAGAGAGAGAGAGAGAGAGAGAGAGAGAGAGAGAGAGAGAGAGAGAGAGAGAGAGAGAGAGAGAGAGAGAGAGAGAGAGAGAGAGAGAGAGAGAGAGAGAGAGAGAGAGAGAGAGAGAGAGAGAGAGAGAGAGAGAGAGAGAGAGAGAGAGAGAGAGAGAGAGAGAGAGAGAGAGAGAGAGAGAGAGAGAGAGAGAGAGAGAGAGAGAGAGAGAGAGAGAGAGAGAGAGAGAGAGAGAGAGAGAGAGAGAGAGAGAGAGAGAGAGAGAGAGAGAGAGAGAGAGAGAGAGAGAGAGAGAGAGAGAGAGAGAGAGAGAGAGAGAGAGAGAGAGAGAGAGAGAGAGAGAGAGAGAGAGAGAGAGAGAGAGAGAGAGAGAGAGAGAGAGAGAGAGAGAGAGAGAGAGAGAGAGAGAGAGAGAGAGAGAGAGAGAGAGAGAGAGAGAGAGAGAGAGAGAGAGAGAGAGAGAGAGAGAGAGAGAGAGAGAGAGAGAGAGAGAGAGAGAGAGAGAGAGAGAGAGAGAGAGAGAGAGAGAGAGAGAGAGAGAGAGAGAGAGAGAGAGAGAGAGAGAGAGAGAGAGAGAGAGAGAGAGAGAGAGAGAGAGAGAGAGAGAGAGAGAGAGAGAGAGAGAGAGAGAGAGAGAGAGAGAGAGAGAGAGAGAGAGAGAGAGAGAGAGAGAGAGAGAGAGAGAGAGAGAGAGAGAGAGAGAGAGAGAGAGAGAGAGAGAGAGAGAGAGAGAGAGAGAGAGAGAGAGAGAGAGAGAGAGAGAGAGAGAGAGAGAGAGAGAGAGAGAGAGAGAGAGAGAGAGAGAGAGAGAGAGAGAGAGAGAGAGAGAGAGAGAGAGAGAGAGAGAGAGAGAGAGAGAGAGAGAGAGAGAGAGAGAGAGAGAGAGAGAGAGAGAGAGAGAGAGAGAGAGAGAGAGAGAGAGAGAGAGAGAGAGAGAGAGAGAGAGAGAGAGAGAGAGAGAGAGAGAGAGAGAGAGAGAGAGAGAGAGAGAGAGAGAGAGAGAGAGAGAGAGAGAGAGAGAGAGAGAGAGAGAGAGAGAGAGAGAGAGAGAGAGAGAGAGAGAGAGAGAGAGAGAGAGAGAGAGAGAGAGAGAGAGAGAGAGAGAGAGAGAGAGAGAGAGAGAGAGAGAGAGAGAGAGAGAGAGAGAGAGAGAGAGAGAGAGAGAGAGAGAGAGAGAGAGAGAGAGAGAGAGAGAGAGAGAGAGAGAGAGAGAGAGAGAGAGAGAGAGAGAGAGAGAGAGAGAGAGAGAGAGAGAGAGAGAGAGAGAGAGAGAGAGAGAGAGAGAGAGAGAGAGAGAGAGAGAGAGAGAGAGAGAGAGAGAGAGAGAGAGAGAGAGAGAGAGAGAGAGAGAGAGAGAGAGAGAGAGAGAGAGAGAGAGAGAGAGAGAGAGAGAGAGAGAGAGAGAGAGAGAGAGAGAGAGAGAGAGAGAGAGAGAGAGAGAGAGAGAGAGAGAGAGAGAGAGAGAGAGAGAGAGAGAGAGAGAGAGAGAGAGAGAGAGAGAGAGAGAGAGAGAGAGAGAGAGAGAGAGAGAGAGAGAGAGAGAGAGAGAGAGAGAGAGAGAGAGAGAGAGAGAGAGAGAGAGAGAGAGAGAGAGAGAGAGAGAGAGAGAGAGAGAGAGAGAGAGAGAGAGAGAGAGAGAGAGAGAGAGAGAGAGAGAGAGAGAGAGAGAGAGAGAGAGAGAGAGAGAGAGAGAGAGAGAGAGAGAGAGAGAGAGAGAGAGAGAGAGAGAGAGAGAGAGAGAGAGAGAGAGAGAGAGAGAGAGAGAGAGAGAGAGAGAGAGAGAGAGAGAGAGAGAGAGAGAGAGAACATAAAAGTACGCAGAACCGCGTGCCTTAGTGGTGTCCCGCTTCGGATTCCGTAGCGTGACTCATGAAAATGTGAAATAAAAAAAACGAATAAAATTTTACTAAGTACGAAGTAAATTTTACTTAAAAAAAAAGGAGTCAAATTTACCACCCGGTTCTATTGGCAGTTATTGCAAGTCCAAGCATTCGTCATTCTACAGAGTCGCGGGTATCCCGAAGTAGGTACAACAGTCTAGCAATTTCTTCTAGTCGACAGAATGGCAAATGTTGAAGTTTTGGATCTTATTTGAGTATGGTTTAGAGTTTAATGTCGCGCAATCTTGCGTAGTGCACTTTCTTGGTAACGGCTGCCTAAAACCGCTTTACCTAGTGGCACCGGACTCCCCGACGATGTAGCTGGATGGATCTGTTATATGCTACGTTCGGCGAAAACACTGTAAGCGCGATTTGTGTATTACAGTGTAGCGAACATTCTAGAGACATTTATTTGACTTCAAAAATGTATAAAATATTAATCACACAAAAGAAACGACGAAACACACGAATAAAAAAAATTTTGTCATCTCAAGCACTTTTCAACGGAGCGGGTGGGAGTGTCGCCGCCATAGGCGATCGATGTACTGATTCGAAGGAGATTCTCTAACCACCCGATGGAGGCTGCTCCCAATGAGTTTTTCGAAACTTATTTACCAACATATTTTACCGTTGTCCTGAACATTAAGACGGTGATAGACTTGTAGAGTCACTTGTAGAGGCCTGTCACCTTGTTACAAATAAGCTCTGTTGAAAAGAGGTTAGAAACCACAAAAAAAAATAACTAGACATCTGACACCGCCTTTAATGGGTACACGGTCGTGAGAACTTATACCTATGTATAATGTATGTAACCTACGTTATACCTATGTAATAGGCGTGTGAAGGATCTAACATCCATATTCCTTCATCATCAATACGTAGACCTAGAATGTCATGGTGTCCGATAGATGGCGGATTGAATATAGTCTCCATTTTGGGATTGTATTGTACATATTCACGCCTTTTCCCAACGGGTAGGCAGAAATAATCTTCTTCCACTTGCTACGGTCCTGACATACGTCTTTCACTTCTTCCCTTTCATCATTCTTCGCATGCATGCTCGTTGGTGGAGAGCCGTGGTAGCCTAGTGGTCAGGGCGCTCACTTTAGTGGTGCCGGCACCACTAAAATTGTTTATAGCAATTTTAAGTGCTGTATTTACCATGTGCTCAACGGTGAAGGAAAACATCGTGAGGAAACCTGCATGCCTGAGAAATAATAAAAATATTATTTCGAGGATATGTGAAGCTCGCCAACCCGCACTGGAGCAGCGTAGCGGGCCCTTCCCGGCTCCAAAACCCTCTCTGATACTAGTACTTGAGAAAGAGGCCTTTGCCCACCTGTGGGCACATTCAGGTTCCAATAAAATAAAAGTAACAGACTTTACTTTTATATCGAGTACTCTTGACGTGGCCTTTTTCAGAACGTCTCCGATTTGATCGTGAAATGTCTGTCTAGGTCTTACTCCAGACTCTACCATTTACACTAGCCTCATATATCTGTTTCTGTCAATCTACTTTCATTCATCCTCCACAAGTCCAAACCAGCTTAGCATCCCTGTCTCAATTCGTATCACTGCATAGCCTTTCACGCCACAACGCTCTCTGATCACATTATTTCGAACCCTGTCAGTTATCTTCACATCAATCATACTTCGTAACACTCATTTCTACTGCATTTATCCTGCTTTCATGCCTCTTCTGCCATACCCAGCTTTCACTTCCATGTGTTAGTGTTGGTACCAATACCCCTCTATGCACAGCCAAACAAGCTTCGTGAGATATCGTCTTGCTGTTCATAAATGTATGCAATACCCCATTCACCATATTACCTGCCATCGCTCTCCTTTCAATGTCACATTCGTAGCTCCCATCTCTAGTAAACATTTTAGGATTTGCTAGTTATAAAGATTTAACGAGAGTCATAACTCAATACAAATGTCTTAGATAAAAATTTAAGTCAGAAGGAGAAATAAAAGACAATTGTGAATTAAGACAATTTTAAAATTTTATTTGATTTCTCTGATGCTTAGTACTCTATGGCAGTGCGGAGAGGGGTTAGATAGAAATCTGGTTTCTTTGTGCACTATAAAATTATGATCTTGTTATAGAAACTCCATCTTTTCGTTATAAAAAAAAAGAAGAATGATTAAACTTTTTAAAATTATAATAATAATATATTAATTTCTTCAGGTAGAGTACATTTACTGATATTAAGTAGTTTATTAATAATAGGGGGCATAGTATGAAGTTTCTGTTTTACTGGAGAGGCCACTTCTAAAAAACTTAAACTCGAATGGTTCAAGATTCGTAATTAAAACTTTGTTAACACAAAAACTATAATTCTAATTTCAAAAATCTTATGACGTTCCATTGTCATACAACTTTTTAATTGTTTTTACATTCAGCACTGTTTGAGTTAATCACAGAGACATCAAAGATTAGAATAATCAAAGAATAAGAGTCCAAACGTGGTTCTAACCCAACAGATACCGCTGGCAATATTAATGCTGCGTTCGTAGAGGACACGACTAACGAACGCGTTGTGCGTTTTTGTCTTTCGTAGTGGAGAGTTCGACTTGAAGAATGAACCACGATGAAGACCGGACACTAAGGTGAATAACGATGAATAAAAAGTAATAGTGGAAGGCAAACCATAACAAGCAACCGAGGAATTAGTGTCATGGTTTGATTTGGACAAAATGAATATAACAAACTCGAAAAATGGGTGCCAGATGAACTAACTGATGTGCATAGAGGAGCGCTCGTTAAAGCTCACCGTGCTTTGATGAGAAGGTACAGACATGAAACGATTTTGGACAGAATTGTGATGGAAAGTGGATTCGATCTTTCGCAAGCCAGATCAAATACCTGGAACAATAGAAGCGAAGCCAGGCATAGCGCCCTGAAGCGAACCTCAACCATAGAAAGCAATGGTAACTGCATTGTATAATTCACTACTGCTTTTTGAGATACGGTGTTCAAATAACAACAGATGTCTATTGTGAATAATTATGGCGAAACGTTCAGAGAAACAACTAACAATTCTATTAACAACTAGCTAAAACAATTTTTCGACTTTTCTAACCATTAATTGGGCGACCAGAGCGGAGTCGTCATTGGTTGGATGTTCTTCCCATTCAATTCCCAATTGTGTTTGAATACGGCGCACACATGTGCACTGTGGCTAGGCGGACCATGTATGTCGTAGATCTTCAATAACCCGTTTTGTACGAATAGTATAACTAGTTTCAATGAAACTAGTTACACTATTCGTGGTAGAGCCAAGTAGTGGAAGGAAAGTCTCTACTATGGTCGTCACCAAAAAGAGGAGAGGAGTTGCAGGTATTTAAGGATATTTAGGAGTTGGGAAGGACGATGACGAGTGGGGGCAGAGTGGATTGGGCGTCCGGTTATCTCACTCTCCGAACGAAATGCACAAGTACAACTTCCCCGGTCCCGGTCAGGCCAGCTCATTGGGCTACAGCAAACGCCGCTAGGCTCTACCACGTACAAAAATTGTTCAAGGTGTACATTTATTTAGAGTTACAATTAATAAATTACTATAATGACATCCGCCCGCGCGTATTGACACACAATATTAGTTAATATATGTTACTTTCATACAGCGTTCTAACTATAAATTAGTAAATAGTACACTGCTAATATGTTATAGTACACTACCAGTATATTAGACGCTATAAATTCTGTTAACGAAGTGTTGCATCTTAAGTCTTCAGAGGTGAAAACGTATCTGCATTTTGATTGTTAATAGAGGATAGATGCAGGTGTCTATTGGCAGCAGAGACCAGTTTTCATGTTAGAACGTTTGACACTGTAGAAACAACTTGTTTACGCCTAACCACTTCTTGCTGGCAGCTAGATTTTGATGAGCTCTTAGTGGAAGGCACATCAGTGGGGGCTCTTGACAACTGGCGGCGAACTAACAACAGTGTCAACGGAAGGCGAGCACACTGGAGACCATGCAGAAACAAGTTCATTAAATTCTTCTTCAGTGGAGATCTTACTAAGACTATTGTCAGGGAGCTTTATGGATATCCTTCCATCGAGGGTCCACACGTTTTTCAGGCCAAAATACAGGGCCATCTTATAAATATCCTGACGCATTCTTGTAAGGAACTCACAAACAGTAAATGATGTATTCTTTAATTTTGATTTGGACATCCATACCTGCCTTTTAATGGAGTAATCACAAAAATGAACTAAAACAGCTCTGCTCCGGTTACCACCATGAGCCCCAAGCCTATGACATCGCTTTAAAGATGAGCTGTTTACATTTGTCAGGCCCAGTTTATTTTGGATGAGGTCCAAGACTTTCTGCTCGACTTTTGAATCTGGATCTTCTGGTATTCCGTTGAACAACAATATCTTTTGCCGATGCCGTGTTTCCATCTCATCAACTGCATAAGTGCAACATCTTACTTGTTGCTGCAGAAGTTTAAGCATATTGCTGACCAGCTCTTTGAAAGCATAAAAGTCCTGGCATAGCTGCAGCAACGTTGGATTTGTAGGGACTAATGCAGCCTTGCCGATCCTCAAACTCGGCCATCTTATCCAACCAACTAACTTCCAGATCCTTCTGCAACTGATCGACATTGGTGACATTTGCCATGGCAACTTATTATAAATTGTGTTATATAATCAATTAAGTGAAGTTTAACTTGTAATGTATAGTGCTGTAGGGGTGCAAGTAAGTTTTAAATCTTCTTTACATAGATGTATCTATATGTTTAAAATGTTTTGGCACTTATAAACTCACTGATTACTGTAAATTATAATGTAAATATCACTTCGGAGTATTAATAATTAAACTAATAAATCGGAGCTATGAATCAGCTGTTACTTGTTTCACACCTACCCGCGAACCTTCCTTTTCTTCGTGATTTTCCACTTCCACTTACTTCAGAAATCGTGACTGAACTCTCCTTTTTTTTTAGACATTTACTGCACAATCGATTCTTCGGATAAAATATTGTTTGAGCAATATGAAAAGCCAATAAAAAAAAATTCCACCTAGTGGAAGAGCAAGGTTGGGGAGATACCATATGATATAGAGACGAGAATAATGCAAAATGATTTTCTTAGTCGACAGAATGGCAAATGTTGAAGTTTTGGATCTTATTTGAGTATGGTTTAGAGTTTAATGTCGCGCAATCATGCGTAGTGCACTTTCTTGGTAACGGCTGCCTAAAACCGCTTTACCTAGTGGCACCGGACTCCCTGACGATGTAGCTGGATGGATCTGTTATATGCTACGTTCGGCGAAAACACTGTAAGCGCGATTTGTGTATTACAGTGTAGCGAACATTCTAGAGACATTTATTTGACTTCAAAATGTATAAAATATTAATCACACAAAAGAAACGACGAAACACACGAATAAAAAAAAACGAATAAAATTTTACTAAGTACGAAGTAAATTTTACTTAAAAAAAAAAGGAGTCAAATTTACCACCCGGTTCTATTGGCAGTTATTGCAAGTCCAAGCATTCGTCATTCTACAGAGTCGCGGGTATCCCGAAGTAGGTACAACAGTCTAGCAATTTCTTCTAGTCGACAGAATGGCAAATGTTGAAGTTTTGGATCTTATTTGAGTATGGTTTAGAGTTTAATGTCGCGCAATCATGCGTAGTGCACTTTCTTGGTAACGGCTGCCTAAAACCGCTTTACCTAGTGGCACCGGACTCCCTGACGATGTAGCTGGATGGATCTGTTATATGCTACGTTCGGCGAAAACACTGTAAGCGCGATTTGTGTATTACAGTGTAGCGAACATTCTAGAGACATTTATTTGACTTCAAAATGTATAAAATATTAATCACACAAAAGAAACGACGAAACACACGAATAAAAAAAAACGAATAAAATTTTACTAAGTACGAAGTAAATTTTACTTAAAAAAAAGGAGTCAAATTTACCACCCGGTTCTATTGGCAGTTATTGCAAGTCCAAGCATTCGTCATTCTACAGAGTCGCGGGTATCCTGAAGTAGGTACAACAGTCTAGCAATTTCTTCTAGTCGACAGAATGGCAAATGTTGAAGTTTTGGATCTTATTTGAGTATGGTTTAGAGTTTAATGTCGCGCAATCATGCGTAGTGCACTTTCTTGGTAACGGCTGCCTAAAACCGCTTTACCTAGTGGCACCGGACTCCCTGACGATGTAGCTGGATGGATCTGTTATATGCTACGTTCGGCGAAAACACTGTAAGCGCGATTTGTGTATTACAGTGTAGCGAACATTCTAGAGACATTTATTTGACTTCAAAATGTATAAAATATTAATCACACAAAAGAAACGACGAAACACACGAATAAAAAAAAACGAATAAAATTTTACTAAGTACGAAGTAAATTTTACTTAAAAAAAAGGAGTCAAATTTACCACCCGGTTCTATTGGCAGTTATTGCAAGTCCAAGCATTCGTCATTCTACAGAGTCGCGGGTATCCTGAAGTAGGTACAACAGTCTAGCAATTTCTTCTAGTCGACAGAATGGCAAATGTTGAAGTTTTGGATCTTATTTGAGTATGGTTTAGAGTTTAATGTCGCGCAATCATGCGTAGTGCACTTTCTTGGTAACGGCTGCCTAAAACCGCTTTACCTAGTGGCACCGGACTCCCCGACGATGTAGCTGGATGGATCTGTTATATGCTACGTTCGGCGAAAACACTGTAAGCGCGATTTGTGTATTACAGTGTAGCGAACATTCTAGAGACATTTATTTGACTTCAAAATGTATAAAATATTAATCACACAAAAGAAACGACGAAACACACGAATAAAAAAAAACGAATAAAATTTTACTAAGTACGAAGTAAATTTTACTTAAAAAAAAAAGGAGTCAAATTTACCACCCGGTTCTATTGGCAGTTATTGCAAGTCCAAGCATTCGTCATTCTACAGAGTCGCGGGTATCCCGAAGTAGGTACAACAGTCTAGCAATTTCTTCTAGTCGACAGAATGGCAAATGTTGAAGTTTTGGATCTTATTTGAGTATGGTTTAGAGTTTAATGTCGCGCAATCATGCGTAGTGCACTTTCTTGGTAACGGCTGCCTAAAACCGCTTTACCTAGTGGCACCGGACTCCCCGACGATGTAGCTGGATGGATCTGTTATATGCTACGTTCGGCGAAAACACTGTAAGCGCGATTTGTGTATTACAGTGTAGCGAACATTCTAGAGACATTTATTTGACTTCAAAAATGTATAAAATATTAATCACACAAAAGAAACGACGAAACACACGAATAAAAAAAAATTTTGTCATCTCAAGCACTTTTCAACGGAGCGGGTGGGGAGTGTCGCCGGCATAGGCGATCGATGTACTGATTCGAAGGGAGATTCTCTAACCACCCGATGGAGGCTGCTCCCAATGAGTTTTTCGAAACTTATTTACCAACATATTTTACCGTTGTCCTGAACATTAAGACGGTGATAGACTTGTAGAGTCACTTGTAGAGGCCTGTCACCTTGTTACAAATAAGCTCTGTTGAAAAGAGGTTAGAAACCACAAAAAAAATAACTAGACATCTGACACCGCTCTTTTAATGGGTACACGGTCGTGAGAACTTATACCTATGTATAATGTATGTAACCTACGTTATACCTATGTAATAGGCGTGTGAAGGATCTAACATCCATATTCCTTCATCATCAATACGTAGACTCCAGAATGTCATGGTGTCCGATAGATGGCGGATTGAATATAGTCTCCATTTTGGGATTGTATTGTACATATTCACGCCTTTTTCCCAACGGGGTAGGCAGAAATAATCTTCTTCCACTTGCTACGGTCCTGACATACGTCTTTCACTTCTTCCCCTTTCATCATTCTTCGCATGCATGCTCGTTGGTGGAGAGCCGTGGTAGCCTAGTGGTCAGGGCGCTCACTTTAGTGGTGCCGGCACCACTAAAATTGTTTATAGCAATTTTAAGTGCTGTATTTACCATGTGCTCAACGGTGAAGGAAAACATCGTGAGGAAACCTGCATGCCTGAGAAATAATAAAAATATTATTTCGAGGATATGTGAAGCCCGCCAACCCGCACTGGAGCAGCGTAGCGGGCCCTTCCCGGCTCCAAAACCCTCTCTGATACTAGTACTTGAGAAAGAGGCCTTTGCCCACCTGTGGGCACATTCAGGTTCAAATTAAATAAAAGTAACAGACTTTACTTTTATATCGAGTACTCTTGACGTGGCCTTTTTTCAGAACGTCTCCGATTTGATCGTGAAATGTTCGTCTAGGTCTTACTCTCCAGACTCTACCATTTACACTAGCCTCATATATCTGTTTCGTCAATCTACTTTCATTCATCCTCTCCACAAGTCCAAACCAGC
Organism: Bhutanitis thaidina; assembly: GCA_029286595.1. NCBI lineage: Eukaryota > Metazoa > Arthropoda > Insecta > Lepidoptera > Papilionidae > Bhutanitis > Bhutanitis thaidina. The sequence goes on along the minus strand of JAGSMS010000021.1, from coordinate 4,212,914 downwards.
TTAGCATCCCTGTCTCAATTCGTATCACTGCATAGCCTTTCACGCCACAACGCTCTCTGATCACATTATTTCGAACCCTGTCAGTTATCTTCACATCAATCATACTTCGTAACACTCATTTCTACTGCATTTATCCTGCTTTCATGCCTCTTCTGCCATACCCAGCTTTCACTTCCATGTGTTAGTGTTGGTACCAATACCCCTCTATGCACAGCCAAACAAGCTTCGTGAGATATCGTCTTGCTGTTCATAAATGTATGCAATACCCCATTCACCATATTACCTGCCATCGCTCTCCTTTCAATGTCACATTCGTAGCTCCCATCTCTAGTAAACATTTTAGGATTTGCTAGTTATAAAGATTTAACGAGAGTCATAACTCAATACAAATGTCTTAGATAGAAAATTTAAGTCAGAAGGAGAAATAAAAGACAATTGTGAATTAAGACAATTTTAAAATTTTATTTGATTTCTCTGATGCTTAGTACTCTATGGCAGTGCGGAGAGGGGTTAGATAGAAATCTGGTTTCTTTGTGCACTATAAAATTATGATCTTGTTATAGAAACTCCATCTTTTCGTTATAAAAAAAAAGAAGAATGATTAAACTTTTTAAAATTATAATAATAATATATTAATTTCTTCAGGTAGAGTACATTTACTGATATTAAGTAGTTTATTAATAATAGGGGGCATAGTATGAAGTTTCTGTTTTACTGGAGAGGCCACTTCTAAAAACTTAAACTCGAATGGTTCAAGATTCGTAATTAAAACTTTGTTAACACAAAAACTATAATTCTAATTTCAAAAATCTTATGACGTTCCATTGTCATACAACTTTTTAATTGTTTTTACATTCAGCACTGTTTGAGTTAATCACAGAGACATCAAAGATTAGAATAATCAAAGAATAAGAGTCCAAACGTGGTTCTAACCCAACAGATACCGCTGGCAATATTAACGCTGCGTTCGTAGAGGACACGACTAACGAACGCGTTGTGCGTTTTTGTCTTTCGTAGTGGAGAGTTCGACTTGAAGAATGAACCACGATGAAGACCGGACACTAAGGTGAATAACGATGAATAAAAAGTAATAGTGGAAGGCAAACCATAACAAGCAACCGAGGAATTAGTGTCATGGTTTGATTTGGACAAAATGAATATAACAAACTCGAAAAATGGGTGCCAGATGAACTAACTGATGTGCATAGAGGAGCGCTCGTTAAAGCTCACCGTGCTTTGATGAGAAGGTACAGACATGAAACGATTTTGGACAGAATTGTGATGGAAAGTGGATTCGATCTTTCGCAAGCCAGATCAAATACCTGGAACAATAGAAGCGAAGCCAGGCATAGCGCCCTGAAGCGAACCTCAACCATAGAAAGCAATGGTAACTGCATTGTATAATTCACTACTGCTTTTTGAGATACGGTGTTCAAATAACAACAGATGTCTATTGTGAATAACTTCATACAATTATGGCGAAACGTTCAGAGAAACAACTAACAATTCTATTAACAACTAGCTAAAACAATTCTTTCGACTTTTCTAACCATTAATTGGGCGACCAGAGCGGGAGTCGTCATTGGTTGGATGTTCTTCCCATTCAATTCCCAATTGTGTTTGAATACGGCGCACACATGTGCAATTGTGGCTAGGGCGGAATTATGTATGTCGTAGATCTTCAATAACCCGTTTTGTACGAATAGTATAACTAGTTTCAATGAAACTAGTTACACTATTCGTGGTAGAGCCAAGTAGTGGAAGGGAAAGTCTCTCTACTATGGTCGTCACCAAAAAAGAGGAGAGGAGTTGCAGGCATTTAAGGATATTTAGGAGTTGGGAAGGACGATGACGAGTGGGGGGGGGGGGGCAGAGTGGATTGGGCGTCCGGTTATCTCACTCTCCGAACGAAATGCACAAGTACAACTTCCCCCCGGTCCCGGTCGAGCCGGCTCATTCGGGCTACAGCAAACGCCGCTAGGCTCTACCACGTACAAAAATTGTTCAAGGTGTACATTTATTTAGAGTTACAATTAATAAATTACTATAATGACATCCGCCCGCGCGTATTGACACACAATATTAGTTAATATATGTTACTTTCATACAGCGTTCTAACTATAAATTAGTAAATAGTACACTGCTAATATGTTATAGTACACTACCAGTATATTATACGCTATAAATTCTGTTAACGAAGTGTTGCATCTTAAGTCTTCAGAGGTGAAAACGTGTCTGCATTTTGATTGTTAATAGAGGATAGATGCAGGTGTCTATTGGCAGCAGAGACCATTTTCCATCAGGTGGTAGACTCCTCTGCATGCCTGGGTAGGGTAAGTGCAATCGGTGTTGTATTACGGCTTGAAAGGTATAGAGGATTGCAGGATGGGAGGCTTTCCATTTTAGTCCTCAACTCAACGCATCTGCGACCACTTTTGATTGAAGCAGCTTGCAGGTGGCCATGGGTTGCAGGGGCCACTTACCATCGGGTGCCCGTTATTACATTGGCTCTCTTCACCTTTCGAACCGGAACACTACAGTAATTGCACCGCTGTTTGAAGGCAGGCAGATATTCTGCACGGTGGGTAATATTACACAATCTTTGCGCCGTTATCGAAAGAGGCCAATAAGACTACGCCACGACACATACATTTTAAATTATTCTTACTGCAATATGCTTCATATTAATGATATAGGCAGAGAAGAAGTCTACCGCCTGTTTGAATGAGGCTATGCTTTCTTTTTGTGATATACTTTTACAGCGTTTTTCTAGCGTGGTAGAGCCAAGCAGCGGCTTTAGCTGCTGCTCGAATGGGCCGGCTCGACCGGATTGGTACCACGGCCTCGCAGAATACCGGCGTGAAGTAGAGCCATCTTGTGCTTCTGCGTTTCGTTCGGTGAGTGAGGTAACCGGAGGCCCACTCCCCTTGTCTATTCCCCTCCTCTTCCCTCCCATCTCCCATATATCCTTAACGGCAACGCACCTGCAGCATCTATGGTGTTGCAGATGTATGTGGGCGACGGTAATCACTTACCATCAGGTGAACCGCTAGCTCGAAAAAAAAAAATAGTTTTGCTGTGCGTAGCCCGACGTGACCAATTCCTCTCTATTTGGAAGAAACCCATGTCAGCAATAGGCTTTCTACAAGATGACGTTGATGAAAAAAAAAACTAAAGTTTATCTTCTCGCAATAAACCATAGATGTCGTTGACGATTTATAATACTTAGTTCAGTTATTCAAATGAACTAAGTATTATAAATGTGCTTTGTTTTACAGGAGTAAAAAATGATCACGCGAGTCTCTACTACTGTCTCGAGGTCAATACGTAAGTATTGATCGAACCTTACCCTACTCGTACGTCCCCTAGATTTTTTCTTATGCTACGTACAGAGTAACGTTAACACAGGTCAGACTGTACGCAGAGCTACCCGGCAGACAATACTCATGATTCATATTTCAATGATATGAATAAGAATGCCGAAGGATATAACAACACTGAACCATTTATCTAATATACGTTAAAGCTAAAACTTGACACGACTTGTAAGCCACGCGAAATTGTATAAATGTTGTAACAACTATGAACATTTTTAGACTCTACACCGGCAGTGTGATATGATTGAATGAACTTTATATGCAAATTATATTTAAAATATTCCTACTTGATTCAAAATAACATGTAATAAATTATTTAATAAATAATATTGTTTCCATATTAACATGTATTGAGATTATTTTTCTACTAAATATATATTTTTAAAATATGCTACATTGTTCAAAAAGGGAATAATGTCTATCTATACAATGGAATTGTAATTATCCTATATTATCTCTTCGTAATGTGTTACGTGCTAATTAAAATGATTAGGAATTCATCAATCAAATACAAAAAAATAGAGTATAGTACATACAGTATCTTATGTTACAGTGAGACGAAGTTTCTCGTAACAAATACCGGTAATTTTCCTTATAAGTTTTATATAAATACCTTTATGTTAAATTTGCAGGTTACCCTTGACTCTATTTCTACTTTAATAGAGTAAGGAGCAGCTTCTAAGAAATTAAGAAGTTTTGTTAGAGAAGCAAAAAAACTAGGCGAAGTAGCGCTTCGTCTCTACTTAGCATTAATGAAATTACTCTGTGTATTCACGTAGCAGAATGTATTAACAGTTGACCAATCACACAGCCGGATCCTGATCGCGCTTATGAAGTTTCTTTCAATATCGTTATATATAACAGCATTTTAATAAAACAGACGGGGAGTCCAATGCTACACGGAAAGCCGGTTGTGGTGGGGGGCCGGTTTTAAGCCCCCGCCATCTGAATATGTCGTCTACTATGTCGTCATGTATAGTTATCTTAATGAAATGGGAATATAAAATGAACAGTTCTTTAAAAACTTAAAACGAGAGTACTTCTCACAGACACCGCTGTAGCGACTTCGACTTCCTTTTGGATTATATTATTTTTTATAAAAATTATGGAGGACCCATGGTTGATTTGTATTATTTTTATTAAAATCGATCTCAACTACCTATTTCAGACATAATTATCGTTAAGTAAACGATCATAATAACATAATCAAAATAAAAATAACACAGTTCTATACATCATTATGTTTTTTAGTTAAATGATAAGTTTTCTCATACATTGATAATTTAAGATAAGGACACAATCGTTATACTATAGTTATTTGTACATGTATCAAATATAAAACTTACGTACGCTATTTAATTAGTTAATGTAGCCAAAATTGAACATGAAGGATGATTATGTAACTATAGATGGTATGATAGAGACGACTCTTTTTATAGTACACAATACTTGCTCCTAACTCTATACTTATAGTTGGTGAATCTAATGGCTTCCGACAGATGGCAGTATAACTATATCGACGTATACACCTCGCCACAGACAGTTGATACGTTTCTGGGGAAATCAGACATTATTGCCTTTGGTGACAGGCACCAGCATGCAGCCTAAGGTGCGAGGATAATAAGAGGTGTTTGATTCTAAGTTGCGATTGTCAATCCACCGTTAATTACGGCTAATAAGTATGTCTAGACGGGGAAATACTATTTACAGGTTGTTAATGACGGTGAATAATAAATAATGACAAATTCTTAAATATTTTTTTTAGTTTTAACTTCTGCTTGTACATAAAATATATTTTATAGAAGCTCAATCATGAGGATTCCTCGTAGGTTCCTCTAAATTATAATGCTCTAAGTTCTAATTATTATTGAGGAGTTGACGTCCAGATGCATCTGGACATCTAACACCTCAGTCCCACTGTGACCACGGGTGCTGTAAAGCTTTCGAAACACAAAATTAAACACGATAAAATCCATAAATAGCAGTTTCATTTCATATGTGTGGTGTTCGCGTAGTAAATACAGGAAATCTCTGTACATTGTATCTTCTGTGCTTCCATCGGCTTGAAATTATTAATAATTTATGTTCAGACACGGGTTCATAGAAGTTAGTATACTATTTTTTATCGTCAATCATGAGCAGAACTCACTCATTTTCTTGTGATTGCATAAAACTCATCCTTACTTGCATTAGCAAACATACTGGGCGCACTGCTATAACGATGGGGTACCAACCTGGATGGCCCTGTACGATATGAACAGGGCCTCGTTGGTACGCAGGATAATCCATAATCTAATCTTTTCAAGGAGAAAAACTACCGGTGGGGCTACCAATGTACTACCACGCACAGACATTCAATCTCTAACTAGGTTTATAAATACCTACATAGATGAATGACCAAAACTATATATATATATATATAAGCATCCATCACTCGGGTAACATTTTAAACCTATTAAACATTTTGGGCACCTACTTGGGTTTTGTTGTAGAAACAAATACATTGTTTCATGAAAGACATACTAACTATATCGAGTCTAATTAACTAACAGTATAAAATTGTGTTTTTTTATGAGAAAAGAGGCAGACGACCATGCGGCACACATGTTGGTGATTACCGTCACCCGCGTACACCTGCAACACCAGAGAAGCTGCAGTTGCCGTCGCTGGCCCTTAAGGATATTTGGGGGATGGAAGGGAGGATGAGGAGGGGGTTAGGCCTCCGGTTACCTCACTCACCGAACGTAACGCAGAAGCACTAGATGCCATTTTGCTCTACCACATAGGTAAAATGTGTATCTGTTCTTTGTAAATATATTATGAGTATCACTATTCATATTATATATTAAATGTAATATACGTCCTGAACAAAAATTCATCAATTGCCTTTGAAAGTTTCTACAGGTCATTACATATACACATGATTTAAAGAACACCCCGATGTAGGAGACTTCCTCCACAGGTCACGAACACCGGACCTAGCGCGTAGCTACCCTTTTCCTGCGCTCATTTATCTGACAAAAACATATTTATGTTTTTATTTTTACATAAAAACACAAATAATTTTTTATATACATTACATTATCATACATGTACTGTGAAGCCAAATTTAGAATATTTATTTCTTTAATTTTATATATACTCGCCTTCGATTTGCCGACGACATAGTTCTTATGGCAGGATCGCTGGAGGAGCTTAGTACAATGCTCAATGACCTCAATAACGTCTCCCAACAGGTTGGTCTTAAGATGAACATGGACAAGACGAAGTTCATGTCAAACCAATACCGGTTGTTGTTGGGAACAATAGGCTCGAAGTTGTAGACGAGTACGTATACCTGGGACAAATTGTCCGATTAGGTAAGTCCAACTTCGACTCAGAGGTCAATCGACGAATCCAACTCGGCTGGGCTGCGTTCGCGAAACTACGTCATATCTTCTCGTCGATTATACCGCAAAGCCTCAAAACGAAAGTATACAACCAGTGCGTGTTGCCAGTGATGACATACGGATCCGAGACTTGGTCCTTCACTGCAGCGCGTATGAGGAAGCTCAAAGTTGCTCAGCGCGCTATGGAAAGGGCTATGCTCGGTGTTTCTCTGCGTGATAGAGTCTGCAACAATGATATCCGCAGCAGAACTAAGGTAACCGACATAGCCGTAAAGATCAGCAAGCTGAAGTGGCAATGGGCCGGCCACATAGCTCGTAGAACTGACAACCGTTGGGGAAAAAAGGTTCTCGAGAGGCAGCCACGTACAGGCAAACGCAGTGTAGGATGACCCCCAACAAGATGGAGTGACGACCTGCGCAGTGTTGCGGGAAGTCGATGGATGCAGGTGGCTCAGGACCGAGCTTCGTGGCAATCTTTGGGGGAGACCTATGTTCAGCAGTGGACTTCTGATAGGCTGAAATGATGATGATGATGATAAGAGATGTTATAAGTTGCTCTTATGTCCTCTTTTGTAAAACGAATTATACTTTCTATATCAGTCACATATCCCCGTAGCAAAATACCTTATGACATATGACACTACTAAAATAAACTATATGACATTCGACATTCTTCTTCTTTCCTTTATAGCATAAGGTGAAAAATAAAATAACAATTCGTATATTAAAAAATTAACAAAAATATTAAAATATACGTACTTTAACTCTATTACAATTTCAAAAACGGGCATTAATCAATTAAATTTCAGGTAATAAAATACAATAAAATAATAATCATAACAACATTACTTATGTTAATTACGTGCTCACGGATTACTTTTCTTAAAAATCATTGTATGGATTAAACAAAAAAGCTAACGATACAGAGTTAATCTGTTTTCAAAGTGGTAACGAAAGATGGCATTGTAAGCGTAGAAATAAGAATTGTTTAATTTTATATAGTATTCCTTATTTATATGAAAGAAATAATAATGGTCAAAGAATATGAATTTTGGTATAGTAATGGCGACTCTACAATCTTGAATACTGAACAATATCACAAAGTATTAATGAATAAAGGCTATGGTCTTCTCAATTTACAAATTTTGTAATGGTAGAGACATATAGAGAAGACTCTAATTTTCATTTCTAAATGCATAAAATTTAACTAATTATAAATACAAATTATATATCATTAATCAAATAAAGTGTTTTTATGTTTTTGAATAAAAAAAATCAAATGATAAAAATCGGTTACTTTTGTGGGCATTGTTTTTTTTCTATGTAGTGTAGATAAAACCAGCGCAGCATGAATAAAGGTAGAGTAGAATAGTCGTTTTTTCTTTTGGAATTATTTTGGTGTAAAATACTTGTAATTGATTATCATCATTACAGCCTGTCTCTAGTCTACTATTGAACATGGCCTAATTAACATACGAAAATCTCTAGTTATATTAATTAAATACTTATATTCATTAAATACTTATATTAATTAAATACTTATATTAATTATGTATATTTACAATTTACTGTCAGAATATTTTACAGATAATTTTATATTATATACATAAGATATTTATTATATACAAAAAAATTATTTAACAATTATTATGAACGTTCAGTGTAGAATTGCAGCCTATGATCTTAGAGACCATGATACACCGAACAGTGCTTTTCTCAAGGTTAAATAAAAAAGGAAGTCGAATTAGCTACTGCCGGGTGGCTGAGAGACATATCTCTCTTCTTATTAATCATTTTCCTGTTTCCTAGACATCTTTTATGCGAATAAGTTTTATAGCATTGAATCTGCATATTATAGCTTCATCTTCACTGTAAATAACCCCTTTCAGCGTAGGTGGCAAGGAATTAGACCGGATCCCTGCCAATACCGGCCTACGTAGTAGCTACGGACCTCCCGGTTGACATCGTTTAACATCATGTATATATACACACGCGTAAAAAAACTTTGATAGCGCGATTTAGAAATGTAGCATAAATTAACCATAATCTCTCATAAATGTATTACATTTTCAATTTGTTTAGTTGTTATTATATTCGTTCACTATGCATGTGTAGATAAAACCAGCGCAGCATGAATAAAGGTAGAGTAGAATAGTCGTTTTTTCTTTTGGAATTATTTTGGTGTAAAATACTTGTAATTGATTATCATCATTACAGCCTGTCTCTAGTCTACTATTGAACATGGCCTAATTAACATACGAAAATCTCTAGTTATATTAATTAAATACTTATATTAATTATGTATATTTACAATTTACTGTCAGAATATTTTACAGATAATTTTATATTATATACATAAGATATTTATTATATACAAAAAAATTATTTAACAATTATTATGAACGTTCAGTGTAGAATTGCAGCCTATGATCTTAGAGACCATGATACACCGAACAGTGCTTTTCTCAAGGTTAAATAAAAAAGGAAGTCGAATTAGCTACTGCCGGGTGGCTGAGAGACATATCTCTCTTCTTATTAATCATTTTCCTGTTTCCTAGACATCTTTTATGCGAATAAGTTTTATAGCATTGAATCTGCATATTATAGCTTCATCTTCACTGTAAATAACCCCTTTCAGCGTAGGTGGCATGGAATTAGACCGGATCCCTGCCAATACCGGCTTACGTAGTAGCTACGGACCTCCCGGTTGACATCGTTTAACATTATGTATATATACACACGCGTAAAAAAGCTTTGATAGCGCGATTTAGAAATGTAGCATAAATTAACCATAATCTCTCATAAATGTATTACATTTTCAATTTGTTTAGTTGTTATTATATTCGTTCACTATGCATGTGTAGATAAAACCAGCGCAGCATGAATAAAGGTAGAGTAGAATAGTCGTTTTTTCTTTTGGAATTATTTTGGTGTAAAATACTTGTAATTGATTATCATCATTACAGCCTGTCTCTAGTCTACTATTGAACATGGCCTAATTAACATACGAAAATCTCTACTTATATTAATTAAATACTTATATTAATTAAATACTTATATTAATTAAATACTTATATTAATTAAATACTTATATTAATTAAATACTTATATTAATTAAATACTTATATTAATTAAATACTTATATTAATTAAATACTTATATTAATTAAATACTTATATTAATTAAATACTTATATTAATTAAATACTTATATTAATTAAATACTTATATTAATTAAATACTTATATTAATTAAATACTTATATTAATTAAATACTTATATTAATTAAATACTTATATTAATTAAATACTTATATTAATTAAATACTTATATTAATTAAATACTTATATTAATTAAATACTTATATTAATTATGTATATTTACAATTTACTGTCAGAATATTTTACAGATAATTTTATATTATGTACATAAGATATTTATTATATACAAAAAAAATATTTAACAATTATTATGAACGTTCAGTGTAGAATTGCAGCCTATAATCTTAGAGACCATGATACACCGAACAGTGCTTTTCTCAAGGTTAAATAAAAAAGGAAGTCGAATTAGCTACTGCCGGGTGGCTGAGAGACATATCTCTCTTCTTATTAATCATTTTCCTGTTTCCTAGACATCTTTTATGCGAATAAGTTTTATAGCATTGAATCTGCATATTATAGCTTCATCTTCACTGTAAATAACCCCTTTCAGCGTAGGTGGCATGGAATTAGACCGGATCCCTGCCAATACCGGCTTACGTAGTAGCTACGGACCTCCCGGTTGACATCGTTTAACATTATGTATATATACACACGCGTAAAAAAGCTTTGATAGCGCGATTTAGAAATGTAGCATAAATTAACCATAATCTCTCATAAATGTATTACATTTTCAATTTGTTTAGTTGTTATTATATTCGTTCACTATGCATGTGTAGATAAAACATATTTATGTGCAACAACTTGATATTTTTCACATTTCCTCATTTAATCTATCAATGAATTAATCTCTACCTTTTAAAAAAATACAAGTTGGCAACATTGGCTCCATGGCAATACTTCAATAGATCATTGGTTATTGCATGTATGAAAAAAACTGAGCCTTTGAGAGAGATTAAAAATGGCGGTTGTATTTGTTTCTACTAAGTAAATTGTATTCATTGAATTTTTTTAATATTTTACTTGTGTGGAAACATTCCTTATCTTGATACCTTTGATCAGACCAATTGTTGCCATCAACCGTGAGATACGTGAGTATAGGATTGTTGCAATTTGCAATAACAAATTATCGTAATTTTATAGAAACACCAAATACAAATAGTGTTGCAAGAAAATATCTTGCTTTGACGTATCGTTTTCATATAGTCAAGTAACTGCTAAATATATGTCTAGTCTAAAACGTAATGAATACTCAATGTTTTTAAAATAAGTTAGTGAAAGGATTTCGTTTACTTTTCATTTTATACGGAAATTGGGAACTCATGGAAATAAAAATGTTCAAGTATGATGTTTTTACCAGCTTGTTAACCGTTTGCACTACACTACAATAAATATATATTATTATTTTATTGAATGATAACCCGCTTTAATTGCATTTAAAAACCCTTCTATGTATACTACATGTACAATAGACATATTTTTCAAAATTACTAATATTGACCAGTAAATAACAAGTGCGAACTTTTAAAATTGATGTTATTCCATCGAGACAATATGATGAAGCAGACTTAAGTTGATTATTATATTAAGACTCGATTGATTATTTTTTGTAATTTTAATAGTAACGCTACCATCTGTAATCGCTATATGTATAATCTACCTATAAGGTATAACAGTTTGCATTGCCAATTAACTTTGTATTGATTTTTTACTAATCTGGTACACATTTATATGTTGATACACATTATAACAGTACTTTTTTAAATTTTATCTAGTATAAAAACGCGTAATGTTTATTATCATTGATATATTTATTGAGATGTAAATTATAAATAGTAAGTAATTCATTACTGACTGTTAAGAGCCTCTCTCCAAATCAGGAGACTTGAGATCAATCAAATGGATGGCTTGAATCAATGAGTTTTTCGAAACTGTGTTTGGACACTAAGACAGCAACAAGCTCACCACACTCACCACCTGACCCATTGTCCCAATGTTATGTTATGTTATGATGGGCTGGTATCAGCAACTCCACGACTGTGCGCTTATTTTGTGTGTGGGCAGGAATATGAGCTATTCGAGCCTACCAAGCTCCTCAAGGAAGCTCAGTAAACCCTTAAAGTTATCGGTGACCTTGGGGAGCAACCTCTGGGAGCGACCTCGAGGAGCGACCATGATGAGCCAAGGTGCCTAGCCCTGTATTCTGTGACCGTCAGACACTGCAACAGGATGTAGGCTGTTGTTTTTTCCTCCTCCACACAATTGGCACAGTGGACTGTGTAACACCTATAGTAAACAGATGTTTGTTGGTGCTAGTTACTATCCGAATTTGGGGCTTATTCAGGCATTGTAGCTTCCTTAGCCTGTCCACATTCTTCGTTCCTAGTGCGGTTTCGTATTTGTGAGCAAAGGGTATTTGGATGGTGGGTTCCGGTACAATAGGGCACCGACCAGACCCGCCCCGGGCAAACTCGTCCACCGTATCATTACCTCGGAAACCGCTATGACCTTTTATCTATTGTAGGATTAAATTGTTGAACTGATATTTACCGTTTAAGCGGTGGTTGCCCTGATGTCATGACATTGCTGTCGAGGGCCTGAATAGCCGCCAGGCTGTCGAATATTATCCTAATATTGTGATATTTTACTTCCCTACTGGTGATTGCACACACCTGACACATTGTCCCAAATAAGCTCTGTGGAAAAGTGGGTTGAAAGGACTAAAAATGTATTTGGTATATCATTGTAGTAAATATAATTTTTTCATAGACAACTTTGCTTATTTTTCTTTTTTTTCTTTTTTTAGACCTGAATCATGTCTGATGACGAACATGGAGAAACATCTAATGCACAATTACTATCTACAGAATTGAAAGAAGGTAAGGTTTTATATTTTAAAATGTACCTTGAGTACTAGGAACAACTATAACATCTCTATTTATTTTTCCTTCCACTGTATATATTATATATGTTATCCCCTGCCCAATTACATATCAATTGACTCTATCGCTTAGGAGATTAAGGGACAAGTACTCAAACAACAAATTTTAAAATTATTAATATTAGTAGGATAATTTGGTACATACGGAAATAAAACTTATAATGTTATATTAATTTTATATTAATGAATATATAATAAATAATGATGTAATATATTTGCTCATAGCCAAAATGTAATATGTTTTAATTAAAAAAATATACAATATTTCAGGACAATTGGAGATTGTTGAGGTGACTGAATATGAAAAGAATCAAAAGGTGAGGAATTCAATTTATATATTTCTTATAGTCTACTTCACAGATAACTTTCACAGTCAAAGCAGTTTGCCTGATTTGTCAGGGTTTTCTTCATCTGTTTCGTCTTCATCGGAGGAACCTCAATAAAAAACAGTATCAGTTTTAAGTCTTGATAACCTATTGGTTAACTTCAATAAGACTGAAACTGAACTAAAGAACTTGAACAGTTTGATTGATGAATGAATGAGAATTGTTTTTCATTAAAATTCCTTGGGGTGTCATTCCTTGATAAAATCATACTGTGTTATCTTCATCCAACACATGGTTTGGGTTTATGGTAACCATGTCTTGTAAGATAAAAATACCTAAAAAATATCCTTTTAATGTGGCATAGCGCACAAAGCAGGAGTTGCTTTTGTTAATTTACATAAATGTGTCTAAAGTACAAAATACTCATTTAGCACTGTTTTAATCTGTTCTTATTGTAGTTAATAATTATGAATATATAATATTTATCTGTTTTATTGTCCAATCAACAAAATTAGATTTGCAATGAATATTCACAAAATATTCTGAAAATAAAATATTTAGAGACGTGGTAGGCTTGTGGTCAGGGCGCTCACTTTAGCTTCATAGAGAGTAAAGTGACCTGGGTACTATCCCCCTTTAGCCTGCCCCAATAAAATTGTTAATAGCAAATTTAAGTGAAGGAAAACATAGCGAGGAAATCGGCATGTCTGAGAAATTATTAAAAAATATTATTTCCAGAATATGTGAAGCCCGCCAACCCGCACTGGAGCAGCATAGCTGGCCCTTCTCGGCTCCAAAACTCTCTTGTATTTGAGAAGGAAACTTTTGCCCACTACAGGCTGCTACTTTACTTTTACAAAATATTTGTTCAAACCAGAGGTGAAAGTAGGAATATTCCATACTATTCTCCCTAGGTCCACCTCAACTACACAACCTATGCCCAGCCAATGAATGAAGTAGGCTCTGGTAAACGACTGTTGGTCAGCATCTAGTGCGAGGGTGCTGGCACTGCACGCACCAACCTGCCTGTCCGGCAAGTCAGCTTGGTTGGAGGGCAAAAAGGACTTATATATGCTGGTGAAGAAGAAGAAGAAGAAGAACAAGAATATAAATATAATATTTTTTTTTAATGATGATATACTCCTGAACAATTTCGACTATGCTAACAACTTCCGATTACAATCGCCAGAAGTCAATTGCGTAGTGGATATAATAGTGTTGCAAGTGTACTCACAAAAACAAGGACACCCGCCTTTACCTTCCCATAGACCATGTAACGGATATGCGATAAATTCGAAGGAAGAGTCTTGAACCCAGGTGGCATACCTTGGCAATTAGGAGTGCTAACCACTAAGCTATGCGGACGTCATATTAGGAATACTATTGGTTGGTTACTTATAGTGAACGTAAAAGTAAAGTGTACTTCTAGTCACCCAGACATACAGGTTGGATGCGAACTTATTGACATTCAGTAAAAAAATTTTTTTTTTTTATAATAAATAAATAGACTAGTCGTCCAAATAAAATGGAAGTATGACTAATAGTTTACTGACCTCGGAAATGTTTTTTACAGTGTCAGACCTCCAGCACAACCCAAAAATAAACTCCAATAAAGCTCCAATTTGCTTCGGCTTGGATTCGAACCCAGGACCCGTGGCACATGTACCCTGACCACTGGGCCAATCGTTACATCGTTAGATGTGCACAGCGTAAAAGGCATATATATTTATTTTCAATTTACAGTCGATAGTTATTATCACAATTTTAGATACAGAGTGTTGAAGAACATGTGCTACTAGAGGGTTCCGAGAATAGCGGGGACTGTGATCTGAAGTACATGCAAGTATTGGATCCTGGAAAGGGCATGATGGTGGACCTACTCAATTTGACCCTTGTCAGGTAATCTTTCTTATTTAAGCCTATATAAGTCCGCCTTGTTTAGACCTCCCCGAGAAAGCGACAAGCCGAGAGTTTTTTTTTATGGGATGGGAGTGAATCATCAAAAGGGGTCACCTGATGGTAAGTGATCACCGAAAACCATGATTAGTACTAAGTAAGGCTCCAAGTAACACTAAAATAAATGTCTAGACTGCAAACCTGCACTGCAAAACCTACCATTAGATATACGGTTGTGAGAGCTCATTATGATATTGGCACCCTGGGGTCTACTGCAGCATGTCCGGTACGAGGGTGCCGATACCTGACGTGGCAAATGAAGTCTTCCATGCATGGCATGCCAACTTTTATTGGCACTTTCATGGAGAGAGCTCTCTTCAATAGTGGACTTATACAGGCTGTAAAAAACGAAATAAAAATTCAGTTGCCGAACATTTTTTTTTATATCTACCACTGTTTATTAATGAGGTTCCTCTGATGTTGAACAAACAGATGAATGAAACTTTAGCCTCCTTTTTTGTATTTTTTTTGAAAACAAAATGTTTTAATGGTGTAATATAATGTAATATATTATTTGTTATATACTATAGAGAATACGAAGATGGTTTAGTCTTCTCACTAAAATGTAAACAGACGTTAATGTTAAGATTTTAAGATTCCTAACACAGGTTAAAGACGCTCTTGAGGACTAAAATGGAATATGTCACAGCCAATATCAATGATTTCCGGGGAAATAGGTCTAAGAACCTATATTGTAATGTATAGTGACATAATCAGTTTAGATCAGGGATCCCCAAAGTGGTCGACACAAACTGATTTTGGTGGTCGACAAGGTCTAAAAATCGACCCCTGTTAATTAACATAAGTTGTGTTATGTGGACCAATTTGTTATAAGAATGACTAATATTTTAGTAGGAAGTAACATTGTTGTACTTTAAAAAAAAAATTATACGTAATTTTTATTAATCGGCACGGCTCGGTGGCGTCGTGGTTAAGCGTTAAGCTGCGGCGTTGTGGGTCGCGGGTTCGATTCCCGCTCGGGACTAGCATTTGTATGGACAACAAATAATTGTTCCAAGTCTGGCTATGTGTCCAATTTATGTGTGTAAACTGCCTCCGCAACACAGGACAAATTCCTGTAGTGGAAGGTTAATGCTTTTTTTAAAAAAAAAGAAGAAAATTACACTTGACATTTACTGAATTTTATGTCAATCTATTTTGTTAAATTTTGATGAGAAACAGATGTCTCGTTTACTCACTTAACCAACCGCAAAGTTTCTAAATTGGTGAGTATTTTGTATCAATAGGAGAAATACTAGAGATAGGATTTTAGAGTAATTTGGCTAAGGGGGTCTGCGGTTCATTTTGGAAAAGGGGTCTGTTGTCCAAAATAGTTTGGGAATTCCTGGTTTAGATAATAGCTTATTACAAATATTTTCTTACAGATGCGAAAATGGGCAAGAATCTTATCAGCTTGTAAGCAATGCCGACACGTCCGGGAGTAATGAAACAGATGCGACGGTCACCTGCGTTCTGCAGTCCAGTGACGACGGTGATGGTAAACAAACGTTACGTCCATCTTGCTGTCGGGCCCTCGCTGCTTGTTTATGGCAAATTGAACATAATTAATGCAGAAAAATTTGTAAATGCGGCTTATTATTAACGATTTCATGTATATATACATAAATATCCAGAACTGAAACAATCATCTGTCCACTGTACAAATTATTGTTCAGCGTGGGAATCGAACCCATGATTCGTTGCGTTGTAGCCAATAGCTTGGCAACTTCACATCAACACTGAATTAAAGGTATCAAGTGTGAATTTTTAACTATTACTACACAGGTTGACATTCACACATTACCTAAATAATCCAGCGGGTACTTATACACTTACTTAAATTTGATAGTAAATATAAATTATGTTTGAAAGTCCTAGCCTGTAATAAGTCTCCTTCTCTGCCTAGGAGTCTACTACCAGATTAAAAGGAGGCCATATTTAAAAAAGGAACAATGAACACGGTAAACTAAACAATGCATACTTTGCAGATCAAGAAAGCGGAGAGACATATGTGATGGTAGATGGATCACAGGGACCTTTGGTGTTTCTTCAAGCTCCCATAAAAAAACCTCAAGTGGTGGTGAGTTCCCTTTTATATTATTAATTTACTGCATCAATGATATATTCATTTTATTTCATCTATTTATTACAGAAACCAGCTCCTACACCTGGACATATATTAGAGAAAGTAAAAGTCTTGCAAAAGTAAAGTAAGTTATTTTTGTTAATTTCTCTAGCTAGCTAGTTTCAGCTCAGTATAACCAGGCTCACCACCCGTCATGTTATTCCAAATAAGCTCTGATGAGGAGTGGGTTGGAAGGACTAAAATGAATCTACTGACTCCCCCATTAATGGGTAGTTTTTTAATTAAATTAAATTGTTCAGTTCAGTTGCTCAGTCTGGGATCATGAATTACAGAAATCAGCTGGCAACGGTCTGTGCGAGTGCGGGGGGGCGAGGGCGCGGGCGGCGGCGGCGCGGCGAGCTGCCCCCTCCAAACGAACTGCTCGCTTCCCCCCACTTCAAGCTGTTCCTCTACTCCTGCAAGCTGTGCAGCTTCCGTTGCAACGCCATCAAGGAGCTCACCGCGCATAAGGTACGGGAGTCGGTGCAAGATGCTGGCATTTAGATGATAAGTATGGGGGAATGTCGTAACTTTAGCTGCAATGACCGCGGCCGTGGCTCTCGCCTTCCACTGGTTCGGAGGTAGACAACCCCGCTAAACACACGACTATCGCAGAGGGTTTATTTTACATTGGGTGTTAATGTGAAAATCCGTAAAGTAACATTTAGTTCTGCTACACTACAGGCTTCGGAGCACGGAGGGGGCGGAGGCAACAAGGGTCGCGGCGGTTTCCGTTCATCATCCATAACACTGCAGTGTGCAAGGTGTCCTTTCAGAGGCTGCACACATTCACAGGTGAGTTTACTAAATATCAACATTGAACTACTAACTTACCGATCTAAGCTTGATCGAGAGAAGCAGAATTATGGTCTGAAATCTAGACTTTTCAGGATTTAAATGCGGAACTGATAGTGCATATAGGCTGAGGTAAGTGCGACCGGCTATCATTTAAATACTTTTATTGTTTTGCGTGGGGAAAAGGTTCACATCAGCTCCATTGCAGTGAAGGCAGTGACAGCTTATGTCGAGATCAGCAATATGTGCCGGACCGACTAAAAACCTCCCGGACGGACCAAGAGATATCTACTTGACACCGGAATTCTACGAGGCCGTGGTTCTACCCCGGTTAAGCCGATGTAACACCATGGCCTCGCAGAATAACATTCTCACACACACTAAAAAATATGCAAACCTATATGCTGTTATTACTTTTTATTTTGCACATAAAGACCATAAATAAAGTCCATTTATATTTTAAGTAGTAGTTTATTATTGAATTAACTGTAATATTCCTATCAATCTTTGTTTAGAAAAGACATAAATATATAACTAAATCATATGGGAGAAGCACCTGGCCCCTGAAACACAGTTTCCACACGCTATGGATTCATTGAACCTAAATTGTAACATGTTATGTGAAATGAAAAAATTACATTCAGTACCTTAGCATAGTCGGTGGAGAAGTAACATCTCGATTGACTAAAATAAAGCTACATTAGCCTATTTTATACCACTGCCATAAAGCGCTGAACAAAAGTCATTAATATTTTCTTGAAAGGTGTGCCCATACTTACATCTATGGGCAAGTGGGTTGGAGAGCTGTGGTTCACCAGTGTGTGCACTAGTGATGGTGCTCCCCAATCACTACTTTGTGGGATTTTGGTTTGGAAAATTCCATCCGAGCCTCGTTTGTTATCAAGCTGCACCATGTGTAGGTGAAGTTGGCATTTGGCATATTCTCCATATTTTAAATGTACAACTGAGAACAAGTGACATGTATGAATTTCTGCCAATTTGAGCTGTAGAGGTTGACTTCTGGACTCCATTCCTTATCAAAATAAAGTGGGAAGTATGTGCTGCATATGCTGGACTGTTTATACGCCGCTTCTATACTTTTTGTTTCTATTTTCAGTTAATGAGGCATGTCCAGGAAAAGCATGTTATAGAAACCCAGGAGACCAGTAAGTATTTATCCATATATCATACACAAATTACCTCTACAAGATACTGTTTGTCTAATGGAAGTTTAATAAATAATTTTTTTGCAGACAAAGTTTACTTGGACAGCGCGGAGGTGGAGGCCGCGGATGTGCTCGTCTGCGGGGCGTGCGGATTCGAATCCAGTTCGCGAGCGGTTTTCAAGAAGCACATAGAAGACGAACATGGTGCTACCACGTGTTGAGTTGTGTCATAAAAGGGATTGATTGTGGGAATGTTGAAGGAAGTGTATTTAAAACGGCGAAAGGTTGTCTTCAGTAATTAATGGCTTATATTTTACTGTGTATGTAATAAATATCATGTAGACTATTTGTTATTTCTTTATATTGCCTTGTACTCTATGTTTGAATACTTGGTGATGTACTAAATATCCTATGTACAGCTAACCAGCTTACCAACTACAGGAACACTTAAGAAGTGCAGTTAAAAATATGAATTGAATCAAGTCGTAATGGTAACTTGGTATTTATGGATTTATAGAGCCGTGGTAGCCTAGTGGCCAGGGCGCTCACTTTAGTTTCCTAGAGCGCCGGGTGCCGGCACTTTGCCCAGCGGTGGGCACTTACAGGCTGCAACTTTATAGATTTATAAAAGATTTCTTTACCATCAGTACTTATTCTTTTTCTCTTGCTAACATAAAATAGATAAAAATACATGATGGGTCCAAGTTACTTGATACCTATAATTTACGAGTCCGTATTGAGGAACACTCGAAAATTGTAGCTTCGGTGTTCCAAAAGGCAATGCACTTGGTCCGATTTTGTTCCTAATTTATGAACATACTACAAAATGTTTCAATTGAAGGTGCTGTGCTAATCATGTATGATGGATAAACATTCTTTATTCAGAGTACCAACGCGGGAGCGCGCAATATTAGTTGTTTCTGGTTTAAAATAAATTTGATAAAAACTTTTTTTTAAGTTTCATCCTATTTCACAAACCATGTGAGACGGGCCCTAGCGTGTCCGCCCTCTCACTTGACCGGATAGTAATATTAAACTTACTGTTCTCGTTTTTTAGCGCATTTTTCTTAGAAGAAAGAAAAAGTAAAAACTAAATATAACAATATAGGGGGTTATTTATTTTTTATGGAAGAGACGGCAAATGAGCAAGCGTTTCACCTGATGGTAAGTGATTACCGTCGCCCACATACATTTGCAACACCATAGATGCTGCAGGTGCGTTGCCGTTAGGGATATGGGAGATGGGAGGGAAGAGGAGGGGAATAGACAAGGGGAGTGGGCCTCTGGTTACCTCACTCACCGAACGAAACGCAGAAGCACAAGATGCCTCTACTTCACGCCGATATTCTGCGAGGCCGTGGTACCAATCCGGTCGAGCCGGACCATTCGAGCAGCACCTATAGCCGCCGCTTGGCTCTACCACGCTTTCATATTTAAGTTTAAAGAACCGTGGTAGCCTAGTGGTCAGAGCGCTTGCTTTCGTTTCATGTCGAGTGACCTGGGTTCGATCTCCGGTGCCGGCGCCACTGAAACCTAATAGCAATTTCAAGTGTTGTATTTGCCACGTGCTCGGCGGTGAAAGAAATCATCGTGAGTAAACCTCCATGTTAAGACAATACAAAAAAATCGTGGATATGTAAAGCCCGCCCCAACCCGCACTAGAGCAGCGTGGCGGGCCCTTCCCGGCTCCTAAATTCTCTCAGAGGCCCAGTGAGGCCATGTGAGCGCCCATTGCCCAGGGCGAAGGCAGGTCTTACACGCTTTATAAGTTATTGAAATGTTTATATTCCGAAATTATTACTGGAACTTAAAATGATATATGAAATGTAATGATGCCTTAATGAAAAAAAATAAAAACAATATAATTTACTTAGTTATTTATGTCAGTCCTTAATAAAAAAAATTACAGTTCACTTAAGTCATTGGTGTGATCAAACATTTTTGCACTACCAAAATGTATCTTTTGCCTTTGTTATGTTAACAAGTATTTTTAATGCTACTGTAGCAAAAACCAACTGTACAACTACAATCGCAGGGAACAATAAATGCATTATGCATGTCCTTTGCGTACTTCTCACATAATCTGTTATTCTTTTGGCATAGTGAGATTAATCAAATTAGATTAGTTTGCTGCAATAATTAGTTCTCCGCTACTGAATAGGATTTGAGCACTCAAACTGCAAAAATTCACCGTCCTGAAATACTAACATTAATCAACTGCCTGTATGTTTTGGACAGGTTGTTTTGTATTTTAGGAACTTATAGACAGTCCATTAAAAGGGTATTATCGCTGGAAATAATTTATTCCCCTATTATGTGGTTGACATTTATTCTATGAGTTCTATGAGCTATATACGGAGCATAATTTTTATATACTATAGTACTATTGAGTAAGTTCTTTCAATACAAATATTTTATTCACAAAATGGAATAGATTTTCAGGTTCTAAACTGGTTCCTATTTCATCTCAATCTTGTAAAACACTGTAAAAATCAGTTTAGAAATAGTATTACTATTGAAATTTATATGGAAAACCAAATATTTTTTTTTGACATTTACCGTTTCTTACATTTTAATACAGTATTCAAATTAAAATGTCCCTTTAAAACACAATCTTATCACGTAAACAACAAGTCTGTCTTTTGCCTCTCTGAAGGCTTAGATCTCTTATTATGGACACTTCCTCTCCAGCTGCCCTTTGCCGCCTTCATCGTACTCCTGCGACGAGATCCACATTTGCTGGAACGAACCGATCGACGCCAGTATTGAGCCCCCTAGAAACAGAAATAGTTGTTAATCAAATCAGTGTTGTTGTGGCATAGAAAATCTATTGAATTAATAGTATAGTGGGAGTTTAGTGTATAATGAATAGTGGGAGTGTAGTGTATAGTGAATATCGGCAGTGTAGTGAATAGTGGGAGTGTAGTGTATAATGAATAGTGGGATCGTAGTGTGCAGTGTTATATGGAGTGTATGGAACGCGCAGTGAGCTGTGCGAAGTGAGTCATGTGGAGTTTGTAGCAGCAGTGTCTAGTGTGCAGTGAGTAGTGCGGAGTGCCTTCAGCTAACTGAACAAACTGTGCGGAGTATGACGTGAGAGAGTAATGCAGACGGTCTTGAGAAGTGTGTGGCGAGCAGTGCTGATTGCGCCGCGTGTAGTGTGCATTGATCAGTGGACTGTTTCGTATGGTGTGCGTAGGGAGCGGCGGTACCGAGCCAGGCGGCGAAGCGTCGCTCGGGCGGCGAGGGCGCGGCGTGCGTCTTGAGGCGGTGCGAGGAGGGCGCGCGCGTCGCCAGCTCGCGGCTGACGCGCTCCAGCCAGCCGCCGAGGTTGGACAGGCCGCCGCACGCCACCACGGCGCCCCACAGCGCGGGCCGCGCGTCCGCGTCGCACGCCGCCGCCGCGGAGCACACTGCCACAGGACCAAGGTTGCGATCCGTTCAAAATGCACGCGACGAATGCAAATGTAAGGGGAAGCATCTCTAAATGCTAGCCACCTGCACGTGTGACCAAATGATGGCGGAATATCCAACGCCAATATGTGAAACCATAATTATGATTAAAGACTAGTAATGGGGAGCAGTATATCTATTGCAAGAATACTAGCACTGAGCTTGCAGGTTCGGATGGTGAGTATGGGCATGCTGCCCGTTTCTTGGAAAAGCCAAGGTTCAACAATGAATTTAAATAAGCTGATGAAGAAGATAGATTTTTTAGAATAACCTTTATATTTAATAAGCTTGGCGGTGAAGTAAAACATCATAAAAAAACCCTGCAAGCCTATATTATAATTTCAATCATATGTGAACCCACTGCAGCACCATGGCGAACCCATCCCGGCTCCAGGACCCGCTCAAGTACTGAGAGGAAAGCTTTGCTAAGCAGTGGAATATATACAGGTTGCTGCTTTACTTTACTTTTTACTTTCAAGTTCTGAAGTTACAAATTAATTCTTAATCTCGAATGGATAGTTTTATAAACGAGATTTCAAAGCCACACGCTTGAATGTTGGTTAGGTCTCAAGAAAAGTGAATTTGAACTCGAAACTCCGCTCATTTATCGTATTATCTATGTTAAGTATGCTTACCCAGATGAGGTGCTCCTAAATTCTGCTCAAAGAGGCATTCTGTCAACTTGAACCTCTCCGGGCCAAAGTCCTGGTGGTAGCCACCCGGGAACTCATAGTGCATGCCGGGAACCGATGCCACTGCGCGCTCGTCGTAAGGACTTTCTGATACCTACAGCAGACCCCACATATCTATGTAAATTATTGACTGATTTGTTACAGTTTTTTTTTTCTTTTTATTATACTATACGTATCACAGAGTCCAACACATTCCCTGTATCTCAGTATCTGGATTGTGATAAGATAGGTATATGTATACCTACATAGATAAATAATCATATATACATATTCACACATAAGCACCCACGTCTCGGTTATGATCATTCTTATTCATCGCATATTTAATGTTTGCACCAAGCGGGATTTGAACCTCCAGCTTTAAAGGCAGGTTTCACTACCAACTAGGGATCAAGCTGCATGTAATAATTTTTTCTTCTTTGTTCTCAGTCTGACTATTGAAGTCTAGACCCAAAAACCACTATGTTTATGTATTGCACAAATATTAGCATTGGCTGAGCTTCGAATCCAAGATTCATCCAGTCAGGTACCCAAATAAGTAATTATCTGACTCCACGGGTCCTGGATTCGAAACCACAGGGACATCAGTATGTTCTACAACCAATATATTTAGCAGATCAACGTCTAAGGTATGAGGCGATGATCCTCTTAATTGGAGAGACTCGTGTTCTGTTCAAGTTTGATGCACCCATAGTTTTTTTCTTATTGTATTGGAGTGAATGTGCTAACAGTCCACCTGTTGGTAAGTGGGTACTGCACCACGCACAACGTCAATTGAATGAGGTTACAGATGCATTGACACTGAGAACTATGATGGAATGTCCTTGCAGCCTCTTCAAACTAGAAAACAACAGAGGTTGCTCTGCTAATTGGCAGATATATATATTTTCAAACAACTTCTCACCTGAACA
Source organism: Bhutanitis thaidina (assembly GCA_029286595.1). Classification (NCBI taxonomy): domain Eukaryota; kingdom Metazoa; phylum Arthropoda; class Insecta; order Lepidoptera; family Papilionidae; genus Bhutanitis; species Bhutanitis thaidina. The sequence continues at coordinate 4,188,626 of JAGSMS010000021.1, read as the reverse complement.
ACACAATGGGCAAAGTCTTCATACTGCCTCTTTAGCATGTACTGTTGCCATGATTGTGTCAGACCAGCAGGTAGGTTTTTAAGGGTGTACCTCGCTCGTTCACGTTCTCTTATCACTTCTTTACTCTGTAAATTTATGTTAAATTATTCAATGCACGGAAGCTGTGTCCATTCACTGTAGGATTGTTATAACACATGACAAATTTTTGGGCTACTTTCAGCACTACAATTTTATCATTAATTTATTTCAATATTTACATACTTAATAATGTAGCTTCAACATTACATATCTAAAATGGAGAAGAAGGACGTACCAATAGACAATACACACACAGTAGATTTAATTTGTATGACAGCTATGAGCGCACCATGTGTAGGAGAAGTAGACCTTCATACTACAAGGCAAGCGACATTAATCATGAAATTATACAAAATTAAATTCATGACACAAACCTGTATACTATATAAGGGCAGCATTTGTATGTGCAAGTTGTTGAGCATGGTCTTGGCTTGAGCGGCAAGGTGGTCACCACCTAGTGGTGAACGCACTGCTGCGCTTACTATCGCGTAACTGTAATAAAATGTGTTATAATATATTATTTTAAGTTTACTTGCCCAACCTTCAATAATCACACCACACAGAATCTATTTATGGCCTATTACCAACACTAGATAGTGCTCTTTCTTAAAAATAAATAGGGTATTTTAGGTATATAACTTATTTGTGGAGGTTATTCAGCTAATCAATGCCACGATATTTATTTGGCAATACCATGTTGCAGATTTTAGAGTGCTTTGTTCATAGGTAGGCCAATTACACCTTAGATTTGTTGGTGATTGTTGGTCTGTTTATTTTCCATTATATATCCATAAGAAAAAGGATGATGAAAATGAAATATCTCTCACCCGTCAATAACTGGTACAGCTGAAGTCTGACTTGCACCAGCATCTACCACCAATGCAGTAGATTTTCCATTTGCAAATGCAGCCAGAACTGCATTCTTGACAAGGAAGAAGGCAGGAGCCTGATACTTCTCAAATAGTAACTCTGCTAATTTTTCTCTCGCTGGTCGTGTTGTCCAGACAGCTTCCGTAAATAGAGCTGGATGGTGTTCTGATGGTGAACGGATGACCTAGCCAAGTATACCGGAATTATCAAAATAAGTGGCAGTCTGTTGATTGAAAAGCATAATGCTGTAATATGAGTCATGCGCATTGTGGATATTTAACTGATAAAAATCTTTAAGAATGATCTGTTGTTCCTACAAAGTATTTATCAGTGGTAAAAGGCATCCAAACTGATATTATAAATGTGTAAGTTATGCTGTCTGTCTGTTTTTCACCATAATGTTTTACAGCAATTTCATCACGGAATGTTTTGCAGAAACCAACTTTGATGAAATATAGAGGTAGGAAGGTATAAAGACCCATTATATTCACTTTCTCACTTAATTTTTTTCATGTAGACAACTTTGTTATAAGCTTATATGAAATAATGAGTTATTTATTTACCTTAGCATAGCAGTAGTCTAACATCTTTTCAAATAGGTCCCAATTATCCACTTGTCCATCTTTCATGTATGTCTGTATCTCCATTCCAGGCCTCGGCACATGAATTTCTGTGACATCTATATAATGGCGAAGTTCATTGCCGGTTTTAGTAGCTGCAAGAATAATTAAGAATATATATAGTTCTAATTTATTCTGTTACGATTTTCATATATTATATTATTTGGAATCTTATAACATGAGAAAAAATTGTTAATTGCATGTACAGTGATTGGAAAAAAGTAAGGTTTCTTTAGGTGTCAATCACATAAATTAAAAATGTGCTTTTGATAAATAAAATTTGTATTTAACCTACTTATAGGAATATTGAATACAAACAAAAGAAATCCAAAAAAAATAAACATTATGTACCACAAAATAAAAAAGCTTGAAAATAAAAAATTTACTTACCACTCTGTGTGATATTACCATCTGGAACCTTTTCTTCAGCATCAGGGATGTGTGTTGCGGGTCCAACGCCAATTACAGCAGGGATATCGGCTTTAGGAGTGTCCTCTTGTGCATAACCAACACGCAAGGAATGATGGCCAGGATCAAATACTAAAGCACCTATTTCGTCGCCACCATACAACATACCGTTTGGCCCACTCATTATAACAAAATCACAATAAAACTATAACAATGCTTCTTTCATGAAGAAAATCTATTAATTCGTCGGCTTGCAATTTGTAATGCAAACATCAAATTTTTTGATTTTTTGATTTTTTTAGTATGACAATTAGGGATGTCGATGATATTCGATTGTTAAAAGTTGATAGAAGATGTTTAAACATCGAGTTGCTGTATGTTAAACATCTAAATATCGATATCATGAACACAATCAAATGTAGCGATATCGATGGCAACTCATGAGCAGAGTATACATCTATGACCGCATTCATAAGTAGAGACTTATCAAATTCTAAATCGGGAATTCCCAAAAGTAAATTATTTTAGTACTTTGTATCAATGGAATAAAAAATTAGAGATTTTATTTTTAACGTAATATGGCTAAGGGGGTCTGAGGTATCAGTTAATTTTGGAAAAGAGGTTTCTTGTCCATAATACTTTGGGAATCGCTGTTCTAATAAACACATGCATGCATATATATTACGTTAAAAAAGCCCATTAATTTTTTTGTATATCGGTAATATTACCATTATGTACAATAAACATCCAGTTTTTGTATCGTCGACTATCCCTAAAGACAATTACGGACATGTAGTCTTTAGGGATGCTCGATGTTGATGTCGTCTATGTCGAATATTGAATATTCGGCTTATTTTAGTTTAACATGGGGGAGAGGTGCTCGCACCTACCCGTCACCGTCTTCGTTGGCTGGTTATGTCGGGATCAGCATTGAAGATGCCGGACTGACTTAGTCCCCCACGATAGATATACCGTTGGCCCAGTGGCCTGTACAGCTTCAGCGGTAGAGACTGGCGAGCACAAGGCCCGCAAGTTAAAATATCCTTTTTTATATTTAGGTGTAGTTTTTATAGTGGGTAGAGGATATGAACAATGAAATTATTTTTAAACTTCCGGTTTGTTTTATTTAGGAAACACAAAAATGGCGAATGGGCGGAGCTTGACGTAAATGAATGGTCGATAAAAATAAAAATAAACTTAAAATATATAGCATAAAATATTTTTGAGGTATTGACTTGGGGTATTGAGAAATAGTGTATGTATATAGGAACTTTCATTTTAACTATTATTTTTATGGGGTATTTCTATATTTACTCATCTGGTTGGGTTGTATATATAAATACATATAGACACAAATAACTTTATTTTTATAATTATTATGTATCACCAGATATATTTGTGTGTATGTAAGTGTCGGAATAAATGTCTTTATGTCTTTGTATATATATAATATTATAAATATTTATATAACTATATACGGAGCATTCACGGCGCGACGATAAAGATGAAAGAGATGAGTAGTTAAGATCTAATACCGCGTGTCAATTAATTATCAATTTTCGAAATAGTGCGCTTCGCCACCGCTCGGGTTGTCTCCCGCTTAACCCGGCAGTGAATGGAAGTACCTTAAAATTCGACCAAAAAAAAAATCATTAAAAAAAGTCAACAATCTATAATTACATTGTTCATATAAACATACTTTTGACTTTTTTTAAATTGTAAGGTTGGTAAAAAGTCGAAACCGGTTGCATTGCTTCGTAATCAGAAACTGGAATATGGAATAGCGGTATTTATTTCTTAGTAAGTAACAACTTTTTTATTTCTCGACGCAGACGTTCGATTCTTTTACACTAACACATTATTATACATTAGTGAAGAAATATCTTGATAAATGTATTTTTTATATTCAGTTTTATATAGTGTTAGGATTACTATTTTATTATTATTTTGCTTTTAATATTTTGCATGTTAACGCATTGCAAGTGCTGATTAATTAAACATCAGTGTGTTTTGTTTACGTACTAAAGTTACTGTAAGTAACAATAAGGAGGATAAAACACAACATTAACAACAGTACATTTTTTATTACTTTAGGTAACCTGTTTGGCTCGGTGTTAGGTATAGCAAGCCTTGGGTTCGAAGATGGAAATCATAAAAATTATCGGTTTTGTGGTTTCAATGTGTCGTGATTAAGCCCGTGTGTGAAAATTTAAGTTATATATATTTACTGTATATAATATGCCTTAATACCCCGTAACCCTATCAATTCTATACCACGTCCACTACCAGTGGCAGTTCTGCATCTTCATTTCATTAGTAACCAGTTTTTGGCCTTCTAAGCACTAACACCGGCCTAACATTATAATTCTTACATTGAACATTTATATTTTAATCAGTGTTATTTCATTTTGTAAAATAAATTAATACATAGTTTTGTCTTTCCATCGATAGGTATATAAAAAAAAACTAAGTTTTTATAAAAACAATTATTATTACCTCTTGTATTAGTTTCACATCCAATTTTATCAATTTATATAACGAACCGACCGGTTTCGCCTTACGGCATCGTCAGTGTCTTTAATACTTTGTTAAACATAAATCTAGACTCGATTTTATCTGAACATAGACGTCACGACTTAAAGCTTCTAACCAGATAATGAAACAAATTGATTATTTTATAATCAAAGCACATATTTCTTTAAATACTGATTATATACACTTTGTTAATATTATTTCTAGTGCATAAACAGTACACACCCGGCACGTGACACCGTACTATAAAAAGAAAATTAGAAAGAAGCTTTTTTTTATGTTTATTTAATGGAGGGTTTGTTGGTATGTACCGAACATGTCACCCTCATTGTTGCATGCACTATTCGAATCAGCCATACATACATTTTACGTCTTATGGATACATAATTAAATTAACTTAATCTACATGTCATTTAGCCCCAATTGAACAATTTGAAACAATATCCTAGCACTCTCGGATTCAGGATATGCCAGAATACTGTTACAAATACCGACATTAAAGTCCCGTGATAAGGCAGTACGTCTCTGAGTCACATTCCGTATGCACTCCATGGTAATATAAAGTACGTCTTCTATAATGTTACACTGACAGCAATATGGAGAATTAGTTTTGCCCATCGTAAATCCAAAATTGTACAACGTAGAAAGAAGCTTGATATTGAAGATGGACGTAAATACATAAAAAAGAAGGGATTCTTTTATCAAAAAGTAACTTAGATAAAAGTAGGAATATTTTTATTTTTTAAACCGCAGGCTAAAATTGTGGCTGGATTTTTTTTTAAATAGGCTTGACATTTACGATAGGTTAATGAGTCTAACACATTATTTCATCTCACAAAATAGAAATTGTCTTGTTTTTTTCTGTTTTATGCAGGACAGTCGTGGTAAGACGGCTTCAATTGGAGGTAACTTATAGGCGAAATAGAACTTTTATATGTAATTTTGACAATCCTTGCATCATGCTGGTGTTGTGTCTGCTCTTTACGGTATGCGTGTTGTTATGGTGGTGGCGGCGATGTCCGCGCTCCAGCCACGAGCCTCCTGACTACCCTGGAGCGTTGCCACTCATTGGACATTTGCATCTCGCAATTGGAGACAATGCTTGTAAGTTTTTAAATAATAATAATAATTAAATTTTGTTATTTTAGTGTACTGCACGTTTTTGTAAGTGAAATCGCATATCGTACTTATCGTTCTGTCTCTATCTTCTTTGTTCTTCAACGGTTTGTGTATTTTCTGGCGTTTTTCGAGATGGCTATTCCGTAGTCTGTTGGAACTATTATGTTATCTGTGACGTTGCGCAAATATCATGCGGAAACAGCTTAACCGATTTTGACAAATTTTCTATTATTTCCCATACTTATAGCTTTTCATTCACCGCCGAGCACAATAGTAAATAGTAATTTAAAGTGCTGAATTTACCATTGAGCACTTTAAATGGGTATTAACATGTTTGGGGGTGCTGGCACTGGGGCACGAACCCAGGACTCACGCGTACTAAAAAATAAAGCGAGCGAAATGAAAAATGAAACACTGATAGCCCGTGTAGTGACACTGATTATTTATGTATGTAAATACTCAGTTCACTCCTTGTTCCCAACGGGGTAGGCAGAGACAATCTTCTTCCACTTGCTACGGTCCTGACATACGCCTTTCGCTTTCACTTTTATCAATCTTCGCATGCATGCTCGTTGGTTTAGAGTATTCTTGAAATGGCCTTTTTTCAGAATGTCTCCGATTTGATCGTGAAATGTTCGCCTAGGTCTTCCTCTCCCGACTCTACTATTTACACTGAGTGTCAAATTAAAATCTGTAATCACTGCCTTTCGGGTGAGGTATATATATATATTTTGCTATCTTTACATTTCGCTACGTGATGTAAGTATGATAAACTTAACTCTGTAACAGGATGAACATTCAGTGGCTTTTTTTTTCCAGATTTTTGGACTTTCCTTAAGAAGCTCTCGTATGACTGCTTAACGAGGGGCCATGTCTTTGCCACTTACGCGGGGATGAATAAGTTTTACTGTAAGACCTAATAATACATTATATGACCCTTTTAATATGAACGAATGAATGAAACTTCTTTATACGTCGACGCAAGAAAGATAATTTAGTTTGTCAAATGTCAAATCATATTATTATTTATTTACAATCTAAAACCGTTTCGTAATGAGGCTCCTCTGACGGAGAAGAAACAGGCGACAGTATTGTTTCTCTAATTATAATGTACATCATAAAATAAAAGGTATGGTCCCATAGGCAACTGAAAGCCTGCCACAAGAATACAGTGATCCACCAAACTAAAGCGCAAGCGCACTGCACATTCGACCAGATATAATATAAATTGTAATATTAAACCAATACGATACAAGTTTGTTGCTCTTTTTAAATCGACTCCAGTGATACAACAACGAGATAATAGATAGTAGAACGACCATCCCAGACGAGGTACTGTACTTCTGTTGGACGGTACATATATATACCTAATCGAATAAAAAGAAACTGTAGAGGTACATTATTTTAATATTAGTTTTTATATTAATATTTAAAAAAAGGCTTGCTACCTCAAAGGCGCATTCGCAACATCTGTTAAAGCTGTATAAGCAAAAAATATCTAACAGCACTAACTTCTCCGGAAACATACAGTGTTGCCAGTGACCTCTTACGATATTATATGCAGTATGAGTAAGCTCAAAATTGACTATGGTAAGGGCTGTGGTCGCTGTTTCTCTGCGATATAGAATCTCTATTATAACAATATTGTGGCTAATCTACGGTTGTGGGATAACGAAGGTTTTTGATCTTGATCAGACATTCAATTACAAAAACTTGTTAAAGAAACTTTCTTAATAAACGCATAGTATAAAATAAATTAATATATAGAGGGCATTGATGTTTGAAAATATTATTCTATAGTCTATATACTAGTAGTCTTCACTTGCGAGTCCCATGCGTACTGATAAATTGTAAAAATTGACATTAGTAGAGTCCACAGGCTTGGCTCTATTGGCGTGGTAGAGCCAAGCGCCGGTTTTTGCTGCAGTTCAAATGGGCCGGCTCGTCCGGGTTGGTACCACGGCCTCGCAGAATACCGGCGCGAAGTAGAGCCATCTTATAGTTCTGCGTTTCGTTCGGTGCGAGTGAGGTATCCTTAACGGCCGGCAACGCTCCTGCATCTGTTCGTATGTTACAGATATACTTGGGCGTCGGTAATAACTTACCATTAGTTGAGCCGTTTGATCGTTTGACCTCTTTCCCATAAAATAAAAGCACTCAAATCACAATATATTTACGCTTTTCAGTGATAACGGATCCGGACGATTGCCTCACAGTAGCAAACACTTGCCTACAAAAGCATTTCATCTACGACTTCGCGAAGCCGTGGCTTGGCAACGGACTATTAACTGCAACAGGTGGGTTCTTCTTCTTCTTCTTCTTGTTTTTAATTCACAGATTATTATCGCGACTTACTGCCGTCCCTATAATCTCTGCTTAGCCTAATGGTTTATAGCCCTTAAGTCCGTCACGTGTGCCACTTTGCACACGAAATATTCACTAGCCGATATTAATCCACTGCTGGATAAAGGCAACTCCAACAAAGGTTGGCATGCCGAGAATGGAAGATTTGCCCATAGATAATCCGCTTGGAAGGTGGTTCTGTTTCCGGTCAATTAAAATAGCTAGAGATATAAAAAGGAATCTATGCACTGTTAAAATCTTAAAATAATTATAAATAATTTATTAAAATAATTTTATTAAAATAAAAATTAGTTACAGTAGAGAGGAAAGCAACAATAATAGCATTCCAATTGAACATCGATTAAGTGATTACGATCTACATGTAACGAACCGAACCTTGAATGTTTTTTATATTTTTTTAATTTATTGTTTTATTGTTCGTCGGCGACAGGCACACCTGTCAAGTTCTGTTCATAACTCTGTTGAAATAATCCCAGCATTGAGTATACGTCGGAGAGATAGGCACACCTGTCAAGTTCTGTTCATAACTCTGTTGAAATAATCCCAGCATTGAGTATACGTCGGAGAGATAGGCACACCTGTCAAGTTCTGTTCATAACTCTGTTGAAATAATCCCAGCATTGAGTATACGTCGGAGAGATAGGCACACCTGTCATGTTCTGTTCTTAACTCTGTTGAAATAATCCCAGCATTGAGTATACGTCGGAGAGATAGGCACACCTGTCAAGTTCTGTTCATAACTCTGTTGAAATAATCCCAGCATTGAGTATACGTCGGAGAGATAGGCACACCTGTCAAGTTCTGTTCATAACTCTGTTGAAATAATCCCAGCATTGAGTATACGTCGGAGAGATAGGCACACCTGTCATGTTCTGTTCTTAACTCTGTTGAAATAATCCCAGCATTGAGTATACGTCGGAGAGATAGGCACACCTGTCATGTTCTGTTCTTAACTCTGTTGAAATAATCCCAGCATTGAGTATACGTTGGAGAGAGATTATATTTTTTTTTCTATTGCACTGTACGCGCAGTCCCGGTCTGGAAGCAGCATCGGAAGCTACTGAATCCGACGTTCGGCCAGCAGGTGCTACACAGCTACATAGACGTGTTCAACAGCCAGGCTCGCAGGCTGGTGGGCACGGTGGCGGCACACGCCGGGGGCGGACACTTCGATCATTTGCCATACGTTCAGCAGAATGCTCTCGAAACTATTTGTAGTAAGCGAACTAAAGTTTTTTGATTCCTCAAAAGGAAAACTCATTAGTTGCCAACCTCTTACCAATTTCTGCCATCGATCAGGAATGCAGCCACTATTGCATTTCGATTTGTAGGGGCATATGAAGCGAGTATAATTACAAGTTCCAAGGTATTCCATCTTAAACCTCAGAGGTGTCCACCAATCTCTACCCTTTTTCGATCAACTACCTATGCCTACTACTAGCCACTGACCATCAAGTGGACCGGTTGCTTTATTTATCTATTTAAACTTTATTTGAATACCTTTAAACAAAAGTATTACAAAGGGCGGACTTAATGCCTCTTGGCATTCTCTGCCAGCCAACCCGGGGCGTGGAGAGATATAGTCAGTAAGGAGTCTTTCTCTCTAAAAGTTTAGCTAACTTTAGTTCTGAATTGTAACTCAACAAAATCTCCATTTACATCTTTATCTTATTAATATAATAGGTTTGCACTTGGTAGAGTCAAGCGGCGGCTTTTGCTGCTCGAATGGGCCGGCTCGACCGGGGTAGGACCACGACCTTGCAGAATACCGGCGTGATGTGAAGGCCTGTGCTGTTGTCCTTCTGTGTTTCGTTCGGTGAGTGAGGTAACCGGAGGCCTATTCCCCTCCTCATCCTCCCTCCCATCTCCCAAATATCATTAAACGCCGGCGACGCACCTGCAGCTTCTCTGGTGTTGCAGCTGTACGCGGGCGACAGTAATCACTTACCATCAGGTGAGCCGCTTGCTGGTTCGTCCCTTTTCTTTTCAAAAAGAAAATATATATAAATGTGAAAGTTGTTTGTCACTCAATCACGTAGAAAAAGTTTTAAAGAAGTTTACATTTTATCCCTGGAATGCTGCGGGAAGATTCTCCACCCGGACATAGCTAGTAGGAAGTAGTAGGAAGCTAGTATTCTATAAGTTCTCATTGTATTTGCCAGTGACAGCAATGGGATTGGATTTCGGCGATGACAGAGTCCTCAACAGCAAATATATGGACGCGGTGGACAAATTACTTGTCATATACTTCCAGAGGTTCCAAAAACCTTGGCTGCACTCCGACTTCTTCTTCCAATGGAGCAACTTGAGGAGAAGACAAGACGAATGCATTGCGATATTACGTAATGTATCGAATGAGGTATTTATATAAGAGTAGGTACAATTTATGAAGCGTGGTCTTCGCTGGCGAGTGGTCAGGGGATCTGGCCGAGTATGATCCCCTGACTCAGATCTCTGATCACCTCGGTATTGGATACAAATGTAAACAAGTAAAGGGGCAGCCTGTAAGTGCTCACGGCTGGGCAAAGGCCTCCTTCTCAAATATCTGAGAGGGGTTTGGAGTCGGAAAGAGCCCCGCCACGCTAGCACTACAATCTGGATATCTTAAGGTCAAAGTGAACAGACACCTTCTAGGCAAACGTGTTGAGTAAACGAGATTGAGGTAAAACGTAAGCCTATTTTTTATAAAAAAAAAAAACGCTGCTCCAGTGCCGGTTGGCGGGCTTCGAATATCATCGAAATAATATTTTTTATTATCTCTTAGACATGCAGGTTTCCTCACGTTGTTTTCCTCCACCGCCGAGCGCGTGGTAAATACAATTTAAATGCTGTATTGCTTTTAACAATTTTGGTGGTGCTGGCACCGGGGATCGTACCCACGGCTCACACGCGCTCTGTAAAACTAAAGCGAAGCACCCTGACCTAGACCTAGCTAGCACGCCTCTGCCCGTTGAAGAGATTAAGTGAATTTAATAAAAGTCATGGCGGTTATACTGTTTAATAATACAAAAAAAAAACGAAGAGCACACAAGAGCATGGCCACTAGGCTGTAGTAGCCTTGGCTTGAGTATACGGTCGTAAATACTTTGTATTTTTTTACGTTGCCCAGCTGTGGGATTTTACAGGCCGGTACTGATATTTTGTGCAATGATTTAAGGTGCTCCAAAGACGGAAGGCGGAATATAAACTGAAAACGCATGATCGAAATAAAACAGAAAAAATAGGTACGTTGATAAAACTCGTATTACAGTATCGTAGTCGTATATCTGTGAATTAATGCATAAGAATCTATCGTGTACCAATGTCTATGCATCGGAGAAGTGCAATATGCATATATATTCTTAAGAGCGGCCATTTTTCTTTCTGTCCGGGGCGACGTAACCGTTCGAGCGGGCGCAGATAAGGGATCATGATAAAAATTCTTATCTTTGCCTATTCCTTTACATTAAGAAAGAAAGAAAGTAAATCCATTTATTCAGGACACAAGTACACAAGTAACACATTGCTTATTATAGAAAAAGAAAAAGAAATAAATGCAAATAATAACAAAAAAAAAATTAAAACTAAGCAAAGAGAAGAAAACAAAAAAAGTAAAAGTATTACTTATACAGTAAGTACTTTTAAAAATAAATTAATGTTTGATATTAAATTTTTTAGTAAAATCTAGTTTCAAACAATGAAAATGTTGAGCATTCAGGTTTTAAAATTATGTGTTAAAAAAAAAGAAAAATTAATTTCGAAACAAGCGTTAAAAGTAATTTCCAAAATTTCAATAACAATTTAAGATTGTTTCTTTTAAAATGATATAAATCCACTGCTGGACCAATGCCAAGCATAGATTTGCCCACACTCATCACGCTAGCGCAGAGCCGCGCTGCAGACGCTGCTCCCCATCACTTGTCTTTGGTATTCGGTCATATGTGATCTGTATATTCGCCATCTGACTGCAGTCAGTGTTTCGTTTGTTTTGTTTGTGGGACGCGTCACGTGCTGGCGAGGCTCGGAACTTGTTTATAGATACACAATTGCTATTGAAAGTTGTCGTAAAACTTAGACTTCTTCACAGACACGAAATGCAAGCCGTTTTTGGAGATGCTTTTGGAATTATCGGAAGATCGCGGTCTCCTCACCGACGAGGAAGTGAGACAGCACGTTGATACGATTATAGTCAGTGGGTACGAGACAGTCGCCTCCGTCCTGCTCTACACCCTCGTACTGATCGGATCACACCCCCGTGTTCAGGAACGACTTCTCAAGGAGTAAGTGGCAAAGTTTAAGGTGTTTTCAGTCTGCATTTAGGTGATTGATTTTCTTTAGTTTCACATAGTAATATTGCACAGGCAAGCGTAAGTACGAAGACCTTCCACAAGATGAAGTGCCGTCCTGCACAGTTCTGCAGGAACTCATAATCATAATCATTTATTTGCAGAATATAGATATGTTACAGATGTGAATTATACATCGCTTCGCTATATTCTACAACTCTGTTCAACATAGTATGCAAATATTTAAATATGCGCTAAAAGATTGTCACATTATATAATCATTAATAAAATATTAAGAAATTAATAGATTGATATTAAAATGTTAATATTAGAAAACAGAAGCTAAATGATAAATAAAATTAACGGGAATATTTGTTCAACAAAAATTCATTTACATTATAATAACATTGAGTCAATATACTGCGCAATCTAATCTTAAATAAATTTGAATTTAATTCCTTTAATTTATTTATCGAATATACTAATAATTTTATTCCTTTAAGAAGTTTGTTATAAGTCTTGGGTGCCATGAAGAGAGCACTCTTGTTCATAAGCATCGAGTTGCTTTTGCGTACACATATTCTATAGATGTCACGTCTACTGCGATTTTGACTTGCTTCCGGAAACATTGCTAAGTTATCGATGGATGCATACGGCTCAGAACCGTGCTTTGTGGCAATCATAGGGCAGGCCTATATTCAGCAGTGGACTAGTGGGTAGGCTGTATCCAGACACTACATTAAAAAGGCTTTTCCCTTAGTTACTTCACACGACACCTGGGGCGATTATTATTAATCTTCGACACGACAAATTGGATGGCTAATTTTAACGCCGATATCACACGGCCATTGTATTGATTTTATTATAATTGACATCGTATTGATTATATTATAATTGATATTGTATTGATTTCGTTATAAATTGTATTTAACCGTGGTGGAGCCTAGCGTCGGTTTTCCTGCTGCTCGAATGGGCCACCTGGTTGGTAACACGGCCTCGCAGAATACCGGTGTGAAGTAGAGGTATCTTCTGCTTCTGCATTTCGTTCGGTGAGTGAGCTAACCGGTGGTCTACTCCCCCAACTCATCCTCCATCCCATCTCCCTAACACTGTTAAAGGCCGGCAACGCACTTGCAGCACCGCTGGTGTTGCATATGTACCTGGGCGACGGCTATCACTTATCATCAGATGAACCACTTCCTCGTTAGCCTCCTTCTCCATAAAAAAAAACTTTGTTACATTGGGTCCAAAAAAAAATCCGGGATGTCCCTGTCGGTTCTTCTCCGAGAAGATCATGTTTTGCGAACCGTTGTAGATTTTGACGAGCTTAATAACATCAAAGAAGCCTAAACTGAATAAGAGGTTATGACTTTAACTTTCATGCGAATTGTTGGAGTGTGGGGGGGGGAAGATAGGCAACGTTACTTTGGACCACTCTTTCGGTATAATCGCGGGGAGATGTGTGTAGGTATTACGCGCCGCTATTCCTAACCTCCGTGGAAGAAATATGGTAGGAGACGGAGCCATAGACCAGCCCGCTGGGGGACGGTTCCTAATGCTCGCTTAAACCCTGCAAGATCCGTTGACGGGAGTTATCAGGTGGTGGTTTCTTTCTCTGGTTACTTATTTCTGCCGCCGGTTCCGATTTTAAAAGGTATACTGAGCTAGTAGAAAGAATTACAGGTGAGCCTGTGTGTAATTGTAACTTAGACTTCAGGGGTTACGTAACCCCTGAAGACTGTGCCTTGCGATTGTAGTTCTTTGCAGCATTCTTTTGTATCTCGTGGGGGAAATTATTTGTTTCAGCTAAACTTTTCATATTATTCTATAGATTAGAAGACGTATTCGACAATACCGACAGAGACGTTGCGAGACGGGATCTTTCGAGTTTAGTTTACTTGGAAGCTGTCATAAAGGAATCCATGAGGGTGTACACAGTGGCACCACTTTTTGCGAGACACATTGACAAAGATGTAAAATTAAGTGAGTAAAACAATGTTTTTATACCGTTACAGTATCCTATCATATTTCAGAAAAACTTACCGTCACCATTTCACCAGCTTTTGAACAAACTTTATAAAACTATGTATTACGATATAAGACTGGAAATTGTTCCACAAACTTTGAATTTAATTTCATGGCTGATTGCCTTCTAGCCAATGCTAATGCCATTATAATTATTACAAAGTATTGTAATATTTTTTTTACTGTTACAGAAAACTACGTCTTATCAGCGGGCAACACTTGTTATCTGTCACTGTATGGGGTACATCGTCATCCGATGTGGGGTGATGACGTGGAAGAGTTTAAGCCGGAGAGGTGGCTTGACAATTCGACGCTTCCAGAAAATCCTAACGCCTTCCTTGCTTTTAGCATTGGTAGACGTCAATGCATAGGTAATAATAATAATAACAATGATCATAAAATGTTAATCATTTACCATCAGCTGAGCCGCTAGCTCGTTGGCTGCCTTACCCATTACAAATGTACCAGGTTCACGAAGTTTTCCCACCCAGCACGTGGTAAATTTACTTGTACACCGGGATTCGAACTCAATGTCTAAACCCTGTCGCCTGAACTATTATCCCACTTACATTGTATGCTTTGTATAATTATGACATTATTAATTAACAGGAAAACTCTACGCAATGATCTCAATGAAGACCACATTGGTACATATACTTCGAAGCTACCGCATTAGTGCAGATCATACCAAGATGGTGATCAAAATGGACTCCTTGTTAAAACCGGTATCAGGGCATCATATACGCATAGAGCAAAGGTAATATGTAGTGTTGTTGGTAGGACCTTCCCTTCCCCAAACACTCTGTTTCATGCAACAAGTTCACGTGACTGTGTACGGTGGTTGTAGATATTTAGCTCTAGACAGACGATCTAGAAATATTCATTGTGGTCGAGCATATTTTCATATTTCGTTTTGTAATTTCCCCATCTTTTTGGAAATCGTTTAATTAATGGCGAATTGTTATAATCACTTGCCAAGTTTTCTATATAATGGTTTATTGTATTAACGCGAACACTACACATTTGATATGAAACTGTTATTTATGGATTTTATCGCGTTTTATTATTGGTTTTTATGTTCCTTCTCTTCCGTTTCCGATCTTTGGTCACGGGAGGACTGAGGTGTCAGACGTCCTGATGTCATAGTTAACTCAGGCTACCCTTGGCTTTTAATTATTAATTACAAATAAACGCGATAACATCCATACATTTTATATTAGTTTGTTAAATTTCATTTCAAATAAAGTTTTCTATGAAAATTATGAATTATACCTGTTGCAAACTTTGAAGACTTTTCATTTTATTCTGCGACATCTTCTAGGCTCAAAATCAACAGCACTCATGTGCAGTTGTTTTATTAGATTGTTGTTCTAATACTTTTTTTTGAATGAACAATGGCTTAATATCGCACTAGCTACCCGCGGTTTCGCCCACGCAGTAACTAACTTTGTCTGCGTCCTATATAGTTTCCACACACCGCAGCATATTCTACATATCGGCCGAATTTTGTTCACATCCATTCAATCCTACAAAGTGATAAGACAAAAGTGTTTGAACGACAAACATTACATAGGTCATAATTGTATCACTTCTGGGATCATTAGGAACATTATAGAAACAGTTCCGTCATAATCAAAATTGTGCTTAAGTTAAATGAGTTCAAACTTACATACATACAAGAATTTTATATAATAGTAAGATAACATGAAGTAATCTTAGGTAGGGCTGTGTTAGCGTCGCAAGAAAAGCTGACACCCAGTTTAAGCCCGTGGGTGTTAAAGGAGTCGACTAAGGAAAAAGTCTCATGCCATGGAAAAGGATATAGAATACTTTTATTTTCTCCATTAAGAGATCTTTAAGTACAAAATTTGGGTTGCAGCTACTAGTCTAATGATCATTTGATGGAAATCCGGTTAGTGTCGCTAGATGTTGTTAGTTTGGGATACTACCCACTAGCCCATTGAAGTAGTAGTAGTAGTAGCAGCAGCCTGTAAGTGCCCACAGCTGGGCAAAGGCCTCTTCTCAAATATCTGAGTGGGTTTTGAAGCCAGAATAGGCTCACTACGCTGCTTCAGTGCGGGTTGGCGGGCTTCACATATCTATGAAACAATTTTTTTTTATTATTCCTTAGATATGCAGGTTTCCTCACGAATTTAATAAAAGTCATCGCGGTTATATTATTTAATAATACAAAAACGTAGAGTACACAAGAGTATTGCTAATTAACATCAATATTAAAAATTATGGTTCAAACATACCAAATAATACATTCGCTGAACACATAATATTCAATTTTCCCAATAGAAGCAAATAGACATTAGACACCAATAGGCCTCAAGTAAAAACTATTCAGGCGCCTTATCCCCTATGCCACAAACATATCATGAGTATTATAAGCAGTATTATTTTATCGAAGAACGGTGTCACACGGAATTCTTGTGAATTCTTTTGCGGTATGGCGGATAAAGCCCCTGACCAATTATCAAAACATACACAAGCGACAGTTGTTATAAAAAAACTTCCTACAAGGCGACAATGCATAAGAATTATTTTTCATTTGAATCAAAATGGATCAATCCTTAATAACCATTGCCTTAAATATTGTAAATTTCAATTCCCGGCGGGGAAACGGCGCGCAATTAGTAACAATACTTGGTAGGAAAATAAAGCATAAAATCCTTAAAATATTGTAATTATCACTGGTTTCTTGTACGGTTTACTGTAGTCAGGAGATGAGATGGCTAAGTCAATTGCATGACGTTCAAATGTAATTTTGTATGACCGTGTTATGGAGGGTAGAGGTCTACCGTCTCGTACAGGGGGTTTAAAATTGAAAAAGTGACCAGACATAAACAATGAATAATAGTTCAAAAATAATAGTTCTCAGATTAGGTAAGAGTTACTAGAACGTATATCGGTGTATCGGAGTGAATTTGAGAAGTAGAGTGTCGTTTCGAGCTACATATGATTTCTTAATACATTGCTAGTGACAGTGATAGTAGACAGGCTTTGCATTTATTGCGCTTTATTTTTTTAAATTAAAGAATGGTTATTCGGAATTGTCCACAATATTTAAAGAGTATAAAAACACATCGTTTACATTACATTATGTTTAATTTGTATATCATATAATAAAATACATAAATATGCGTCTTCACTACTACTACTTATCTATAATGTATGTATTATGTAAGTCGTTTAAATAGTGAATATACTATGGGACTTAATAGGGTTAAGTGCTTTATAAAAAAAAACCTCAATAGGTACGTGGCGTGACTTAGGGACTGTGTCAGACTATCGTAGGTATTTTATAGTTAAGCAAATATTAGGTATAATAAAACTGCTTGTTTTTTGCAAATAGATTGTTTTAAGAATAAAGACGGTCACTGGTTGACGTACATCGTACATCCTGAACGTTACATTCGGACATGAGAAGGTGCAAGTGACTGACAAACACAGACGATATCTACGATTTGCGCATAAATTTACCGTGACATTCGGTAACCGGCTAGGAGGACATCATCATCATCAGATACATCGGAGGCCACTCATCTCAGGAGTAAATACAGCGACCAGGGCTGGGCTCTCATCAGAGCCTGTTGAATTGGATCATCATCATCATCATCATCATCATCATTTCAGCCTATTAGAAGTCCACTGCTGAACATAGGTTTCCTCCAAAGATTGCCACGAAGCTCGGTCCTGAGCCACCTGCATCCATCGACTTCACGCAACACTGCGCAGGTCGTCACTCCATCTTGTGGGGGGTCGTCCTACACTGCGTTAGCCTGTACGTGGCTGCCACTCGAGAACCTTTTTTCCCCAACGGTTGTCAGTTCTGCGAGCTATGTGGCCGGCCCATTGCCACTTCAGCTTGCTGATCTTTACGGCTATGTCGGTTACCTTAGTTCTGCTGCGGATATCATCGTTGCAGACTCTATCACGCAGAGATACACCGAGCATAGCCCTTTCCATAGCGCGCTGAGCAACTTTGAGCTTCCTCATACGGGCTGCAGTGAAAGACCAAGTCTCGGATCCGTATGTCATCACTGGCAACACGCACTGGTTGTATACTTTCGTCTTGAGGCTTTGCGGTATACTCGATGAGAAGATATGACGTAGAATTGGATAAGTAGTCCAAATATGAAACCCAAAGAGCAGACAATGTATCACTGCCATTTGCCGAAAAAAAAACTCCAGTGGGCCCGCGCGCCCCTCTGGAAATCAAAGGAATATCCACGACTAGACGATGCCGCTGGAGACCAGGGGGCTCAGAGGTTATGTGTATAAGCATTGAGTTTTAATTATTAGACTGTAGTTACGTATTCCTCGTGTATCCATTGTTACAATGTCAAATTACCTCTACGTAATAGTCCTACTATAATCAATTTAATTATGTATGGGGTATTCCTATATTTACTCATCTGGTTGGGTTGTATATATAAATAAATAACTAAAACCCAACCGGATGGAAGCCCCCGGCAGGGGAGACCAGACGGCCGAGGGTTAGGGAGAAACTGAAAGAAACCGGCGGACAATGCGAGGAGTATCAAGTAGCACCGCCTTCTGCATTTGAGCTCGGAGCGGTCCGTCACGAAATCCCAGCCGCCTTAGATGTGCCGAGAGGCTGACTGGGATTAACCCATTCGCAGAGACGACGATCGGAATAATTTCGGTCGGCATACCACCCCACATGTCGGTTACCTCGTGAGCCAGGTTTTTCAGTCATTTTCAATCTAATTATTATTATTCTGTGACTTTTGAGCAGTTTTTTTTTCACACCAAGGATGAATATACTGTACAAGCATAGAATGCGTACGTATAGCATTGTACAAGATTTATCAGGAATCAACTCTATTCTATAACGTTACGCTACTGACATTGAATTTGCAGAATTATATTCAGCCAGCTCTACAAAATAATTAAAAAAGAAACAAGAGAACAAGAAAGAAGAAGATAGCACTTGTTTATCAGAGTTTAGGAGTAGTTCGAGAGTATTCATTGATTAGCTCTTGATTACACAGAATTTTTATTACTATGAAGTTCTTTAGATAATTTTTTGAACTTATTTATCTGCAGACATCCGTTTCTAAACGACACACAAATTTTATGTAAATATCAAACGTCGTCAAACATATTTAGACATTGACATTACCGCATTTCATTTTGACAATACATAGTATGAACCTCAGACTAAGTATGAACCATAAAGTAGAAACTTATATATCTATTGAGCACAGAGTAAATAAATTTTGTTTACACTGGTATGAATATGAACCTTATTAAGATTGTATAAATTACATTACAAAATTGTTTACATACAATTATAAAAAATAAATTCGATTGACGTTAAGACTTAGATCTGAATAAGTATCCAAACATTTTAATAAATAAGTTATCTGTGGGAAGATGATACAGTACGAAATATTGTAGGTACGACTGTTGTGTTTTAATGATTCTATAAGATGATGTAAAATAATTACTATCGCGTCTACAGAAAGATCATTAATATATAGACGAAATGTAATATACATTAATCCTTCCTCGTGAAATATTGGAAGTGGTGGTGATGACAGCATTGAAATTAAGGTTGCCACCCGTACTGTTATATAAAGTATAGTACTGCATTTCGGGTCTGCGTACTATATACTGTAGACGGAACATATAGTACACAAAATAGTGTATTCCTGAACTGTAACAAAAAAACCTAACTAATAACAAAAAAAACTCTCACTTCCGTATAAATCCTTTTGTTTTTTTCCATAAATGTAAAAAATACTATAATCTGCAGGAAAAAAATTGGCAACGCTAATTTGAAATCCTCGTTTCTAGGAGGATTCCGTTTCTAAAACTCCTGTTTACAAGTTATAAGCGAATACACAAACAAACACGGATTACGACTTTGTGTTATTTTATTAAGAGTTACAGCTTTATTACACAATTATTAAGGAAATGGCAGATTATGGGCATCGGGCTCCGCGTCAGGAGACCCCAAGTTTGAGCCCCTATGCGGCGAACACGTGCCTATGAGTTTTTCGAAAGTTTCGTACGATTTGCATTGTTAGCTAGGGACGGTGACGGCGGCAGGCTCCCCGCCTATCACGTCGCTTCAAATAAGGACTGGTGAACATTTCGGGGGTTGAAAGGATTGAACTAAATATCTTTTCTCTTCTAAATATCTGACCACCATATAACACGTTTTAGAAAATGATTTAAAATCCAAGATCACACGCACAAGTTGATTAAAACATTTTTTTAATATTTGATATATTTCTTTCTCTTTTTTAGTGTGAAATGTCATCTATCTGCTAGTTTTTTTTAATACGGTGCAAAGCTAGAGATCCAACAGTTTCCGTTTTATGAACAGAGAAAAGTGTTTGAAACGCATATTATTTCTATTATATGTGTGATGATACTAAAATAATATACTGCTTTAATAATATTAGAAATACGATAAGTGGTTGGCGTGAGCTCATTGGCAACACTGAATCATGCCAGATGGTAATTTGTAATCTCTGCTTACCCCTACGTGTGACAGACGTGAGTACTTACCATATATAAAATACCTAGTAGTTAAATTATTTTTTTATAAGATAAATGAAATCCACACAATCTTTATGGTCGTAATGGGATTTCTATCAGTCTTAACAGTGTCACACTTTACTCTTTTCGAGTAAATCTTTTTCTGCGACTGTATTCATTTTACAAATAAATGACGCATTTTATAAAAAGAACAACTAAAATTGACCTAAAGTTTTTTTTTTAATTACTCTGTACTTATTGAAGTTTAAGAAGAGTGTACAAAATTGATTTAGTTTACCTACTAATTACCACAGAATTGCTTAAGATAGTCGATCTGAGGTTTTGAGGTTAAGCGACGGGGAAGGTCTACGAATACGCTGTTAAACTTTTATCCCTACACTAACATTTGATTTCAAATTTGAAATGCAGTTGCAGATTAAATATATTCTAAATAACAATTTCACAAAGATAATAACATATGACGACGATGCTATAATTTATAGAGCTAATGTACCACGTGTATGTTAGTATATAGCTTACTAAAACAGCAAGTTGGAAAAGAGAATAAAAAAATTGCTCTTTTCAGTGTACACTGTACTATATGTGAAAAACAGCGCCAGGCTTTAAAGCTTGACAGTAAGCTGAGATCTATTGGTCCAGCCATGAGACACGCGCAACGTATTATTTATCTAAAACCAGACTTAAGAATTACTGAAGTCCGGTTTTACTTTTGCTCTATATGCATTATGCTTTTATTTTTGATTGACATGTTCTGTGTCTGTTGTCTCTATATGCTGTGCCAATAGATATTTTTATTTCTTTCTTTCTTTTCTTTCTATACAAGCGGTGCGGTCTACAGAGTAACCTATCAAAGTTCAGACACTTTCAGATATTTAACAATTTCTGCTCTCAATATATATGTGGTAAATATCGGTAAAAATCACAAAGAGACTTCAAAAGATTTTTACACCAATATAGTATCTATTTACTACAAAAAACGAAGGGACAGCTTATTTTTTTTTACATAAGATCTTTTGAATTAGAAATTAATACGATGCTGAAAAAAATATTAATGAAGTAAAAATTGGAAAATCACACGCAGACAATTCTATTTTATTTATAAGTATAGATAAATATCCCAGGTATGAAATTAAAAATACGCTTCCACTATTACGAATCCGATGCAACGGATTTCAATTTGCTTCGTGTAGGTTCTAAAACTGCGTCCGTCGCGTACTAACGAACGCGTACGAGATCCAAATCAAAAAAATCTGAACATTACTGTGTTGTAATAAGGTAGAAAATCTTTATAATCTTGTAAAACTCAAACGTCAAAGTCACCCCCACAACCGTGCGAGCTCATTGTATCTGGCAACCCACGTTGACAGCGCCGAAGAGGGGCGCCGCGCCCAGGCCCCCGTCGCCGTCCGCCACGCCGGCGAGGTACTTGGCGGTGGTGCAGTCGCGGCACGCGCAGCTGTCCGTCAACGTGCACAGGCCCCGGGCTGTCGCGATCGCTTCCCACTTTATTTGTTCGTCTATCGTTCCGCTTCTGCTTAGCAGGTTCTGTCGGTGTACAATAGAAAAGGGGGCATTTTTTTTATACGTCCCATCTCACTGCAGGAATTTCTGTGACGCAGGGGCAGTTTACATACATTGTATAACAACGAATTCCGATTCTGAAAACCGACTAAGAACACCATCGATCGAGTCTATAGCTCGACATTTAATTATTTTTAATACTTTAACATGGGGAAAAGGTGGTCTCACCTACTCATCACTGTCTCCGGTGACTGGTCATGTCGGGCTCAGCGTTGAAGATGCCGGACCGACTAAAACCTCCACGGTTGATATGCTGTTGGCCCAGTGGCCTTTACAGATTCAGCGGTAGAGACTCGCGAGCAGAGGGCCCGCAAGTTAATATATATTTTTTTATTATAAATATGTTACTTGAACCTATGCTTTATAAACTAGTGAAACCATATCACGATATAAACAGGTCTACGTCATCTGTGACTACAATATAAATTAATGACATACTAATCTACGTTTCAACGTTATACATAAAAAATTGTAACCCGGTTGAAATTATTTCTAATCAATGCCGCGACACACAGCGCCACGTCCAAGTCATTCAATTATATTAACAATAATTGAAATTTCTATTTCTTCCTCAGTCTATTTTAAGTCCACTGATGAACATAGGTCTGTCCGAATGAGTGTGTTACGTGTCACATCAAATATTAGTATGAAACTGCTTACCTGCATTACCTCAATATTGCTCGCTCGCCACATACCGAGATCCCTCAATTGTTTCTCTTCTTTCGATCTGTTCTTCTTCGGCTTCTTCAGGGAGGCGCAGTGTATCGACAGCTCGCTGGCGGAGATCGATGTGACGTCGAACTCTTCAGAGTTCGCGTCGCAGGACGTCGCCCCGTCGTCCTGGTCGAGATACACGTCTTCCATTTCGTAGTGCTCCAGGGGGTCGAACTCCTCGTTAAACTTTCCTGTGGAGGCTGTGTCTATTGACGCTTGACTTTTTAAGAGCTCGTAATTTATCTGTTGGTGAGGAAGAAGAAATATTTTTATTTTATTATAATAATAATAATAATAAAGTCTCACGACCGTAAAGCCGTAAACACAATCATGAGCTCCAGTAACCACTCACCATCAGGTGGCTGCACCGTGACACCATGGCCTTGCAGAATACCGGGGTTAAATAGAGGCATATTGTGCTTCAGCGCTTCCTTCGGTAAGTGAGGTAACCGGAGGCACACTCCCCCTCCTAACCCTCCCTCCCATTCCCCAAATATCTATAAAGGCTCTGTCTCGTCTATCCTGCTTTAGCGTGGAAACGCGGCCAGTAGCAATGTAAAAGGTTTTAATTGCCTCCACCCCCCTCCCTCTCCACGACAATTGTTGGATATCGACGTTTTTTTTCAGTTACATAGGAGGTGAGATACCTGTGCCTCTTCCACTCTACTGCAGTCGCTTCTTCGTCTGGTAGGAGACATGTTCTCGCAAACGATCTGAAAACCAATGCTTAATGTGGCTAACGTTGAAAAACTTATATTGGTATATATCTACTAAATAATGTGATGTAAGATAAATATTATTTTATTATGTCAGATGATAAACGCGATAGATGGTAGAATCTGCCATCTTTTTCTAACCATGGGTGACTTAAGAGGGACCTTAGGGAAAACAGACATGAAAATCAAATCGCAATCTCCGGGAGGCTCGCCATTGGCACCGTTTCAATTCCAAGCGAAGCGAAGTTTCTATGTTAAACCCAACAATTTGAGTCAACTTTCTTTCAGTACAAGTTTAATAAGCATATGCTTTTACGATCGCATACCCATCACTGGGGTGGTCAATGTATGTATAAATATTTATATGTACCATACCGCCCAACCAGACGAGTAAGTATGTAAATGGGGTTATTTAGTAATAATAATAGAGCCGTTCGGAACAGCTGACGCGACTGGAACTCCGCTCAAATGCAGAAGACGGTGCTCCTCGATACCGCTCGCATCGTCCGCCGGTTTCTTAACCTTTCCTCCTAACCCTCCCTCCCATTCCCCAAATATCTATAAAGGCTCTGTCTCGTCTATCCTGCTTTAGCGTGGAAACGCGGCCAGTAGCAATGTAAAAGGTTTTAATTGCCTCCACCCCTCCCTCTCCACGACAATTGTTGATATCGACGTTTTTTCAGTTACATTGGAGGTGAGATACCTGTGCCTCTTCCACTCTACTGCAGTCGCTTCTTCGTCTGGTAGGAGACATGTTCTCGCAAACGATCTGAAAACCAATGCTTAATGTGGCTAACGTTGAAAAACTTATATTGGTATATATCTACTAAATAATGTGATGTAAGATAAATATTATTTTATTATGTCAGATGATAAACGCGATAGATGGTAGAATCTGCCATCTTTTTCTAACCATGGGTGACTTAAGAGGGACCTTAGGGAAAACAGACATGAAAATCAAATCGCAATCTCCGGGAGGCTCGCCATTGGCACCGTTTCAATTCCAAGCGAAGCGAAGTTTCTATGTTAAACCCAACAATTTGAGTCAACTTTCTTTCAGTACAAGTTTAATAAGCATATGCTTTTACGATCGCATACCCATCACTGGGGTGGTCAATGTATGTATAAATATTTATATGTACCATACCGCCCAACCAGACGAGTAAGTATGTAAATGGGGTTATTTAGTAATAATAATAGAGCCGTTCGGAACAGCTGACGCGACTGGAACTCCGCTCAAATGCAGAAGACGGTGCTCCTCGATACCGTCCGCATAGTCCGCCGGTTTCTTAACCTTTCCTCCTAACCCTCGGCCGAGGGCCTCAGTCTCGTTGGGTTTTATTTAGTTATTTAATTTAATTACTAAAATATTTTATTGTATATTATTTATGTTATGGTATTTTATCTATACATATCTATATATACAACCCTTGCCAGTTGAGAATATATATAAACACCCCAAAGTAAAATAATACCTCAAAATAATAATAACAGTTCAGTCTCTGCGAATGGGTTAATCCCAGTCAGCCGGTGCTCCTCATGCAGATGCAGAAGGCGGTGCTCCTCGATACCGCTCGCATCGTCCGCCGGTTTCTTTCCCTTTCCCCCTAACCCTCGCCCGAGGGCTTCCGTCTGGTTGGGTTATAATTTATTTATTTAATTTATTTTATAAAATTTTATTGTATGTATATTTATATTTATCACCCAACCAGACGAGTATATATGTAAAAAAAACCCCACATAATAATAGTTCACAAGTAGTTATTTTTGGAAGACTCACTTCATCCTCGTCGCTATCAAGGGTCAGCATCGATAAGCTTACGGATGAGAAGTCCTCCTGCAGACCTTTGCTTGTCGATGGCAAAGGGGACCCGGGGACTAGACAAAGATTAATATATAAGTTAAGCGAAGAAGGTGAAGAAATGCGGAAGGTGATTGAGGTGTAAAGGGTAATATACCATCTTTTCCCCCAAATGATCTGGGATTGGGAAGATAAACTTCGCACTGCGACCTTTTCTCTAATACTTTAAATGTAACATTGTAAGTTGTAAAGTAAAGTAGCAGTCTGTCAGTGCCCACTGCTGGATCATCTTTTTTTTTTAATTTGTGAAATAATGCAAACGTGTAAGCGACTCATCTGATGGTAAGTGATTACCATCACCCGCATACACCTGCAACACCAGAGAAGCTGCAGTTGTCGTCGCCGGCCTTTAAGGATATTCGGGGGATGGGAGGGAGGATGAAGAGGGGGATAGGCCTCCGGTTACCTCACTCACCGAACGAAACGCAAAAGCATAAGATGCTTCTATTTCATGCCGGTATTCTGCGAGATCGTGGTACTACCCCGGTCGAGCAGTAGCAAAAGCTACCACTTGGTTCTATCACGCACAATTTTTTTTAGGGTCTATACATAAAGGTTTAATTCCCAGGTATTCGTAAATAAATTTCTAAGGTAATGGGACCCAAGATGTGCATATAATACCGTTATAACTGCTGTTGCTGTTCTGCAATAGGTTCTCTGTGGATGGCTGCTCCTGATGATCCCTACTTCGAGCTTTGAAGAGGCCGAATTTGACTGGCGCCATTGTCTGAAAATAATATTAGTATATAAAGCGTTTATGATGATCGCCAACCGCACGGAACAATCATCGGTCAGTCCCGACTAAGCTAAGTTTCTCCATCCACCCAGTCAATAGTAGAATACGAGCTTAATAAATACTTATAGACTGTATAAATAATTTAATCGGCTAAAGAAGAACAAACCTGAAATGAGAATGCAGAATTGAAATACAAATGAGTTTTGTAATGTATGCGTAACAACATGTATATATTCACGCCTTATTCCCAACGGGGTAGGCAAAGACAATCTTCTTCCACTTGCTACGGTCCTGACATACCACTTTCATCAATCTTCGCATGCATATTCGTTGGTTTAGAGTACTCTTGACCTGGCCTTGGGTTATCTCTCATGTCATACTGAAAAATGTTTATAACTGAGACTCGAGGGCTTCATCATCAGTCTGCAACCCTATCTGCTATCACATCTAAAACATAGCTCCGTTTATTGGTAAACATGTCTTCGAAAAACGAAACCACGACTTGGATGTTAAAAAAAAAAACACGTTATGATTTTATGGGTGTATGATGTCGACCACTGGCATTATTCAATTTTACAGTTATCGAAAAGAACTGCGTAGTTTCACGAGAAGACTGAAGTAGGACTTTAAAAAAAGAAAATAAACATCGAAATTACAAAGATTTTTTGTACTCTCAAAGACGTTAATTTTTTGCGTCTTTTCTCCATCTACTGTAGCTTTTAATAGTCCGGTGCTGGACATTGGACAGGCTGCCCACAAATCCCACTGATGTGATTGAGAGGAGCATCATGAGTGCGTGGGTGCCCGCACTGCGCTCACCAACCAAGCAAGTCTGCCAAGCGAGTATGATCAAAACGTCCTCCTCTTCAAGAAGTGCTAGCTTAGCTTGTCATAAAAGTCTATTTCCAACAGTGAACTAAAAGTGAGCGTGGGTTATACATAGTTATAGTCGTGGTGGTGAGAGATATGAGAGTGGGTTTATTGGAAGCTTATTGAATATAATGACGTGAAGTGTCGTGGCAGCTATGCTATCAGGGTATTCGCTTCAATTTCATAATAAGCGAGAGAACTGGGCGTGACACCCGGTATCGGCCATTTTGAGCGCAGAATTAACCTCGGAGGTGAAGAAAAACATTTCTGAGAAAAAAACATATGTCGAGGATATGTGAAGTCTAGCCAGCGCTGGAACAGCGTGGCATTTGGCCAGGTAGTGGGCACACACACACAGCTGTTGTATTTTTTTTATTTAATTATGTAAATTATAAGTAAAGCGAAGCATAATTCTAAACTAATAGCCAATCAACAATGTACGAAACGGGCGTAGGTAAAGTAGACCTCGTGAACGCTCTCCGTAGAACTTGAAGTGCCTATTAGCCGCCAAGCTCTAATGACCTACAAGTGCAATCACTCTCCAGTAAGTTATTGCTTAAGGCGTTTCGACATCGTACAGCGATGTCTCGGGGTCCAGGTAGAGCGCTGTAATTTTATATATTTATGTAACACTAAGTGACTATGAGGTTAAGAATGCATTTTCTTTTGAGTTTGATAAAAAAAAAACGACATTTTTTTGAAGTGAACGTCTGGCACGGTGGGGAAAAATTGTAACGGTTACGCGTTACGTTCTCTATGTCTGAATGTATGATATGTTTCATGATAATAATAATATTCATTACTTCTTTACTTGATTACATATTTTGTTATATATAATTAATTAGAGAAATAATTCTAAATATCTGTATGTATTTATGTATTATACAATTAAACGGGAATTATTTATAGTTCAAATATTTCTTCACATTCAAATACGCTTTCAAAATAATTCTTCAGACGCTTTAAAATCTAAACTTCGTCATTCTAACTAACGCCTGTTCTAACTTTTCCCTGGCAATTCTGACGAGTTTCCAGAACATTTTGATATTTGCTTGTAAATTACCAGACTATCATTCCTTTCAGTACTTTCTTCTATCTTCTTTTACTCTCTACTTTAGACATCTAAAAGTTTCCATTTTTCTTCCAATCTGATCATCCATACAGATAAAATTACCGGCTTCAGTCAAGTCATTTGCTTTGCTTCCCCTTCCATTCATTTCTGATCATCCCAACATACAGCATTACCGTTTTTGACATTCATTTTCTAACTTACAGCATCCGAAGTTGAAATACAGCTGCCTCCACTAAATCTAGTACAGACAACAATTCCGAGTCTATGAATAAATAATAAAAATGTTAATAAGCAATCACGTAGATTTAACATCGTTATATCCAATGAGAATTCAACCAGGCACTGCTTGCCGCGCTTAAGATATTATGTAGTTCATAGAAAAAAATAATAAAAAAAATGATTGTAAAGTCTTTTCGCCAATCCATTTAGATTAGACAAACTTAAATCTCACATACTAGTGATGGGAAGCAGCATCTCTAAGTAAGTGGCTGTGGTGGGTGAACGGCACCGCACTGACTAACCCTGTACAGAGTGGTGATACTCCCCACTTATGGGGAAACCTTTTTAAGGAAGGTTAATATATCTATGTAGATAATATTAAGTGTAACACGTCTCGTTTTCAACTAATAATCACTTTTCTATTACCATAACTTTAAATATTTGTTTACAAAAACAACGATTTGTTTGTGTGTTTATGTAAATGAAACAACAAGCAGTGTTTACATTCTCTTTGGAAATATTAATGCTACATTTATAGTGTATAAATTAAATTAAGTAATGTCATTGAGAAAAACGGTAAAACATAATATTGAGTTATTGACAGGGCTACTTAACATTTACATTATAACCGCCGCCGGTAGAGCCATGGATTTTGAATTCGACTTTATTTTTTTATAGGTTTGGGGTTAGAGGAGCTAACGGCTAATCTGATGGTAAATAATTACCGTCGCCTACGTACATCTGCAACACCCGAGGAGCTGCAGATGCGTTGCCGGCCTTTAAGGATATTTGAGGGATGGGAGAGAGGACTATGAGGGAATTAGAAAGAGGGAGTCTACTTCGCGCCGGTATTCTGCGAGGCCGTAGTACCACCCCGGTCGAGTCGGACCACTGGTGCAGTAGCTAAAGCCGGTGCTTGGCTCTACCAAGATTGAAACGAAGACTGTAAGGTGTAATGCAAAAATTATTGGATTTTCGGATTTGGTTGTGTCTATAATTGTTGTGTCAAAAATAATATTTTAATTTTTTAATAGACACAATATCACCTACCTGATTTTTTTTAAAAGCCAAAAGAATTTACTGGCCCTTTTTTCCCATGGGAATAGGGCTATTACTTTATTTGATTCTAATTCAACGGTATTTAAATTTAATTGGCTTGATTTTTAATACATTTAAGTGTTATGTTCGATACATAAGCAATAAGCGAAGTAAGTAATAGGGGTGGTACTTTCTTCCCGTCGGTGTTGTAAAAAACGATTAAGGTCAGACCATTGAGAATCTTATCTGATGCTTAAGACACACCCCTACGAGTGAATCAGTGTGAAAGCTTAAGTGTATACTTTTTAATTTAACATCAAAGATGCCGACGGGGAACCCGCGACCTTTTGTCAATCTGGATCCTGATATTGATAAAGCATATGTTGGCTCAGTTGGACTGCGAATATTAACTTGTCATTCAATTCTAAATTTTTTTTTTTACTTTTGCGAATTGCTCAAATACTTCGTGAAATTTCATTCGGTGACGTAAGAAATTGACGAACGAAGTTGTTCGTGTCAATATATATAGTTCAACGAGTACTTACTTCAGTGATTGCGTAACTATGGGATGAACTATTAAGCTAACATAAACTATTAGGTAACACATCAAATAATATTTACGCTTTTAGAGAGTATATTAACTTCTGAACCACGTGAAAGTAAACAAGGGACTAATTAAAAGTTAGAAACCTACATTAATACTAAGGTAATGACAATTATTCGATTTTTTTATAATCGGTTAGACTCGCGCACGGTACAAGTATTTGAAATAAAAATATAGGCTCACGTGCAAATTGGAAGTAATGGAACTTTTGGGAGGGAATCAAATTGGCTTGCTCACGCAACAATTTCACCGATCATACGAATTTGGTATTCTCACCGATGCCTGGCTAAGGTCTACGTTTGTCACTTTGCCTAGGTAGCGTCTCCCTCTTAAATATCCTTTATTAAGGCCGGCAACGCACCTGCATCTCCTCTGGTATTCCAGATGGACGTGGGCGTTGGTAATCAGGTGAACCAGAGTTACGTTTGACCCGTTTCCCGTTTAAAAAAAAAGATAGCATTCACTCTTTGTGTTATGTTGTCGGAAAATCAACATCATCACAACATCGGCTACAGAAATTTAGTGTGACGTCTATACCGCTGAAATAAAACCGTGTTACTTTTTGACACGGTTTCGTATATCCAACACGTGGTTTCGTATAACCAAGACACGGTTATCAATAACCGAGACTATGGTCTCGTTAATTGAAAAATTGTTCCTTGATGTGAAAAATAACAAGGTACGATTTTATCTACGTATTGCCACGGAACTTTTGTGATGGAAAAGTGGAGACCAAAAGACACCCTGGGGTAATAAAAAAATAATATTCTTAATAAAATAGTTTTATACATTAGACGTGTGACATAGTGAGTAGCGTACCGGATCCTGACATTAGCCATTGGTCCTGAGTTCCAATCTTATCCGAATTCAACATTTGTGCAACAAACAAATTATTGGTTTTCGGCTCAGGTCGTTGTCTAAAGTCCCGAGTACCTGACGGATGTTGTCGCCGGGGTCGAAATCGATACATACACAAATTGGTTGGTGTTTTTATTATTCTACTAAAAAAAACTTCTAGGTATCTAAAATCTTAGGTAGATAACAATCTACACTGTAAATAGTTTTGTTTATCATAAATGTGTAAAGGGGTGTATTATACACTCCTTCTTTATTTTATAAACTGTTATGGTCATTTACTACCTTACGCTTATTAAAATACTACTAGTATAATTGTACTACTTATTAATTTTATAATATAACACACATGTGCAAATTAAAATTACTAATGTAATCTTACAATACAACAATGACATAAAGATTTTACACAAATTTCAGTATTACTCACCAACGTTGTTTGATTCTGAATCGTAAACAGTAGTCACATTTACATATAATTTTAGTAAAAATGTTTTGTTTTGTGTAAAATATCTAAAACCACGTTTGCTAAAAGCAAAATCACAGAAATATCGAGATAGAATGAATTATCATCGAAAATATACGATTACTAGAAAATTTGTGTATAAGATAGATTGATTATTTAAAAACTTTATTAAAATGAAAATCCTCTGAATATGTACACACTTCCGCATCCAGTTCTAAATCAACACTGGCACTGTTAAAGGTCTTTTATGCCGCTTATATAATTATGTGTACGCTAGCGAATGATCTCATATCAAATGCAAGAATCTTATAGCATTTAAAAAATATCTTATAAAGTTATGAAAACGTATTTAAATCTATGTTTTTTATGTATACACGTATATGTAATTAAAAACAGTATTTCTAGAGTTTGAACTGTCTTAACAAAATCGTACAAATCTGTGCACGATAAAGCACCTTCCGCCATTTTAAGAAGTCATTTCGTAGATGCGCGCGCAGTGTGTTTATAATCCATTTAGCTTCGATTTCTAAACAAATTTTTCATGCCAAGCAACATGTGACTCTAAACATTTGATATATAGTTTATCTCTCCGTGAGTGAAATTTTGACTAAGGTTAAATTTCCTATTAAGCAATAAGTTCGAGGCAATATGAGCCTTCGAACAGTAGCTTTTAGTAGAGTTTTGGAAAATGATGTCTGGGAGGATAGTGTTCTGTAAGATGTTAATAATTAATATCATACAACATTAGCTCCATTCTATGTCTATATTATTCTTATTCTTATTTGTATGATGTACACGTGGAATATGTAGTTTCAGGAACTGTACATTTAAATTTTAGAGATAAAGTGTTAGTAGTAGTAGTAGTAAAGAGTAGATATATTTTTTTTGAAAATCGAATTCTCTGGCTGTGGCATACATTTAATTTTCCGTAATTGTCATTTGTTGTAAAAGTTTATTATGAGAAAAAAAGCTTGTTTGTTGGAGTAAACTGGCTCTTTTTTTTTAAAGTTCTTTTGCATTATTCGATGTGGTTTAATTTAACATTTGGTTTAATTTTTAGTCATGGAACCACATCTCGTAGCTCTTTGTACTTATGGAACAATGATTTCAGACGTGTTTATCTTCATGATGATGCACGTATTGCTTGGTTTTCGAAGTCCTCAGTCGTGAAGCTAATGACACACCAAGATAACCTGGACCATTAGGCCCAAAAAACCGCAGGGTACTAACCCTGCGTTTTTATTTATATTTCTTTCAGATAAGCCTACGGCGTAGCATTCGTAGCATAGCATAGACTCTACGCTTCAAGCCTTTATATAGAAGAAAATAATTTAGCATTTATACACGTGTATTTTGATTTGATAAATTACAATTGTAAAAGCAGTTTTTTTTATTGCATTGGGTTGAAAAACGAGGCGTGTCTGTGGAAAGTGGTAACTGCAGCCCATAGACACCAGCGAACAGAAGAGAACTATGATGGAATATATCACAACCCGTTATTATACTGGCTCTCTATACCCTTTAAACCGAAACACAAGATTAACTGCAATGAAACGACTCCTAGACAGAGAAGAACTCTATCATCTCTAAATAAATATAAGGTTTTGTATGGCGGTCGTATGGGCAGGCTCGACCAGGTTGGTACCACGGCCTCGCAGAATACCGGCGTGAAGAAGAGACATCTTGTGCTTCTGCGTTTCGTTCGATGAGTGAGATGACCAGAGACCTACTACCCCTCCTTCCCATCTCCAAAATACGCTTAAAGGCCGGCAACACACCTGCACCTGTAGGTGAACCGCTTACTCGTTTGCCGCCTTTCCCATAAAAAAAAAAACAGTCTTCTTACAAGATGGAAGAGACCTCCATCGATGTTCATGTAAGTTCGTGTGAGCCCCAACGTCGACGTACCATCTAAAGGTTTGCGTGTTACCTTTGACAAAAGAACGTCGAACAAAAACCGTGTATTATCGAGATAAAATGTAAAAGAGAATATTTTATTAACAAAGCGGCGGCAAGGTAACAGTATCGTGTTGTTCGCTCGTTATCTCACCTCGTTAAATCGTTCATAAAGAAGTCTCTCGTTTCATTTTATAATGCTCAATACCTACGTGTTGTTTTATCTCAGTATTAAATAATAAAGCTTAATTTTTAATAAATATGATATGTTTTCACGAAGAAACGCTCGGCTCTATCAAATGTTTACTTGTGTCAAGCATAATTCATTATCATCATTATTGCAGTCTACCACAAATCTACTGCTCAACATAGGCCTCCCTCAATAATTGTCACGAAGTCAGGGTTTGCAGATGTCGACTTTCAGCGACTTTCTCCCGTACGTAGTTGCCACTCGAAAACCGATATTACCCAATTGTTGCGGTCCAAAGGCACTACAGCTTGCTGATCATTAAATCTCCGTCGGTCGGCTAAGTCTATATATCATTACAGATTCTATTTCGTAGAGAAACAACAAGCGTTACTTTCTTCGTAACCCTTTTTTACGTGATAGAGCCTAGCAGGGGCTTTTACTGCTGCTCGTATAGGCCATCTCGTCCGGATTGGTAGCACGGCCTCGCAGAATACCGGCGTGAAGTAGAGGCATACTTTTGCGTTTCGTTCGGTGAGCGAGGTAACCGGAGGCCCCTCCCATCTCCCAAATACCCTTAAAGGCCGGTAACGCACCTGCAGCTCCTCTGGTGTTGTAGATGTACGTGGGCGACGGTAATCACTTACCATCTGGTTAACCGCTTGCTCGTTTGCCGCCTTTCCCATAAAAAAAACCCGCTGAGTAACTTTGAGCTTTTAAATACAGTCTACCTTATAACCATATTTTGTAGCAATGGTGCAGGTGTAAATAAAACAAGTCAACGATGAAACAGTTATACATTTCTTAATGCCATGCTTAAAACACTACAAGTAATTTTAACAGTAATTTTAATCGCTACAAATGTGTTTTGATTATAAATAAATTTAAAAGCATTGCTACTAATTCGAAATTATCTTAATCCCACAAAATAAACTCACCCAGCCTGAATATTATTTCGGGGATTATTATATTTAAATGAATAATAAAAATAAATGAAAAAAAAAATATTATAAATATTTATAAATAATTAAT
Organism: Bhutanitis thaidina; assembly: GCA_029286595.1. NCBI lineage: Eukaryota > Metazoa > Arthropoda > Insecta > Lepidoptera > Papilionidae > Bhutanitis > Bhutanitis thaidina. The sequence continues at coordinate 4,153,955 of JAGSMS010000021.1, read as the reverse complement.
ATTGAACATAAAACATTTCTAGTATTTAAAATGCATTAATAAATTCATTAACAAAAAATATTTGGCTTGAACAAATTTTAAATAAATTCGTATGCACGTACATTTATTGGTTTCGGACTAGGCGATTATTTTACCATTTAATTACAATAAAGTTCATCGACGGACAGACGGTAACATTATCATTTTTACTGATATCCAAGGTTTTTGAATAGACCATCTTCGTTCATGGCATGTTCGAACAACGGACTCTCCTGAAGATAACAGAGGCGTCTGCTATGTGCATCTGGCGTTTTCCATATCTGAAAAATATATAATATTAGTTAGTAATTTTGTTGCGAAATCTTTACATTACAATCATTCAATAATAACAAAAAATTAGTTGACGTGCACCTGTAGCAAAACAATTATAAACTATAGTGGTGCGACTTTCATTCCATGTTGTATTGAGTAAAAAAAAAACAAGTGTAGGTTTTAGATGTTTATAGACGGGCTCATAAGGACGGAGTATACACAAAAATCCATACATAATTTTGCCTACATACATACATAATCATTCACGATTATCAACCATAGGGCCCGGCAGAGATTATAGATATCCATTTGGCATAACTTTACGTCAAATAGGCTTCCGCAAGCCACTGTTCCATAAGAAACTAACATTATTAGGTTTTGTACAATATTTTGTACAAACGTGGGCAACTAACCAACAGAAACGGAGGGATATCCTGTTGGTACAGTTCAGTACAGAAGTGCTTATTAGAGAGTTTTCTTTGTGACAAATCCGGCGCTCGCTTTCTTGGTGTTTCGTCGAAGGTATCCAGTTACTGGCTACACGCTTTGCCATCGAGAAATCTTTCTGTGTTACTTGACAGCAAAAGCTTACGCATAGCTGTGAGAATCCTGCAAGGGGCACCGACCTGTTAACCGGATCGGTGTTATTGTGGTAGTGACGTCGACGTAGTCAGGCTTTCGTGCCACCGGCGCTCGCTTTCTTGGTGTTTCGTCGAAGGTATCCAGTTACTGGCTACACGCTTTGCCATCGAGAAATCTTTCTGTGTTACTTGACAGCAAAAGCTTACGCATAGCTGTGAGAATCCTGCAAGGGGCACCGACCTGTTAACCGGATCGGTGTTATTGTGGTAGTGACGTCGACGTAGTCAGGCTTTCGTGCCACCGGCGCTCGCTTTCTGGTGTTTCGTCGAAGGTATCCAGTTACTGGCTACACGCTTTGCCATCGAGAAATCTTTCTGTGTTACTTGACAGCAAAAGCTTACGCATAGCTGTGAGAATCCTGCAAGGGGCACCGACCTGTTAACCGGATCGGTGTTATTGTGGTAGTGACGTCGACGAGTCAGGCTTTCGTGCCAAAAGAAGTTCTCGTCACGGTTCATTAAATGAAATCAACGATGATATCCGCAGCAGCACTAAGGTAACCGACATAGCCGTAAAGATCAGCAAGCTGAAGTGGCAATGGGCCGGCCACATAGCTCGCAGAACTGACAACCGTTGGGGAAAAAAGGTTCTCGAGTGGCAGCCACGTACAGGCGAACGCAGTGTAGGACGACCCCCCACAAGATGGAGTGACGACCTGCGCCATGTTGCGGGAAGTCGATGGATGCAGGTGGCTCAGGTCCGAGATTCGTGGCAATCTTTGGGGGAGGCCTATGTTCAGCAGTGGACTTCTGTTAGGCTGAAATGACGATGATGATGATGAACCACTGGGCCTTTGTCGTCATAAATATTACCTCGGTTTAAGAGCCGTGAGCCGTTAATTTATGGAGGACTGCAAGAGACCTGTCAGCATGACACTGGTCTCTCGGGGCGGAGGCCCCTTTTGCTACTTGCATTGGCGGCTATTTTTTTTTTATGGAAAAGACGGCAAACGAGCAAGTGGTTCACCTGATGGTAAGTGATTACCGTCGCCCACATATATCTGCAGGTGCGTTGCCGGTCTTTAAGAATATTTGGGAGATGAGAGGGAAGAGGAGGGAAATAGGGAGGGGGAGTGGGCCTCCGGTTACCTCACTCACCGAACGAAACGCAGAAGCACAAGATGCCTCTACTTCACGCCGGTATTCTGCGAGGCCGTGGTACCAACCCGGTCGAGCCGACCCATTTGAGCACCAGCAAAGGCCGCCGCTTGGCCCTACCACGGTTAAAATACGGCTATGCTTCATATCGCGCATCAACCAGAGCCGGGGCGGAATAAGAGGCTGTTGAATTGGGTAAGTGATGCAAATATGAATCTGCGCCGCCTAAGTTTAACCAAACAGCGTGGAAATGCAGCAAGCATTCTTGGCACCTTGCTCCAAGGAATTTGACTTATAAATATATTTGTTATAATTATTCAGTTAATAAAATGAATATAAATTAAAAAACAATGTTTACAACTACATATCATATTTATAGGCTAAGTTAGCATGATAGAGATATACAAGAAAATACTTAAGAGGTTTGAAGGAAACGAAAGAAATAGATCGAGATGATTGCTTGCACAATCAAATCCTGATCAGACAAGTGCTATTTTGTATACTACGGCGGACTTTTCTATGTCCAAAGCTTACCCTGTTCTATATATTAAATGTAATTCTGTTGTGAGTAGTAGAACAAAATAGTTACCTTCCTCTACCGTGTACGGAGTAATACTCTTGCAACTCCTTTAGGTAGTTTGATATCTGTTCAGCAGTGTCGAAACGTTCAGGACGTCGAGGGCGCGGGTATTGCGCATGCGCGACGCAAAACAAGATGGCTGATAGAAACAAGATGGCAGGAACGTGAAGACGCATTTTTCCTGAAAAATTACAATACTTAGATGAGTGTTACTTTGTCAGCTTGTGCGCGGTGGTGTTCAACGCTTCTGCTCACGAGTACGATTCCGGTATATATATATAAATATATCCTATAGAAAATTGACAACATTAAAACTTTTCAAAAGTTGTAAATGAAAAAAGTTGAAATAAAAGAAAACGGCTCTGTCTAATACTAAATTTTTATAATAATAATTTTCGTTAAACCTATGTAAAGTTTTTTAGTCCATTGCACATTGTCATTTCATTTTTTAAAATATGAAACCTATACTACAGTAAATATTTTTTTATTTTAAAAGTGAAGCCTATAAATTTTCTAATGCTCCAAGCATTAGAAAAATTATGAATTAACAATACCAATGGTGCCAGGAACGGGGATTGAACCCAGGTCACTGAGAAGCTTGAAATTATAGGGGAATATTCGACCTCTCCACAACGGATATAGTCTATATAGGTATAGAGAAGATACTTGTATTATAAGAAATAAAGTAATAATTCCTTCCGCTTTATTTTAACTTCATATGTGACACCTCTCGATTCAAAACATCATTCCATTTATTCTGCAAATATTAAAATGCAACTCTGTTTAAAATAAAGAAGTATTTATCTGAGCCATCTATTAGTGAGTAGAGTGAGTTGAAATTCTTGAGTTAAATTTAACACTTGATGTAGTACGAACTTGTACAAGATTTTATGTTACACTAGATGGCGTTAAAATTTAATTTTCACTAATAATAATCAAGGTATATTTGCCGTGCTCAATGCACGGGTGTCATGAGTCAACTAAAGGAAAAGCCAGTAAGCTCTAGCGGTGTCCGATAGATGGCGGAATAAATATCTTAAAACAGCCTGAAAGAAAATGGCATACAGGCCTGTACCGGCAAATCTTACTTATGGAGGAGGCATATACTCAGCTGGGAAAAATTTTGTTTAAATTAAGTTTAAGTTACCAAAGAATAAGTCACAAAAGCGAGAATACTTATTACATCAACGAACTTTTTATTCTTCTAACGTCAACCATGACGAGTGTGTACCTGGTTTAAAGAGTCCGCACTAGCCATCGACAGATGACAGCACTAGCGCGATGATGCGTGTACTGCGATCATTTTCGTTAGCACTTTTTGATGTGTCCGTCTATTCTTTTAGTGTGTTTGGGGATCAATAGAATAGACAAACACCGTTTGATGAAACGAGAAGTTATAGCACTTTCTTTATATTATAATACGTATTATAGCCTAGTTGGCAGTGATCGTGCCTTCGCAGCTGAGGTTTGCGTGTTCGAATCCCGCCGGAAGCAAACATTTGTATGATCAATATAAATGTCTGCAACCAGTAGTCATCGGTGTTTTGTTTTTTCGATTCGGGAAAGGCGGCAAACGAGCAAGCGGTTCACCTGATGGTAAGTGATTACCGTCGCCCACGTACATCTACAACACCATAGGTGCGTTGCCGACCTTTATGGGTATTCTTGAGACGGGTGGTAGGATGAAGAGGGGACGCATCGGAATCTTGCTTTGGCCTGTCACGTGACTCGTCAGATCTCCCCGCTTGTGTTATTAACATTACCTCGTAATATATAACTTACTGATGTATTTTACAATAAAAATTAAATGATTGTTTTGTTCATTCAAATCTAAATATTTAATCCATATTTTCTTGCTGCAATAAAAAAATAATTTGATGTTCACGTCAGCCGAGTGTCACGTGATAGCTTAACTTTTTTTTTTAATACGACTGTTATCCAGCAGCGTGCTAAAAAGGTTAGTAACGAAGAATTATCCTCGTGACTGGGTAAATTTATAAAAAATATACTAAAAGTTCCTCAGAAGCTTAGTAGTAACTATATCTGCAACGACACTACAGAAACTCTAGCCTGAATGACTAATGACTTCATAAAATAATCACATCGTACTTGTCCAGTATGGAAATGATGACCATGTTTTGAGAATTCTGTATTCTATATTTATCTTATCTTTAACCCATCCAGCTGAACTCTAGCTGAATCACCTATATTATTTCGCTTCGCAGTATTGCTGTAGGTAGGCACCGATAGCCAAGTCGTTAGGGGTTCTGCATTCAAATCAGGACACGAGAAATCGATCATGAAAACAAAAAAAATCAATTAACCGAAAGCTTATTTTCGGTAATCTATACCTTAGTAAGTATTCTTGTGTGACATACATATCACGCGATATCGATTCAATTATCAAGTTATCGATACACAAGATAATTCTGATCTCATAATCAGCTTTTAATTGTGTAATCGATGTTCTATGTCGTGGTGATGCGCTGTATAAGTTAGGTTGGAGTTGTGATCCATCAGATATGCTATGATTACTATTCAAATATCACAGAGAGTGGAATAAATACTTATTAAGCTCGTCATGTCATAGCCATCTAAACGTTTTGATGCCGTAAAAGTCGAAGAGAAATACCAAAGTGTAGTGTCTTCCGATAGATGTAGGAAAAATTGTCTAAAAGACTACTAGACCAATGTTCATATGATATTGGGGTGCAGCTTGTACGACCGCTTGCTAAGCATGATCATTCCAATCAGGGGGAGACCCTATATATAGGTACTGATTATTAAGAGACGACTAAGCTCGGAGGAAGTGCTAACCGAAACCATAGAGCGCCTATGGATTCGATACCTCTCACCTTACCCCAGGTAAGCAAATAACTGTGAAAGAGGCCACCTCGAGCAACTTTAGAGAACCCCAGTCAACATAATCTCATTCTGTTATATGTCTTCTAAGTGGCAAGACTGCTTCTCTGTCTAGGATTCGTCTGGGCACAGCGGAGGAACAACTGTTGTGTTTCAGTGAGAGGCGTTCCATGTTAAAAAAGGGAAGGGAAGGCAACAGATCTGTAGCCTTCTTCAATTGCAGGTGTCTATGGGCTGCTGCAGTAACTTTTTGTTTTTTTTTACGGAAAAGGCGGCAAACGAGCAAGCGGTTCACCTAATGATAGGTGATTACCGTCGCCCACGTACATCTGCAACACCAGAGGTGCTGCAGGTGGGATCGGGCCTCCGGTTACCTCACTCACCTATCGAAACGCAGAAACACAAAATGCCTCTACTTGACGTCGGTAATCTGCGAGGGTGTGGTACAACCCGGTAGCAAAAGGCGCTGCTCGGCTTTGCCATGTTTAAAAACCTTCCCATCAGATGAACTGTGAGCTTTACTACTTATAATTTATGAACATTGCTCGTACGCAGTTCAACTTTTAATGTCGACGATGTAGAATATACTAGCCGAAGACATACCGTTTCGCTGGATTTCTTCTCAATGCTTTTGTTCAGTTTTTAGTCTCGAAATTAACATTTGTCTGTTAGTCTTCTATGTGTTATCGCATCTCTGACCCGAAGGAGGTCAAATTTATGAATTATGTTCGACACCTTTATGGAAAGATTTGCAACAAAACAATATTAAACTTACAAAAATAGCCAGAATAGGGTAGCAGGGTACTTAATAAATGACGTTCATTAAGATTTTGTTCCTTTTTCACTTATATAAATTTTATTAGATGTATACAAAAACCGTACATTTTATGTAATTTAATAAAAAAATATATTCATTTTTTTCTTCTAATATTTAAAAATTAACATTTATCTGTTCATCTTCTGTTTTATGCATACGTTACATTTGATGTCCAGAGAACACTTTGGTCGAAATGTATGAAAATGCCCGAAGTCGACCACTTTCAACTACCATATACCATCAGCTACCGCCATACAGCCACCATAGCGAATGATTGGATAGCGCACAGACACACAGAATATTCAAGAACATTGTCGAAAAAAAATTTTGGTTGTTCCACAATTTTAAGACAATATAATATTACCGAACAATGTAAACAATGGCACAAAAATTCGTAATATTTTTAATTTTTCTCCGGGACTGTCTCAAATGTTTATGCTTTTGTATTGTTTTTTATGGCATCCCCAGCACGCACCTGCCGGGTGTTACACTATTTACAGAACATCCTCTATACAAACATCGGATACGGAAAGGCGTAGACCAGCGAGTGCCTCTGTGTTTGCGTGTAAACTTACTATAAAGCATATATAAATACAGCGTATGTGCGCTGTCCCAAGTAGATCGCATATACAGCTTTAACATCGGAAGAATGGCCGGATGTCGTGTCTCTCACACGTCTCTTAACGCGACACAATACAACCGAAACACCCCAAATACCAACAATTCCTGTTTTGCCAATATCCATGGTGCGCTAAACACTAAACGTGAAGGCGTGCTTCAGTACGAATAATAAAAATCAACCAAAAAAAAAATCACCGATCCGATGCATGTTAGATGTTGTTTGAAGTACGTAATGTCGAAACAATTACAACCTTGTTCAATAGAAACTGAAACACTAAAACTTTTCTTGCGGAAAAGTGTTGAAACATAGTTCAAGTTCACGCGTGCAAAAAAGTAATTGTGTAATCAACATTTTTAGAAGATGTTTTAAGGATACGATTCCATTTTTTTTCTTCTAATATTTAAAATTAACATTTGTCTGTTCGTCTTCTATGTGTTATCGCATCTCTGACCCGAAGGAGGTCAAATTTATGAATTATGTTCGACACATTAATGGAAAGATTTGCAACAAAACAATATTAAACTTACAAAAATAGCCAGATTAGGGTAGCAGGGTACTTAATAAATGACGTTCATTAAGATTTTGTTCCTTTTTCACTTATATAAATTTTATTAGATGTATACAAAAACCGTACATTTTATGTAATTTAATAATAAAATATATTCATTTTTTTCTTCTAATATTTAAAATTAACATTTGTCTGTTCGTCTTCTATGTGTTATCGCATCTCTGACCCGAAGGAGGTCAAATTTATGAATTATGTTCGACACATTAATGGAAAGATTTGCAACAAAACAATATTAAACTTACAAAAATAGCCAGATTAGGGTAGCAGGGTACTTAATAAATGACGTTCATTAAGATTTTGTTCCTTTTTCACTTATATAAATTTTATTAGATGTATACAAAAACCGTACATTTTATGTAATTTAATAAAAAAATATATTCATTTTTTTCTTCTAATATTTAAAAATTAACATTTGTCTGTTCGTCTTCTATGTCTTATCGTTACGTTACATTTGATGTCCAGAGAACACTTTGGTCGAAATGTATGAAAATGCCCGAAGTCGACCACTTTCAACTACCATATACCACCAGCTACCGACATACACCCACCATAGCGCATGATTGGATAGCGCACAGACACACAGAATATTCAAGAACATTGTCGAAAAAAAATTTTGGTTGTTCCACAATTTTAAGACAATATAATATTACCGAACAATGTAAACAATGGCACAAAAATTCGTAATATTTTTAATTTTTCTCCGGGACTGTCTCAAATGTTTATGCTTTTGTATTGTTTTTTATGGCATCCCCAGCACGCACCTGCCGGGTGTTACACTATTTACAGAACATCCTCTATACAAACATCGGATACGGAAAGGCGTAGACCAGCGAGTGCCTCTGTGTTTGCGTGTAAACTTACTATAAAGCATATATAAATACAGAGTATGTCCGCTATCCCAAGTAGATCACACATTAGCATATACAGCAATAACATCGGAAGAATGGCCGGATGTCGTGTCTCTCACACGTCTCTTAACGCGAACACAATACAACCGAAAGACCCCAAATACCAACAATTCCTGTTTTGCCAATATCCATGGTGCGCTAAACACTAAACGTGAAGGCGTGCTTCAGTACGAATAATAAAAATCAACCAAAAAAAAAATCACCGATCCGATGCATGTTAGATGTTGTTTGAAGTACGTAATGTCGAAACAATTACAACCTTGTTCAATAGAAACTGAAACACTAAAACTTTTCTTGCGGAAAAGTGTTGAAACATAGTTCAAGTTCACGCGTGCAAAAAAGTAATTGTGTAATCAACATTTTTAGAAGATGTTTTAAGGATACGATTCCATTTTTTTCAATCCCAACCGTTCTCAGATAAACGTGACGCGACCTGTGTCGCCAAGCCTATAGTTATTTAATGGGACTTTAGAAATTGACTTCTAAAATTTTATTAGCAGCATTCTGGGACTGAATATCAGGAAGGTTATGGTTACCAATGCCGGCAGACATTTCCTGAAAGGTTTGCGTACTAGGAAAACGGATTGGTGAAGGATGTGCATGCGAAGATTGATGAAAGTGGAAGAAGCGAAAGACTTATGTCAGGACCGTAGCAAGTGGAAGAAGATTGTCTCTGCCTACCCCGTTGGGAACAAAGCGTGAATATATACAATATATATACACAATTATTGAGTGATACAATAAAATATTATTTAATTTATTGTGAATTCATTTAATAACCCAGTAACAACAGAATGTGCTTGTAACTTTATTCAAATTGTACGTCTTCTGGTCTTCATAAATGTTTATTGGTAAGTTTTTGTTCATTTGGGACAACCCTAGATTCTCTTTTTATTAATGGAATGTGATGACGAACGAACTAACATTCCACCTGATTATCAGTGGCCACAAAAAGGTTGACTGGTAGAGAATGCTTCTGGCATTAAGTCCGCCTATATACAATCACATGTATATGAAGTTTAATAAATAAATAAATATAGCATATGGACACCTGCTAACTACTTCAATCGAAGAAGGTTGTCACCGCAGTGGTCTAAGATGGAACGCCTCACAATCCGTGATTATACTGGCTCTCTATACTTTCCAAACCGGAACATATCAAGTGGTTAAACAGCTGTTTGATGGCGGAAGTGGATAGCAGTGTGGCGCCATACGCCTTCTAGGCAAAGAAGGAATTCACCGCCTATAGAATGTTCTCTTTATTTTAAAACCCCGCCCACTATTCCATTAGATAATGATGTACGTTATAATTAGTTTATTAAATGCTTATTTAAGTCACCGTGTATAACCGTTATCGATGACGAAGCATACGGGCGGACTGTTTATTCAGCACTCTAACGGCCGACCATTATGTTGTAAAATTCAATTTTAACCGCATCGCGTTATTTATAGCACCATAAAGGCTACAACGCCAATTAGCTTATTAATTACGACGAATGATAGTTTCAAGTGCATTAGGCCGGGCGGCGGGATGTGAAAGATAATGTGGATCTATGGTATCAGTTTTACAGCTCCTGGTATTATCTAAACAAAGCGGAGTACACAGAGAACATAATAACAGATTTGTAATAGTATCGCTAACCCCACGCTTTAATCTTCAATGAACTCATATCCAATGAGACCACTAATTGTCTCCCACCATTTTGGTTACACACACATTTATCGGAGATCCAGAATTTCCTGGAAAACTTGTGCGAATACTAAAGATAATTAATATTTTTTTTACTGGAAAAGGGGTCAAACGTGCAAGCTGCTCACCTAATGGTAAGTGATTACCCTCACCCACCTACGTCTGCAACAACAGAAGAGCTGCACTTGAGTTTAGGATATTTGGTAATGGAAGGGATGATGGGGAGAGAGGTTGGGGGAGGGCCTCCGGTTACCTCACTCATGATGAAGAAGCATAAGATTCACGTCGGTATTCTGCGAAGTCGTAGTGCTTCCCCGGTATAGTAACCCCATTCTAGCAGCAGCATAAGCCGTCCCTTGTCTCTGCCTCTTACAATAATAGAATAAGACGTTGCTTTGCGGAAATCCGTTATTTTAAAGATGTTTAGAAAAATTAGTTTGCACAATGAAGTAGTGCGCTCATTGGGAGGGAGGGTGGTGCTCTTCTTCCCTTTGAACTTGGTAATATATGTCATTTCATTGTTTTAGTAACTTTTAGTGTAAAAGATGATCCCACATTATTGTAGGTTCGTTCAACTTTATACTTATTTATTTATTTAAACTTTATTTGCACATAACAGAACAAAAAGGCGGACTTAATGCCACAAAGCATTCTCTACCGGTCTACCATTAGACTGAATAGAGAAAATGGGTGCACATAAACATTATGTTTATATATATATACTCAAATACTATACTACGATACAATACTTAGATACGACGGTACTAAGACATACATGCAATTATAGTTGTTCATTATATAAAACACATTACACACTATTCATACATATAGGTATATAAATATTATATACGTAAACTTAGATGCTTTCTTATATGCCAATAAGTAGTAGATCATATAGGACATAAACAAAATGTTAACATCTATACAAGTATCAAAGAGCTTTGTGGCAATCTTTGGGGGAGGCCTATGTTCAGCAGTGGACTTGTAGTAGGCTGAAATGATGATGATGATGATGATGAAATTTCTATATCAGGGTGACTCCCACGACCAGACCAGACGAGACCGCTCGAGCCTAATGTTAAGGTTCAGTGTGCCTCTTACCATTCGGTGATCACTGCCGGTTTTTACCCTAGTGATCACAGAGACATCACTGAACAGCTGCCGCTTGGTCGTCATGATGAAGTCGATCTCATTTTTTGTGGTACCGTCCGGGCTCATCCATGTCCACTTCCTGTGGGGCCGCTTCTGGAAATAGGAGTTCATCATAAAGAATCCCTCCTTTGCCATGAAGTCAGCCAGCTGTTGCCCTCTTGGGTTCCGTTGCCCTACTCCAAAGTTCCCCACTATCAGCTCATCGCCTTTATTTCGTACCTAGTTTTGCGTTAAAGTCTCCCATCAACACCGTGTAGTGAGTCTTAGAGCAATGCATGGCTCTTGAAATATCCTCATACATTGCCTCCACTTCATCATCAGGGTGTGTCGAGGTTGGTGCGTATACCTGTATGACCTTCAGCGAATACCTTTTGGTTATTCTGAGTATAAGGTACGCGACCCTACTCGACACACTTCCGATCTCGATCACGTTGTTGATGAGAGACCTGTGAACGATAAACCCGACACCTCCTTGGGACAGATGGTCACCCTGCCGGTAGTAGAACAAGTTATCGGATTTTAGGATTATAGAGTCCTCTCCCTGTCTTCGGACTTCAGACAACCCTATAATACTCCAATGTAACTTGCTTACTTCTTCTTCCAGTTCTAGTATCTTCTCGTCGGTCCTCAATGTGCGTGCGTTATATGTTGCCAGGTCCAGTCGTTTGGGTTGGCAGCTAGAAATCAGCCGGTGATTCTTCGCACCCCCTGCCTCGCCGTTACCATGGCTGCCACCATAGCCAGGACTAGCGAGGCCGCCGGGGACTGGGGGCCATTGCTTTCTTCTACCTCTCATCATGGGGGGGGTTTGCCTTAGTTGCCACGCCTGGCGAGCGGGTTGGCAACCGCAGTTTTTTTTTTTTTGTTCTAGTGCAGGAAGATGCTGCTGCCCATCTCCTAATATAATTTTTTACCATTAGTCGCCTTTTACGACACCCATGGTTAGACAGGGTTGGCGCTATTCTTTACTTCCGACAGCCACACGGAAAATTTGCATTTCAGATATTCAGATTCAGATCGTGTAAGATGTAGAATAAGATACAGACTATTCCAAAAAATGTACCGATTTGAGAGAGGCAACCATTTATGCTGAGAACGAAATGAGGAAATGTGATCATATTAGCGTTATATTCTGTAAGTTTCACGGATCTGCAGATTTCGTTGCAGTGTATTATTCTTTCGTTGTGGTATTTTGATTTCAAATGTATAGATTAATAATTAGAATAAACGCTTCAGTTTGGCGTCCCGCCTTTAGAGACGCTCGCTTTAATTTCATAGTACGCGAGAGAGCAGGCTTTCCAATCTCAGTTCACGAAAACTACTAGAATTGTTATAACAATAGGATTTCTATTTTGGCAATATGTTAAGAATTAATATTAACCATGTTACTGACCATCGGTGAAAGAAGACATCGCGTGGAAGCCTGCAAGAGATATAATTAAAATAAATTTCGACGACATGAGAAGTTTACCAACCCGCATAGGTAGCGAACTTTTCCAGGTTTCATATATCATAATTCACAGACCTCTAGTTCAGTATAGCCCGTATAGGTTTCAGAATGCATTTAATGACGAGGCCAACATTATATTTCCATCATAAGCCTTTCGCAACTATATTGGTTCATAAATCAAAACGAAAATTGGCCAGCGACGCTTAACCGTGGTAAGGTTTTAGTTATTTATTACCTTTTTAAATTCTTTAGATCATTTATAATCGTCACTCTCGTTTCGTTCTAGACGGCCGTTTTAATATTTATTAAAATGTTACCAAATAATATTTAATTTCAAAAATTGATTTACCCGCTGCCGTGAATACAAAGGATCAGCTTAAGGGAAGCCTAAGGGAAGCCGCTCAAATAGCTCACGGACCTATCGACCTGCGGGAAAGAAAGGTTCTCGAGAGGCCTGCACGGTAAAGCGGGAAGTCGATGGATTCAGGTGGCTCGGAACCGTTCTTCGTTACAATCTTTAACGGTCTGGAGCCGGGTAGAATTCGTTACGATCTTTCAATGCTGTTGGTAAATGTCCTACAGTTGAGCGAAGGATTTTGGAGCCGGGTAGAATTCGCCACAATCTTTCAATGCGGTTGGTGAATGTCCTACAGTTGGGCGAACGATTTTGGAGCCGGGTAGAATTCGTCACGATCTTTCAATGCGGTTGGTAAATGTCCTACAGTTGAGCGAAGAATTTTGGAGCCGGGTAGAATTAGTCACGATCTATCAATGCGGTTGGTAAATGTCCTACAGTTGAGCGAAGGATTTTGGAGCCGCGTAGAATTCGCCAAAATCTTTCAATGGGGTTGGTGAATGTCCTACAGTTGGGCGAAGAATTTTGGAGCCGGGTAGAATTCGCCACGATCTTTCAATGCGGTTGGTGAATGTCCTACAGTTGAGCGAAGGATTTTGGAGCCGGGTAGAATTCGCCACAATCTTTCAATGGGGTTGGTGAATGTCCTACAGTTGAGCGAAGGATTTTGGAGCCGGGTAGAATTCGCCACAATCTTTCAATGGGGTTGGTGAATGTCCTACAGTTGGGCGAAGGATTTTGGAGCCGGGTAGAATTCGCCACGATCTTTCAATGCGGTTGGTGAATGTCCTACAGTTGGGCGAAGGATTTTGGAGCCGGGTAGAATTCGCCACAATCTTTCAATGGGGTTGGTGAATGTCCTACAGTTGGGCGAAGGATTTTGGAGCCGGGTAGAATTCGCCACGATCTTTCAATGCGGTTGGTGAATGTCCTACAGTTGGGCGAAGGATTTTGGAGCCGGGTAGAATTCGCCACGATCTTTTAATGCGGTTGGTGAATGTCCTACAGTTGGGCGAAGGATTTTGGAGCCGGGTAGAATTCATACGATCTTTCAATGCGGTTGGTGAATGTCCTACAGTTGGGCGAAGGATTTTGGAGCCGGGTAGAATTCGCCACGATGTTTCAATGCGGTTGGTGAATGTCCTACAGTTGGGCGAAGGATTTTGGAGCCGGGTAGAATTCGCCACGATCTTTCAATGCGGTTGGTGAATGTCCTACAGTTGCTACGTCGTCACGGGTGATATGTCTTTTATGTCTGTAAAACTCAGGAAGATTTTCCATCCTGGAGAAATTCCTGCAGAAGGTGTAACAAAATTATATTAAAAAAAGTTGTACAATTTCCCGTTGTTATTAATAAAAATAAAAAAACATAAAAAATTGTATAAAATTTTTTCATTTCACTTAAAAGGTTATCCTGAAATTTCGAAGGTTTATTAATATGTCGTACGTTTACTATTCGTAACTACCAAATGTAGGAGCGCTTTAGATTTTTCATCGGTAGTTTACTGATGGCATATTTTCCCCTAACCTTTCAATAAACCCTTGAGGGGAAAATTACGGCCTGCGTTCAACGAACAGATTAGTGCTGCGATGATTTATGGATATAGTTGAGGCTCTGATAAATATCGATGGTAAATTAAAATGATCAAAAAACGAGATTTTCTATGCTATTTATATCGAATGAGAAAATATGATCGATGCTCATCATTTTAAGGCATCATCAGAGGTCAACATCTTCGTAGGGATTTTGAAGGGACATACAAATGAAGCAAGGAAGGGTTGACGATGAAAGATGGTAGATCCTTCTTCAGGACCGCGTGGCTTAATGCTTAGCTGACCCGACTACTGCTTTCGAATTCACGCCGAAGCCGATAGCGGGGCAAAAATCATATTATTGGTTAGCATCCTGGTCTCTGTCCCTTCTTTCAATCTCATGGCATATGCGTAACATCGGTTACCTCACTCACCGAACGAAACGCAGAAGCACAAGATGGTATTCTGAGAGGGCCGGTCGAGCTATATTTAAAGCCAGGCAATTTTCCATAAAGGTCCAGTCTTCCGTCACTTCGGTGACTTGACATGCCACCAGTCACACCCAAAGAAGAAATCCGCAATCTCTCTTCTTCTTAAGGGTAAGAAACGTGAGCTTATGTGTTAATTTCGAAGGGTTCCGTACAAATCCTTATTATTAAGCCTACGCCGACTGTCCGGTCATCTGTATCTTGTGAACCGTTACTATTACGGTAAAATAAAGATAGTAAAATAATACGTGTTATTATAGCGAATATTTTCTTTTACTAAAAAATAATAAAAAAGCCAAGGGTACAACATACCAGAATCGTGTTTTTTCAAACTTTTTTCCTTGTGTGTGTAATATCCTAAAAATGATATTACACACACAAGGATCAAACTTGGTGCGATTACAAAGCAAACTTAAATAAAAAATAATTAAAACCGGCTAAGTGTGAGACTGGCTCGCGCTATAGGTCCCGAACTAAATGACATAAACACATGTTATTTTAGCTAAATAATCACAGATCTCGTTTCACTTCAGCCTATCACAAGTCCACTGCTGAACGTAGACCTCCCTCAAAGATTGCCACGAAGCTCGGTCCTGAGTCACCTGCATCCATCGACCTCCCGTAACACTGCGCAGGTCGTCACTCAATCTTGTGGGCGGTCGTCCTATATATTGTATAATCTGTGCTAATACGGAACCCGTGGCGCGTGAGTTCGACTCGCATTTGGCCGGTAGATTCTTTTACGCAGTCATTACATAGCGACGTAGTAAAACAATTATATGAAACTCAAAAACAGCTGTGATTATTTTAAAACGTAAAATAAATTATAATGTAATTAACCGTCTGCGATTATCCACAGACGCTCTCATTTCGTAATGTTTTCAATGTAAGTATTATCTCAATTACTTTTAACCAAAAATACTAATTTTGCGGCTCAGTGCTCAGCGTATCTGACTAGCAGAGCAATAGCTTTTGGATTCTAATTTAAACCGAAACCACATTCATCTATTTATTTAATAACATATGTGTGTGTACACACAAAAAAAAAGAAGATAAAAGAAATAGTCTGTATGAAGATCGTCACGGAATAGTGTTAGTGAAAAACAAATTATTGGTTTAAGTTTTGTTAAATCGCCTTTGATCTTATCGCATGAGCGTTACGGATATGGGAAGGCGAGGGTGACGGTAACCCAAGCTGAGGACACGCACCGCCTTAAGTACCCTCGGGTTGCTGCGAGCCCCACACCCCTCCCTCTAATTTTGATCGGAAGTCCTTCGTGAATAGGGATCGGAGCGTGACTCAGCAGCAGGCAGCAGCTTCGTTGCTCCTTAAACTATTTGGGCCTTGTGTTCGCGAGTCTCTTCTGCCGAAGCCGTCAAGGTCGCCGGGTCATCGGCGTACTTATTGCTGATCCAGACATAACATGCCACTGCTTTCAGTGACAGATAGTTGTTCGTGCACCTTTCCCGCGCGTGAGAAAAAAAAGATGAGGAGGAAATGAGTGTCTCTGACTATCACAGATAAAGAAAAATATTTAATTAAAATGATAAATATCGATTCTACACATCGAATAAAATAACTGAAATCTTCATATATTATTTATATGGTTGTATGTCTCTTACGTCACCAGCACTATTATTCGTTTATTCCACATAGCCGTAATTATACGTATTATACGATCACAAACACTGCAGACCCTTAATCTATGATAAATTTAGATTACCGGTGGACATTAGCGTCCAATCGAAATGGTTGGTGCCCCAAATGCCATCCCTGACGATGTCTGCTGAGTTTGCGAGAGGACTATACTGGTGGTAGTCTCCTTCTCTATCTAGGAGTCGTCTACGTAGGCACCACACTCTCACCCATTTCTGGTGCCAAACAACTGGGCCACTACTGTTGTGTTCCGGTTTGAAAGGTGTAGATAAACATTGTTATTACGGACCATGAGGCATTCCATCTTAGTCATTGAAGAAGGTTACATATGGGTATATGTAACCTTCTTCAATTGAGGTTGTTTGCAGGTGACCATGGGCTGCAGTAGCTGAAATGTCAGCTCGTTTGCAAACACAGTCTGTGAGGCAGTTGTGAGGCCTTATCCACTAAGCCGCAAAAACATTTTACATAAGACCCGTGTGAAGTAATTCCTCGATAAAATCACAGCGTGTTATTTTTCGCCTCCTAACGTGGTTTTGTTTATTGGTAACCTATGACTTAAGGATAAATGAAACCATATTAAAAAAAAAAACGTTATGACTTTATGGGGGAATGCTGTTAGACGTAATTTTGTAAAATTGTTTTAAGTGTAGCGGATATCTCCACTGCTTTGACGTCTTTATTCGAAGTTTTCGCAGGTGTCCATGGAATGCAGTAGCCACTACCATCAGGAGGGCTTGTCACCCCAATCCAAAAAAAAAACAAAAGATAAAATTCGAAGTATATACTAATACTTGAAAACCGACTCTCGGTATAAGAGTGGTAGTCACATTATAATATGTAACTGACATTATACATATAGCACGAATGGGTCGCCTCGACCCTAAGAAGGTCCCCACTCACGGAATACCGTGAAGTGAAATCCACAGGGTAGGAAGTGAGGTAGCTCTGTCCGTTAACAGAGTACCTCTCTTTGTGTAACGTAGGAATAAAAAGCATGAGCTCTTTATAAGTATGTTATCTTTATATTAATGAGTGTATTTAGTTAATAATAATTATTATTTTTGATACGTTATTGCATCGATATTATACTCCTAACATTAGGTTATTGTGATAAAAATAAAATCAACATAAATTTTCTATCGATAACCATCGAACATCACTCATCATCCATTCACCGCTTAATTTGGCGTACCTAGCACGCTCGACAATAGAGCATACGAGCTCTAGTGTTTCTATCACCTTTGTTACAAACCAATCTTTATTTCCTTCTACAAGCAATATCGTTTGTTTTTTTTTCATAAAAATCACTGTATAGACGCAAAAAGTATGAATAATAAATTTCCTTTTGAAATCAGAAGTTCGAAATTTTCTTTGGACATAATGAGGCGTTTTGTTTTAATTTCGGTTCTACGAAGAAAGAGCTTAAAATATCTTAAAGACCACATGATAAAGCTCACAGAGCTTTTTCTGGGTATATATGCGATAAAAACACTAAAGTTAGTTTAATTCTGTATGGATACACCAGCTTGTGGTGATGTGGTAAGGTGTAATTTCGAAAAGGGTTTGTTAGTTTCATATTTTGAAAATTAGTTAATGTTCATATGACATTATAATGGTTTTATGATTTTATAAATAAAATTATAGCATAGCATTACAAATAGACTCTGAGAAGGCCACCTTTTTCATTTCAATAATAGGATATGATCTTAGGTGGGAGAAAAAGGATGATCGATGGTATCGTATAAGAGGGCATGAGGTTATCTTGCAAAGACCATAAATCCCACCCCTTCCCACCCCTACCCCCTACCCTCTGGTACTCAGTATGATCGCCAATCCAAGTGTTATGCGTGGCGATTACGACTAAGGGGTTTTCATCACGGCCCTTGTCACTATCACTATTAACTATTATTAATTTAGGTATTTTAGATAAATGTAAGTTAAAGTTGTGGTATTTAATATATAATGTCTTATTTCATCTTTTTCTGTTATTTCGTGATGCAAAATATTCCAAGTAATTTAACAACTCAATGTAAATTTACCCAACTTTCGTCAAGCGCATACAAAGAAACTAAAAGTTTAAAACTTTGAGAGAATTTATGTCGCCGCCATTTTACTCACGTTCCGTTTCTCGTTACAGTGTTGCCATGCGTGAAAATAATATCCGACGCGGACTGAATTCACGCCTTTGAGTTGGCCACACTCAGTGGAGGCGCTTTAAAATTCAAAGTTTGCAAAAGTAGAATAACTGGCTTGTTGACATACGTATATTAAGCAATCTTGTAAGAGGATCGAGATTTAGTTTAATTGAGATCTGTTTATTAGAAATGATGATCAAAGCGAATTACGTTACTTTGATAAATGTCGAGATTTTCTATTTTCGCTGCGACTTGAATGTAAATAATAAATTTTCGAACATATTATATTCATAATTTAAGATTACACAAATAAAATCAAAGGTTTCTCGATCACACATCTCATGGAAGCTTGGAGTAAATGAGGCTCAAGTCTTCAACCGACGCGTCAGTATATCGGCAAATGTGCAGACAGGGTTTCAACTAGAAAGCGCCAATAGTCAAATGGGTTAGGGTGAGAACGGAGAAACATGACGTCGTAAGTTCGAGCCCGCAATTCGATTATTATCGTGAACCACTACAGATACAAGCTGTAATGCTTAGTTGGAGAGTGAACAGGAATATTAGTAATGTTACTAAATAAACAGCATTGCTAGTAAAAGAAGAGCCAACTATCCAAGTTGCAGGGACAGAGCACAGAAAAGTGACTACTAATTTTCCTTGCCTTAGATTCCTCTGTTTCACGCGGGTATTCTGCGAGGCCGTGGCACTACAACGGCTGCTCTACAGCCGCTTGGCTATGAACCAGCAATGGGCTGGCAACATTGCTGGCAGAACTGACAATCGATGGTGACCTGGTAGAGACAAGCTCTGTGTAGGACGACAAGATTAAACCACGACCTACATGATCTTGTTCAGAAATGAGCTCCGTGGAAATTTGCGTGGGAGGCCTGTGTACGACAGCAATGGACTTGAAATAGCCCGAACAATGCGTATAATTAAAATATTACTTTTCACTTCATTTGTACACTCCGACTTACATGAAGACTGGGTGGTTCAGTGGTTAGCTTACTTCACTGTTGGGTTCAAATCACAGAAGAAGGTAATATTTGTTCAAAACACTAAATATTGATGCATTCGAGTTTAAAATGTATTTATTTGTTTAAAATTTATTATATGTTGTATCGCGTCCCGTGGCTCTTCTTCTGATCTTAAATTGTTATTATCCGATTGCACCTGCCAATATTGTTTTGTATCTCCCTGGGTTGGCTGGCAGTGAATGTTTAAGTCCGTCTACTGTAGCCTTTAATGTATGCAATGTAGTGTAAATAAATAAGAGTTACATAGGATTGAGGAATGTAAAGACGGGTGAGTGCGTTCGTGTTTCCTAGTACACTTGCGGCACTTTAATATCTAGTGCTAATTGACAACTGTGGAGTTGTATGTGCAAGACTATGTCGTGGTATAAATCAACCTCGAGGACATCGTTGTATGTTCCATGTACCAGGAGCACACAAATATAAATAACATACACATATGCTCACGAAATAAATCTAATACGTAAACTATATCTAATTTTCTACCAATAATAATTTACCTACCTCGCAATGTAACAACGGCGTCTGCGGAGGACGGCTGATGAACAATTTACGCTACGCAGAGGACACTAAGAGTAGTGACAAAAAGAGTTTTGCCCAAAGCTAAAGAAGATACTAATCTCCCATTTGGACTTGCTATCAACAGAGACAAGACGACAATTATAATAGTGAACCACGCTGTACTCGATAGAATAGACGTATTAAACAAGACAATTACAGAATCGTACAAAGCTACATCTACCGCGACTCTTCTATTTCCAAAACAGGAAGCAATGAAGATCAGACAATAATGTGCAAGTACAAGAACTGCAGTAGGAAAACTGAAAAGGATTTAGAAGATCAGGAGGTTATCCTCGTTTTACGAGAAAACAGAGCTTCGAATTAGTAGATGTTTTTTTAGTTTTTTTCAGTCTTTCTCAACGGTGCCGAAATTTAGTCTTTGCGAATGCCAGGATCACCGAAAAGCAACACACTTGAGATTTGGTACAGGAGACGGCCTATTGAAGATCTCGTGAACGGCTTCCCGCACAGATCAATCGATCCTCGAAGAACTTGGAATAACGGAAAGACTTTCGTCGACCGTGTGTTACGCGTTCAATTGAGAAGATGGCCGGGTGCTACCCTGCTTGGGATCCGTTAATTAATAAAATTAAATCTAAGACCAGCCCCACATTATCTGTGCAGTATAGTGGCGCACCACTTCACACCTTCGAGACAATGTGAGCTCACTCTGCGTAGATCGGACCAAGAATTGATAATTAGCAAGCTGACAGTAGGCGGGTTAAAAATAAAAACAGGACGTCTATCGCCTCGGTTCTCCCGTGACTACGTCGGGATTGAAAAAGTAAAATACGTTTACAACAACAAATGTGTAGCGTTCGTGTGAATACAAGAAATCATAATAATATTTCTTATTATCTCACAGACTGATAAGAATCTTTAAGGGTAAGTGGCAATCGAAGACTAAGATCAATCAATCGTCGAAGAACTTGAAATAACGGAAAGACTTTCGTCGACTGTGCAGCTGCGTCTACTTAAGTTCGTTGGTCACATCTTCAGAAATGAACAGTCGATGTAGAGACTTCTTGTTCACGGTCAAATTGATGATCAATTAGTTGGATGGATCTCATAAAGAGTCTCAATCCACCGTGCCACAGTACACTCGAAACGCTGCGTACCACCAAAAGTGGAGAAGCGTTACGAAAGCTATTACCCAAGCCAGTGAGAACGTGGATGTGGTAGACCATGTGCCAACCAGGACCACTCGGACAAGAGTGGCCGACCGAGAAGAAGAAGAATTAATTAACTAACATGTAACGGTGAATTAAACGAACATTTTGTTTGAAATCCAATTTAAACGCCTAATCCCCTTTAAAAGTACTGAAGAATTTACGGCATCGCATAATATTTACGAGAAAGGGCTCCGGTTAATTTAAGAGCACTAAACTCAAGATTCCGCTATCAAGCATACACGTATATATATGTCGCATATATGCGTACAACGATAGATAACAGAGTCTGCAATGATGACATCCGCAGAAGAACTAAGGTAACCGACATAGTGACGACCTGCGCAGTGTTGCGGGAAGTCGATGGATGCAGGTGGCTCAGGACCGAGCTTGGTGGCAATCTTTGGGAGAGGCCTATGTTCAGCGGTGAACTTGTGATAGGCCGAAATGATGATGATGCGTACAAGAATTTGGATACCAGAGTTCGGTTCTCAATGTGAAGTAAAAGTGGTTCGCGCCTATGAGTGTTTTAAAACCTATGTACAGTTTCTACCTCTTGACCACTATGAGTTGCTAGATTTGGTTGGTTGTCAAGCCAGTCAACCACTAAAATTATTAGCAATTTTGAATTCCGATGATGTGTTCCGAATACCTTAAACCCGCACTAGTGCAGCGTGTCTGACCTTCAAAAATTCGTGTCCCGGCTTCAAAACTCATAACAAATATTCTAGAGTGGGCTTTTACCCAGCTGTGGGTATTTACACGGTGCTACTTTACGTTAATGTTCCGTGCTGGTCTCGAACCCGCCGTGCAGCGGCCAAACGTTCTACCACTGCGCCAAGGGACTAATAATGACTAATAAAATAGACTCACATTTAGAAGTTTATGAAAAGAGTTTAGTGAAAGAAACATTACAGTTAACTGAAGTAGTTTCCATCCTTTCATCTAATTGTTTGCCCTCACAAAGGATATCGCAAATCTATTAAATAAATACATCGAGCTCTATATTTTTTTTTTGATTTTTAGCCAAAAGGATCTCGTATTGTATGATTCGTAATTCGGATAGGTTATCCTAATTAACAAAGGTCGAGGGTTAAACCAGAAGAAAAGATTTTTCGTCAATTACAAGGGAACAGATGTTTATTTTTCCGTTCAAAGATCATATTAGGACATTTCAAGTAGCCAATTCCTTTTCTCAATATGATATAAAAGTAAAGTAGCAAACTTTAAACGTCCCAGTGATTAGCATATGACCTCCTCTGAATACTTGAGGGTGTTTCGAGAGGGCGAGATCCGCCACACTGCTCTAGTGTGGGTTGATGGACTTTACCTGTCCCTGAAATAATATTTCTTAATGATTTAATATTTTTTTTTATTGGAAAGGCGGCAAACGGGCAAGCGGTTCACCTGGTGGTAAGTGATTACCGTCGCCCACGTTCATCTGCAACACCAGAGGTGCTGCTTATGCGTTGGTGGCCTTTAAGGGTATTTGGGAGATAGGAGGGAGGATGAGGAGGGGAATGGGGACGGAGAGTGGGCCTCCAGTTACCTCACTCACCGAACGAAACGCAGAAGCACAAGATGCCTCTACTTCACGCCGGTATTCTGCGAGGCCGTAGTACCAACCCGGTCGAGCCAGCCCATTGAAGCAGCAGCAAAAGTCGCCGCTTGGCTCTACCGCGTTTAAAATGATTTAATAGCAGATGAAGGTGTGAAAGGAAAAGAGTAGCTACACGCCTGGTCGGGTGTTCGTCCTAGGCGGAGGAGACGTCCTCCCCAGGATGTTATTTGAATCTTGTATATAATATATACATGTAATCACACGTGGAAACTTTTATAGTGTGATGATGGATGTAATGATGCGCAGTAGCGCCATCTAGCGAAAATTATTTTTCGGAATAAAAAAAATGCTATTCTTTAGCTACTCGTATGGTGAAATAAATGTCACCACATTTTTTTGTATTTACGCGAATACTAAACATAGGAGGACAGTGAGTAGGTCCTAATTTCAAGAGAGAAGATGACCGGATGCCACCACCTGCTTGAGATCGTAGAAGAAACAACAAATGGGACTGTAGTTTAGGACAATGACAGATTTTAATACAGTTAGTAAGCAGGAATTTTCGTCTACGTCAGGATATGCCCTTTCCCGGCTCAAAAACCCTCTCAAATATTTGAGAAGGAGGTCTTTGTCTAACAGCCTGCAAGTGACCACTGCTGGTACTTTACTTTACAGGACATTTAAGAACTGTACTAGAATATAGAACATTGAGACCTCTACTGTGTCCAGTTTTTATTTTATTTAATTTTCACCTAAATCTTATGTAAAATAAATTAGCGCGCTCCATAATTACCCGCAGTAGTGGGACGAAGTTATGTGCAGCCAGTGGGTAAAGAACATTACATTACCTTTTTCTTTTTTAAATAGTTTTAGAACTACGGCGTAAA
The DNA here is from genome assembly GCA_029286595.1 of Bhutanitis thaidina. Classification (NCBI taxonomy): domain Eukaryota; kingdom Metazoa; phylum Arthropoda; class Insecta; order Lepidoptera; family Papilionidae; genus Bhutanitis; species Bhutanitis thaidina. The sequence goes on along the minus strand of JAGSMS010000021.1, from coordinate 4,129,893 downwards.
AGTCCGCCACATTGCAGTTTGGGGAACATCAAATGACTTCGAAATGATTTTCCTATCACGATGTTTCCATCATCATCATCGACGGGAATTGAATTCAGGTCAACGGCGTACTATAAAATTACAGCTACCACTGACCTAACAAGTTGATTCTCATTAAATTTAACCTGTATTGGTTACGTATGTCTTTTATATATTCATACGTGTTTGCTTTGTGATTAAACAAAATGGTTAAATGTCACGAACGTCTGTCGATCGCTATTCGATTTTTCAGCTGTGTTGAGAACATTTTAAATCCCAGATTATCAAAAATATTTTATCTATCGCGAGTTTCATGCAAATAATTTAAGCGAAGCCTTCGTGTTCGAATAGGACTTTAACTTTTTAATATGCACTCATGCCAATCAACAATAAGGGCAAGCAGAGATTACGGATTTTTATTTGGCACAACTCAGGCGGGCTTCCACAACCGAGTTTCGATTATTTCGTACGAGAGATAAAATAAAGCAATAAGTCAGCCAATGGCTATTACAGAAATCATTTATTTTCCCAACTCTTCATCCTCCAAATATGAATTGTTTAGTAGTTAACTGAAAGAATGTTAGTTCTTGCAAGAACTTAAGTAAACTACTTTAAATTTAAATAGATAAATGTTGCCAAATACTGAAAACTTTTTCGATATAATCGAAGTGGCAATCGATATTTCAAACAGCTTCAGAATCAGTGAAAACTTATACCAAAATGGAGAAAAAATTACAGAGCGGAAATAAAATCGCTAAGTAAATTAGAAGGGTATATTATTTTCTTCGAATGTCTCTTTAGAACTCTAACGTAAAAAGCAACCTGTACTGGATACATATCTATCGATCTTTTATCTCTAATCTCGACGGTCTGAATCTACACCAAACTTCGTTCATATGCGTTCAGTAATTTCAGAGCGATTGAATGATACGAATACTACATTGAAAAGAAACTAATACATACGTATTTTATCACGTTTAACTTAACTGTTTCTCTCTATATGTATCTCTCTATTCCCAACATTATGGGTGCTTTCGCAGACTGCAGACTTTCTAGAGCTTTGTTTTCACATCACCTATATGTTCTGCAGTCTAGGAACATATTCTAGATCGCCCCCAGCCTTAGATCACATTTAATACATCACAAATACTAACAAAAGAATATCGTTTTTATTTTATTTCTAATTACTTACATATTAATTACCTGCCAAGAACGATTCCTAATTTAATTAGAGAAGATGCTACTGCTATGGCTGGGTGCTACTACCGGCTTGGTTCCGGTGATAAATAAAATGAAATCTCAAGCCAACCATTCCAGTATATCGATCTATCCAAAATTAATTATATAATAAGCTAACGCTAACTAGGGTTAACTGTAATCAGGATGTCCATCGCAGTCCTGAGTCTGAGTAAGTTAAGTCGTGACAATTGGAACTCTGTAATCGCTACCTATCCCTGTGACAAGCCCGTGTACTTGTATGAAATTGACCTATAGTTATTAATATTTTCTGTCAAAACGTTGTGGATTTAGTGTAACTTATCACATTATTTCGAATAAATTCAAATGTCCCAAGTCGTATATATAAAAAAAGAAAAAAAAATTTTCATTATAAGAGATAATATGATTATAATCTAAATTTTTTTAATCTAATTTGGAGCATTTATTAATCAGGAGAAAATTGTGAAAGATATTTTTATTGCAAAAGTATACAATATCCCCAACAATTCACAACAACGTAATAACTAGAGATTTTTTAATAAAATAAATAAATATTAAAACCTACTAATACAATTTTCCTTTTAAAATACCTAACTAATGACCTGCAAGTTTTCTTACGAGACAGCCTAAAACAGTTGCTGGCCGAAATTTAACAAACTTACAAGAAACACATACAAAATGTCGCGTTATTACGTTTTTAAAAACTTACCTGGTTATCAAGGCGTCCGTCGGGGGTTAAATAAAGCTGTGCAAGGTTTCAGGTGCTGGCTCAGGTCGAAGCTCAACTAGGAGTGAGCACGTAGCCCGCTCGCACGCCTTTTTATTGCCTGCATGAGCTTAGATTTGAGAACTGCGGCCCGTAACAGGTGGGCGGAGTGGAACAATGCCGGGGTAGAGTCGGTTTCGATATTTATTATTGAAAAAAAAAAAGAAATACTTTATATAAAACAAGTTTCATATGTATCGCTTCTATCATAAATGAAGGCAATGACACATCTTGAAGATCTGTTATTGCCTAACTTATTAATGAAAAAAATATTACAAATTGTTACGATTTTATTTACATAAAATAATCCATTTTAAGATATATAGTTTTGGATTATTTATCGGGTAGGATTTTCGGTTGAATATACCAAACACACCTGCAAGTGGTGTTAGCTAACAAAGACACTCTGCCAACCGAATGATAGTGGATAATGCATTTAAGTTTCGTAACAGAAGACAAGTATCTCACACTTTACACGTCATCAAAGGTTATTCAGTATTCTGACAGGTGCCATGAGACATGTTATTCCCTACTTGGGCATTAAAAATAGATCGATATTACGCTGCTATAGAGGCCACTTACTACAAACTGGTGAACAAAACAAACATTGAATATCAATAGAGTAAAACATGAGAATGAAATAAATAGAAGAATTAAAACATTGGGTAAACATTTTCATTTAACTATAATGTTTTTTTATCGACTCCATATCGTTCCGTGACCGACTGCGTTAGTATCGGGAACGCATGGCGGCGGACGGCGGAGCTTTTGGATTCTCGTAATTAAGCGGCGCCTTGAAGAGATCACCGGGGACTTTAAGCCTTCTTTAAACTTTAATAAACTTGTTGAATATGAAATCGCGGGCTGTGCGATAGTTAACGCGATAACGCTTTGTTCTTCCATTACACGGCACAACGTTCACAACGCGCCGTTGTAAAATTATCCCTTAGATGACGTCATTGTTTATTATGGAATGGATCTCTTGAACGACGGTCCCGAGTTTGAATCCCTGTCGGAAACATTACACAAATAGGTTTTTTTTAAAAGTGGTTGTTTAGTTTCGTATTGCGGCGCTGTATTTAACCTTCTGTCGGATGTAAACGCCCAAGAACGACAACGGATTCGAAAAGCTAAATATGAACGAGTGCCAAAGTTTGCGCGTAGACTTTCATCGCTACGATGTACTAGGTGTAGTTAACAACAGCAGTTCGCACTAGGAAGTTGCCGCTGTTGTCGAATTCGGTCAAAAGATGATGATCCATCTCCATCTTGACCGCGAAGCCATGGGTATGAATCCCAGAACTAATTATTCAACATATTTACTACGTGCCCTGGAGGCATCCTAGTAGTTCTTTGTAGCACGGCGTAGGCGAATGAATGTCCCTTTGTTTCTGCTAAAATTTCTTCTTCTTCTTTAGATTTGCCGCTTCCTCACCACGCTGAACAGGTTTTTTTTATTAACTATAACCATAATATAATTGTAGCTTTCCTCTAATAGTGCATCATCAATATGCTAATGAAGATTTTAGGCCATTTGTGAAGTTTTTTTTTATTGGATCGCGGTAAAAAAGGTTCTTACAGTCCACTTGATGGTAAGAACAGTACTTCATTCAATGAAGGTTACAGATGCGTTGTCATCCCAAGATGAAATGCTTCACAGCCCGTAATTATACAAGCTTTCTCCACCTACAAAGACTCATAGGCAGAGAAAGAATCTACCATCTAGTGGCATCACATCAGTTGGCAGACATATTGGCAACCACAGTACCAGACACCTCGCACCTCCAACTCTCCGTTACCGGTTTGTTTAATTTCTCTTTGGAGTTTTCCATGGTTCAGTGTTTGTTCAGTGGTTCTGTAATTTCACAGACTTTTGTCAGTCAAACGTCTAAATTTCATACTATATTACAGGTCTTTGGTCAGGATTTTTGATACGCGGTAGAGCCAAGTAGGTGAGAGCTTTTGCTACTGCTCGAATGGACCGGCACGACCGGGGTAGTACCAGGACCTCGCAGAATACCGGCGTGAAGTAAAGGCATCTTGTGCTTCTACGTTTCGTTTGGTGAGTGAGGTAACCGGAGGACCACTCCTCCCTTCCCGCATCCCTCTCCTCATTCGCCCTTCCATTCCCCAAATATCCTTAAAGGTCGGCAATGCAGCTCATGTATGTGGGCGACGGTAATCGTGCGTAAAAAAAGAGCGTGCATTTTAACAATTAGGGCAACCACGGCACTCTTTTTACAATCATAGAGGTATATTCCTCGGGGCATAGTACCGATGGCTCTGGCTAGATTTTCCACGCTTAGTGGTTCTATTTAACTTCTGAGCGAGAAACAGAGCCAGCTCGCTTGCCATCTGCGGCTACGGTCAATGGCAGATAGTTCTTTCAGAAATTGTACCACGCAGAGACTACACGGACCGACAGTCTCTACAGTAAATGGTACAAACATAGACGTCCTAGATAGTCATATTTGTAGATACTAATACAGCGGCTTCTGACGCCTCAGCAGCTTTGACGCTCCAGAGGCCGATTTAGTTATTAATCTCTGATTTTCTTTTCCATAGAATAAGTAAGAGTAGCCATTAGCCAATTAAAATGTCAAATTATACACCATATTACTGCTTACTTGCGGAAGGAAAATGTCGTAAATGTCGTAAAAAAAGTAAGTCAAAAAATAATTTAAAATATAGGACATTGTCTACCTGTACCGGAGCAGCGCGGGAAACTCTTCCTGGCTCCAAATCAAAGTAGGCCTTTGCCCTGTAATAGACATTTATAAGTTTCGACTTTATTGTTTTACTTTATATTATATCGAATCAAAGAACATTTGCGGTGTTAAATAAACTCAAACGTTACTTACACAAACCTTATACATAAATTTTTATAACAACATATTACAATCCGTGTCATAAAAAGAAATAATAATCGAATGAAATCTTATGAAAAATCTTATAAGTGAAATGCACGTATGCCTTTTAGTTATTATTGTATCTCCTGCAACTCTACATCATTCATTTTAGTAGATCATTTATAAACACAATGTCAAGAGTAAATTGGACTGCTTTATTCTAAAGGGAGCTATGCGGTTACAATAGACAATTTGATTTAATTTAAAATAAAAGAAGTATTTCAAAAAATTAGTAATAGTAAGTTATTTGTACAGAGTTTAAACTTCAGTTCATATCGCCACATAGCTTTGTATTCTATTAGGAAAAGAAGCGAAGACTTTTTATTAAAAAAATACAGAAATAAGGAACTTTAGAATACGAAAGCTTACACTGGAAAACCTTTGCGTGGACAGTTTATGTTACCCAAAGCTGTAATAACCAATATTTTGGTTAAAGACCATTAAAGACCACTTTGGTTAAAAAATGTTACCTAAGTCTGATGACTGCTCGTGAGATTTCGCAAAGGCACCCATAGGATATTTTTTGTTTGGCTGCGGGGCTGTCGGGCGTGGGTTCGATTTCCGTTCGGAACAATTATTTGTATGGAGTACTTGTGCAATGTATGTATGGTAACGTTTAAAACATAAACCGTTTGCTGTAGTGTTAATTCCAATATGACAAACACAGTAATAAAATATTCAAGTATGTTGTACTTGTATATTTAATGTTTAATGGTATTTGTAACATGTAATCTTTGTTGTGTTGTAGCCTCAATGAACTTTGCATGTTCCTCTTTCAAAAACAAAACGCTTCCGCCATTTTATCTATTCCATTTCCTACTTTGAAGCAGTATACTGTTACTGGAAACTAGCAAGGAAGAAGGTTACTTCTATTTTGTGTATATGGAGTACAACAGTGTTTGAACTGCTGCTTAGTAGCCGAAATCGGTAAGAGGGGGCTTAGTAAAAAGCTAGTTAATTCTGTAAATGATATTGGAAAAATATTTGCCACTATTAAAGTTAAGAACACAGCAGATTTATGGGGGATGTCGGTAAGAATGACAGCCGCCAATAATAGATATAATTGCACCTCATTTGGCCAATATTGTTAATAATAGTGTCGATTCCGGTGTTTTTCCTGATCTAAAGAAACATAGCAAAGTTAAACCGTGATTTAAATCTGGTAGTACATTTGACCCCACTGACTTTTAACCAATTTCTGTACTACCAACACTCTGTAAACTTTTTGTGTTTCAGTGAAATTTAATTTCAATTCAAATAAATTGTTACACCATAATCAATTTGGAAATGGGTCACACTACTACCGATGCTGATTTAGCTCTGATTAAGCAAATATTTGAGGTCTGGGAGGATGCATCCATTCACAGGATGCTTTGGGTGTCATTTGTATCTCTCCAGGGCCTACGATTGTGTCCACTGTGAAACACTGATCTGTAAACTAAATCATTACGGCTTAAGAATTATAGCGCTTTAACTTATTTGATTTTTATTAGTATTTGAGTAATAGAAGTTAAAAAGTGTTATCAAGGGTGAGAGTTCTTCCGGGTCGAACGTATCTTTCGTGGGCGTTCCGCAAGGCTCGATTCTCGACCCATTTCTAACTTACATAAATAATTTACCTTACTTTGTAGGCGATAAATATGACATAGTATTATTTGCTGTCTATACACAATAATTTTTAAAATTTAACAACTACTTGTAACACACAACGAGTTGAATAACGCAAAATCAAAATTAGTTGGTCTAACATTAATAATTCGCTTCTAAACGCCAATAAAACTAAATGTATAAAATTTAGTACACCTAATATAAAACATTTATATATCAAAGAACTTATAAATGGGGAAGAGCAGGGCCTTGTGGATACCACTGTTTTTCTTGCAATAACTCTAGATGCAAAGCTTCAATGGGACCCCATATATCCAAAGTTGTTAGCAGAATTAGCTCCGCTATATATGCTGTAACAAAATATAATATCTTACTAATATCGAAACAGCTAGAATACTTTATTTTAGTTATTTCCATAGCATAATGTCTCGTGATATTAAGCTCCGGAGACATGCGACTGATACAGAAACAATATTCGTTTTACTAAAGAGGCCTATAAGAGCTATCTGTAATCGGAATTTTAAAAAATCTCTAAGGGATAAGTTTAAAGAAGTAAATATTCTAAACTTGGCTTCTCAATATAATATTGTAATGTTTATATATAAAAACCTTAATACATTAATTATGAATAGTGATATTCATAATGTAAACACTAGGAACAGACTCAAGCTTGTGTTGCTAGTTACTAGAGTCCATAGAGTCAGTAACTCGTTCATAGGGCAATGTATATGTTTTTACAACACACACACAAAAATAGTTAAACAAAGACATTATAACAAGGTTTATTATAATATAAAGGAATATATGAATGATAAACTTCTGGGAATGAGTTGGTTGTCAGTGCGCCGGCATTACCGAGGTTCTGGCGACGGTCCGAAGGCCGAAAGTCCATCCAAATATGCCGTATCTAACACTCGTAGACATGTGACGAGGAACAGCATGTCTTGTGCGAAGATGCGCTGAACAACTAGCCTGCCCGGCGTGGCAATTGTGGGTACTTCATCCATGTCATCTTTTGTTTACGCTTTCATAGATAGTTCAAGTGTAGCGGGGGCTTGTAATGAAGAAAAACATTTTTCTGATTACTTTTATCATCTTAATTCATTTTGCTATGATAAAGTAGTGTGTAACGAATTAACAATAGCTCATGACATGTCTTGCAAGAACAGATATGCTATGTTTATGAAACGAGAATAAAAAAAACCCTTATTTAAAACATTGTATACCTTTTGCATAAACCTGTTTTCGTGGTTCAGGGGGAAACAATATTGCAACACATTTATTTTAAAAATCATACCTTGTGTTGTTTTATATTGCCATGAACATAACGAAATCAGTTATGATTCTTGAAACTCAGACCGCTGAGATTAATATTTATAATAAAAAAAAATGGGATCGTTATTCTTAAAACAATAAGCCTCCGGGTTATTAGCGGCGGCTGGTGCTGTTGCTCGATTGGGCCGGCTCGACCGGGGGGACCGGGTGCCACGGAATGCCGATGTAAAGTAGAGACATCTTGTGCTACCATCATCTCTCCCGCCCCCTAAACATCCTCAAAGGTCACAACGCAACTGCAGCCCCTCTGTTGTTGCAGATGTAATCGGTACGGAACAGTATTCATTGACCATCAGGTGGGCCGTTTGCTCTGTTGTCCCCTTTACCATAAAAAACAACAATAATGAAAAGGTTCAAATTCATGAAGTAGTTACATAACATTAATCTCAGCATAACCCTGGTTTAACCGCACTAAAGCAGCATGGCGGACTTCACATGTTTATGTTCTAAAAATGTATCCCTTCACGTATCAAGAGAATTTCTATTGTTTCAACATCATTGTATTGCTTCTCTGATATGAAGGTTGTTCCAAGTGCTAAAAAAATTAGACATTCTGCACAGATGATTCGAACCCAGTTAAGTTTCTTGCTTATTAAGTAATAAAAGCTTTACATATTTAACTTATTTGCTGCTCGCTTGCTTACAGTTGTTACTTGCTTGCTTGTTATCTGGATGTTTCGATACTTCTGCCTACACTGTAAAGGATAAAATATTGAGTATTTGAGTGCGAACGTATCTCACGGCCTCTGTCGGAGCAAATCTGGCATTCTGGCAATTACCATACTAATCTATGCAGCAGATCTATGTCCATCTAAACCGTAATACCTGGCCGGAAAGACGACAGTGAAAAATGAATATAACTCAGAACAAAAGAAAACGGTCTAAACATAACTAGATATGATATAGATAATAGAAAACACTTGTTCATATACATGATGTTCTAAAATATTGCATATTCTCAAAATATAATAGATTATTTCTAAATGGTGTTAAACCAGAACCTCATCTGGCAACGATTTTGTTTACCAAAGGCAAATAATATATTTGTCAGAAATTCTATCAGATATCCAATTCGACAGCAATATGTGAAATTTCTTTCTAATCCTGTTTACACGTAAGTCCCTTGCTGAACATCAGTAATGCATTCTGCTTTGTCTTGAACCTCGGCGGGCAAGCGAGCTGGTGTGCGCAGTGCCGGTACCCGCGCTCTGGTGACACTGCTCCCCATCACTAAACTGTGGAATTTTTGTTTGGCAAATTCAGATGAGACTTCCGCCATCTTTCGGTCGCCACCGCCGCGTATGTTAGCTAGCCGAATGCTTCACGTGGAGGTCGGTAGTCGGAGAAGAAGATAGTATATTTATTTACACGACAAAATAACTACCCTATATTTGCAAGGCTACCATAGGTAGTAATATTTGTATTCATAACTTCTTTCACATATAAGAACTATTTTTCGCCTAGCAAATCATCATTATCACTGTTCATAATTCTCAGGCCCCCAAGTTAGAAGGATTTCGGGTCCGTCATTTATAGAACGAACATAGAGTTATATATAGAACGCGAGAATTCATAGCGACTGGCTTTTGAAATCACAGGACGACATCAGGATACACCCCGCCGACAGGCGACAAACTCTTTCGGGAAACCAAAGAGTTGAGCGTTTTATATAGCGAGTAGATAAGCTTAAAAGCTGCCAATGATCCAACCACGTGCTCCAAGGATGCACCAAAAAATAGTTTAGCATTTCCGAAAAAATACAACCTGTTTGTTAAGGAATTAAATAAATTTCCCTGTGTTATGAGAACAGAAATCTTTTCATTAGTAATAATCTATTGTCATCGGATTTCAAAGAGCGTTTAATAATAACCTTATGCATTCCTCGTAACTCATAACCGTTTATAACCTTGCACATGCGACGTTATCTAACAGTTTGAACTTTGATCCGGCAGTGCAAGGGCGCTTTAAAATGCGTTCCTTATTTAAAAATTACATATTGTTTTCGTTTTACGCTATGTCTCTGGCCAGTTACAAGGAGCAGTATCGAGGTTGTAATTGTCACTAGCTACTAATCTAAGCTATTGTAAATCATACATAAAAAGGACATTATCGGCACTTGTCAACTGCGCAGGAGATACTATAGTGCCGTCAATGTACGCGAACACAGAGGCACTCACTCGCCTTTACCTTCCCATATCCTATGCAACGCTTATGCGATAGGAACGGAGGAAGGGTTAATGAAGTGTCAGAGACACAGGTCACACGACGCAAGCAGACCTAAAAACCAATAATTTTTGTTTCTCACCAACAGTGGTATCAGCTGGGATTCGAATCCAAGACACACGGCTCGGCAGTCAGGTACGTTAACCACTACGCCACGCGATCGTCAGACTTTCAATAGGCCGATGCAGAATAAGAACGGAGCACCAATTTGAAAAACATTGAATATCACACATTGCATGGACGTGCGAGTATCTAAAATTATTTTCACTAACAATTATTCGTGTGGTAGCGGCGTTAGAAGCTGCCCTTTCCCCTTACCTAGCCCTGGGAAACCCTTACAAACTCCGGAACAAACCCGGCGACACAGCTCGTCACTGGTGTTGTAGCTCCAGGAGAGGCGAACACGCTTATCCCGCCGTATTGAAATCTATAATCTCTGCTCACGTGAACGCTTATTTACAGTAAATATTATATTTCAGTGCCACATGCGTTCGCGCCTAATTGGGAGTCGTACATTTTCAATGACAAGGAGTTCTTAATACAGAATCTGCACGTAAACTGGGAGAACGCGAAGATATTGTGCCGGTAAGTCGAAAGCTCGTAACGATCCCTAACGTTAACTCGGAAACTTCGTACATAGCGAAGGAATACTGAGCTCCACCAACACAGGTGATGGTACCCAACATAGAGAGTACCCACTCCACCACAGTGCATTTCTTTCGGATTTTTAGCACACAATGAAACCACTTTGTGAAATTAGCTGTCGCCAGCGGTAATTCCTTAACGTTAGCCAGGGTCGGACTAAGGAAACCATCATAAAATGATCCTCTTCCTTTCTCAAAGACCGGCAACACATCCGCAGCTTCTCTGGTGATGCAAATGTTTGTGGGCATCGGTGATCACTTACCATCACTGGGTGAACCGCTTCCTCGTTTACCCCCTCTTTTATATATATAAAAAGAGCGAGTTGGACCTCGCTCCTTAAGAAAGTAAATTCAACTTCGAAATATGGCTAGGTGAAAAACAATTTTTAAATAAAGAAAATGCTTTCGCTTACTTATAACGAGCTAAATTTTTAACTGAACCTACCTTCATATTTCTTTCATCTCTAGTTTAGCTATTAAACGTCCAGCATCAATTCAATATTACAATTTGTCACGAGTCCACTAGTGAACTTATGCTCCCCCAAAGATTGCTACAAAGCACGGTCTTGAGCCATCTGCATACATCACTAATGAAACACTATGCAAGTTGTCACTCCATCTAGTGGCGGCCGTCCTACTTTAGTTTTCCACTCAAGAATCTTTATTCGCCTATGGTATGGTAGACAGTTATGTGAGTTACTGGTAGTCATGTTACATATGAAACTTAATAACTGATATTTCTGCGCTGGTGATGAGCATCAGATGAGCGGCTCACTCAAGACCCCTATTTTCATTATAAAAGATTCAACAAATGCAGCCGTCGACTAATTGTTGCCTGATACTTGTATGTTGCAGAGGTCACCATAACGGAAACTTGGCTATATTAGATACAAAAGAAAAATCGGAATTCTTGGCAGAGGCGCTATCAGAATCGCAATTAGGCAAGTTTAATATATCTTCGTTGTCGTTAATATATAACCTTTCACACATTTTTATTAACTATATCAAGGTAAAGATTTTAGTATAGGATTTTTTTTTCTATTGAATTTGGTTTACAAACGAGATAACAGTCACAGTGGTAAAAACAGAACTTGCGCTCGGGTACAGCACCCGGTACAGTACCTCTTGCACCTTAGGTATCTGGAAGATAGGGAATTCAAAAGATAGAACAACATACCGAGTTCACTAGAGGATTGTACTTTCCCTACAGAACTAGAATCCGTCTGGGTCGGAGCTAGAAGGGATTTCAGCGAAGATCCTGAAGGATATCGATGGAGTAAAGGTGTGGAACTAAGACGAACCGCTGCTGACATCCTAACGAGTGAAAAGGATGAGATAGCCGTTAAACATTACCCCCTGGTAAGAATCTCTTGATATTGATTATTGATAATTAAGTAAACTATCTATCTAAACAAACAAAAAAAAACAAAAAAATAATAAATTTTCGATTTTTAAAATAACTACCTTTTTATAAGTTGTTTGCAGTATGTCAAAAAGAAAAACCGTTTTTTTTACTGTCTTTTGTCTGGGCTAATATTAGAAACGGTCTAACCAAATTTGTAGAAAATTTAAAGTGAAAGATTAAAGGTTTCTGTGCGCACTAAATTCCGTAGATTGCTAGTTAATTATGAAACTAATGCATATGTTATCAGTGGCTGAATCGAACCCACGTGCCGGTACCGGAAGGAGGCGCCGACTGCGTAGCTTTGGAGAGAGTTCAGCACGACAAGCCGGTATTCTTGGACTTGCCGTGCCTTATCGATAGACCGTTTGTCTGTGAGCGAGGCGAGTATTTCAGATATTAGATTAATATATCTTCTCAGTCCAAGTAGACCTCCAAAAGATTGCTACAAATCCATCTGGACCCATCTACTTCTCGCAACACTATGCAAGGACAAGGGGGATCGTCCTACACTCCTTTTGTCTGTCCTTTTTTCACCGACAGATATCAATTCTATGAGCTTCGTGGCTATTAGCCCATTCCCACTTCAGCTTGCTAATACTGATCCTTAAAAGTTCGTTTCAGTATAAAATTTCATCATCATCATTACAGCCTGTCAGAAGTCCACTGAACATCATCCAACCTTCCCTATAGATAGCATACACCGACTTCCCACAACATTGTGTAGATCGTCGCTCCATTTTGTGGAGATTGTCTAATATCATCTACACTACATTTGACGATATTCAAGGACAACATTTACGGACATTTAGTATCAAAACGGCTGTTATCTTATGATAAAACTAGTGATAAGATATTAACAGTCGGTTAATTTGTCCGTGTGTGGTGGCGGCGAAAGCAAATCAGACACTTCCTCTGATCCCATTAGTGTCGGAAGAGTCGAATTAGGTGGAAACTCTCGAGGCCACAGATGGCGGATTAATCCGTATAAGTCCAGTACTTCGATCGCCAACTACACCCTGTGACAGAGGCCTATGTCCAGCAGTGGACTATTAACAGGCTGTTAAAGTTAAGGAAATGCGTATTTATGTTTATTAATTTCGTTTGAAGTCTGTTGTAAATTTTTACTCCCGTACTAAACTACAATTAAAATCACTTAAAATGTTTGCGGTGACGGCTTTGGGTACCAAATGGTAACTCACGTACTATGAAATCAAAATAACGACACTAGCATTAAATATTGGTTTATTAGCCTCCAGCCAACATCTCAAGTACGTAAGATGGAATATATGCCATCCCTTTCCTCAATTGCTAACCACACGTGCACGAAATTCACCTAGCTAGCCAAGAATCTTGCAACATTAGTGCGCGGGTATCAAAACTGCGCTCACTACTCCGCTCCAGCTTCGTGAGTATCTTTCAACAAACGCACGCCGGCTTATGGTAAATTACTGCAGCCTATGAACACTAGCAAAGGTCCTCAATCGGAGAAGGTCACGGATACGTTGTTATCCCCGAGAACTAAGATAGAACGGCCCTCAGTCACAGTCCGTAATTATACTGGCTCTCTACACCTTTTAAACTAGAACACAACAGTTGCACTTTTGTTCTGTGACAGAAATGGATAGGTTTTTTTTAAAAGTGGTAGAGCCAAGCGGCGGCTTTTGCTGCTGCTTGAATGGGCCGACGCGACCGGGTTGGTACCACGCTTCGCTGAGTACCGGCGTGAAGTAGAGGCATTCTATGCTTGTGCGTTTCGTGAGTGAGGTATCCGGAGGCGCACTCCCTCTCTATTCGCCCTCCTCATCCTCCATTCCATCTCCCGAATATCCATAAAGGCCGGCAATGCACCTGTAGCACCTCTGATGTTGCAGATGTATGTGGGCGACGGTAATCACTTACCATCAGGTGATGGTGCGCTTGCTTGTTTGCCGCCTATCCCATAAAAAAAATAGTAGTGTGGTACCCAGTCATACGACTCCTTGGCAGAGAAGGAGTCAACCACCAACATTAATAGTAAGCAGCCACTGCAAGGTCTACTTGGAGATAGGAAACTGCCCTTTAGTCGTGTACACTGAACACTGTCATGTAATGAACAAGTTGCATTTTCTATTTTAACAGATGCTCAAACTGAAGTTGCTGTGCAGGAACTGAAGACAGTCCGTTGCAGGACAGGGTTATACCACTTATACGATGGACGACTGAATTGGCATCAGGCGGCTGCATATTGCGTCATAAAAAAAATGAAGTTAGTAAACAAATTTTAAGCGTGGTAGAGCCAAGCGGCAGCTTTAGCTGCTGCTCGAATCGGCCAGCACGACCGGATTGATACCACGGCCTCGCAGAATACCGGCGTGAAGTAGAGGCATTTTGTGCTTCTGCGTTTCGTTCGGTGAGTGAGGTAACCGGAGGCCCACATCCCCTCCCTATTCCTCTCCTCTTCCCTCCCATCTCCCAAATATCCTTAAAGACCGGCAACGCACCTGCAGCATCTATGGTGTTGCAGATGTATGTGGGCCACGAGAATCACTTACCATCATGTGAACCGCTTGCACGTTTGCCGTCTTTTCCATAAAAAAAAAAATATATTTACTTATTAATTTTCTTTGTTATCGTTGTCAGCGACATTTTATGTTTCGTCATCTAACCGGTTCTCTTATTGGCTATAGTGATCATCATGATCATCATCATTATCTGCATCGTCATTTAATACCTATGTATTTAAGATATAAATAAATTTATTACATTGCGAATGCAAACAATTACAAATACATGATGATAATTTGAAGTGCAGACCTTTAAGGTCGTCCTGGTGGAAAAGGGATTATACTGACAAGGCCCTGTAATTGATCACCATTAAAATTATACTGGTTCTCTTCCAGTGTTAACCCATTATTTGAAGCTCCCGGGTTGAAGTTCTGGGAGCTCTGGTATTTTACTCTGTCGTGATTCTAGAATGATCTGTTTCATCTTACTTAACATTACAATTGTAAAACGTTGTGTTTTCCGTTCTGTCACGCATCAAAAGACTAAATGAAATTTAGCAGATATTTAGATTATTCTATGGAAAAAGGATGCTGAATAGTTTTATGCTCAATACTGTAATATAAGTATATTGTGAACCGCAATTTTGTTCTTTTGGGACCCAATTTGTGAACACGCAGGCGAATCCGCGGACATCCCGCAAGCATATTGATTAATAGATGAAATTATTAACATTTACAGTTTAGCGAACATCGGTACGATGAGATGTTTGAGGAAATTAGGACTCTCCATGTTGAAATCGAGACCAAGTAAGTTGAGTTTTGTTATGTAACGAGCCTTTTATACTGTAAGACTTCCAAAAAGTATTGAGGCTTTTAACACATGCGTATCTACTCGGCACTTAGAAGTAATCCCTGATGACTGTCCCCCTGCTGGGTACTTCACACGTTTAAATCAGTAAAGGATCTGAGGACAACTGAAATACATGAGATCAGAAATAGTTATGCGGTAATACCTGTAAAGTTAAAAAAATATTCTTTTTTTTTTTGAACGTTGACCGTTGCTTATATTTTTAAAGGCATCGAGAGCGCTTGGGTGGGCGCCAAAGGCTCGCTCGGACATTGGGCTTGGATTGATTCGGGCATGAGCATCTTCCAAGCATCTGCATACATAGACATGCAACCAGATGCGTGGCCGCCGATGAGGTAATTTCAAGTTTAATTTACGTTCATGATCAGGTCGTTCGTAGGGCAAGTGGTTAAGTCTAGAGGTGTTGCCCCAGTGATAGCACACCGGTTTGAGTAATTTATTTCTCGTTCTTCATTAGGCTATTAGAGAAGATTTGTCTTAAATTCTACTGTTGTTAGGCGACTTGCCGATCGCAGTACTAGATATTTAGCACCTTAAACGTTTACATATTATTTTCCTTTGCCAGACGAGATGACAACTTGGTAATCTAAGTAATGGAAGAGTTAGTTTTGGAAACTGGATTATCCGCTGTCATGAGATAACTCACTTTATTTCAGAGACCGGTCCACGGTGAAGCAGAGCGGTTGCCTGCAACTAGACAGACATACAACCCGATCACCCGTCTTTTTGGAAGGACGCTGTGAAAGAAAAATGCAGTTCATTTGCTACCAAGGTGTGTTTTATTGCCATGTTTATACAAGTACAATATGTAAGCCAGTTTCTTGTTTACCATAAACAATGCATAAACGTTTCTGAATTATGTTATTTCTCTGCAGGGTTGTGTATTTATTCTAGGACTGCAACTAAACTGGTACCTAAGGGAGATCATTATATAGGCTGCAAGTCCACTGTTGAACATAGGTTACCACAAAGTACAGTCCTGAACCACTTGCATTCATCGACTTCCCGCAACACTATGCAAGTCGTCACTACATCTTGTGGTGGGTCGTTTTACACTGTATTTACCTGTACGAGGTTGTCACTCGAGAACGATTCTTCCCCAACAGTTCTCAGATCTATAAATAATGTGATCGGCGCTTTGCCACTACAACATGCTCATCGTTACGGCTGTCGGTTATGCTGTGAGGATATCCGCATTAGAGATTCTATCACGAAGAGAAACATAGAGTATAGCCCTTTCCTTAGACGGATATGCCAACATTTACGCTTCAAACGAGTACCTGGCGGCCCATTCATCCAAAACTGCCAAATTGAAATTCAAGAATCTACCTAGTGTTGTGGATCGTAGCGTGCGAGGGTAATGGCACTGAGAAGGGGCAAATCTTCCACTTAATTGCTTGCCATGCTTTTTTTTTTAAAGTTATATATTTTATCCAGCAGTGGAGAGAGATTATGACAAAAACTAACTAAATTATTGTTGTTCTATTTCCAGGCGTAACTGGCATGAGAAGAACAATACCAATACCTAGCGACGAAAATTATTACTACATCTTAGTACGTCAACAATACTATTGGCAGCACGCATACGAAAATTGCATAAAAATTAATGGTACCCTTGCCAGTATCGACAACCATGACATTTTAATTCAACTGCTGCTTGTAATGGGTGAAAATAAAGACGAGCGTAAGTAATCGAATCACATATTGTGGGTACTCCTGGCCACCGACAGATGGCGGTGTTCTTTGAGTGAAAAGCGACAAATCAAATCTGAATTTCTTAGGTCAAATAAAGATTTTTCATTTCATTTCATTTATAAATATAAGTCTAAATTATTCAGACAAATGAAGGGCAGTAGTGTCTGATACTGCGATCACCAACCCACTGCCAAGCGTGGCCAATGGGGGAAGCCTATATCCATTGTCTAGTGAGATCTAAATAATGGCTAGTAAAGAAAATTAAAAAGTAACTACCCACATGGACATCGAGCATACTAAGTGAAGTCCTTTACAATTTACGCCTTCCTTTAATACAAATTAATTCACAACACAGCCTGACAAAAGTCCACTGTTGTTTTCCTTGTTGATCCTTCCCCAAAGCAGTTCTGAGCTACCTGCACACTGCAGATCGTCACTTCATCTAATAAATAAGCAATGATTTGAATTAATGATTCCATACATTAGTTCAGTAGCCCTCAACATATGAATTCAATAGAAATTTTATTGTTCCTACACCTTATGACTTAAATCAATAGTAAAAATTTTCAATAATATGTAAAACAAGTTTATTAACTTAATATTCTTGAAGCAAGATATTCGTGCAGCATAATATTCGTGCAGCATAATATTCGTCCAGCATAATATTCGCGAAGCATAATATTCTTGATAAAATAAAAATTCCAGCGGTTGAACACATCTGGATCGCCGGTCGTCTAAACATGACGAAGGACAGCAACTCGGAGCTTGTGACGTACGCCTGGCAGAATCCAACCAACGGAAAAAGAATTCCGGATCCAAAGAGTGAAAGCGATTCTATTTATGGATTGTATGTAAGTGTAATTATGTCAAAAGCTTACACCGTTTCTATTAGAGTCATACTTCATTTACATTCTTGCAATGACCGCGTGGCTTCGAAGTTAGCGTGCCTGACTACTGAGCCAGCCAGCTGAGTCCAGGAGTCCAATCTAAGCAATCGCATATGAAATAAAGCGAGCATAGCATGGTCTCTATTTAATATTTTAAGGAAAATATTAAATTACGACTGAAACAAAGAACTAAATTTCAAAGAATTAAATACCTTTGTACCCTGTAACCTCCTCCAAATATCGGAGCCATGATACATGATGTTAATTGATCTTGAAGAGTACTGGGTACATTTTGGATGTTTTTGTGACTATGGTATTCAAAATTTCACAAATTCCAGATGCCACCTTGGCTAGATGAAGAATTCTCAATGGATAACCCCTGTTTGAATCTTGACCGTCAGGATCATTTAAATGGTTTGGTGTATGGGATGTCCTGCGACACTCCGCAGTACTCAATATGCATGATAGGTAAGAATTATAATTTTTAATTTTCATTATGCGGGTAGGTAGGTCCAAATAAATGCCCTGTGGTTAAGATAATTTATGGTCACAGAGAGAAACAAGAGTAATACGAAAACAGATACATTTCTCTTACTTTGCATGTAAAAAAATTTATTTTTTATTTTTTTAACTGGTTAGTTTTTGATGTTCATAATACCTTGAAACAAACCTCTAATCATAAGTTTTTTGTTACAGAAAAATCCACTCCAAAACCCACGACTGCAGAAAATTTACTTGAAGGAAGTTACACATCATGATGGAGCTAGCTGCTATCACCTGTCTTTTATTATAATATGATAATTGTAGCAACATGTATAGTATAAGTTATAGATATAAAATAATAAATGACTATTTTTCATAATATTATATTTGTGGCTATCTTCTTTTAAATGTAAACAATGCAGAGTTAATTTAATTTGCATTACTTCATTTTATTGAACACACTTCAAAAATGGAGGCACACCTTTAATAATAATGTTACATTCTAATAAATATCGTAAATTTATTCTACTATTATACATCAGCTTGCCTAAGTAGGTACCAGTGCCAGTTAAAAAAAAATAATGCCATCCCTTTTTTCATTTTGAATGGCAACTCAAGGGCAAGTTAGTTTTAATTACTAGACAAACAAGTACAAGTGCAATCTAGTTACAACTTCATTCCAAAGATTGGGTATGCATTTCATCAGTTATGGATAGTTGTGGCATACATGCTATTAACACAAAATTTTTTTTTGTAACTTAAAAATGTTACCATTTTCAAAAATAGAATAGGCAGACATTACCTTTGAATACACTCTGCTAAACACAATACAGTTATGACCCAAAGCAAAGTTTATGGTGAAGCAACAACTATCATAGTCGTCGAGGGTGACAAGGCATCTATCACCTCCTTCAATTGAAGTTGTTTGCAGGAGTCGATGGGCTGCAGTAACCACTTACCATTACCATCAGGTGGGCTGTTAGATTGTTGGGCACACACATTGCAATAAAACAAAAATCCCTAATTTCTATTCTAATGAACTTTGTAGTAACTGTTTTGTTATTAATTGTTAATTGTAAAAGTGTCATATGTAGATTCAGATTTATGTAGTTGACCAAAGTCAACTTGTTTGTTAAGTTAATATGACAACCTCAACTAAAATTCTTACTTTTTATGACACAGATATAGATGTTGGATATGTGTATATTCCTTAAGTACTTAATTAAATTAATTAAGATCATCTTGTCTGCAAATGCATGAGGTCGCAGTTTTTGAGCTCATCACTGGCAAAGTTTGCATATTAGACATAGAATGTTACACTATGACAACATAGCATTCCTACAGTATAATTTTATGACAAATGATAATATTTGAAATACACATTTTTACCCAACAGGACACAGAACTTAAATATCTACTTATAACAGCTCTCTTTTCACTTCATTGTATTTATTTCCATCCATTCAGTATTCACTTTACACAGTTGTTTACAATTTTCATTCATAGCCACTAAGTTTTTTCTAAATGTACGGAGATGTTCTAAATATGCGCGAAGGCTTGCATTCATAGCACGAACAGACTCCACTTCCTGGATTAAACTGTCGGACACTTTCTGCAATTTAAAATTTACGCAAAGATTTAAAACATTACAATCATAAATATCGTAAGTTATACTTATTTTGATACAACTTTTAAAGTCTAAGCCCACCTCGCGCTTGGAAGATGTAACTGAGACACTGGACATAGTTATGTTTAAGTGTACCCTTTTTCTGAGAATATTAAGTCTTTAAATGTTGACGACAAATTAATTAAACAGATGTTATATATAAATATCTATTAATTACTTTGATTTCTTCGATAACGACATTATTTTTGAAATGAGCGATATTTTTTCTAGGGTTCAGAGCCTTATTTAGGCAATAGTTTCTATACATTTGCCTAAAAGAGTATATAACCAAAAATGAATTAAAGTTTTTATATATTTGTATTTATTTACTTTCCTCTAAAACACAAATATTTAGTATATACCGATATTTAGACAAGTTTAACATAGCTAGTTTATTGTTTTTCTTTCATGTACTTAAAAAGGTACATAAGGAAGTACCTTAGAAGGCAATGCCCGCCCCTTAACGTATGTAGTGTACTCGTAATTTACTGTATTAAGGCCGCATAAGAAAATGTGTAAATCTAGTTCATTATAGAGTTCTCAAGCTGCTAAGAGTTATGTTTATTATGAAATAAAATAATAATAATGAATTGGGTTGTTTAAGATTTTTTTAAATAAAAATGATACATTGCTGGAACAAATCCTCAACGATAACGGACTCCCCTGATCTCCAGAAGCGCTCCAGGGACCCGCGGCGGATCTGGTATTAATCGTCGCCTACAACATTACAGCTACAGAGGACGGTTACGGAGAGCGACGCATCATATCACTCCCAACCCTCCTCAACCCCGTGGCTGTGCTTCAGTCGCATCAGTGGTACGGTAGCAGCGATGTGGTAATTTTTTGAAAGAAAAACGATACTTGGATAAAATAGAATGTTTAGAAATTGTTTGAGTAAGAGGACGAGTTTAGAGGAGGAGTTAACAAGAAATAGTGTGAATGGGGTTCTTCACTCTATTGTGGGAAGTCTGAATATGTCATAAAAAGATGGTCTGGCAATTTAGAATGATGTGTTAATCTTAATTTATGGAAACAAAAGTAAGTAGAAATAGGTATTTATCTGTGACTTTGAATTAACCCTATTATTTCGGAAACTAGGAAATAAGACAACACCTAGTAAAAAGTAGCTTGTAATGATCAGAATTCGGAAGGAATGCTTGTGTGGCTTTGACACGTGGAAATAATATGTGGCGACACCGATTTCACTACATGTGAAGCTCAAGAAAGGCAGATATTCATTTAGGAAAATCATTTTTGAGACATGTTCGCTATGTCAGGCATACCCGACTTGGCGGTTAGCTTCCCTTTACCTTCACACCTTCATGTAAAATTTATTCTGGGACTAGCATATATGTGTAGAAGTATGAAAATGCGAGAGATAGGTGTGTCCCAGGATCGTGTGAAATATAAGTTTGTAGTCTCTGTCTACCTCTAAAAAAATTAAAAACAGCGCTCAAATCGTTCTCTAAATATATATCGCAAAGCAAAATTATATGTATAATATTATTTAAAAAACATTGAAAAGATATCACACAGACATTTGAAAAAATATAACATAATCAAAAGCATTTAGTAACAACAATCTATCAAAAAAAAATTAATAAATCTTGGTAAAATCTATACAGGTCCAACTTAAATCTTAAAAAAATGTGATATCCCCAATACACATTAAAACATCGCGGCAGACTTGCCGGATCCATAGACCCTCTCAAAAATGAGAAGAGCCGTTTGCCCATAGTGCAACTATTCATTTATAAGTTGCTATAACTACTGTTATACCTTTGTGTGTCATAACATCAGAACTTCAGTTGTTTCAACATTTAAATACTTTATTACAACTTTTTGTACCAAAATTTGTCCTTAAAATTGATATTAGAGCATGTTTAAATTTTTCCACTGCATCGCCGGCGGTTAATGAAAACTTGTGAATAAAGAAAATATTTATTTAGAGAACATATGAATTCCGCCAATCCGCACTGGAGCAGGAAGGCGAACAATTCGGCGGTCCAGTTACTCTCAAAAACATTTGAGAGGCGGCTTTGCCTTTATAATCAATGTCTTTAGTAGTATTACCAAAACTGTGCCCCAACTAAAAACAATAAAATTTTATTAAAACTGCCGTTTATTACACTGCTGTCTACTCCTCTGGCTGATAGATATAAAATTCGTTGTACGTTCGAATGGATTTTACTAAAAAGTAATAGCATGGATTTTGAAAAAAACTAAAATCGTACTTTGATGCTTTCCAGGCGAATATGAATTATGTTTTATCCGTCATAATATTAAACATGTACTATAGCACTAGCTGATTCCTGTCGCGCTTTACTGCTCTTTTTGGTATAAAGCTCTTCTTTTTGCTTTACAGTTGCTATTTCTTTTAGTTCTGAGTTTAATTTTTTTTTTTCAACGTTTCTACTAATGTTCGAACATTACCCACCAAATTAACCGAGAGGTTTGTGAATTTATAATGGACAAACAAAGGACAATCATTCTCATAAAGATACAGTATTGTAAAAAATAAATGCGTGTCATATTACTACTAAGATTTTGAGATTTAAAATTTAAATCGACCTTATTGACTTTTCTGTGCACTTTCAGAACGCATGCGCAAAATGTGAAGCGCCATCTTTAGACGAACTAAATGAACTAAAAAAGAGAGTCCGCCGCCATTTTGACATTTGTTTAGCTTTGTGTACTGCAATGAAAACCATCATGTAATTAAATACCATTCATATGCAAGATTAATTAAGATTTTAGTAAGTTTTACTGCGATGGTATTCATTAGTAATGTTAAAGATATACACAGGTCTCTTCACTGATTACAGTCACATAAATCAATAATGTACCAGTGCCGCTAGTGTATTTTCGCGATTGAATTGAAGTTATTTTTGTTTTACTTCTCTAAAATTTCTATTGTTTGTGGAAATAATATTTCTGTAGCATTCCTTACAAATAATTATCAAAACACGGCGCATAGTTGCTATGAAAAGTGCAGTGAAAAAAGGCGCGAAGATTTTTGCCGCGCCGTTTTTTAGAAGTGAAATAAATCCATTTTGGGTTTAGGAAACTGTAGGTAGATACTGTAACATAAAACTCTGCTGCACACTGGTTCCAAACGCTGTTATGTTAAATTATCATCAGATCCCAGTGTCAATATTTGGGTCACAATACTTTTTAATGAGAGAGAGTTCAGGTACGTAATATTTAGGAATACTTTGTCGTGTATGTAACTTAACATATTTCATTATATTTTATTTCGCTGTATATTTTCATTTGGGCATTTTCAGGTTAAGTTATCTACTTAACCTGCGATGCGGCTAAGAAGTCGACAAAGGGAGCGACCGCTCCCAAATATAAAGAAACCTAAAAGTGCAAAATCACGTAAATTTAAGGATAAATCAAATTGGGGAAATGTTTTAAGACGTACGGCGGCTAGAAATGCTTCAGTCCAACTTGATTCAACATTGCTTTCTATAGCACATCCCAAAAGAAATTTGAAAGGTAAACCAGTTAGAATTAAATCTGCAATGATGGAGAGGCAAGTGCTAAACAAGAAGCAAAAACACAAAGATGATACATGCACAAAGAAACCAATCTTTCAAACCGTGGTCCGAAATTGTATCAAAGACAACATTACATCATCAATGTTATTGAAAACAGCTAAAACAACTCAAAATGATAAAGTTTCAACAACATCTAAAATTAGAGGTAATGATGTACGGACAACAAAAAGTGTTCAGCTTCGTCACAGTTCACTCAACAGAGAACTTCCTAGGTCAGATGTGTCTGCATCCATAAGCTCGCCACGTAAAACTCGACGAATTGATAAAGGAGACAAATCTGCATCGTTAAACAGCTCCCCAATACGTAAAGTTCGGCAGTTAGGCATACCATCTCAAAAGGTAAACAAAGTAGGAGTTAGTTCAACAAAAGAAAGCCCTAAAAAGAAATGCAAGCCCAAGGAGCCTTTTGTTTCAGAACAAAATAGTTGGAATACAGTGGATGATGACATAACAATGTATGAACCTCATACAACAACTACTGATTTAGTTAAAAATTATGATACCGATTCAGAGACGCAAGTAGAGTCTTCCGTACTATGTCTCCCAAATGACTGCTTAAATGATTTCATGGCTATTGCTGAATGTGCTAGGTTAATCAATGAGAGATTACCCAATGATGATGAAGATATTAACTTCCTTGCTGATAAAGCGGCCAGAGTTATGACAACAGCTAAGGAAGAGGATGTCAAACAGTCTCGGAAGAATTCTATTGATAAGAGATTAAAAAGAAGGAAATCTAGTAATGATTTGGAAATGTATCAGCCAACATCCACTACTGATGATTTGGATGTATGCTCAGATTTTTTGGCAACAGGCGAAAAGTATGTTCAGGTATGTATTTTCCCTTAATTAATACAAAGAACCTGAAGTTTTATATTTAATATTGTAGAAATCATAATTAAATTAAACAAAAAATATTAGCCTTTAAAAATGCATGTTAAAAAATGTTATGTCTTCATGTAATCTTTTTCGCTTTTAGATCTGGTTTAAATTTGTATTGATTTTATTAAAAACTACCACTTCATTATGTTTTCACATTATTTTCTCAGCCGGACTTTGTGACAATGTTGGAGCAAGATGGTTATGTTCGCAACTCTGAATGTGAAATATCGTCTACCTGTGCAGATGCTCAGGGTACTGCTATAGAGAGTCTGGAAGCACTGTCAGCACGGAGTCCAAGTACAGGCTTTTTAGCTGAGATTAGTCAAAGCCTAGTGGCAGAGGCTGCTGGCTGGGTAAGCAAATAATAAAATAATTTTGTCTTACATTTCATAATTCATAAATTTTAAGACATTATATGTTAAAGACGTGAAAGAATATTTTTTTTTGGTGTGAACAAATGTTTTATTTGGAGTTATGGCATAGTGGCCAAACATCAACATAAGTGATATACCATTCACTAATTCTTGATGGAATGAAACCATAGATTTATTATATACAAACATATAGTTTGACAATTGAATGATGAGGGACAACACCAAAAACTAAAGACTGCAGTGTGCATGTAATGTTCATTTGAGCAAATCTAATGAGAGGTGCATGGTGGAGCACTCACTAAACTTTAATATTGAGTTTTTCTGTTTTTCTTCAATTATAATTTATTTATTATACAAATATTTTATGCTTACTAATGAGATTTTCATCTAATAATAAAATAAATATTGATTATTAGTTTTAATATTGAGTATATATTTATACACCTGAATGTCAAATATATTTAAAAGGTGTCTATAGGTCATTTGTTTACTAATTTACGATTTCGAAACATATTTAATGATGATATCTAAACAGTATTTAAATCCAACAGTGATATTGTCCATAACAGTGAAATCTGAAACATTACAGAGTTTATATTCTTAAAGAACATTTACACACCTTATGTTTTAGATCTTATCTTATTATTGTATTCATATGAACACATGCTTTAAGCAGGCAGTTGCATAGACAAAAAATGAGTTATGCATAGGCGTAACCTGGAATATTTTTTCCTGTTATGTACCATGTGAAAGTTTGCTTGGTTCAAATATATTGTTTATGAAATTTTCAATTAGCCTCAAGTTGTCCCTTTATAGCTTTACAAAAGTCGATAGCCAAGCAACAGCATACCTTTGCGAAATTTACAAATTAGGTGCAATATAATAATAAAAAATAAAGTGTAATTTTCTCTATATACTCTATCTTTACAGAGTGCCTCCGACATAGTGCCAGATGATTCCAGTATGGTTTGCCATGATGAACAAAATCCTAATATTGAGGAGGTGAGTCACTTTCCATTTCTTTTAATTCTGGAAGAATAAGGGAAATAATACAATTATGTAATTAAATTATATAAAAGAATATAATCTGCTGCGACTGTTCTCCTAGTGGTGTCATAAATTTCAATCATTTGTGAAAAATTATCAATGTTGGAGAAAAGTTGAAGAAATTACGAAATTTACTTCTGGTGGCATTAAATTCGGAATTTAGAACAGTTCCTTTTTACATATAATATTATGTTATTATGCAGGAAGAAGGTTTGGATGTAATCTCGTCATGTAGCAACCGTGTTGATTGTGAGCAAATATCATCTTGGGATGCTTTCGATCCTTATCTCTTCATTAAACAGGTAATTAAATCAGGCATATAACTTAATTATTAACATTAACAACTACCATACACCTACATACTACATCACATAATAATTAGGTTGGAACAGGTTCTAGTGAGCTGGAAACAGTTTATTCTCGATACTCCCTCCCACTTATTGTTGTTTTCTTGTTGTGTAACATATAAAATAGAGAATTTTAATTTAAAAAATACTTATTCATGTTCTCCAAAAAAAAAAAGTTTCTGAAGCCAAGAGATATATTAATACAGATTGTTGTTATATAAGTTATATATTTAAAAAGAAATTTATAAAAAAAAATTAAGACTTACTTCACAGGACTTACATTCAAAATACATTCGATTTGAATTGAATTGATTTTTTTAATACTAATCTTTAAGTTTTACTACAGTAATTTTTTAAGGTTTAAAATAAAAATATTTCTTTGTTACACTTATTTTTTAACAATAGGCACTGGCTTCTTATTCTTGAAGCAGACCGTTTACATTACACAATCAAAAATGTTTTAACTGCAGCCATGGAAGCAAGCCCAAAGGTACAGTTGCATAAAAATGAGCCAGTATACATATACATCCTGTATTATCTAGGAGGGGTCACAAGGGTACAGTTGCATAAAAAAGTGCCAGTATACATATACAACCCGTACGGATCTACATACGCCATTAGCAAACTCGAACACTTACAACATTGACACTGTACAAGCTTATAACACTAGGAACGTTCATTTTAAAAACAATTTACTTCATTGTCAACAGTTGCCGCCCTTAGAAAGCGTCTCTACGCGTGCGCTACGAGCACGCTATCCTGCTCTTCCATTGAAAACTCGAACCAGTCCCGACTTCAGTCTAGTATGTATTTTTTTTATACTTGTTCTATTTTGAAATACTCTGTTCCAGCTTAAATATGCCAAAACCTGCATCGTCGTTGTTAAAGCAGTTCTATCCCATATCAGAGACAAGAGACATGAACGACATACTTATAAAGTAGCAGCCTGTAAGTGCGCACTGCTGTGTTATTTATTAAGCTGGGTACATATTTTCATTAGTATATTTGGGTTTAGTCAATTATCCCATAGTTTAAAACATTTTCTTAGAATAATATTTACTTAACCTCGTATTTCCTTTCCAGGTGTTGGATCTTGACGAGACCTTGGTACATTGCTCCCTACAAGAACTGCCCGATGCAAGTTTCCATTTCCCAGTGCTCTTCCAGGACTGCAGATATACTGTAAGCATACACTCTGATTCCACTAGTCATTTATTACTCATAAATCAAATATGTTTATTAGACGACGACGTTTGGGAGACGAATACTTCATCTATTCGAATAAACTAGAAAATAAGTACACATAGGCACACACAAACTCTCATACACACATCAGTCAGTTCTTACTTTGTGTGTTGTTTTCACTATTTACTTGTTCATTTGATGAACAATATTATTGAATAAATAAAACACGGGCAATCGCAAGACTGCTTGTATTGCGTTTGCCAACTTTATCTGCCTCTGGCTCACACTGCTAGCAAACAAAACAGAGTCCGGCGATTGCACGAGTGCCGAATATCCATCTTAACTTGCCGAACCGAACGAGAGGGCGAGAGAGTGAGAGAGCGAGAGAGATAGAGAGCGAGAGAGAACACATTTTTCGGGATCTACAGTATCCCACTCTTTTTTTCACAGGTGTTCGTTCGCACTCGGCCGCACTTCGCGGAGTTCTTATCGCGCGTGTCCCGCCTGTACGAGGTGATCCTGTTCACGGCCAGCAAGCGCGTGTACGCGGACCGGCTGCTCAACTTGCTGGACCCGGCGCGGCGCTGGATCAAGTACAGGTACAAGTTAACTTAGTTTTTTGCTATTTTGATACTAGATACATCGGCGCCAATAGTTAACTAGGCCATCGACGACCGGGTCAAAGAACTTATCGACCTGCGTTCGCTGTACGTGCTCTAAGAACGCCCATCGATACAAATCGTAGTTTTAATATTGAATCTTTTCACCGGCCAGTAATATTTTGAAAATAGATAGATGTTACACAGGCCAATTTGTACCATACCACAGTTTAAACCTTTTATTAAAAGTTTGATGATAATGAAATTTAGGAACGTAACTTATCGGCTTGTCTGTATATTGCACTCAAACTATGGGGAAAGAATTATTCAATTCATCATATTTTTATTACAAGCTGATGTCTCACCAGTTGACTTCTGTTCCAGATTGTTCCGCGAGCACTGCCTGCTTGTGAATGGGAACTATGTGAAGGACCTGTCAATATTAGGACGCGACCTTCGTAAGACAGTGATCGTTGATAACAGTCCGCAGGTATGTACCATTCCTGTATGCTTTGCATATAGTGTGTTCACACAGCCTAAGAATTAACCAAGAGAAATATTAAAATAATTTCGCAGCATCCATTGACATATATTCTACCAGTAGGTGAGAATCTTCATAAATATATTAAGATATTCCAAATTTTGTCCGCTCTTTAACGCCATGTGCTAAGCGTCCACTTAGCACATAACTGGTCACATAATTGAGTCAGGTTGTGCCCAGTGTTAATATCTATAATGATGGAGTTGGTCAAATTTTACACCAAATCCTTTTTTTAAAATTTAAAACGATGTCACGTTATAAGATTATTATAATTATAAGGCATAGTTTAGAATACTATTCCAATGTTTTAAACAAATTTGAGTGAGTTTTTTTTTTGTAAAATATTGAAAAATAAATTAAAATTGCTTCCACTCGCTAGTGTCATTGAGATTGGCTATGCAGGTGAGATTGGCCTTTGGGAAAAGAGATTGTATATTACCCATCACACCCGAATACGGGTAGTATAATTAAACCTTATGGTTGAATGTTTTTTTATATACATGAAAATTTTAATCTTTACATTAAAATACTTATTAGAAACATACTTAATATAATTAAATAAGATATAAAACAATAACTAAAGCGATTTTTTAAAATAATATTAAAATGTCAACATTGTCCACAGGCTTTTGGCTACCAATTAGAGAATGGTATACCCATAGATAGCTGGTTTGTGGATCGAAGTGACAATGAGCTACTCAAGCTGCTACCTTTCCTTGAGCACCTTGCAACTGTAAGTATTGAAATAGAGTAGTAAGTTAAAGTACCAGTCAGTAAATGTTCCACTGCTGGGCAAAGGTCTCATTTTTGAAAGGTTTTGGAGCCAGGAAGGATCCTTCCTGGATTCCTGTTGGAATAGTTTGGTATTTATATTATATGATATTAAAAACTTGATTTTCTAATCACTTACTTTTAATTTTCAATCTGTTTATAAAAGGCATATATAACCCATGTATTTGTCACTTTTATTTTATATTCAGTCTTCTAAACTCATTGGCCGACAATATGATTCTGTCATAACTATGACAATATAATAATTGCAGTTTTATTAATTCTTAAAGTATAATTCTGCAAAATAAAATTCTAAAAGTTTTTAGCATAGCATAAATCAGCCTATAAATATCCCACTGGCGTAAAGGCATCCCCTCCACACTAGACAGGGTTGGTTTGGAGTCGAGAAGGGTATGCCACCCTGAGCTCCCATGGTATAAGGCATTTAATTTTGAGCATATTGTCTTTAAAATTTTGATGAAAAGGTATGATAAAAAAAATGTTTTATTTCAGAAAGATGACGTCCGGCCCTACATAAGAGACAAGTACAAACTATTCAGCTATTTGCCCCCGGATTAAATAAAATTACGTTGCTTCTTTTCTGATTGTAGTGCTCGTCGAGCGGCTATGAAACATTTGAACAAGTTTGTATAACTCGACATATTCACAAGTGGAAATTCGAAAGTAAAAACTTGTTTAGAAGTTAAAGAATGAATGCAATTAGTTCACAAAACATTACATTCTGTTTCTTCAGCATATTTTCCAAAACAACCAAAGTTTGTCCAATATAATGAGATGTTTCTTCTTGAGTTCTATCATGAGATTTTTTACCCAGTTTAATTCTTCGAACAGTGCTTAAAATATTACGTGTAAATCCGTTGATATTATGTTAAATCAGATTGATATAAATAAGTTATAATTAGTATATTTGTGTTAAAAAGAATTTAAAGTTTGGCGAAAGGAAAATTTACACCCGTTTAGTATATATTAAAAAATAAGGAGGTCTGAGTAGATTATATTTCTTATCATGCATAGAAAATAAAATTAATACCAGTAATGATCTGTAGAAGCAGATTTACAGATGAGATATAACAAACATTGTTTACTAGATAATTTTTTAATATTGTCTTTTATTTTTATAAATCTCTGTTAAACTACTTTTGTAGAATCCGGTATAAAATCTGTATTAAATGCATGATATAATTATGTATTTCTAATTACATAATATGATTATTGTTTTGATTCAATATTATTATTTAGTGAATTAATATTGATTCTCTGTGATTTCTGTGTTTTCAATCATTTGACCTTTGTTAAACAATTAAGTAAAGTTTGGTACAGTCGTGACCAAAAGCGACATTTCATCTGGCGCCAGCATTTATAGGTGATGGTAGTTAGAAGGATTGATAATCTAAAATACTTTTAATTAATGTGTAAATTAGTGTACATGAACGGTACCATTCCCATTGTCAGATAGAGTTTGATAGCTAAATAATTTGTTATAGCATCCGAACTTCCTATTATTTTATATTGAATTTTGTAAGTGTTCTGTATTCCTATTGACAGTGATTTCGTCTCATAAGAATTAATAAAGATTTCTTTATTCTTGGACATTAGAAAGACAATTTTGTTTTGTCTATTTCTCATCATCATCATTTCAGCCTATCAGAAGTCCACTGCTGAACATAGGCCTCCCCCAAAGATTGCCACGAAGCTCGGTCCTGTGCCACCTGCATCCATCGACTTCCCGCAACACTGCGCAGGGCGTCACTCCATCTTGTGGGGGGTCGTCCTACACTGCGTAGGACGACTATCGTCGTCTATTTCTCAACATCATAAAAATAAGTTTGAATCTTTAGTAAACATTATGATTAAAAAAATTATACGGTCATACACATAATATGTGTGTCATTACCAAAAAGTATTACTAAATTATACAGTGCGTTTTACTTAGTGATTTTAGTCAATCCTGAAATTTAATTAAAAACATAACATTTGTGTGCATGACTGTCACGTATTATTACTTTTTTACATATAAAATATTATCTTGTTAAACAATGCCTTTATATTTTATATGGAGACTAGTGTACTCAATTCATTGCAGGTGCTATTTTTTATTTTTAAAATTTAAGTAAGTATTTTTAGTTTTTTTTTAAAATGGGTTTGTGATATTTTTGGTTTTGGCTTGGAATGTAAATGCATTTTGATTTTAGTGAGATTATGAATTTTTTCACCGGTGTATTTTTAATTAATTTAAAAGAATTTTACTAACAGGATAACGAAAAAAAGAAATTACCCTTACCAGTGACGTCTATGTTGTTCTTTAGCCAAAACAGAAACTATATCGTAAATGTATTTTCGTCGTATAATTTTGTGTTTCTGTCAATCTTACATGTAATAAATGGCTTATAAAGATAATATATTTCAATAGGCTTAATCGTTAAATACATCCATTAATAGTGTTTAATGATATTTTTTTTGTAAAGTAATCGATTCTTTAAAAATATATATCGTGAATAAAATATAATTAATTACTGTATTTTGATTGTTTATAGTTGTAAGGAGTTAATGTAATGTTTTTTTTTTGTATTTCAATTAATGTTTGCAGGGTTAGGAAACTTTTTTTTTTTTTCATAAAAAATGTTTCCATTTTGCAAAGCTATGGTTATAACATTTTTAATTTTTAAATCGAATAAGTTTAGGCTAGTAAAAATAATTACTAATTTCATATTATTGGTATCAGCCCAAGAAAGCAGATCGTGATTTGCAATAACAACAAAATTGAATAATTATCAAAATATTAAGTGATAAAAACTGGTCCTTGTTAACTTTATCATGTCTCTTTCACTATCAACGAAATATAACACTTTCAAATATAGTACTTGGGCGACCGAACTTTGCTCGCTGACTTTCGAATAAACAATTTTAATTAGTTGTGTGAAAACGAATTTACTCAGTGATGACACTGATCTCTATCTAAATACAAAATTTCATCCAAATTGTTAGCCATTTCCGAGCCACAAATTACACACGCAATTATATATACAAGAATTGCTCGCTTAAAGTAAATTGCTAGTGATGTGCCGAGTCGCTATTGATAAAATTATTGCATAGATACAAATTACTAATTATTAATTTTATCCATGCAAATAAAATAGATCTGTATGTGTATACAAATTTCGAGAGAAGTCTTTTAACTAATTATAAAAGGCACCTCCGGACCTAGCATAGTCTTAATTCCATTCTAAAGTTCACGGTAACAAAATGGGTATAATACTACATAATTATAAGTAAAGGTAAGCTATTATAATAATATAAATTATGAAAATACATAATATTAGCTTACCCGGCACATCTGACGGCACTATCGTAACATTTCTCTTTCAAAGTGTAACCCTTCACATGTAATAATAGAATTTCATTGTTTCGACTCGTCAAGAATTAGTTTATTAAAAAAAAATACCATAACTTGTCACGTGATCGATATGGGGATGTCTACTTAAATGTTTTTGTTCGTATAGAACGTCGTTGCAGACTTCTCAAAGTTATTTGACATAAGCAAATGTCAAACGTCCCGCTTCATTTATTGATTTGTTTTTAACAAATGCTATTAGCCGTTATCGAAGTTCTGTTGTCTAGCGATGGGACATGTACATACAATTACTTTTTTTCTCTTTCAAGCCAGTGTTCTTGCTGATTGAAGTTTTTACTGATGTTACACCTGGAGCCAACTATACAACCTGTATTTTAGGTTGTTTACTTGTATTATGTTTCCTTTCTAATTGGTCTCCGAATCGAATTACCGCCTATTTTATGTTTTTGATTTATAGATTTAAGATAAATTTTGTTTGTGTGTGCAGTCTGTACATTTTATTGTTTATATTGAAATCAAGCAACTATGAATATTGCACGTTAGTCATTATATCGCATTATCGATATACCTACCTTTATGACGCACGTCACTAGGACCGCGATGTCAGTGATGAATATAGTCACAGAGAAATGGTCGAGTCAAGTTAATTCCACAAAAATTATAACTTTTTTTATTGAAGAAATAATTATTTTATTGGTTATGCTTAAAGTAATCATAAATTTTTATTACATTGTCTATGTATGTAAAGGCTGCATAAACAAACTCGTTTTTTCAGGAAAATATTTCTTACAATTCAATTTCATTGTGTATTCTGTGCTTCTACTTTAATTCACAAAAAAAAAACGTAGTCGCACTAAAAATCCAATGAAACGATGACAAAAGACACGGTGTCTAAAAAAACGTAAATATATTTATTTTCCTGTAAAAATGGTTATATACTAGTAATAGACATTTGGTCTTTTTATTATTAGAAGCGATATCGATACTCGATAGAATCGACTTCAGTGATTATGGTTAGTGGTAAGCGGGATCCGGTAGCGATCAAATTGTTCTGAATTTAAATGTAGCGTAAGCCGTAATCGAATGTTTAATCTATTAAAGCATTTAAATTGAGCGTTAGTTTTATTTTCGAAAACTGAGGCCAAAATAGCCTGCGAAAAAGGAGACTAGCGTTCGATCCGTCTGCGTGGAGGGCACGTACAATTACTAATTTAATAGTTCGAAAGTTGTGTACGATTTGAAGTTTGCCTGGTCACTAAGGGTACTGGCTTACCAACTGTCAGGTTGTACCAAATAAGCTCTGAAGAAAAGTGGGTTGGACTAAAATGTAGCTAATATTAGTATATTGGGTGTACGGTCGTCGTCAGAGCTATTTAAAACAATACTGCTCGAAATATTCTTGGTGGTACATAAATGAATTTCAATAAATTTACAAATTGGTAGCCCTGTGGTCAGGACGCGCATTTTAGTTTCATAGAGCGCGAGTGACCTGGGTTCGATCCCCGGCACCCCTAAACTTGTTAATGGCAATTTTAAGTGCTGTATTTACCATGTGCTCAGCGGCGAAGGAAAACGTGAGGAAACCTGCATGCCTGAGAGATTATAAAAGCAAATATATTATTTCGAGGATATGTGAAGCCCGTCAACCCGCACTGGAGTAGCGTGGCGGGCCGTTCCCGGCTCCTAAACCCTCTCTGATACCCTTATTTGAGAAGGAGGTCTTTGCTCAGCAGTGGGCACTTATAGGCTGCTACTTTACTACTTTTTACTTTTACAAATTTGTTTTGACTGAAGTTTGAAATAGAATAAATTGAGGTTTACGCTATACGATGAATAATCATCTGAATATTTCCAAGAAAGCCCCAACATAAGTTGAAATTCCTTCTATGGACGATTGATCGGTAGTCACCGCGCCGAGCCCGGCACAGCGCTGTGCCGGTACCCTGGAACCAGAAATGCTTCACCCATCAACAGTCAATTTAGATACAATGTGTTCGGATGGAGTTTCCGACACCCGTCCGAGCCTCTTCCGCGTGCAGGTAAAGTAGCGATCTTTTGAGTATATTTTATAAAATTTGTGATTTAACTACGTTTTCGTTCTTTCATTAAGATAACTCCGTGTCACAGACAAGAGATTATTTTTAAAAATGGATTAAAAAAGATTAACCTCTGGAAGCGATAAATTATATGATATTGATAATCGGTATTAACTGTTATTATTGCCGTATTATACGTCACTTTTGAATAATTGTCTTCAATTATGGTTAAAGACAAAACATATTGTTATTTGTTGTGTATATTTTGTAGTTGAATAAACACAATATCTAGTTAACATACGTAGGGCTATTTGTAAAAACTGAATAAAAGAATGTACTGATGTTAGAATGTAATGTTTCTAAGATCTCTTCTTTCTACCCGACTGCCCCAGAAGTGTTAGGTATTGTTTTTCGAGTGTACGTATATCCATAGTTTTTTTGTGGGGCCACGTATTTTCGAAGGAAATTTCGAAAATATCGAAATTATGCCCTAAAAAAAAATTAAATAATTTGAAAAAAATTCGTTTACTTATTTTTTTTCCTCAAAACACCGTGGGAACGGGGTATAAAAATTATGGACTTACAACTTTCGAGAATTAGCGTGCCCCCAAAAAAGGCCTGCTTATATCTATTTTTTGGCAAGTTCTTTAGTCAAAACGGCTTGATGAGTTGAAACAAACGAGTATGAGGTGTTTTTAGATTGGTTTTCATTGTCGGAGTTTTCATGAGGAAAATTTTTTAAAAATAGCGCATTAAAAAAGAGAGGAGAAATACAAAATTACACGCAGTAGAGCTTTTGTTTTTTTTTAAACAGTTGAATCGATAGTTGCTATACTAAAGCTTCAATTATTCTCTTGTATTAAACACCTCTTTAGCCAAATGTTACCTACCTTAAAAAGTGACATAAAAATAGCACCTCTGTATAAATTTATGACAATTTATAATTTATACTTGCGATTGTTGTCACTTGATGATACTTCATCATATTGACAATTATGATTATCTCTACCAGTTTTACAACACATTTAATTTTTTTATATATGTCTTATGGCATCTTCAGAGTATGACGATTTCTTGTTGTTGCACAGAAATTAATATACGTGGAAATCGCCCAGGAGGACATCATTATTATCCTCTGTTACCTGTTCAAAAGTTTAAGTTTGTTTAGATTATATCAACTTTCCAAGAAAGCATTAGCAAGTGCGAGTATACTCTTATTTTAGTGGAAAATTTATCCCATAACTCACCAGAGGCCAGTACAGAGGTTATTTTCTTGTGAAAAAGTTAAAACGGGCAAGCGGTTTACCTTATAAGCTCGGAGTTGTTCAGCGGGCTATGGAAAGGGGGTGTGTTCGGTGTTTCGCTGTGTGATAGAATGTACTATCGCTACGGTGCTTTGTGGGAATCTTTAGGATATGTTCAACAGTGGACTTATGTCAGGCTGTAATTAATGCTTGTCACCTGAGGCTCGTCAGGTAATGTTCAATTCAAATTTGGAAAATAGCTGGCATAATATGCTCACATGAATTTCTATTGAATGTACCAGTGAATGTGTGAATTGATATTGATAATAGAAAACGTATCTTACGTACACGGTTATAAAGTAAATTTAAATTATAAGATACTGTTTTATCGTAATCGATAATCCCTATTTCCGATATTGCTTTAAATTGCTATGGCCCCTTACGATTAATTAAAACTGTCGTTCATAATTTTACATTAATAGAAATGCATAATTTAAACGGTTTTCGTGGGCAGTTTTTTTCAAGCATATCGGATGGAATGCGAGGATTTTTTAGTGAAAAAAAACGTATTAATTAGTATAAAGTTAGAGAGATAAATACATATGATCCTTCTGCTTAAGAGTTGCTTGTGTATTTACCCTCTTATATATGTCTACAGCCGATCACCAATGCAATGACAGTTTTATTCCGGATTTGAAGGGGACATAGGTTTCCGACAAAAGTTATAGAGAGCCAGTGTAACTACATTCTGTGAGTTATTCCATATTAGACGCGACGGCGCGTCTGTATCTTCTTCCATTGACAACAAAGTGGAAAAGCCTTACAGTTTGAAATCATACAGGCCAAAGCTGTTAGAAGAAAAAAAAAGGAAATATTTAAATTTGCTAAAAATCGGATGATCCTAAAAGTAATTAGATAAATGAAAATAAATTAGAAAACAAAATCAACAAAAGAAAGTAATTAAACGATTGTTAATTGTTTTACTCCGCTGTTAAATATAAACCAACGTAAACATGCGACAGCCTTACCCATGACTGCAAGTGATCCACGCAATGCCAGAGTCATGATACAAGTTCACGGATGTATACATTAGCGAACAATTGATAAGTTTTGTTTTGGCTCCCTACTAATACATACTTGTTTGTCGGTCTGTCTAGCATCGCACAGCGTGAGTATATACCAATATATGAGGCAAGTAATGTAGACAGATTAATGAAAAAGACAAGATATAGAGGCAAGCAGCTACTCTAGCTGCTGTTGCTGTAGTGAGTTAACCGGAAGTCCACACTCCCTACTCCAACCATTCTCCCAATCATCCAACCCTTCCACCAAATATTCCTAAAGGCCGTCAACGATCCCACCTGCAGTTGCAGATTTGTTCGTTTGTCTCTTTTCTCATAAAAAAAATATGCCAAATCTATTCACACTTTACCACCTTTACGATGTTTCGCAGACTGGATATAAACTTCTCCTAAAGGAAAGATTTGCCACAGTCGTCAGTCCTACTCGATAAGGATACCGCGCACCACAGAAGCCTCAGGTCGTCGACTAGTTGAACAGTTCGTCTCCTAAAAGAATAAGCTCCAATGGACTGTCCAATATCGTGATGGTCAGTGGTCCAGAGATTTATTTTAGTCGTACCAACTTATATTAGAGCCAAGCGTCGGCTTTTGTAGCTCCTAGAAAGGGTCGGCTCGTCCGGGGTAGGATCTCGGCCTCGCAGACTAAGTGGAGGCATCTTGTACTTCTGTGTTTCGTTCGGTGTGTGATACCCTTAAAGGGGCAACACCTGTAGGTCCTCTGGTGTTCCAGGTTAACGTTGGCGTCGGTGATCACTAAGCATCCTGTGAGCCCCTTGCTCGTTTGCCTCAATCCTATAAAAAAAACATATCAACTCAATTATCGAAAGGATGAAATCTCCCCGTGCGCCTTGTCGACCGGGGATGCAGAAGTCAAAGAGGCATCACGTACATGAACGTACAACAACTTAAGAATATTTACAGACCATAGACAGTCGACATTTATTTTGATATCAATCAATCAAAACATCTGATTCACATTAAACAAATATGGAGAACGCGGATGTTTCAATAGCGATAAAATGGTAATCACGTGTCTCAAAGTGAAAACGTTGCATTTTCTACGTCACAAATATGACAAAAATCAATTAACATACCATAGCATGTATGATGATAAAAATTGCGTCTATTAATTTATAATCAAAGCGTACCGTTAATATAGGCGCTATAAACTTTTATTTCTTTTGTTAAAAATAAAAGTTTTTATTACATTTTATCATAAGTTTATCATATTTTTATGAACCTAATCAAAGTTCGTTGAATAGTGATTTACGAAAGTGTTCACGATATTCTGCTGGTGGTAATTAAGAGATTGCAACACCATATCGTTTTTTTTTTTTTATAGAAGTAGGGTGAAAACGTGCATGCGGCTCACCTGATGGTAAGTGATCACCGATGCCCAAGAACATCGTGACGTCGACCATCTCGACTAAATGAAATAGGAGAAAGATCTCATGGCGGGATATAGATAGCGGATAATTTTTTATAAAAAAAAAACCGGAACCGGACCACCGGCGGCGGATCTGCGGAATTCTCGTGGCATTCGTAACACCGATCGGATTCAATTAGATGCTGGGTACGCTAGACTCCCAGACAATTAGACAGATTATCACGTAGAGACTAGTCTAATTTAATCGAATCCTTAAAAAAATCCGAGTAAACGAGACAAGTCTCTACGAAACGACCCGGCTCTCATCGGCAAATCTCTACGAATCTATCAAACTTTCAAATCCGTAATCCACCGAACGGTTTAGGCTGCGGACTGGGGAACATGACGCCTTAGGTTCGAGCTCGACATTTGACTACTGTCCCACCGCCACAGATACAGGCTTCTATCCGTAGTTTGAGTGGTTAGCAGGAATATTAGTAACGTCTTCGCAAGTATTCTTTTTAAAAAATTAAAAAAGACGTCTATCCTATAGTTTGTTGTTGTTATATTGTACTTAGTACAACTGCGTATCAACGTTATCTCACCGTCTATCAAAGTAATGTGCTGAAAATCATAGACAAGCACCATTTATCTTTTACACATGTATCGAGTCTATTCCCTCCATTTTATCACCTAACAAACAAATTTAACAAATATTTATTCTAAAGAGTTCTAAGAAAGCATAATTAAGACTTGTAAAGATAAAACTAAACTATAAATCATTTTTCCAGTTTAATTTCGTATTACAATCAAAGAACATATAATTTTAATTAAATATTAATCTTCCACGTCATTGTCGATTATTTACGCGCGAAGAAAAAACTTAGCATGAACAAGTATTGTCACTTTCAGCTGTTTGGTTTTTTTGCGCATTGGCTTGCATTGAGCAGTACCTTCAAAGTGTTTGGCTGTGACGGTGTGGGTCGCTGGTTTGATTCTCGCACTAGATGGTTATGTGTATAATCTATGAACATCTGTTCTTGTTCAGGATGTTTATCCACGTGCAATTTTTGTACGTATCTACGACACTGGAGAGAATAGAACCTGCTGTTTCCTGCTCCTTAAAAGCTAATGTTTCCCTCTCTGGTTTTGCTGCGGATATCTAGTTGCAGACTCTACCTACCTTGCCGTGTCGTGACTGGGCAGAAAAATTCTGACACATTTGCCGAGTATTTTACAAAAGTCACTCGATGCAAATTGTCAACTACCCAATTTATTATTTAAAAACAAGCTTCTCCAACATTCGTAGTAGGTTGGGCTTCAACTATATCACCCTTGTCACTATCGCTGCTGAACATCGGCCCATCTGAAAGCGCCAGTGAAAGCCGGTATGCGTTTCCTGGATGGTTTGTCCGTACCACGCCGAGCAAGCTGGCTGGAGAGCGCAATATCGGTACAATCGTACTAGTGATGCTGCTCCCAATTACTCTGAGTCTGAGATTTGGGTTAAGGGAATTGTAAGGTCGAATATATCGCCATCATTCGGTCGCCAGAGCTCGGTCTGTTTGATAACAGGGTTCAGCACGTGCAGGTGAGGTAGGCAATTGCAGAAACTGTGGGCATATCCTTCCATACACACCATTACAGTAGGTTGACCGCTTACTTTAATTTTTATTACGTAAGCATCAAAAAGTGACAGCTAAGCCGACATTTACAATAAATTTTATACGTGGCAGAGCCAAGCGTTAACAAGCATACGTTCATGAAGGCCCGATAGCCTGGTTGGTACGGACCCTGCCTTCAGAAGCAGAGGGTTGCAGATTCGCGTCTCGCTGGAAGGCAATCATTTGTATGATGAATATATAAATCTTTGAACCCGAATCATGGATGTTTCCACATGTATTTATGACTATTTATCTATGTTGTTATATTTACATCTGATCACCGTCCCTGAACGACTTGTGTGTGACTATTTTGCTGTTGTTCGAATGGGCCGGCCGGACCGGAGTAGTACCAGAATACCGGCGTGAAGAACGAGTCATCTTCTGCGTCTGCGTTTCGATCGGCCCACTCCCCTCTTCCCCAAATATCCTTAAAGGCTCGCAACGTACCTGCAGCTCCTCTGGTGATGCAGATGTGGACGTCGGTAATCGCTTACCATCAGATATTTTAAAGCATCAAAAAACAATAGACGTGATAACTCAGTGGGGAAGGTGCTCCCTTTTAAATTTTATAGTACGCCAGTAAACTTTAGTTCAATCTCAGGAGCCGGTTCACCACGTTATCGGCTAGGAAGGAAACCAGCATGTCTGACAGATGAGTCGAGTAGTATCCACCATACTGATCCAGTGTGGATTGGCGAAATTCGCATATCCTCGAGGCTAAATTGACTAAGGCCAAAAGCCTTGAAAAATTCATGTCAATCTCCAGGAGCAAGGCCGGCCACCTGTCACGTTCCATCTCCAGGATAGGCGAATAGTGGGTTACCGATACTCGCAGTCATACCAAGTGGAAATACCAATAACCTTTGCGTTCCCCTGCGGATAACTGGTTATCAATAAATGATCCATGTTGTTAACCTGTTTACCTGTCAGTAGGATATTGGGTAAGAGTTCTTATTTATGTTTATTTATCTATCTACATATGTAATAGTATATTATTATGTATATTATTTATATTGTATCATATTTTTATTCATTAATTTTATTATATCTATTTATATTTGTTTATAGTTATTTTAAAATCATTTTATTACTTAATTAATTTAATAAATGAATACAGCTGCTACGGCTATCTCACCAACCCATGGATTGACTGGGAGAGAATGCCAATAGGCATTAAGTCCGCCCTTTGTAACCTCAAATTGGGGTGTATGCAATAAAGTATTTTAAATAAAAAATAAGAGTTCATTATTATCATCTAAAGAACAAACGAAAGAAACTGGTCTTTGGGTACGTACATCGCTTGTGCCTTACTACTTTATATCCTTACTGATTTCTTATCACTAGTAATTGATAATTAACCTGCCTGGGGCCAACATAATTTATTTAAAGGTAAGCCTACCTTTTATAAAAATAATATTATAATGGTAAAAATAAATAAGCTTAGGGGAATATAAATACTTTATCTCGGGTTGACATCTTCATTTGCAATAGTGTAGTCTGCTATCTATCAGAGTCTTTAGCTCCAAGATTTACCTTAGCTTAACAACCTGTAGGTGAATAGTCTACTGCAGGATATAGGTCTCACCCGTGGGGAGGGTTTTTACCATAATCACCACGCTCGAGCATGCTATCCCGGCATCTCTCGGTAGCTATTGCGATTTTCAAGGCTGTACCCATAGTAGTGATTAAGCGTGGTAGAGCCAAGCGGCGGCTTTAGCTGCCGCTCGAATGGACCGGCTCGTCCGGATTGATACAGCGGCCTCGCAGAATACCGGCGTGAAGTAGAGGCATCTTGCGCTTCTGCGTTTCGTTCGGTGAGTCCCTATTCCCCTCCTCTTCCCTCCCATCTCCCAAACATCCTAAAAGACCGGCAACGAACCTGCGGCATCTATGGTGTTGCAGATGTATGTGAGCGACGGTAATCACTTATCATCAGGTGAACCGCTAGCTCGTTTGCCGTCATTTCCATTAAAAAAAAAAGTCTGCTGCACGAGGGTCCATGCATCGCGCTCATCAATTCACCTACCCAACGAGGTGAGTACTGGCAGATATTCATAGCATTTGTTGCCAGCACAGAAAGGCTTTATATTCAGTAATGGACTCATGCTGATGAAGAAGAGATTTCTCAACTCGCCTTCGCACAAAAGAAGCCGTTGACTTATCAATTGTTATATTAACGCCTTATCAGATGATAATTTAAATTAATCCGCTGAAAAAAAATTCTTCCTCATACATTATCTAGGCAATGGAAAACTTAAGTCGGAAAGCAACGTAATGGTCCTTCGTGCAGTCGACACAGGGGTTACATTCGCCTGTTTTAATCTAATATGAAGGCAAATAACAAATTGTTGGCGAAAATAGGAGTCTATAAAGGTATTAGCGATTGGGAATATTTAGACAGTCTATTAGCAGATTCCAATAATCCTGTACGCGCTGTGAAATATAAGTGGTAGTGCCCATTCGTGATTTGATTGAAAAGTGACCGCAGAGAAGTCATAATGATCGGTGCGTATAATTTACGGTTAAACAAACAAATTCCAATAAGCTCTTATGCGTTAATTAAGTCCTGGTACTAATCTTCAAGCTAAGCATTGCATGAAAAAAAAATCATAATGGAACGGTGACCAGGGTTCGATTCCTGTTGCCGGCACCACTAAAAATTGTTAATAGGAAATTAAGTGCTGTATTTACCACGTACTAGGCGGTGAAGGAAAACATGGGGAGGAAATCGGCATGTCTGAGAATTAATAAAAAAATATTATTTCGAAGATATGTGGAGCCCGCCAACCCGCATTGGAGCAGCGTGGCGGTCCCTTTCGGCTCCAAGTACCCTCTCAGATATTTGAGTAGGAGGCCTTTGGCCAGCAGTGGCCACTTACAGTGCTACTTTACTTTACAAACTCACAACTTATCATGAATACACGGTACACATATACGAATATAATATAATAAATATAAATTATGTATACATTTGAATAAACAAACATACATAATAAATAATGTAGCTATTAAATTAATTTATCAACGCAGAAAATAACCATTTTATCTCAAAAACCTACCTTTCATTCTATGGTCCTTCGAGCAGGATGAACCAGCGATATTTAGTGTTCTTAGAAAAGGATTTCCTGTTTAAAAATGTACCACTTATCCTTTGAACTTTTTATTAAATGCACATTAACGAGGAAAACGCTTCTGTTATACAGAAAACTTTCTTCAAACTATTTGGTATTAAAGACTTTCATATCTATAGAAAGTTTAAAATTAGATAAGTTAACAAACAATTATTTATGACGCGGATAAGTGTCGGCTTAATGAACGGAAATATTAGGAAATAAAGCAGGAATTGCCCAATAAAAATTTCATTGTACATATGTAGTTTAAGTAATCTAAATACCTATCCCACTTTGTAAGCAATTCTAATTGGGTTTATAACGTTAAAAGTTA
This sequence comes from Bhutanitis thaidina, assembly GCA_029286595.1. NCBI lineage: Eukaryota > Metazoa > Arthropoda > Insecta > Lepidoptera > Papilionidae > Bhutanitis > Bhutanitis thaidina. The sequence continues at coordinate 4,086,167 of JAGSMS010000021.1, read as the reverse complement.
GTCTTTCACTGTTTAACTATCTATTTACAATTCTATCATTCGTAAGCCCTAACGTTTGTAGAGCTAGGCAGAGATTGTAAATTTTCATTCGGCAAGACAGCGTAGCTCTCGTCTCTCCGGGAGATTTCCGAGATTTTTCCTTTAGTTTCTTCTTAGGAGGCCCAGGGGAAGAAAGGGGGTGGCAGATTGTCAAAACTAACGGTTGATTATCGCATTTGACCAAAATTCCGTTAGAAGTTATTCTTTCTCCTCATTTCACCAGGAATGTTTATATGTATGACATATTTACATTTACATTGTATATTACTTATCTCTATGTGGTCAGCCAGTGCTGTTCACGTATATATTATATAAATATCCATAACTCAGGCAGAATAAACTCGTTGGCACTGAAGGCAGCCCTACAAGAACCTTCAACCTTCTATTTGCTAATAAAGAATTTACGATACAAAAGACAGCTAGTTCTACTGTATGTGGCAGACTAGCGTCAGATATGTGCTGGTGAATTAAACATATTAATTTCCCATTTACCTGTCTCTGATCTGCCAACAAATCATATAAGAGAGCGCATGTACAAATAAGTTTTAATACGAACTTATACACTAGTTGGCGGCGCGGCGACAGGCTCACCACCTATCTTCCAAATAAGCTATGGTTTAGGTTGAAAGAAAATAAATGTTTGTATCTCTAACCACTCTGGTATTGGGTATATGGGTATATGGTTCTGAAAGCTTACTTCTTTATAAGTAGCAAGTGTACTGTAATTGTGCTTCTCTTCGGAATTCTGCATTGTATATCTAAGGTTAACTCATAACCACCTAAAATGTATTTTTTTTAAAAGCCTATCTTAAGGAAATCAATTTCTTAAATCAAGTATAATTTTTGTACTCAGTGCTGCCTACAACCGGTTCACATTAAGTATATAGTCTTTATGTTATGGATGGTGGCCCGTTGGTAACTTAATTAATGTGATAGCTTAACTTGTCAAAAACATATTTAAAATCTATATGAATATAAGTTAAGTGTTTCGTGGCACATTTCTTAAATATTCAGACATAGTAAATTTAGCATTAATCAACTAATTATCTTCACATCAATACACTCTCCGCCTTCTAGCTCCAATTCTTCAGCAGTTGTTGTACCTGAAGAGATATAAAAAATATTTAGAAATGACAGTCCGTCAGACATCAGCAGAGTAAAACAGAAGCATTATTCAGCATTTTATATGGTTACATTTCTGCATTTTATTTTATATAGAGGTATGAGAAAAGTAGAGGTATGAAAATCAACACAAACAGCTGTAATCCCTAATGGAAACCAGATTCTACATTATTGGCTAATAGCCTTGCCCACAGTATTAAGGGGACTTTTTACTGCTACATTATATAACTCATACTTAAACAACTGTGCAGTCAAATTTACATGCATACAAAGAGGCACTCACTTGTCTTAACATATATTTGATGTAATGCTTATGCAAAAGATCAGTGGAAGGTTCAAACACAGTGACAGAGATACAGGGTAAACAGCACAACCAGACCCGGAAACCAATAATTGGTATTTTTGCACAAACATTGTCCAAGTTTAAACCAAGATTAAGGTTAAACCAAAACCATTATAAGCTGGAATAGATTTCTTAATACTCACCAAGTTGGACAGGCAGTATGGTGAAAAAAATACATACTTAACATTATATTAACAGCCTAAACAGCCCACTGGACATAGGCCCTCCCTTGAGGAGGATATGCCATAATCGTCATGTTCGGTAAGAGGATTGGTGATTGCAGTATCAGACACCTTATCAGCATCTTAGAAACTGCTGCTCATCATTTGTCTGCTAAATTTAGTTCTTGTAATATTCGAGATAGTTATCCCGCTATCTGTCAGTAGCCACTGCTGTTTTAAAGGCTTTTCCCTTTGTCTCGTCTTACAACTACCAAGGAAACAAAGGATGATACTTATGGCGATGCCACACAGCAGAAGATACTTCCTATTTTCATATTATATACAAAACTTGGCTAGGAATGACTTGACATATAATAATAGATTCTGAAATACAAAATAAAAACTTTTGCTCTTTCCATTATTTTAGGGATTTAATTCCATTAACCTACCTGTTATACAGTCCCCATCAAATTCAAATTTAAGTTTGCTCAAAGGTTTCTCTAAGTGCTCTGCGCACTTTGTCATGGCTAATGAAAGTTTTTCACTTGGCTGGATTGCTATTTCAAACGGCTTCTTCAAATTTAGGCACTGAAATTTAATTAGAATACCCTTATGCTTGGTTTCCTGATTATTGTTCAATAATTTCGTCACATTCTGATTTATAATGCCACCATCAATAAATTTGACAATGTTGTAGTGAATTGAATCAGGAGTATCATCAGGTTTTAATATATGGTCGTTGTATGTAAACAATAATTTGTCTTGACAAATTTTTTCTTTCTCTGCAAAATGTTTGAAAATTGGTGTTAACTTTTGAAATTTACGTATTGTGAATTTGAATATCTCAGAGCTCTGCCAATAAACTTTAACAGACAACTCCTCATTTTCATCTAAGATGTCACTATCGTCCAGTAAAACCACATCATTACTCTTAGCATTGTTACCAAATAATGACAGATTTTCAGATTGATCTGGATAGTCTTCTGTGTTTCCGACACTATAAATGGGCATATTAGAAGAAAGTGCACTTCTTATCCTGGGTCTGCTACCTACGCTTCTACCTCTATTTCTAGGCGTCCTTATATTTATTACACCTATACTTGTTGATGTATTCAAACTAGAATTTCTTGTACTACCTCTGCTTCTAGCCGAACTTCTGGTATTTCTTACATTTTGGTTTCCAGAAGCCGACGCATCGTCGAAATTAAAGTTTGATTTTTTTGTAGATGAACGCGTCTTACGTTTTGAAGAAGTTGCTAATAGTTTTTCTAATTCTATGTCATCTACATTTTCGTCTTCAAGAACAATGACAGACATATCTTTTTGGGTTTTCTCTCTAAGTGATTACTTTTTAAATTAAAATCTAAGGAATCATCAAGAACATTGGTGCTTTCCATTTCATCGTCTTTGTAATTGTTTTTTAACTTCTCCAGCTTTTGCGCTATGTTGCTATAACAATCATCTTCGGAATCCGATGAAGAAATCATGTTCATTTTGAAGTTTTTTAATGAACAATTAACATTTAACGTATTAAGAATAAATCAACTATCAACATTGAACATGTTTGACATTGATAAATTTGACATTATATTATAGACTTACAGAGATATAGAGAAGGACATTGGGTATTTCGTTCACAGAATCAGAATCAATAAACTGTTTTTCGTTCGTCAACGAATTAAATGTTATCCTTAAACAGGTTAAAAATAAAAGCTGTTATTTTACGCTACCACCATATATCTCAATACTCATTTATTTGAATTCTACACGTAGTACGTGACAATGGCAGTTTTCTTTAATGAAATAAATTTTTAAACTTTTGTTTGTTATTTTTAGGTGCTATCGAACGCTACATTCCTTTTTTCCATAGCTTTATTGGTAGGCGTAGGCAATGTTATTTGAATCTTAGTTTTCTTAGCCGCGGGATGTTAATTTTATGTTCGAGAGTTGTTCTTACATTAACATTTCTGTTTTAAGATTTCTCATTAACTTTTTAGCTATTCTCATTAATTTTAAGGATTCTGCAAACAAAGATTTTTCTATGTATTTGTTTTAGCTGTAAATATTACGTACCTCATTATTGGTTATATTTAAGCTTAATAGGTTACCTGGGAATAGATGTTAAACAGACTAAGATAGTTTTGGGCATTTCGGACAATTAATATAATTTTGTGGCCGAAATATATAGAATAAAAGTAAATAGAGTATATGTCTAAACTCACTGATGGATTTTGTTAACTACCCTTATCTTGTCAACTAAATATCAATTGACACTTGGAATTCAAATGCATATTTCTAACCTTATGGAGAGAACAAAAGTGTGAATAACAATTTGTATTTCTTTAAGTAATTAGAATTGGTTTTATAGACTTTAGACGTTAAACGTTTATTTCTGTTGAAGGATGTGGAAACGACTTTTTACACGATGTTAAACCGAAGGATCTCCAGGTTAAACGTCTGCCAAATCCTTTATAAGCATATAAGGTTACACACATGACATCACCTTCTGGGGTAGGCAGAGGTTACATATTTTTATTTAGTATGCTACCTACTTTCGCAACTGCAAGCTACTTTTGCCGCTCCGAGAGACATGACGAAATTAATCGATTATGTTCGATTCGTCGCTGGAAAGGCTTAGAATAAAAAAAATTGTGTTGATGTATTGATTTACAAAAATAGTTCCGTAGAAGCGTGACAGGGTACAGCTTGTCGTTAAATAAAGAAAAAGAAAGGGTTTAGTCTACGGATAAAAGTGTCATTATGTGCAACTATATTATCGCTAGAGATCAAAATACATGTAATGTTAAGGACGATGGTATAGGTAATGTTTTTTTTATTACTAATTATTACGCCACTATGGTTTGTAGTGGCCTCATATATCAAAGTTCGTCTCGTAATCAGATACTCGAACGTCGTAATTACATGTGTTTTTTAAGTAAAATCGTTTGTAAATCTAACTGATTATTCACTAGTACAAACAACGTCACAATTTTATCATGTTATTATGATTAGGTAAAGTTTGTCATATAATATTATACCTACCTACTTTAGCAGATAAGTGAAATAAATGTTTTAAAATAGGTATTTACTATTTATTTAACTTTATGCAAGAGCAAAATAGAACAAAAATTCAAAGATCTGAAACGGGTTTGCTGCTGCTCGAATGGGCCGACTCGACCTGGGTACCATAGCTTCGCTGAATACCGGCGTGAAGTACAGGCATCTGGAGTTTCTGTGTTTTGTTCCGTAAGTGCGGTAACCAGAGGTCTACTCCCCCTTTTCATTGCTTCACGCCCTCCCTCCCCTCTTCAAATATCATTAAAGGCCCGCAACGTAGCTGAAGCTCTTCCATTGCTGCAAATGTACGTGGGCGTCGGTGTTCGCACTTCAGGTGACCCGTTTGCTCGTTTACTCGTTCCTCCCTTACACGATCGCGATTATGGTTAATATTTATTGCGCCATCACTGGGTATGAGACGGAAAGATCATTTCACGACTTACGATCTTATTACTCAACACATGAAAAAAACCACTCGGGTCAATACGGATAGGTTCGAATAGCGAAGCCATGAGAAGTCTTTCTGCCTTTTATTCCAAGTTTTCGCGAAACCCTTGTGATTTTCGGTAAATACTGGTTACGCGTTTATGGCAATGAAAAATTAGGGTTTATAATAATACAATTTTTTTATGTATACAATCCAACCAGATTAGAATATGTACCACAGAATAATAATAAAACCGTGAGACTTTAAGGGAGAATCTTGTGGCGTCCCACAGATGGCGTATTAAACATAACCAGATTGATAAAGGCAGTAGTCTGTTACTGTGATCGCCATCTCGCCCGGTACACTTCTATTGGGAGAAGTCGTACATGTCCAGTAGTATTTTTTTTTGAAAGCTGATAAAAAATAATATAAATGTAACGATGAAAAATAATAAATATAGTTATGTTATTTTTACATCATCAATTTATAGTCTCGATTGGCTAAGTGGCTAGGTGGAACGGTTGCGGGTTCGATTCCTGCTGCATCAAGTATAAAAATTACATACATTTTCGCCTTAGGATGTTTATTCATGAGCACATCTATAGTGAAAGCCGTGGTAGCATAGTGGTCAGGACGCTCACTTTAGTTTCATAGAGCGCGAGCGACCTGGGTTCAATCCCCGGTGCCACTAAAATTGTTAATAGCAACTTTAAGTGCTGTATTTACCACGTGGTTAGCGGTGAAGGAAAACATCGTGTGGACACCTACATGTCTGAAAAATAATAAAAATAAGCCCGCCAACCCACACTGGAGCAGCGTGGCGGGCCCTTCCCGGCTCCTAAACCCTCTCTGATTCTCGTATTTTAGAAGGAGGCCTTTGCCCAGCAGTGGGCACTTATAGGCTGCTACTTTACTTTCGTTTACATCTATAGTGTGACGACATTTTTTTATAAATTAAGTTATGTCTCCCATACGAATAAGGAAAGACTTTTCAGATTAGTTTAGCCATAAAGTGTTGTAAACAACCTTTTTATTTCTTGTATAAAAGATTTTTTTTCAAAAGGCCACAGATTCCGTATTATTTTATTCAGAAACCATACCTATATTTTGTATCTTTGTTGCGGTGGCGGCTTAGGAAGTCTTCAACAATCATTAAAGAAAATTGATTTGAATAAAGAATACTACGTGTGTTTTTCATATTTATCAGTTATTCGGAAGATGCTCCGTAAATGACTCGCTTCTGATGAAATTAAATAAATTTATTAAAAAAATATAAATTGCATTCGTCAAACGTCAGTTGTACACACGACCACGTATGTAGTTTTGCTGACACAGAAGAAAGAGTACTATACTCTATGAATTAAACTGCTAAAGTTTTTGGCGCGAAGTCACAAATATTGTTTCGATTTCGCGCCTTTTTTGAAAATCCTTATCAGTTAATACTTTTATTTTATTCTTTTTCTGTTTTTAGTGTTTTTGCATTGTGTATTTTCGTGTAGTAACGTCACACTAGACGTTCAAAGATCAAATTTTTGTCGATTTTGTGACACGAGCGCGGTATTGTTCCGTAATAGTCGCCTAACAGTCGGGCTCCTCTAGATTTCTCTTTCCTATTGTACCATATCCAAAGATGATATTTTTATTCGAAAGATACTTGCACATTTTTACATGTAAATTTATAAAGGATCTGATGATTTAGGTCCAGTGCGAAAGTAGATTAAACTACATAAGTTTTTTAACTATATCTTTACCCTTCATGTGTCATTATAATTAAATTTATATTGTTGCAACACTCCAAAATTAAGAGTTTATCTAGAATCTATGGTTTGAATGTAACTTTTTAATTGGTCCTTTTCTGCGTTACACGAGTCGGTTCTGCATAAAGTGTAAAAAATCAAAGTTCTCCACAAATTATCGGTATTAGATTAAATATTTGCCATTGCACGTAGGCATCCGTCTTAGAGATAACGTGTAACTTATTAATTGTTATCTGACGCTTTAATTAATTGTACATTGTAATGCGGCGAAACTCCTTTCAGCCTACAGATAATCTAGAAAATAACTGAGTTATGATTCAGTAGAATAGGTATACAACCCGCTTTGTTTGTTTCAATGTCATTATCAAAATGGAAAGGAAATGCAAACATACGTGCAAATGTTTTCTGATGTGTTGCAACAATACATATTATTTTGTAACAACACGTTAAGATGATAGTTGTGAGTTAAGGGGTTTTATTTCATTCCTCACTCACACACAATCCGCTCTTATCTTAACATAAGCTTTCGATTTGGCAGCAAGTCCTACAGAACAACAACAACTTCTATTTTCCACTTCCAACTATATGCTGCAAAGTAATATTTATTTATACTTTATTGTCTACACCAAAAGGATTACAAAGGCGGACTTAATGCCTTTGGCATTCCTGGGTTGACTACCCAGGGCGTGAAGAAATGTGGTGATAGGTGTATCAAGTTTAAAATAATATAAATGTGAAAGGCTAATTGAGAAATATACTACATAATTAAAACATATATAAATGTATAGGCATACATATATACACATCCACATAGATACACAAATACGTACTATAATATATACAGAAATAACAACACAGATATATACATACATACAAACACATTAATACATACATATATAATAGATCGGAATAAATACTAACAAGTATCAGATTGTTTTAAAAAATGTTCGCGTACCAATCTTTTGAAAGAAATTTTATATGGGGCTTTTCTAATGTCTTCGGGCAAGGAGTTCCAGAGTTAATATCGTTCCAAACAAAAAAAAAACTATTTGACAACGTTCCATTCCTTTGCTAGGTGCAAAGAGGAACTTTTATTTTTTATGTATATTATAAACACATATAGATGTAGGTAGATACTTAACAGCACTCAATAAAGGTATGTATAATATATTTTATGTGTGTCATACTTTGAACGTCCTATAATTATTTTTATAAATTAAAAATATACTAGAATTAACAAAACAAAACTTACGGTTTACAATAATCCGTTTATCTAGTTTTATAATATTTTTATTTTGTCAATGTCATAAATCTGATCAAATAAGCCTAGGCTACCAATAACTTTTCTGCGTCTCGCTTCAACACTCTTAAAAACTTTTTCACTCTTTAAAACTCTCCTCTGCTTCTATTTCCAAAGAGTATGCTGCTTCTATTACCAGAAGTAATGTCAGTAAGCTCCTCTCAAACTAATAATTCGTTATCAATTCGAACAAAATCCTCAAAAGTTAGAGGCTGGTCACTTTCGTTGCTCCAAATAATCCGGTCCCATTCTTCAAGTCCCGTTCCACAGTTACCTTCCTCCTCTTGTAAGCCATCTGATTCAAATATATTTGTCACCTTGAATCCAGATTTTTTGAACCAATTTACAATGTTGGATTCGTTCACAGAAAACTAACGTTTCGACCTCGACCCATATTTATTCACTTGCTTTTCATACAAACAGACCACTAAAATATTATTCAGAATGACCAATTGTTAATAATTGTTTTACTTATCTATGCTATTAAGCTATGCGCACACTAATATTAGTAAATATCAAAAAAATATTTTAACGGAAATCTCAGATTCTCAGTTACTGGGTCATCAGTCATACCTCTGTTACTGGGAACAGAGGTATTTCGAGGTCACAGTGTCTCATTGTGAATCTTAGAATTCTTAACCAAATTTCACTGTAGTAACACATCCAATTCATCTAATATCTGGATCTGTAGAGGCTTGCAACAAAACAAACGTTACAAATGAAATTAGAAATAAAATGAAAATATTTACGGTTTTTTTCACGTTTAATTTTTGTTTTTATATTTCCGATCTTTCGAATGCTTTACAGCAGCTGTGGTCACGGGAGGACTGAGGTATAATACGTCCAGATGTCATAGTTAACTCGGGTTTACCTTCTGTTTTCAATTATTAATTTTGTTCCAATCAACTCAGAATGTGCTTACAATGTCTTGAGGTCGTGTAGTGGTATGCTTGGTTTTAGAATTAATTTTATTTATTACTGGATACCAAGCCTGTGGTAGCACCCAGCAATCTAATATAAAAACAAAAATGAAACGTCATAATATCTGTAACTAATTGTTTCATATGAAATCCGTAGTGTTGGCGTAAATACAATAAATCATAATGGAAACGTTAAAATTTAAAAACTTAAAAGATACTAAGATGTTGCATTGGCAATGTATACTGTTTATAGGTGTTAAGTACTTTGTCAATTATTCACTATAAATATGCGTTGAAATTATCATATAGCACGCATGTTGAGGCCAGTGTAACTTCCGTTTAGCATGTTTTCACATACCTACGCTATGTCTGTTTTCGTGCGCAGCTCTGTATTACGGAATTCGATATAATTGTCGGATTCCAGAAGCTTCGCTCTGCCTGATGATCGATTGAATTTTTGAGCAACGCTGGACCACCTCTGCGCACAATAAGTGAGGATGGGCCTTAGAAACGTGTGCCCCAGATTTATCTTAGTTAGCCTATATGTCTAAATGACCCAGTAACTTTTCCGGAGGCCCACTCTCCCCTGTGATTAAAGAAAAAGCCCTACGCACTAAGTTTCCCATTTCAAAAAAAAATCCTGTTATGGTCTGCCGGGAGAAATTTTCATGTATGGAATAAGTAGTGCCCTTGTACAAATACTACGTTTAATGTTGTCATGCCTTTTTCACATAAATAAATAAAAAAAATATCTTCTAAAGTCTCCGAAAGCAAATCGGACGCTAACCGACACGTTATGTCTATCGGAAGTGAGTAAAACTCGTTTAGCAACGCTGTGACCCGCCAAATGGACACCCGTAATCTCTGCTTACTCTGTCTGTGGGGTGACCGTCGTGAGTGCTTATACATATGGTGCAATGTTATCACGAGGAACGCATGACCGTCTGTGGATTTTACACACAGAAACATAATGATTAAAAGAATTATAAGTAATAAGTCTAATCACCTGTCAAAATGGCTGACCGTGATTTAAAGATTATTAAGATTGATTGTTTAGTAGAATTTTATTATCTCGACTTACCAAGTTAATCAAGTTATTGCGTTGCATTTAAAAAACAAAAACAAAAATCTTTTGACAAGTGTCCAGTAATGAGTTTCATAAGTCCTGAATTTGCCACGTGCTCGGCGGTGAAGGAAAACATCGTGAGGAAACCTGCATGACTGGGAAATAATAAGCAAATATTATGTCGACGATTTCCGCCAACCAGCACCCTGCTCCGCAGCCTGGCGGAACCCTCTTGGCTCCAAACCCCTCTCAGATATTTCACCATTTTTTGCGCAGCAGTGGGTTTACAAGCTGCTACTTTCACGTGGATTCCGGGCGTGTGAGCCATATTATCAAAAATCAGTTTATATGGACATTAATTCTTCTTTTTCTGCGTTCTTGTCTTCCCCAAAAGTACCCGAATTTTGGGGAATTGTTGGCGTTCGAAGGACGTTCAGTCCTTAGTGCGCTACCATCTAGAGCTCCATCACCACTTAACTGGAAGTCGAGTACTAGTACTAGTATATTTTAAACTCATGCAAAATCTCTTCAGAGTAACGTTCCCTAATCTTTTTACAAGTCTTTTTAATTTAATCATCAGATTGGTAGAATTGTCGCGAAAATTGTTTATGTGAAGGAGCGGTCATTAATTTTTTTTGTCAACAAAGTATTTAAAAAAAATGGTAGGTAGCTCTAAACCTTTGTGCCTATGTACGGGAATAATTATAAAAAAACTTTCGGTCGCTTTACCGTTCAACGTACTCTTCGTCGCATATCAGCACGGCCACGGCTTCCGTGGAGATTGACTCATTACAATACCAACACTCTACCCCCACCGCGACACTCCTCGGCTGCGGGGGGCAGGAGGAGCGATGTAAAGCAACGACTCCACCAAACCCCGGCTACAATCCCTCATCCGGTCCGGCCCTGATGTAGCGGGGGAACCCCGCTCAGGGGAAGGAATGTTTAACGTCCTAACATAGCACTATAGTCGGGTAATCACCCTGAAATATTGATGGATAAATAAATAGAAGAGAACAATATAACATAGATTATACATAAATAATTAATTTAGGTACTTTAATGTTTGTACAACGGGTGGTATCATCGCTGAAAGAGATTTCTTAAATACAAGCTTCTTATATCTAGTATCGAATCGATATTTTGTGAAACAGTTCGTAAAATAAACAATTTCTTTCGAAAGCATAAATTATAGTTTTTTATAAGTTTTGCTCAAATTGTTAATTGTTGCTTTACTCGTGCCGCTATTACAATAGTAACTATTCGTTGTTCAATGGCCATTAACCATTTATCTGAAAATAGTTCATATTTAATGATAAATTAAAAAATTACTAGGTATTTTAGTTTTAATACGTTACTCAGTAATTTTCTATTATGTTGAGAACCTAGATCATAATCACGTTTGAATAAAAAACAACGAATTTGGAACTTATCCCTTTGAAAACGAAAAATAAAATGACCTTAAATGATCTTGTAAATAAAAAATTTCTCGGTATACGGTGCTCCTTAATGACGCTGGGTTTTAGGTACATTCCGGTTCAGGTTATTATGAAAATTCCATAAATCAGTTTATTGTGCGGAACAAACCTGCATTCATCATCATTTTAGCCTATCATAAGTCCACTGCTGAACAGAGCACAGAGGCCTCCCCCAAAAGATTGCCACAAAGCTCGGTCCTGAGCCAACCTACATCCATCTCGCAACACTGCCCAGGTCAATCTTGTGGCGGGTCGTCCCACAATGCGTTTACCTGTACGTGGCTGTCACCTTTCATCCCTCCCCCAAATCAGAACCTTTTTTCCCCAACGGTTGAAAGTTCTGCTTGCTGGTCCTATGTCGGTTACCCTAGTTCTGCTGCGGATATCATCTTTGCAAATACATACTTAGCTTTATACGTACCTGTCTATGTCTGAATGTTGAGCAGCAATGAAACTAACTAAAGAATGAGGGTTCTGGTACAGCGAAACCTAACTACCAAGCATGTTTATATTTATTACACAGATCTTCTAATTTGGTAAAACCTTTTTTAAACAGAGTGCTGCTTAGAAGGATATAAAGTGGATAAAGGAACAGGGTACCTTGTGCAGCATGGTACGTAACAAACTAGGCTCAGGCGATTGAATTATGGTCGAAAATCTATCCAAATTTGCGGAACCCAAATCTCACATAATAGTTATGGGGAAGCAAAATCACTTGTCGATGGTCCCGGCGCTGCACTCACCAAGTGATATAGGCAAACTTCAAGAAATTTTTAGTTTCAGACGCTTTCTTAGTGTTGTCTATGTTCAACAGTAGACTCAAACAGGCCGATGTAGTAGATTAAATAAATTCCATAGAGAGTTTGAAGAGATACGCTTTTGCTAGAGAAACTTTTTAAGACGACGTGAAGGCCGCCTTCTAGTCGCACTAAAACAACAGCTTGTTTACACTAAGACATATCGCTGGAATTCAGAGGTGGCCATTAAATTAAAAAGTGCAATAATCATTTATCCATTGTTTCAAGTGTTGCTAAATAATTGCAATAATTGCACATAGATTACAGATTAAATCGTGTTGCATTATCTGTGCTTGAAGTGTCCGCCGATGGGCATTGTATCTATAATATGATTCATATCTTAATTATCTGTTGATAAATCAAATTACAGACGGATAAATGAAAATACATTTTAGATAGGAAGACGTCGCCTCCTGATGTTATACATTTATTTACCTGATGATTGTAATGGACGAAGTTTAATAAATTGCGATTATCAGTGGAACACGATTACCATAGACAAGAGACTAACTTCACCATCAAACTCGAAAATAATTTGCGAGTTGCATGAATATTGACGGGATTCGTATCTAGGACTCATGACTTATTTTTTGTCAGCCTGTATAAGTCCTAGGCTTTTCACGAAAGCGCAATAAACTTCTGGCATGCCATCCATGAAAGGTTTGACCATACTCACCACGCCAGCAAGGCGGACTGGTGAGCGCAGTGCCGGTCGGTACCCACGTAGTAGAGATGCTGCTCCCCATCAACAGTCTGTGGTATTTTCATTCCGTTCATAATTTAGTATGTGGAATATTTTGCTGTCAAGATTATGTGGTGACAAACGAGAATCAGTTTAAAGAGTAAACACAGAATGGTGACGCCTATTTGAACCTAAATCTATCTCAATGAATATTCTAGAGATCGAGTGATAAGTTAAACGGTTAAGGTTTTATTGAAAATTGTACTTAAAAAATTAATAAAATAAGGTTCGGATATAAAGAGGGCTTCAAATCTTCCTTCGTATTGTAAACCGTCTATTATGTTCCGGCAAGGCGACTTTGTTTGCCAGAATTACAACTTCTGGTTGTATTACGGGATCTAATCCAAGACCGATGACTTCGTAAACACGTCGCCGTCACCTTGTCAGCGGACATGTAATCGTTAACAGGTTAGGGAAGCCTTATCTAATTATCAGCTGTAATGATTATTTCGATATTTATTTCAACTACAGTTAATGGATCTTTCTTTGGGATCGTCATTTCGCTGTCGACTATCGGCCAACGTCTATCCTAGTAAGACAGATTGATATGTACTTTGACCAAAGGTGCTATTTTACAATAACCAATATTTTCCTAAAAAATACTTTTTGTACGTGGTGGATTCAAATTTGGGGTCAAAGAGTGGGTTTTGCTGCTGCTAGAATGGGCCGGCTCGACTGGAGTAGTACTTCGACCCCGGAGAATACCGGTGTGAAGTAGAGGCTTCTTGTGCTTCTGCGTTTCGGGCGTCCTTATTCTCCCTACCATCCCATATATATTCTTAAAGCCCGGCAACGCACCTGCTGCTCTTCTGGTGTTGGAAATATACGTGAGCGACGGATATCACTTACCATCACGTGAACCGCTTGCTCGTTTACCCCCTTCCATATAAAAAAAATTAAACGTTGTGACATGATTTTATTCCGTAATGCTGAGATTGTAGGAGTGGACTCAAACCAAACATTTCTGAAATCAAGTAAAAGACATCTTGCATCAAAACAATGTTTATCTAAATCGAGTCATATTTGAAATACAAAGTGTATAGATATGATAGTTTTTCTTTTATCACCCAGAGTACAAGTCGGTGGGGTTGATATTCAAACGCCGCCACACTGCTATATCGGTTTGTTTTGATTTAGTTATAGATATTTGCTTCAATGATGGGTGATTTGGTGAGTCTCCAAGTTCTCCTGCTCCGTTACCAAATTTTTCTCTTCCACAGAAGAATACTTAATTAGATTTAAGATGCTAACTAGGCCTGCCCTTTCGAAAGCCAATCTTTATTGTTTCTTTATATACTTTTACTTTTTTGTCTACAGGAAAACTTGTGGCCGTGCTCTTTGTACTGGGATCTGCTGTAGCTGGAGATACCAACACCACCACGACGACTACGACCAAAGCCAGCGCTAATGTCACCACTACCACACCCAAACCCAACAACACGACGTCTGATATAGTCATCTACAAACCATTTGAAGGTGTCGACCCCAATACGCTAACGTGCGACCCGCAGGGACAGGTGAAATACTATTGCATTGACACCGGACAAAAAAAAGAAAGACAAAGCATCGCAAACCAAAGCATAGCAAGCCCTGCCGGTTTGTCTGTAAACACAATACATAATTTGAGGGTGGTACAGTGTGCAAAGTTCACTGGTGCAAAATAGTATTATTATACTATTTATTACAGTTATAATCTGCAGTAGTTGACTAAGGGAAAAGCCTTGAAAGTCTCATGGCGTCTGAACGACAGAACAACCACGCCAAATGTTGTCAGACCGAAAATATACAAACCGGTCACGAGCAATAGCGTCTAGAAGGGGCGACGTATCTGGTACCAATATTACTAATATTACAGCAACCATGACTTGTTTTCCTCTCGTGGGGGTAACGGTCACACGTCACCTACCTGTCACTGATGGCAGTGACCGGTTATATCGAAATTCGGTATTAAGTGCGGGACCGACTAAAACCCCCACGGAAATAGAGCAACGCTGTCACTGGACTCGACAGCTTCGACGGAAGAGAGTAAAAACGGCAAGGCATTTTCTTTAATTGCAATTTAAAATTTTGATCAGTCATATTTAATTCAATATTCTGTTTCAGATCTTCCTTCTATTGCCTCATTACACCGACTGCACAAAGTTCTTCATGTGCGCTCACGGCGAGGAAGTGCAGTTTGTCTGTCCCGGTGGACTTTACTTCGATTTTGAGTTACAGGTGAGAGTTTTTCTTTTTCTATAGACGGTAGCTTTTGCTGGTGTTATAATGGGCCGTCTCGACCGGTATAAGCAAAGGTATCTTATGCTTCTACGTTTCGATCGGTGAGAGGGAACCGGAGACCTCCTCCTACCTCACCAAACCCCCCTCACTGTCATACCTTCCATTACCCAAATATCCTTGAAGGCCGGCAACTCATCCGCTGATTTATTTATTTATTTATTTATATATTTATTTATTTATATATTTATTTATTTTTTTATTTATTTATTTATTTATTTAATTATTTATTTATTTATTTATTTACTTATTTATTTATATTTATTTGTTGATCATATGTGATACTTGTATAGATGTTAACATTTTGATTATGTCCTTTATGATCTACCACTTATTGGCATACAAATTTTACAATATGATATAATTTTGAGACATATTAGGTATATTACATTACATTACTACACTGTTGATCAGGCGTCAAAATCAAAATTTATGACAACTATCAAAGTAAAATAAAATAATACAATAATAACAATATAAATAAATCTACATGTCTAATTTCCTTATCAGTTAAAAATAAAATTTAAATGTTCAAAAAAAAAAAAGAAATTAAATGCAGTGCCTCTAGTGCAGATGTACATGAGTGACGGTAATCACTTACCATCAGAAGCCGTTTGCTCGTTTTCCCCCTTTATCAATAAAAAATATCATCTTTTACGTAATTGTTTTTAAATTTTTTTTTCTTACACTTTTACACTAAATATTTTCGAAAAAGCTTGGGAGCGGTCTTGGTCCTTTTCGGCCGGATCTCTGCTTAGATTAGATTGAAAATACAGATAATTTTGAACAATAGTTTTCACGTGCGTGTTATTTTCAGGTCTGCAATTGGCCAAGAGACACTAACTGTGTACTTCGTGATGTGCCAGATGATAATGACGTAGAGGGTTCCGGTGAAGAGGTGTTCGATTGGCTCTCCGACAACGCCGATAAACCATCTGACGGTGAGCTGTTTGAACTATTTTCAGATGCAAATGATTGGGTATGAATTAGGTACTATATTTTATTTTTGTAAGAAGGCGAAAACGAAATATGAGCCAAATGGCCTACTGCAACTCTCTTTTCGCCTCTTCGGGCGCTAAGAGATATTTTTTTTAGTTTAAGGCGGAGGAAAGGTGCTCGCACCTACCTGTCACCGTTTCTGGTGACTGGTGTCGGAATCAGCATTGAAAATGCCGGACCGACTAAAACCCCCCACGATAGACACGCTGTTGGCCCGGAGGCCTTTATAGCTTCGTTGGTAGAGACTCGCGAGCAGAAGGTCCCCAATAGACGACAATAGAGGCGAGAGTAGGGACCTGCAGTCGCGGGGCCCACTAACGACCTATTGACAAATTGATTTGACATAACCGAATTCAATTTCAATTAAATTCTAAACGATCCTTGTGTTCCTGAGTACTTAAAACCTAAGTTTCAATACCTGGGTGATTCTCATAACTGTTCTCTCCGCTCTTCGGGTACTCTCAAGTTGCTGACGCCTTTACACCGTACCGGGTACTTATCTAAGTCATTCGCTTTTACGGCTATAAGACTGGAACGAAATCCATCTTGACATTAAAAAAGCTCCTAATAAGTTTGCCCACTACAAAAATGTTGCAAGTCTGTACTAGTGCTGCTGTTTGTCATTGTGTCGTTTTAGTTGTATATCCTAACATGTATATTTGTTTGTATTTTGTATTAAAATTCATTATTCTATATGTATATGGTATATTTGTATATATAGTATGTATGTATGTATGTATGTATCTACCTATCTGTGTAAGTATATATTTTGATATTTATATCCTTTTACTTGTTTTATTCTGTTAGCTGTATCGCCTCTATTACGTGTTTATTTCTGCTTAGCCTAATGGTTGACTGGGAGAGAATGCCTCTAGGCATTAAGTCCGCCATGTGTACCACTTTGTGCATGAAGCTTAAATAAATAAATAAATAAAATCTTAATTATTGGCTTATTCAGTTCAGGAAAATTTTAACAAAGGTAATAACCAGATACGAAACACTCCGGTACAGTGTTATGACTGTTCAAGCCGGGGCGAGCACACGTGTACGCGGAGTGAAGTCGCAAGCTGGACTGAATAGCTGGGCCAAGAGATATTGAAAGCTTTAGTCGACTTTTATTACGACACCCACCGGAAGAAAGGGGCTGGCAGACTCTTACGCCGCTACTACTTACAACAAAGATCACGCTGCTGTCATATGAAGATAATGTAATTAGTGTATATAGTCTTGGCCTTTTTATTAAGAAAGGGTCTTATTACTTCTTTAATGTTTCTCTCTTCGATTACAGGTTCAGTTCTCAGTCTGACAGCCGATGCGGTTTTAAACGCAGTCAGGCCGATGTCTCTAGAGACTCCAGCGCGGTCTAGCGGACAAAACATCATCCTCAACTGCTTCCGCGCAGATTCCGCCTCGAGACAGGTGCCTTATAAGTGAGTGGAAATATTTAACCAGTCTTATAGAACCACACAACTGCCCACGGGCAATCTTTCCTTAATTTGCAATTGTAATAACTTTATTTGCATAAAACATTCGATGATGTAATATGTAAAAAATAATATGTAAATATTTATCTTCGACATAACTCTTTCCTGACCTCTGTAATACAGGTTCTTAACCTAGCTGGATGGCAGGGAATTCGTACTTTGTGGTCCAAATTATTATGACAATAAAGATCATTATTATTATTAACTAGCAACAGCAGAAAATTAAAAATCGATACCTGCAGCACAAGGAAAGGGGTCAAACGAGCTTGCGACTCACTCGATGGTAAGCCCATGTGTATCTATAACACCAGAGGAGCTGCAGGTACATTACCGGCCTTTTAGGATACTTGGGGACGTGGTAGGGGAAGAGGCCTGGGGTTGTATCACTCACCGAACGAAACGCAGAAGCACAAGATACCTCTGCTTCAAGCCGGTATTCCGCTAGGTCGTGGTAACTATCCCGGTCCAGTCGGCCCATTCGAGCATCGGCAAAAGCCGTCACGTGGCTCCACCACGTAAAAAAAAAATATATGTGTATATATTAGAGCGCGAGTGACCTGGGTTCGATCCCCAATGCCGGCACCACTAAAATTGTTAGTAGCAATTTTAAGTGCTGTATTTACCACGTGGTCAGCGGTGAAGGAAAACATCGGGACTAATCCTGCATTTCTGAGAAATAATAAGAATATTATTTCGATGATATGTCAAGCCCGCTAACCAGCACTGGAGTAGCGTGACGGGCCCTTTCTCAGCTCCTAAGCTCTCTCTGATAATCGTATTTGAGAAGGAGGTCTTTGCCCCACAGTGGGCACTTACAGACTGCTTCTTTACTTACTTATACATATAAATTCTAACGCAGAAGTTTACAGATTCGTTGTCTCCCATGAGGACTATGATGGGTTGCCTCACAGCCCGTACCGCGCTCACCAACCCGCTTGCCCAAGGTATCGAGTATGAAAAAATCTTCTTTGTATGGCTACATAGCTTTTGTTGGCGCTGGATTCATACAAACGGAAGAAGAATGACGAACATATCCTGCACAGTGAAAACTGCCGACAATATTCGAAGTGTGTTATGAATTAAAATTAAAATAACTGTATTATTGTTATTATTAATTGCAGGGGTGACTGTCAGCGTTACTGGCGTTGTATGAACGGTGTACCGCAGGCTTCTTACTGTACTGACGGACTTTATTTCAACGCTATGACTCAGCAGTGTGATTTCGAGGCGAATGTCAAGTGCATGGTGGAACAGGAAGACGAACTAAAGAGCGAATTCATCGCCGTCAAGTAGACCAGGATTTTCACTCGGAAGATCGGGAATTCAAATTCTTTCACTTACATTAATTAAAAATTTTTTTTTTGATGTGGTAACACAAAGGGCGGGAAAAACCAAAAGTTCAATAAAATAACTGTCAATATGTCTAATTTTTAAACATTAATACAGACGTGTTGTTAATTTGTAACTTTTAATTTTTTTTTATTAATACCACAGAGTTCTGCTGGCAGATTTATTTGACGTACATAGCAACGACTTAAGTTATATTTTTGTTAAAGGAAAGTGTTTTGAAATTCATGGTCTTTCGGATAATTTTAACGTCTGTAACACAATTAGGAGCAATCTCTAACTACCTAAACCTTCGTTGATTAACTTTCAACCAATGTGTAGAATTATTTTGTAATTATTAAACGTGTATTTATTAAATATTATGTTTAAAATATTTGGTCGGCTTGTTACAGAGATTTCGCGGAACCATCTATTTATATTCGACTGTTAGCGATGAAATCGATTTTTCTGTGATTCTTTTCAAATTGACAGTTACCAAAAACAATGTATTGTTATCTGTTTTATTTAAAATATAACAAAACCTCGGACCAATTTTTGTTTTATTACACTGGACGAAGTAAAAAGCTTCAAATGCAAATTTAATTGTTTTTATATAAATTAATATTTTAAGAATATTAACATACGACAAACGTACTGATATCTGATATAAATGTTTAAATTTAATAGATTTTTGGGAATAATAATCGCAGTAGTTAAGGATAAAACTGTTAAATATTTATGTACGAATTGACAATTCTGGATATTTTAAGGCTCATTTCCTTGTTCTGCAATGCTTCAAAACTACAGCTCCTTCTAGATAATAATTATTCCGAGAATAAAACTGTGTTAAAAACTGTTTTTTTTTAATCATCGATTGCCCTTAATTCGTTGTAATAAAATGGATTGTTAAACAACATTTTTTTTTTGATAAAAGTATTAAAATTGGAGATATTATCTTCCGATCTAACATGCAATCAAAAACTATATCAGATTTTTATTTGGTCAGACTTTAAAAATAATCCATGTAATCTTTTATTTTTAACAATAATAAGAAATTGAGTTCAAACATTGATAATTTAAATAGAGCTGTCAAGATTCATGTACCTACTTATTATATGCATGACTTGATTTATTTGGTATTTTATCATTAGTATACATTACGCATCATTTACATGTATATATACGTCTGTTTGTAGTGATGCATGTGTGCAACAGCTCACTAGAAATAATTAAACTGTTATAGTCTTTAATTGCCTTTTAGTATACCATCCTTTGTAAATTGTACGTGGTAGAGTCAAGAGGTGGTTTTTGCTGCTGCTCGAACGGGCCGGCCCCACCTGGGTAGCACCACAACCTCGCAGAATAGCGGTATCACATGGACTATTAGCTCGTTTGTCATCCCAATCAAATGAAAATAAATAATTGAAGAAGCATTCTAAGCTATTGTGAAATAATCTATGTATGTATATATATATTCACGCCTTGTTCCCAACGGGTTAGGAAGAGACAATCTTCTTCCAATTGCTACGGTCCTGACATACGTCTTTCGCTTCATCCACTTTCATCAATCTTCGCATGCATGCTCGTTGGTTTAGAGTACTCTTGACCGCTTTTTTCAGAACGTCTCCGAGTTGATTGTGAAATGTTCGCCTACTTGGGTCGATTCCCGTTGCCGGCATCATTTACAATACTCGGCGATGAAAGAAAACATCGCCAGGAAACACGCAAGTCTGAGTAATAATAAACAATTTTATCTCGAGGACATGTAAAATCCGTCAACGCTGCACTGGAGCAGCTCCAAAGGTCATATTTGAGGAGATAGAGGAGGCCTTTGCCCAGCATAGTTGGCATTTACAGGCTGCTACTTTACTTCGCTTATTAAATACCTTTTTAATGATACCTTATTATATAATATAAATACCTTATTAAATTACCGAATGCCACAGTGAGCAGCATCCTGATTGTCCAACCATGGGCCATGGTTTTGATGCTCAACCAGTTTCGACAAAGTTGCAAAAAGCGTTATCATAGATACGACAGATGAGAGAACAACAGACAATTAATAAGCATCGACCGCAGATCAGTTCACGGTTGTAGTGCTTAAACCGGAGCTAAGAACCGCCACGTAGATCAGCTCAGTTTGCACAGCAAAAGTTTTAGCCAATCTTTTTTTTTTTCATTCTTTCATTTTGCAATGATAATGCTGAGCTAATAGAGAGCTGTGAACCGCGAATTTAGCAATTGTGTTGCAACTCAACAGCTCTAGCCGACGTGATCTGAATATCTGAACCGGCCGGTTGATTAACCTGAGTTACACACGCCTGTATCTCTCAGTTTCTGCTTAGTCTTGTGACATATTACCTGAGCAGATTCTGCTCCCCATCATTGGTCTTAGATTGATATCCCGAGATTGAGGCAATAATTTATTATTATAATACAAGTATAATGAATAATATAAATAGAATGTCGGATCTGGATTATTTATTTATTTAGTTGTAAAGTTAGATATTCAAACCATTCTTCACTGAAGCTAATTTGGAAGAACTAACTAACTAAGAGCTCCTATGCCCCAGCACTAGCTCTAGCACAGCGTTGTCAATGAAAAAAACAAGAAGAATCCTTTTTTTCATCAGCACATTGATAGCTCTCGGTAAGACGTCAGCTTCTCTTAATGCGAGGATTCGGCTCAATCGCCACACTTCGCAGACTGATCGGCGGTCGCAATATCAGGCACCGTACCTTAGACGCTTCTGTCCCACATCGATCTGCGCATTCACGTTGTCACATTGTATAAGATAGCTAACCAGCCATGAGACTTTCAAGACTCTTACTATACCCACGAAAAGAAAGATAGATTAACCACCATAAACACACGGTATGTGTGACATGCGAAAATTATATAACAGTCAACTGCTTCAATATTGCGAAATTCAATAAAATACCAAACTACATATAATAATTTAACCCATAGTTTAGTGATTCACAGTAGTTATGTTTTAGGGTATCGTACGAACTGCTGAATATGGTAGGGCAGGTTGGAGCCCGCTATTAGACTACTGTAGTAATAAAAACATACTTTTAAGAATACACTATTTTGTTTACTATGTAAATTTATACCTACGTCTGGAGTACCATAAGATTCCCAACTTGGACCTATACTGTTTCACGTATTTACTGATGATGTTTTAAGCGTCATTCGGTTTTGGATAAATTATTCTTAGCCGATGATATAAAAATAATGTAACAATAATAATAAGATCTAGAATCGAACTTGTAAAGTGCATATAGACCATATTGAAAGTATTCTACGCTTTGTTCTATAAATTTGTACCAAACATTGCACACGTGGCACATATCAAGCATACTCACACACATGGCGTAAAACAAACTGTACACCTCCACCTGACGATTGAGTCGTTCTTTAATAAAATAAAAAGAAACTATTTGGATTGCCTAGAATTACTGGAATGATCCTTCACACAACACCATCTCTTTATTCAAATACCAACATCATCTGCCCGTGAACAAACCTGATAGGAAAAAAACGAGGCTCTGGTGAATGATAGCGAAATATCCATTCGAATTTTCCAAACCGAAATCCCACAGACTAGTGATGAGGAGCAGCATTACTTGTGCCAGGGTTTACTTACCATCAAGGTCTGATATAAAAAAATAGCCAGAATCGAGAAACTTGTAGGGAATTTTAGTGTTGCAAAAATATTGGCTACGTCTAGGATGTAAATCCCGGATCTTAGAATCAACAGTTAAGATTGCTAACTACAGAATAAGAACTTGTATCCATTAGATCAAACTTAACCACGACGTGACTAAACCTGAAGTGAAACTGATCACCATAACCATAATAACTAGTGTTAGGCAATAGACCGCCAGGATGTTATTATCAGAAAAATGTGGGTCTATCAATTACGAGGAGAATTGAAAAAGTACAATACTTCAGATTTAAGATTAAATACATTAATGATTTAATTATTAATCTGTCACAGATTATTCTTTAGCATTCTCAAAAGGATCAGGATCAGGCACGTCTTTCTTCTCGAACGGGTAGTACGGGTGGTCCTGCCAGAAGCTGGGCCACACGGTCCTGTAATCCTTGTTGAATTCCGCTGAAACATTTATAACAGTAACATATTGATACCGGTTAGTTTTTGTAAATACATTTGACACCTATGCATACACAAACACATGGGCATAAAGTTAATTTAAATTTCGAATGCGAATCTGTCGTTGTAACTGAAACTATTATTTTCAGATTTTATATTTATTTCAGCGTTTAATTATTACTTTTTTATTCCCGACTTTTCGGCTGCTTTATTTATTTATATATTTAAACTTTATTTTGCACATTACAGAACAAAAAGGCGGACTTAATTCCTAGAGGCATTCTCTACCAGTCTACCATTAGATTGAACAGAGAAAATGTAAAACTGTGCAAAAAAATATTATGTTCATATATATATACTCCAATATTATGCTGCGATATATTATATACAATGCTTACGTAAACTTAGTTGATTTCTTATGTTATAAAAGAAAAAAAATATTCTTCAACGATACTATCGCATCGCTGGGTAAAAATCCCAAAGTAAACGCTTGATATAGCTTCACAGCATAGCGTTATTCCAGTTATTGTTTTAATACAAAAACTGTTAAAGTTTTTGTGGTAGAATTTTTGTCGTTTAGAACTAGAAAAGAAGAATGAAGATCATTTTATTCTCAATTACAAACTCCCTTGGTACTTAATCGGTGGCGGCCATGTGTTTTTTATTTGTAAAAGCACGGTCTCCCACTCACCCAATGTTTGCATATCATCGGTCGTTAGCTCAAAGTCGAAGACGTCGATGTTCTCCTCCACACGCTCCTTGTGAATTGACTTAGGGATCGGAATGAAACCCCGTTGGACCTTTAAGAATATATCATAGAGATGTTTATACAGTGAAAATCATTAGCTAAACTCTGTGACGTAGAGGCTAAGCGTTTGACTCGATTATCGCACGGGACAACAATTCTTCAGGGTCTGGGTGTTTGTTCATGGGCAATTTATGTATGCAGACTGACTAAGCGATACAGAAGAAAAGAAAAAGAGAGTTACTCTTTGTTTTTTTTTAAAAAACATAAGGTATATAAATGTATAATAAAAGAAGCTTCGATACAGCGCGGAAGGGTGGCTCGGTGGCGTAGTGGCTAAGCGCTTAGCTGCGGCGCTGTGGGTCGCGGGTTCGATTCCCGCACGGGACTAGTATTCGTATGGACTACAAATAATAGTTCCCGGTCTGGGTGTTTGTCCATGTGCAATTCATGTATGTAAACTGCCTCCGCGACACAGGAGAAATTCCTACAACGGAAGGCAACGTTTTTTAAAAAAAAAAGAAAGAAAGAAAGGGTGTTCTAATCCATAGCGAGTGGCATTGAGAAGGTAACCACGTGTTTTTATCAGTAGCAGTTCAGAGCAATCATCTGTTGCGCTGTGGATAGGTCCCCTCGGAAGTATTCACGAGGGTGATCACGATAATAAAATAAGGAAATATACAAGATAATGCAATATAAATCTTAGTTTTTCCCTCTGTACAAACCAATGTAGAGCACAGACTTTTCCTTAGTTAGGAGACTAGGCTCTGACGTACTGTTGACCCTGCTACCTGTCATCAATATGGATAATTTTGGTCTGGTGTTTTGCACCGTATGCAGCGATATTTGGAGAAGAAGCTGTTATATTGTTCTTTACACTAATGGCGTCACAAAGTTTTCACTTACCAGATAACGTAAAACAATCTGAGGTGTGGTCTTTTCGTATTTTTTGGCTAATTGAACCAGGATGGGATGGTCCTTTCTCGGCGGTGGCGGGACATCAATTTTGCTGAAAAGCGATCCAAAAGGTGTATACGCCATTACTGCAATGTTAGCTTTCATAGCTCGCTCCAGCAGTTTGTTTTGAGCCAGATTTAAATTCACCTGAAATGATTGACATGATAAAATTTAGATTTAAGTATCGTCATTTCAAACATTGTTTCTATGTTTCCTACTTACTTCTACTTGCAAAACCGCAGGTTTTATCTCGCAGTTGTCTAGTAGACGATCGATCTGGCTGATGTTGAAGTTGGAGATTCCAATGGACCTGGCCAGTCCGAGCCTCTTTGCTTCCTCCATGCTCTTCCACGTGTCCAAGTAGTCCACAACGTCGAATCCGCTGTGGTCGGGCTTTTAAGGAACATTATTAATTCAAGAGACTATTAAAAGGTTCCTGTAAGGGCGGATATTTATATAAACTATTAAAATTAGTAACATTTCAAAATCAATGGAGAATTTTCTTTTCATAGTCTTCCCACGAATATCACAGACGTCTCAGCAAGCAAGGGAGCTTCGATGACGTATCTAACTGAGCAGCCTAGTGACTGTCAGTAGCCATCTACTGTCAATGTTTGGAAATACCAAAAGCGAAGAAAAGTGCCCACAGCTGGACAAAGGCCTCATATTAAAATCTCTGAGGGGTTGAAGGTTTTGAAGCCGGGAATGGCCCGCCACGCTGCTCCAGTGCTGATTGGCGGGCGTCACACATCGTCGAAATAGTATTTTTGTTTATTTCTCAGACATGCAGGTTTCGGACACGATGTTTTCCTTCACCGCCGAACACGTGGTAAATACATCACTTAAAATTGCTATTAACAATCTTAGTGGTGCCGGCTACTTGTGTTCGAACCCAGGTAGCTCACTCGCGTTCTGTGATACTAAAGCGTGCGCCCTGGCCGCTGGGCTACCACAGCATACCAAGGAAATGTATTATTAAAAGGAATATATAAAAGATGACCCGCATATACAACATTTCATCTCCCGCTTTACATCTGAACGGCTGATTTCACAGAAAATCTGCCACTCCATCCTTATCCTAGATGTCGTAGGAGGTGACAAGAGCAAAAGTTTTAAAAATCTCGGGAGTAAACTTTAGCAGAGGCGAAGAGTGGTTTGCGGAAGCCTCTTCAGCTACACCAATTGAGATATCGTACCCTCTGTCTACCCTCCATACGTGGGTGACGGGC
This sequence comes from Bhutanitis thaidina, assembly GCA_029286595.1. Taxonomy (NCBI): domain Eukaryota; kingdom Metazoa; phylum Arthropoda; class Insecta; order Lepidoptera; family Papilionidae; genus Bhutanitis; species Bhutanitis thaidina. Next base: position 4,059,820 of record JAGSMS010000021.1, on the reverse strand, counting down.
GTGAGACATATACTACACAGTCGAACTAACTTGGCACCTCGTTGGAATGCCGCCCCGCTTCCCGCCTACCCGCGCCGCCGTGCACGCTGTACATGTCATCCCATGAATATGAGGTCATCAGCCTCAGGGTGCCTAGTTAGCTCGACAGGGCTACACACGTATATTTGTAGATAAAAAAAAAAGGTAATGGAAAATATAGTGTCACCTTCAATGTTTTAAAACTATGAGTTATGTAACAGTGTTATTCAATCCATTTATGATATTCTTATTTGCGATAATATGCACGTACCTTAAACGCTATGGGAAAATGAATTAGATAAAGATCCACGTATGACATGTTCAGACGGGCCAGTGATGCCCGTAGCGAATCGATAACATGTCTCTGTTCATTTGTTCCGAGCTGAAACAAAATCGATGTTTATGTCTTATATCTGTGCTGGTCATGGAGTCTCTCCGTTGGATAGGTACCCAGAGGAGGAGATCAGATTGAAAGTAGCGGTCGTTGCTCAAAAGATTAGCAGGCCGATTTGGTCTTTCGTCACCCGGAGCAATTTGTATCCGGGAGATCAGAAAGTATCCGAAGACCTTTGTATCCGAACAGCCGACCTAATAGGAACTACTAACTAGGAAAGTAGAAAATAATGAGGGCTTAGTTTTTTTAAGAAGTCAGTATAATTACAGGTAATGATGCTTTCCATCTCCGTCCACGAGGGTTACAACGCATCTATAACCTTCTTCGATTGAAGTTGTCGAGTCTATGAGCTCGTCACCCCCAATCCTATTAAAAAAGAACTCGGTGCCGAAGGAAAACATCGTGACAAATTAAAAAAAAAAAGACATATCCCAGTTATACTACTCTCACGTATTGAGGCATTTAAGCAGGGCAGGTGAACAGGTGTATTCCTTTGCCTCACCGTGTTCTCTTTTGAATTGGATTGGGCTGACAAAAGAGCTATGCTATGGTCGAAAGGGACCATTTCCTAGTCCATAATCATCATTAGTAGTCAATAGGTGATCAAAATAAAAAAAACTCACTTTAGTGACGATAAATACGTTTTCTCTTGGTACCGATGACTTTCGGAAACCTTCACCGATTTGCTCCTCATTATGATATAATGATGCCGTGTCTATTAATCTGTAATATCATAAAATGGTTATTTTTAAAATAAATTAATACTCCTTTAGAAAACGCCTAAACACCCAATATATACGAACAGTCGTAAAATCTCATTTCTTGCAAGCCAATTTGTACCCTACGCGCAATCAACAACGAGCCGTGCATCGCTAAGGTTGTCTATGTTATATATAAATATGTGGTACTAACGAAATTCCTTTAAACTATTATATTTTCAGGACATCACATTATAAATGGTTTATGCTCATTCAAATACGTTCAGCCTTTGAGGCGTGATTGTGTTACAAACAAACATCCAAACTATCGCATTTGTTATATATGTATGTTATATATGCTTATTAGTAGGAAACTTTGTTGTTGTTGTTTTGGTCTGTTTGTGTCTGCCACTCGGTCTATTATCGGAGTCTTTGAAATAAGTTTATTTCTAATCAATCCTACCTTTTTTTGCGAAATAAACTTAAATTATTGATTAGAAATATGCATGTGATTTATTTAGTAACTGTAAAGTTGCGTAAATAATAAATAGTAACAATTTTAACTCTGGTCCTGGTTAATTTTGTAACGTTATTATAAGACGTCTCGTGTATACGATACCCCTTCACGTGATCACGTGAACACTTCACATCGACGTGGCGAGCGAGCGGCACCAACTAAAACTGATTATAGAGGCCGCCGGTGGTCTACAAGGTTGGAGGTACGTTTCCGAACCTGAACGTCACAGTGCGCAGGGTCTTTATATAAGATAGTATTTGCCTACAATCCTACCTGATGTATCGACAATAAAGCCCTAGATGTTAGTGCACTGTCTCAGTAAGAGCCTATTTATTCTTCTCTCGAAGATCGGATTGAAACAATGATGCATTATTTATGATTATTTAAACAACAAACAGGTTATCATAACTGTGTTACTATAAACAGGTGTAACATTATAAAAGCGAAATCATTAAAAAAAAAAACTAAACATCGCCCCTTTTTGTCATTCAGTCATTTTTTCACATTTCAATTTATGAAATGTTGTAGGTACGTCCATATAAAAGTAATTTATTAAGAGTATATGTAGGTACGGTTTGTGTATTTTCAAGCAGGTTAAAAATATCAAAAAAAATTACAAATTTAATTCAAATTAGAAACAAGACTAGGTAGAATTAAGTATCATGTTTCCAAATAAGGACAAAAAACTGTATTTCAGTATCAGTATATATTATAATACAAAATATTTTTAAAACATAAATTATTATTGGTGTTAAGTTGAGACTATTATCCAATATTAGAAAAAAAAACGGATGAAGAAAGAGCCTTGACATTAAATAATAAATCCACAAGCTACCGATGCTCTTAAATATATTTACCTATAACCGGAGTTCAAAGCCCAAAGCACTGGCAGTTCGACTTCGTTCTCTTTCACTTCCTTCTGTCCTTTCTGAAAGTGTAACCATATGTTGTTATTGTTTGCACAAGAAGGATACAATTTCTAGGCCTTATTTTTTTTGTTGTTAGGATTGGAGGTGTGGTACAAAACTCTAAGTTAAACTAGTGCTACCTTTATTAATAAAAACTTTACACAGTATAGATTGAAAAAAGGCCTACAAGGTAGTGTATTGGAACCCCTTTTATTTTTAATCTTTATTAACGACGTGCAACTAATCATCCCTGTATATTATTCTCTGTCAATACAACCGTCTATTTCAACAATATTGAAAGAATTAATGTTTTAACATGATAAACAAATGCTTTTTAAATGAATAATTTAACATAAAGATTAAAATCAAAACCAATGATTATGTTTTGCAGGTGTTGTCATTTTGTGTGATTTTAAAATAAATTTTTGCCTACCTCATCGAAGCCTAAAAACGTGCCAAATCCTAGGACAGGCATGGTGTTTCCATCATTGAGAATTATCCGCGGAGCCTTTCCGCCATCAGTGCCGTCGCACAGCTGGAATATCAATATGATGTTAGCTGTGTTTTCTTATTTAATAGCCTTTAAATGGTCCACTGCTGGACTGGGCTGAGTGTCTCTCACAGCGAGGAGTTGCCGCGGTATATATTATAGTGCGCACACAGAAGCACTACTTCTTACCTTCGCGTATCCAAGATGGGAGGAAAGGTCAGATGCAGTGTCAGGTACAAGAGCCGCAACACTATATAACTAGAACGGTAGACAATAATTCGAAAAGCTCCAATGACCGTATGCCGTGAGACTATTCGTTGTTTTTTTTATTTAATGTTGTGTTATTCTTATTTGTAATGTACAAAATTTGTTTAAAAAAAAGAGAATGTCAATGGAGTTTCAATCGCCGGTTTCTTCTCTGTCTGAGGAACCGTTTTATGAAAGGGTGGTAGACTTTTAAAAAAAAACTGTATTTGACAATAATCAGATTTTCTTACATCAACATAAAAAAAAAAAATCATATTCATTATAATAAATCGTAAAAAAATAATTGAAAAACTCATCTATTACAGGCTATTGTGGCCTCTGGAATCTATCCTGGATTAGAACCCAGGACAGCTAATAAAAAAATCGAGCAGTCGTTTCATAAAAATACATAATCAGTATTAAATTACATAAATATATTTAAATTTGCGAATGAAATTTTATACATTTATTAATTTAGATATATTTAAAAGAAACTTACCGCTTCGAGAAATGCAGATAAAAAAAGTAAACCAAACAGCATCGTGTCCCTTACCACTGCACGAGTCTCCAATAATAGCGAGGCGAGTGTCGATGGTGACTGTTAATAACAAGTTTTTACACCGTGCTAAAGTACTCTGTGACCATATCCTTGTACCGATAGAAGTGGTGTTACCATAATGCGACATAATTTTCCATTACCTATAGTTATTATTAAGCAAATTATGAGTTGTAATATAATTGGTGTCATTTTGGCAGTAAGAAATTAAATTGATTATCTTTATCAAAATTAAGATTAAAACAATTGCTTTATTACGTCATACACGTGAAGTTAACATTAAAAACCTAAAATTATGTCGCTGATTATACTGGACTTTTAATTATTTCTGAGACAGGTTTCCTCGCGATATTCCTTCACCACCGAGCATAAATTTGCTATTCACTTTATCGTATTTATTACTTATTACTAATCAATCGTATTTTTTTACATTTACCACCGTTTCGTAATGTGGTTCCTCTGTCGGAGAAGAAACCTAGAGTTTCTTTTTTGGATTTTTTTTTAATATATGCCTTATTACAACTACATTTTTAGAAACAGTTTATTCCCATGGGTTATTGCTATCTATGTATTCCGTTATATTACATTAACCCTTGACATAAAGTCTTTGTTCAATAGTTTTTTAAAGATATTACTAAGAAAAGCAGCATTCTGACCCTACCACGACCCTCTTAGGTTGGGTAATGGTGGATTATGGCAACACATGACAATATATTCTTACATCATTATGTTCAAAGCGGTTATTGACATTCTAAGTTGTTTTAAATGTATTGAAAATAATTCTATCGCTTGCAAATAGAATTGAACCTTAAAATTTGGGTCCAGAGAAGATGAAATTAATATACGTTATGTTGTCGTTATTTCAAGGTCAATCTGATTCTTGTTGCGTTTTTAGTAACAGAGCAATTATAAACAGAGAGGAACATAATATTTTAAGATTTTAGATAAGCGTGATAAATGTTTCCACCTAACAGCAAAGAGTGTATATGATTTTGGTAAGATCCTAACCATTTCTTACCATAAAAACAAAAATAATCCTGAAACGAATGCTTCGGAAAAGTTCACAAATTCATGGTTATCCGTTGTTTAAGACATTGCTTAATATTCATTATACATAACAACCACTAACAAATTTGTGTGTGACCCTCTTTGATACTCGTATTAGAGTAGGAGGTCCACCAGTGGGCACTTACAAGTTGCTACTATAAGGTAACGTAAATTTCTATGTAACACGAGTTTGACCTCTACAATATTAAGTCAACCATTTGTCTTTAGTTAAGCAGTATTTTGGTTAACAAATGCCAAAAACGTTTTTCTAGATAAGCTAATATAAGCACTGACCTCTGATTAATTAAAAACGTGTTTAAATAATTAATTAAGTAATATGTATTTTGTGATAAGTGTGAGGTAGCCTTATAGTGGTCAGAATACAATTACAAACTGATGTCGTCTATATAGAATCGTTCATCATCATCATCATTCATCAGCCTATCACTAGTCCACTGCTGAACATAGGCCTCCCCCAAAGATTGCCACGAAGCTCGGTCCTGAACCACCTGCATCCATCAACTTCCCGCAACACTGCGCAGGTCGTCACTCCAACTTGTGGGGGGTCGTCCTACACTGCCTGAACGTGGCTGCCACTCGAGAACCTTTTTTCCCCAACGATTCTCAGTTCAGTGGCCGGCCCGATGCCACTTCAGCTTGCTGATCCTTACGGCTATGTCGGTTATCTTAGTTCTGCTGCGAATATCATCGTTGAAGACTCTATCACGCAGAGATACACCGAGCATAGCTCTTTCCATAGCGCGCTGAGCAACTCTGAGCTTCCTCATACGGTCTGCAGTGAAGGACCAAGTCTCGGATCCGTAAGTCATCACTTGCAACACGCACTGGTTGTATACTTTCGTCTTGAGGCTTTGCGGTATACTCGATAAGAAGATATGACGTAGTTTCCCGAACGCAGCCCTGCCGAGTTGGATTCGTCGATTGACCTCTGAGTCCGAAGTTGGACTTACCTAAACGGACAATTTGTCCCAGAATTATCAAAGAATCCTTAATATTGTTAATTTTCTAATAACTATAAAACAATGGCACCCAGGATTTTATTTTTAACTTGCGGGCCTCCTGCTTGCGAGTCTTACCGATGTAGCTGTAAAGGCCACTGGGCCAACAACAGATCTACCGTGGGGGTTTTGGTCGGTCCGGCATCTTCAATGCTGATCCCGACATAACCAGTCACCGGAGACGGTGACGGATAGGTGCGAGCACATTTCCCCCACGTTAAACTAAAAAAAAAAAAAATTTTTTTGTTTGGCAAAGATTTGAAGTAACCGACCATCTGTCATGGATAATTTTTCAATATTTTGAATACTCTGTGAGGAAAGTAATCTGTAATAATAAACGAGTTTTATTGATCACACATTTTTATTTTTTGTCAAAATAAACCTTCTTTGTGTTAACGTCTAGGTTTTATATGTTATCTGTCTATCGGCCAGAAGTGTCCCAGGCTATAGTGTACATTATTATTAATGTTATGTATGACGTGTTTACGTTTATGCTATTATGAAATTAAATCAATCGAATACACAAATATGTTTCACGCAAGGCAAATGTCAAACATGAAAAATATTTACTACTAAAAAGGCATTTGTTTTTAATCGATGTCAAGATTTGCGCCATTCTTCCAATCGCGGAGACTCAATGGTATTCCTTTCATAGGGTTGTCGATATTTTCGAAGGGATAATTGTCATAGTCCTGCCAGAAAGAGGGTATGTCGGTCCGATAGCCGTTGTCGAATTTGGCTATTGTTGAAACATCTTCATTATCCAGTTCAAAGTCGAAGATCGATGCATTTTCCAGGATGCGGTTCTTGGATAGAGACTTCGGGATTGTGGCTATACCACGTTGATACTGAAAGTAAGATTAATGATTGAAAAGATAATTAGAGACAAGAGTTACTGCCCGACGAAGTTAAGAAATCGGCAAGCAGGAACTCTTTTAAAAAATTAGTTAAAGAACATTATTTAAATTTAAATGGACTTATTTAGTTATTATTGTCTTTCTTATTTATATTTATTTATCTATCTACATATAGTATATTATTATGTGTATTTTATCATATTTTTATTCATTAATTTTATTATATCTATTTATATTTGTTTATAGTTATTTTAAAATAATTTTACTACTTAATTAATTTAATAAATGAATACACCTGCTACGGCTATCTCACCAACCCATGGGTTGACTGGCAGAGAATGCCAATAGGCATTAAGTCCGCCCTTTGTAACCTCAAATTGGGGTGAAAGCAATAAAGTATTTTAAATAAAAAAAAAATATTTCTTAATCTGATTTAATGTATACTGAATGGACGCGACGATGCGACGATTCGATATTGGACTTCGAAATTTAAAGTATTATACCATAGACTAAGGATAGCCAACGCCAACTTTCTCGGAGAAGGTTTTTTTGTTATAATTGGCCACTAGATGGCGCTGCAGGAGATCAACTTCTTTACCTTTCAACTGATCCCCATCAAAATTAAATACATAGATAGTATGGTAAGTATTTGACTACAGAATATTTTCGCGCGCTATCAACTTTGTTGAAATTTGGCACTAGATGGCGCTGTAGCGCATCTATGCCTATACAGTACAGTCATACTCATCGCGCCATCTACCGGAAAGGGTGTAAAAGCTTGTGTACTAATACTATGAAATTGAAATACTTTTTTTTATAAAAGGAGAGGAATAAACTTATATCATTCGAAAGGTACTAAACCATAGATACATTTGCTCAAAAATTTCGGTAAATAATGCGTTTTACTTCAAATCCCCCCAAACATTGCTATCGAGCACGGCCCTGAGCAACTGAGCTCCTGAGCACAACTGTGCTCACCGTTCCTCCATCTCGGAAGTAGCACTGCCTTTTTATCATTTTTTTTGCCACTATGTTAACTTACCAAATATCGCAGGGCGACTTGCGTTACTGCTTTACCATGCTTCCTGGCGATTGCGACTATTGTCGGATTGTTCATCTTCGGTTCTGGGCTGCCCTCCGCGCTGCGACCCGGTACCATTGTACCGAAAGAAGTGAATGCCGTCACCAAAACACCTCCGGACTGGCAGTAGGCTACTAGCTCCCTTTGCCCTAGATTTAGATTCACCTGTAAAAAAAAAAATAAAGATTGGTAGAGTCGGGATGTGAAGACCCAGGTGAACGTTTCACGATCAAATCGGAGACGTTCTGGAAAAAGGCCAGGTCAAGAGTGCTCTAAACCAACGAGTATGCATGCGAGGATTGACGAAAGTGGATGAAGCGAAGGACATATGTCAGGATCGTAGCCAGTGGAAGAAGATTGTCTCTGTCTACCCCGTTGGGAATAAGGCGTGAATATATAGTATGTATTTATGTAGAATATTTTGATTGACGTTTAGACACGGTAGAGCCAAGCGGCGGCTGCAGCTGCCTTCGAGTTCGCGAAATATCGTATCTGTAACTTTTTCGTCTGAAGTTGTTTAAAGGTAGTCACTCACCACCAGGTGTCGATGGGCTGCAGTAGCCATCTACCACCAGGTGGCTGTGGAATGTTATAAAAAAACGACGACATAGATGTGAGAATGACCTCTATTTGATTGGTGACCGGCACAACGTTGCTGTTGGCGAGGAGTCTCTTCATCTGTTCCAGATTAAAGTTGGAGACACCGATGGCTTTGGTTAAGCCTTTCTTCAGAACGGCTTCGAGGCCCCGGTAAGTGTCCAAATAGTCTATCTTTTCATCGACGCCATCTCGCTGTAAATACAATGAATATTAAATGCATAATAAATATAAAGCAGTTGAACTTCGATATATAGAATTTAGAATAAAATCGTGATCTGCATTCTTTATTTTTCTAAGCTTTCAAGTAGATTTCAAAGCGATTTCCACCATAATTAAAAACAGGTTTTATATATTTTTTGTAAACATAAAATTTAAATCCAACCTCATCCAAGGTCATTTCACTTGCATCAACAATATAATTAGAACATATAATATTGTTTACCCACAGACCGATATAGCGGTGTTTAAAATATTCATCGTCTGGCTCATTCTCAAGTTAAATTATAAACACATCATATTTTCTGTTATTATTACTATAATAATTTAATTTGAACATTTTTAATATCCACATAAGGTCATAGATCCTACTAACTTCTTAGTTTGACCTTTGTCATCCTATGATTTTATAATACGAAAATATTTTTGTCAGTTAATCAGACATGTACTGGTTTTAGACATATTTGGTACAAGTTAGGTAAACAGTGTATTGAGAAAAAAAAATTCATTTTCTTCAAATATTAACCACACCTGCTCGCATTTTGCCGGCTGAGTGATGGTGGAAATCCATCCAAATACGCCGAACCTAAATCCACAGACCACAGACTTAAGTGATGGGGAAAGTCCCCATCCAAGTCTGTGGCACCAGCTTTGTCGGAGCTTTCATGGCGAGGCCCATATTCAGACCAGTAGTGCAGTATGAAGCCCAGTTGGGCTCACCAAATTCGCACCAGAGGAGGAGTTCTTTTTAACAAAACTTTATATTGAACATGGAACAACGGCTACATTTCAATATTGAAGCATTTATTTTTTTATGGGAAAGGCGGCAAACGAGCGAGCGGTTCACCCGATGGTAAGTGATTACCGTCGCCCGCGTACATCTGCTACACTAGAGATGCTGCAGGTGCGTTGCCAGCCTATAGCGATATCAGGGAGATGGGAGGGAGGAAGAGGAGGGGAATGGTGATGGGGAAGTAGGCCTCCGGTTTTTTTAAGCGATTGTCGTCACTTGGCGATTCTTCAATAGACAAAGGTATTCAATAACAATTGAAGATGTCATAAGGCGAAACTGGTAGGTTACATGAATTAAAAAAAAATGTGTTATGAAACCAGTACAAGAGATAATAATAATTGTCATTACAAGTTTAATGTGTTTTTTTTTCTACTTACGGAAATCGACATGGGCCAGTGCATTAGGCACAAATCCACGTACTCCATATCGAGGCGCCTCAACGATGCTCGCAGGGATTTTTCTACATCTGCCTCGCGATGGTTATGCTGCCAGACCTGGAATTTCAAATTCATTGCTTCTAAAGTCTATTATTATCTTCTTTAGCATTCCATCGGAGTGAATAATTAAAGTGGCGTGTTGTAACGGCGTTAGAATCTGTCACCTCTTTATTGACGTGGGTAATCTCATGGTGATCTCCCATGAGGCTCAATACGAGGCGAAAGGTGGGTCTAGAAAGCCCGTTAGGCTGAGACATGTCGAACGGACATCCGTGATCTCTGCTACCCCTGTGAATGGTAAGGGGCGCGTTGGGCTTATCTATGTAACTAAAGTAAATGTCAACATTTCTTATTCGATCAAAGCTTGTTTCAAGCCCCTTGTAAAAGTCAAAGTGAGCTTTTTTATTTAAGGTATAGAATTTACTTTCTTTGATAAAACAAAAGTATGATTTGGTATCGTCGCGGAAATCATTTGCCTAAAATATTATATAGTAGAAAAGATTTATTTGTCATTAACTACTTTATTTCAAAAAATGTCTAGCTGGTTAGTCTAGTTTCTTTTAGACAAAATTTTCCCCCTTTTTTTTAAAGCTAAAGGCGGCAAACGAGCAAGTGGCTCATCTGATGGTAAGTAATTACCGACGCCCTCGTACATCTACAACACCAGAGGAGCCGCGTTTGCCGGCCTTTAAGGATATTTCGGGGAGAAGGGAAGGGGAGAGGGAGAGGGGAGTGAGCCTCCGGGTACCTCACCATATACCTCGAGTCGGACCATTCGAGCAGCAGCTAGAGCCGCCGCCTGGCTCTACCACATACAATAATCGTGGTCGACGTATCAGGTGCTGAGTCCGACGCTGTGCAGAACAACTCCTCCAGAACGCGGCGCGAGGACCTGCACAGCGCACGGTGCTGCCGGAAGTCGATACACGCAGGTAGCTCAGGATCGTGCTGTGCCACTTATGTTCAGCTGTGGGCCTTGTGATGGGCCGAAATGTAATGATGGTGATGATGGCACTAGAGTACACGATACTGTTATTTACGCTTTATACAAGTAGTCCTAGTATAAGTACTTATTACACACACACACATATATATATATATATATATGGCATTACGAGATATGTTTATATATATATTAATTACGTTATATTATGCACTAGGTTACATAATACATATTTAGTTTATTGTAGTGCTGATAATACAATAAAATAATACGTTAGGAAATACGTAATCCAGTAGGATTGTAATATCTATATTATTGGGCTGTGATAAATACATAGATAAATGTTTTCGAATCCACCATTCTCTGGATTAAAGATCACCTAGGACCTGGAATTCCAGAAATTCCAATTAAGTATTTTTTTTAAATTAAATTTGGAGTTCATAAACAACCTTAGTGGTGATAAATAAGTCTTCCCTCTTGACTACACCTTCTGCGATCTTTTCCTTCACGACCTGACCGATCTCTGGTTCTACACGGTAGAGATGCGCTGTGTCGATGTGCCGATATCCGATGTCGATGGCGTACGATAGAGCTTCCAATAGTTTTGGTGCATCGTCAATTTTGAACTCCATCTATGAAAATAGAATACAAAAACCTTAATTTCGTTTTTATATTGTAATGCTATTTCTACACGAACATTTCCGACACAAGAGTTTTAGAGGCTGCTGGTGCGTTGACGGTCCTTTAGGATATTTGTGGACGGACAGGGAAGGGGTTGAAGGGGAGTGGATGGGTTGAGGTGGAGTGTAGGGGGGGGGGGGGAGAGCAGGCCTCCGGTTACCTCACTCACTGAACGAAACGCTGAACGCCATGCCTCTACTTCACACCGGTATTCTGGGAAGTCGTGGTACTACCCCGGTCCAGCAAAATCCGGCGCTTGGCTCTATCACGTAATACTTTTGACTTTCACCATGTAAAATATTTTGACATTTTCTTGTCAGCACAGTGGTTGCACTGCCGATAATGAGTGGAATTTGAAGCCAAGGATTACACTCCACGTGGGCTTAGGTTACTAAGAATTACTGTATTATTTCTACCTTATCATCGAGTCCCAGCCAGGTGCCATATCCCACCGCCGGCATCTCCATCCCATTGTTGAGCTTAAACTTTGGTACATTGATCTGTAATATAAAAAAATTACATATTATGAAGGGTGTAATGGTGAATGCGTGTGAAACTAGTGAGCTGAGGTGAGCTGGGAGCATTACCAGTGCTAGGGTGTCGGCACCGCTCTCACCAACTCACCTGCCCAGCGTGAGTCCAAATTTTTAAGTGATGCAGTAAAAGCAGATCAATTGGCGCATTCTTGGAAAGACCTAAAAGACTTTAAAGACTTGTAGACAATAAGATGATAGTAAATACTGGCATGTACATATCGAGTGGTTTCAAGTCCCACAATATAGGATTAACCACGCTGTTACATTTCTGAAGAATATCAGCGTGAGATATGCAAGCCTGATGAATATTCATTGCATGACGATGGTTGTTTAATTGACTTGCGTTCTTAGTGTCAAGGAGAACTGCTTAGGCGACCGAAACCTACACCGACGATAAGTACTTGATTCTGAATGAATGAATGAATGAAATACACTTTATTGTACACCAATAGCAAAAATAGGAAAAAAAATAAAAAGAAACATAAAATACACAAAGGTACAATTGGCGGCCTTATCGCTTAGAAGCGATCTCTGCCAGTCAACCATTTTGCAGAGGAAATAATGACCAGTGAGCAGGGGTTAAGGGTGTACGCAAGTTACAAAGAAGTGAAAATATAACATAATAAATATATATTGATATATAGACAAACTCTATATATATACTCTAACATATACTGATATATCTAAATAAATACACAATATATACCCATACATATACAGGAACATAAAGAGTAAAAAATAAATAATATAAGAGCCATACGACGCAAGGAAAAGTAAGTGTTAAAGGATAAACAGATAATGAGAGATGAAGGAATAATTATTTAGGGAGGAAGGAAGTGCGCTTTGACCAGCCTTTTAAAAGTATCTAGGGATTGCGCACGCTTTATATGAAGTGGTAGGGAGTTCCAAAGCAGAACAGCTTCAATGGAAAAGGATTTAGAATAGAAGGAAGTGTTATGGGATGGAATTTTTAAAGTAAGGTTATTGTCAGAGCGAAGAGATCGACAGTGAGTATCCCCAAGTAACTCAAACCGCTCTTTGTATCTAGAATCTAAATTTATCTGCGTTTACTCTAGAAATTATTGAGTTAGGTTAACTTAATAAAGTCATAATAATGGACTGCTGCGAATTATCATAGCCCGATGGAGGAAGATGATTAAAAATATGCTTGTTTGTTTTTATTAATGTTCTAACTATTTCAAAAATGCCCAGACAATGGGGTGTGATTGGGTATATACCATCACTGTCGTCAAATGCCAACCGCGCATGTGCGTGGTTCATCCTGCCACTATTTTTGTATGTTGTATGCTCTATTTTGGTAGAGCCAGGCGGCGGCTTTTGCTGACTCAACCGGGGTAGTACCACGGACTCGCAGAATACCGCTGTGCGTGGGCTTGCGTTTCGTTCGCCGAGCGAGACAACCGGAGGCCCATTCCCTCCCTCCACATCGTCCTTCTTATTGCCCCAAATCCTCCTTATAAGGCATTTTAAACGTGGTAGAGTTAAGCAGCGGCTTTTGCTGCAGCTCGAATGGACTATCTCGACCGAGTTGGTACCACGGCCTCGCAGAATACCGGCGTGATGTAGAAGCATCTTTCTGCGTTTCGTTCGATGAGTGAGGTATTCGTAGACCCACACCCCTCCCCATCCCCCTCCTCATCCTCCCTTCCATCTCCCGAATACAGTTAAAGGCCGGCAACGCAACTGCAGCAACTCTGGTGAGGCAGATGTACGTGGGCGACGGTAATCACTTACCATCAGGTGAACCGCTGCACGTTTGTCGCCTTTCCCATAAAAAAAAGGCCAGATAAAGTATTCTCTGCTATCATATACTCTACAAATATCAATCCATTCATTATCTAGTAGTTTAATGCAATACGAATCATCGACTCTTTAGTACCTATTCCCTATCAACAGATATGATTATCAATACGCTATTGTATTTAGTATTTATCCGAGATGCGTGATGTATTTAATTAAGCTCCCTTTGCAGAAGAGCCGTTTGTATTCCAACGCTCTTATCCTGGTTCCGACCTGGTATTTCAAATGAGATCAATAAGAGATCCTTCATAAGTTAATATGTTGTTAAAATGTTAATCAAACAGTTATCGCTTACGATAACTCTTTGATCTTTTCGCCGTTATATCGAATTAGTGAACAAAAGCTGTTCAAAACATTTAAACAATTAACAGCTTTAATTAATTGCATGAAATAAAAATAAAGTGTTGTACCAACCCTATCCGACCTTGGGCGTGGTGACTATGCTTGACAACCCTGCATATTGTAAGTATATAAATATATGGTGAAGACCTTCTGGCTGATTTCGGCTTCTGCGACGTTTTCCTAATGCTGACAGTTGCCAACTGCGCAGGAGGTACTATCCGGTACGGCAAGTGTACGCACTATAACGGATCCACTTACCCGTCTTTACCTTCCCATGTTCGGTGTAACGGTAAGATTGATGATTCCGACCTTCATGAGAGCTTTAAACAAGCTTGACTTTAGACTTTTGAAGGATTGGATGCAGTGTAGAACCAATATTATGTTTAAATATGTTTTACAGAAACATTGGCTACGGTTGGGATTCGAACCCAGGAGTCGCGGCCGTAGCCACTAAGCCATGCGGTTATTATACAGCACGGGTATCAGTATCGTTGTGTGGTAGCGGTGTAAGAGTTTGCCAACTACTTCTACTTCTTCTCGTGGGTGTTACCACCGCCTCATACGAAAAGCGGAGGGATAACCTTGAAAATCTCAAAAAAAAAAACTATAATTACAATTGACAAATGAAATGTGAATATCTTACGTTAAATAAGAATTTCATTTCATTTCATTTCAAAAACTGCGATTGCCAATCCGCTTGGCGAGTGTGGCGATTATTGCAACTCGTTCTACATCCTTCAGTGGCTACTAGGATAGGACGGGACGTAAGAATAAACAATTCTGACGCACATACTTATAACTCATGTTCAAAAACTAAACATTTCCTTAGAACGAACAATATAAAATTTAAATAAATTCGATTGGAAAAGTACGCGTTCAAATGCAGTTTCATTTAAGTTCAAAAAAGTTAAACCATATATATATGGTTTAAACTATAGTTTAACTGGCAACTGCCGGCGACTTCGCTCATACGATCGTAAATTTACTCCCTAAGAAATTCTTTATTGAGATAAAAGTTTCCGTTTCTTAATATAATTTCGTGCCGTTAAACAGCGAAAAACATACAAAATTTTACGTTATTTCGATTTACGTTATAATTAATGCCATCTTAATACTTTTAATCATTTTCGTTGCGTTATGAATTTAAATATTTAGGTTTAAAAACAACTGTCTAAATATACAAAATTGAAATATTGTCGTACTAACCTTGCTCATGATTGTACGCGCGTTGGTTATGGCCGGCCAACTACTGGACCGCGCGACGTGGACCCGATTCCAAATGTGACGTTTTGTTATGTAACGAAGCACCGCGAGGGAAATTGTCATAGAGTAATAAACTCAGCAGAAGCGACATACTCTATGTCAGAGGTTAATATGAACAAAATGTTTCTTTTAAATAATGTAACTTTTGAATAGTGAACACACCCGAGAAAGGGTTGCCGTATTTCCGTTCGCGTTAAATCCGTTTATTTCTTTTTAAGTAAAATTTGCTCCACATTAAAATTTTTTACTATCGTAGATGCGTTCGCGAACATAAATCTCAAAGTATAAGGTTTTACAGACAATAGAAGGGCATCAGCATCTAAACTGCTCTGTGTCGGGGACTGCGATTGCCATTTACTTTAAGTCTCTGAAACTACGTGTAAAGGTAGTAGTAAAAGTAGCAGCTCGTAGATGTCCACTGCTGGGGAAAGCCTCCTCCTCAAATATCTGAGAGGGTTTTGGAGCTGGGACCGGGAATCAAACCCAGGTAACGCGCTCGCTATGAATCTAAAGAGAGCACACTGAAAAATAGGCTACCACGACTACGAATTGTACATTAATAAGTAGTAATAACTGTTCAAACGTTTAGCGTACGTGCAGAAGTTGCAGTTCAACCACAGTTTTGTTACACTTTGAAGGGTAGACAGAGCTCGTATAATTATAGACTGGGAGTGCCATCTTAGTCCTTAGGCACGATAGCGTACGAAATAGACTAGACCGTTCCCAAAGCCTAAAACCGTGTTGTCGTGTGATGTCGCTGTAAGAATCTGTCAACCCTCGCCTTCTTCAAAACTTCCCGCGCCTGTCGTGAAAATAACAATGGCCACCGACAGATGGCATGATAACCATCTCGAAAATTTCCAGAACAACAATAAGCAGACATATGTCGGAAAGCAGCGACTAGGCTGCGAGGTGTGAGGTACTGCCACCGCTAATTCACTTGCTGTGCGTGGCGATTATGACTAATCCTCCTCATGGGAGAGGCCCATGTCCTGCAATGGACTATTAACAGGCTGATAAAATAAGGTTAATCTAAGGTTCAAAAGGACACTAGCAGTAGGTCATTTGTTATTAGTATCGTTCGACTCTTTTACTATTCTGCAAAAAATCCTGCTTGCTATTATTCAAAATACAATTAACAAAATTATTAGCGCCATCTATTAGAACTTCTCTGTACTATATGAATTAGTTTTACACTTAATATTGTAGATAAGACTAGTAGTCTTACTAGTCGTCAACAGATGTCACTTATTAACAGTATTAACTATATATATAGTATAAATTGTTATACTAGAAAATTAGTCTTTCTACTCGTGAAAAGATGTCGCTAGAAGCTTCAATTCGCAAAAGAAAATTTACGAAATCAAAAAAAATATGTAATATACAATGAGCGTACTATTACAGCATATAACTGTACCAGACGTATAAAACTTCGTCATTATTTTTTATCTTTCACTGCATAATAATGAATAAATTAAACAAACAATATAATTACACCTCATGAACATAGATGTTTATTATTCAATCGTGAAAAGAATTTGCACTTTTTATTCACATGAATAAACAATCGTATCGTATCCTTTTTATTCCACTTAAGGGTATGATTATAACAATAACCTATGTTCTGTTAACAATCTAACAATATAAGTTAACAGAACATAGGTAATTATTATTAAGGTACCTATGTCAACTTATCCAAAAAAATTATCAGAATTTAAATCCGCAGATAGCTTTATATAATACCAATTCAAAATATGCTGTGTGGTAGCGGCGAAAAAAATCTGTCACCCCTTTTCTTCCCGTGGGTCGTAAGAGGGGAGTAAAGGATGAGCCTTGAAATGTCACTGTCGTCTCCGAGAGCCATACCGGTGAGGCTCGACTCCCGTCACGTTCTTTCTCCTGGAGCAGAGAAAAGTGGGTTGCGAAATCCCGTTTGGTTACGCTTTGAGTCGTGCCAAATGGATATTCGTAATCTCTGCCTACCACAAAGGTGGCTAGCTTCGGTATGATATATATTTATATTTATTTTTTTGTTTAAAAAACATTAACCTTCACCTGTAGGAGTTTCTCCTGTGTTGGGGAGGCAGTTTACATACATAAATTGCACATGGACAAATACCCAGACGCGGAACAGTTATTTGTAGCCAATACAAATACTAGTCCTGTGCGGGAATCGAACCCGCGACCCACAACGCCGCAGCAAAACGCTTAGCCACTACGCCACCGAGGCGTATATTACCTATACAGTGAAAAATTATATGTGAAATAGATCGATCGAATTTCTTTTACTTTTATATACGGTCTATATTACAACAGTGTTTAACTATCTGCCAGTGCCAAAGTGATATTTAAACAATTTTTTTAATAATTCCTGACGTGGTTGATTACTTTTCAATGTATATCGGCAGCAGAACGAACTTCTACTGAAGATTTGTCGGAATGATGGCACCAAGATATAAATCGTCGATTTACGCCCTTAATTTGATTTCCCAATTACTGTACACATTGACCAGCACTTACGGCATATTACACTATCAATATAACACATCAAATCTCATATACAGAAATAACGAAATTTATTTAAAGACAACCATCACTTTTCTTACATTGTAGTACAAGAAGAAAATATAACTTTTTAATTTGTAACATTATTTACGGCCAGTTGTAATACAAATTCAAGGCAGTGCCACATTTTTGAATAACTCTACATAATTAGCTACAATACGTATTATTATGAGTAAACTATATTGCAATAAATAGTCTTTTAGAGACACGTCTCCGGTGGCCCTATTGAACATCAAGTTAAAAAAATTCGAAGAGGCGAAGTGACTTGTAATAAAAGTTTAATTAAAAATGCCTCACCGGGAGCCACTTCATTGCACAGCCAGGATTACTATTGCCGTTTTATGTTATATTCAGTTTGTTTTACGAGGGAAAAAGTCTTATTTTTACCGCCCTTTTTCTACGGTAATGGCGACTAGGTGTTTATGCTGCGTTCACACTTACCTTTCTTAACGGAGAAAAGTGTAAATATTTTTATGTTATAAAAATGTATAACAATGTCAAGACCTCCTTGTGTTGGTTCTTCATACGAGTGCCTGTTGTTTAGCAGCTTTCGTTTTCCATAATTGGATATTGGTACAATCTTCTTCTCCAAATGTCGATACGTTTCGTTCGGTGAGTGAGGTAACCGGAGGCCTACCCCCCCTCCACCTCCTCATCCTCTCTCCCGTCTCCCAAATATCCTTAATGGCCGGCAATGCACCTGCGGCATCTCTGATGTTGCAGATGTACATGAGCGACGGTTATCACTTACAATCAGGTGGACCGCTGGCTCGCTGACTACCGAGCGTGACTCTGGCGATCGTTCTATGGTGGAAATTTCACTCGAATGTGCGGAACCCAAATCTCACATACCTGTGATGAGAAGTGGCAGTTCCTTGACCAGGAGCCAACTGTTTAACAATTACTGTGATCCCCTTTGAGAGGTATAGCGAGCAAGTATAATTACAGGATGTGAGGTATACCGTATTGCATCAGGCGTGATAACGTAATCTCGTTTGATTGGAGTTGTCTGCAGGTGTAGATGGACTGCAGTAGGCGCTTACCATCAGGTGGACCTCGATTGTATACCCCCAAATCAACACAAAAATCCTTTTTTCTTATTTAACTGCCTGTAAATAAATAGGCCACTGCAGGACGAAGGTGTCGCGACTCCAGTGCCAGACATCACGCAACTTAGAATTATCTACCCTTCGCCGGTCTCCTTCTTTATCAACCTGGATAAGTTCACTGCACCTGGTTTGACCCATGTCCAGCTGTAAACTTACACTGGCAGATAAAGAAGATGAAGACTGTTTTATTATAGAATTTGTTTTGTTCAATAAAAAACCGGCCAAGTGGGAGACGGACCAGCTTATCCGTACAACCACACAATATGTGTTATTTATTTACAAAAAAAAAATTGTGATTTCTTTCATTCCGTTCGGAATCTTTAGCGCAAACTCTAACTTGGCTAGTTAGTTCCACTATAATTACACCAAATGTGATATTGTATGTATTACTGTTTTTTATGATAGAGCAAAAACAAAATAAACGTTAAATACACCTTCCTGTACGGGACCTCTTAATTTTTAATTATTTGTCAGGACATCCGCCATCATTACACATATACTGCGAAAATTTCGTTCAAATTCTGCGAAAAACCTATTACGGTTTAATCGATACAGCTCTTTAAAGGAAGGACGGCGTAGGGCTCCGAATGAAGCCCTAACAAGTTATATGAAATGAAATTATATTTTTATTAAGTTAACTACATTCCACTCGACCGTTCAAACGAGGCATTCATCTTAAAATATCTACTTTTAAAGCGGTGACTAATTAAAAAAAGAACTCCCTCCTCGGAATGGCTGTACGTATTTTTGCCACTTTCATCCCCCCTAAAGTGCAAGGTGATACGGAAAAAAATTTAACGAAGTTGATGCTAATTGTTTTATGGTTCGCTTTGATCTATTTGCAGTGAATAACAATAGACAAAATCAACAATACAACAGTTACAAAGACATAAAGACATTTATTCCGACACTTACATCTACACACGTAATGTAATAAAGTGAATTTAAAATTGCTATAAACAATTTTAGTGGTGCCGGCACCGGGTTGCTGTATTTACCACGTGCTCAGCGGTGAAGGAAAACATCGTGAGGAAACCTACATGTCTGAGAAATAATAAAAAATATTACTTCAAGGATATGTGAAGCCCGCCAACCCAAGCAGCGTGGCGGGACCTTCCCAGCTCCTAAAACCCTCTTTCATACTCGTATTTGAGAAGGAGGCCTTTGCCCAGCAGTGGGCACTTACAGGCTGGTACTTTATATTTTATTTTATTTTTAACGTAAACTGGTGATAATAATTATAAACATAACAAAACAAAAAGAAAAAGTTAAATATAATTATATAAGAATAAAATATACTTTAATCGCATTAAAGATACTGTGAAACGTGACGACGTCGTACATTTGAGACGCACCAGTCTTATTTACCGGGTTCGATTCCCCACTAGTGAATATCTGTGCTAAGCAAATTGTTGAAGTTTGGATACAATGTTAATGCCTTGCCTCATTATCATAGTGTCAAAATACCATAGTTACCAATAACCTATTGATATTTATAGTAGGTGGCTTGGGTTTTGTGTGTCTCTCTGGATATATACTTTAGACTGGCTTTCGTAGCATTTTATAAACAGTTTTCGTTTATTTATGCATTAGCGAAATACACGGCTCGAAAAACCACATTTCGGTATCCGATATTTTTCAGTCAGACAGTTCGGTATTTTTCAGTCCAGCTGTCAAACTTGGTAATTTGTGAAAATTCTCCGTGCCTTTGCCTTACAAAGTCTACGCGCTCGCCACCCATTACGAAGGTGTGATATAGATTTCACGGGCCTTATCCACTATGCTATGAAACATTTCACATGCATTTCGTGTGACTTCATTCCTCGAATTTTACTTATACTCGAGTGGTGAAGGAAAACATCGTAAGGAAATTAGCATGAATAAAAATATGCAAAAAAAATTATGTCTGTCATGGCCTAATTTTATTGCATATTACAGACTCCATATGTAAATAAAATTAGGAATTCTTTTCTCAGTCGATGGAAACACATATATAATAAAATTCCAGAAAGTATATTGTAACATTTCAGAAACTGAATTATAAAATTGTATTTCTATTGAAAAGCTTACTATAAAGCTAATGATTGTCTTAATGATAAGGAAGTATGGTTATGGGTAAGTTGAGAGACCGGACAACGTTCTTTTTTTTTTGAAGTGACTAACAGTTATTGAAAGAAAAAAAACGTAATAAAAAAAGAGGATGTCTTCAGAGTTTCTTTCGCCTGTTTCTTTCCCGGCAGAGGAACCTCGTTACGAAACGGTGATAGATTGTAAAATAATATTAAAAAGATTTGATATGAGTTACTTCGAAGAATAAATAATTTTCATTCATGCCAATGTGAAGTCCGCCAGCCTGCACTGAAGCAGCGTTGCTGACCGTTCCGGACTCCAAAAACCATCTCGAAATAATGAGGACTTTAGTTTATTTTTTTACGCACAAAAAGCTTCAGCAGTACCTTGAGGTCGTGTTATGCAATGCTTAGAGACCTGGAATTAATTTTATTTAACTCTGGATCTGATTCCGGTGGCAATAGCGATGGGAACCTTCCTTGATGGGAATCGGAGTTCTTCTGCGTGGATTTGTGGTCTATCAAAATCCGCTGTGTTCGAGGAGACTACATTTTAAAGCCTTGAAAATCACAATGGCCGCTCATACTGATGGCGGGATATCCATTTCGAAAAATACCAGACTAAATTTAAATATTTTTTTTTTTAATGGGAAAGACGGCAAAAGAGCAAGCGGCAGGCAAGCACCTGATGGTAAGTGACTACCGTCGCCCACGTACATCTGCAACACCAGAAGTGCTGCAGGTGCCTTGGCGGCCTTTAAGACTATCTGGTAGATGGGAGGGAGGATGAGGAGTGGGAGATGGGCCTCCGGTTACCTCACTCATGAATTTAAATGAAATAATATTTTACTATTAATATAAAACAAAAGTAACCGACCTTTTTCTAACGACGTTAATGAGCTTTTTATTTCATTTTTCTTTAGGCTTTGTTATCTTTATAATTTTTATGTATCACTCAATGATGTACTATGTGTGTATGTAGATGTAAGTGTCAGAATAAATGTCTTTATTTGAATTGAAACTATTATTAACGGATTTATTCGCGTTTAATTTTGTTTTTACATTCCGGACGTTTCGAGTGCTTTACAGTCGCCGTGGTCACGGGGGGACTGAGGTGTTAGACGTCCAGATGTCATAGTCGACTCGGGCTACCTGCAGATTTTAATTATTAATTTTAGTCCGTTGCCGACATTTAAGGACATTCGGAGAATGGGAGGGATGATAGGGAGGAGGTTTGGGGGGATAGGGTGAGCTTCTGGTACCTCACTCACCTAACGAAACGCAAAAGCACAAGATGCCTCTACTCCACGCCGGTATTCTGCGAGGCCGCGGTCGAGCCGGCCCTTTCGAGCAGCAGCAAAAGCCGCCGCTTGGCTCTAGCGCATAACGATTTTTTTTTGCCACAAAGCACGGTCCTGAGCCACCTGCACCCATCGACTTCCCGCAACACTGTGCAGGTCATCACTCCATTTTTACCTCCACTTTTAATTTCAATCAAAAATTAAAATGTCCAAAATTATGTTACTTTAATTTTAGAATAATTACAAGCATTTAAGTGTATGTTAAAAACATGTAAATTCATTATTTGACATAAATTATAAACAGTGAAGTAGCAGCCTGTAAATGCCCACAGCTGGGCAAAGGCCTCCTTCTCAAATGTCTGAGGGAGCTTTGGAGCCGGGATGGGTCCGCCACGCTGCTCCGATGCGAGATGGCGGAATTCACATTTCCTCGAAATAATATTTCTCAGACATGCAGGTTTCCTCACGATGTTTCCCTTCACCGTCGAGCACGTGGTAAATTCAGTACTTAAAATAACTTTTAACAATTCTAGTGGCGCCGGCAGCGAGCACCCAGATCACTGAGCTACCACGGCTGTAAACAGTAAATTATACAAATTAGTATGATCGTGTCAGGCCCTTCCCCTCATCATCATCATCATCATCATTTAGCATTACAGCCGGGACCAGTCCCAAATCATATCCAGTAGGTAATTCAAACTAAATCAGTGAACCCCTACGCTTGTAGTATTGCATTAGTTTATTATACGCCGATGGAAAGTGTAACGCACACGTTACATCTGGAACAGCGGAGGAGCTGCGCGTGAGTTGCCGTTAACCTCACTCACCGAAAGGCAGAAGCGCAAGATGCCTCTACTTCACGCCGGTATTCTGCGAGGGCGCGGTACTGCCCCGGTCGAGGCTGCCCGCTCGAGCAGCAGCTGAAGTGTTGTAGAAGCTTAGTTGTATACACAGGTAAATAAGCTAGCTCGCTGCATACCAAATTATGCAATCAGCCGAGACAGTGAGACACTAAACCAGGGTTACATGGAGATACTAAAATATGTATGTCGCAGAAATTCGGTGTGACTGCATTCCCCGATAAAATCCTACCAAACTACTTTTCACGTGTTATCTAATCCAGTATTTATTTCCCGATTCTATGAAACATAGACCAGTCGTACAATTAATCCGGAATTGTACTTTAAATCCTACCCTTCTAACTTGGGACTTATTTCTGTACTACCAAAACGTAGAAAAAAATCGAAAATATTTATCTCCCTTGGTAGACCGATTGTTAAAGACCAAAATCAATGGTTATCAATAAACGAAAACACGTCTTGAATGTTAAAAAAAACCACGGTATTATTTTATTGTGATCTTCACTGGGCTCGTTACCGACGTTCCTCTGAAACCAAACAGTACTGTGTAAACGTCAAAATAAAAGCCAACCCGTTGACACCTGTCAAGTTTTATCACCCGGAGAGGATGGTCCAAAATCTCTGTTTTTCTTTTTTTCTTCACCATAGGTCTGTACTTTACATAGGAAAATTACTTTAGTAAATAATTTGGGTTTTAAAAGATTTTCTTATTTCAAAATTTTGAATGATTGAGTTTTAATTTCAATTATGCATTCAAAAGCTGCGTGTTGTATTTTTAATAGATTTTCTCTTTTTTTCATCACAATTGTTGGCCGCCATGGTCTTATTTATAACACGTTTATTTCTATTAAAACAAATTAACCTATCAAAATATTTAAAATCATATGGACAGTTGAGGAACACAATGATGAAATGACAACTTCACTTTTATTTAAATCACGAACAAACAAACAGACACTACAATATAATAAACTGTCGAACAGAAAATAAAAGCACAGCGGCGGAGAAATTTCAACGTATAAATAGGTAGAGAAAAAAGTATAGCGCCCCGCCCAGGCGTAGGCAGGAGGCCACGCCTTTAGGTAGAGGGGGTGACCAGTCTTATTCGCCAGTCGGTAGAGGCATTCGCGGATCGCGTACGACATTTCAGTGATCATTACGACAGTTTTCATAAAAAAATCTAATCATTTTCTGCGTTAATAACCTCAAACTGCGAAAGCGGCGCCAATTTTGACAGTTTTTCTTTTTAATTTTTAAGCCCAAGGCCGCGGGACTTGTTCCGTACTGTGTCAGTGTGAGTGGTAGGATGAATGTAATGTTGTTGTAAAATTAATGTTTCGTATTATGGCGGATTGTAGTGGGATAAACAACAGTATGGTTTAAAAAGGTAGGAGGTCGCCTATAATATTTATTAACAACACAAATTCACTTGTAATCATATATAAACTTTTGTCTTTGTTAAAGATTTGTAATTCATTTTGTAAATGAATCTGCTACGCTAAAAAATAATATGTTTTTATCCATTACATTATTTAAATAGTAAGAGGTTAAAGTTATATTTATTAATTAAATATAGTTTAATGAATTACATTTTTTTTTGATATCAATTTTGGTTTGGCATTAACTAAATTATCAAAAAATATCAAACTTATTATTTAATACAGATAAAACCGACTTTTAGGTAAGTATAATATACGTAATGAAACATAAAATTATTACTCATGTGTGCGGTTGACCATAAATGTATGTTCCAAATAAAACCAAATTACATAATATGAATTAGTGTATTTAAGATCAAATAAAAATATTTTCCTGCTTTCGAAGCGTATAATGATCATAATAAAAATTAAGTATATAAAGAATCCTAGATAACAAAACAATAAAGTTTTATAAATTTGAATATTTGTCACGGGATATAATAAATATGTATTGGTGCAATATACTTTAAAATATTAAACACATAATTATCTTCTACAATAAAAATCACACTTAATTTTGAGATACTAAAACCATAAATACATTTATAATCATTAATTGTATTTGTCCATCGTATGATAGTAAGAATTTGCCACCCCTCCGACCACCCGAAGGTTTTGTAAGGGAACTAAGGGACTAGCGACTAAGGGAAAAGCTTTGAAAATCGCATGACAATGTCCGAGAGGAAAGCCGGCGACGAGGTGCCCAACCGTCATTTTCAATTTCCTGGAGAGGCTTGACAAATGGAAATCCGTGGTCTCTACCTACCCTTATAGGAAACAGGACTGAACGTACTATTGTTAGAAAATAATCTGAACCAGAGTAAAATATAAGGAATAATAAAAATTGCAATCGCATCCAAAGACTTTTGTAGTTTTTTTTATTTTTTAATGATATGTTAGTATATAATTTATTGCCGGCGGCGCTGCATAACATACATACGTTATAAGAGATTAATTTTATTAAGAATTAATATATATTTATTTAATTTGACACAATTCGAAGACACAATGTGTAATAAATATTATGTGTTCATATAATGTATCAACTCTTAATTTAGTAGAGACTTGAGAATGACTGGAGAATGAGTTACGAGCACTTTGACAGTATTAAGTGCAATAATTGATTTTTTTAATTTTTAGACAATTAAAACGGCAAAGGTTGTGTCAGTTTTGGGTTTGGAAACAGTTCGTCAAGTTACCTCAGTACGTGATGGACCTCAAACATGTCCTCGAAATATGACATTATTTAAAAAAAAAACTTGCAAGTTTAAGCTAATTTAAATTTTCATTAAGAAATTTAAGGTGTCAGTTCAGAGTTCGAACGATGGCTTAGAGAAACTTTTAATAAGGGAGATTTCATGAAATAAGAGGAAATATTAAATTAAAATAATTATAGTAAAGCAAGAAAATAAAACTAAATGAAATTCGGCACAATACAGAGTCGCAAATATTTAATTTTTAGCAGGCAGTTAATCACTCGCTATATAATTAATTTGTTAAACACTTTAGACTATTAACGTATTTGTACAAGTGTATTGTTTGAAATTTACGCGATTTTATTGCGCGGCTCGACTTTCGGGTTATTTATGTTTATACAAATCACTTTTAATCGCTCGCTTACTCTTAAACTGGATTATATCTTAGTTTTTTATTTGGGAGTTTATAGTTTTTCTTTTAACTTAAATCTTTAAAATACTATCATGGCTCCCATTTTTCTACTATCTGTAGAATATTACCTTCTCCACTTTCCGTAAAATCTTGAAGATTAAAGAAGCTCTCACGACCGTATGTACCCAATACTGGGGTGTTCAGAGGTCGAGAAATTTTAGTCTTTCCAACCCACTTTTCACAAGAGCTTATTTGACAATACACTGTAATTATAATTATATAATTCATTGGTACAATTCGGGCGGTGCAATAGAAATCTAACGGACTACAGTTAATCCGGAGTCAGGTCTTCAAGTTATAACTTTAATTGTTTTATTTGTGTTAATAATAATATTAATAATTTGTTTTGCTTTTGGTTTATTCGTTGCTGTAATGTATCTTCACACTGACAGATCTGTGATACATTAATTAAATGTAAATGTGTTATAGACAAACATTCCTCGTGAATTATCTAAATGCAGTTTTCTGTAAGAAAGCTACAACTGCAACTAACAATGGATAACATAACATGGATTGTCACTAGTCGGTTAAAGTTTTCACCAGTAGAGATTGTCATATTTAAACTAAGTGAAATGTATGTTTGTTACGTTGTATAAATGATTTGATTCAGCTTGATCCCGTCGTTCGCTTACATTCGGGAATCATCGGCAATTTAACGCAAATATTGAATTGCCATTTAATATTTTAATGTAATGTATATAAATAATATAATAAGGAGTAAACAACACCTTATAAGGATAGGTTACATTGGCTCTATAAACTTCTTAACCCCTTTGCAATGTCTTTTAAAGCACGTTTATAATCTATTATCTTTGATTGTGATAGAAATAACCTAGTTTTTCAACTTATTCTTGCGAACAAAGGAACATTGTCAACGTAACCAATAAGACAATGAAAATGTTACATTGTGGTTTTATTATCACATATTAATATATAACAGTTTTACATTGTTTCTGAACAGATGTGACAATTTATCGTTCAAATTGCAGGCATGACAATTTTTTCCGTATAAACACTTGTTCAGACACAACTAAAATGACAATATATAGAGCGGTTACAAATTCTTTAAAATAATATTAAGTTGTATTAATTTTACATATACGTAACATTGTGTTAAAACATGATGTTAACTCACGATATTTTCCGTCGGTTTGGCCGGCAGATAGGCTTGGCATATAGCAATACCGAAGCTAACATGCGACTCCATCACGATTTGTGGAACACGCCTCCGAAGTGGTCTTCTAAATCTCTTTCGGACATAAAACTGTATTATCCAGGCCGGTGGCAGGCAGTATGGTGCGTGGTGTCTGATTTTTCTCACAATGGCAAGTAGGCTAAATGGACATCATTAATATTAGTAAGGGGACAATAGCCAAATGGGTTAGGGTGCGGACTACGAAACACGAGATCGTAAGTTCGAGCCCGCCATTTCACTATTGTCGTGAACCACTCCAGATACAAGCTGTAAGCTTAGTAATGCTACTTAATAAATAGCATTGCTAGTATTCTTTAAAAAAAAAAATATCGGGGTCGACTATAGGAAATCTTTTAACTTCCTTAAATTTTTTTTAAACTTATTATTTACACGTAGGGTTTACGTCTGACTCGTGTAGACGATTTACAGTTAGAAATTGCACAAGGACCAATGCGTGAACAGATAGCAGAATAACTTAAACATAATTAAATCAACTTATTTAATTTTTGGATAAAAACAGCCTGGATCACTGCTTTGATAGTCATGTACCATATGAAAGTACAATAGAAATAAGCTTATCGGTTGCCATTGCAGTATCGAGCAAGAAATGAAAATCATAATTAGATGGTGATAGATGGTGTCGCTAGATGGCGGTAATTGTTCGATTAGAATTAGGTTGGGAACATACCTACTTATAAATACAATACTAAATGTACGAATGTCTTCGTATTCCTTTGTTCATCAGTACAAAAATTATTACTTAGAATATCTATTAAGAAATTTATTAGAATTTCTATTAGATAAGAAATCGTTAAACCAAACGCAACAATGAAATATTTTAACTCATTGGTTTTAATTATCAATACATTCGAGTTTCCAAAACATAAACCAAATTAACTATTTTTATTAATTTTTATTTTATATCCGAATATAATACACAGAGTGCGTGAATAGAATTTAAAAACTGCACCACTATTTTTAATTAGAAAGTCAAACTTTTATTCAAATAGTAATCGTCTGGGGAAGAAATATTTTGCTCCATAATACGTTGCCCAAATACAATATGGCCATTGTTGAAAATGATAAAATAATACTGATGATTTTAAATTTTTATGGTTCCGAGGTGTGAATATGAGCGATTTTGATAATTTTACAATTTTCAGATAATAAATTTAATTAATTAAAATAACATATTTATTTAAATTTTATCGACTTAGTATTATAATAATCTCAAGGCCATTTCTCAATTCGAATCGCACACTTATAATATTACTCAATAGATAATAAAATTTAAGTATAATGAATTATTAATAGAACTGCATCACATTCCGTGGTTATGAATGTAGTGTAAAATGATTAGACCGGTCAAATCAAATCAAATACTTTAATTCATAGCCACATAATCTTAATTTATAAAAAGTAATTGTTTCTTTTATATCAACCTCCGGTGGCGGAATGTTCTGTGACTTATAGCTCTGTGGTAAATATATTTTGTGTGTGGTCATCATAACAGTTAGCGCCAAAAGTTCTATCTACAGTTATCGAATTCACGCAACATTATGTTTGTCACTCCTACCTAAAAACCGAAAATGGCTGGGTTCTGCCACCTGCTTGGGATCCGGTAATTAATAAAATTAAATCCAAGACCTAGTATACCACTGCCCGACCTCAAGATAAGACCTCGGGCTCATTCTGCGGACTAAAATTTATAATTATAAAGCTGTGGGTAGCCGGGTTAACTATGACATCAGGACGACAAACAACTGAATACCTTACCTGATTTAAAAAAGATAATTTAACGTGATAAAATTCGAAATAGTTTAATTTCAAACATGATTACAGGGTAAAATAGCATCATATGCTGCTGTGTTTAATATATTATTAGAGATTAATGGGAAAACGATTTACTATCTATAAGGTGTTCGATCTTCAGGTGTCACAACACATCTGTACCTGTTGATTCATAATAGATGATTGGTGATAGGTCCTAGTGTCCCTGGGACCAACCATTTACCACCGGGTGTGCTGTGTGATGATTTGATACCTTTGTTCTATATTAAAAGTCAAAGTTAAAACTTTTTGATTCAATTTACAATTGACGTAAAAATCTACACCGATTCTCAAAATCAAACCTTCTCAGAGTAGAACCGGCTAGAAACTCTGCAGAAGTTATTAAAAAAAAAATGGAATGTTCTTATAGAGTTGTGGGTTGGAATCCCACGGAGAGCCATCGTTGGAGTGATGAATATAGAATAAGGTACACAGCCCGCCAACCTGCACTGGAGCATCGTGGCGGGCCCTTACCGGCTCCAAAACCCACTTAAATATTAGAGAAGACCTTTGCCCAGCTGTGGGCAGTTACGGGCTGTTACTTTACTTAGTTTACACACAAACACCCGAGTCATTGATGGTTACTTAATTCACCACTCAACGATATTTTTATATAAAAACATGGTACCAACTAAACTTTACGGACAGCTCTTTCCTGATTTTTGTCTTTTACATCTATATTATATTTAACGTAGTGAACTCTTTCCACACCGCTTATCTTAACAAGCACGATAGCCGAGTGAGGGATCTGGCATCGAATCAGGAGACTCGAGTTCGATCTCTTTTACGTGAGTCTCATACCAATGAAACTGTTCGTTTTTCAAAACTTACGTATGATCTGTATCGTTTGCCTTGACACTAAGACGGCGGTAGGCTTACCGCCTATCACGATATAACTAAAAAGCTCCGGTCGAAAGCGAATTAACTAAAAGGGCCGAGTGTCGGCTTCTGCTGCTGCTCGAATATAGGCGTGAAGTTCAGCCATCTTGTGTTTCTGCGTTTCATTGTAAGAGCGGGGTAACCGGAGACCCACTCCCCCGCCTCTTCCCCCTCTCCCTCCCTTATCTCCAAATATCCTTAAAGGCAGGCAACACACCTGCAGCTCCTCGGTTGTTGCAGGTGTACGTGGCTATAAATCACTTACTATCAGGTACACCGCTTGCACGTTTGCCGCCTTTCCCATAAAAAAATCTTCCAGGGTCAAAATAAGTAACGCAGGCTAAACCTCATGCAGACGGGATTGATATCTGAGATGGCAAGAACTAGAGTGTGACATCGGCGTAAGAATCTGCCACCCCATTGCTTCCTTTGTGTGTCTTAATAGGCGACCCGGGGAAGCATCTCTATATAATCATCTCGAAAAATATCAGACCAAAATTAAGCATGCCTGTGACGGGCAGCAGGGTCTATGGCGCTAGGTGTCTGGTGCTGCGATCACCAATTCGCTTGCCTTGCGTGGCGATTATGGTAAATCCTCCTCATGGGAGAGGCCTATGTCCACAGTGGACATTTACGGGCTGTTAAAGTAAGGCATGGTATGGTAAGGTAACTAGGATCTAATAAATCGCAGTATACTTACATGTTTTCAAGGTAACTGCTATGCCAAATATTACGTTTCTACATCCGTCTTATGGACGGACGGTCGGACATAAATTGGATATAATTTTCTATAAATTGTAGTAAATGAACAGCCAGCAATTAACAACCGTTAAGTAATCGCAACTTATACTAAAAAATCGATTACAAGTAATTTACACTTGCATCTTCCAGTATTGCATCAAGTTTCCTTGCTTAATATTTAACAAAACGTTTACTACCTAGCATGGCCATATTTTTGTTACACTTGAAAACGTACATCTTTATTTTAAATAAAGGCAAGTATAATAATAATAAAAATAATTTATTTATTTTATGCTATATATTTATTTATACAACCTAACCAGACGAGAATATATAGAAATACCGTAACAAAAAATATCAAAAATAAATAATAATATTGATGGTAGTCGTCGTGCCGGCACCACTAAAATTGTTAATAGCAACTTTAAGTACTGTTAAGTGCATACATAACTTTAAATAATTTAAGTATATATTTACGCTTTGATCCCAACGGGGTAGGCAGAGACAATCTTTTTCCACTTGCTGCGGTCCTGATATACGTCTAATAACTTATATAAGGTATTAACCTATTTGTTATATTAAACTATATATAAATTATTTAAACTTATGTATGCATTTATTTATATATTTAATAGAATAAGTTGCTAATTTTTTTAAAAGAGATTGCACGTATCCTCTACAAATAAATAATTTTTTTCTTTGATTCCGGGCTTTTCAGACAGAAATCACTTATATGAATCTCATGAAAATATCTGAGAGGGTTTTGGAGTCGGAAAGGGCCCGCCATGCTGCTCCAGTGTGGGTTGTTGGTCATGATATTCCTGACGACAGTAAATTACTACTGAAAGTGACGATGGACAGTTTTGGGATTAAACAGAACATGGTTAAGTAAATAGTGAACATAAGTATTCCGGCGAAGGCGTATTGGGTGCCCCTCGATTTTTGTTTGAAATTTCAAAACGTAAATTTAATATGAAATATGTGAAACATTTCTGTGCCTTCCACCTGCGTATCGGGATGGCAGGGGTTCTGATCGATCCATTCTGTTAAGCGACAGAGACCTAGCAGGAAATTTCATTTCTCGTGACTATGTTTTTTGTTATCTTAGAGGGTTACGTTGAATTCTGGCTTTGTCGGCGTTCAAGCCCGCCTGTTTCTAACAGAACAGACTAGTCCCGAACTTTTAAGGTCCTCGACGGAGGAATTTTCGATGTACCCGCAAATAGTGCAATAAACAAACGTACGGCAAATGCCCAGCTTTAGAATCGTCTTAAAAATGTCTGACGACTTCATACTGATTTTGTGCAAAGCAAGCAATTCTGTTTTCTTTAATGCCCTTCTCCAAAACGTAATATAACAATCAACGCTGAAAAATGATACGTGATATGGCGGCAAATCGATTGAAGTTTCTGTCATAACAAACGCGTTCCATATTTGAATATTTTTTTTTTAAAATTGAAACATTATTTATGGCTTGACTGGTTAAGGATAATCACTAGACTTGATGTAAATGTTCATTTCCTTAAAAACCGTATACAGGTAAAAATAAACAACGCAATTCCTGTTCAGAGTAGCAACTTTGTAACAAACAAGAAAATATAGTTTAACACACGCGAATGAATACAAATGTTGCCAAGATTAAGGCATTATCTGTAATCACTGCAATTTACTAAGACATTAGAAAAATAGATATTCGGTACGGATTATGTAGTAACCTTGTACAAATTATCTATTAATATATTTATGTGTAATTTTGAGCGTGTAAATATAAAAAAAAAGTAGACATCGAGTAAAACTGTGCAATATATAATTAGTATGCAGTAGGTACGAACATATTCAGCCGTCTTCAATTGCCCGTACCCAAAGTAATGATTATGCGGTAATAAGAACGGAGAAAGAGTCCCGTGCTCTCTGAAACTCAGGACGCGACAAAGCGCGACCAGACCGGCGTACTGATAATTTGTGTCTTGCTCCCCTCCCCTCACCCCTCCACCCACGCTCAAGAGTTAGGTACGTTAACAACTAGACCACGTGGTTTGCAATATAATACGTGCGATTGTGTTGAAGTTAGCCGCATACTAATTTTAGACTTTAAGCCTATTTTAGATTTAGGAGCATATATCGAAATGGTGTTTTGTTCTTTCGATTAAATTATCGTCACCAACACATGTGTAACTAACTGACAGTACACATCTATTGTCGGAGGCCCATATCCGCAAGGGATTGTGTAGATAAGGGTTCCCAACTATTTTTACCCTAATACCCTAATTTTCTCTCTTTTTTTTTTCGACCTACCAGTCACTGAAGGTAGTGACCGGTTAAGTCGGGATAACCAATAAGTACCGGACCCACTAAAACCAGGTATTAGAGATACACTGTTGGCCCGGTGGCCTTGACAGCTTCGGTGGAATAGACTCGCCAGCAGAAGATCCCAGTATTTTTTTTTTATGGGAGAGGGAGGTAAACGAACATGCGGCTCACCTGATGGCAAGTGATCACCGTAGCACATGGACATCATCTATACCAAAAGAGCTACAGGTGCGGTGCCAGCTTTTAAGGATATTTGTGGGATGTGCTGGACGATGGGGAAAGGAGTTGGGGAGACGGGGGCGTGCCGAAACGTAGAAGCATAAGTCCTATTTCACGCCGGTATTCTGCTAGATCGTGGTACTACCCCTGTCGAGCAGAGCTGGCCCATTCGAGCAGCAGCAAAAGCCACTGTTTAGCTCTACCTCGTAACTAAATATAAGGAGCAACGATGCTGCTGCCGCTGATGCGACGCTGCTCCTTGCTGCAGTGCCGCGCTCCGATCTTTGTTAACGAAGCAAAGACTTTCGACTAAAACTAGAGGAGGGGGGACAAGGGTTACCAGCGATAAGGAAAATAGGTAAAATTTTAAAAACGAACTTGTACACGAGAATAACTCTTAAAGGCCGTGAACCTAGAACCGTATGGGAGAGCTGTACGCGGTATGCCATTTGTCTGTGTATTATGTATGTGTATTTCATTGCATATGTACATGTTTTTTTTTAGTTTTTTAAATATTTATTGTATATGTACACTTACCATCTGGTGAGTTTTTGAATGGACGGGAGGTAGGACGAAGAGAGGGATAGGGTGGGGGACTGGGCCTCCGGTTTCTTCACACCGGTATTCTGCGAGATCGTGGTGTTACCCCGGTCGAGCCGACCCATTCGAGCAGCAGCTAAAGCCGCCGCTTGGCGATACCGTACTGTCAGTGAATATACCATTGCTCTCTCCAAATGTCAATTTCACCCGCGCTCACCCTGCTAGCACCCTGCACCCAGCACACGCGGCTCTGACGACCGAATGACGCCAGAATGTCTATCAGAATTAGCCAATCCCAAATCCTTCCGACTTTTGATGGGAAGTAGCATTATCCGGCACTGCTCTCCCCATCCCGCTTGCCCAGCGTGGTGGTTTATACTGACGCTTTCTTGAGGAGGGCTACGTTCAGCAGTGGGCTTATATAGGCCGATGTATTAGTTGTTAGAAAAAGTTCCTTTGCTCGGTATAAAATAACCTAAGTTACGTTGTTCGAAGCGCATAAGAAAAGAAGACGAGCTGCCACTATTTTCTAACATCTTTGATACAATGGCTTTCCGAAAGATAACGCCTGATTCTATCAACTACCGGAGTTATAAGAATCTGCCAACCCCGTTTCTTTTGATAGATGTTTTAAGAGGTAACTAAGAAAAGTCTTAAATATATCAACTATATCGACTTTGAGGAATCAGCTGTCGCCAGCGGTATTTCCGAACAGTCACGACTTAGGGACCTTCAAGAAAAGAGCCTATTCCTTCCTTAAAGGCCGGCAGCGCATCTGTAGCTCCTCTGGTGTTGTGGATGTTCGTGGGCGTCGGTGATCACTTACCATCAGGTGAGCCGCACGCTCGTTTGTCCCCTTCTATAAAAAAAAAATACGGCTCATACACACTATCTCTTAGGCTTGACTAAGGTATGGTGGATGTGCGGGAATAGAATTTAGACTTTATATTTTTTTTTTGGTAATTGTTTTTCCGCAACGTTTTCCCACGGCAGTCGTCCAGTGTCTAAAGTTATAAATATTCATTAATCAATCAACGTGAAGCGCGAGCTCCTAATACGGTAACACAACATTCACGCATACGTTTTCTGACATGCAGAACTATGTAAAGTATTTTAGTTCAGAATTTGAAAAGATTTAGCGCTTAAAAGGAGAAAAAAAATGTTTCATAAATAAAGACACCGGTTATTTTGTTCGATGAATACAAGAGGGGGTCATTAGTTTGTTTAAAAATTATATGTTTCTTATTATATGCCGACTTCTGCACGGTTGGCGTGGAAGAGCCAAGCGGCGGCTTTTGCTACTGCTCGAATGGGCCGGCTCGACCGGGGTAGTACCGAGGCCTCGCAGAATACCGGCGTGTATAGAGGCGTCTCGCGCTTCGGCGTATCGTTCGGTCAGTGATAATAACTTTAAATCGACTAATTATAGGTATTTTTTAACGTTCCAATGCTTCAAATTGCCATGTCATGCAAGCAATATCGAGAATGTATGGAAAAAAAACACTAAATTTAACGAAAGCGAGCGTCCATTGTCTATTGCTTTGGCGAGTTTTCTTTGCACGTCGCTAGAGGGCGTAGGTAAGAACAGGACAAAGTTAGGTAAGGAATAAGAAAATGAGAGTGAAATGAGCTAAAAAGAATAATTTGTTGTTAACATATTTTATTAGATGCTTCTAGAATTTATAAATAACATTTTTTTTGATTTGAGGCGATTTTTTCGTTTTTAACTTTGAACTTTTAACATTATTTTAGAAAAACTTTTCATAGAAATTTTTCGGAAAAAACCTAAATCACATCATACTTGTCATCACTCATCATCATACAAGTCTCAATGAATGTTACTTTTGTACATTAGATTATAAATTTGCTATGACCTATCTGTATTTTTCAGCAGGCACGAGCTATATATAAAATAGCAGTTAAAGTAGAGAATATTTTACTTTTATGGGAAAGGTGGTAAATCAACAAGCGGGTCATCTGATGGTAAATGATTACAGACTCCCACGTACATCGGCAACACCAGAGGAGCTGCAGGTGCGTTGCTGTCCTTCAAGGATATTTGGGATGAAAAAGAGGGAATGTGGAGGGGGCGTAGGAATGGGTCATCGGCTACCTCACTCACCGGACGAAATCTTTACTCCAAATGCAAATACAAGTGGTGGTGTAGGGGGTCTACTAGCTAACAAATGAGAAACAAAAAGAAAAACAGAAAATCGTCTAACAAAAAATAACTACAAGAGAAGACGAGAAGACGAGAAGACGGTAAGAAGAGAAGACAACAAAATCATATTGGTTATAAAATTCCCTAAGCCCTAGTATTTACCAGTATTAGAGATACTAAGAGCACATTTTGCGAAATTTACAGATCGGAAAACAAAATTAATAATTATAAGCTCAAGGTATCACGAGTTAACTATGATAACGGAACGTCTAACACCTCAGTCGTTCCGTGACCACGGTTGGGTGCTGTCAAGCACTCGAAACGTAAAAGTAAAATTAAACGCGATAAAATCCGTAAATAATAGTGTCATTTCAAATGCGTAGTGTTCGCTTGACCTTCGTATTTTTAAATATCTACCATAGATACAAATCAATGCAATTTCCCAAAGATACGAGAGCAATCGATCGAACTCGTGATCATGCTATAACGATGCTATATAGCGTTTGAACTTCTCTATGGTTCAAAGAAGATTTATTGCACTGAACTCTGTACGATAAAGCACCTCGTGATCCCGTATCTAATATAAAATACCCAATCGTTCATTAATTTTACAAAGTGATAGATTGTTATTATTAGATTAGAGGTAATAAGTCGCGTCATGATTACTTGAGTTAATAATGCGGGTTTTGACAATTTCACTTCTCAAGGCGGAAAATGATGTAACAATTTTTAAATGAAAATGTTATCGTGAGTCTAAAACTAGCGTTTTATATGTAAAAAGTTAAAAGTAAAGTAGCAGCCTGTAAGTGCCCACTGCTGGGCAAAGGCCTCCTTTTCAAATACGAGTATCAGAGAGGGTTTAGGAGCCGGGATGTGTCCGCCACGCTGCTCCAGTGCGGGTTGGCGGGCTTCACATATCCTCACATGTCAGTCATACAGGTTTATATGTAATAATAATAAAATAAGTTATTAAATTTTAAGTTCTATTTTTGTTTTTAAACAAAAGTATTTTGAAAAGTATTTTTATTAATTACCAAGTATACAATAACAGTGAATACGCGTTATTTGACTCTGACAGATGGCATCTGTCTACATATATATTTTAAACTTGGTAGAGCCAAGAGGCGCCTTTTTCTGCTGCTCGAATGGGCCAGCTACTGGGGTAGTACCATAACCTCGTGGAATAGCGGCGTGAAGTAGAGCCTTTTTGTGTGGTAACAGGAGGGCTACCCTCCCCTTTTCCTTCCCCCTCTCCTTACCGCTCCCCAAAAAAGGGCTCCTTAAGGGCCGGTAACCACCTGCAGCTCTACAGGTGTTACCGGTGTACTTGAACGTCGATAATCCCTTACTATCAGGTGATTGCCCCCTTTCCCATAAAAAATATATTTAATGATATCTGCTACTCAGTTTTGTCTTGCTGCCTCGAATAAAATTTGTTTCTTTCTTAATAAAATATTCGCAAATAATTCTTCATTTTTCCTCTACACCCTCCAGGGTTGTTTTTCAAAAATGGCCTATACAGGTTTTCTATTGTTCAGAAGTATTAACCTAAATAGCGATTTTAATGTCTCTGACCTTCCTCACCTCTTCAGGAGAGGTTTGTCGTAAAATCCTTTCTGGCTTCTTAGCGGGTGACTACATCCTATCAGAATCTACTTGCTAAATTTCAAATGCTTCATTCAAAGTTCCCAAGCTTTAGTGTTTAGCCAGTGAGTTGTATTACGCTTTTATAAATATAGATTATATTAAATAAACTTCCATTACTCGGGTAGAAACATTATTACATTCTTATTCTATATACGAAGTCGGCTTTCAGCGGGATTCAAATCCTATACCCTCATCATCACTGTCAGTCTACTGCCAAAGATTGCCACAAAGCATCTGCATCCATCAACTTCTCGAAAGACTGTGCAGGCCGTGAACACAACTCAACCCGCTTTTAGAAATATAAATCAATTCGAAAATATACAATTGATTAACTTCTTTTTTTCCTAACGAAATTTTACAGATTATATATAAAATAAAAAATTTGATTCACAACGGATAGACTTTTTTCACAGTTATAACATAGATAAGAAAGCGGCGAAGCGTTTACTAACATGCCCAAATATACATAAATTATACCGAAAACAATAACAAACAAACTCCGACTTTTATAAGATGTAATAAAAATATCCGAACGGCTTTGTTTATTTTTCTTTTTTGTTTTGTTTTTAAACGATAATTTACGAGACCATGATAGTTGTTATATCTTTTTATTTGTTTCAGATAAAAAAATAAAAAGGTTCTTTTAAACGTTTCAAGATAATGTAAATAATTTTATTTTTATTTTCGATTATTATATTTACGGTGTTTAATTATTTGTGACATCGTAACAAAATAATTGTCACAGAAGCAGGATAAAAGAACTAAAACTCTAAATGAAGTTGTCTGTGGTTGTTTCATAAGTTTCATTTTTATTTTGTCGTATCTGATAGGTCAATGGTTAGGGATCCTGTGTCTAAATAAGAAGACCCGAGTTCGATCCCCTATATTGAGGCCTCGTACTAATTTGATTAACACTAAGACTGCGACAGACTCACAACCCGTTGCGTTGTTCCAAATAAGCTCTGATGAAAAGTAAGTTGGAACGACGAAAATAAATGTAATGTAATCTGTAAATTCACACACGTAATGCACATGTGTATGAATGATGTATCTATTATTTTGATAGAAAGGATATTTGACGGAAATCATCGTGAGGAAAACTGCATATTATCTAGAAAATAATATAAAATATTATTTCGTGGACATGCGAGTCTGCCAAACCATACAGAGCGCTGTGGCGAACTGTCTCACGATATAGTTCTTACTACATTCATAGGACTTACTAAATTAATCTCTATGGTTTTCTTATATCGACTACAATCCCCACTAGGCTGTCGGTTTAGGTCTTATGAACGCATTTATGTATGTATGTATGTATATATTCACGCCATGTTCCCAACAGGGTAGGCAGAGACAATCTTCTTCCACTAGCTACGGTCCTGATATACGTCTTTCGCTTCTCCCACTTTCATCAATATTCGCATGCATACTCGTTGGTTTAGAGTACACTTGATCTGGCCTTTTTTCAGAACGTCTCCGATTTGATCGTGAAATGTTCGCCTAGGTCTTCCTCTCCCGACTCTACACCATTTTTTCATACCAACGCATTTATTCATATTTATTTTACCTCAAGTGAGAAGTTTTGGTGCGAACTCATAAAGTGATAGCTCCTATTTATCTTCCCTATATCCTTTCATTCTCTCACCATTTATATATTGTAGTATGTCACAAGTGATTGGAAAATAAAATTCTAGACCGGAGTACGCCAATTTTCAAATTTATTTCAAAGTTTTTTATTTTCATTTTTAGTAAGTGTTGTAAAGCCCAGGGCATGGACTTTTGGCACGAAACCGAAGAGCGATGATTTTTAGTTATTTTTGTATATTTTGATTTTTAATGCAAAATGTCAATAGTGTATTATGACGCAAGTGTGAATGAGTAGTTTTTCGATTTGGTGAGCTCGATTGAATTGATATTCGAAAATTGTATTAATATCACTATGAAACTGGCAGATAGTTAAACACTGCTGCCATATAGTGCTCCTAGCTCATGAAAAAAAAGAAGCTCAGGTCTTAAAAGCTGACTTTAGAAGCCATGACTATTCGAAGGTATCTATTAAAAGTTTTATTTATTAAGTTTCCGTAACATATTCAAAACACAAGTAGTTAAGTTCTAAATTGCAACGACATTCACAATCACTTGCTTCTAGTACTGTTGCAATGCAAGTTATGTTGGACACAACTACCTCAAAACCATTTAGCGAACTTAAGTCCTATGTCGATAACGTTAAGGGCTGAATTATTACAGCTCTTGTACGTATTTCTATACGAAGTCGAATGTTACATTTCCATACACGCGAGGTAGTTAATTATTTCTTAAGAAATGAATGGCACAGGTGCCGATGGCCGACAGTAGACTCGCGCCGCCATTTTGAAAAAAGGAAAGAGGAATTTTGGAATTTCTATAATATGATCGCCTGAATTGTTGACTATGAAAAACTACTTTTATAGTTTCTGCATGCCTAGTAGAAAGCATGAATTAAGCAGGCGGACGCTGATGCATATTAATTTATCGCATTGTTAATTTTTTAATTACGTCATTTTTATTACACGCGTAAGGAAAAACATACAATAAAACATTGTTTAAAGTAATATATAATGAATATTACACAAATAAAGTTAACATCGCGTGATAGAATCTGCAACAAAGATATACGCAGCAGAACTAGGTTAACAGACATAGCCGTAAGGGTCATCAAGCCGAAGTGGCAACTGCCTACCCGTTTCCACTGGCTTAATAGATCTCAGAGCTGACAACCGTTGGGCAAGAAAGTTCTAGAGTGGTAACCATGTATAGGCAATACAGTGGACGACCACTCACAAGATGGAGTGACGACCCGCACAGTGTTGCGGGAAGTCGATGGATGTAGGTGCTTCAGGATCGAGCTTTGTGGCAATGTTTAGGTGAAGCCCATGTTCACCAGTGGACATATGACAGGGCGAAATGAAAAAATAATGCGAGCTCAGTAACTAGTGATGAGGAGCAGCATCACTATTACAAGGGTACCGGCAATGCGCTCACCAACCCGCTAACCCAGCGTACTTTCAAGAAATATATGCTGTCTTTAGCTGGCGCATTCTTGTACAGGTCAAAGTTCTGCAGTGGACTTAAATAAGCTGATATATAAGAATCATTATACTTGACTTACTGGCTGTGCTATTGCTCTTTGACAGACATTTCATTGTCACTGTCATTTTCGTGAGTTCAGCAGTGGTCTTGTGATAGGCTGAAATGTAATAGGTGATAGGTGATGATCTTGTGATAGGTGATGATAATGAGGACAAATATAAGGGAGATTATTGTCCGTGTAAAATCTTTAACCGTATTTTTTATCCTTGAACTATTAAGTTATACATTCAATCGAAAGGAGATAGACCAGTGCTGTATAATATATTTTATACGAATAGTCACCAGGTATAAAGTTTCACGTCTTCCCCCGCAGTTGTAATACCACTGAACAATTTGTTTGTGGTGTGGTGTTGTGTTGGCTTCGGAGAATCTGTTACCCCATCTTATACCATGTGTTACAAAAGTCGACTAAGGGCTATGCTCAAAAACGTAATGGTTTTGTCGGTGATAGCAACACTAGACGCCTCGCACTTTAAAA
This sequence comes from Bhutanitis thaidina, assembly GCA_029286595.1. Classification (NCBI taxonomy): domain Eukaryota; kingdom Metazoa; phylum Arthropoda; class Insecta; order Lepidoptera; family Papilionidae; genus Bhutanitis; species Bhutanitis thaidina. Next base: position 4,018,178 of record JAGSMS010000021.1, on the reverse strand, counting down.
GTTGCTGCCTGTCATGTTTACATATTTTCGGTCTAGTGTTTTAAAAAAGCGTTAAAATAAGTTGGTTACAAAGTTTTCAGGTTGAATTTATCGATTTCTCACATACACGGCTAAAAATAGCTTTAAATAGCATCACAAATGCGAAATAAATCTCTAACTTAGCATACGCGTGCAAACGTTAACGCTATATAATAGTTATTACAAAGACTATCAATTACGTCAAACACTATTACCCATTACAAAAAAAAAATCTTGACTTAACTCACTTTGCTTTGGCTTTAATTACTTCTTCAGTTGTTTTAAACTCAGTCAAACATGATGCTATAACAATGACAACACCATTGCGCGGGAAACCTTGTTAAAATATGCATCTAAAGAAGTTTGTTGGAAATTTAGCATCGTAAAGTTTATTCATAAACACACTTTCTTTTTTAATAGCCAGTGGAGTGTAATGTTACGATTTGTTTCGATTATATTGTAAATCGTTATTAATCTGTTCAATCCCTTTATCTGAAAATACTCTAAAATGTGAAGAATTGATTTTAATTAAAGCTATATTCTAACATTTAAACCTTCTGGAAATTGGAGTTTATTGAACTATTTGTGAAAAGACAACACCATACTTTTTAGTCATCCTTGTCAAATTTAAAAATAAGTATTTCTATGCATTGGTCACTCCATATTGTTTTTGAACTTTTGGCGCGAACCCTATATAATTTGTAATGGTTGAGTCAGGAATTATGTCAGACTTTTAATAAAAAATATTTATGTACTCTAAACATTTCCAACGCATCTGTAATAAATACAAGATACAACATAATACTCTGCGTGAATAGGTATAACAGCTTTTTCCGATCTTTAGTTACCTGGATCGTAACTGGTATGGTAAGTTAATACTTCTGGTAACAACACAAAGCAGTCCTATTACGTCTTCGAAACGCATTGAAAATTCGCTGTCAGGAATTTTGTAGAGTCTGCTGATGAACATAATGTTGATTAATTTATGAGTTGCGCCGTGCCCCTTATTAAGTACCTATTGCAATCAATAGCGAATTCATAGAACCGTGTACGCCATATATGTGCGATTTAATGTACCTTAACCGCATTAACACGTCACATGAGCGCGGTGTCGATCGACTATAACAGATTAAAAAAGAAAATGTATAAACAGTCAACTTTGAAATGTCAAAGTTCCGCGCCGTTTTGAGGGCGGGAAAAATTCTTCGGCTTCATTTACACAAAAACTACACTCGTAGCATTATTGCAACACCGTTTGATTCGCTGAATTAAATTATTCGATGTTATTGTACGTGCACCATGTCGGTTTTTGTATTTCAAGTTTATGTTCACTGATATAATGTTGTTTTCAACTTGTGTCAACACCTTGTCTGTAGAGGACGTGAGATCGAGAGGCGATTACTTGAAATGGAAAAAAATTAATTCTTGTCCTTTTCTAATTTCTATATTGTTTTCTTCAGATAGTCTTTTGTTTGCAAAACGCCATGAGTTGTGTATACGAAGACGAAAAGAATATTAATTAGTTTTTGCATACATTCTTGTAAAGGTTTTGTTACATGACCACGATTTCTATCGAAACTTCTGAGTGAACATTCTCATGTCCTAGTCGAACATTTGTGACACATAAGTGTGTGTATTTCTGTGAAATGTATTCGAAAAACACATAGAGGCACGCGGCTACACGTAAGGGATCGAATTCGGTTCTTCTGATTCGTAGACAGATTCCCTCCCCACACGGTTATTGGATATACCAAGTTACAAACTCCTTATGGTATATCTATGGTTAGTAAATTTAAAAATAAATAAAATCTCACGACCGTCTACCCCATACTGGAGTGGACAGAGTATGTTTATTTTTGTAGTTTCAATTCACTTTTCACCTGAGCTAATTTGGATCAACATGACAGGTGGTGAACCTATCGCCGTGTTAGTGTCTAAGCCAAAGATACAACATGTAAATAAGTTTAAAAAAAACTCATTGCTACGAACCTCCACATAGGAGATCTATGTGGTGGGCTCGGACACGATTCTCCAGGTTCCGAAGCAGAACCCGTTGTACCACTCGACTATGGTGGTTGTTTTATTAAAATGTTAACCTCATCTGGACTCGTTGCGCCACCAACAATGTTGACCACCGGACGAAGCTCTGGCAACCGACTGATGGCGAAGTGTTCGTTCGAATTTTTCGGGTTCAAATCTCACAGAGTTATGCCGGCCTGACGGCGCTTTCTTATAGTATTCTATGTTCAGTGGTGGACTTATGAATGGAAATGGAATAAAATGCTGATTAAAATTATGATTGTCAAAGACTTTTTTTTAATGCAGCAGTGTATAACAAATTTCTGCTGCTTGAATGGGCCGGCTCAATCAAGGTAGTATCAGTGCGTCGCAGAAAACCGGCGTGAAGTGGAGGCGTCTTGTGCTTCTGCTTATCGTTCGTAGAGTTGGGTAACCGGCGGCCTACTACCTTTTTTCCCCTTCTACCCCCCCTCCCCAAATGTTCTTAAAGGCCGACAGCTCAACAGCAACTCCTCTGGTGTTGCAGATGTACATGAACGTTGAATATCGTTTACCATCAGGTGGCTGCATGTTCGGTTGCTACCTTTCTAAAAAAAAACAACTTAAAGTTGAGACTTAGAAATAATACTTTAATTAATTACTGAAACAAACGCAATTTTAAATAAATGTATCATAAATTACATAACTTATAATAACTGTAACAAACGAGCGCACAGTTCACCGAATGGTCAACATTACGGTCGGCCCCATAGCCTGGTTGTTAGTGCCCCTGCCTTCGAAGCTGAAGGTCGCGGGTTTGAATCCTCCCAGGGCCAACGTTTATCTATATTATTGCCATCCAGTTATGCTAATTTGAGATGTGTGTGTCTCTATGACAAAATGGTATGTGGTCACTGTAGCCACATTTATAGCGTCATCAATGAATCGAAATTCAGAAGCGTTGTCACCCCTGAGTCGTCCTCAGGGGTGACAACGCTTCTGAATTTGATGCAATGCCTCCTTACGAAACATAGTGGGATTTTGTAGCTTTTTTATGCTGGAATGTCATTGTGGTGTTTACCCGGTCGAGCCGATTCATTCTCGCTGAAGCTATAGTACAGCTGCAGCTGGGATTACATATGAAAAAATCATTCGGTGTCAAAACTAACACAAATTTTAGTTTTGACACCGAATGAACCCGGGACCTTTGCATAAAGCAGCCGTTACTTCTATGTTTACTCAACAGTTATTAACAAAAAGTTTATTTTTCAAGTTAACAATGTCTACCAAAATGCAATGATAATCAAGTACAAAAACATAACGTCCACTGAATAATATTCTAATTATAATTTCTCATATTCTACTAATAGCTATAACATTTCTGTTTTTTAGTTACTCTGTACCAATTAAGCTAGATCAGTAATGAAGTTATTGGGGTTTTCATGGTTTAAACATATTTTTATTAAGATGGCGTTCGTCGCAGTCTAATTGACCGTGCATTTTTTAACAAAGTCAATAAGCATAACTAGCATTATTTCGAAATGTTATTCATACATATTCCAATTAATTTATGCAAGTCGTGGAGCAGGTGATGTAGCAGTAAGCGTAAAACACGTAACCATTGAACATTGACTTTGTAACAACCGTCAACCGGCCAGTCATCTAAAAGATAAAAGGAATTCGAAAAAACTCTCTGTGTGGCCAGCAACGAATATGAAATAAGCCGCAAATGACATTAGTATTAATTAAAAAAAAAAAAAAAAAGGCGGGCTTCCCTTAAGAATGCTTAGATTAGCCTCAATTTTTCCTATGCGCGTCTTAATCAAAAGAACTAGGTACTAAAGTATCATTTAAAAGAAGAGCAACAATACAAAGTTGATCTGTGTCCGATACGCCCAACCAGGCTTGGATAAATGTACTGGGTCAATCCAATTTCGATCAAGAGTTTAAATAACGCATATTACTTATTATTAGAGTACGAGTAGTTAACATCATCATCATCATCATTATTTCAGCCTATCAGAAGTCCACTGCTGAACATAGGCCTCCCCTAAAGATTGCCACAAAGGTCGGTCCTGAGCCACCTGCATCCATCGACTTCCCGCAACACTGCGCAGGTCGTCACTCCATCTTGTGGGGGGTCGTCCTACACTGCGTTTGCCTGTACGTGGCTGCCACTCGAGAACCTTTTCCCCCAACGGTTGTCAGTTCTGCGAGCTATGTGGCCGGCCCATTGCCACTTCAGCTTGCTAATCTTTACGGCTATGTTTACATACGACACACGATGTCTTCTAATTTACCTCCGACCGGAAAGACCAGAAGTCTTTAATATGTTTTGAAGACTTCTGTCTTTGTTGAGTTGACTTACGTAACTTTTCCGTCATAAACAGTCACTGAAGGCAGTGTCTGGTTATGACGGGATCAACATTTAAGATTCCTGACCGACTAAAACCCCCAACAGTTTAGAAGGCCATAACAGCTTCGGCGGTAAGAAACATTCAACCAGAAGAATTCTTCATGGCTGTTTGCCAGAGAGAGATCATTGAAGTTAATTTGTAAGATGTGTGATAATCGATGGAGAAGAATAGTTCTGGAGTAGCTATGTCGTATGCAGTGAAATTGTTACGGAACGGACGGTTTGATAATTTTTCTTATAATTGTTAGCTTGTGTCTTGGAATTCTATTATCTAGCAATGTTTCGAGGCCTGTATAAGAGTGTAATTAGTTTTATTTTCTATGGGAAAGGGGGCAAACGAGCATGCGGCTCTCCTGATGGTAAGTGATTACATGCGCAAGAGTATTCTGTGAGGTCGGTCGAGCAGCAGCAAAAGGCGCCGCTTGGCTCTACCATTATCGATTATTCTCACGGGAGGCGGATGCCCCACAATCATTCAACATTATCTTCAGAACCATTTCATGTATCGAATGAAACCATAAAAAGATCTATAAATCGAATACTTATTATTAATTTAGTGGAATATCGAGTATAGAGTATATAAATAACAAACCACTAACACCTCTGAAATTGCGAAATCGTGATACTAAAATAAAACAATTCAATTTCGCTACACTTTACACGTAAGTTACCTACCCTATATTTATTCACATCCAATAACCTTAAAGGTCTAGTACCTAAGGTCGAAATCTTTACCTTTAATTTCCTACGTAAGTTGGTTACGTCCTTATAGAGACACATTTAAGTTAACGCTTATGTCGAAGCTTATGCCAAACTGGTAAGGTCGATAGTTGATGGTGTTAGGTGAATCTGATAACGTGGTGGGTAGATTAAACGAAATGTCTGGTTCGGCTGCGCGCGCGCCGCTACGTGTGTGGTCTCTGAGCTGCATCGCTGTGAAGTGCGCTCTACCTACATTATTATTTGCTAATATCATTATATTAATTTTTAGTTAGATCATTATGGTGCTCGGGCATAGAGCTTAGTGTAGGCACCGGTCTTCCACAGTGTACAGTTCCTGTAATTATGGAAGCTGATTCTAAATAATAATTGACACTAATCACATATCGACACTTCCAGGGCAAAGTGGCGATTCTGCCACTCACATTATCTACTCTTTGTTAATTTACCGTAATGGTTGTGCACATTAACTTCTATAATTACCTTAAAGACTATGGAAGTCGCACAACGCTTTACCGAAACATAGCAGATTCGCAACTTTGCCATGGCAAATGACGATATTGAGAACTACAACGATATCTCCTTACTGGGCTCCTTACTTGGTTCACGCTTTGGGATCGCCCAAAGTTGGTTCTTTCTCTTTGACTAACTTTTTTTATTTATAGCTTCATAATATAATAATAACATGAATAGGGGAAACATGTAGAATTTGAACAAAAAGCCAATATCCATTTGGATAAAATGCCTTCGAATTCGTATACATTATCACACAGTATGTTATATTAACTAAACCAGTATCAACCAGTATCAAGTACACCCTTCTTTTGAACAACATGGTCTTGGGCGTTTACTAGAAAGCATTATCAAAAGCTGGTGCTTAACATACGGAGGGCGTGTAGTGTTTTCTGAGCAGCGTGGGTTTGTGAGCTCAGAGCTAGGTATCCTCTGTTAGTGACTCAGCTCCTCGTGACAAGTCTGTCAGTTATGTTGGATCAATTGCAAGTAGGGTTGCCAACAACTTTATTGATTATACTTTGTCAAAATAAGTTATAAAAATATTGTACACTTGAAAAAGTATAGTTTTTTTTTATGGAACGAGTAAGAAACAAGACGAAGGTAACATGCCTTTGTTACAATCTGAGGGATTCGTTTGGGTGTTGTTGTTGTAAAAATGTAGTATGTTTAACGATATCACAGCTATTACTTCCGAATACTACTAAGGAGACATAAAGCTGCAACTATATGGGCAAACATTAAATATTGCATTATTGGCGATGTATAGCCTTTACGATAAGATGGAAGGATGGGTCGGATGCAGCGTCTTCGGCACAGGATAGATAGATAGATAGATAGAATACGCTTTATTGCACACCAAAAACAGGAAAATAATGTAATAGTACAAAAACGTAATTAGACATGAGAGGTGGAACAATGGGCGGTCTTATCCCTAAAAGCGATCTCTTCCAGACAACTTTTGGATGGACAGGATTGTTATAAATGAATTTGGAAGTTGCATAAAAGCAATTGATATACAAATAAAAAAGTACATACAAAATAATATACACATATTATAGAAATACACATGTTTTATAAGTACCTATTATATATGCATACATATATATAAATAGACTAAATCAATACAAATATAAAAGAACTGTCTAAATAAGCGAGGTTACAAAGATAGATAGTAGACCTTGACGAGATTTTTAAAAACTGGTAAGGATTGGGCGCGTCTTACCGATAGCGGTAGGGCATTTCATAGACGGACAGCTTGTACAGAGAATGATCTGTCCAAAACTTTTCAGGATACAACACCATAATCCAATAATTTATGTTTCGCTAATGTATTAGTTTTGACTGGGAACCCATTCTAATCCAATTAACCATGCTGCCTATCAAACCACGTGGTCTTCGTATATACTTATAATGTTAGTGGATTGAACCAAGCTCGGAAGGAAATAGTTTAAGTGGAGCAACAGACCGTTCGAATGTGTTGTAACCAGTTTTGTCTCCTCAGCGACCGCAACCGCAGTTTCCTCCGCTCTACCATCGCGGTTAACTTGTTATAATTATTGGGGGTGCTGTGTTTTATGACGACTTGGTACCGATGAGCTATAGCTTTGCATTTTCAACATTATCGATTCGATGTAGAGCCTACGCTCTTCCTTTAGCACAGATTAAAATTGCAACGGGAGAGGCTTTTAAAATGAGTACCGTAATTTAATTTAAAAGGAAAAAAAAACAATTTAATTTAGTAACAGATTGAGATGTTTTTTTTTTAATTTTTTAGATAGAGTAACGTCAAGACAAAAGTTAATTTATAACAAGTAATAATATAGAATTTATAACCCCTGTTTACTACTTACACATAGTTTTACTAACTTAGTCTCTGTGGTGAAGGTAAACATCGTAATGTGATTTATATACTTGAGACATGTCGATCTTCTGACCTTTTAAGAGCATGTATTTGGTTAACAAAGAGAATATCCATCTGCGCAAGACCTGAGAGGCTCCGACTGAACTTATACTTATGTATTATTTTCTCTTCAGAACCCTTTTAAAGACACTAATTGTAAACGAACAAACATACAGAGCCGGAGCATTTATTTGTGGGTCATACAAATAAAGCCGAGGTAGCGTAGTGACCTGAACTCGGTTCACTGAAATTGTTAATAAAACTTTAAGTGCTGAATTTACCACGTGCTAGGCGCTGAAGATAAACTACGTGAGGAAACCTGCGTGTTTGAGAAATATTAAAAACAAATATTATTTCGTTGACAATAGCTTAAATAGTTGTAGCAATAGTTTGAAAAAAATAAAAAACTTTATCCAGCTGTGTGCATTTACAAGTTGCTACTTTACTTACTTTACATAAAAATACGCGATGATTTGTATAACCAACAAATATTGGCATGGACTTGGATTCGAACCAAATCGACCATATTAACCGCTTAGCACATGGATGTCAATTTTTAATTTAGTCATCGGGAAACACTTTTTGCATGATACTAAGAGAAGGCGTATTTTAAATATCTATCAGATATCAATTGTTAGTTAACAGCGGATGATCGACATTTACACAAAATGTCAGGGTTTACGACCCATTTTTAATGATTACAAATGGTTGTCTGTTTGGCATTTAGGATATGAGGGAAGGAAGTTAAGCTATTTAAATATAGCCATATTTTGTATCTCAAAGGCATAAATATAATATGTATACTAAATGAATAAAATAATGTTACGTAAATTGAAGAACGCGAAATTAAAACCGAGTAACAGTATTTTTATCACCATTATTATTTATGGAGCTCTTATGTTCTTATGTTTAAAATAATTTTCTTTTCTTCTCCACCAGATGGCGTAAAATAGTTTAATCAAAATGGCTGCGGTGTCGACTACCGTACACCTTCAGGACACTAGAATAAAAATACAAGAACACAGTGATGAGGAGCACGAGCCTTATTCACCAAATACAAGGGACACAATTACCCTGAATTCAACGAGGAAGAAAAGCCTGAAGAAAGACCCATACATACATCATCCTTTTCTATTCATAATGTTTTAAAGAAAGAACGCGATACAAATAGTCCTGACAATGTTTTTTCAACTGAGAAGTTGTTGCAAAGTACGCCAAATTTTGACGATAGTCAAAACTCTAGGACGTCAGAGAGTGTCAGCCCTAGGCTTGACGACGAAGATAGTCATGCAAACGAGTATAGAGCAGAAATAAGCGTGGACGATGAGAACTCTTGTTGCAGCGACGATACTGTGCTGTCTGTTGGGAATGAAGCCCCAGTGTCTAATTTCCCGGATAACGAAAAGAGTCTCGACACCACACAAGGTCTATCATCATTTAAGCATATTCAGACGCATTTGAATGCGATATCGCAACTAAGTCAGAACCTTAATGTGAATCAACCTTTACTCTTGCGACCGAGCCCGATCACACCAAATCCTTTAATGTTCCTAAATCAACCATTGTTGTTTCAAAGTCCACTAAACCAAGTGGATTTGAAATCTGGAGTGATGCCGAATCGGATGCCGATACCGCAGAGTAATTTGAATCTTAATCCACAACACTTTGGATTGAATTTCGGTTTACGGATGAAGAGCCAGTCACAGGAGCAGCGTCATAGAAGCGACGAGAACAGACGAATGAATTATATTACTCCAAAATCTCCAGAAAATGTGTCAGAGAGAGATTTCATCAACCAAAATTGCCTAAAATTTAGTATAGACAATATTTTGAAAGCCGATTTCGGGAGGCGGATAACAGATCCGCTTACTAAGAGAAAGAATTTAAAGACCAGATCGTACGAGGCTAAAGCTCCTGTCAAAGACGTTCCGTTGCCAACGAAACCGGAAGTGCTAGAGGCTAGAGTGCCAGAAGTGAAGTCGGCAGACAAAGGTGCAATCGACCTTTCTAAAAGCGATGATGGATCAAGTAATCAGAGTAGTACAAGTGAGTAACAATAAAACTGTCACAGAATTATTATATTATATTTTACCACTACGTTCTAAATATTCGGTACTATCCACTACACCTAACCATTTCATCGATGTCGTGGAAATGAAGAAACGTGTGCACGTTACACGCGGTAGAGCGAAACGGTGGGGTTTTGTTGCTTGCTCGAATGGGCCGGCTCGACCGGGGTAGTACCACGGCCTCGCAGAATACCGGCGTGAAGTAGAGGCATACAGTTCGTTGAGTGAGGTAACCGAAGGCTGACCTGTCACCCCCTTCTCCATCCTCAGCTAATGTCTTAAAAGGCCGTCAACGCACCTGCAGCTCATCTGGTGTGACATCAGCGTCGGTAATCACTTTGAAAAATACAAGGGAAAATATCAGTAAAATGCATTACATCTTAAGTATCTTCAATTTCTTTAACGGCCTGTAATAGATGCACTTGGTATGCCGGTTGTCATTGGCCTTTCCTCGAAAACACCAGTAAAACCCGGTATATTCCATGGAAGGTACTGGTTGAGTTATGTGCCATGACACGCACTGGTGATGTTGCTCACCACTAGCCAGTGAGGTTTGGGTTCTGACCACTCTGATAGATGTTTCCTCTCATTCAGTCGCCGGAGACTGGTTTGTTTGGTAATGCACCACGTTCAAATGCGGTTGGCATTGGGTAAAAATATTGTATGATCCCGCTAAAACCCCATCTTAATTTTTTTTTATGACTAAGGCGGCAAACGAGCAATAGTTTCACCTGATAGTAAGTGATTACCATCGTGCACATACATCTGCAACACCAGAGGAGCTACAGGTGCGTTGCCGGCCTTTAAGGGTATTTGGAAGATGGGAGCGAGGATAAGGAGTGGAATGGGGAGGAGTGGGCCTCCGGTTACCTCACTCACCGAACGAAACGCAGAAGCACAAGATGCCTCTACATCACGCAGGTATTCTGCGAGGTCGTGGTATTAATCCGGTCGAGCCGGCCCATTCAAGCAGCAGCTAAACCCACCGCTTGGCTCTACCACGTTAAAAACCAGTTAATTATACCAGAGTTAAAACATCGAGACCGGTGACGAGAGGATAATCTAAAGCATCTGTCAAGCATAAGTATTATGGTTTACCAACTTTGTAGAAGCGCATTTATAACCGCAGAATGATAATGATTTATTTTATGTTTTATATTATGGAAGTTGAGCTTTCATGGTCTGATAATGTAAATTTTAAAGGTACTACAGTGGGTGAGAACGGACCTATGGTGTGGCCGGCGTGGGTGTACTGTACGCGGTACAGCGATCGGCCGAGTTCGGGTGAGTTAAATAAAAACAATCATTAGTACAGCTACGAGTTGTGCAAAAATTATTTATAGGAAGAAGAAAGAAAGAACTTTATTCATTGCCACAACTCAAGTAACACATATAATAATAATAATAATATTTTATTGAGTTGCAGCAACAAAACGATGTCCGATTCAGCACTACAGCTGGTATTCTGTCGGAACCCTGTTTTGTTTTTTTTTCTTTTTTTTCTTTCACGAGCAGTCGTCAGTTTTTGTAATACATGAGGAATCAAAATATAAATAACAAAAAAAAATATAATAATAATAATGATAACAATATAATTCCGCATCAGCATAGAGTAATAAATATCTGACCTCCAATGGACAACTGTAAACTGTACCTTAATTTCTTTAAATTGTTAAGTTTCTATTTATAATATATTTATCTATGTTTGTATACTATACAGCAAAGATGACGTTTTAATAAGGCATTCGATTCCTTAGTTTAACTATATCACTCTTTTTTCTGTCTCACACTTACATTTGAAAGAATTTTTCGGTTTTGTTGAAGAGTGTTGAAAAAATATTTTCTACTCTTGCTCTATATTCATGAAAACTTCTTTGTCCATGAATGACCCGACCCATTTACATTTTCGATAAACACTGGCCTGTTTTTTTTTTAATCATAATACAAGGTTGTCACTTGACAACATGACCACATCACTTTGAATTAAACGCCAACATAAGCCCGCATCGCTTCGTGAGTGTTCTATAGTGCTTAATAAGCTTTCATCAAGCTTATAAAGTAATGAAACCACAGAATGCAACAATGTCAGCCAGTAGAGGTGCAGGCTTCGCCTCTTTATGTCGCCGCTGCGGTTTTCATTTTAACTATTATTAGTTTTATTACTTTGTGAACTTAAACTGGATTATTTACAAATTAAAGTGTTATTAAAATTAAAATTTGTTCTGTTTAATCCTAAGGTCCTGAACGCACCAATAACTTTATTAGATATTTATTTTATACTGGAGAGCCGTAAAAGTGTTTGTTTTTCGTAAATATATTTAAACCTGTCATCAATTCAGTCAGTCGTTTACTACTGAGACAAGACACTTCAGGGTCGTAAAAGACACTTTATTACGAAGAGATAAATCATAAAACAGATTGGAAGTATCGCTAAGCAACCCCATAAGAAGTAAGGGCGTATAATGAAGTGAAAAGAGCAAACAATTTGATAACTGCCCCCGCGGGGGTGTCCCGGCAGATAAGAGAGGCGTGACCCTTATTTAATAACCACAAGGGGGATAGCGGTGAACCCATGTTTTAAGTGTCCTGTTGTATAATAACAAATTTCTTTATATTTCCTTTCGTGGTAGTACCAAGTGGCAGCTACATTTATTAGCTTAGAGAAATGAACTAACAGTCCACCTGATGGTAATTGGCTACTGAAGACTATGGGCACCAGCAAATAACTTCAATCACTATTTGCTAAGATCCTGAAACACCTCTCTGGGTTCTCTCACATCTATCTACCCATACATGCTCGTCGGTTATGGATGCTCTTTATTTGGCCCATTTATCAATATATCGCCAATTGGTTAATAAACTTCCATCTGTGACGTGCCTTGTCGAATCTGCCACTTCTGCGGCCTATAATTGCTCAGTCACTCTTTCCTGGTCCATTGTTTCTACGTGTCCTGGACACATAATCGTCATCCAAAACACAATTAATTAATTCTTCTTTGTCAGCTAGCGACTAGTCTATCTTTGATCCATTAGATTTATCATGAACGCCACGCTAGGGAAGCAGACTGGCGCTCGCAGTACCAGAAAGTTCGAACCTTAGACGCCGCCACCCGTCATCTGTCCGGTCTGGTATTTATAGATATAATTATCCCACCATCAGGCCATGCCATGGATTGGCCTTGCCCTTGGTCGATTTTTACGATACCATACGTATGAGAAAACGTGGCAGATTTCTATATGCTGCCTACAACTTAGGATTTATGTTTATACACGCTGGATAAGATTAATGTAGTTTTGTATTTTTAATAAGTATTTTTTGTAGCTTCTTTTAAACGATCTATAATATAATATAAACTCTCACGTCCCCATCCCCAATACTGGGGTGGTCAGGGGTCTAGACATTTTTACTCCATTCAATCCATTTTTCGCCAGCACCTTTTGAAACAACGTGACAGGTGATGCGCCTGTCGCCGTGCTAACCATACGAAGAGTTCGAAAGTTTCAATAACTCATTGGTACTTGCCTTTCATATGGGAATCGAACCTAACCACTCGACTATTGTGCCTTTCAAAACGGTACGATCTAATTAAAACTGAGCTCCTAGTAGCGTTGAACTTTAGTTTCATCGTAAAAAATAATTATAGTGCTATTTGTTCGTCCGTATGTAATAGCATTAAATACTTACTTCTGTAATTAGGATTTATAATAGAACCAGCCGATATGCCTACTTTGTACGTTATATTGAATACATTATTTGAGGTTATGGCCGATGTCTGTTCATAAGAATGTTTATATATCCTTCCTTTAAGCACAGCTGAAGCATGGTAGAGCCAAGCGGCGGCTTTTAGCTGCTCGAATGAGCCGGCTCGACCGGATTGATACCACGGCCTCGCAGAATACCGGCGTGAAGTAGAGGCAGGTATCTTGTGCTTCTGCGTTTCGTTCGGTGAGTGAGGAGGCCCACATCCCCACCTTATTTCTCTCCTCTTCCCTTCCATCTCCCAAATATCCTTAAAGACTGGCAACGCACCTGTAGCTCCTCTGGTGTTGGAGATGTATGTGGGCGACGATAAGCACTTACCATCAGGTGAACCGCTTGCTCGTTTGCCGTCTTTTCCATAAAAAAAAAAAACCTATAGATTAAATGTCCCAGATTTAATGACCCTAATAGTTTAATAAAAAGTAGATTAAGTAGCGTATGCGTATAGATGCCATTGCGTACGAGGAAAATCGTAACTGTTGCGTAAACATTAGCATAGGCTTGGAATTCGAAGCCAGAAAGGACGAGTAAGTTTACTGGTAAGTTGACAACACAGAGCTGTGCCAATTAAGTGCATAATTCTAAAGGACAAGTATTTACTTCGTGGTACAAATGTTAAGCGGTAGTGATTTTGATGATCGATCCGATATACTCACAGAATACATTTGAATTTAGACGCAGTTTTTAAAACGAAGAAAAGAATCACGGCTGTGCCCTCGGAAGAATAGTTTTCATATACTCTAGTCTAGTCTAATCATTGCACTGATCAAATAAACTCAATGTAGAGGTTTAGACAATCTATACACACAGACGGCACCCCGAAATGTAATTGAATTAGAAATCATTAGGCATGAAAAGTAATGCGGCTACCTACTTGATAAATATTTATCAAGTTCCCTCCGAGGGTCGCTCTAAAAATTGCTTTTTAGGGATGCGCTCGTTCATGTCGATAGCTTTTTCTCTCTCTCTCTCTAGTTTTAGTTTTGCTAAGGGCAATCTATTATGATGAGACTCCTTTCCTGCTTAAGAGCCGTCTGGATAAGTACCACCCTCTTATCAACATATACAAATATGTATATATATATGTATATATATGAAGAAGGACCTAAGCCTTAATCTGTTCCGGAACAGATTAAGGCTAAGGTCCCGACCATTTCCAACTCCAAAATACTGTCCGATATTTGAGAAGGAGGCCTTTGCTCAGCTGTGGGTTCTGGCAGGCTGCTACTTTACTTTGCTAAGCTCCACCCAGATAGGTCCTGTACCAGTGATGATAATCATATACAAGGCTTATGACAAAACGCATCTGCCCACTTTTGATCATAAACAAACATAAATAAACTATCACGACCGTATACCCAATAATGGGGTGGTCAGAGTTCTAGATAGTGCTGTTTATATGTACTGCTATTTTTATGTTTATAACTACCCATTTTACAACAAATAAAGATATTGCTCACACACGGTCGTCGACGATCCCATTCATACGTATTTAGTCATTTGATCGACATGATGTACACGTACGTCGTGGTCCGCTGACCCTACAGCTGTTGAGTGGTAATTCGTTTAGCGCATAGGAGTAGCATCGGTCACGACCGATTGCGTCACGATTGCTAGGATCGAATCAGTTGATATCGATTTTCACGGCAATCGAATGCTAAATGAAATTATTATGAAATGTTTGACATTTATTACAATAATTATCGTGGCTTCTATTATACTATGAACTCTCACGTCCGTAGAACAAATTTTGTGGTGCGCATAGATGTCTGTACCTGAAAAACGTGACAGGTGTCAGTCTGTTCATCATATTGTTGAGATCAACGATACAAAGCAAACATAAATTTCAAAAATCTCATTGATACGAGTCCTCCACATAGTTTATAGAACTCGTGAATCGTCTCCTAATTCGTGAATAAATTACCTAAACCACTCGTCTATCCTAACCTCTGCTCAGTGATCATCACTATTGGATTTCGAGGGATCGAAAATTATCAGATAATTTTTGAGGATATTTGATTCCAGAAGAGAACAACACTTTTTTACGTGTCCTAGAAGTATTTTTATATCTTAAGAACCTGGTGATATCAACGGCAACACCGAAACAACTGGCAAAACTGTAAATCGTGTGTAAACTCGGGTCGCTCTCGTCTCGGATCCAGGCGAGTGTCCAAATTCTGATATACCATCGCTGAATGAATCATATTGAGATATACTCTCTCCACTGTATACCGAGTGAACAGACATCTAGGCAAGCGTGTACATTCCTAGGCCTCATCTTCGCCTTCCATCGGGCAAGATTGAGGTCAAACGTAAGCCTATTTTTCATAAAAAAATATCAGGGGTGGTCAGCGGTTTTTCGTTTAAGGGTTCAGGGGTGAAAAACGACCTAACAGTCCACATTGCGACCCATGGACGTCTGCAAACAATTTCAATCGCAGAATGTTACAAATGTGTTGTCACCCCTGAGGATTAAGATGGAATGTCACACAGCCCGTAATTATACTGGCTCTCTATACCATTCAAACTGGAACACAATAGTAGTTGCAGCAGTAGAATAAGATATGAGGATAGTGCGTACCCAGACGACACCTAGGCGGCGAAGGAGCATTCTAAGACACTCGTAAATCCAGACATAATATATCTCAGTCGTTTCAACCCATTTCTAACCGGAGATAGTATTAGAACAACATAACAGCCGATGAGCCCATCACCGTATATATGTAACGAAAAACTCATTGGTGCGATCCCTTCACAAAGGCAATCGAAGTCTATACGTCTCTCAATTCGAGAACAGATGCCGTAACCTTAGGGATATCGTATATTAATAATTTATGAATAAACAGTGAAGAGAAAAGCTATCGCCTGGAAATTGATTGAAATGTTTTGCTCTTATCTCGTATAAGTAATTATTGAAAGAACTTATTCGAAGTATTAATAGTTTTCTGTTAAGCGATCGTACTGCAATTAGCTGGTGCGCCATTTATGTACGCTCCATTGGACAAATGTTTCAATTATTTAAACTACAAGTACCTACGAGTAATTACCGGAGATCACTAACTTAGTGTTTAAGGATACAACCCGTTATTAAGTTCTTTATGAGGTTTTATAAGGTAATGTGTCTGTTTTGTGAAGAGAAGTTTCGGTGTTTTTTTTTTGCGCGCTACATGTTGTTCACAATAAACGTAGATTATTTGTAAATTACCCATGTTGTTTGTTACAATTATACGCACATTTAATAAGCAACATTATTAAATGTGCGTATAATTTTCTGTATGTAGTAACACTGTCTTGCTCCATTTATAACTTGGCTGAAACAAGTATATTGGTTAAATATGAATTATCTTGTTTAATTTAACAGCACACATAATGGACGGTTACTTCGTAAACTGAGTGAAATTGTACCGGAGTGAGATGTCTTCTCGCTCCGAAAAATACATAAAAATAAGATGAGTCTCAGGTCTCTTCCATCTTCATACCGAAGCAGATTAGCAGACTCTTCGTGTCTCTAACCCCCTCAAATTTATTAAGAAAAAAAAAATCGGTCACGTGAGGGATCAAAGAGTATGCACGCATGTGTTTTACTCAAACGGTCCTCGTAACAAAGAACAATAATCATTAAAAATAACTGTGAACAGACATGGAGGCAGCCGACCGTAGGTACAAGGCATTTTGTTCCACATTTATCATAGTTTTTCATATCCGTAAGGCGATTATAACGAAGGCTTATTATCTCGATGCTATAAAGTGGGGTATTAACTTTGGAAAAAAACAACGATATTCTTTAAGCATTACGGACAGAAACATTAACCGCATTTAATCAACATTTTACCTTTCAATACTTAATTAGGGTTCCGTCATTGGGACCAAAGAAATTAGTGGAAATAATTCTTAAAAACGAATATCATCCATTCTGTCCGTTAGGTGACAATTTTCGAAGAATATCAGCAATTGTTAACAGCACGGCTCGACCGGGGTACCACCACCTCACAGAATACCGGCGTGAAGTAGTGGCATCCTGTGTTTCTGCCTTCCGTTGGGTGGGTGAGGTAACCGAAGGCCTCTCACCGTCCCCTGACCTCGTCCTTCCTCCTATCTCCCAAATGTCCCTAAAAACAAGCAGACAAATGTAGCGCTACCCTGGCAAAGTGAGATGGTCGTGATTTGGGAACTCATAAAGTCATAAAGACATTGATACCGATACTTACATCTTCCCAAATAGTACATAATCTGGCGAAATATAATAATTATAAAGATAACAAAACATAAAGATACAAAAAACAAAAGAAAACAAAAAGAAAAATAAATATTAAGTTATATAGAAAATAAATATATATACGAGTACGCAACACACACAAGGAATTTGTGTGTGTGTTGTGATGAATCGACGAAAAGGATGAAGAAACTCCACATTCCCCCGTCTCCTCCCACCAGTATCCCTTGTACTAACAACTTTCAATATGATATATATTACATATATCCCCCTCCACATCCTCCCTTCCATCTTCCAAATACCCTTAAAGGCAGGCAACGCACCTGCAACACCTCTGGTATTGCAGATGTACGTGGGCGACGGTAATCGCTTACCATCAGGTGAACCGCCTGCTCGTTTGCCGCCTATACCATAAAAAAAAATTAAAAGTCGTAATAAAACTTTATATTCAGTTTTAAGCTCGCTGTTACGGACGTCAAAATCTACATAATCTTCCAATCGATAATTGATTTTCGTTACATTTATATTAGTCTCCAACGTTCGCTGTTCATTTTAAAAATGGCTGCAGTGTGTCACATTTAATATCCCGCACTGGTCCGGTTTACGGCAAGCACTAATTGATACTTACATAGTTTACGTGCAATTAAGATAAAGGGCATGATAACGTAATCCTGATTTAGATGTTTACTACACC
Source organism: Bhutanitis thaidina (assembly GCA_029286595.1). Classification (NCBI taxonomy): domain Eukaryota; kingdom Metazoa; phylum Arthropoda; class Insecta; order Lepidoptera; family Papilionidae; genus Bhutanitis; species Bhutanitis thaidina. Next base: position 3,999,874 of record JAGSMS010000021.1, on the reverse strand, counting down.
TATTTGTAAGGTTTTTTGCAGCTGTACGCAAAAAGCTTTGAGTTTTAATTGAGATCTTAAAGTTTGGTAGAAACAGAACTGTATATAGTATTATTACATTTAACAACCGCCACATTCGGTGATTAAGTATCAAACGTAGGAGTTTCAAACACTTAATTCTAAGGTTGAGGTATTTATACTTCTATTCGTGGAATACAAACTACCTCATATTATTACTTGTTAGCACAGGCAGGGTTTACACCTAGTGCTATAGTCTCCTAAAAGTAAGGCAATGTAATAAAAAACCCAGTTTCTTGCCGGTTCTTCTCTGGGATGAACTTGTTTTACGAACCGGTGTAGATTTTGACGTTCATGCTCGTAGTAACTTTTCACTTCAAGACAACTGCTGAGCTTAGGCCTCCCCCAAAGATTGCTACAAATCTCGGTCCTGAGCCAACTGCATCCATCGACTTGCCGCAACATTGCGCAGGTCGTCACTCCATCTTGTGGGGGGTCGTCACACACTGCGTTTGCCTGTACGTGGCTGCCGCTCGAGAACCTTTTTTCCCCAACGGTTGTCGGTTCTGCGAGATATGTGGCCGGCCCATTGCCACTTCAGCTTGCTAATCTTTGCGACTATGTCGGTTACCCTGGTTCTGGTGCGGATAACATCATTGCAGACTCTAACGCGCAGAGAAACTCCGAGCATAGCCCTTTCCATAGCGTGCCGAGCAACTTTGAGCTTCCTCATCCGGCCTGCAGTGAAGGACCATGTCTCAGTTCCATATGCCATCACTGGCAACACGCACTGGTTGTATACTTTGCTCTTGAGGCTTTACGGTATACTCGACGAGAAGATATGACGTAGTTTTCCGAACGCAGCCCAGCCGAGTTGGATTCGTCGATTGACCTGGGTCGAAGTTGGACTTACCTAATCGGATAATTTGTCCCAGGTACGTACTCGTTTAACACGTAGCAACTTTTAAACAAGCCTAAATTGAATAAGAAACTCAGTTTTTGAATATGACAAAATAGAGTAAGTCGTCAAATTTAAATAGAAAGTGTAGTTTTAAGTTTAGACAAAGAGTAAACATAAACATACAAACATTGCTTTTTTTCATCTATTCATCTTATTTATATGCGAACGAAAGTTTTTATAGAGTAAAACTAGAATAGCTGTTAGCTGTCCGAAAAAAATATTTATAGGTGCAAGTAAAAACATTGACATTTTCATATATCATTGACATCATTATCCGACATAAGAAATATAAAATTTATTCGTAATTTTTTTATTCAATCTATCATAGTGTAAGAGGAAGCCATACGGTGGAAACCATATATAACGTAGGCAAATCATTTCGACAAACTTTAAATGCAGTATTTGTTTAATAAATATTCTCTATTATCAGTGGACGTTTGGCGATAACAATCCTGATTACGCTGAAACTTAAACCAACGTTTATCTTATTATTTCACGTCTACATCTTAATAGATTCTGTTTATTAAATATTTAATAGCGGACCGGTGAATGATATGCACAGGGTGTTAGGGTTGTCACTAAAAAATAACAACACAGTTGTGTGCAAGTTTGAAATATTACAAATATTATTTTGGCAACATTACATGTTGGCACGGTAACTGATCAAAGTGGTTAAAGAAAAGATAACCGCTCTACTCGTCATCAGATCTCTAATATACATAATATAACAATTGTATTGTATTTATTAAAGTGAAAAGTCACACATAGATAATTAGTACTTAACACACAGTTATTAAAATTTTCTAGCCTATTGTCTTATAAGTAAGGTAAAGATATCACTATGGCCTTTGCACTAGGCAAGCATGTATCGTGAAGACATATACGATTCACTGTTGGAACAGATGCTCACAAGTGTACTACAGTAAAATACCAATATTTCATCATCATCATCATTTCAGCCTATCAGAAGTCCACTGCTGAACATAGGCCTCCCCCAAAGATTGCCACGAAGCTCGGTCCTGAGCCATCTGCATCCATCGACTTCCCGCTACACTGCGCAGGTCGTCACTTCATCTTGGGGGGGGTCGTCCCACACTGCGTTTGCCTGTACGTGGCTGCCACTCGAGAACCTTTTTTCCCCAGCGGTTGTCAGTTCTGCGAGCTATGTGGCCGGCCCATTGCCACTTCAGCTTGCTGATCTTTACGGCTATGTCGGTTACCTTAGTTCTGCTGCGGATATCATCGTTGCAGACTCTATCACGCAGAGAAACAATATTTAACAACTCTCAAATATTTTCACTGTTTATATAGTAACGTGATTCATATCGAAAATATATAAAATGCAATATGTACAATAAGTACAACTCATAGGTATTTAATATATATTATATATACGTACAGTATATACTCACAATTACACGTACACACATACGAATAACGATTCGCAAATACTAATAGACATATCTGAGTATCAATATCAAAGGTTATGGTCATATATTATGTTTTTAAATTTGAAATATTTTCTGTATTCACCACAACTTCGGTATTGCCAACCATGTTGTCTTGATGTCTCATTTTTACGACTGGCGATTAAGATTTTTTTTTTCTATTTCGCAACGTGGCAACCCTATCCGTTGTTATTACAAAATATAAAATTGATAGTGAGCGTTGAAAGTAATAGAATTATTATCCGTAATAATTACGCGTAATGGCCGCCTTTGAGGTCCGCCGATGTGTGGCGAAAACACGACTTAATTAACATAATTAAGGGCGTCTACAGACGATTGAATTCTACCGATCTTTCACTGAAATATCAAAAAAAATATATAAAAGCTATAATCGACGATACGTAAGAAAATCTGCCACTACCTATATATCCGTGGGCTGATTATGAGGCGACTAAGGGAAAAATGCTTTAAAAGCCCTTACGAGGAAAATTACAAAAATATTTAAAACGATGTTTAGTTAGTGGCCTTTTCTCTCTTCTAGTAGAGTGCATTTAACCACTCAATCAAGAACGTAATTATATAAATTATCAAAATTGCTCCAATCTAGAAAGGCCATTAATCAACAAGAGCCGTGGTAGCCTAGTGGTCAGGACGCTCACTTTAGTTTCATAGAGCGCGAGTGACCTGGCTTCGGACCCCGGTGCGAAAGCCCGTATTAAATCCCGCGTTTTATACTATGTATGGATTTATATACATATTAATACTTCCGTTAGGTACCGGCACAAAATTAAATCAAAAAATATTTTTTTCTTAAAGTGCGATTTAACCCTTAAAAAAACCTTTAAAAACGATGTTACAAGAATATGACCAGTCGAGAGAAAACTAAATCTTATTACATACATGTTACGGATTGTAATTGAGTAAATCTTCGAAAGTAATACCCAATGTTCTACAATGCACGGTTAATCGGTTCTGCTATTTAACGGTGTGTACTTGCAGTTTTTAATTATCTTTAATTATTAAAATCGATTTCACGTTACAATCGATCGATTTTGTGAGAAAAATAAAAAGTTAATGAATTTTTTAATCGTTTTACTGTATCTATGGCTTCGAGTTTTGACCACAGGTGTTTTTTGTTCAAATAAGAGAAATAATAGGTAGTCAAGTTGAAATCAGTAGAGTTATGGTGTATATACCATACCATATATTCCTAAAAAAAAAACCACTCTGCTAACAAAATCCCACAGTTATGGTGATGGGGAGAATCAATTCGAATACTAGGGTAGCAAACCCTCCAAGACATGTATTGGATAGGCCTATGTTGAGCAGTCGATCACAATAGATGTAGATGATGGAAGAGTTATGGTCAAAAGATCTGACTGATTTGAAAAGTTAGGTGTCTTTATTGCAGGAACCATGGTTGCCTAGCCCGGTGAGAGCTTTCGCTCCCCGGTGTCGGCACCACTAAAATTGTTAGTAGCCATTTTAAAGACTGAATTTTATCTCGTGCTCAGCGGGAAAGGAAAAAATCGTGAGGTGGATTTGTGAGAAATATTTAAAAACTAAATTATTTCGAGGACGTCTGAAGTCTATTAATCTGCACTGGAGCACAGCTTGACGGACCCTTCTCGGCTCCAAACCCTCAAGCAGGAGACCCGTAGCAGTGGACATTCACAGGCTGCTACTTTACTTTACCTTTTACTTTTATTCAAAGAAGTAAAATGTAGAGAGAGCAGCATTACATTGGTAGTTTGCGGAGACCGTTATAAAAATGATCTCTACAAGACACGCCTGAAGGACAGATTATGTATGTATATATTCACGCCTTGCTCCCAACGGGGTAGGCAAAGACAATCTTCTTCCACTTGCTACGTTCCTGACATACGTCTTTCGCTTCTCCCACTTTCATCAATCTTCGCATGCATACTCGTTGGTTTAGAGTACTCTTGACCTAGCCTTTTTTCAGAACGTCTCCGAGTTGATAGTGAAATGTTGGAATGAAAGTGAAATCGAAAAATTAAGGATAGATTAAATTACCATAGAGAACATAGACATAGTAAGTCGAATCTTTGAAAAAGGAAAAAGACAGTTATGATTATGAATCACTGCAGGACTTGTAGGCAAAATTTATAATAGCGCTAACATAAACCTTCAAGCAGTCTGTAATGAATTTAAGATGGTCACTTGGATCAGTGGGCAGATTAGTGTGTTGTAGCGTCGATCTTAGTTCGAATTTCAGACGTAGCTCACATAATCATTACGTATTTATTATAAAAGGAGAGGAGTGAAACTGATATCATTCGAAGGGTACTGTGCCATAGATGTGCATAGAAAAGATATCGTTTATGTATGTTGCCACTAAGGCAGGTACAATAAAGTAAATAAAATAACAAACACGCATAATTTTTTACAAAACCCTTTAACCAATCAAATGGAAGCATCAATTTCGTTATTTTATAACAACAATTGGTCGAGTTTCGACCACAAGCGATATATAAATATAATATATTACAGTTGCATTGTTTGTATTGCAGTTTTGTGATGCACTTTGCACCATTTCAAAAAACACCAGACGAAAGATCTGGTACTGCGGATGCTAATGGCAGAGGCCTATGTTCTGCAGTGGACTGTTTATAGTTTAGTCTAAACCTTCCGCCAATATTAGAAGTATAAACGCTTCTGCGTTTGCGTCAATGCTCGTTGCACTATAATATACGCTGCGTAAAAAATTGGCTATAGGGGGGGGACACGATCATTAAAATCATCTCGAATTCATTTAAAATGGACTGCTGCTTCCAAATAAATCAATATTTAAATTTATCGATAGTTCACCGCACATCCCCAACCCTCGCCCTATCCGAACATCTGTTTTCACGCTCCGATCGGCGTTGCAATTCAGTAAGATACACCTAAACTACCCCGCGCGTTGTGTCTCCGCTTGCACTCAGTGATTGTGTTGAATTAGTTAACATATCCTTGGGGGAGCATTTACATCTTTTGTCGATATCTCGACCGAGTACAGCGATTTACATAAGTGTCGTAATGTTCTGAATTTAAATAGCTTCCTTATGAAAGAGGTTCACATGGACATATTGTATGTCCATATGTGTAAACTTTTTTTAGATTATAATCAGAAACAATTTATTACAAAAGCTTAAGCAGATATTATCTCCTTTCAAAAAAAAATCTTAACGCGTTGTCATCCGCTTATTTCGTATTGTAGGAATTGTTCTTTCAATTAATTATTAATAAAAAATATTATTATTATTTAAAAAAATACAGAAATTAATTATCGATGTGTATATCTGATTTTAGATTTTATGACAGACATAAAAAGTAAAGTAATTTTATCGATGTTCGATAATTGTAAAATAATTAATGGACTTCACTATTCCTTAGACATTATTCCAGGCCATTAGTTGGTGAAGTCGCGAACGATTTTTCACACTTATTTCGCCTCTCCACTCCGCTTTACAACCGTGAAAATTGTTTTTAGAATTTATTTTCCTAGAACACTTCAAGAAAATTTTGCTCGCTTCGCAATTTTTGAATTACTTACGAATTTATCAAGGACTTTTCGTGTTGGATTCTATTCACGTGAAATTCTTTCTCAGTCAGTAGATACTTAAAACCTAGTCAAAATTAATACTAGTGTAAGCCAAGATTAATACAAAAGTTCATAAAGAACCGTTCATTCCAGGCTATTTAACCGTCCGAAAGGAATGGTTAAATAGGAGCCTGGAATGCCCACTGTAGGGCTAAGACCTCAATTAATGATTCATTGCTTAGGTTTCATCGTATCTGTGTTATATTAGATACTTTCAGGAAGGAATGCCTTAGTGTAAGCTAGTATATTGTGACGCTATAATAAACCAGCAAGCGGTTCACCTGACGGTAAGTGGTTAACGTCGCCCACGTACATCTGCAACAACGTAGGTGCTGCAGGTGCGTTGCCGGCCTCTAAGGATATTTCGGAGATGGGAGGGAGGAAGAGGAGCAGATAAGGGGAGGGGGAGGGGAATGGTCCTCCGCTCACCTCACTCACCGAACGAAACGCAGAAGCACAATGTACCTCACGCCGCTATTCTGCGAGGCCGTGGTACCGACCCGAACGAGCCGGCCCATTCGAGCAGCAGCAAAAGCCGCCGCTTGGCTCTACCACGCTTAAAACTATAGCGTCGGCATCATCCAATCTCAATCTCTCGGGTACAGAAATAGTAGATTGCGGAAGTGGTAAACGTGTTAACGGCTCAGCTAGTGGTTATCAGGTGGTGGGCTCCTTTTCTACCGAGGTGTCGTCTGGGTGGATGTCACTCTCTTACCGATTTCTGTCGCCAAACGGCACTGCAACCACTGTTGTGTTCCAGTTTGAAAGGTACATAGCTTTCAGTATAATAATGGACTGTGAGACATTCCATTTCAATCCTCAAGGGTGTCAATGTCCAATCCTTCTTCGGTTGAAGATGTTTGCAGGTGCTCACGGGCTGCTGTAGCCATTTACCTTCAGATGGATTGTTAGCTCGTCTGTCACGCCAATCTAATAAATAAACAGTGGCTATAGCAGCTGATGGAGAATCGGAAACTACTTCAATCGAAGAAGATCGCATACTATGTCATTGGTTTCTAATCCCTAATTACTGCTGTCGACTGCTAACGAATAATCAGCTTTTAATTAAACTTAGCACTGACATTCCACGTAGTATGAACATTGCATAGATTAATTTTTATGTCTATTTTTATTGAAATAAAAATCAATATGTTCATTAACACATCCTAGTAAATAAAATATTATTATATATGTATATATAAAATTATGTACTCTGCTACACTGTTCATCGATATACGATACATAACATTTATACGATATATAACATTTTTATACGTGGTAGGGCCAAGCGGCGGCTTTAGCTGCTGCTCGAATGGGCCGGCTCGACCGGGTACCGGAATACCACGACCTCTCAGAATACCGGCGTGAAGTCGAGGCATTTTATACTTCTGCGTTTCGTTCGGTGAGTGAGGTAATCGGATGCCCACTTCCCTTCCTCATCCCCCTCCTCATCTACCCTTCCATCTTCGAAATACCCTCAAAGGCCGATAACGCACCTGCAGCCCCTCTGGTGTTGCCGGTGTACGTGGGTGACGGTAATCACTTACTATCAGGTCAGCCGGTTGCTCGTTTGCCGCCTTTCTCATAAAAAAAACTATTTATATAACGTAAACCAGAGCACAACAATGGGTGTATTGCTGATTAGCTACAGAAACAGTTAAGAGAGGGTTGGTTACTCCGACCTTTTCCAAGGTAGAAAAGGACATTAAAGAAGTATCTTCAAACACAAATAAATTCATTATTATCATTTCTACTGTTACGAGAACGTTATTACTGAATATAATTAGCGTACATATAAGAGTGTGCTCCTGTTCACAGATTAATAATTAATCTGACCCACAGGTTACAAATACGAAGCTAGTATTACCAAACATCGTACACAGGCCGGGGCCCCGACGTTAATTTAACATAATTACAAACATGCGTGTAAGTAACGAATAATTAGCCATCATTAGCGGCATAATGAGTCGTTAGTTAATAACTCGTTACAACGTTACAGCAACGGTAGCGTTAATAATAGCTTAGTGATTTTAACGCGCTGTTTCACGGAGGTGTGAAGTGATGCGAACTTAGTCATATGATGCGAAGCTCGTGGGCACAGACAAATATAATGGCAATGAAGCATGGTATAAGTTAATAATATAACCATGGATTATATTTGTCTCAAATCGTTTACTTAGGCACACGATGTATACTTCATATTTAAACATAATTCGTTTTTTCAAACAAAAAAAGTAATACTAGTATACTAATATAATTTACAAACAAGTACCCTTTGGAAAAACTACTTGGTTTTTTTTTATTGGATTGTGGTGACAGACGAACTAACAGACCAGCCTACGGCTACTGCAGCCAATGGACACCTGCAGATAATTTCAATCGAAGAAGGTTATAGATGCGTTATCATCGCTGAGGAATATGGAATGCCTCACAGCCTGTAATTATACTGGTTGACTATACACTTCAGTCCAGAGCACAACATTGGTTTCGTTGCTTATTGGCGACAGTAATAGGCGAGATGGTGATAACTTTCCAGACGAGCTTGTCACATAGCAGAAGCACTTCGTCTAACCTAACCGCGATACTAAGCACATGAGACCATACCCAAAATTCCAAGTATTTATCTCAGATGGTTGTTGAAATAGAGGATTTTTATTTTTTTATTTCTTACGGGAAATTTGGCAAACGACCACGCGGTTCACTAGATGGTTAGTGATTACCGACGCCCACGTACATGTGCAACACTAGAGGGGTTGCAGGTACTTGGCCGGCCTTTACGATAATTTTGGGGAGGAGGAAGAACTTTATTTAGGTGGAGGAAGAAGTGGGCCTCCGAACGAAACGCAGAAACACAATATGCCTCTAGTTCACGCCGGTATTCTGTAAGGTTATACTTGTTCTCTGTACCTTTCAAACCGGAACTCATAATTGATTGAATTGCTGATTGGCGACAGAAAATTTCTCAGATTACTCCTACGCCGAGAAGGAGAATACCACCTAGTAGTAGGAGCCTTCCCATTAGTTTCTCCAACTTACTCAGCTACTTCCTCCACCAGAGAAGTAATCGAAAAACGCAATGAACGCGGAATCAGTTCATCATCAGCTTATACAGTTAATTTTTTTTTTGTGACTGCTACTTAAAAGCTCCTGGTTAAGATTTAATATGACATTTGTCTTTAGAAAGCTTAGTAATTACAAAAAGATGTATATGATTTTTAATCGATCCGGCTTATTAAATGTCAACGGTTACGTGTAGTCTTATTACCGAACCGTCACCGCGTAAAATCCTTAATGACTTTTTTTGCTCACTTTCAGTTCACCAACAGTCGGCTTATGTAATAAAAAAACAAGAGTATGTAAAGTAATGAAACAAAAACCGAATAAAAAATATGCCATTTATTATAAAGGAACATCGGATCCGCGTCACATTCTACGTAGAACAGCTTTATGAAAATTATCTCTCACTGAATTAAACTTTTTAAAGCTACAATAAAATTCGGTATCACCGTTCCCGTCGTCTAATAAAGCGCTTGAGCGCTGTAGTGGGTTGGAACGGGACGTTTGAGTGACTTTTAATTGGGAAACTTGGGTACCAATTGAAATTTCAGCGTGAAATACGCCATTGGGAACATCAGGGTTAGATGGGGCCATTCAACAAGCGGTTTGATAAACAGATTTTCGAGTACTGATACATAAAAATTTATTTGATAGTGTGAAATCTACAACTCCTTAAGTTCTTCCTTTTCGTCATTATCCGTCTGCGTTAGTGCACTGCGAAACATGTACCTTGAAATCGGCAACAAAAGCTAGCTTACTATATTTTTTCAAATCGGATCGGATGCTCCTGAGATTAAGGTGGTGGTGGTCAAACTCTGATGAGTAACACTTTACCATCACATCACTTCGACAATAGTTGATTTGGTATATAAATACAGATTACGCTTATGTATATTACATATAAGTTTATTCATGTATATATAAGAAGTTTAAAATTACGAAGGCTTATCTCAGTTTTTACCACAAATTATGGAACAAAATCTAAAAATATATCTATCTAAAAATAAGCAAATACTTAATATTAATTATAAGTACTAGTTATATAGATAATTAAGGTTTTGTACTTGTAATGCCCGTTTCGCTAAAACAAGATAATGGGCGACAGGCGTGAACATAGAAAGGCGGCGATTATAAATATTATAAAGCTAAAGCGAATAGAAATTAGCTGCCATCACGATACGCAATAAGTCTTCAATTTGTTTCAGAACAGAACTATTTTAATTGCAAGACTTCTGTACCGATCGAGTCATACATCGAGGAGTGATCTATAAGCTTAAGGCGGTTTTCTTTTTTCTTAAAAAGTGAAGGTAAAATTAAAATAAGCTTCGATTTTATTTTTAATAAATCAATGCGTCTACAATAAATATTAAATCTACTTATAAGATTAAAACCTTCATTATTAAAACATTATTAAAACCTTCGTAATATAAATATTTTTAAAACACTGATCATCTTAATTGGATTAGTGATGATGGTGGTGATGTAGATCATCTTAAATTTAATTGAAAAAAGGAAGACACTATGGCCATTGTAGAGTGTGGATAGGACAGAAGTTGATCAAAGAACACAATAGTAATAATTAATCAACGATACATTCGCCATTAGTCCATCAACCTCCACTGAGACGCCTTATAGCCTAATGGTTTGGGGATGAAGTGCGAAACATGACGTTGCATGTTCGAGCCTGCTATTCAAAATTGTCGTGAACCACTCCAGATAGAAGCTTTAATGCTATCAGAAATAACAAAATGTTAATATATTTTTATATCTAAATAAATAAAATATTTAAGTTTTGTACGCGCTCATTCCACTATTTGATAACCATTCTACAGTTGCAGTTTCTTAAGAAATGTGTAGTGCATTTGTAGATACCATAATCTACTACTGCTATCATATTTCTTTTTTTTAATTACATGCGTGTGGATAAATTGGTTATTAAAAAAAATAAAAAAAACATTATCACAAAGTAGTTTTATTACCGGATTTTTTTTTATTATTTATTTTATTAGGAAAACGATCTACAGTAATATAAATACTTGAGTTTATTATTAAATATTGACTTACAAATTTTTATTACTTCAATGTAGACATTACAAATATTAAATAACAATACAAAAATGCAGAGCTTTAGACTAAGCGTTAAGAAAAAAATGTGAAAGATAACGAAATGTTATATGTAGCTAAATTTTAGATATAGATCCATGGGGAGAGCTGCGTTCAGCAGGCACTTATGACAGCTAATTAATTGTTATTTCATTCGGTCACTTTTTACTTTTTCATTCGCTTCGCTCCTGTCACTTGGACCAAACACCCAATTTAATCACATTTTCCGCTTGTTCCTGTGACTGCTAATTTTCTGAACCCTTATTCAGAGGTTAACTTACTTCGTCTTCCGAGACATTCACAGTTTGAGATACAATGAGGATATTGCAATTGTCAAATTGGTGACTGCATGCTTTTCTACCTTTTCTTTGATTCGGTTAATTTCTATCACAATAAGGATTTTTTTCGAATACTTCCAAATTAGGATTGAGATTGATGTTCAGTGGTGCATATCGGGTAGGTACAATAGTCGCAAGGCTTCGCGGTTGTGGTACCTGACTGCTGACTCATGATTCCTGTGTTCGAATCCCAACTATAACGAACATCTATGAAAGTAACAAATAATTCGTTTCAAATGTTGTGTTACATTTAGCATATGCGTTACCGGATACGAAAAAGGTCAAAGAAAATAAGTGAGAAACTTTTTTGTTGGTTACGGGAAAGGGGGTAAACGAGTCAGCGGCTCGCCTGATGTGATAAGTGACGCCCACGTACATCTGCAACACCGGAGTGGAGAGGGAAGGGAAAGGGGAGGAGGCAGTGGGCCTCCGGTTAACTCACTCACCGGGCGAAACGCAGAAGCAAAAGATGCTTCCACATCTCCCCCGGTAATCTGTGAGACCGTGGTAGTACCCCGGTCGAAGTGGCCCAATCTGCCATCGCCTTTTTCCCCGTGGCTACCATACCTACCACCGTGGCGCGATAACCATCTCGAAAAATACCATATAGGACAGCGGCGTTTAAGGTGCGAGGTGCGAGCGTGGCGATTGTGACCAATCCTCTTTATCCTGCAGTGGACCGTTTACAGACGGGCACGGAAGCAGGGCCGTGGTAGCATAATAGTCAAGGCGCCCACTGTAGTTTCATAGAGCGCGAGTGACGTGGGTTCGATCTCCGGTGCCGGCGCCACTAATAGTTGTTAATAGTAATTTTAAGTGCTGCATTTACCACGTACTCGGTGGTGAAGGAAAACATTGGGAAGAAACCTGCATGTATATTAAATAATAAAAAAAAATATTATTTCGTGGATATGTGGAGCCCGACAACGCGCACCGAAGGTGCATGGCCGGCTCTTCCCGGCTTCAGAACTCTCTCAGATATTTGAGAAGGAGTTCTCTGCCTTTGCAGTGGGCACTTACAGGCTGCTTCTTTACTTTTTACTTTATTGGAGATGGTAAAAAAAAACACTTGTTAATGTCCCTGGGCAAAGGCCTCCTTTAAATGTTTGACAGGTCTTCAAAGCCAAGAAGTATCACCCACACTGCTCCCGTGAGGGTGAAGGACCCCATATATCTTCTAAATAAAATACTAAATATTAACCCTTTCTAGTATAGCACTTTTGTAAATATTAATTAAAATGATTTTCCTAGTCATGGCCTCTTGAACCTTATGGCTAATCACACCACATCATTAGTATTCTAGATTAGTCCATTCGCAATATCGACATTCTTCTGGGTGGTCTGTCCTTTACCATTTAAGCGTGCCGCCAATCAGGTTTACGTCTTAATTGCTGGATCGCCTTCATTACCCGACATTAGGTTTTAGGATCGATTGTTACGATGATGGGATTGGATAAAATCTGTTTAAGCTGTTGTGGAATTGAGTTTTTATGATATCTTAACGGTGTATTACTTATGTCTGTTTAGAGTTTGCTTTCACTAAACGCACCCATAGAAATGACATAAACGAATTCATTGAAAGTTAATAGTATTGTTAAAGTGAAAGCCCTATTCCTCATGGCATGGTATTGGTAACTTATTATTATTATTAACAGATTACCAATATCTTAATAAAAAAAAACTATAACTATTAATGTCCGTTACATGAGCACAATAATTCATCTGCTTCAAAATATTTGCTTCCATGCCGACAAATTTACAGTTTACCGCAGCACAGAGCTACTCGTATATTAATTTTAATAATTGTTTTTATCAGGGTCTGTTTATATGTAATATTTATTACAAAATTGCAACGAAATTTGTTTATTTAAGCGTTATACTCTATATAATATCCATTACAAGTTATAATTGCCCAACATTTCCTTCGTACAACGTCGCAAGCTGTACTAAGCACCAAAGCAGGCATTGTTAAAGCAATAAGTGTAACGTCTTGTCGGAGTAAACTCAATAATTAACGGCGCCTGGACCATTATCCTTACCTTCTCGTCCTTAAGGAGCTTTCCTTTCACACCGACGCGTAATAATTATATTAGTTTGATGTTTTCTTATTAAAAATTTAGAAGGCGGCTTTGAGATTGTATGTAGACTATTGTATGTACATTTTTTTTATGGAAAAGTCGGCAAACGAGCACGCGCTTCACCTGATGGCAAGTGATTACCGACGCCCACGTGCATCTGCAACACCATAGGCGCTGCAGGTGCGTTGCCGTCCTTTAAGGTTATTTGGGAGATAGGAAGGAGGATGAGGAGGGGGAAGAGGAGGGTGATGGGGAGAGGGAGTGGATCTCCGGTTACCTTACTCACCGAACGAAACGCAGAAGCTCAATGTACCTCTACTTCACGCCAGTTTTCTGCGAGGCCGTGGCACCAACCCGGTCGAGCCGGCCCAAACGAGCAGCAGCAAAACCCGCCACTGGGCTCTACCACTCTAAAACATGGGGTTTGTTGGTACTTTTATCGTTTTAATTTCAGCCCAAACGACTGATTTCTGGTGAAAGTTTTAGTCTTCTAAGTAATTTAACAATGTGGTGACTACGGATTAATCCGTCGAGAAATGTATGCCGTCTTGCTGGTGATTTTGCCCAGCAGTGGACTTAGATAAGCTGATGAAGAATAATAAAAAATAGCTCAATTTATTAGAGGACATGAACAAATAAAACAATTGTCTTAATTTAAAAGAACCTTTTGCCATGTGACAGCGATTGTTAACGAAACATTGTTTCTCATTCTATGTGTACTAAAAGTAAACTTAGAAAAAAACTAAATTCTAATATCACGCAATGGTGATTTAGTATCTTGCTACACTGGTATTGGTTTGTTATAAATTAGTCGCAATAAAATAGAACGACCATGTTAAAATCTGATTACACCTACATAAGTAGACTTACAGTACGGTGTGAACGATCTTAAACTGTGAAAGACTTGACTAATCGCTCAAGTAATTATCGCAAGGAGCGTTATTGAGACTAACACACTGGTGGGAATCCGACGCCAAGATGGCGGCCTGTCAGTTTTGACAGTTACAAGTTTCGCGCTCATTTCTCGATGTTGCGGATTAGTTTAAACAAAACATCCCTCAATGGATACGTTGTACATTACACAAGTATTTCTAAAATAATATTATTAAATTTATGTCATTCATAACCAAAACTTTTATTACACTGTCTGTGTGGGTATTATTTGTTTACGGCTAAACCGCTGAACCGTTTCTGATGAGATTTGGTATAACCTTTCTACTTGGTACTCACACCTGTCATCCAGAGGAGTAAGCAGAGATTACGGGTTTCCATTTGGCACGTTTCATCGTAGACATGTATTTAAGTAATATGCACCACCAGGTGGGATCTTTGTTAAACGTTGGCCTATTCAGATAATAAAAAAAAAACCTAATTACGTATCAACATATAAGTCATTTTAAGATATCACGACATCAATTCGACGACTTATGTGATGATAAAACTTTCGATTACTATCGCAGCGTATATTATAGTGCTGCAAGTGTACGAGCAAACACTCGTTTATCTTTACTTAGAAAGGATTATACGCAATGCGTAGATAAGGAACACATCATAATACAACTCGACCTGAAAACCAATTCGTATATTGCACAAAAGTTGGATTCGAACCTATAGATCACCAGTCGGATGATCTAGAGCTTTTAGCAGCGCGGTCATGAACCGTGAAGTCTTACAAGTATAGGAGAACATATTAAATAAATTCCTATTTTGAATTTCACTGGTAAGATTTTCTCTAAAAACTATAATTAACTTAATTACATAAGCATTCGCATAGCTATGGAAACAAAAAGTTCAGAGCAAACCGTCTTCCGTCTGACCGTTACCTTATTATTTGATTAGTGGAGTGAACATCATGTTCCTAATTACTCTGTAAGGTAATTATTACGTTAATTGCACAGTAGGTTACTTCAGAAATCATTTTAATAAGCAAATGATGACAGCTCATTTTAATTATAAGAAATGAATGTTATCGTTTACTAATTAGTAATTCACATATTGAAAAACTATGATAAGATGTACATATACATACATGTATATACATATAGCACTTTTAGTTGTTTTAATAACTACATAATTACGTCACCTCACGTCATCTCACTCGCAGCCGTGGATGTCTAGTGGCCATGGCGCTCACTTTTGTTTTATTGTGCGTGAGTGACCAGAGATCCCTGGGATCCCTTCCCGGCTCCAAAACCGTCTCGGATATTTAAGAAGCAGTCTTTAGCCCAGCTGTTGGCATTCACAGGCTGCTACTTCACTTTACTTTCACTCGCAGCAGCAATTTTTTTTGTGGCAATCTGTGCACCCACTTTTGTCAAATATTGTAATACGACGTATGTTAGATACATTACCTAACATCCCATACCATCCACCTGATGGTATATGATCACCGCAGGCTCATAGACACCAGTATCTATCGTCTATTAAGAATCAAATTGCAGCGGCTTTGTCACCCCGAGATGGAAAGCCCTGTTAGCAGTAAGTTAACAGTAAAGGGGAAGTTCAAATAATTCTTGCCTGTGGTCTATATATATATATATATATATAAGTCCATATGTTTATATATATAATTATATCACTTTCACTTTACTTTTTTTATTATTCTATATTGTTTAAACCACGATAGGCGAGTGGTAAGAAGAACTACCTCCGAATCAGGAGACACAGGTAAGATCGTCCAGGCTTGTGCCTATTAGTGTTTCTTACGTACGTAGAAACTTACGTACGTTTTACAACGCTGTCTTGGAGATTACGACGGCGACTAGCTCGTCACCTGTCACGTTGTCTCAAATAAGATCTGATGATAAGTGGGTTGAAACGACTAAAAATGTCTATTACTCTGACCACCCAAGTATTGGGTATATGGGCGTGAGAGCTTATTGGTTTTCGACTTAGCCTTCCCCCCATCGTTTTCTATCTGCCGAAGAGTGTGAAAAGTGAGTAGCAGATGTTCGTGGAGCTACGCTGAGGCATGCCAAATGGTATTCCATAAACTCGGCCTACCCTTATGGGTGACATTAAACCGTAGGGCGACTAAAGTTCTGTAAAATCAGTGCGTAACGGCCAGTAGCCGTGGCTATAATCTCATGTCACGCAATAAAATCCTTTTTGGCAAGGATTTTTTTTTTATTTTGCAGTATCTAGTTTCTGTGTATGCTGTGGTGTATAGGCACCTTAAGCGATCTACTCAATGTACGAATTTCACATCAAGCGTTTGATAAAACAAATTTCATTCCACGTCATCGCCCTCCCCCGCGACTGTTTCACACTGATAATGAGCACTGGGGTGGGACTGCATCCTATAAACTATGTTTACATCAATTCTTTTAATCGAATACTACTGTGTGTTGTTGTTATTACTGACTACTCGCGGGTTTGATTCTCATATAAGACAATTTTTTTTATGACCTTCAATTATTTGTACCGTATATAAGTGTGATGTCTGTTCATAATAGCCGAGTGATTAGGAGATCTTCCTCCGAATGAGGAGAACCGGTTTCGATTCCCTATCACTAAGCGGAAGGCATTCCACCAATGAGAAATTGCGTAATTTGTCTAAGAGGTATTGTTGCCCTAACAAAGGTACAAAGAGGCTCACCACCAGTTGCACCACAATAACCTCTGGTGAAAAAGAATTAAAAGGACTAATGTGTCGGACGTAATACGTGAGAGCAAAATATTTTTGTTCCCCGTGGTAGAGGCAAGAGGCGGCTTTAGCTGCTGCTCGAATGGGCCGGCTCGTCCGGATTGATACCACGGCCTCGCAGAATATCGGCGTGAAGTGAAGGCATGTGCTTATGCGTTTCGTTCGGTTAACCAACCTACCAACGGATGCCCACATCCCCTCCCTAATCCCGTACTCTTCCCTCCCATTTTCCAAATATTCTTAAAGACCGGCAACCCACCAGCAGCATCTATGGTGTTGCAGATGTACGTGGGCGACGGTAATCACTTACCATAAGATGAACTGCTTGCTGGTGTGCCGTCTTTTACATAAAAAAAATAATCTATAATTGCTCTCATGACCTATTGGAAAAACCTAAGGTGATTTTCATTTTAATTAAGACTAGTTGTAATTAAGGTGTGTTAGTTTTGAAAACAGTTTATCCCTAATTAGTGTTAAATATTTAGGTTTCCGTACTTAATTCGAATTGAACCAATATTGGGGTGCGAAGGGGAATAATGATGTATGCGTATGCCTTTTCTCCGTATGCGGTGCCAACTTCTCCGCGGTGCTTATAACAGACGAGGTTCTGATGCTCTATTGCTAATGACCAACTGTTGGTGGGAAAACTATTAAAATCTATATACAGCCCGACAACCCGCAATGCTCCAAAACTCTCTCAAAATATTAGAGAAGAAGACCTGCACCACGTGCACGATGCATTGGAATTTGGAGAACATGCTAGTATATTCCCTCTTATCCACACTCATACTTCTTTATTACTAATATTTTAAATGCGAAAGTAACTATCTGTCTGTCTATTACGTTTACTCGGCTAAATTGCTGAATCGATTTCGTATGGAGATATCAAAAACGCTGGAGAAAGATGATGGTCACTATTTATCTTAGAAAAATCTCGAAAATATTTATTTATTGTGTTTAATTTTTTTTTACTTTTTTTTTTATTAAACTTCATATAGATGAGAATGTAAATAGTCGGACTTAATGCCGACTATTTACATTCATTCACTCATATTACATATTAATATACTCATTCATATTACAAGCATTCTTTACCAGTCAACCTTTGGACGATGCAGAGATGAAATGAAGTAGGTGCAGGTGATAGAATAGATAGAACTAAAGAGAGGAAAAAAAATTATAATAAATGTAAATCTATATTTCATTGTATGTTCAGTAAAAAATGATCCGTGCAACACTGGCTCGAGTACTCGAGATCTACAGGAGTCGTCGGTTCATTGATCCGTCGCTTTAGCCGTGTTCATTTAGCTAAAAAGTCTACGAACTGTACAAGAACCGTCAAATTCAGACTGATGAATTTGCGTTCAACGCATGCGAGACTGAGAGGAGCTGTATGACGTCACGCCCTCCCTCTCTCCCTCCCACCCGCAGTTGGCTCTTATTGGTTTTGTTAGCTGCCACAGTATCAGACGCGAGGGCCACCCAGTTGGGAGGTTAGGGCTGGCTCTAATTTCAAAATAACCTTGTTTAATATTTGGAACATGAAATGTAATCTCTCATCGCTCTGTTTATTTCCTTTAAGAAAACAGGGCTTAGGTAATTGACATATCACAATAAAAAAAAATGCGGGAACGAGGCAGTATGCGTTCAAGTTTAAGTCCACGAGAACCGTACAGAGTTTCGCATTTTTTTTCTTAAGGAGTAGTTTTAAACGGACAAGAATTACGACCAATCACTGATAGCGAGGCACTATATATTACTCATTAGGGATGTGCGCACAAAGGCAAGTGGAAATAAGCCGAGGTAGTCCAGTGGTCGATGCACTCGATTTAATTTCATAGAAAGCGAGTGACATGGGTTCGAGATCGTTTGTTAATAAAAAATTTAGCACCGAGGGTTAAACGTCGTGAGAAAAACAACATGTAGGAAGGTTTCGCTATAGTGCTCCAGAGCGTGGACCCTTGCTGGCTCTGAAAGTCTCAAATGTAAAAGGAGTACTTTGCTCAACACTGAGAATAAGTCTCAATAGGCTTCTACTTTACTACATTAATCTCTATGTTTTCTTATAATCGACTACATTCGGTTTCGTGTCGGTTTAGGTCTTAAAGCCGCATTTGTTCACATTTATCTTACCTCAAGTTAGAACTTTTGCCGCGAACTCGTAGAGTGACGGCTATATCTCTTCATTCTGAGTTTAAGATGTAAAAAAAATATATTGATGTTCAATATTGTAGTATGTGACAAGTGATCGGAACATTTAATTCAAGGTCGCAGGAAGCCAATTTAGAATTTGATATAAATTTTTTAACATTTAATAATACAATGTATATATAATGATAATACAGTTTCAATGATAATGTGATTCATTTATAGGCTGCTACTTTACTTTATTTTAACTGGACTGAGCTCATAAGAAGTAAAAGTGACCTGCTGTGCTGTGATGCACCACCTGCAATAAGTTACATTCTTTCGTTACCTCATCCCGTATATCCAGTGGGGTGTAGGCAGTAGGTACATAAAGCAAATTATTTGTATCATACGTAACGTAGTAAGTGATAACCTACGCCCACGTACATCTGCAACACCAGAGGCGCTACAGATGCGTTGCCGGCTTTTCAGGATATTTAAGGAGGGGGAGTGGGTTGAGGGCCTCCGGTTTAATCACTCACCGATCGAAACGCAGCAGCACATAATGCCTCTACATCACGCCGATATTCAGCGAGGCCGTGGTACCAGCCCGGTGGAGCCGGCCCATTCGAGTAACAGCAAAAGCCGCCTCTTTGTCCCTACCACGTGAAAACATTTTTATTCACCGTTTCATAGTTCCATACCTAGGTTGATTTTGTATATTTATAATGGCAACAATTGTCTGTTTAAAAGCTTAGCAAAGACTTGGACTTGGCTTGGAATGGACCCACGGGGATCTTATGATTTGATCTATGCTTAGAGGTAATAGGATAAGTACCTAATCTATAATCTAAAGGTGCCACATGGCTCGCAGAACTGACGACCGTTGGGGAAAAAGATTCACGTGGCACACGTAATGTAGGACTCCCACACACCCCCTTGGCTCTACCATGACTACAGAGGTGACCACTGCATCTTGATTCAGAATCGAGGATAGACGCACACGTCGTGCTCGCAGAGACCACTCTCCATCAGGTGAACTCTGTGCTCGCTGGTTAACCTGCATGGCAGGAGAATTAGAAGTGCCAGGAAAATGACGCTGCCGCCGACGGAGTGCGGAATCATCATCATCATTACTGTCCATCGCAAGTCCACTGCTGAACATACACCTCATGAGCTCGGCATGTATAGAATTCCTGCAAGAAGTGTAAGAATGTCTTATTGTAAGAAATCTATATTTATAAATTCTTCGAAAGCTCGGAACACTGTAGGCTAGAGCGAATTAGTATAATGTTCACGTATTTGTGATAATTTCCAATGTTCCTTGCAGAGCCACTTAAAGTGTTAGTTCGTGAGTAACGATGCTCTTCTAATTCCAAAATTACCAGGTTAAAATAACTTTTCACTTCGCTAAGGTAATTTTAACAATCGAACGGAACATATCTGTATCTCTAGTCGGTTTATTTCGATTTGCTTTAAAGTGTTTTAAGTTGTAAGTTGCTAAGAATTTTAAATAACTATGTTATTCTTGTTATATGATAATCCGTCGCCCGTGTACACCTGCAACATTAGAGAAGGTGCATTGCAGGTATTTGTCGGAAAGGGTAGAGGAGCAGGAGGGGGCAATGTGCCTCTCGTTACCTCATTAACCGAACGAAGCACAAGATGCCTCTCCTACACGCCGGCATCCTGCGAGGTCGTGGCACTACCCTGCTCGAGCCGGCCCATTCGAGCAGCAGCAAAAGCAGCCGCTTGGCTCTACCACGTATAAAAGATGTATGTACGCCTAAAGATAGATCTTCATCAAGCTTTTAAAGTCCACTGTTGAACATAGGCCTCTCCGAGAAAACGCCAGCTAAAGTAAGCTCGTACTTCTAGAAAGGTTTACCTACACCCAGCATACGGGTCGAGTGGGTAGGCGAGCGCAGAGCCGGAACCCACGCACTAGTGATGCTATTCGATTAATGACATGCATTCCTCGAATATCACTGTACCGTCTTCATCATCATCATTCCAGCCTGTCACAAGTCCACTGCTGAACATAGACCATCCTCCAAAGATTGTCACAAACCACGCTCCTGTGCCACCAGCATTGCACGTCGGTTCTGCATCCTGCTTGGTTGCCACTCGAGAACCTTTCTTCCCCAACGGTTAAAACCGTTCAAATATCATAGTATGGACCACTGAAATTAATCCATTGCAATTCATTTTTTTCTAAAGAATACCGGAAATGCTAAAATTACCAAAACATACCAGTTAACCACTACTAACTAAGCATTAAAGCTGGTATAGTGGTTCACGATAATAGTCGAATGACGAACTCGAACTTGGGACGACATGTTTCTCAGTCCACACTCTAATCCATCAGGGCATTGGACTGTGGTGTTCGACTATAAACCAAAATGTGATGGGAAGCATGTCGCTGGAATGAAAATATTACGTATATAAGAGAAATCTTCATAAACTTATAAGCGGTTCGTAACTTTTTCGAATAATCTACGACATTCTTTATTTCCTATAGAATGTTTTAGCGGGCCGAGCGACAACCCTATCGAAGAAGTACGTATAATTATCGGTAAAGTCCGGCGCAGAATGAATTTGTCAAAACATACGTCGGAGCGGGTTGGGATTAATGCCGGGCGTTCGACGGAGACGACGACGGTAAACTGGGATTCGGTTTCTGATGATAAGTCATGGATAAACCGCTTGGCCTGATATCGAAGTGGTGGGTAGCGTTTGTTAACATAGTTCTTAATTGGCAAGGTAAAGTCCGATAAAAAAAAACAATGAATATTAATTTCAGAGCTCAAAGAAAAAATACAATGAAAAGTGTTGTGTTAGTGAACAAATAACGATGAAACTATACAATAAAAAAAAACAAACATTGATTTAGTCATCGTATTTTAAAACTGTACAGTAAAATAATGATAATTACAACAGTCGATTCTAGCGAAATAACTGCTAAAGTCACTCTCTCAATATCTATTAAATAAATAATAAATCTGTTAACAGATATTAAAACGTTTTAAAAACTTTCCGCCTCCTTTTATACGTGGTAGAGCCAAGCACCTTTGGCCGCTGCTAGAATGGGTTGGCACGACAGGGATAGTACCAAGACTTCATAGAATACCAGCGGCATATTGTGTTTCTGCGTTTCGTTCGATGAATGTGGTAACCGGAGATCCACTTCTTCCTCCCCCCGTCCCAAAATATCCGTAAAGGCCGACAACGCACCTGCAGCTCCTCTGGAGTTCCTGATGTACGTGGGCGTCGGTAATCACTTACCATCAGGTGAACCGCTTGCTCGTTTGCTAAATTTCCCGTTAGAAATAGAAAAATAAAAATCCTCTATTTCAACAACCATCTGAGATAAATACTTGGAATTTTGGGTATGGTCTCATGTGCTTAGTATCGCGGTTAGGTTAGACGAAGTGCTTACCGAGGAACGTGCTTATGCTATGTGACAAGCTCGTCTGGAAAGTTATCACCATCTCACCTATTACTGTCGCCAATAAGCAATGCAACCAATGTTGTGTTCTGGACTGAAGTGTATAAACAAACAGGATAATTACAGGCTGTGGGGCAATCAAAACCATCTTAGTCCTCAGCGGTGACAACGTTTTCAGGTCCATGGGCTTCAGTAGTTAGTTCAGCCACATCATAAGGTGAACCATTAGCTCGTTTTACATGTCAATATAGTGTATAGTGTAATAGTAGGCTCTCTGCAATGGAAATATTGAGCAAAACTTTCATATATATATATAATAACATAACTATATAATAACACTGGCCAGAAACGTAATATCGGTAGTGAGGTAGTAGCATAAAACATCTGCTACCACCTCCCACTTGATGGCAGATCAACTATCTCGAAACACCTCCGGGAGCAAACCCGGCGACGAGTCTCGTCATCTGTCAGGTTCTAGCTTCAGGAGAGATGAAAAACGTTTTCGGAAGCCCGTTTGGCTATGCTGATCGTGACAAAAAGAAATACCTAATATCTACCTGCCTCTTTATATGTGAAGTGTTATTGTGTTAAGTATCTATATAATATACAACTTCTCAGAGTGTTTTCTTTCCAATACCCTTATGTTGACATCGTAATGAGACAGAGATTTCAAATGTTTTTCTGAAGAGCAATTGTAAATAATTTTTTTCTCTAAATTTATCGGGGTGAACCTTCTATTCTAAGTAAAAATAGTATGGATTTATATAACTTTTACTGTTGTTTATAAATTTTACTGTTTATACAAATATATTTTGAAAAGTCATGAAAACATTCCACAGCCCTGATCTAAACATCTAAAATTTTTACGTGGTAGAGCCAAGCGGCGACTTTTGCTGCTATTCGAATGAGCCGTCTCGACCGGGTTGTACCACGACCTCTCGAGAATACCGGCGTGATGTAGAGGCCGCGCCTGTGGTAACCTGAGGCCCACTTCACTCACCTTCCCCGCCCCCTTCCCACTCCCCTTTCCCCGAATATCCCTAAAGTTGGCAAAGCACCTACAACTCCTCTGATCAGCAATCACTTTCCATCAAGTGAGCCCGGTTGCTCGTTTGATCATTTCCCATTAAAAAAATTATTAAAAAAAGACTTGAAATTTTTTTTTATTGTTTCATCAATTATTTATTGTTATGATCTACATATATTACGGTCGCCGAGCGAAGACAGGCTATAATGCTAATATAAATATAATGTAATATTGAAAAAACATTTAAGCTAACACTTTTTTAATTATTCATTAATTTTTGGAGCATGTAACCAGCAGAATACAGGCCTTATCCATGGATTGCCACAAAGCACGGTCCCCCAGGTCGTCATTTCATCTTGTGGGCGTCGTTCTACAATGCGTTTTCCTGTACGCGGTTGTCACTCGAGAACTTTCCTCAACGGTTGTCAGTTTTGCAAGCGAAGTAGTGACCAGCCCAGTACCATTGCAACATTTAAGGATGTTGACGTCGCGTTCACCGTACGTGTTACCGTAGTTCTGCTGCGGATATCATCGTAACAAAACCACGAATCCAGAAAAAGCAACACATTTACAGATAATAAAATCGATTTTGGATTATTTCACTTTTGTTTAGTGACGCTACCTTGGCTTTCTATTTAATTCGTTTTTGCTACAACATTAATCTGTCTTAGTCCATCTCCACGATGGCAAGTGAAAGTCTTGTAAAGAATGATGCACGCTTTTTATTGCGAATATTTGCGTGGGCAGCGGTTGCGCCGGTTTGTTTTTACGATTGTGTATAATTTTGCTTTGTAGCAATCTTCGAATACAGTGTGTTATATCTGTTTACTAGTAGCTGGTCATTGAGAATGAAATTTAATAATAACTCGACTAGAGCGCCACCTGTAATTTTCTTTTTGGAGCTAAACAATGTTTGTTTATAAATGTACGAATATTATTTATATTGTGATCCTACTTACTCGATCACAGCTACACCTATAGGGCCCAAGTATAACTATGAACCATCGTCTCGACAGTACAAATATATTTTAAACTGAATATTTTACATTGATTAGTACTAATATACGATAGACATGCGAGTGCCTTAGATTTGAACCCCAGTACCAGCAGCATTTAGATTATTATTTATTTTATTATAAGTTGTAAAAAAAACATTGTGACGTGGCATTTAAAAAAAATACCCGAGAGTTTCTTGTCTATTCTTCTCTAAGAAGCTCTTGTTTTGCGAACCGGTGTAGATTGAGGATGAATGATAAAAAAAACATCGTTAGCCTGTGTTAGAGACAGACCTGTCTCAACACCGTAATCCTCTAAAAATAAGACGACACCTTAGCCCAGCAGTGGAACATCAACCACCTCGTTACAATAGGTTTATTAATCTCACAGACACGTGGTAGTAGCTGACAGACAAGGTGTGATTTTAGCGATAGTTCTGATCTGTCGGTAACCCTTGCGAATTTCAAGGCTTTTCCCTTAGTCGTATATCAAACACTATCATTATTATTATTACTAAGGCGATGGAAATTAGAATCGTAGTTATAGCTTTTATGTATAATTTAATCAGTAGCTTGGTTAAATATTACAATCAATTTAATAACCCATCTCTGTCCATTGCCTACAGTCTTTGTTTAACCTTATTATGTCGGATGTATCATTAGCTAACGTGTACAATTATGACTCATGATATTAAAATCAAATCAGTGAGTCAAGCGATTATTTTCGTGAGGTAAACCAATCATTTTTGTTAATGCCAAATGATTAACAGTTTGTTTTTATTAATCGAATGTAGTTGCGATTATTGTTCTAAATTTAAATAATTCGTAATGAAGGTTTTCTAATTTAATACGTTCTTTTTAATTGCGTGCCAGTAATATATTGTGTTCTATTTTATATAAAGAACAAATGTTTTGTAACGAAGCGTTTGTTATATTTTCATATGAAATCGTGACACGCCCGCGAGCGAATAATTAAAATGATAATAATAATACTTTAATATCAATCAAACTATTTCGATTTTCATCGATGTTCGAGGTTGTCGATGTTTTGATACCATTTTTTGATGTATGTATGTATGTATATAGTCACGCCTTGTTCCCAACGGCGTAGGCAGAGACAATCTTCTACCACTTGCTACGGTCCTGACATACGTCTTTCGCTTCTCCCATTTTCATCAATCTTCGCATGCATACTCGTTGGTTTAGAGTACTCTTGACCTGGCCTTTTTTCAGAACGTCTCCGATTTGATCGTGATATCTTCGCCTAGGTCTTCCTCTCCCGACCCAACATTTACACTCGCCTCGTATATTTGTTATAACTAGTAACTACTTTATTGATATAACTCTAGAAATCACATATTTATTATATGCCTAGAAGTACTACTACTGGATCGATTTAGTAGTTTTATAGAATAAGTAAAGGTATGTCAGAGCTTAGAAAAGCACGTACAATAATGTTGCCATAGTTCAGCACAGCTGATGGCTCTCGGTAGTAAACCGAAAATTAAGAGTGATTTACATACTACATTTTTTCTTTATTTAATGACAATGTAACGAATTGTATTTAATAATTTCAAAATAAACAACCAAAATGCAATAGGCACAATTTTTTTTTATAAAATAACCTGAATTGTTTCGTAGATAAAAAATAATAAATAGATTATAATAATAAGGGAATAAATAAATAAACTAAAGAGTCATAGTGTACATAAAAGAAGTACAATATTACACACCCTGTGTACCATAGTCCAGCAATTGACAACTATATCGTCAAAGTGTGAGGTCTAAGAAGACGCTGCTGCCCACGCGAAGACTCCATGTACATTGTACTGCATCTAGGGTTGCCTGTGTTCGCTTAGTCGACTTTGCATTTTACTTTTTTATCTTGTATTCCGCTTCTATCTTATTATAAGATAAAGTTTGCAGCTTACACAGATTGGTTAGCTAAGCGTGTATTTCACTAATTATAGGCGCGAATAATTTTCATTCGAGGTCAAGTAAAATACATTTCTTAGTGTTCAACCTTGTCTTACTTACGATTTTAAGTACATATTTTTTTCATATGATGATATTATTAATTTATTCTATTTTAGTATGCGGTATGGACTGAAAGAAATAAGGGAAATTCTAAAACACCTGTGTGGAATAACAGTATGTGTACTTCGTGGTGGATATAACGTTAATAGTTATAATAAAGAGACTAAAGCTTTGATATACGGGAGAATTGTTCTGAGAGACGAAAATAAGTTATAGCCTTAAAGAATTTGCAAAAGTAACGAACGAATTTTTAGCTCCACTAATCTTATTTTTAGATTATAATCTGACAACCCTGACTGCACGGTAGTCCATCAACATGGGCGGTATGCAAAATATAAAGTTTTTAGCCTGCGTTCTCCATCTTTAAAGACGATAAATATGAATATATCTTTATTGAAAGTACTAAAAGACGCGCTACTAGTAAAAACGAAAGTATACTACCAACCAATAAATTTTAGTTCCCTTTGGTTCACATTTAAATAAATATGCAAATTATTACCATTTCATTCAAGAAAGGAGTAGCAACTAATCCATATGTGCGCAACTTTTTTTTTAACGGCTTATTTTTTTACAGTTTGTGATACTAAATGATGTAATAATTACATCACATCAACTTATTATCTCGTATTCGAGTTCAAAAAGTTGTAATCAATAATGCGAGTTCTTCCGGATCGCCAGTAACAATGGGCGTTCCGCTGGGCTCAATCCTCGGCCCATTTCTTTTTATTACTTACATTAATGACTTGCCTTTCTTTAGGGGATAAACATGATATAATATTATTTGCTGATGATACTTCATTAAATTTTAAAGCCAAGGGACAACTTGTAACATACGAAGAGGTGAATAAAGCTATGTCAAAAACACTTAATTGGTTAACCGCTAATAATATGTTTTTAAATGCCAAAATACCAAAGTACTTATAAATGGGGAAAAGTTCGGTCTTGTGAATACTACTGTTAAGCTTCCATAGGACTTCCATATATCCAAATTTGGTCGTAGATGCTGTAAGGAAAATAAGAAATCTGTCTTATGCTTAGCTACAATAGTTTATTTTAGTTATTTCCATAGCATAATGCCATATGGTATTTTGCTGTGGGAACATTCAGCTGATATAGAAACAATATTCGTCTTGGAGCAGAATGCCATAAGAGCAATTATATATATTTTAAATATTTCTTCAGATTTTATTGACTCCAACCCCAACACAAACTTTGTTAGACATTTTCAAAATATGTATATACGTATGTTGAATGGAGCACTGGACATTGGTCTGAAGAATATCAAACATTCACACAAAAAATCTTCCCCAATCCATTCCCTCAATCTGAAAATCTGCCAAATTCACCCATTTCCAACCTCGTTGAACAGGTCTCCTTCTTCAGGATTGCCGACGTAGATTGACGCTATGTGTGTCAACGGTACGTCATTCTCAGTTACACTTGACACGTCTCCCTTCATTAACAGCTCCACATATGTTCTTTTTGTCCATGTAATGTTATAATCGTCATCATAATAATAAAATGTCGATAAACGAGGTAATTTTAGAATTTCAAATGCCGTACACCGCCATGCTACCGATCCATAAATAAAATAATTCATAAAACCACAAGTTACGGTTACAATTACAAACTAGGAATACTAAGTACCTTTTTTTATTTGCATGTGCGATAAAAAACGAATTACTAATACTAAGTAATTTGTTTTTAGTTTGTATAGACTAATAAAATAACGTTATAAAAACAACAAAAACAAGTAAATACAATTTTGTGCTCACGTTCCGTAATGCGGCATCGCATTATCCTCGACAATGGAAACTTTTACCAAAAAAAAAAAAACTTGGGGCGAAAAGTGACAGATCATAATATCGCTAAATGTTTAAACTAAGATTATTTAGATATTATTTAATTATTTATCACCTGCATTAATAAACCGTTTTAAAAATGGGGCGGTTACAGCAGACGAGATTATGGGAGAGGTATATTCCGCTGTGAATTTTTACAGACTATTAAATGATAGTCGAATGGTTAGGGGGACTGGCTCGGAATCGGCAGATACGAGCTCGATCCCCAATGTACAGGGTTCGTGGTCGTACAAATGAGTATTTCGAAAATGATATACGATTCGCATTGTTGGTGAACGCTAAGACGCCAACAACCTGACACGTTGTACCAAATGAGCTCTGGTGAACACTGAGTTGGAAATACTAAAATAAATATACGAGTAAAATACGGTCGAAAGAACTTATTTTTTTTTCATTAAACACTCAGTTTATCGAATAGCGTTTGCTCTGAGACCTCGCTTCATTACGTAATATAAAAAAAGTTGGTTGCGATAGTAAACAGATTCAAAATAAATGTTACAGCCACAGTCCA
This sequence comes from Bhutanitis thaidina, assembly GCA_029286595.1. Taxonomy (NCBI): domain Eukaryota; kingdom Metazoa; phylum Arthropoda; class Insecta; order Lepidoptera; family Papilionidae; genus Bhutanitis; species Bhutanitis thaidina. The sequence continues at coordinate 3,970,632 of JAGSMS010000021.1, read as the reverse complement.
GTGTCCTCTAATTGGTAAGAATGTGGTCGTCCATTTACTGTAGAACTACCGATGTATTTATAAAATGCTCGTTTATCTACTATATTTATCTAGACGTTTGTCTGCCTGATTGATTGTTGTAATTAGTCATTTTACCGAGCGACTGTTTTAATGTGGGATATTTAAATGGCCTACATAGTTACCTTGATACAGAAACCCGGGTTTGATTTTTTTATTAATATTCTCATTTCAATCATGATCTCATACATATTATATACATAAAAAAATTAATGTGAATAAATATAATTATTGATTCGCATGTATTGAACTGGTAATCATTTCAAAATATTTATAAAGAAAGACCCGCCTTATTTTAAGGGACTAAGTAGCCGTAGCTTGGTCACCCAGGATAAAATTAAGATGGACATACATGGCCACGGGTAGAGGAGTGTCGGTATTACGATGCGTCGCTCTTCCTCCGAACTGTGGCTGGCCATAGACCAGATTCACAACGAGGTGCCAAGAGGGCTGCCGACACCGAGGAGTTTGGTCGGTGCTAGTCCCGAGCATGCATAACACGAGGAGGCATGCTGCGCTACCTTCCCTCGATGGTCAAAGTGAAGTCAGTAGTGGTTTTACTTGCGATCCTTCAGCACGCGAATCTTTCCCGCCGAAGTTGTAAAGGCCGCCGGGCCTAATTCGTGGGGGAGTCCAGCTTTTAATGCTGATCCCGGCTTATGGCAGTGACTGCCTTCTTTTTTTTCCCATGTTACACAAAAAAAATACCTTCGGTTGGTGGATTCGGAGGCATACGTATGAGACGGGGGGTTGCGGAGAAAGGCGCGCCTTACCTGGAGGAAAAGAAGGAGGAAAAGTCCTTTCTCGAGGAGACCGGTGCACGTGGAGTTGCGAACGGTTGCGTGGGCCTTCCTGTTCTATTGCTGATATCAGGCGGGGTTCTACCTTTGCCATGAGTAAAAACTTGTCCTTTCCTCCGCGAGGCTGGCTATGCATTGGTGTTCTCCCATGAAAATTAGGTGCTTTGACCATAGATTCACGTCAGTTCAAAAATGGTTGACAATTATCAGTAAAAAGAGAAGAAGAACGTTTACATATTGTAAATTATTTAAGAAACATACAACATAAAAATAGATACGCGATATTTTACAAAATGATTTGCTTCATTTAATCATAAAACTCAATATCGTGTTTCAATAAAGACTGAAAAAAAAAATGTCCTAAAAGCAATACATTATGAGATCTGGGCCATTTAAAACTATTAAGTAAAAAAACAATGCAAGTTTGTAATATGCCTATACAAAAAAAGCATGGTTCAAAAAGATTGATCGTCGAAAATTTCTCCTTGATGGAGGACATTTATCTAACGAAGGCTTATATTAATAGCACTATTAAGCTTACTCCGTCAAGCGTTAACTTATCTTCAACTTAACCGTGTAAAAAAGCCCTAAAAAATATCAGCTCAAACTATTTGTCAACGGTAACTTAAGAGGCTGACAATTTTTTCCCTTTTGTAAGAGCGAGACTAATTAAAAAGTTAATTGGAAATTTTTAATACCACGGATCAAAATTCATGAAACTTTAAAATCAAGCGTAATTAGAAATAACACAAGGGTGCCTAAATAAAATCAAAACCCAAATTATTCATTCCAGCTACACTTAATTAAAGGACAATTAAGTAGTTTATAATTAACTTTTGTTTGTATAATATTGCCGTAGTAATGTTCCGGAAGTTAAAAAGATAACACAAAACAATGAAAACAAAGCTCAAATTTCAATCGTAACGCATCACAGTGTGTGGTCCGTCATATTAAAATTTTATTAATTCACTTTATTTTTATACGTCCCTTCTTAATGGTCGCGTATTTATTTTATCTCGGTTGTTTTGCTGCGTAAATCATACGTGGCTGTCAGAGTGACAGAAAATTTGGCGCCAACTGTAGCCGCTGTCAATTCCAGATCTCATTTCACACGGTTGCCCGTTCCACGTTAATTTTGGTTGCGTTTAGTACATGATTAGTAAAACTAATGCGGTCGTGGACATATTTATGTGATTGTTATTTCTGAAACTGAAAGCGTATTTTAGATAGTAAAACAAACTTTTGACTTTACATCTAATGGCGTAAAGACTACTTTTGTACAATGTCGCCATAACGTTTTAAAAATGTCCCATTACATTATGCAGCATGAAGACAAATTTGTTACAAAGTCATTATTTCTGCATTTTCATCGTTGTTTAAAGTTTTAGTTGGTCATTTCTCGTTAATTGATTGCCTTTTAGTGTTGTCAACGAATTTAAGCATGGCGGGAAATAGAACTACTATTTTAATAACAGCACTCAAACGGTTTTTAAATTATCTGTAGTAAGAAAATTACAGACTGTTACAGCACTTCTGTTGATCAAAGCTGTAGTTATGATTGAAATATTGCCTTCACTGCTTTTATGTTTATGGACTATGAAATGCTTCTGCAAGTACTTAAAACATACGACGGACAGATTTCGCGTTTATTATTATTAAAACTATTATCTTCGTTAATAGAATTATGGCAGACATGTTTGAAATATTTATTAAAATAATACTTATAAATATGTTTTTTCTTTAAATGTATTTTATTGTAACAGAAGCTCAACATCCAATATACGTTATTTAAAAATTAGCATTATTGCTAAAGTTTATCAATCACGATTCAACACAACACTCTTTTGACAGCTGTCAAATTAATGTCAAGATAACATGATCGGCGGCCTTTGAAGTTGATTACGGTCACAGTCGACTTAAATGATTTCGTTTATTGTTGGTATTACAGTTTCAATAACAAAAGTTTTAAGTATTCATAGATTTATAATAGATAGAGATTAAAGTATTATTTCACTTTAATGACAAATCTTTATGAAAAGTTTTTAAAGTTTTTTAATTTCGCTTTTCTAAGAAAATAGAGAGCGCTGGCGTTCAGATGATGGTCTTATTTCGTGTTAATGTCGTATCTATTTTTAGCTTATTTCTGTCAGGTTAAAAAATCCTACAGTCCGCACATAGAATATGATCACTATCTAGAAAAAGAAGTGAGTATCATTTAGGTGCTTTGTTACCCCTGACTAGGATGAATAATATTACTGCTACTTGTTCAAACGTCAAGGTTTCGTAACGAGATTCAAGAAACATAAGAAATAAATTCCGAGTTATCCTCTTTTTTAGAGTTTTCTGAGATTCCAAAAAAGCTTTGAAAATCTCATGGTGTTCAACAGATAGCGAATAGTAATCTGAAGCAATGCCAAGTTGAGTATAGGTACTGGCGCTTGCTCGCGTGTTTCGCCTATTTCCTGGACAAGACAGCATCTCCTGAGCGGTGGAAGCACCACGAAGGGTCCGGTTAAGAAGCCTATTGCTCATACCTAATTGTTGTATACTTACCAAAAGAGGACAAGTTTCTTTTAAATTTATTTATTATAATTAATGAGCGCCAACATAATGTACACTATTACGACAAATTAATTGTATATAAGACTTGCTACTACTTAAGATTGCTAGTTTTTTTTATAATGTTCAAAAATTAAAATTCTTTGTAATAAAATACTTTATTTACTTTGCACTGTACATAAATATTATTAACTTTTTTTTTTTTTTAAATTAAATTCTCTTTAAATATGTTCAATTGTATCAATCTACAATAAATCTGTAAGAATATTTCAATCAAAAATCAACTTCATTTATATGCGCTGGGATTGCAATATCCTGCCGTGGACTTGTAACTGGTAACTGGCTGATAAAGAAGATTCCTGAATAATTTATTAACCCTCTACATAAAGCTTTTTTAAACTCTTACGTTAACCTTTACTGGGATTTAAAAAAGATTTTGTTCCTTTTATAAGCACGTCATGTATGTTCGAATAGCCTTTAATTGGGCGTGTGGCTCTGTGACTAGCGTACCTGACAGCTGAGTCATGGGTCCTGGGTATTAAATGGCAGCCGTAGCAAATGTTTGTGCATAACACAATTTATTTTTTAGGTTTTCGGGACTAAATAATAATCGTATAAAGGAAGGTAAAAAAGATTGAACCTCTGTGTTTGCGTGTATAATTAGCGCACTATAATATCTCCTGCGCAGTTGACTAGTGCCTATATGATTTTCTAAATAGATAGCCGTTGTCAAAATAAGTCACGAGTGCATAATTATCACTTGGAGGAGTTGTCGATATAAATAGATTACTACTACCTAAGTAATAACTGGCCGTGTTGTATGGATACTATTTTATATGGTTTAAATTAAATATTTAAAAATATGAATCTGAATTTTTATATATCGAGCTTTGTTCACTTATCAATGATACCTAATGTATTTTGTATTATAGTCAACTTGCCCCGTATCGTGAATTAATCAACCCAGTCATTAGGGTTAGTTGACTAATAAGTATATAAATTTTTTGTTAGCGTTAGAGTCAAGCGGCGGCTTTTGCTGCTGCTTGTTTGGGTCGAATCTACCGGGGTAGTACCACGACCTCGCTGAATACCGGCGTGAACAGGAGCCATCTTGTGCTTCTGCGTTTCGTTCGGTGAGTGAGGTAACCGAAGGCGTGCTCCCCTCTTGCCAACTCACTTCCTTATCATCCCTCACATACCCAAATATCCTTAAAGGCCGTTGGCTTCTCGGGTGTTGCAGATGTACGTGAGATCACTTACCATCAGGTGAGCCGTTAGCGCGTTTGCCTCCTTTCCTCAAAACAAAATAAAAAAAAAAAATGGTAGAATATTATACTTCCCATTAAGTGTCGTACTGGAACAACGTTTATTGATAATGAATAAACTGTTACATTTAAATAAGTTTTATTCTGTTTGATATTGTTTTTTCATTTATAAGTTAATAGAATATTTCAATTAAATTTTCACTCACTTCTAGACGATCGAATAATTTGGAATTTCGCGCACGTATTAAGAACAGACGTGAATACAATTATATGTTACCATCGAAGTGCTCTGATAATGGATCTGGAAGGTGGGTAACGGAACCCCTATATAGCTCCTAGTAAACCCATCGCCGTGAGCCGTGGTAGCCTGGTGGTCCCGGCGCTCACTTTAGTTTCATAGAGCGCGAGTGACTTGGGTTCGATCCCCGGTGCCGGCACTACTCAAATTTTTAATAGCAATTTTAAGTGCTGTATTTACCTCGTGCTCAGCGGTGAAGGAAAACATCGTGAGGAAACCTGCATGTCTGAGAAATAATAAAAATATTATTTCGAGAATATGTGGAGCTCGCCAACCCGCTCGGCGGACCCATCCCGGCTCCTAAACCCTCTCTGATACTAGTATTTGAGAAGGAGGCCTTTGCCCAGCAGTGGGCACTTACAGGCTGTTACTTTACTTTACTAAACCCATCGATTTGGGCTTTTATTTTTGTTATAATTGTCTTTACGTATAATTTCACCAGATGACGAAGACCTGTTGAAAAAGCGAATAAAGCGTATATATTAGTCATTTAAACTATTTTTTTTTATTTGGTATTATGAGATACTTTTGTAAACACGTGAAAGGATAAGGAATATCAAAATGATAAAACCAATTTTTTTTTAACATTTTTAATTATTAAGTAACTTGCGTAATAATAAAGCACACCATAATTGTCCGACATAAGAAATGTGGACCATATTTGAGGACATGCATGTTACGGATGCGTCGAATATCAGGCTGGTACAGACGCGGAGGAAACTGTTTACGTCATTCTGTTCATAAATCATTATTATGTATATTCTTATCTGAATCTAAATTAGACGACACCCGCCCATCTTTAGTGTTTTACTTAACCCTTAACGAGTCATAACAGTATAGATTCTATTATTGCAACATGTCATGAGACATGCGACATGGATTCAGATCCAATAAGCCAATATACATGTATGTGCAAACACAGAAATTCCGAGTATCATTCCCCGATTAAATCACACTGTGTTATTTTTTGGTATGGTTTCGTTTATACAAGACCAATCCCAATCACTACCAAATAATAAAACCATATCATGGATGTGAAAAATAACACAGTATGAGTTTATCGAGGAACGACTTTAGGTGGAATTTTTGTGAAATATTTTTGTGGTGTAGCTTACAAGGTCAATGAATAAGCTATTAATATTCTCGCATGCATAAAACTCAGTATTTAAGTAGTTAAATACGTAGAGGGGTAGGCAGAGATTGAAGATTTCTTTCTGTCACGACTCAGCGTAGACAAATGGGCTTCCGCAATCCTTTTCAGGAGATAGAACGTGACGTGGCGAACCACGTCGTTTTTTTTGCTTATCCGTCTCTTACGCTACCCATGGGAAGAAGGAAAGGGCATTTTTATGTCGCTGCTACACGTCTTTACCATACCATGGGGATGTAACATTATCTCTTCAAATGACAACACATTGAAACAATTGAAACTCTATTGTTATGATTAATATCAGTATTTATAACACTACAAGAGAAAACAAATTTTTAAAAGTTTTTGTAATATAAGATTAGAAACGAACAAACACAGAAGGTGTTTTATATTTTTGAACCACCGATAACTTTTAATGTGACCAACATATGTTTGACATTTAGGCTACCGCCAAAAATCGCGCTAAAACCCTTCCATTCAAACATTAAGGCAACATAATGACATAGTGTTTTAATGACATTTCCTACAGTAAAACAGTACGAAGGAGCGTGCGCTGAACTGATGTTTGTGTGGAGTTAGACGTGCTTTATTTAAGTGTTGCCGTGTGTAAACATGTCGTGCGCCTGTACACAGTCTCCGGTCTCAGCTCCGCGGTGGTTCTAAAAATTAAGTCATCACTCACGGCGCTCGTTTTGTTTCTTTCTTTGTAAATGCCAAGCTGGACGGGATTATACAATGATTATAATTTGTTAAATAAGTATTTCCTCGCTGTCACTTGTGTCATTTTTTTTTTTTTGGAAAATTACACTACTGCAAATGAATCCAACAATAAGAACTTTTTATAGAACTGGCCGGTAGCGATGAATGTTAAAAAAAAATTCAGACACAACTGCCACTTCCAAGAGATACCATTTTTTTTTAAAAAAAAAAGATATTATGGAACGTATATAGGAGTCGTAAGAAGAAATATACTTGACAGTCAACTCTCCAATCACACTGCTGCTTCCTCAGCATCGTGGGCAGTAAATGCGATTCGTATTCTTTGTCACTCATCAGAGCCACGCTTGTATATTTCTCCTTTGCCCCATTTACTCCCCTTTCTTCCCGTGGGCATTGTCAGAGGAGAGTAAGGAAAATCTCATTTAAGCATTCATTCATAACATTTCTCTTGGAGCAAACCTCACGACAAAACTCGCCACTCGTTACATCCCTTTTCCCGGGAAGGCTACGCTGAGTCGTTTCAAAAGGAAGTCTCTATTCACTGCCTATGCCTATGGATGATCGGCGTGAATGCTTTAAATATATATAAAATCAAATGACTACTATAAATCAAGAAAGTGTACACTCTCTGTTATTGCTAATTGACGGTTCTCTTTAATTATATTATTCCGCATTAAATACTGCTCTTCATTTTTCTTATCTAAAATCTAGACTGCTATCACAATAGATTTCTTCCTGCGTTAAAATGACTATATTAAGGCTGTAACACTTTGCATAAAGCTCTTCAAACGCTTTTATAATCCTTATTTTGACAGCAAACTCTTCAATGGAGGTAAAAAAATCCCGCAAGCGAGACAGCGATATGCAAAGGAAAGAGAAACGAAATCTGCCTCAAGTTGGGTGGCATAGTGAGTCATGGACGACGCTTACGGGTAGCGAAAGGGATTTAAGGCAACGGATTAAAAGGTTTCTTCGAGCGGGTATCCCTCAAAATGTGTTACCTTTTTGGTTGTTGTCCATGATCGAGTGGGTTCGAAGGAAAAAAAGTAATGGTCTCTATAGTGAATAGTTTACGCAAATGTAGATCTTTGTTGTGCTTGTACAATTTTTATTGCTCTTTTTCCTATTATGTTTTAATCACTATAGGATTACATGAACATATACTTTTTTAATTCTCATACAGTTTTCCTTAGAGCTGTGGTAGCCTAGTGGTCAAGGCGCTCACTTAGTTTCATAGAGTGTAAGCGACCTGGGTTCGATCCCCGGTACTGTAACCACTAAAATTGTTAATAAGAATTTTAACTATTGTATTTACCACGTGCTCGGCGGTGAAGGAAAACATCGCGAGGAAACCTGCTTTTCTGAGAAATAATAAAAAATATTATTTCGAGGGTATGTGAAGTTCGCCAACCCGCACTGGATCAGCGTGGCCCTCCAAAGCGGCTTCAAAACATTCCCAGATATTTGAGAAGGAGGCCTTTGCCACGCCGTGGGCACATACAAACTACTACTTTATGCAGTTTCTTCACGCCCAGCGGAAAGCGGAGCTCGGAAGAGGGCCAGCTTCTACGGCTTATGCTTACATCGCTTACTTCGATTGAACATCTAGACTCAACTTCTACCTGAAAAATTGTTGCAGTCTCAGAGGAACGGGGATAAAAACGATATATACGGACACAAAAAAATATAAACTATATGCCGTTCATCATTGGCCAAATATTGCCAAGATTTGAGCACACTACATGCTAGAAGCCCGAAAAACGGCATTAAGCAGCGAGGCCGTGGACACCCTTTTTACAAAAGAAAAAATTGTCCTTACAATAAAAAAAAAATCAGAGAATGTTGTTGTTCAGCCGTGGGCAACATTAGTAGGCTGAGACTTTAACTTTTACAGACTAGGTATTAACTAAACGCTGAATTCCGCGTCTGTTTTCTATATAGGGAGACCATTTCTTCTCATATGTCATCATCTTTAGCTGCACATCAAAATTAACTTCCAAAACGAATTCCCTATGAGCTTTAAACTCTGTAATCCTTGCTTTAATGAAACAGAAACATGGCCCACATAAATAAATCTATAAGCATAAATGATCATTAATACTAAGCCCACGTCTATACACGGACAGACAAAAAGAGGACACCTAAACGGAAGACATCTCAATTACTTCACACAGAGGTAAACTGTAAATAGATTTCGATTTTGCGTTAGAAAATCTACTCTGTTCTGTGTGTTCCAGAGTTGAATTTGTATTTAGAAACATAAAAGATGAAATTCCTCAGCTAATCCATCCAGCGACAGTTTTTACAAAAATGTTATCTATAAGTTGGGAACTAAAGTAGTAATTTGATCATCTCAATTGTGTCGGAGATAGATATGTTATTGATACGCAAATTGGTATCATGTGCTGGCAAGCATAAAGGTTAGATTCGAATGTGCTGTCGTCGATACGACAGGGCATCAGTGCCAGTGAAGCTTGAAATGTTTTGGTGACATGAATATACGATACGTGGATAGTGGATGAATGGAGAGGAATTCTAAAGAATTATTTACTTTTTTATTCCATATATATTATTGTTGTAACTTCTGAACGACCGACTGAGGTCATATTTACACAATATATTTGTTTTTGTCGAGAGGATCACTAATTAAGCTAGGATCCGATAGGTAGTCAAGTTATTAACAAATTCTATATTTATAATGAAAATATTCGCTCAATCTGGACTCGGCGGCACGATGCTTAAGTTATTAAGTTATCAAGAAATGAAACTCATCGCACCACTTACCAGAATGGTCAGCTAGTTATTTAACATGTCTTGTTGTTTGTGGAAACGAATTATGTACATTTTACATAAACAAAAAGTGGCGAATGTAAATGGTAGAGTCGGGAGAGGAAGACCTAGGCGAACATTTCACGATCAAATCGGAGACGTTCTGAAAAAAGACCAGGTCAAGAGTACTCTAAACCAACGAGTGTGCATTCGAAGTTTGATGAAAGTGGGAAAAGCGAAAGACGTATTTCAGGACCGTAGCAAGTAGAAGAGGATTGTCTCTGCCTACCCCGTTGGGAACAAGTTTTGAATATATACATACAAAAAACTGTGAATTTCTTGTTAGAATCCGTTGACAAGGCTCGCCGCCAGACATGTTATTCCTACCTAAGAGGCGAAAAGTTGGTAGTAGAAGGTTGTTTGGTTGTGCTGGATCGTCCTAAATGGAAATCCATAATAACTGCCTAGCCTAGGTGATAGACGTAAACACTTATATGTATACATTAAAAAGAAGTGAATGGAGTCGAGACCTATGGGCAGGTAAATTACACAATTGGGCTGAAATATATTTCGACTATCTACTGACTCACGGGCTAGGTAAATGTGCCAATATTTCTATATACCAACGGATAGAACAGTATTTTTAAAAGAAAAGTTACCTACCGCTATAGGAATTTCTCCTGTGTCGCGGAGGCAGTTTACATACATGAATTGCACATGGACGAACACCCAGACCGGGAACTATTATTTGTAGTCCATACAAATACTAGTCCCGTGCGGGTATCGAACCCGCGACCCGCAGCGCCGCAGCTAAACGCTTAGCCACTACGCCACCGAGCAGTGCCACTAATTAAAAAACTGTTAACTGTATCAAAATTTTTGAGGTTATCAATCTGTTGGCGCTACTGTACACAGGTTCTGTTTGGTACTTGTGTGATGTTTGTCTATAGCTCTCATCATACAAATAGAAATATAGATTAAATAACAATAATTAAAAAAACGTTTAAATGAAAATGTTCACACGTCGCCTCCACGGCGGTGTTAGTCCGCACTGGGTGGCCGACCACCCGCGGCCGCTTCGCCTCTACATCTGTTTGTCAAATTAGGCGCCGGTACAGCACCGCGGCCAGTCGCGGTGCAGCTTCGATTGCCACGCTCCGGTATACGGACAATACATATCATCACGCTTGCAACGGGAAGCAGACAGAGATGCAAAAAGTGCACTTTACGCCTATAGTTATCTACTTTTCGCATGTCCGGCAGATAGACAGTCCGGGTGGCGAGATTCGCTTCAGGATATTGTCATGAGATGTTCAAGGTTTTTCGTTTGGTCGTCTCTTGAAACGCCTAGGGAAGGAAAGGAAGTATTAGATCCTAACGCCGGCACCGCAAGCCGGTCGACATTAAAACATTGAGTATGTCATTCTCTCTTTAAAGCCTTAGCTTACGGCGGGTCGCTCACTCCATGGCTGCCTCATGCGTCATGCTTGCGAACAGGCGCTGTCTGTTGCAGCAATCTTGCATGAGTCCTTTGTTTTGATTACTTCTACGGTTTGATTATATACCTGTGGAACTGTGGAATTTGTATGATTTGATTTTTAAAAAATGAGTCGAATAATAAAACAAAAAAGGGAATAATTACTGAGTTTCTTTCGCCTGTTTCTTCAACGTCAGAGGAACGTGGGAGGGCCAAGCTGCGACTTTTGCTGCTGCTTGAATGGGCCGGCTCGATCGGGTTGGTACCACGGCCTCGCAGAATACCGGCGTGAAGTAGAGGCATCTTGTGCTTCTGCATTTCCTTCGGTGAGTGAGGTATCCGGAGGCCCAATCCCCCTCCCCATCCTTCCATCTCGCAAATACCCTTAAAGGCCGGCAACGCACCTGCAGCATCTCTGGTGTGCGACGGTAATCACTTACCATCAGGTGAACCGCTTGCTCGTTGGCCGCCTATCCCATAAAAAAAACCTAATTACGAAACGGTGACTAATTATAAAAAAAACTGTCAATTGTCAATCGTAATTTTCATTTCATTATATTTATAAGTATCTCTACTTCCTAAGTAATGTTTAATTATAATATTATATTCGTCACTAAATGATGATGCAAAGTTTATAAATACATAATCACCCAGTGATATATTAAACTCTGATCTAGTTAATAACTGGTATTTATAAGCACACCACTTCAGTGCATTAAACTCTTAGGCGATATTATAGCTGGTGAAATAACTGTGATTGAGTAAACTTAACGAACATTCTAGATGGAGGTTTTAAAAGCTTTTTTCTTTACATTCCTTAGTGGCGTCATTTGTTCATTAAGTCCTGAGAACTTAGAACGAACCGAGAATATATATAATATAATTTAAGCCTATCAGAACTCCATTGCTGAATATAGGCCTCCCCCAAGGATTGTCAACAAATCATAGAGAAGGGAGGGAGAGGGGGGGTTAATCTACAGTTGCCACTCCTGGCGACCGCAGAAATATAATATAATTAAGAATAATTTGTGATTTTCGCTTACTGTATAATTTGTGACGAACCAAATTAGTCCTTCGTGTTTCTTTAACTACGTTATAAATAATGTCCCCATCATTAGCCAATGTCAACTTCTAACAGGAACAGTGTTTTTGGTCACGATCGAAAACCTTACACATTTCCTCACACAATATTTTCATTACAGTCTAGTTCTGGAATCGATCCCCGAGTTCCTTATTGTTTTGGTACCACATAATAAAACACGTGAAGTATTTTCTTTTTTTTTATGGGAAAGGCGGCAAACGAGTAAGCGCATGGTAATCACTTACCAGCAGTGGTAAGTGATTACCGTCGCCCACGTACATCTGCAACACCAGAGGTGCATTGCCGGCCTTTAAGGGTATTTGGGAGATGGGAGGATGAGGAGGGGGATTGGGAGGGGGAGGGGCCTCCGGTTACCTCACTCATCGAACGAAACGCAGAAGCACATGATGCCTCTAATTCATGCCGGTATTCTGGGTGGCCGCTGTACCAACCCGGTCGAGCCGGCCCATTCGAGCACCATCAAAAGTCGCCGCTTGGCTCTACCACGTATAAAATTGGGGCAGACATGCAAGTGATGCACCCTGCTACCCTGCTACCCTGCTACTAGCAAACGAGACTTATTGCGACTGTCTCGTGGTGGAAGGGAAAAATGGGATGAGTACTAGTGATGGTGGGATAAGCGTCTTCACTGCGCTGGTGCCGGTACTGCAGTCACCAATACGTCCACCCAGCGTGGCGAATATGCCGGCGTATTGCTGGCGCTTCTTCGTAGAGATCTATGTTCAGCAGCGGACTTAAATACTAATAAAAAAAAAGAGTTTTTTTTAATGGGTTGAAAAAAAGGGCTGAAAAGTCAGTGGCTATTGTAGCCCATGACCACCTGAAAACTACTGCAGTCGAAGAAGATTACCTGTTCCCTGAGGCTAGCATGCTGGAGTTTGCTCTGCTTTAATAGGTTGGAACACTGTATTCCCATGGGCCTATGGGACCACACCTATCATTCTATGACAATTTTTATTTCAATAAATTATAATTATTGAAAAAAAGTGGATACCTACGGCGTTTCTTTCGCATGTTTCTTCTCCGTCAGAGGTGCCGCCTCATTACGTAACGGTGGTAGAATGTAAAAAAAAAATTGACATTTGAGAAACCCAATTATCTTTCTTACGACAAAGAATAAAGAAGTATCATTCATTTCATTACATTCCGCCGTGATGTGACTAAGATGGAATGTAATTCATCCGTAATTATTCCGACTCTACATTTCAAACCGGAACACAACAGTCGTTAAACTGCTGTTGGTCGGAAGAAAAAGGGTAAAAATACCCCGACGTTTACTGGGATGATGCCTACCACCTTATAATCCCCTACCACCTTATAGGAGAATAATGTATTTTATTAAATGTTATAATACACATTAGGCCGCATAAAATTAGGACACTTGGTTATTATCTTCGGGGCTGTAGTATTTTTATAACACAATGCTAATCCGAAGTTCTATGCGATATCATTGACTAACTGTGATAAAAATCTTTCCACCTGTTTTATACCATAGCAGGGTTTGAGCATTAAATAGACGACTGTACTAAATGAGTTGCCCAGGTGCTTCTACAATCTAGATAAAATTCCCTTGCGTTTACAATCTTCTAATTAAGTCTGTGTTGATGGAACGCCGTGCATTTGTCGGCGGCCTTTGATTATTATTATTTCGCGTCTAATTATCGATTGTTATTTAACCGATTGGCCTTTCTGTATATATGTATGTATGTATATATTCACGCCTTGTTCCCAACGGGGTAGGCAGATGACAATCTTCTTCCACTTGCTACGTTCCTTTTTTTTTCTGTGGAAGAAGAGGGCAAACGAGCGTGAAACCACAACACCAGAGGAGCTACAGATGCGCTGCCGGCCTTTAAGGAAGGAATAAGCTCTTTTCTTGGTCCTTGGTAGACATATATGTCTTTCGCTTCTCCCACTTTCATCGATCTTCGCATGCATTGGTTTAGAGTACTCTTGACCTGGCCTTTTTTCAGAACGTCTCCGATTTGAACGTGAAATATTCGCCTAGGTCCTCCTCTCCCGACTCTACCATTTATCATTTACATTAATCTGAGAATCTGTTGCGCTATGACGAAAACGTGGTATAAGGGGGAAAACCCCCTACATTTTAAGAATGGTGATGACGAGACGATGAATATGAGATGAGATTGGCAATTTCAACCACGACGCAAACGCTACTATCGGTAGTGGTCAACTGAACAGGCGATATTATAGTGCCGTAAGTGTACGCACTGAGACACTAACTCGGCTCTGTGTTTTGCACAAATATCTACATCGGCTGGGATACGAACCCGATCAGGTACGCTGACCACTAAGCAATGCGGACGTCAAATAATTTCTTTCAGTTTAGTTCAGTTCTAAAGTCGAACACAGCAGTACAATTTCTCATTAAAGTTTCACCACATATAAGATTTCATGGCCGGTATGGTTCTTTCGTTTAACCACGATTGGGAATCTTCGTGTGAATAAAATTGTGTTTGACGCTTTATTAACTTTTTATTGGGCAGTTTGTGGAGCCTTTTCAGTTTATTACTAGATATGTGTAAATTAGCATCCTGAAAGTGCCCAATGCTGGGCAAAGGCCTCCTTCTCAAATATTTGAGTGGGTTCTGGAGCGGGGAAGTGTCCGCCACGTCACTCTAGTGCGGGTTTGCGGGCGTCGCATATCCTCGAAATAATAATTTTCATTATTTCGAAGAAATGCACGTTGAAAACGTGGTAAATACAGCACTTAAAATTGCTATTAACAATTTAAGTGATGCCGGCACCGGGGATCCAATCCAGGTCACTCGCGCTCTGTGAAGCTAAAGTGAGCGCTCTGACCACTAGGCTATCGCGGCTCTTTAAGTATTATTAATAAATATATTTTTTAATCTTTTTGGTTTATACGAACCGTAATACAATGGTCGTTCTTATATAATACATGCACTGGTAGGCAATAGGTATTTAAATGAAATTACCTAACTCGGAATATTATTTATTTGGTTTAATTAGGAGTATAAATTAGTAATAAACAATGATTATGCGTGATCAAATCGAAATGTATAATGTATTTTTTTTTAATAAAAATATATAACTGTCAAAAAACTAACATGGCCGCTCATTAAGAAAGTCACAGATAATAAAGCGATTAACGTCGTAATATTGTAATTTACGCGACACCAGTTCCGTAAAATTAGCATACTCACTCAAGTTTCATGTGAAGTTCGATTTCGCTACGGTGACATACGGACAATTTTAACTGCCAACAGGTTTTCTTTGTATTAAAATATAATGCGAAAAATTGCAGCATCATATAAAATAAGCATGACATACAGTCCGTAGCGGACTATGTGGAGCTTTTGCGATGGTGGCATGCTTCGCACGAACACTCCCAGTCAAGGACAAACTTCGGTATCGAAATGTGGTTACGATACCGCAAAAATAGTGATGTCATTAAAAAAATCGGTGCGGTGACGTCATAGCGCAATTTAAAAGTACCTTAATTTGTCGGTTACTCAGTCCCGTATCATGCAAAATAAAAATACCAAACCGAAAATCACAGATGAACAAACGCAGCGTTTCAGGGGGTTGTTACTGCAATCGCCCACTCTCCTGGCTGCCAGGCTTGGCGATATGGCAAATCCTCTCATTAGGAGGCCTATGTTCTGCCGTGGACTATTTAATGGCTATTAATGAAGAAGAAGAAGAAGTAGTAAGGTTACTACTTCAACACAAGGTTAGGTAACCCAAAATTCTATATTAATAACTTCCCAATTTAGAACAGTTCTCTTATAAGATTTACTTTAAGGAATTGTTTTAAAAATTTCTTTGTTTAGTCTAAGTACTTTCAATCACTATTTATTGTTTACTGTTTTACAAGTCTGTGTGTGTTATAAGAAATTCCATATTACAAACGAAATAACTTCATTTATCGTCCCACATAGTTTCGAATCGAAAAACTGCTATTAAAATATTTAGCCATACATTAGGGCATTCTTCGTTTTTAAAACCCAATTATTCGGTAGGTGAAACAAGTTTTCATTCAATTCTCTTATTGTCATTGACTAAGCAGCTATACAATGACGTATCAGCCATGAGAAAGTTCGAGAGACATTTTTAAAATTTGTCAAACCTAAGAAGACTATACAAGCTTATTTAAGCAGATATTTATAAAATAACAAGAGATTGAAAAATAGCACAAGTGTTTGAATTTATTAACATAGCATTATATTATACCACTAGTTAATACCATCAAGTTTTATGCGACAAGTTTTTATACATGTCTCTTATTGTCATTGACCAGGCTAAGGTACAATGATATGTCAGCCATGAGAAAGTTTGAGAGACATTTTTAAAATTTGTAAACCTAAAGGAGATGTAACCTAACTGAAGGAGAAATTTTTGAAATATCAACAGATTGTAAAACAGCAGTAGCTTCAGTATTTATTAATATAGCCATACCATTTTTAACCACGACTTAACGATAATTCCTAACATATTATCCCTCTTGTTAATACTATAAATGTGAATGTATGGTCGTTTGGATGTTTATCTTTCAATCATGCATAAGGGGCTGAACCAATTTTGATAAAATTTATTATACGATAAGATACCTTGAAAATATAGGGTACATTTTATCAAAGGACTGCCGCTGATGAATGCCTATTGCAGGCAAAACCGTGTGCGGCAGTTAGAGTATTTATAAGACTTTGAAATAATGAAAATCAATACCATAATTTAAACATAAATTTTTGACAAAATGAAATTGATAATTACTGATAGTGATAAATCTATACTAATATATTATAATATTCTTTGTAAGACTGTTCGAAAGTATTTTGAATAGTCTTACAATGTTACCCTTAGTGAACTTCCCATGTGTCCCAGAGGCAGTTTATTTATTTATTTTTCCACTCAACTCGCCATCTCCATCCCCCTCCTCATCCTCCCTTCCGTCTCCCGAATACCCTCAAAGGGCGGCAACGCACCTGCAACACCTCTGGTACTGCAGATGTACGTGGGCGACGGTAATCACTTACCATCAGGTGAACGGCTTGCTCGTTTGTCGCCTTTCCCAATAAAAAAAAAAGATTCTCTGGGGACAAAATTTAATAATCACGGGTATGAAACTCCGTGCAAAATTTTTCTAATCTTTACCTGAAGCTGATAAAATTTTAAAATGAATGTGCTATCCTATGTAGAATATTTAGCTCCAAACCCTAACCTCGAAACTCCAAAATTGCATAAAAGTAGTATAGGTATATTTTTTTTATCATTACTCAGACATGCTGGTTTCCTCACAATATTTTCCTTCGCCGCCGTGCACGTGGTGAATACAGCACATAAAATTGCTATTAACAATTTTAGTGGTGCCGCCACCGGGGATTGAACTCAGGTCACTCGCGCTCTATGAAACTATAGTTAGCACCCTGACCATTAGGCTACCACGGATCTATCGCTATATAATTCAACATATTTTGAGAAAAAGAAAACTTTACTATGATGAAGCTGAAATTATATTTAGCAGTACATTTTTAAAAATTTCTTTGTTTAGTCTAAGTACTTTCAATCACTATTTATTGTTTACTGTTTTACAAGTCTGTGTGTGTTATAAGAAATTCCATATTACAAACGAAATAACTCCATTTATCGTCCCACATAGTTTCGAATCGAAAACTGCTATTAAAATATTTAGCCATACATTAGGCATTCTTCGTTTTAAAACCCAATTATTCGGTAGGTGAAACAAGTTTTCATTCAATTCTCTTATTGTCATTGACCAGGCTAAGGTACAATGATATGTCAGCCATGAGAAAGTTTGAGAGACATTTTTAAAAATTTCTTTGTTTAGTCTAAGTACTTTCAATCACTATTTATTGTTTACTGTTTTACAAGTCTGTGTGTGTTATAAGAAATTCCATATTACAAACGAAATAACTCCATTTATCGTCCCACATAGTTTCGAATCGAAAACTGCTATTAAAATATTTAGCCATACATTAGGCATTCTTCGTTTTAAAACCCAATTATTCGGTAGGTGAAACAAGTTTTCATTCAATTCTCTTATTGTCATTGACCAGGCTAAGGTACAATGATATGTCAGCCATGAGAAAGTTTGAGAGACATTTTTAAAAATTTCTTTGTTTAGTCTAAGTACTTTCAATCACTATTTATTGTTTACTGTTTTACAAGTCTGTGTGTGTTATAAGAAATTCCATATTACAAACGAAATAACTCCATTTATCGTCCCACATAGTTTCGAATCGAAAACTGCTATTAAAATATTTAGCCATACATTAGGCATTCTTCGTTTTAAAACCCAATTATTCGGTAGGTGAAACAAGTTTTCATTCAATTCTCTTATTGTCATTGACCAGGCTAAGGTACAATGATATGTCAGCCATGAGAAAGTTTGAGAGACATTTTTAAAATTTGTAAACCTAAAGGAGATGTAACCTAACTGAAGGAGAAATTTTGAAATATCAACAGATTGTAAAACAGCAGTAGCTTCAGTATTTATTAATATAGCCATACCATTTTAACCACGACTTAACGATAATTCCTAACATATTATCCCTCTTGTTAATACTATAAATGTGAATGTATGGTCGTTTGATGTTTATCTTTCAATCGTGCATAAGGGGCTGAACCAATTTTGATAAAATTTATTATACGATAAGATACCTTGAAAATATAGGGTACATTTTATCAAAGGACTGCCGCTGATGAATGCCTATTGCAGGCAAAACCGTGTGCGGCAGTTAGAGTATTTATAAGACTTTGAAATAATGAAAATCAATACCATAATTTAAACATAAATTTTTGACAAAATGAAATTGATAATTACTGATAGTGATAAATCTATACTAATATATTATAATATTCTTTGTAAGACTGTTCGAAAGTATTTTGAATAGTCTTACAATGTTACCCTTAGTGAACTTCCCATGTGTCCCAGAGGCAGTTTATTTATTTATTTTTTCCACTCAACTCGCCATCTCCATCCCCCTCCTCATCCTCCCTTCCGTCTCCCAAATACCCTCAAAGGGCGGCAACGCACCTGCAACACCTCTGGTACTGCAGATGTACGTGGGCGACGGTAATCACTTACCATCAGGTGAACGGCTTGCTCGTTTGTCGCCTTTCCCAATAAAAAAAAAAGATTCTCTGGGGACAAAATTTAATAATCACGGGTATGAAACTCCGTGCAAAATTTTTCTAATCTTTACCTGAAGCTGATAAAATTTTAAAATGAATGTGCTATCCTATGTAGAATATTTAGCTCCAAACCCTAACCTCGAAACTCCAAAATTGCATAAAAGTAGTATAGGTATATTTTTTATCATTACTCAGACATGCTGGTTTCCTCACAATATTTTCTAGGCATTTTCTTGGTCAACTGATTGTTTAGTTAGTGATCTTGTTGGTAAACCGTGTGACAGCTCCTTCTTTTTTCAGCTTGTTGATAATCATTTTTCTACCTAACTTTCTGCTCGCGAGTCTTCTGCCGAAGCTGTCAAGGCCGCCGAGCCAACAGCGTAACTATCGCGGACTTGTCCCGTCTTGAAAACTTCACGATAATCTCCGGAAGTGATCCCGGTGACGAGCCTCGCCGCCCATCATGTTCAGTCCAGTCTCGAGAAGGTGAAGAGTGGGCTGCGAAGACCCGTAAGGCTACGCCGAGTCGTGCCAGCGTTTATAATGGCAGGCAGGTTGCTCTTGGAGAGTATTTGAAAAAAAAAACCTGCACAATATTAATTGGTAATAATAAACACTAAGAGGCAATCACGGGTCATGTTTGTTTAGTGCCCTCAAATGTTCTACCGTCAATGGCGGTAATAAAACACGGTTCGATCAAAGTGTATTCGTTACGGGAAGCGCAGATCGCAGTCTTGATAAATTAACTTTCTTTAGCCGGTGCGTAATTATTATTGCACGGTGATTTTAAATCGGGAGATAGAGAATATAATCTGTGATAATTATATTAAATAAACATAAATTGTTTTAGTGCTTTACGACCGTTTCAATTAATTTATAGAAAGGCAGGAAAAGAAAGAATGATTAATTTTATATGCTGTGACACTAAGCTTTAACAAATTAAAAATAATTACAAAAAAATATTAAACTATTACTAATTTCACTGTTAATATCGACTAAATATAAAAAAAACGAACAACATAACCTCATTACCTTGAACGTAAGTGTCACAGCGTCGTATAGAATAGCGCGCTGACCAAGATGGCGCTGTCGTTGGTTTTCATTGAATCCAGATAGAGTGACCATTATTACTCTGTGCTTTATCTTATTTTTTTTAAAATAATATTACTTTTTCTCTTTCAATCATACACAGAGAAGACACAGGTTAAGAACACGCTATTATTATGAGACGCCACGATTATATATTAATAAAAAATTCCACTAATTAAACTTTAAATTAATGTTTTCATTTCTTTTTACTTTTTTAATGATCCGAAGGAAATAACTAAGGTGGTCAAAGTGAACAACGTATCCGTCTGTCCCCTCAAAAGCACTAATTAGCCTGTTAAAAAGCCGAAATGAGGCCTCCAGGAGCAATGGAATTCCTAAGTGGTCTTCAGGGCCGTCCCACGCGGAGATAATATCGTGTAACTACGCATAATGTCTTAATTAGTCGATGATGGCGGTGGGTGGTCGGTGACGTCATCGCGCGCCTTCCCGTTCCAGTTTTAGGATCTATACACACTATAAAACAGAGTAGAAAAAGGTTGGACATGCGTTAATATCTTTGCTTTAATTTATCGGTATCGCTTCTTTAGGTTTGTTGTTTTCGTTTGTTTTACGTTCAATTTTTACGCTCGCGTCCAGACCCGGAAGGTGGTCTGTTAGCTTACTTCTGAAAGTTATGCAGTGGAAAGCGAAGCAAGCCTTTTATATGTAATGAAACCTAGTGTTTACATTTGTATATTTACACACTTTACACATATGTCACAAGAATGATTATATTCTTCTTCAATCTTCAAAAGATTGTTCATGAGAATACTATCATTAACTTTTATTTATTTATTTATTTAAACTTTATTTGCACATTTCAGAACAAAAAGGCGGACTTAATGCCAAGAGGCATTCTCTACCAGTCTACCATTAGATTGAACAGAGAAAATGTAAAAGGTGTAAAAGGTTTTATTGTTGGTCTTTAAGAATTTGGGTTGACTGGTAGAAATTAAGTCCGCCCTGTGTTGTCCGTTTTCAGGTCGTGCAATAAAGACTAAATTAAATAAATAACAATCATCATCATCATTTCTATGTATTTTGTTCTTTGCTATGTTTGGAGTCACAATATTTTCTAGGCATTTTTCTTGGTCAACTGATTGTTTAGTTAGTGATCTTGTTGGTAAACCGTGTGACAGCTCCCCTTCTTTTTTTCAGCTTGTTGATAATAATTTTTCTACCTAACTTTCTGCTCGCGAGTCTTCTGCCGAAGCTGTCAAGGCCGCCGAGCCAACAGCGTAACTATCGCGGACTTGTCCCGTCTTGAAAAACTTCACGATAATCTCCGGAAGTGATCCCGGTGACGAGCCTCGCCGCCCATCATGTTCAGTCCAGTCTCGAGAAGGTGAAGAGTGGGCTGCGAAGACCCGTAAGGCTACGCCGAGTCGTGCCAGCGTTTATAATGGCAGACAGGTTGCTCTTGGAGAGTATTTGAAAAAAAAAACCTGCACAATATTAATTGGTAATAATAAACACTAAGAGGCAATCACG
This sequence comes from Bhutanitis thaidina, assembly GCA_029286595.1. Lineage (NCBI taxonomy): Eukaryota > Metazoa > Arthropoda > Insecta > Lepidoptera > Papilionidae > Bhutanitis > Bhutanitis thaidina. The sequence continues at coordinate 3,948,715 of JAGSMS010000021.1, read as the reverse complement.
GGTCATGTTTGTTTAGTGCCCTCAAATGTTCTACCGTCAATGGCGGTAATAAAACACGGTTCGATCAAAGTGTATTCGTTACGGGAAGCGCAGATCGCAGTCTTGATAAATTAACTTTCTTTAGCCGGTGCGTAATTATTATTGCACGTTGCTTTTAAATCGGGAGATAGAGAATATAATCTGTGATAATTATATTAAATAAACATAAATTGTTTTAGTGCTTTACGACCGTTTCAATTAATTTATAGAAAGGCAGGAAAAGAAAGAATGATTAATTTTATATGCTGTGACACTAAGCTTTAACAATTTAAAAATAATTACAAAAAAATATTAAACTATTACTAATTTCACTGTTAACATCGACTAAATTTAAAAAAATCGAACAACATAACCTAATTACCTTGAACGTAAGTGTCACAGCGTCGTATAGGATAGCGCGCTGACCAAGATGGCGCTGTCGTTGGTTTTCATTGAATCCAGATAGAGTGACCATTATTACTCTGTGCTTTATCTTATTTTTTTTTAAATAATATTACTTTTTATCTTTCAATCATACACAGAGAAGACACAGTTGAAGAACACGCTATTATTATGAGACGCCACGATTATTTATTAATAAAAAATTCCACTAATTAAACTTTAAATTAATGTTTTCATTTCTTTTTACTTTTTTAATGATCCGAAGGAAATAACTAAGGTGGTCAAAGTGAACAACGTATCCGTCTGTCCCCTCAAAAGCACTAATTAGCCTGTTAAAAAGCCGAAATGAGGCCTCCAGGAGCAATGGAATTCCTAAGTGGTCTTCAGGGCCGTCCCACGCGGAGATAATATCGTGTAACTACGCATAATGTCTTAATTAGTCGATGATGGCGGTGGGTGGTCGGTGACGTCATCGCGCGCCTTCCCGTTCCAGTTTTAGGATCTATACACACTATAAAACAGAGTAGAAAAAGGTTGGACATGCGTTAATATCTTTGCTTTAATTTATCGGTATCGCTTCTTTATGTTTGTTGTTTTCGTTTGTTTTACGTTAAATTTTTACGCTCGCGCCCAGACCAGGAAGGTGGTCTGTTAGCTTACTTCTGAAAGTTATGCAGTGGAAAGCGAAGCAAGCCTTTTATATGTAATGAAACCTAGTGTTTACATTTGTATATTTACACACTTTACACATATGACACAAGAATGATTATATCAATCTTCAAAAGATTGTTCATGAGAATACTATCATTAACTTTTGTTTATTTATTTATTTAAACTTTATTTGCACATTACAGAACAAAAAGGCGGACTTAATGCCAAGAGGCATTCTCTACCAGTCTACCATTAGATTGAACAGAGAAAATGTAAAAGGTGTAAAAGGTTTTATTGTTGGTCTTTAAGAATTTGGGTTGACTGGTAGAAATTAAGTCCGCCCTGTGTTGTCCGTTTTCAGGTCGTGCAATAAAGACTAAATTAAATAAATAACAATCATCATCATCATCATCATTTCAGCCTATCAGAAGTCCACTGCTGAACATAGGCCTCCCCCAAAGATTGCCACGAAGCTCGGTCCTGAGCCACCTGCATCCATCGACTTCCCGCAAGACTGTGCAGGGACGTCACTCCATTTTTACCCCCACTTTTAATTTCTATCTTAAATTAAAATTACCAAAATTATGCTACTTTAATTTTAGAGTAATTACAAGCATTTAAGTGTATGCTAAAACATGTAAATTCATTATAATCAGCCTAGTGGTTAGGGCGCTCACTTTAGTGTCATAGAGCGCGAGTGACCTGGGTTCGATCCCCGGTGCCGGCACCACTAAAATTGTCAATAGCAATTTTAAGTGCTGTATTTACCACGTGCTCAGCGGCGAAGGAAACATCGTGAGGAAACCTGCACGTCTGAGAAATAAAAAAATATTATTTCGTGGGTATGTGAAGCCCGCCAACCCGCACTGGAGCAGCGTGGCGGATCCTTCCCGGCTCCTAAACCCTCTCTGATACTAGTATTTGAGAAGGAGGCCTTCGCCCAGCAGTGGGCACTTACAGGCTGTTACTTTACTTTTACTTTTTTTATAAGTTGTATCGGACTTTTCCGCATGAATATTTTGTAAATGAACCGATGACGTAATTTTTTTTTGAATTGTTGATTATTTAATTATTTACATGTTTCATTAATTCATGTGACGTTATTTAATGAGTGTTCTAATCGATTTCCTCTCTTTTGTTTCAGGACGAAGTAAGTACGGGTCCAGCTCACGGCTGCAACGTGAGACAATCCCATTTATTTATTTTTTTTCTTTATTAAAAAAACGTTACCTTCCGCTGTAGGAATTTCTCCTGTGTCACGGAGCCAGTTGACATACATGAATTGCACATGGAAACACACCCAGACCGGTAATTATTATTTGTAGTTCATACAAATACTAGTCCCGTGCGGGAATCGAACCCGCGACCCAAAGCGCCGCAGCTAAACGGTTAGCCACTACGCCACCGAGACGTCAAATTTATTTTTAACTTAATTTTACTTTTCTCTCGATACGTTTATATTGGGTGTGGTGTGTGCTCTGCTTATTTTGTTAATGACTTATTTGTCATATCAAGAAATTAAATGACTTCTTTTCTGTTATGTCTCATAATAGCAGTGAGAGTAGTAACATAATTGCAATTATTTCAAAGTTAACGCAGGTGAAGGGTTACGGAAACCAACTCAGTCACCCTTCCTTTCCCTCTTTATAAGTTCCTCTTAATAACCAATGGTACAGTGAAGGTTGACTACATACCTTGGTTCGAATCGCGGCGCTAGAGTTAATAAATTTGCAAAGTTTAGCGATAAATTGACCACGTGCTCGGCGGTGAAGAATAACGTCGTGAGGAAACCTGTATGTACGTCTATGAAATAGTAATTAATATATGTCGTAGACATAAATATATGAAGTTCAATCAACCCACACTGGAGAAGTCCATCGGATCATTTTATGGGTAATGGTGCGTTTATTTTTTCTTCGTCCTGAAGTCCATACCTTTTATTTAATTTATCACAGACAAATAAAATATTTGGCCTATCTCAGACATCACCTCCTCACACATCCCAGACTATGAACACACCTATATATAAATAGATATTACGTTTATGATTAGATAATCATGTATGGTCTGTTTTTTTGGGGGCAAAATAAAAAAAACAATTATTATTATTATTATTTGATGAGGATAGTATAAGCTGTTAATATATCAAAAAAATGTGCATCGCGCCTATGGCTTTGTCACCTCAATATCTAAAAGTATCAAACCGTGGCCGATCCGTCCGTGTCCAACGCAACAAAAACGTCAAATTAAGCAGCCACAAAAGACACCGCCCTGGTGGCACCAATGCACAAAAAATGTCCAAAAAACCTTTCTCTTTCCGTATTAAAAAAAAAAAGCAAAAGGCTACTGACCCTTACCACAATCCATCAAAACATGGTTAGAAAAGTTAACGATTTAACTCGGGCCTCGGATTATTTAAATAAACGATATCAGTGTTTTTTTTATTAATTCGATTTGGATTTATTCGTTTAAAAAGGTTGGCGGTGAAAAAAAATTATATAATCTACAATCCAAAAGCTCGGTTTCGAAGTTTAAAGCATTAAAATGAATTGTGTTTCTCTTAAAAATATGTTAAATTCTAAACATTAAATGTCATCTTTTAAATAACTAATATCAAATAGCGTCACTATTACTATAGCAGAAAGAAAGTAATCTTCGCAAATATCTATACTGTATTAGTACAGAGTAATTATAGAATAATTCGAATACTACCTAATATCTTGTTTTATTTAATCTAACACAGGTTTAATGCCAAAAATAGTGTTCCGTAAGAAGTTAATTTAAATTTGCGAAACCAGTTGGTCGCCAGTAAAAAAAAACTTCGACATCATAACACTGGGATTGTGTGTTCTTTTTTGGTTTAAATTTTGCTAATTGAATTAAGTGATTATTAGCATTGTAATAATACTAGTAAACATATTATAATAAATCCTAGTCTATGTCTACGAATAATTACTTTGTGACTTTTAAATATTATTTAATATAAATAATTAAATAATATTTAAACTATAATATATTTAAAGATAACTTATTTATTTTATTGCTATTTATGTATATGTATATATATCACCCAACCAGACGAATATATATCTAAATAAACCCATATAATAATTAAATAATATAATATATATTTAAATATTAGTTTTCCTATTCAATGTAATTACGCTATTATTCAATTTAGATTTGTATTATTATAAGTATTATTATAAGCGGGCACTGACATGCTGCTACTTTGCTTTAATTTTACAGTCTTAATTCTAAGTTGTTTATTCCGTTAAAAATTATTACGATTATTACAATTTTCAATTTCGTTAACATTTCCTGCCTCCACCATAATCGGTAATATTCTTGTGATTTCTTTACTATTTCGTTTTTTTTATGCCAATTCGTCATGCCATATCTAATCTTCTTACTTCACATTAATGCTAATCTGCCACTTGTTTGTGCCAGTTCCTGGTCTTTGCGTACAAAGGGCTTTAATATTCAATTGAAATATTGAACAGTTACCTCAATATTTCAGTTTCAGGTAATCTATACGCGGTAGAGCGGCTTTTGCTGCTGCAGGAATGGGCCGGCTCCATCGGGGTAGTACCACGGCCTCGCAGAATGCCGCTGTGAAGTAGATTCTTGTCCTTCCGCGTTTCGTTCGGTGAGTGAGGTAAGCGGAGGGCCACTCCCAACTCCCGTCCCCATCATCCCACTCATCCGCCTAATATTCTCAAAGGCGGGCAACGCGCCTGCATAGCTACTTTGGTGTTGCAGATGTACGGGGACGATGGTAGGCACTTGGCACCAGGTGAGCCGCACGATCATTTGCCTACCATGCCATTTAAAAAAAACATCTGTCCATATATGAACAGTCAACCAGATTATTGCCTATCTCGTCACTGTCTCCGAGTCTTCCAGCGTTTGTACCGCATAAGTATAGAATCAGATACGTGTTCTGGCGATAGGGTTACAGCATTGAAATATATTCTGAGCAGATATCAGATTCTGGTTGTAAACCAATATCATTAAGCGTGGTAGAGCCAAGCGGCGGCTTTAGCTGCTGCTCGAATGGGACGGCTCGACCGGATTGATACCACGGCCTCGCAGAGTACCGGCGTGAAGTAGAGGCATTTTGTGCTTCTGCGTTTCGTTCGGTGAGGGAGGTAACCGGAGGCCCACACCCCCTCCCTATTGCCCTCCTCTTCCCTCCCATCTCCCAAATATCCTTGAAGACCGGCAGCGCACCTGCAGCATCTATGGTGTTGCAGATGTATGTGGGCGACGGTGGTCACTTACCATCAGGTGAACCGCTTGCTCGTTTGCCGTCTCTTCCATAAAAAAAAAATAAAAAATTATATCACCATAATCTTTTAAGAAATATTTGTGTGGAGTGAGAAGTTTTTATACTAATCAAATGTTTTCAAAATGGTAAAAAATAATAATAATATTATTAATTGTAATTTTCTTCAATATTGGAAACTAGAGCCGTTTATTTGTAATAGTATATTAGAAAAAAAAACACCCAGACAATTCTAGCGATAATCCGTAACATAACCCTGTTACTAAGTAAATTCTAAATTTAGCAACATTTGAATTAAAAGTCGTGAAGTAAATTAAAACATTTTGTTGTGGGTGGCCATTTCTGTATGGGCGGCGGGTTTAAGTGTTGACGGTCGTTAAATATGCGAACGTTACTGAGATGTCCAGCGATTGCTACTCTGTGACAGATCAGTACAGCTCATCCGAAGGCCGAATGCAGGCCGTGTCACAGTCTAAAAATACGGTAGTGCAACTTCGAATTATGATATAAAACAAAGCGTTTGTTGAACCAACTGAAAATTTCTTCAATCTCAACATTGAATGCACCACTACAGCCGAGTGGTTACAGGTCTGCCTCCGAAACCGAAGATCCGAGTTCGATTCACTGCGTGTAGAGATCGTACCAATGATTTTTTCAAAAACTATCTATGATTTTTTTCGTTGGCTTAGGCACTAAGACGGTAACAGGCTGACCTCCTCTCACATTGTTCCAAATATCCGGTAAAAATTGTGCTTTAAATGACTAAAAATATCTAGAACTCTGACTACCGCAGTATTGGGTGTACACTATCGAGAGAACGTATATTATATATACATTAAACATTTAGAAGGTAGCTGAAAGCAATGGTTATAAATAACTTTATCCGCGACTTTATCCGAGTAGGAAAATTTCATGCGACTTTCTAATCTTTTTCTCTCCCAGTGTTCATGTCATTCCCATGTCTGCGGTTCAGCCGCAAATTTGCAGACAAACGGACAGAGTTACTTTCGCTTTTATAATATTAGTATACATAAAATTAACAGTAAAATATACGTAAGCTTACTTTATTTTCCAAAGTTTAAGTATACAAAAGATACTATCTCTTGCAAATAATCTAATAAAAATTTAAAACCACAAAGAAAACGCCGCAAACATTACGGTGTGTTTGAGTTGTCTTCAATATTACTAAGTTAAATAAAATCTTTGAGAGATGTCGTTCGGCAATGTTTGCCTTAGCTCTGCTCACCGAGGTACAATTCATTTTCAATTCTTAAATTATTGATTTTCGAACAGCATGTTCGGTTCACCAAGCCACTCAAACTGCATCAATATAGTAACTTAATTGTTTAGACTCATAATTGGATTCGAAAACGTAAACTTATGTAGGCAAATCGCTAACGATATGGGATTGAATATCCTGGTTAGTGAACTATATCTAGTAGCGAGCGGAACATGTTACTAAAATCCAATACCATCAGACATCTGCGGTATTACTCTGCTGCCGTTTTTCATCTTCTTTATCAGTCTGACTTATTAAAATGCTGCATTAAATGAAAGATCTGTCTATACTAATTGCGGCGCCGGCTTGATTAACACAGCGCTGGTACCATAGTAACTGAGTTTCTGCTCTCTGTCATTAGTCTGTGGGATTAGAATAGATTGTGTTTTCGCGATAGTCGGATGGACTTTTCGCCATCTGACAGCAGCCGGAGCTTTGGGCTCGGCAAAGTACAACGCGAGCAGGTAAGGTAGGAGGAAAGATTATTTATTCCACCGCTTTTTCCCGGCGAGGTGAGTGTGGGTAAACATCCATAGAAATATATTTTTCATTTCGCAAGAGCTGTTGGCAGATTGATTTGCAGAGAATACTAAAAGGATGGACTTTATCACTTTGTATTCTATCAGTGAACACAATAAAGTATAAATAAATGAATATTGTGCCGTGGTAGCCTATTGGGCAGGGTGCTCACTTTTATTTCAAAGAGCGCGAGTGACTTGGGTTCGTGCCCTGGTGCCAGCACTAAAATTGTTAACAGCAATTTTAAGTGCTGTATTTACCACGTGCTCGGCGTAGAGGAAATCTGAATGTCTGAGAAATAATAAAATATATTATTTCGAGGATATGTGAAGCATTTCCGGCACCAAAAACCATCTCAGATATTTGAGAAGAAGGCCTTTGCCCAGTATCGGTCACTTACAGACTGCTACTTTACTTTACTATACTTTAAATAAGTATTAATATAATGTTTTACTACATATTAGTAGACAATAGTGCAGACTTGTAGTTATTTCTACTCAATGTAATCTAATTAATGTAACAAAGCATCTTTGAGAAGTTTTTTTTAAATTTCAAGTAGAAGTTCGTTTATAACGCAATACACTGTGTCACGATATCTTTCGTCGCAACCATCCGGATAAATATATGTGAACAATCACTTTATCTCGCTGTATAAGGCGACGCGACGCAGGTGGACGTGTCCAGTCGACTGTAACTTTTAATTAAGATAATTTTTAACTTGACATCGGGTAGGTTTTCGTGCGATTTTGTGATCTTTTGCGCTTTGTTCGTTCGCATTAATCTCACGGGATATTCGCGATTTCTTTTCGCTAAAGTCACGCGCATTAAATGCAACTTCATATGTGATGAAACTTTAAAATGCAGCAATATCGTTGTGTAATATTAGGCATAAGACTCCTCTGCCTAGGAGTCGTTTTTTTAAGAAAAAAAACGATTTCTGGAATATCTAAATTTTTTTCAAGAATAAAATGGCCTGGCCGCCGACCAATAACCATTTCAGGAATACCAGACTTAAATGGTCTTCACCTAAGGCGGACAGCACTACTTACAGCTATCGCCAAGCATGGCTATTAGGGGAAATCATCGCGTTAGTCGGAGGCTTTTGTCCAGCTTACTTAATTACTTAATGTCCACGTAAATAAATGTAGTTTTTTTTAATTATTGATCGTGTATGTTTAGTTGTGGCGTTTGGGACTCTGCAATTACGAGTATGAAGCATATCAATTAAAGGTTAAAACCATCTTGATCTGAGTGAGATTTAAGTAGACAAAACTCAAATATTTTTTTAAATATTTCCTCTGGATTTTTTTAAAACCTTATCGTGTGGTGTGTAATGTCTGGTACCAAAGTTAAATTGCTATGATAAGTATGTGCCAATCTGAACCCGGATTCTTCAGATCCGTTCCCGTTTTTTGTAAGACAGCTTTCTTCCGGACAAACAACATACAATATCGTACGTAATCAATTGAAGCGTTCACACTTGGCAGATTCTAGAAAAATCGACACAATCGAATAACTAATATAGCGTTACAACATCAGATGCTGCTGAATTGAACGTGTGAGTCTAAACAAATTAATGTTGGTACACTTGTGTGTTGGCAAATTAATGTTTATATGATAGCATTTTTATTTTATTATCTGTAGCTTAACATTATCTTAGCATGTTTGTTATTTAACCATATTATTTTAGGTCTCGAAATACAGGAGAGTATCGGAAGTCGTCAAGCACCCGTCAGGCAGTCGGTGCAATATTTTGACCAATTTTAAAATTCAATATGGCCGCCAGAGCAAACATGAATTGGTTAAGATATTGCATCGTCCGCTCGATTCGGGAACACCGCCGCTGAGAAGATCTGTGCCCGCTTTGTGTTTTTGTTTCTGTGCACTGTTTGTGTTTTGCATTTATGTTGTTGCTTGTATATTTTATGTGTCTTTAAAATTTATGTTGTGTTTTTTTTTTGGTATATTTACTTGCGTATGAACCATGTATATCTAAGATATTTAAGACTGTCAGACGGACAAATTAAATATGGCTGAAAAATGAGTAGAAAAACATTAATTATTACCAATAATAATGAATGTTTTTTTCTTTAACAGCTTTTTCATATAAGATGTTACACAGAAAACTATAGTTATTATGCCTATTAAATCTATATTTTTTTTTATACTTTATTCACAGTAGTTTCTACTTATTTTTCAGCCATATCTGATTTGTCCGTCACACAGTTTTATATATCTTAGATGTATATGGATCGTTTCACTTTTATGTATCATGTATTGTATAAATAGATTATTTTTAAAACGGAGTCCCAGAACGGTACACTTTTATATATTAAGCTCATTAGCTTCTAAATGTAGAGTCGATAAAGACGCGATGACAATAGCTTCATTCTAATGTGCTAAATTAATAAACGAGCTAACAAAATTTCCTGGGGCTGAATATTCGTTTCCGACGTCCAATCTTATGCATAAACTTTACATCGGATACGGGTTCGGACAAGCGATTGCCTCTGTTTGTGCGCGCACACTTACGGCACTGTTACATCGTGCGCAAATCTTGTCGCATAAGAGTAACATAGCTTGAGGTACGAGAATGTAACGACGATTGAGTGCCTCAGTGTTTGCATGTTCACTGGACGTCTGGATACTGCTATGGATGGATATTGAAATACTGCTGGCGACACTGAAATCAGCTGTCGCCAGCAGTATTTCTGAACAGTTACGACTTAGGGACCTTCAAAAAAAGAGCCTATTCCTTCCTTAAAGGCCGGCAGCGCATCTGTAGCTCCTCTGGTGTTGTGGATGTTCCTGGGCGTCGGTGATCACTTACCATCAGGTGAGACGCACGCTCGTTTGCCTCCTTCTTCTATAAAAAAAACGTGACGTCAGATTTAAACAGCATCATACACGCGTATCGCGTCAAGTACAACATCAAGCGTTCAAAAGCTGCTGTACTGCTGGAAAAGATAGCGAAGCGTGCGTGAGGCAATATAAACTACAGGTGTAGCATTAATGCGCAGATATTCCCGGTATACTAACTTGTCTATGCGCAGTAACTTGTCTATGCGCAGATGCGTCGGCACTGGCGCTGCCTGTCCGACGCGCGCGATGATCGGAAGTCAACCTTTAAGTAACCTCCTCTCGGTCCGGCAATAACTCCATAAGAAATTTTCATCAATACGCTAAAATAAGAAATTATTTGATATGAAACTGTTATTTACGGATTTTATCGCGTTTAGTTTTGATGTTCTCGACGTTTCGAGTGCTTTACAGCAGCCGTGGTCACGGGGGGACAGAGGTGTTAGACGTCCAGATGTCATAGTTAACTCAGGTCTACAGTCAGCTTTTAGTTATTAATTTTGAATGAGCTCACACTATTTTGAGGGATGGTATGCTTGGTTTTAGATTTCATTTTGCTTATGGGATCTGTGATCTTTTGTGATGATTTGTGGTCTATCAAATCTGATGTTTTTAAACGTGGTAGAGCCAAGTGGCGGCTTTTGCTGCTGCTCGAATGGGCCGGCTCGACCGAATTGGTACCACGGCCTCGCAGAATACCGGCGTGAAGTAGAGGCATCTTGTGCTTCTGCATTTCGTTCGGTGAGTGAGGTAATCGGAGGCGGCCACACCCCCTTCCCACCCCACTCCTCATCCTCCCTCCCATCTCCCTAATACCCTTAAATGCCGCCAACGCACCAGCACCACCTCTGGTGTTGCGGATGTATGTGAGCGACGGTAATCACTTACCATCAGGTGAAGCGCTTGCTCGTTTGCCGCCTATCCCATAAAAAAAAATTTAATGGTTGGGACGATCGAGAATCGAATGATCACAGACTGCAGACTGAGTACTAGTGTACGTTTAAATACCAGAAAACATTATAAGAAATGATCCGAGACTAGGCAAAGACGTATTCACACGATCTTGAAATAAATTAACAATTGAAATTGAAAGGTATATTGTAAAATTATAAAGGCAACAGTCACCGGGGTGGTAGCAGCAGGCATCCACCAGCTACTGTATATTGATCATTAAAAATACGTTGATAAATTCAAACGACTAACACACGACGGGGTGCTTTTTTTCTGAAATATTGGCAGGTCTCGAGAGTGTTTTTTTTACGTTTTTATTTTTACTATACAACTCATTGACAACCGTGTGGTTTATAGAATAGCTTACTTATCTACTGAGAAGGACAAGGTTGGAATCAATTTTGATGTATATTTCAGAATTTTTCTCCGGTCCTGATATACAGTAAGACGAGATCCTAAAATCAACAAGTAGATCCATTTCGGACTCTTTCAACATTGTTTCTCATAAATAGAGAGCTCTGTGCCCAACGGTGGGACAATTACAGACAGCAGCTATTTTACTGCTCTCATCTGATTTTATGACTATCGTAATGATCAGTGTACTTTTTAAAATTACAAGTGTATTTCGCTGATTGATACCGTAAGAGTTGATTTACTTCAAAGTTTGCTTCTTGTGGCCAGGTCCGCGCACGCGAAGACCAAAGAAGCCGCCCGGGGAGGGTCCGACGAACGACGAGAAACGACCACGAACCGCCTTCTCCGGACCTCAGCTCGCTAGATTAAAGGTAAATAAGTAAATGTTAAATTTATTACTTATCACTATATATTACATATACTTCTTATTGGCTCTGTTGTATCGGCGTAAGAATCAGCTACCCCTTTTCTTACCGTAGCTGTCGTAAGAAGCGACTAAGGGAAAAGCCTTGAAAACTGTAATGGCTTCCGACAGATGGCGAGATAACCGTCACGAAAATTGCCAAACCAAAAGTTGGCAAACCGATGACGGGCAGCAGCGTCTAAGGCCCGAGGTGTCTGGCACTGCAATTGCCAATCCGCTTTTTCATCCCTTATAAAGAATATACATGTATAATGTTTAAATAACTTTACATTTTTTATAATAAAGGTTGTTCTTAAATGGAGCGCGTTCAGACATAAATCGACATGTCCCGGAATAGTTATCATTTGTTCATACAAACATATGTTACTCGCGAGAATCGAACCCGTATCCCGTAGCGTTGAGACAAATAGCTTTGCCGCTAATTTTTACATCATTTTTTTTTATTAAAAAAAACTTGTTTGCTTTCACCCCTTATAATTTGAGGTGACAAAGGGCAGACCTAATGCCTATTGGCATTCTCTGCCAGTCATCCCTTGGATTGGTGAGATAGCCGTAGCCAGGCTATGTCACTGATAAATACACCAGTGACATAGCCATTTTAAAGTCAGTGCCAGCATGAGGCGACGCATATTTCTTGGACGGTTTGCCCACGCTCACCATGCTGGGCTAGTGGGTCGGTGTTTTGTCGGCCTTTATATATGTTTGGGGGATGAAGGGGAGCATCAGAAGAAGCGGAATAGAGGAGAGGGAAGTGGGCCTCCGGTTACCTCACACACCGAACGAAACGCAGAAGCACAAGATGCCTCTAATTCACGCCGGTATTCTGCGAGGTACTATCCCGCTCCCGCCGTTCACAAGCGGCCGCTTGGCACTACCACGTACGAAAATGGATATACCACCCTCATTCGACTGTCGAAGCCTCGTTTGTTGGCTGGCAGGGTGCACCACGCGCTGGTGAGGTTGGCATTTGGAGCAAGTGATTGTATATTCCCCATTACACACCTTAGGCATATGGATAAAGGAAAATACCAATTTAATTTATGAGTATTTGTTTGTTATCCCACTAGGCTTCTAACTTTAATTAACGTTATAATCGCGGGAAGATCTTAAACACTATTTGTCCACAGCACGAGTTCGCGGAGAACCGGTACCTGACGGAAAGACGACGCCAAGCCCTAGCCGCTGAGCTCGGGCTGGCGGAAGCACAGATCAAGATCTGGTTCCAGAACAAACGCGCCAAGATCAAGAAAGCATCTGGCCAGCGCAACCCGCTCGCGCTTCAGCTTATGGCACAGGGGCTGTACAACCACAGCACCGTACCCCTGACGAAAGAGGAGGAAGAGTTGGAGATGAAGGCTAGGGAAAGAGAGCAGCAGAACCGACAGTGAAGTCATGTGTTTATCGAAGTGTTAGCGGTGAAAACAATATTGTAAATGTGTTTAGTAAGAAAAGCATTTAAAAGTTAAAACTACCGTTTAATAAATGTTACTTTATACTTTTGTAAATAGTTAATGCCGCGTATCCAAATCAGCGTATTTTAAAATGCTCTTTAAGATACCACAGATTGATAAATATTTCCTATAACATTTCTAAAAGCATGAGTATATCGTATTTCGATCCAATCCTTTCCATTGTTAAGACGAGAACGGGACATAGATAGATAGTTTCGAAACTTTTGAGTTCGTTCTCAGCTATGAAATTATTCATTCACGAAAGTAATGAAATAATGTAATGATGGTTGGATGGAACAATTCAAATTTCAATAAGTCTTGGTAAAATTACATGTTTCCTAAGAATGACTACGCGGCGATAAATCGCATTTAAACACGCAAAATATCACGATGTCAGGGAATTGCATTGGACTGAACAATCGTTAGGAGTAAGTTGGATAACACGATACGGCGTTTATTCAGATTTGGAATAATATTTAACATTACAAAGTTGCCAGTTCTCATTTCCAATACAACGAAATCCATCATTTGTAATTATTTATTATTGGCAAATATTCTAACAGCCAGTATTCGTGATTTTAGATATCCAAACGTGAACGTTTGAGATATTATGTTAGAGCAACGGCTACGTATATTAGTCGGAGAGTTCTGTTTATAATCTGTGCTAGTTGTTTGTAAGTAACGAGTATATCTGACAGAAAAGAAAAAAAATACTGTATTTCAACACGCTGTGATCTTTATAATGCGAGTAGCTTGAAATTATTATTAAAATATATAATACACGACGAAACAGCTCATTAACAATTATTTTTTTGTTCAATCTTAAGTTGCTTCAATAAATAACTATGTTGAAATTATAAATACTGATTACGTTACTTTGATGGCATAGTGTCCCGTAATATTGTGTATCTATAATACATTATATCCAATATGTAGAATTGTTATGTTCATATTTGCAATTCACTTAACGCGCGAAAGAAGTAAGGCCTGGCAGTGAACAAACAACATGTCTTATTATTTATTCATTAACTCGCTTGACTGATTCTTGGGTTTCTCGATTTTTATTTTGAACCGCCATTCCTTATCTGCGAACGCCCGAAGTTATTAAGTGAAGTGAACCAAAATCTTTACACTCTTTAAAGTTCTTATGTCTTCGGTAAATAATTCTAGTTGAGTTGATACGAAAAAAATATTCATTTAAATTGTATTGTAAATTGAATTAGTTGTTACTTTCCGGAGAGTTTATTTTAAGGATGTTGGAAAAATTACTTTGCACAGTTTCTCATAAAAAAAAAACAACCGAATGGCATAATATAATTCAATGAGAATTTATTGCAAATTGACAATGTATTGTTGCCAGGCGAAAACACGTGTCGCGTATTAAATGTTAATAGTGTGTGTATATTACCAAGTGTCTATTGTAGTGCATGTGTGGGTGATAGTTGTGGTGTAGCTTCTCAGACTAGGTTTTTTTTCATGCGAAATTATGCAAAGGATTTTATTTTAAATCTTCATTTAATGATATTTTTAATTTACGCGAACACCTCACATTAGAAATGATACTATTATTTACGGATTTAACAGGGTTTAATTTAGTTTTTATAAAAGCTGAAGGTAGCTCAAGTTGACTATGACATCTGGACGTCTAACACCTCAGTCATCCCGTGACCACGGCTGCTTTAAATCACTCGAAACGTCGGGAATATAAGAACATAATTGAACGCGATAAAATCCGTTAATAATAGTCTCATTTCATCTGCATTTAATATTTTATCTCACTGAATAATTAAAGTTTCATCATAAGGACTTTAGCATATCCGTTTGTTGATAAATATCATTATGACTTGATTTGCTTTTAACTTCCTGATCATTTTCTCTTTCTCGTGAATAAGCTTTCTCCTGCACGAAGGCATCAGCAAAATATTTGCATAACAAAAGCAAATTGTTCAACAAACATATTATTCGTTCTCAGTCTACATATGATTATAATGTATAGGCGTAACACTGAATATACAACACAGTTCCTAAACATATGATATTCTAACATTTACATGTTAATGAATGAGAAAATGTAATGCGAAAGCTTTAAAGCTTTACTGTCTCTATTAAAATTTACTGAAATAGTCTAACAAAATATTAAATTTGCTAGAGGTTTTTTCTACACAAACAGCTCGATGTTCCCGGGCTCGCTCAACGAACGACGCGCCAGGTGTTTACGGATGCATAAAGCGTATTGCCTTGACACGACCCGTTGCTGGAGTTGATATGAAAGAACAAAATCAAGACTAAATCGGTAGGGAGGCGAGACATTTTTTGGTGTATATATAATCGATATAAATTAAAAATGTTTTAATTTTCGTCGCTGCATCTAAAGTAGTAAAGTATGGTTGCAGCCTGTAAATGCCCACGGCTGGGCAAATGTCATCTTTCAAATATTTGTTATTTCTGAGATACGATGCAGGCTTTCTTACGATGTTTTCTTTCATCGCGTTAAATTAGCTATTAACAATTTCAGTAGTGCCGGCACCGGAGATAGAACCCCTATATCATCTTAATAATACGATATACTAATATGATGTAATTCTTCTTTGTGTTTGTAATGATTTCAATGTTGTTCCGTTTTTGATTTTTAAAAATAACGTTGTAGCCGTAATGACGCGCTGCCACGACAAAGACAAGCGGTTGATTCTAAATAAAAAAAAATATTTTCTTACCGTCCAGTTATTAATTACATCTAGAACTATTAAAAAAAATCAAAATAGTTTTACTCCCATTTTTTTTGTCTAGCTTAGATCAATCGTCTGCCGTTCACGTGGAGAACGCCACAAAAAACTAACGAGGAAATTGAGACATAGTTATTATTTAATAGAACTAACGCCATTATCCACTTACATAATAACGGCAATATTACAATTGAAGTAGTGTCTATTGAACTTAGTTAAGCAATTTGTTAATAATTCAATCAAGGAGTTACGCTTCCCACTCGATTTGTATAGAACGTACGAAAGCTGTGTAAATATAAATTTAGACATTAAAATAACAAATTAATTAAGTTATTTATTGTGCAATGTAGCAGTATTAGTAGAGAGAATTAGTTTGACGATATTCTTAAGAGACGCGGGTCGTTGCCTTAATTAATTTAAATAAAAAAAAAGTGTTGTCTCGATTTACGAGGCAAGACTATTACCATATCACGAAAAAAAAACAAGAGGTATTTACGGATTTTTCAAATAAATCAAATATTAAAAAGAACCTTAAAATGAATTTTTAAAGAAGCTTTTTGATCTCTTCGCTGGGTATAACAGTTTCTATAGAATATTGTCAACCTTTTAACTATGTAGAAGTGATAATATACAGAAAATACTTATTAAAAGGAGTAAAAAATTTATTTGTTATTTTATTAATCAAACACCACATCAATTCATCTCTTAATATAGCTACGAGTATAGCCCAGATGGATAAAAAAGGGTCGAATTAAAACAAAAAACTTCGTGTCACCGTAAAGGTAAGGCAAATTCGACGCAAGGTTAAGCCAACTAATGGAGATCAGGTGAGCATCAGATTGTGAAAAAAAAAATAAGGTGACAAACGAACCAACAGTCAGGTGGACGGTAAGTAGCTACCCCATGGGCTTCAGAAGCCACAAGCTAACCACTTCAGTCAAATCAAATGAAGTTACAGATGCGTTGTCTTCACTGCGGGCTCAGATTTTAATGCCTTTATTATTACTTATATACTTTATATTTACTGGCACAGCATTGAAGGGTATTCAAACCGGATCTCAACAGTGGTTGCTCTGCTGATTACGGCGTAGTCCTACCAAGACGACTCCTGGTGTGATAGTAATGCACGCTCTTAAGTAAATAATAAAAACCGACCAAGTGTGAGTCGGGCACGCGATGAGAATTCCGAACTGAATTTAAAAAACAATACCTGACTACACAGTATAGACAGATTAAAACAAGTTTAGGTTAAGTTAGCTTTGAAATGATAAATGATTTTAAAATACATTAAAATAACACATATGCGTTGTATATAAGCTACTACATAAACGTGTAATAAATAAATAATATTTATATCTAAGCGATGTATGTGTTCAGGACCTTAAATTCACGATTACATTGATTTGTTGGGATTAGGAGACTATTCTGCTTTACTATGATACCCACACTAGATAATAATCTGTACAACGATACAGATTATTATCTAGTGTGGGTATCAATACGATTAACGTTAAGTTTTAGAGCCTCGCCATGGTTGAAACGATATTACGAGGAATCGCAATAGCAGTAAGGAACTTTAAATTAAAAATATTTATATGGAATCTGTACAATACATAAAACAGATAGAATAAATCAAACCATCATCATCATCATCATCATTTCAGCCTATTAGAAGTCCACTGCTGAACATAGGCCTCCCCCAAACCATACATATAATAAATAAATAATATATTGTGTGTTTGCACGGAATCCTCAGTGCGCGAGTCTGAGTCGACACTTGCCGCACTGTGCCTGAACATAGATATAAATTTTGAAAAATGTGCGTTCGCTCTTATTGCGAGACCACATAGGAGCGTTTCTAAATATGCTTGTATAGAACTAAGGCAAGGCAAGGCCTATGAAAGAAAACAAGTAGATTAAATAGAGCACTATTTCTTGATAGACCCTCACGTAGCCCTTCAAGCAAAAACCTTTGTCAATTTAAAAAAAAAAATACACCCGCACAAACACAACTAAATTAAACTTCTTCGCCATGAGCCGAAACCGAATTCCCAATTCGCAATGCTGCCACAAAAATTCTAATAAAATTCTCCAAGCCGCCTCCCCCGTCTGTCAGTTTGTTCAAACACGAAGGGGTTGCTCGCTGAGAGATAAAGAATTTTGTAATATCGTTAAAATCGATGTAGTTTGTTTGTCAAATCGAAAAGTAATAGCAAAAATTAAAAAAAAGAAAACTGTCGTATTGTCTATGCTATACTGTATGAATTTATCTGTACATACCTTATTCATTTGTCTGTGGGTATGAAAGTATTACATAAAATGTAGTATTCAATAACTATAGGTTGGTGGATTTATATATTTATTTAACCATATACAATATATGATCAAAAGGCGGTCATAATGTTAAAAGCATTCTCTGCCTGTCAATCTTTGGGAGTGATAGAACATGGAAGGTGGTTACAGAATTGCAAAAAAAAAAAATTAGGTTTTTAGTAAACACAGCATAATATAATAATGCGAATACAGTAAATAACGAATACTGTACATACATTTACAATATATATGTTTAGTGGGCGAACCCAAAAATAAATGCCTTAATCAAATGAGACGACGTTACAAGCTAAACATTTTAATGTTATGCAAAACTAAATACTAATTACGTAATTAAGTTACATAATAATATCTGCTTTCAATTTTGTTTTACCCCCTTTGCAATAAATATAAAACGCTACAGGTTCACAGCTCACCGCTCTCATCCCGTTATTTATTTATAAGCACTCATGACCGACACATGTAGGGGAGGCAGAGATTACCCATTTTCATTTGGCACAACTCCACGTGCCTACCCCGTTGGGAACAAGGCGTGAAATATGTACACAACTCAACGTAGCCAGTGCTTTAACAGTCCACTTTCGCCTCCCAGATAAAACTTGTCGGGTGGTGAGCCTCCTCATCGGGTTTGCGTGCGGAAGAATGGCATGAGATTTTCATGGCATTTTCCTTAGTCGTCTCTCACGACACCCATGGAAAGATAGGATAGGTGGCAGATACTTACACTAATACCACGTTACTAACAATCACCGGCTGTTAAGTCACAGATGCTCTTTTAACTAACTTCAGTTCACTTCTAACATAACTGTTTAGCTTTAAAGACCTAAACAGTAATCTTAACATACTGGTGCTTGGTGGCAGAATAAGTAGAAGTGCAATGGTAGGTACACTTTACACGGCTTCGTTGCCACCTGGCGCAAGAAAATAAGAGCTCCGCTGTTAACCAGGGACCGTGGGAGCAGCAACAGCATCCTGCGAATGATATCTGGGAAGGTGATGGAGAAAATGATACGGATAACTAAATTCCATTTAGTTTGTTAGTTAATTAGTTTTTATAGGTTATTAATACTTTAGTGTTTAAGTACTAACATAATCATTAAGTGTTTATTTGTTACCGACGCCCGCTGGTGTTGACCTTTACGTTGTCCGAATAAATAAATAATAATTGACGTACGGCTGCACAATACCCAGTGTGATAGATTAAAGAAAAACAAAATAATATAACTGATCCACAGGCTGTTTCATATAAGCAAGTTGAATTTATAATAGGGCACCTAAGAGAAGAGTCGAGTAAACCTTGAAAATCTCAAGGCTGGCAAGCTAGGTTAGCCGGGTTGGGTGTTCGTGATCACGGGAGGATGTTTACCTGCCAGTGGAGCCAGTTACCGGTTATGTGGGGATCAGCATTGACTAGTAACGGACTTAAACACCAAGCCATAGAGGCCCAGCGGTCTGAACAGCTTCGGCAAAACAGACGCGCGAGCTGAAGGCCCTCGAGTAAAATTCCTACCATAGTATATTGGAATTTGTTAGACGATTTCTACCTGAAGAAAACTTTCATATCGCAATGTTTTCGATTTATGTGCAGGACGTATTGTAGGCAGCACCATCTTTAGATGTGATGTCCTTCTCGAAGGCTGCCAAATGATTTATTGTCTTTGGGGTTTTTTTATATAAAGACGTAATTGGCACAAAAGTTCTAAAACCCGGACCGATGACAGAAGCAGCGTCTACTAGTCCAGCTTTAGATTATTAACAGGCTGGCGAACGTAAAGAAAAAAATGATTTACTGCAATGATCTTACAAAAGAATTTAAAAATTGTTTCTAAAACAATATAGAATGATTAAATTTTTTAATTAAGTTCCTTCATTTCAATTTACTAACGTAGATGTAAATTTAAGACTGGCATCACCAATCGATTTCTAACAGTAACGCTGTAAGAATAAAAAAAAAACAGTTAATTTGAAATGTTGCCGTAGCGACGCGCGTTTCACATTCCCATTGTTAAAGGAACGCTTCCATAATGTTGCGTCATATGAACGTTGTTGTATGTTTAAGAAACTTAATATATATATATATATATATATATTTATTAAACTTCATATACATGAGAATGTATGTAGGCGGACTTAATGCCAGAAGCATTCTCTACCAGTCAACCTTTGGACGATGCAGAGAGGAAATGAAGAGTAGGTGTAGGTGATAGAATAGAGAGAACTAAAGAGAGGGAATTTTTTTTTAATAAATGTAAATCTATATATAGATACAATATTTCAATAGGCATACAATAATAAATACATACACACGTACATACATACATTTATCTTAATAAATTTAATATTAAATATATATAAAAATAGACTATTATTGAGATGATTCTGCCATTTTGTTAAGGATATGCTCCTTAGCTTTCATTTTAAAAATGTACCGACTGTTAGACGCTCTGATTTCTAGTGGGAGTGCATTCCAAAGAACTACGGATTGAACAGGAAAGGATAAACGGACAAAGCATGGGGTATGTGATATATATATATATATATTTATAATAAATTTCACCACACTGTAGGTCGCCTATATAAGCATTCTCTACCAGTCATTTGAGTTGCCTATGCAAGCCGGCCTTTTGTGTCCTCTTATATAAAGGAATGGCAATAAAGACTAAAGAAATAAGTGCACACCCACTAAGCTCAGGAAAAAGTAATGTCTTCATATTATCATAACCATCGCCATTATGACTCTGAAGGAAAGAATTCCGTCTCGAGCACTGTAAGGCAAATCTAACCCATCTCGTCCCGGTCGCTGAGGTATGACTTGTAAGCACCACCCAAAAGCCCAGTGGTCCCTAGCGGTGGTCATAATCTGTGGCTCTATCGCCGACCACATTACCACCGCGGACCGTGGATTTATTGCCCAATCACGAGCATATATATATGCAAATAAAATAAAATAATGAAAGATAAGTTTGTTGAATAACGAATAAAAAATTTAAATATAACAAGGTTCTCTGCCGGTTAAGCCATGGCGTGGTGTAACCAAGTGACGGGTGAAACAATTAAAACGTAAACGTTTAATGTTACTTTCGTTTCGTTCACATGTAAACCGACCATTAAACAGAGGGAAGCCCCCAAAATTCTTTACAGAGAGTGCTATTGCAAGTGGTGCTATTTTTACACTCAATCGAGGGCATCGAACACCCTTTATTGCGCTGTATCGCTTCTTTTTTTTTTTTTTTTTATAGAAGAAGGGGGCAAACGTGCGTGCGGCTCACCTGATGGTAAGTGATCACCGACGCCCACGAACATCCACAACATCAGAGGAGCTACAGATGCGCTGCCGGCCTTTAAGGAAGGAATAAGCTCTTTTCTTGAAGGTCCCTAAGTCGTAACTGTTCGGAAATACTGCTGGCGACAGTAATTAGTAATCTCCTCGTGCAATCATTTATTAATAAATTCACAACGGCTTCTCTATACGGTGGTCGGTGGTATAGGCAGCGGTCATAGAATTCGCATAATTTAAAAACTATGCTGTTAAGTAATTGTAATTGCTGCAACGGCCAAATACGGTGTTTTCTGTTTCACAAGACGATATTTTTTTTTCTTGTTCAAATATGTTGAACATTTACGAGTGTTTCCTTCAATTTGTTACATCGATGTTTCTTTTATTATTAAACGATCGTTCGTGACACCGACTTATCTTATTATATACGCAATTAACGTAGTTACAAATTTTGTAGCCGGAGTAAATCTTTTGATTGAGATGAAAAGTATCCATTATCCTATTCCGAGGCAAAATAAGTATTCCTTTAGTGGTTTCCATCGAAATCCATTGAAACATATAATAAAATAATAAAGTAGTAGCCTGTAAGTGCCCACAGCTGGGCAAAGGCCTCCTTCTCTAATACGAGTATCAGAGGGGTTTAGCTGAGAAGGGCCCGCCACGCTGCTCCAGTGCGTGTTGGCGGGCTTCACATATCCTCGAAATAATATTTATATAATTTCTCAGACATTAAGGTTTCCTCACGATGTTTTCCTTCACCGCTGAGCACGTGGTAAACTTACACAATTGCTATTAACAACAATTTTAGTGATGCTGGCACCGAGGACCGAACCCAGGTCAGTCGCGCTCTATGAAACTAAAGTGAGCGCCCTGACCACTAGGCTAGAACAAGACCTAGAACAATTCAGTGAAAGGAATATTAAGTATTCCTCCGGTTACCTCATTCACCGAACAAAACGCAGAAGCACAAGGTATAGGTACTACTTGGATTAAAAAAATCTTTACAACTTAGATCATGTCCACCACTTTGCGATGTACAACCTGTATATACTCACAGCAGAGCAGCTTGCTCATAAAAAAAATTGTCCACGTAATTCCAATGCGCCCCCCTTGAAAAACTCAATGACTACCGACTGATGGCGGGATAGCCATCTCGAAAACTACCAGAACAAAATTAAACGTACCGATGATGGGCAGCGGCTAAGGTACAAGGTGTCTCGTACTGCATACTGCGTACTGCCAATTCGCTTGAGTGTGTTGGCTATGGCATATCATTCTCATGGGAGAGGTCTATGTCCTGTTGTGGACTATCTACAGGCTGGTAAGATATGAAGAACAGAAAAAAAAATATTTAATATTTTACTAATAAAATCAAGTGACCGTTACAGAGCTAATCTTGAATGTAATATCTCGTAAGATTATTTTGTTATTTTAGTTTGTATAGGTAATCCGGGCGAGAAGTAATAAATATATGAAATTTATGAACGTACATTTTATTATTTATTACTGTACGGGCCTGTGTATTAAGTTGTAAGTTATATTAGCAATGTAACTTAGAACGTCATGCATAAGTAACAAAATTATGTTCATGCAATCGATAATAAAGACCCGTCTTTGTCAGCGTTCTTGCTGTGGTGTCGAATTTCGAAATCTAATTCCAGTAACTTGTTTCGAGGTTACCAGACATTATCAATGAAGAAGAAAACACAAAAGTCCTTGACCAAAAAAAATGGCAAGATAGACATTTCGGTGAAAATCCGCGATTCTATTGCTTAAAACTGGAGTCGACAGTTTGTCAGATTACATCATTTGGAATATGGAAGCTAGCAAAAACATCAAGCTTCTCACACCTGTTCAGCTATGAATTATACCGGTCTCCTATAACCTTCAAACTGGAGTATCGCAGAGGTTATGTTGCTCATTAACGCGAGAAAGTGAATCAGGTAAGAGAGTGGCTCCTGGACAGAGAAGGAGTCTACAAATATTACTACTACTACTGAAGAGAAAGTTGAAACGTACCCAACCTAACGTCATAGAGACCTGTGTAGTTTCATCGAAATGTTACAATCACCACTATAGTCAGGCAATAGAGCAAAATTCTGAAATAGATATAAAGCATTTCGGCAAAGTAATGTTTTTGAAAAGAAAACAAAATTGCATTCCTAACCTGATAAATGTTTGCCGAAAGCACCGCCAATAGCCAAATGGGTTAGAGTGCGGACCACGAAACATGACGTCGTAAGTTCGAGCCCGCCATTCGACTATTGACGTGAACCACTCCAGATACGTGCTGCAATGCTTAGTTGAAGGGTTAACAGGAATATTAGTAATGTTACTTAATAAATACCATTGCTAGTATTACATCCTTAGCTCATCAAATATTGATTTGAGAGGACTAAAAAAAAGCCTAGATACTCCAGTGGCCTTATCCGCTATACCAATAAATATCACAATAATTCCATGTGACATCATTCCTCGACAGAACGTGGTGACAAAACCATGTTTAGAAATAACACGGCGTGTGTTATTTCTAGACATGGTTTCGTTTACCCCGGATATGGTTATCAATGGCACCGGTGCGCGTTACTGGACATCACACCTTCGAAATGTAATTTCATAATTTCCCAGACTGGCATATTTTCTCGCGATGTTTTCTTTCACTCCTGAGGACGTGGTAAATTTTGCACTTAACATTGCTGTTTCCAATTTTAATCGGCACTGGGAGTCAAACCTGGGTCACGATGTAGTATAAATTTATGCGAGCTCCCTGACCTGCGCTACCACGGTCTGTGTCAAAAGTGGTTTCTATAGTAACAATTTATTAGCGATAAAAGTATTGAATATTTTGAACATTACGTCTGTACGCATACCAGATTCATGTCCGACAAAAATTCATTCTACCGTAATCAAGTGACACGAATCACATTGTTATCGTAAGAAATAAAAAATGTTATTAATAACAAGATGTAAACCAACTGTAACCGACAAAAAAGGCCTTATAACACAGGTGTGACGACACCAGAGTAATCGACTGGGTGAATGACCTTTTGACGGTTAAATAAAAATGGCCGACCACCCACGTCGTCGACTTACGTATTACACAACCGATATTACTTGACCTGTAAATTGCACCGTTTTGGTTTGGAAACAGGATCCTTCTTTTGTGGCTTTATTTGAGAGCCAATTTAATTTGAGCCGCTCTCCGTTGCATTTTTTGGAGTATCGTAGACCTAATTAAGTTGGATTATTAGCTTAGCGTATAAATATAGGAACAAAAACGAGTTAGTGTCTAGGCCACACACCGAGGACGAGGTGTAAGCACTAAATAGGTTTTAGACCGCAAACAACGCTTAAACTTAGGTTTGCGAAGATTTACGGTAAGTAGCGCTATTTCTCAGAGACATTTAGTACAAAGAGCTTTTCAGTTTGTTTTATTATTTCTGGATACTATCATTATTGTTTTACAATCGATTCGATTGATAATATTAACAAATAAAATAATTATTCGCGAAAACTAGACCATTGTCTGTCCCTAAAACGGTTTTTTGTTATTTATAACTTAGTAAACTATTAACTTCCGAAGTTAAACAAGTACTTACATTAAAATAATTATTTATGTGTAGCAACACTATGATTACTGGTTACTCGGTCCAGTCGGAGCAGTTTAAACCTGGCAATAAATAATAAAATGCATATCAGTAGGTATCTATTAGTTCTAATTTATGTAAGTTAAGCTAGATAAAAGACCACTTTATGCAAATTTTACTAATTAAATTTAAATAACTTGTCAATAATTACTTTATCGAACGACGTATTATTTAATAAATAACACTAAATGAATAACGATCGATCGAATACGCAAAGGATAGAAATTTAGTAATTACTGTAAGAAAAATATCGATATTATAACGGTGCTTGCATAGTAATCTGTTATCCTATCAATAATAATAAGAAATATCAGAAAATCCTCGTCTAACTCAGCAAAAAAAGTACTACAAACAAAGCACGAATAGTATTTCCTTGCGTAGAAAAAAATAAAGCTCGAAATTATCCACTGCGGTGTCTATGCGAGAGCAATGATATTTTTGTAATTAGTTAAAAGCGATCGAACGGAATCAATATAAGAAGGAATTTTGAAAACAGAATGGCGAGGCGCCGGCCAATCAAGGTTTAGGGTTATCAACGTCTTCCCAATATTCTCCGCATATAATATTGGGTATTATATAGTGTACCCACATAACTAATGCTACAATATTCGTTGAATCGAATAACGTAATGGTACCGCAGTATGGAAATATTCGTTTGAACGCATATCAGTGAATACTAGTATGCACAGAAACCTATGAAGGTTTCCTCAAACTATTTGTCCAAATTTGTGAATATACTTTGGTTACAAAATATATATATATATAAAGAGACAAGCGAACCGCCACCACTTCGCATGAATAAATCTTTTCAAATAGTATAAAACAAAGACACAGTCCTCCTCTGTCTGTGTATTCGATTATAACATCTAATCTTCTATGTGGATTTCAATGCGATTTGTCAAATGTTCATCAAATTAAATTAAATATAACTTTACCGTACACCATAAAAAACAAATACAAAACTAAGCGAAACGACGTACAATAGGCGGCCTGATCGCTGAAAGTGATATTCAACCTTTTTCAAAGGCTAAGTTTGTATCTATGACGACTCGAACAATATCGTCCTATATATATGTATACAGGTATATATTGCCACATGCTCGGCGGTGAAGAAAAACATCGTGAGGAAACCTGCATGTCTGAGAAATATTTCAAAATAATATTTCGAGGATACGAGAAGCCCTTTCCGACTCCAAAACCCTCTCAAATACTTAAAAAGAAGGCCTTTGCCCAGCTGTGGGCACTTAAAGACTGATATTTTTTTTGCTTTTACACATTGTTTCCGTTGGGGATTCAAACTTAATTTTACTTTCAAACAGCAAAAGAATTATTAAAATCGGCCAAGTAGTTCCGAAGATTTACACACATATACAAACTCACATTCCCTCTTTATAATATTAGTGAGATTGTATATATGTTAATAATTATTAATGAGTAATGGCTTTAGAATTAATGTGGCATTAAAGTCAAGATTATAGTCATGGGTCCTTAAAATATTTATATAATAATAACTTAGAATTCATAGTCGCATAAAATATATAAAAAGCACATTTAAAGTTGCATAGTAAGCGAGTAACCTGGGTTCAATCCCCGGTGCCCGTATCAGTAAAATTGTTAATTGCTATTTTAGTGCTGATTTACCGTAAAGCTCTTCACTCAGCGGTAATGGACAACTTCGCTAGGAATCCTGCATGTCTCAGTGATAATAAAAAATATCTTTTGTAAGTCCTGCCCAGGACATTCAAATGATGCGACATTATATCACTTTTATAAAGATATTATCCTGGTGTAAATGTGAATATACCATCTTTTTTTCCAAATGCCAACCTCACCCTTGCTGGGTAATCCGCCTGCCAAACATGGCATTTGTGGCAATTTTTCCCTTTCGGAAAGATCTTCGGTCTTTTAATTGACATATCGGACGGGTGGATTAAGAAGAGCGTTAGATAATGTGCGACGCCATTTGTAATAACGTGTCCCATGTAGATCTTAACATTAATAAAATTGAAACACACAGATAATTATAACAGAACCTTAATACTCAATATCAATCATAATAAAATATTTAAAAAAAGCAGCGCTAGGTATCGAAATCAAATGTGTGTAAACTTGGAACTACATGAGAGTTTTTATTTTGACTTGTTTTCTTAGGAAATTTAGTTTAGCCATGCACAAAACTTTTGAATATAATGTCGTTATATATTTACAAGTAAATTTTTTATTCACCAATAATAGATACTTAATGTACCTAATATAATATAATACGTATAAAATACATACAAACAGGTACGAAATTTAAATATTAGGTAACCAGAACTGTTCGTAAAATATTAAAGATTATTAGTGCCGTAGCCCTATCGACAACCAATCGCGGCGGCGCGCGCCTATCTATCACGGGCGCATGCGCACTGCGCACAAACAAAAATAAATAACGCGCCGAGATGGGTGGTCCCCGCTTAATATATCAATTTACAATTTAGATTTTAATCAGTATAATGTGTAAGTTACTAACACCGCCATCGAACATTTGATTTGGCTCGATTTATATTTACTCTTTAGCTTCTGAACAATTTCCTAAAAGTTATTTGATTTTTGTTGTCAAAAAACTAATATTTCTTAAGACATAATCTTTACATCCTGGCGTCTCCTTAACATAGGCCTCTGACAAGGATTCACTACAGCACTATGCAGGTCATCGCCGCACCATGTACGGAGCTACATTTCTATAGTACTCGTAAGTGAACATTATTTCATTCATTAATGCCTTTTCATTATTTTATTCAACAGTGGTTTAAGCCTTATAAATAAATATTACAAAGTTTAATTAGTACATACTTAACAAAATCGTAATTCTAAGATTTACATTAAAGACAGCTGTAATGCTTAGTTGGATGGTTAACAGGAATATTAGGAATGTTAGTTAAATAGTATTGCCAGTATGCAACCAGTATGCCTTAAAAAAAAAGAAAATGTGGCCTGGATTATGCGTTAAGGAGGCCGATATCCGATTCCGATGTTCGCCAAGTTGCAGTTTCGTTGTTTCTATGCGAATGCGGTAGAACTGTCCTACCACGGGGAAATTGACAGGTAACGTCGGACTTGCTCGGTCAAAAATCTCTCGGTGTTCGTTCGGGAACGCTTCTGCATACATACGCGACCCAGTCAGCGCCGGCTCCATCTCGGGGATCTTTCCCTTTTCTCTCCTCTCAAAGCGCGACGTAACACGAACTCGCTTTCCTACTCGGGCCCTCCAATTGCAAATGGGTAACTCTCTCGCGCCACGCCACCCGGAGGCCATGGAGATCAGGAAGGTAAGTGCTCGGAAGCACCTGCCACCCTCGGGACTTCGCGGCGGATCTGTCCGATATGATATTAGAATATCCTGCTTCTCCCATCCGCGGTGGTCGAAATTGATACCACAAAGTTTTAATTATGTATACTTCTCAATTAGCCTTTTCATATTTATATTATTTTAAATTAGATGCATCTGTCACCACATTTCTTCACGCCCTGGGTTGACTGTTAGAGAATGCCAAAAGGCATTAAGTCCGCCTTTTGTAATCCTTTTGGTGTACACAATAAAGTATAAATAAATAAATAAATAAATTAAGAAGAAAAATAAAACGTTATTATAATCTCGCACCGTATTGCCGACAGCTGAGGGAATATATTTTATAAACAATTGTTACCATACGACTATCACCCGTATAACCTGAAATGTACACAATTAAAGTATAACCATTTTTTGAATTGGTAATGTTATTTTTTTTTATAAGGGTAACAAAGTAGCATTGTCGCCTCCATGGATATAGCCAATTAATGCTTGCCAGTAAGTAATAATGTCTTCAAGTACATACGGCCTCACCCATGTTTTATTGAATGTTAAATAAAACATTTAATAACACCTTGCGTGCAAGTGTGAACATGCCATGTTTTTTCTCTAAATGGCAACCTCACCTGCACGTGGTGCTGGCTAACAAACCAGCTAAAAGAGCTAGCTCGGGGGACCGAACGATGGTCGAATTTAATCCGAACTGTGCCGAACCAAAATCACACAGACCAGCGATGGTGAGCACTCCCACCGGCACCGGCACTGCGCTAACCAACCCAGCATGGCGAGTATGAGCATATCTTCCATGCACGGTATGCCAGCATTTGCTGATATGCTTTCATAGAAAAAACTATTCAAGACATTTTTTATTATAATTTTTTGAGTTTTTGAACCTAACCGTCAACTTATTGTATATAACAATAATGAGCGTACAATATACCAAAAAACCAGCCACGAGCGAGTCGGACTGAGCGCACTGAGGGTTCCGTACGACCACACAATAGGTGTAACTAAAAAAAAAAGTGTTTTCTTTCGTTCAGTTTGAGATCTTTCGCGCAAACCGAATGCTCACTTGATCGATTATAATTATTTGTAGTTTTACTTTCGATTTTGCATTACAATCACATCGAGTTTGACGCTTGTATGTACCTATTACTGTTTTTACGTAAGAGCGAAAACAGAATAACGTTGAAAAGACACGTTTCTTGTACGGGGATCTCGCTTACATATCAATTTTTTTATGATTTGTTAGAATGTCCGCTATAACGGATTATTAAATTAAGATATTCTTTAACCTTAACAGGCTGTAAAATCCTGCATAACATAGGCCTCTCCCATCACCTCAGACCCACCTCAGACCCTGCTGCGTATTATCAGCCTGCTATTATTTTGGTCTGGTATTTTGCGAGATGGCTATCCCGGCATCTGATAGTAGCCATTCCAATTCTCAAGGCTTTACGACACCTTAGTCGCCTTACGACACCCACGGGAAGAAAGGGGGCGGCAGATTCTATAACACGTATAGCACATATATATCCTGTGAAAATTTCAACGGGCTACCTATTACAGTTCACTAGATATGAATAAGGGTAGAACAGACAGCGTACGGAGTAGTACGGAGCCCTAAAAAGTACAAAATACTATTGAAGACAATAGTAAAAAAACGCATTACCCCACTCAATAAAATGGATCCACACGTCGGTCACGCTGCACAAATTGCTCATACGCACAGGCGGCCTGTCACGACACCTGTCAACCTGTCACAGCGGAGGGAGCTGTCAAAACAGCGCCCTATCGGTCTAATTGATCTTAACTCAGATCGATCTACACATCACGAGAGCATTTCATTGTATAATGCTTAAGCTATGCCACAGATTATTAAATCATGTATCGAATTGAATAGTGTACAATAATAAAAAAAAATTTAAAACGGTATAATCGATACATACACAGATATTAGAATTTTTATTGTTTGGGTTTTATTTCATTCAACTTTTCTTCTTCGTCAACTGTATTTACCTCTACTGCCGAATATAGGCATCTCCAGCAGCGTCGTTGCTCACTTTTTCTACCTAGCTTGCGGACCTTCTGCTCGCGAGTTTCTACTGTCCAAACCCTCCTTTTCGGCTAACATCGTATCTACCGTGGGGGGTTTTAGTAGGTCCAGCATCTTAATGTTGATCCCGAAATAACCAGACACCGCCCTCCATGAGTGGTAGGTGCTAGTATCTTTCCCTCGCGTAAAACGAAAAAAAAAAGAAAAGATATCTCCGGCAAATGAAAAGAAAGCCGGCACACAATTCTAAAAGGGCTAGCCCATAGGCACCACAGTGGCAAATGGGTTGATAAGCGCACACCCTCTAGTCTAGTAGTTCATCTAGCAAAATACGAAACTATCACGCTATTCTCAATCCAGAGCTGGCCTTGAGTCATGCGCGCCGGCGTAACTCCTATAATTCACTCTGTGCTGTGTTACCCGGCGTTGACATTTTCCTCGATATTTATCCACAGTATCAAAATTTCAATCTTTCCTTTGTTAACAGGTGTCAAACACCTCATCGCACCAGCGCCAGCAGGGTTGTACCAACGCCAGCAGGGTTTTACCAGTGCCAGTAGGGTTGTACCAGCGCCAGCAGGGTTTCACCAACGCCAGAAGGGTTGTACCAGCGCCAGCAGCGTCGTTGCTCCATCGCAACCACCTTCAGCTCGCATGTCTTTACCGACTAAGCTATCTAGGTCAACTATCCAGGCTAACACCGTATCTCTAATACCATGGAGGTTTTAGTCGGTCAGGCACTCATTGCTGTACCCGACATTACATGGTAAGTTTGCACCTTTACCTTACGAGAGGAGAAAGAAATAAAAGATTCTCCATATTGTTATTGTAATATTCTCAGTGATTTAAATAAGCTATTTTCGCTTTGTCTCATTCTTTCATTTTATAATTTTATGATCGTTTTATGGTAATTTTTTTCTCATTAACAGCAACCCTATTGTGTTTTAATTTACTTTCAATGTATTATCTTGTAATGACGTGACACCTGCAATGGCGCATGCATCGGTACCCTTACGGTACGAATCTATTTTTATAACAATGTAATAATATACGTGCCGCTGGTCTCCGTGTGTGAAATATAAAAAAAAAACCAGGATATTTCGCTATCGGAAGGTCGATAGTGTTTAGTTTTTCAGAGTTCACCACAAAGTAGAAACAGAACTTACTATTCCTTTTTTTTTTAGAGTTACGTGAGCCAAAGGTGCTAATAACATCTAACAGTTACCGAAGGCGGTGACTGGTTATGTCGGGATCGATAAGTTAAAACCTCCTCGGTAGATAACTTTGAGACTAGACTAAACCTAGACAGCTTCGAGACCGCGAGCAAAGGTAGTCATGTACTCTCTATATAGACGTGTAATTTCAATAGCGGAATTAAAAAAATAATGGCACTTTGCTGATGAACGAGGCTTGGTGACGGAAAATCTGTTCAAAATCCCACACTCCATGGAATAGTGATAAGCAGCAGCATCACTATTGCTGTTTGGTTGCTACCAGAAAAGCTGTGGACGTAAATAGAGTGATGATGATTAAATTTAAAAAAATATTTCCTACTATTGAAGCGACTATAGACAGGGTTCGATTCCCGAAGCACAATTTAGCAGATAATCAGCGATGAAAGAAAATACATCGAGGAACCTGGATATTTGAAAAATATTTCGCGGACCTGTGAAGTACGTCATCCAGCGCTGGAGCAGCGAGGAAGCTCTAGCGCCAAAATAATCTCAAAAATAAGAGGAGGCCATTGTTTGCAACAATTTTTAACTTCTGGGAGCTTTTTAAATTCCTTTCAGTATTATATACTTCAGTATCTAACATTTATTTTGAAGATGTCGAAAAGACGTTTGTACATTTTGTGCAAAATAACGTTTAGCGGTTTAATATATAATTATTTTTATAGTTATGGTTAAGAATTAAGATCTTTCTTCCCGTGGGTGCCGTAAGATGTGTCTAAGGAGAAATCCTTAAAATCTGACGGCAATCTTCGGCAGCAAATCCGGTAACAGAGTTCCCCGCCCGACACTTTATATCTTCCGAAGAAGCGTAAAGTGGGTTGCTATTCAGTAACACCGGTGCGTGCTACATAATTTTTTTTTTCTATCTCTGCCTACCCCTTTGTGTATGCAATTACGTCGAAAGCCACAACACTTACAAAACGAAATCTGTTCCAATAGAAGAAGGAACTCAACACTTTTACATGTCGACAATCAAAAAAAAAAGATGTCTACGAAATGGAAACGGATTTAAAGAATCTCTAGTTTAAGCTTACCAACGTTTACGTACCGATAATTGCTAATGTCACGTTTTCTTATAATATATTTATACGAAAGTTTTTTGAAACGTTTTCGCATAGCTCTCTACGTGCGTATTTTTTAGTCAATCACGTTATAAAGGTTTGATCTGAAACAAAGCGAGGGGCGAGATGGTCGTAACTTTCTTCTCGTTTGTAGACAGACCGGTGCAAGGATAAAGGTCACTAATGCTTGCGTGGGAGCAGGAAGGGATTATTGATATTGGCAGTGCATGAAAGAGATAGCGAAGGAGTCGCGAAAAGGGCTAATGTTGAAAGGTGAAATGAATAGACAGGACAGCGCAGATGTGACAGTTTAAAACAGGCATTCTTACACATATTTTTCATTTCCAAAATAAATGTTTAATAACAAGTTTTGTAATATGTTCCAGATTATCTGTGAAAACAATTTATTAATATAGATTGAAGTTGATTTACCAGCCTCTTAAATACCGGGGGTGGCGTATAAGGCGACTAAGGGAAAAGGCTTGAAAATTTCATGGCAATCTTCGGAAATAAATATTGCGCCAAGGTTCATCATCAATCACGTCTATCTCTCGAAGATTTGAAAAGTGGAGAGAAGGAGGGAGCGGAAGCCCGTTTAGCTAGCAGCTAGCAGAGTCGTATCTAATGACCTATGAGAAACTGTCGTGAGGTCATATATGTACACATACACACACATTTTTCATATGTCTGTGATTAAATCTGAATAAAAAAACATAAAAGAATTTTAATACTAATTTCATTCTAAAAGGAAATAATCTGTATACACAGAGTAATTTATAAAAACAAGTTAACCGTGGAGCTATTAATTAATAGAGTACGTGTTCCGTCTACATTCATATAGACTTTGACCGCCAAACCGAATTGGAGACAAGAACCGTATATTATCAGAACACGCATGCGCGTAAGGGACAGAGCAATGGGATACTTTCGGACCACCCAAGTCGTCGTGCGGTATTCATACAATGCTTTCTGATTGCGTATTGTGATTCTTGATCGTTTAATTTCAGGCTTTTTTCTATGCTTCGTATTTTTCGCCTTCGATTATTGTAATAGATATTGACAATTATCATGCGTTTTGAATATTAAAAAATGGCGTCGTATGATAGAGTTACACGTGCCTAATAGCATCAAAAAAAGTTGTTTGCGCAGAATTACTTAGAGGCGTAATGATTGGTATTACTAAAACTATACATATAGAATTTTTGTTATTAATCGCATTCCTGTTTTTAGCGTCTAAACTTTATAGTCAAATAGGTTACTGTATCAACGTAGTGGTGTATTAATAAGTTAATATCTGTCCGTCAGTCGAGTTACACAGGCTGATCTGATTAAGTAGATACAGGTTGAATGTACTATCGGTACTTTCAAATATCCCAACCATTCTTAATTGTCTGTCTAATTTATCAAGAATTAAAAAAAATGTTTTTGTTTTTTATTAATATTGAAGCCATCGGTCATTCTGTTCCGAGTTCAAATACACTGTAGGAGTCTTCCGAAAGTATTTGATATATTTTAGTTCTGAAATCTGATTTACTTTTAATATTGACTTCGAATATAACTAAATCCTTGATAAATGACACAATAAGTAAATATGATGACCGTTTAGTCACGCGTTTAAATTTTATTAGTATCTTGTATGTCTACAATTTTTTCGTGTTACGTAACTTACGAAGGAAATTGGAATGGTTTATGTTTAAGTGTATGTATTAAATAAGTGTCTAAATGGACTGAGCATCAAGTATCAAGTCGGCAGGGTGCATTGCAACGACTGGTAATAGGCCAAGAGCTTTGCACCAATACATTTTTTGATCTCAACCAATGATTGCGTGTACTCGCTGGCCTATACAGTCTACAGTATGAACGACAGTGGGCACACACGGACGGACAGTGTGTAATCAATCGCAGAGTTTGATTTCTAAACGAGAATGTATAAGTTTCACCTCATGTCTATTTTCTTTATTGTCATTACAATTGTACTACCATTGTAGCAAACGTGCAAGCCGCTCATCTGATGATAAGTCATTAACATCTGCAATACCGGAGGAGCTGCAGGTGTGTTGTCGGCCTCAAAGATATGCGTGAGTGACGGGATTTAAGGAGCAGTATAACTGCTTCTTTTGTTGTACTTTACAATCGACACTTAATTACCCGACTTAGAGGTTTATGATTGTAGCAGTATGTTTGAATGTTAGTATGTTCATTTGTTCCCGCGTAGCATGACTTATACCATTTCTTTGGTTAGCTCTGTCTAAAAGTCCCATTACCAGCAGTCGTTAGCTCTGTCTTAAATCCCCGTGTGTCCTAGGCTACGTAATATCATTATAACCCACTTCTTATTATGGGATCATTATTGGAAATACTTAGGATTATATTGAATTGTAGTCGTGTTTCAGTTTTTTCAACTTACATTACTTGTTACTTGCTGGTAAATATTTATATAGTATGTTTACTGGTGAGTGCCTTTGAACGAAATAGAAGAGATTATGGTTTTCTTTTTAGCTAGTTCAGCGTAGCCAAACATTTAGTAAAAAACTATATTATACGCTGTAATATATCTTAACGCAATTTATGACCTTTTATGGTAACCTAATCGGCAAGGAGCATAGAGGTCTTTTTTATGTTAAATAAAAAATTCCACGAACATTTGAATAATCGACGGGCCATAAGATACGAAGTACTCGAGACAAGTGAAGAAATTGTAACAGATTAGTACTACCCTACACTACGTCAGCCTATTGAAGTTCCCTGCTGAGCAAGATGTACGAATAGCTCCAGATCACTAGTCGGTGGGTCTTGGGTTCGGTAAACTCGGACGGTTATTCCACCATCATCACTAGAGCCACGTTTGATGCCAAGAGGGTGCATCACGAACAGGTGAGGTTGGCATTTGGAGAAAGTGATGGTATGTACCCCTTTACACCCCTACATCTGTATGTGAGATATTTTTCGAGAGATGTTTTTATTCCGTTTTACGAATATGGAAAGAAAAAAAAAGAAACGAAGGCTTTCAAAATAAGAATGCTTATAGCACACTTCGTGTTCATACGGAAAAAGAATTGTCATAGATAGGGAACAGGTCGAAATGTTAGAGGAAGCCATTGTTCAAGAGGAGGCAAACTAAACTAAGATATATTACAAAGGACTTATTGAATTTAATTAATATAAACGCAACTAAACACACCGAATACACATCCGTATGTTCTCTGTGTATTTGTTTAACGCCTCTCTTTAACAGAATAGTGGGCTCTAATAACTTTTATATGCGTTTTTGATAATTTGATTGATGTGGTAAGTGTTTAGGAGTTGGGGGAAAAAAAAATGTTTTCTTAACGATTCATTCGCTGAGCAGCCGCTTCCGCCGTGGCGCTTTGAATGCAGTTGTGTTTGTAAACATATTATGGTTGAGTGGTGCACAGTTCGAACAAAAGTAACAAGCAATACTAAAGGTTACTACATCAATTGTTTATGATTTATTTGAATTAGCTTTCCTCATATACTGTTACCGATTTTGTTGGCAACTCCTTTACTGTTCAGGCTGCACTACTCTGGAATTCCTTGCCTAGAGACATTAGGAAAGTGTCCAGTAAGTTCAAGAGACTGGTACGTGAACACCTCTTCAAGACATCCGTTCCCACTTAGTGGAATTGATATCATCGGTCATTGTAATTATATTACACGGTACATTGTATATGTATTTTTTTTATTTATTTATTTATATGTATTCATTTCTGTTTATATGTATTAATACCGTCTGTATGTATCTAATTGTAAGTGTATTTTATATTTTATTCATGAAATTTTTTTTTTACCAAATATAATCTTTGGCACCCTTACTATATCTCTTCACGCCCCGGGTTGACTGGCAGAGAATGCCAAGAGACATTAAGTCCGCTCTTTGTAATACTTTTGTGTAAAGGTATTTAAATAAAGTTTAAATAAATAAATAATAAATATACTGTGAGATTTGTTGTAATGCTCGTTAATGTTTAGGGACGGGTCGTCGACTTTAAAATGTAAGTGACCCAGATTTAGGTAACGCGCGTGCAGGTTTCCGAATTGGTCGCCAAGGTCCGCTCATCAACAAACCCCTCGCACCTTAGACTTTACTGTCATATAAGGTAGAGCATCGTTTAGAGAAAAGTTGGTTATGTCCCTCCTAACGTATAAATTTCAAAAGAATTACTATTACGACCAAATTACATGAAGAGTTAGACAGAGATTACGGATTTCTGTTTGGCACGTTCCTGACACATCTCTCTCGCCTCTAACACGGGGTTGGGGAGGGTTGGCTATAGTTGCCACGCCTAGCGAGCGAGTTGGCAATCGCAAGTTTTTGTTTTTTGGTTCTAATGCAGGAAGATTCTGCTGCCTAATTAAAATTTTTCCCTGTGTCGACTTTTGCGACACCCGCGGTAAGAGACGGGATGGCAGATTCTCTTGTACCGCCTTCACACGGTATCGTACAGATGTCAGACTTTTTACCATTCGTCGCCTTTTACGACAGCCATGGTCAGACAGGTTTCGCGCTTTTCTTCCGACAGACACACGGATTAATACTTCAGTATTATTACTACACGTTTGGTTTCGTTTTGAATTGTTCCATTGATGATTCTATTTGAGATAGGCATGGCATACTCTGTCTACCTTTGCTTACTCTGTTATTTTATTATTTATTTTGCGTTACTTTTATTATATAGACTATATATTGAAATGAATACCCACAATGCCAAAGCACGCCAGGCGGAGAACAAACTCCAACTTGTGCTTCATTAACTTAAGGTCTCCAAGGCGTAGTGTGAGAAATTACTCAGAGAAAGGGAGGACAATAAAAAAGAAAAAGTTAATAAAAAAGAACAATTGAAATCTAAAATTTCATGTTTACACATTGAATATTACTGAACATTGGTAAAATATTAAAATTTTGTTTCACTTCAGTCTGTACTTCCGGTTGACAGTTCTTTCATATTATGTATAATATTTTTATAGATGTTGAGCAATAGCACAGATTAATAATTCACAAATTAAGTTAGTTTCTTTACCGAAAAGTAGAAGAAGTAATTCCATAAAAAAAAGACAAGAAAACCTTTGTTGGTCCCAATAAATACATATTGCATGGAGAAGTTTAGAAGTAATTTAATTAAAAAACTAATTTTAATTTAATCTCTTTAGAAATTAAGTTAATCCCGTTTCTTTCTTCCAAAATGTTCTCCATGAAAAGTCGTATGGCGTTTAATTAATGTAATGCGAAGTAACCAAAGGTTGCATGAACTTTACAATAAATTTACTTTAAGTAGGAATATAATAAAGACAAGAACCTCGTGAAAGCCGAAACAGACAAGGAGACAAAATATCTAAACCTTGCTCACGAGGTGACCGACATGTGGGCGGGATATTCGTCTCTGCAAATGGGTCAATTCCAGTAAACCTCTCGGAATATCTGAAGCAGCTGGGACTCCGTGACGGACCGGTCCGTGCTCAAATGCTGAAGGCGGTGTAACACGTTCAGGGTGCAAAGTTTTACTACAACAAAATTCCCAGTAAGTGGGCAAAGACTTCCTGTCAATAGTATTAAAACATTTATCAAACAAAGACAACATAAAGTAACTCATGATTGATAATAACCCCTGGGGAAGAGTTGATCTGACACATTTATGTTTCATATGTCGATGCATAAATGATTTGATTTGATTTGAATCTACGCATATACGATCGTCAGTTATAGATGTCGCTGGTGTTCCTTGACTCAAGAAACACAAATACTACTAGTTGTGAGACATTAGTAATACAACAATATTTGTATATTCATTCTTACGTTTGGCCATTCAAAATTGTCTAATGAAAACTTATGTCTATTTAAATATACGTGTGTTCATAGTCTGGGATGTGTGGGGAGCTAGTGTCTAAGATAGGCACAAACCCACGGAAACAAGCAAGAATATCATTTAGTATCACACTGGTATTCAAGCTTACGGTATAAAGAGTAAATTTATTTAAGTGTTATTGCATGTATTGTGTAAGGAGAAACAGAGATCGTTACAGTGGGTCGAAATATAAAAATAAAAGTATAATAAATATAACTAGTTAGAAACTTTAGAAGAAAGAATTTCCTATCACAGCAGATTAACTAATAGGTCGTAACCTAAAACCCAAAAAAAAAAAATTCGTGTAATTCTATGGGTAAAAATTTACCAAAACCATTCGTCGATTGAAATTGCCGAGTAATAAGAAGTCGTCTGCGAATCAGTTCTCAGAACTCGAGTTCAATCCTCTTCATAGAGTGCTCGTACCAATGAGTTTTTTGAAACTTATTTACGTGTACAGAGTAAAGCCTGCAAAAAGACAATAAAAATGTTTCGACCTTTGACCCTGTTTGGAATACGGTCGTGAGGGCTTATATTATAATTTATAAATACATATAATTTTTCAAGAATAATGAATATTTAAACGACGACACGCAAGAAAGAGAAAAGAATTCATAACAGAAAATGTGGCTATAAAGAGGTTTTAAACTTAGCGTATCCTTGCGATACTCGTAAATCCTCTGCTTTACAAGGAGCCTTTTGATTTCACAGAAAATACCGTGCATGATCATAAAATGATTACTCAGGACTGCATTATGTGTGTTCTCTCCTTTTAAAGTGGCTCCAAAAGTCCGCAACACTACTCCACGAGACTCGTCTTCGAAATATTTCATTTTTTTCTGTTTTGGTAATAATAATAAGCTCTCATGATTGTATTCAATACTGGGGTGGTCAGTGATCTTGACATTTTAGTCTTTTCGACCCACCTTTCAGTGGGGCCTTTTAAGGATAAACTGGCGAGTGGTGATTCTGTCTTAGTGTAAAAGTCTTCGATACGAATCGTACGTAAGTTTCGGAAAGCTCATTCATCGGACTCGAGCCTCCTGATTCGAAGGCTAGCTTAGCCTAACCACTCGGCTATCGTGGCTCTTTTTGTGGTCCTCGATATACAAGATCGAACCCAGGTCACTCGCGTACGGCGTAGTACGTACTTACCACGCAATTATGTGATCTGTAATAGTATTAAATACCTATACACACGGATAGATATAGTGTTTGTAAGATGACATCTTATCCATATTTTTTTTTTTTTTTTTTTTTATGGGAAAGAGGCGAACGAGCGGGCAGTTCGGCTCACATGATGGAAAGTGATTATCGACACCCGACACCATATGTACCAATCTGCAACACCAGAGGAGCCGCAGGTACGTTGCCGGATTTTATGGACTTTTGTACTTCCTCCGTGGAAGGAGGAGGAGGGGAGGGAGAGAGGGCCTCCGTCTATCTCATTTTCCGAACGAAACGCAGAAGCACAAAATGCCTCCAGTTCACGCCGGTATTCTGCGAGGCAGCGGCAATACCCCGAACGAGGAGTACTGGTTCATTGGTGCCTTTTCAACTTTTTTTTCTTTATCATTCAAGTCCACAACTGAACATTGGACACTACAAAGATAGTCGTCGGTAAGCTCGCACAAGTGACTCTTCATCATAAGCTTGTTGGTCATGTGGTTAGAGGATCGGCCTCCGGAATTGTATACTCGATTTCGATCCCCTACGTGTAGGGTTCGTATCAATGACTATTTGTATGTCAATCACAAACCAACTTGTCTCAAAATTAGATCTGATGAAAGGAGGGTCGAAAGGACTAAAATGTCTAGATCTCTGGCCACCACAAAATGTCAACGATAATCAATCTCCACCATCAGTCGCTCGGTTAACTAACAGTTCCCATACAGTTTGCAATGTGATAGTGGATTTAGTTCTCACAGCAGTACCATATTCAATTAACCACCGAGCCGGCGTCGTATCGTGTTCGTGTCGTCCCCGTGTCGTGCCGGGTTCGCGGTGGCTATTAATGTTATTAATATTGGTCGTTTATTGCTCCTGGGATGTAGCGTGGACATACCCGGGACGCTATTAACAACATAACCGGTACAATTATGCGCCCATAAAATAGATTCACATTTAATTAAGCTCTGAATTATTATCAACTTCCTAAATTATTAAGAATAAGTATGTATGGTAAGAGCCGTGGTAGCCTAGTGGTCGGGGCGCTCACTTTA
Source organism: Bhutanitis thaidina (assembly GCA_029286595.1). Classification (NCBI taxonomy): domain Eukaryota; kingdom Metazoa; phylum Arthropoda; class Insecta; order Lepidoptera; family Papilionidae; genus Bhutanitis; species Bhutanitis thaidina. The sequence goes on along the minus strand of JAGSMS010000021.1, from coordinate 3,907,715 downwards.
GTATCATAGAGCGCAAGTGACCTGGGTCGATCCCCGGTGCCGGCACCACTAAAATTGTTAATACCAATTTTAGGTGCTGTTTTTACCACGTGCTCGGTGGTGAAGGAAAACATCGTGAGGAAACCTGCATATCTGAGAAATTAAAAAAAAAATTATTTCTAGGATATGTGAAGCCCGCCAACCCGCAATAGAGCAGTGTGGCGGGCCATTCCAAGCACCCACACCCTCTCAGATATTTGAGTAGGAGGCCTTTGCCCTGCAGTGGGCACTTACGGGCTGCTACTTTTACTTTTAAGTATGTTTGAACTGGCAGCAATCTTTGTGAGACACATTACGTGCTATAGATGTAGTATTGACAAGTATACTAGTAATGTATATATGTCACATTTTTTAGTGTGGCATCATACCCTGATAAAGCGTACCATGTTATTGTTAACATGGTTTCGGTTTATCCACGACTTGGTCACCAATAAACAAAAACATATCCAAGACATTACGTGCAAAACAATACGGTATGATTTTATCAAGGAATAACTTCACATGGAATTTTTGTGAAATATTATTGAGGTACGGCGGATAAGCCTGTTGCACCTGATGCATCGCAAACAAACGGCTCCGGCGACCCAATATTGGCGGAAATACCTTTCTAATTTTCTCTTCCCAAATCCCACAGACTAGTACTTTTGCTGGCGCCTTTTTAGAGATACCTTCGTTCAGCTGTGAACCCTAATAGGCCGATGAAGAAGGTACAAAATAATAAATAATTCACAGTTAATTAATGAATTCATATTTTACATGAACCTCCTCTGACATGAACGTCTGACACGTCTTTCGAGATCTGGCATAAAATAAACAAAAGTCCTGAATTCATTTGGTCACAGAGACGACAACGAGCGAGAGAAGGAAACTATTAATTATCACTGAACGTTTAAATCGAATCGAAATTCAAAATATGTTTACGTTCCTTTTGCGCTTTACTATAAAAGTGCCGTGTTTGTATTAAGGCGTAAATTTACCCTCACCTGGAATTTCAGTTCTTCGTTATGAAAATCAAGTCACATTAAATGACCTCAAAAAATCTCATGAGCAAAACTATTTGTTCGCGGTTTAACGAGCAAAAATAAAGATGTAAAAATAAGAATCGTATCCACTGCAGCTAGCGGAGTTCACCACGGGCCGGCGCGTCGTGTGTGGTCCGACGCTGCAGTGCAGTATGCTCCACTTCAATATTTCATTTACAATGGCGCTTCACATCTGAAAATTTATCACGCGGTCATTCTTATGCGAATCTTGTTCGAATTTCCACGTTTGATGTTCGCAGCATTTGCATAAATAAATTGTAGTATTATACATATGAATAAAATTACTTACGCTATTTTCAGTAAAATGTCTGTTTATCTGTAAATCTTTTTTGTGCTTCAACCATTATTCATTTTATAATAAAACGTTTACCCACTTTATTACCGAAACTAATACCTAATTGACAGTTAATTCAGTGAATAACCAAACTAGGTAATTTTGCAAACTTATTGCAGAAGACTTTGCCGTCTGCATGTAACTCGACTGCTCTAAAGGGTCAAATAATTTTCTTAATATATATTTTGGTTAAAGGCATTGAAATTGGGTTACCAAAAAGGAAAACTTATGACGTAATTGTCATAAAATTTACTAGAGATTGCTTGAAAAATTCGACTTTGCAATATCGACAGTCATATTATACTTTTAATATTATACGCTAAAACTCGAAATAAACAGAAATAACAAAATGGAATAAAGACACACGATTAATTTACGAATTCGCGCCAAAAGTCTGCAGTATGGCGACGGTGTAATAATATCTGCCACCTTATCTCATCCCATAAGTTTCGACGTAAAAATCGACTATATAAAATTATGGGGACGGGAATATATAAAATTACAATCTCTAAAATACGCAGAGAGAATGCTACGATCGCAAATTCGTTTACCAAGCGTGGCCATAGGCGATAGACCCACAGTTTTCCAGGCTTATTATTATTTACAGATGTACTCTAATAATTTTGTCATTTTAAATTCTACCAGAGTAAACACAAATGTACTTCACAAAATAGCATATGTATTATTGTATCAGCATCCAGTTATATTCGCATAGTATATATTCTCTTTGTAATCATCATTTGATTACTCTACAAATCTAAACAATGAAAAACTACAGAGAAATTACTCATCTAAAACTTTTTAAACTGGAGATAAACTATATTTAGTCGATTTCTTCATAAATATAATTTCTCAGATTTTATGTTACTGTAAGTTTGACTTACAAAAAAAAACAGTGGCATGGCCTGCCTTATCCAACGGATTCAAAAACAAACACCCGATTGATGTTACAGTTTCCTCATTATCGCTAATCATTTTTGTTTGCCGTACTCGACCGATGTGTGCCGAGAGCGCCCGATGTTGACCGATCATGATCAACGTAAATGCACAATCAATATTGTAGTTTTTCATACAACTTAACAAACATCCTCCTACAGTCGTTACATTTAACAGACGATTGGTCGGAGCATTATTACGACTGCAAACTTAAGTTTGTAGATCTTCTATTAAAATACCAAGTTGTCTGTACGGACAAGATTCGGGTTTTGCTTGTATACCTGTACGGTGTCGACGGTTGACAGGCTGCAAAGATAAAATTGTATGTTTGGTATTTAGTTTTAAATGTTGGCGTAAGCAATAGTAATGCGTTGTAAGAGTTGTTATGCCAATTAGAGCAATGTTAAATGTATAGGCGTGATTTGCTTTCACTTGAAGCTCGCTCAGAAGTAATTTTGACTATTTTGAACATGATATACAGAATTATTATCAATATTTATGAATGTAGATGTTTGAAACACATTTCACTACGGTTCTGAATGAAAACTATAACCAACAAATGGGACACAAGGAACCCTTATTAATACTTGTTACTTTGTTCATAAACATACTCTCTTCTTCTTTATCAATCAGTATGCGTTCACTGTTACACTCAGGCTTTTCCGCAAAAGCGCCAAAAAAGCTCGCACGAAGACCAAATACCCTTAAAGCCCGGCAATGCACCTGCAGCACCTCTGGTGTTGCAGATGTATGTGGCCGACGATAATCACTTACCATCAGGTGACCCATTGCTCGTTTGCAGCATTTCCTATATAAAAACAAAACATGATATGTCAAGGTTTGCCAGTACTCACCTCCCTCGACTCTGGACCGGCGAATTAGGGAGCGCAGTGCCGGTACCCTCACACTAGAGATGCTGCTATCCGTCTCTATAGCCCGTGGGGTTTGGGCCCGAAACTTTCTTGAATATGGGCCTAAACTAAGTCGTCGTCTGAGATCTTTGTGGATGGTTATAAATAATTGAATCCCATAGATGTATTGTCTTTGGATCCGTGTCTTCCTGACCCTTCCTCCGATTTTGTCACATAGGTGTTACATCGGCTACAGCCGAGAGAAGACTACTGTGCGCTTCTTACATAACAGCGCTATAATAGGGGAATACCCCAATTCGCGCTACCTAACGTTGCCATCTATCCAACCATGCCTAACCCAAATCCGACATACTAGTGACGTCTCTGCGTCTCTAGTACGTGGGTATCGAGAAGGGGAGAATGGTAGCTAAGGTGCTATGCGCTCACCTCTTTGACATGTAATATTACGCGTGTGACCTGGATTCGATTCCCGATGCCGGGGTCACTAGTTGGTTTTCAATATTATATGTGCTGACTTGCCACATGCACAGCGAGGAACAAAAACATAGCGATTGAGTTTCAATTAGCGCAATTAGCTAACTCCAAAAATTAGGAGACTATCTGTGCTCTAAAGAGGGTCAATAAACAAGTGTATACGTCTGTTTGAGATTTTTTATTTCATATTCAGCATAATATTTACGAATAAAACGAATATTGGATCATAAAGTATCTCTGTATGTCTGTCAAAACGGCTTTAACTCAAGCAGTGCTACAGCTATTGACATGTTTGTAAATAGATAATAATCCAGAGGCAGTCGGACTTGTAAATAAGAACTAGTAGGTAAAATTAAGTTAGAATTCTAGTATACGCTAACAGAGTCGCAGACTAGTGTTAAGTAATAAACTACAGATTATAAATTAAGTTAACATATTGTGTACAGATTATACAGCCCTTTCGAAGCAATATTATGGGCGAACAGTCGCTAGAAATAAGCGGCCGTCATCTTGAAACATATGAACGTTTAAATAGGCGCGAAAATGTGATGTTTTCTATAAATACGGCCATGTAACAGCCACTTACCGTGATGTATGTCTCACACCGACAGATTTACTCGTGGCTTGTCATCGATTTGCATTTCGTGAGAGACAATGATGCGCCACCGGCTTTGTCTGATCTAAGACTTCAGTTTAAAACGTGTTTTAAACTTTTTATCATTCTACTTAAAACATGTTTTTTTTTCGAAATTCAAATATAATTTAGTGTTTTTGAACGAATTTAAACTCGTAGTTTTATTTAGCACCGAATGTTATTCGTAGGTACATCCATAATTCTATTTTATATCTAATCTACTAACTATCTATCTATCTAAAATATCTAAACTAATGTTACCCACAATAAATGAACACTTTTATTAAAACTTCAGAGGGTACGAAGAAATGTAGAGATAACTCTGATCATTGTGGGAAAAATTTATGTTGATATTTTATTATAATTGAATACACTTAAGACGCCGTAAGGCGAAACCTTTCGGTTACATAGATAAAATAAAACAAAATGTGTTTTTATACTAGTACTAGAAATAATAATAATAGTCAATAACTTAATTAGCTTAAAACATTACAATTTGTCGTCTGATTTTTCGTCACTGAACATACAGACACACGATAGGATTAGATTAGACAATCGTGTGTGGTTTAAATTTATAATATCGCGTGTTTTAGTGCGCTCATGACAGATGCTGTCTCTGCGCGCCATGATTTACGCGCGTCGAGTTTTTTAACGACCGCGTTTGGCTGCGCGCGTCGATATCGTCGCCTTCGATTAAGTCTCTAACGTTATAAATAATCTATGGTCAATGTTTCAATATATTATATATAATGATAATATGATTATCGTATGCAGGCGGAGAATATGATGGAGTCCTATGTGTGACGTAAAAGTGGATTACAAAATAACAATAACCAAGCAATCTCAAGGGCATGGTGTCGGACTTTACGTTCGCCAATCCATTTGCCGAGCGTGGCGATTCCGGCAAACCCTCTCGATGGAGGCCTATGTTCAGCTGTGGACTATTTTGTGCATGGTAGAGCCAAGTAGCAGCTGTAGCTACTGTTCGAATGGACCGGCTCCACCGGGGTAGTACCACGACTTCGCAGAATACCGGCGTCAAGTAGAGGCATCTTGAGCATCTGCGTTTCGTTCGATGTGTGATGTAACCCGAGACCTACACCGTCTTCCCTCTCCCCTTTTACTCCTATCCCCGAAAATCCTCAAAGGCCGGTAACACACCTGCAGCTTTTCTGGTGTAGACCAGTGGTTCCAGATGTATGTGGGGGTCGGTAAATACTTATCATCAGGTGAGTCGCTTGCTCGTTTCCCGCCATTACTAAAAAAAACATATTTCAGCATTTTGTCCTAATTTGAAACGAAGTTTAAATGAATCGTTATGGAACTCGTCGTTATCAGCTCGTCCAAGACCACTGTTTGATATAGAACAACTCTCCGAGAAGGCGCTAAAATCCTACCGTGCAATCATATGACGGCCTGGTAGCCTAGCTCGTTGAAGGCCTTGGAAGCTGTGTGTTGCAGGTTCAAATCTCGCCCAAAATTTCTATGACGAATACGAATGGATGTTTATATGTGCACATACGACTATTTATCTATATCGTCATCATTTCAGCCCACCACAGGTCCACAGCTGCACATGGGCCTCCCCCATAGATTGGCATAAAGCTCGGTCCTGAGCCACCTGCACCCATCGACTTCCCGCAACATTGCGCAGGTCGTCCCACACTCCGTTTGCGTTTTATCTATATAGGTCCATGTATTTCTATCTATTACAATCCAGCTATAAAGACAAGGGGAATCCTAGTTAGGGACTTGATGACGTTTGTGAATGTTCTAGAAAAAAAACTTATTAGCAACGATTCGATATATGAGCATATGTTCTACCACCAAGAATGCCTCGACCTTGCTCATGAGCCAGCGGGCTTTACCGCGTTGAGGTTAAGATTTGTATTTTCGTGGTTTGATCACTCTTCCAGGTAAAAACGTGGTATCAAAAATAAAAACAACCACAAAACCGCAACGTAATTGGATATCCCCTTGAAGTGCAACTGAGACTTCACCAAAAGAGGTAAACAAAATTTTATATTGAATCAACATAATTATTCAGCATTAGCTTCCGCCCGCGGCTTTACTCGTGTAGGTTTTTTTTAGTTTAAATGCTAAGACAGAGGCATTGAATTAGTTACTTTTTAAACATAATAAAAAAGCTATTACGATCAAATTAAATTAAATCAATAATTGATCAACATGAGGTACATTAATTTCACACGTCAAAGTCATTTTTAAATATACCACCGTTTCATTGTGAGTTCCTCTCATGAAGAAGAAACAGGCGAAAGAAACTCTGAAGGTATCGTCATTTTTGTAGGTAGAAAAGTTCTCGGGAAATAACCTCGTACAATACAATCGCAGTGCACGATGGAGTGACGATCTCGAATCGGATCTCGAAGTGGATGGATATGGAGGTGGTCGTCCCCTACATGATGGAATGGAGTGACGAGCTGCGAGCGTGTCTCAAGAACTCCTGTATTTCGTGTTAGAGCCAAGCGGGGGCTTTAGCTGCTTGCTCGAATGGGCCGGTTCGACCGGATTAATACCACGAACTCGCAGAATACCGGCGTGAAGTAGAGCCATCTTGTGCTTCTGCGTTTCGTTCGGTGAGTGAGGTAACCGGAGCCCACTCCCCCGCCCCATTCCACTCCTTATCCTCTCTCCCATCTCCCAAATACCCATAAAGGCCGGCAACGCACCTGTAGCTCTTCTGGTATTACAGATATATGTGGGCGACGGTAATCACTTACCATCAGGTGGACCTATTGCTCATTTGCCGCCTTTCTCATAAAAAAAAATTGATAACGTATCGTTGTAACGTCCAAAGAGTATATATCCACGTAACTACTACTTACTACTACGTAATAGGCAGTAATGATGTCTCCTTGACTCACTGAGGCACACGGACCACAGCAAGCATTGGCGGAATGTCATTACAGTAGCATAAAAATAATTAATTATTAAATAACAGATAGTGCTTTCCTCGTTAAACATCTATTAAACGGCTTTATTAATAATTTATTTTGAATCTGATATATATTATTTATGCTGGCAATCATTATAACCTCTTGTACTAGTTTCACAATACATTTTATTTATTTATTTAACGGTTTCGAATTACGGCATCTTTACGTTTTCTTCCCTGCTGCAATAGAAATACTCCCTTATTGTCTAACATTGGCTGCAGTAGCTAAGGAACTGTATAATCGAATATCTCACGTGACATGTGGTTTAGAACTGTGTCGGGACTAGGAAAGGGCCAGAGTTGCGTTCAAAACTAATATCCAATCTCCCGACCACCGTGGGATCTTAGTTCGGCATAATTACTGCTACCCCCAGGCCGAGAAGACAAAGGATTTCCCGACTTTAAACAAAATAATTATATTTCGAATCTCTGTGCTAGTATCACTAACTTCCAATGCCAATTTATCGCTTGGTTGGTCTGAAAAAAAATCATGAGGAAATGTGCTATCTCTTAACAATGGCTCTGAACAACGCGAAAAAAAAATATTCTCGCCATTAGTAACACTCAATAGAGTAAAGATAAAGTAGAGTGACGAATCCTCGATATATATTTATTTATTTATTTAACCTTTTTACTATTCCTTTATATAAAAGGATAAAAAAGGCGGACTTAATGCCTATAGCCATTTTCTACCCTCTAGGTGTTGTGTTGTGTGGCCCACCAAAGTACTTAGGAAAAAACAAAAATCAGTCGGAAAACTGAAATAATAAGCAGTACTAGTATTTATTGTTAATAGATTAATTACTAATATATCAAACATTTTTTTAGGAATAATTTGCTATTATAGTATCATCATAATTTGACGATAGAAACATGGTCTACCAGACGTCTATAATGGGCGCATACCATACTTAAATGCAGTGCCAAAAGATGTCGCCTCACGTCCGATACGTTATGGTGATTTATAAGTGCGTTATAGTAAACAGGATGTTTGAAAACCATGCACAGTTTAGAAAAATTTATAATTTTTAATTAACATTACCTTAACACCGTTTTAAAGGTAAACCATACCATAACACATCAAACAACAACATAAGGAGACGTTTATGATAAGACTTATTACATTTGTAGAAAATTAACATCGGCTTAAAATTATAAAAAAAAACAAAATCAACATCTTTGTTCCTCGACCTAGGAAACTAAATTTCACTTGTCAAAGGTGATTATTTTTTTAATCTACCCTCGTTTCGCAATGTGATTCCGTTCGTTCCCCTGACCAAGACGAAACAGGCTAAAGAAACTCTTTTGTGACTTTCTTTTTTAAAAAAAAGTTTAATAACTATAAATTATATAGTTTTTATAATTTTAATGTAATTTTTATAAATAGTACAATAACACAATATTTTTTTAGAAATAGCATGTACGCGATCAACTCTTTCCCGGGGGTTATTATCAGCCATTTATTTCTTTACATTCAAATTCGAAGATTCCTGCATATTTTTTTAAGAAAAAACCTGAAAGACCCAGCTTTAATATTTTCAGACCTCTTATTTTTATATAAGTAAATCCACCACTATTTTTTTTAAAAGGCAACAAAGGGCATATTCATTTATTAGCCTTATGTTCAATAACTCAAAACCAGACAAAATCAAGGGCGTGGCGTTATTTACATAAATATAAAGAAGCGTGAAAATTACAGCCCACATTTAACTGTTGCCGTTATAGAACGGCAACGTAAATAATTATTTCATCAAAAACTAGAATTAAGCGAAGTTTCCAAGCACATAATTAGATCTTCGTCTCCTCCACGGTCCTCGCTGTACTAATATACAATATTTTCCAATGTAAAAATAAAGCAGCAGACACTTCCACTGAATTGTTGAATTAAAAAGGAAGTCAAATTGAAACGTCCTCCTTCATGAAGTCGGTTAAAAATTTAAGGAGGAAACCTCTTGAAACACCAATTACAATACTACAGTACCAGGGTGACATAACGGTACAGCAACATCCTGTGTTCGCAACGTCATAAGTCAAAAGCTATGACAAGTAAAATTGGAGCCCAATTAGTGGCCCAGCCGACGATATATCACGGCCGCTAACTGCTGGGCAAGAAAACGTCCGTTTCAAATGTACCGTGTAAGTTTTTAAGTGTATAAATAGATGTTTACTTTTTGCCAATTAACGACGAAGGGAGAGCGGCACACAATTTGTCGATTTTTGTTTCCTTGTATTAGCAAGGGACAATGAGCTCTAGGAAACTTTAAAAGGAGTTTAAAGTGACACTAATAATTTATTAAAACCGTATAATCTTTTATATGTGATGTGTGCGGTGCGAGGTTGGTATTGCCATTACTTAGTTTTTGACGTGGCAAAGCGGTATAATTTTTTTTTTTTACAAAAACTAAACTAAAACAGCTTCCTCTTTTTGCCAATACTGAAGATTGAAGATTTGCCTATACTCACCACGCTATTTAAGCATGTTTATGAGCTCAGAGCCAACACACTAGCACTGGAGTTGCTGCCCCCCATCACTAGTCTGTGGAAATTGGGTTTGGTTTAATAGGATAAATTTTCTGGTATCCGTTGGTCGTCTTTTAAGGGGAAAATGTGGTAAATTCCCCCTTGCATCATTTGCATTTAGGTCTAATGATGTAAAAATTAAATAAACTTTCTTTTTTTATTGGAGTAGGGTGATGGACGAGCTAACGGTCCGCCTGAAAGTAAGTTGCTAATGCAGCCCATGGACATATGCAAACAAATTCAATCGAAGAAGTTTACAGATACATTGTCACCCCCTAAGACGGAATGCTATACAGTCCGTAATTATACTAGCTCTATATACCTTTCAAACCGGAATACAACAAAAGTTGCACTACTATTTGGCGGAAGAAATGGCATCTTAGACGATTCCTAGGCAGAGAAAAAGTCTACCACCTATTAGAAGGAGACTAGGTAGTACCTAGTCCTTTTCCAATCACTAGAAAAGCATACATCCTCCTTTTCCATCGGTAAGGCAATCAAGACTTTCAATCGAAATAAAATATATTTTTACTCTGCGACACGACATTTTATCACATTAAAAAAGCGCTACGTAAATTCTTAAAATACTTACAATCCATTGACAATGCCTTTTCTGTTCAAATGTTCATAGACAACGGCCTGTCATCCTTCAGTGCATTTTTAACATCTTTTCCAGCAAACAATGTCATACAACATAAAGATACAAAGAATAGCTACCAAATGATCTTTAATTCTAACTAGAATTTTCGAATAACTCAACAGAACCTAGAAATGACAGATAAAAAAACTTAAACGCGTGTTCAATTAATCGTAACCGTAACATGTTACGAGTCTCTATAAATTGTTAGTTCTCCGGAAAATTTACAACAACATACATAATGCACTTTATGAGCTAGTAAATATTCGAGAAATTCTCTTAACAATACCGTATATGAAATAGCAGTGTGTCAATAATATTTCAATTTACGTGTTCTTTTTTTTTTAATTAGACCAGCTGACCGACTAAACGTTATAAACTAGAGCTGGCACAAACGATTTTTTTTTCATTCTATTGGAAAATGTAACGTTTTATTATACTATTTTTTTTTATTTTCGATATATTTTTGTCTCGTTATCACACTGACTATCGAGTTATTTGCACTGAAATATTCTTTGACATTCCTAGTGGTGTAACGAGTGTTAGTAAGCTTTTCTTTTAACATTATACATACATATGTATATTGTTTGACATGTAACTAACGAAATAATTTTTTCTACGTCGAAAAATTTTCATTCATTAAAACATACATCATGCATCATGGATGCTGGTGGGTCAGGACCGAGCTTTGTGGGAGCCCTATGTTGTGTGGACTTGTGATAGGATGAAAAGATGATGATGAAACATCATTCATTGATTTAATCCATTAAACATCATTCATTTCACTCATTTCATTCATTTCATGGTAGTAGACCACACTAAGTATAGAAGTCCGTTGGAAACTATCGGTGGCATTATCTATTCTTTCAAGCGGCTCACCTCATGGTAAGTTAAGCTTAAGATGCTAATAGTTATCTAACTGTTTTTTTTTACTTATTAGTTATAAAAAAATGTTTAACTTCTTTGATTTATTAAACTTGGATTAGAAATACGAAAAATCATTTTCTACTAACAAATTTATTGCACGTCTCTTTCGTTTCTACCGATTTCGCACGCACACACATACTCTGTGTAAGTGTAATTTAATTTAATATTACCTCAACGCATATCTACATAAATAAACAATTCACTTGAGATTTTTTTTAAAATGTTCATAATCAAAACAAAGCTTGTCCACTCCTACTTCTTGACAGATGGTAAAAATTTAACGGCTTAAAAGACGTTTTTATAGAAGCCCTCTTCAAGATATAGCCAATCTTGTCCGTAATGACTCTATAAATATTAATAACACCATAAGCCACACTGCGTATAGGAGAGAGACCCATACAAACAGATACTTAAGCGGTGAATGGCAGGGCAAACAAGGTGGCAAACGAGCGACCGGCTCACCTGATGGTAAGCGATTAACTTCACCCACGTAAATCTACAACACCAGAGGAGCTGCAGGTGCGATGATGGCCGTAAATCATTTTTGGGAGATGGGAGGGATGATGGGGAAGGGGTTCGAACTCACCGAAGGCAAGAAGCACAAGGTACCTCCACTTCGCGCCAGTTTTCTGAGTGGCCGTGGTACTACCCCGTCGAGCAAGCTCATTCGAGCAACAGCAAAAACTTCTGCTTGGCTCTACCACGATGAAATAGGCGGCAGGTGACGTTGGTATTTCGATTAGAATCTTTGTGACAAGATATTAACTACTAACATGATAAAATTAAACACGACAAAATCCATAAATAATAGTTTCATATCAAAGGAACGTATCGTATCATTATCATTGTTTCATACAATTTGTATAAACTTAGCACCCATTCGTCTTGATCATCCTGAACCGAAACTTCTGCGTAATGTAAATAATGTATCAGTCTCGGATCTAGTTCTATAAACACCGGTCCTCACCCAAAATAGTGCAAATAAAGTTTTACTACTCTAGGTAGCCTAGAGGTCAGAGCGAGCGAATTTTTTTGTAAAAAAAAAGTAAAACTAGCAATGCTATTTAACTAACATTACTAATATTCCTGTTAACTCTCCAACTAAGAAATTAGAGCTTGTATCTGGAGTTCACTAGAGAAGCACTATGCTCAGCAGTAGAATATTTATAGGCTACGTATATAGTTTTATATTTACCAAACGGAGTACCAAGCATTATACTACTAAGTTGAGAATAAAAATTATCTGTGTTGTATGGGTTTAACATAAGTTTATATTCTCAAAAACTGGTCAAATACAACGAAAGAACAAAATTAAAAATCTTAAATTTCTTGCACAATGGACGTAATTAATTTTACGGTAATTTTGAAACAAAAGAGAGAAGGAATGCCGCGCGTTTTCCATTCCGAGTTAAAAATTACATAAAAATGCCAAGAAAAATATGACGATTATTGCACGACGAATTATCAAAATTGCGATAAATGACACATAAAATAACTGACGGAAGAAAATGGCGGGAATGTCGCCGTAAATTATGTTCAGACCTCGTTACTTTTCGAAATTACTTTTTTTAAATTCAAGAGCCGACACATTTAATTCAAAAAGCCAACGAAATTTGAATTTTTTGCCAATATATAAATTGCCGAATTACATAGATCAGTTCTTTAAATTTTATATATATTATTATTTACTTTTTTTGAGTGATATTCGTACGGATTTTCAAATAAATTCTACAATGAACTAGCGAATTACACTTGAATGCACACAACAAACAAACACAGTGGACATATTTTTTGTTGTGGAAATTTAGATGCGACTTTACTGGCTCATCGTATCCTTTTGTAAGTATGTACACAACAGCGGTGGCACTACGTGGTGGCAGAAATGGGCAAATGGGTGGGTAAAAAATCTACCCAACGACATCCAAGTCAAGAAAATAAATCATCAGGCGGTTGCCGAAGTATTTGTAGAGTTGTTTAATTCCAAATACTAAATTTTACCTACATACTAAATTAATAAAAAAAAAATATTTTTTATTTTTATCATAACATAGTTTCAGTGTTTTAGAACCAATACTTTACATTAAAAAAAAAAATTTAATGACAAACATAGTTGTAAGTGCTTAATACTCACGGAAAAGTATTCCCACACTACAAAATTCAAAAGCTTAGACATTCATATAAATTTGATTTATTTGCATTGCGGAATTACCACCCGCAATGCAGCCGTCAACTTATTATTGAATACTTTTATTTTTTTTCAAGAAAATAACTTAAAAAACGCGCAAAGCAAATCTAGTGTACACATTTAAAATAGATCAAAAGCGAAGATGACGGTCGAGCAGTTAAGATTTGTGAAACAATTAGCGCAACGCCCCGGCTTCGATTCCCAGTACAGGGCAGTTAAATCATCTGAAGCGTGGCAATCGCTGCGCATGATTTATCCCCACGTTTAGCGCGTGTTTAATTATTCTAACGAGCCCAACTTATTAGAATAGAAGCTATACTAGCTCATACATTTTATCGCGAATAATTCTTTATTAATAAAAAAAATATGGAAGTACAATCAAACCAAACAATGTCAAACCTGCAACATAATGTGGGCTTAAAAGCCGGGTTAGCACCGAAGTATGGATATCTTGTGCTTCTGTGTTTGGTTAGTGAGGTAACCAGAGTCCCACTGCTCCCTCTCTTCTCCTCCCCCTCACCCTCCTCAAATATCCTTAAATGCCGGCATCGCAATAAAACTGTTTATCTGTTAGCTGTTAGTCTGAACGCGTCGTTGCCTGCATTTGTCTTTTTTTTTGTACGCAGTAGAGCCAAGCGGCGGCTTTAGCTGCTGTACGAATGGGCTGACTCGACCGGGGTAGTACCACGGCCTCGCAGAATACCGGCGCGAAGTAGAGGCATATTTTGCTTCTGCGTTTCGTTCGGTGAGGGAGGCCCTCTCCCCCCTACCCTCTCCCTCACCATCCTCAAATATTCTCGAAAGATGTACCTGGGCGTAGGCAATCACTCACCATAGGGTAAGCCATTTAACCGCTTTATGAAAAATTAAATGCCTTCACACCGAACCGCCAAACACAAACGTTCACATACTTTTTTTTTATTGGATTACGGTGAAAAACAAGCCAACAGCCCACCCGGTGCCAAGTGGCTTCTGCAGCCCGTGAACACCTGCAAACAACTGCTGTCACTCATTAAAATAATATGTATGAAACATAACCTGTGGCATTTTGACTAAATATACACCCTGGTTGGTCTATTTATTAAGCCAATTAACACTTACCTACGCATAAACTTTACTAAGAAACTAATTAAGAGCGACATGAATACTGGAAACTCCTGGGAACATTCCGAGACACTTCACGCCGAGCCGGGGGGGGAGGGGAGGCGGGTTTTTGCATTCGCCGTAAGCTATATAAGTTTGTTCCTCGAAACTTATAAATGGTTTCTGATAAAGCTAGAAAAATGCTAGAAGAAACGTTATAAGTAACGCGGGCTAACGCTCGATGCAAATATTCTTCGTAAAACAGTGTGGAAGAAAACCAGTGTTGTTTTTTTTTAATATTTAAACGTCTTTTTTGCTGGAGCCATTCTATGTGAGTTCCTGCATACAGACCATACTATTTTTTTTTTTAGAAGAAGGGGGCAAACGAGCGTGCGGCCCACCTGATAGTAAGTGATCAACGACGCCCACGAACATCCACAACACCAGATGGGCCACAGATGCGTTGCCAGCCTTTAAGGAAGGAATAGGTATATAATATAATATTAATAATATATCCTTTCTTGATGGTCCCTAAGTCGTAACTGTTCGGAAATAACGCTGGCGACAGCTGATTCCACAAAGATTAAGTGCGTGGCAGAAAATTTTGAATAAAACGCACTGTGGTGGAATGCCAACCATCTAGGTTGTATCGATGGAACTCCGAATTATGTCGCGATGTACGATGCTGAAACTCAACGGCTGGGATCAATCCGAACGGTTCCTCAGAACATTCCATTAAAATATTAATTTTGTAAAAAATGCAAAGAGAAGCAACATCTCTTCGCAAGGCCAAGGATCAAGCCGATCAAAGAGAGCCTGGTCCCCGACAATTCGAGCCGCTCGACGTTGGATACGGTCAAATGGAAGTAGTTGGTACTGGGGTGCCCCTGCCCAGAGATGAGAACAGTATTCCATGTGGGCCGAACTTGCGCCTTATAAAGTTGCAATCGGTGGACCGGCATGAAATACTGTGTCCGCTCTGCAGAGCACACCAAGCTTTTTGGAGACCAATTTGGCCTTTCCCTCCAAGTGACCACGGAACTGAACGTCGCTCGATATGTCAACGTCAAGTATTTTGATATTGGCTGAGGCAATGAGGGCAATGTTCTCAAAAAGGAGAGAAACGACAAAGGTATTCTTTTTAGCGGTAAACGTGCAAACCTGTGTCTTTTTGGGGTTGAATAGGACCAAATTACGTAGACCCCAGTTTGTTTCGGCACTCTTCGACATCACCTTAACTTAAATGCTACAATTTTTTTGTTGTTAAATCATGTACATCTTTCTAGGCAGTAAGGATACTAGCATTCCTTAGTTAGGAAATATACCTTAATTCACTAAAATCCGAACCCAACAAAAAAATAAAACGTATATCTCCTAGGTTGAAAAGAGAAACGCGTCACCATCCCAGTTCACGCAAACGAGCAAGCTGTGCAAGCGTGCAGCGTGCAACACCTGGTGATAAGTGAGGACCGGATTAACCTGAACGCAAAGTAGACATCAACCTATGGGCAACCCCGCAACTGGAGACTAAAAAAGTTCTTTTCTATAATTTTTTTTTATAGAAATGTTAGGTTATTAACATCTTGTGGTAATTGCATTCAAACGTTCTGCCAGAAAATTATCAAATAGTGATGGAAGAGGTTTTAAATCAAATCAAATTAATAAAAAAAAATTAATCGAAGTTGATAGCGAAGTACACAGTATTTTTTCTAAGTCGACACGACACTCTACAAATCATCTGAATGTAGTGCATGCGATGCATTTGAGGATTCAGCAAGTGCGTTGACGGCCTTCAAGAAAGGTAATCGGAAATACCACCGGCGACATTTGGTTCCACTAAAACTCCGTAGATAATGTTCAGGATGGATTGCTAAGCGTCTAGACCAGGGATTCCCAAAGTATTTTGGGCAAGAGATCCCTTTTCCAAAATTAACTGATACCAAAGCCAAATTACTTTAAAAATCCTATTTCCATTTTTTTACCTTTTGATATAAAATACTTACCAATTCAAAAACTTTGATGTTAGTTGAGTGAGTTAACTTGACATCATTTTCTCATCAAAATTTAACAAAATAAATAGACATAAAATTCAGTAAACATCAAGTGTAATTAATAATTATTAATACAAATTACATATTTTTTTTTTAAAAGTACAACAATGATACTTCCTACTAAAATATTAGTGATCCTTATAGTAAGTTGGTACACGTAACACAACTTATTACTTATACTAAATTAGTATATATTTATTTACGATAGTTTCAAATAAGAACTTGGTTTAATCAGTTTTCGTTAACGGCGGGGCTCTGGGACCACCTTGGAAATCCCTGGTCTAGACGATGCTGATAAAATTTTGCATTCTGATGCGTTTTACGATTTAATTTATTATTTTAATTAACACATCACACACACACATTGACCTTTCATTTTATTTTATTTTTTTATTAACCAAATTAAAATAATTCTATAAATTCCGGATGAATAGAATATAATAGAATTAATTTATAATAATTTACTCATGATAGATATGATACAATCACGCGTTCGTCTCACAGTATCCCAAGCATCTTTAAAATATCACTTTCCAATCATTTATAGGCGCTGCGCATCCAGGAGGGCATTGAGCGTTGTGAGGCTTCACAGTATGGGAAATCTTAAATGGGCTACAGTATATATTTTCTTTACTCTGGTGATACTTGTTTGGGAGATTGAAAAATCTGAATTCTGTGTAAATTTTTTTAGGGGCATCTGTTAGTCTTAGTATTTTGCACATCATTTCTAATTGGCCATTACTTTTTTTTTTTTACGGCAAAAGGGAGCAAACAAGCAAGCGCCTCACCTGGTGGTAAGTGATCACCGCCGCCTACTTACAATGTAAGAAGTTGGTAGAGCTTGATATAATGTCACATTAAAACATCGAGTCGATACGTCACTGGATCATTAAACACTCCTCCTCTGTTCTAATCTCTAGGAAAAGCTTTATAAAAACATCAGAATAATTTGTTGTAATTGTAATATAACATGCTTAACGTCATCGGTTACATTTAGTTTAAAGATAAACAGAAGAGGCACGAGTATTGAACCTTGAGTCAACCCCGGAACGCGCGCGATATGGCTGGGACTAGTTCAAACCGATACGGACATTTTGCTGGCGATCGCGCAAGTAGTTCACGATCAATTTAAGCAGAACTGAAGCAATATCTAGAGTACTTAGTTTTTCCAGCAATGTTTCGTTGTTAACCCTATCAAACGCCTTTCGGAAGTCAAAATTTCGTCAACTTCTTGGCTTCTATCGTCAAATCGAACGGAAATATAATCTACTCGTACAATACTTAAAAGACTTTTGCTTCTAAAATCTATTACTCATTGCATATTAATGATTCAATCTGTTAATAAATCTTCGTGTGTATAATTTGTTCAAATATCTTGCCCAGTGTCGGAAGTAGAGATTTAACGATACACTTGAATAGATGTTTTGTTAAAACGTTTAGATTGGAGTGTAACTCTCTCCTTCCATTGAGAGGGACAATGTCCAGTTTTAAGTGCAACGTTAAAAAGATGACACATTCCTTTTCAGGAAACTCACAGAACTTCAGTTTCTAACATTATGTATTTGAATCGTTATGTGATAGCGTAACCACTCTTAGATAAATAATATTTTAAATACTTATCGAGACTAGTTTGGGCAAGAAAAACACTGGAGAAGAACTCAAGGAAAGCTTCGGCTGCTTTTATTCCGCTCACAGTGTTGCTTTGTATTCCACTTTAGGCTCAAAACCACCCTTGGACCGGAAACAAGAAATGTGCATGCGCTGACGAGATTTGATCTTAATGATCTGTTCCATATGGGCCACATGGGATTCATAAGCAAGCGGGATGATGAAACTAAGCGCCTAACCGCAGGGGTCATTCCGAACATAAAGAACTTGGTCGTAGGTGATTCGAGCTACTCTTCTTTGGATGGAGTCAAATAGAACGAGCTGGTACTTACGTCATTTACTAAAGTAGAAAAAATTTTG
Organism: Bhutanitis thaidina; assembly: GCA_029286595.1. NCBI lineage: Eukaryota > Metazoa > Arthropoda > Insecta > Lepidoptera > Papilionidae > Bhutanitis > Bhutanitis thaidina. The sequence continues at coordinate 3,889,056 of JAGSMS010000021.1, read as the reverse complement.
ATATACTTAAAAGTCAAAAAATACCGATAGGTATGGTTTTCTTATTTAAATGACGTAATATGAGATAATAAAGGAAATAAAAAACAATATTTTGGAACCATAGATATAATTTATTTCTATTTACAATTACAACTAACGCAGTCTACAATAACTATGATATAAAATTTTTAAATATTTACATTAAGAGACTAAAGAACTGGAAGAAATAGTAACTGAGGCAAGAAAAACTACAATTTAATAAAAATCTACGATTTATGACTAAACAATTAATAAAAACATAAATATGACTTCCAAATACAATAAAAAAGGCGTATTTTTTTACGAATTGTACAAGTGAATACAATAATTTAATCTTCGTAAAATTACGCGACTAATTAAAATTAACTTGTTTTTAGAAGTGTTAAAACTTAAGCGTTTTAAGCAGCCTCTAAGACGCCAAAAATTAGCGCGAAACTGACTTTTCCTATTGCCAACATAACAACCGAATTGGTGATTTATTGGGGAATTATTCTTTTAATTCTGATCCAATCAAAGGTGATGGTATGAACAATAAATACACACATTTAGCAACGTCCATATGAAAGTCATTGAAATCTGGGGTTACCCCATCATAAACCATAGACATAGGGTCATTCGTAAAATTAAAAAAAAGTATAATTATATAGAACACTGTAGAAAAAATTAGGCTCTATTGTATAGTGTTATATAAAACCTTTTAAAAAGTATCTAATTTTTTTACTATCACCGTAAACTACTAAATTGCAATATAACATTTACATTTCCTAATTAAAAAATAATTATCTTATTATTACTAATTGGTTACTTAATCGCATCATTTTAAAAGGGTGCAGGAAAAGTTTTATTTGTAGTACACTCGTATTATTCAAAATAACGATTATGGACAATATATTTATTTATATTTCACTTTAATTAAAACTGTTAAAACCAATCACTAAAAAAAGTGCTCAAATAGTCACATTGTCATCAAACTATATTTTTCTATACCACTTGCTTATTTTATTGAAGCCGGATTAGAAAAACAAATCAATAAATGATTTTCAATTTATAAAAACATTATATTCTCTTAATATACTTAAATTTATGACGATACAATAAGTGCGTACACAGTATTTTATTTTTCGAATGCATTTATATACATCCTGGGGTACATTTTTCAATTTAATGACTAAACATCATTTGAATTTAACTTGATGGTTTGCAAATCTTAATTGCAAGTCTGTGATATCATTTTAAACAAAGTAGAATCGTTTGTATGAGAAAAAATGACAAAGGAACACAACGTTTACTTACATCTACCCTCGAAACAATAATCACCATGTAAGTACATTGTCCTTAAGGGCAATATTGGAATGATTCGTCTGTATTTAATTTCACTACACAAATCGCAGTTGCGTAATACTGCTACTTAGTACAAAGTAACTTTAGACGAAACGAATATTGCTATTTAATAACGCTAGTGTTATATGCTTTTTTCTTATCGATTACGACATAATTTATCTCAAGGCAGTACAAAGTAAACACGTATAGCATCGATCCTTTGGCTGTTGAACTTAACCTATTCCACAAAATAAAGAATATTAACTAAACGATAAAGAAATAAATATACATTCAGCTTATTTTTATTTACAAAAAGGAACGTTGGTTTTTAAAAGTAGTTGGCAAGAGATGGATAGCCAGATTGTACGCAGTGGTACGCATGCTATATATCTAAGGAAATTATTGCTGCATCTAGAACTAACTTTATAGACTACAGTAATCTATAAGGGTCTTAAAATTTAAACATAGCTTACAAGGTTATTAACAAAATACGGGCACCTTATTAATATAATAAAAAAAAAACACTAATATTCTTTAACCTTTAAAAATTTAAATACAGAAATAGTTTTACCTTTTTGTTACCTTTCGTTTTTAATTTTATGAATAGTCTAAAAAGGTTATTTTAGGAAATGCCAGCTTAATGCATATTGCATTGTTATTTTCACTAGATTTAGACCTTCGATTTCTGGAAAATTGTTGCTGTTAAAAATGTTTTTTTTTTAATATTAATTGTGGCATTGAAAGGTACAGATACTTTTTACGCATTTATAATAAAATAATATTGTTAAATCAGCTAAAGATTTTTAAGCACAATGCCATAACTTCAACGTGACATAACAATAGAGTTTCTATAGTTACAACATGTCATTATGTCGAGCCATTTTAAGTTGAGTCAGATCGGTTTCATTTTCGAATAATGTATGAATATAGTAAACGAATATAAAAATTACAGTTCAGTTCAGTTTAGTCGATCCATAGTGTACTCGTAATTCTGAGTTTGTAAGCGAATCCATGTTTCATGTAATTCGTGATTACGTAACATTAATTTCTTCTTCGTCTTCATCACTCTCAGTTGCAGTGGTGTGGTTGTATAATCCCTGCGCCATGAGCTGGAGGGCGAGCGGGTTGCGCTGCCCGGTCGCTTTCTTGAGCTTAGCGCGCTTGTTCTGGAACCAGATCTTGATCTGGGCCTCCGCCAATCCCAGTTCCGCCGCTAATGTTTGACGTCGCCTTTCCGTCAGGTACCGGTTCTCCGCGAACTCGTGCTGGGGACAAATTACTCATTAGAAGTCTGGAAGTAGACATACAATTACATAACTTATACAGTGAAGTCTTTCGGCCCTTTATTATCATCGTTGAGTCGGGAAGTGTATATTTGTACTGTGTGTACCTGATGATAAATGTCCAGTGCAGCCCATAGACTCCAGCGAACAACTTCAATCGAAGAAAGTAACAAATGCTTCGTCACCCCTGCCAACTAAGATGGAATATCTCGCGGCCCGTAATTATACTGGCTCTCTATACCTTTCAAACCGGAACAGAACACACAGTTGTTACACTGCTGTTTGGTACCAGAAATGGGTATGAGGTTGGTACCACAAGCGCTACCTAGAAGGAGCCTAGCATCTACTACTAGTGGCTACTTATGACTCGTGATGTTATAAATGTCGTATACGAACATTTTTACGACTGGGCTATAATTGTAATTTACATTACATGAAATTTCATTATTATGACAATCACACAGTAAATACTCTACAATACAACTACAGAAACGTTAAACACCTTTATTAATGATTAAACGGTAAAGTAATAAACATTTTTCAAAGAGAATTTAAAATTTAAATGGATTAAATTGATGTGTAATAGAGGTATCTAACCTTTAGCCTCGCAAGCTGTGCAGCGCTAAAAGCAGTTCTTGGTCGTTTCTCCTCTTGGTTCATCTTCTTCTTCATCCTTCTGCTTCTAGGACCTATGGACAATTCAAATAATTAATTGTTATATTATATTACAATATACGAAGTAATAATTACTACCTTTAGGCAATAACGAGCAGAATTATTGTGATAATTTCGATATTTTTTAAATAGTTATATTAAGATATTCACAGTATAAAATTCAGTACAGTTGCGCACGATATTAAGGGATTTAGATAAGAAAAATTTGTGTAATATTTTATTTATAAAGTAACTGCGTGTATATAGTACATTACAGTTATTTTTTCTAAATACTAAATTAATTAATTGAGTACAACCAATAGTCTTTGCACATAATTGAATACAACATAAATAGATATGCCTATAATTCAAGATCTTTCTTCATCAGTTTATTCAACTCCACTGCTGAACTCTGCCGCTCCTAGAAAGCGGGCATACGTTTCTTAAAAGGTTTACCAATACACCGTGCCACTCGGGTTCGGTAAATTCGGATGAATTTCGCGCTAACATTACGTCCTCAGAGCCTTGTGTGTAATCTAGCAGGCGTGTAGGAGAGGTTGACATCGGTATAACATACTAAAGGTTTACAATACTTTCTAGCCTCTGAACAGTGGAATCACCAAAAATAGTCTATGTTATATATATACTGCATCTTTTAAGAAAAAATTACATTAGATATGGTGTTTTTAAATCGAAACATCGGCAATTTTTATTGTGTCTCACTTAAAAACATCGCAGTTATAATTCACATTTCATATAAGTTCAATAAACTTATAATGCGACACTATTGCATCTCATTATACATTACGAGTCATAAAATTATACCAGAACTACATAAAATTTCACACCATGGCAATGGTTGAGGGGAGGTACGCCCACAAACCTAATTAAACTCGCCAGCCGCCATAATAGAGCAATATTTTTCATCGGCCATGTCGCATGGACGCCGTGCGTTCGTGACCGATGTTTTATAGTGACGTAATAAACTGGTACATGATCGACTGCATGGAAGCTCGTGTTTAATTATGAAAATTGATTATTTACAGTAATTTAGTTAAAAACGAGTCATTACTCTATGTAATTAAAAAGTACATTAACTTGTGTTAAAATTGTTTCCATCTTTCGAGTGTTATTTAAATGTAATCCTTTTATTGAATTTGTAATCCTAGGACTCCTCGACATAATCAAGTCAAAAAAAATTGACAAACTCATTGAAACATTCACTTCCCGACAAACTTTGATAATACTAAGTCACGGCAATGTTCAGTCAGGCCATTTCTTGTAATTCACAGAGCGAGATTCTCATCGCGCCGGCCCATATTGTTTTCAATTAAGCGTCAGTACCACACAATGCTCCAGATTTAATTCTACAAATATCATGCCATTTTAAATCACCCACAATCAGTTTTTAAGGATCTAGACAGTTTTGCGTGCGACTGTACACTGCAATAAATCCACACTACGCTAAATGCTATCAGCAGAGGAAAATAGCAACTATAAACACTTCTGTGGCTTCCTGTACTACTAAATTTATTCGTTAACTCATTTTTATAAAGGATTTGGCACCTTAATACTGTAACATAAGGCGGTGATTTAATAAACACTTTATACGCGACTTGAAACCTTATCCTTATTCAAATAATTTTTCTAAATGTTCTTTACTATTTTAGATTCTGCGTAATGCGTTTTACAGAAAGAAATCGCTTGCACGTCGTTAAATTGCAACCATTTCGTCCATAATGAACATTGAGTTTTATCGCTTTCAGAATAGAACAGGAAATGGTGTAAACACAATCTTTTAGAGTTTGAAAAATGTTTGGCCATACGATTGTTTATTGCAAAAGAAAATAAACTTTGACGAATGAGCGCAGGGTTTCTTTTCGTTTAGCCGCAAACATATCGCTTCAAACGCTCGTTTATCACCCGATAAAACGAGCAGTAAGTTTTTTATTCGTGTTTTTAATTAAACAAAGTCCCTCCAAACGTTTGCCAGAGAATTTTACGTAACGAGGCGTAATGTGTTAGGCCGGCACTGGAAAATATCGCTTTTCAAGCGTTCTTTGGGCACATTCTTTTATGTATTCTGAATTTTAATTAATGAGAAATAGCGACGAATGTATGCACTCGCTAAGTGACCTTAACGAATGACCGCTTCAAAATGATAAAGTTTCGCCATACGACATTAATTTTACCAAGCAAATTTCGTTTTAAGATCTCACAACGAACGTTGAATTTATATCACAAATATCATATATGTAATGATATCCACGATAGACGAGCGGTTAGAGGAACTGCCTCCGAATCGGGAGATTCGAGTTCAATACCTTATGTGGAGGGCTCGTGCTATGATCGTATCGTTGGCTTGGACTCTGAAACGGCGACAGGCACTCCAGTTGTCACGTTGTCTTAAATAAGCCCTGATGAAAGGACTTTACTCTAAACCGTTGACCACCGCAGTATTATGATCAATATGTTATTAAATAGCATGCTACTGACATGATGCTATAATCTTTTTTTTTTTTATTTAACTTAGTTATTATTATTATTATTTCGGTGGTGCTCACAAGAGTCAAGAGCAAAGAATACAACATCAAATAGCTATAGATAGTTACTTCACGGGCTGAAAGCTATACAAGCGGCAGAACAAAAATATCAAATCCTATCATTGAAAAAAAAAATTACAACTGCACTATACTCAAAAACCTAAGATAGTAATGTTGGTACGTATTAAGATGTAACTTTGATGCTTTTCTAAGATACAAATTTTGGTTTCACTTATTGGCTAATAAGAAGTTATATGTCCTTTTTTGTTGTTATAAGCAGATAACTTTAACAACTCCCTCCATGAACCTTCCATTACATGTAATTAAAAGCGTGTAAAATACGTTAAATACGACCAAAATTAAAACAATAGATTTAAAAGCTTTAAAGTTACAAACAAAATGGTACGAAACAGAGACGTGAGGTACCAGGAGGACATAATTTGCAGCAAACAGCCAAACTTTGAGCTATTAACATTCCATCCCTACCCTGGCGGACGTTATACGGACAAATGAGGATGATAATTTATTCATAGCGGGCGTTGGGACATATTCATTACTTTTGTAATTGGCAGCGTTAAACGTAATGGGAGACCGTGAGCCTGTCGACGAAGTGTGCCAACCGCCAAAACAACAACTATCGGTTTGCGGGTGAAAATAGTTTTAATCCCAGAAATTCATTCCTAATGAATGTACCAGGTTTTGTTAGTTAAGGAAAGGATAATAAATAATATTATAATCTGATAACGGTTAAATTACCGATGACGATAAGAAATACTGTTACGTTTTCCAAAATTTTCAAACTAATTTCCATTTCAAATGAAGCGCAATAAAGAAAAAAAAAGTAAGTGCTCTGTGGTAAAATGAGTCAATTTATAAAAAAAAATAACTTATGCTCTCCAACGGAGCGGAAACCACGTCTGATCTCAGGCTACGGCTATAGGCGGCTGCGTAATGGTAAAGTGTTTACCGTCTAATTAATATATTACGTGCTAAGTTGCGAAGAAAGCCTACAAAGTGCTAATTTACCACCTTGCCTCTTATATTCAATTACCGCCACGCTGTGCTGAATTTGTAATTGTACAGTTTCTCCTATTAGGAGAGTTGTTTAATTCCTTTAATGAACATTTATCGGGTGGTTTGACGTAAACGGACGTACCTTTTAGCGTAGACAAAATCCATATACGGGCATTATTAACTCACACACTAGTCATTTTTTTTTAATTAGTAAGAAAAAAAGAAACAAAATTATTTGTTAATAATTTATGAGCACGTAGTGTCTTTTTTTTTGTATATTGTCTGCGTTAAACCAATTACTGATTAAAACTTATGTCGGAAAAAGTATGTTATGCAATTACATGGTAAACAAACACACGATCTCTGCATTTTTAATATAGTTAATTAATAATAGAAGACTCTTTCATTCGTTTCTAAACGAAACTTTACTTCTTTTTATAAATAAAATGAATTGCGTATGCGGGGATAATTTTTTTTTCCCTTTGACGTTATAATTATATCAGCTACCACGCATTGTACACGCAAAGCCCTAAATGAAATCGTCGAATCGCGTGCTGCTTCATGTGTTACTTATAATAGATTCCTATCTGAAAATATTTAATAAAAGTAGTAATATTTCAAACGTATTTCCGTATACAGCGGTTAATTAAAAGTAAAAGCTCTCATAACAGCAGCTGAAAATTCTAACAATAGAATGTATATGAATTTAAAACATTTACACAAAGATAATAATGTTTTTATTTCTCGACGACCTTAGCATTTGTTTCAAAATAATTAAAAAGTCATAAGTTGAAAATGGGTAGAAAATTAACGCATTGGCAATAAATGATTGTAATTATGCAGCAATGAAATTAGTGGCCATAAAAATTAAGCACATAATTAGACAGATGTGCTTGACAAAAAATAAGAACTCAATGAAAAAAAAAAACCTAGAATTATAAACAAGTCATAATTAGTAAATAATTGGGTTGGCACTCTTCTGCCGCTGGCCGTTTCAGATCAAACAAACAAAACGGCGCATTATTATTTACATCTGTCGACTCCAATTATGTGCAAACGGACGTGTCTAGACGATTGACGTCGTGAAGTAGTATATAACTAATCTTACAATGATCTTGACATAATGGTCGATTATGAAGAAGACGAGAACTTCCGAGTATCGACAGTTGTTAACTGAGCGGAAAAAGATAAAACAAGTGCAGGCGGCAAACATAAAGACACTCATTCGTCTTCACCTTTCCGTAGTCAATGTAACGCTCTCAAGATAAGATCCGAGGACGGTTCAAAGACACAACACGCAGCTTGTGAAAATGGCTTTCGATGGGATTCAGAAGCAGAGGTGGGTAGCATTATAAAAGTGCGCAAGCTCTATATTTTTTTTATAATATAAAGGTAATTCTAATCTGAAATAATTGTTGTGTAAAACAATAGACAGCTTCTTATTAAAAAGATATGCAAAACCTCATTACCTTCACAACTGATTAATACCACAGCCTCGCAGAATACCGGCGTGAAGTAGAGGCATCTTGTACTTCTGCGTTTCGTTCGGTGAGTGAGGTAACCGGAGACCCACATCCCCTCCCTATTCCCCTCCTCTTCCCTCCCATCTCCTAAATATCCTTTAAGGCTGGCAACGCACCTGCAGCATCTATGGTGTTGCAGATGTATGTGGGCGACGGTAATCACTTACCATCAGGTGAAACGCTTGCTCGTTTGCCGTTTTTTCCATAAAATAAAAAGTAATTAAATATGTCTTTTGATATGCGAAAGAAATTTTGTATAAAAGAATCGAGTAGACCTTAGCTGCTGCAGTAGACAGTCTTTACACAGATTACGAATAATAAAATTTGAATATCCTCAACTGTCCATCCCTAAATGATAATAGGCATGATAGTACAGTATTTGTAAGTAATCTATTCAAACATTCTGACATGTGTAGTTCTCCGGCGGAGCGTGATTGTCTTCAGCGCGGCGTTTCATGGAGCGAAGCGAGGACTTCTTGGATAGGGTATCTATTCGTATTATTTAATCAGTGACAGTAAAAAGGTCCCATTTCGCGTTTGCAATGCAATATTACACATACTTGCGTTTTGTGTTAACACGATCATTTATTTAAAATACAGTAGAAACATCCTCTTTATGTGCAATATACAAAAAATATTATAGACAATAAACGTCTTAAATCAAAACTTAAAATGATGATGATAAATACCTAAAAGTAAATTTTTGTGTTAGTACCATTTACTACATAAAAATTGTAGCCACCAACAAATTGGCCCACTGCTGGACATAGAAATATTCAAATTTTTTTTTAAAGAGTTTTGGAGCTGAGACGGGTCGCGCTATTGTAGTACAGGTTACAAAATCTTGAAGTAATATTTTATTATTTCTCAGGTATTCCTCGATATTTTCGACCACCGCCGACCAGATGATAAATGCAGCACTTAAAATTACAATTAACAATAATAGTGTGCCGGCATCAGGAATCGAACCAGTCACCACCGTACTATGAAACTAAAACGAGCACCCGGGCCGCTGAGCTATAACGGCTTTAAGTTTTACCTTAAAACAGAACAAAATAACGTTGCTAAAACTGCCTCGTCCGCCCAAATTACCATCATACATCCACGTCTCATTACGAATTCAGTGCGTTTGCTTTGCTCAATACAAACATTTACTACGGAACACTCAAATTTGTGCTTTATTCCCCATTCAGTAAGAACATATTTCATTTGTAAGCGATTCAATGTAAACTCGTTTCTATAATTTACAGCAGTTTAGTTTTTAACTTCATAGAAATAAAGTGGATTTTGGTTCGGTTAAATACACAGTAAGGTGTGTTAAGTAATTGTGCAGGCATTTTGTAGGAATTGATTTTTTTCTATTACGAAGGGTCGCTTCGCGGTGAAAGATTACAGGGTGGGTCTTGAGTTAAGAACTTGTATAAACAACGATTTATATTACAAAGTCTAATATTAAGTATATTCACTGATATTAATTATTTTCAACGTAATAAGAGACAAGCGGCGGCTTTAGCTGCTGCTCGAATGGGCCGGCTCGACCGGGTTGATACCGCGACCTCGCAGAATACCGGCGTGAAGTAGACGCATCTTGTGCTTCTGCGTTTCGTTCTGTGAGTGAGGTAACCGCAGGCCCACTCCTCCCTCTCATCTCCTAACTACCCTTAAAGGCCGGCAACGCACCAGATGTACGGGGGCGAGGATAATCTCTTACCACCAGGTGAACCGATTGCTCGTTTGCAGCCTTTCCCAAAAAAAAAATCATTCAAAAACAATAATAGGAATTAATAGTGCCTGTAATTTAGTACCCATAGATAACCATTAAGTCTGTAAATAGAATTTCTGTGATAATTAAAAATATGGCGAAGTATTCTAATTTATAACTAATTAAAGACAAGAGAAGTCAACAAATGTATTGTACGAGCAGGTAACAATAATCAAAAAATTATGACGTTAGAATTATTAAAATTCATCATCATTATTTGCAAACATGTCACAAGTCCACTGCTGAACATAGTCCTCCTCCAAAGGTTGACAAAGCACGGTCCTGAGCTAGGTCCGTGTCCATTGACTTCCTGCAACACTGTGCAGACTCCATCTTGAGGAGGGTCGCCCCACACTGCGTTTGCCTGTACGAGGTTGCCTTTCTTCGCCAGCGGTTGTCAGTTCTGTCTGCGAGTTATGTGGCCGGGCCATTGTCACTTTAGCTTGCTGCTATGTCGTTTATCCTTGTTCTACTACAAAGTCGTCGTCGCAGATTCTATCGCGTTGAGAAACATCGAGCCTTTCCATCAGCCTTTTCCGCTGAGTTACTTTGAGCTTCCTCGTACGGCCCGCAGTGAAAGGTCACGTCCCGGGTTCCGTAAGTCAACACGCACTGGTTGTGCACTTTGCTCTTGAGGTTTTGACGTATACTCGACTAGAGGATGTGACGTAGTTTCCCAGACGAGTTCGGTTCGTCGATTGTCCTTTGAGACGACTACGGACTTACTTAGTCGTACTATTTGCCACAGGTACACGTGTGATAACTGTGAGCTTAGTATTCTCAATAAAAACCGCTACTGGCGTGACATCGACTTTACATATGATCTACGTCTTGTCCATGTTCATCTTAAAGCAAACCGGTTGGGAGACACTTTTAGGGTCACTGAACACAGGAGCACAGTGCTAAGCCCCTCCGGCGGTCCTGCCATAAGGACTATGTCGTCGGCAATTCGAAGGGCAGTGACGCATGTCCACCCAGTCGTGCACCTTTCTGTAATTGTATTGGTTTCGTACACGGATAGACATGTAACTTCATGTTTGTGCAACACCTCAATATTTCGATAGACCGGGAGTCTAACTGCCACCCCTGAATGGACTGTAGAGCGAATCGAACAGTCCTCATAGTACACATACGCAACACATAATGGTAATTTGCACTCCTCGGTATTCTGTATAATCTGACGAAGAGTCACATACTCTTATCTATGATACTATAGACATTATATTAACAATTATACTTCATTGTTAAGTAATTGTTCCTTGACTAAGAATAGACAACACCCAATGAAAAACATCAATCGGTAATAAAAATCATATTCAATTATTCTCAGTGACAAAAAAGTATTCTCCATTTTAACTTTTACAAGTCCATAACGTTAATGAGTGATTAACCGAACCACTACGGCACAATATTTTTCTTATTCTAAAACGGACTGTATTACAATTGAGATAGAGCTCTAAATGGAGATGATTAACAATAAAAAACACAGGGTTGGGATTGTGTTTTGTTTTGCTTCACGATTTCTGAATTTTCTTATAGAATCAGACATATGATTTCATGTAGATACTATTTTAGACTCCCCGAAATATAAAATTATAGTTATAAATAGCTAATTCGTTTAAAAAAATATGAAAAATCCTAATACATGTTTGCAACATATACTGCGAGAGATAGAGAGAGAGATTCCTAATAATAATTAAGTATTTACAGTGCATGAAAGTAAATATAACTTATAAATTACACTTTAAGTTAAAATTATTAAATAATAATAACTTGATAATAACGTGAAACAGCAGTTTAAGAACCTATCTGCGATCATATCACTAAGGTGTGGTTAGGAAGAAGACACAGAGAGATAAACAAGCATTCTGATAGGCCACTGAAATTCAATTTGATCTCCTGTTCAAACCACACGCCTTATGATTTAGCATTATATAAGTTTTAGAAAGGGCCAAGGCCAAAGTGAACAGACATCTAGGCAAGCGTGTACCATCCTAGGCATCTTCGCTTTCCATCGGGCAAGATTGAGGTCAAACGCAAGCCTATTTTTTCATAAAAAAAATAAAAAAAAATAATGTGCATCTCGACGCTGGAACTTTCTCAAAAAGTGTTAGAGCTAATCAGACCCACATAATAAAGATGACAGAATACATCAAAAAATTTAGAATCTAACCCGAAAGAGGAGTTAAATCGATATGCGATATTTAGATAATACTGCGCAATGAGATGTGTCTTCACAAGTACAGCCCTATCAGCACATTAGAGACCGAACAATGTGGAACTATAAATACAACAATTTATTGCCCTCTTACTGCGTAAGTATTAATCTGTTAAACGAAACCTTAAAAAAAAACATACGGGCCACCTAAACAGTAGAAATCAAGTTATTAGCGAATTCTTTTAAGTAAAAAGCACTATGGCCGGTGGCCGTTTCTCGGTAGCTTCCCGATTAGTGATGTGCTTGCGTATCGATGAATTATTGATGATATTAATTTCTGCGGTCATTAAAGACGCATGTACGTCTCATTTTGAAACGGATCGTTGAACGATACTTTAATATCTGAAATAGTGAAATGCATTTTATTGCCGCAGATTAATTACCGCAGAGCGTGGTATGTGCGAAAAGCGTGTGCTTTAGTGAGTAACTATAAAGCTATAAATTCTTAACGTTACACAACGTACCGTTAACTGGACACCATGATTTATATATGAAAAACAGATATCTAGGAATGCACTTATACGAAATATAAGACAAAATAAAATCCTTATTTCAACTTGTTATATATTTTTTTCCAATTATTAATTATTTAATATTACAGATAAAACTTAGAAATCTACAGCAATATGATCACGTTATCGCATTTACAAAAATCTGTTTTCTGTAATCTCAATGTATTATCTATCGAAAATGAACAGCTTTGACTTTATTGAGATATTGTAATGATCTCAGTCTTTACAGCAATCATATGGTATCATGGGAACATCGATATCACAGACATATATGGCGAATGACAATGAACTAGTGTTGGTCATATTTAATTATCGATATAAAATTTATCGTCTCTACTCTACTCTTTTCATATTTATAGTGATATATAATAAGCTCAGTAAATTTTTACAATTCCTGGACCGCATAGGCTTTGTAGGCAAGTGGTCGGGATGCTCGCTTTAGTTTCATAGAATTGCCTACGTTCGATCCCCGGTGCCGGCATCACTAAAATTGTTAATAGCAATGTTGGGGGGTCGCTACCGGCTGATGTTTAAGAGACATTTGTTCACTTACAGGCTGCAACTTTACTTACTAGAGAATTTTAATACTACAGTTAATGCGGCCCTGAGAATAATATTTCATTATATCATTCGACTTTCTCGAGAATAACAAATTCAATATACAATAACCATACACTTTACCGACCAGCGAGTTCTCTATCAGATGGAATTTACGTCGCCTTGATGACACAATTGTAAAAACTAGTCTGATGGGTGATGCGTGTGTAGCCAAGGCCCATACATTGTTAATATTAGCTCAAGTACAAGATTTTATACTGAGCTGCGACGAGATAGGACATGTGTCTTCATCCAAGGGGTCTTAATAGTGTAGACTGACTTATATAAAAAAGAAAGGATAGGACACAGTATCGGAACAAAGATAATTTGTTACGTAATATTGTTCTCTATCTGCCTGGCTTGACTGGCAGTGAATGCCACAAGGCTTTGTGACCGCCCATTGTAGCCCATAGTGTATGCAATGTAGTGAAATGAAATAAATAAAGTTATACCTAAGATTTTCAAACTATATTTTCGATAAATGATCACGTTTAGTTTCTATATAACAGTTTTATTTTTAAAACCGAAGGTAAACGAGCAAGCGGCTCACGGGTAAGTGATAACCATCGCCCACGTACATCTGCAACAAGGATATCTGGGGGACGGGAGGGACGATGGAGAGAGGAGTTGGGGAAAGTAGAAGCACAAAATGCGTCTACTTCACGTGGGTATTCTGCTATTATTAAATTATCAATCACTAAAACCAACCGCGATGCGTATCGATTATGAGGAAATATCAATTATTTACATAACACTACCGTTGCCATAGGTGTGGTCGCCCGCCGGCGTAATTATGTTATTAACTCGATGTTCTTCAGCGGCGTCACTTCCGGATTACGCCTGCACCCGTTTATGTATTAAACACATACTTCCATCGATTCGTTTTGATTTCGTTAACGTTACGCCACGGCCTCGTTACAGCGGTAAGCGGCTTCGTTTCAGTTAATTCGTCTGATGCTATAACGGGGTGAATCCTTAACGACGTCGTGGCTCAGTTAGCAGCATACCTATCCGTGGATGCTCGTATTGAAATACAGGCATATAGGCTTTAATGTTGACCCTAAGTTTTTGATAAGAATCATAATTTACAGTCACTATCAGTTATTAATAATTATTATTATTATTCTCTAACCAAAAAAATACAATACATATATGTGAAAGAAAACTTAGCGGAAGAAATACATATGTGTTAAAATATTATCATAATTATGTATTGCTCAAAGCGTTTCAAATGCTACTTTTAATTATAGCGTAGTAGCTATGATGTTAGTGCAATTTATTATATTTCTTTAACTTTTAAAACTTCGTACACTTGTCACCTTTCCCCTTCAACCTATACTTTTAACGTCTACATCACTACTATCGCAACTAAACGTTCCAACGTCCCTTCGATCCGCACACAAAATCAATTGATTTTTTCGTAACAAAGCCCAATCGCTGATTATCGACAATTAAATGGCGCATCACTCTGTTTCTTTGTAAAAGCAATTGTCACAGTTAGCGAGAAGTGCCGAGTGTACTAATAAAAAGGAAACGCACGTCTCATGGTGAGTACCGTCGCTGTGGTAATTGCTTTGAAGTTCTGTATTTGTTTCGACTTAGAAATTCTTTAGCAAATATATCTGTGCATTCGTTTCTAGGGTTTGCGTAAGAGAAAGGGATGCGAGCAACATAGATTCGAATCACTAAGACCGCATAAAGACTAACACCGGCGAGTGAAAACATCGTTAGTCTGACAAATCAAAATATTGCAATGATTTCACAAAGACTTATACGCAATTAATATGCACATGATTAAGATTCCTTGAATCAATCTTAAAAAACCGACTAAGATGACGGTCGGGGATTCGAGAGATTCTTTTTAAAATTTATTACCAAAAGTAACTAAGTTAGTAGTATCTTCGAGTTTAACTAAAGGTGTCAAGTAAAAACAACTAACGATGTCGCTTCGGCTTTAAGTAGACACCTACATACCTTTAACTCTAAATTATTTTTATCATATTTCATTATTACGCTTGAAGATAAACTACATTATTTCTATTCTTGTTTTGTACAATATAGTGGCGAAGTGTTTATAAATATTCGATTTGAACTCCATTTATCATACTATACATAATGCTCGATTTTATCATCGATATAATAATAAACGTACAAACAAAAATACTTGTTTACACTTTTCTTTATAATTGTACATGAATTTCAGTGTTGCCTGATCTAAATAATTTTTTGGAAAAGACATTCTGGCTGCACTGTTTAGCAGCGAAGGAATTTGATGGCTTGATCATGTCAGGTGAACACCTTTGCCTACTTTGTCTCAAATACAAGAGTTAAGAATCACCAGAACTGGCAATGTTATACATTTATATGTTGTAAAAATTAAAAATGTATGAATATTAAAAATAGCATATATTACATTATCGAAATACTATGAGATGAAAAATCAACATTCTTGTCTTATTCGGTACGCATTGCAATAGTCGACCTAATGTTTGAAATGCCTCATGCCTTCCAAAATGTTTAAAGGCAAATGGCAACTTATTCTTTAACACCCATTATCCTCTGCTGGACATAAGACGCTTCCATAGGTAGGAATGATATATATAAAAGAATTTAGAGTACAGATAATAAAAATAAAAGGTTACAGCTATATAAGCTGATACCACACTGCACATTATTATAATGATAGGGGGCTAGAAAAAATTTTAACTCTAGTAGAAGAAACTTTTTTTAAATTTTGTCTTCCCTGAAATGGGATAGAAATAAATTAATAATTAATAGACAGGAACATTTTTCTTAATAATGAAAAAAACCTCTAAATAATCCTACTGCAGTGCTTAGGCCCCTCCCAATATATAATGTACATTTTAGATAAAACCTCAAACTGCATAAATAATGTCACCCACAGTCAGATTAATATTGTAGCAAATAAGAGAGAATATTTCACGCCTAGAATCAATTAAGTGCTAAAGCGCCAAAATTGACGAGGCTTTAATATAATAACGGTGTCAACGAACCCACGAAAGGTACCTTTTTAAACTTGCAACTGGGCGTGCCGCCATTACGCCGAACAAGATGGCTGCCGCGCAAAAAACTTGATAATCGCACGAAATAATTGCGACTAAATTATTTCATTACTTCACCTGTTCCGCCGGTGAACTGTAACGCATTTATAATTTACCCCTGTCAAAACGAAACGTATTGAAGTTTGAACCTTATCGTTATTACTTATAAGGTCATGCGCTATCGAGTACATTCGCAAATTTTAATGTGCCTTTTACTAGAGAAAATGAAACTGTTTTGAATGTGCGAACTGAAATGGTGAATTTGTTTTGATGGCTGCGTGGACATTTATAAGGTGCGAAAGAGGCGTGTGTGCGTTTTAAAAAAAATGTAACGCGGAGAAATAATGACGATGGTACATAATTATGTTGTCAATTGATTTTTTCCTCGCGATAAATAATTATTCTTTTAAGCGTACAGAGCATGGCGGAATGTAGAATTAAAAAACTGGTTTCCTCGTTATAAATAATTACAGTGAAGGCCTAAGTGTTTATGATAAGTGAACTTTAAACTGTTTCTGACCGCTGGTTTTGCCTCCCTGGGTCCATATTTTCGTGTCGCGTTCTTCGTATCTTTTATAAAATGGAAAATATCTGAAAACGAACATTCTTTTCATATTTTTTCGGGTAAATTAAATATGGCGTTTAGATATACATGGATTTTAGTATTTCCGAACTAAAATCGTATCATTTAGGAAATGTTTATAAAATAAAACAGTGAAGGTGACCCTCATAAAACAAGTAAAACCTAACAGAAATCCAGAAGCTCTTTGGTTCATTTATTGTAAGCATTATAGTCTAATATCCACAGTTCAATTTGAACTTAAACAACTTTGGTCTTTTATCGCAGCAAAAAAAAGTTTGTTCTAATAAAAAGTCATCACAGTCATTCTACCAGACTGCAACAACGAACTTTATCAGACTGTGACAACGAATTGAGCTCAAAAAGCTATTGTTTCCAAAACAATTTATTATAAGCCTATCATTACGGTTTCGGCATGAGATTTGAAATCTCTGGTTGATGAAAGGTTGGTCTTTTCATATCAAGTATAATTTCAGAAATTAATATTTTTTTCATTAACAGCTTAACTTAAAAAAATATTTATCATCCACTTTTATTGCATCCCCTCAATAGGCACAGCTGATCAGAGGCTTCCGCAAAAATTACAACAAAGCCCGGTTCTGAGTCACCTGTATTCATCGACTTCCTGCAAACTCTGTGAGGTCATCTCTGATTCACATACAGTCAATGAGGTCCATCTTATTATACAAATGTGGTTAGATTCTTTGACACACCAGATGTAATATTAATGTAATGGAAACAAATTTTCATCAAGCAACGACCGGCTTAAAGCCAGGAACGGATATCTTTATTTAAACATGTATAAAATTTCATCCAAATCGTTTGCGCCGTTTCCGCGAAATCAATTACATGTTTATGTACATACAGATATACAAGAATTGTTCGCTGAAAGTATAGAAAATATATCAACGTCTATGCCTCAATTACAAACATTCAAGTGTTCATCAAATTTTTTGCCGGACGGGCATATAGATAAGGTCGCTTCCAGTCCGCTTTTTCTTCTATCGGATCTAACTGTGAGTATTATTGTGTACGATAATTTGTCAGTACGTTGAACAGAAACAATAAAGAAACCTTAACCGGCCATGATATGATTTATTCATATCTATTAATTCAACAACCATTATAACAACTCCGTAAATGGAGTTTAAAATTCAAAAGTCGAAACTTGCATTTTATCGACTAGCCCCTCCCGGTGCATTTTTCGACAACGTTTCGCGTGAAATTCGCGACGTGTGTCACGAGTGGTTCCTGATGTAGCCGACGACAGTTCATTTAACGTTTTGATATTTATTTATTAAATCTTGTTGAATTGTCGACGAGGCTTAATGATTTATTGAATTATTGGAATAAGAATTTATTTTTTCTAAAAATGGAAGCAGTTCAGTTGCAACTTTAAATGAAATTTGAAAGGGTAGGGATGTCTTATTGTTCACTAATTAGAGACTATCGAATCACGCCGGTTTCGCATAGACAGATAGATAATTTGATCGTATGGTATCTGTCATATACATTAATCTCTGTGTACGGAACCATTTTATATTAAAATTCCTATATACGACTTATTGCTCGTTTACTTCTAATATAAATATCGCAATGTTCAATTTTTTTTTATAAATTTCTTATCTTCTGTAATAAAGCTATTTATTGAATTTTAATATGTTTTTTTTTATTTAGTTCAAAAGTTTCAAAGATTAACTCCACATATACGAAACTAACATTATTTTTTTATAACGTTAGTTAATATACTATAAACACGAGTAACTAATATACCTCTACTACAGATTTTTAAATTACTAATTTCTGTACGAAGTACTAAAGAATTTATTCCAATATAGAAATGTAGTAGAAATCACAAAACTATATAACAAATGGCGATTAGACCATAGAATAATACGACAAACCAAATTCAAATATTAGAATAAAAACGCAACGTGTATAATAAAAAGTTAAGAGAATAGACAAAGTCGAGATCTTTCTATTACAATATTTATACTATGTATTATTAAAAAAAAATTTTTTTTCAACTACTACAACATTTCTAAATTGTATTATCTTCTTCTTTCTAAATTTTACAGTATTATAACACATTGACCAACCTTAGTTATACAAACGAAATTTAAAAAAACCTGATCGATTTATTGGAGGTACTATACATTTCTTGCTTATCAATATCCCTATTTCATCTTTGTCTAAAGCTATCTCGTTGATTTTATAATCACTTCAGAGCCACCTCCGCATACTTTTTGAGCGTTACCTTTGCAATCATTGCTGCGTATAAATCAAAGACGGCCCAAGGCTAAATCAAACGTCTAAAACAAATAAAATACCCAATTGAGAACCGCATCCTTTACGATGTATTTTATAGCCGGCCTAATTCGACTGGAATTAATTAAGGGCACGGGCATAAAAGTAAAAATGTTAAAAAAAAAAAAAACTTATAAAACACGGCCATTAAAACGTATGGCATCTAAATATTTATTATATTTCTAGATTGACATTAATAAATCAGAATTTTAGCAATTTTTTCGTTTCTCTATCCGGGACAATACAGCGACTAGGGCCTTCGTAGGCAATAACAATAGTAAAAATTATTTTACAATCAGTACTACTGACGACCGACGATCCGGGTTCGAATCCCGGCGAAGCTTATGGCAAGCGTGTTTCTCCTATCTTTTCGAATAAATATTATCTTATAGCAGCGGTTATGGGAAGGCAAATGCTGAGAGATGAGAGTCTGTCTTTTTTCGCATACACTTACGGCACTATTACATCTCCTGCTCAATTGACAACTGCCGTTGTTGAAATCGGCCAAGACCATCAGCGATTCCACAAATTACTAAAAATAATCATCAGACTTCGAAGAGTCCACTGCCGGACATTACTCCTCTAACTGAGAATGATTTGCCTTAACCATCAGATCACCACACTAGGTACGAGGTACCGTCCATGCTGCAGTACCTCACAACTCGAGCGCCGCTGCCACGTCAACGATGTTAATAAGTTAATTTGGGTATGTTTTATGATGCAAGGCAATTACAGCACCTTTGCAACTGCACGTGGTGACAGCCTGATGGCGGAAAATTCTATCGAATTTGTTGCACCGATTGCCAACGCACCAGCATCAGGGGGCAACGTCACTAGAGCGAGGTTACCAGCACTGCGCTCTCTAAACCAGCTGCCCAAGGTGCTATGAGCAAACCCATCAAAAGATTATGGCTAATGAAGATGCGGCTGAAGATATTTGAGGTTTCGGTTAAAGCATAAGAATCTGCCATCCCTTTCCGGCCGTGACTATCGCTGTCCTATTAGACTACTAAGGGAAAAGCCTTAAAAAACTCATGAAAACCCGAAGACTAAACAAAATATGTAAACAGTTTTTTTACAAACCACCCTGTAAGATTCACGTTTTAATACATAAACACTTATTGTCAATACACTTCCCAAACACACACATACACCACACTCACACTTAAATAACCTTATCGCAACAATAGAATAAGAACCTACTCATTTGTTATTTCCATTTTATTTTAATCCTTTCCTGGAATGTATGTTATGTAGATATTGTTTTCTCTATTGTATAATGTTGCTCTTTTAATTTGTTACTATGTATCTGGTAATACAAGTAATCACCTGTAACTGTATATGTCATCACGTTCCTTTCATTGTAAATAATGAAGTCCATTATTGGCATTAAGATGTATTTTACCTAATCTGTATCTTTTTCTCTAAGTGCTGTGTGACTTTGTATACAATAAATAAAAAAAAATTAGATGTGCCTTTTTCAAGCATCGTGCGCACGAAATATGTCCACAATAAAAAGTGTGAGTTCACTCTTCTCTGTAGTTACGCTCAGTAGTGAACAGCGGACATATTTTTTTTGTGTCTATCTTCTTCTTCTAGCCTATAATCAGTCTAGTAATGGACATAAATGGAGATTGTTTTGGCTGAAGACAGGCAACAAGGGCAAAAGTTTAGTGGCTTTTACTATAACAAAAAGCACTAATTAAACTTAAAAATATAATGAAGA
Organism: Bhutanitis thaidina; assembly: GCA_029286595.1. NCBI lineage: Eukaryota > Metazoa > Arthropoda > Insecta > Lepidoptera > Papilionidae > Bhutanitis > Bhutanitis thaidina. Next base: position 3,867,937 of record JAGSMS010000021.1, on the reverse strand, counting down.
CATATTGCGAGCATTTTCCACCTGCCCATTACTAAAGTTTATCAATGTTAAAAATACATAAGGAAAGAACAATAGTGACACCTACAATGTCATATCACATGGCTCAATGGTTGGCGTATCTATCTTAAGTCGTAGGTAGGGGTTCCAATTCCGGCGGAATCCAAAATCCGTGCAATACAAATAATTGATTTTCAGTTCTAAATATATGTGACTATATCGTATCTCAAAGACTGCTTTTATAAGAGGAATGCTCGATATCTATAGGAAGTTGAAGTTTAACATATAATATTATCTATGAAAATGACATTTAACGTAAACTTATAGCAGCGGTCAAAATCACACAACGCGTTCAATATTCTAACCGGGCTATCTCGTCTTGAGCTGTACATGTGCAGCACCAGCACCCCTATATACCTTTTTTTATTATTAGTTAAAAGCATAATAAACGTATAAAACATTTACTTTGTAACTTTATTTTACATTAATATTTTTATTACCAAAAAAAAACAAATACTGTGGAAAATTAAAAGAAAAAAATTAAATATGACAGCCCGCCGAAACCATTTAAAAAAAAGTTAGCGGATTCCTTTACAGTCTGTGCTTAGAGTTGAAGGAATTTAAATTATTGCGTCAGATTTATATTACTCCGTTTACCTACTAATTTATGGACGCACCCGAGATACAACATCAAAAGGAAAGAACACAGTTTTGAATAACAAAACACCAGCTGTTCGCTGTGAGGTGACAACAGCCATTATACTTGCTAAAGCGTTCTTTTCCTAATGTTATACCGTTTAAAATTCAGCCGATAATTTTTAAATTTCGTTGGCGTAAAGCGAAAAAAATATTTTGTATAAGATCACCGTTATTAAATACATATAAAAATAACATTTCTCGGTAACATTTAAAATTAAAAAAAAAAAACATCAAATTATGCTTTGTTTTCTATACCATAAAAAAATTGTAAAAAAAAACTATGTCTGTACATTTCAGAAATTTTAAAACCTTTTGTGATAAGAGAACTAAAAAATAATTGTCTGTTTATCTGTTTATGCAGTTTTCCCTTTCGCGAAGGTTATGACTCAAATTAAAAATAGCAATATATTTTATCACAATCGATGCAAAAAATACTGAACCAATTGATAAAAGGTTTACACTGTTCAAAGTCATAGGTTAGAATCAAAATCAAAACTACGATACTTTTGTTCACGGAAAACACCGGATTCGACCAGAACAGGGTTAATACCATAATTATTGGCCATACACAAAACCCACAGAACGATTCAAATGTTACATTCCTGTTCCGTTGTCTGCGAATAATCAACAATCAACGTTTTTTTTCTAAGAATCTACATTATGAACAAAACTATTCAGTACTCATAACTTATACGCGGATGAAACCGCGAGCAAGAGCTAGTATACAATAAGTATAATTACGCAGCAAATAGAAATTAATAATTAATTTTCAAACTTAAATATCTTTACTGAAACTTTAAAAATAGAATTACCGTTTCATTTGTCTCACACCATATAGAAATAATCAGTCCCAAAAATGTTTTGGTTGAAACCCAAACCCAATTCAGCGCAATATTAGTTAATTACCATGTGTTCCTTACTACATATATATAACACTTTAACCAACTACCTCCCGATTGATATATACGCAATAAGATAGTGTTGTACAAAAATATCCTCGTAGCTCATTTTATCAAGATTTTATAATGTCATAATTATAGTACACTTATTTTTTTTGTCTAAATTGTTTGTGTTGATTTGTTTTTCTATGCAACATTTTCTGTTATTTGTAGTATTTTTTTTTTATTATCTTATAAACATTAGATATTTTTAGATTCCAGCTCGACATTGTCACCTACTTTTTGTGGTACGTAATTCTTTTCGGTTTTTTCGTTCTCATCCATTTTACTAACTTTAGTTGTATGCATTTTTTGGTTAAATTTAATATACGACTACTTATATTAAACGCCGTCATCACATATAAGTATAGAAACGCTAAGTTTTTCTCATTTTACTGACAAATGATTTTATTACAATACAATAAAAGTTAACTAAGTTGATGGTTATAAAATAAATAAATAAATGTACCGTTTTAAATATAAATCACAGTACACACGCAGTAGAGTGTGTAAATTAAAACAAAATCAATCTGTCAGTGCACATCAAATATTCGCCTACTTCGATAGTATTAGATACGAGGTAACGGTAATTGCGCGTGGAACAGTAAATCGCGAACAACAATCGAGATCAACACGGTTAATTGATTCCTTTTCACGCGAGCGATTGTTTATCGATTAGGATCACAAAAAAAAAAAAAGGGCCTCAAAACGTTATCCTTCCGCGATCTTTATTTCTTTACAATGCAACCTTCCGCACTTGTACTTTTTTATTTTTCAATCGTTGCTAATTTAATGGCCAGTCTAGAAATCGTTACATAACGCTAATAATAATTCTTGAGAGTAATTTGTCGAAGGCTCGGTGGCGCATCGGCTAAGCGTTTGGCCGCGGCGCTGGAGGTCGCGGGTTCGATTCTCGCACGGGGCTTTAATTTGTATGAACTACAACTAACTGTAAACTGCCGCCGCGACACAGGAGAATATCTTACAATTTTCCTTCTTGTTGTTATTTTTTTAATTACAAGTATTAACTAAAGCCAAGGCAACAATTAAAATCGATCACTCTTTGGTAATGTGTTTCCTTTGACGGAAAAGAACAGTGTTTTTTTTAAATATTAAATTTTTTTTTAATAAAAAAAAAAAGTTTTTCAATAAACTATAACTTTTTATAATACAAAATTACACTACTATATTTGGGAATAACATGGCAGCGAACATCTCATTCCCGGACATAATTATCATCCATGTATTCCATAAATTAACACAACCTTTTTTTTTAAACAGAATATTTTTTCTTTTACCTTCACTAGTTACTGACTTTATTGACTCTAGTAACTGACATTAACAATTGCTATCGGACGTTGCTAATTGCACTGTATTTTATTAGTGCCAGCATAATCGCAGAGGAACATATTCACCTTCACCTTCCCGTATACGACGTACCGCTTACCATTTCTAGTGTCATGGGTCCTGATATGACACTTAACAGTAAAATTTCAATAGTTATAAAGTAGTTTTTTATTTATTTTTTTATAATTATTATTACGGAACCAACAACACGGTATAATTATTATAACAAAAATCTTAGATAATACTTAATGCCAATAACAGGTCATACTTTATAAGCATAACGAAAAATTACATTACTATCACTTGTTACAGTGAATAAATGCATAAAAACCCAAAAACGACACGTAAACCGTTCTGAGATAAGAACGGATGGAAGATTTATTTTAGATTTTGTTTTGCTATATAAGATAAAACAACCATACCCTAAAACCAACATTTCGTTAACCTCAAATATGGGCTGTAACCCAGAATCTACGGCTCAGCGAACCCACTAACACTATCCGTTTTATTAAATCTTTTGACTTTCTTTATTATAAACCAAGCAGCAACTAAGGTTGCAATTTGTTGTTTGCTTTATAAAACTAAGCCCTTGGAGCTACATTAAAATAGATTTGATTTTCATATAAAAATCAAGAGTCATCTGATGGTAAGTGATCACTGCGGTCCAAAGACACCAAAATTCATCTACAACGAAGAAGCAAGATTTCGGCTGGTTGACACAGGCTGGACTAAGATGAAATTTCTCTTTACCCTCTTGATGATCGGTCCGATCTCTTACTAAAGAGCACCGTGTAGCGTTGCGATGATCTACGGTCGACATAAAGACAGAGAAGACAACTGTGTATGCGCCCTGCATCACTACGGGGCTATTTATGAGCCATAAGTTGCCATAAGAGCCGTGGTAGCCTTGTGGCCAGGGCGCTCACTTTAGTTTCATAGAGCGCGAATGATCTGGGTTCGATCGCCTCTAAAATTGTTAATAGCAATTTTAAGTGCAGTATTTACCACGTGCTCAGCTCGGTGAAGGTAAACATCGTAAGGAAACCTCCATTTCTGAGAAATAATAAAAATATTATTTCGAGAATATGTGAAGCCCGCCAACCCGGACTGGAGCAGCGTGGCGGGCCCTTCCTGGCTCCTAAACCCCCTCTAATACTCGTATTTGACAGACGTGAAGATCCGTGAAGATTTAACTCTTTTTAAAAAAACATTATCCTCCACTATAGGAATTTCTCCTGTATCGCGAAGTCAGTTTACATACATGAATTGCACATGGACAAACCACCCAGACCGGGAACTATTATTGGTAGTCCATACATACATACTATTCCCGTGCGGGATTCGAACCTGCTACCCGCAGCGCCGCAGCTAAACGCTCAGCCTCTACACCACTGAGCCAAGTGTTAATACGCAATATAGTTATTTGAATCACTGAGCTGTTTACAACTTAATAAGGTTACTATGATCTCTTACGAGAGAGCTATACAGATCTACTTAAAAAAAAAGGTACGCAAAACCATTACAAATAGCGCAAAGTAAATTTAACAAAAATTTGTCAAATTGACATTTCGGATGTATAATATTAACCTCACCTTAGCGGGTCAAATGATTTAACATTACAAAATAATCAACAATGAAGATTTGTTTTTAAGTTAAATCATTGTAATTAATAAAGATAAATTAGACATAAATTATTATTAAGTTACTGATAAAATAATTAAGTACCTGTTCATCCCTAAATGTATTGGTTTACCACAATTATAGTACATAGACGAATATACGGAAATATGAAAAACTGAAATCGGTAAAACATTTATAGATTAGCAAATTGAAAATAATCAAGCTGCATTATTACTTCCAACTTATTACTTAAACGCGTGATAACCTCATTATAACCTAGAAACCTCGTTTTTTTTCCCAACAAATATTACAGTTAATAGTGGCAAAATTGCAACAATCGATTTACAATCGATTCGCATAATCGCCCGTTTCCCGGCACACGCCCTTTTTTTCTTGGCGTGGTCGCGAGTGCAACGAACTGATAAGGCCGCTTGTAATTGATACAATTTAGGCTACTGCCAACACTTTACAACACAATTATCTCATGGCCTGTTGCAACAATAGAAAGTCTATTGTTTTTTTTATTATTATTATTGGTGTGGGCTGACAAGCGAGGTAGCAGTCGACCTGATGGTTAGGCTAGGTGCTACGGCCTATGTGTACACTTGCAAACAATTTCAATCGAATATGTTTACAGATGCGTTCACACTTACCATACCTGTGCACTATTTTTTTTTTATAGAAGAAGGGCGCAAACGAGCCTGCGTCTCACCTGATGGTAAGTAAACACCGACACCCACGAACATCCACACATGAGCTACATATGCGTTGCCGGCCTTTAAGGACTATGATGGATAACCGTGGTTGCATAGCCGATTGGCGACAGAAATCGTTTAGAGGGTGGCGACATGGCCAGGCGTCTCTTAGGCAAGGAACGAGTCTACAGACCTTTGTCATGACACGTCAAGGGTTACAGAGTTTCCATTTTTTAATAAGACTCCGTGGAAGCTGAACACATTGGACTTGAAAGCAATGGTGAATATATCCCTTCTTGTGTCACTAGTTCTGGAGCCTTATCCGCTATGATATATAAATATTTCACAAATATTCCGGGCGTGGTTATTCCTCGTTTCTCGAATTGTTTGGGGCACAGCGGATAAGGGCAGGACTATATGGCGTATAGCAATATAATTTCAATTGGTTTTAAGTTATGACAGGCGAAGGGTTGGTATGACTTTGAAAAACAATACTACCAACATTTTACCTCCAATAAAAGTTAAGGTTGTGTTTGCCCGTGCAAACATCGATCACAATTCAAAATGTTACAAATATAAATATAAGTAGCTAATGAACTTCCTCTATCTCAGAAACTGGACGGATTTATGATAAAATACTTATATCCTCAAAGATAAATATCATAATAAAAATGTATGTATAATAACTTACCGGAACTAGGTCTATCACTGTATCTGGTGCAGTATACCCAGGCTGGCCATAGATTAGCGTTCCCCGGCGAAGTTTGACTATTGGTATCTGTGCTTCCACATGTAGAGGGCGCGCCGCTCGAGGTTGACGACACCATAGAGCTGGCCGAGTCCGGCCTCTTCTGTGCCTCTAATGTCTTTGGTATTTCTTTCTCTTTCTGTATCTGTTCGCCGATTTGTGACACCGTTTGACGCAGCCCTCCAAGCGGCGGCAAACTGCCGAAGTCGCTCGGTTCCTTAGTCCTTAAGTAATCGAAACTGTACTTCTGACATTCGGTTTGTTTCGATAAATCGTAAGGTTTGTACAGAATACTATGATTCGGTCCGACGGGTTTTGGACCTTCAATTTTATTTGTTTTCCTCACTGCGTTCAAACCGAATTCCGGATGTAGAATGTTGCTAATAGAGAACGCTATTGGCGCCGGTGATTGCTGACGCCCTCGTTTGTCCAGTTCGAAACGTTCCTCCGGGTTTATGACCGGCTTGACGTCGGGCGTCTCCGGTCTGAAGTAGTTTTGGTATTCTATAGCATTTTGGTGTTGGCCGGGACTCGGCGGTGGGGAGTCTGGTTGGACTTTGATCATGGTCATACTAGAAGGGGTTCTTTCGTACCTTGTATCGATCGTAGTGCATGTGTACTGACTGGGTGGGCAATAGTTAACAGGATTTTCCGCATGCGGTGCTGGCACCCTCCCCGTCACCGGTCCAGGGCTGTTCGCCTGGTTCGGGCTGCAGCGGTCTTCGAACGCCATGTTCTGTCACTTCGAAAACAAAGGTGTTTATATCTACGTCGGCCAGAAACTCAATCTCGGTCAATATATCGGGGCGTCCCTTCTGCAAACACAACACAATGCTGCCAAGATCGATTATGCAGTTGGTACACGTTTAAAATTCATTGAAACATACGCATTAACGTACCCGGCGACGATTATGTGAATGTCAAACACGGTTGACACGGATTTTGAATATAACATTAATATTTATCAAGTAATACGTGGTCGTCGGCTTGATTTCTTAATTCAATCATTGTATCATAGGCGAATCGGTACGCACTGTCTTGTTCCGTTTCTCGGGAGGAGACGCGTGTCGGACAGCTGCGGCTGTCAAATTGAAACGTCAAATTGAGTTTGACACTGACGTTGGACTGCGCTCGCGGCGGCGGCGGCCGAGCGACTGCGCCCCGCACAGACCTCGGGGGACACGCCCCCGAACAAACAAGCTTTTTTCCCTTCCCCAGCCAGTTTGTAGGCGGCGACCGCTCGCGCTTTTCGTTTCTCAGCAACACCATCGGACATCTTTCATTGCGCTCTCCCGCGCGGGACCTTCGCAAGTTAGACAAGGACGGCGACACCGCAATCGATTTAACCCGATTGTGTATTTAGTGGGCCTGGTAGAGATTTGTAATTCAGTTGTAAATTGCTGCTATGGCTCTTTTGCGGGCTCGTAATGTATCAATAATACTGCGCGCAGCTTTTGAGCGGCCGCGGTACGGAATTCCAATTAAACTTTGACAGAATTATTATATTGATAGACAGGACGCCATCTTGATGAATTATTGAACGGACCCGTTCGGAAACTTGATTTTTTTTTTGGTTAAGATTGGTACTATAATGACGGTGTAATTAAGTTGTATATTACAGTCATTAAGTTGCTAAAGCTAGGTGTTTTATTGGGCAATTTTTGACGCGTTGCATAATTGTCGGCCTCTTGTCTTTACGCAGCCAAATTTAGTATAATGAGTGGCGAGCGTTAACATGTTATAAAACATATTTCATGTTACAAATTACCTAATTCCATAATGTACGGAATCCAAAGAAGACTTACTTTTAAAAGCTTATTTGTGAACAATTTCGTTAAATTGATTATTATTTTCTCATTTGTGATAAAACTTTGTCACGCGGATAAAGTCCCCGTATCTTTCTCGGGCAAAAATAACCTTTTCTTCACGTTTTAACGTATATCTATAACAAAATTTATCGAAAATGTTTTAGCCGTGAAAGTGTTGCAAACTGACGGAATTGCTTTCGCATTAATATCTTCCTAATATTAGATACCTACTTATTAAATTTTACTTTACAGAAATTCCGGGTTAAATATTACTTTGTGCATTTTAAACCATCGATAAGTCTTACGCCATGCTTAGAGTTTGAGTGCATTCATGAAAATATAATTCAAATAATGAATGAATGAATACTTTCATATTTTTAATACTTTCATTGTACAGTATGTTAAAAAAAAAGGATACGGAAAACATAAAAAAAAATATGGTATTCATTTAATTATCTTGCATATGGGTCGTACTTGTGGACAGATTCTGCTTTGGAGGCCGGTCTACCCGAATATGCAGTACGCTTGTCCTTTAGTTGGGTGGATCACTGTATTCTTGTGGCATCCTTTCAATGACCTATGGTACCATACCTCTCTGGTCATATAATTGACATATAAATCATATTCAAAAGAACTCAGTACTCAAAATACTCGTTAAAGTTTAATAATCCGTATGCTATGAATCATTAAGTCTACTCCAGTGCCTGTTGGCGGACTGAAGCTACGCATGGCATATAACAAAGGGTTCTTCTTCAATAACCTTTAAACAGCCCACTGTTGAACATAGGTCTATCCAATATGGAGTATTAGTCGATATCACCCACGCTTACCAGATACCTCGTTCATTAAAGCTTGTCCGCCCTCGGCTAAATAATTACGCTGTGATATATTTTAGAAATCTTTTATACTATAGGGTTATAGGGGTGAAGGGGGAATATACCATCGTTTTCTCAAATGCCAAATTCCAAATTACCTGCATGCCTTTCATACAGATCCACTGCTACTATATACAGATCCCAAATCTCACTGACTAGTCTAAACGTGACATAAAGAAAAACCGTGAAATGTATGTTAGTCATTGCTGGCGCTTTTTGAAGAGACCTATGTTCAGCGGTGGACTTATATAAGCTGATGAAGGAGCAGAAAATATTTAAGAAGGTTATTTCTCCACCTATAAGAAGCCACGAGATTTTTCTAGAACTTTCCTTTAGATTCAAATAGGACAGATTATCGTCCACCGTCAGACGTGCAGGCTTCCTCACACACGTTGGTAAATCACCATAACAACATCAGTGATCCCACACGATTCCATACTAAGAAATTAAAACGAGGTACCTGGCCCTGGGTTACCACGACTCTCCCTAATATAAATATTTGACTCGATTACGTTAAGAGATGGCATATCTTAGAACAAATGCGTAGAAAGCTGTAATTGTATTGTGATATATTAGTAAAAGCTGTAGTCCGCGGTCATGCTCGTGTGGAAGTAGACATTTCTAACCAGAAGCTCAAATATTAAAAGACATTCTTATTTCGAAAATGACGAGCTCCCCTTACAATTTTTCATCCCCCATAACCATTCAAGAGTGGCATTTCTAAAAATCATTTCCTAGTCGAAGCTCTCGTTGGAACTTCTATCCAAGCATGTCTTTTTCACAAGCTCGAGTTTTTCTTTTAAACTTTCAAGTCCGTCAGTCCATTTCTCTTTATAAGTACTACTTCATAGCTCATAACATAGGTAATCGTTTAAATGTTTTATTAATCTAAGCGCCATGCTTTAATTTATTCTGACTTAATGGAAGTATTGTAAAAAAAAACAACAGATAAGAACTGTCTGAACTGACAAATAAATACTGTCCGTATATTCATTTAACCTAACGTGTGTGAAGCTACTTTATTTTTATATGTTAATTTGGAATAAAAACAGTTATAAGTTCTGGATTACAAAATGAAAAAAAAAAGCAGAGAGTACTTAACGTGTAACCAACAACAATGTTCAAAAAATAAGATTGAAATTATTTTGTAAATAATAATCATTGTTGCGCTAGAAAACGCCAATAGCCAAATGGGTTAGGGTGCGGATTACGAAACATGACGTCGTAAGTTCGAGCCCGCCATTCCACTATTGACGTGAACCACTCCAGATACATGCTGTAAGCTTAGTTGAATGGTTAACAGGAATATTAGTAATGTTACTTAATAAATAGCATTGCAAGTGGTCTTTAAAAAAAAATTAAGAGAAAATTTCTGCTAACTGTAGCTGACGAGTTAAGTATTTCAAAAGCCATTTCATTAAATTGTCTGTGACAGCAGAAAGTATATTACAAATTTCTAGTAGACACCGGAAAGGTGCTCGCGCCCCAGTTTGAGTGATGGTGTAAATTAGTCGGGGTTAGCGCATCTCAAGTGGTATTACTCTTATGGGTACAACATAACATATCTCGTTGGTCAGAACAATCAAACCTAATTCACGATGTAGAGTAACAAGCGACCGTCTAGACTATGACTATGAAATTCTAGAAAAGTAACATTTGAAGTGGTTTTTTTTTTTATGTCAATGCATTTCTAATCTATTGACGTGTTTTTCGTAGCAGGGACTCCAAATTGGAATGGCGTATTCCAATTCTTAACGAATTAAGGTCATGAATAATAGTAGGAAAGTCGACGAGTGTTTAAAATCTTCACAGGAACGCCTGCCAAAAGCTTTGCCAATGATATTATCAATATGACAACCGAGGTGTAATTTTGAGTGTAGCATCTGACCTAGGTTTCGAATGTAGTTAACTTTCTGTTAGGGAATAATTAATCTCATGAATTCAATTTTTGTCTAGGATATCATATGGCACTTATATATATCATATCTATTAACGCCTTGTTCCCAACGGGGTTGGCAGAGATAATCTTCATCCACTTGCTACGGTCCTGACATACGTCTTTCGCTTCTCCCATTTTCATCAATCTTCGCATGCTTACTCGTTGGTTTAGAGTACTAAATCGAGTATTTAAATACTTTTAATGCAAACGAGGATTTAATTACTACAAATTTTTCATTCCACCTCACTTTTTTGATTCGATTCGTTTTCATATTCAAATATTATACCTAGAATGAAAACGAATCTAACAACACTTCATATGTTGAAATCCGTCAAGCCGTTAAGAGTACAGAGCGTGCCAAAGACAGATTCAAAAAACGTTCTCCTTCTGGGGCAGTCAAGTAAAAAAATAAATATGAATGAGTGCGAACACGTAACTAGTGAAGCCTTATCCTAATCCAAATCTTTAAATATTATAAAACAAAGTCTCAATCCGCGTTTGCTGTATACTCGCCTATAAATTATAAACAAAGTAGATTTCCACGCTGTTTTCACCGTCATTTAGAACATTTGATGAGAAAGGTTATATAAGGTTTATACTCGTATGTATAACACATACATTAAGTTTATTTATAAAAGATTCGCTTGTTACATCATAAATGTGAAAATTTTAATGTTTGAAATTTTGCCGTTCAACCGCACCCAAAGACCTAAATGGATCGAAATAAACTTTGCCAAAGTGGTGGATTACGTCATGGAATGACACTCCACGTGACATGAGACGATTTCTATTACTGTGACAGGTTAAGAATTAAGATCAAATACTTTTTACTTCGATCACTGGTTCCCTTGGTAATCGAGAAAAAAAAATGTCTATGGAAAAGTTTCAGGTAACGCGTACAAAGTCGCGGGCAGTTGCTTGCTAGGATTAAATGTTAACATATTCGCCATTCACATGTCGTCGTTTATTAACACGAGCGTGTTAAAGTACCGACAAAAAACATCTTGACACTTGCACTTATGGAAATTAGAGTTTTGTGTTAATCTGCCGTTGTTTTCTGGCTACGGACAGGTCATTCAATATTCATTTAAAATAATCGCTTACAACATTTATAGAATAAATAAATAAAACACCTTACCAACATATTTTCATAATAACAAAGTTCGCTTGGCTTAAATTTTATAGTACACGACTGGCCTGGGTTTGATAACCGGCGACAACATCAATAAAAAAGTTATTATCATCATAGTACATATATCAATCTTTTTTTTTTATTGGAAAGGCGGCAAACGAGCAAGCTGTTCACCTGATGGTAAGTGATTACCGTCGCCCGCATACATCTGCAACACCATAGGTACCGCAGGTGCGTTGCCGGCCTATAAGGAAATTTGGGTGATGGGAGAGAGGGAGAGGAGGGGGAGTGGGCCTCCGGTTACCTCACTCACCAAACGAAACGCAGAAGCACAAGATGCATTTACTTCACGTCGGTATACTGCGTGGCCGTAGTACAAACCCGGTCGAGCCGGCCCATTCGAGCAGCAGCTAAAGCCGCCGCTTGGCCCTACCACGCTTAAAATCATAGGTCTAAATGCCTCAGAAATAAATATATTCGACGACTTGATGTAAAGTAGCAGCCTCAAATGCTCAATGCTCATTGCTGGGCAAAGACCTAATTCTGAAATGTCTGAGGGGGATTTTGGAGCCGGAAAATGTCCGCCACGCAGCTCCAATTCAAATATCCTCGAAATAATTTTTTTTTATTATTTCACAGACATGCAACCTGCATCCTTACGATGTTTACCTTCACCGCCCAGCACGGGATACATTCAGCACTTATAATTGCTATTAACTATTTAAGTGATGCCGGCACCGAGCATCGAACCGGAAATCGATAGCGCTCTGCAAAACTAAGGCGAGCGTCTTGACTACTAGGGTACCGCGGTTCTAAGACTTTGATGTGTGAACCACTAAATCGCACTAGAGCATGTTGGTCCCCCAAAGTTACTATGTATATTTTAAGTACATTACAGAGAATGCTCTATTTATTATATTGTTACATATATATAATGTACTCATTCTCTATATAGATAATACCACAATTCTATTATGTCTATCATAATAATGTACAGAAAAAACAAACTTTTCAAAATATAAAAAATACTGTATTGTAATTAAAATTGTCGCACTAAATTGTTTTTAAGAAGACAAACAACCAAATATAAACTTATCGGAACGACTGCAAAATAAAAACAGTTAATATTCCTTTACAGCAACAAAATTGCTCTATATCGAGAGCTATTATAATAGAGGATCTAACCTAAAGACAATAATCCAAACAAACATATAACACTGGCTGAGCGAATAGGCGCCACAGCCTAGACAATTGACAATGAGAAACAACAGAAAAAACGCCAACATGGCGTCGCTAACGAGCCGACGCCCGCTGTCACTCCACTTCTTTAGGGTTACCATTCGTGAGTAGTATCAATACCCCTATAAAAAAAATATAAAGAGCATAAGAGTCATACGAGGCACCTCATTAAATTAATCACAACTACAACTTATATATATCCTTGCCATTCGAATAACTTGCTAATTCTTTGCTTTATAAAATAAAGTAACTCTTAACGATAGTTTTGTCCGATCTTTTCCGCGATAAAACGACGAATTTCATCTTTTGCCGTAGATATTGGACAAAACGCTTAGACTAAGTATGGATTGAATTCCGTACTGAAAAGTGGGTACGGATGTAAACGCTTTGGAATAAACCTTAACTTCACTAAGTTACAAACTACGCGGTTGTTACGCCACATTTCATTGTCATGACATATGTTCATAGTTATACCAAGCTTAGTTATATATACGTTATGAAATCGATATCCCTTCATATCTATCTTAATATACCAATATTGCAGCTATCATCAAATTCTAACATTTTAATTAGATTATCAGGGCAATAAGTTACTAAAAATTGGTAGCCCTATTCCCGCCTAAATAGCTGTCAAATGTCAATCTCCGCGCCGGGCAAGCGCCATTGTTGTAGTTGTCGACGTGCCACGTTGCTGTTTGATTAGTTTTCACGATTGTTTATTGAAAGTTAATCTCTCTGTGTTTATTTGTTTAACACTATCGAACTTAACGTAATGGAGAATTAATAGGTTCTAAGGCAAATAGCAATAACAAACTGTTTTTCAATATTTATTTTGTCAAATTAATGTTTAATTCACTTTTTCTTTTCATCAGGTAGACTGTAAGATCCTTTGTCACATTAGTATCACAAAAATATGTAATGTACTTATTAATTATAATAATATTTAATCCAATTGGCATCATAAAAGTTTACTAAGTTCTTGGTTTTCAAGCCAAACTGCCACTCCATCATTTAAACATGGCGATTACCGGTAATCCTAACAATATTTTGTAAACCATGCTGAAGCAGGATCATCATAAGCCACTCTAAGGAAACGACAGCCAAATACTCCATGCATTTGCCAAGGGTTGCCCATGCTCACCACGCTGGGCAAGCCAGATCGGTTATCGGAGAACCGGTACCTACGCCAGTACCAGTGGCGCCGCTACCTATTACTAATCTGTGGGATTTGTACAGGTGAGGTTGACATTTGGAGAAAAAGGTGGTAAAAATTTTATGGGTAGTAAGTGTTATTTTCACTTCAAAAATTTGTGTTAAATTAACAGTTAATTTAATACATAGCAAGGCTTCATTACTCTGTAGTCTATTAAATGTGTCTGTTTCACTTACTGAATATATACTTGGCAGAGTAAAAGCCTATACATTATTCATTTATTACTCGCCCATTTAAAACTCCTCCTGGCCGATCGGCTACAGCACAGAATATTTGTATAGTATTAAATTATAGCGCCACGCAAACACATAAAGATTCACTCGTTTTAACTTTCCGTACCAGATGTAACGCTAATGCAACAAGCTCGGAGGAAGGGTTGCAATACAAGAGATACGGCACGCAACACATTACATCCACAGACCCGAAAACTAATAATTTGTGTCTTTCACAAACACTGGCTCCGACTCCGAACCCAGAACCCATAACATACCAGTCAGGTACAAATAAAGCCATGAAGTCGTCTACACGTTCTCTAGGTATTAATGTACTTTTAATAAATAAGAAATTAAAAATAAACCACGGTCTTCTTTCAGTATCTGATTGTTATATTTATTCTATTTTAAACTTGACTGTCTAGGTACCATCGTACCGGATTTAGGATAGGTCTCCAGTTCAATTCACGGTTTCGGTTCCACTCCAGTTGTCCGGCAGCCGGACACGTGAGCGGAGCGGAAGAGCTATTTCTGGTGCACCGTGTGTGGTCTATATGTTGCCACAACACACTTTATGAGCCAACGCTTTAATGTTAAGGTGCAGTTACCCCACTATTAATGTTTAATGTTTCATTGTCTAAACACATTTTAAATAAAAAAAAAGGGCCAACGGTAATCATGAACGAAACCGAAGTTACTGAAAAATATATCACACATACAAAAAACACAAGGCACTCTTACTTTTTCAGACTTTGAATACGTTGTAAGCATTCGAAGTAAATCAAAGTTAGTTGCCTTTAATTAGAAAACGTAAATAATGTTAGCAATAAAATAAGCGAGAGGTTCCATTTAATTTAATGAGTACTCTTTTACGAATGTTTCTCTATGACAAGTTTTATTTATTTCATTCTTTTAATTATTTAAGGTAATAACTATTCTCGTGAGCTGAAAACATTCCGAAAAAAGAGTTTCTTTATTCCAATATTATAATTGCCGTACCAAGTACCAAGGCTCACTATAATTCTCAATAGATGGCGTTACGATACTGTTCCGTTTGTAGTTATAATTGCAATATGTATTTTTAACACGAACTTTTGAAAATGAAATATTAAAAAATATGATCATTGCGCTTGTACGTAAAGACGTAAAATAAAACTAAAGGCGGTTTCAATAACAATTTTATAATGTAGAAAATATTATTAGTTAGCAATTTCTGGCTCCAGGACGTCACATTTATGTTATCGTTTGTTTATACAGGCTATAAAATAAATTAACTTTTTTTTTATACTACCACTGCTACATCCGAACATAGGACTCTGCAAGAAAGCCGACATATTTCTTGTAAGGTGAGTATGGGCAATCACCATGCTGGGCCTCCAGTGCAACCTAATCATTACTCTGTGGGGTTCGAGTTCGGAAAATACTAATGGATATTCCGCCATCATTCGTGCAGGTGAGGTCTGCATTCGGGGAAAGAGACAATATACCTTGTAACTTGAAAGAGGGAACCATTACATAGCTGCTATATAAATTAGACAAAAACAAATGTCTTGTTAGAATAAAAATGGACATAAATATTTATTCGAGATTTTATCTTTTCATAATTCATGACGCCGCAAATTACTAAGTTTGTTTTTTATGGTAAAGTGGGTGGGTATGTGATTACCGCCACCCACGGACATCTGCAACACCATAGAAGAAGCATTTGGGCGATGACAGGGATGATAAGGAGGGGAGTTGGGAAGAGGGGAGTGGGGAAAGGTTCCGCTTGGCTCTACCACGTACAAAGTTGAGGTATATAAGTAAATTTAACTTCAAAGACTTTACAAAACACAATGTTATATAGAAAATACACTATCATTTATTTGCATCATATCTTCACGTCGCCGTTTGATATGGGCGTAAGAACCTTTTTCATCTCGCGTGTGCCGCAAGGGGCGGGCGACTAAGGGAAACGTCTTAAAGTTTTCATGTAAATATCAGTATCGCGGTCGCTCGCCAAACAGCCCGTTTAGCGTGATGTGAGGATGGACAGACTTATCAAATAATCAATGCCGGCATTTGTTGGCATGGCATCTAAGAATAGAGAGGCCAATGTTCAGCACTGGGCTTTGATGAATAAAGAAGCGTAACAATACTGACAATGAAAAGCCCCGGCCCCCGATCGTCTGGTAGGCGTATGTTCATGATCGCCTGGTAGGCGTAGGAGGGTGTTCATAGCTGCGTTCGCTGTTTCATTACGAACTTTGTGGATTGTCGCATTGCCATGTTAAATCATATCAAATCAAATATAATTAACTTAACTTAGTAATAGGCAATAATAAGTACGGAACGCTCCTCCTTATTAAAAAAAAAAACTAGAATTTTAAAGAGCTTTGATGATGATTTTCTGTATGTTAACTGCGCTGGATATGACAGTACTAAATAAAGTTAAAGAAGCCTCCAGAAGTGACGAATACTTCTTTGTCTTGGCATACCCTTTGTGACGCTTACGCGATAACGCTTAAAGGAAGGGCCAGGTGTCAAAAGATGTGCAACTCAATTCAATCAGATCCTGGGATTCGAACCCAGGATAGCATTCTTAACCTAACAATTATGCCACGCCGTAATCGAAGAGCTTCAGTAGTTACATGGTAAATTATAATATAATGTAAAAAGTGCGGGTTGGCGGGCTTCACATATCCTCGTCTTCACATATCAATAATAATAATTATTTCTCAGACATGCAGGTTTCCTCACGATGTTTTCCTTCACCGTTGATAATGTAACAACTCTTAATTGTCCTATTGCTGACGAGCGGATGGCGCAGTGCGTAATGCTCAGCAGACAGTGCAAAAACACAAATTTATGATTTACTTGTCAACTTGTGTTATATCATATCTCTGACGCTGCGTCTGACGCTTCCTGCGATTTTATTGTATAAACGTTACATCGGCGCGTACATCTACAGCACTATAATATCTCCTGCGCAGTTGACTAACGCCGTTTCTATACGCAAGTTGTCGCCTTCTTATATGCGCCGTCCTAATCGTCACACGCCAGCGGGTATCCATGTGTTGGTTAGATTTGCCCAAAAGACAATTGTAATGCTGCGTAACGTATCCAGACCAATCACCTAAGAAAAAGGTACGGCTGTTTCTGTTTCATTTATAGACTTTCTTGTATATAGCTTACTTATGTATGGTAAATTATTTTAAAAAAAAAAACAAACACGTCGACCATACAGACAAACGAACAATTATCGTCATACTCCATTTTATAATCGCATGCATCAAAAATATAAAATAACAAACGCCACTCAATTAACCAACGCCTAATTGGTAAACGTCCGGAGCATACCGAGGTTATAAAATAAATGGCGGTAAATTGGTCGAAAAATTACACATCTCCATCTGATTGGATAATTTCGCAGTGGTCCTAAACGGTGCAGTCGCCTTAAGTGCCCTCTGCGCATGCGCACGCTGTATTTATAAACAAATTTTACACCGTACCACTTGCTCTATTCAATTGGAATACTATTTTATAAGTTATTATATGACGAAACCTTGTCTGTTATAAGGGAATATAGTCCATAATATAGATGTATTTTTGTCATTATGTCGGAGGGTTTTTTTACGACGGATGACGGCAAATGCCAAACACAGCGAGGGTACCGACACTGCGTTCAACTATATGATAGGCCCACGTCCAGCTGTGGACGCTCATAAATACAGGGAGAAAAAGAATTTTTCTCCCTCTTCTTGATAAAGCGACGCCGACCAGTAAGGCTGCTACAGGCTTTTCTCGCAAAAAAAAAAAGTGCCGGCAGTGGGTAATTTTTTTTTTGTAGAAAAAGGGGCAAACGAGCATCTGACGCCCACGAACATCCGCAACACCAGAGGAGCTACAGATGCGCTGCCGGCCTTTTATTCAATATTGTCCTTAAAAGCATTGTCCTTTAGCCAGGACGTCAAGCGACTTGACGGTATGACTTTGGTCCCTTGGGAGAGAGACAAAGACCTTGTGTGTGGAAAGCTACTTGCGTAGAAACATTGGCTGCCTCTCAGGTCGGGGCATCGGAGTCGGCGGCACTGGGTAAGTGTCGTATATATGAGCCTGCAAGGGAGTTTAGGCCTCGCGCAAACATTGACCCAGTTGAAAATCGAAGTTGTCCTGCAGTGAACTAGTGACATGTTGAAATGCTGATGATGATGTTGATGAAGGGAGTAGTCGTGGGTTGCCCGCGCGATGCAAGTCCTAAGGCAATTATACCAGTGAAAGGAGAATCTGTTAGTGGTAATAGTAGTTACTAATTAGACGTTCTTCTCTCGCTCAATGATACCATGAGGAAGAGGGCATTACGATAATAATAATTATAATATAATCAATGAAATGAAAATGAAAGTGAAATGAAATGAAAATGAAAATGAAATGAAATGAAATGAAAATACACTTTATTGTACACCAATAGCAAAAACAAGGAAAAAATAAATAAATAAAAAGAATGATTAGTTCTGTTCGCTTGGTTCTTTTATCTTATAATCCTATGCCCTTGTGTTGTGCAAGTTGATAGATCTCATCTAATATGTTCTATAATTTAACATGTACATGGATAGATCTTGCCTCACACATGTCATCGTAGCATCGTAAAAGTAGCAGCCTGCAAGTGCCCACAGCTGGGCGAAGGCCTCTTTCTCAAATACGAGTAACACAGAGGGTTTTAGGAGCTGGGAAGGGCCCGCCACGCTGCTCCTCAATCGTGAATGTTTTTCATGTGATATCCGGATACCACACTCTCCGAACGAAACGTAAAAGTATAAGATGCCTCTACTTCGCGCCGTGGTAACAAAGCGGTCAGTTTTAAATCAGGCTGAAAATAATATATGAAATTGCGCCAAATGGATGGTAGTTTCTTACACAATAAACGCATTCCGAATTTGAAATAAAAAAAAATAAAAAAGAGCTTTTTATATTGTGATAGTATTTATGGCTAGACTAGTTTTATACGTAAAAATATTTAAATTGTACTGTGGGGTAAAAGGACTGCAAGAGTATCGACGAAAGGCTATGAATAATAAAGTGAAGAACCGAGGACGGAAACAAATAGTTACAAATGTAGGGTGGACATCATCGAAGGCAGGTATTATGGAAACATTAGAAAATCATTAAAGGGTGAACTTATTGGTAAATATCACTTAATGTTCGCTTGTTGTTCCTTTTTTATTTTCCCTAAAATCGTTCAAAAATATGTAGACAGTTTAATTTGAGGAAGGAAGGTTCTCGTTGGCAGTACAGGCGACCTGCACGAAGCTGCAGGAAGTCGATGGATGCAGATGGTTCAGAACCGAGCTTCGTTATAATCTACGTCAATAATTTTTATTCTGCAATTGAAATGTTGATATGTTTTGTTTTTGTTGAATTGAAATGTTGTGGCAATTGAAATGTTTCGTCTGCTATACAGCAGAATCTAAAAACTTTTGATTGTTTTAACCCCGCAATGCTTATGGCAATCGTAACAACAATCGGTTTCAATGGTAAAGTAACGTCAGACTCGACGGTTCGACAGATTGTGTCGTAGAGAGTGTTTAGAATATGAGGTAGAATAGACCCGGTCGGATTCAAGCAGAGCGAGGAATATTGTTGCTCCGTTTTAAGTCTTCAGACGAGTATTTTTTGACAACACTCTGATCGGAGCATTGTAGTAATGAAGCCAGCAAACGGGTTGGTACCACGGCTTCAGACGGCACACGGTTTCGTTCGGTGAGTGAGGCAGCCGGAGGCCCACTGCCCCTCCCTATCCCCCGCCTCGTCCCTCCCTCCCATCTCCCAAATACCCTTAAAGGTCGGCATCGCATCTGCAGCTGGGCGACGGTAATCACTTACCATCAGGTGAACCGCTTGATCGTTTACTGCCGTACCCATAAAAAAAAACTCCCCACCTAACCCGCGGGCCTCCTGCTCGCGAAGCTGTCAATGCCACAGGGTCAATCGTAGGGATATTGTCGGTCCAACATCTTATATATCGATCCAACATCTTATATATCGATCCCACGTCATAACCATCCATCGCTTTCGGTGATTAGTAGGGGTTAGCACCACTTTCCCCCACGTAAAACTAAAAAAAAAACAACTGCTGATATTATTCGGAAGTTGTCACGGTGGTCTGAATCGTTCAGCGGGACATCATCATCTTGACTACACGTCTGTACTACATACTTCTGCTCAAGCGGCAACACATCTGTAACCTTCTTCGATTGAAGATGTTCACGATTGTCCGTGAGCTACAGTAGCAACTTGCCATCAGGTGGAGTGTTGGCTCGTTTGTCACCCAAATGTAACAGATAGGTCTATGACTAACAATAGACCTGTATAGCCTGTTGAAGTGAAAATCTTAAAATGCTGTTTCCTTAGTAGCTCGTAGGTCAGAACGCTCGTTTTAATTCATCATTTCAGCCTATCAGAAGTCCACTGCTCAACATAGGCCTCCCCCAAAGATCGCCACGAAGCTCGGTCCTGAGCCACCTGCATCCATCGACTTCCCGCAACACTGCGCAGGTCGTCACTCCATCTTGTGGGGGGTCGACCTACACTGCGTTTGCCTGTACGTGGCTGCCACTCGAGAGCCTTTTTTCGCCAGCGGTTGTCAGTTCTACGAGCTATGTGGCCGGCCCATTGCCACTTCAGCTTGCTGATCTTTACGGCTATGTCGGTTACCTTAGTTCTGCTGCGGATATCATCGTTGCAGACTCTATCACGCAGAGAAACACCGAGCATAGCCCTTTCCATAGCGCGCTGAGCAACTTTGAGCTTCCACATACGGCCTGCGGTGAAGGACCAAGTCTCGGATCCGTATGTCATCGTTTTAATTACTGCGATTAATTTAAATAACCTTATTTTTTCATTCCTAGATTCGGTCGACTTATAAAAATGATATTTGTAGATAGTTTTATTTAATATTGTTAATTTACAATTAGTAGGTGGTACAATTTTATTGATGTGCAGTATTTTAGATTGTAGAATTATCATTGTTGCGAAGAAGGAAAAATTTGGTACTTAAAAAACGTTTCTGTCACATATTTTCATAAGTCTAGGTATTGAAAAGATTCAGATAGGACATTTTTGTTTAATGTCCTTAATATTATGAAAATTATTTAAATTTTGTTCGAAACAAAAGCTACAAATTCATAACTGACATTGACATCTATGTTATATTCGTAATTCGCATCTACATTAACATAATGTTTATTTATATAAATTGGGTATTGCAAAATCAAACAAGCATCATTTGGTGTCAAAGCTTCAATTCATTATGACTATATTAGAATGACATTAGATCGTATTATCTAATTATAATGTATCAATTCAATGACTTATGCCTGACATGTTGTGTTGATTAAATAATTAAATTCACACCAATGAATTACATTAAAATTTACATTTAATTTCAGTGTCCTAATTCATTTAATGCGTGTCCTTCTTTCTCTCCAAGAAATCACCAGAAACGCGGCATCTATGTTTCGGAGGGGGTGTCCCCCGTCTAGGTTGATCGGACTAGACGCTGCTCCCCATTACAAATCTGTGAACTTTGTGAAATTTTCTGTCATTCGTAGGTGTGCGCTAGTTAACATTCACACCATGCAGTTGACGTAGACATTAAAGAGAAAAATATGGTATGTTGCTACACCCCAATTGTGGTAATATTTTATGGTAGAGGGCACAAAAGAGCAAGCTGATAACCTGATCGCAACCACAGAGGAGCTGCAGGTGCGTTATCGGCTAAGGATATTTGGGGCATGGGAGAAAGGATGAGGGAGGGATTGGGAGGAAAAGAGGGACTCCGGTTACCTAACTCACCGAACGACACGCAGATGCCTCTAACGAGGTAGTGGTACTAGATCCATCGAGCTTGCCCATTCAAGCACCAACAAAAGCCAACGCTTGTCTCTACTACGTTTAAACTATAATACTTTATCTGCCATATTTCCATTGCCTTGTTGATTATTAAGGATGAGGATAATTAAAAAGCATACAATTTGGTGGTAACGTAGGAGAAATAACTACCGTTACTATCTCACACCCGTGCCGGTCGTGTAATTGAACTAAACAAAACAATAAATGCTATAAATATTTTAATATAGCATTACAGCATATAAAAAAAAGGTAAAGCATCAGCCTGTAAGTGCCCACGGCGGGGCAAAGGCCTCATTTTCAAATACGAGTATCAAAGAGGGTTTAGGAGCCGGGAAGGGCCCGCCACGCTGCTCCAGTGCGGGTTGGCGGGCTTAACATATCCTCGAAATTATTTCGCAGACATGCAGATTTCCTCAGGATGTTTACCTTCACCGCTGAGCACGTGGTAAATGCAGCACATAAAATTGCTATTAACAATAAGCAATAGAGCCGTGGTAGCCTAGTGGTCAGGGCGCTCACTTTAGTTTCCTGCAACACTAAAATTGTCACAGGATATAACCTCTGAATATATATAAAATACCTAGTTCGGCCTAATATCTGTTACACATTAAAATGTACATATCTTTTACAGAGACAATATAGTAATAATAAAACTTATACATAATTATCGACGCCTTTAAAATCAAATCAATTTAATTTAAACTTTGCACCTTTAGCTTTAATAGTTAAGTCACAAAAATGTACAAAACACCACACGTTATAGCTTACTTAAATATCCTACGCACCCTTTAAAAACAACAACTTTTCGAAGCAAAATTTTCATAATTTCGAGGTTAGCTTTAGTTCTTCATTTCTTTACACACCGCGCCAAATGATGTAATAAGAGCGGGAACGCATCCAGCGTTTAGATATCGTTCCAATCGACTTAAAATTAAATTAAAACTGTTAACTACTTTTGATAGAAGAAATATTCTAATTTTAGATAAAATTGGAAAAAAAAAATTGTTTTTTTTAATTACATTAAAGCGAAGGTGCTGATGATTATTTATATGTAAAAGTAGCAGCCTGAAAGTGCCCAAAAGTACCTGCTGGCCAAGGGCTTCCTTCTCAAATATTTGAAATGGTTTTGAAGGCGGGAAGGGTCCGCCACGCTGCTCTATCAGTATGTCTGAGGTTTCCTCACGATGTTTTCCTTCACCGCCCCTCACATGGTAAATACAGCACTTCTTACGCAGCTTAAGATGCCTCTACTTCACGCCGGTATTCTGCGAGGTAGTGGTACACAAACCGGTCGAGGCGGCCCATTCGAGCAGCAGCAAAAGCCGCTGCTTGGCTCCACCACGTTTACAATTATCGCCATTGTGGCCGATAACCATTCGTTAAGGGCGTCCCAGACCCATTCGCCAATAGTCTCATTAGCATATAATATCATGGTCACTCCATTCATTATTTAGCGAACCTCTTTATATACGTACAACGCAATTACATGATTACAAGCCTCGCAATATTCGATTATAGGCAGGTAATGTAAACTGCTGTTTGATAATAAGTCCTAAGAACTTTAACTATCACCTACACATCGTAGGTGTAATTATTATTGGAAGCGACTGCTTGTGTTGCTGCATCTGAATATAATAAGTTACATATATTGACGACCAACGGCACAGCGATCGGCGCACCCGCCTGCGATGTCATGTGCTGCGGGTTACAATCCCCTCCGATGCCAATGCGCCATTATTTACTGAGTCAATATTGTATACTGTATTATTATTGTTACGACAGAATGATGGCGGAATATCAATCCGTACAAGCCGAATTCAAATACCACAACAGACTGATGCTGGGGAGCAGCGTCACTGACGCGAGAGTGCCGGCGCTGCGCTCACCGACCCGCTCGCCCCGCGTAGTAAACTCCCAAGAAATGTTTGCCTGTTTTTACTGGCGCTTTCTGGACTGGAGTGGACTAAAATAGACTAATCTAATGGTGTAGTAGAACCAAAGTGTCATAGTTACATAGTAAAAATGTTAGTTATTGTAATTATATTATTAGGTTTTTACCGGTACGTTTTTAAATGTTCACACTGCTTTCTCAAATTATTGCCAAAACCATTTTCCTTTTTATGTAAAACCTCTTTATAAAATTAAAAATAACTCTTAAAATAAATTACCTAATAAATGAATTGAATTTAAACTGTTTATCTATATATTCATCTCATTTTGGATATTCTTGCTTTTACAATTATGAGGTATATTATATTTAATATATACATTACATTTTAATTTAATTAATAAACTAAAAATAACTCTTAAAAGAAATTAGGGAATAAAAGAAAAAAGATTGAATTTAAACATTTACTCTTTTATCTTTTGCTTTTATACGGCATAATATTCAATAAATACATAACATAAACTAAAAAGAAAATAAGGAATAAATGAGAAAAATATTGAATTTAAAAATGTTTCCTTCTATTTCTTGCTTTTATAATTATTTTATTTAATGAAATAAGGTGTAATATTCAATATATACAATTTATGTTTATCTAGAAAGTTTTTTTTTAGACTGCATCTTCGAAGGAAACGATTTTATTATAGTGTAATGCGTTACGCGCTCTTTCCTTTATTACTACAAATTGCGCTGGTTGCGTGTCTCATTACTCTATGGCCGAATGTGGTACGAGCAATTTCTTCACATTTGAAATTGAGTCATAAAAGTATACGGTAATAAGTTCAATATTAATCGTATTGTTAAGTGACATATCACATCGATCATAGTGGCGTTTTGTGCCGTGAATAGACAGTTTTGCGTGCTGCATAAGTAAATGTTAAAATATACAAGCGGTTTGTAGATCCTTTGAAATGGTTAGTGGTTTTCCCTAACGCCGGCTTCTTTTGTCCTGTATAATTTTCAGTGTAATTTAGGTAAATATAAGTTTATTTCGGAATCATTTGTAACAATAAAACACAACTCATATAATAAGCGATATATAAAATATCGTCGGCGCTGTGAAAGGCCATTTGTAATTTCCTGATACATAAATGGTATACGAGTATGATAGGAATCTTTTTCTACGACACAAACAAAGTCAACTTTGTGGAAACTGGTCGTTATAAACCATAGACATGAATCTCAAAATCATTAAATTGCTTAGTAGCTTAGTGATTAACGTAGGTACTGCTGAATAATGAGTCCTAGTTTCCAATCACAGACGCAGCGAATATTTATACAAAACAAAAATTAATGGTTTTCTGGTTGCATTGTCTGGTTGTATAGCATCCCGTGTCACTGGGACTACAACGTACCCCTCCTCTGATCTTACAGTAAAAACGAATGAGTGCATTTATGTTTGTGCGTTTAGGATTATGAAGCAGCATCAAGTATTCTGCACAGTTGACAACCGGTCGTCAAAATCAGTCTGGTTGTCATCGTCCTAAAAAATTAAGTTGTAAGAGTGTTGTCACCTCACAGAACTAAAATGTTCCAGCCTGATCCGTACTCAACACTGAGCACACCACGTGGTATCTATGTATTCCTGGTCAAGATGATCCAAAAACATCGTTAGCTATTTAATATTGTTTATAATACGAAAGATCCCACTGTTGAAACGTTACTCGTGTTTATAACGCTATGAAATATTAGCAAGATTTTATTTGAAATGAAACTATTATTTACGGATTTTATCGCGTTAAATATTTGTTTTTATGTTACGGACGTTTCGAGTGCTTTACAGCACCCATGTCATAGTCAACTTGAGCTACCTTCTGCTATTAATTTCTTGGTCCGATCTACGCAGAATGTGTTTACAGTTTCTTGAGATAAAATCCATAAATAATAGTTTCATTTCAAATGTGTAGTATTCGCGTATATCCAAGAAATCATTAAGATGTTATTTATTAATCAATAAACTGTACAAGTTCTTTTCGGCGCACGTTTTGTTTCAGATTTCGTGATTCACTAAACAATTGTTTCATCATCATCATCATCATTTCAGCCTATCAGAAGTCCACTGCTGAACATAGGCCTCCCCCAAAGATTGCCACGAAGCTCGGTCCTGAGCCACCTGCATCCATCGACTTCCCGCAACACTGCGCAGGTCGTCACTCCAATTGTTTACTCGAGTACATTTATTCAATTCGCCCGGTCCAGAGTCTATGGCGATACAGTTATTTATCGTCCCGTATAATTCGGCACAAAACCCGCCGGGGCCTAAATACACACCTACGAAATAGATTAAGAAAAATGTTCAGCAGATTATGAAATATGACGCCGTCACTTAGGGGCGAGGTTACGGTCGCCATGCTGTAAATGTTTAGGAATTGAATTTTACGACTAAATATTATTGACGTTGACAGCTGTCAATTTTTTTTTTTTATTTTATAAAAGACAATATACCGACTTTCTTGATAAATATGCGTACACCTAGAAGGATAACGAACGGATAATAGTGATGGCTGGCTGGATGGCTGCATCGGACTTCATGCTTGCGAGGAGGTGTGCTGCTTGTGGAGGTTGGTCTGGCACGACAGTTTTGCAGTGCTTTCATTTCGTGGATCACTTTAGTTGTCTGTGGGATCATTCCCACGTGACATTGTATGCATTACAATTTTTTTTTAAAAAATCAAAGGTGAAGATTCCTACGAATTACTTTCGCATCTTTACACATCTGAGCTGCAAAAAAATAATTATTTTAAGTGTCAACATTTGACAAACTATCGAAATTATCTTTGTGACGTAGAAGAATTCTCCTTCATTCATTCATTCGTGGATAGGAGAATAATATGAAAAGTTAAATGAACAAATGGCAATAATGTCGTAACTATGACAGCAAACTGAACACTGAAATAGAATTTAATCATAATAATGAAAATAATAATTAATGACAATAAGTTACAATAATAGATTAGTTAATTCTCTAACACCTTTGAAAGTACACTAAGTACTTGGCAACTCACACGGCTTCCAGCGATGTCTAAATGATCATAACAAAAAAGACCCTCTGACCGCCCCAGTATTGGGTGTCAAATGTGTATAAAGTGCATTTCATAACGATTTCTTTTATTTACTACACATACGAATACTACACATTTGAAAGTAAACCCAAGCATTAAATTATAATTGACAGATCACATATCCTCGCAAGAAAACAGCGATTTGTGCCAAGGATCTAACACGTGGCAAACAAAATAAAGAAGAATGCTAATTAATAAAATTAAATCTAAGAACATCCCAGACCTCAAGATACCTTGAGCTCATTCGGAGTCGACGGGACAAGAAATATATAATCATAATGCTGACGTTAGCCGGGTTGACTATGACATCAGGACGTCGAACACCTCAGTGCCCCTGTGACGTAGGGATTGTAAAAGTAAATTAAATACGATAAAATCTGTAAATAATTCATTTAATATTTACATATATTTCTAAAATGGCCAGACCGAAAATATGCAGATCGCTAACAGGCCATAGCGTCTAAAGTACGACTAATTTGAGTCTGATATCGCCAATCGGTCTGCCAAGTGTTCCAGTTACGGTGAAACCTCCATTGGCAGAAGCTTATGTCCAGAAGTGGACTAATTACAGGCTGCTAAAGAGGAAAAAGTAATTAAAGACATCATTTGTCAAAAAAAAAAAACTGATAAATTATGAATACGAAAGTTTTTCTGTAATTAATATTATTAATTGTAATTATCCTGATAGCGAATGTAAGTTACCCGGTCGAAGTAATCAAATCCAAATATGTCCAGAACAGAATATTACGCGAAATTTCACATTTATTGGGGCTATCTGCAAATATCCAAAGATGATGGGCGCCCTACCAGCGGTGGGAGAGGCCAGGTGCGCTCACAATAGGACCCTAATGTAACGCCTCCTGCCTACAGAGCACCCTTGGCTATATTGTGCGCCCGGCTTTATAATGCCCCACATTTATTTACCTACAGTGGGTAGATGAAGGTGTGGTAAATGCATCCAGAGATAATCGCCTAACACCCTGTATACATGAATCGTGGTTTCGCTAGCTTAGAATTTTTCTATGGAGCATTGGCATAGCAGATTCTCGTTCTCTGCTGTGTGTGAATGTTCCCAAATATCTACTTTTTTTTTCTATGCGAAACCCTACCTAGCCCCATAGGCCATGGCGCCGGACGCTCTTTCTTTAAACACATATTAGACTAATGCTGCTTAAGTTTTGTTCTATACTTAATGTGTAGTACTGGTAATGGAGGTGGTAGCCCTGTGATCAGGGCGCGCACTTCTATTTAATAGAGTGACCTGGGCTCGTTCCCCGGTGCCGGCACCGCTAAAATTGTTTATAGCAATTTTAAGTGCTGTATTTACCAAGTGCTCAGCGGTGGAGTGGAAACCAGCGTGAAAAACTCTGCCTAATCTGTGAAATAATAAAAAACATTATTTTGACGACATGTGAAGTCCGTCAACTCGCACTGGAGCAGCGTGGCGGGCCCTTTCCGGCTCCAAAACCCTTTCAAATGTTTGAGAAGGAGACCGTTGCGCAGCTGTGGGCACTTACAGGCAGCTACTTTACTTTACTTTTACTAGTACCAAGTGGCAAAACTACCTTTCCCTGGGAAGGTCCCAGGACATTCCTCGCCAAGAAATCACCGTCTCACCTTATTCTGCCTCTGACAGTACTACCGCTGTTCTTTCGGGTTAGAAGAGTGAAGAGTGCCAGTATAATTACGCCTGTGTGGTTGTCTTTTTGTTATTGGATTGGGGTGAAAAACGATCTAACAGTTCACCTGATGGTAAGTGGCTACAGGAGACCTGCAAACAACTTCACAAGAATTCAATATGCCATCATTGCGTTAAAATCATACCGCTTAATTTTTTAAGCGTTTTGTTTTCTTTTATCCTGAAACATGGTTACCATTGAACGAAACCATGTATTGGATTTAAAAAATATCACGGTATGATTTTATCGAGGAACTACTTCACACGAAATTATTGTGAAATAATCTCGAAGCAGAGGTCAGTTAGCAACGCGCTCGTCTTACATAGTTGGTACCAAGCATGGGACAGAAGCGATTCGATACATGAATCAGCAGATATGTTTTAAAACAATGTTAAAGTTAAATGGAAGAAGCCTGTTTTTTCTCTTTTTACATTACAATCCTAAACCTCCAATCGATTTCCACTTAAAATAAATATCTAAACATCTAAAGAGAAAAATAAAACTGTCGTAAAGCGAAACCAATCTTAAAAACTGGCCAGATCTTAATCTATAGCCACTAATTCCGAAGCAATTAATATATACGCGGACATCTTCGTGTCTTAAATAAGGATACGTTGGGGAAATAATAAAAAACAAAAAGCCATCTGCTGCTAGTCGGCACACAGAGACGTAATAATCTCAAAGTTTAAGGGAATCGTGAAAAAAATCTGAATGAGCTAAGCGTATACAGGTTGATACCTTTAAGGCTTTTCGCTTAGCAATCAAATTTAATTTAAATTTGATTTTGTGACCCAATTTACTAACGGATGACAATATGACAATTATAATACATTTGTTTTTGCTTTTTTACAATCTTAATAATAAAAATTGTCATAGGGATCTAGTCATCGGGACAAAGCACCAAGAAAGCTGGCTGCATTTCCACGCTGGATACTTATACCATAACTCTGTGTTGTTTTATTTTATTACTTTAACATTTATTTATTTCGATTCCTTGATATAGAGAATATTCTTTTATTTACAGAGTCAATATGACAGTCATATTGAAAAGAAAGCTGGCTGAATGTCCACGAATTATACGACTGGGTACTTTGAGATAGTTATACAAGCAAAGTGATCCTCCTAATCTGGAAGAGGGTGGTTAAATCAATAGTAGATTAAAGAACCAGGATCGTGTGCCCGAATATATTGCTTGTACACTTCACAGACCATGTTATTAACTTTTTCAATTTCTTCAAATTTAATAACGCCTGTTATCGAGTTGTAGATTCTTGTAATACAGTATAGTGTTACTTTATAATAAAGTAATATATCTGAATAATATTAATATTCATTTAACTATACTCGACTGTATGTACTGTCTGTCCGTGGTTGCCTTTAAGTAAGGTGGCACAGGCCTTTTTTCTTAAAAAACATTTAAAAAAAAAATTGGTTACCAACAAGTTAGCCTTACCACGCTAACTTGTTGGTATAAATAAATAATATAAATAATAAAAAAAACGTGATTTTATGTTATGTAGAGATACTGGTAGATGTGTAGCATCTATTATTATTTATAATGTGGAATTCTTAATCAAAACCATTAGTTTGCACAATTAAAACATGGACGCATTAAGCTGAGTATGTGTGTTTCTCAAAATGTCCAGCTAACTAATCGACTAATTAACCAAAATTATTGTTATCCCCAATATAGAATAAATTAAAAAATATTAATTTACAAAATGTTTATGGTTTTAAACTAAAACAGGCTGTATGTAAGGTAATCGTTGATACAGCCACACAATCGCAATTTACCCAAATGACATTCTACCGAAAAATATAAATTTCTTCCTTAAAAAAAGAAGATAGAAGACAGCGGCTTTAAGTATCTGCGCCTTGGAACATTGATAATTAGAAAAAAAAAATCAGGCAACATGGCCGTCGCTTTCAACGTCCTTCGGCGTCGGGAAAAAAATAAAAAGCTCCCAAATTCAAATCGAGCGCGGTGGGAGATGAAAAAGCGAGACTAATTTCATGCGCTCGCGCAGTGTTCCGTTTTCAAAAGAACTTTAATAAGAGACCGATGTATGCTTTATCGTAAGTTAAAAAGAGATGAGTGTATTATAAATGTATTAATCGGATCGTAACTTTGTGGAATATGTTGTTTATGTTGAAGTAAAATTGTTCTCCGAATATCCACGGGGTACCGTATCCAAATTTATTTTTGAATATGAAAAATTAAGCAACAATTTCAAAAAAGCGTACGTGTATATTTGTTTCGCTCTCTTCCTTAAATTTTATTGGACAAGGATGCTTAAAATTTAATTGGTAAGCATATTCGCATTAGCAGGCGCTGCGAATTAAACTACAATAGTTAATATGTTCTGAAACATAGCATTTAATTGTGACTTGGCTTGACTGTAATGACTTAATTCTTTGCATCGATTTATCACCAATAAAGTCACGTTTAGATACCGATCTACGTACAAGAAGATTATATTTCTATTTGTGTTGTGTAAAGAAATTAAAGAAACTATTTTAAGGCAACACTTTTAAGCCAAAATAAGATCTTTATTAGTATCAAATGAACATTATTAAATAATCGTAATATTTTTATAGCAAGACTAGTAAAGTGCAAGTTAGGAAAGCGTCGGTCAGCGCATTCCCGCTACTGCCGTGTGAAAGATGCTGCTCCCCATCACTTTGCTGTAGTCTCCAGGATTTAAGTAAAAAAAAATAACTGTAATCCTATTGTCGGAAATTGACCCAATTAAATTACTTCTGTACCTGTGCCAAACTTCCAGTCCCTAGTGTCTGTAAGAGAAAGCAGCGCTGACAAACAGACAGACATATAACCTAGTCTCATCCTAAGGGTTCACATGCCATTTTGGAACCCTAATAACAAGAATTATTTTAAAACTTCATAGCGCGTGTGAACCTAGTTGTCTGTAGGTCGGTCGTTTAAATTCAATAAAAAAAAAGTACATTAAGGCAATCCCAGTTGATTGCTATATCCCTCGCACCAAAAACGTTCGCACACTAACGACTTTCAAAATTAAGTTTTTAAACACAGCCGGCATTTTGAGGTAATGACGTTCTCGAAGGGAAACAAGATGGCCGGCCTCGAATTTTTTTTTTGCTATCCCTATAATTACAGGGAGAATGGGCACGTAGGTGGGAGTAAACAATGCAACTCGATTTCCAGTTAATGGCTTCAGATTTATTTGTGTCTATGTTAATCTATTTAGGAAGAGATATAGTTGATAGAAACAATTTGTGAAAAGTTTAGTTTTTTTTTATTCCGTAACTTGTGGCTGTGGCATGTCCAAATATTTAAATTAATTCGCTTAGACTACTACTAGAATTAAAATAAAATGTTAATAATGGGACATAAACTAGACCTAAACTAATCTCACTGGATAAAAATATCGGACAGATGCTTGACACGTTGATATCTGCTGCCTATGTGTTATACATAAATCGAAGAGATAGTTAAGAATGTTACGATAAAGATGAACGAATCATTTTAATTCAGTCAATCCTATAAATAACACGAAAAACAATAGCGTCAATTGTCGGAAAACTAAGTTTTGTCCCTAAAGTAAAAAAAAACCCAGTGCTGAACTTTTGGATCGGAAAAAAATAATTTCTCCCAGCCCAAAAGTTCAATTCATATGATTCTAAAAAAAAAAATTTTTATTATTTCTCAGACACGCGGGTTTCGTCGCGATGATTTCGTTCTCAGTCCAGAGCGTGGTTATTTCAGCACTTAAAGTTTCAATTAACAAATCAATACGTAATCAAAATCAATACGGGATTCGTACCCAGATCACTTGCGTACATTAACTTTAGGGGGCTGACCCTTGTACCCTTGAGCACTACGGCTCAGGAATTGTATTATTACAAATTAGGAAGAATAATTATTTATCGGGTCGTTATTATGCTCGTTAACCTACGTGATTACATTATACGTTTCCTTTAAAATAAAAGCTCCTAATTCTTATACCGGCCACCTAAAATAATAATCTTCCTCAATATTTATATTTTATAACATAAGTAAGTGCTACTACTAATTAAGTAAGATTATTTAGTGCTAATAATCTTTAATCACTACTAATAGTTTTAATTTGCTACAACGCTATCACCCGAAACTGTCATGAAACTGCTGAAAACATATAAGCCCAGATAATCAAAATAAATAATGCTCAGCGGTACATAAATTAATAATGTCATCCGGGCCTAGTGCTCATTATCCAATGCCTCTAACAAAAAAAAAGTTCTCAATACAATCTGAAAATCGATTAAACCAATATAACTTGAACCACCGCATCCTTTTGACTTAGGGGTATAACAGGAAAACTCTACGAAACGATAATAGTCTTATTAAAGCTGGTCGTAAGCTTGCTAGAAAGAGATAGTTATATACTTTGGTATACATCGTGATTTGAACAGGGCTCCCGTCATTGGCGGATAGTTCCCGCGTAGAGGGCGTCACCATCGAGTTCCCGCCATAAATTGAGTTGTTGACACATTAATAAGGTAAGGTTATGTTTTAATATTGCTTTTTTTCCCGCTCGCTTCACAAGCGCGCGAAATTATAAGCCCTGAATATAATTACTGTTGTTATGATTCCTGTTTTAATACACTACGTGTGTGGTCTGAGTTCTCGGGTTGCTCGTATAATTGAGGTAACCAAGTTTCCTTTATTTAAGTATAGGACTCGCGAGCTCACGCTTTGAATCTTTTTATTGTAATAACAGCTAGCTTATTTCTGCATATCGAGCAATGCCATTGAGTTCAAAATTACTTTTTTTTTTCCAGCAGCCTATAAATAGTCCACTGCCTGACATAGGCGTCTCTCACATGGAGGATATGCCGTGATCCCCGCACTTGGAAATCGGGTTGTCGATCGCAGCACTTTAAACGCTACTAACCGTTCTTGGTCAGGTTTAGTTAAGGCCGAGTCTTCTGTAGATGGTCATGAGCTTTTTAATTCCCATAGTCGACTTTCACGACACCCACGGGACGGGACCTACGCCATCCATCACCGACTGTTACTGTTGAGAATCGAATTGAAAGGAATAATTGCAGGCCGTGTGGCATTCCATCATGGCCCACGGGGGTGACAGCGCATCTGGGACCTCCTTAGATTTGAAATTGTTTGCGAAAAAAAATGTCCATGAGCTTTAGCAACCACTTACATACATCGGCTTCGGTAAAGTTAGTTTGTCACATTCAAACCATAAACAAATCATGGTCATAAACTATATCACACGGGAGCTCTTTAAGATAATATGTTACCTATATCCTTACTTAACAGATGGTTTTTACAGGTGGCAGATGGGTTGACTACGAGGGGTTGGTGCCCTGACCCATTACTGCTGCCAAACATTATAAAAATAGTTAATTTACTGTTGTGTTCCAGTTAAAAAAATATTCTCCATAGAGGCCCAGCATAATTAGTGGCTGTGAGACAATCGATTAGTTTCCGCCGAAGCCGTAAAGGCCGCCGGTCCAACGGCGTGTCTCTCCGAGGGGGTTTTACTCCGTCCGGCACTAATTTCTGATCTCCGCATAACTCATTCCCATCGGTGACAGTTGATAAAAACCTCATCCTCACGTGAAACAAAATAAATCCTTCACCGCCGAGCACGTGGTAAATGTTAGCGGCGTGTTATTTCCCCGGCACCGGGGATCGGACTCCAGGTCACTCGCGTACTAAAAAATTAAAGTAGTATGTACGCTATTCTTTTCTTTTTTCTCTTGAGTTCCATCGACGGCAGCCTCACCACCTGTCACGTTGATAAGCTCTGGTGAGAAGTGGGTTGAAGGGATTAAAATGTCTCGACCTCCGATCACCCCAGTATTGGGTACTACGGTCGAAAGAACTAACTTTTTTAGTTTTTTTTTATTTAGTGTGGCGACCTCTTCACTAAGGCCTTGAAAAAAAAGCTTCTGCAACTGCTAGAGATAGGCATCTTCAACAAAGCGCCAGCCAAAGCTACCATGCATTTCTTAGGCGTTTCATTAACAGGAGATATGAGAACTGCCCTGCAGAAGTCCATTTGGCTGCACCAAAATACTAAGTAGAGATCCGTTATCGCTGTCTACCGTTATGGGTGACAGATCTGTGTGCTAAAATTATTTCTTCTGCTTCATCGGCTTATTTAAGTCCACTACAAAACATACTAGCCAACAAAAGCCAGGATGTATTTCTTGAAAGGTTTAACCACCGTACATTTACCATGCTGGACATGCGCACTCGTGATGCTTCTCACCATTGCTAATCTGTGGAATTTAGGTTCGGCAAATTCGGGTGGACTTTCCGACTTAATTGGGTCCATAACAGGGCGCGGTGCGAAGTTAAGTTGGAGAAAAAGTTGTTATATTCCACCTTACTATGCCCATATTAATGATTATTAATGTATATTTATATATATATATATATTTTACATATTTAAAAATACGAGAAGGATTGCAGCCTTAATAATAAAACTGTTTTGATTCGACGCCATTTTCCGCGACTATATTTTAATTTAGTTTATGAGCGGGGTTAACTAGTTCCCTTAAGCCGTAACGCGTTTAACGTACAAGTTTTTATTAGCTAAGGATTTCTAGTAATGTATAATTTT
The DNA here is from genome assembly GCA_029286595.1 of Bhutanitis thaidina. NCBI lineage: Eukaryota > Metazoa > Arthropoda > Insecta > Lepidoptera > Papilionidae > Bhutanitis > Bhutanitis thaidina. The sequence goes on along the minus strand of JAGSMS010000021.1, from coordinate 3,832,288 downwards.
ATTACAATCCGTGATTAGAATTGTTATTGATTGTTATTGTGGTTTTACGTAGTAGTTAAATTTGTAAAACCGGTTTTATTGTGGGTACGGGATGTAAATTATGTTGATAAATCGGATTCCGTGGATTCTTTAAAAACAATTTGTTGATTTAAAAGCTATTTCAGCTTAAATAGGTAGCTATTTTATTCGATAAATTCAATTATTTTTAACACGTTACATCTCGTTATGAGTTATTTGCAAATTATTTACATTTAAATAAATAAGTCGATGGATGCTGGTGGCTCAGGACCGAGCTTCGTGGCAATCTTTGGGGGAGGGCTATGTTCAGCAGTGGACTTCTGATAGGCTGAAATGATGATGATAAATAATCAATAAGAACTATTTGTAATCACAAACTCCTCAAAAAGATGATCCTTGTTTCCCTTTACTAGAGGCCGTACCTCGCTGAGTATTAGATTAAAATAAAACACCACTATTTAATTATGGTATTGCTGTGATGGTCACACGAATGGATTTTGAGAAGTTGAACATTGAACATCGTGTTCATTACAAAAAGAAAAGTAACAATTTGAGAAACGCGATGGCAATCGGAACGAAACGGAAACCGGTAGCTATTCTTAAATTTCACACGCGAGTTATGATGACGATTTAACCATGTGTTGTTGGCGTGATGTTGTGATATTCTACCCTTCTCACTATACCTATACTAACCATCTTATTTTTGCATGCGAAATGATTACAAAAATAAACCGACTAAAGGTAGAAAATCAATCCGACTAACCCATCCTAAGCCCCAAAAACAATTCCCATAGACTAGTGGTAGGAAGGTGCACATCTAGTGCGAGGGAAGTCTGGTGGTAGATTCTCTTAATTTTAAATAAAGCTAATGCTATTTAAATTAAATAAATCTTTTAACCGGAACTAGCCACTCAAATAAACAATAGTAGTAAAGCATGTTTTGAAAAAAAAGGAAACGATTTGTGCTGTTAACACTGAGGTAATTTGAAACAAACGAAGCTGGCAACTGAAAAAACATTGTTGACATTGAACTTTTAGAGCGTAGAATTTAAATGGAATATATCTGTACATTTTGATTATCTGATATTTGTTATGGATAGTGTGTTGAAGCCGCAAGATCTTGTGAATGGTGTTCAGTGATTGGAAAATTCAATTTTCGTTATGGTTCCATCAGACAAACAAATCCTCAGCAGCTAAAGTCGACTGTCATTTTACTGTTGAGATTACCACAAGCTTTCAAGCAATCACAATAATTTGCCTCCGAGACCGCGAAAAGAAAGAAATATGTTAACTTTAATTTTCTCCTCCGAATGAGGGATTCGAATGGAGTTTTATATACCCAATGTTGGGTAGCTTTGTACATAGCCAAGGTTTGAGCAAAAAGTTTTATTACATAACAACATTTTATTACATATGATTTTTGTATTTCAAAACAAGTGTGCACGAACACAAAAGGGAATGCAAATTTTATGTATCTTAATTTTAAATATGTCAACTATTTCTATTGTTTTTACACTTCATTTTGTTGAAACAAAGGAAATTGGTCTAACTTCAATAAGCAGTTGGTGATGGAAATTCTGTTCATAGCAATATGTGCATTTAGTACTAAAATACGTATACCCCTCGTGCACATGTCTATTTTTAATGCAATGGAAAATATTTTTTATTATTTCATAATAAAAGCGATTACTATAATTGACGGTTCAGTTGATGCAGTGACTAGTATTTGACTGCCACAGTGATGGTCGTGGGTTCGATCCTCGCATGGGAAAATTATTTATACGACTTAGACATAATTGGTTCGGGTCTCAGTGTTCGTCCATGTGCAATTTATATTTTTAAATCACACAATATATCTGCAAACGATCGATGTCAATGAATTCATCATATCCATCTGTGGATCTATTTCCTATAAGAGGATTGTTCATGTGTTAAATAAATAATTATAAAAAGTTTCCACAGAATGTTCATAGAGGTACCTATCACGCTAGGCTATGTCGCACCAAACAGCACATACTAAATGATAATCACAAAAATGGTTTATAGGTCGTAGAAAGGTTGATAGATTCCTGTATATTTATTAAAAAGGAGAGTTTCAATTTCTATACATTTCTGTATATTACTATATACTCCTCATTTATACATTCGATTGTTGTAACTTGTTGAAACTTAATCATACTGACAATTATTATCTGTTGTAGATAACTAGATTGCTCTTGTACGTCTTTGCGTTTTAGAAACCGGATTCTGTACGATTGAGATCGTTTAAGAAAATGATACATGTAAGAAAAGACTGTGTGTTACAGCAACACATGCCACCGACGGCGATGTTTAATGTATGGAGTGAGAAACGATCTAACAGTCCACCCGATGGTAAATGGCTACAGCACCCGATGAACACCTGCAAACGACTTCAATCGAAGCAGTATACAGATGCGTTGTAACCCATGCGGACTGTGATGGAATGCCTCGCAGCCTTTAATTATACTGGCTCTGTATACCCTTCAAACCGGAAATCAACAGTGGCTTTACTACTGATTGTCGGCAGAAATATGTAAGAGGGCGTTACCTAACCGGACGACTCCTAGGCAGAGTAGGTGTTACCATCAGTTAAAATTATCACAATTCGGCAAGAAAATATAGAAAACCTTATATACATTTGCAAACATTTAGAATGTTTAGACAAGACTTATCCGCACCTTATGTAATATAAATAAAAAGAATTTTATACATTGATTTTATTATAATACACCAATTTTTGATCATCCCTAAAACGCAATATCATTAATTTTCAGAACTTCGGAAGAGCCGCAATGCTAAAAGATGTTTCAAAACTTAATGGTAAAATTGATTTGCAATATATTTACAATTGGAGTCTTTATTTTATTTCACGGACCAGTCCGTGTATTACCTTTTTTCAGATACGGTTATATACAAGGTATTTGAGACAAATCTTGCACATGTTAATAACTGTACATAAATACGATATAACTTACTTTATCAACTTTTAATTACCCACTGCTAAGCATAAGCTTTTCCATGAAAGATTTGCCCATACTCACCACGCTAAGATGGCGGACTGGTGACGCTGCTCTCCGTCCCTAGTTTGTGATATTTGGAGAAAAAGTGAGTATATACCATTTCTTTTTTATTCAGTTACTATAATTATATTACAAATCGCAGAGTAATCAAGTCAATACAGAGACGTAATAGGCTTGATATTTTTTGTAATCGGCGAGTATACTTCGGCTTTAATGTTACCAAGTATTTTAAGAATCTACCAATTTATTATACACAAGAAAATTACATTTATAACTACTTTATTGGAAGGACCTTTATCAGGCGGTGGACCTAAGCTACATAAGTAGCAGCAATTACCTAAAGCGGTATTAGATGAGTTTAAAAAAAAAATAGCCTTATCAAAACTTAAATCTCTGCAGACTAAATCCAACTAGATTGCAAATTTTTAGACTCTCTACTCTATTGATATTAGAGAAGATCATAGATTTATTGTTAAACATTAGCACGTATATCCTAATGAGTGTACAGTGTACGTGCTAACTCCTTAAACTATTTACTAAAATATTCTGGAGAGCAAAATACCCCGTAAATATATAATGATCTTTCTTGTACCAACTTTTCTCTTAAACACCTCTTGCACGAGGTATGCTGACTCATATAAGTACGACTGACTGCCCATAGGGGTAGGGAAATATTACGGATCTCCATTTGGCACGACAAACGTCCTTCTTTTGGTCTCTCCGGGATGTATTATATGGTACTCGGAGAGATTACGGATAGCGGCAAGCCTCATCACCGGGCTTGTTCCCGGAGATTGGCATTATTATTCACAAAGATTATGAAAAAAATATATACGTAACCAACCCAAAGGTAGACTGATGGAGAATACCTCTGGACAATAAGTCCGCCATTTTCTACACTGTTCTGGTACAAAGAAAATTTAAATAAATAATCGAAAATTAAATAACTAATTTATGTAAGTTATTAATTATTTAATTCGCATTACATTATTCACATTTCATTAAACGTTTTCCTCAATTTATCCCACCATCTTTATCGGCGATAATTATTATTCCCACCGAAACGTATCGTAAATATATACCCGACCTCTTTCGATTTAAAAAAAAAAGGAAGGCAACTCTTAAAGTAAGCTATACCCTCGCCTACTTTATTACCAGCCGATAACAAACTAATCTTCAAAGAGCGAAACCCTTACGAGGATATTTAAAAAACTATAAAAACCTACCTACCAACAACGCCGCGGCGCATCAGAAGCGGCTGGACCTAATAAAACAGACTAATTTATACTCCGGACCGAAAACTCGCCCGAATCCGCCGGTAATAACACAACCACAACAACATTATTCGGCTTATAACGTTTAACTGGCAACCCCATATAGGAGGCGTGCGTGTGTGGTGGCCTCTATGTATAAGCTAGCCTACGTCGCGGTTTGGAAAAAAACAAATTAAAAAAAGAAGCCGATGATGAGGTAACGAACGAGGCGCGGTTGGCGCGTTCCTTTTTTAAAAGCCTCGCCGCTTCGACGTGTGTGGTCCGCTCGGCTACTCCTTGAGGATTAAATTTCGCCTTTCGATAGTCTCATTTTAAATTCGAATTTTGAATACTGCCTTTCAAAAATTTTCCGCTCCTCTCTGGTATGTATTGAAATTGAAAATATTTTGACTGAGAACTTAATTGGTAAGAAATTGTTGGTAATTATTCTTGTATTGAATTTTTAATTGTTCTTTGTTAATAATATGACTCAATATAACCCGTAACCCGTCCTCACTAATTACATAAAATATTTAACTTTTTCATTTTGGTTAATTATAACCTGAAATTAAATATTGTATACGAAAATAGCCACATTCTATCCTTAGTAATCTCACTTATTTACTATGACATCGTTTTAAAAATACATTATAGACTGTCATTATAAATTAACTTAAAAGAAAAATGTTATGATACGAAATTCAGTCACGTTGTTGCTTTTTTAGTTAAGAAACGACAGTGGAATAATGATTTAATGATAATTAAAGTTACAAAAAGACGCGTGTTTATTGTATTACCTACTTTTAGGCTTTTTTACAAGCGCGATTTAAAAAAATTACCGAAATATAATTATAGTGTGTTTATGTTGATGTCAAAAAATACGACATGTGATATGTTTATAGACATCGCTAAATTTTCTTTTTTTTTATTGTCTCTGGTGGTTACGTATCTATGTTATGATTTTCTGTAGGTGCATTAATATTACGAAGTAACTTTTAACTAATTACTGAATTAACGAAGATCGACGCTTTATATTTCAACCCATTGTCCACTTTATGTAATCTCATTAAGAAGTGTTCTTTAAAAGCCTTTCCACTTTGCACCGCCATAATAATTATACTGCCTATCTGAGAATCAATTAGCTACATGTTCGCGGATACACCAGCAAACTAACTTCATTTACTTCCGCACGCAACTGTAGCCTTTATTAATTAGCAGAATGTACTACTATACAATGTATCCGATACTTAAGTAATTGATTACTTGTGTTGCCCAGTGTATATCCCGATGTATAGTAATTACGACGAAATGGCGCTCTTACCTGGCAACACTGTAATTATCCTATTAGGACGCGACGCGCGCTTTTTATTATAACACCAAAAGATGTTGTCCATCCATACAAGTCGATCGCAGCATAATACGACTATAAAAGCTAGTGACTGCACTCACATTGATTATTTTAATTCCTTCCTTATTAAAAATAAATAAATTATTTAATTATAAATATATGTAATGCTGAAGTTATTAAAATTTGTCAATGTTATTATTTCTACAAAAATGTGTGTGTCAATTAAAATTTGTTAATTGAATATAACATTTTAATAATAAGCTTAGATAGAGATCCACGTTTTGCACAACTCAGTGCATTCTTCGCCTCTCCGGGTGATAAAAATTTTCAACACTTTTCCTTGTATCGCCGCTACGTCACGGCTACAGAAGAAATGGTATAAAAAAAATTATGAGAAACCGTAGACTAGTAACTAGTGACGCTGCGTCCCATCACTAGTGTCTGAAATTCGGTCGCCAGAACCTCGTTAATTGGGTAGAAAAGTGCACCAGGTACTGGTGACAAAACAGATGGTATGGAAACTGCAGGTTACGTACAATTGGACCATGACTGCTTGATGAGAACAACCATGATGGCTTCTGTCGGTCACGCTAATGTGAAAGCGTAGTACTCCAGCGATACTGGTACTCTCTTCTTTATAATCAATTAATAAAATTCCGCCACAGTCCCAAAAAACTGTAGTCATCATTCTCCCCGCCCGTGAACCGTGTCTTAAACACCTTGATCTTCTTAGAGGCTGGTGTTCCTTTTTTGTGCCATCTCTGATCTCTTGGTTTGACATAGGCATTTCATGATTGACATCACGAGCCCAGTCACAAACTCCAAAATTACTGTAGGATGTGTTGTCTGAACTGTGTCTGAAATTCGCTGTTGCTTTTGACTTGAACATTCTCGGCAGCCATCTTGCACTGACTTTTGTGATACTAAGATTATCGTCTAGAATCCTCAAAGTAGTAGAATCTGATACTCCAGCTAATGCAAATGTTTCGACTTTTCGAAAATTTCTGAATGACCTCAATCGGCCGTCCAGGCTGCGGGTCAATGCATCTTCAATCGATACTCGACCTGATTTAAACAGACCGTGTCACTTGTAAATCATGATTTTAGGAGGACAGCGCGTCTCATAAACGGCATCTATCTCACTCATTATGTTTTGAGCAGATTTTCCTTGCTTGGTCTATGCCTGCCTAATGATGCCTAACAGCCTAATCATCGATTTCCACTATTATTACAGTTTTATACCTGATCGACTTGTCTGTTTAATGATTACTAGTAAACACGTCAAAGGGTTAAAACGAAGTATATATACTTTTATTGAGTTTTCAATTACGATATTACCAAGTATTACCTTCGCCACCATTTCACGGAAATTCCGACCTCCCCTCGTTTGTTCTAGTTCATTAACTTTTACCGTCGGTACCAAGACTCTACCATGTTCCAACTATTAATGCCCGTTGTCGTAGATGAGTTACTAATTGGTATATTTAATATTTATAGAGTTTATGGTATATATAGTTTAATGACTTTTATTTTAAACGACCGGCAATTTAGGACAAATTCGCATTTCACTAAATCGACTACAACTCAAAAGCTTTAAATTCAAAACATCAAACAAATTGATGATATCCTCCTAATCGATTAATATCCGAGATATTATAGTGCCGTAAGTGTTAGAGTAAGTTACAGTGTGCAAACACAGAGGCACTCACTCCCCTTTACTTTCCCATTTATAAGCGATAACATCGGAGGAAGAGTCAGATGGAGTGTCAGAGACACAGGAGGCAACCCTAAAAAACCTGATTCGAAAACCAATATTTTGTGTATTGCACAAATATTAGCCATTCAAACCCAAGTCCTATTGGTCAACCGTCAAGTACGCCAACTACTAATTTACGCAGTCGTTACTAAAAGTAAAGCGAAGCATTTATTTGCATTATCAAGAAGAGACCAGCAGTGGTCTATAATAGGCCGATGTAGAGTAAACATAATATACTATATTATAATAAAACAAGCATTATGCAAATTATGAAAAATACACGTCGATGGTTATAAAATACAAAGAGAACTATCCTGCATACGATGTGCATTCAAATGTTTATGCGGGTTTAGTCTTATGATAAATGAATACTTCACGGGATTCAAACGATTTTTGTTCAGTTTTAATATTCGCCTAAACTTGCATTCTGGGCACGGGTTGTAGATGCGCGCGTTAAAAAAGAAAGAAATATTTTGACAGGTAACACAATGGCCATTTTCAAAATGGAGGCCACATGCCGCGCTAACGTCTTGTGATCATTTTAAAGCCACGGTTATGTTAGACCAAATGGAATTTATATTAGAATTAGAAACGAAAATCAAGCTTTTAGTTATTATTTAATTAGGAACAGAAACTGTTTTCATATCAAAACGCGAATAAAAATATTTTCTTGTTTAAGAATATTTCAAAATTTAAAAAAAATTATAAGTCTCCAATTTTTTAAGACTCCATAATACATAGATCAATTTCTGCAAAAATTTGTTATGGAAATTTTTCCCGCTTCAGTTCCCGCTTCCGCACATCATTCGTGCACTCCCCGTTACAGATAATTTCGAAAACACCTTTATGGTACTCTTTGGTTTGCTTTCACCAATATTTTGTGTGTAACGTAATTAGTTAGCCGCATGGGGTTACAAAATATTTTTTATTATTGCCGACAAACACTGAAAAGTTTTTCATTTGAAGCTCATTTTTAACAGTTCTTTCAAATGTGGGTGTTCAATGTGGGTGCTATTTTCCTTTACAAATAACAGTATCGTATTATTAATACAACAAGTTCTTTTTTCATATAATATTTTCTAATTTTTTTACAGACATAAATTCACGCCATACTGGCAGAGATTCTTTTATCTGTAGACGGACTGAATTATTTTGCATAGACTTTTAGATCGCAACGCTCTCTATAAAGATGTTAAGAATATAGCTCATTAGACGCTGTCTACGACAAAAAAAAAGAAAAGAAACACAGGCTAATGAATTACCTGGGTAGGTACCTTCCTTTTTTTTTAATGGGAAAGGCGGCAAACGAGCAAGCGGTTCACCTGATGGTCAGCAGAGTACCTCTGCAACACCTGAGGTGCTGCAGTTGGGTTGCCGGCCTTTAAAGGTATTTGGGAGATGGGGAAGGGAAGTGGGCGTCCGGATACCTCACTCGCCGAACGAAACGCAGTAGCATAACATGCCTCTACTTCACACCGGTATTCTACGAGGCCGTGGTACCAACCGGTCGAGCCGGCTCATTCGAGCAGCATCAAAAGCCGCCGCTTGGCTCTACCACGTTTAAAACTTTACGACGAAACATCTCAATCATCGCTGGTGACCATTTAGGCGTTGAATCGTTACACGTCAAGGTCATTGTTACTACTTGCTGTAGTGTGGGTGTCCATCATCATCATCATTTCAGCCTATCAGAAGTCCACTGCTGAACATAGGCCTCCCCCAAAGATTGCCACGAAGCTCGGTCCTGAGCCACCTGCATCCATCGACTTCCCGCAACACTGCGCAGGTCGTCACTCCATCTTGTGGGGGGTCGTCCTACACTGCGTTTGCCTGTACGTGGCTGCCACTCGAGAACCTTTTTTCCCCAACGGTTGTCAGTTCTGCGAGCTATGTGGCCGGCCCATTGCCACTTCAGCTTGCTGATCTTTACGGCTATGTCGGTTACCATCACAAACACTTTATGTATAACAACTGAATAATTTATCGAAGTCTGTCAACAAGCTCCATATGCGCTTACCCGCTTTTACAACATTAATTAATACTTATTTAACTATATATGTATGCCCACTACACTACTGATGTCCTGTTTGTTTTAAAGCAAATCCTTTCACGTATCCAGGATAAAACAATCGAGGTTTAAGTTCAGTGCACCCATTTCAAATATGAAAGATTCATATTTGAAGTGGCAGAATCTTAAAATTTAAATCCAAACAACTCACAATTAAGTAAAAGTATAATTTATGAAAAAAACTAACCGTGTATGAATGATATACATTTTAAATACGCATAGAATCATGACAGTTCAAAATTTTATTTATAAAAGCTTTACTTACGCCGTGCAACTTTTTGTTTTATTATGTTTTTGTACCTATGCTGTAAGGACGAACAATACAATTTCATACTTGCCCTAAAGCTAGCAAAGTAAACCTACAATACATCAAATTACAGGCAAAACCCTTACAAAATGAAACCATAACGGTCACAGATCGCAAAACACCTGATAATCAATTTTCCCACAAAAATACACGTCAATAATATACAACTCAACATTTTACACCAGCTTTTACAATTTTAAACTCAAAATGATTTAAATAGTCGAAACTAATTCTTTGCGAACCGAATACTTATCTTTGTCAGACATTCTAAGAAAACCCACAGTCGCAGCGAAGTTAAATTCAATTCATTAGCTTCAAGCGTAACTTATTAGGCATTCTACGCCAACATGAAACACAACACAACATATCTAAAAGTGCTGTAACGATCTTATTTCAATCACGCAAAGCACATTTTTGAAAAAGCAGGTGAAAATGTGCTATTTCGTTCGGGCCCGCTGCGTCACGAATCGCGCCAAAATATTGACGTTAAGTTTGACAGGTCGCAGAAAAAGTTAAGAATTGTCGCTGCCCGTCACCTGGGCATAGACAATGGTTTGTTTACACCGTTGCGAATTTGTTCATTGATTTGTTTACAATGCCTATTCTTTACACTGCGGCGCGGAATGCACTTCGTACCTCATACGGCGTTTATCTTTTTGGTGTACAATTTGTTTTGTCTGCTTCGATAAAGATTACAAAGAACTTTATTCCACTGTTTTAAATGTTACGCGTGCCAATTTCATTATTTTTGACTAGGGCTTCATCTTTATTGGTTACGCTATGGACTTTTAAACATCAACTCGTTTACCCCATTTTTATTAACAAAAACATCTATTTTCAACCGACTTAATAAAAAGAGGAGGTTATCAATTCGTCAGTATGTTTTTTAGTATATTTGTTACGCGATATCTTCGCCGATTGTAAATGATGACTCTTTTTTGATTGAATAGGTCATACCTCAAGGAAGGTCCCATATACATTTGAAGAATATATTCTACCCCTATGGATGCAAAAATAGAGCTTTAAATCGGTTGTTTCTCTAAAACTTAATTTTAATTAAACTTGTTATTTCAGAAGTTTTAGCATATGATTTTCTAACAATTTTTTTATCGGTAACTTTCTATGTATGGAAAATATACCAACTTTCTCTACACCAAATTCCAACTACGTCCTTCAGTCACGTGCAGGCCAGTATGTGCTCGCTGCTAACGGACCTAACGAGGCTATGGCGACCGAGTAATGTCGGAAAATCCATTCGAATTTGCCGACTTCAATACACAGAGACAACATAACCATTCACGTGTCATAACAATAAAATGTCTATTGTTTCAACCGGAACGGCCCTCACCAAACCGCCTGCGTAGATTGATGAGCGAGGTTAAAACCCTCCATAAAATTAATGTCCCACTTTACAATGAAAGCCCACCTTGAAGAGCATACATTTTAAAAATGCGCATAAACCTATCTATGCACGGGTAATGAAAGAGAATCTATCACTCTGTCTCTAACGCTAATGCATCATAAAAGTATACTTAATGAATTTTCAAAAAGAAGTTTGCGGCGCTCGACCACTTGAAACAGGGAACAGCGTATAAGGATTGGAACAATTCGTATATATATTCTATTCGATGTGTGAAGTACGATTTGTTATGGGTTTTTTTGTTATAGAAAAAGGAGGCAAACGAGCATGCGGGTCACCCGATGGTAAGTGATCACCGACGCCCACGAACATCCACAACACCAGAGGAGATACAGAGAGGAAGGAATAGGCTCTTTTCTTGAAGGTCCCTAAAGCGTAACTGTTCGGAAATACTACTGGCGACAGCCGATTCCACAAAGGCGAAGTGCGAGGTAGAAAATTAAATATGAGATAATTTACCAGCACTTTTTCCAAATTCGAACTTCACCTGCACGGGGTACATCTTGGCAGCCAACAAGCGAGGCTCCAGCGACCGAATGGTGGCGAAATATCTATCCGAATTTGCCGAACACAAAAGAGTGTGAAAAAATCTTATAAGAAACAAATATTGGCCTTAGCGGTTACTATTTTAGAGAGTCCCATGTTCACCAGCGGTTTAAAATAAGCATATGTAAATTTGCGTTTACTGATATCAGTTCTAGTAAGTTCTCCCACTGAGAGGCCTGTATAAAGCATTTGAACATTTACTAGTCGAAGATAATGATAATCATGATTAAACACCTTCAATATCATTAAAGTCGTAAACAATAATCGTCGGTACAAGCGTGACCGAACCCCAATAGTATTCATGACTGTTTGAGCATCAAAACAAAATTAAGCAATTTCTTAAAATTATTTCGTGTGGCAACATTGTTACGTATTCACACAAATTAATGCACATATCATTATCATCACGTCAACTCTTTACAAGGTGAATCCTCAATTAAACATGATATGACTTTAATAAATTCGAGATTATTTTTTATGGGAAAGGGGGCAAAATCAAGCAGCATCAAGCGGCTCACCCGACGGAAAGTGACTACAGACGCCCACGTGCATCTGGAACACCAGAGCAGCTGCAGGTGTGTTGTCGGCCTTTATGGATATTTGGGGAAGGGGAGAGGAACTGGGTACGAGCTGCCTGTACCATGTACGAATCGTACCATATACATCATATCAAAGTACTTTGAACAATAATTAATTTCATAAAACCACTCAGGCCTGTCTTCCATAGGGGATAACCAGAGATTAGAGATTACGAATTTTCAGTTATCATGATTCTGCTTAACCTACCTTCCAAGGGAGATATTATAATAAGATGTGTCCCGAGTATACGAAAACCAAATGTTTGCTACTGGGCCAAAGGCGTCAACCCCTCGTACTCGTGTTATTTAAGGAGACTATTTTATTTTCAAATTAGGCAACAGCTAGAGAGTACACAAATAAATTCCTCGCCGCAACAGCCCCAGTGTGTTCCAGATACGTCTCATAATTCTCGTAAACGTCAAAACTGAGGCGGGCGGGGTGTAATTATCTACTAACTAGAACAAATTACCCACATCTCGGCTCCCCTATCTCCCGCGGACGTGTGTTTATACTCATAGCGGGCTATCAGATTTGTCGCCAATTTAAACGGTTGCGTGCAAACAGTGAAGTGACATCTGATACATGAATAAAATACATTCTTCAACGTTTTTTTTTATAAATTTATAGGTACTAATACTTGGTAATAAATTAATGGTTGAAGAGAATTATGAAAGCTCTGGATTTTCATTACTCTACAACCCCGTCGTTGTGATCCAGTATAGGTTACGTAGCGCGTGTCGAACGTTTCTTTGATATAATGAATATTAATAAGCTTTCATGACCGTATACCCAATAAATGGAGTGGTCAGAGGTTAGAGGTTAAACATTAATTTTATAAGTTAGTTTCAGCCAACTTTTCACCTTTGCTTATTTGTAATAATGTGTCTGCTCTAGAGCAACATCTTAGTATTCAGGTGAAAAATAAAAAAAAAATAAAAATTTTATTTCACAACAGAATTTCACAGTTTATATATTATCACAGTATAAATATATATTATTCTTAACTATACAGTAAACAATTTTTAAAGAGAAAATATGTATGGGAATCACAGGGTGTGTTAGTGGATTTGTAGTGTTAGTGTGTATCTATGAGTAATTATTAAACAAAATAATAATTTAATATTTGTTATATATTGGTTTCGTTTGCAACCTAGTGGACAGCTAGAAGGTGACGCTTATTTTACAGATTACATGAGAAGTTGTTCAAAATATGAAAATGGAGATCGTGGAAACACTGAACATAAGGCACTGATATAAATCGTTCATAAGTTTCGAGAAGATCACAGGCACTAGCTCCCCACGAAGGGGATCGAAGGTCTCACGTGACTACTATCAAACATTTTTATAGTAATATCTTAAGGAGGATGTTCAGGAGGTTATCGATTCGACTGTATTCGTTTTTGAACGTAGGTTATGCTATATCTAGATTGGGTACTGAATCTGAGAATTCTTTTTATTGGACAAACTAGACCTCTGGAGTGGTCCTTTTTGAATTAAAAAAAAAACAACCCAAAGGCTATAGGGGTTATTTCTCTACGATTTTAATTTAAATCTGAAACGTGATGGTAGGTTTAACGTATATGGCATACTGCTGGGAACAGTAGACTTAGCACACTTGAGATAATTTGAAATCATCATCGTTTCAGCCTATCACAAGTCCACTGCAGAACATAGTCCTCTCCCGAAGTATGCCATAAAGCACGGCCCTCAGCCACCTGCATCCATCGACTTCCCGCAACGACTGTGCAGGTCGTCACTCCGTCTTGTGGAGGGTCGTCATATAACGCGTTTGCCTGTTTCTAATTTGAATTAAGAACGTTCTTAATCAGTCTGTACCTTTGAGAAAATAGGCCGCTTCGAGAAAACGCCAGCAAACGGCAGTAAGCATTTCTTGAAAGGTTGATCCCCTTGGTTGGTTGTCTTTCTCATCACGATGGGTTGTTGAGCGCAGTACATATAAATGTGTCTATATGTAAATTGTGTATGTCCGTGAGACGCCTATATCTCATGCCTTGATCTTGTAACATGTAATATGATTGGATCTTGATAGTCGCAATTGCTACCGACAGATGGCGGGAGAACCATCTCGAAAAATATTCAGACCGGTGATGGGCTGTAGCGTCTGTTTCCAGTACTGGGATCGCCAATACGCTTGCCGTGCGTTGTGATTATGGCGAAAATTATTTATGAGAGGCCCATGTCATGCAGTGGACAATTTACAGGCTGTTAAGGTTAAGATATAATATCTATTGTAATTACTTTGATCGCGCCTAAGTCCGGCGTTTCTTAGACGGTTATTACGCCATCTGTTCGAAGCCAGGAGATGTTGCCGACATTTTCCATTGTCGACTTGTACCTAATCTCATTCTTGATTTCTACCTACCTGAAATTAGTTCATAAATGTCTCATGTGTATTAAAATTAAAGAAACGCCTAGACCGTTGAAATAATTACGCAATCAAACAATAGATCCCCGCTAGCAGTATGGCTCCACATAGCGCAATTCCCTTGATGCCCCAAAATCATGACTGTGTAATACACAAGAGAGATTACGGGAATTACAACTCGCGGACCGACGCGTCGGCCTCTTCAACTTTGGGTTGACAATGCACAAGCGTTTCGTTTGGAATTTTGTGGTTATAAATCACTAAAAGCCGAAGTTCGTTCGTTTTCGAATAGGCGCGGCGAGCAGTTTCACCCTTATGTTGTAGACATTCCTCCAAGGAGTGGAACTCTCTGCCGAGATCAGTTTTTCCGGAACTCTATAATCTGGACATCTTTAAGGCCAAAGCGAACAGACATCTAGGCAAACGTATACCATCCTAGGCCTCATCTTCGCCTTCCATCAAGCAAGATTGAGCGCTTCTTTCAAAGCTTTCATCTTACGGGGTTCCTGAGAGATTGTGCAACTGGGTCACCAGCTTCCTCACGGATCGGAGCATCAAGGTTGTTGTCGACGGTGCATGCTCGGACCCCAAACCCGTGAATGCTGGTGTTCCTGTGCTGGCTGTGTGCTATCTCCCACTCTGTTCCTTCTGCATATCAACGACATGCTACAAATCAGTAGCATTCATTGCTATGCAGACGACAGCACGGGTGATGCCCTATATACAGGCCGTGCGAATATTTCTCGGGAACACGTCGACGAGTGCCGGAACAAACTTCTGTCTGAAGTCGAGACCTTGTTATTCAAAGTCTCGGATTGGGGTCGACGTAATTTGGTCCTATTCAACCCCAAAAAGACACAGGTTTGCGCGTTCACCGCTAAAAAGAATCCCTTTGTCGTTTCTCGTCTTTTTGAGAACATTCCCCTTATTGGCTCAGCCAGTATCAGAATCCTTGGCGTTGACATATCAAGCGACGTTCAGTTCCGTGGTCACCTGGAGGGAAAAAGCCAAATTGGCCTCCAAAAAGCTTGGTGTGCTCTGTAGAGCGGGACACTATTTCATGCCGGTCCACCGTTTGCAACTTTATAAGGCGCAAGTTCGGCCCCACATGGAATCCTGTTCTCATCTCTGGGAATCATCTCAAATGGAAGGAGTTGGTACTGGGGTGCCCCTGCACCCCAGTACCAACTCCTTCCATTTGACCGCATCCAACATCGAGCGGCTCGAATTGTCGGCGACCAAGCTCTCTCTGATCGGCTTGATCCTTTGGCCTTGCGAAGAGATGTTGCTTCTCTTTGCATTTTTTACAAAATTTTCCACGGGGAATGTTCTGAGGAACTTTTCGGATTGATCCCAGCTGCTGAGTTTCACCATCGTACATCGCGACAGAATTCGAAGTTCCATCGATACCACCTAGATGGTTGGCATTCCACCACAGTGCGTTTTAATCGAAGTTTTCTGCCACGCACTTCGATTTTGTGGAATCAGCTGTCGCCAGCAGTATTTCCGAACAGTTACGACTTAGGGACCTTCAAGAAAAGAGCTTATTCCTTCCTTAAAGGCCGGCAGCGCATCTGTAGCTCCTCTGGTGTTGTGGATGTTCGTGGGCGTCGGTGATCACTTACCATCAGGTGAGCCGCACGCTCGTTTGACCCCTTCTTCTATAAAAAAAAAAAGGTCAAACGTAAGCCTATTTTTTTTTAAATAAAAAGAAAAGTTCTTGTTTCAATGGAAGATTACATAAAGTAGTTGTTGTTGTTACTATTCAAACACTTTATTGTAGGAGATTAAGGTTGCTACGAAGCTAGGGGAATCTACTTTCTTTCTATAATTTTATAAAAAATTCTTATTATCACAGCCGTGGTAGCCTTGGGGTTCGATCCCCACTAAAATTGTTAATAGCAAATTATGTGCTGAATTTACCACGCGCTCGGTGGTGAAGGAAAACATCGTGTGTCTGAGAAATCGGAGACACAAATATTTCGATGATATATGAAGCCCGCGAAGAACCCGCAATGGAGCCCTACCAGACTTCAAAAACCCCTTTCAGATATTTGAGAAGGAGGCCTTTGCCGAGCACTGGGGACTTACAGGCCGCTACTTCTTTTTTCCCTTATTATCGGGAATTTATTATTAACCTTGCGATGGATTATGTTACATCGTGACGTGGAATTAAAAAAAATAAGAATATAGGTTCACTGCAGGCTGTGTGAGGAAGCTCAGCGTTGTTCTCCGCGATAGAGACTACAACGACGATAACCTCAGCAGAACTAGGGTTACCGAAATAACGTAAGGATCGTCAAGTTGAAGTGGCAAAGGGCCGGCCAAATATCTCGCAGAACTGACAACAGTTGGGGATGTGAGGTTCTCGAGTAGCAACCAAGTACAGGTAAAGGCAGCGTGCGACGACCCCACATAAGATCGAGTGACAACCTGCACAGTGTTGCGGGAAGTAGATGTATGATGATGGCTCAGGACCGTGCTTTGTGGCTAGCTTTGGGGGAGGCCTATGTTCAGCAGTGGACTTGAAACAGGCTGAAATGATGTTGATGCTATAATAATAAAAAAAGGAGGCTAAGTGTTTATTCAGAAATTACTATACGTGATCAGAAATCTAATAATACTAGAGTTATCTGGTGTAAATGAATACACCAGACTAAGTTTCAAGCGCCACTACGTCACTACGTTCACATGGTAAACTTTTATTTATTTACTTTATTTATTTATTAAACCTCATATACATGAGAATGTATATAGGCGGCCTTAATGCCAGAAGCGCTCTCTACCAGTCAACCTTTTACGCGGCTTTCGCGAGATAAAAGTAGCCAAAGGTCTTCCCCATAGTTTGGTTTGTCATAAAACGTTACAGACAGACACGAGTTACTCTCGCATAGTATCGCTTTTACAATTTAAATAATATGCGTTCTATAGATAATGGAAATGAGAGTATGAATGCAAAATTATTTGTGCACCGGTTAATAATAGTCACACATAGGAATTTGAATTTGTTTACTATTAGGTTTCGTACGAGAAAAAAAAAAAATTACTTTAATAAAACTGAACAATCATAAAACAGCAATATCGAGCAAATCCACAGACGTTACTCACGAATATTCCAATATTAGCTGCGAGCGAACCGAACATTTTCCATTTCCTCTTTGGATATTCGTAGTTCCTCTGAACACGGTCACGGTGGAGGGTCACTTCAAAACTCGACACCGGCTCAGTTTGCATTTCAAACAACGTGACTTAATAGTTTTTTCTACCGACTGCAAAAAAAAACCATCTGTGAACCGATTTTGATGATTCCTTTTTTATTGAATAGGCGAGGGTGGTCTATAATAATTTGAAGAAAATATTCAGAAGGGATAATAGGGGTTTGTTTCTCTGAAACTTTGTTCTAAACTCATTCGTTGAGTTAACATTGACCATTGGCCATTGATATTTTTATTGTATCTGTGTGATATCAGCGAAGTCGTAGTTCGTTTAACCTCGAAATGTCAATAGGAAAATGTAAAATATTTAACGATTATTAAAAAAAGATCTCGTAAAAATTACCAGGTTTGTTAGCAAGGAATATTAGTACGAGTTTTTAATTCTAGGATTTGATAAGAATTTGCCAGCTGTCATGTTGATCATAAATGGCGGGAACTATTTGTTAATATTCGTATCCATGTGGTCAGCTAATTGTACAAATAGATCTTTGTGATAGGTTTTCGCAGTATTTTTGTTACATTTTACTCTAAGAATTCTAGCTGCGATAACAGAATATCGACACAGAAGGCAGACTTGAAGGCATTCAGCATATTTTATTATTATTTAGGGTGCAAGGGCCGGACCACCTTGCCACAATGAGGGAAAATCCATGGGAATTAACCGAACCGAAATCCCACAGACTAGTGATGGGGAGCAGCGTCAATATGGCCGGTACTGCTTGCACCAACCCGCTTGCGCAGAGTAGTGAAGTGATGATGAATGACAGCCTAGATAAAGCCGCTTTGTACGTGCACAGACATGTCCATATGCAACATTGAACTTGTACAGGCAGTAGCGGAACAGAGCTTTCGAGCGAGCACAGTTCCGAACTTATTTTTTTTTTATTGATATGAAATTGCCTTCCATTATATTAAAAGCCGTTAAATCCATCGATTTGAAAGTGTTCGAAGTTTAAAAACGTCCGCCACACGCTGCTTTAGTGCGGGTCGGCGAACTTCACGTGTTCTTTATATAAATAAATAAGCTCTCATTTTTCAATACTGAGGTGGTCGGTGGCCTTATCCGCTATAACATAAAAATATTTCACAACAATTCCGAAAACACAATTGTTTTGATAAATACATAACGCAGATATATCGTGTGGTTGTACGGAATCCTCGCTGCGCTTGTATGACTCGCACTTAACCTGTTTTTTATTCTTTATCTGTCTAAATAAATGTATTCCTTTAGAAATATTCTTCTTATTAAACTCTCTTTCAATTATTTATTCATTTATCTGTTTGTTTTTATCAATCATCACCAAAATATGATTATATATTATGTATTACATAGTGCAGTCCCAAACTAGGATACCGGGTATCAACCCATGTCTAAGTGGATGGTGATAAAATAGATTCTACATATATATACATAGATACCCCAAAAATACCTAAAAAAATAATAATATATGATTATTACATGACTCGGTCAGCAAACATTCATATTCATCATACAAATGTTTGCCCTTAGTGGGATTCGTAACCTACGACCCTCAGCTTCAAAGACAGGGTCACTGCCGCCCGGACTATTGGTACTTCAATGCCGAGACACAAGGTTGTCTTACGCCATGGTCGCTGCCCGCCACCGCCACCGCCCTAGACCCCTTAAATGAGAACTTTCCTTCTTTAGTCCCGCATAACACCAATTTCTTTTTAAATCGTATGCACTTAATACTAATTAAACATTATCTAAAATTACACCACAACAACGATGTCGCGCAATTTCAAGATAGGGATGCTGCTCTAACTATATAATTAAAAAACAAATGGTATGAGAAAAAAAAAATGTTATGCCAATTTAAAGTGCAGATGAAAATGCAGCTAGTATTCTTCAATTTATATTTTTATAATATCCGGGCTGATTGAAGTCATAACCCTGGCAGGATCCACTTGCGGTAGGTGCGATTCTCCCATGCACCTATTAGGAAAAAATATCTTTGATTCTGGTAGAACAGGTAATCCTTGTATAAGCGAAAATAAGAAAATCGACACCCTTCTCACTAACTATGAGAACTTAGAGTGTTTTCAAAACTTTTATTAAATATCAAAATAATATACATTCATTAGTAATAAAATATTTAATATCTATGAAAATAAAATGTTATGACTATGGCGAAAACAGAAGTATTAATTCAAATTATAAAAAGGTCTAAATAGTATTTTGTTACATGTTTGTCTAGTGTGAGATTTAATTTATACCTCCGCTCTCTTTATCAACAAATGTATGAAAAAATTTACCCTCTGAGCCCCAGAGCCTGCTTATGTAATGCTTGAACGTCCCCCAAACACAAAGCAGTTTATTGTATCGTGACATGTATATTTTTTTTTTTAATATACAAGAATTATATATAAATATTACATATATTTCCATTTGGCATGACACAGTCTAGCATAGAAAGAATGTTACGAGTTTCGAGACCCGTCGGAAGAAGGACATGGACCTCTCACATAAGGAGCAAATGCTCTAATCGCCACGCACGGCAAGCGAATTGGCGATAGCAGTACCATCGCCAAGGTGCGATAGCTTAAAATTTCATAACACATTTTTGACTTTTCTGTTTTGTCTATTGATTATTCTATGTATAACAAGTTCTTATCCAATCGGACGGATTATTTTTACGACCGTCTTGCAATGAGCGTGTAATCTTAAATTTTCATTATTTAAATTTTATCATAAACTTGGTGTCAGACACATTTGAATGTATAAT
Organism: Bhutanitis thaidina; assembly: GCA_029286595.1. Lineage (NCBI taxonomy): Eukaryota > Metazoa > Arthropoda > Insecta > Lepidoptera > Papilionidae > Bhutanitis > Bhutanitis thaidina. The sequence continues at coordinate 3,811,604 of JAGSMS010000021.1, read as the reverse complement.
GTTTTGTGAATCTGTGTTTAATTGTCATAGACCATAGAATGAATGCAGTAGGTAAACTTTAGCTGATGTCATTCCTGCATCGTGCCAACCCTATCGTGAAAGCGAGTTATTAACATATAAATTGATATTTGTCAACTGCGCTCCAAGCCAAGTGCGATAAGACACGCGGCGGTCGGATGAAATTGTTTGGCCGTATATTTTGGAGGTGGGATCTATTTAACAGGTGCCATATTGTACACGAAGCACCTAATTTTCCATTTTCTTTCATCACCGAAAAATAGTATAGGTATGAATGTATATATTCACCCAACGCCTTGTTCCCAACGGGGTAGGCAGAGACAATCTTCTACCTCTTGCTACGGTCCTGAGATACGTATTTCGCTTCTTCCACTTTCATCAATCTTCGCATGCATACTCGTTGGTTCAGAGACCCTTGTACGTCTCCGATTAGATCGTGAAATGTTCGCCTAGGTCTTCCTCTCCCGACTCTACCATTTACACTCGCCTCGTATATTTGTTTCGTCAACCTACTTTCATTCATCCTCTCCACGTGTCCAAACCAGCTCAGCATCCATCTCTCAAATACGTGTCACTACATCGTCTTTCACGCCACAACGCTTACTGATCACATTATTTCGAACCCTTTCAGTTAAAGCAGGATAAATGCAGTAGAAATGAGAGCGTTAAGAAATATGATTGATGTGAAAAATAGTAATATAGCCTATAATATAAATAAATAAATAAATAAATAAATAAATACTCCACCGCTGGACATAGGCCTCGTCTGATTTTTGAGATGGTTTGGAAGCTTTAAATTTCCTCGAAATTTTTTTTCTATTATTTGGTAGACACACAGGTTTCCTCGCGATATTTTTCTTCAACCCCGGGCAAGTGGCAGCTTTAAATTACCATGACTTAAATGGCGCCGGCACTGGTATTCGCACTCAGCTCACACTCCTTCTATGGAATTAAAGCGAGCGCCCTAAACACCGCTGAAGTATTATTCAAATCGATTAAAGTGTAGGTTTTATTTGATAAACAATGATTTTTAATATAATTGACAAAGTTGCCAATGTAATGTAATCTTACAATCCTCGTGTTATTCGGATCGTGACGTCATGTGATCTTGAAGGCCCTTAGTCGACTCTTAGGATAGCCATAGGAGGTATTTTTATACTTTAGTCATTAATAAATGTGAATGTTTGTTTGCATGTTTATCACGCACGTTGTCGACGAATAACGACTAAACCGATTTTAATGAAATTTGGTATGAAGACACCTTAAACCCTGGGGCAGGAAATAGATTCTTTAGGAAATCCATGGAAAGAGTCTCCACGTAGGCGGAGCCGCGTGCGCCAGCTTGTGTTTTAATAAGGCTTATAAAATAGTAATTTTATAAAGTTTTTGTCAAGCCTCGGCTAAACACAAATAAATTATCTATTTGAAAACTAATTAAATTACTCCATTTTATCTCTGAGAACATTACATTGATGATTTTATTATGTCTACGACTTTTAAGTTACATTGTAAATTATTGGCACAACACAACAATTAGGACTTTTAAATAGAAGAGAAGTTGGAAAAGATTTAATAAGAATACAAAAAATAACTCAAGCATTTAATTAAAGCACATTTCATATTATCACAGTTAAATAAATTCTGTTTGAATAAATTTTATACTTTTCTTCAATATTTATGCCTTTTATGTTGCGCTTAATTAACTTTTTTAATCCCGACGGGGGACTGAAAAGTTTGACGATCTTATGTCATATTCAACCCGTCTAAAAATCTAATTATTAAATTTTGGTCCAATCTACGCAGAATGAGCTCACGGTATCTTAAGGTTTTATGTTTTGTTTATTTTTGATATAGGAGTATTTACAACGAGTTTTGCATCGATGTGATAAAATATCAATAACTTTCATGACGTGAACATAAAATCCACACTTAGTGGTTTATCAACACCACTAAATGCATTCCGAAATCGTTCATTAAGTTTATATCTTCCGAACACATAAAATCTCAGGTAAAGGGTCGTTATATTTTATTGCAATTTTTCCACATAAATAACTTACAACATATGGATGGAACTGTTAAAATAGAATACGCCCAACCATAGACAAAATTAAACTGACAGATGTGGCTAATGTCCCGCCATCCCGCGCGGACCAATGGCGGCGGACTTTAGTTTTTTCATCGAAACAACAGCTGCGTATTTTCGGCCGCATTAACGCATGTTATTGGATGTTTTTATAAGTACTTTGTGGTAGGGCCTTGAAATGATATTGGGGATGGAGCCGCAAGGGCGCTACAATAGCCTTTTTTCTAGCGATGATTTGTAGTTAGAATGATGATGTTATTTTGATATGGGGAATTGTATTTTTGTAATGGGATGGCGTAGCGGTTGTTGATTATTAACATTGAAATTATCTTTGTTGATTGCTTATTTGTATTCAAAATCAGATAAAGACAAATTTTCAAATTAAAAATCGCCCGCATAAGAACCTCAAAACGCATCAGAATTTCCATAAGGATAACCTTAAGTCTGTTAACAGTCCACTGCAGGACATAGGCCTCCCCCATAAGGAGGATTCGCCATAATCACCACGCTTGTGCAGCGGATTGGCGATCGAGTACTAGAAACCTGGCGCCATAGACGCGGCTGCCGCTCATCGGTCTGCTTATTTTTGGACTGATATTTTTCGAGATGGCTGTCCCGCCATTTGTCGGTAGACGTTACGATTTTCAAAGCTTTTTCCTTAGTACATAGTAGCTATTCCCCTTTCCTCGTACGGTTCTACACTACACGGGAAAATAAGAAAATAATCGTCAGCTAATAGGAGTAACATTTTGACATTATTCATAGATTAAAACAACCTTTTTGTTATGGAATCACTTTCAGTAAAAATCTCAAGACCACCAACTTACAACACCAATAAACACCTGAACTCTGTACTGTAGCTAGATAAAAAACTATATTCAGGCGAAATTGTTGCAGACTAGTGATTCCCCATCACTAGTGTTCTGTTCCCCATCACAGTAGCAGCTGTGCGAGGGTATCCGTGCTGCTCTAGTATTAGGCAATTCCTGACCGAAATGCATGTCGGATTTTGGAGAAACCTATGTTCACCTGTGGACTCAAATAAGCTAACGTAGAAGATGTTAATATAAGTAAAACTCATCAATTTAACATAGCATTGGCTGTAAGCGAGACACACAAATGTCTAAGTATAACCGAAGTATTGGGAATGTTAGATCTTAAAGAATTTAATACAAATTAATTTAATTTTTTTTTTATTAAAAAAATATATATATAATACTCGGATACCCTGTACTGAAGTGGTCAGGAGTCCAGACTTTCAGTCCTTTGAACTCATTTCTTTCTAGAGCTTGACAGAGCTAAGAACCAGTAGCCGTCTTAGTATCCAGGTCAACGATAGAAATCGATAAACTTTTTGGTGTTAGCTTTCCTAATGAGGGATCGAACTCGGGTCTCCTTATTCGGAAACATACTCCCTATCAGATTATTGGTAGTGAATTATCTGGTGGCAATAAAATGAGAGCTACTTAGGTTAAACTTATCGGAGTCCCCAAAATGGCTGTCTGTATGACCCTGAAGTAGGTTACCAGCACTACGCTCACCGACCCCACTGCAATATTTTTAATTCATACTTTTTAATTTTGTTTAACTGATTGCTTGCCTCTGGGTAACCGAAACGAATCTCTAACAGCACTTGTTTCTTTCACGCTCTGCACGTTTATTACTCTGTGTTTGTAATGACAACACGAAATGTTACGATTTCACAGAAACTTAAATGAAAAGCTTGGTTATAATTATAAAAATAATAAAATATATTATATTACAGCACACCTATCGAGACATTTAATTTGATCAGTCGACATTCGAACCTGGGACCCTTACGTTAAACTAAAGCTGCACACAGTGTCTATTAGACATCAGCGTGTAATGAATACTGTTCATTTTTCAGTCACATTTATGACAGCTTCTATCTACAACGGTCCACGTCCAGTTGTCTATGCTCCTTTAAATGTAGCGCCCACGATGCGCGAACGAGATCGTAAATTACAACGATTGGCAATAAACGCATTAAAACACCTTTCATAGATCAGGTAATTAGAAATACGCTGTGAGATATGTTTGTATTTAAACGTAGCATGTTCAATTGGAAATAAATATGCCGGGTCGGTATTCACGACATGCAGTGGAAAATTCACTGTGCGTAAATGGGCATAAAAAGGGTTTATAGTTGACTGCACTGATTGGTAATTTTTATTTACTTAAATGGAAAGTAATCGAGCACTCGAGATTGTTGTTAAAACTTTACATGCATCGATTACAATATTACGAATTTTTATGTTAATCTTAACGGCTTGAAACAAATGTTTTTTTTTTAAACATTAAAATACAGTGATGCATATGAAATAGTATTCGTAAACCACAAAGTTATGCATTTAATGGTATATTCTATTCTACATAGATCAACCAATAATAATCTGGATTTACACATTCATTACCTAAATGGTATTACCTAAAATAACTTTTTTCTCTACAGAAATAATAATTATGTTACGTATATATGTTTAAATTATCAAATATGCCAAATATATTGCTTTGTGGTTATAAACTTTTGGTATTAATAGATGACATCATATTTACCCACACATTTTGCACTAGTTAACACTTTAAAATATTCGTTTATAGAAATAAAGAACACACGCCATATAATTAATGACTGAAAGGTTCATGATGATGTTTCTGAATTTTTTCAAAGATTTTGACCTCGGCGGCAACTTCTCGATACTATCGGCAGTTGTCAACTGCGCAGGTGATATTATAGTGCCGTATGTGTACAAGCAAACACAGTCATTAGCTTCCCTTACCCGATCGATGCGTTACGCTTAGTATGCAGTAAGATTGGAGGAAGGGTCAGACGCTGTGCCAGAGACAAACCCGAAAACCAATCATTTGCGTTTTTGCACAAATATTGGCGTCGTCTGTGATTCGAACGCAAGACCCAAGGCTCAGCGGTCGGGTGCGCTTACCACGAAACCACGGGATTACATGAAAGGCGGTCGTTCAGATGGAAAAACTTACCGTGTGGTAAATACGTAAAAAAGCAGCCACCCCTTTTCTTCTTTTGGACATCGTAAGAGGAAATGCCTTAGAATTGTCAGCAATCTTTGAGTGCAAGCCCTGTGACGAAACTCGCTGTCACGTTCTACCGCTTCCGAAGCGAAAAAATAAGATTGCGTAGGATCGTTCGTCCACGCTGAGTCGTGCCAAATGGAAATACGTAGTCTCTGCCTGTACAAATATATATATTATAGGTATACAGGATTATTTTATTAGTGTTTAAAAAAATTGCGTGGGTTATGAGGTGTCCTATGATTTATTTCCATCCCCATTCATAAAGAAAGAAATCTCTAGAATTTTAACAGACAAATAAGAAACTTTAGATAACATCTATTAAACATTTATAATATTAGTAGGCTGTATTCGTCATTCATAATGTCTTTTTCATTAATGTCATTGAATAGAAATTTTCGATAATAATATCCACATACACATAAACTTCCCGGCATATAACCCATCAGAGATCGTTCGATGTTTCAAGATGGCGTCGTAAAGTTGCCTTGTTACGATTATATTTCGAAGGGAACAATTTTATTACTGATATTTTATGTTTTATACGTGTCAATTAAATGACTATTCGATATTAGAGCCGAATGAACACAAGTTCTCTTTTCAAAATAATTATACGCTTATGGTCAGATTTTTTTTAAATAATATGAGAGTAACAAACGATCTAATGATAAGTGTTTACTGCAGCACATGGACACTTGCAACCAACTTGAAGGGCTATAGGTCACCTTTGGAAACTAAGATGAAACGCCACAGCCCGTAATTGTACTGGCACAGCTGCTTGGCAGAAATAGGCAAGAGGTAGTACCTAAGAGATGGTAGCTACTCAGACGGCCTCTTAAGTAACGAACGGAGTCCAACCTTGTTAATATACAAGCAACATTAACTTATATTTAATCTTTTACGATTGACATTATTCATGATTTTGAATATAATTAATACACGAAACTTGATTCAGTTAATTAAAATAAGATTATTTTAAAAATAACATTAAAAAGTTATCCGTAAAATGCATATTATTCCTTCGCTATATTAAATAGAAGTTTTTAAAATTTAATTGTCTATGCATTAGTTACGAATGTATAAAGTATGCATCAGCCGGGTCGATTGGTTCACTAGCTAACCGATTTGCTTCAACGCTACAGATCGCGGGTTCGATCGATTCCCCACGGAACGAATATTCATATATCCCATAGATAATATGGCATGTGCAGTCTATCTAAATATAAATATAATAACATTATTTATATTTATACAAAACAGTGAACAGAAAATCCCACACACATTTTATTAAAACAAAAGGTAAGAAAAAGAAACTCTTGCCAATACAGGCCAGCCCAAAAATACTTTATTCATGACATATAATGCTGAATTAAGCAGATGCTTAAGAAGACTGGAGTAGTGTGGTCGGAATCGATTTATTTTAAATATTTTTTTTTACATATATCATAAGTAATAGTATGAAATAAATATCTTTATACAGGGAGCACATAAATAAACAATATATTTCATAACTATACAAAAAGCAATAAAGCAAAATGTGTACATAACGAAACGGCCATATTGGGCCACACGTGCTTACAAGCACTTGTCAGTCTGTGGTCCCGCGATCTTGCAAACTTTTTTCCCTACTTTTATTAGACTTGGGGCCAAGTAACGCGTTATTGGATCCACTTGCTGACAAAGCGCTAAACTGCAATATCATTTTCATAAAACAGGATCCTTCAACATGTAAGAAATAACATTACCTTTTTATTTCTCTAACAAAACGCTTATAAAATACAACATTGCACAACTTATATTAGAAAAAAATACATTCCATTAATCCAATAAAATGCGGTGACTCTTAAATCATCTTCTAAAATTACATTAGTGATACAATTTATCTTTGCCTTTCGCGGCATCAATTTTACGATACATTAAACCACAATTTAGAATACCAAAACATCAATTGTAAGCCCAATGACAAAAATTAGAACGCGAGGAAAAGTTACGTTGCCATTTTAACAACAATTGGCTCACCTACCGCATGGCTGAACGTCAAAGACATTTGCCGAAATCTAAAAGCTATGCTTACAAGGTAACAAAAAAAAAATAAAGACGCGGCAAAATGCGTATATACAACTAGAGATGTATACAAACTATCGAATATCGAAAATCGAAATAAACATTATATATATTACAATATTGCAATCTGCTTTTTTATATTACAAGCTTTGTTACACTCATAATACATATATGGATATGGATTGGGCATTGTCGGTTCGATTTTCTGCGATCAGTCCTCGGTATTCCTCCATACGGCATTTTCATTAAGCAAATGTAAAAAGGAAAAAAACTGTTCACGGTCAAAGTAGAAAGCACAGTACCGAAAAATTAGAAACCTAAAAATTACTCAAAAATCAAACCTTTACCATAATAACTTTAATGGCTAAAAGTATCTAACAAAAAAGTTCTGTGCTACTACAACATACGTCCGGGAAATGGACGTATGTTGTAAATACAGTAATAATCGAGACAATAATTGCACGTGGTAGAGCCAAACGGCGGCTTTTGCTGCAGCCCGTATGAGCCGCCTTGACCGGGTTAGTACCACGGCCTCGCAGAATACCGGCGTGAAGTAGAGGCAGTTTGTGCTTCTGCGTTTTGATCGTGAAGTGCGGTAACCGGAGGCCTACTCCCCCTCCCCGTCCCCTTCCTCACCCTCCCCCATCCTCCAAGGCCGCCAAATATCCTCAAAGGCCGGCAACGTACCTGCAGCACCTCTGGTGTTACAGATGCACGTGGGCGACGGCAATAACTTACCATGAGTTGAACCGCTTGCTCGTTTGCCGCCTTTCCCAAAAAAAAAACATGATCTCACATTTAAAAATAATTGTTTGCCTAACACGTTATTTGAATATTGTCATTTGCACTTAGAACATCCCTTAACACCACATTTTGGCGGGCAGCGAGCAGCGGGCACTTTGACACTCCTGCGCGTAAACATCTTGTTAGTAAGTACCAAATACGAACACTTATAAATATAAATAAGGCGAAAAAGCGTGAGGATATAATACTTTACAATACAATGGAGGCTAACAAATGTTCACCGTCGCTTGTTGTCACTTTTTCTATGTAAATTGCAAGCGTAATTTGTGAGCGTTCCTTTGTCGCTGGTTTGTTGTAGGTGGGTTCTTTTTGCGTCGGTGGTGGCTGAAAGGAGGTTCGCTTGCAAAGAGGTATTATTTAATTGAAACGACAATGATTACAATTTTTTTTTATTTTCATTAATGTAATATTAAGGAGATTATGCTTAAATGCATTTTAATTGATTCAAATATACAGTTTACGCCACAAACGTAATAGTTTTGACATAGTAAAACCCCACCTACTTTTGTCATAGTAATAGAGTTTTAATTATTTCAACACATTTTGCATATTTTTTTATTTACTGTACGCCAACACAATGTACACTGTTACACTGATATTCGCTTAGTGCCAAATTATGTATACCTGCTTTAAATATTTAATGCGAGTTTCTACAAGTATAATGTTGTTTTAACCCATGAAAAAATGAAGTAAACTAAACACCAACAAAAAGTTTATATGAAAGCACTTCTTGTATATATATACTCGTAGAAGGTACAGAACCATAACTATAATAAAGTATATAGTTCTATTTATACACTAAGAATACTACAGACCTTAAGGATAATAGAATTAAAGCTCTTAGAACCTAGATGACGATTTATTGGCAGCATGTTTGTTGTCTTCTCACCTCAATAGTACGCAAAAATAAAATAGAGAATGAAAAAAATGTTTTGACTTTGCATTGTTTATAAATACCTTTATATAGGTATGCTATGCCGACGACAACTAATTAGGCAACATTTTCTTCGAAATTCAAAATTTCAACCTCAACATCCCGCGAGGCTAACGGACGAAGCTCTGGCGACTTACTGTTGAAGGAAAATCTATTCACCTACAGCGAAGCCGAATCCCGCAGACGAGATGCGCTCACCAACGCATCTGTCCTGCGTAAGGAGCACCTACAGAGTTTTATCTTCCATGCATGACATGTTTAGTTACCCTTAAGTACTTACAAAAAGAATACAGAAAAAACTATAGATTTATTACATAGTATCGTATTATGTTTAGTGGCAACGCCGTTGAGGCTGGTGTAGTAGCGCAAAATGTACCGGAATTATTGCGACTAGAATCCTGACAATGTTCAGCTGGAGCAGATTGGCAAACCGTAACCGCAATGTTGGTGATCAGCTGTGAGGACAGAATAAAAACATAAAACCTCAGTGATAAATGTTTCACTGAGGTTTTATGTTTTTTGGAGGGCAGCGTGACTAAAAGGTCCAAAGACTAGTTTGGTTAAAATTACTAATATTTTTTTTATGTGTTAAGCCAGCCAGTTCATTCTTTCATATGTTAAGAACAGAAAGAAGGATTCGTTTACTTCTTACTTTATTCTGATGAAAGATATTGAAAACATACTAGCAGTTGACGGGGTCTTTGACGGCAGAAACTCTCACATCAATGCCCCTCTGATCAGTTCCAATGGTCAAACAGCATTTGAGTTTAGGAAACGGCCTGGACCACGAATTATCTCCCTGCTCTAAGCCAACAGACCTAGCACATATTCAGAAGCTGGAAAAGGAAGTAGAACGCAGACCGTTGCTTTAATTGATGGGTGGCCCGCTACCACCAGCCACGTTAAAAGAGGTTGAAGACATCTTTATGATGCCTTCAATTTCTTATTATGGCTATATTCAACGTCCTCCAAACCAGCTGCTCTTTCCCACATACCTGAAAGGAGGTATACCAAAATGGGAAACCAAATAATCAGGCCTCCATTTTAGTACTCTGGTCACAACTTAGTTTTCAGGTCACCACTTAGTCCTTTGATTAAAGCTGTTTGCCGACGTCTGTGGGCACTGCCCATCAAGTGGACTGTTCAGCTCGTTAGTCACTCGCAATCCCATAAAAACCATATAGACGTGTGAAGAAGAAAATTAAAAAATACCGGAATTAAAACACTTGGAGTATAACGAAGATTCGCTTGCTTAGTACATAAAAAAAACGATTTCCGCTCACCCATTCAAACTTCGAAGCTAGAGAACAAATGTGTACCCTTATTCGTAAACCTCTACCTCAAGTTTATGAATGTGCATATTCATGTGCCATTTAAACATTTGTACCACAAACAGAAAAAAAAATCGTTAAGGCGCGTCCCCCGCGGGAGCGTCGCAAGTATGACAAGATCACGCCCCGAATGATAGGGGAGCTTCACAAAAGAGCGCAAATCTAAATAAGGGCATAGTTTTACAAATTGTATCCTAAATAAATTAACGATGCATTAACATCTGCTAATTGTCGTTGTATTTAGATTCACTGAGATTATCTGTTATATCTGTTAACCAGTACGCATAAGGAGCACTAAGTATTAATAAAACTTACAGAAGACACTAACAGAAGACACTACAGGACTCTACCATACTTGTATAGCGAACAGTCAAACACTTCGAGGTTAGGTTCGTGGTAGAATAATTTTTAAAATCCTTTAATATATTTTGCGCGGACTGGTTTACATTTAACCTTACTCTTTAGCTTTCAGCTTTACTGATAAACTTTTGTAACATAACTTTCTCATCTGTGAATGTTGTGTTGCAATTGAATCGTGAAATTTCTTTTTTTTTATTCTATTAAAAAACTAAAGCATTCACTTGCCAGTTTTATCGGTTTCGTTATTCTATTCCCGTGTTTTTTTTTATGACTTTCGACGATTTACGAACTTCACAAAAGTTAGCAACTGTTGCCTTTTATTTAAAGCGTGGTTAAATAAATGCATTATCCATCAGCTTTTATCAGGGATAATTAAACGTTTTTACAATGTAAAATCATAACGTAACTACTCGATCTAATACAAATTAAAAACATCGGCACGTGGTGCGTCATTAATTTTTAGGATAATGCTCTAGGATGCCAGCGCACAAAAGTTTAAGAACCGCAAATGTAACGGCTGTAAATTAATTGCATGTTTACTTTTAAACACCGATAAAAACAATTATTTATTGTCATGTCCTTATCTCACCAACCCCACGGGATGTGGTTTTATGATAGAACTCCGTGCAAGTGAATTAATTTCAGAGTTCTGATTTCACCGTACATCCCCAAGGCCCCTCGACGAGGGGACGGGACTCGACAAAGGAAGGGAAGAGAGGACACACATAAACGGATTATGGGTTGTTACGAGATCGTCGTTATTTGTTTATTCAATGTTGTGTCTATGACAATTATTGTTTTATTGGTAAGGAAAGGGTGCAGTAGACAGTAGTCAGAGACAATGATACTGTTTCATGATAGTGGAGCAGGCATGTAATTGATTTAATTTAATAATCGTGTGTTTTGGAATTAAACAAATTTTACGTTCTTTATTTTGACCGGTTTCGACTTTATGCAGCATCTACCCTGATACCTGATACCGTTGTACAATAATTTCCATTATAATGAAGATTCACCAAGTGGCAACAATGGCAAATATAAATTATACGTTGAAAATAATTAATTGTATGTACTTCATATTGTATGCCATTTCGGTCGGGAATCGAACCCACGGTTCAATTATACTTTTAATCCAAACGCTTACTCATTACACCAATCGAATCACTGTCGAATCGAAAGCCTGTAGGCTTAAATTATTTGCATAATAAAATTAAATATTAGTAGGTACATTGTCGGAAGAAGCGACAAAGGGCTGAAGCACTAACCCTCGAAAATCTTACGGCAATCTCCGAGAACAAACGAGCCTCCCGTTTGTTTACGTATTGTCGCGTCAAATAGAAATCTGCAATCTCTGCCTACCCCTTTATGTGATAGGAACGTGCGCTTTTATATATACATCTCCACTAACCTCATTATTGAAGCACTTACTTTTAAGCGCATTAAAAATAAAGAACAGGCCATAAAACCGGTAGCCGGGTCGAATTACACCTCAAAAACAATCAGTCAAAGCAATATCTTCCATTGTGTGCTCTCCAAACAATTTTACAAAATACAACAATGACCCACCTTTCGCAGCACGCGCCTTCGCACAAACAAAAATTCTTAAAACAATTTAAGATGAGCTTAGTTCACCATTACTATTCTCCTTAAGAACAGGCCAACTTGTAACGGACGTTACAGTAACCACCCAGTGTAACATGATCCATAAATACTCTAATTTTTAACTAAAAGAGAGACCACATCCCATGAAAGGCAACCTTCATTACTTGATCTTAATGTTCAAGACAGTTTTAATGAAATTTGATATCTAAGTATACTGGTCATTTATTGTTACAGACAATACCGTATTGTGTATATTGTAGTACCGCCATTACCCTGGTCAGTTTGCGGTTGACAGCTGATGTTTGTCCGTTTGTTTAAGTATCTTTTTTATTTACAATAAAAATTTGATATTTGCGTGCCTTTAGTACGTTCCGAAATGCTTTCGACTTTTACGCGCCAAAGATTAGTTTAAGGATGCTATGACGTATGTAGTTATTGCAAATGAAATATTATTTTTATATATGTTAGAAGTTTGTAAAATTATAAAGATAACCTAACCCACTTTGGCTAGTTTTTAAAACTTACTCAGTAGAATCTTAGTGAAACATGTGTGATAGAGACAAAACGTAGAGTATTGACTGGCCAGAAATCATTTTTTTTCTTTATAAAAAATATTATAAAACCAACGTTTCTCTAGCTACTCAATAGTTACTCCACTTCTATTCGTCTCAGGTCGCACCTATCTTAAATGACTAATTATCATTCTTGTAGGTCTTGGTATTTGTCCGGCTCTTATAATTTTAAAATTCGAATTTGTATTCAAAAGGCGGCTAGAGAATTTTAAAACAGTCAATCGATTGGAAAATGCCGAAATTTATTCACAACCTACTTAAACTTTTACAGATTTTTGTTAGGTTACCTATATCACCCCCTATAGACTATATAGATTGAAGGGAATAAGCGTTTCCAAAGTTAAATGAATAACAATTTTCCCGATTCCCTCGGTTGAGAGGCAGACAACGACTACAACCAGACTACCCGCCAATGGGCTTGAAAAGTTAAGTCTGAAATATTTGTTGAGGTTGACATCCACAGAATGAACGGTAATCTGTTACGGTGCGAAACCCATTGCTGTGCGGTAGTAATTTGATAGATAATAAAGTTTCGACAGACAGATACACATAGTTACAAATAATTATACATGTAAGTTTAAATTACGTATATGACACAAATACGAAAGTAAAAAAAAAGACTAACATTTTGCTAGGGAAAAATTTTGATATAATCATAACCCAATAATAGTATACAGGCAATTTAATTACTCAAAATTAATAAGGGATATTAATTTAACATCACTAACACGCCCGGACGCCCGGAAAAATCACAGCTGTCAATAAAGAAACCATAAATTAGAGGTTTTTTTTTTTAAAGAAAGCACCGCCCGCCCGTCGCATTGTTACAAAGTGGCCAGCCATTTCCTGTGAAGGTGAACGCATGTAACACTTTTGTCCGGCATTGTGCTAGTCTTGTTTGGACACGTGTTACAAAATAAACAAACGCTTACCAGGTGTATATCGAATACAAAAATGTTTCAAATGAATAATTCGTTTCAAAATTGCTTACAGATACAATTTTGTATATGTCAAATGCGCAGCCATGATTAATTTATTGGCTTAATTTTATTTTATTGACATAGGAGTATTAATAACTTTAACAACACAGGGTTAGATTTTAAAATGATAATTGGTTACTAGGACAGACGATTCACACCAATCCTTTTTAGTTCCACTGCGGATATTATCGTTGCAGATTCTATCTCGAGAAGAAACCCTTTCCATAGCCTGTTGAACGGCACTAAGGTCCGTGTAAGAATCTGCCACCCCTTTGAATACTTTCGTCTAGAGGTTTAGAGATAAATTCGAATACGTGACGTAGCCGAGTTAGATTCATCGATTGACCTCTTGCTTGAAGTTGTACTTACCTAGTTGGATAATGAATCTCATATATATTTACTGACACAGCTAAATGTCAAGTAACTAGCAATTATAGTTTATGGTCGGCGTCGAACATCTATTTACATTCGTATTTTGTATTTGACTGCACTAGACATTATTTTAACTAATTGTATGCAAAACTTCAGTAACTTCTCCGGTAAATGTTTGTAAAAGCGATTAGACGACCTACAATGAAAACATTATGATAATTAGCCATTGAGTTATAGCAGTAAGTTAGCAGTTTGCTTATTCATTCTTGCGTAATAACATTCCCACTAATTATATAACGTGTTTAATGCCTACTCGGACCTGAAAAGGAAGATTTTATAGGACGCTCATTAAGCTGCAACACAACATTCATTTTAACTGGATTTCTGCGCGAAAATTTAAAACCTTTAAACATGTTCAGTGAAAATCATGGGTATACAGCCTATACGAAATACGATTGCAATCCGGCACTATAACTATTTTATATTATTATCAGGAAATTTTTCACATGATAAATTTCCGAATTGTAAATATTTATTGTAAAACTAATTCAATCCGACAACCTATTCAAAACGTAACACCCAAAAACTAGTTAACTTCGCAACGCTTCAACGCTTAACCTTTTTTTGCGTAGTAAAAAAAAATAAAGGACGGCGACAATACTTCACTTGAACGTCACTGGCCGCTCACAAAGGCGGTCATTAATGTCAAAATATTTTCAAAATCCGAACGTTCGTCGCTGGAGGCAGCGCTTTGCGAACACCGCATGAAAGTGGATTAGTTTATTTTATATATTCTGTACTCGGTTCAGTACTAGTGGTTTTTTTATTTAGACTCTGTGGGATATTTTACTTTTTTGTTTGCCGACTTAACGTATGAAGAATGGTTAGAAGAGTCCATGGAGTAATATTTGTTTTCTTTGTGACAGGAACTTTTAGTGTTATATACTTACATGCCAGTAAATATGTCATGTTTATATAACTTTATTAAAAGTATTATCTACTTTATTAACCATTTTTTGGCATGTCATGGGTTAAAAAAGAAGAATCGCCATGCTCGGCAAGCAGATTAGGGATGGCAGTGAAAGACACCTCGCGCCTTAAACGTCGCTGACCATCGTCGGCCTGCTTAATTTTGGTCTGATATTTAACGAGATGGTTATCCCGCCAATTTTCGGTTTTGCCATTGCGATTTTCAAGTCTTTTCCCTTACGAGCCTCTTCGGTCGGTTACCCTAGTTCTTCCTCGGTGGATATCTTCTTTGCAGACTCTATCGCGTACGCGAGCAAGTTTGAGCTTCCTCATACGGGCTGTACAAGACCGAGTCGCGGTTCCGTAAGTATCATTGGCAACACGTCTCTTGAGGTTCTGTGATATACTCGACGAGACAATGATGTGAAGTAGTTTCACGAACGCAGCCCAGCGGTGTTGCAGTCGTCGATTGAGCTGTGGATAGAAGTTGGACTTACCTAATCGGACAATTTGTCCCAAGGTATACGTACTCGTCGAGAACTTCGAGCCTAATGTCATAACATTTAAAAATATATATAATTATAAGTGAAGGTAGCCGGGTTAACAATGAAATCAGGACTTCCAACGCTACAATCGCCCCGTGGCCACAAAGTTGTAAAACAACCGGAACGTCTAGATTTAGAAAATCTTATTAAACGCGATAAAATCCGTAAATAATAGTTTTATACCAAATGTGTAGTATTCGCGTAAATACAAGAAATTATTAATAGATTTCACATTGTTCTAACACGTCATGAGTTAATTTGTACTCTAATAGCGCAAAAACTAAATAAAATTATTTAATGTATTTGGACTAAATATTGTAGACTTACAGAAAGACATTAACCTACATTTCAGAACTGTTACCGACACGCTTACTGAATAGGGATGAGCAGTAGATAAAAAAGAGTGATCCAAAACAGATTTACAATTATTATTACTTCTTGTACTTGTTTCAGAACACTTAATTTTTTTTATATAAGCAACGGAACGGTTTTGCCTTACGGCATCTTCAGGGTATTCAACGTTTCAAAAATTCAATGTCTTCAGGTAAAAGCATGTTTAGTTTCAAATGACACTAGTGATTAAGTAAGAAATAGACATAATAATACTTCGTCTTCAGGAGAAATTAAACAGACCACTACTTGACTCTAGAACTACTTTTAAATCGTGGTAAAGCAAAGCCAAGCAACGGCTTTTGCCGCTGCTCGGAATGGGCAGGCTCGAGCGGGTTGGTACCACGGCATCGCAGCATACCGGAGTGTAGTAGAGGCATACTGTGCTTCTACGTTTCGTTCGGTGAGTGAGTTAACCGGAGGCGGAGGTGTGCATTAACGCGGACGAAGTCGCAGCTGAAGCTAGTACAAGAAGCTCAAGTATCCGGACATTACGTTCATTCTTCATAAGAAGAAACGAATTAGATAGAAGATAAGATAAATAAAAATATTACAAACAATTTCAATGACAAACATTCGGTCGTTAACGGTTCTAATGGTAAATAAATTGCTTATTTATAACCAGGTACACGAATTGTGATCGTTATCTGGGATGATCATTTCGTTCACTACAAAATTCTTTCTCTATGCTTGCATTTACATGTACCGTCCTTACTCAACCGAAACCATTTTCTATTATAAAATACCTAAACGGATGTTATAAAGTAGCATTATGGGCCGATTATACCGAAAAAAGTTCGGTACTTCCGCTCCTAAAACACTGTGTGACTGGAATAGAAATGAAAGAATTACGATTTGGTGTCATTAAATAAGGATTGGCTTTCCACCCTAACATCGAATCTTAGTCTCAATAGAGTAAAAAAAAAATTAAACCGATTTAAACCCTTTATCTGTGGCAACAGGAAAGCAGTGGTTTTCAAGTCAGCATGACATTTCGAATGAATAGCGGAAATAATTAGATAAATAATTATATTATAAAACGACGTATATCTCTTTTCTTTTTGTGAATTTATACTCTGTGCAATTTAAAGAAAAACTGACTATAATGGATAATATGGAAAAGGCCTAATAAAGACATTTTATATCAATCTAATTACATAATCTATTCTCAAAGTTTGTTTTTGTTCCACACAATTTAGAAATAAATTAATTTTGCAACATCCTTCGTATGTATACAAATTTCACAAATGAAACGAAATACGTGTTTAAAATCTTTTTTTAAATATAAATAAATTTATTTAAAAGTAGAACACAACTGGCCATGACCACTATTTAAAAAAAAAATTGCGTGCCGATGAGTTTACCATTTTTAATTGGGTTTAACAGAAGAGTTAACCGAGAAGGTTACATATAGTTGCAAGATTGCTTCATCATCAACTGTTTTGAGACGGTTTGCTGAATTTGAAATGATCAAGCATGAAGATGAAGAGAGACCGATCGTCAACAGCGAGACTGCCGACTGTAGAAAAGCTTATGACAGGAGATTGAACAATGACATTATTTATAGGATCGTCGATAATAATTCGGTGAACACAACCACAGCATTTCAATATCAGGAAACTTGTAATGTCATTCGATACCATATTTTTCAACGAAACCACAGATTAATTAACGTCGCACCAAGATAATACGTCTTCACACAGTTCCCCAAGAACAATGACGTTGTTTCACAGTACTGACTTAACTTTGCGAAATTTCTTTTTGTTTCAATTCAAAAATTGTATTCGATTTCTGAAAGACCGATCGCAACCTCCAACGAACTAATGACTGCCACCATCTCCGATTAGAGAACTTGAGTATTCAGACATAGCTTAATTGAAAGGAAATGTGTATGTAACATTGTAGAGACTACTTAAAAAAAACGAAAACAAATACAAAGGGTAAAATTATATTCAGCTTAATTTTTATTTATCTTCAAACTTATACCTATAGATAGCCACAAACATATTTGTACAAGCATATTTTATATAAACGCATACAGATTCACAACACAATCTCATTTCTACTCTTTTTAAATTGCTTGTGAAGGAATTCCTTTAACGAAAAAACCTTGCATAACGGAAGATCATAAAAAAAGGAAATGAACGTGTTATTTCGCGAACTATGAAGATATACGCGTTTCAACGTGTGCGGTCTGTGTTCGCGCGCTCCGCCATTTTCGTTAAAAAATAAGTCAAAGGCCGTGACATTTTTGAAATGTCAGCCCGAACAGAACATTCGGCTTTAAAATTTAAGCATGCCAAAAAGTTAAAAAGATGCAAACTAGTAGTCTATGTGTTTATGTTTATTATTATCACAGATTTTTTTTAATCTCTAATTTTCATTCTAAATTTTTTCAATGTCAAATAGTGAAAAGAAATTATTATTTACATTTTTTTTCACATTTCATTTTACTTTTTAATTTACGTCATTTTACGTGAATCACAGCACCTAGTCATGGGGATCGACGTGTTTCACGTTCTGATTTCTTAATTAACCCGGCTAGACGGTAGCTTTTTAATAATTTTTATATTGGATCAATACAAAAACAGGTCATAGTACCTTAAGGTCGTGGCAATGGTATGCATGGTCTTAGATTTATCACAAGATCCCAAGCAGATGGTACTAACCCACTTTTTCTATTGAAGGTAGGATGTTTTTTTTCATTTCAAAAGCCTCACGAATCATCCTTTGCGGAAATCAGTATTCCTCTGCGAAGATTAGTGCTATGTCAAACCTAATGTAATAGATGGGGCAATCTAGATGATGATCATAGATGTGACAGTGCAATCACCAAACATGTTAAAGATAAAAACGTTTCAATAAGTTCGCAGGATTTATCAAATTTATAAATTCACTTTAATGTTAATAGTCCTTTTTATTAACGAGTATTCGCGAAATGTAATCGAAAATACGAATGTATTATTATTACTTTCGTTGTGAATTCGATTGGTAAATTGAAGCAGAAATCGCTTCCAAATCGTTAGCCGCAAAAATCGACACCACGGCACGCCGCGGGCGGAACCTTTAAAAAAACAAACAGCGTTCTAAAATTCAAAAATGAAACTACAATTGGGTCGACGAATCCAGTGATACTAAAACTGTTATTTGATGTTATAAATAAATAATTATTTTGTATATTTCGTCAAGGTTTAACTGTGTTAGATGGCGATTGGAAATTATATAATGAAAACGAAAAGAGATATCATTTGAATGTTATTATTTTATTTATTTACACAAGAAAACGTAGTTAATCTTTAACCTCATACCCTACAAACTTCACAAAAACCTGGTTTTGTTTGTTTGAAAAGACTTGAGAACCACTGGTCTAGATACTTATCTACGGGCTCCTAATGGGCCATTGTCTCCCGAACGTTGGCTTGGAATGTCGAATTTAAAATGACTTTTTCTTGCTTCACTTTAATTGCGGCAATTTTTACGGATGTCACTTGACCCGGGCTGGCTTTTTAAAGGATTGGCTTTTTTGATTTCGCCTATTGTTAACGTCGTATCTGCCTTTGATAACGATATAATAGTTAATTGTCTCGAATTAAATAATCAGATTATTAGGCTGTTGGCGTCTGCAGTACAAACCTTTTAAAAGGTCTATAAGGCTACCTACCTACTGAAGTCATTTTTATAAATAGATTAAATCACAGAAGATAGATGCAGCGTAAAGTGTATCACAACTTTGTAGCGTCAATACATCAGTACATTTCTTTTTATTTGGAAAGAGGTGAAAAACGAGGTTAACAGTCCACCTGATGGTAACAGGCCACTGCGGCCTATGGACCTGCACACAACTTCAAACGAAGAAGCTTGCAGATACGTTATCGCCCCTAAGGACTACGATGGAATGCCTAAAAGCCGATAATTATATGGGCTTTATATGCCTTACGAACCGGATCACAACAGTAAAATTGCACTCCTGTTTGGCTATGGAATGGCGAGAGCAGTGTTACCAAGCGTGACGACTACTAGGCAAGGTAGAAATCTACCACCTGTGCGTTGTAGAGCCGCGCTATACCTGTATCATAGATGCAGCTCGAATAGATCGACTGATCTGGAAAATGTTCACTCTTTCACAGAATATCAGATTAAAATATCTATTTACTGTTAACATTATTCGCTACAGCGGCTATAGCTGGCTAAAATTATCTATATGGCTATGACCACCACGAACGTAGCATAGATTATAGACACTGAATTCAACATCATCAGCTATGGCTGGCTGGACATAGGCCATAATCGGCATCCAAAGCAGTTGCTGTAGACGCTTCGCACCATAGATGGTAGCTATGCATATCATCCGTCCCTCCCCTATTTTCTCGGTTAAATCATAATTTTCAGACTCCGACGACACCAATGGAAAGAAGGTGATGATAGATGAGACCAGTGCTTAATCTAACATTACTAAAGTTTCTTCATTTATAGCGTGGCTCAGTTATGGCGGTTCAAAATTAAAATCAAGACTTCTTTATTGAATTTATGCTTGTTTAAAGCACACATGAACGTCAACAAACGTCCACCCCGATTCGTAAAAGAAGACTATCAGAGAATTGTCAGCAAGAGCGCGTAAATTGTATTCTGTGGGCAAGAAATTCATAAACTTTTTTTTTCATTGCCATATTACAATATCTTTTACAATTTATGGTATTATTTTTTACAATGGTAAAAGATATATTTTTACATTTACTCAAAACTCAACAACCTTGAACGTACTACACGTTCAAGGTTTATAGACCAGTAAAACCTTTTCAGATTTAATGAGTTAAAGAAGATATAATATAGGTTTTCCGTCTTAAGACGGTCGCCTAATACTTGTTTATTATGTATTACGCAGGATATTTGCATCACGCGCAAACTCCTTCTTACCCTACAATATGAACTTAAGCCAGCATAAATAATTAAACAGATTAACCAAGAGTAAAGAGCAAAAAAAATGTTTGAAATATAAACCGCTACATAAAACGTACCGCATGATACCTGGAACCTTACGTTCTTGCATTTAAAAAAAAACAAAAAACGTTCGTGTATAAAAAAAGGAACGAATGAAAAATCGCACACGATACGCATAATACTCTACCGAATTTTTAAATCGAAATTTGTTTTGGACTGTGCAGTTAGTGGAGACTTCTCTTTTAAACATGGAATTTTAGTAATTTTGCGTGAGGCAGAATAATATTATTAAAAAAAATGTGTGGGTGTGTACTAATATACGCACGTAAGAAGTTATAAGTCTTTAGCGTAACAAAACAAAACTAACTAATAACAATCATTTATAATGTAAACAAATAAAAAGAATACCTACCGACAGTTAACCTCAAATCTATAAAAAACCTCTTTTATCACGAATACTCACAATAATTTCACCACCATATATAATTTAAAATCACACACAAATACTCATGTATACATATTTATGTATGAATATTTGTTTTTATCTCCACTAATATAAAACACGTGTTTAGACTCATGACATCATGATCATCATCATCATTTCAGCCTATCACAAGTCCACTGCTGAACATAGGCCTCCCCCAAAGATTGCCACGAAACTCGGTCCTGAGCCACCTGCATCCATCGACTTCCCGCAACACTGCGCAGGTCGTCACTTCATCTTGTGGGGGGTCGTCCTACACTGCGTTTGCCTGTACGTGGCTGCCACTCGAGAACCTTTTTTTCCCCAACGGTTGTCAGTTCTGCGAGCTATTTGGCCGGCCCCTTGCCACTTCAGCTTGCTGATCTTTACGGCTATGTCGGTTACCATAGTTCTGCTGCGGATGTCATCGTTGCAGACTCTATCACGCAGAGAAACACTGAGCACCCTTTCAATAGCGCGCTGAGCAACTTTGAGCTTCCTCATACGGCCTGCAGTGAAGGACCAAGTCTCGGATCCGTATGTCATCACTGGCAACACGCACTGGTTGTATACTTTGCTCTTGAGGCTTTGCGGTATACTCGACGAGAAAATATGACGTAGTTTCCCGAACGCAGCCGAGCCGAGTTGGATTCGTCGATTGACCTCTGAGTCGAAGTCGAACTTACCTAATCGTACAATTTGTCCCAGGTATACGTACTCGTCTACAACTTCGAGCCTATTGTTCCCAACATCAACCGGTATTGGTGTGACATGGACGTTTGACATGAACTTCGTCTTGTCCATGTTCATCTTAAGACCAACCTGTTGGGAGACGTTATTGAGATCATTGAGCATTGTACTAAACTAAAAAGATTCATGTATATTTGAATAACTACCTTGAATATAGTTATCAGTTCTCAAGAAAACTTGAGAGACATTTACCAACTAACTTCATAGTGTAGCTTTTAGGAGTCGGTGTGCGCGCGCATCATAAAAATTCACTCTGATCATTTTTCCCAAATGCGGCAAAAGAAGTATAACTTCATAAATAGAATTTTAACAGATATTTCAAATTAGAGAAGTGGATATTTGTATTAATTATATTAATAATAAATAAAACTACTAATTCATACATTATTAAATATAAATAGGTGAATACAATATTGGAAGCTCAATTTTACCACAATAATAAAATAGTATCAAATCTACTCAACTATTTTTGTGAACTATACAATATAGCAGCTGAAAAACATGACAAAATATTATAATGTGTGTAGAAAGAACGATTCCAAATTCAAATCTCTCACCGTTGTCTACTCTGTAGAGGTGACATTAAGGAACCATGAGTATTTAATGTTTTCTTGATTGTTCTTGATCGCTAACTTAATAATAATTATTGATTGTAGTACTAAAGTTAACAAAATACATACCACCCACCCATACACACATACACACACCCATCCATACACCCACACACACCCACCTACATACCCAAACACACAAACCAGAGATTGCAAGTTGAGCACAATGTTTCTGTAAAATTTTGATATATTTGTGTAATCCGTATTTGTCAGATTTGTGAATGTCAGAAGTGATGTATTAATTATTTTGTAAATTGCTGTTGGATTGCCTAATAAAATAAATAAAAAAAAATACTACAAAATTATATCATTTACGCGATTTAGTGCGAAAATTTATCAAATTTTTTTGTTCGTTTATGAATGCCCCTGTAAGAGTACGATAACATCATGTCGTAAAATTCTATATAATAGAATAAATCAAATAATAATAATACATCTATGATATAGAGTCTTAAAGGCGGTATAGATAATGAATGTATCGAGTTCTACATAATTTTTGACGGAACCAAACTCTTTACATCTAGCTCACATTGAAAAAGATTTTTGTTTGGCTTTGGTAATTTAAGGCGACGCTCTTAACTCGACGTGCGATAAAGTGTTTACCGACTTATTTGCAGCCAGTATCTGCTCATTTTATTTTAATTTAGTTAAATTACTTTCAAAATGTTAGAGCCACTCTGCCTTTTATCAATACTAAATTGTCGTAAATGCGGTTTGGGAATTAAATATATTAATGATGTTTTAAAATGTTTCTTCAAGCTAATATCCCTCTCGTGCGATCGTCAAAAACCTGAATAATAAAAATATAGTAGATATTACTATAATATTTTTTTTTACTACTTCGGAAAAGTAAACTCGGAGTCGGACTGATTTATCTCTAAAAGTAGTAGTTCAGTTCTGTAAAGAATTTCAACTATTTTCAACCAACTTCAAAAAGAAGGAAGTTATCAATTAGACTGTTTTTTTTTTGTCATTTTCAAAAATATATATAATTTTATATATTTTCTTTAATTAAGGATGGATCTCCTTTAAAATAATTTTTAAGTTATATTTGAAGAAAATATTGCGCCCCTAACTTTGCATTCTAGGAGTAGGAAAATAGAGTTGAAGTCTGTTGTGTCTCCAAAACTTTTTTTAAATTCACTTGTCCAATTTACATTTCGTGCCGCGTTATGTTGGTAAATGATCTTGAGAGAGTTATTTTACTCTAAGTAGTAGCCTATAAATATCCCACTGCTGAGCAAAGGCTCCTATCAATGTATTTAAGAGAGTTTGAGGCCGGGAATGGTAGACCGCACTGCTCCACTGGTGGGTTGGCGGGCTTCACATCTCTTCTAAATAATATTTTATTTTTATTTCTGAGAAATGGATGATACATCTCACGTCCTGTGCTCTTTGCACCTAAAATGCCTAGACCAAAGACCGTGTTTGCCTGCGCCTAAAGCGTTTCGGATAGTCCTCGCCTCGAATTACTTGAAGAAAACATTGGTTGTAGGTAGTATTGCCCAGCGGTAAACTATGTACGGCCCCATGGTGATGAATTTCCCTAATATTATATGCCTCTTAGAGTGTAAATGCGAATATACCATTTTTTCCTCCAAATGCCAAACCCACTTGCACGCGGTACGCTCTGTCAGCTAATAGACGAGTCTCTCGTGATAGATAGACGGCGGAAAATCCTCCAACGTTCGATTGGACCGGCTCGACCGGGTTAATACCACGACCCTGCAGAATACCGGCGTGAAGAAGAGGCATCTTGTGCTTCTGCGTTTCCTTCGGTAAGTGAGGCAACCGGACCCCCCCACTCCCCCTCCCCAGCCCTCTCCTCATCCTCCCTCCCATCTCCCAAATACCCTTTAAGGCCGGCAACGCACCTTTACCGAAGTACGTGTGCGACGGCAATCGCTTACCATGAGGTGAACCGATTGCTCGTTTGTCGCTTTTCCCATAAAAAAAAATTAAGAAGTCCCGCTGCTTCTTGAGAATAACATTATGCTATTAATAACGAAACTGAGAATTTTCTCCTCATCAGAAGGAGTGAATAGTAAAAAGATATTAAATAAAGGAGAAGAGCAAAAAAATCGTTCATTTCGTGTACTAATTAGTTACAACGATCGGGGCGTCTTCGACCGTACAGTCCGGTCTCGGTTTTTGTACGGATCCCACGGCAGAACAAATGAAGATGATTTTCGAAAAACCACTCCCATGAGTTCCGCATGCATTTAAAATTGAATAATGATTTCTAGTGTACGCGATGTTTCATTTAACATATTCTCTGAATCTCATGTCTTAATAAATGCATATATAATCATAGAAAAAAGTCATAATACACATTTGTTGCGTATATACATATTAATAATCATATGAATGGGTGCCTTCCCCTTTACAAATACCTTATAAGGAATAAACATATAAATGCATACTTTTTCTCTAATGTAAACTTCACCTGCGTGTGATGCGCGCACCTTGCCTGCTGCCTAATGGACTAGGCATGATGATGTACTTGAGCGGTACGATAGTAATCGGAAGTTGTCGACTGCGCAGGAGATATAACAGTGCTGTAAGTTTACGCACAAACACATAGGCACTCACACGTCTTCACCTTTCCATATCCGATGTAACGATTATGTGGTGAGATCGAAGGAAGAGTGAAATTGGCGTAAGAGCCACGGGACGAACACGAACACAACCAGATCCGAGCGTGGTAGAGTCAAGCGGCAGCTTTTACTACCGCTCGGATGGGTAGGCTCGACCTTGGTAGTACCACGGCCTCGCAGAATATCTGCGTAAAGTAGAGGCGTCTTGTGCTTCTGCGTTTCGTTCGGTGTGTGTGGTAACCGGAGGCCCTTTTATTTTTTATTTTATTGATTTATTTATTATATTGGTATTCGTTATTTAACACTGAAGAGCTTTATGTTACACTGAACAGATGGTTTCTTTTAGAGTGCTGGTGGACCCTAATTAAATAACTAAGTAATAAATAAAAACATTACATTATAGGCGTGCTTCCAAAGTCAAAATTATCACATTTGTACGACCCGCGACGTCTTATACAGCGGGCTGTTTTAATTTAGCTTTTAAATGACAATGTACATGTTATAGATAAATATCAACATGTTAATTACAAAGCTAATTGACTTGTCGATGATAATGATTAAAATGTTTTTATTCATATTTCTTCATGCTACCTATCCGCAAACGCATCTTTCTGCTTGCCTTGTTACATTACGTTCGTTATTTATAAACTCTTTGTTACTTACTCTTTGCTTTGTAGACTTTTACTTAGGTAAAAACTGTATTGTTTAATGCTAGGTGTTAAGGACACCATTTCTGCCTAGGAGCTATCTGGTTAAACACTTACCTGTTCCAGTCGCTAATCAGCTCAGGGGTGACAAGGCATCCGTAACCTTCTTCGATTGAAGTTGTTTTCAGGTGTCCATGGGCTACAGTAGCCATTTACTATAAGATGGGCTGATGGACTGCTGGACACAGACTTATCCATGAATGTGCCAACGAAATCCGCCATTCTGTGTATGGAAGATTGCACCATACTTACCACGCTGGTTGGTTGCAGGGTTAGCTCGTTTCTCACTGTAATGTGATAGAAAAAAAGCTAATTGAAGATTGCTTAGGGGTGAGGCAACCCTTCTGCTAGCCAAATTGTGCAATCAGCCAGTAACCAATGAAAGGACAAAGATCAGTAGGGCTTGGTAACCCAAACCAGGGGTTACTAACATATTTGCTGTTCCTCTAGTCTTGATAAGCGATAGTATGTAAACGAACCATGGACCAAACACCCAAGTTTCCGGAAAAATGTCCGGAAGCAAGCCATCGCTACAAGACCCGCCGCCCGTTTTTTTTTCTAATACGAGTATGTAATGTATGTTAAACCGTTGTTTCATCCTAACGCCGGGGGTTACAGCTGTGAGTTATTTTATATATAATTTCTTTTTATGTGAAGTGATGTACCTCAGTAGTGAAACAAATCCATTATGTACGTACTTATAAGGAAACAAATGCTCGTAGTTCGTATTTTATACAAGGGAAAGTTTACTAAAGGGGGTAAACATCGTTAGGAAACCTGTATGCATAAAAGCCATGTCGAGTATTAATATACCAATAAGCAGTGACAGACAACGTTTATTATTCTTTGTATAGATATTTCGATTTTATGCCCAGCTGTGGGAAATATAAATTAATATAATTGTGAATATAATATATTTAATTACGTTATTATATATTACTTGAAAAAGTCCCTATTTATTTTTACTTAGCGGCATAAATGAAACACCATATATATACCAACGTAATAATCACAAACGAACGCCGCCCATACACATCAGGGTACTGTAAAAAATAAAACATCCTACCTTTTCTAACGCATCTAAATTACTGTCGGCATCTCCCTCTCTCTCTCCCAAAATGGTCGACCGCTACAATATTAATAATTTATATAAAGCCGATATAAAGTGGTCCGGTTTATTGAGAGCGGTCGAAATGACAAGGTTCAAGACAAAATGGCCGATAGTCGCATCTCTAGCTCCCACAGAACACATAATTTACTTAGGCCCCGTAAAATAATAATTATCTGTGCTGGGTATTTTTTTTTCGTTCGCCAAGGTATGTGGGGTGCATATGATAAATATATGCACGGACAGGTTCCTGATGGTAGTCGTAAATAGTATCACATAATTAAGTGTTGCCCGTCGATAAATATGCATTGGTATTTGCACTTATACCTTTATTAACGCGTTGCATGTTGTGTGGCAGCAAAAACGCCAGTAATAAGCTGTCGACCGCTGTAGAACCACCTTCAATCCATATTTATTGTTAAGTCGCCCGCGACAATGTCTGCATAATGATTACAATTTTAAAAATAAACGTGTTTGGTTATCGTTAAAACGAACTCTTAATTGGATAATGTACTGAAATAATTTAAACAAATCGTCTATATGCAATTAGACAGAAAAGTAAAACGCAAAATCGATTCCATTACAGGAATCGATTTTGCTTTTTTTTTTCTATTCAAGCTGCATACAGCTTGAATAAAAAAAATTGCAATGCAATTAGTCTTGAAATGTTTTATAACCATTAGAATTACCTAAACATGTTTATATATATTATTCTTTTTAAGGAACTTATTAATAATCTAGACTTGACATATAGTAGTGACAGTCGACTTTCCATGTACTGTTTTCTGTAAAACATGATTTTTAAACTCCTCTGATGTTATTCGCGGTTTTGAGATCCTTATTAATGTTCAAAGTGAAGACTTCAAGCTGTCGAATGGATTGTTTTGTTCAAATTGAAAACGTTGGACTTCACTCTGGAGCCTAAATACAACAATTCTATGACTTCATTTTCAGATTGATAATACTCAGTATATGATTTAGTTAATTATTTAACTGTACAAATAATAATAATTAAATTATCTATGCTATTACAGTGTTTAAATTTAACAAAAAACAGTTCACACAAATTACACTCCAGGATCCTGGAGTATATATTTACTATCCAATATAGTAAAGATACAGTACAAAGTGGAAAGCTACAGCAACAACAGATCTAGATCAATCAAAAGTATGCAGAATATTTAGGATTAATTATTTTTAGAACTGCGTCATATTTTTCCTTTCAAATATACATTTACATTATACACTACCTATATATACATTACATTACAATACATTTGATACATAACATACATTACATTTAAAAGGTGGTAGACTCTTCTTCTTCAGCTCGCAAGTCTCTACCGTCGAACCTGTAAAGGCCACCGGGCCAACAGCTTGTCTAGCGTGATGGTTTTAGTCAGACCAACATCTTTAACGTTCATCCCGACATAACCAGTCACCGCCTTCGGTGATTGGAAGAAGTTAGCCTTTCCCCGTATAAAATTAAATTAAAAATGACCAGCTTCTCTGCCCAGGAGTCGTCTTGGTAGGCACCACACACTTACCCGTTTGTGCCGCAACGCAGCAGTGCAGAAAAACGAACCTGTACAATTACGACTTTCATTCCATTTCATCTTAGTCCTAAGGGGCTTCATCCGCTATGCCGGAAAATAAATTCACAAAAATTTCCGTACTCAGGGGTGACACATTTAGAAGGGAATTCTTCAATTGAGGTTGTTTGCTGATTTCCATGAGCTACAGTAGCTATTACTATCTGGTGGACTGTTAGCTCGTTTGACACCCTATTCGAATAAAAAAAAAAGTTTAATAAATATTTTAAAAATATTCCTGAAACTACTCCAAGAGATCGTAATTGGCTTCTACAACTGTTCTTAATTACAAGTCGACAGAAAGTTATCAATGTCTTACCATTGTCTTCCATTTTAGATACACCCTAATAATACATCGATATATCTAACAATTCATTAAAAATATGTAATGCTCTAAATTCATGAAGAATTATAGAGGACATAGTAAGCTTTCCAATAAAGGACTATTTATCACCAGAGAGCGAATTTGCGAAATCTCAGAGCTGTATCTCGATAAGAAAAAAATCAAGATGAATCCAGATTCATCCATTCACATTTGTCCGACATTATTAAGAATTATGGCAATGTTACTGTCGAGTTTGTGGGCTGTGTTGAATTTTGTTAGTAATAATGGAGGCGGTTAATCTTTGCCGGCGGATAACTTCATATAATCTATGGTCGGCTAGATGACTTTATATTTTGGTCTTTCGTTACGTAACTTTAGAAACATACGCTTCACCATGGTCGTTTAGATGTCTTCTTATTATTTACGATCGCCTCGTAGATAGTCAATCTAAAAATTTTATATCTTCTCTTTTCAACACGGTGCCACAACGAACAGGATTGTAAAAAAAATGAAAGGTTCAGAAACAAGATCCTATCGCAGATAATTACTGTATTTTGTGGTTGTTGCGCCGGTGCAGCTCTTACCTCGAAAAAGTAAATACTGATATCGGTGGGATACAGGTGACCAAAGTGCACTTTCTATATTTTGACCGCATGCGCGCGTTCCGTTCCTGGGCCCCAGTGCCGAATCCCAGCTGGATGACACGGACAAATTATTGAATAACAGGTCTGGTTGTTTTGTGTTGCGTCCCGTGTATGCTGCATACACTGCATCTGATCCTTCCTTAAATTTTGTCGCATAAGCGTAAGATGTATGAAGCTGAAAACGTGTGTCTCTATGTTTGAGCATGCACGTGACATACAATTTTGGTTAATTTTAAATTTAATTATATCAAAGAGACAGATGATACTTCCAGCATCAGTCTTTTTAGAGACTGTTGCTTAATGCTGGAGGTTGTTACAGTGCGAATTAAAAATCGTCAACGTATTTAGAAAGAATAAAAATGAGTAATTTTTTACTAACGATTGTTGTCATTTGATGAAACTTCATCATGATAAAAGTTATTATAAATATAGATAATTTTTTATTACCTTATTAATTATATTAATATTATAAATACATACCTTAGGTATAATTTAGTACCCCGAAGATACCGATACCGGTCGGTTCTTCATATAAATAAATATAAAATAATGGGTTAGAAAAAAGACATTAAATGAGAAACTAGTAAATTTTTTAGATTATAATAATTACGAATAAAAATTTACTTTGACTTTGTTATCAAGAGTAAGTTTCTTCGCGATGTTTTGCTTTACTACGGAGCAAGTCTTGAATCGCATGAATATTCCTAGATCCTGGGTTCGGACTCTTACCGGTTTCTTCTTTCTCAGCCTGCGAGAGTCCACGGCTGGGCATTAGCCATTATCATCATCATCATCATTTCAGCCTATCACAAGTACAACTGTCTGCCAAGTCCACTGTTGAACATAGGCTTACCCCAAAGATTGCCACAAAGCTCTGTCACTTGTCTATGGTATTTGGGATCGGTATATTCGTATCGATTACCCGTCATCAGTCGCTCGCTATTAAGAAAATTCCAATACTAAATCCTAGCTTAGAAGCTGTTAGAACAGCGGAATAGCATCCCAAATATATCAGACTTGTGTACCCAGGCTAGGGACGAGCTGGACAATCTAATTTAAGGAACATTATGTATGAAGCAGAGCTTTGTTGAAGCGACTGACTTGCTATTATATCTAGAAGTGGGGCGGCCGAGTAGTGGAAAAAAATAAAATAAAAATAATTTTCTAATACGCAAAGAATTCCCGACGAAACGAGCCCGCCATTAATAAGCAAAATTTCAAAACAAGTCAGCGTACGAATATTTTACACACAAAATAGCCGCCAAACAATTACCTTTGATATATTTCTTAAGGCGCATTCACACGCAAAAAAAAAGTGCCTTTACCCCCGCAATTACACAATGTTTTGACATTTCCACCGGTCCATTATTAACGGTTATTTATAGGTCGCGGCGACTTTAACATTTTTTTTTATTATCAATAGAACTTTACCTGGACTTTATCATATATCAAAATGACTTTCGCGGCGTTTTTAAACATGGGTGGTCGCGCACCAAGTGACAAAACAGAACAAAATAAACTTTTTTTTTTAAATAAATTATTGTTTTTATTTACGTCGGGTTTGCGTGAAACCAAGATGTAAGGTGCTTTTGATAAATTCATTTTCTCTACGGAATATTATACGTAGGTGTTTTGGACGAATTTTATTGGCCAGAACTTAATATTTGTCGGACATATTTTAAGTAACTAATTATCGTTGGCGCCAAAACGAATTATTCTTGATATTTCATTGTAATTAGAAATGGTGTTATGCTTCTTATCTAGATTTGTTAATTGTAAAAAGGTTATATTAAATGAAAGCAGTAATGTAGTTTTCGAACATTCCAGAAGGAACATGTCTGTCGTGGTAAATCTGTGTTAAAAAAAAATGCTGATTACGATCATGATGTACTAGCATTTATGTACCTAACTTTTAAAAGAAAAAACCTATCATGTTTATGTTATGTTCAACTTCTTTATCAGCCTGTCACTCCAGGACATAGTTTATGTAAGCATGCCTTTTTTTTTATAGGAAGGGCGGCAAACGAGCAAGCGGTTCATCTGAGGGTAAGAGATTACCGTCGCCCGCGAACATCTGCAACACCAGAGGAGGAGGCAGAATGAGGAGGGTAGGGGGGGGGGAGAAGTGGGCCTCCAGTTACCGTGGTACCAATCTGATCGAGCCGGCCCGTTCGAGCAGCAGCTAAAGCCACCGCTTGGCTCTACCTCATAATAAAATGCCTATTAAATATAGACCATACTCGCCTCGTTGGTGTGTGCAATACCACTACCCTCGCGCTAGTTCTTCGTCACACTTCGTGAGTTGGATTTTGGCATATTCGGATGGACCGCCAATGTATCGTATATTCACCCTAAATTTTATACTAAGGTAGAAATCGAAACATTTATAGTAAAGTAACTTCTATTGCATCTATGGATTGATTCCCTTTTTTAAAGTCACATAGTAGTGTTGCAAACCCTTAATTCCGACAGACACACGGGTTCGTCAGATTATTTGGCTAGCACCTAACAGGATGCACTACAAGGCGAGGTCCAGTTAGAGATGGGGTGGTTTCCCTTACATCCCTTTTTTGTCCCACATAAAAATTTGTATTTTGATCTGGATATGTTTTTATTGTCCCATATCTAAAGCACTGCGCACTGATGAAGAAAAATAAAAAAACATAGTTTTCAAAAGTAATAAACACGCTTTTCTCATCCCACTTTCATCAGGGTCCTCGTCATCCATATGTAAACGTTGCTTTAAGACAAATCTAATGAGCCCAAACTTAATTGGTTTACCAGTAGCCATTCAAGGGTTCTGTTACCCACCTTCCGGCTCCATCATTAGAGCAGCTCGATGGGACTTTATCATTCCATTGTCAACGGTTCTTAATTCGTGTGCAAAATTCCAAATAGTTCTCAAGTCTGGAAGTGTGTGAACATTGAATTGGAAGATACAGATAAAGCTATATATATATATATATTATATCTATATTTAGCTTTATCTGTATCTTTTTTTTATATATTCACCTAGGGCCATTGTACTTGTCGAGATAAATCCAACGACAACACACGATGGAGCTGTCTACTTTAGTTGTGGCCTGCATTCGAGTCCACCATCAGATCAGCTCTGTGGTACCACATTATTGCATTGCCACCGAAGTTACATAGGTATGCCAAATTGCTGCTTAATCTTTGACTAAATAAGGTTTTCGCAACTGATAACGTTCTGGTGTTTACGGAAAGATCACTGTGTCGTTTAGAAAATAACCGACTTTAAAATATATTAGCGAATAATAATACTAAACAACGGTTTCAAAAATGTTGAAAACATTTATTAAGTTGTTTTTATAATATTTATTTAATTATTCTCATACACATTGTAAACCTATATATATATATTTATATATATATATATATATATATGTATATATTAATTTGACCATTTTAATATGTTATAAATTACAATCTTTGAAAAAGAAGCATTTTTTTGCAATTAATAAAATATCATCATGGCAATTATGCCGTTCCGTGTCAAAAACAAATCTTTGTTTATTTTTTTCAGGCGTGGCATAATGGACACTATACGTCGTTTATGGTATTGCATAATGAACGTTTCGGCTGTTGTAAAGCAGTCGGGATTTAAAAAGTAAAAATTGAGCGCGATAAAATGCGTTATAATTCGTTTTATTTTAATGTACAATATTAACATCAATATGAGGTGATATATTCTTACTACAATTTTACTTATCGAAAAGTACAAAATTATAATGGCTTCGAAAAGCTGTTCTGCGAATTGTGCCTTGAAACCGCACATACTATGTTAATTATTTATATTATTTGATCTTGTAGACCAAAAAAGCGGTGAAAGTCCACCATCTTGTGTCCGTCGTGGTGACCACCGGATGTCATCTGCCGTCGGCCGCACCGCAAAATTACCGTCCGAGCATCAAATTACTGACCTAAATCCTGACTTATTTATAAAATACAATACTTGGAATATATATTAAATGTCTCCTCAAGAAATAATGATGGTACTAGTTAAGGCAATCATACTGTATTGTGTAATGTTAAAAAAAAAATATTTGTTAAAAACTGTGCATAATAATTCAAGATAAGATATTAAGCCTACTTTCTCGATATGTTTATTGTCTTTTCTTCTATAGTTGTTTCTTGTGAATTCATCTTTAAATAACACATGTCTCTAAAAAAATTAATTTGACTTAACAATTTACACTAGTACACAAAGTAGAAAGATTTTTTTTTAAACTTATTACACACGTCATCAAGTCCCCAAACTATAATTCCCTGTATCTTGGTAAAATAATGTCGGTAAGAGAGATATACACATATCTACGTAGATAAATAATAGTCCTATGTCTATGAAATATTCCATGACTTGGGTAGAAACATGTTACAAACCTAGCCCCAGCAAGATTAGCACCCGCAACTCTGCAACCGCAAACTTACAGACCGTTCATCTTTAATGTCTACCCTGTAAGTAGGATCCTGTGAGTGATGAAATTCGTCGTACATCTTTAGCGACGTCTGCACGGCCTGGTGGTTAGCGTAACTGAGTACTAAGCCCTGGGTCCTAGTCATGGGACATCACAGCCCGCTACTCGACGCTGCGGCAGCGGCGAACCCTTACCGATGGTAACCCAAGCCGAGGTATTCACCTCCTTATGAGGGGCTACCTTTGGTTGCCGCGAGCCCCCTATAGTTGTCAGAAGTCCTTTTCGTTACCAGGGCCTAGAGCACAGCAGCAGCCGGCGACGTGCCAACAATGCAGCGTTGTTGCTCTTCTTTTACTTTCACTCACGAGCCACCTGCTCGCGATTCTTACCGCCGAAGCTGTAAAGGCCACCGGGCCAACAGCGTATATCCAAACCGTATGCGTTTTAGTCCGTCCGACATCTTTAATGTTGCTCCCGACATAACCAGACACTGCTCCCAGTGACTGGTAAGTGTTAAGTTTCAAGTTAGGTGTAGTTAGATTTAAGCTTTTTTTAGCGAAAACGCAAATGAGGAGCGCTAAAATAAGTGTATGCTTTAATATGGATAAGAAACCCCATATGAATACATTCCATGCGGGTATTAAAGAACGAAACCGCTAATAATAACAGTGCACGCAAAAAGAGCATCGGCGCAACATTTGACCAACGTTAAAGTACGCGTTCCTGTTCAAACATTATCATTATAACGATGGTGAATGCAAAACGGGAGATTTGCGTGTAATTTCAGACATTTGCGCTCGCCGTAAGTAACCGTAGACCTCAAATCATAGCCCACCGTCCCTTGAGTTTAACGTTACCATCATACGACAGAAGCGCAATGTCCGAACCTCAATCCGGCGTTTCGGGATACGTTTGTGAACTACATTTAAGTTTTACTAACAGTGAAAGTCGCGCGGTGAACAATATATTATCGCAATTGTAAATGATCAACAGATGTGCGATTGTGTTGAAGCGAGCGAGTTAAGGAAAACAAACATGTAATTTATATAATTTATACTTGCTATTGTTGTCGCTTGGTGAAACTATGTCATATTTACAATTAGATTAAATATTATATTTATCCTCCTTTCACAAATATCTGAGTGTGTTTTGGAGGGGGTAACGCCCGCCACGCTGCTCCAGTGAGGGTTTGCGGGCTTCCCGTATCCTCAAACTAATGTTTACCTTCACCGCGTGGTTTACCATAACTTATACAGCACTTAAAGTTGCTGTTAACATTTTAATTGATCCGAGCAACGGGGACAGAACCCAGGTCACTTGCGCTCCATGAAACTGAAGCGAGCGCCCCGGCCACTAGGCCACCACGGCTCATACAGAGCACTATGGCCATATCTTTTAGCATGGGTTTCCATTTCGTTCCGTTGTTTTAGTATGTTTTTTTTTAAACCAGAACTTGAAGTTCCGACCGATACAGCAGGGCGCCTACCCCGATTGTTATCGCTTGGTGCAACCATCTCATATTTACAATTAGATTAAATATTATATTTATCCTCCTTTCTCAAATATCTGAGTGTGTTTTGGAGGCACGCCACGCTGCTCCAGTGCAGGTTGGCGCGCTCTATGAAACTAAAGCGAGCGCCTGGCCCAGTGGTCTGCTACCTCGGCTCTAGTACTTACCTCTTGTACTAGTTTCATAATTTTATGGCGTTGTGAAACTTGTATATGAGGTAACAATAATTGTCAAAACTAACATACATATCTATTACATCACGCAATCTTTCTGATCGTTGCTCTATTGGAATTATAATCTATTTTAGATTGTATGTAGTAAGTATAAAAACGGTCATATAATGACCATTCAGTAATATTTTTTTAACTGAGCAATTTTCATATAACATATTTTATCAAAACATTTCATCAACAAATGTTGACAACATTTGTTGATGAAATGTTGTGTGCAATTTTTCCTCACATTGCTTCGAGCATGTGCACATACACAAAAATATATAAAGAATATAAGAATTTATGTAAAAATACCTAACGAGCTCTTTCTTAGTTTGGATATTTATAACATTCGTATAACGTATACAGTCTGTGTAATTACCGTGGGATCCCCACTGCACCCCCCACATTAGCTTTCATTCCTACACTAATAGTCTGAGGAGAGTAAGGGATGTGCGTTTAAAAATAGTGGCATGCTGGCATTATGCTGGCTGAGTATATCTTTTAATTCGCTTTTAAGTCGTTTGATGGTGGTCGTTGCTCTGTTGACGGTATCACGAAAGTGATAGGTTCTTCTCGCCGTACGAACATTCGTTAGATGACAAGAACTTTTTAGAACGTGGTAGAGCCAAGCAATGCCTTTTGCTGATGCTCGAATAGGCCGGCTCGACCGGGGTGGCACCGCGACCTCGCAGAAAATCGGCGTGAAGGAGAGACATTTTGTCCCCCCACCCCCCCCACCCCCCTGTCGTCCATCCGCACAGCCTCCCTTCCATCTCCCAAATGTGCTTAAAGACCGACAACGAACCTGCAGCCTCTCGGGTGTTACAGATAGGCGACGATAATCACTTACCATCAGGTGTGCCGTTTGTTCGTCTGCCCCCTTCCTCATTATAACTAAAGATACAGCAATGGACGACGTCATCTCAGGAGATACAAAGCCGCCTTTATTCAGAATCTTTGTCTATGATTTAACGCTAAAAAGGTTATATAATCGTTAGCCATATTTCATGTGGAAGTTGAAGAGTAACATACTCATTCGTTAAACACAATCACACGTTTTTATGGGCGAGCCCATTTTTCATTACAGACTACTAGCTAAAACGACGTTAAGCAATCTTTTTTAAATCTAAGAACAATGTTGGTTAACATAAAAAATATTACAGTAATATACAAACGCGTTGTGGCGTGAAACACGATGTAGTGACACGAATTGAGAAAGGGTTGCTGAGCTGGTTCGGACATGGGGAGAGGATGAATGAAAGTAGATTGCCGAAACAAATATATGACGCGAGTGTAAATGGTAGATTTGGGAGGGGAAGACCTAGGCGAACATTTCACGATCAAATCGGAGACGTTCTGGAAAAAGGCCAGGTCTCTAAACCAATGAGCATACATACAAAGATTGATGAAAGTGGAAGAAGCGAGACGTATGTCAGGACCGTAGCAAGTGGAAGAAGATTGTATCTGCCTATACCGTTGGGAACTAGGCGTGAATATGTACATACATACATATACAAAGTAGTATATAAACGTGTTAACTGTATAAATAAAAATAAGTAAACGGCATTAGGTTTATTATTGTTTTACTATTTATGATTGTACTTTTTTGAAAGCTACTAGTTTTTGTTCGTGGCAAGCGGCTCACCTGATGGTCTGAAACACCAGAGGAGCAAGTGGGTTGGCCGGATAAGGATATTTGAGAGATGGGATGGGAGGAGGCGATAGTGGGCTTCGGGTCACCTCACTCACCGAATGAAACGCAGAAACACAAAATGTCTCTACTCCTCGCCGGTATCTTGCGAGGTCTTGGTACTACCGTGTGGTCGAGCAGGCCCCTTCGAGCGGCAGAAATAGGCTCTTACCTGGGTCGCTATAGAAAAGTAGTTCTTCTCTAGGTTGTAACCTATGTTAAATGTTAATACTTAATCTATCCCACAGAGAACAAAGTTTATCTATTAATAATATTGTGCAACGTTCAAATGAAATCATAACCCCGACGGAATGGAGCCTGCACAGCGCGAGCTATTTTATTTATTCAAACGTCAGCTTTGTTTATCGCGCGGCTTAATTTATTACATTCAAATGTAAATAGTTTAGCACGTACAAACTTACACGTGAACTGTTTACACTGGGAGGATAATTAAACGAGCAGTAATTGGCTTCCGATTCAGTTTCATTGAAAACAATATGCGTAGCAAATGCCAGTTATTTCGTTTTATTTATTTTTTTAATTTTTTTAATTTTTCCAATTTTCATTCAAAGCCGAAGCAAATGTAAATTGAAAACAATAGTAAACCGATTATTACAGAACAACGAACACGGCTTAATTTCATTTTTAAGCGCGTGAGCAAGGCTGAATTTACCACATGCACGGCGATAAAGATAAACATAGTGCGGGGAAGCCTTGTATGAGAAATAACAAATGTTAAGTCCGCCAACACGGCGTGTAGAGGACCCTTCTAAGTTTCAAAACCCTCCTAAGTTTTCAGAGAAGGCCTTGATGTCTAATATGATGACCAAAACCAACAAGCCCACGGTTCATATGATAATGTATTTCTTCATTATAATAACACCCACGGTCCATATGTTAATGTATTTCCCATTATAATAACAGTGGCAAAATCGAATATATATTAAAATGTATGCCGCTACATGCTCGACTCCTCATAGACGTTGTCCAAGTAAAGTAGCAAAGTAAGGCATTTCTCAATGCGTTCAAATAGATTTTCGTGTTCCTACGCGTTCATGTTTCTCTGTGAAACCTCGCTTGTGAAAACGGACCTCAGTCTCTATGACCAGCTCATTACATATTCATTCCGAAACGCATTAACGAATGCCGTCGCAGCAGAATTATCATAGCAGATATTGGCACATCGGTGGTACCTAAATAGGTCTAGGTATGAGGCGAGTGTATATGGTAGAGTCAAGCAGCGGCTTTTGCTGCTGCCGAAATGTGTCGACTCGACCGGGTTACTGTACACAGCCTCGCAGAATACTCGGTGAAGTAGAGGCATCTAGTGCTTCTGCGTTTCGTTCGGTTAACCGCTTGCCCGTTTGCCTCGAATCACAGAAAAAAAAAAACGTATATTAAAGTAAAAATAGTGTTACATAAGTTGTTGGTTTTAATCATAGTAACAGAGGCCACAGCACATTCCTTATCTCCAGTCTGGGTACCTACCGCCCTCTTAGGTATTTGTGCCGGCAATCAGCTTTGCAACCACCGGTGTGTTCCAATTTGAAAAGTATACTAAGCCTGTATTATTCGATTAAAGTAGTTTGCAGAGCTACTGTAGACACATACAATTAAGTGGACTATTACATCGTTCGTTCCATCAATTTTATAACAAAGCTGTTCTTTGATAAATGCATACATTTAATAATCACACGTAGATAATTGGCAGAAGTAACGCGTTGAGGATGAAAAGGGAAACGCAGAAAAATGGTTTTCTCTTAAAGATTCCAATATCCGTTCTTTGGTATTTTCATTCTCCCGCTTCGTCTCTCATTACACCAACGGAAGGATAACGAAAAGAAAGGAATCGTAAAGAAATGTTATATTTAAACTATAACTTGACTGACCACGTTAGTGAAATCTATAAAACTATCTACGAAATGTAAAAAATTGTCAACGATCATTTATTCGATTTTATATTTTATGAGGAGGCAAAAATGCTTTTGATGGCAAGGGCAAAATGTCAATTTAATTATGTCACACTAGATTACGACCATTTTTAAGTGATCATCAATCCTTGTTAAATTATTTAGATACTTATCGGGAAGAGAGCGTATCTAGACTTAAATTAAATTTAAACTGCCTACATAGAAAATTTCATAAATTCGTGATAAATGGGTTAATTATTTTCGAAAATAATGATTACCATCTATGGTCGAGGGGTAGAACTACCACTTGAACTTTATTTATGGGCGTCATCTTGTCTCTGTATAAAGAACAAAAAAGAAATAAATTTGTATCGACGAGTTAAATTGTACTAATAAGTGCCATCTAGTGTCGAGTAGAAAAACTAACGCAACAATAAACAGCAACGCCATCTACTTTTTTAACGAAAAATAGTACCATCTGTTGACGAGAGGAAACCAATTAAAATTCTATTTATAACGAGATGGCGTTATTTGTTATTTTTACTTTGTATATATGACGGTTCACGTTTCGAAATATCTTTTATAGTTTGTGATTTTTATAAAAGCATGAACTACAGGGCTCTAAATCTAATATGGCAATAAATATTACCCAAAACCCTTAGAATACAAAAATGAGTGGGGGTAAAATAACAACTAAAGTTTATGGTGGTTAACATAAATGTTTCTTATTTATCAAACATTTCTTATAATCTAAACATACAATTAGTTAAAGTACAAATAAATCATGAGATAATTCGACACATTCTAAATTAATTTCATATTTATGGAAAGTTTTTGTTTCTTATAACTTACATTGCTTCCATCTCACAGAAGACCGGCCTAAAGTAGCAAAAATTGCACTGTCGTTTCATAAAAGCGATTAAAGATAACCAGAGAACTATATTCGAGTAACGGAGCATTCATTGCAATTCTTAGAGGTGCCAACAAACATTAATTTACTCCAGTTTCGCATACAATTATCCAAAAACTATCAAGAACTTTCTGGAAGGCAGGAAATGCTCACAATGACGGACTACGGGCCGATATCGACCGCGGCGACAACTTCCGATTATTACTGGCACTTCTCGACTGCGCAGGAGATATTATGCTGCCGCAAATGTACGCGCAAACGGAGAAACACTCATTCGTCTTGAACTGCCTGCATCCCAATGCATATACAGTAAGGTCGGAGGAATAGTCGCCAAAATTATATTTTATATAATTATTGGCTTCGGCTGGAATTCGAACCCAGGACCTCCGCAGTCAGGTACGCTAACCACTAAGCCACGCAGTCGTCACTTTAATTTCGCATAATAAACATTATGATAAGGATACATGCAGTGTCTTATTTTTAATATTCTACATTAACATGTAATTCTCTATATTCAACAAATACCTACAGATTTTGCGGATGCAAATAATAATTATTTAATAATAATTAATTAGTTTTTAATCTGTAAAACTTTATTAATGCGGGCATTGGGCAACAAAACTTGTGCTAAGTACATCACTGTGAGTGTGTGTGTTTGTGTGTTTGTTTGGTAAGACTGCATGATCAGGCATTATTTTTAAATACCTTCAAATCGCGAATTTATTAGAACATTCATATTTTTAAAACCAGTAAATAAATTCTAGAACATGCTATTCAGCTAATGAAAAAAAAATGTGTACATACATAAAAATTTTAAAACAAATTTTGTCTCTTCATTTGACAGACTAAAACACAATGACGAAGTTTTTTAGCGCCAAAAAAGATAACTACTGAAAAATCTTTTATTTTTTATCTAAAACGTTACATCCCGCTTTAGGAATTTCTCCTGTGTCGCGGAGGCAGTTGCATACATAAATTGCACAACTCAGTTAAAATTGAATATAAATTCTATGAATATGAATATCCTGATAAATATCGGAGACTGAACAGCGGCTATGACACAAAAATATTTCACGAAATTTCCGTGAGGTGTTATTGTTTTTTTATTGACAATCATGTCTTGGATCAATCGAGGAATGACGTCTCATGGAATTTTCGTGATATATTTTTGTGGCGCAGCGGGTAATGCTCCAGTGGAAGGACTTCATGGATGTCTTAGAAGCAATTGCAAATGTGCTTTACATCAAAGTTCTGCATATTGTGTGCTTATCAGAAGCTCGGCGATGGATTGGCAATCGGCCATGTTATACGAGTGAACGAATATACAAAAATACGTCCATAGATAATATACAAATAGGGTCATTAACCCTCCAAGTGTATTATGCTTATGGGAATTTTAGTGTGATAGAATTTCTATTGTAACGACAAGTCAAGAATATGCACAATCGAACGAATATACAAAACACGTCTATAGATAATAAATAATTAGGTTAATTAACCCTTCAAGTGTATTATGCTTATAGTGATTTAAGTGTAATAGAATTTCTATTGTTACGACACGTCTAGAATTATCACTTTAAAGTATCGGTGCCTCTTTTTATTCTGTAAAAGATTAGATGCGTGACGTTTCTTCATTTTATGAAGCGAATCCGAGAAATCTCCCTTCACAAATATATCATATAAAACTATTCGAAGCGATTCCATTACTTTCCATGTCTCTTTTTCTTCTTTCTCTTTCTAACCTCACTATACTCGCACGCCACTGTCGTGCCGCTGAGATCCTGATACCCCTCGGACTTGTGGCTCTCGTAGTTTGGGAAGTTGATGCCTTCAGTCTGCTGATAGTTTTCGGAGAATGATTCAGAGAAGCGAGCGCTGAGGGTCTCCGAGCCGAAGAACCTGTTGGTGGTGTTATCGGTGGGCCGTTGGAGGTTATGGTACTTTTCGTTCTGTGGGTAGATGGTGCTGAAGATGTTGCTGGCTAACGCGGCGGGCGAGGCGGGGTAGGCGCCCTGCTGCATCGGTCAGAACTTCAAGTCCTGGTTTAAAAAAAACATACTAAAACAACGGAACGAAATGGAAACCCATGCTTATAGATATGGCCATAGTGCTCTGTATGAGCCGTGGTGGCCTAGTGGCCGGGGCGCTCGTTTCAGTTTCATGGAGCGCAATTGACCTGGGTTCTGTCCCCGTTGCTCGGATCAATTAAATTGTTAACAGCAAATTTAAGTGCTGTATAAGTTATGGTAAACCACGTGGTGAAGGTAAACATTATTTCGAGGATACGGGAAGCCCGCCAACCCTCACTGTAGCAGCGTGGCGGGCCTTCCCCGGTTTCAAAACCCTCTTAGATATTTGAGAAAGAGTCCCAGCAGTGGGAAAAGGCTGCTACTTTACAGTACTCTGTAAAATACAAATAGTGCTTTTAAAATTTGTATTTTTTTATACACCATTAATGAGTTCCAAATCTATGTCTATTACATAGTACATTTAGCTGACCTAGAGTCACGAAATTTTACGAGAAAAAAATCTGAAATCGGCGGAATTTTAAAGTTATATTTCATAAGAAGTCACGAGGGCCGGCATGGCCCCTTGGCCCCTTATGTGGAAGGCTCATACCAATGACTTTTTCGAATCTTTTGTACGATTTGTATCGTTGGACTGGACACTATGCCGGCGTCAGGCTCACCACCTGTCGCATTGTCTCAAATACGCTCTGGCGAAAGGTGGGATGAAAAGACTAAAATGTTCGGACCTATGACCAGCCCAGTATTGTGTATACGGTTTATGCGTTAAACTTATAATGTCATTTTAGAAACACAACGCATTACTTACCTTAATCGCTTGCGGCAAGTCGGGCAGTTTCATATCACGCAACTGTTGTGGCAAGTTCATGCTTTTCACCGCGGAGACAGCACGAGCGGGAGCCGCTGATATACCTGCCTGGTAAAAATGAAACAACATCGTAAGACTTACATACAGTACGTGCACATTGGTCCTGCGAGCCGGATTAGACACTAAATATAATTAATCACTTTATATATACATATTATCTCAGGTAGTTAAATGAAGTAAATAAATAAATCTAACTATTCATCTCTAATCGTAATTTATAATTGCTAAAATTAGTCCAAAGTCAAAAAAAAACAGTTTAATCTAAAATACGTTGTTTCAATGTTGTGTTGTTTCCATAATTCTATATATCTGTTGGTATGAACCTCGGCCTTTTGCATTTTGTTCTGCTCCTGGAGACGGCACAATATATCGGCCATATTTGTCTGCAATACCATTCCACCCATCACAAGCTCATCTAGGACCTGATGAGCAGCATCCGCATGGAAAATCAGGTCCAATTCGCAGACATTCTCGAAACACTTATCTAGGGTTTCCACAAAAACCTGCAATGAAAACATACTACATTTTATTAAAAGTTGACTTCAATCACTCACAAAAATTAATTGACCCATCTAATGGTAATATAAAGTGAAAATGTGTTAGATTATTGGATGTTTATAGTGTTGTATATTGCAGAAAAATACGAACCTGTATTAAATCTAGGATTCCAAGTTCGCTTTCAGAGGAATCCACACAGAAAACGAAATAAAGTGTTGCATAGTGCCTGTAGATCAACTTATAGTCAGAACCCCCAATAAGACTGAAAAAGTGGTACACAATTATATAAATATATACATTACCAATCCTTTAATTTATCCTATAATTTTAGACGAATTGAAGAATACATTTATATTTACTAATATTGACATATATTTGGTATTAACTATCTATATCTCTATCATTGTAAGCGGGGACCTTAA
Organism: Bhutanitis thaidina; assembly: GCA_029286595.1. NCBI lineage: Eukaryota > Metazoa > Arthropoda > Insecta > Lepidoptera > Papilionidae > Bhutanitis > Bhutanitis thaidina. The sequence goes on along the minus strand of JAGSMS010000021.1, from coordinate 3,767,290 downwards.
AAGTGTGTATGAAAACTATACAGGTTAGGAATAGTACAACCTTGCAGTAGTAGACATTGTAGACTCGCACAGGGGAGAATTAACCTTTTTTTCTGTTTTTACTATGATATAGTATTATGTGGACAATTGCTCTGACTACATAGTTTAGTATACCTGACTGCCGATGGGTCCTGGGTTCGAACAATAGCAGATACCATTATTTGTGCTAAAACATAAATTATTGTTTAACAGAGCTGGTTATGCTTTGTCGTCCTGTGTCTCTGAGACTCTCTGATTATGGCATATATGGGTTACATCTTATTTGAGAAGGTAAAGACGAATGAATACCTTTGTGTTTGCATGTACACTTGTGGCACTGTAACGCCCCTTGCGCAGTTGACAACTGGCGACAGTATTCGGAAGTTGTCAACAGGAGACAGAAATCGGCCAAGAGGACATTATCATATAATTTCGCATTCAATCTAAATTACTTAACAATCCCCTGATACATCGAACTGAGCTACAACCTGACATTTTCATCTCCATATTATAAATATAAGGATTGAATAGTACTACAAAGAAAGAAAGAAAGAAAAGGAATAATTAAGAGTAGTTGATGTACAACATACCTTCCTCCTTCTAGAAAGTTACAGACATTATCATCTCTCTTGGATACCAACTGAAAAGTTTCTTTAATTATCTGCTGTTGCATGTCTTCATTCTGAAGTAAAGAGACGTCAGTATTACATTAAAATATTCAAAATGAAAAAAATGGAACAAGAGAAAGAAGTATCTGGTTTCACTAGTCTGAGTAGGTACCACCCTTTTACCTATTTTCTATGTTCAGCTTATTTCTTTTTACATATAAAGTACCTGGGCAAAGGAGCTATGTTCATTAAGTCTACTACTATACAACAACGCTAACAATGTAATGCCGTGCCATCTGTTGTTTAGAGCTAAAATACTGGTATTCTATGAGATGGTGTTACAAAAATCTTTTTAAATTAATTGTGTAAAAATTAATTTTCCCCACAATGACACCTGTCTAGAAAAATTATAAAGTAAATCATTGTCTAAACAAAAATTCCATCAAAATCCTTAGAGCTATTTCCTAGTAATCAATTACATATTTAAATAGAAGAATTGCTCACTTAAGGTATTAAGATTTATTTAAAATTTATTAGTAGGCCAAAGAAAATATCCATGACAGACAAAAATTTGAAATAGCTCATTTTTCCAATTACTGATGACAGGATGGTATAAAAGTAGTAAGGCTGTAAGTGCCCACTCAAAGGCAAAGGCAAAGGCCTCCTTCTCAAATACTACTAATCAGAGGTTTTAGGAGCCGGGAATGACCTGCCATGCTGCTCCAGTGCGCGTTGGCGGGTTTCACAAATCCTCTAAATAATTATTATTATTTCTCAGACATGCAGGTTTCCTCACGATGTTTTCCTTCACTGTTGAGCATGTGGTATATGACACCACTTAAAATTGTTATTAACAATTTAAGTGGTGCCCGCACCGGGGATCAAACCCAGGTCACTCATGCTCTATGACACTAAAGTGAGTGCCCCGACCACTAGGCTACCACGGCTCGTCATGGCTACGCTTGGCATGGATGGTATACTTACTGTAATGTAATATCATTACAAACTGTCAAAATCTTTATAATATAAGCGAGTTTGAAGTACAAAAGAGCTTCAATACCGATCACTGATTAAATGTAATACTACCACTGGAACATTATATTTTTATTTTACAATGCTATAATATTATATTTACAGCAACTAGATGAAACTGCAAGCATATGTTAACAGAAATTATTTAAATAAATAAAATGTTTAATGATGTATAATGTGTTTCATCATACGTTTTATGAAAAATAAGTTACTCATTAAAAAAACATCTACTAATTATATACTTCCCTCTCCTTTTAATCTGTACTAAATTTGTAAGTAGTGTAATAAGTTAATTCGTTAATTCGATCCTAAGAGCATGGCGAGAGGGCTTTATTTACTAGTAAACTATAGAAAGTAATGCTTATAATAATTAAATAAAAAAAATTACTAACGCTGTATCTTTCATCAGCAAATAGTTTTACGAAAAAAAAATCTTTTCATTTTTAGAAAATACATAACACGGAAAATATTTGTTTTACTTACGAAATATTGATAAAATTTTGACAATCGTGGCTTTCCATGATTGTTAAAAACTAATATAGCCTTAATCATCGTTAATTGTCTGCAACTTACTAACTATCGTAAAAGGTTAAAATACATTTATGCAATACGAAAACAAAGGAATGTAAGAGAAAAAGATATAATTAAAAATTTTTAGCAATTTCAATCAAATTTTACTCTACTTCTATCTACCACAATCGACTGTCACTTAACGCCTCGTAGGGTGACAAGTGACACTGACAGATACTTGCTGACTCGAACCATTGAACTAATTAAAATTAATTAATAATAAACTGCGTTCAACTGCAATGACATCGTAGTAGAAACGAAGACAGGGAACTCAACATTTTAACCATATCGTTTGTAGTTCTAACGTCATCTAGTGTCTCGTTTTTTTGTGGTACAACTGTGTATTATGGGATTTATGATCAGTGTGTAATACTATTTTATCAAGTACACCAGGAATCGAATCGGTACCAGGTTACCAGCCAGGGACCAGAAGGCTTTACTACCCACAAGGTACGAAGCAAGTGTGTTATATATTGCTAATGTGGTGAAATCGTGCCGAAGAGCCTTCCTACAAGACTTGGCAGACTTGTTATGTGCTCTCTTTCGGCAAAGGCCTTGCGGTTTCGAGCATCGACCTATGCTAGGTAAGCCTGATGTTTAAGCGCTTTAGTGCGACCACATTCGCCTTCAAACTATGTGTGTTTTGCCGGATAGTGGTACGCTAGACAATAGTATAAAATATTCCACAGCCTAACAAATCCAAGTCACGCCATCCGCACAAATCGAAGGATCATCTGAAGAGGATCAGACCGGCTGCCAAGGATTAGACGCTATAAAGGACCGTATCTCATGCCAATCGGCTGACTTGTAGCATCATACTCGCCAGGTGCCTCTATGACTGGGGAAGTATATTGAACAAGCAGACAGTGGTCGGAGTTACCGAAAGGAGACGGGAAGGATACCGACACTAAGTAGCAGTCTGGATCTGATATCTGCAGAAGGACTAGGCAATTGGCTGTTAAGGTTACTAAGTTTTGGTTTGAAGGAGACGTTTTATTTGAGCCTGCCCTTGTGCCAAAAGAAAAGGGAAAATATTAAAATTTGAATGAAAATGTTATTTCGTAAATTTAATTGATTTGATTTGTGGGCAAAAAATTATTATTTTTACAATTATTGCCATATGCTAAAAGAAATTAGACTATGGTGGCGACTACTCACAAATGTCTTACAAAATATTAAACGTACAAAAAAATATTTGTTCTTATCAAAGTGTATTGTCTTTAATAATACACATCGCATGTAATTCTCACACAGAATTTGTGTATATGAGAAAATATAAAAATATTAACGTACAAAAATATAGAACAAAAATAAATTAGTACATAATTTTGATTTTGTTACGAGTGGGGAATACACACACCTGCCAGTCGTTGAAGGCAGTGGTATGTTATGTTGTGATCAGCAAAAAGCGCCAGATTGACAAAAAAACTCCACGGACGAGAGATACGCTGTTGGCCTGACGGCCTTGACAGCTTCCGCGGAAGAGACTAACGAGCATAAGTAATTTAAATAAAGAGCAGCGTTGCCGGCGCTGGTGCGACCCTCTGCGACACGACGTTACTACCAGCTTCTGTGATGTGCATAATCCCTGTTAACGAAGGAAAAACTTCAGACAAAACTTTCCCACTGAGCGAAGGAGGTATGAGACCTGCGCTAGGATTACCGTCGATAAGGGAGTAAAGGATCGTATTTTTTAAACGACTTTGTTCACGAGTATATCTCGTGTAGGCCGCTTACGCGGTCAGGGAGGGTTGTACGTGACACACTCTATGACGATAATAAGATTATTATCGTCTATAATGATATTTTTTAGATTTCTTTTACAGTATATTACGGGCGTCACACAGAAATCGATGTTTCCGATTAATATCTTTTTAGTGATCGAATGTAGTCGTATGCGACGTGATTGCCATAGAATTAAAAGTTGGTTAATATTAGTGGTCATAATTATTTAGACAGTGTTTTTCAAACTACTTAAATAGCCGTATAATCCAAATAAAACCCTAGTGCCATTTGTCATAAATTAGCGATGGGCGATTAAACTTTGGGGGAGGCCTGATGTTCAGCAGTGGACTTCTGATAGGCTGAAATGATGATGATGACTAAACTTAGACTAAAAACGATGTCTAGTTTTTATTGTTTTTTCGTAGAATAATGATTTCGCAATTAAATCGAGCATCGTGCGTCCCAATAAATTTGAAACGCAAGAGGTTTTTCTTGTTTTTCATTTAATACTATGCATGGAAATAATTAGAAAAATATATACGGCATGTTAATACTTTGGCATTTGTAATAAATAAATAACATTGTTACATTAACTTATGTTTATTTATTACGACAAAACCTAAATATGGCACGTATCTTTTGGATTAAGCCATTTATAAAATATTTTAACACACAATATTGGTGTCATGAACAAAAGACTCTACTTCAATATCTCAAAAGTCATTGTCGTATGCCTTGCCACAGGTATTAAATAATTTCACCTTTTTAGCTTCGTCTGCTTCTAATAGAAGAAACTACATAAATTAATGGTTAGGAAATCATCGTTACAAACAATCGAAACGTCTGTTCTCTCATTTTAGTTTCACTTTTTGTGAAGACCAAAAAATCGTCAATCGAATATGTTTAATTATAATTGTCGATCCATGCGATTGTTTCTTTTTTGTAACAACCACAACAATTTTTTTTAATCGTGGTAGAGCCAAGCGGCGGCTTTTGCTGTCGCAGGAATGGGCCGGCTCGTCCGGATAAGTACCACGGCCTCGCAGAATACCGGCGTGAAGTAGAGGCATCTTGTGCTTCTGCGTTTCGTGCGGTGAGTGAGGTAACCGGAGGCCCTCTCCCCCCTCCCCCCTCCCCAAATATGGTAGCGGTATATAATTTTGAGCTACCCCAGGAGGGTACCAGTACCTACGGTTCTGGAGAATCCCTCACTGAGCATCCACGTTCAGGCTTTCCTACGCTACCTAATCGTGGATGCTCAGTCTGCCCCGCGTATTCTGGGGGGGGCAATATTCCGCTCTCTTTCTTTCCTACTCGAGGCAAACGCAGCAAAGAAACTATGGCATCTCCTACCGCGCTCGCCGTGCATTTCTGCAATATCAGGGGACTCCACTCGAACCTTAGCGCCGTTCATTACCATCTTGAAACGGCGAAGCCGGCCTTGCTTTTTCTTACAGAGACTCAGATATCGTCTCCGGCTGATACCTCTTATCTCCATTACCCGGGGTACAAACTGGAACACTCCTTTGTGCCCCGTGCCGGAGTTTGCGTATACGTCAGAGATGATATCTGTTCTCGACGCCTCGGTAGTCTTGAAGGTTTGGACCTTTCTACCCTTTGGCTGCGCATCGACAGCGACGACCATCCGCGCGTCTATGCGTGCCTTTACAGGTCCCATAGCGGTAATACCGTAACTGACCGACTCATCGACCACATCCAAATGGCTACAGATTCCGTGCTACAACAGATCCCATCCGCAGAGATCGTGATTCTCGGCGATTTTAATGCCCACCACACCGATAGGCTCGGTTCTCGCATAACCGATCATGCGGGAGATCTGTTCACGACTTTGCATTAGCATATGGCCTGACACAACTGGTAACCTCGCCGACGCGGATCCCAGACGTGGAAGGTCATACACCTTCCTGTTGGACCTTTTCCTGACCTCACACCCGGACGGATATTTGGTCTCAGTCGATGCCCCTCTTGGCTCGTCGGACCACTGTCTGATCCGGAGTGTAGTGCCTATCGCGCGCCGATCCCGAACGCGATCTGCGGGGTTCCGCCGTGTGTGGCACTATAGGTCGGCAGATTGGGATGGAATGCGGTCTTTCTTTGCTTCCTACCCATGGGGCAGGTTTGCTTCTCGCTGGATGATCCCATCGTCGTTGCAGATTCTGTCACCGATGTGGTACTTCAGGAAAGGAACTTTTATTCCGTTCTCTGCAGTGCCTGTCGGAGGTAAATCCCAGCCTTGGTTTGGTCGCACCTGCAAAATAGCGTCACGCCGAAAGCGGAAGTGCTACCAGGCCTGGGCCGATGCATCGGCGTCTCGGGATGCAAAACCAGTGCTCTTAAAACGAGTACAACTCTGCCTCCAGGTCCTTCAAAAGAGTTATCGCTACGGCAAAGTTAAAGCACATTGGCAGAATTGGCGAGAGATTAGTTCGCCTCCCATCGGGATCCCGCGCATTCTGGTCTCTCGCCAAGGCTGTCCAGGGGAATTTCTGTCAGCCATCTCTCCCATCTCTACACAAGGAGGATGATTCGCTGGCCCATACTGCAAAAGAGAAAGCCGATCTCTTGGGCTCTCTTTTTGCATCCAACTCGACTCTTGATGACCGGGGAAACTCTCCACGGTGGTGGAGAGTTTCCCCGGTGGTGTAAGTGCTCCATGCCGGAAATTCAGTTTCTGCAGAGCTCAGTGCGAAAGGCACTCCGCTCCCTGGACATTCATAAGTCGAGTGGGCCGGACGGAATCCCTCCAATTGTGCTGAGGATGTGTGCCCCTGAGTTGGCACCGGTTCTCACGCATCTTTTCCGGCACTCCTACTCTTCAGGCGTCGTCCCGGAATCTTGGAAGACAGCATTTGTGCATCAATACCCAAAAAGGCGACCGCTCTGATCCGTCCAACTACAGGCCTATTGCCATCACCCCCTTGTTATCTAAAATAATGGAGTCACTCATCAACACCCAGCTCCTGAGGTACCTGGAGGAACACCAGCTCATCAGTGACCGACAGTACGGTTTCCGTCACGGACGATCAGCTGGTGATCTTCTAGTTTACCTGACTCACCGATGGGCAGAAGCAGTTGAGTCTAAGGGGGAGGCTTTGGCGGTTAGTCTGGACGTAGCGAAAGCATTTGATAGGGTTTGGCATAAAGCGCTTCTTTCAAAGCTTTCATCTTACGGGGTTCCTGAGAGATTGTGCAACTGGGTCACCAGCTTCCTCACGGATCGGAGCATCAAGGTTGTTGTCGACGGTGCATGCTCGGACCCCAAACCCGTGAATGCTGGTGTTCCACAAGGCTGTGTGCTATCTCCCACTCTGTTCCTTCTGCATATCAACGACATGCTACAAATCAGTAGCATTCATTGCTATGCAGACGACAGCACGGGTGATGCCCTATATACAGGCCGTGCGAATATTTCTCGGGAACACGTCGACGAGTGCCGGAACAAACTTGTGTCTGAAGTCGAGACCTTGTTATTCAAAGTCTCGGATTGGGGTCGACGTAATTTGGTCCTATTCAACCCCAAAAGACACAGGTTTGCGCGTTCACCGCTAAAAGAATCCCTTTGTCGTTTCTCCTCTTTTGAGAACATTCCCTTATTGCCTCAGCCAGTATCAGAATCCTTGGCGTTGACATATCGAGCGACGTTCAGTTCCGTGGTCACTTGGAGGAAAGGCCAAATTGGCCTCCAAAAGCTTGGTGTGCTCTGTAGAGCGGGACAGTATTTCATGCCGGTCCACCGTTTGCAACTTTATAAGGCGCAAGTTCGGCCCCACATGGAATACTGTTCTCATCTCTGGGCAGGGGCACCCCAGTACCAACTCCTTCCATTTGACCGCATCCAACGTCGAGCGGCTCGAATTGTCGGCGACCAAGCTCTCTCTGATCGGCTTGATCCTTTGGCCTTGCGAAGAGATGTTGCTTCTCTTTGCATTTTTACAAAATTTTCCACGGGGAATGTTCTGAGGAACTGTTCGGATTGATCCCAGCTGCTGAGTTTCACCATCGTACATCGCGACTGAATTCGAAGTTCCATCGATACCACCTAGATGGTTGGCATTCCACCACAGTGCGTTTTAATCGAAGTTTTCTGCCACGCACTTCGACTTTGTGGAATCAGCTGTCGCCGGCAGTATTTCCGAATAGTTACGACTTAGGGACCTTCAAGAAAAGAGCTTATTCCTTCCTTAAAGGCCGACAGCGCATCTGTAGCTCCTCTGGTGTTGTGGATGTTCGTGGGCGTCGGTGATCACTTACCATCAGGTGAGCCGCACGCTCGTTTGCCCCCTTCTTCTATAAAAAAAAAAAAAAAAAAATTTGCAAAAGGTAGGAACTAATGAATAGTAGCTCACTGACCTCGGCAAAAGCTGTGACATCGCAGAATTGCTTTGACAACGCGGACCGTCGATAAGGTCTTTGGCCTGTATCTCAATGGTCTAGTGCAAATATACCTCGTGACAAACTAATATGTGACTTAACAAATGCACATACTTTAAGTTACAGTAAATACACCCAGACTTAAAACTTTAAATGAAACGTTCTAACTTTATGATTCTAACTAAATTACTTACTTCTACTTAAGTTAGAACGATTACTATGGTTACAAATAAGGAAACAGAGTTTATTAAAAAAGTAACTAATTTTAGATTTTATTTCTTTCTTCGAATACTAGAGTGCATTGACGATGCATGTCAACGACCCGAGCGCGCCCTATTTTATGGTTCCCATTATAACGTCAAATTGTGAATCATCAGGATAGATTATGGTTAAAGCTATGAAATATATACCATAGGCGGCAGTAAGTACGATGCAAGGTCAACTCGCTGTGTATCCTCCCGCAATCGTGTTTAATGCTGTCGTTGAGTGTCGGGCATCTGTTTCTTTGCCACTACTACCGTATCCTCCGCTTGCATTGGAGCAACTCTCTTATCTTCCATGGTAGGTCGCGTTGGAAGCATCTTACTTGTAATTCCGTGGTGGTCTCTGTTAAAGTTTAAGTGATGCAGGTTTAAGGTATGTGCACATTATCTCTACATCCTCCGCTATATTAACGGGGAAACTGCGAACGTGCATTTCGATATGCTACTTGAAGCGGTACAGTTGATACGCCGACCTGGCATTAATGGCAAGTGGTCCGATCGAAGTTCATCTAGTAAGCCGAATACCACGACTAAACGTCAGGTTCTAAGGTTGCCGGCCCCGAGTTTTTAGACCTATTTAAGCTTCGTCTCAGCAGGGTTAACAGAGTGCATAGCAGACAAGCGCAGAACTATTTTTATTAATGCCTCGTCTTAAGTAAAAATATATGTTAGGGTGATAGAACCAAAATGAAAATAGAGTTTTCGGTGTTGACTCTTAAATTTAACTCTACAATCATTATACATGTCGCACAAGCACGATCACTTACTGTCGGCTTAATAAACTGTACTGTATGTACTGACTTCCTAGAATTCATCTGTTTGGTACTCGCTTTTATCGCTCTTATAAGATCAAATTATAATGATTTAAGGAAGTATTTAATCTAGATTTTTTTCTCTTTCTATTTCGTAATTATCTCTGTAGTTCAGTTATATAATGTTAACTAACACTGTCTTCACATTTGTGTGGAAAAATACAATTGTGTGATACCAATGCAAAAATTAAACGTCTCCAGACCCCGATCTAAAACGAGTATATGTCATTAGAATTATCTTTACGTGCAATATAATTGAATATCCAGAAAAGAAAATTAAATATATTTGTCTATGCCTTAGACTCAAATGTGTCTTATCTAATCTCTGCAAATTAAAGCTGTCTGTTTTGAGTTTTTTATCTGTTAAGTTTTTTTTATCTCCAGCTTTCTGCCGAGTGCAGTAGGTATTCGTTTCCGCGAGTCTCAAACTGAAAAACGTAAAATATAAACAGATATTGTGCAAAATTGACTTATATTGTGAACGTTCGTGCTTATTGTGAAATTATCTGTTGAATGGAATCTCATTGTGGTGGCGTTGAATCTTTAGATGCAAAAAACAGGTCAGTATTTTGTCGAATGGTCGACATGTCATACTTTGATGACTTTATTTGGATGCCGGGCCGTGATTAAAGCGGTGTAGGTTAGCTGAATATCGCTCATAATTGGTTCTAGATCTATATTTGAACGTCTCATGTGATAAACCGACGCGCCTAGTACAGTTTCAGTGTTAATTATTATACTTTTAAAGATATAGTTTAAAGCTTCTAATATTGTTTAGAAGCGCCTATTGTAATTGTACCTAGCTGACAATTACTCTGTGTTACAATAAAGAAAAAATACACAACATCTTTACAGTAAGATATAATAACAAAGCTTTGGAGACTAGGAATAAGTAGCACTTTCGTGTTTTGATAGTTATAAAAGATTCTGGTAAAGATAAGCCTTTCAAAAACAACATATTAATCTAAAATCGTATTGTTTTTCATTCATTTTATACATTTAAATTTATTTTTAATTTATTTCTCAAATACATTAATGTTAATTTATGCAGCAAATATAGAAATATATTACAATTAGCTACTCTATTTAAGTTGTAGAAAGTTTAGTGAAAGTCAAGTTGGTGTAGAATATTATGATTTCAGGTGTGTTAGGTGAATATGGCTCTTTATTATTGTTTGACTTGTATCAATATTTAATAACATGTGAATACTTTGCTATGGCATTATACTGCTATAAAAAAAGTAGCTGCTATGTGCTATATTTGAAAACAAATTCTAATTAAAAAGTCTTATTAAATTAAAATTAAAGTAAATTATCCTATACAAACTTTCATTCTCTATGCTACAACCTTGACTGGTTTGCTTCTCAAAATGTGTATGTACAGGTATTTTATTGTTTAAAAGTATAATATTGGTAAATACCTTTAAAAAAAATTTAGGACTCATCCTGGCAACCTCCATCTCCAAACCCCATTTCTCCCCTTTAGTGGTGGTATTACGTAATAACCTTTCTTATTAGATTTAAGTTTGTAGGGTTTATAGTTCCTGAGAATTCATGATTATACAGTTTATTCATGTTTGTATATGTTGATAGAGGCATAGAGCAGATTTATTTATTAATTTCTTTGTAATATTAATCCACTTAGCTTGTTTTATGTTATTTATTTTTTTCAACAAACTATATTTTTTTAATTTTTGTCAATTTAATTATGACTATGTTAATGGGTTATTACTCATTAAGTGTACTGAAATGGCAGTAATGAGGGATGACTTCAGGAATAATTAATAAGAATATAATATGTTTCACAATGTTCATAAACTTAAGTAAAAACTTATTTATAATATCTATCAATTAACATTTTAATCTATTCTTTATTTCAACATTAGATTGCAAAGCGATAGAACAATATAATATATTAAACAAATATTTTAAATTTTATTCATTGGTGCTAATTATTTATTGTTAAGGGAATAATTTTTTTTTTATTGCTTATGAAATTCCATAGATATGAGTTAATTTATTAATGGCACAAAAATCACTGTCATATATTTCTGTTTTGTTTGTATCAATTTTCATAATCAATACTCAACAAATTAATAGATAAAATATAAATATACAAGACCAGTATGACCTTAGAGTGATATTGTTTCTTCCATATCCGTATCACTACTCACTTGGTTCTATTTATTATCTTTAGTGACAAAGGTTTATCAAAACTGTCCTAATCATCTAAAAGGATGAATTGATGGCAGCTAATTATAGCCTAAAATTATTTATAGCATTTTAACTGATTAATGGGTTTTTCGGTGTACACAATAGCCGAGTGGTTGAGGGTGAGCCGAGTTTGATCTCCTATGTTGAGGGCTTGTACTAATGAACTTTTTGAGAGTTATGTAGAAGTTGTTTCATTGACGTGAACACTAAGCTGGTGATAAGCTCACTACCTGTGACATTGTTCCAAAAAAAATCTGCTTTTTGGAACAATGTCACCAACCACTTAAACATGGTAGCGCCAAACAGTGGCTTTTGCTGCTGCTTCAATGGGCCAGTTCAACTGGGATAGTACCAATCTCAGAGAATACTTCCTACCCCTCCCCTCCCCCACTAGTTCTCCCCTCCCCACTAGTTCTTCTCTCCCCCACTAGTTCTCCCTCCCCACTAGTTCTTCTCTCCCCACTAGTTCTTCTCTCCCCACTAGTTCTCCCTCCCCACTAGTTCTTCTCTCCCCCACTAGTTCTCCCTCCCCACTAGTTCTCCCTCCCCACACGTTTTCCCTTCCGTTCCATCCTAATCCTTCACCTCTCCCCTCCTCCTTTTACCTTCCCCCCGCCCTTCTCGTATTTACTCCCATCTTCCAAATATCCTTTAAGGCTGGCAACGCATCTGCAGTGCCTTGGGTACGTGAACTAACAAGTGATGGTAAAAACAACACCTGATGGTTACTGATTACCGTCTCCCACGTACATCGAAGATATTTTTTTTACTGGTTACCTATTACGATTCACAGCCCTTTGAAGGTAGAACAGACAGAGGAGGACACCCTAACGGATAAAAGCGTCGTCACTCCTCGGCGATAGGTACCGAAGCTCCTGGAAATCTTAGCGCGTTATCTAGCGTACATTGCCGAGTGGGTGTGTCCGTTTTATTGCGTGTAGGTCAGTGGGCCGGCGATGTAGAGCGCGTCACGCGTTTTAATATAGTTACGAAAATTGTTATTTATACATTAAACAGTCGTTATAACGATCAAAGTCGACTATCTACACGTAACGTTCAACGTATTGGTCCCAGACATGGGACTCGCACGAAGCATTATCTTTCTGTTATTTTGAAGTCATAGATTAAAACCGATTTTGCTTGGTTTCTTTTTATGATTTATGCTTTTATTTTTGTTCAATATGTTCTGTGGGTGTTGTCTCTTAATCCTGTGCCATTAAATTTCCTTTCTTAACGACGGTAGTGCTACCTATGCGGATTGTTTTTTTTGTTTTGTTATTATATATGTGAAGTAATTAATGTATTTTAGATTAGGTATCACATCGGTTTGGACACATTTAAGTCCAGATTTGAACATAGGCCTCTCCAAGTTAGCGCCCGCAGAAGCCGCCATACAGTTCTTGGTAGGTTCACCCATACTCACTACGCTGGGAAACCGGGTTGGTGGAAGCAGTACCGTTACCGTCGCACTGGTGAAACTGCGCCCCATCACAAATCTTTGGGGTTACAGTTCAAATTCGGATATATGTTCCGCTATCATTAGGCGATCAGTGCCTCGTTTGTTAGAAAGAGATGCTATATTCCCCATTGCCGCCGGACGCTGGCATGTATCCTGTGGGTTCGCACCATATTGACCATGGCTGGGTGGGTGTGTCGATGAGCGCCGTTCGCAGCTGGTACGCTGCTCCTCGTCACTAGTGTATTTATGCGATATTGGCATCGTGATTTTTTTCTTCTGTAAACGTCATGCATAACCTACATTCTGCCACGTGCCAATAGTACGGTCGTAAACGCGTTACAAAAATATCCGTATTCGTCGTCATTCGTCACACGCATTATTTACGTAACAGCGACGTAAGGTATTGTACAATAAAATTAACTTTGTGGTCATAATTTAATAAAAGAATATCTATATATAATAATATTAGCTGAAAGTACTACGTGTCTATAAAACAAAGTATTTTTGATGAGCGTTATTAGCACAGAGTATCTGTCTATTGAACCATGGGTCCCTGGTCCGAATCACAGCCGAAGACAATATTCATTCAAAACACTTGTAATTGTTTTCTATGTGGTTTGGATGTACAAATTGGCGTGACCCTTCCTCCGATCATATCACATTCGAAACGGAAGATTACATCGCATACGGGAAAGTGAAGACAAGTGTCACCTAGTGGGGTGCTGAACAGATAATTTTTTTTCTTCAAAATCGACGTCATTTTAGCCGTGCGAGGTCGTAAAAAATCAATACAAACAAAAAAAAGCACCGAGTATTAAGGAATTTTTTTAAATTAGTTTAATGTCATCTATACACTTAATGAAATTGTTAAAGAGCAGAGCCGTGTAAATTATATAAATTTTCAAAATTTGATTAGATATTTACGGGCGCAATAGAGGCCAAAAACATTGTTTTTATTTTTTTTTCAGACCTGTCATATTAATTCGCCACGCAGTCTATCAGAGATATTTTTTATTGGCAATAGGTACCATCGATCGAATTAATGGCACTGTGGCGACATCTGTGTTACCACATGAGAAGCTCAAATAAAATCGCATTTCAATCAGGAAGTCTCTTTCTGCCGCTATCAACAAATACATTATGCACTTGAATCCATCATCGCACTATAAAAGTTTCTACGGCTCATTACATATATATGAAAAGATCATGTATGACGTATACCGCAAGCGCACTGCTGTGGCCAGGTCTCCGCTCCCGCCTCCCATTAAAAACGAAGCTCGGGATCCACAAAATATATTTGAGATCCCGACTCACGTACGCCGCGCCGGCATGGTACGGCCAGACCAACGCAACTTACAGGAAGCTCTTGCAAACGCAAGAAAACACCGCCCTGCGTACCATAGTCGGTGCGCCGCGTTATGTGAGGAACTCCACCATCGGGCGGGATCTCAAACTAGAATAACCTAGAGAGGCATTTGTGAAGCGCCTTGCCTCGAACATGTTCGAGCGTGCAGAGACGAGCGTTCACTATTATTATTATGTATGGATTGATTGCTTTTGAACTAATTCTATTACACTAAGCTATAGAGGTGGGCAACCCCGCACCCGCGGGCGTAAGTGCGTCCACGGGTGATCTGTAATGCGCCCGCTGCAAGATTTCCAAAATACAGACGGCCCGATACCGCTTGCTGAAGGGTATGCGGGGGCGTCGTCGTCGGCACTCTAAAAGCGTTTCGCCCATTTTCAGACTCGCCTCCTCTAACAAGCTCCTCAACTACTCCGTTTCCTGGGCGACCATTCCATTATTATTAATACCATTTATCATGTACTACATTATTATAACGTGTTTATCTTTATTCTCTCTGGGTACACACCTAAAAAAAAATATGCGCCAAAAAAAAACCACGCTGAAAAACTTTTTCATTTCGCTTGCTTGCTTCAAAAAAGGTTGGCCACCGCTGCACTAAGCCATTCTTATTCATAACCGTACATTGGTTTTATTGTATTGGGGTTGAAATGTGCCAACAGTTCAGCTAATGGTGGCTACAGCAGCCCATGGACAACTGTAAACAAACTCAAACGAAGAAGGTCACAGATGCGTTCTGGTTCGACTGGCTCTCTATGCCATTCGAACCAGAACACAACAGTTTGTTACACTGATGTGGCGGTAGAAATTAGTAAGAGGTACAGCACCTCGGAGGCGTCTGGTTAAGTAACAATTAATTAACCAGACGACTCCGAGATCCTGTAGCCTAGCACCCAGTAATTAAATAAACGAAAATAATCACAATCGAGAGAATTTCTTTATCGACACTACCAAAAAAAAGAGAACAAACAATGCCTTCAGTTTTTAATTATATTTCTGGAAACGTGAAGTCGCCAATCAACGTCTGGAGGAATATAATTAATTCAGTTAGTCATCGAACCATCGTTGGACGTCGCGTCGGAGTTCGAACCCGTGACCTCGCGGTCAGGGCCCGCTGCTCAATGTCGCTATTGTTACTGAATAGATATAATACAGTGACGTGTATTTAGAACGTATAACGTGACATGAAATCGGTTTTTTATCAATCGCTAACAGTAAACTTTAATGTGTAATTAGATTAAAAGTATAAATATATATTCGATTTTAGTTTGTATAGCTTCATCATGAGTTTCGCGGGCGTGGGGTCCGCAATCTAGATTTTTGTATACAAGAACATGCATTCAACTTACTTAATATGTTTAACACATACCGTGTAGGTAGCCCATATCTATTGATTTCTACTCGGGATTTGAGTCGTATGATCATGGGTAATTTTTACGACATTGCGTAAAACTATGTTCCATATTATTTAATTTATGTGCCTTCTGAATTACATGATCGTAGTATGGTACGACCGAAAATAAACAGAAAGACACAGATATTATATGTGGTATGTATATATATTACAGCAATGACCAATGGTACTATGTCAAAACTAATCGATAACAAGTCATCAAAAGGTTTTTACGTACCAGTCGATTGAGGTATAATTCATTAGATACGTTTCTAAAGTCACCGGGCAAGGAATTCCAGACAAGTGTATCCCAGTAACAGATCTCCAACTTCCCACGAAATCGTTAAAATGTTGTGGAATGTTAATCTCATAATTAGAAGAGGAACTAAGAACCGGTCATGTTTGGGATGTAAGGGATGATGGGGACTGGGATAAGCGGAGAGGGGGAGTCGACCTTCGGTTACCTCACTCAGCGAACGAAACGCCGGTATTCTGCCAGGCCGTGGTACTACGCCGCCGCTTGGCTCTACCGCGTACAAAAGTCTAGAAGTCTATGACAAAGGTTTCATTAAAAAAAAACAATCTTTTCAGTATGTACAGTATTCAGATTACATACGGAATTATCATTAGTCATGTATGCGAAATAGCTTTTTCGTAGCAGGAGGTTAAAAATATTCTTAATTTATTTTAAGACCAACGACTCGTCACGGCATCGCAAGTGTTGATCTTTATCTTACGGAGCTTTTTTTTTTAATATGATTTGTAAGCAAACCGACTCTGTATTTTTTTTGTGCTTTCGTCTTATGTTTCTTTGTACATTATATTGTATATCAGTTTGAATCCTTAATTTTTTTTATATAATACCTATATGAAATTATCTGTATGTGTGTATTTAAATATGTACTATTATTTATTTAAATGCGACTTAATATGTAAGATACGTTTCAATTATTGTTCACATATACCATTTGATTTTCTACTTCAACCAAATTTGACTGGTAGAGAATGCCACAAGGCTTAGTCCGCTCATTGAATCCCACAGTATAAGGTGTAGACAATGCAGAATAAATTAATAAATAAACCTATTGTCACAATTTTTTTTTTGATAGTGCCTAAACAACGTGCCTAGACTTCGGCGCTGCCGGTTGCGGGTTCGATTTCCGCACGGGAAATGGTCAAATAATTGTTCCGGGTCTGGGTGTTTGTCTATGCCCAATATATGTATGTAAACTGTCTCCGCAACATAGGAGAAATTCCTGCAGTAAGGGCAACGTTGTCTTAAAAAAAATAACAAAAAAAACTCCAATAAATAAACTTTCTGGTAGGTTTCTGCCGTGTGGGGCGCCGTAAAGGATCGCATATCCATGCTTCTCTTAGGCTTCATGAAAGTTAGGAAAATCTCTTGGCATCCGACAGGTAGCGAAATAACTATCATAAATAGGTATAACATAACTAATTACGAGGCATACGTGGTAATCTTAAGTCCTCACCGCTGGACATAGGTCTTTCCACGAAAGCTTTAACAAAAGCCAGGCGTGGAAGATTTGTCCACATTCACGACGTTGGGCTGCCTCGCACTAGAGATGCTGCTTCCCATCAGCAGTGGAATTCGGGGTCGCAAGAGCCTCGTCTCATTACTCATCATAACAATTGCAGAAAAACATGGTACATGTACTAGGAACACATAAATATGCAAACGTATTTAAATATTAGCGCCTACGGGTATTTTCCGCGTAGAATAAATAGTTCATAATTTACACTTGCGATTGTTGTCACTTTGCAAAACTTCATAATATTAACAATTATTGCTATTTCTTGCACTAGTATCACAACAACCCTGAACAGGGTTATTCAATTATAATTGAGAGTACCCTGAAGGTGCGTGCGTAAGGCGAAACCCGACGGTTACTTTTTTTTTTTATGGAAAAGACGGCAAACGAGCAACACTATAGATGCTGCAGGTGCATTGCCGGTCTTTAAGGATATTTGGGAGAGGAATAGGGAGGGGATGTGGGCCTCCGGTTCCCTCACTCACCGAACGAAACGCAGAAGCACAAGATGCCTCTACTTCACGCCGGTATTCTGCGAGGCCGTGGTATCAATCCGGTCGAGTTCGAGCAGCAGCTAAAGCCGCTTGGCTCTACCACGCTAAGCAATACTTTCCTTTATTACTTATATGAAATACTAAAAATATTGTGAAACTAAGACAAGAAATAATAGTAATTGTGGAAAACAGTTCACTTTTGTTGCAACGAAATCACGCCCGATACACAAATGAGTCGTGGCGCAGGTGTGAGATGCAATGGAGTCGGTTGATTCATTTGTCAGCGCGTGGGTGCACTGCACGGGATCGTGCTCAGCCACACGCAAATTAAGGAATAATTTACGCACAAATATGTGTCAATTGCCACAGCTTCTTGCATAATTCACGCTTACCGACTCAATTAAACACTATTTATATCGGTAAGCGAGGATGATCATACGCTGTATGCTCGTTTAACATACGCTGTATATACGTAAATAGTAAACAATATTTAAAAAAAATTACAAATAGGAAGAATAAACAATGCAATTTTAAGAACAATCATATTATCTTTTTTGTATCTAGTTAGAACTAAATTAACTCCTCGCTTCGAACTAACGAAGTAACGAGTCAGACTACTTTTCGTATTTTGCGCACAAACACACGCAGCCTGAATTTTTACATATCTTTCCGGCAGGTGGCGCGCTGAGTATGAGATATAAAATTTATTAATTACTCGACCACACCGCCACCTATCGGGTCCCAGTGTAGCTAAGAACCATCGCCTCGTTTGTACAATATGTTGGATTGTGACCTCAATCGGTCAAGTTCAAAAGTTACCCGATCATTAACATTCGCAGGTTGAATTTTTATATAGATGAAGATAGGTCGGTTCCCAGAATACACTAGGTGACATTTTGCCAAGTGAGGGATAATGCTTAGGAACGGATGATGGTAAGTATACATTTATATGTGTAATCAGTGTAAAGGTGGCTTCGCACGGTGCGTGATTTTACATGCGTGATTTTGCGTGCGGGATTTTCACGCACGAGGCACGTGCCCGCAATGGCGCACCGCGGCAGGGGTCTATGTCGGCGAATCTGACGCGCTGCGCCGATCTTGGTCTCTTATCCGAACTTTCGTGAATATGGATTTTGCAGATGTTTCAAATAATATGGTAGTTATTGATTTTGGGGTGCTTTCTTAGGGCCTTATTTGATCTTCTTAACTCTATACATGTGTAAAGTTTTATATGTGGTAATCGCCAAGCGGCGACTGTTGCTGCTGCCCGAATGGGACGATTCCAACTAGGTAGAGCCACGGCCTCGCAGAATACCGGCGAGAAGTACAGGTCACTTTTGCTTCTGCGGTCGGTGAGTGAGGTAACCGGAGGCGCACTCCTCCTGTCTTCTCATAACTTACGTTACATTTCGTCTGGTGTAAAAAAATCCTTAATAATCTCAAGCCAATCTCGTCATGTTGTATGTCTGCGTGATACAAGAAATGGACAGAGACTTGTCACCGTCACGGCCTCCGTCTTAAATTGACACTGTGTCATAAAAATTGCTATGCCATGAGTATATCACTGATTATAATAAACTACCGACATCGCTGAAAGAGCTCCGGTATAGAATGTTCCGGAAAAAACTTAGGACGTGGTTAATCGAATAACGTTTTTCTTGTGTAAAAGAATTTTTAAGTCTCGCTAAATTGTATTTGTAATCGTACGTATTAAGTTATAATATTATAATCGACCATTTGTTATAATAATTGTATGCTTTGACATAGTGGTGCTACTGATCTTTTGACATACCAACCTATTAATATTAATTTTGACCACCTATTTATCATTAAATTGTATACTTTTCATATCTTTTCCCTTTTTTACACAACACAATCTTTTGTACGACCAAATTAACATGCGGAGAAACGGCAAACTAGGAGAACTAAATATGAAATACCTGAGATCAGTGTAATAATATCTTATTTTTACTGAATAAATTTCATTTCAAATGGAAAACTTCACCAGAGTATCCAGAGACTAAATTTGTCCGTCTCTAGTGTCTAGTGTTCGTGAATGAGTAATACTTTTGGACGGACATACGATTTTTATGGGTATATCTGACGTAACACCAACCTAATAGGCTGGGTGCCAAAACGTGCGCAACGAGCCAATTCGTAAAGGGAATCCTAACCTAATTATTCTCCACGTGCACGAGATGCTTTCGATGATCGGGAGTCTTCTTGAGGTCTCTACTGTCAATAGTTTTATAAATCTTCAATCATAGTGAATCGTGAGACCCGAGTATGACCCGGGTTCGAACCAATAACCTTTACGAAACTTTCGTACAATTTGTGTCGTCGGCCTGAACCCTAAGACGACGACTGGCTAACCACATGTCGCGTAGTTCCAAATGAGCTCTAAAAAGTAGGTTGAATCAACTTAAATAAAGTTCAAAAACAAACTTCAGACTGACCACCCCAGGGTCAGTCTATACGGTCGTGAGAGATATTTTAATTTTTTTCATTGTGTACTAATGATTTTTGTGTTATTGGAATTGAACCAATCTCTCAAAAGTTTTAAAGTTCCTCTATCCGCTCCATGCCTCTAGAACCTAAGCATTATGTTTTAGTCCGCCAACCCGCACTGGAGCAGTGTGGCGGACCCCTCCCGGCTCCAAAACCCTCTAAGATATTTAAGGAGTCCTTTGTCACTTTTGGCCACTTCTTTTTCGGTCTATCACAGTTAAATAACATACGTACCTTAATGTTGATTATGACCTTGACTTATGTCCGTCTGTGTGGTGAAATCCGTCCGAGTATCAAAGATAATGTTTTTCTTAATTACATTAATTTTTCTTTTTTTTCTGTTTAGTACTCTCTATTTTATCACCTACACCTACTTCATATCATCTCTGCATCGTCCAAAGGTTGACTGGTAGAGAATGCTTCTGGCATTAAGTCCGCCTATATACCTTCTCATGTATATGAAGTTAATATAAATATATAATGTATGAGGTGTTATGTCACTAAATGGATCTTTACACTTCTGCCGGTACAGTCTTCATGTTTACTGTGACGTGTGAATAGACACCTAATTATTTACGCCTTAATAATACACGTATTAGAAATTGTGAACGCTAATTAGTTATGTTATGATTCTCGTGTACTAATTGATTTCATACCCTTTGACACCCCCTCCCTTTCCCTCCCTTCTCGAATAGTATTAACGAACATTTAAATATTCTGCGAAGGAATGTTAAGCTCTCTGCAGTAATAAGCGCCAAATTTCCCTTTTTGCTAATGAACCTAATAGGAAAAAAAATCATAGAGAGGAAATAAAATTCAATTTAGTTCCTACTCAGAGATATGTTAATGGTAAATATTTGTAATTACAAAATTCCTAATTAACTTAATTGGATTTACAGTCAATAAAATACTTTTTCGATTAAAAACTGTAAATGGTGTTTACGTTTTAAAGAACAAATGCCGCTCGTCCCAGTTCGAGGATTTGAATTTTTACACCAGGACCACACTCTTACTAAACTATGGTGTTTGTATCACAAAAAACCTAATTACCCTTTCTTAATAAATTACCTAGGATCCGTACTATCTATATGGAATGCACGCCATTGCGCCGGGCTGACGGCGGTAGGCAGAGAGTCGGGTTTCCATGTTCCGATTTAAGCGTAGCCAAATGGGCTTCTGGAACTCACCCACTCTTCACTTCTCCGACAGAGTAACTGGTGGCGTGTACAGTGTTCACAGTTCTATACAGTATTAATTAAATAAATGTAACTTGCTATTGTTAGCACTTGGTTCAATCTTCTTCATATTGACATTTATTATTATTTGCCACGCACTTCGACTTTGTGGAATCAGCTGTCGCCAGCAGTATTTCCGAAAAGTTACGACTTAGGGACCTTCAAGAAAAGAGCTTATTCCTTCCTTAAAGGCCGGCAGCGCATCTGTAGCTCCTCTGGCGTTGTGGATGTTCGTGGGCGTCGGTGATCACTTACCACCAGGGGAGCCGCACGCTCGTTTGCCCCCGTCTTCTACAAAAAAAAAAAAAATTCTTGTACTATTTTCACAACACATTTTTTTTGTAAGTAACCAACGGGTTTCGACATCTTCAGGGTAATCAATTATAATCAAGAAATAATAATAATAATTTTCAAAAATAACTGATTTACTTACAGAGCGTGCGAGCGTGTGCTCCGTAGTAATGATCAATCGAGTGTCTTCGGAAACTTGAAGATAATCGTCCAATAAATTGTCACTAACAAAAGCCGATGTGAATGAAAGTTTTTTCACGTAGCGTAAAACCTATTTGAGGCAAAAAAATAAATCCGACAATCCGCGCACAACAAAAGGGCGTTAACAATTTGCCTAATGGAGCGTACAGATTGCGATCTCGATGAAAAACGCATCCTTCCTGGTTCCGCATTGGTCCGTTCGGTCTTTCCCGCGCTTTTTCATATATAACGGCATCCGTCGTGATGATTTTCATCAGTTTTGGGATGTCGGTCATCCCTCGAGGTTGTTTTGAATTTAGAATTTTCCGGGTTCGGTTTTAAGTTAGTGTCATCGGATTGCACGCGTTAAATGATGTAAGTTGTCTTAAAAATTTCTTCGGCAATCTGATATCATTGATTTTCATCTACATTTTCATAATATTCATTGATCAATGATGAATAAAATATGCAGTAATTAGATGTTCTACTATTAGAGCATCTATTCAGAGTTTATTAGAAAAATTTTTTTGACATTGTTTAAAAAAATTCCCGACCTAGACTGGTGGTTAATACCATAAACATAATTAGTGATGCAACGAATACGTAAAATTCGTTTACGCTTTTTTATATTTTATACCTATGTATCGATATTTAAAAGTATTTATTTATATTTTTATATATCGATATTGACTAGTGTTTTACTTGTCTTGATATAATTTAAATTAAATTTGTAGGATCAGTTATTCGTCGGATCACTAGTTAAAATCTACCAGTATTTTAAATATTGAATATTATCTAGTTATTACTAGCCAAGGCTTCGCGCGGTCAGATCTGTGTTAATATATGAACTAAATGGGAACGCATATTACCTAATATAAACATTCCTTATAAAGTGTACTAAATTGCATGGAAAACTACTTAGAAGTTTAGAAGGTATAAGCGAACGCACAGTCAGACGCGGAATGCGGCTTAATTTTTTTATATATTTAGGGTTTACCGTCATTAAAAAAATACACCGGGAAACTTAGATATATTTAAGATTTGAGCGTCTAATATTACTAAGAACTCGGAAGGCTCGGTTTAAATAATAAATGAAAGGATACACCTCCACTGTCGCCGTGTCCAATTCCACATGCAAAGCCACACGAGCCGACGTAATGTGTTGCCGACGTTCACTTTATGATTGCGAAAGCCATAATTCAACACAATATACTCCATTAGCCATTGATTTACGCACGTAATAAACCCGTGCAGGCCAGAGCGCGGTGGGTTTATGAATTTTAATGAACCATGTAGATTTTAACGAATGTCTAGCTCTAGATGGAACTACAATACTGTTTCAACTGTAGGGGCGTGCGTCTCGGGTTCGATCCTCAATGCTTAACGACAACAACGCGAGGAAACCCGATCGGTTGATACGTCTCATTTTTAAGAAGGTTTTAGAGTGGCTTGGTCATGTTGTTCGAATGGACGTGTTTGAAATATTTTATATTATTTCTCAGACATGCAGGCTCCTCACGATGACTTCCTTCACCATCAATCGTTCCACTTAAAATTGAGATAAACAATTTTAGCCGGATTTTAGATTCGTACCCTGAAGTTATGTAGATTTTAAGCGTGTTTTCCATTGACTACCTTCTACAACACTGTTGAACAGACAGTACTTTTTTTTAATACGGGTTGACAGTAGTATCTGATAATAAGCCAGCTGGACTGACTATGCCTTATCCCATTTACACTAAAAAAAAAAATTCCAGAGCAGCAACAAAAGCCGCCCCTTGACTCGGGCCAAGTTGTTACCACGGCCTCGCAGAATATCGGCGTGAAGTAGAGGCTCGAGGCCTAGATCTTATGCTTCTGCGTTTCTTTCGGTGAGAGGTACCGGGGGTGGCCCACTCTCCTCCTCTTTTACACAGGCCGGCAACGCACCTGCAGCATCTCTGGTGTTGCAGATGTACGTGGGCGACGGTAATCACTTACCATCAGGTAAGCCGCTTGTTCGTTTGCCGCCTTTCCCATAAGAAAAAACATATACACTTCAATCCTGAACACACGATGGCACTGTTGAGGCAGAGGTGACAAGGCTGTACCTTGCCAGAAGGCTCCTTGGCAGAATATGAGTTGTGCAATTCTTTAATCATGTCTGCCACGTAGAAATGACGACGCCTACAATACTTGCTATTAAAATAACCGATCGTTTTAAACGAATTCACTTAACTCTATTACAAAGACCGTTTTGTATTCGAGCCAAAGTGATTTTTTTTTCGTTCTGTGTCATGCTAAAGTTAATTGAGTAGAGATTCGTATTTTCAAGAGCCAATGTAAATAATAAGAGAGGCTTGATAAAAAAAAGTCGCTTTTTTTTTATAATTTTTCTAATCGATTAGAGGTCGATACACGTTAAGGTCATCGTGGACTTTTTTTTTATTATGGCGAGACGTGTCTTCTGTCTGTACTGTATACATTTATGTGAAACAATGAACTGAAAATCTCAGTCATCTCAGTAATTCCCATCGATATCATCTTGAAATATGGCACAGCTGTATGAAGTCGGATGCAACTTATTATGTTTAATACAGGATTCAAAGACTTTTACTTTCAATTTGAACTATGTTAATTGATAATTTCCAAAAAAAATGTGCGTATAATACCTTATCTGCTAATTAGCTCCAGAAATAACTGGTATTACCTGAGTCTGGTCTGTAACATAAAACCAAGTTCGGTTATTCGTTTTCTAAATAAAATATCACGGAACCCACGACGCGCATGTCAACTCGAAATTGGCCGTATTTTTTTTTAAGGACCTGCTCATACTTAAACGACCCGGAGCGCAATTTTTCAAGACAGCAATGGAATATAGTAGTTATGTGCTACGGGGAAGGTACACCTTACAGTGAGTGACAGTGCGTCAGCGGGCTTGATGCGTGTCGCGTGTCGGTGTGAGCTGGCCCTAATGTTTAACGTAAGTTCGTGTTTTGTTAACGTAGACAATTTGTCTGCAACGTGACAAGACAGTGTTACAAGATCGCCAGTAAATGGTCTAAATATCACGTATCGAGCAATTGCAGATGATGAATACATTTTATATATATAATGATGCAATGCATATAACGACAGTAGTTATATGTAATAGGTATATCTTGTAATGATAAACGATATTTACGAGGAGATACGTTCTGTTGATGACCGTTAAGGAGAATGGAGAGTGGGCTGTACCATCTTTCAGTGGAACATTATAAACTAATCAAATCAACACTATCATCAACAATATCAAATGTTTTTTATTTAGTTATTTTTTTATGGGATAGGCGGCAAACTGATGGTAAGTGATTACCGTGGCCCACGTCCATCTGCCACACCAGAGGTGCTGCAGTGCGTTGCCGGCCTTTAAGGGTATTTGGGAGATGGGAGGGAGGATGAGGAGGGGGCTCACTCGCCGAACGAAACGCAGAAGCACAAGATGCCACGGCCGTGGTAACAATCCGGTCGAGCAGGCCTATTCGAGTAGCAGCAAAAACCGCTACTTGGTTCTATAACGTTAAATTCATATCGTATATTATTATAATCCCTGTAACTTTTATAATAATGAACATCACTGTAGTTGCGACGATTTTTCGTACCTAATCGTAAACGCTGAGATTGGCGATTGGCGTACAAGATGCGAGGCGCTTTGATGTTTGGGTAATGTTAAGGATTGGATCCTTTTTAGGGTGCCGTACGCAGACCTTTTGCTAGGCCTGCGTCGGTCTGTCCGACCTACCTTTAAAGTGATGTATATTTTGAACCGTAAGAGATATTTTCACAAAATACATGTTTTATTTGCGGATATCCTAGCAAAAAAAAGAAACAAAAGTAGAAATTCAGGGCAGTCCCCATACAAAACGTGTTTTTTTTTTCTATATAAATTGGATGTACTCGTAAACGAAAAATCCTATTTGCGCTTAACCATCATTTTCGAAAGAGAATTTTCATATTCTCAGTACTTAAAACGTTTTGTGGCTTTGTCATACGTTATTAAGGAAACCAGGCGTCAAAAGTATGCACTCGTAAACCAAACTATAATCAATGTCAAACCAACAGACAATGATATATAATAGTCAAGTATTAGCAGAGTACTCTTCATTATACTGCTCTGTACGAACCATAAAATTGTGTTACGCGGCCTCCAACGCTGCCGTAGCCTCGTACGGCTTTTCCTCGCCCTAATGTGAAACGTCATGTGATGGCTTATGACTGTAGAATGATAAATAGGTACATAAATGAAGGCGTAGGTCTGGTCAGGGGAATAAATAATACCGACCAGAAGGAAATCTGCCAGAAGAATGAGAACTCATAGGAACACTCACACATTCGCGATTGCTGTGTGCGCGACACTCACGCAGAAAGTAGGTAAATACTTTTTATAATATCGTGTTTTAGGGTTTGCTCTACCACACTATTAATATTACTCATGAAAACCATACGAAACTCCAAATTCAATCAAAATTACACAACCGTAATTTCAACAATCAAGTGCCAAAGGCATAACTGTTCTGCCGCGTCTGCATTGCTCAATCTTTGTCGATTAACGCCAACGTGTGGCGTTACGTTTGTGACCTAACGGCTCCGTTATCGTTCCGATAGAGTTATCGTAATCGGCGTTATGTTGAGTATACGGAGGTGGTTAGCTGCGCACGCGTTCCAGTTTTGTAACCATTGTATACCGCGTTTGTGATATAAACTGTTAGTAGTGAGTAGCTTAGAAGCCTGTGATTTTTTTTAATAGTGTGTATTCGAAGCCAGAGAGTGCATTCCTCTTAATAATTTTGGTAATCAAATATTATTTTTATAAACTGCAACTATTATACATTTAATAGAACTCTGTCCACACTGTTACACGTTACCATGACATTGCGTATTATTGAAAATTTTTCGCAATTTTCTAATTTGTTCCTAGTATTGTTGATTATGCGAATTAAATGTTGATTTTCTTCGTCTTTGTTTGATGAATCGTCTTCAAGTACCGATTGTTAAGATTATTTGTCGGATTTGTTACTAACATATTTATTAGGGTTCCCGAAATCGAGCGGGTTTCGTAGGAAGAATTTCAAACTTCATAGTCTGTTGGATATATTCGTTTTGTGCGCTGGTGCAACACGCTTCGTCTTATAAATGTTATCGGCAAGTTGGATGTTAGATTATTCTGAAATATTATTTATTAATGTTTTTGTAAAATAATTTTTTTTTGTTACATATTCGTAGTCCTAGATAAAACTTTGTATTTTTTTTTTTAATGAAACGGTGTAATAATAATGAAACGTATGTGTACATATTGAAGCTTTAACGATTAGTTAAAAACAATGTGGCCGCTTTTGGTTTTGACGCAGGCCTTTAAGCTCTCTGGCCACAATTCTATGGATTTACACACTGTCTGAATATCGCAGTAACGTTTTAACCTGGCCATGTCCTCTAGTAGTGACCGTATATTGTAGTCCAACTGGTTCAAATCTGCACGACGTCCAGTCTTCAGGTCCCATGAAGTCTGGAGCATTGTTCTCGAGCCAGGTTTGAGTTAATAATTCTCGTCCCTCGTAGCGGAAATCTTCATTTCAAGCGATAATATTTTTTGTTTCTTATAGTTTCGTCGAATTCTGGGCCCCATATTTTATAGTCTTCGACGGAGGAACTGTCGGTGTGTCCGTCGATAGTGCGACATAGAATAACATACGACTGACGACTTAAGGATGACGGACGACTCCATGCCAACTTTGTGCGAAGCAATCGCTGCGATTCTGTTTTATTTAACGCACCATTCCAGAATGTAACAGAATTGAATATGAAATGGCGGCAAATCGATCGAAGTGTCTTACATAATAAATGCATTCCAAATTTGAATTCAGATAAGCGAAACTTTTATAGTGTTACAGTATTTATGGTTATTAATAACTTTTTATTATACGAAACCAGTACCGCGCGCTCCAACAAGCACTTATCGGTTTCTATTATTTCATTCGGTTATATATTTTTGAACAGACACGTGCCTGGTTGCGGTAATGGTTGTTCGGTAATTGCCGGTTTATCGTAAGTTTTTCCAAGTTTTAATAAATCCAATTATTGATAACATTTACGGATTAACAATAGTTAATAACCGTGCCGTGCCGTGTGATATCGACGTGAGAATCTGCCCGCCGCCTTTCTTCCCGTGGGTGTCGTAAAAGGCGACTGAAGGTTAAAGCCTTAAAAGTCACAATGGCTACCGACAGATGGCGGGTTATCCGTCTCGAAAAATACCAGACCAAAATAAAGCAGGCCGATGAGAGGAAGCAGCATCTAAGGTGCGAGGTGTCTGGTACTGAGTCGCCAATCCGCTTACCGAGCGTGACGATTATCGCTAATCCTCCTTATGTAAGAGGCCTATGTCCTGCAGTGGCTATAGCTATTTGCAGTTAATGATTTACGGAGGTCTCTAAACAGCCCACTGCTGAACTGGATTGTTGGGAGCATTTCACGTTTGGGCAGCCGTATTTGTTGTCGCATACACCATGAACCGAGGCCAGCTGTCTGGCAAGGTCTGGCATTTTTAGATGCTTATACCATCATCAGTAGATTGATTTTTATGCCATTTCCGTTAGTCGATTTTTCCTGCTATGGGAACAAGATGGTATTATGGAAATCCTTACACCGCTATATTTTTTTTTTATTTGAGAATAGGCTTATTGTGCACAGCTTTCACACTCCGCAGTATGGTTTTACTTAGCGAAGTATTCTTTAACACTTAATGGTTGAGCAAATTACTTTACTGAATTAAGAAGAACTTTCATTAAAAATTTCTATATAATAATTAATATTTCTACATTAATTCTGTTTATTTGACTTTGTAACTTGACTGACTTTGTATTATATTTGACTATATAAGTACAAAAGGCTCAAAGTTTTGTACATCGTTCCTTTGTTATTTTGTTAGAGTGGATCTTAAAGTCTTATTTTACAGACTAAAATCATTTGATTGATTGTTTTTTCGTAGACGGTCTGGATGGAGAGATAAAGAAAAAAAAAGAATAAATTGCTTATGGCATACCGCAACCGCCTTTTTCGGTTCAACGGTCCGTTGGAAGGACGCACTTGTGGTTATTTAGCCGTCTGCGAATGCGAAACGACAGACCTCGTTTATATGTATATGTTTATATATTTCGGAATAATGCGGTATCATCACAATTGCACAAACGGTCTCCTGCTGGATATGGCCACCCCCTGTTGTGACTTTATAGTGCTACTAGATGTGCCGAAAATTGTTCGCGCTCTCTTTAAAATTCATCTCAACCAACATCAGAAATTTTTGAGATGAGCATCATGCACATGTTAGGCAATGAGTAAATTAGTTCATATCTTAAATAGAAATTCCATAGTAATAGCCTAAGTTATTTTTGAGTACAGAAAGACTGGCAGAATTTTTTTTTAAAGGTAGGTTAAGAGGAAATTTGTATGATAAGTCGTGAGGTGTAAACAACACCTCACGACTTATCATACAAATTTCCTTGTCCAAAACCGACGAAATGAATAAACCGATTTTAAAGAAAGTTTAATTGCATAAGCAGGATACGTAGTTCTAAAAAGTTAGCAGAGAACATTTTCCTAAGTAGTATTATTAATGCTAAATTATACCGATTTTAAGTTTTCCTCAATAACAGATAATTATAATTGTCTCCTTTGTAACTAGACATTTCGAAAAAGTTCGACATCAAAATCGGTTTATTAATTTCGTAAATTTTGGACTTGAAAGCTTGTATGAAAATCCGTGAGGCGATAACGCTCTCAATGTGCGTGACAACGAACACATAATTCCGAGTATTTTTGACCAAAACTTAATGCTAAACTAAAAGACCACGAACAAATGTTGGCAATAGTGAAACCGGAGGCACTAACTAGTTGCACGTTTTTCAATTCCGGCTAACGATTTTATCAAGTTTCGTTATTCGTAATACGACCGCCGAGTCACGTGAACGCGCATGACGATGACGCAACGCTTTACGTTTCCTACACGGTATATCCGCAAACGACCTGTATTTCAAAAGCATAACGACTACTTTTCATTAAACGTTCAACAAGTGTCATCGGAAAATAAACTTTGTATGCATTTGATATTAGAATCAAATTTGTATGTTTCATCATGGTTTTTTACTGTACATTTTCAGTCACCGTTCCATTAATTTCGTGTGCTTAGACTGCGTTATTATAAAGTCTACAATCGTTTAAATGTTGACGGTTTTAAATTTGTTTATTTTGTTGTTTTCGTCTTCCTTTATACAAGTGCGCACAGTTGAGTCGAATGTATTATAACGCCGTATAACGAGTAACGGCGGTCATTCAAGGACTTCTCTCGTTAAAGTGGCGGTCTGTAATATCGGCGATCCGTTTTATCTTTTATTATCGGTGTGTCATATATCCATTAAGTGCATATATAAATGTAAGTGATTTTATTATTAAATTTGAGTGAATTTATTATTAAATAATTAGTAGTAAATTTTTGTATGACTTACCGGCACGGTTTGCGTAGAGGCTATTTATTGCGCATGCGTTTGACTACGTCGCTGTGGGTCATGGATTCGAATTCCGCACGGAACAAGTATCAATATGGCACACAGATATCTATAATAATTATTCCCCGTCAGTGTGACTCTCCACGTGAAATTATATCTGTAAATGCACCTAGAGTAGAGGAAACGATTTCTTCTAAAATAAAATGGAAAATAAAGCATGACGCATGACTTTACACGTAAAGTAAGCGTAGTGGTGAATATTTTAACACGCAAATTCAATTTAAAGCCTTGATATTTATTAGACTATGTACGAGAGGCTAAGCAACACTTTTCTCTCTATGCAGTCATTGATGCATTTTGGGTCTTATAGCATGTTGCAATTAAGCTTCTTTTTTTAACGGTCTTCCTTTGTGAAATGTGAAAGTGACCACCTTACCCCGCTGTTAATATACAATTTAGTGATATCTTTGTTTTCATTGCGTAATAAATTCGAGCTCAAATCGCAGAAGCATACTGTCAAATATTACAGTACCTGTCTAACAATCGGATTGTATAGCATCGTATACTATGTTCGCTTCAAACGTGTATCGCCCTTTGGCAATTGTTTCGTTCAAAATAACAAACACATATACACATATAAAGCATAAAGTTATTTAAGTCGGTAGTATTTTCACTGTTTTAAAAAGTACACCACCGGCTGTTGTTTTTCGCATTTAGATACCCATCTATTTCTTTCCTGAATATTTAAATATAAAGCTCCCATTCGTGAGAAGACCGCAAGTCTTTTATTTCGTTTTCTCCGTACACTTAACAAAGGTGTGGATCATAAGCCTAAACAAATCCAGGCATTAGGTCAAAATTCAGGAGGGTAGGGTCTCGGTTGAAATCGAGTCTCCGTTTAATCATAATCATAAGATTTTGATAAAAATGCTGATTTCATCTAAGTCCTGCGACATATGCACAACACGATGTTTAATGCGGGTAGTTATTTTAGTCAAAGTAAAAGGTATACAAATGCAAGCCAAAGGGTTATTATTGTGTAAAAATGACAGCACACTACTGCACATCACTTCACGAGGTGGCGCTGTTCTTTATTTACGTTTAACACGAGTGATTTCAATTCGACATATTTTTTTTTTTAATTATATCTACTTTCAAAAAGTGTAATAAATAACTGTGTGCAAATATAGAATACGTGAGATCGACAAACAACATTTATTAATTTAATCTAATCTCGAGCACAGGAACTGGAGTAGTCGCGACATGCCTGCAATAGGTATGTCGCGACTTTAAATCCATACTTGATATAACTTCGGCGTTATCAACTGTATAAATATTGCGAAAATATGTTTGTCAACTTGTTTCCGTTTTTAAAGTAGCCTACTTTCTGAGTGTTTTTAAATCGTTCCCCTAACCGGACACGCCTTCTCTAGACGATGAAAACAAACTGCAAATCTTGAGCGGAAATAGATTTAGTCTATACATAAACATTTCTATGAAAAAAAATAGTAGCTGATTCTTACTCGCTACGTGGTACAATAGTGTTTAGTCTATTTTGAATATTAAGTACAATATGTAAGAATATTCCACTTCTAACGTGCATTCGGCTACTTACGATTATTCAAATTCTTGAGCCTTTTTAAGTTCAGTGTTCGCTTTAGGACAATTCATAGAAATACATTTTTACATTTCAAATTCGCTGTTTCCTTTCATTGCCGTGCAGGATTAAACCAATAGCTAATATTTGACTTGGACTTGTTAGAATCCGGGTGCATGAACCACTAAAGTTGTTTATATAAATTTTTTGTGCTGAATTTAACACGTGCTCGGCGGTGAAGAATAACATCGTGAGAAAACCTGCATGACTGAGAAATAATAAGAAATATTATGTCGAAGCACCGTTTCCGGCTCTACTACGTTTGCTTCACATTAATCACAGCCCTTCACAAATTCACTGCTGAACATAGGCCTTCCACAAAGATTGCCACAAAGGACCAGCACCTATCGACTTCCCGCAACACTGTTCAGGCTCGTCACTCCATCATGTGAGTGGTCGTCCTTCACTGCATTTGCCTGTACGCCACTCGAGAACCTCTCTTCCCAAACGGTTGTCAGTTCTGCGAGCTATGTGGCCGGCCCGTTGCCACTTCATCTTGCTGATCCTTAGGTACTTTTAATATAGGAATTACAAAGTTTCAAAGGTGACTGCACCGTGGTTCGGACTCGTGTCCTACTAATAAAGTCGAGCCAGCCCGGAGCTTTCGGTTATTCAAACTTCAAGCAAACCTCGAAGTTTAGGGCAGTTTTCAGATTGCTCGGTCGCAGACGGTCGGTCTGTGAGTACCCCTGTACGCTATTAAATATTTAATGCAATTTATTGAATGTGGTGGCACTGTCTGTTTGTGTGAAAATTGTGAATTCTGTGCGTTATACTCAACCCTAGAACCTTACCCATACTGGTATAGATACAAACAGTACTCTGGGGTACGAGAGTAGCCTGTGAAAAAAAAGGTTCTAGGGTTTTTTATTGACTACATACAAAATATGCGCTGCTCTTCTACGTATAAAGTGTTTGCGCATAAAGTTTAGTTCTGTTAATTAGAGATCTCCGCGGATCGACAATTGTGTTGAAAGCGTTTCTTCAGCTTCAGTCATATGTACGTGGCCGTTTTCTTCCGTTGGTGGAATCGCTATGATAACCCCTGCCTTTGTAAGGTCATAATAGACGAAAACTGTCATTCGCGCTGCTAGGAATACTGAACGTCCGACCAGAAAGACCAGGCGGACATAACTTAAAAGTGCTTGGTTTCTTTTAACGCAAGCCGTCGTGTAACTACCAGTTAAGTCCAATGCTTAAGTTAGATATAAAAAAAAGTATGTCTCACGACCATGCACCCGATACTTAGGTGCACAGACAAGACGATCTTAGTACTTTAGGTTGTCAACACTGTGGAAACATTCTCCGATGGAAGTTGTTTCCAGGTGTCTACGGGCTGCAATAGCTACTAACTAATGTGTTGTAGAACCCTTCTTGCCCTCCATATCTTAAGCAACGTTTTGAATTCCTTCCTGATTCTCATTCACGGCTTTTAAGGTCATCGGAGAATTTGAAATTAGGAATGCCAGTTCACAACACTACATTTTTGGACAGATCGTTCTCTGCACAAGCTGTCCGTCTATGGAACGGCCTACCGCTATCGGTGAGACGCGCCCAAACCTTACCAGTTTATAAAAATCTTGACAAGGTCCCACTATCTATCTTTGTAACCAAGTCATTTTTAACAATCCTGTCCATCCAAAGGTTATCTGGAAGAGATCGTTTTTAACGATAAGACCGCCCATTGTACCACCTCTCGTGTTTAATTACTGTTTTGTATTATTATTTTTTTGCTGTTTATTTGGCTGGTGTTCAATAAAGCGTATTCTATCTAGATATTTATCTATATCTGATATCTAACCACCAGGAGGACTATTAGCACGGTTTCGTCATTTAAGAAAAAATTGTTTTCAGCTGCAAGTGTTGGTCAATGCTTGACGCATCGTTGACGACTTTTTTTAAACTCTTTAATCGAAAGTAATTATGTAAAACACTTTATTTTTCCTTTATCATAGCATTAATTGTATCCGTTTCTTGTATCAATTTTAACATTAATTAAAGGCAACTTGCTAAACATTTGTAAATAAACTCGAAGTTTTCTTCAAAAGTAAATAGATAGATACTTAAAAGAGAATGAACTAGTTTAAAATAGTTAATATTTACTCTCGTAAGATTTAATTACATGAAAAAAAAATCCATAAAGTATGTAACCGAATCCACAATCTACTTAAGAACCAGTCTGCTTAGCTCCCCTCCTTCCACCTCCTCTTTACTTATTTACTGCCGCTTATCAACATTGCCACACGTATAATTACAGACTAGGGCATTGCATGTTAGTCCTCAGTGGTGACAACGCATCTGTAACGGTAACCTTCTTCGATTGAAGTTGTCTGCAGGTGTACACGAACCTCTGTAGCCACTAAGCATCCGGTGAACTATTGGCTAGTTTGTTACTCCAATATGAAAATGAAATGGGTTCTAGTCAGAAGTATTTGGTATTTGTTCAGCTAGCGCCTTTACTAATGCCCATGGTCATTTACATGCAAGTTGGACAATGTAGCTAGGGTTGCCAGCCGTACTATAATAGATAGTATTGTACTGTATTTCAGGTCTGCCTATTATATACTGTAGAAGATATATATATATATATATTTATATATATATATATATTGTATGCAAAAAAACTGTATTTCAGTTGGTTGCATCAACACTTTTTTTTTTTGCAACACCGAAACTAAATAACAAATAAATCGCTCACTTTGTAAACACATAAGTAACTAACATACCTTAGTCTTTTTTACTCTTTCCATAAAAGTAGCAACCTGTAAGTACCTACTGCTGGGCAAAGGCCTCCTTCTCAAATACGAGTATCAGAGAGGGGCTTAGGAGCCGGGAAGGGCCCGCCACGCTGCTCCAGTCCGGGTTGGCGGGCTTCACATATCCTCGAAATAATATTTTTATTATTTCTCAGACATGCAGTTTTCCTTCACCTGAGCACGTGGTAAATACAGCACTTAAAATTGCTTTTAATGATTTTAGTAGTGCTGGCTACCGGGGATCGAACCCAAGTCACTCTCGCTGTTTGAAACTAAAGAGAGGCTGCCACGGCTACTTCCTTCCGTAAATCACGATATATTTTCGAAGTGTTCCATAATATTTACAGCTCATTCTGAAAAATATTGTAATCAGTCGACAACACGTTGGCAACCCTAAATGTAGCGCAACATTGCAGCACGCGCCGATCGTCGCAAGGCTGTTCGTACATGAGCCGCTTTTCGTGAGGGCAACATTTACCCTTCAAACGAATATAAACAACATCGTTGAGAGTGTAATGTCGATTACAATGCGCAGACCAGCGCTGACCCTTAACCGGTAAATCAATTCGAAGGAATCCCTAGGACAGTACGCAGCCTTGCTAACCTTCCATGCAAATACAATTAATTATTTATAGCACAATGTTGGTATATGTTCGCTTTCATGCGTATTATTATTTCTGTCAAAGTGACGTTCTCGTGCTGAGTTTTGGGCGCTGCAACATGCTCGTTTAGAAATACGAATTACGTAATTACGCATAATATTAAAGTGTCACATGATCATATTTTACTGGGCTACAGCGTCGATTGAAGTTGTTTGCAGGTGTCCATGACCTCCAGCGGCCACTTACTATCCGGTGCACTGTTCGCGTTATAAAAAAAAGCACAATAAATCGGTTACTGGTTAGCCAACAAACGCAATATATCCAAAACGTAGAGGTAGGTATTCGAATTGAGAACCAATTAACACGACACTCATTGAACAACTACTCTGCCACCGGTGCCATATAAAGAAGACAGTACCCGACCTATAAAGTAATTATTGTTCCACAAACAAATCGATGGAAATAATGGATGTGTAGATAAACCCATTGGAGCATTGAGACGGCCCCTCCTGGATTCTAAAAAAATTATATAATTATAACGTGACAGGTGGTGAGCTTGTCCCCGAAGTGTTAAACCGCCACGTTACAAATCGTACATAAGTATTTAGCACGTACTATGTCATAGAGGATCGAACTGCGGTTTCCTGATTCGGGAGCAGATCCTTTAACCACTCGGCTATGAGATGTTACTTTTCAATATAAAATAAGAAGCGGTCCATTAAGAGTACTTTCGAGCTATATATGTATCGATTGTATTTTAGTCGTTGACATTTAACCTTCATATGGCCGCGATGTCACTCGGCATCTCGACTGGTTGAAATGTTACAGCCTAAATACAATCATGAAACAAAAACGCCTTGACCCGAACATGTGAATACGTTGTCTGTCGGCAAGTTTCATTTATAGGGACATGATAAATCCTTTTCTAAAATCCTATCTTTTGTGTATATTTAACACGAGTGTCTGCCCGTTTGTCACATCGTAGTATCAATATTGTGCAGTGTGAAAGCCTATGTGCCTATGCTGAGTCGTGCCAAATGGAAATCCTTGATCCCTGCATCGCATTACGTGTCAAGCGGGTATGCTTGCGTATACAGCAGGCCTGTAATTGTGGTTGCCAACGTTATTTCGCCAGAGTATAGTATTAATCAGAAAAGGCTGTAAAAATGTAGCAGAACATTTAAAAAAAAAGCATGTTATGGAATGAGTAAAAAAAGACATCTTTGTCTTTTTTTACTTACCTTTTTATCTTTAAAAAGCCAAAAAAAAAGCCTTTCGTACAATAAATTTTTTCTCCTCTTCCAGACCTAAAATACAATACAAGGCTATATAATATAGTGCGGTTGCCAACCTGTATCTACGACCTGTAAGCACTCGGGTAACTATTTTAAACCGAACAACGTTGCATAGTTTTTTTTTTTTTTTGTTCTTGTATGCGATAAATTTTCACGTTTGTGCTTTGATCCCGTATGTCGAACTCAGCATACTTAAAATTACTCTCTACAACTTGCCGTATAAACAATAGAATCAATAAATTTCGCCATGGCGCTCGGCCTTGTCGGCTGTTTTGTTTGATGTTCATCACGCAGACAATTTAACTAGATTACTGCCTGAAATTAACTGTGCCTACAGTTCTATTCCCGTTCTAATTATAACTAGTTTACATTATGTAACAGGTAAAGAGTCAGTTTAAACATAAGAGGTAATATTTTTCATTTGCTTACTCTTCAATTAGAAATTTAATAAATTCGCTAGATTTTTGGTCAGTTTCCGGAGAAACGATAATTACGATTCGATTTCTCAATTCATGCTTACTATCGGGTTCGTGGTAGCTTAGCGGTCAAGGCAGACGTCGCAGGTTCGGGCCCGCCATTCGAGCATTGTCGTCAACGACTCCAGTCTATTGCTTAGTTGGAGTGGTTAACAGGAATATTAGTAATGTTAATAGTATTACTTTCGAGTGTCCCGAGTTCGATATCTCGGTGCCGAAACCACAAAAAATTGTAAAATGCAATTTTAAGTGTTGAATTTATCACTTCTTCAGCGGTGAAGTTGAATTGAAACACGCTAATAATTGTCTTTTTTTTTTTATTGTATTTGCATTCTGTTATAGATAGCTATATAAGTATGAATTTTATAAACCCTAAACTGTAAACACCGATGTAACCTATTTATAGCTATATAAACTATCATTATCATGTCAGAAAAAAAAATTTTTTCGAGTGACGTGCCGTTCACCTACGCGCAATGGAGCAGCGTGGGGAACTCCTCCCGGTTCCAAAACCCCAATCGATTGATCTACTCTGCACAGCAGCGGGACATTTACACTGGCTGCTACTTTTTTTTTAATTTCATATCTGCATTGTTTTTTTTTCTGTATAACATTGAAATTCACTCGATTATTTTAATTGCCTACCACATAATTAAAAACTTCCGGTATAATCTCTAATACTATTACTTAACGCGTTTAAAGATATTAAGGGACGAACACTCAGCCTCTTCCGCCAAATGTGAAGACCTGACCGGGCCACCACACCGTGCTGGCTAACAAATATGACTTTGGAAAATTCTTTCCACCATCAGGCGGTTGTCAGAGCCTTCTCGGTATATATAGGAAGTAGATCCGAATTAAGACAGATGATGAAATGAGACTTGTGATGGACAGGGCAGCATCGCCACCGTGAGATTACCGTACGAACCAACCCGTTCCGCTCGGCGCTGTCAGTTGAGTATGGATAAGCGCATGAAGGGTAATGGCTTCGGGCGTTTGCTGGAGCTTCTTCGACGAGGGCTGTTGCAAGCAGAGTGTGCGCACTTGCAACATTTAATTACATTTTCGTTACTTATAATTAATTAGTGCCCCGCTGCTTCACGCGTGTTCAATTTGGATTATAAGTGCCTGTGACACATGATGAGTACATGACCAAGGTTTACAGCTCCGCTCCTTTGGGTCGTAGCGTGATGGTGTATAGCCTATAACCTACCTCAATAGATCGGGAAGTTCTTGTGATTACGAGGACAGACGCTCGTCAGAGTCTTCTTTTTTTTTTAACTATGTGTAGTCTATTTATATCTGTATAATATCATAAAGTTTCGAAGAAACTCATCGTCATGTTTGTTTGGTGATAGAAAAAAAAATCTCGTGACTCACAACGAGTAGATTGGATGTTGTTAAATGGTTGGATAGTGCCCAATGAACGACGAAACGAATCGATTGGTTCGCGGTGCCAGAGCCACTGTTGTTGGGTTTCGTTTGTGACCACACGATTGGCACTCTAATATTTAAAAAAAAATATAGCGAAGACGTGACTTAAGACAATTCACAGTGGAACAGTGAGATGGATAACACTGCAATGCTTAAAATGCTGCATAGAAGGCGGTATCAACGTCAAGAACAAAAATGCAGCACAACACTGCTGTTTCGAATGCTAAAGGGGCTTTATGACCACTTACCATCAGGTGTAATATTTGCTATCTTTCCGAAATGAATGAACCAAGCTCGAGGCCGTTGCCCGCGCTAA
This sequence comes from Bhutanitis thaidina, assembly GCA_029286595.1. Taxonomy (NCBI): domain Eukaryota; kingdom Metazoa; phylum Arthropoda; class Insecta; order Lepidoptera; family Papilionidae; genus Bhutanitis; species Bhutanitis thaidina. Next base: position 3,728,128 of record JAGSMS010000021.1, on the reverse strand, counting down.
AAGTGAAACTTTCACTTTGAAATTTAGGAAATGGGGGATTTGTTGGGTAAACGAATAATCCGGGTACTTTTCGTCGTCAAGAAAGATGTAACGCTATGACAACTACGTAGTACTTCGGGTACGCTAACTTAGTAGTTAGCGTACCTGAGAGCTGAGACATGGGTTCTAGGATCGTGTGTGGAAACCCACAAATATTGATTTTCGGGTCTGATCGTGTTGTTTCGTGTCCATAAGCAATTGTTATCCCATAAGCGGGAAGGTAAACACGAGTGTGAGTGTTTGCACATACACTTGTGCCTCCACACTTTGATATCTCCTGCGCAGTTGACAACTACCGATATAGTATTCGAAAGTTGTCGCCGTGCTCGAAGTCGACCAGGAGATCATCTATGTTGAGGCATCGCTTCACTTAAGTAATGCTTTGATATGGCAGAACCATGCTGCAGTATTAGAGCTGCAGCACGAATATGGGTCAGCTCTACCGGGAAAGGACCACACTCTCGCAGAATACTAGGGCAACATAGCAGCATAATGCCGCCGTTTCAAGGCCTTCCGTCTAAGTCCTCAGGGTTGACAACGCATCAGAATTTTGATGCTTAATTTAGGTATTAAGACATAATGCATATAAAAAAAATTTTTGAACGTTTTTTCATTCTTTCAACATTTTAAATGAATTATAGTCGGTAAGCTAGCAAAAGATCAAAGAGGAACGTGCAAATTCCGTTCCGTTTTGATTTTTTTTTCTTTTAACTGTCTGACTGACCACTAACCATATAGTACAAGGTTGAGACGCGGGGATAGAAACTTAAGTGATCTTGAAATCATTGTGTGGTTTATCGTCGTTTTGTGTATCACTGACGACAGCATTTTAAAACGACGTGACGTTATGTTTCAATTAGGTACAGCCGTTGATGTATTACAATTAAGTGAAGATTTAAAAAAAAAACGTCAGACTGGCCATTCCGGCAAGTGGTTAGTGACGTCTACTATGACCATGGATATGCTTGTATTAAATATATATTTCGTATTACAATTTTAATCAAAGCTGCAAAAAAATAAGGCAGAAGAGTGAAGTTAGAAAAAAGATATAAAGATCTAGACTCAATTGTGGAATGGAGTAAGTCATACGGTCTTAAAGTGAACCCATCAAAAACCAAAGCAATTATAATAGGCAGTCAAAAATTGGTTACCCGTATTAATATTCCTACTTTACCTGGTATTATATTTGACGGGACATCTGTGCCGTACAGTAAGACCATTAAAAATCTAGGAGTTACACTTGAGAAATTTTTATCTTGGGCCCCACAAGTAAGCGAGGTGAGTAGGAGGGTGTTTGCATCGGTTGGGTCTCTCCGTAGATTAAGCAATGGGGTATGGGTAGGAAACCCATACCAACTAAAATTACGCTTGCACAGTCTCTCCTGTTACTCATTCTCGATTATGCTGATACGTGTTATCTCAATCTAAGCGAAGAGTTACTTAATAAACTTGAGCGCATTCAGAATCTTTGTATAGGGTTCGTGTTTGGACTCCGAAAATATGACCATGTATCAGAATTTCGCGAAAAACTCAAGTGGCTTCCGATCCGCCTTCGCAGAAATACTCACATTCTTTCTCTTTTATACTGTGTTCTATTCAATCTACCCCTCCTTACCTTAAAGAGCGGTTTGAGTTTCTTGGGGATACTCACTGTCGATCTCTTCGCTCTGACAATAACCTTACTTAAAAAATTCCATCCCATAACACTTCCTTCTATTCTAAATCCTTTTCCATTGAAGCTGTTCGGCTTTGGAACTCCCTACCACTTCATATAAAGCGTGCGCAATCCCTAGATACTTTTAAAAGGCTGGTCAAAGCGCACTTCCTTCCTCCCTAAATAATTATTCCTTCATCTCTTGTTATCTGTTTATCCTTTAACACTTACTTTTCCTTGCGTCGTATGGCTCTTATATTATATTATTTATTCTTTACTCTTTATGTTCCTGTATATGTATGGGTATATATAGTGTATTTATTCAGATATATCAGTATATGTTAGTATATATATATATATATATATATATATATATATGTTTGTGTATATATCAATATATATTTATTATATTATATTTTCACTTCTTTGTAACTTGCGTACACCCTTAACCCTTGCTCACCTTGTCATTATTTCCTCTGCAAAATGGTTGCCTGGTAGAGATCGTTTCTAAGCGATAAGGCCGCCAATTGTACCTTTGTGTTTCTTTTTATTTATTTATTTTTTCCTATTTTTGCTATTGGTGTACAATAAAGTGTATTTTCATTTCATTTCATTTAGGAATGTAAGCCCGAATGCCTATGTGGAGCAGATCTTTAAACTGTATGGTGAAGCAGGGAGCATGACAATGAACCTTACAGGCTTCAATAGGATGCTCGAGGGTTTAGACCTTTATAAACTGGTTGAAGGTGGTATTCAGAAGACTGAGAGTAAGGACTTCATTAAGAAATCTACAGATGACATTTTGTTTTACAATTTGAATCGTTCGAAGTTCCATAATTGAGATCCATTACAAAGTTTCGTTTGCAACAGCATTCTCAGTTCACTCGGTTATTATAATGTCTCAGTTACTTGTGCTTGTTAAAGTCGACAAGCGTAAGGTGTACTCGTCATGTGCCATTTGAATTTCGAAATCGTCGAAGAATTACCTAATGCGAATGAATATAGCCATTTTACCGGAGGCCCACACCCCCTCCCTTTTCCCCTCCTCTTCCCTCCCATCTCCCAAATATCCTTAAAGACCGGCAACGCACCTGCAGCATCTATGTTGTTGCAGATGTATATGGGCGACGGTAATCACTTACAATCAGGTGAACCGCTTGTTCGTTTGCAGTCTCTTCCATAAAAAAAAAATTATTGAATGGCTATACTCACCCGCTTTAAGTACACAATCCGTCAAATGTTTGGTTTTAATACTTAATACTTGCAAAATCCTACCTTAATAACCTTTAAATATGTTGCCAGAGGAGAGAGCAAAATACGTAGACTTGTTTATTCACAATAGCTGACCATATAGATAATTGACTTAATTACCTTCACTTTTGGTTAAGCGCTGCCATTAGCAATATTTGTGTTACGTAAAGTGTTCAGCGGTGACGGTACCTGCTGACCAGTGCACCGTTAATTAAGAACGAATTTAATTAAGTTCTAAATTCATAAAACATTCGTTTCTAATCTAAAGATTGACATATTTATTAACCAATATCATATTGAAAAACTTGCGTTCGCATTTCTTGTGCCCTAGTCTTCCGTCGTAGGTAGGACCAAGGAGGTCAAATGTGTGTTCGACAAAATATATATACTTATACTGCGCATTTAATTCGAGAAGCTAAATTATGTCGACTTTCCACATTCCCGCAAGACTAATAACTATTTTACTTAGTGTACCCTTTTGAAAACATCGTGAGGAAACCGGCATGTCTGAGAAATTATAAAAATATTATTTCGAGGATATTTGAAGCCCGCCAACCCGCACTAGAGCAGCGTGGCGGGCCTTTCTCGGCTTCTAAGCCCTCTCTGATACTGGTATTTGAGAAGGAGGAGGCCTTTGCCCAGCAGTGGGCACTTATAGGCTGCTACTTTTACCCTTTTGTTTTGGAAAATCTGAAATATTCAATAAAAACTTTGTTGTCCACAGATCGAGCTATGTGCGAATCGTGACGCTCCGAGAATCGTATAAGAAGCCGATGGATTGAGAACCTCATAAGTATAAGTCAATCAATCATTAGTAGTAAGCATTAAAGATGTCCCACCATTTGGTGACTGTATGCATGTTTTGCCTGCTTTGCGCGGCGCATACATGCGGCTCACATATCGACGTGCACAACGATGCGCTGGCTCACCAACCAGAACTGACGGACACCGAACACATGATGGCGGATCTCGGAAAGAGAAGAATAGAACCGAGACTGCGATATCACCAAAAGCTGCAAAAGATAAGGCAGAAGAGGGAAGTTAGGAATGTAAGCCCGAATGCCTATGTAGAGCAGATCTTTAAACTGTATGGTGACGCAGGGAGCATGACAATGAACCTTACAGGCTTCAATAGGATGCTCGAGGGTTTAGACCTCCATAAACTGGTTGACGGTGGTATTCAAAAGACTGAAAGTAAGGACTACATTTATGGACAGACAGGAGCTAAGGAAGATGTTGTCAATGTAAGTATTAAAATGATGATTTAATTGCCCGCAAAAATATGGTTTAAAGTAGCAGCCTGTAAGTGCCCACTGCTGGGTAAAGGCCTCTTTCTCAAATACGAGTATCAGAGAGGGTTTTGGAGCCGGAAAGAGCCCGCCACACTGCTCCAGTGCGACTCCTCCAGTTGGCGAGCCTCACATATCCTCGAAATAATATTTTAATTATTTCTCAGACATGCAGGTTTCCTCACGATGTTTTCCTTCACCTCTGAGCACGTGGTAAATAATAGCTTTACAATCTTATTATTTAAGAGGGGGAATAATAAATTGTAGACTTTGAAGTACGCGTGGGGGATGTACCATCTGTTCTCTAAATGTCATCCTCACCTGCACGCGGTACGTCCTGCCACCTGACGAGACGAGACTCTAGTGACCGGCTGATGGAGGTCTATCCATTCAACAATACCCGACCGGTGTCCCAAGGACATGTAACGGGATACGTCATCACTTGAGCTAGAGCAACGGCACCGGGGCGCTGTTAACGACATACGTGAGAATATTTCAAAGAAGGTGTACTTAAAAATGCTTATGAAGTTGATGAAGAAGAAGAAACTAGGCGATACCTTAATTCTATGTATAAATATACATTTAACGAAGAATAATAAAATAGCACGTATTAAATTAAGTATACCATGTACGTGGTAGAGCCAAGTAGTGGCTTTTGCTGCTGCTCGAATAAGCAGGCTCTACCGGGTTGGTACCACGGCCTCGCAGAATAGAGCGTGAAGTAGAGACATCTTGTGCTTCTGAGTTTCGTTTAGTGAGAGATCGTCCCCATCCCCCATCCGCTCCCAGTTAAAGGCCAGTGGCTCACCTGCTCCTCTGGTGATGCAAATGTACGTGGGCAATGGTAATCACTTACCATCAGGTGAGCCGGTTGCTCGTTTGCCCCCCTATGCCATAAAAAAAATATCTTTGTAAATCGACATCATCATCTTCCCCGCTGCTGAACAAACTCTTTTCCAATAAACTCACGGAGTTGTCACGCTTCATTGGCGTGACGGCATGCACCAATAGAGGCTGCAACACAGCTGCCCCCATTCTCATTTATTATATTATTTTCAATATTTTCAATGATGAAGAAAATAAATATTCTGTATCTTTTCAGTGCGTAAGTAGCGCAGAGCTCATCACAACAGTAAACACGAGGTTAAAACCCCACGATCACGACCACGACCATAGTCTCAGTGAACACGAAGCAGAGAACCTTATATCCGAAGACACCTTACAGGCTATTTGTCCTATTCTGTTATATCAGAAACTAGCTAACACTTCCATGGAAAGGTTAGGCTGCGTCAAAGAATTGAACTTCCCCAGTGGAAGGATAGCCAATAAACAGCTCAAACCCTTGGAAAATGCATACACGAAAAACATGTACGCGGTGTGGTTGTACTCCTCTCTGAGTATTACAGCGATCAGTGCTTGTGGATTACTGGGTGTCGCGGTTATTCCAATAATGCACAAGACCTACTACAATCATCTATTGCAATTTCTCGTGGCCTTAGCTGTTGGAACGCTATGCGGTGATGCGCTGCTACATCTAATGCCCCACGCTATGAGTCCCATGGAGCATGACCACGACCATGATGTGGGTGCTTTAGAAGGCAAAACGTCTCATGACGATGGAATGTGGAAGGGATTAGCAGCGATGTTAGGTGTCGTTTTCTTCTACTTTATGGAGAAGGGATTAACGGTTGTTGTAGAATGGAGGAAGAGGCGTCAGAAGTTGGAGGAGGACAAATTGCCCTCAAGAGTTCGAGTCTTAAAAGATGAGACTGTCGGAGGTTGTTCAGGTGGCTCTAAAACACCAATAACGCATTCCTCAAATAATATAATGAAGATTTTCAAAAGGGACGAAAAGGGGATCCGACAACGAAGACTTGCAAGCACAAATATTCGGAATACCCCTATTGCTATGATGAAATCGACACGGACACTCACGATGAGCATCACATGAGAGACGGCCTCCCGCCAAGTCCGAAACCGAGTAAAAAGCACAACAACTCCGTCAGTGTGGTTTCCTCCAACGCTCTGAACCCCGAAGGCAAAGAGAACGAGCCAACAGCGAAGGACTGGCTGTTGAAAGCGGAATCCACACCAGCGGTGGTTGAAATGAATAACATAAAGCACAAAGAGGAAGGAGCGAAGGACTTGAAAGATGGCGACAGCTACACGGTCATTCTAAGGTAAGTGGCCAATACTATCATTAGAGGCAGACAAATACCAAAATGTTATTGTGTCTTTTATTATATCATGTATTAAATTTTTCGCTCGTTGTATTCCGTTGTCCGCAGGGAGCACTCTCGGGCACATCACGGGCACTCGCACGCGCACGGCCACGTGCACGCGCCCCCCTCCTCCATGTCCTCCGTGGCCTGGATGGTCATCATGGGCGACGGCCTCCACAACTTCACCGACGGGATGGCCATAGGTGTGTATTTAAAACACAGACCGATAACCGGAGGTGTGTGGTACTGCGAGGTCTTTTACTGGCGCTTTCATCTAAAGGCCTATGTCCAGCAGTGGCCATGTATACGCTGATAAATGGGGAAAAAAACTGAACGCACGCGTATTTGAGAAATGATCGGCAAATGTAACAATATTACATCGTAATAGAAAAAATAGAATATTGTGATACCAACACCGTGAACCCCTTTGTTTACTGCACAATAATTGAAACTTGTTCTAGGTGAATAATTGGTTAAAGGAGTGATTTATTTATTTATTTTATGATCACCAACATAGTTAACTTTAATACTATCGTAAAAAAGACATTTGTCAGTAAATTAAGATAAAAACTGTTTCTGTGACGACGGCATGCAATAAAGATGTCGCATATTAAACTAACATAGATTGATACTGAAGGTTTCCTTTTCAGGCGCGGCGTTTGCATCAAATATTGCTGGCGGTTTCTCCACAGCGATTGCTGTCCTCTGCCACGAGCTTCCTCACGAGCTAGGTGAGTTTTGTAGCCAGGTCCTTTTTATGATATATATACAGGATTGATGCGAAGTTACGACTTTAAATGTTTAGAAAGAAACCAGCAATCATACACGTATAGTAGTTTAGTCACAGGATATTTTTTTAGTTACAGTTATTTAGTTTAAAGATGTATTTGCGATACTAGTTAACTAGGCCAACGACACCCAGGTCGAAGAACTCGTCGACCGTCCGCGCCGACAGGCAAATCCTGCGAGGTCATTAAACTATTAGTTACGAGGAGCGCTACCGATTTATTTGATTATTAGGCTTTTTAATTTGTTTGCAAAAAATTATGTTTCTTTTATTTCATTCGTAAACATGTTTTTCACTATTTCTAGATTATTGTAAACCTTTGTCTAACAAATCTTTCACAAAACTTTATTAACATTTTGTGCAAAATTTATTTAATTTTTGTTTAAATAAATACTAAATAAATCATTGAATATTATATATTTATATGTATAACATTCCAGTTACCTAATTCTGCAAACCACTTTTTGCCGGGTTCGCTCCCGAATTGTTGCCATGAGATTTTTCTGTATCTTTCCTTAGTTGTTTAATACGACAGTCAATCAGCCACAGCCTTTCGTCCCTTTCAGGAATTTAATCTTACGTCGCATTCGCTTCTTCTTCACCAGTCTTTTTCAATTATTTAAATATGATCATAACAGCCGAATTTAATGCCATAAACATTCTCTGCGGTAATTCAAATGTTTATAAATTACAGACATATTACAGAATTCTGAATAATATCTACATATTATATTTATATAAGGCAACGTTCAAAGTAATTTCCATTGTCATGGCTCGTTTAGTTTTTTTTAAGTATATCGCTCGGTTTACTTGCCTTGTCTTATTTATATATTTACAAATACTCCCTAAGTCAAGTCGTTCTTATATACCACACACATCAGAGCGGGTGCTGCAACCTGTTTTTTTTTTATAATATTAGAGTGACAAACTTGGCAACAGTCCCCCTGATGGTAAGCAAGTACTGCAGAGAGCGGTATTACACTGTGGGTTAACAGGAGAAATAGTTAAGAGCCCTGTACCTATAAATGTACGGCTATAAATAACCGAGATCTGTAGGTGATTTCGCGGTGCTGCTGAAGGCGGGCATGTCGGTGAAGCGCGCGGTGTGCTACAACGCGCTGTCGTCCGCGCTGTGTCTGGTGGGCATGGTATGCGGCGTGCTAGCCGGCCACGCGCCCTCCGCCACGCGCTGGCTGTTCGCGGCCGCCGCTGGCATGTTCCTCTACATCGCACTCGTCGACATGGTGAGTGCACTCCACGCCTTACATTGCGGCGGATGCTTCGTAAATGGGTGGGTGACTTTATTACGACTTTTATCAAGGAAATCGCACAAAAACCAAAACTATTACTTTTATTGGTGTACACTTCGGCATTGATCTTGTCTACAAATAGACCTGGAACTAAATATATTTTTTTTTGCACTATGATTCCAGCATAAGATTCGAATAACTCATCGGTACGAGCCCTCGACATAGATCCCGTCAACTTAAGTCTCCTATTTCGAAGACGGATTCCCTAAACCACCAAACGTCATTTTAGGGTTCCTTACGGAGCCCTATTACTTAGCTTACGCTGTTTGTCCGTCCGTCTGCCTGTCCTACGTTTAAACGTCTTTCTTTTGAACCGCAATAGTTAGCCGGTTTGAAATTTTCACAGAATATGCGTCAATTCTAACAAATAAAAAAATAAGTGAAGGGTTCCCATACAAGTAACGTGTTTATTCAACGTTTTTTATTTTTGATCTATCGTCTCAAAGGTAATATATACAAGTATGTAAGTTGGTGGGATTATAGTGCTAACTCGAGAGTAAGCCAAGTGTGAGTCTGTGCTGTGGATGCAAAATTGAATGAAAGCAAACACATAGATAACACAGTTATATTGTGTGGTTGTACGTAATCTTCGGTGTGCAAGTACGACTCGTACTTGACCGGTTTCTATTCAAATATCGTTTCGTAATGAAGTTCCTCTGGTTCTTCACCAGGCAAAGGGAACTCGTATACAAAGTATTGTATTAGCGTGAGGCAATTTACTATTAATGTCTAGGTCTACCAAAGATTATAAAATATCATATAAACATTGCTTACCACTTTATTCTATGTTCCAGATGCCTGAACTAAGCACATCTCACAGCAAGGAGGGGACACTCTGCCAATGCATTTTGCAACTCATGGGCCTGGCTTCGGGAATTGGCATCATGCTTGTCATTGCTATGTATGAGCATGACCTGAAAAACCTATTCGGGTAAACAAGGTGGCCGTGGTGACAGTTAGACAACCCAGTGATAAGTGTTAATAAGTGAAAATGTTCCCTGACAGTAACGTAAAAGTGTCAAATTTAACCGAACAGTGCTAATGAACTTGTGTAGAATAAATCAAGTGTACGAATTTCGAATTTGTAATAATTAAGTGTTTTCCTAACTTCAATTATATTGGGGTCTTAATTAAATTATATATTATTTCATGGTCATATTGACCTTTTAATGTAGAAATAAAATTTAATCATTCACCATTTTCTCTTCATTTCTTTTACATATTTATTTGCGTTGAGAAAGAAATGATGTCCAAAAAATATTGTCCATGGCTCTCATGAAAATTGTTATTTTTTTCTTACTAGAAATTAATCAGCGATCAATTAATTTCTATCTGCTGATTTTTCTTGTTATGTGTGCAAAACGGAAGGTATCTAACCTAACATTAGCTAACTGGTGCTTTATAACACTCCCCGTCTTCTGTGCTTTTGGGTAAGCAGTTCCTAATACATACATTATTCCTTGTACTTATTTATAGTGGAAGAAAAGCGCTGTAACTTAATTCTTTAACCAACATTATTGTGATGTACTTAGGCAGCGCTCAACCACTTACAATGTAAAACATAAGCATTAACATAGAAAATACATAAACATGTAAGTTACTTAATTAGGAGTTGTAATGAAATATACAATTTGGTGGACATAAGCTATTATGTAACAAAATATCTTATCCCTTCGAGTTCTATGTAAAAGACATTGTGAAAGATTTATAATATGATTTTGCAAGTTGCAAGTTATCATTCAATTGTCTTCTGTTATAATTCAGCTTTTTACATCAATTTTTAAAATGTGATGGTAAGAAGTTTTAACAATTTTATGTAGATAAATTCTTTAAATATATTTTATTTAATTATACCTAAAGCATATTGAAGTAGAGTATTCTCAACAATGAATTTCCAGTCAATTAATAAATTTGAAGGGTCGTAATTATCTCATCAATCATTTCATCAAATACCATTGTGTTTTCAAACCGTTTTGATATATGATAGGGTATTTATTTGAAATTTTTCAAACTCTGGTTGAATTTTGTGTCTTCTTCATATTCTCTAGTGGTAAAATTTTTATCAAAATTTTTTTGTAAATTTAGTAAATGCCAAGTTTGATAAAATGGAATAATATGCACTTAATAAATAATAATAATAATAATAACACTCACAAAGGTGCTGATTTTTCTTTTAACCAAATGCACTACAGTAATGTATCTATTCTCGACATTCCTTTAAGTGTTCAAATTACAAATCAATGGAACACAGTAGCGTGCATAGGGTTTTGACCCTGGGTATTTGTATCACAAAATATGAACTTACCCTTTCTGCAATTTGCTAGGGTCGGCACTGCCTTTTTAACTATATGGAATGCACTCCAGTGACGAAGCATTATTATGTAGAAATTTCTAAATATGAACACAAAGTAACCTAGTATTATTCAATTTGTATTTCCACATCATAGTGCTTGATAACCATCACATCAGGTGGTTCAGTGGTGATGAAGTCCTTGGTGGTAGCTAGCTCAATAAGAGCCATTTCACTCTACTCTTTTAGACACCCACATAGGCTTTAAGTGGAAAGACTAGCAAAGGCAAAACATTAGAAATGATGAAGCATAATGCTTTTGCATGCAACAAAAGTTTGGCAACATGCCTTATGTCTATATCTCCAATGGCAGAAATGGCATCCCCATCTTCTTCCTGATAACAACATGTGATTCCTTCATACACTTATCAAAGTGAATCCTGTAAAATGTCAAGAGGCTGGGCCTTGTCTGTGGTTCAGGCTGGGAAGATTGGCAACCTAATCTCGGTCATCAATTTCCCTCCTGGCATGTATCTCCACTGAGTCTAAAGATCGTATGGGGAATACTTCAGTATTCCGGATCACAATCGCAACGACTCAATGACTTGGACTTGACCCTTATGAAGGGTCAGAAGCTGTCCAGTGAGAAGTGCCACCGCACTTGTATTCTTAGCTTTCTTCTATCAGCCTTCACCTTACCATGAACCATCCAAAATTAAGGTTCTACGAGATTTTGAATCATAATGTGTATATACCGTGTAACCCTGCAACTTTAAATGTTCTGGAGCGAAGGATGCCAACAAAAGGTTACTATAAGTTAACCTACTTTTGCATTTTGTAGTTTTAACCTTCAGTTGTGTGAGAATCATATATTGTGTCAATTATAATAAAAATGTAGCTAATTTAAATATTATTTAATGGGTTTCTAATTTCAATGTCTAATACACCAAATGAAGAGAAGCATTTTTCATTTTTATTATTATCTCGGAATATACATAACCCTTGTTTTGTTATTTCAACTACTGCAGGTAACTCAGAGGAATGGTTGACATTTTTAAATTCGCGAATGAATGTTTTAAAAAAATACTTTAGCTCATTACTACTGATGGCTTATGGTGGAGATGTGTTTACGTTTTTAATAATTCATAGGTTTACGTAAGTTACGTTGGTGCAACCCATAATACAGTTTGCTTTATATGTTTAATTATAATTTGTTAATGAGAGTTTACAATCATCAGTTATAAAGCACCAAAAACTATTAATTGTTAGTACAAAATCTTACATTTAAGTTACATTTCTGTTAACTAATATTTTTTTAATTCTGTACCAGAGAGCTGTACCAGTGGTAACTCCACTACTTCTGATTTTGTATCAATTAATTATATAGAAATATATAAAGTATGAAATATATAGTGGTTAGTAGCATTCTCAGGTATCTAAATTAATGAAAAAAAAATTCAAAATGTTACTCTATGGTACAGAATTGTATTCCTTGTAATTATTTAAAAGTAATTTAAGTTACACTGGATTGTATTCGAACTTTATTCCAAATTGTATTTCCACATCATAGTGCTTGATAACCATCACATCAGGTGGTTCAGTGGTGATGAAGTCCTTGGTGGTAGCTAGCTCAATAAGAGCCATTTCACTCTACTCTTTTAGACACCCACATAGGCTTTAAGTGGAAAGACTAGCAAAGGCAAAACATTAGAAATGATGAAGCATAATGCTTTTGCATGCAACAAAAGTTTGGCAACATGCCTTATGTCTATATCTCCAATGGCAGAAATGGCATCCCCATCTTCTTCCTGATAACAACATGTGATTCCTTCATACACTTATCAAAGTGAATCCTGTAAAATGTCAAGAGGCTGGGCCTTGTCTGTGGTTCAGGCTGGGAAGATTGGCAACCTAATCTCGGTCATCAATTTCCCTCCTGGCATGTATCTCCACTGAGTCTAAAGATCGTATGGGGAATACTTCAGTATTCCGGATCACAATCGCAACGACTCAATGACTTGGACTACCCCTTATGAAGGGTCAGAAGCTGTCCAGTGAGAAGTGCCACCGCACTTGTATTCTTAGCTTTCTTCTATCAGCCTTCACCTTACCATGAACCATCCAAAATTAAGGTTCTACGAGATTTTGAATCATAATGTGTATATACCGTGTAACCCTGCAACTTTAAATGTTCTGGAGCGAAGGATGCCAACAAAAGGTTACTATAACTTAACCTACTTTTGCATTTTGTAGTTTTACACCTTCAGTTGTGTGAGAATCATATATTGTGTCAATTATAATAAAAATGTAGCTAATTTAAATATTATTTAATGGGTTTCTAATTTCAATGTCTAATACACCAAATGAAGAGAAGCATTTTTCATTTTTATTATTATCTCGGAATATACATAACCCTTGTTTTGTTATTTCAACTACTGCAGGTAACTCAGAGGAATGGTTGACATTTTTAAATTCGCGAATGAATGTTTTAAAAAAATACTTTAGCTCATTACTACTGATGGCTTATGGTGGAGATGTGTTTACGTTTTTAATAATTCATAGGTTTACGTAAGTTACGTTGGTGCAACCCATAATACAGTTTGCTTTATATGTTTAATTATAATTTGTTAATGAGAGTTTACAATCATCAGTTATAAAGCACCAAAACTATTAATTGTTAGTACAAAATCTTACATTTAAGTTATAATCACTTAAATGTACATTAATTTTTTGGTTATACATAATATTCATATATTAAATGAAAATCCTTGATTTGTGATTCCTGACCTGATTAAGTCATCATCCAAATATTTGCCTCTAACAGAATTCGAACCCGTTGCATTGACAGCACGCTTACTCTACTTTCTACTAACTAGCCTATCGATCAAATTGTTTTCAATGATTCCATTTTAATATAATATTTACATCATAAATTAGAAAATTTGCATTTCTTACAATGTCACACATTTTATAATAGCTATGAAAGTTTTGGGACATTATCTATAGTGTTTAACGTTTCTTGCGAGCGTCACGTTGACCGCAACAAACACTTTTGCTTTAATTTTAAGCGAGTATTAATAATAAGTTATGCCTAAGTGATTCGTTAACTATTTGTGTTCACCCGCAATCATGTTGAAATTATGTGGCGATATGCATGTTACAATGCGACATTGGTTACTATTGTCAAAGGAAATAATGCAAGGTATTAAAAAAAAATATCGCGAGATTGTCTAAAACCATAGATTAATTGTAAAATGAAATGTAACAGGTATGTTATAAAAGCAAAGAGGAATTGTTTATTTTTGTGTAAGGGAACTTTGATATTTGTAGCGAATGCCGCCATTGTGAAAAAAAGGCGCGAAAATGGTGTTCGATTGGCCGGAGTAAAGTGTGATAAATTGGACGTATGGTTGCGAAACTATATTGTAATATATGAATTATTGGTAACATTAACTTATTTCATTGTACTTTATATACTTTATGCAGTCAATAATTTAGTGTGCGATGTATTGCTACATATAATTGCGGCAGATTTTTGATTTTTTTACAGTCGTGACAGGTTAAGTGTTTTATAGTCCGTTGCTGAATCCACCTCATGGTATGGGGCTATTGCAGCCCATGTACACCTGCAAACACCTTAATTCGAAGGAGGTTACTGGTGCGTTGCCATCCCTGAGGCCTAAGATGGAATAGCTCAAAGCCTGAATATATAGAGTGCTTCATTATACATTTCAATTACACACAACAGCTTGCACTGCTTTTTAGCCGCAGTTTAGAGATGGTGGCCCTAGGCATAGGAGCCTACCAATTGCTGAAACTGGGCTGGCTGGGTTGGTTAACGCTGTACCAGTGCTAGAGATGCTACTCCCCATCCACTGGTCTGTGGCATTCTGGTTCGGCACATACGGATATATTTTCCGTCATCAGTCGGACGCCAGTCTCCTCGGTTAGTCATCAGCTTGTCACAAGTCTATTGCTGAACAAAAACTTCCCCAAGATTGCCTCATTTCGGTATACCAAGGAATATTATATCGACAATTGAGGACAATTGTTAGAAGAAATGGTATTGTAATGTCGAAGATTGTGAAGAGATCTCGATCACGCAACGTAAACTGGGTGCAGGCGAACACGATTCTGGCAGTGGTGCTACCACATACTAGAGTATAATTACTACTCGCAGAGGGATAAGGTATGACTAAATCTCTTTACGCGACTGAAGAGCCGGGCTCAGATACAAAACCCCCTTCTTTCCTAAGATATACTGCCAGTACCATATGTATTCACTTTCACCTCATACATAATAAATGCATGCGGGAATGTATTTTTCCCTAACATGGAAACAAGCCAACATCAAGCCTGTAAACAAAAGTGGGCGCAAACCCGATGTGGAAAATTACCGTCTAAAATCTATCCTGACTTTGTCCTTGTCGAAGCTTTTCGAGAAACTACTTCATGAAAAGAACAACATGGAATCGTACAACGAATATGAACTATCTCCAATCTGGTACTTTACATATCATATTTATTCGAACAAATCGATAGTCGAGTGCAAGTCGATTCCGTGTACACTGATGTTCGTAAAGCTCTACGTAAAGTTCGTACGTTCGTAAAGTTTGTACGTTCGTAAAGTTCTACCTTGTCAAAGGTAGATCACGAATACCTTCACAAAATTGCACATAATGGTATCAAGAGCAATCTTCTGCGATAGTCTGCGTTAAACGTAACCAACAGGACGCAAAAAGGTATGCTTTTTAATGGTTATGAATTCGAGACACTTTTACATATAACTCAGGACCTCTGCCGTTAATAATAAACCAATGTTTTCTACACGCAAAATTTTTCTATATGCCGACGACCTTAAAATATACTTTGGTATTACGTCTACAAGACTGTCACAATTTACTAAAAAATCTGTTACTTTTCTTTTACGGTCCTTACAATAAACTTTTTACCTTACAATAAGCGTTTCTAAATGTAAAACTATAACTTTTACTTAAAATATTAATGTTATCCGTTTCGCATATTCATTTCAATTTTTCAGGTTCAGTTTCAGTTGTTGTTCTGGTTCTGATCTGGGCGTCTTTTTTGGCTCACAGCTTCGTCTTAATACACACATTGATACAATTGTCAACACAGCTTTTATAATGCGCTCTAGTAAACAGTTTAAAAAACCATCCACATAAATATTCATCTATTCAACAGTCCCATCTATTCGCTCGCAATTAGAGTGTGCTTCACATATATCCGATCTTATTAACAATAAGTACATTAAATAAGTAGAAGGTAAGGTACAACATAGATTCCTCCATACAATGTATTGTAGATGTTATCGTATCCCTACACTATTGTTCAAGAGGTATGAGTCTTCTGACTCTTGTTCCTAAAGGTAAACTAGGCGGTATGATCTCGTCGGTGAGATCAGTCGCTCTTTTTCGAATTTTCGTGAATATGGATTTTGCACATGTTTCGTGTGCTTGCATCTATGAAGCTTTATATATGGTAGATCTAAGCGTCGATTGTTGCTGCTGCGCGAATGTGCCGGCTCCACCGGGGTAGAGCCAAGGCCTCGCTGTATATAGGCTTGAAGCAGAGGCATCTTGTGCTTCTGCGTTTCGTTCTGTGATCGAGATAACCGGAGGCCCACTTCCCCCTCATCCTCTCTCCCCTCGCCCAAATATCCTTAAAGGCCGGCAACGCACCTGCAACTCCTCTAATGTCGCAGATGTACGTGGGTGTCAGTAATCACTTACCATCAGGAGAGCCACTTGCTCGTTTGCCTCCTTTCCCATAAAAAAACTAAAGTTAAGTTCTGATACAGATCGAAGTTTTTTCTTCTTAGTAGCTTCAGATTGTCTTCGTTGTGCGGTCTGAGGCTTGGTCGACTTGGACGACCTTCAAATAGCGCATTAAGCCATGGCACGTGGGTGACTTGCCGCTGACTGCGTATTGTTAATGGTTGTTTCTGTTTTTCATAAACAATATGTAGAAAACGGATAACTACCTCCCTACCCCTCCCTCCTACCTACCCTTAGATAATTACCTCATTCTTGAGTAATAGTCGTGTACAATTGTTTTGTTTTTCAATAAACTAAAGAAAAGGGTAACCCGATGAAACTAGAGTAACTATTTCTTTGTATTTTATAAAATTGTTGACGAGATCAATTTTAATTTGTTTTAAAGTGTGTTTAAACACACAGCAAGTTTAGTTTCCCCTCTGTTACATTCTCTTATCACTTCTAACAGGGTAACACTGTGGCATATGATGGCAAATGAATGCTAAAATGACGGAAGGCAAAGAAAATTTCAAGACGTATTACAAGTTTATTCATATGCAAATAACATATCAACTTACAAAGTGTACAATGTAAAGAGTAAACTGTGCAGGCTTATTCAAATATACCCGAACCGAATAACCCTTCATAATAATAGATTTTTTTTTACAATGTGAAGATATAAAAAGTTTTGTTCCTCAATTTGTTGAAGGAATTGTTATGGATGTCTATTACTCATGATTAGAGCTATAGACATCCATGTGCGTCTACATTTAATAAGAAAATCAATTCTGTATTTCTTCTATTGTGACAATTCGCGAAGTAAAAAATGTCACTTATATTCGTTCTGCATAAATAACACGAGTTATTTCAGTGGTATATTTTGATAGTCCTGTAGTGAACTTGTATATCATAGTGAACATTTAAGGCGTGACGCGTTTGGGATCGCGCGGGAACATCGAGGTCTTGCGGATGTTGTCGAGACCCAGGTACAGCATGACCACACGCTCCAGACCTATGCCGCCGCCTGCAACAAAAGTACATGTTTATATATTTTTATCATAAATTCAGCGGTGACGAAAACGCGTAGAAAATATACATCTGAGGATTAGGAAAATAACAAAATTTGTAGCGCCAATAGCCAATAATGGGTTAGGGTGCGGACGGCGAAACATTACGTCGCAGGTTCGAGCCCACCATTCGACTATTGTCGTGAGCCACTTCAAATACAAGCTCTAATGCTTAGTTGGAGGGTTAACAGGAATATTTTAGTTAGTTAAATAGCATTGCTAGTATTCTTTAAAAAAAATCTATGCTTAATTAAAATGGCGGACTCTGATCAGCAGTTAAGGCAGTTAAGACTTTTAAAATTACCAAGAGGACTACCATAGATCAATTTAGGTGCGATTAGTGGTTAGCGTCGTTGGCTGAGCCATGGGTCCTGGGTTCGAATACCAGCCGAAGTCGATATTTGTACAAATACAGAAATTATTGTATTTCGGGTCGTGGTTGTCTTGCCTTCGTTCAGTGTCTCTGACACAGCATCTGCTCCTTCCTCCGATCTCAGCGCATAAGCGTATTACCTCAGGTACTGTGAGGTAAAGACAAGTGAGTCACACAGGGACAGTGTAAGCGCGTACACTTACGGCACTATAATATTCCCTGCGCAGTTGCCAGCTGCCGGTAGTGTTCGGAAGTTGCCGACGTGGTATAAATCGGCAAGAAGGGTTATTATATAAGCAAGAAAGGAAGAAACTTTATTCATTACACCACAATCAGTTAACAAGTTATTAATAAAACAATAAAAAATAATAAAAACTGAAAAGACATCAATATTTTAGAATTATTTTTCTGCGCTAGTGTGATACAACAAATGTTTGTTACGGCTTCCCGCAACACTGATTTTTTTATTATTTAATAAAAAAATCAGTGTTTATGTACCTATTATCTAATAGCAACTAAAGGACTAAGAAATGATGGATTATTATAATCAAAAAATCAGTGTTTATATTTCTAAATACTTTAGTTGCTATTAGATAATAGGTCGTAATAACATATAATAGATCTGAATGTTCCGTCCCAACAAGCGTGGCTAATATAAATTTTATTAAATTGAATTAATATGTACGTACACATTTCATATAGAAACTCGATTCGGTCCGAGATAAGGAGTAGATGAGTTAGCATAGACCTTAGAAGATATCTTTATGTCTGTAATACTAATCTCCTATTAACTCCCACAGCTGGGCAAAGGTCTCCTATGGAAGGTGGTAAATTCAGCACTTAAAATAGCTGTAAACAATTTAAGTGGTGCTGGCACCGGGGCTCTAACCCAGGTCATGCACGCTCTATGAAACTGAAAGCGAGCGCCCTGACCACTAGACTACCACAGTTAATACTGTACGCAACTGTTAAGATATATAAGAACAGATTTTAAAAAAATATCTCTACCTGCATGAGGCGGACATCCCAGTCTAAATGATTCGATGTACGCCGCGATTTTGCTGATATCTGTAATAAAATTGTTAAATGTCCTTAGTGTTTTAAAAGAAAAAATAAATAACAAAACCAGCGCTGTGGCAAATAAGCTGTACATGTGCGTAACAGCACGTGTACTTAATGTACGTGATACGTACGTAATGTACGTGTCATGTACTTCATATAAGTGCTATGTACGTAATGTACGTGCTATATACGTAATGTACGTGTCATGTACTTTATATAAGTCCTATGTACGTAATGTACGTGCTATATACGTAATGTACGTGTCATGTACTTTATGTAAGTCCTATGTACGTAATGTACGTGCTATATATGTAATGTACATGCCATGCACTTAATGTACGTGTTACGTGCGTAATGTACGTGCCATGTATGTAATGTACACGCCATGTACGTTATATAAGTGCTATGTACGTAATGTACGTGCTATATACGCAATGTACGTGTCACGTACGTAATGTACGCGCTATGTACGTAATGCACATTCGTTGTCCTGGCCCACTCCGGCTAGCCAACGGCCGCGCGACTCACCGATGCCGTGGTGCTGCGCGCGCTGCGTGAGGAACTCGGGGTCGTGTATCCGCTGCGCACCGCTCAGTATCTCCTCGCCGCGCATGAACATGGATTATTATAATCAAAAATCAGTGTTTATGTACCTATTATCTAATAGCAACTAAAGGACTAAGAAATGATGGATTATTATAATCAAAAATCAGTGTTTATGTACCTATTATCTAATAGCAACTAAAGGACTAAGAAATGATGGATTATTATAATCAAAAATCAGTGTTTATGTACCTATTATCTAATAGCAACTAAAGGACTAAGAAATGATGGATTATTATAATCAAAAATCAGTGTTTATGTACCTATTATCTAATAGCAACTAAAGGACTAAGAAATGATGGATTATTATAATCAAAAATCAGTGTTTATGTACCTATTATCTAATAGCAACTAAAGGACTAAGAAATGATGGATTATTATAATCAAAAATCAGTGTTTATGTACCTATTATCTAATAGCAACTAAAGGACTAAGAAATGATGGATTATTATAATCAAAAATCAGTGTTTATGTACCTATTATCTAATAGCAACTAAAGGACTAAGAAATGATGGATTATTATAATCAAAAATCAGTGTTTATGTACCTATTATCTAATAGCAACTAAAGGACTAAGAAATGATGGATTATTATAATCAAAAATCAGTGTTTATGTACCTATTATCTAATAGCAACTAAAGGACTAAGAAATGATGGATTATTATAATCAAAAATCAGTGTTTATGTACCTATTATCTAATAGCAACTAAAGGACTAAGAAATGATGGATTATTATAATCAAAAATCAGTGTTTATGTACCTATTATCTAATAGCAACTAAAGGACTAAGAAATGATGGATTATTATAATCAAAAATCAGTGTTTATGTACCTATTATCTAATAGCAACTAAAGGACTAAGAAATGATGGATTATTATAATCAAAAATCAGTGTTTATGTACCTATTATCTAATAGCAACTAAAGGACTAAGAAATGATGGATTATTATAATCAAAAATCAGTGTTTATGTACCTATTATCTAATAGCAACTAAAGGACTAAGAAATGATGGATTATTATAATCAAAAATCAGTGTTTATGTACCTATTATCTAATAGCAACTAAAGGACTAAGAAATGATGGATTATTATAATCAAAAATCAGTGTTTATGTACCTATTATCTAATAGCAACTAAAGGACTAAGAAATGATGGATTATTATAATCAAAAATCAGTGTTTATGTACCTATTATCTAATAGCAACTAAAGGACTAAGAAATGATGGATTATTATAATCAAAAATCAGTGTTTATGTACCTATTATCTAATAGCAACTAAAGGACTAAGAAATGATGGATTATTATAATCAAAAATCAGTGTTTATGTACCTATTATCTAATAGCAACTAAAGGACTAAGAAATGATGGATTATTATAATCAAAAATCAGTGTTTATGTACCTATTATCTAATAGCAACTAAAGGACTAAGAAATGATGGATTATTATAATCAAAAATCAGTGTTTATGTACCTATTATCTAATAGCAACTAAAGGACTAAGAAATGATGGATTATTATAATCAAAAATCAGTGTTTATGTACCTATTATCTAATAGCAACTAAAGGACTAAGAAATGATGGATTATTATAATCAAAAATCAGTGTTTATGTACCTATTATCTAATAGCAACTAAAGGACTAAGAAATGATGGATTATTATAATCAAAAATCAGTGTTTATGTACCTATTATCTAATAGCAACTAAAGGACTAAGAAATGATGGATTATTATAATCAAAAATCAGTGTTTATGTACCTATTATCTAATAGCAACTAAAGGACTAAGAAATGATGGATTATTATAATCAAAAATCAGTGTTTATGTACCTATTATCTAATAGCAACTAAAGGACTAAGAAATGATGGATTATTATAATCAAAAATCAGTGTTTATGTACCTATTATCTAATAGCAACTAAAGGACTAAGAAATGATGGATTATTATAATCAAAAATCAGTGTTTATATTTCTAAATACTTTAGTTGCTATTAGATAATAGGTCGTAATAACATATAATAGATCTGAATGTTCCGTCCCAACAAGCGTGGCTAATATAAATTTTATTAAATTGAATTAATATGTACGTACACATTTCATATAGAAACTCGATTCGGTCCGAGATAAGGAGTAGATGAGTTAGCATAGACCTTAGAAGATATCTTTATGTCTTTTATATTTATCGGCCTATTTAAGTCAACCGCTGAACATAGACCTCTGCTAGAAACACGGCAAGCCGGCATGCGTTCCTTGAGGCTCACCATGCTGGGCAAGCGGGTGAATATGGACAAGATCTTCAAGGAGCAAACTAGTGAAATGGTGAGCACAGTGGCGGTACGCTCGCGCTGGAGATGTCGCTCCCCGTCGGCACGAGATCGTCCGTGGGATTTGGATGCGGTATATTTTCAAGCATCAGTCTATCTTTATCCCCTCTTTAGTTAGTTGCACCACGTGCAGCTGAAAATACAGGAATATACCCGCGGACATTTTTTTTCATTGGACTGAGGTGACGAACGGACGGACACCGGGGGGTTCAGTGGACTATTAGTTGGTCCAACCGATGGTAAGAGAAGAGCACCTGCAGACAACTTCGAATGAAGCAGGTTACAGATGCCTTGTCACCCCGTATCATAATCCTTATGATGGACAGTAATTTTGCTGTCTACTCAGTAGTGAATGCACTGTATGTCGGCACAAATAGACGAGAGGATGGATCTACCTATGCAGACAACTCCTAGGCAACGAAGGAACCTAGCACTTAGTAAATCTAGACTACACAGGCATTCCGATAGTTTTTTAATAGAATAAGGTACAGGATTTAGATATACAGTATGCTTTTTATTGCCGTATCATTAACGGATATTAAGCTCTGTGAAAAATAATCGCGATGTATGCCGAACGAAACGTATTTTAATTCGTTTTATAAATCGGATCGTACCTAATTAGTTACATAATTAGTGCCCACTGCTGGGCGAAGGCCTCCTTCTCAAATATATAATATAGTTTTAGAGCCTATGCCTTATGCTGGTTTCCTACTGATCTTTTCCTTTACCACCGAGCTCATGGTAAATACAGCACTTAAAATTGCTATAACAATTTCAGTGGTGCCGGCACCGGGTATTGAATCCAGTTCACTGATACTATGAAATTAAAGCGAGCTCCCTGACCGCTAGGCCAACACTGGCTACATATAGAATGTTATTGGGGAGGGGGGGTCTCATGCCGTCCCCTTTGTAACGTGTACTGCACACTTATTACTTACATAACGATAACGCATTCGTACGTACGTAGTACGCACCCACACGCATACGCACACACACAAACAAAAGTAATATAACGCAACGCTACATACCGGGTTGTTCGGGTCGGGCATCGTGTAGAACGGACGTACGGCAAGTGGGTATTTGTCCAACATGTAGAAGTCCGTGTCATACTTCGCTTTCACCAACCTCCCCAGCAGCTTCTCGTCGGGGGTGGACAGGTCGTCCTCCGCGCCGACGGTTACGCCTGTAAGTGTTCAAACTTGATTACCATAGATCGGCACGAGCCGTGCCACACCGCAGGATTCAAAGAGGAAATAATAATATGGACATGACATGATTCGCAAAAATTAAGAGTTATGTATTTGTAAATAGAAGTCAGAATATTAAATAAACTCGTAAAATGTAACATTTTTATTAAAGAAAATACTGATATTCTATGGTTTCATTTTATACTGCGTAAAATATTACGTGCACTCATATAAAACATGTAAGTGTTAAAATATAATCATTAGAAGTACATAACGACCCTTCATAATTAATTAATTATATTGTACTGTGCCTACCTCTTCTATGTAACATTCTTTGTGATTAATGATTATATACACCTAGTTTGAATTTCATTTTGTTTTATTTTATGGTAAAAATCATTAATCTTATCGCCGTTACGGACTTACTGTAATGAGAATATATTATTGCTGGGAGCGGTGTGTAGTGCGCCGGGTGCTGGGAGCCGGGTGCTGGGAGCCGGGTGCTGGGAGCCGGGTGCTGGGAGCGGGGTGCTGGGAGCAGGGTGCTGGGAGCAGGGTGCTGGGAGCAGGGTGCTGGGAGCAGGGTGCTGGGAGCGGTGTGTAGTGCGCCGGGTGCTGGGAGCCGGGTGCTGGGAGCCGGGTGCTGAGAGCCGGGTGCTGGGAGCGGGGTGCTGGGAGCGGGGTGCTGGGAGCGGGGTTCTGGGAGCGGGGTGCTGGGAGCAGGGTGCTGGGAGCAGGGTGCTGGGAGCAGGGTGCTGGGAGCGGGGTGCTGGGAGCAGGGTGCTGGGAGCAGGGTGCTGGGAGCGGTGTGAAGTGCGCCGGGTGCTGGGAGCGGGGTGCTGGGAGCGGGGTGCTGGGAGCCGGGTGCTGGGAGCGGGGTGCTGGGAGCCGGGTGCTGGGAGCGGTGTGTAGTGCGCCGGGTGCTGGGAGCGGGGTGCTGGGAGCCGGGTGCTGGGAGCGGGGTGCTGGGAGCCGGGTGCTGGGAGCGGGGTGCTGGGAGCGGGGTGCTGGGAGCGGGGTGCTGGGAGCGGGGTGCTGGGAGCGGGGTGCTGGGAGCAGGGTGCTGGGAGCGGTGTGTAGTGCGCCGGGTGCTGGGAGCGGTGTGTAGTGCGCCGGGTGCTGGGAGCAGGGTGCTGGGAGCGGTGTGTAGTGCGCCGGGTGCTGGGAGCAGGGTGCTGGGAGCCGGGTGCTGGGAGCGGGGTGCTGGGAGCGGGGTGCTGGGAGCGGGGTGCTGGGAGCCGGGTGCTGGGAGCGGTGTGTAGTGCGCCGGGTGCTGGGAGCGGGGTGCTGGGAGCGGGGTGCTGGGAGCGGGGTTCTGGGAGCAGGGTGCTGGGAGCCGGGTGCTGGGAGCAGGGTGCTGGGAGCAGGGTGCTGGGAGCGGGGTGCTGGGAGCAGGGTGCTGGGAGCAGGGTGCTGGGAGCAGGGTGCTGGGAGCGGTGTGTAGTGCGCCGGGTGCTGGGAGCAGGGTGCTGGGAGCAGGGTGCTGGGAGCAGGGTGCTGGGAGCAGGGTGCTGGGAGCAGGGTGCTGGGAGCAGGGTGCTGGGAGCCGGGTGCTGGGAGCCGGGTGCTGGGAGCGGTGTGTAGTGCGCCGGGTGCTGGGAGCGGGGTGCTGGGAGCGGGGTGCTGGGAGCGGGGTGCTGGGAGCAGGGTGCTGGGAGCAGGGTGCTGGGAGCAGGGTGCTGGGAGCAGGGTGCTGGGAGCCGGGTGCTGGGAGCGGTGTGTAGTGCGCCGGGTGCTGGGAGCGGTGTGTAGTGCGCCGGGTGCTGGGAGCCGGGTGCTGGGAGCGGTGTGTAGTGCGCCGGGTGCTGGGAGCGGTGTGTAGTGCGCCGGGTGCTGGGAGCGGTGTGTAGTGCGCCGGGTGCTGGGAGCGGTGTGTAGTGCGCCGGGTGCTGGGAGCAGGGTGCTGGGAGCGGTGTGTAGTGCGCCGGGTGCTGGGAGCAGGGTGCTGGGAGCCGGGTGCTGGGAGCAGGGTGCTGGGAGCGGTGTGTAGTGCGCCGGGTGCTGGGAGCAGGGTGCTGGGAGCCGGGTGCTGGGAGCAGGGTGCTGGGAGCCGGGTGCTGGGAGCAGGGTGCTGGGAGCAGGGTGCTGGGAGCGGGGTGCTGGGAGCCGGGTGCTGGGAGCGGTGTGTAGTGCGCCGGGTGCTGGGAGCAGGGTGCTGGGAGCAGGGTGCTGGGAGCAGGGTGCTGGGAGCGGTGTGTAGTGCGCCGGGTGCTGGGAGCGGTGTGTAGTGCGCCGGGTGCTGGGAGCCGGGTGCTGGGAGCGGGGTGCTGGGAGCCGGGTGCTGGGAGCGGTGTGTAGTGCGCCGGGTGCTGGGAGCAGGGTGCTGGGAGCAGGGTGCTGGGAGCAGGGTGCTGGGAGCAGGGTGCTGGGAGCAGGGTGCTGGGAGCGGTGTGTAGTGCGCCGGGTGCTGGGAGCCGGGTGCTGGGAGCAGGGTGCTGGGAGCAGGGTGCTGGGAGCAGGGTGCTGGGAGCAGGGTGCTGGGAGCAGGGTGCTGGGAGCAGGGTGCTGGGAGCGGTGTGTAGTGCGCCGGGTGCTGGGAGCGGTGTGTAGTGCGCCGGGTGCTGGGAGCCAGGTGCTGGGAGCTGGGTGCTGGGAGCTGGTGCTGGGAGCGGTGTGTAGTGCGCCGGGTGCTGGAATCGGGGTGCTGGGAGCCGGTGCTGGGAGCGAGGTGCTGGGAGCGGTGTGTAGTGCGCCGGGTGCTGGAATCGGGGTGCTGGGAGCTGGGTGCTGGGAGCAGGTGCTGGGAGCGGTGTGTAGTGCGCCGGGTGCTGGAATCGGGGTGCTGGGAGCAGGTGCTGGGAGCCAGGTGCTGGGAGCCAGGTGCTGGGAGCAGGTGCTGGGAGCAGGTGCTGGGAGCAGGTGCTGGGAGCAGGTGCTGGGAGCAGGGTGCTGGGAGCAGGTGCTGGGAGCTGGGTGCTGGGAGCAGGTGCTGGGAGCGAGGTGCTGGGAGCGGTGTGTAGTGCGCCGGGTGCTGGAATCGGGGTGCTGGGAGCAGGGTGCTGGGAGGGTGCTGGGAGGCAGGGTGCTGGGAGCCGGGTGCTGGGAGCAGGTGCTGGGAGCCAGGTGCTGGGAGCCAGGTGCTGGGAGCCAGGTGCTGGGAGCAGGTGCTGGGAGCTGGGTGCTGGGAGCAGGTGCTGGGAGCTGGTGCTGGGAGCGGGGTGCTGGGGCAGGTGCTGGGAGCAGGTGCTGGGAGCGAGGTGCTGGGAGCAGGTGCTGGGAGCAGGGTGCTGGGAGCCGGGTGCTGGAATCGGGGTGCTGGGAGCAGGTGCTGGGAGCAGGGTGCTGGGAGCTGGGTGCTGGGAGTCGGGTGCTGAGAGCCGGGTGCTGGGAGCCGGGTGCTGGGAGCCAGGTGCTGGGAGCCAGGTGCTGGGAGCCGGGTGCTGGGAGCAGGTGCTGGGAGCTGGTGCTGGGAGCGGTGCTGGGAGCGAGGTGCTGGGAGCAGGGTGCTGGGAGCAGGTGCTGGGAGCAGGTGCTGGGAGCGGTGCTGGGAGCGGGGTGCTGGGGCAGGTGCTGGGAGCCGGGTGCTGGGAGTCGGGTGCTGAGAGCCGGGTGCTGGAATCGGGGTGCTGGGAGCGGTGTGCGGTGCGCCGGGAGCTGGGAGCCGGGTGCTGGGAGCGAGGTGCTGGGAGCCGGGTGCTGGAATCGGGGTGCTGGGAGCGGTGTGTAGTGCCGGGTGCTGGGAGCGGTGTGTAGTGCGCCAGGTGCTGGGAGCAGGTGCTGGGAGCGGTGTGTAGTGCGCCGGGTGCTGGGAGGCAGGGTGCTGGGAGCGGTGTGTAGTGCCGGGTGCTGGGAGCAGGTGCTGGGAGCAGTGTGTAGTGCGCCGGGTGCTGGGAGCCGGGTGCTGGAATCGGGGTGCTGGGAGCAGGTGCTGGGAGCGGTGTGTAGTGCGCCGGGTGCTGGGAGCCGGGTGCTGGAATCGGGGTGCTGGGAGCCGGGTGCTGGAATCGGGGTGCTGGGAGCAGTGTGTAGTGCGCCAGGTGCTGGGAGCAGGTGCTGGGAGCCGGTGCTGGGAGCGGTGTGTAGTGCGCCAGGTGCTGGGAGGCAGGGTGCTGGGAGCTGGGTGCTGGGAGCGGTGTGTAGTGCCGGGTGCTGGGAGCCGGGTGCTGGAATCGGGGTGCTGGGAGCCGGGTGCTGGGAGCAGGGTGCTGGGAGCCGGGTGCTGGAATCGGGGTGCTGGGAGCTGGGTGCTGGGAGCAGGTGCTGGGAGCAGGGTGCTGGGAGCAGGTGCTGGGAGCAGTGTGTAGTGCGCCAGGTGCTGGGAGCAGGGTGCTGGGAGCCAGGTGCTGGGAGCAGTGTGTAGTGCGCCGGGTGCTGGGAGCAGGGTGCTGGGAGCCAGGTGCTGGGAGCAGGTGCTGGGAGCAGTGTGTAGTGCGCCGGGTGCTGGGAGCGGTGTGTAGTGCCGGGTGCTGGGAGCCGGGTGCTGGAATCGGGGTGCTGGGAGCAGGTGCTGGGAGCGGTGTGTAGTGCCGGGTGCTGGGAGGCAGGGTGCTGGGGCCGGGTGCTGGGAGCGGTGTGTAGTGCGCCGGGTGCTGGGAGCCGGGTGCTGGGAGCAGGTGCTGGGAGCCGGGTGCTGGAATCGGGGTGCTGGGAGCCGGGTGCTGGAATCGGGGTGCTGGGAGCGGTGTGTAGTGCCGGGTGCTGGGAGCAGGTGCTGGGAGCAGGTGCTGGGAGCAGGTGCTGGGAGCAGTGTGTAGTGCGCCGGGTGCTGGGAGCCGGGTGCTGGAATCGGGGTGCTGGGAGCAGGTGCTGGGAGCAGGTGCTGGGAGCAGGGTGCTGGGAGCTGGGTGCTGGGAGCGGTGTGTAGTGCGCCGGGTGCTGGGAGCGGTGTGTAGTGCCGGGTGCTGGGAGCCGGGTGCTGGGAGCAGGGTGCTGGGAGCGGGGTGCTGGGAGCCGGGTGCTGGGAGCGGGGTGCTGGGAGCCAGGTGCTGGGAGCCAGGTGCTGGGAGCGGTGTGTAGTGCGCCGGGTGCTGGGGCAGGTGCTGGGAGCAGGGTGCTGGGAGCCGGGTGCTGGGAGCCGGGTGCTGGGAGCCGGGTGCTGGGAGCGGGGTGCTGGGAGCGGTGTGTGGTGCGCCGGGTGCTGGGAGCCGGGTGCTGGGGCAGGTGCTGGGAGCAGGGTGCTGGGGCAGGGTGCTGGGAGCCGGGTGCTGGGAGCGGTGTGTAGTGCGCCGGGTGCTGGGAGCGGGGTGCTGGGAGCCGGGTGCTGGGAGCGGGGTGCTGGGGCCGGGTGCTGGGAGCGGTGTGTGGTGCGCCGGGTGCTGGGAGCGGTGTGTGGTGCGCCGGGTGCTGGGAGCCGGGTGCTGGGGCAGGGTGCTGGGAGCCGGGTGCTGGGAGCCGGTGCTGGGAGCGGTGTGTAGTGCGCCGGGTGCTGGGAGCTGGGTGCTGGGAGCTGGGTGCTGGGAGCAGGGTGCTGGGAGCAGGGTGCTGGGAGCAGGGTGCTGGGAGCTGGGTGCTGGGAGCAGGGTGCTGGGGCAGGGTGCTGGGAGCAGGGTGCTGGGGCAGGTGCTGGGGCAGGGTGCTGGGAGCTGGGTGCTGGGAGCGGTGTGTAGTGCGCCGGGTGCTGGGAGCGGGGTGCTGGGAGCCGGGTGCTGGGAGCGGTGTGTAGTGCGCCGGGTGCTGGGAGGCAGGGTGCTGGGGCAGGGTGCTGGGAGCGGGGTGCTGGGAGCCGGGTGCTGGGAGCGGTGTGTAGTGCGCCGGGTGCTGGGAGCGGGGTGCTGGGAGCCGGGTGCTGGGAGCGGGGTGCTGGGGCAGGGTGCTGGGAGCTGGGTGCTGGGAGCAGGGTGCTGGGAGCGGGGTGCTGGGAGGCAGGGTGCTGGGGCCGGGTGCTGGGGCAGGGTGCTGGGGCAGGTGCTGGGAGGCAGGGTGCTGGGAGCGGGGTGCTGGGAGCCGGGTGCTGGGAGCGGGGTGCCGGGAGCGGGGTGCACCGGACAGCTGACCGGTCGACCCACTTTTGATTCGTGTGCTGTCTTTAACTTTTGCGCGCTTAGTTACCTACATAATTATTGCAAATATACGAATTACACTTCTGATACAGTCTATTATTAAGTCCTACGACAATAAGGAACAAACGAACGCCGACGCCCAGGTTCAGCTCGACATATTCCCGATTGAATTTCTTATTTCTTGTTTAATACGCAAATCACATCCACCGACTCACCAGCTTCCTTCAGCATCTGTACGGCCTGCGGGAACTCGAGCCTCAGCGGTGGATCGAGGAACCTGAACGGCTCCACCCTGAACTGCTGGCCCACCGTCGCTATTTCCGTCGCAAACCTGCAAGTTTTAAGCGAAAACCCATACTGTATATTATTCGACACAATACAAGTACAGAAATCACACTATATAACTTTGTGAAATAAAAATACAATATTTAGTGACGCTGTTTTGTGACGTAAAAATTCACTCAACACGGGGTGCTACGCCATAGAGCAGGAATTCCCAAACTATTTAGGGCAAAGACCCCATAGCCAAATCACTTAAAAAATCCTATCTCTTGTTTTTAATTATTATTAACAAAATTTTTTTGTAGTACAACAATCAGTACAGAACTTATACAGTATCTTGAAAGTTGCAAATAAGAATTTATGTTAATTAATAGGGGTCGATTTTTAGACCTCGTCGACCCCCAAAATCAGTTTTCGTTTATCGACATAAACCCCAGGGAAACCGGTATCGAAGAGGAACCACACAAAACCACAAAAAACCTTGTGGTCTTCTGTGGTGATATTTGTTCATAGCAAAATCAAATGATATAAACAACCCAAAGGACCGTTGGGAAAATAGTTAATATATAACGACGTTGCGGGTTCGAATCCCGCTAGATGCAAACATTTGTATGATGAATATGTTGGGACCAGGATTGTTGCTGATGCACACCTTTTTCACATCAGCTGATGCTGATTCTAATGTAAGCAACAACCCTGGCTTAGCTTACCTACCTGTAATGTTATAACTGCGCACATGGGCACGCGCTGCACTATACGAGATTCAGTCTTCAGTGTCTGCGGGAACTTGCTTCGTATGTTAACTTACTGTTCCTGTAGGCCCCGGAACATGTCGGTGAACGTGGAGCCGATCGTGTCGAGCACCTCGTGGTAGTGGTTCTTGAACGCCATCTCGAGATCCAGCCCCACGAACTCAGTCAAGTGGCGGTGCGTGTTCGAGTCCTCGGCCCTGAATACAGCACCCACTGTGAACACCTGGAATTAATGTAACTTATTAATTCAAAGATTGACGCCTCGAAGGCGTAGTGGCTAAACCTTTGTCTGCGGTGCCGGGGTCCGCGGGTTCGATTCCAGCACGGGACAAATATTTATATGGACTATAAAATATTTATTCCGGGTCTGGGTGTTTGTCCACGAGCAATTTATATATGTAAACTGCCTACTGCAAGACTCTGTAGAAATTCCCACAGTTGGAAAGTAAAGATACCATAAAAAAATTAAATATCCCACTGTAGTCTAATTTATAAATAAATACAACACCATTCCGGGTTCAGTCAATGCACAGCTTGAAAAAGTATAAGTTAACACCATGAACACACACTATCGCAATCCAACCCATGGCGTGCCCGCGTACGCGCGTATGTGGGCGGGCGCGTACGCTAGTGCGTGTCTGCTTGTATGTGTGTGCGTGTGTGTGTGTGTGTCCCTGTGTGCGGCACCGACCTTGTCGAAGTCGGCCGCGATGGCCATCTGCTTGTAGAGCTGCGGGCTCTGCGCGAGGTAGGCCGACGACTTGAAGTAGGACACGGTGAAAACGTTCGCGCCGCCTTCCGACGCCGCCGATATAATCTTCGGCGTGTGGATCTCCACGAAACCTGAAGCGAGAAATTCATTACATCATTCGATTAACCTCTATCTTACCGCGTGTGTCGTAAGAGGCGACCGAGGGAAGAGCCTTGAATACCGACAGATGGCGGGATAACCGGTATCGTTAATCAATTAACCTCTAACTTCCTTCCCGCGTGTGGCGTAAGCATAGATCGGCACGAGCCGTGCCACACCGCGGGATTCAAAGAGGAAATAATAATATGGACATGACATGATTCGCAAAAATTAAGAGTAATGTATTTGTAAATAGAAGTCAGAATATTAAATAAACTCGTAAAATGTATCATTTTTCACTAAAGAAAATATTGATAATCTATGGTTTCATTTTATACTGCGTAAAATATTACGTGCACTCATATAAAACATGTAAGTGTTAAAATATAATCATTAGAACTGCATAACGACCCTTCATAATTAATTAATTATATTGTACTGTGCCTACCTCTTCTATGTAACATTCTTTGTGATTAATGATTATATACACCTATTTTGAATTTCATGTTGTTTTATTTTATGGTAAAAATCATTAATCTTATCGCCGTTACGGACTTACTGTAATGAGAATATATTATTTTCGTTCGCCGATTCGAAAGCTGGAATCCCGGGGAATATCCATATTAAAATAATGATTGAGGTCATTGAGACCATGTAGAACGGGTCGTGCCGATCTATGGTCATAAGAGGCGACCGAGGGAAAAGCTTTGAATACCGACAGATGGCGGGATAATCGGAATCCCGAAAAATACCAGACCGATGACGGGTCGCAGCGCCCGTGGTGCGTAGTGACTGGTACTCCGATCACCTTTGCGCAGGCCATGAATGGCGATTATGGAAAATACTCTTTATGGGAGAGAGGTAATGTAAGGTAACTGTATGCTGAGGTAAGGTAAGGTAATCTGGGGGTAATCGTAAGCGAATCTACCCCCAATCGTCCGATGGCAGTCGTTACTGTTGATCTACTGAATACAACCAGTATTTCTAGGTCGCCGACCTATTATGAATTTTACACCTTCATTAGCCTTTAAAGTTTAATGAGGGACATTTTTTTTTTTGTGGGAACCGGGCAAATGAGCTCGTGGCTCACATGATGATGTGATCACCGACCGATCTCTGAAACACCAGAGGATCTGCAGGTGTGTCAAGGGGTCAGAGAAGTGGGCCTCCGGTTAACACATTCACCGAACTTAATACAGAAGCAAAAAATGCTTTGACTTCTGCTCTGCCATGCTTGACGGACTGGTGTTAACTTCTAAGAACAATATGTGTTAAAAGTTAAAAAAAAAAAAAGTAAAATGTGATACCTATTTTATAACATGAAATTAAAATTAGTATGAAAATATAATTTACATTTAATTTGCAACATGTCAAGAGTTATGATATTTTAATGTATAAGAGTTACATATAGTTTCTCATACTCACCCTTTTTAGTGAGTATATCGCGGAAGAGTCTACATACTCCGGCTTCGATGCGGAAGATAGCCTGGTTGGCCGGCGTCCGAAGATCTAGAACGCGGTTGTCGAGTCTCGTGTCTTGGTTCACGCGGATCCTCAGGGCCTCTGGATCCTGAGCGATGTAACAAGCCGTCAATACAAAGCGACGCATTATAAGCATCTCCCTACATTACACAAAGCGATCAGACCAATCTGTAGCAATCTTTCGAGGTTAAATGGCTATATAGTTTCAGATTAGCACCGACTGCGTGATATTGATGGTGAGAAGTATTGAAACAATTAGTTACGCTATATTTCTCTAGAAAAACTTGTACCATACGTATATTATAGATTTATTTATTTATTATTTACTCCATACAATAAAGTTACGAACTTAGTGTATAAAATTAAACACCAATTGAAACAAAGTATAATAATCTTTATATAGTTATATATAAATAGGAATTCAATGCGTAAAGGGTTATGTTAATCACTGCCTGTCACTGACACCTTATTTGCAATAATACAATATTTTATTTCCAACAATTCGGGTAGATTAAGATAATACAGGCAACACCGAACACAGATTTGTCTGTACGAAGTCGTGGTTTCCTAGTTACGTAATAGAGTCCGATAAACATTGGGCTTTCGCGATGTCACGACTTTAAAGCAAACTTAAAACATTGACACGTGTACATACGTCATTCTTCTCCGGTCTGGATGCATCTTCAATCTGCAATGGTAGCTGAGGCTTGGCAGCGGACACCAGCCATAGTTCGACGCCCAGCAGTTCCACATCGCGAACGGTGCAGGACTCCACCGGAGAGCTCGTCTTCACCACCGTCCCACGGACGTCCACTATCGACTCCTTAGTGATGCTGTAATTTTTAGATATTTTTTTTTAATTTTCAAAGGGTTGCGAATCTGAATATGTTCTGGGATGTATGTGGGGACGGGGGTATACCATCTTTTTGAACGGATGAGACGAGGCTCTGAAGACCAAATATAAAGTAAAGTATCAGCTTGTAAATGCTCACAGCTGTGCATAGGGCTCCCTTCTCAAATATCTGGGTTTTTTGGAGCAGGAATTACTATTAATGGTGTTGGAACCAGGGGTCGAGACTAGGTCACTCGGGTAATATGATATTAAAGCAAGCACCCTGACAACAAGGCTACCCTGGCTCCGTGCATTGGTAGACAAGTAAGCTGTGATAGTCATAGTATTTAAACATTACACTAACTTGCCGGCGAATTTGACCATTTGCTTACTGACACTACGCTCCTCACTGACGTTGATCAGCAGCTGGACGGTGCTGGAACTCTGTCTGAGCACAGCAAAGCACTGTTTGCCTTTGGCACGCGAGGTCTGAAGTCGAGCTGTGCAAAAAACACAAGAGTTAAAGTGCATTTCCTTTCAAAATTTCTTTTCATGTTTATATAAAAAAAATTTAAAACAATATAAAAAATATAATCAGCACTCATTACACATTATTAAGTTGCATATTTTTATAATTCGAATTCTTTCCCTAGTGTGACAAAAGCTAAAAAAAGATAACTAACCCCTAAGAGTTGGGTTGGCGTTGGCAAAGTCAGTAAGATTAGAACACAAGGAGTTCATGAGGCAAATTTTATTCTCTGCTTACCACTTTGGGTGGCAGGTGTCTGCCACGTACATTCAAAATTACAACAAAAGCTTACCTCTGAGCCAAACATCCTGACCATCCAAACTGACGCTGAGGTCCTTCACGTCTGTGTAAATGCGGTCACGGTTCTCCCCTGATGACTGGATTAACTTGCGCGTTCCATACCGTCCCTCTGAGATGTCAGGTTCAGATGACTCATTTTGTGATTGTCCCGATGCTGCCTGAGGTAATGAAGAGGAGAGTATGATCAAGGATATGGTAATAAGGACTAGCTGTCACAACCTTTTGCTACTCACATCATTATCAAAGGTTTAAACTTAAAAATGAATACACACCACCATTTCTTGGATTTTATTGGGGATTGATGTGACACAGATTTTTTGTGAAATATTTTCGTGGCATTGCGGATATGGCCCCTACCACTTCTCAGAAGAGATGGTTATTCATAGTTTTTTGTGATATCACACTTTTTTTTATTTATATTATAATATGGTATTTCCCTTAGGTGACTTAAGAACTCTACAGAATTAGATTGGTTGGTATATTTTCTTTGCCAGAACTATATGGCACTAATGATACCTGTTTACCATTTAAAACAATAGATACCTTGTGCTCAGCTTTCTTCTGTTGTTTTTCGGCAGTTTTTGCCGCTTTTTTGGCAGCTTTTTTACTTGATGCTGCATCTCCCTCAGTTGGAGGTTGTGTTTTCTCTGACACTACCATTTCATAAGAATCTAGCTAAAAATAACAAAATTCTATAAAATGCATATCATCGAAGTAATTTTTAAATTTTTTTTTTAAGGGAACCGGGGTAACTGTGCAAGTGGCACATCTGATGGTAAGTGATTACCGTCGCCCACGTATATCTGCCACACCAGATGAGCTGCAGGTGCCTTGTAGGCCTTTAAGTACATTTGGGGGATGGGAGGGATGACGGGTATGGGGGTTGGGGAGAGTGTAGTGAGCCGGATACTTCACTAGACGAACGAAACATAGAAGCACATGTAGCAACCGTAGTTTCTCGCCGGTATTCTGCGAGGCCGTGATACTACCCTGGTCAAGCCGGCCCATTCTATCAACAGCAGAAGCCATCGCTAGGCTCTACCACAAATTTATATAAAATTACATAATAATAAATAAAGGTTTAGCATTCAAATAATAATTATTACAATAAGAGATTTTAATTTGTCAGTAATATTGTAGAATAGAAAACACCAAAATTTTACACAAAAGTATATTTCTCTCTTTCTTTTTTTTACCATGTAGAGGTTGAAAATTTATACACAACTTACATGAGATAACACCTTAGATGACTTTTGGTATTAAAATCAAACCTTTTGTGGCATGTGGCAGGCAAATATAACAAACAAAATAATTAACAAAATTACAGTTCTTATCAAATCAAATCAAAATCTATAGTCTTTGACGTAGGAACGTAAATTTAATGAGGATCCTCTGATAGAGAAGAAACAGGCAAAAGAAACTCTAAAAGAAGCCCTTTAATTTAGATTATAAATAGCTCTTTTGTTCCTCTTTTGCAAGACAAATATAGTTTCTATGTCAGCTGGATACCTCAACAGCAAAAAAGCATATGACATTATACTATGGACAATAGGTAAGTAAAATAAACTATTCTTACTGTTTTAACATCAGACAGACTACTTACACATACAGCATATGCTGCAGAGCTAAGTCTACTAGCATAATTCTGTACCTGGGGGCCCCATAGAAGGGTGTTGGGTGTATAGGAGTTATACTAAGAGAAACAGTGGTAAAATTAGAAGTTATAACACCTTGGAAAGTATGTGCAAGCCAATAACAAATGTTTATTGCCTTCTAAATAATGGCATTGTGTTTAGCTATTAAGAGGGTGTTTACATACTAGATAGTGTCAATATATAAGTAATAAAGGAATTAAACTAAATATAAGTAATTGTATTTATAGGAAGTTATTGTTCAATAGGAGTTCTTAGAGAGTTTGTATCTGTACATTTAAATTATACATAACATACTTTACCATATATAAGACAGTAAATAAATTCTATACTAGACCATCATTTAATTATTTACCTTTAATATTAAATGGAATATTTTATGAACATTAAATAAACACTGAACCTAATGATACTTATAATGATAAGTACCATCAGAATTTGATAAAATGCCAGATTATACACACTACCTGAGATATGAATTTTAAAGTGTATAGGAGCTACAAAACTCTTCACAAAGTAACTAACTTTATAAAAAATATTTATTCTGTTCATGTTCAATAAGCTTCAGCTGTATTCCTCGGTAGTCGACATAGCAATTAATATAAAAAATACTTGGTTAGTATTGTTATGTTAAAACATGTTGATATTGCAAATTTAATCATGAATCTTGAAGGATTTCCCCATTCATTTTATAAAGAATTTTTTAGTAAATATCCCATCATATAATTTTTAGTACTGATTCGCTAACCAACACAAGAATTGACACAAGTCTAATGAGTTAAACTTTTCCAAGCAAACAATAAGTAAATTGTATAACTTTATGCAACACATTGTTTTTAAAATGTTAACCACATTATTATTGTTTCTCACCTGGATAATATTATATGCTTTATAAGTTACGAAGCAATTGGAATACAAAAATAGAAACAGAGATAAAGTTACATCGGAATAGGTTATGTTTGATAAGTCGGTCACCTTCTGCTTTCTGCGGCTTTGACAAGTTATGACATATGACTACGCCATATGATATGACATTTTAATGAAATTTCGGATTGAATTGGAGCCTAGGCTTTTTCTCTATAGATTATATTAACTTATAAGTGATTTTAGTATAATAAAGTAGGGAAAATAAAAATATAATAGCTACATAAAATGTTCATTTATTTGTTTGAAATGTACGTACACAACATAATAAAAAAAAACAATTATTAATACTAAGGCACGGCTAAAACATATTGAAATTTCTTCCAGTAGGGTGTGTTACTCGACAAGTTACAATAGAAGCAGACACCGTGTGCACCAATTCTTAATAAATACTCATATAAAAACATTCCTAATTGTACAACGAAATAAAAATTTACCTACATACTAAAACTATTACCAGAAATATACATGTATAAATAGGTAATGTACAGGAAAGCGAATATTTTAACTATTATAAAGACTTGGACAATAGTCATTAATTATAGTAAAGTAAAAAGCCATCTCAAATATCTGAGAGAGAGGGATAATTGGAATTTTCATAAATACAATGCAAGGAGAAATACCATCAAAGTTGGATGATTTTTCTCCACACCTGCACGCGGTTCTTCCTGCTGACTAATACAATTAGGCTTCGTCGACCGACTGATAGCGGATAATCGATGCTAATTTGCCGAATCCACATCTCACTTGTAATGGAGAGCAGCATCATTAGTGCGATGGTACTAGTATAGCGCTCACCAACCTGTCTTTCCAGCGTTGTGAGGAAGACGAGAAAAAATACCAACCATCCTTGGAGAGGCATATGTTCGGCTTTGAATTTGTAGGAAGAATAAGAAGAATCAGTAATTATTTTTCTTTTTTACTTATAATTATAATATCCATATAATGACTAAAATTATGAAATTTCTTAATATTCAGAAAGTGAAACGTCGATTATATTATGTCTATTTTAGGTCTGAGAGGTCCTCGCATCATTTACTAAAGAGTATACTAACACTACGCGCATCTACGTTGATAAGGTACGAAGTGCCTCGCAATCAAAATAGATATTAAATTATAAAGAGTATATATTCTGACAGTTTATGTCTTGGTGGCAGGTGCCATATAGACGCCTTCACATTTTGCTATAAACATAAATTAAACAATAACGATATAAATACCGCTGTTATGTTTAAATTATTCGTCCAAAATGTCAAAAAATATTACCGACCCTGATGTGAATAGATCTCAAGTGAAATATTATTATAGCTCTGTATATCCTAGAATAAAATGCCTGTTTTTACGGCTAACATACCAGGTTTTCTTAAAATTGGAGACAAAATTGAAATCGGTGGTAAAATCAAAGAAAATGCTCGAAAGTAAGATACTTAGTAACAAATGATTTATAATTTAATATATGTTTATGTTGAATCTCACAAGACGGAACCAGTTCCAAAATCCACATCACAAAAACCTTAGATAGGCGGTTATACTAAACGTTGGGTAAATAATCGGAAACTTCCAGACAATTAATGGAATGTTATAAGTTGTATACGGAAGTATACCTAAGATTTTTAACATAAAAAAGATTGACTGTATTTTATAAAAAAATATTGGTAATATACCTCCGTTGATTTTAGGATGTCAGTTAACCTTTGCGCTCAAGAAGGGGAGGAGCCGAGGGACGTGGTCCTGCACTTCGACGTGCGATTTCATCGCGACAACATCATCTCTTTGTCAAGGAAAAACGGCATTTGGATAGGCAGCGGGAATTATGATACTAACTATAACATGTTTGTGCCTGGTTAGTTTTAATAATTTTCATATTTCTGCCAAGTATAGAATTTTGTTTTCCTATTGTAATTGTAAGGTTTCGCGGAACTTCATATATTAATATTTTGTTACTTATTCCAACCAGACCGATGCGATGTCGTTTCCAAAGTAGAAATCCATTCTTGTAATATAATATATATATATATATATATATATCTATTCTATTAAAGTATTCTTTGAACGTCATATCGAGTTGTAAAACTCAGAAAATAGTGTCTCTCCACATTAACTGGAACAAACTCTATCGTAAAAAATAAGAAAACAGTATAAAGTCTATACCTAATTAATATATAGTTTAATTATTATATAAGGCCTTCATTGTCCACGAATCCAATATAACCACATAATATGTTTTGGAAAACTTAGCAATAATTAAATTATTATTGTATCAGTTTTAACAAAGAATCAACAGAATTTTAATGGTAATTTTGTGTAGGAACGATATTCCGAATTGTATTCGAGGTGAAAGATACAGACGTGATCACAATCTACTGTCAAGGCAAGTTCCACTCGAATTTTCTGCCGAAGATACCACTGAGCATGGCGCGCTACATCGTCGCCTGGGCCGATGTGGAGAGGGTCACGCACTGCTACTTCCATTTTGCATTAAAGGTGAGGCGAATAGATACGGTGCAAATACGGCTATCTACCCCTTTTTTAAACAGCAAGGTTTCTTCTAATATTACAAATAATAAAAAAAAGTATATTCCACGTGACTTTTACATGGTTTTGGAAACGAAGAAAACCAATGCTGTTTCGTTCACTTGATGATTGGATGGAAGTGATTGTAAGATATCGAGTGTTATTTAATAACAGGTTTATTCCTTTGTTTTAGCTTCATTATAGGAATTAAATACGAATTTATTTAAGAAAAGATTGCGCAATATATTGACTCGAAAATGTTATTATAATGTTAATGATTTTTTGTTGGCTCAATACTTCTGTTATTTTATCTTGACATGTTTAATATTAATGATTAAATAATTTGACAATCTTTTAGCGAATATTTAAATATTTGCATAGTCCGTTGAATAGAGTAGTATATATAAATACATCATTTATAATCATTAATCATAATCCTATTATGATTATGATTATAAATATAAATAACATTTACATCCCTTAACGTGTCATAACTATATAGTTTCTACAGCTAGAGCACGTTGTGTGTTAAGCTATATATTTATTTCATTAGGGAATAGGTGACGAAGCGGGAGCCGGGTTTGCGCAGACGCAGTCGCCGCGAGCTGGAGCGACTTTGCTAGCTGGAGACACCAAGCGTTGGTAAGATTTTGCAATATTTTTTTACCTAACTACTATATTAATGGGTATCTAACTAAGTTCTGTAGGATGTTCGAACGTCTTTTTTTATAGAGTAACAGAAAATTCTTCGAAACTGTTTAGAGTTTTTTAGAGGAAACGGATTTTTAACATAGGCAGAACCAAAGGGAATGCCGTTAACAGCTCTCGATGTTTCATAGACTTTATCTCGTAATTTTTTATTTTATGTGTTCCATCGTTGCTTATGCAATATGCTTCTTGTCCGGTTGTTCGTGAAGTCAATGAAGGACCGACTGAAAAACAGTGCTGTGTATCACTGAGCCGGGAACCTTTTTGACATCGCACAACAAATTAATCTTTTCCATGTTTTGTTTTTTATTTTATTTTGTGTTTTGTTGTGTGATTGCCAAATAAATGTGTTTCTTTCTTTATACAACTATTGAAATTAATCAATATGCCGCTCTATACCAAAGAGTAGTAACGCATTCATAATTATACTGTTATTCTTAATAAAGCTAAATGCAAAATTATTTATAGTAACGTGATCCTTCTCCACATCAAAAAGCAGAACTGACTTTTAATTGAAAAGAAAATAAGGAGACTTCTTATCCAACTACCGAATACTAACAGTAGTAGGCAGTTGACAACTGAGTAGCGTAATAAGTGTACGAGTCATCACAGTGACACTCACAGCAAATCTCCTGTGCGGTTGAGGACTGCTGATAGTTACCTAACTTGCGGACCTTCTGTTCGCGAGCCTCTTCTGTCGAAACTGTCAAGGCCACCGGGCCAACTATGCATTACCGTGAGAGTTTTAGTCGATGCAACATCTTAAATGTTGATCTCGACATAACAAGTCACCGCATTCGATGATTGGTAGGTGTTAGTGCCTTTGACCCACGAAAACTTAAACAAATACGGTAAAAAATTTGTATTCGGAAATAGTCACTGTGGTCGAAATCATTGAGGAGGAAATCATCATCGTTGTCAAACTTCAATGCGAACAACAATAGCATGATGACGGTATTAATGTTTTTTTTTCAGTCAGCGATCACATAAAAAATTGCCGCCCGGCTCTCCGGCACTTCATTCCTCAAACGAAAGTTCAGACGAAGACCACGTTAAACAGAGACCGAAAGCTGAAGGCAGAGCCGATAGATTTTTCTACGAAACGCTCATGTGTCAGCCGCCGGATTACCCGAAATTCGCCCCTGACAATTCCAAACCAAGGCGCGACAAGAGTCAACCTCGCGCTAAAGCAGAATATAGTAAAAAATATAGAGAAGTTTCGGATAGCGAAAAAAACGATACAGATGATTTTTCCGAAGAGATCGCGTCAAAAAATATAGATTCGTCTATGGTCGAGTCGGAGGAAGTAGTCCCAGAATTGGGTATGAAAAAAAGATGTCGACGCGGCAAGTTCGCGCCGTTAGCTCAGGTCGTAAATTTTATGGGGAAAACAACGAAAAGAAATTAGTGTTACGTTACGGTGGGCAGTGCTACCATCACTGGTGATTTTTATGGATACTTTTACATGTTTGTATTTCTATTGTCTGTACTTTTTTTAATGTTATTTTTGTTATAATACGATTAATTAAACAGGTGTATAGTTTACTGACTTCTTTTCACGAAAATATTCCCGTGTGATGGCTGTTTAAGCATCTACTACTCTATTTCTTCACGTTGATATCTTGAAGGTAATTTAGTGTAAAGACTGAATTAGAAAAAAAAATCGTAAATCGCTAAACATTATAGCTAAGTATTAATAAATAAAAGATATCTATATATAATCGCAGAATAGCGTTCCGTTCGGTGAGTGTGGTTAACGGAAGCAATTATTTTGCAACTTCTATAATTTTACCTTTCGTGTTATAAGGTCATGATTTGACTCATAATAATAGAATTTCAATTGTTTCAACACGTCTAGACTTTTATATTATGATGATGCCATCTTGTGCTTCCTATTTCGAAACCATCTTGTGGCTATAATAAAGCCGCAAGCAAGTATTTTAAATCTTAGACGCGACAAAAAGAATAGACAAAAATTAGTTTTCACTTTTCCCATTGGTTGCGAATTGCGAACGACAGAGTAGGATGACATACAAATTGCAATTGGCGGGAAAGGAGAATACAAAATTTTATCTTTGTGTCTGATAATTTTATCTCTCGCCATAAGCATAAATAGATTACCTCTGTTGAACTCAAATTGCATTTGTGTGTCGAATATAGGCGAATTTAATCACTGTTAACGATTCTCGAAGAATCTATGAATTAAACAAAAATTATAAAGGGAAGCCATTTTTTTTATCCGGGTTTATAAATAAGTAACAGCTTGCAATAATTAATTTATTGTTGCAATATTCAAAAATGTACAATCCTTAAAATCGATACTTGTAACTAAAGGTGCTTACGACAGTCACATGTTAATAATTTAGTACTTAAATTTAATTGAACACTAAGGCTTAATCTAACAATGATAATAACTAACTATGATAATCTACAAATTAAAAGGAAGACATTTTCTTGTTTGTATATGACGTTTAATTTTGTTTACATGGTATTTCATCTCTTTGTAATCGTCAGAAACAATAATTTTTAATTATTTAATACATTTCTTTGTCCACACGTTTCTGCTATTATATCTTTATATCTTAAATTATTTAATAACGTTACATTATATTAATGATAATTAAGTATAACTTTAGAAACATAGCCAGAATGCCATGAGCCTCATTATTAAATACTTGTTTTGTTTATTCTCGAGCAAATTCTTGTCCTCGTGCAAATAAAATAACATTTATAATTTTGAAATTAAAGTATTATTTACAGATTTTATCGCGTTTAATAGTCTTTTATAAATTCCGACCATCCCGTGCCCGGTGCTATACAGCACCCGAAACGTCGAGATTTAAAAAGGTTAATTAAACGCGATAAAATCCGTAAAACAATTTATAATGTGTAGTATTCGCCTAAATACAAGAAATCGTTTATAATGTTGTTAGCTTATATTGTAAACACGGACGGTATTAATTTTAAACGCTTACTTCTGTAAATAATATTTTTCAGCTTTTCATGAAGATCGTTTTAACAAAGCGTTATATGCTAAAACGAAACCACAAATATTGATAATACGTATTATACCAAAATGTTCGCAAGGAGTCTAACGCTGTGAATACTGCATGGACGAATCGAATAAAAGTGCCTTAATGTCATCATATATTCCTATCTTTTAGTGATAATTGACTGCACATTTTAAATAACTACAAAAAAAAATACCGACACCGTGTGGCTCTAGGGTCATAATTTTAATTGAGAGTTTACAAGTTGCAGTTGTAAATAATTTCATAGTATTAATTTCGACGACGAGGCTCGCCACTTGTCACGTTCCAACTCCTGAGAGCTTAAGCGACGCGAGAAGTGGTATGCGGAAACCCGTTTAGCTACGCTGAACAGAATCGTGCAAAATGGAAATTCGTAATCTCTGAATACCTCTATGGGTAACAGGCGTGTGTGCCTATATACTTATTTCAAAATGAAATGGACATAAAGTTTAGACACAATAAAATTATTAACTCTTAACGAATTCACAGATGGCGCTAGCGTGGTCCTCACTCACACCGATGTTCATAAGTTGATTTTTTGACACCAGAAACAAAGATTCTCCGTCGATTTCATGTTCGCGTAAAATAGACACAGTTTCGTCCCATTTATATTTTAGAAGGTGCGCTGAGAGTTGTTCCACCTGAAATAAAATAACATTTTTGATATTGTAATTCGATTATATTTTATATTTATTGCAGCATTGACTACAAAGACTCAAATAAAATACTGTATATTCATTTTGTATTTATGATTGATTGAAAGTTTAATAATTTCGACAGTAAATTAATATTTCTCTTTTACTGATGGTTTGTTAGACTAATGGGTCGAAAACGTAAACTTTGGCACATTAGCAAGCACTTGCATTATAATACATAATCAATATATTATTTTTATTAAACAATAAAACGAAACAAGTCATCAAATATGAGGTTCGCGTCAAAAGTTACATTTCGGCGCTGGTACGAGTCTAGTCTCTATGACAAAGTAAATTTAAGAAAACTACTTTCGGACTTATTATTACTTGTTGCTGCTCTTGTACGAAACTGTCAAACGAGGGAGCAAAAGAAATAGCTCGTATAGGTTTGGCAACGTAGTGCTGTCTGTCAGTATAGGACCGACTGTTAGTCGGTTAAAACCTTGCGGTTTTGTGCAGCACAAAAGTGAAATATTAAAAAATCTCATTGATCTGCCTAGAAATTTAGTGTAAAGGTGAAAGTATATCGTGTGCAGCTGTGTTTTGGTTCTGCAGAAAAATGAAAGGAGGCGTAAAATATCCAATAATGTTATTTCATACATAAATCTTTAACAACTTTTTTATCGTTAACTACTGCGATATTTGTTTTATATAGATCACAAGCAAAACAAAAATGTTATCAGTATGCTCGTCTTATGTTAGATTAAAATTTAAGATCCGAGAAACTACTATAACATTTTTTCATGAACGTTTTAATTAGCCTAATTTTACTGATACGTCAATAGTTAGATTTTTCTATAGCTTAAGATTCACACACACTATTGAGTTATGCTTTCAAGTTAATTTCTCATTTAGAAAAAAATGCATGGCAGTCTATACGCCATTGTAAATGTGCAGAATAAAGTATAAGATGAAGATGCATTCAGATGTTTTGTATGAACTCTTCATGTT
This sequence comes from Bhutanitis thaidina, assembly GCA_029286595.1. Taxonomy (NCBI): domain Eukaryota; kingdom Metazoa; phylum Arthropoda; class Insecta; order Lepidoptera; family Papilionidae; genus Bhutanitis; species Bhutanitis thaidina. The sequence continues at coordinate 3,683,459 of JAGSMS010000021.1, read as the reverse complement.
GTGCAACGTAGTATTCTCTCACTATTAGTGTTACCAACTTGAGGGAATTTAAATCCAATGTAGCGGGGTTGGTTGAGCGCAAAACGGGATAAATGATATTTTAACGATACGGTCACGGATTTCAGGCAAATGGTAAAACGTTTGCTGTATTGTGAAGGATTTTAGCTACGGAGTGATTTTCTCGATATTAATAATCAACTGTATATTATGTAATAAACTGTAATTAAAATTAACAATAATCATATAAACAAAACAAGATGTAATTTTTTGTTTAACCATAATAATATAATATCCAATAAAGTGGCAATTAGTTACTATTTGTTAAGTTTTACAGCGTGTCGTGTTCTGTTTGAAAAAGTCTTTCTGCCCGAAAGTTCAATACAAACAGAAGTTTTGAAATGATGGACAATATTGTTGTTGGGCAACACTGCTCACTATTGCTGCTAATCAGATTATCGGATACTTTTTCCGCCATCAGTCGGTCGCTAGGGCAAAAAGAATATAACTACTACGTTTTAGGGCCACGTCTTCAACCAAAGGACCAGCACCGAGTCTAGATATTTTAGCCTTCCCGTTTTATGCTAGTATCTGAATTTAATTGTTTTTCTATGAAAGTTGATATTTTTTCCGATATCCGAAAAAGGTAATACATTTTGTTTAAGTAAAATTGAACTCATGTAGTTTATAAGATTTGCTTACCGTCCATGTTTTAACAGATGGTAATTTAACCTCCGTGAAAGGATGATCTGAGAACAAAAATATTTAAATAATTTTTTTTGTCGTCCGTAAAAATTTAGTAGTTGTAACCAGTTCATCTCGCTTCTACATGTGTGTTATCTGCTGGAGTTCTGTTAAGTTATCAGATTTCAAATTATGCAAGACAAGTAGAGGGTCCGGCCCCTAGTTACAGTACAGTCAACATCAAAAGTAGATGACGATTGATCAAAGTTACAAATGCATTTTATTTATGAAAACTTGCATCATTGTAGTTTTTTACTGTTTACCCTCAAAAGGTTCATAAAAAAATTTGCAACCTTGTTTAATCATCACCTTTGATGTTGACTGTACTGCTGCTTTAGTTCAGTACTATGTATATTCTGTGCTATAGTTTAAGTATGATAATGGCAATACCGACACTCCTTCCCCCGCGGCTCTACCAGAGCATCAGTAGCGCGTCCCCGTGCTAGAGTCTCAGAGAATAAGGAGAATGGTGTATCTCAATGACATAACAAAATACACAATGGTTAAGGGAAGGAGACCGCTTTTGCACCGCGCAAAAGAATAGTGCAAACAGTCCACCAAGGAGCCACCACGGGCCTGCCCTCTTTACTTGTAGTGAAGTACCTACAGTTAGTGTAGGTTCCTCTTGATTCATCCAAGGAGACGGCCTCCCCTCCCCCGAGCCCGTGGCTTATGCATACATCTAGTAATAATGGCCTATGTAATGGTTATAATTAACGATTTGCGCAGTTGACAACTTACCGAAGTACTCGGAAATTGTCGGCATGGTAGATTTCGGTAAGGAGGACAGATTCAATATAAGTATAACGTAATGTATTACAATATTAATGTCGGTATTACGTATACCTCTTTGATAGACAACAAATACTCGCAAAAGAACACTGAATCCTGCCAATGATGATTCACGAGGGTATTGAAAACAATAACAAAATAACAAAAAATATCCCGATTTAAATAGAGATGGCTGGGTACTACCACCGGTTTGGCATCCAGCAATAAATAAAATTAAATTTAAAACCAAGCATACCACTACACGACCTCAAGATGCTGTGAGCACATTCTGTGTAGATCGGACCAAAATTAATAATTAAAAGCTGAAGGTAAACCCGAGTTAACTATGATATCAGGACGTCGAACACCTCACTCCCCAGGTCCCCCATTGACCACGGGTGCTGTTTAGCACTCGAAACGCCGGACACTTAAAAACAAAATTAAAATATATATAAATAATGGTTTCATTTCACACGTACCTTTACTGTTCACTATATCCTTACAGTCTTCGGTTCTCTTATCATCAGTCAGTCTTTTCTCAGTTTCAATCTCGTTCAAATGCAGAAACGATAAATTGAAGATCTTGGTATTATTATAATGATCTTTCACGTTTTTGCTATCTTCTTTTTTAACTTCCGAATCTTCAACGTTGTGCTGGATGGTTTTTTCTTTAAGCGGTTTTCTAATCTGTAATTTTTGTAAAGTATTGGGACTTGAGTTATTTTCTATTGGATTGGGTTAAAAGAGCTAATAGTCCTGAGCTCTGCTGGCTACTGTAGCTCATGGACACATGCAATCAACTTCAATCGAAGAAGGTTACAGATGTGTATCACTCCTGAGGACTAAGATGGAATGTTTTAAAATCGGAACTGCTGTTTGGCGGCAGAAATTAGTAAGTCTGGTACTGAGCTCGACTACAAGGCTAAGAAGGTATCACCTATTAAAATCAGTTATGCAATATGTTCGGTATTTATTTATTTATTTAAACTACGGACTTAATGCCTCTTGGCATTCTGTCAAATCATCCAATCGTGAAACCTAATACATGATTTTCTTGGTGCTTTTAATGTAATCAATGACCTGCATTGGACTCATACAGACTGATAAGAAGAAAAAGAATATTTGAGACTACAGCAAGTGGCGAGTAGGTACCATCACTAGTTAGCACTACGTGGCGTGTGGTGGCGGCATAATCTGCTCATCTGTTAAAGTCAACTAAGGGAAATGTTATAGACATTACGACACGTGTCGGTATAAAAATCACAAAATCGCCAGATCTAAATGAACCAAACCGCTGATGGACAGCAGTGTTCAGGGACAAAGCGTGGCGTGACAAATCCTCCCATTATGGAGAGGCCTGTGTCCACCAGTACATTGTGTGCTAATGACACGATACATAATTAAAATACTTACGGGAAAAGCAAAATTTGATTCTTGAATAACATATCCATCCAGCACATGTGTCAGAACAAAGCCATTCTCTTCGTCCGTTTTGCCATTGCCAAGTAAGTTAATTTCTTTAAATGTTTCCTTTCCATCTGCGTTATTGGTACTAGGTTCTTTCTTTGTATTCACAATAGTTGGGTGCTGAATTTCTTCACTTTTGATTATTTCTTTTATACTGTCACTGTCTTTTGCAATATCTTTGTTTATATCATTTTCAGGTAAAGGTTCGACTTTAACATCAGAAGTTTTCGTCTCTATTTTTATCAAATCTGTGTTGACTATTTCTTGTTTATCACTTAAAACTCGGTTCCTCGCTTGAGTATATACTGTATTTCTGAGCAATTTTTCTGTTTCGCTGCATTGTTTCGAATTTAAATCTTTTTCCACTTGGACGTCCATTTGTTGTAAATTCTCTTTTATTAAATTATTTCCCATATTTGTAGTGTGATTGTTGGTGATAATTTGATTAATTGTAATGTTATTCGTAGGTTTGTTATTTACTCTTTGCATTGGTACTGTATTTACTCCAACATCATGGAAAGTATTTTTAATTTCCAACGGTGCAACTGTGTAATTCTTTAGTTGTAAATTTTTAATTGACATTTTCTTTTGAATCTCATCAGGCGACTCGCTTTTACGTTTTCTGTTGTAGGCATTTTGTTCAGCTGTACTATAACTCGGTGGCACATTAGTGGGTATCACATACTTTTGTGTGTTTATGTTATTGTTAGTGGAGAGTAGTATAGTTGTACTAGTAGTATGAGAGTGGGTATTTGGCAATGAATTGGGCGTAGTATTTCTCTGTTGCTGCGGTCTAGGTTGTATAGGTCTATAGCTGTAGGTAGCTGCTGTAGATGCATTCTTAACGCCGGAATTTAATAAAGTAGTAAGTGCATTATTTCCTTTTGGCATAACTGTTGCTACTTTTCTCATAATACGTTCATTCGTCAAACTTGACACGGTACTGACAACCGGTGAGGGTATGCATGGAGCATTAGTGGTATGCGATGGCAATGGATGTATCTGTGTAACGTTTTGATCATGTACAGTGTTGGAGCTAGTCTTTTGAAATATTGAGCTATTATGCATTGGGGGCATTGTTATAGATTGTGACGGAACCACATTGTTTTCGTGCTGATACGTTTGTGGAATTCGTTGCCTATATACATTTTGCTGCATTTCAACATTTCTAGGAAATTGCATTGCAGTTGTGGATGCCTGTTTAGGAGTGGTTTGTACATTTCCAACATTTTGTTTGTTGGCGACATTTGTTGGAATTAAATTTATCTGATTGGAAGTAATTTGGTTCGGTATATTTGAGTAATAAGTAGGTAACATACCGAAATTGGATATTGATGATCCTATCGATGAATCATTTGGCATATTTGGATTGTTGGAATCATGACCGGTTTGTACATTTTGGACTGTACTCCTCGTTAACATATCTGACATTTGGACATTAGCAGATCTTAGTTCTTCGTGTTGCGCTTGGGACATAATTTGTTGAGGCATTATTTGCTGAAAATTGTTGAAGTTCTGGTGCATGTACAACTGATTTTGACCTGCTTGCTGTTGAACATGTGGCATAAAATTGTTTGGTGCCATTTGCTGGACATATATAACTTGATTCTGAGTTCTGTTTTGTATCCATGGTGGAGTATTGTGGGGATTTATTAATATAGTCTGGTTTGGATGTATTTGATCACCTAAAAACGAAAACTCATTTTAGTTTATAAAATAGACAAACTAAAAGTTATGGTTCAGTTACAGGTAAAAGTAGTGTTGGATGACACCTCATAAGATGGAGTCAAGACCTGCACAGTGTAGCGGGACGTCGATAAAGGTGGTAATTTTTGGTGTCCAGCAATGGACTTGTGATTAAAAGTGCTCGTTATTATTCACAGTGGCTAGTTATTTATTTATTTTCAATCCGCGCTGTAGCAATTTAATTTATTTTTGCACAAGCTTACTAATAATCGTAACATATCGCCTTCTATTAAGGAGTCTTGATATTCTGTCGAGTGTCACCTATTTCGCGAATCTATTTTGTTCCTTAGATGATCAAGAGAAGCCATGGTTTTTGTCTAAAACTTATTCCTTTGGAATAAGGTCGAAAACCAAATGGATATTTACCGGTAATATTTTTACGCTGTTTCGACCGGCTGTTTGCTACCTATGCTTAAGCTGAACAAAATAACAGATAGAATCGCAGTTCGCTTTTGTTGCGATATGCACGCCCGCTTGACGTTTAATAATCGTAATCTCTGTTTCGCGCGCAAAGATGTTATGCTATATCGGGCTTGAAATATAGCATTTCGTTACAATGCGTTCGACAGGCTAAAATGATGATGAAGCCGCGTGATATCTTGATTCTTCGTTATGAATGGATAATGTAGATGTCCATGAGTCGCACACACACTAGAGTCCATGTTTTTTATTCTAATTTGTATAAAAAAGGCTAAAATAATGCATAGGATATTTAATATAAAAAAATTACTATAATAATATGATATAAACGGATTGGAATGAGGATATTCTTTAATTTCGATAGTCTTATAAATCACCCTCGGTAGAGATCCGCGGAATTTTGCGAATAAACCACATTTATCTGATCCATTATATTATCCATTATGAAGAATTATATTATTCAATACAAGCTGGCGTGGAAGACTTTGAAAAACAAATATTCCGGGATCTTATCGGTATAAAAGTAGGCTACAGATGTCTTTCACCAGGGATCAAAGTATCTCCATAGGAAGCATCATCACCATTACTTCAGCGGTTTAACCGAGAAAATGTGCAAGACAAAGAGACAGAGTTACGTTACGGTAGCGTTTATAATAAATTTTAGATGTTATAGATAGTATTGTATTACTAGAGTAATAGTTAAAAACTCACAATCAGGGTCTCTCTGGGTCTCAGGGTATCTCCATCATTCACTTTACTTTAGATTGAAAATGACAATTTACGCAAAACGGGAAACTTACCCGGTTGTACCAATATTTGTGTTTCGTACACCAGTCGCACTGGACAGAGAAGCATTTGCTGTCCAGTCCCTTGCCCTTGCTGGCTGCTAAAAAAAAAACATATTACTACATAATATGAAATATTTCCTAGTTATAAGTACCCTGTTAAAATTATTTAACTTGAGAACTGTGAGATTGCAGGCGACATATTTAATCAACATGTAAAACGTAAACGTAAATTTTATTATGTTCCGGTTTGAAAGGTACAAAGAGTCAGTACAATTACTCACTATGAGATATTCCGTAAAAGTTCTGAAGGGCGACATCGCATCTGTAAACTCCTTCGTATTTTTGGTACGTCTTCGAGACAAGCGGCGGCTTTTGCTGCTGCTAGAAAAGGCCGGCTCGAGCACGGTCTCGCAAAATACCGGCGTGAAGTTAAAGAATCCCCATCTCCAAATATCCTTAAAGATCCAGCAATGCAACTGCAGCACCTCTGGTGTTCCAGATGAAAGCCCTCCACCGGCGCCCGCGCACATGTGTACGTGGCTGGTGATCACTTACTATCAGGTGACATATTTGGTCATTTGCCCCATAAAAACAAAAACAAAACATCGTTCGAAGTTATTTCCAGGTGACCGACCATGCGCTGCATTAGCCACTTACCATCAGATGAAATGTTACTTAACTCGTTTACAATTGAAACGTATAGTACAATTACATTCGATCTTGTAGTCCTCAGGGATAACTAGATGATATTTCTGTCACTCCCTTACTTGACTCTAAGGAAAGAGGAAAGAAGGGGGCAGAGTCTGTTTTGACGTGGTTTCTTTTTCTTTCTTCCTTAAAGCCAAATAATTCACAGCTGGGCTTGTGCGCTATGCCACAAAAAAATACACAAAAATTCCAGAGTGACGTCATTTCCCGATATTCCAACGTGTTATTCTTTAATAAAACCAATGTTAAAAGATAATATAACAGATAAATAATATAGCGTCTTCGATGTGAAAAATAACACGGTATGGTCTTGTTCAGCAAAGGGTTCACACGGAATTTTTGTGGCATAGCTGGTAAGGCCCAAGGACTCAGGGGCCCTCTATCAATAAGAGATTTATATAATCACAACCCTTGGCGAGCGACTGGGCAATCGCATCCAGACATCTCGCACCTTAGTAGCTGCTGTCTGTCATTGACGATTTCATCTATTACTGATGCATGTCCTAAGTGTAATTTTTTGGCAAAACGCAAATTAATTCTTTTAAAGTGAAACGTAAAGAAAACACTTCGATTCAAAAGGAACGAATTTAAATAAATGGATCTTTTACCTCTGTTGTTCCTGGTACATCGGCTGCTGCATCTGTGTACGGAAAATTTGCGTTAAAATCTTTTCACATCCATAACTATCTTCTTCATCATTACCATCAGTGTTAACACCTGCCGAAAGTAGACCCCTCGCAGGTGGATTTTTCATATGTACCAAGCCTGCCAAACGGACTGGCCAATGCAGTACCAGTCTCCTCGCGCCATAAAACGCTGCCGCCCGTCATCGGATTGCGTATTTCTAATCTTGCATCTTTCGAGAAGCTTAATTCGCCAACTATTCTCATGCCTTGAGATTTTCAAGACTGATCCTTTAGTAGTCTCTTCTTACAACGCTCGAGAGATGAAAGGAGATGCTAGATTTACTAACATCGCCTCCACACAACAAGGTGTCTATCGGTAGTGATAACTATTTAGCGTAAACTCTATTCTGGTTGGTAGGACTACTAGGAGCCGCCTAGGCAGAAAACTCTGGGTAGGAAGTAGGTACTTTCTTGGCTTTATATGTCGCGTGTTGTGTTAAAAGGATATACCGAGCCTGTATAATTACAGGCAGCGAGACATTCCATGGTAGTCATGAGGGGTGACATCTGTAACATTGTTCGATTGAAGCTGTTTTCTGGTGTCTATGGTATGCAGTAGCGATATCAGAAATCAGATTCTATGTATGTATACGCGAATATATAATTTTTTTAATATATTGATTTTTAGCGTTCTATATTGTCAATGGATAAACGGAACCCTTAAAATATCACTCACGTTTCTGTTCGTCTCCTAACAGCTTTTCAACGTGGCAGAGCTAAGCTGCTCGAGCCTGACCGCTCGACAGGATTAATACCACGACCTCGCAGAATATCGGCGTGAAGTAGTGGCATTTTGTGCTTTTGCGTTTCGTTCGGTGAGTGAGGTAACCGGAGGCCCACTGCCCCTCCCCATTCGACTCCTTATCCCTCCCATCTCCCAAATACCCTTAAAGGCCGGCATCGCACCTGTAGCTCCTCTAGTGTTGCAGATGTATGTGGGTGATGGTAATCACTTACCATCAGGTGAACCTATAGCTCGTTTGCCGCATTTCCCATAAAAAAAAGGTTAATTTCTTATTTTTTTATGCTTCTTTTGTGACATAGTATATCAACAATTTAGTACTCACATAGATACATTATTCACGCCTGTTATAACTGACGGGATGGGTAGAGGTGCTAATAATTTCAAATTTCAACGGACATACGAGGAACGTTCCATGCATTATCGATAACAGGTTATTTTACTAATAGTAAGGTAATTAACTATGCTATCTAACAATGCTATCTGACGATATAAATGTTAAATTTCATTTCAAAAAGATACAGGCCCGGCCTAGTTTAGACGATAGTGATTAACTTAAGCCTTTACGCAGGAAATTTCTGTTGTTGCAACACTTTATGGTAAGGTTTGTAAGAATCGGTATTTAATTTTAAATGTTAAGTTTGTGACATTATTGTATGGAGTAAATAATAAATAAATAAAATTAAATAAATAAATCGTAAACTTAAGAAGTGTTTCTACTTAGTCTGTGTCTCGAGTTAGAAATGATCTCCTCGACAACGTTGAAGACAATCGAACACGAGCACGCTGCGATTATGCATAACTAGAAAAAAAATAAAACAAAACCTCCACATATAAACAGTATCTGTTTACCAAGACCACACAAAAGTATTCAAGTGAATTTAAAAATGGTTGGGAGGGCATTGAGTTTTGAGCAGAGACCGAGGTGCCCTGTGTCCAGTTGAGCCGATTAAGGCGGAAACAATTATTAAAAAAAACCATACCACAGTGCTTATATGCTTTTTACTATCTTAACTTCTCAAAACTCAGTGCAATACATTTATTGCACCTTAAAACAAGAGCGATGGAACAAGTGTTTTCGGTAAACAGGAGTCCATATAATGGCATAGAAAGGGATCAGACGCCACCAAAGAAATTTAAACTCACTCCATCACACGGAAGGAGCATCACTGATAAAGGAATAGTACACAAAAGAGAAATAAACATCAACGCAAACAAACATGCAACAACTGCGTTGGTTGAAGGACGCAATGAAACCAAAAAGTGGAAAGCTGGCCGAGGCATGTTGTTTCCTCATGACAATGCACCGGTTCACCTGGAGTGTGTCCCTGAAGCAGCTGTGCGATACTGTGCGTTCGATGAATTAAATCAACCATCTTTCAGGGCAGACCTGGACCCTGAACTGCCTTTTACTCCCAGACATAATAAGACGTTCGTGGAAAGCATTTTTCTTATGACGAAGTGCTCAAGTTTATCAAGTAAATGACCATTATTCGAGGAAATTTAAAAAATTGTTTTTAGTGAAATTGAAAAGATAATGTTGCGAACTAAAAATGTATTGATGTTATGGAAGACCAATTGGAAAAAAAAATCCATCTTATATGCCTTTTCCCGCCAAACAGCAATACAACTGCCGTAGTGTTCCGGTTTGGAAGGTGCAGAGAGTCAGTATAATAACCGGCCAAGTGAAAGTCAGTCCTCGGGGGTGACAGTAGCCGCTTGCCGTTCCGTGGACTGTTAGCTCGCGCCATTCCAAAACATGGGTTCACAACTTAAAGCCTGAGTCTTAACAACAGTCGACGCAATTGGCACACGAAGGGTATACCTATCTACCCCTAAACAGCTAAAGGAGTCGGAATTGGCATAAACATTGTCGGCTTCCCTTTCTTTCGATTTCGATAGTGGATGTGCTCATCGGCCATCCATCTCAATTGTTAAAGTTTTCATCTCCTAATTAACCCCCTTTGGGGGAGGTATTTTCAGAAATCCTTTGTCAGTGCTTACTTACATTATATAAGAAACCCCTGTGCATTGAGATCCATCGCTTTAGGCTGTGCGTTGTCTGTTAATCGGTAAAGTAAAGTAAAGTAACAGCCTGTAAGTGCCCACAGCTGGGCAAAGGCCACCTTCTCAAATACTAGTATCAGAGAGGCTTGTTCCCTTCCTTCTCGGCTCCTGTTAATCGGTAACTAGAGCTTTATTAAGTAGATTATAAATGAAAAAGCCTTCTAGCATCGGCGTAAGAATTTCCCATCAGCTTTCTTCCCGTGAGTGTGGTAATAGGTGGCTAAGGCGAAAAGCCTTGAAAATTACAAAGCCTAACAACGGATAGCGGAGACAAACATAACGAAAAATACCTGACATAGAATTAAGGAGACCGAGGACAGCCGAGGAAAGCAAATTATGGAGACCGTAGACGAGTAGCAGCGTCTGATGTGCGAAGTGCCCGGTACTGCGATGGCCAATCCGCTTGCCGAGCGTGGCGTTTATGGCAAACCCACCTTATGGGAGAGGCCTATGTCCTGCAGTGGACTGTTTACAGGCTGTTATCACAATTACTGCAGCCATCAAGGAACAAAGGCAGAGAAGAATTACCCTAAGTGCGTAGCTTTTATGACGCAATGACTTCTAGATATCAGATGTAGCTTTCATTCGAAATTTAAAAAAGGGTGCTAAGGGGAACAACTAATTTTGACAATAATGAGGTGCAAAGGGGCTATTTCGATCTTTACCTATTTCACGATCTAATAGAGCATTTAATTATTTTCTCGAATAAGAAAGATGATTTTGTTGTTTAATTTAAAACCCTTTCATTCGGCGGGGTTATGGACGTGCTCTAAGTATTTCCAGTTCAAGAACCAAGACTAAAAAGTATTTACTATACAGCCTGTATATGTCCCATTGCGGGGCGAAGGCCTACCCTCAATATTTAACAGGGATTTTGGACCAGGGAAGGGTCCACCTCGCTGCTCGAATGCGTTTATATTTCTCAGATATTAAGGTTACCTCGTGATGTTAGGTAAAATTCAGCACTACAATTTTAGCGTGTGCCGACACCGAGATTGAAATCCTGCTCACTAGCGTAAGTACTGTCAAATTAAACCCAGAGAGGTTGAAAGATTACGGTTGATAAAACTGTAGAATTATACGTCAAAGGAAATTCAAAGGTACCTGATCGGGTTTTTAGCATAGGTGTTCAATTTAAAGGAGACACCAAATTCTTAGGAAAGAAAGAAGCACAAATAAAGTTATCCTACTTTTAATGAACAAGAGAATTATATATATATCAAGCTCTTGAGACTGACTGCATAGCCAGTAACAGAAGTCTAGAAATTTAATTCATCCGTTTCATTTCACTTTTCGAATGTACTGATTTGGTCGATCAGCTGTCTTAGTGTCTAATCGTTTCTTAATAACTTTCGGAAAAGTTCCTAATTTTAAAAAAAAAAAAAAATTCGGGTGAAATTCGAACTTTTGCCCTGAAACACATTAAGCCAATGACCACTGAGGTTTGTGGTCGACCGGAAGATAACATCCATCAATTGTCCCGAGATGTTTACATTTTTAAACATAAAGAATAAAACCCTCAACAAGTCAAACTACTTTATATTTTTAATGATCGCCCCACAATATTAAGCTATGGGCGCTCCTCATCAGACTCCATCTTTCACCCCACATAAATTATTCTATAGAATGCAAAAAAAAGATCGGAATTGTGTCTCCATTTTAACTCCGTATTATACGATCCTGGTAAAATTATATAACGTAATTTCGACTATGTATCCAAAGTCATAAAGTAAGTTTTCGCTTGGCTAATTATCACCACATCTATTTATTGTCATTTCTATTTTTGAAAATTGAACTTTAAGTTGTTCTTTGTGAGATGCATTTTAGTCTGTGCAATTCGTAATCATAAGGTAGCAGTCCCCTGCGCTTCAAGAATGGCAGACATTTTTTGCCTTAGTGTTGTGCCATAAAATTTGTCGATATGTTATTATTATTATTGCGCTATTAAAAACTTACATAGAGCAATTTTTATTTACAACTTTACCGTGTTCGGATTCAGGACTAGTTTATTTAGAGGTTTGATTTTGGCATCAAACGAAGTTATATCGAAAGTAATAAAAGTCTAAAATATGTCGAAATATTAAGAGAATAATAAATTCCAAATACTTAAAGCACTAATAGTTACGAGATTTTTGATGAGTTCAAACATGAGATTTTTGTTGGTTTTATTTTAACATAATCTGGAAAAATGTTTTACGCTATTTCTTTATGACTTCTATTCACCATCAGCCTGTATAAATTCACAGTTGGGCATAAGCCTTTCCATAAACACGCTAAAAAAGCAACAAAAGATATACCAATCCCCTTACCTGGTATCCACCACTATGGACAGGGGATTGGTGAACGCAGTGCCAGTACCCTCGTAGGTACTAGAGATTCTGCACTTGTGTGCACAATTACTAGTCTGTGGGACTTGTATTTGGCACATAAACTCCATCAGCCGGTGGACATATTTTCCTCGACAGTGCTTCGTCCGTTAATATATGTACACCGCGTGCAGGTAAAGTTGACAGTTGGAGAAAATTTTAAAGCAAAGCTAATAGTGTATAATTGAATATTTTAGCCAGAACGATTGATTATTTGAAACAAAATTTTGTTATAGGTACCTAGTCATATTATAATAGTGAAGACGAAAACAAATGCAGCATAACACTAAGTACTCTCATTGTTAAAAATAATACTTTTCAAAGATGTGAACTATATTTTTTTCTAAACGGCAATTAACATAATAATTTTTTTTTTAAATAATAATTATTAAAAAATATAGAAAAAATTATTCTTCTTCAATATAATCACGTCCGTGATGAATTCTTTAATGTCGCCACTACAAACCGGTTTTTACCACATATTAATATGCCTTTAGTATGTGTTAAAACCGGGGAATTTATCGATAAGCCCAGCACTAAAACAAATATAGTGCGCCCTGGGGCAGCAAATCCCGCGGACGTCCTATAAATAAATCACTAGTGAAAGAAAGAGAAACTCAGTACCGCACCACCAACGTGTTGAACAGAGACGCCCTAAGAAATCCAATTAAATGCAAGTCAATAAAGAAATACGGGGTTTTCAACTTTATGCCCTTGCAATAAGGATTTAAAATATAATAAATAATTACTTATAATGACACTCATATCATAAATGACAGGGTACATAAAAAGTTGTTTGTTATCCAACTACAGAGTACATGTTTTTATTTACCAATAAAATATGGCATAGTAAATATCAATAACAGTAAAGGTAAACAGTAAACATGTGATTATAATACCAAACTGTACTAAGTTAGCCAAATAATATAATATAAAAAATTTCAAACCAACTCTATCGCCTCTGCACTAAATTTCAAAACAGTGTTACAGACGTGACGTGCAGAGCAATGAAACGTTTAACGGAAATAGTATCTCAAATCAAAAATAGGTACATACCGAAGTAATATTAGAAATCAAATTTAATAAAAACTCTTACCTTTACAAATCTGTTCAAAATGCAGTTCAGTATACACAAAAACTGAGGAGAACGAATTCAGAACGCCATAAATACGGTCACTCCGGACATCTTTCGCGACGAAATGGCTGCACGAATAACGTAAAAGATTCACCCAACAGTGAGTAGCATTAGTACCACGCAACTTCTAGCGATAACGATATTCCGACAGTATCGCTCGCAGTGGCTTCAAAAGCGTAACTTGGTATCGATTATACTGAAACCCGGCATTTTCTGGTACCGGTTAGGCCTAACCAATGATAATACTCGGGATACAAACGCACCGCATTGGACGGAACGTGTTTCGAAATTCAAACACGTGCTGTGACCCCAATATCCTTTTGCTAATTCAATTGTATACGAGACTAATATGTTTATCTCTTTCTTACTTATGTATTTTTTCTGTGTATCAGAGCGAGAGTGGTGATTTTTAAAACTGGAAGCTTGTTATAAAATATCTTTTGTAGTTGTGTTACACAGAATAGTGTCTTTTATAACTGGTACATAAAGATTAAAGTTACATGGATCATAAAAATCGTTACGTAGTGGTGATGTCATGATTGTCGTATGGCTGAATTCTATATATAAATTTGTACGTACATTTAGGCCTAATCTTTCTTTTATTTAAGCTTTTATACATTATTAGGTAATTTGTGCTGTTAATTACATTGATACGTAATAAAATGTATAGAAATCTCTTTAATTGTAGAAATTACCAAACGCTATTAGGTACATTAAGTACCCAGTATTTACACATAGTATTTATTATTTCAACGTAATGATAATTTTCATAATGATTGCAATGTACCTACCTGAATACTTGAATAAATTGTTGACTACTTGAATAGAATTATTAGGATAATTTAGGGACTGGTTTTATACCAGCTGCCGCCCACTTCTTCAAGTGAACAATTTTTCCGCGACTTTCAAGGAGAAAAAAGTAGCATGTCCTTCCCCAGGGTTCAAGGTTCGTCGACAAACAGCGGTTTAACCGTGAAAACTTTACGAAGCCATTTCGGCATTCACAGTTAAAATTGTATTTTACTTGCATCCCAGACAAGCTACTACTAGGATAAAACGAAACATTGGTCGAAGAAACTAATTAACTATTGGATGGGGAAATGCACAAATAAATGACTTAAAAGTCTAATTTTACAACATGGTACGTTGAGTTACCTTTGATTCGAACATCACTGACGTATCCTTATCCTTACCAGGTTGTAGACAGTCTGTCTGATTAATAATGGTTTAAGATAATCGCCATGCAGTACCAGACACCTCGCGGCTCAGACGCTGCTGGTGGTCCTCGTTCTGCATAATATTTCGTCTGTGATGGTTATCCCGCCATTTGTCTGTAGTCATTGCGATTTTTAATACTTTTCCCTTTAGTCGCCTCTTACTACAGAAGAAGGTTAACTTAACCTATATAAATAACTAAATAAAAATAAACATTTCATCATGTGTTTATCGATTTTCATAACTATTATGATGTCTTGTAAAGATTCATATCGTGAAAACCAGTGAACGTAGTTAGGACACATAGTTAAGTTGTTATTTTTTTTTTTTGGAAAAGGCGGCAAACGAGCAAGCGGTTCACCTGATGGTAAGTGATTACCGTCGCCCACGTACATCCGTAACACCAGAGGTGCTTCAGGTGCGTTGCCCTAATCTTTAAGGGTATTAGGGAGATGGGAGGGAGGAAGAGGTGGAGGATGGGAAGGGGATCTGGGCCTCCGGTTCGGTGAGTGAGGTCACTCACCGAACGAAACGCAGAAGCACAATATGCCTCTACTTCACGCCGGTATTCTGCGAGGCCGTGGTACCAATCCGGTCGAGCCGGCTTAATGGCTTGTCTCCTACAGTCAATAGCGTGATAATTTACTACCTATATAAAGACCCGCCCTTTTACGCATATAATTGTACAATTTCAACTTGATCGTTGTCATACTATTGGCATGAAATTCGAGTGTGTACAGAAGTAAAGACAGACTAAGAGATCAGACAATGGCGGATACAGCTTCGTTTTTTTTAATCTTTATTTAATGGAGGGTGTATTCGTATAAAAAAATATTGAACATAATTAAATTAACTTAACCTACCGATCATTTAACCCCAATTTAACAATTTGAAACAGTATTCTAGCATTCTCGAATTCAATAGATGCCAGAATTCTGTTACAATTACCGACATTATAATCCCGTAATAAGGCAGTACATTCCGTATCTACTCCATGTTAATGTGAAGTACGCCATCTATAATATTACACTGACTGCAATTACAAGTTTTACCCATCATGTGAACAGTTTCTTGAAATCATATAGAACAGAGATGAGAGAATCTTTCCATTTGTTTATGTGAACAATGTCCGACGCAAGCTACGAGCGTCCTTTCAGTACCTCACCTTACCTTACCATCCTGTATATACTGCAGGACATGGCCATCTCCCATAACGAGGATTTGTCATGATCACTACGCTCGGCACGTGACACCTCGAAACTTAAGACGCTGCTGCACGTCATCGGTCTGGTGTTTTTCACAGGTGAACGCGGGAGGAATGGGAGCGGTAGATTCTTACGCCGATATCACACATTTGTATGATGAATATAAATGTTTGTAACAGATTCATGGGTATTTGATTATCAATCTATGTTGGTGTAATATGTTTTTATATATATGTTATAACCCTCCTGTTACCAAGAGACAGGTGATCCTAGACTGTAGCTGGATGACGTATATGTGTGTGTGTGTTAAAAAATACGAATTCTTAAGAAAAAACATTAAAGCTTCGACGGAAGAGACTCGCGAGCAGAAAGCCCGCAAGATGATTGTATTATTTTTTTTAGTTTTACTCGGGGAAAAGTTGCTAACACCTTACAATCTCCGAAGGCGGTGACTGTTTATGACGAGATCAAGATTTAAGATGTTGCACCGACTTAAACCCCCACGGTGGACACGCTGTTGGGCCGGTGGTCTTGACAGCTTCGACGCTGACACCGATTTCCAGGAATCTTAGCTAATATGATTTTTTTAACGTTTATTCTAGTGAGAGTATAATAAAGCACTGTTAAATATTTTTTTTTTTGTATTTTTATCTATTATAAATATCCAATAATCATTACTTTTGTATCAACTCTAGTATTTTCCACTTTTAGAACAAAACCTTTTTGAACTACCAGCGCTTGGATGGGAACCTTTTCATACAGGTACACGAAGGTACCTATTTATTAAATATTACACAAAATGTCCGTTATATTATAATTGTACAGACCATTGTCATTGTAAGCGCCAATAGCCAAATGGGTTAGGGTGCGGACTACGAAACATGACGTCGTAAGTTCGAGCCCGCCATTCGACTATTGTCGTGAACCACTCCAGGTACAAGCTGTTATGCTAAGTTGGAGGGTTAACAGGACTATTAGTAATGTTACTTGATTAATAGTATTGCTAGTATTCTTCAAAAAACAAACAGATTTTATAGCAGTCTTGTTAGACATAGACCTGTGTTGTAGTGTAGCCCGAAAGTTTAGCTGCGCATTGCGGGTTCTAATTTCATGATAATTTTCACGATGAGTGTTACTTGTATGGTCTTAAGTTCTGTGGCATATTAAAATGCATATTTTTATTAAAGATACATTGCAATGATAATCAAAGCCAATTCTAACCCAATGCTAGCTCAAAACATTTCTTGAGGGACTTAGGGTCGGAGTAAAGGTCTGTGCAGCCATGCAGCATGTTCTAGTACTGACCACAGTTTGTAGTGCAACGGGTAGACTGATATTACTCAGCTCTTATGAATTCCGGAGCATTGTTCTCGAGTCAGGTTTGAGTTGTTAATGCCTTGTCGCCAGGAGTAGAGTTTGCAAAGATAAATGTGTGAGAGGCTTCTATGCGATCCGAGACTGTCTCTTTGGCCGAATTCTTTGCCTACAAATTTTTCGCAAAAATTAAACTTCGTAACTCCTTGGTAGGACACATCCCATTAAACTGTGATTGATTTTTCAACTCGTGGAACTTTTCCAATGAGTTACAAGGCTCCCTTAGAGCTGTCAGCATCCACTTTGTCATTTTGTTTGTTGTAGTGCTCTTTAATCGTATTTTTTTTTGTCATCTATAAAGAGGACATTTCTGTGTCTTCTTTCAGCGTATCTACGGCAAGCGTTTGGAACGATGGACTCTATTAAGTTGCAGGAACTGATTTAGGACATTTCCTGTGTATCGGGTCTGTTGTTTATATCTGTTGTATATAGCTTCAGGTCCTGTTTAATATTTCGCATCGGGGTTATAGTGGTAATCTTCACTTCACGCGATAACGAGAATTGCAGCGTTTACCGTCCGATCTTATATAGTCTTCGAAGGAGGAATTACATACAACTGATGCCTAGTTATAATCAATTTAGACATTTCCTAAATATATTTCTAAATCATCATCCAGTGAAGTCTATGTTTAAATTATTGGTTTTTGCGTCTGGTTGTATTGTGTTACGTCACAATCGCAAAGCGTTACTTCGGATACGGAAAAGTAATGCTTGTCCTTGCCCTCCACAGCCGGGTGAAGGGCAACTCCACAGAGTTGGAGTCGCGTGGGCAAAAGGAGTTTTGTGATACGCTATTCTCCCTACCTTTAGAAGGGGGGTACGATTACGACTAGCCGTTCTCCGTTCCCTTCGCGGCCGAAATGTGGTAGGCAGCGGAGTCGTGGACACCGTGGGGTGCCAGGAAGGCTGTTGCTTAAGAGCGCCAGCCTTCCTGATACCCGTGACCTCCGGGTGGAGGACTGGGGAGGTTGGGGAGAGGGTGGTATGTTTGGAGTTTGGAGGCCGATTAGCCTCGCCTGTGTTCCGGCGCGTCTAGCCAGGACTGAGTGAGAGAGAGAAGGGGGGGCTAGGTGTTCGTCTGGGTAGGTAACCCTCTTACCTATTCTTTCTGTTTCTAATTATCATTGCAACCACAGTTGTGTTCCGCTTTGAAACTGTGTACTAAGCCAGCATAATCACAGGCATTCCATCTAAGCACTGAGAGCTGACTTACTTATCTGTTATCTCTTTCCATTGAACTTACCACCAGGCGGACTGGCGGACAGCCAGCTTGTCCAATCGATTGGAAATAGGTGCTTAGCATCTGGCGCTGCCCTCGTCAATCCGCTCGCCAAGCGCGGCGGCTCTTGGTGAATCAGCGGATAATCAACAGGTAGATGATGAACTGAAGAAGACGCGAAGCTCTTATAACTTAACGCTGCTGGTTATAGAAAATATTTGGCACAGAGAAAGCATAGGGGACATTTCTAATGTTCCGGTTCAGTAATGTAGCAGTCTGTGATATCCACAACTGGGCAAAGACAAATATTTGAAAGGAGTCTATTATTTGAGAGTTTTGGACCCGGGAAGAGTTCGGCACGCTGCTCCAGTCTCCATTGGCGGATATTACACGTCCTCGAAATATTTTCTCCTGGATGCAGATTTCCTCGCGATGTGTTCTTTCATCGTCGAGCACGTGGTAAATTCTGCATTCAAAATTGCTATTGACAATTTCAGCAGTTCACTAGCATACTATGAAATTAAAGCGAGCGCCGCGACCACTGAGCTTGTAATAGTTAAATTAACTACATGAGGGTAGTAGTTTCGTTGGTAGAGAGGAGAAAGATAAGGAAGATATCTCGTCCGTGCAACATAAAACAGGCGCATGGCGGGTCATTCACCATTCTGTCCGTGGTGTACTCATGTTACCATACTCTGTTACACCTAGGTCACGCAGTCGGTCGGTTTGTCGGTTTTCATAACCTATTTCTTGGTGTCCGTATCTTCTGTACCCATATTATAGTGTGTTACTAAAATTTAAAAACTTTGTGCAAATTGAGTTTAAATTCTGACGTCATTTCCTATTTTGCGAAAGCTCGTTTATCTCGCCCCCTTTAAGAGTAGATTATCAACACTAACGTGCATATGATATTTACGAATCTAAAAAAGCCACACAATAATCTTTGTAGCTTCAGGGTCAAGTCAGGTTTGTTTTCCGATGCCATGGCAATCTTGGAAAATCCCTAAAGTGGCACACCTCAAACGCACATTTTAAATATAAATTTTGAAAAAGTATTATAAACAAACTAGAAGCATTAGAGAATCCAAGATGAATCTGGTAATAAGCGTGACATATATAAACTTTAATTTTTATTCATATTATTCTAAATTAAATATTTTGATAGACAGATGAAAAATATCAGTAATTGTGTTAATTATACCTCCTTGATATATAAAAGATACATAATTACACTAAAAAATTCGAAGAATAGATTTAAGTTGTGTAAATCTCGTAGATTGGGAAGTCAATAATAATGCACTCCCTCGTCCCGAATTTATCCCGTGCCAGCGGGCAAAGTGAGGAATCCTGCATGTCAGAGAAATAATATAGATATAAGAGACTGGCGGACCCTTCCAGACTCCTATCCCTCCCATATATTGTGCTTTGCTCAGCAGTGGGACATTGACAGGCTGCTAGTTTACTTTACTAAAAGGCAAACGCCAGACTCATTGATCACTGTACCTAAACAACAAGATCTAGAAAGTTGAATTTGTATATAGCTTCGTCATGTGAACTACATGCACACAAAGCCTTAATAAATGCAGCTTTTAAAGTGTCTTAAGACCTACGTTAGGCCATATAGAATGCGGAATTCAGTACAGAAATGCTAGTACCTACATCTGTTAGTCACCATAAAAACGAAGCGTTCAAATTTTCCTTTTTTCGCGTAGTTAACTCGTGCTGTCGGTGAGTGCTGGGCATCTTATGTAGATTGTTTAGTTTTAGGCGGGGGAAATGTGGAGAACCTAGTGGTTATGTCGGGATCAGCATTGAAGATGGATTGACTAAAACTCCCACGGCAGATACGCTGAGGGCCTGCTCGCCTTCACAGCTTCAGCGGTAGAGACTCGCGAGCATAAGACCCGCAAGTTACTGTAGAAAACTAGCATATCAGTCCTTTTATATTGCTTTAGCGATACACAATTAAAATATAAGTTTACCCCCTTTCGCAACTCTTAACGTTGGTATGTGATTTTTATTTCGGCAAAGTAGGTAGTAGTAAGCAATACAATCAAATTGCCCACAATTTTACAATAATAATTTACAAAATACAGAGAACAATTGTATATTATATTATATAAACTCTGCGTCAAAAAAATCGCACCTTTTGGTATTTTGACTTCAAGCAACTATAAACCCTATTTCATCTATGGTAAGGTATAAGTGTGGGGCCTCATTTTAAAGGTTATTGAATCCTTTAAATAATAAAACTGTGATAGTGAATACTAAGCATATAAAAAAAATTTATCAAGAAAAAAGGAAAAACATTTATTCATGCCAAAATTACTTAATTTAATTAATCTAAAAACATAAAATTAAAAAATACAGTAAAACAAATTCTTAAAACTAAACTTAGAACCTAGTGTTACCTCCCTTAGCCCTAATAACAGCCTCCATGCGATCCCCTGTAGCTGACGGTTTCTTCAAAGCAGGCATGTGAGTACCGTTCCCCCTGCCTCCTGTACACTCTTCTACGCCTATCATTGCAGAAAAGGCATACCCTAGTCTCGTCGGAGAAGAGTACAGACTTCCATTGGTCGAACGTCCAATTCACGTGGTCTCGGGCAAACTGAAGTCTGACTCGCCTATGCTCTGCTGTCAATTTGGGGCCAGTAGCAGCCCTACGGGCCTGGATTTTCTTCTCTCGCAGCCTTCTTTTTATTGTGGAGACGCTCACCGACGTCCTCCGAGCTGTTCGGAGATGCTGTTGCAGCTCAACAGCGTTGGAGAATCGGGTACGCAAAGACGTCGACACAACATAGCTGTCGTCTCTGTCGGAAGTGCAACGTCGTTTTCCAGATTCATGCTTCCTGATGTAGCCTCCGGTCTCCTGGAACCGCTGGGATACTCGTTTCACCCGGAAACGGCTTATGTTGAGTTGTTGAGCAATATCAACTTGACGTAGTCCTGATTGCAGTAGTGCTACCACTTGAGCTGCTTCTTCTGCCGTGATATCCATTTTCAGGGTTTTTTCTTACTGGAGCTGTACAGGTGTGACTTCTGTGATGTCTGGATACCTAATGACCCATAATTAATTTTACCCCTTTATTCGTGTCCACGGTGGCACAAGTAGTGAGTCCTCTGATGAGCTTTTCAGCACTTTTTTTTTAAAGACCCTAACGTTTCGTGATTATTGTTTTTACAGAAAAGAACGATACGCGTTTTTAACGTGTATTAATTGTGCTTTCAAATGATATTAATTCTGGTAGGGTACAATAAATAAGTTAAGAGTATTATTAGCTTGAAGTCAAAATTTCAAAAGGTGCGATTTTTTTGACGCCGAGTGTATATTATTTATAAATTGTCAATTCGCAACGGTACTCCAACAGAGTACTATATTCTCTATTTGGCCAGCAGTGAGACGTATCGGAACTGATATTTTAACTCAGTGGGTATTAATACACATTAAAAAAAATATCCACCAAGGAATAAATTATAAGTTTTAAAATACCTAGTGTTTTATACATTAATATATTATCTGATTACACTACAAATAGAATACCGATATTCAAGCTTCTATAAATAAAACATCGACTACTGGTGAAGAACATGTCCATGGAATAAGGATTTAGTTTATCATTTAAAAAATAATTCAAATAATAAATTCAAATAAAATAACTGGAATACTAAAATCTATGCAAACAGATCGAAACGAAAAGTGTCTTTTCTTGTTCTATATTTGACGAATAGGTTACAGAACCGAATGCAAGGTGTTTTAAAACTACTACCTTAAAAGTGTTTTTAAAAATTATGTAATAATTAAATTTGACAAAAATTTAATTATTATATAATTTTTATTCACTTTTAAATGAAATTTAAATCGGTACATAAACATTAACAATTTTATTTATAACATTACCAATTTTATTTTGTGATATTCTTCATAAGGTTTTTTTACTTATTTTAAGTAATGCACCGTAAATATTATGGTCTAATATGTTCCTTAAAACCATATGACACTCTTATAATAAAAGATTCTTCGAGTTTTAAGTAAATTATATTCATAGTAATTATAAATACAGTTTACGAAACCAAACAAAAAAATACCCTCCAATCTATAAGTTGTTCAAAATGGCGGATTAACAAGGTCTCCTTAAGGTAACGCTCGGCACTTCCTAAAGTCCGAGTAAAAATGTTGCTATTTCATACGCAGGCAAAATGTCGGACGATTCCGATATCGAGATACAGTCAACGCTGCCAAAGAAGCTCACAAAAAAAATGCCCAAAAGTCCTTCTGAAGACGTGCTGAAAGGAAACGAAGAGCCAAAGAAGTTAACCACAAAGCTAATGGTGCATCAAGCATTAACTGATTTGAAAAGCAGGAAGGGTACTTCTCTTTACGCTATCAAGAAATATATACAAGAGAAATTCAATGTCGACGTGGAAAAAATAAACTATATTATCAAAAAACTAATCAGAACAGGAGTTGAAGAGGGGACCATCGTGCAAACAAAAGGTATCGGAGCCTCCGGATCCTTTAAGTTGGTTGTAGGGAAAGATAAGGTCGAGAAAAAGAAGGAAAATACTAAAAAACTTTCAGAGATGGCCAAACAACAGCCTGAAGATAAGCCTAAAAAGTCAATCAAAACAAAAGCCGAAGCGAAAACAAAGAAAAATGTCGAGAAGGAAGTAAAAAAGAAAGAAAACGAAGAAAGAAAAGAAGATAAAAAAACGAAATTGAAAACAAATGAAAATAAAGAAGAAAAAAAGAAAAGATCTAAGACTAAGAAGCTGGCAAAAGGAATGCAAACGCCTGCCAAAAAAAGAGCTGCTATGATGAAAAGAAAAAGTATAGGTTCGATTATAAAACCGCCAAAAATGCGGCCCATGGCAAAGGGCTGAACTGCTGATTGAAATTTATTATGGAATATGGATAATTATTATGGATGATTATTGGTTACTTAATTATAATACCATTTATTTCATTTTTATATAATCTAGGTAAATATATACAGTTTATGTATATCTGTGAAATAGAAAGTATAAAAGAATCAAAAATTATATAAAAATAATAACATTAAGCAGAAAAATAAAAACTATACTCTCCTTACATCATTATATACATACAAAGACTGCCTGACAGCCTAGTCAGCGGTAACCCTGCCTTCGATATAGATACGTACGATTATTTCCTTTCATGTATATCTTATCTCCATATTTGGGTCCATCCACGTTTGGGACTGTTTCACGTGACCTTACGATATATGATTTGATTTAACATCATTATATTATTATTAAACAGCACATAAATAATACAAACAAGAATAAAAATAGATGGTACTTGCAGGTATCGCTAATTGAAACACTTTACAGCCATGAAGAGAGGCGGCACGCCTTAAGAAATAATTAATAATCTGCCATAATAAAAAAACTTTTACTAACCAAAATAGATTTTTGCCTGATTGACATGGGACCTGACTGCAAGGTATATCCAATCACCCATATCGATTAGAAATGCGCGAGTAATCGGAGAACAGATATACAAATTTAAGAAAGAATTAACAGCAGCCATATTGAGAACCTACTCTGTTTTTGAAGTTGTTAAAAGTGAGAAAGTCAAGCTTGCGGGTCACTCATTGAGAGGGTTCCGTACCCCTCAATATCATTAAACTGTCTTTTCTGATTTTTAATAACCTATGTTTTGAGACTACAGCATACTCGTATCGATCGTACTTCATGATTTATGTATGAAAGGGGTCTAGCATGTAGGTTTAAAATGAATGAGTCAGTGAATATATAACGCATTTAAAAGACTACAATATATTTTTAATTGCATTGAATAAGTCAGTGTGCATATGAAAATATATATTTGAAAAACCGTATCTTTCCAGGAATATGTAAAATTAGAAGCTTCTAAATATCCTACTGCTGGGTGCCGGCCATGTTCCTTCAACTGTAAGTTGACCGACTTCATGTGTCCTCAAAATACTTATCAATGCATTTTTTTTCGTAGTGTAGCAGTGTGTATTATAATACTGCTGAGCAATGACTTCGTATAGCCGTTTTTGGTACCAGGAATAGTTTACCACGTTGTTTCAATACGTGTTAGGATGCAGATTATGTGATTTTTATTTTTGGCTCTAAAACCAACATTAAACGTGAGTCATTTTGGTTCATAAACGTATGTATAATTTGTTAGTAACTTGACTACAGCGCCATCTATTAGTTAGACAATCATTAAAAAACGCACCAACGATTATAGAGATGTAAGGGGAAATAATTGTATAATCACTTTTTCTCCAAAATGTCACCGTCCCTTGTATTTCCACCTAGCGAGACCCTGGCTTCAGGATCATGTAAAATCCATCCGAATTTTCCATACACAAATCCCACAGACTAGTAACGGCGAGCGTCGTCTCCAAGAGTGCAAGAGTACCAGCACTGCGCTCACCCACCCGTCGCCGGTCTGGTGAGCACGGGCGATGTGAATTAATGAATTTCGGGAATATTAGTCGGTTTTCAATGTCTTTTCTTTCTTTCATATCAGCACGTAAGCAATCCTGAAAGCCGACGGACGAGTGCGTCTAAGTGTTTGAGTTTTAAATAAAAAATATTATTCATCCAGAAGAGTGATTGGTAACTTAGAATTAGAGATTATAAATAAAACACTAAATAATCTTCATACAAATTCGGCATTTATTCACTTAAATAGTATTTACAGCGAAAATGTATTTTTTTTCTATACAAAAATAACACATACTGTACTTACAATAGTCCCTTTACAACTATGCTTATAGCTACTATTAACTTAGTTTTATTTGTAGTCTATTAATAAAAATGCATGCAAAAAAAAAAAAAAAAAAAAAAAAAAAAAAAAAAAAAAAAAAAAAAAAAAAAAAAAAAAAAAAAAAAAAAAAAAAAAAAAAAAAAAAAAAAAAAAAAAAAAAAAAAAAAAAAAAAAAAAAAAAAAAAAAAAAAAAAAAAAAAAAAAAAAAAAAAAAAAAAAAAAAAAAAAAAAAAAAAAAAAAAAAAAAAAAAAAAAAAAAAAAAAAAAAAAAAAAAAAAAAAAAAAAAAAAAAAAAAAAAAAAAAAAAAAAAAAAAAAAAAAAAAAAAAAAAAAAAAAAAAAAAAAAAAAAAAAAAAAAAAACAGTAACAATTTTAAATAATTCTTAAAATATTTATATTGGGTTGGTAGTTGTCTTAGAAATTATTGAAATTAAAAATTATGCAAAGGCGTTGAATATTTATGTCATAGTTATAGATGAGACACTTTAATATAATCACAGAGTTATCACAAATTAATATAAATAACTTAGTATTTGCTTAACAGTTTGAGTTACCATAAAGTTATTGAATACACTCTATAGCCAATCCACAGAGGACATTACTTTTTCGATAAATTCATAAAACAAAATCTAAGTGATACTTTACTGTTGATTTTGATAGCAAATTTACAAACATAAATGATGAAATATATTTTTGAATCATTCTCTGACATTCAGGTTTACTCGCGATGTTTTCCTTCACCGCTTTATACAATGCAGATGTATCACGTGGAATGACTTAGTTTTTTTTTTTAATATACGTAACGCAAACGAATAAAATATGTATGTACGTACAAATCTACAATGAATCTAAATCACCATAAACACAAATATAATATTTATTTACACTGAATATGAAATGTGTAAATCTACCGCCATTACTAATACAGTTTCCTCGCGCTTTTAACCGATGAGCGGTAAAAGTTCTTAAATTAAATAAACCCGATTATTATTCAAATATTTTAGTTTACTCAAATGATAATAAATTTAATGACATTTTTTAAAAAACGTGATGACGACATAAAGAGCTAAAAATAAATTTATACAATTAATGATTCTTTAACGGAGGCTTTTAGACTAAAATTAATTAACACAGCTGGCAACGCTAATAACTTTTTATGTCAATAACATTTTATTTTTCCTTTAATATCTTTCAAGCCCGTCAGTTGTACTGTTTACTATTGTATACAATTTATTGCATAAAAAATTACTTAAGAAGTCATTATAAACAGCGGACGTCTGCGGATTCTTGATGTAATTTTTTTTACATTAAATTAAGTGTTCCCTTTAATCTTACTCGTTATACTTTGTAGAGAGAAATATTTGCGTAATCTGCAGTTGAGTTTTGTAAGGTGTTTAAAACTAATTCAACTAGAAAGCTCTAAACTATGTCTGCTACTGCATCTAAAGTCTTTAAGAATTATGTCATGGAATTGTTAGCTCTGTACTGTCGTTGATATCGGATTCCCAGTTGCTTACTTTCACGTGTCCATAGCTTTATAACAATGGAAATTGTATTGTTACGAGACATTAGAAGGGTTGGATGTTTCTTATTTGTAATGAAATAGTTTACTTTTACAGTCCGTTTTGTTATATATAGTTTTCTATTTTTGTATTCGTAGAATAGTTATTTGCTTAGTTGAGAAGTTTTAGCGCAACTATTCATCCATTTATAATCATACATACATTACACGTGTTCCAGTAAGTGTTATATGAAGGGGTGAAGGTAGTTTTTCTTTATGTGTTATATGCAAATGTTAAACTAACCTTTGCGAGTAAAACAGAAAAGTATTTAATTTTAATAATTGCAAAGAGTCGAAGAATCAATTGTTACAAAAATCATTTAATTTTATCTTATTGTACTTTTGTTAATGGGGTCATTACACGTGTTATAACAATACCATTTATAATACTACAACACGTTTCAAATAAAGTTGTATAAACAGAAAAAGAATAATGATTCACTCTTGGACTCTCAGACTATGAAACCAGGAGAGGGTCAGAGCTATACGTAGATATACGACGTCCTGCTCTGTGCGGGCCAACGCTCGGGACGTCCCGACGGACGACGTATTTGTAAACCCCATTCTTTACCAAAGTATATTAAGGCCACGATTTTAAATAATATTTAATCCAATGTTTCTTCATATAATGTTTTGTGCGTCGTGGTGTTTCTCACAGATGCGTTATAAAATTATATAATCTCAATATGGGTAAAGGTGTGTTCATATTTTCACACCAAAGGGTGAGGTATTTTTTTTGTAAATGACTAATTTTTCTCAATCACTGATACTGTTAGACTTAACGTCTACTCTTTCTCCCATAAAGTTGCCATTTACGCTGTAAATTAGCACCAATTTTTGAATGAATCACATATCATTTATATATGAGTTAACCGTGCCACATCTTCAAACCTAATCCAAGATATATTAACTAAAAGAGTCCCTTCGCCTTACATTCGGCAGTGAACTTCCTGACGTGGACGATGTAGTCCAACATGACCGTGGCGAAGGCTGCATCGAGGACAAACTGTGGTATTTTACCTGAAATTAAAAAGTTAGCTGTTAGGATCTCATCCGCTCGGGAATTGTTTTTTATAATAATAAAAAAAAAAAAAAAAAAAAAAAAAAAAAAAAAAAAAAAAAAAAAAAAAAAAAAAAAAAAAAAAAAAAAAAAAAAAAAAAAAAAAAAAAAAAAAAAAAAAAAAAAAAAAAAAAAAAAAAAAAAAAAAAAAAAAAAAAAAAAAAAAAAAAAAAAAAAAAAAAAAAAAAAAAAAAAAAAAAAAAAAAAAAAAAAAAAAAAAAAAAAAAAAAAAAAAAAAAAAAAAAAAAAAAAAAAAAAAAAAAAAAAAAAAAAAAAAAAAAAAAAAAAAAAAAAAAAAAAAAAAAAAAAAAAAAAAAAAAAAAAAAAAAAAAAAAAAAAAAAAAAAAAAAAAAAAAAAAAAAAAAAAAAAAAAAAAAAAAAAAAAAAAAAAAAAAAAAAAAAAAAAAAAAAAAAAAAAAAAAAAAAAAAAAAAAAAAAAAAAAAAAAAAAAAAAAAAAAAAAAAAAAAAAAAAAAAAAAAAAAAAAAAAAAAAAAAAAAAAAAAAAAAAAAAAAAAAAAAAAAAAAAAAAAAAAAAAAAAAAAAAAAAAAAAAAAAAAAAAAAAAAAAAAAAAAAAAAAAAAAAAAAAAAAAAAAAAAAAAAAAAAAAAAAAAAAAAAAAAAAAAAAAAAAAAAAAAAAAAAAAAAAAAAAAAAAAAAAAAAAAAAAAAAAAAAAAAAAAAAAAAAAAAAAAAAAAAAAAAAAAAAAAAAAAAAAAAAAAAAAAAAAAAAAAAAAAAAAAAAAAAAAAAAAAAAAAAAAAAAAAAAAAAAAAAAAAAAAAAAAAAAAAAAAAAAAAAAAAAAAAAAAAAAAAAAAAAAAAAAAAAAAAAAAAAAAAAAAAAAAAAAAAAAAAAAAAAAAAAAAAAAAAAAAAAAAAAAAAAAAAAAAAAAAAAAAAAAAAAAAAAAAAAAAAAAAAAAAAAAAAAAAAAAAAAAAAAAAAAAAAAAAAAAAAAAAAAAAAAAAAAAAAAAAAAAAAAAAAAAAAAAAAAAAAAAAAAAAAAAAAAAAAAAAAAAAAAAAAAAAAAAAAAAAAAAAAAAAAAAAAAAAAAAAAAAAAAAAAAAAAAAAAAAAAAAAAAAAAAAAAAAAAAAAAAAAAAAAAAAAAAAAAAAAAAAAAAAAAAAAAAAAAAAAAAAAAAAAAAAAAAAAAAAAAAAAAAAAAAAAAAAAAAAAAAAAAAAAAAAAAAAAAAAAAAAAAAAAAAAAAAAAAAAAAAAAAAAAAAAAAAAAAAAAAAAAAAAAAAAAAAAAAAAAAAAAAAAAAAAAAAAAAAAAAAAAAAAAAAAAAAAAAAAAAAAAAAAAAAAAAAAAAAAAAAAAAAAAAAAAAAAAAAAAAAAAAAAAAAAAAAAAAAAAAAAAAAAAAAAAAAAAAAAAAAAAAATACAATAGGCAGCCTTATCGCTAAGAAGCGATTTCTTCCAGGCCACAGAAAGAAAAGGAATATGAACATACGTATCGGGTTCGGGTGCACACTAAAGTGAACATATAATACATATACATAATATGCATATACAATAAATACGCTCATGCACACAGTGCTGGGCAAGCGGGTTAGTGAGTGCAGTACCGGATACACTCGCCCTAGTGATGCTGCTCCTCCCCATCTCTTAGTCTGTGGGATTTGGGTTCGGCAAACACCACCGGAGTCTCGTTCCACAGCTGGCAGGGTGCATCGCGTGCGGGGAACGTTGGCATTTGGAGAAAGAAATGTTTTTTTTTTATGGGAAAGACGGCAAACGAGCGAGCGGTTCACCTGATGGTAAGTGATTACCGTCGCCCACGGACATCTGCTAACACCGGAGGTGCTGCAGTATATATATGCACTGTCACGTATATATCCAAATAAGATCTGATTAAAAGTGTAGTGAAACAACTAAAAGAAATGACAGAGCCCCTGGTCGTGAAACCATTTTTTTTCTTTCAAATCGGTATAAAAAGTATGGTAGGCCCAGGCGGTTATAAAGCTCACCTTTCAAGTCGCAGCACATGAGCCACTGGAAGACCGTGCACTCCTCGATCTTGCCGCCCGCCGTTTGTGTCGTTTTCGGCTTCATCACCCAGCAGCCCACTTTGTTGTGACCCCTGAGGAGGAACAAGATTAGTATTAAACTCAGAGTGTAAAAATATACCATTTGTTTCTAATCTAAGCGTGGTAGAGCCAAGCGGCGGCTATAGCTGCTGCTCGAATGGGCCGACTCGACCGGATTGATACCACGGCCTCGCAGAATACCGGCGTGAAGTAGAGGCATCTTGTGCTTCTGCGTTTCGTTCGGTGAGTGAGATAACCGGAGGCCCACATCCCCTCCCTATTCCCCTCCTCTTCCCTCCCATCTCCCAAATATCCTTAAAGACCGGTAACGCACCTGCAGCATCTATGGTGTTGCAGATGTATGTGGGCAACGATAATCACTTACCATCAGGTGGAACCGCTTGCTCGTTTGCCGTCTTTTCCATAAAAGAAAAAAGCTAACCGAACGAGGCGCAGGCGACAGACAGATGGCGGAAAATCCATCCATACTTAGTGCCGTGGTAGTCTAGTGGTCAGGGCGCTCACTTTAGTTTCATAGAGCGCGTGTGCCCTGGGCTCGATTCCCGGTGCCGGCACCACAAAAACTTTTAATAGCAATTTTAAGTTCTGTGTTTACCACATGCTCAGCGGTGAAGGAGAACATCGCGAGGAAACCTGCATATCCTCCATATTATTTCGAGGATATGTGAAGCCCGCCAACCCGCACTGGAGCAGCGTGACGGGCCCTTCCCGGCTCCTAAACCCTCTCTGATACTCGTATTTGAGAAGGAGGCCTTTTTTGTCCAACAATGGGCACTTACAGGCCGCTACTTTACTATTATTTTTAGTGAAGGGGAGCAGCATCTCCCACTCAACGTGGTGAGTATGGCATATCTTCACTGGTCTTATGCGCGCCGATAAAGAAAAGAACAAAGAAATAATTTGTTTGTCGGATTTTGATAATGGCACCGACAGGACAACCGTGGTCCTGCCCCGTTCTGTTTAATTTCCTACGTTTTCTATCGGACGTAACGATCACAATACAAATAGCGGCTGACAACCACAAACAGAAACATTACATGTCATAAATATATAAATGACGAGAATTGTACAGACGTTCGATTTACTATCTCTATATTTTTATTTAACGCAATACTTGTATATACTTATCCAAACTCATTAATCTCTAAAAAGTTTTTAAAGAAGTGCAACAATAAAAAACAGGAAAAGATAAAGAAATAGCACCGATTTGCAAATCCGACTCGTTACAACTTGTTAGCATAACGACAGGGAAATAGTTAACAAGGCGAAAATCAAGATTTTCGGTTATAATAAAAATCTTCCAATCACTGTACGCGTTTGCAATCAATGGCGGCTTAATTCACTATCGTATTATTGTCGAGGTTGTGTAACGATAACGGATAAATTAATTTATATATCAATGTATGTATGTATATATTCACACCTTGTTCCCAACAGGGTAGGCAGAGACAATCTTCTTCCACTTGTTACGGTCCTGACATACGTCTTTCGCTTCTTCCACTTTTATCAATCTTCGCATGCATGCTCGTTGGTTTATAGTACTCTTGACCTGTCCTTTTTCCAGAACGTCCCCGATTTGATCGTCTTGAAATGTTCGCCTAGGTCTTCCCCTCCCAACTCTACCATTTACACTCGCCTCATATATTTGTTTCGTCAACCTACTCAATTCGTGTCACTACATCGTCTTTCACGCCACATCGCTCTTTGATCACATTATTTGCAACCCTGTCAGTTATATATCAATCTATATTCAATATAATCACATAAACATTTATATAAATTAATTCAATACAAATTAGAATAATATGATTTACGATAATTTTGCGCAAATCCATAATTGCAATGAATTGTAAAGTAGCAGCCTTTAAATGTCCACAACTGGGCAAAGGCCTCCTTCTCAAATAGCTGATAGGGTTTTGAAACCTGGAGCACCCGCTTTGGAGCAGCGTGGGGTCAGCCTACACATGCCTTCAACATAATGTATTTTTTATTATTTCTCTGACATGCAGGTTTCCTCACGATGTTTTCCTTCACCGCCGAGCACGTGGTTAATTCAACAATTTTAGGGATACCGGCACCGGGGATCGAACCCAAGTCACTTGCGTATTAAAGCGAGTGTCCAGACCTCTGAGCTACCACGTAGGGTATTTCAAACATACTTTATTTTAACCCAACTGCCCCAGAAAGAGGGTAATGTTTTTGGGGAGTAATATATATTTGTATATTGATGTGGATTTCTATATGATGTGTTGTTAAATTCGACATCATTATGATAGTGATATGGGGTATAATATTTAAATATAGCGTCGGCGAATCTAAAAAGAGAGGGAAATAAAAAAAATACGCAGTATTTGTTTTTTTTTGAATTTTAGAATTGCTAATTGATTTACAATAATTTTAAACACACTTACTTTGATGAATTCAGTCTTCAATATGGTAGGATTCCATTCAGGTAACTTCGTGATGTTGTTTTTAAACTCCTCGTAAAGGAACTTGGCAGGACATTCCACTATACCCTGGAAATATTAACAAATAATTATTTCTTGTAGGTAATTACGCAAACTCGTACCAAATTTAATAATAATACGCTGAAGGAAGCCAGAGTTAACTATGACATCAGGACTTCTAGCACCACGGCCCTCCCGTGACCAAGGGTGCTGTAAAGCATTGTAAAGGTCGGTAACACAAAAACTAAAATCCATAAATAATTGTTCCATTTTAAATATTAATAAAATATGACAAGTGACAGAACGAGAGATCCTCGTCTCATTTATGGGTAATAAACGAGACGAGGAGGATCACCAACCGTTTCCACCTTACAGCAGAGACGATAATTGGATTGCGAATATCCTTTTGGCTAGTTCACACGTTTTCAGAAGGTCCTGGGGTGCCCGCGCCGGACCTGTGCGGGTAGGCGGACTTCACACGCCCTTGAAATATATCTTCTCGGCCATGCGGCGTTGGAGGAAACCATAGATAAGGAACCTGTCCTTTATTGATAAGGAAACTGTTCCTAAAAGATAATGAAACTGTTCATTATCTATGTTTGAGCATGTGTTATTTATGAATTCCTTGTATTTATAAATCCAATGTCCCACCTCACGAGTTTTATTAAATAGCAATAAACGTCCGTTAATCCAAAACGTGCAGCGTAAGGGGGGAATATACCATCTACATTCTCCGAACGCCGCCATCACCTGCACCAGGTGTTAACTGCTAGCTAACAAACGACGCTCTGGCTACCGAATGCTAGCGGGAATCCATCCGAATTTCCAGAACACAGATCCTACAGACTATGTACTTGGGCGACGGTAATCACTGACCATCAGGTGAACCGCTTACCTTACTTTGCCTCCTTTTCCAAATAAAAAAAAAAAAAAGGTTGGCTTTAAAAATCAAATCCGCAAACATCTACAAAGATGTTGCAAGTCTGTACGTACTGGTGTTAGTGATGGTCATTCCGTCGTTTTAGTTGTTTATCCTAAAATACATTTTTGTAACGATTTCTTGTATTTACACGAACGCTATACGACGTTTGAAATTAAACTTTTATTTACGGATTAGAAAAAAAAACTATAAATAAAAGCTGGGGGTAGCCCGAGTTAACTACGACTTCTGAACGTCTAACACCTCTTTCCCCCCGAGACCACGGCTGCTGTAAAGCAATCGAAACGTCGGTAATGTAAAAAAATAATTTATTCCAATAAAATCCGTAAATAACTGTTTCATTTCAAATACATTTTTCTTTGTATTTATGAATTAAAATATATGATTTAATGTGCATATTTGTATATATGCATGTATGTATGTATCAACTTATGTATGTATATATTTTGTGGTAGCGTTCAGCTGCGACGACGTGGGTCGCGGGTTCGATTCTCGCACGGTACTGGTATTTGTATGGACTACGAAATAATAGCCTCCGTGAAACTGGAGAAAATCCTACAGTGGAAGGTAAGGTTTATTTAAAAATAAAAACCTAGGATTTATTATTATTATTTAACTTCAGCAGCACCGCTTCTATAATATGTTTATCTCAGGTTAGCTTAATGGTCGACTGGGAGAGAACGCCTTTAGGCGTTAAGTCTGCCTTTGTGCATGAAAGTTTAAATAAATGAAATATGAAAGGATATGCGACTAACTCACAGTAAACCTGTACACCTTGCCGAATTGTTCGGTGCTCCTGGACTCGACGATGTCGCCGCGGTGGTTGCCGCGCTTCTCCAACCGCCAGTTGGGCAGGTTCAGGGTCCGCCAGGCGTTCTGCATGCTCTCCTCCGCTTGCTGCTTGTACTCGTCTATCTGTTGGGGCGAATTCGACCACGGCATTGTTATCAGCTAAGCGGGATATGTTATAGTGCCGTATTTGAACGCGCGCACACTGAGGCACTCGCTCGTCTTTACCTTCCCACACTCGATGTAAAGCTTATGCGATGACATAACATCGGAGATAAACAACACAGTAGTTAGAGAAACGGGACACAAGAAAATACCTTTAGCCGTGTGGTTAGGGGGGGATCTTCCTCCGAATCAGGAGACTCAAATTCGATCTTACCAAAGAGTTTATCGAAACGTAAATAATGTACATAAAGATTTTATTACGATGGCTTGGATATTAATACGGCGACTGGCTCTTCGCCTGTCACGATGTCTCAAATAAGCTCAGGTGAAAAGTGCGTTGAAACGACTAAAAATATCTACCCGTGTGGTATACAGTCGTGATAGCTTATATATATATGAGTGTGTAAAATTCGCTTCGGTTAGGATACGAACCCAGGACCTGAGCACAACAGTCAGGAACGCCTCGCTGTCTAATTGTCTCGCACTGAATTAAAATTCGAAGACTACCCTCGATTAAGATTTTGAAAATATCATCGTTGGAGCCGTGGTAGGCTAGTGGTCAGGGCGCTCACAATAGTTTCATAGACACCACACTTATACCACACTACACCACACATCTAAAATTGTTCATATCAATTTTAAGTGCTATATTTACCACGTGCTCGAGAGCGTAGGAAAAACATCGTAAGGAAACCTGCATGTCTGAGAAATAGTAAAAAAAAGATTATTTCGAGGATATGTGAAGCCCACCAACCCGCATCGTAGCGGCGTGGCGGGCCCTTCCCAGCTCCAATATCACACTCAGACATTTGAGAAGGAGTCCTTTATTCAGCAGTGGGCACTTACAGGCTGCTACTTTTTGGAGGAGCGAATAACAACCGACGTAAGCTTTGTCTCTAAAATCTTTAGCCATAAAATAGATTGCCCCCAGTTATTGTGAAAATATAAAATATCTTCGTGTTCCGATTACGTATCCATCCTCGTGATTAAAGAACTCCTCTTAATCCAGCTCTCCGTTAAACGATATTTGACGTCACACGTCTGTCTGCGCGTGCGTAAGCAAGTGCAGCGATCGTAGCGACGTTAATGCTGACACGCCGAGCAAGCTCTGCAGTATCATGACAAATAGTCGAATGGGCTTAGGCAATAGGCAAGCGCCACTAGCCGAATGGCTTAGGGTCCGGACTACGAAATATGACGTTGTAAGTAAACCACTCCGGATACAAGCTATAATGCTTAGTTAGAGGGTTAACAGGAATATTAGTAAAGTTATTTAATTAATAGTATTGCTAGCAATATTTAAAAAAAAAATTGACATTTCACACAAATTTCGCTACATTCGGCTGCGTTAAACTGACATCTGTCCAAGTAAACGCCATCCTTACGGTGGCCACAATCCTTGGCCTGAGGGCTCTTGCCTTTGCGATACGGTCCTCAATCCTTCGTCTCCATGCTGGGATGGCGCTACTTCGGTTAGTAGCGCCTCCAGCAGTGGCAGACTGCCAATGCAGCGCCAAAAAGGATAGAATCCGTATCGCAAAGATCCCCGCTGGTTATTACTATTAAAACTCCTGGACTGATGCAAATAAGTTAGGAGACAAATTATGTCTATATATATTAAATTTGTGTTGTTGAAAGAAAGAAATAAAGAAAAGTATCGCCACAACTCAAGACCTTATATAACACACAATTAAACTTATTTAACAATATGGATTTACTGTGTTGAAGCAACAAAACGCCATCCGACTCGGCACAATGCTACAGAAGTGTTACAACCACAGGGGTATTATTCTAACGGTATCATAGTGTGCGTGGTAGAGCCAAGCGGCTGCTTTTGCTGCTGCTCGAATGGAATACCGGTGTGAAGAAGAGGGATTGCGTGCTTCTGCGTTTCGTTTGCGGCTCACCTGCATCTCTGGTGTTGCAGTTGTACTTGAGCGTCGGTAATCACTTCCATCAGACGAGCCGCTTGCCCCCTTCTCCAAAAAAAAGGCTCGCTTCAAAAGAGACTGGACAAAGAATTTTCCGATTTCGATAACATAAGTTCGAAGTGCACACAGACAGATAAGTGTCGATGCACAAATGTACACACGATAAGAAGTGTTAGTTTTTCGGGCTACGAATGTTTAGAACTGTACCAGTATGAACCTACGTATTGAAATAGAAGCAAAGGATTTTTTAATGATTTATCTGTACGTACCAATTCAATATACGCTGTAACAGTATGCACAGCGGAGACGGATGGAGCGGATATTAATTAACCGAGACGAGCGGTACATGGATTAGGGGAGGTATGTACATGGGTTAGGGTAGTCAGGTACATGGATTAGGGGAGGTATGTACATGGGTTAGGGTAGTCAGGTACATGGATTAGGGGAGGTATGTACATGGGTTAGGGTAGTCAGGTACATGGATTAGGGGAGGTATGTACATGGGTTAGGGTAGTCAGGTACATGGATTAGGGGAGGTATGTACATGGGTTAGGGTAGTCAGGTACATGGATTAGGGGAGGTATGTACATGGGTTAGGGTAGTCAGGTACATGGATTAGGGGAGGTATGTACATGGGTTAGGGTAGTCAGGTACATGGATTAGGGGAGGTATGTACATGGGTTAGGGTAGTCAGGTACATGGATTAGGGGAGGTATGTACATGGGTTAGGGTAGTCAGGTACATGGATTAGGGGAGGTATGTACATACATGGGTTAGGGTAGTCAGGTACATGGATTAGGGGAGGTATGTACATACATGGGTTAGGGTAGTCAGGTACATGGATTAGGGGAGGTATGTACATACATGGGTTAGGGTAGTCAGGTACATGGATTAGGGGAGGTATGTACATGGGTTAGGGTAGTCAGGTACATGGATTAGGGGAGGTATGTACATACATGGGTTAGGGTAGTCAGGTACATGGATTAGGGGAGGTATGTACATGGGTTAGGGTAGTCAGGTACATGGATTAGGGGAGGTATGTACATGGGTTAGGGTAGTCAGGTACATGGATTAGGGGAGGTATGTACATACATGGGTTAGGGTAGTCAGGTACATGGATTAGGGGAGGTATGTACATACATGGGTTAGGGTAGTCAGGTACATGGATTAGGGGAGGTATGTACATACATGGGTTAGAGTAGTCAGGTACATGGATTAGGGGAGGTATGTACATACATGGGTTAGGGTAGTCAGGTACATGGATTAGGGGAGGTATGTACATGGGTTAGGGTAGTCAGGTACATGGATTAGGGGAGGTACGTACATGGATTAGGGAGGTACGTACATGGATTAGGGGAGGTACGTACATGGATTAGGGAGGTACGTACATGGATTAGGGAGGTATGTACATGTGTTAGGGTAGACAGGTACGTGAATTAGGGTAGAAAGGTTAATGGGCAAGGGTAGGTAGGTACATGGGTTAGGGTAGTCAGGTACATGGATTAGGGGAGGTACGTACATGGATTAGGGGAGGTATGTACATGGGTTAGGGTAGTCAGGTACATGGATTAGGGGAGGTACGTACATGGATTAGTGGAGGTACGTACATGGATTAGTGGAGGTACGTACATGGATTAGTGGAGGTACGTACATGGATTAGTGGAGGTACGTACATGGATTAGGGAGGTACGTACATGGATTAGTGGAGGTACGTACATGGATTAGTGGAGGTACGTACATGGATTAGGGAGGTACGTACATGGATTAGTGGAGGTACGTACATGGATTAGGGAGGTACGTACATGGATTAGTGGAGGTACGTACATGGATTAGGGAGGTACGTACATGGATTAGTGGAGGTACGTACATGGATTAGTGGAGGTACGTACATGGATTAGGGAGGTACGTACATGGATTAGTGGAGGTACGTACATGGATTAGGGAGGTACGTACATGGATTAGTGGAGGTACGTACATGGATTAGTGGAGGTACGTACATGGATTAGGGAGGTACGTACATGGATTAGTGGAGGTACGTACATGGATTAGGGAGGTACGTACATGGATTAGTGGAGGTACGTACATGGATTAGTGGAGGTACGTACATGGATTAGGGAGGTACGTACATGGATTAGTGGAGGTACGTACATGGATTAGTGGAGGTACGTACATGGATTAGGGAGGTACGTACATGGATTAGTGGAGGTACGTACATGGATTAGGGAGGTACGTACATGGATTAGTGGAGGTACGTACATGGATTAGTGGAGGTACGTACATGGATTAGGGAGGTACGTACATGGATTAGTGGAGGTACGTACATGGATTAGGGAGGTACGTACATGGATTAGTGGAGGTACGTACATGGATTAGGGAGGTACGTACATGGATTAGTGGAGGTACGTACATGGATTAGGGAGGTACGTACATGGATTAGTGGAGGTACGTACATGGATTAGGGAGGTACGTACATGGATTAGTGGAGGTAGGTACATGGATTAGGGAGGTATGTACATGGGTTAGGTAGTCAGGTACATGGATTAGGGAGGTATGTACATGGGTTAGGTAGTCAGGTACATGGATTAGGGAGGTATGTACATGGGTTAGGTAGTCAGGTACATGGATTAGGGAGGTATGTACATGGGTTAGGTAGTCAGGTACATGGATTAGGGAGGTATGTACATGGGTTAGGTAGTCAGGTACATGGATTAGGGAGGTATGTACATGGGTTAGGTAGTCAGGTACATGGATTAGGGAGGTATGTACATACATGGGTTAGGTAGTCAGGTACATGGATTAGGGAGGTATGTACATACATGGGTTAGGTAGTCAGGTACATGGATTAGGGAGGTATGTACATGGGTTAGGTAGTCAGGTACATGGATTAGGGAGGTATGTACATGGGTTAGGTAGTCAGGTACATGGATTAGGGAGGTATGTACATGGGTTAGGTAGTCAGGTACATGGATTA
This sequence comes from Bhutanitis thaidina, assembly GCA_029286595.1. Taxonomy (NCBI): domain Eukaryota; kingdom Metazoa; phylum Arthropoda; class Insecta; order Lepidoptera; family Papilionidae; genus Bhutanitis; species Bhutanitis thaidina. The sequence goes on along the minus strand of JAGSMS010000021.1, from coordinate 3,644,130 downwards.
GGGAGGTATGTACATACATGGGTTAGGTAGTCAGGTACATGGATTAGGGAGGTATGTACATACATGGGTTAGGTAGTCAGGTACATGGATTAGGGAGGTATGTACATACATGGGTTAGGTAGTCAGGTACATGGATTAGGGAGGTATGTACATACATGGGTTAGGTAGTCAGGTACATGGATTAGGGAGGTATGTACATACATGGGTTAGGTAGTCAGGTACATGGATTAGGGAGGTATGTACATACATGGGTTAGGTAGTCAGGTACATGGATTAGGGAGGTATGTACATACATGGGTTAGGTAGTCAGGTACATGGATTAGGGAGGTATGTACATACATGGGTTAGGTAGTCAGGTACATGGATTAGGGAGGTATGTACATGGGTTAGGTAGTCAGGTACATGGATTAGGGAGGTATGTACATACATGGGTTAGGTAGTCAGGTACATGGATTAGGGAGGTATGTACATACATGGGTTAGGTAGTCAGGTACATGGATTAGGGAGGTATGTACATACATGGGTTAGGTAGTCAGGTACATGGATTAGGGAGGTATGTACATACATGGGTTAGGTAGTCAGGTACATGGATTAGGGAGGTATGTACATACATGGGTTAGGTAGTCAGGTACATGGATTAGGGAGGTATGTACATGGGTTAGGTAGTCAGGTACATGGATTAGGGAGGTATGTACATACATGGGTTAGGTAGTCAGGTACATGGATTAGGGAGGTATGTACATACATGGGTTAGGTAGTCAGGTACATGGATTAGGGAGGTATGTACATACATGGGTTAGGTAGTCAGGTACATGGATTAGGGAGGTATGTACATACATGGGTTAGGGAGGCATGTACATGGATTAGGGAGGTATGTACATGGGTTAGGTAGTCAGGTACATGGATTAGGGAGGTATGTACATGGGTTAGGTAGTCAGGTACATGGATTAGGGAGGTATGTACATGGGTTAGGTAGTCAGGTACATGGATTAGGGAGGTATGTACATGGGTTAGGTAGTCAGGTACATGGATTAGGGAGGTATGTACATGGGTTAGGTAGTCAGGTACATGGATTAGGGAGGTATGTACATGGGTTAGGTAGTCAGGTACATGGATTAGTGGAGGCATGTACATGGATTAGGGAGGTATGTACATGGGTTAGGTAGTCAGGTACATGGATTAGTGGAGGCATGTACATGGATTAGGGAGGTATGTACATGGGTTAGGTAGTCAGGTACATGGATTAGTGGAGGCATGTACATGGATTAGGGAGGTATGTACATGGGTTAGGTAGTCAGGTACATGGATTAGTGGAGGCATGTACATGGATTAGGGAGGTATGTACATGGGTTAGGTAGTCAGGTACATGGATTAGGGAGGTATGTACATGGGTTAGGTAGTCAGGTACATGGATTAGGGAGGTATGTACATGGGTTAGGTAGTCAGGTACATGGATTAGTGGAGGCATGTACATGGATTAGGGAGGTATGTACATGGGTTAGGTAGTCAGGTACATGGATTAGGGAGGTATGTACATGGGTTAGGTAGTCAGGTACATGGATTAGTGGAGGCATGTACATGGATTAGGGAGGTATGTACATGGGTTAGGTAGTCAGGTACATGGATTAGTGGAGGCATGTACATGGATTAGGGAGGTATGTACATGGGTTAGGTAGTCAGGTACATGGATTAGTGGAGGCATGTACATGGATTAGGGAGGTATGTACATGGGTTAGGTAGTCAGGTACATGGATTAGGGAGGTATGTACATGGGTTAGGTAGTCAGGTACATGGATTAGGGAGGTATGTACATGGGTTAGGTAGTCAGGTACATGGATTAGTGGAGGCATGTACATGGATTAGGGAGGTATGTACATGGGTTAGGTAGTCAGGTACATGGATTAGGGAGGTATGTACATGGGTTAGGTAGTCAGGTACATGGATTAGGGAGGTACGTACATGGATTAGTGGAGGTACGCATGGATTAGTGGAGTACGTACATGGATTAGTGAGGTACGTACATGGATTAGTGGAGTACGTACATGGATTAGTGGAGGCATGTACATGGATTAGTGAGGTACGTACATGGATTAGTGAGGTACGTACATGGATTAGTGGAGGTACGCATGGATTAGTGGAGGTACGTACATGATTAGTGGAGGTCCGTACATGGATTAGTGGAGGCATGTACATGGATTAGTGGAGGTACGTACATGGATTAGTGGAGGCATGTACATGGATTAGTGGAGGTACGTACATGATTAGTGGAGGTACGTACATGGATTAGTGGAGGTACGTATATGGATTAGTGGAGGTACGTACATGGATTAGTGGAGGTACGTACATGGATTAGTGGAGGTACGTACATGGATTAGTGGAGGTACGTATATGGATTAGTGGAGGTACGTACATGGATTAGTGGAGGTACGTACATGGATTAGTGGAGGTACGTACATGGATTAGTGGAGGTACGTACATGGATTAGTGGAGGTACATAACAAATTGGGACCTTATCCCAAATAATCCATCAAAAATAATTCACAAAATTTCAAATGTGAAATCACTACTCGATAAAATCATCAAGACGGTGGTGACCTTTATTGGTAACTGTGTGTTTGATAAACGTAACGACTTGTTGCTTCAGTGTCGACTACGGTGTCAGACGTTTGTGGAACGAGGGAAGATACCAACGGATTAATTTCCTTATCTATATATATCTTACCAAGCAAATCAACACTCACTTACTCATTAATAATTGTCTCTCGATAACTGCAGGGCTCAGAAAATTTGATTTTAATATAAAAGTTTCGATTTGTGATCTATATATGCAAAAAGAAATTGGCATTTGGCATTTGAGTAGTCTTAGGTTAGTTTAACCGTCATAATCCGTATCCGTATAACAATACAAAGCTTTGGTCAAGCTCGGATATGAGAGTGCACGCTAAAGAAAAGCATCGTAAGGAAATCTGAATTTATGAGAAATAATAAAAAAAAAAACATTTCTGGGGACTGGTGACATTCGTTAATTCGCAATGGAGCAGTTAGGTGGACCCTATCTCGCTCCAAAGCTAACTCAAATATTGACAGGAGGCCTTTGTCCAGCAGTGGGATATTTTCAGAGTGCTACTCTCCGACGTACTTATCGCTTAGGTATTAAGGATGAGGATTGTGATTTGTTTAAGCTCTCGGGGATATCGCCAACATAGCGGCGTACACTACCTCACTATGCACTTCCAGGGTCATAATATAATTACGCAATAAGATTTGAGAAAATAGACATTAAGAAAAACGACCATTTGTGTAGATGTCCGATCTAGCTGGAATTTAAACCCGGGGCTACTAGCAGGGTGAGCAGGGCTGCCGATATAAATAATAAAAAAATGAATAATTTCAAGTAAAATTGAGCCGTGGTAGCCTAGTGGTCAGGTCGATCACTTTAGTTTTATAGAGCGCGAGTGAACTGGGTGCGATTCCCCGGCACCACAAAAATTGTTAAAGGCAATTTTAAGTGCTGGTCACACGTGCACAGCGGAGAAGGAAAACACCGTGAGGAAACCTGCATGTCTGAGAAAAAATTAAAAATATTATTTCGAGGATATGTGAAGCCAGCCAACCCGCACTGGAGGAGCGTGGCGTGCCCTTACCCGGCTCCTAAACCCTTTCGTTTTAATACTCGTATTTGAGAAAGAGGCCTTTGCCCAGCAGTGGGCACTTATAGGCTGCTACTTTAAGTAAAATTATCGTATTCATACAAATAATATATAGATACATCTTAAATAAAAAAGGATGACAAAGTCTATTAAGGCCTTACTTACGGTTAACCAAACAGCGTGGAACTCCTCGTTGGGGCTTTTGTTGAATAAACTCTTCATCCAGCTTGTGATGAAAAAGCCGCCTTTCATCAAACTATCCATCTTCTTCTCCATCTCTTCTTGAGTCTCAATATTTTCCAATTCGCGTAGATTTTTCTTAAAACTTTCCTCCGTTATTTTCGGCGAAGTTCCGTTCGATATGGACTCCATTTTAGTGTATTACTCTTTGACTATTTTAAAAATGTAATTATGGAGTCCTTTGTTTAAACTTACTACTAATACTAGGTAGCAATAGCAAAAATGAGATGGAAGTTTAAGAATATGTGTCCGTCGGACAAGCGTCACGGCTGCCTACTGGTATCTTTAATCAACAATCGACAGGACTCGAGGTCGAGCTCGTGTTGAACACACACACGCGCAATATTCATTATACAATAATCACATTAGAATATTGTACAGATAAGAGCATATTTTTTCGTTCGAATGTAACCAATGGTTTTTGCGTCGGTGTCGGTCTTTTAGCTCAGACATCAATTTCAAGAAAAACGTATATTTCAGTTTAAATATTTTTGAGCGCTGTGCGTTACGTTTTTTTAAATTGATTTCGATAATGGTCTAATGGTTAGTTTTCCATCATGACCAAAACGTGTTGAAAGATATCATGCAACAATTTCTAGATATATTGAAATAAAAGTTGTAAAAAAAAAGTAAATATTCTCTTTTAAGTATTTTTTTTAAAGCGTGGTAGCCTAGTGTTAGCCAAAATTTTTTACAGCAATTTTAAGTGCTGTATATTACCACGTGCTCGGCGGTGAAGAAAAACATCGTGAGGAAACTGCATGTCTGCGAAATAATAAAAAATATTATTTCGAGGACATGTGCAGCCCGCCAACCCGCCCGCCTTCCTGGCTCCAAAACACACTCAGATATTTGAGGAGGCCTTTGCCCAGCCATGCTTTCACCAAAAGGAAAACTACGCCTTCGCCGACAATTGAGACGAGCTAATTAACTCATCGATAGTAATGCCTGGACGTTCACCAAAATCCGGTTAAAAGTAACTAATTTATTTAAAAAATATTAAAAACGAAACAAAGTAAATTTATATTTATCCAAAAAGAGGTTAAGTTTTTGTTTCAAACATGAAAAAAATTCAAATTCCATTTATGTCAATTATCAATCTATTAATCAATTAATAGTTAATAATAGTAAAATATGACGAAAAATACAAAACTACTCCGTTGTTAGAAGTACATAACTCGAGAATAAATCTCGCTTAAAAACCGCTAATTAGGAAACTGGTTTAAAAAAAGGACATAGAGAGAACGATGGAAAAAAAATATGTTTTGTTAATTTTGATGTAGATAAGTTATTTGAAAAACAATTTCCGTAGCAAACACTTAAGTAATCCTAAGAGAGTGACTGTCTAACCATTACCATAACACCATATCCATCACATTAAATACTTATCCATAGTTAGAACGAGATTGATTGGCGGCTTGCCAATAGCCTAATGCGTTAGGGTGCGGACTGCGAAAACTGACGTCGCAGGTTCGAATGTCTACTATAAATAGAAAACTTCACTGGTGCCAGTAAGAACATATCATCTTTTTTTCAAACGCTAACTTCACCAGATCCTTAATTAAGGCCAAAGTGAGCAGACACCTTCTAGGCAAACGTGTACCATCCTAGGCCTCATCTTCGCCTTCCATCAAGCAAGATTGAGGTCAAACGTAAGCCTATTTTTTATAAAAAAAAAATCCTTGGATTTTTTGGTTACAAACGAACCTTTGCCGACTGATTCCTACAGACTATTGACGGAGAGCGACATCACTCGGCTCACGAAGATAGTTTTTGCTAGACCTATCTGGGAGATAACTATACGATTTTGTTATATAGCAGAAAATTAAAAAAATTACAAACGTATTTTTTTGCAGTAACATGGTAACGGAACCCTGTGCGTGAATTTTCATTCGGAGTATAAAATTGTTGTTATAAGAATGTTAAAAGTAATTGATGAGAACAACGGACAAGCGAGCACGAATCGCGAGTATTGATAAATATTTAAAAAAAAGTGCAGAATACAGTGCAGTGTACTAATTATGTAAGACTTTCTCAACCGTTACATTTTCCGCGATCCTATATAATCGACGTTTACATTCCGCACGTGATCAATTGTTTCTCTCGTCTCCCTTTTGCATTAGAGTAAAAAGTGAAATAGCAATCTGAATATTAACCCGGCGGCAGGCTTACCACCCGTCACGTTGTACGAATTTATCTCTGGTGTGGGATGTTCACCACTGACTTATTCATTATGGGGTCGTGTTGACAGATTGTTTTCCTTCACCGCCGATCACGTGATAAGTGATAAAATTTAAATTAACAATTTTAGTGGCTCGAACCCAGGTCACTCGAGTAGTATCAAACTAAAGGAAGCGCAATGTCAAATCCTGTCGTGACTAACATACACACGGACCAATACAGGAAAGTTTCTCTGTCTTTATTTATCCATAATTAATTTTTCTAACACTTTTATAAACTTCCTTGTCAGATAATGACCTTTTTTTATTTTGATCGTACAAACGCATCATACTATCAGCGTTGATTACTATATTATTCGACATTAACATGAGAAAAGCCATTAAAAATCTAAGTCATACAGGATAAAGCCAATACAGGAATGTTCAACCTTTTGATATGTAAAAAAATTTTTAAAACATTTATGAACTTCTTTGTCACATGATTTTTATATTGACTTTTATCGGAAAAAAACGCACAAGTTAAATAATGCAAACAAACCGGTTTCGGTTGCATTATTTAACATTTACACCAGTAAAGTAATTTCACATTTACGTCATACGTACAGGAATGGTAAACAGTTTCTTTTTTCTCATAACACAACAACCTATCGATTTTGATCGCCTTATTTACAATTTGCACAACGTTTCAGTGTATAATTATAATTTTGCGACTAAATTCTTATAATTTTGCGACTATTTAGTTGCAATGGTACTGTTTACAGTGCGCGAATTCTACAACTAGCGATATCGGCAAACGCCGCTGTATTTATAAGCAAAGTTAGACGTAAGTAACGTTGTGAATTGTTTGTGCTTTTTTTTTATTGTTCTACGACTTAAACCGTCGTAATAATTTGTCATGTTTTATGCAACTTAGGACTTTATGTGTTATTTTCTCAGCAGAGCGAAACAAAATGATTCGTGATCACTTCGGAGGAGGATTTAATTCTTGTAATTTTATCAAAATTTAACGCACAAAAACACTTGTTTACAAAAACTAGTTCGTATTTGAGGTTTGTTCTGCCTAACAACGACTGTTTGTTTGTTGTTTGACTATAGACGTTATGTACATAATTCTAGTGAATCTATTGGAGATCGAATACGTGCATTCAGCATCAGCTTATTGATTTTTATGTTAATTCAATGCATAGAACATAATATTTTGATTGTGGTGAAAAACGACCTGACAGTCCACCTGCAACTCATGGACACCTGCTAACAACTTCAATCAAGGACAGTTGCTGATGACTAAGTTGTCACCCGTGAAGACTAAGATGTAACTCACTCCGCCACTCAGCCCGTAATTGTACCGGCTCTCTATACATATCAAAGCATAGGAAAACAACAGTTGTTACACTGTTGCCAGAAATGGGTGAGAGAGTGTCACCTATCCAGACTACTCATAGGCAGAGTAGGAGCTAACAAAATAACAAAATACAATCATAAGAATATTTAAAAAAAAAATGAAAATTTAATTACAAATTAAATTAGATTCAGAAAATTGGATTAGGTGAAGATTGTTAAATCTTACTATTCTACCATTGAATAATAAAGTCGGGAGAGGAAGACCTAGGCGAACATTTCACGATCAAATCGGAGACGTTCTGGAAAAAGGTCAGGTCAAGAGTACTCTAAACCAACGAGCATGCATGCGAAGATTGATGAAAGCGGAAGAAGCGAAAGACGTATGTCAGGACCGCAGCAAGTGGAAGGAGATTGTCTCTGCCTACCCCGTTGGGAACAAGGAGTGAAATAGTATAAAACAAATTAGCTATTCGCGTTTGTCTGTCTCGTTCGTGTTCGCTTATAACTTCTAAACTTCTAAGTGGATTTCAATACGGTTTTCACTATCATTAAGAACATTTTACGAGGAAGGTTTACTTACATGTATAGCACATTCGCAGTCTTTATATTACAGAACTGTCCCCGGGAAGACGGCGCGGTTCGTCAGTATATTATAACCAGTCATCCACTTCGAGCGAAGTATGTTGAGTGACGTCACCCGAGGACCAGGCAACGAGGAATTCCATCGCAGTGCAGAAATAATAACGCTTTATTAAGGAAGTCGAAATATTGATATCAATTGGTTAAACCAGAGGTTCCCAGACTTTTTTTCTCGTAGACCGCTTTTAAAATTTAGCTGTTTCCGGTGGACCCCCTACAGCTACATTTCCACCATATTCCTAAAACTCCACAAACAATGTGAAGATTAGATCTAACTATGGAAATTGGCGTTGCGGCTGAGTTCCACGAATTAATAGTTATGTATAAATAAAAAGGCAGGTAAATACTTACTTTTTCTGACGCTGGCAAACACTAACATCGATTCACTTTACTTTACTTTTCTCTTCTCTTACCCTTTGCATTCATATTTACATTGGTGAAGAATCAAACAAGTTCATGCAAGATTGCAAGCACACACACCACAAGTCGTATTCCTATAGTCTATATCCCTTTGCACGTCTGAACAAGCGTTGCGAACGGCGGCGGCGCTTTGAAAGACTGGACATGTACTGAATATGGAATATGTAAGTTTTTACAAGTAACAGTCGCATACATTTTCGTTGACCTCCGCTTACGAATTGTGAACCCGCATTTTTTTTGTCACGCCAACGTCGACCCCTGGGGGTCCGCCTGGACCACTTTGGGAACTAAGGGGTTAAACAATGATACCTATAGACTGGGTCAGGTCCACGAGTAGATAATGTCTTATTTATGCGCCCACGCCTGGACGCCGATCTCTCCCAAGTTTGTAAGATTTACATTGGTAGGTAGATTTTTTTGTTATATCCCCAAATTTAGGTTTAACATTAATTAATTAAAACTAAATGAATATAATGATGTAAATCGCGGTACAATAAAAATACAACTAGCATAAGCGAACTATCTTTTAATTACCGCTCAAGGGGACGTCATCGGAACTAAATGAATTATCTCTTATGCAAATGAAGGCTTCATTAAACTCATTTCGCCCTTAATTCCGTGCACGTGTAACCTTCCGCTTACGTACGTAGTGTGCATGTAATAGTTCTGAAGCCTCTTGTTAGAACGTGGACCCTGAAAGCGGTTAATTTCTTCCAACCCAGTCGGGTTGAGACGTGGGCGGGACAATATGTCTTCCGTAATGACTATTGATTTCCACACGCGTCTAAAGCCACAGCGTTGCACAGTGTCAGGAGCACTAGTATAGTGAATTACAGGTCCCATGTTTGTGGGGCAGTATACCAGCCGAAGCCAATGTTACAAATTTATTTCCACTGCTGAACATAGGCCTCCCCCAAATATTGTAACGAAGCACTGTCTTGAGCAACTGCGTGCGTCGTCTTCCTGCAACACTGAGCAGTTCGTCTATTCGTCGATCTGGTTGTGTTGTGTTGTGTCGCGCGTCTCTGAATGCATCTGAATCAGTCAGTATTTCGCTTTTTAGATTTTACCCCCTAGCCGGTGTGGGTTTCTTAGGCTGGCAACATTTGAAATGATTTAAGAGGTGCACAAAAATGTAACAAGAGAATGCCACAAGGCATTAAGTCTGTCCATTGTAACCCTTAGATTAAGGTGTATGCAATGAAGTGTAAATTATGGATAAGAACCTAACGTAGGTTGTCAGTGACTGCGGTATCTAAATCTGATTCGATCACGCTTTATGAGAACTTAGTACCTTGCGTAAGCTGAAATCAAAATTTGTTTACGTTTTTCGGACGCTACATGTTACGGACAATTAAACAGCATTGTACGCTCATAATGGCACAATTCTAACAAACTATACAGATTATGCGAAAGATAAAATAATAACATCATGTAAGTAATAAAAAAAATTGCGTCAAAGTGGTTCCTGACTATTGTCGAATGGCGGTATTCCTCGTAAAACAATCGCCATATTTCTCATTCAACTTTTAAGAATCCCATGAATGATATTGATAAGTGATAGCAGATTCTTTTCAACCGACTTCAAAAAAGGATGAGGTTGTATGTATGTTACGCGCGTTAAACGTCTCGTCGACGATTGCGAACCGATTTTTTAGACCTATATAATTTAAAAAAAAATATTCTACCACTAAGGGTGAGAAAATAGGGGAGTTGAAGACGGTTGTTTCTCTTAAACTCTGTTTAAACTTGTACGACTTTGGTATTAATTTATTTTCGACACCCAAAATTTTAATACAAAATACAACATGGTCTTTTTTAGTTTAGTAGTTCTAATCCACGCGTGTTCAGTGGGTCGATTAACCTTAATTGTGAACCAATTGACCTTAATAAACTTCGTACGGGCGATCGCGAATCGATTGTGCACAATTAGTATCTACCTTTCCGTTCGGGAGTGGGCAGAAAACATGTTAAGCATTCTGTCCGATTGTCTCTAATTGGAGATAATTCCAATTATAAACCATACAATGTCATAGTGCGAACCCCTTCCCACCACGACATTGTAAGTTTGCACCTGTACCCTGCTAACAAGCAAACGAGGCCCTGGTGACCAAATGACGAATGGAATTTACCGAACCAAAAGCAGCATCCCTAGCGCTAGTGTCCCGGAACTGCGCTCACCGACCCACTTGCCTAGCGTGATGAGTATGGGCTAGCCTTCGCAGAAATGTTAAAAGCAGCTCCTAGCAAGAAATCATTTAAGAGTCTAGTTCGTGATTACCTAATAGATCATTGACAATATTCTGCTTATCTATTTACGACTTTTATTAAATATTTATTTTTAAGTATCTATTTATATACTTGTATACGTATTTGTGTATTTTATAAATATTAATTTAATTATATAGTGTGTTCATATGTACTTATCAACTTATTATTATTGGAGTTTTTTATTTTATTTTATTTCTATTTTTTATTCGTTGTTTTGTACCTGCCAACTACCTTTCACCATAACAAGGGTTGGTAGAGAATGCCATTTGGCATTAAGTCCGTCCATTCTAACCTTAAGCTTAAGGCTAACAAATAAAGAATAAATAAATAAATAAATGTTTAGCAGTGGACTAAAAGAGGGTTATGTAGTAGTAGCAGTAATAAGGTTAATGTTACAGTGATCTATGGTGCGCTGAGTAAGGGGGGTTGATATAGATATCCTATCTAACGAAGTCCGTTTGGCTATGGTTGATATAGTGAGCGTGTACACGGGACACTTCTGTATGTGTTGACGTAAATCGATCGGGACCCATGATCGCGACAAAGCGTTTCAGAGGTTACGCACACTAACACAATGTGGATGCGCACGCCTGACCATAGCCAAATGGACTTCGTGAGATAGAACATCTGTACCAGCTTTGTCTCGTTAAATTATTTAGGAACGCTAATTATCCTGAAACGATTCAAACATTCATAATGTGAAATTAATGCGCATATTAAAATCATCGTAAATTCCGTTTTATTAGTTCTCCAACTCCAACGAGCGATGTTATTTTCTTAATCTCATAATTATTAATTACTAGATAAATGCACGGATAAGGCGCGCGCGGCGTCAAACCAGTTCCGCCTTTAAGCTTACTTATATAACCAGAACTTCCAGTGCCTGAGTGACCGAATTCGGCATTATTCCAAAAGTTTGATAATTTTACAACACATACGCTGAATTCTAATAGGATTAAAATAAATTAATCTGCAGAGATATCCTTTTGTGCTCTTATAGCAATAGTTGTAGTCTTTTTGCCAATGTAAAATTAGCAGGCAGCTTACAATAATTATCTTACCCTATACAAGATTATCAATAATGTTATTGATTGTCCATATTTACTCAATAGACTGCAATTTTCATCACGAATTAAGTCCGTAAGATTATCTCGTTATGTCCCTATTTTTATGACTCGTAAGAATATAGGATTGAATGCGCCTCTAAATAGAATGAGTAGAATATATAATGAGAAATATACAAAAGTTCACGTTCACGTGGACATACTTTCAACTAAAATTTCTGAGCTTAGAACTAAAATGCGGAGGGCATTACACAATCATTTTTTTTTTTAAAAGAATACTAACAATGCTCTTTTTTAAGTAACCTTACTAATATTCTTGTTAACCCTCCAACTAAGCTTACAGCTTGTATCTGGAGTGGTTCACGACAATAGTCGAATGGCGGGCTCGAACTTACAACCTAATTTTTGATAGTCCCCACCCTAACCCATTTTGCTATTGGCGCTTGAAAAATCAAATCGTAGGTTACTTAGTGATTTAATTTGTGTTTATTTTAAATATTAATCCGTTTGTTTTGTATCGCCTAACATTGTTGTCAAGTTGTAGTTTCTTATAACTCACTATAGTGTAATTATAGATACATTTGAAAAATATTAATATTCAATTAGTTTAGTTTTCTGAACTAGACTGTATCTACTGGCTTTCCGTAGTTGCTTTTAAGTAAGGTATGCCTTAACATACATATATTCACGCCTTGTTCCCAACAGGGTAGGCAGAGACAATCTTCTTCCACTTGCTATGGTCCTGACATACGTCTTTCGCTTCTAACACTTTCATCAATCTTCGCATGCATGCTCGTTGGTTTAGAGTACTCTTGACCTGGCCTTTTTTCAGAACGTCTCCGAATTGATCGTGAAATGTTCGCCTAGGTCTTCCTCTCACGACTCTACCATTTACACATGCCTTAACCTTGTTGGTAATCCTTAAAAAATAAATGAATAACTTCTATTTTCATATCGACACTATAATTCCGATCGCAATATGCTTCGAATTCAAATTTCGAATAAAAAAAATAACTTTAATTGAAGATTTGTTGGACTGATGGAATTGATTTAGTAAAAGAATTATAGTTTTAAAACTCTAATTACTAACTTATCAGCTTATACATTTATATATATATATATATAATTATTATATATATATATAAATGTATATTAATCTGCATAAAATACTCAAAAATACGACCGCTAGTCGAGGACCTGGCTCATTGTGGCATTGAGTGAGCCAAACGATACAAGTCGTAAATAAGTTTCAAAATACTCATTGTTACGAGCCCTCCTCATACGAACTCGATTCTCCGGATTCGAAGCCAGATCCGCTAATCATTCGGTTAAAAGGAACAAATAAATGAATAGAATTGAAAGTCACAAACTCACCAGGTCCTGCGTGAGAATGACCTGCTCATCAGGCCTTCTGGGCCGCGGGCTGGACTCTGGGGTCTCGACCGGCGAGAACCAGTTCACCGTGGACTCCCCGTGCGTCGAGTGGACGCCGGCCGGCCTCGCTGGCCGGAGCAGTGGCGTCCTCTCTGTTACCACCCGCCGAGCTGTAAGGAAGCTGTAGTGTAAACACCTTATTACAAAATACACGGACGACGATGCAGCATCAATATGTACCAATGTTTAGTGCAATTGCCAATTAGCTAGCCTCGCATAGTGACTAGAGCAAATACTCCCATTGGAGATAGCCTGTATCCAGCAGTGGTCTGTTAACAGGTCCAAAAAATATGAAAAAAAAACGATGTTCGTGTTATTATTATACCGCCATCTGTCGGAAGTCACACGAATTTACTCGCGAACATCTTATAGTACTCAAATAAAATTATTAGGTTTACCTAAATGAATAACTGCTTTGATAAATTACGACTGTCCACTGTTTCGCGGAACAACCTCTTCCTCCACACTATCAGACATTCATTCTTCTTTTCTTCCTAGAATAGGTAGGATAGATACGTCGTATAGTTAGCGCAGCAGTGAACACCGTTGTGTTCCGGTTTAAGGGTATACAGCCAGTATAATCACAGGCTGTGAAGTATCACCCAGGTGTATCTCAGGATTCATGGCTGAAGACGTTGTAAATTAGTGAGTAGTAAAATAGTGATAAGAAAAAATGTGCGTTAGTAAATTGCCAGTGCTTTTGTGTTCGCTCTAATGCTTGTTGCCTGGACCGCGGACACTGGTCGTAACAGGCCAGCACGACACGCGCACGCACACACATAGGGTAACCATGTATATTTTTTTTTTTGGAACTCGGGACATAGCACTTAAATTTAATTAAAAGATCGGAACAATGGGTTATAATAGACGATTGGTTTTATTAACGCGCGGGTGATTCAAACAATTACGTTACGTGCTCAAATTGGATGGTAGAAACGTAACATTTCGTGATAGATTATTGTTCGATTGCACGCTATCTGATACTCACTATTGGCTTCCATCTCCAGTGGCAGCACCCTGAAATCCAGGAACCAGGCCTCACCCCATGCGAGGGTAAACGACGTGAGTATGAGGAACACTTGGTACACAGGTTGTGAGGCATCAGGCCACTACGAGGAATTTGTTTTTTACTTAATTGCAGAAGACAAAATACTAGTATATTGAAGATTCATGGTAGCATAGAGCCAAGGGATTGACTTTATATTACTTAGTACCCGAGCGAAACCATTCAATCCCCGATGCCGGCACCACTAAAATTGTTAATTCCAACTTTAAGCGCTGATACAACATACAACTTAATACATAATAAGCTCTGATCAGAGGTCTTGTCAATTATTTTAGTTGTTTCAACTCACTTTTCACCACTTTTTAGCAACATCGTATCGGCGTAAGAATCTGCCACCCCCTTTCATCCCGTACTAGGCCTTGAAACTACCTTGAGGCTACCGACAGATGGCGGGGTGACCATCTCGAAAATAATCAGACCAATGATGGCTGGCATGTTGTTCTTGAAGCTACCTTGAAGGCTAACGACAGATGGCGGGGTGACCATCTCGAAAATTATCAGACCAATGATGGCTGGCATGTTGTTCTTGAAGCTACCTTGAAGGCTAACGACAGATGGCGGGGTGACCATCTCGAAAATTATCAGACCAATGATGGCTGGCCTGTTGTTCTTGAAAGGTTCACCTCGCTGCGCAAGCGGACCAGTCTGTAGGATTACGGGTTCGGCTATTGCGAATTAATTTTGCCAGAGCATCGTTTTTTAAGAACAAGGGTGCACCGCGACACCACCAAGCCCATACCATCCTGGAAACGTATAGTTCACTCTATTTGGACAGAGAGCTGTTAGTGCAAATATAATAAGTACAGTAAAGTAAAGTAGCAGCCTGTAAATGCCCACTGCGGGGAAAGGCCTCCTTCTCAAATACGAATATCAGAGAGGGTTTAGGAGCCGGGAAGCGCCCGCCGCGCCGCTCCAGTGCTGGTTGGCGGGCTTCACATATCCTTGAAATATTTTTTTTATTATTTCTCTGACATTTGCCGGTTTCGATGTTTTCCTTCACCGCTGAACACGTGGTAAATACAGACCTTAAAATTGTTATCAACAATTTGAGTGGTGCCGGCACCGGGGATCGAACCCGGTCACTCGCGCTATATAAATATAATAAGTCAGATTGAAAATACACTGAAAGGTGACGGGCAGCAGCATTCCAAGGGGTTCAATATCTGGCACTGCTATCGTCTACCAGCATTCCCTTCTTGAAAGGCTTACCCATACTTTACTGGTGCATTTTCCCCCAACATTAGGTCGCCAGAGCCTCGCTTGTTAGCCAGCTGGGCGCAGTACGTGCAGGAGACGTGGATATTCAAAAGCAAATTATTGCTCACTAAGAAATAACAATGGCAATGGGCAGGCCACATAGCTCGCAGAACCGACAACAGTTGGGGAAAAAAGATTCTCGAGTGGCAGCCACGTACATGCAGTGTGGGACGACCCCCCACAAGATGGAGTGTAGACCTGCGCAGTGTTGCGGGATGTCGATGGATGCAGGTGGCTCAGGACCGTGCTTTATGGCAATCTTTGGGTGTGGCCTATGTTCAGCAGTGGACTTGTGGTAGGCTTAAAAAAAAAAGAAATAACGGTAAAAGCAATTTATTTACCTCATACTTACATCGAAAACGAACACTTTGCCTATTAAGAAGGCGCTGGTCCCGCTAGTGGAAAGCTGAAACAAAACTTGTTTTTAAAAAGAGAGAAGCGAACATTTTTTTTTAAACACATCATCGATACCTGTATTATAAAGCCGAAGAGTTAGTATGTTTGAACATTTGAACGTGCTAATCTCAGGAGCTACCACACCGATCAGAAACAATATTTTTGCCCTTAATAGCCCCTTTTATTCATAGGAGCGGAGCGGTAATCATAAACTTTGATCATGTACTCAACGTGTGTATGAAACAGGCATGTATAATTCAAATTTAATGCGGGTGAAACCGAGGGAAACTGCTATACAGCACTAGCGCAGGTTTGACACGGACAGATCTGTGATAAACTTAATGTAAATGTGTTATACCTTTAAATCTTCCCCATGAAATGTTCTAAATGGCGGTGAAGACCGCGTTGAAAGTCACTACGAAGCCACATAAAGCAAACGTGGATTGGCACTTTGTTTTGTACTAATTAAGGAAGCTGAAGTTGCCGCGAAATCCGCGGCGTCGCGTAGCTCGCACAACTGATATCCGGAGGGGAAGAAAGGTTCACGAGTGGAGGCGGCCCCGTACAGGTGAATACAAGATTGAGTGACGACCTGTACAGTGCTGCGGGAAGTCGATGGATGCAGATGCAGGCCTATATTTAGCAGTGACAGGCAGTTCTATTATTTTTTAATCATTATTTACGCACCATTCCTGCGCACATGGCAACTTCGGTTTAATGTTCAAATGTCACCGTAAAGGATATCAGTCGGAAACCATGATACATACAAAAGATTACATTTCCCGGAAACTTTCCCAGGATATTATTTATTTAATAAAATATTATTGCTCCATATACCTGTACTTTTGAATTAAAAAATAACCGCACGGCTTAGAGGTAAGTCCGTGTACATGTACATGTACGTCGTCGTCATGTCGGTCTGGCAGATTATTGTCTGGTATTATGACAAAAACGTCATTGGTTAGGTTTTTTTTTTTATATGGAAAAGGCGGCAAACGAGCAATAGTTTCACCTGATGGTAAATGATTACCGTCGCCCACATAGATCTGCAACACCAGAGGAGCTACAGGTGCGTTGCCGGCCTTTAAGGCTATTTGGGAGATGGGAAGGAGGATAAGGAGTGGAATAGGGAGGGAGAGTGGGCCTCCGGTTACCTCACCCACCGAACGAAACGCAGAAGCACAAGATGCCTCTACTTCATCCCGGTATTCTGAGAGGTCGTGGTATTTATTAATCCGGTCGAGCCGGCCCATTCAAGGAGCAGCTACAGCCGCCGCTTGGCTCTACCACGTTAAAATAGGTAGGTATGGGAAGTTGAAGATGACTGTATGTCTGTTATGCAGGTAACACGTAGTATAGTTAACAGGCAGGTTATATGACTCGTAGCCTTATTGGTAGTGACCCTGCTTCCACATTATTACATTATTTAATAATGTCTATGTAATCATTTTGCATTTATGCATTTATCTCTGTCTGTATCACCATCCTGTTCTGGAGACACAGGAAATCCTAGTTAGGGCCTTTATGACGTGCGAGAGTATTCTATACATTATCATTATATCTGGTGCTGATAATAATTAGAATATTTTAAATGGAAAAGAAAAAATTTAGCAAACGTAAAAAAAACTTCAATTATTATTTATCCGTGTCGTGATACCCACTGTCCTGTTCTCAAGACAGGGAATCCTAGTTTGGGCCTGGATAGTGTATGAGAGTATTTGATAATTTTTATTTTACAATGTTAAAATTTCCTTTTACCTAATAACATATAAAGTCACAATCGGCGTTTGTCTGTGTATTAGCTTATAGCTCCTTAACTTTTAAGTGGGTTTCAATGAGGTTGCCACCATCATATAGAACATTTCATGAGGAAGATTTACATGTATAACACATTCACTTTTAGTCTTTATATTACATATCTGACTGTGTAAAGCCAGCGTATTTTGCTAGTAATTAATAAAATTAAACTTTTACTTACAGCAATTATGCTCCAATTGTTAATATATACCATTGCATAGAACAGAAGGAGTAATATAAACCTCAGCACGGCAACAACCACTATGTCAAAGAGGGATGTCTTTATACTGTATTGTATTATCTCCCTGTTGAAAATTTGTGCTAAAGTCTCACCCCGCATCTGCAAAGAAATCACATCATATGAATGAATATACTTGAATGTACAAAACAAAAGTACAGAAAACATTAAAAAAAATAAACATATTACTGTATGGAGAACTATTGCAGTGTTTGTAAATAATCCATTGTTGAGAAGTTAGTTGAGACCTAAATAGCATAAATTATTATATGCTGCAACAAATGTTAACGCTTTTATATAGTTATGACATGCAAGGGAATATACATCTCATTGAGTGACCAAACCAGTAAATCCATTTTTTGTAAAATATAGTGCAAGAAACAGACACAATTTTTAAGAAGCTTGTTCTAGCCTACTATGATATAGACCACCAAGGACAAAGATGTGTGGAAATAGCTCTTAGTCTCATTCACTCCTGATATATTGTTAAAATTAATATTTAAAAGAAATGTATTGGTTTTATTATGATTGACATTGTATTTATTTTATTTTACATGTGACAATTCATATTTAATAAATCCATAGGGCCCTGAACTAGTAAAAACTGTGTTTCAGAAGCCAACAGGAGTCAAAACATGACAACAGAGCGTTGAAAAAAACTGACCCCCAGAGTTTCTTGCTGGTTCTTCTCTCAGGTCATGATTACAGACTTTAAGAGTTTTACAGAAGCCTATATTGAATAAAAAAGTTTTGACTTTTACTTTGAAAAGTACAATTCAGTGGAAAATAAAAAATTCATATAAGAATCATCCGTAAACTGCTGCAATAATGTATGGTGCCGTCACCTGTGTGTAATTACTTAACTCTGTTTAATTCAATAAATCATTATAAATGCGCTTTATAACACTTACCATGACACAAATGAGCCACATTAAGCTTGTGAAGAGTAAATCAAATGTCACAAACAAACAGAAAAATCTCCGTACATTGGACATCCTTCCATGTGGCCTATAACCAGCAAGCAAATCTTCCGTAGTTAGATTTATAGATTGGGAGTGAGCTGAAATGATATAATTAAGAATTAAGAAGTACACAAATCTGCGCAGTACCTTCAATGTTTAATGTCCATTGAAACTTCGCCTAATCTTTATTGGTGACTATATTGTAGTATGTACATAATTTTAAGGTTCAAAAATACTAGATAGTATGAGCTGGTAGACCACTTTTTCTGCCTAAGAGTCATCTGGGTAGGTCTCGTCCCCATTTCTACTGCGTGCATATTATGGGCTGATTACATCTTAGTCTACAGGGGTAATACCTCATATGTAACCTTCTTTGATTAAAGTTGTTTGCAGGTGTCCATGGGCTGCAGAAGCCTTACCACCAGGTGGACATTTAACTCAGTTTTCACTCCAACCCAATAAAATAAACCCATACAAATTACAGTACAATCGAGAATCCTATTTTTTTTATGGTTAATTTGAGGCACACATTTAGCAGTGAAGCATAAAGATGCCTGACATAATATAAAGCAAACAACAAACTTACATCTATACAGCGTAAGGTTTTTGATTTAAAGATATAAGTGATAAATTTAATCCTTTTCTGTTATTTTAACTCAGCAAATGTTGCAGAGGCTCTTGACAGAGTAGGAAGCAGTGATTTCCGATATCCATTTGGTAAGATTCTGACACACCATTCTTACACCCTTTTGGTCAATATACTTGCAAACTCTGTCCTAATTATTTATTTCCACAAGCCCAAACAAAACATTGCTTTCGCAATTCTACAACTACAATGCTCTTAAAATTTAAACTATAACTGGAAAGTTACCAAATAATCAGGCACTATCACTGCACTACCCATATAGACACTAGAGTATTTTTTTAAAAGTATAAACACTTTTATCAAATTATTTCAATATATGTATACATAACATACAATAAAACAAGACAAAGTATTTCTGCAGAATATTGTTTAAAAATTAAATTAAAATACTCACAAAAATTTCTATAGTGAGGAGTTGTAGTACTCCCAAGTAAAGATTCGGCTGCTTCCCTAATGTGGTGGTCAGCCATTGTGACCTCTGTAACAATGATATCACAAATTGTAATGTAAACAGTCACATTTGAGCACTTAATGTTGTGTAAACAACATAAATTTATTACACTGAACATTTTGAGTTAAATACAATGTAACCTTTCTTGTTAAAAAAGTTTGAAAGGAAATTTGAACCATGTCCTAGGATTGCTGATAAATATGTATGAAGTGTAAAATACCAACCAAAAGTGGTAGTATTTGTATAAGTTTAAATTAGTTTTTAATTTTGGTAACAGAATATTAATGAAATATAGCAATAGTTCATTATTATGGGAGATGGAATATTGGCAACCCTTCATAGTAATAATTTATTTAACCATGAAATTAAATTACCTATGTATAAGAAAGCCTACGGAATTTCTTTCGCCTATTCTCTATCAGAGGAACCTCTTTAAAAGATGGAGGTTAATTTAAAAAAATAAAGATTTTGAAATTATGTGAATGTTTTATGTCAAGTATATAACAATTTATTAACCTCACTTAATAGTGTATCCAATATCAGGGTGGTCAGAGGTTAAGAGATTTCTCTTAATTTTACAGATATTATTTGATTTGTTTCAACCCACTTTTTTGGAACAATCTAACAGGTGGTAAGCCTGTTAGTTTATTCATAAATAGTGACCACTCTTGACTTTTAAAACTCTGCCATAACAGAAGCTTTGTTAATACAACCTCTCTGCATCAAAATAGAGAAATATTTTAAGATATGAAATATTCATGAATAGCAACAACAAGAAATACCTACCTTCTTTGTATAAAGAAAAATAAGTAATCCTATTTGATGCAATTTTGCAATTGCACTTTTTCTTCAGTCACTAGCTAACTTCCCCATAAATCAAAGTATCAAACAAGACTTCAAATTAGAATTAATGAAATTAGAAACCTTAAAAAGAATGGACAAATCTATACCTATTTCAACGACAGCGTCCTACTTAATTTTATTTAATAAAAAGGAACAAAGACTTACTTATGTATAAACTATGGGGAAATCATACTATTTTCACGTTCGTAACTGTTTCTGTACACATTATTTTTTAATTAAAACTTCCACTCTTCGTAATTGTTATTTCAATAAAAATATGATAACAAACATTTCTGAACAATGTTATCAAATTAGAGCAATAAAATTTAGTCAAGTCAACTTCCAATGCTGCGATTGGTTATTGCTATATATCAATTGAAAATTGAATTAAAAGAATGACAATGACATTGACTAAAAGATTGCAGTGACATTTGCGTTCATGCGTTCCGATTCTCCAAAATAAAATGTAATCTTGTTAAGAGCAATACCAATAAAAACAAAAATGGTCAGTTTCTTTATTTCTTCCTTGAAGTACTTAAAATCTCTGAATTATTATGTTCTTCTTTGCTTCTATCGCGAGAAGTATTTATTACTACAAAAATATAGTAAATGTAGTATGTTAGAGTCACAGTGAAATATAAGTAAAAAATAAGAGAAAAGTTGCCAGAGCAGAAACTTAACTTAGCAGTATAATCACAAAATCAAACAAACATATCAAAGCTCAAGGCTCAGCGGGCTTTTGAAAGGACTATGCCCGGTGTTTCCCTGTCTGAGTTATTACGCCACACAAACAGAACAGAAGACCCACCCAGGAAGAGAAACACCTCTATCTACCGAATCTGAAACGACAATATCTTCAGACGATAGGGTAACCGCCACAGTCATAAGTCAATAATAAATCAGTAAGCTTAAGTGGCAATGGACTGTCCACGTAGCTCGCAGAACATTTAACTTAACAGAACAATCTATACGGAAGATAAGTTCTTGAGTAGCAACCAAAAATTTCGTACAGGCAAACGCAGTGTAAGAGTCTCCACCATGATTACTTGCACAGTGTTGCGGGAAGTCAAACAGTGCAAATGGCTCAGAACCGTGGTTTGTGGCAATCTTTGGTGCCTATGCTCAGCAGAGAGCTTGTGACAGGCTGTAATTATAATAATAATGAATAAACTTATAATAAGGAGTGTAAGGAAGAATATGCAAATTTATGGTGATCTACTGGTGGCTAAAAATGTTGATCTTCATAGATGACCAACACTAGGTGAGCAGCATCACCCATGTGGTCAGGGGATCGGCAATCCGTCCAGGAACCTTCTTTGAAGTTTTTATTAGGGTAGCTCTAGTGTTTGTGAGATTAATTATTTTTATATTGGTCATGTTGAGGCCATAGTTATTAGAAATTCAATAAAAATGTATCAAAAACTGTTCACAATCAGCAGAGATTGCATCCATTAAAGAAAATGATTGCAATCTGTTGATTGTCCCAAAGTAAAAAAAATATATATCGTGGTTAAGACCAGTCAGGTTAAATTTTATATTTTTTATATAGGGGAAAGGAGGCAAACGACCAAGCGGCGGACCTAACGGTAACTTATTACCGAGGTCCATGTACATCTGCAACAGCAGAGGAGCTGCAGATGCGTTGCCGACCTTAAGGATATTTCGGAAGGAGGGAAGGAGTGAGGAACAAGAGAGTGGGCATCCGGTTACCTCACTCATTAAACGAAACGCAGGAGCCGTTGCGTAGAAGCTGCTAGGTTCGAATGACAGTTGCAGCACACTTGTGCAACACACAATTTACAATTCCAGTTCCAGGTCACGTATCTCCAATATTGCATCTGATCCATTCTTTGTGATCCTTTCGTATTACCGTTTCATAAGTTGCTTATATACGCGGAAACCAATGAGTGTCTCTGTATTTAAAAATGTACAACACTATAAAATATTTTGCGCATATAATAATTTCTGTCCTTAAGGGACAGAAATTATTATATGCGTCATAGAGTCACCGTTGATAAATTTATTAGGACACCTCAACAATTTCGTTGAACAATGGACAAAAAGTTTATAGAAATGAAACTATAACATAGAAGCTTTTATGAAACTTTATTATATATTCTAACATGTTTAAAAATAATCGCTTAATACGTTTATTTCTGCTCTGCCCTTATCAGCAGTTTACAACATTTGTCAAGACAGCACAGACATGGAATATTAGAGAACTGTTCTATTACATGAGCAGTAGTAACTATTATTGTATTTGTAGCTGTAGTGTGTTGTACATTATAGGTAATACCTTTACTTTAACAAAAGTATGCACTAATGTTTCAAAAGTTAAATTACCAGAATTCCTCTCCTGCGCGATACATACCAAAAACAAACAGTTGTGCATATTATACAGTAATTCATCCCACGCTCATGTGCCAAAGTTGCACTTCGAATACTTCAAATAGGTGCTTTCCCCTTTATTAATAAGAATACTCAAACACTGTTTTGTGTTTCATTCTTTTTACGTATATAGGGAGATGGTAAGTGACGAAGGTGACGTCAGGAGTCGTCTAGGTCGGTACCATCTTCATACCCATTTCTGCCACCAAATACCAATAAAAACTGTTGTGTTCCGGTTCGAAAGGTACAGAGAGCCAGTCTAATTACAGGCTTTGAGGCATTCTATCTTAAACCGCCTCATAATCGTAATCTTCTAATCGTAGAAGATTATAGATACTATAATCTTCTACGATTAGAAGTTGTATGGTATATATATGGGCTTCAGTAGTTACTTACCATCAGGTTCGTTTTTCACTCCAAACCAATTAAAAAAAAACCTTACACATTCTTTTAATATGTATTATATTTTATATGGGTTAATATACAAGTATATAGTTATTTACTAGAAAATAGTTGTAATAATACAGTGTATGATAGAATGTTTTATTTATTTAGTATGAACGGGACGGTTAAAGCCGATATAAATTGCTACATCCGTGTTAAATACTTCTCTGATTGTATAATATAGTGTATTAACAATACTTTTGGTTATGAAAAATAGCATCATCTAATCTTTCAATGTTTCTATATAAATAAGTACCTTACTTGTTTTCCCGTGAATTAGAGCTATCTGGTAGCAGATTATAATCCACTACCACCGAGAGGAAATAAAAAGATACTCTTGTTAGAATAATTTTCAAATAAGTGTTCACAGAATAACTTACAAAATTAAACAGAAACTCCAAAATATGTAACAAAACAGTCATTCTAATAACCAAACAATCGCTTAGGCTCTATTAATATTTCTTAAATTAAGAAAATTAAATAATCCATAGAATACAAGTTCCTACAATCGATTGTACGAAAATAATTACATAATAAATATCTTTGCAAAATTACAATCTTCTAAAGCCAATCAATAATAAGCAAATTTTACAAAACTACCACAATTTTTCTTATTAATAAAATACTTTCTCCTTAAAATCATACGCAAGCTTCTTGCTGTAGATGTTTTTTAATAGTTCCTAGGTTTCCTTTGACCTTTCTAAAAGGCAAAGGCTATTGATATTAAACAGCCAACAGAAAACGAAAAAGTAATATTTTAAAATTTTATTTCTAATACCATCTTGTTGTACCAACTCTGTTGTCAGGCGGATCTCTAGCACAACAGTAAGAAGCTAACACTCCAACAGATGCGAGACACAAAGAAATAATGCTTATACTACAGACGGCCCCTTGGGTTATGTCATTGAGTGCTGTCCCTGGCTTCGGTTGTACTGACAGCAGTATCAGCAAGCCAAAGGCGCTGAGTAGAGAGAACGAAGAGAGTACTATGTAACCTGAAATTTTGAATAACAACGATCAGAATATGTCATAATAAAATATTAAGAATATTGGTTAAAACTTAAATTATACAAAACCTTAAATTTGATAATTTCGAACCAATCGGTCCAGTGGATTTGAATAGAGAAATATATTTACGTGTTTATATATTAGTATATAATATAATAAGTACAGATATAGAAAAGTTGTAGATAATATAGATATTAAAAGCCCGCACTTTGAGCTAAAACTATAGCAGACAAAGTGATGACAGTACTTAAAGATATGAGGTTTATGCACAATGCGGGTTATAAATGTGTCTTCCCCAAGCCAAACCACAAAGCCGAGAAGTTAAAATATAAAGGATATCTTTAATTTTTTTTTTCTCTTAAACCTATTCTTTCGCTGAACTAATTTAGGTAGTAGGTACTTATATTAGAGTTTGAAAAAACCGATGCAATTCGAAAAGAAATAAGCAAAGTATCATAAATTGAATTGTGGTACTGAAAGATGAATATGATTCATTAATTATTCGTATATGTTTCAATCTTTATTATTCAGAGTTAGACTATCCATTTAGAGGGTGAGGCACTGATTAAATAGTTATTTAGCTATTATTAGTACCTTATACTTCAATGGTCGTGATTAAAGTACATTGATGTTTTTGTTTTATATTATTAGGTAATTATAAAAAAAAACAAAAAAATTGGAAACAACTTATCTTTTTGAAACGTAGAGGCCATATTTAAATTTTATATCCCATGACATGTCACTTCCAATCCACAATAAAGACTAATCTCATATAAACTAATGGATAGTTTAGACTACAGAACGTGCCCATTCATTTAATCATACATACATACACACCCATTTACTGCATGGGTTTTAAAACTGTTAGATGTTAACTATGAAACGAAATAAATTCTTTACAGTTGCGAAGCTACAGCTAGGTAGGTACTTACTATTCCAAATTATCTATAACATGTTAAATTAAAAAAAAAAGCACAACCTGCGCATGACCTCATAAATATATCATATTTACCAGAAATGTAATTCCTGTTAGGCAGCAACTGATGTCGCCTCGACCTCAGGCCCAGCAATCCCAATAGGAAGCATGTGAAGCCCGAGAGAACTCCGAAGTCTAGGTAGTATCGACGACCCATCTGTTAATTTTAGATTATTGCAATTAAAATTGTTTCAAGAAGAGAAGGGCGCACGCTAATGTTTTATAAAATCGCATTATTTATCGCAGTTTGCGCTGATTTACCATACGTTCGGCGGTGAAGGAAAAAGAATAAGAAAAATCTGTAAGTCGATGCATACATCACAAATTCTGAAATGCGGCATTATAATAAAAGTAAAGTAAAGTAGCAGCCTGTAAATGCCCACAGCTGGGCTTTCTTCTCAAATATCTGAGACGGTTTTGGAGCCGGGAAGGATCAACCACGCTGCTCCAGTGCTGGTTGACGGACTTAACATGTCCTGGACATCATTTTTTTCTACTATTTCTAGGACATGCAAGATTCCTCACGATGTTTTCCACGGGCTGGGGGGCACGTTTTTAATGGTGCCAACACAGGCGATCGAATCCAGATCACTCGCACTCTATGACAAGGCTGTCACAGCTATTATAATATATATTATGATAAGAAATTAAGAAAAAGAATTTTTTTTAAACAGCAGTAACGGTTGTGCAGGTGTTGGTGAATGGTGTTGTGAAAGTTGTGCACGCATTTGTGTTTTGTATACGGACCTTTGTAGCTAAGCGTTTTTCGTTAATACCATAAAGGGTTTTCGACGGTTACAAACATGTGTGGGTGTATCTACTGTTGCGTTTATTAAAATACCAAGATACAATTACGTACCATGACAGTTGAACCATCTAAAAAGCGACATACCAAAAATACTCAAGTCTGTGACGGGCAGTATTTCACGTTAGCAAGGTTTCATAGCATTTATAAAAATCACTTCCCACAATTCCTCTTTCAAAAAATTTAGAAGATAAGAAGACCAACAACCTCCCTTCTCTCTTATGGAGACTGATCACCGAACCACTCGCCTATCGTTGCTTAAGTTGTGTGGACCTTTGCAAAACTCGTTTATGAAATACACTGTATGAAACTTACACTGTACATCATATAGAAGCTCAGTCCAGTTGTCAAGCCGCCGCACAATGTCAGCATAAGCGCGGCAATAGTCAACGATGCCAGCGAACTGTTCACAGCCTTGAGGCTTGACAGCGATTTATAAGTTTCTTCAGAGTATACCGATGGGCTTGGTGGTGCCACTCTGAAACATAATTAGAAGGAATTATGAAACCTTATTGTCACATTCAAGTTCAAATTATTGCATAGGGAAAAGTGCGGCCAATTTGTGGCCAATCATCTTAAATATGCGTCTACAAAAAACATTTCCCAGACAAAATTTTACCATTTTAACATTTATTCGTATATTCAAAACATGGGTTGTCAATGAACGAAACCATGTCTCGGATGTTTAAAATAACACAGTACAGTTTCGTCGACAGTGGTCTTTAACCATATGAGGAAGCGCGACAAGGCACTGTGTTTTTTTTTCTTTGTTTCTTTATAAATAATAAACGCCTGATTAGTGTGTTATGAAACTTGAATACCAAAGCACCTGTTTTACCAGCTGTCTCTTAATTGCGACTTAATAAAATGTGCGGCGAATTAAAAAAAACAAGTTGGTTAAAAAAAACACGTTCCTACTGCAAGGCAAAGGACTCTACTGAGAGTTTTGGAGTCGGGATTTTATTTATCAGACATGTACGTTTCCTCTCGGTGTTATCCTTGTCCGCCGAGCATTTGGTAGCCTGGTGCCGGCACCGGGAATCGAGCCGAGCTCCCTCCCGTACTACGAAAGTTAACTAGTGTCCGACCTCTGAACGAACACGGTAAAGGAAATATTTCAATATGACAGGTGTAGGTGGGTCTTCGATGAGACGTTTAAGAGGTGATATTTTAGTTTTTATGGGGCCTGGAGTTTCAAGGGAGTTTTATATATTGCAAGAAGTATGTTAAGATGGTTTGCAGTGCACTAGTGCTCTAATTATTTAATTTTTTGCAGATTATTTTATTCTTAGCCGTGTGGTTCCGGTATCTGCCTTCGAATCACGGGACACGGGTTCGATCTCGGACTCGTATCAATGAAATTTTCGAAACTTATGAGCGATTTATATCGTATCGTATATCGTAGGTCTAGACTCTGAAGCAGCGACAGACTCACCACTACATGTCCGAAATCTGATGATATGTGGGTGGAAAGCTACTTGTTTAAACTAAATGTTTTTAAAAAGATCGACAGCGCTGAACGTACCACATTCAAATTGGAGACGTTGTTAACAAGACTCAGGGTCAAGATTACCTTAAGCCGAAATGAATAATTAAAGTAGATGAAGCGTGAGTGGTGTGTTAGAGGTATGCATATATGAGATGCATAGTGGAATTGTACAGTATCTGCTTACCCTACACGCGTGGGAAACAGGCATGATGATATTCAGGTACTTATATTTCTTCATCATTGTCATCATAAGTATGTAAACAGTTTGCTCACAAAAATAATAAGCCTCACAAAAATCGGGAGTAACCGTTAGGCTTTTTGTATTATACAATGCTTAACGTCACATCACTTCTTCTGCATCTTCAGCTTGACAACAGTCCACTGGTGAACCTAGGCCTGGACCTTAGTACCATTAGGGACGATTTTTCAAAATCGCCACACTTGGTAGGTGGGTTGACGCTCGCAGTATCGGGCACTCGCACCTCAGACCGTCATCGCTCCGTGTATTTTGTTTGCTCGGAAATGTTTTATCCGCCATTTGTCACGATCGCCATGAGCTTTCAAATGCTTTTACATTCATCGATGACAGATTTTCTTACGTCACCACTGCAAGAATTAAGTGTTATTTATTCCATCAAACCGTATAAGATTTTTTTTCGCAGTTCAAAGGTTACTTTTCGTTATTTAATGAATTTTTGACGACGAAGTTGACATACGTCTTTCGCTTCTCCCACTTTCATCAATCTTCGTATGCATATTCGTTGGTTTAGAGGACTCTTCACCTGGCTTTTTTTCAGAACGTCTCCGATTTGATCGTGAAATGTTCGTGTTATTAAATGACAACTTAATAAACTTATACTTTCAAAGCTCTTAATTTCTAGGTACGTAGGTATTCTGTTATAGGAATAGTTTGAAATAACAACGTTTATTCTCTAGTGTTTGAAGAGTATTATTCCGCATAGCATACACGAAGTAATTAAAAATAATGCTAGCTAGGTGTTTGTCTATCCTTCCCTCTGTTGTAGGTGGCCATTAGGGGAAAGGCCTTTAAACTCTCATAGCGATCTCCGTGAGCAAACATTTCATTTCCTTTATCACAACAAAGGCGTTTATCGTAGACGTTATAGATGATCCCAAACCAATATTGTCTAAGGTTGTCTTTTAGTTAAGAGAGAAAGACGTTTTTTTCTGACGACCACTTTGGACATAACGACCTACAATATACATAAATTGAATTGCTTACATAGTTTACTTCATTGGATGAGATAAAATTACAGCACAGCAACCAACAGCTATATTATAGTGGTACAAATGGTTGTCTCGACCGGAGAAGGACTACTACAGAATATCAGAGTGTAATAGCGGTATAATACTGCTGATTTTTCATATGGTGAGAGATTGAATTTTAGCCCTTAGGGGTGTCAACGCCTGAGTCATAATCGAGGACAGAAGCAGGTGTCTATAGGCCCCAGTGACCACTTTCCAGCAGGTGGACTATGTGCTCGTTTGTTACCAATAACGCTATAAAAATATAAAATAATTACTACTATTAAACAACCAAAGACGTACCTCGGTATAATAATTGCAGTATTTTTATCTCGCCTTTGTCCATCCCTTCCTTTGACGACGTAATTGCTTCTGCTATCTCTACTCGCTTCTCTTCTGTCCATTTCGAAACTCCTGTCGCGGCTCTTCTCTCTAAAACTAGTAACGAAGACGTCCTGCCTCTCGAACTCTCCAGCTAAACCATAGTTCAGCTTCTGTTGCGCCTTCGGCGAGATAGGCGAGGTTCCACCTCTCATTGATGTTAGATTAGCGCAGGACTTAGAAGGAGTCACTCCTTGTGTCGGTGTACTGGATATCAATTTCCTCGGAGTACCGACATACACGTTCGGGCTCGTTTCTTTGTTCGGTGTCATTCTGACTGACGGTTGGCTGGCGTAACTTTTTAATTTCCGCGGTGTCGACAGCAGCTCGTGAAGCTTCTGCGTGGCGATCAAATTCTTCTGCGACATGATCGGAGATGAGAAGGTAACGTTCATTTTCCTCGGCTCTTCATCATCAGACGGGACGATTGCATATCGAAGTGTCTTGCCGTTCACTGTCTTCACTATTTCCGTGGGTATCTCTTTCAGTTCATTCACGTCCGGACCATCTACGTTATATTCTTCTATTTCACTAGCGTCTGCTTCCACTATTCTCTTTTTCGTTGGTGAATAGTCTATACCGTCGTCAATATCTCTGATCACTTCGTACCGATGCTTCAATCTGTTATCTTCTAGGCCGTCATCGCTTTCAGCGTTTCTATCATATTTGTTTTTCTGCATATGCCTTAATTGCGCCATTTCCAAATCCTCACTGCGTGTTCTACATCGCACGATTTGTCTCGTTGGTTTGCAGATTAACGAGGACTGTCTTTGAAACTGTCTTTGATATTTCGCTGGCTTTGGTGGTAGCTCTGGCGGTTCTTCTCTCATTCTTGTGCCGGGCGTCAATCGTAGAGGATTATCTGAAATGTCGGTCCTGACTATTCTGTTATCAATTTCCTTCTTTCTTGGTGAATTGCCCCCTAAAGGTGGCATTCTTCTATTTGGAGAGACGATCTTCGTTACGCATGATTTTTGCGCAAAGACAACCTCGCTTTGTGCGCAAAAAGCGGGGTTGGAGTAATATTTGTAAATTATTTTTGGCGAATCCATTGTAATAAGCGTGTTCTTTCCCCAACGTTATGATTTAAACTTATACTATCTACGCATGTCCTAAGGGTGCTTCTTAGAGCGTATCCGTCTCGGTCTTTTAGGTTGCATCATGCTTATACTTAAAGGTATAGACTGATATACAAAAGATGCTATCAATTTCCTTATTCGAACCCAACTCAAACTATTCACAAAAAATTACTTAACACTTAATCCACACGTTTGCTAAGTGCACAAAGTTATTTAAGTTTTTAATGTATTTATGTATTTTAGTGTTATTATTATTATTACTTAACTATGATACTATATCGTCTAAACCGTTCAACGATCAACCGTCGACTGACGTAGGGGATTACAAATTCGAAAAAACTGGGTTCGGAAATGGCGCAAACGCACCCCTGGTAAACAGGCGCGCACGCGCTCTCCGCATTCCAATTTTGAAAGCTCAAGCACAGTCAGTTCATATTCAATCTTATGACGTGGATTATTACCTTATTTTTGGAATGCTATTACATTTTCCGCTCGAACCATCCTGTCTGATGAAAAGACGTACGATGCTTGATAATATACGATTTAATTTTATCCTAAATTCATTACAGTAAAGTTCATATTGAAGTAGCATAACAAAATAGCGGTGAATAATTTTGAATTTTGCACAATTATTGAATAGGTCCGTCGAAGGGAATAAGCCGTGCGACGATAGTCATTAAATTTTGTAATTTGACAATTAATTTTTATACATTTCCAACGAAGTAATTTTATTTTGTACTGATTGAAAGCTTACGATTCTTTTGTTTTCAATAAAGAAAATAAAAAAAAAAACATTCTTATTGTAAATAAAAATGAGCAAACTTGATATTTATGGCCCTTTGTATTAATCGACCGCATGGATGGTCAAAGCACTTTTGACTTAGATACAACTAGTACCAATGGTATTTATTATAATATCATTCACCAGCACCTTGTGTCATATAAAAAGGTTTTAGAACAGCTGCTGTAATTTTCGTTATAGTAGAAAGCGGTGATACTGCCAGTCTATTATTTTCTTGTCCTTAACAAACAAAATACACACACACACACATAAATTAATCCGTAATTCCTCATAGACTATGCAGAGGTGACAGTCACCTGCCGTCTTTCTTCCCGCGGCATCATTTTGTGGCATACCAGATAAGGGCCCTGGAGAGGCGAAATTAGTTTGCAGAAGCCATTTTGTCTACGTTTCGTGCTAAATGGAAAACCATAGTCTCAGCTTAACTCTATGGTAGACAGGCGTGAGAGCTTATTCGATGACTCTTACTAGAGATACTTCTCTATGCAATAACTTTAAACAGTATAGAAAAACAAAAAAAAAAAGGAAGTATCAAAGTGGTTCTCAGCATTGTCTATTCTCCTTTGATACTCCACATAACACGCGAAGATACCTCCTAGAGGTAGAGAGGAAACATAGATGACTCCAACGACAGCCATGGTCTGATATTCGCGGTTCTACCGTAATTCCGACATTGACACGCAATGCTTCCCGTTAACGTGCTTTAGTTCAAAATGGATTCATTACATTAAATTCTACGCAATTATCTAGAACTTTTATTTGTCAAATGCAGCTATTCATTTGTCAATACCAGAGAGTAGGAGTCCAGTAATCACTAGCAGTCTAGTATTATCTGCAGGTGATGTCCTCCTGAACGATTATGGAAACCGGCCATAACTTTCAAGTACTATTAGTAGTTTTCAACTGCGCAGAATATATCATACTGCACAAACACAGAGGCACTCATTTGTGTCATTGTATGCCGTGTAACGCTTATGCGATAAAGATGGAGGAAAGGTCGCCTCGAATAAAAAAAAGAAAGAGACAGGGGACGCAACACAATACTTGAACTTGAAACGCCAATAATTTGTGTGTTGTAAAAATATTATAATACTAAAAACCCAGGGCCCATGGTACAAGCATAAGATACGCTAACGTCTAACGACTATAAAGTTACTTCAATATTATATATTATGTGTATATGTATAACTTATTTAATTTCATGCGCTTTACTACACTAACAGCAGACTTTGCAAGGTACCGCCTTGGAGTACCTTGGAGTCTGGGTAGGTACCAAACTCTTACCCATTTCTACCGCCAAACAGCAGTATAACTACCGTTGTCTTCCGCTTTTATAAGCTATCGAGGCGAGTGTAATAACTGATTCTGAAGCATTCCATCTTAGTCCTCAGGGTTGACAACGCATTTGTTACCTTCAATTGAAATTGTTTACATGTGTCCATAGACTGCAGTAGCCATTTACCATAAGGTGGACTGTTAGCTCGTTTTTCACCGAAGCAACTAAAAAAAAATAGACACGTTACAAATTCAAGCGGTAAGTCGATGGTAACTCAGGTAAATGGTAGTAATATAAGTGTTTTCATTCAACGACTTCTCCCGTTTTTTTTTTTTTAATAATAATAATGTTATTGCGAGGGGCGACGGCACGTGCTCACCGTGCGTAACGGTCGCGCGCAGCTGCGGGTGACAGCTGCGGACAGGGATGTTAAACATGTTGTGTATGTGCAAACCATTTTTTCTAATTTAAGCGTACCGTGTGGTAACGTAGGCGAAAGAATCTGCCACCCCCTTTCTTCTCGTGGATGTCGTAAGAGGTGGCTGAGGGTAAAGCAATAAAATTCTGTTGTCAATCACGGACCGAGGAGGTGAAAAGTCGGTTAATGAGTTCAGTTTCCGTAATTTCTGATATACCTGAGTGATTATACAGTAGGTATGGATGCGACATTGTTGTGCGACACGTTCAGACAATAAATTTGAACCTCGTATTCTACATGCCATTTCTAGCGAATATACCGATATATCAATTATATAAGTGGCGTTGTTGAGTCGCAGGATATTTTTGCACTAATAGTTAACTAATTTAATCAGGCCTACGAGACACAGATCAAAATCCTTATCGACCGTCCGCGCTGGCTTTCGCTGCCTGCGCTTGAAGACGCCAAAATATATCGCGGTCAAATAAAATCAAAATCGCAGCCTATATTAGTCCACTGCTGAACATAGGTTTCTACAAGAAAGCGCCAGGCTTACAAGAATTAGGCTTACATAGGCTCTACAAGAAAGTAGGCTTACATTTCTTGGAAGGTTTTCTCGTATTCATCACGCTAGGAAATCTGGTAGGAGCAGTACCGGTATCCTCGCACAAGTGAAGCTGCTGCTTATCATTCGGTAGCCAGACCCTCGTTTATTTGGAAGCAGGATGCACCACGTGCAGGTAAGGTTAGCATTTGGGCAAATAGGATATCCCCCCTCTATAACCTAACTTTGCTTTCTTTTTATAAAACAATTGTTTACAAGGAGATTTTATGTACCCAATGTTGGTGAGCCCTGCCTGCGCACCGGTCGTTGGTAATACCCGCATTATATAATACCGTCAAAAAATTGTAATCGATAATGACCTTGACATGTTGTTTATCAAAATATTGTATTACATATTGTGTTAATTGCACTTTTTGCAATAGATAATATTTATATTGCATGGGTCATGAATGGTTCGGTTCCATCGGTGAAAGACCACAGTCTCACATATTACCCCAGCGTTCAATAGCCGATAAAACACTAATGCTCTTTTTCGTATGGTCATTAATTTAACCGGACACCAAATTGCTGATAACGGAGCGTTCCGTCTAAGTCCACGAGGATAACAACGCATTTGCATTTCTATACTTAATCGAGGTCTTGTCTTGGTTGGTTGGAGGTGGAGGTAATCTTGTCTATAGACCACAACGACCACTTACCAACAGATGGTCCATTGGTTCGTTTGTTGCTGTTTTTAAAAAAACCTCCGCCAAGACTTTACAGACGGATAATGATGAAGATATTTTTTCCATGAAGAGATCAGAGGCGTGACTTTGTATAGTGTAATATGTTTCCTCATATGACCATTTAGTAAGTAACCAAGAAACAGCGAATACAAGGTTTGTACCGGATGGCTTTGTTAAAAAAAAAACCCTTGACAAATTAATTAAGGTACTTTAATTTTATCCCAAAAGGCCTTGTCGTGAAAAGTATACTATGTCTTATTCTATTATATAAGCGTTCACAACTCATGGCATAACTCTGCCAAATATTACGTGGCGGCAGACCAGAGATGTAGCAAATAAATCGATTGATTCAACCCGAGAACTGACCGGCGTACGGTCGAGAAAAACGGGGACAGAAAGATTCCTATACATAACAGTACCTACGCTGTGGATAGAAAAACGGTTAAAGTAAAGTAAAGTAGTAGCCAGTAAATGTCCACTGCTGGGTAAAGGCCTCCTCAAATAAGAGTATCTGAGAGGCTTTTGGTGCCGGGTATGGCCACGCTGCCACAGTGCGGATTGGCAGGGTTATATCCTCGAAATAATATTTTTTATTATTTCTTCGACATGCAGATTTCCTCACGGTGTTTTCCTTCACCGCCGAAATACTTTGGTCTTTCTGAGACTTCAACTTGGCGATTAATACATCAAAACTTGGGCCTTCATCCTTACAAAGTTGAATTACCTCATGAGCTTTAGCCTAACCCAAGCTAAGCTTTAGCATGAGCCTAACCCAACGAGCACAGACAGCGACATGTGTTCGCTGATTAAGCTTCAGAGTATTTATGGGCTGACCTCGCTTTTGGGTCAACAAGCAAAATTGCCGAATTTGATGCGATGAATGATCGTCGGATGCCTGCGACTGATGACTACGAAAAACTTACTGGTTGGTCTGGATTTGGATCCGGTCTAGTCCATGCAGCAGTCTACTGCCGCTCAGCAAACATAACTCGCGTACTTCATGAAAATCTGCCGCATTTATGCCAAGATATCGTCCAAATTGGTTCACCAGGAGGCGCTTCCTGCAGTGGTGTCGCGGTGGCTATTTTCCCGAAATTATATTCCTTGCATGATGCCAACAAAAGTACTTTAAAATAACTAAAGTAATAATGGCAATATCACTTAGGCACATTGTTTTATTTTATTTCAAAGTTCGAACGCTCTTTTTAAAAAAAAACCTGTATATTTCTGATGTATAAATTAATAATTATAAGTCACGCAACACTCACTAGTGGCGTTACTCATTAACAAAATATTAACAGCGTTCAAAAAAAATTCCCCATCCGACATCGATCGATAAAAATAGTTATATACCAATGAACATTTCGTTAAACAAAAAAATGTCCTCGAATGTGAGAAAAAAGGTTAAATCGCGTTCTTCCCGCGCCGGTCTTCAATTCCCAGTCGGTAGAATACACAAGATACTGAGGAAGGGTAACTACGCGCCGCGCATAGGGAGCGGCGCACCGGTGTACCTCGCCGCCGCTTTGGAATATCTTTCCGCCGAGATACTGGAACTGGCCGCTGAAGCTGCGAAGGAGAACAACAAGAGCAGAGTGATACCACGTCACATCCTTTTCGCAATACGCAACGACGACGAGCTGAACAAAATGCTGTCCGGCGTCACGATCTCACAAGCCGGCGTGCTGCCGTCCATCCAGCCCCAGCTGCTGCCCAAGAAGACTACGAAGAGCGCGTCACAATAGAAATATAGATTTACATCGCATATTTATTTATCGTATTCTAAAATTTATTTTCGTTGATGAAGGTCGAATGAATGGCCTGAATGACAAAGCCCTTTTAGGGGCTGCATAATTATTGTTTCTGGTCGAACGTCGAAATCAAATCTCCAATGGCAACGATGATAAAAAAAGTGCTGGGTAAAGGTGTCACGGTGTCCTCTCAATATTTGAGAGAGTTCGGAACCGAGAAGCGTCCAATTTGATACTCCATGGCGGATGAGCGGATTTCGCATGTTGTACTATTTGTCAGACATACCTCACGATGTTTCCCTTCACCGCTGAGCACGTGGTAAATTCGGGACCTAAAATTACAATTAAAATTTTTGTGACGCCGGAACCGGGATTAGAATCCATGTCACTCGTGAACTATGAAGTTAAGGCGAGTGTCCTGACCATTCCTCACAGCAAAACTTAAATAACATGGCTGACAGCTAAGAGAAACACATTGATTTAAAATTAGCTTGCATGCGATAATTAAACCAAATTGCGGATTTTTTTTTATGATGCCCGTTCTTTTAATTGTAGGTAAAAAAAAGTTTTTCGAATCATTATTACGATCCCAAAACTTTTGAACGAACAGCGTACATAAGAATCTTTCCTTATACAAAATCATTGCAGAATAGAAAATCATTTCTTATACGTACTTATGTAGAAAGTATATTTTTTTTTGTAAAATATAGAATGATTATTGAAAGTTATATAAATAAATTACACAGTACCATATTTATTTTTATTTAAACCTCTGCAGATGTTATTCACCATGAATGAAATTATGTTCGCCTCATTTTGATAATTATTTGTGGATAATTTTCGTTCAGGTAAGAAACAAAAGCTAATTGCAGCTCCGAGAAAGACTTGATAATATAATGTTATTATTTATTCTTCGCCATTTATAATAATGGCATACATTTTACTGGAAATGTATAATTATTTTCATTAATCAAAGAAACAAAATCGACTGCAGTCTTGAGAAAGGCTTTGTCATTGATTCAATATGAATTCACTTAGATATCTGGTGTTAAGGTATTGCCAAAAAACAAAAACTAAAGAGCTTGAACAACAATAATTTAATTATATGTTTACTTATTCTTTGTCCTTTATGAAAACGGCGTCAACTATACGCGAAATGTTTCTTTCGTTCATTATTGACGTAAATCTAAGTAACAAAGATCGAGTGCAGCCCTGAGAAGGGCTTTGTCATTGACAACCCAAATTCAATACTTACATATGTTATTATTTAAATCCGCGTCTATTACTAAAATGACGCGAATCACGCACGCTCGCCACGAACCCTTCTAGCGAGTTGAATATCTTTGGGCATAATGGTTACCCTTTTAGCGTGAATGGCACAAAGGTTTGTATCTTCGAACAGCCCCACCAAGTACGCTTCACTTGCTTCTTGCAAGGCCATTACAGCAGAACTTTGAAACCTCAGATCAGTTTTGAAGTCTTGCGCTATCTCCCTAACAAGACGTTGAAAGGGTAGTTTACGTATAAGCAACTCTGTGCTTTTCTGATAACGTCTGATTTCCCGCAACGCGACGGTGCCCGGTCTATAACGATGAGGTTTCTTCACTCCACCAGTCGCCGGAGCACTTTTTCTTGCTGCTTTCGTGGCTAATTGTTTCCTTGGTGCTTTTCCGCCAGTGGATTTGCGAGCGGTCTGCTTGGTTCGCGCCATTTTTAGTTATATTTATTGTTTTAGTCAAATCTTACAATAACATGCGTAGTTTATAATACAACGCCTCCAATTTATATAGTCTTTAGGTCTCCCCTCCTTCTACATTTACTAATTGTCAACTAATGTACTGCAAAAATATTTTTAAGGTAGTTTAAAAAATGGAAAATTAAAATACCCGACAAATGGCTCGTAACTAGAGGGCGGGTTTTTAAGTTCGCGCAATGGCACGCTCGTTAAGGTCTTAATGTGTTCAGTGACTCATAGTAAAGTAAAGTAGCAGCCTGTAAGTACCCACAGCTGGGCAAAGGCCTCCTTCTCAAATACGAGTATCAGAGAGGTTTTAGAGCCGGGAAGGGCCGCCACGCTGCTCCACAGTGCGGGTCGGCGGGCTTCACATATCCTCGAAATAATAAAAATATTATTTTTATTTGCAAACGTGCAGGT
This sequence comes from Bhutanitis thaidina, assembly GCA_029286595.1. Classification (NCBI taxonomy): domain Eukaryota; kingdom Metazoa; phylum Arthropoda; class Insecta; order Lepidoptera; family Papilionidae; genus Bhutanitis; species Bhutanitis thaidina. The sequence goes on along the minus strand of JAGSMS010000021.1, from coordinate 3,605,707 downwards.
TTCCCCACGATGTTTCCTTCACCACCTTGCACTTGGTAAATACAGCACTTAAAATAAATATTAAAATTTTTAATGGTGCCACCGAGGATCGAACCCGGGTCACTCGCGCTCTATGAAACTAAAGTGAGCGCCTTGACTCATAATTAGTATAAATATAAAGTTTTGTCACAATTGAATAATTCGTTTTCGAACTATTCACGCCTAAGCAACTCAATTTGGAAGAAAGCCTGGGAAATGCAGAAAATCGACTATCGCACCTTCATCAAGTTTCTTAACAAGGAAAATCTGTTCAAATCATACTGGAAGAGATGAGAGATCGGGTTATGGCCCCTGAGAAAACCATAGTATGTAAGTGGCACAGCATTTTTACGCAAGGCAGGGAATCACTTGAAGACGACACACGGCCTGGACGGTTTTATTGTCGTGACCACACTCTGGAACTGTTTGAAAAAGTCGAAAAATTTGTATCAGAAGATACTCAGTTTAAAAAAGAAACAGCTTGCAGAAATGATCGGAGTATCAGATACAAGTATTTTTATAATTCTACACGAACATCTTGGCATGACTAAGGTCAGCAGACGGTGGGTGCCGAGAATGCTCGCGCTGCCGCATAGACAACAGCGCGAATGTTCTCAAGTTTTTTTGGAGCTCAGTGGTGAAGACACGGATGATGTACTGAACCGAATTGTCACTGGAGATACAACTTGGGTTCATCATTATGAAAGTCGTCAAAGAAATCAATCTAAGCAAGACTCCATACAGTGGCATAAAAAGGGTGCAGCACCTACCAAGAAATTTTAGCGTGTCACAATCTACCGGAAAACTCGTGGCGACAGTTTTTTGGGAATCCGAAGGGAACTTGTTGTTCGATTATAATAAAGTTGACAGTCCACACGCGCCATGTTGCAATGGCTGCCCTGCACAATATCTGTGAGGCACCAATATCTGACAATTTTTGCACCAAACCTAGATACATTTTCATGTAGAAAAAAAGACACTGGCATCTACTAGTAATATCATAAATTTTAAAGTCTGCTACTCTGTTACGCTAATAACGGAACTGGTTTTGATGAAATTTCGAGTTTACTTAATTTAATATACTTTTATCCCGGGACAATACACGAATAATTTCACGCGGGCAAAGTAATAGACGGTCGTAAGAACGTATAATTATACGTGAAATTAATAAATAAATTAAATATAAAAATAATATGAGGAAGTTATAAGAGTTTAGTTTTATATTTAATATTTATTTTATTACCTAATGATAAAAATTATATTCTTTAACATTTTAATACGCTGACGAAATTGACGTTCGAAAAGAAACAAAACGATTATTTTGCGGTCCTCAAAAGGACCTTGTCAATGTTGGGAATAAATAAATTACTACAAAAATACACCGATACACATTATTTTATTTATAAATGAAATTAACCACCAAAACCGTACAACGTTCTGCCTTGCCGTTTTAGAGCGTAAACCACATCCATTGCAGTCACCGTTTTTCTTTTCGCGTGTTCTGTGTACGTCACGGCGTCGCGTATGACGTTTTCGAGGAATATTTTCAGAACGCCTCTTGTTTCTTCGTATATAAGGCCTGAAATTCTTTTGACTCCCCCTCGCCTCGCCAATCTTCTTATCGCAGGCTTTGTAATTCCTTGGATGTTGTCTCTCAGAACCTTTCTGTGGCGTTTCGCTCCACCTTTTCCGAGACCTTTACCTCCTTTGCCTCGACCTGTCATTTTTGGCGCTCGTGAGTGAAGTGATGAACGATTGTTTGGGCGGGTTTTTATAAACGAGTCCAATCTCTTTGTTCACTAATCTATCGATTCATTGTGGGTATATTGTTATTGATTACTGTTCCTAAATATTAAGTCTACCCTTTATAATAATTTAAAAAGGTTATGAGCCATAATCTTTTAAAACTATTATAAACAATGGGTGGAAACAAATGGAGTAATCGTCGCATGATAATATAACTAGTCATGATTTATCGCCTGTTATACATGTTTTAAAAAATAATATTTTCACGTCGTTAAAATGAAATAAAAGTAACTAATCTCCATGCATATTTACGACGGACTTGGAACGTGTAATTTTAAACTGTAATTTATTATTGATAATTCACATTCGATTTATCTGACGTCATTCTTCATTCACAAAGGTAGACAGAGTTAACACAAAAAAATGTTTAAAATTATAAATAAAAACAAATCGTTTTACATATTTAATTAATGACTTTTGTAGAGATCTTTGCATAATATAATAACCAAAATTAAATGTTCATTTAACAATGATGTCTAACGAGTTTACGATTAACGATTATAATATTTTATTGTTTCATTCATTCTAACAAGTATTCAACGTTGGTAGCCACAGAATTGATTATCTAGGTTTCGAATTGAAACCGACACATAATATTATAATTTATTACAGACCTTTGAAAGAAAGTCATTAAATTTGCATACTTGTCTTAAAGAAGTTAAGAGAAGAAGTAGCATATAGCACCGCTTTTTTATAAACTGTTTAAGAACAATAATTATGTAAGGTGGAATTCGTCATAATTATCTCGAAGGGACAAAAACAGGGAGTTGCACGAGAGGTGCTTACTAACGAACAAGGCTATTGCAACCGAATGATTCCATAGACTAATAAAAAAACAGAGCTTTTTGATATTTAAGAACACAAAAAAAAGAGATTGCTGTAGTACTAATGTGGTACAATCGATAGACATGATCATTTTGTAACAAAATAATTTCAAACATGTATCCATGTACGTGCAACTTTTATTATACGCCTTTATCCATTACCCACTATTTGCGTTACCATAAAAGCAAATATAAATACCATCTAACTAACGATGTTATTTTGACGAAAAAAAAAAACCTAAAAGAAATACAACGTAATAAAAAAATGGCACCTGTAAAGCAACCGAAAAAAGCGTTGAAATCAATGGATAAATCACTAGAGAAACCTATTTCAAAAAATAAGAAGACCAAGAAAAAGAACTACCAAAGTTTCTCAATATACCTCTACAAGTTACTGAGAAGTGTAACGAAGGAGAATTTGGGTATTTCCAGGAAGTCTATGCTGATTATGAACAATTTCGTGAATGATATGTTGGAGAAGATCGCCGAAGAAGCTGCAAGATTGGTGTCTCACTCGAAAAAGAACACGCTGAGCAGTAGGGAAATACAGTCTGCTATAAAACTGCTCGTTCCCGGTGAGCTGGCAAAACACGCTAACATAGAAGGAATGAAAGCTGTCACCATGTACATGAATAGCAGGTCACGGGATACATCCATTTAGCGCTTTTTTGTTGACTACCCCCGAATTATAGATGTATTTAATTAATGTATTTAATAATGAAATATACTAAGTAAATGTTAATAAGGAATAAAAATTAAATTATAAATGTAACAAGGTTCTTTTGAGAGCCGAATTTTTTCAAAGTTTCTTAGCATTTGATATACACTACTCAAATATTACATATTTAATGCAGGCCGTATGAGAAAGCTCGAAGTTGCTCAGTGCGCTGTTGAAAGGGCTATGCTCCGTGTTTCTCTGCGCAATAGAGTCTGCAACGATAATATCCGCAGCAGAACTAGGGTAACCGACGTAGCCGTAATGATCAGCAAGCCAAAGTGGCAAAGGGCCGGCCACATAGCACGCATAACTGACAAATGTTGGGGGAAAAAGGTTCTCGAGTGGCATCAATGTACAGGTAAACGGAGTGTGGGACGACCCGCCACATGATGGAGGGACGACCTGCGCAGTGTTACGGGAAGTCGATGGTCGCAGGTGGGTCAGGACCGAGCTGTGTGGCAATTTTGGGGGGAGGCCTATGTTCAGCAGTGGATTTGTGATTAGCTGAAATGATGATGATGATGACTCCATATAGTCTAGGAAACAAGCCAACTATAACAACTTATTTGAGAAAACTCTTTAGAAAAAGTATTGGCCACTAGAATTTTTACAGGTTGAAACTGCATTGAATAATTATGCGAAATAGAAAAAAAATATCTAAAATTCAAAAGCATTTGCTCTTGGTTTTCTAAAACTAATTAATTTTAGAATATTGCCCGTTTTCAATATTTTTTTCTTGTGAATAACAATTCGCTAGTTTATCGTAATTGTTGTGCCCCTGAGCGTTACATCACAACGTCATTTAACGCGGGTATTTGACCCTAAAAGAGCCGGCAGGTCTAGGCGGCACCTCTGCGGGAGAGGACACAGCCTATCCCTTCTGGCTAGACGCACCGGAACACGGACACGGTAGAGTTCCTACGCGGCCTCACATCCATATAATATTGATAGTGTACAGTAATTAGAAATTCAATTGAAAGCCAGAATCGGTCCCACAAATCTTCAGTAGTAGTTTACTATCGTTCTACAATTGGATACACTTGAACAAATTTCCAAGCTCGATTGGATTTACATCCGAAAATTGTTTTAATATTACTTTAATACTAGCAGATAGTTAACTATATATATATAATAGATAATACTGTTGACATATTAGAGCCCCGAGCGCGAGAGATGATACACAGTTGTGTCGATGATATTATAGATTTTTAATTAATAACTTTAATTTCTGTGATGTGATTCACGTATGTGGGAAGAATACATTTTCATTTACATAAAAAGAAAACAGGTTTAAATAAAATAAGTCGTTTATTCAATTACCCTCTTTGGTCTTAATCTTATAAAATATATACAAGAGAATAATACATCAATTAAAACTAACAATACACTACAACAGAATATTTAAATGCCTTATAACATAAAAAAATTAAAGAGAAAAATCAATAAAACAAAAAAAATAATTTTATTAACCTTCTAAAACAGGCAAATGTTATACCATTTCACATAGAAATATCGTAATAATGATAAAATCTATCACACATTTATATCATTCGTAATCATACGATCGTCTTTTTTAACCTAACCTAATTTTGTTTTTAATATTTTTGTGTGTAAGCTACGAACGACCGAGCTATAGACTTCAACACACATCGTTGATAATGAATCAAGATTCATCGTTAGAAGTTGCAGTGCACTCACGCCTATTCTAGTTATTTGGTTATGTTTTGAAGCAAAGGTCTTATAATACTGTTTTTGTAATGTTAGTAGTTTACCTATGATTTATTACTGAGACGGAGCCAGCCGAGCGAAACGAAACGGGCGTATCCTTCTTACCCTCTTTTTTCTTTTTGCATCAGCTCTGATACTAATTATCCAATTTTACACCACAGATAATCTACGTAATGTAAACGTGCATAGTGACGCAATGTAAACGCAAAAAGTGCATAGAGATTAATTTTCATCGATATATAAATCAAGATTTTCATATACATGTAAGCAATGCTAATTAATTTTATACTCCCAATTTGGTCCGCAACATGGCCGTATTATTTATATTGTAGTGAGAGTTCAACCGTGTAGAAGTATTCAAAGATATCAGAAACACAATCGGTTGTATTTAAAAAGTAATCACGGATTAGTTTGCCGGTTTGTTAAGATGCATTATTCTAGATTGAGCAATTTTCGAAAATTATAGGCCTGAAAGTCATAGATCAAGCAGCAGTTTGATCGTGGCGTAAGAGAGTTAACGATAACATCTTCCCATTAGCATGGTAAAAGTCGACTAACATATCTGTTCATAAGCTATTGACCCGCAATAGATGGCGCAATAACCATTTCAGTAAGCCAGACTTACTTGGGTGGAAGCTATAGCTTGTTGCTGCTCTTTGACAAAACTGTCAAACGAGGTATTGCTATCTCTGTTAATTTATCGAAGTCCCAGTACGAGTAATAGAGACAGCTTATGTAAGTTTAGCAACGTCGAATTGTTGTATTATTCGTGTGTGACCGACTAGTCAGTTAAAACATAGTGGTAGGGTGCAGGACAAATACTAAAATTTTAATGAATCTCATTGGTATGGCTAGAAATTTAATGAAAAAGTGACAATATAACAGGTGCAGCTGCGTGCTGTATATCCAGAACAACGTAAAATATCCACAATAGTGATTTCATATGAAAGTATTTAACAACTAATTAATCGTTAACTACTGCGATTTTCACTCCGAAAATCGATAAACATTAAAGATTAACATACATACAGGCTGGTCTTATGTTTACTTCATAAAAATCCAAAAAAAAAACTCTCACTCCGTGCAGTGGTGATAATTGGTCCGAGAGCGGAGTCAATAAACGCCGATGTTGCTGAGTATGTGCGTGAGTATCATCTGGTGCACGTCGCGGAACACGGTGCGCACGTTGTCGGTGTCCGTGGCGGTGGTGAAGTGGAAGTAGCACTCGCGCGCGCGGCTCGCCTCCAGCACCACGAACCGCTCCGCCGACGCGATCACGTCGCGACGCTCCCGCTTCTTGGTCGTCAGGTTCTGGTGGATGGCGATGTTACTTTCAGTCGTCAAAAGTATACAGGAAACATTTGTGTATGGTGTACAATACAGTGCTGGTTTGAAAGGTATAGAAAGTCAGTATAATCTCCATTCCATTCGTGTCATTTTATCACTGTGTATGTGTGTGTATGTGTGTGGGGGGGGGGAGGGGTAACCTTCTTCCATTGAAGTTATTTTCAGGTGTCAATAGGCTGCAGTACCGACTTACAATCTTGTTACGATGACGTGGCTTGGTAGGTATGGGTATACCTTCAACGGAACGCACGTTAATTTTCGTTGGTGCTTTGCAGAAAATGGAAGTACGATAGTTTTACTTTGAGATTGAGAGATGAGTCGGTAGTAGAATCAGAATATTTAATAGACGAACAATAAACCGTAGTAATTTTATTATTATTTATCTACAGATTAGATAACTAACAATATAAGCTGATGATAATAAAGAAAGTTGTGATGATGAAAATTAAAAAAGTGTTGATCTGTAAAAAAAATATGGCTCTCAGAGATAAAACATGCAACTGTTAATAACTACTTCAATTGGAAATCTGAAATCCTGACACTGACGAGAGGTGTGTCAGGAGTGAGATCCGCGCAATTTTCTGGAAAGCGGATGCAGATCGCTCAGAAATATGCTTTGTTGCAATCTTTTGGGGAGACCTGAGTTCAGCGGCGGACTTCTGACGGGCTGTAATGGTGATGATCAAATTAATCTAGACAGACAACAGATCTAAGCAGTTTTTTGCTATAGAGTTTAGTCGAAAGTGATCACAGAAAATATCCAATCTACTGACAACAAACAGACTCCTGATGAATAGCTTTGTCCTCGTATACTCGTCTCCGGAAGCCTCGAAGCGGTTGTACTTGGGGAAGTACGGAGCGATGCTCCTGCCCTGCTTGATCTTGGTCTCCAGGAGGTCCTGTTTGTTTAGGAACACTATCAGACCTGCCTCGAGGAGAAACCTGAAACCATTATTCACTAGATGAGATTATTTTCCCTGCGTTCAGAAACCATGCCGAAACCAGCTTTCTTCGGTTTCGGATGTATGGACTTGTGGAGAAAGGCTGAATAAGAAATATATACTTAATAACTTTGAACGATATTATGTTAATGGCTTAAATTTTCTGGCATTCTGTATAAATTTATTCATTCAGTCAAGAAATACCTGCTCTGCCACACGTCCTCGAAAAGGATAAGCGCTTCTTTGAGACGGTTCTGTGTGTTGTCTTCCCTTAAGGTCTGGTCGAAATCACTGCACGCCACCACGAACCAGATCGCGTGAATTCCTTCGAATACCTGCAATTTTAATTTTTGTCAGAGTTACTTATATCATTTTTAAAGCATTAGTAGCAATGTAGCCTGTAAATGCCTACTGTTGGACCACTTGTCCAATACTTGCGAATATTTTGAAGCCGAAAAGGGTCCGCCATGCTGCTCCAGTAAGGATTGACGAACCTCACAAACATGTTGTGCGCTGGTGATTGCCGGAAGGCAGAAGTAGGTAAAAGGCTGGTGCCTACCACTCACTCGACGAAATACCTAACATGTCGATTAATTAATTTCATTCACAAATTGGCATAAACCTAAATTCTAAAACGTATCCATCTGACCTGTATCCACTTTTTCCTCTCGCCCCTCTGTCCCCCAACGTCAAACATCCAGAAATCTTGCGTACCGCCGTGCATTGATTTCGGAACCTGAAATGTATTAATCTATGGTTCATATAATCCTTGCCGATGAAGCTCGCGTTCACCAACCAATTAAAACAGATACAATAACCTTAACAGTCTATTAATAGTCCGCTGCAGGACTTCCGTAAGGATGATTTTGCATAATCGCCACGCTTGGCAAGCGGATTGGCGATTGCAATACCACACACCTCGCACTTTAGACACGTCCGTTATCGGCCATCTTAATTTTGGTCTGGTATTATTCGAAATGTATGCCCCGCCATCTGTCGACAGCTATTGCGATTTTCAAGGATTTTCCATTACTCGCCTCTGACTACACTCACGGGAAGAACCAGAGTAGCAGATTTTGTAGCCGCCACCACACGGCTAGACAAAAAATTAACAGAACGTGTTTTTTTAAAATAATGAATATCGAACATTACTCCTTAAACTTTATTATATGAATATGATGTTATGTTGAAATTGTCGACCATGGATGTAAAGGAAGGGACGGATAGTAATGATAAAAAACACACAATAATTTCTATTTCTCTAATACTTATGGTGATATAAAAAAGGTCAAGTGAGAGAATCAAATTAACAAAGTTTCGCTATTTAAAATATTATAGCAGCGCCGTCTAGTGTCAGGATTAGGTATTGCTTCGAACGAGTCATCTGTCAAAAATTCATTGCAACACAGAAATACTTTGTAACTCTACCATCAACACTAGATTGCGCTGCGTTCTCACAAGTAGTACATTACCTTTACTTTGAACTCGATTTTCTGTATTCCCGTGGTTTTCCGTCGACACCTCAAAATATCTGCGTCCGACGGTACGTAGTCATCTTTACCGATCAGGTCAATCCTGTCTAAGAAGCTGAAAACAATAATTATAAAAGAGAATTTCCGAACATGGTTGTGCTAAAACACGCGAACAATGTGCGACTATATAGGGTATGTATTTGATTGTTGCAAAAGAAACACGTTGTATCGCATGTGTAACTCATTGAAGAACTTCTTACTTATTTAAGAGGGTAATCGGCAGTGCCATTGTTGTCTTTCGCTTGGAAGGGAACAGAGTAGGGAGCCATTATAATCACAGGCTGTGAACAATTCCGTCTTAGCGCCATATCTATGGCACTGTATGGTGCTGTATCCTAACCTGTTTCGATCCTACTTCGATTGAAGCTGTTTCCAGTTGTGTTCCGTTGACCATGCGCTGCATTAGCCACTTACCATCAGGTGAACTGGTAGCCGGTTTATGAACTAAATACTTTTATTTAATCACGTATGGAGAGCCGTGGTGGCCCAGTGGTCAGGGCGCTCACTTTAGTTTCAAAAGCGGTAGTGACGTGGGTTCGATCCCCGGTGCCGCCACCACTGAAAATATTAATTGCAATTTTGAGTGCTGTATTTACCACAGGCTCGGCGGTGGAGGAAACATTGTGAGGAAACCTGCATGTCTGAGAAATAATAAAACATATAGTGTGAGAATATGTGAAGCCCGCCAACGCGCACTGGAGCAGCGTGGCGGGCCCTAGTCTGCTCCAAAAACCCTCTCTGATACTCGAATTTGAGAAGGATGAGGCCTTTGCCCAGCAGCGGGCACTTACACTCCACTACTTTACTTTACGTATTATCTTAAAAATATATAACGTCTTAAATCGTTTTAGAAATATCCTTAACAGCTTTGGTGTAATGTCTGTAAAAGCATACTTACTATTCAGCACTGTCAATTAATTGGTATTCGTTGGACCGTTTGAAGCACTCTCTTACACCGGGATCCTGCCACAGGTCCCGCACATTGTCGAAATATTCCTGCAAGTTGAACACCATTTTGTTTTGTTTCAAACATAGCCTATTACCATCTGTGTAATGTAGCTTTCGAACAGTGATTGAAAATTTTAAATCGGTCCTCATTATACAAGTCATGCATTCTTGGTAATGTAACATCTCAATTTAAAATACCTTATATAAGGAGGTAAGCAGAGATTACACAGTCAAACGGGCATCCGCAGACCACTTTTGCCTGTCCACTCTAAACGGATGGCAAGTCTCGTTGCCGGTTTGATCGGGGAAATTTTCAATGCTTTTGCCATAAACGCATTTTACGAAACACTCGCACGTGAAGAATAGGCGGCGGCGTATTCTTTTACCGCGACAAAATCTAAAACACAGCCTCTGCGTATGTCCATGGGTAACCATGTGGGCTTCCAGTACCCGCCCTTCGGCGTCAAGACACCATCTGGATGGTACCATATTACTCGCATTGAATTGTCGCATTGTGTTGTAGTTATATATATATATCTTTTATACAATATGGGGTAACAAACGACCTGTGCTGCACAGCACACCTGATGGAGAAATTATCGCTTTGGCTCATGCTCATATGTAAGGGGGAATAAACTATCTCTTTCATCAACCGGCACTGAGTATGCTGTAAGGCGAAAGCTACTTATATAAATTGCGTTGTAAAACTAGGATCAGAGATAATAATAATTGTCAGTATCGTCAATTTCTTTAGTAACAGTTAAATAAAGATATAATGTATAGTTAATTAACCATTAAAAATCTAACGAAATCAAATTTGGAGCTCCTCCACATTCGGAGCCGCAGATGGCATGGCAGTTTCGACCCAATTTGTATAAAGCTAAGGTATATTTCGCAATAGACTACGAAGCGTGAATCGACTCATAGACACGACCCAGTATTTAATAAATGCATACCTCAGTGTAATCCAGTGGACCTTCCGGACCCACTTTCAGCAGGTACTGCTGCGCTCGAACGTTTTTAGGGTTGTGAAGGGCGATCATCAGCACTGGCATGTTGTGAATAATCTCGTAGATCGACTCGTGAGTGTTGAAGCGAATGTGCGATGCCATAGCCGTTCGCTCACTGAACAATAAAACACGATGTGTTGTCGATTTACATGTTAACGGTGCAAGAGGGAAATATACGATCCTTTTCCTCGAAATGCCAATCTCATCTGCTCGTGGTGCCCCCGTCCATTCGAATTCGCAGTAACCAAATATCATAGAACAGTGATGGGAAGACGCGTCATAAGCGTGAGGGCAGCAGTACTGCGTACACCTTTTTTTTGTAAGAAAGGGGGATCGGTGAGAGGGCCTTCGATTACCTCGTTCACCGAACGAGACGCATAAGCACAAGATACCCAGGTCGAGCCGTTCCATTCGAACAGCAGCAAAAGCCGCTGCTTGGTTTCACCACGTCAGTTCAGTGTGGTATGGGGATAACCCTCTCAAAATTATATACCGTCGTAATTTTATTGGAGACGCCTATGTCTAACAGTGGAAGATGATGAAAAGTTACCATAAAGATGTGAGTTAACTTTTAATTTATATTTATGGTTTACACATAAATACATATACAAAACAAATATGAATACATATAAAGATATATATATATATGTATTCATATTTGTTTATATGTATTTATTCCGTCAGTATGTTGTAAGTGTAAATTATTCATGTATTTTAGTTCCTTTTTTTAACAAATTTAATGTTTGGCACCCTTACAATATCTCTCCACGCCCCGGGTTGACTGGCAGAGAATGCCAAGAGGCATTAAGTCCGCCCTTTGTAATACTTTTATTTAAAGGTGTTCAAATAAAGTTCGAATAAATAAATAAATACATACTGGCCTGCTCAAACAGTTAAGGCGATTTTGGTGTGTTTCGTATATTCCAGGTGATGCTTTCTGGTATACTGTGAACGTATACTTTGTATGTGTAACTAAATAAGCGCCTACAAATGGTATAAATAAAGCTGGTTGCGTACGTTGTGTGGAGAGAAGCGGTGACAGCATCACTGAGGAGACGTTACATCTTATCGACCTGCACTTCGATGGCGACAGCGTTAGGTGGCTAACAAACCTCGCGCTCTTCTGTGCGTGTTATCAAACAGTGCGTGTGACTCTTATCTAACTCATATAATCGAACTGGTAATCGAATCAATAATGAAAGTAAAAATTTGAATTTCAAAAAAACCAGATGATTATTTATAGTTTTCGTTTTTTTTTGTGTTTTTGTTGACATTGAGAAAGGCTGGTCGTTCATAATAACATTTTTACAATACTTGTAAAGCAAAATTTACGCTTTTGTTGCAGTGAACAGTCTCTCAAAATCATATTCCCTCAATATTAAGTCTCCTAAACGTCTACAGCCGTATTCACTTCGCCGACAAAAGTCAATAGTTTAATCATAACTTACCTATGTGAGAATCCTTTTACATGTAAGATTTTCATTTGCTTTATTATGGTCGTCTTTCCGCTCTCCCCGGTGCCCAAGAGAAGCAGTTTGATCGCCTACAACATGATACGCGATTTCAAGATAAAATTCAAGTCAGGAATTCCGCATAGGTGGAACCTAGTTTCAACTAACTCAAATAGAATCATATTCTACTTGTAAGCCGTTAAATTTGAATCGATGTCTCGATTTACCAACGAAGTTGATTTTTCTTTAATTGTGGACTCGGGTTCGATTTATAATTAAATGCTGATTCATGCTACGTCATCGGCAAAACCTACGTAACTCAGAAAGAATGATATCCTACTTGTAAGCCGTTAAAGTTGAATCGACTTCTCGATTTACCAACGAAGTTGAGTTTTCTTTAAATCTGGACTCTGGTTCGATTAATAAATAAATGCTGATTCATGCTACGTCATCGGCGATAAAGGAAATCATCGGAAATCTGCGTGTCTGAAAGATAATAAAAAAAAATCTATATATTCTCGCACTGGCGAGTTGGAAGTTGAACAATTTCAAAAACACCCCGTCAAAAAATTTACAATTATTTTAGTAGACGCCATCAATAAGATACAAGTATCAAAATACCACGTTGCATCCTACGTTATCTATTAGCGGCAATAATTCCATATCAGATTCAGTTGATTATCTCTAATCGTAAAAAATATCGCCAACTTAACGTTTGAGATTCATCAGTACCGCGGACCGATATCTGTGCGATAAAATATTTTACTGATCTAAATATTCGATTACTAATCGTATTTAACAATAAAGACTATTGCTTGTGATATTTAGAGAAATTTCCATGAGTAATTTGGCTTCATCAGCCTTTTTAGAGAAAGGATCTCTCTGTACCTATATTCTGTTTTATTTGATTCGGCTTCTCCTAAGTTAGCTTCACTCATCGTCTTAATTCCGCGAAGGCTCTAGGAATTCTTAGGAAGTCACGGTTATTAACCATCTATCATATGGCATCTGGTCACCCTGCTGTGCCTGCGCTTTCTGCATTAACCAATCAGTACTGCCGGTCACCCCCACATATCATCTTATATTAGTGCATTTTATGATCCTACGATTGCTGTATTGGCGGGCTTCGTTTGTTTAAATATAAGTTTTCTTTTATGGGTAAGTTGGCAAACGAGCATGCGGTTCACCTGATAGTAAGTGATTACAGTTGCCCACGGAAATTTGCAACACCACAGGTGCTGCAGGTGCGATATTTAGGGAATGGGAGGGCGGAGGGGGAGAGAGGAGTGGGCACAAGAAGCCTCTACTTCACGCCGTTATTCTGCGAGGTCGTGGTACTAAAAAAGCCAGTGCTTGGCTTCATCTTCTGTACCGCGTGCAGGTCGTATGACAAACACTTATTATGTCCTCCATATTAGAAGTGTAAATAGCATAATGCCTAAGTGCGAAAAGTTGCTAGTTAGATCTTGTCATTCAACTGTTTCAAACTATCCTAACACAAGTTTTTAATCTTTGTTGGAGGGTTTAACAGTTATAGTAGTAAATTTAATAGAACGCTACTGATGCACAGGGGCGGGCAGGGATTAGGAATTTCCATTTGGCACGATTAAGCGAAGCGAAACAGTCTACGCTTGTTACGTTAGCTTTTCACCGCTCCGCTGGAGTGTTACACGTCCTACACACGATCACGTCCTTATGGGATGCATGCCACACGTTGATCGGAATAGAAAATCTTTTTCTCTAAGATCACATGGACGCGGTGCACGTGGCTAGCTAACAGTTGAATCATGAGATCAGAAAGACCATATAAATTTGTCGAATCCAAATCCCACGGACTGGTGATGGGAAACCCAAAAGTGACGAGTATGGGCATACTTTTCAAGGAATTCAGACCTTAATTGACTGGCACTGTCTTGGCCTATGTTTATCAGTGGACTCTTATAGTATAGTAAATAAAGAAAATAAAACATAAATATGCCGATAAAATAAAAAGTAATAAAAGACTAAGAGACTTTCTGATGAACAATGTATCTAAATTATGCACCTTACTTTATAAACGCCAATTACGGTGGTACAGACTTACCTCGTTGTATGTTTTGATCCATTCTTTGATTTCTCGGTCTATCTGTTTGGAGTGGTCCATCCCTTCGTCGTAAGATTTTATACAAGGAATGAAACGCATATTCTAACGATTACGGTAAAGTTAATTGAGCTGAAACTCTGAAAAAAAAAAAAAAACGTTATCAAATGAATAAACGAATGAATGAAAGTTCTTTATTCTTCGACGTAAGAAAGTTAATTTGGTTAGTCAAATGTGAAATCTTAGTTTCTACCACAGTTTCGCAATGAGGCTCCGTCTGAGAAGAAACAGAAGAAACAAAACTCCTTGGGTTTCCTCTTTTTGATTATTTTTTTTCAATAATTATAATGTACATCATAAAATAAAAGTTATGGTCCCATAGGCAACTGAAAGCCTGCCACAAGAATACAGTGATCCACCAGACTAATGCACAAGCGCACCTCACACTCCAGCAGACCAGAGCAGATTATTTGTTTTAATCTCTGACATTTTGCTTGATATCGAACAGACAAAGACAAAGGAAACTAAACATTTGCAGTGTTTTTTTAATAAGACAATACATAATTTGCTTTATATGTCATTTGCGGTACTGCACACACTTGATATTTAACTAAGCTGGCCACCTATCACGTGCTACCTTCGGGACAGGTGAAAAGAAGGTTGAGGAAGGCCGTCTGGTGCCATGTGGAAATTTGTAATCTAAACCTACCTGCCTAGGTGACGGGCGTGAGTGTTCTTTTATCATAATATATACTTGCGATTGTTGTCGCTTATTATACGTTATAATTGAATACCCTGAAGATGCCGTAAGACGAAACCAATGGGTTCTTTATATAAGTAAGTAAAAATGTATTGTGAAACTAGTATAAGAGTTTATAATAATTGCCAGTTCATATATTAAATTTAAAGAATTCCTCCACCACTGTCAGCCTGGTTAAGTCCACTGCTGAACATAGGCCTCTCCAAGAAAGCGCCTGCAGGCCGCCACGAACATAGCTACTCGTATGCAGCCAGCATCCGCTTATCCCATAGCTCCGAATTATTTTGATCTGTTTTAGAGTTTGAAGAAACACCTAAGTAGTTCGGCGGGATTACGAAGTTGGCCCAGGGCACTGCATCACCACTTGCATCAGGGTTCATCGCCACTTACACCAGGGTTAATCACCACTTGCCTCACATTTATCACACTAGGGCCTATAAAATAAGGCCTCTTCAGCCAATGGGAAACGATCAACCATCGAAACTGAGTTGCACTGTGTTGAGTAATTAGCATAATATCTAGATTATTATAAAAAAGGTTATTATATTAACCGACCAGGTAGTGTACAAACCGTACACTGCCTGGTGTTATTCGTTAAACATTTCCATTCAATGTACCTCAGATACCAAACTTTTAAAAAGCATTAAACACCTCAACAATAACACAACCAATAGCAGCAAACATTAAAACGTAAATGAAATTGCTACAAGGCGTAAGAACACAACCACAAATAATGGAACAAAACATTTCAAACATTCACATGTTAGTATCGATTAAATGTATTGTGTTTTGTAATATTTTAGCGTGTCTTAAGTTTAAATATTTCACAATGAGAAATATCTGTTTGTTACATATATTAACCTCTATGTTGAAAACTTTAATAACTCCGGTTTAAAAAGAAACTCGTCTAACAGACCTAAGTTTTATCATTAAAACATTACGTTTAATTATCATTCCACTTCAAAATGAGTTTGTTTTTCACACGTACATTCCCAAATTCTCAGAAAGAAGAAACAATAAATATGGGACGTGTCGGAAAAAATTATTAAAAAAAAACACGTATCAACAGTACCTCGCGATGAGTTCACGCCAAAACAAAAACCCACTAATATTTTTTAATGTGACAATCAAATCTCGGTTGAGTGACGGTTGACCGGCGATGTTTTGCGTCTTATCAACGACAGATAGCTTTATCTATACTTCGATTAAAGATAATTACTACGAATCATATCTATCAAATATAAGTATTATTTAACAATGGCTATTAGGTACATTCCCTAACATGGCCTATTCTAACATCTGTTTCTGTTATAATCCTGGTTTAAAAAAAAATCTATACATACACTTAGGAAGATAAATAATAAAACAAAGCTTTTATAATAATATTTTATTAATATTGTTAATTTTTTACAACCTTACGTTAAGGGCTATTAAATAGTCCACTGCAGGACAAAGGCCTTTTACATTAAACTGTCATTAAGACCAAAAATTTTATTATAGATAACTTGCATATACCCTCTTATGTCCTATACTTGAGTAGTATTCGACCACGACCCTCAAAGCAAGATTTAGATCATTTTAAGTGATTCAAAGTCGCTTCATACGCCAGGCAAACGGAGCTCTCAATTACAGCCGGAATATAGATTTGCACCGCGGCCTAAATTAGCCCCTTTGTCGGTCCTTTTTAAAATCAAGGATCACTCAAACCCGTTAGTGGCGGTGATAGGAAATTAAACTCCCGTTCGTAACGACCTACTTGATAAAAGGCGCCCCTATATCGTCATCTAGATGATGATGCGCCTCATCACAGATGATGATCAACTTCACCCTTGACCGCAATGCGTTTGAGGTAAACACACACGACACTCAGCGCTCCTGCACCTCGGTGTACATCGTCGAATGCGCGGTCCCAGGTTCACGCCCTACACGGGTTATACTTTTCGATCCATGTCCTCCCTTCTTCGATTGCAACCCGAGCCGAGGTTTTACCTCGTTAAGAACCCTAGGGTTGTTCTCTGATTAATTCGCCTAACCGAAATAACATACAACACGTCATAGACTACGAGATGGGATGCCACCGATCCGAAGTGGTTAGTGTACTTCACAGCTGTGCGATGGGTCCAGGGTTCGAATCCCAGCCGAAGCTAATATTTGTGCAAACGCTAATTATTGGTTTTTGGCTCTGTCCTCTGATCTTATCCCATAAGTGTTACTTCGTATACGGAAAGGTAAAGACAAATGCGTCTCTGTTAGCTCATATTTACGGCACTATAATAACTCCAGCGCAGTTGACCCTATAGCATTCGAAAAATATCGCCGAGGTCCAATTCGACCAGGAGGACCTCATGGTCATATATCCAGTATTTTTTTTTTTTAGTTTTAGCCAGTAACCTTCGAGGTATCTAGTTTTTTAGTTGTGTGTACCTAACCTCTACACCAGGATATGGGTATAATAAAAGAATGAATGGAACAATCGAAACACAATTTATTGAGAACTTTGAGAAACAAACTAAATAATAGTTTCGAATAAAGAATTACATAGTATTTTCACTTAACTTAATTACCTATGCAGGTTTTGCTATTCACGACAACGCGTCCCACTAGTTATAAACGCCGCAAGCAAATAATAAGATATATAAGGTTTATTTAGGTAAAAAATAAGGTAAAACGTGGTCAAACGTGAAGTAGAGGGATCTCTCCCCCCTTCCCCCTCCCCACCCCCCAAGTATCCCAAGACGCCGGCAACGCACTCATGCACCTCCCCCGGTGTTGCAGATGTTCGTGAACGTCGGTAAACACTTACCATCAGGTTGACCCTATTCCATAAAAGAAAAAAAAAGTTACCCGCACAAGGATCTCTCTTGTATCGTTTACACACAAACTAACAACACATGCACAGGTAAATCCAGATTCAAAACAATTAGCAGCAGGCATAGATTCAACTGTTATCCGGTTACGACCGCAGCCGTACAACGGACATAGATTTTATTTCCGCTCTATAAAGTTGGTACACTATATAAATGATGTGACCATGATCTGATTCAGCAGCCGGGACAGTTGTGTCGGTGGTGTTTTTTTTTTCTATCTTGTAGACAAATGTAAGCGGTCGTGTCGTTCGTGAATTGCATGGTCCACCTTACACTAAATTACAATTTACTATATATTCTAACTAAATAACTTGATGAATAAAGTATAGAAATCGGTAGATAGTAGTAATCTACGTAAATCATAACCAATAACTTCATTGTTTAAATGATAATTTAAATCTAAAATAACCAATTCATTTGCAAATTTTTAAATTACAGCCGTCTTTATTTTAAAACACGACACGTTACATATGAAACGAAACTGTTATTTATGGATTTTATCGTTTTTCAATTTACTTAACT
The DNA here is from genome assembly GCA_029286595.1 of Bhutanitis thaidina. NCBI lineage: Eukaryota > Metazoa > Arthropoda > Insecta > Lepidoptera > Papilionidae > Bhutanitis > Bhutanitis thaidina. The sequence continues at coordinate 3,587,155 of JAGSMS010000021.1, read as the reverse complement.
CTAAAACACCCTCAACGAGGGGACAAATGTTTCATTTTAATGTAACGTCTTCGCGGAATTACAAGAAAATGTATTTATCTGCTTTTCGTTCGTCAGACTTATTCCAGGAGCATATTGTCATCCAGCTGCAGCTGCATCATTTGGTTGCCGTTCACCAGCCCCCCATCATTTAGCAGCAATTGAACATTTATCTCTGATAGATCCTGGAACCGGGGGTATACAAGTGGTAATAAAAATATTTAAAGAAATAAGCTTAAGCGACCGTATACCCAATACTAGGGTGTACAGAGGTCTAGGAATTTCATTCCTTTCAGCCCACTCTTGTAGGTTGCGGAGCCATGCGGCAGCTTTTGCTGCCTGGCTCGACCGGAATAGGACCACGGCCTCGCAGAATACCTACTGCATGAAGTAGAGGCAACACTTCACCCTCCCGAAATATCCTTAAATATAGACAACTACTTGCAGCTCCTCTGGTGTTGCAGATGTACGTGGGCGTCGGTAATCACTTACCTTCCACAGCCGCTTGCTTGTTTACCCCCTTTTCCCACAAAAAAAAAACTTTTCACCTCAGCTAATTTGGGACAGCGTGACAAGTGGTAAGCCCGTCGCCGTCAAAGCCTCCAGGCCAATGATACAAATCGTACAGAAATTTCGAATGGATTTTCCGCCATCAGTCGGTCGCCAGAACCGCGTGTATTAGCTAGCTCCCAACCGCGTGCTGGACACCTTGGCGTTTGGAGAAAAAAGACGGTACAATTCACGCTTGCACCGATATTAAAAGTGAAATGGATACAGAAGATCGAACTCACCGGTCCACTGTCGTCGATGGCCATAGGAAACGAATTCGGATCCGCGTTGGTCTCATCGTGAGGACCTTGCAAGATCTTTGGTCTCCTTACACTCTTAGCGATCCCTCTGCCGCGACGGGCCGGTTGGAACACGTCTATAAAGAAACATAGATTTTATTGGTCTGTACGCCTCATCATGTACGTAATTTAAATACCCAGTCGAACTGACTCGTCACCTCGTTCGTATGCGGCGCGCTTCCCACTTCCCCGCGCCGCGGCCCGCCGCCCGTACGTACGTACGTGCGCTGTACGTGCACCCTGTACCGGCGCGTGAATGTGACGTCATCAGTTGCAGGTGCCAAGTTAGCTCGATCGAGCAATAAGTACATATAAATCGTATTTAACAGGCTATAATCAGTAAATTGTTGAACTAAGGCCTCTACTATGGAGAAAATTTGCCTTAATCGCAAAACTTGGACATCAGATTGAAGATCATAGTAATCAGACTATGAGTATAATAAGTTGTAATGGCGAAAGACATTCTGCCAGTCCATCTCATACTTGCGATGACGTAAAAGTACAGAATATTCTAGTGGCTTCGGACAAATGGCCGTTAATTTATATGCCGGACCTAAATAATCTAAACCGGCTGCCCTTGCAGCAGTGTATTAATTTATACTGTATCAAAATTTACATTAAATACTGATCAGGTATCATAAATACATAAGTGAAGTGACACTTAAAATTAAATTAAAATCTCATTCAGACGACCCGACAGCCTAGATGGGTAGTGACCCCTCCGAGTCATGATGTTTATCCTGCATGTTATGAATGTGAAAATTCGGTTGTTTGTCACGACTGAACCGATTTTGATGAAATTTGCTATGGAGACACCTTGGTAAAGAGAAGCCTATGTCCTTCCCATAGCCTACTTTTTATACCAGGAAAGCTGCGAAAGATTCTCCTGGCAAACCGCGGTCGGAAGCTTAATATATAAATTTTTGTAAATTATCATTTATCAGAGTAAGTATCTTCATCCTCCTATTTCAGGTCCAATGCTGAATATCGACTTGAACATAGCTTGAATTTCATAAAGTCTGAAAATATTTTTTTTCTTAATGGCAACCTCACCTGCACGCGGTACACCCTGCTAGCTCACAAACGATGGTGACCGAATGATGACGGTAAATCCATCGGCATTTACCGAACCCGTATCCCATAGACTAACGATGTGAGAGCAGCATCATTAGTGAATGAGTATTTTTATTGTACACCACAAAAGAAAAGGATACAGAAAACATTAAAAAAAAACAAGTTAATTAGAAGGTACAGTTTGACACTGCACTCACCGGCCCGCTTGTCCGAGCGTGATGGGTATACCTTAACTTTATACTAGTGGGTTTTAAAAAAATGCATGCCAGCTTTGATGGCGCTTTCACGGAGATGCCTATGTTCAGCAGTGGACTTGGAGAGGCTAATGAAAAAGAAGAATGATTTATAAATTCAAGACCAAAACACAGGGAATTCTAGTTCGGGACTGGATGAAGCGTGTGTGATATTTAAAAAATCACGCTCTTTAATTGCAGGTTTTGGATTGGATCTGGCTGTTTGCTGTTGTGGGTGCAATAAGTTACTCACCAGTATTGACGTGTGCAGGTGATTCGCAGGTGATTTTCGTACGCGGCACCGCACTGAGCAGGGACAACGCGCGGGCGCTCGTCGGCACTATGCTGGTGCTACCCTACACCGTGAACAACACGATGTATTAATTAAACAGAAAATTAAAATAACTTGTGTGAATGTGAAGCCGGCCAACCCGCAATGGAGCAGCGTGGCGGGCCATCCCCGGCTCCTATATTTGAGAAGAAGCCCTTTGACCAGCAGTGGGCACTTAGAGGCTGCTACTTTATAACAAAAACTAAAAAAATATCCTGGAACTAAACTGTACTCGTAAAATTGATTGTTGGTGTATATATAGAAATAACCTATAGAATTATATTTTTTTTATTAATGTCGCGATATCGCATCCAACCTGTATATATTAGGTAAAAAGCAGTGCCGACCCTCGCTTATTTCTTAAAATAGAATAATTAGGTTTATTTTTATTCAAATAATTTCGTTTATATACCTACTGCCCACACAGGGTGCAACCCCATGCACGCTAAATCACTGTGTTATGTCTTTAGGTGGGTTACCTTTTTATACTTACAAGTACTTTGAATTTTTACAATCGTCATCAAATTTCGTTATAATTGTAGGCCTCAGGTCGCTTCGCTACATGCAGTAGGGGTTGTTCTTCACTGCGTTTGGCGGTACAAGATTCTCCCGGAGGAAACCTTTCTCCATCTACCAAACATAGACTCACACACCTGTCACTCATAGGGGTAGGCGAAGTTTACGGGTTTTTATTGGACACACATACACCGAAAGATAGAACGTGACAGAATGAGATATTCAAGCATTTTCCTTCCGTATATATTCTTAATCTACGAAAAGGAGATTATTTTTTACCTACAGCTAGTTCTTAAATAGTAATAAAATGAGTGACGTACCTTCTCGAACGACATCTTGGTGACCTCGATGATTCGATCCTGCACTATGTTGTTGTCGCGAAGATGCCCCATTATCTCTTCTTGAGTGGGGTTCAGACCTTCGATCTAATATTTAATAAACGAAAAAATAAGTGTTTTAAAATAAGAAATCATACCACAACAATGTACAGTCGCGAGCAAAAACCTTTACATTGTTACTCGATACTAACTTTTTAATTAGGTTTTCGCTAAAAGTTGGAATGTCAGTTTAATAGTGAAGTTACGTGTTACCCTAAAGTGCGAACATAATTTCGCTTTGTGCACAAATATTGAGGTCTGCTGGGATTCGAGTGCAGGATCCCTGGTTTCAGGTACGATATCCACTAAGCTTTGCTATCGTCTGGCATAAGATGAACCCACCTCGAGAACGATGAGCTGCATGGGGTGCTTGAGACGCAAGTGCGTGCGCAGATCGGAGCGAATGCGGAATCGCTTGGGGCAACGCGGGCACGGCCACGCTCGCACTCCGGAGTGTATCAGGCGGTGGTTGCGCATCGCCGTTGATCTGTTCCACGCGTACAACATTTTATAACCAAACAGACATTTTAATGGCACATATATACATAAACTATCTAGTTTGCATCTGCAATGGCGCCTCACTAAATTAAACCTCATATTCTACACGCCATTTCTAGGTCATACACTAGATAGCAATTTAATAAGTAAAAAAACAACTTTTTTCCTAATATTTGTGACTCAAGATGAACTTGCGCGAATAGGTCAAAGACCTCGACAAAGATCATAGTTTTCCACTGGCAAAATAAGAAACTAAAATCTTTATTCTACGACAGGAACACAATCTTGACTTGTCAAAAGTTTTTTTTTATTCAATATCATTTATTTCTTTTTCTGAAGTTACGTGAATTATTGCAAATTGATTCTTAAACCTGTGTGATAAGAGTTATACTACGAAAAGAGAAAGAAATCCTTCGGATCTTTCTTATCAATGTGTCAGATTACAAATGGTGCTTGAGTTTCATTTGGATTTTTAGTGTTTATTTTATTAGGGGGAGGGGGGCGGGAGGTTTGGCTGGTTATGCCTTTTTGTGTTCCGTGTAGAAAATTAAAAATATACCGATACACCACGACGAGTAGCTTCAAAGGCTCGTGAACGTCTGGCGATCCGATCACCAATCCGACTCCCAAGCGTGGCGATTATGGCAATACCTTCTGTTAGTACAGGCAGGTAACTTAAATGGTAAAGGGGGCAAACGAGTCAGCGGCTCACCTGATGGTATTACCGTCACGTACATCTGCAACACCAGAGGCGCTGCAGGTGCGTTGCCAGATTTTAAGGATATTTGGGAGATAGGGGGGCGGGGGGCAGAATGAGGAGTGGAGAGGGGAGGGCAAGTGTGCCTTCGGTTGCCTCACTCGCCGAACGAAACGCAGATCCAAAGGATGCCTCTACTTTACACAAGTATTCTGCGACATCGTGGAACTACCCCGGTCGAGAAAGTACTCACCCTCGGAAGGCGACGCCGCACACGTCGCAGGGGTAGGGCCGCTCGCACAGTACTCACCGTCGGAAGGCGACGCCGCACGTCGCAGGGGTAGGGCCGCTCGCACAGTACTCACCGTCGGAAGGCGACGCCGCACGTCGCAGGGGTAGGGCCGCTCGCACAGTACTCACCGTCAGGCGACGCCGCACGTCGCAGGGGTAGGGCCGCTCGCACAGTACTCACCGTCTGAAGGCGACGCCGCACACGTCGCAGGGGTAGGGCCGCTCGCACAGTACTCACCGTCGGAAGACGACGCCGCACACGTCGCAGGGGTAGGGTCGCTCGCACAGTACTCACCGTCGGAAGGCGACGCCGCACACGTCGCAGGGGTAGGGCCGCTCGCACAGTACTCACCGTCGGAAGGCGACGCCGCACACGTCGCAGGGGTAGGGCCGCTCGCCGGTGTGTACGCGCAGGTGTTCGTTCCGCACGGACGCCGAGCGGAACCCGCGACCGCACACGGCGCATGTGTGCACCCGACCCGTGCGAACCTCAGTCTCATGGCCGTGAACTTCTCTGAGTCACATGATTAATTTTGTAATTGATTCCAATATGAATACATGGGGCCCTACTACTATAACAGTTTAAAATTCTTAATGCGCAGTTCAAATTGTGAGTATAAGATGTCAAGAAAAGCGTTTCGCCTAAGAATATAAGTATTATCAACCGCATAGGATATAGTTCATATCTGTTCCCTCCCCTGAAATGTATGCTTTAAGCTCAATTTTTACTTTTTTTTTTTAAAAAAAAATACCCTTTCAAAGGAAATAAAAATTTGTAATTAAATTTAAATAACAATTTAGCACGTGCTCGGAGAAATCAGAAAAATTGAAAATACCTGTAATTAAAGTCCACTTTATGCCCAGCATTTAAAGGCTGCCTGACTTTCGTTCATTATTTTTTTCGTTTGAAATTATCCTTCCTAATACTACTATATACACTATACAAAATACAAAAAAAAATTACTTGAGATGTCGCTGTAGTGCATAAGGTTCTGTAAAGCTGTGTCCACATTTGCAGCACGAAGTTGCACGCGACGCGTGCGCACGCACTTGCGTGCCCGTGTGACTTGAGTCTTGAAAAAATAGAAATATATAAAAAAATTAATTGCTAATCGCTCAAGTAATTTAATAGTAATGTACAAGTTCACTGAACATCCATCAAAACATTTTAAAACTTTTGACATTTAAGTGCACTGTTTCATAGCTTTGATCAAGAGTTCGGTGTATTACCAACTTAATGATAAAAAAAAATTATTAAAAAAATTATTTATATTATTACATATTATTATATTTATTTATACAACCCAACCAAATGAGTAAATAGAGAAATACCCCAAAAAAACAATAGTGTTGAATTTAAGTTGGCAGGTGTTAGGTACTACCTGCAGATGGCCATTGCGTCAAAAGCTTCCCACTAAGCCTATATGCAGCAATGGATGATTAGAAGGCTGAAGAATATACTTATTTTAATACTAAGTCTACGCTACAGCTGCCGGTACACATTGCGAATGAAAGCGGATACTAACCTTGTTCATCACTCATCGACGGCGTAATATCACTGTGTTCCTTCTGTCTATGAGCGTAAAGTGCAGTTTTGTTTGGCAACACCTCACTACAGTCCCGGCACGGTATCCTGGACACGACAAATGTATATGAAGATGCAGCTAATTTAAAATCAGAATAACGTATATTTTATGAGTGGTAAAGTCACTGGAAATATATCAAGCATGCAAGGCCAGATTAGCTATACTTTATTTATATATAAAAATATTCATACAAGTCAGTCAATAAGGTCATTCCTCGATAAATCATAAAACATATCGTGTTGTTTTTCACATCATAGACATGGCTTTATTTTCAAGTCTTGAATAAACAAGACCATATTCAAAATGTACACGGTATGATTTTGTATAGTAATAATTTCACACAGAATTTTTGAGAATATTTTCACTAATGAGATGCGATCAGATCAGTTCTGCTGCTTTTGATAATTATAATTTAGTGAAGATGTTATATTGTATTATTATATTAGGCATACCCTTATTATCTTCCAGATTTGAGTCTTTCTTGCCCATACGGCTTACAATATAATAAATTAATTTTAATCGTGTGTAATTCCACGAATACCGTACGCTACGTCAATTACCGTATAAGATGAATCACCTGTAATCGTTTTTAGCGATCTTGGTGGTGCCGCTGCCATCTTCCGGACCACTCTTGCCGTGCATCTTCTTTCTGTGATACGCCACGCTCCAACTGTTCGTTGGATAATGTCTATCAGTCGCTTCATAACAACTTATTATACTAGCACGAGGAACAACCATAACATAGGTCATGGGCGATAGAACTTTTCGGATACACAAGTGAATGTACGACTTCCAGAAAGGTAAAAAGCGGTGCGTGGAAGCAGCTACGGTGTCATCATCATCATCATTTCATTCATCATCATTGTCTATCAGAAGCCACTGCCGAACATAGGCCTCCCCCAAAGATTGCCACGAAGCTCGGTCCTGAGCCGCATGCGTCGACTTCCCGCAACACTGCGCAGGTCGTCACTCCATCTTGCGGGGGGTCGTCCTACACTGCGTTTGCCTGTACGGTGTCAGCCTCTTGTCAAATTAAAATCTTTCATCTCTGCCTACCGCTGTGTGCGACGACGTGAATTGTTACAATATAAGTAAATGTCATTATTTTAAGAAGTATCAAACAAGGAACTCAAAAGATACTGGCAAAACAGTTAATATCTCTAGTTTTAGAGTATTAGAGTTTTATTTGCTAAAATATTTTTTTTAGATTAATAAAAATTGATAACATTAATGAGATCTTTCTTAACGTTTCACTATAGCAGGTGGTCCACTGCCTGAAATATGAGTATACTATGTACTCTTCCAGGTTCCCCTCCCTCTCAAAAATTATAGAATCCCTTTAGCCAGCACTCGTACATTCACACTCACTCAGTCACTCACTCCACTCATCAGAGTATCACGTATCGTTTATTCGTTAAGTTTGGAGGGAACATTTAGTATAGTGTTAATCTCAAGTGAATCAAGTTACGCAAATATAAACTTCTGTCGGGATCCGAACATGTGACCGACAATTGAGGCATGCGGTCGTCATAAGACGGTTAGCTCACGGCTCAGGGAGCTCGCTTTAAATTCACAGTCCACAGGGGGATTTTAATGGAATCCCGGAGCATAATTTTTTTTTATTTGCAATCTACGTGGAAGGGTTAATACATATATAGGAAGGAAACCTGCATTTGTAAGAAAAAAAAAACCAGGCCATGTGAAGTACGCTAAACCTCATTTGAGCAGCGTGACGGGCTCTTCTCTGCTCCGAAACCCTCGGTAAAAAGAGAAATAAATTGCTCTAGAGCAGTTACAGGGTACAAACGCTGCTGCATACATTACCTGTTAGGAAAGGTGAGCTCGCACTGGTTACACTTGTAGAGGAAGTTTTCATTTGCGTGCTTCATGCGACGGTGCACTTGCAAGTACGTCCAGTGTAAGTAGGACCGCCCGCAGTCCTGCCACGAAAACCAAATTGTACACTTCCGGGGGCCTGGTCTGGAATGCTTCAGCGAAAGCCTGTATCCCCACTTTATCAAAGAATTGCTCACATACAGCACGTCGATTCAGCAGACGATTATAAATTAGCAGAACCGGCTCGACCGGGGTATTACCAGGGCCCTGCAGATAACCGGCGTTACTGCTTTACTTTCGGTGAGTGTGTGTAACCGGAGGCCCACTGCCCCGTCCCTCATCATGCCTGCGCAGCTCTTTTGGTGTTGAAGACGTACCTGGGCGATGGTAATCATCACAAGAGCCGTTGCCCCCTTACTCATACAAGAAAGAAGGACCTGCGAGTACCGACACCGTCATACTAGTGACATTACTGAGCAGATGGGTTGGCGAGTGCCGTTACTCTTATACGATTAAAGTGGCTGAGCAAATGGGTTGGCGAGTGCCGCTACTCTTACACGAGTAATGTGGCTGAGCAAATGGGTTGGCGAGTGCCGCTACTCTTACACGAGTAATGTGGCGGAGCAAATGGGTTTGCGTGTGCCGCTACTCTTATTCGAGTAATTTGGCTGAGCAAATGGGTTTGCGTGTGCCGCTACTCTTATTCGAGTAATGTGGCTGAGCAAATGGGTTTGCGTGTGCCGCTACTCTTATTCGAGTAATGTGGCTGAGAAACCAGGAAAGTAGCTCAGCAGACGTTTGTTAAATAACAGGTTATTATTCCCTCTTACACCCCAATTTTACACATACGAAGCAAAATTAGGTAGGTGTCACCGAAGCTCAGGAAAAGTTTGGCCCCCTTGTAGCTTGCTTGTGTGACCATGTTTCACCTCGCATAGGAAGTGCTTAACGACCGGAAAGCCTCCATATCCAAGGATGCCAGTAGCCGACGGGCCGGCCTCTGGTCTGCCGGGACACTTCGTGGACTGATTCTTGCAATCGGCCAGGGAACGTTTGTAAAAGCCATGGGTAGTCTTGTGGGTAGTACATCTGAAAAATAAAAGGTAGCTTCAAAGCTCTCATAAATGAGAAGTACGCTCTATCTAAAGTTCGAGTGTAATTAAAGCATAAACTGAAAATGTTATTAGAAATGATGATATTTACTAGATTAACTAGATTACCGATTAACTAGAAAATAGGGTTACAGCTCCGTTTTCACCTCTAAAATGGAATGCCTCACAGCCTGTAATTAGACTAGCTAAGTATACCTTTTAAATCGGAACGCAACAGTCGTTGCACAGCAGAAATAATTAACAACTTTTGGACAGAGAAGGAGTCTTCCGCCTAGAAAATATACTGTGGCAGTCAACAACGGTCTCTCCTGAACAGACTACTTAGCCTAATAAATGATATACAGGTTGGATGCGACGTTTCATCATTACCATCCTTCAGACTATTCCAGTAATACAACAAATAATAACAATGTTAGTACGGTACTTTAGACACTGGATATTTTTATAGTTTTTGTTATATTGCATCAAGATATATTTGGGCTACTAGTGAACTAGACCATCTAGACACCTAGGTCAAAAAACCTTATTGACGGACGACTATGAAATCCTGCGAGGTTGTCGCTTTTACCGAGTTCAATAAACTATTAGTCATGACGAATAGCGCTTGCGTTTTATTTGGATTATTAAGCTATTCTATTTAGGCTTTCATAAAGCATTGTTTCACTATTTACAAATAATTATGTACTCTAATCTGTATAAATCAATTATAATATAATAAATAATATTCTTCCGTTTGGTTGGGTTATAATTTATTTATTTATAATATATTTAAAGAAAATTTATTTATTTTATTGTATTTTACATTTTATGTATACATATTTATGTATGTCTCCCATCCAGACGAGTATATATCTAAATAACTCCATAAATAAAAGATGAAATAAAAAAATATTTTAAAACAACTCGACTTCAAAGAAAGTTAGAGTTACCTGGAGTAAGTGGCGAAACTGACTTTGCAGATGTGACAAGTGAAGGGATTCTTCACACCTTTGTGGATTACGCGATGGCTGTTGAGCGCGTCTTCTAAGTAGAATACACTAAAATATAAAACGTAAAGTTTATCATTGTTGTTTAAGATAATCATATCCAATATCTTATGAGAGTAAATGTTTGATGTGTGTGGAGTACACGCACATTATCCCGTGTGAAGGGGAGAGTTGGAGAAACTCGAGAAAAATCTCGTAATTTAATAATGACTATGGAACCACACCACTTACTCTTCACAGTACTCGCAACGAAATGCTTTCTCTATCTCGACGACTCGGATAATTATTCTCGCGGAGTCATTTAACGTTGCTAATAGGGCTTCGCCCTCTGGCCCGCAGTCCGCTTGCGGTGATTGGGCTGATGGAAAAATAATTATAAGAAAATATAAATTCTAACAGTGTTTTTCTACTCGATTAACTGCACTCATTCTTTCCGCCATTTTTTTCTTTACACCCCGAAAATAAGCACAGCATTTTATTGTAACTTACCTACAATAGCCAGAGAATGCGTCACCAGCCCGCTCGTCGGCGACAGTTCCACGGTGACTTCATTCTCTTCCTTAACAATTGGACATATTCGCTCCATACACTCCTTCGACTTGCTGACGTGCTCCTGCGGACATGTTATTACCCCAAGGATACTTATTTGGCCAACCAGAGCTGTGATGAGGATCAGTATCGAAGACGTTGACGCTTGACAGGCGGTTGACGGCTGACGCCTGTCAAGTGTACTTTTAAATTTCGCTCAGCCGGTCTACTAAGACATTCGACAGACATTTGCATTAACTATGCCTTGACATTCATGACCAATACAAATGTATGGTCCTACGAGTCGGACAAAATTTAAGTGACCCGTGCGTCCGTAGTGGAAGGTGCGCGCGTATACGCTTCACACAGCAAACCACAGGTCGTACATTGCGGGCCACACGTGAAACACGCTGCACACTGTGAGCCACAAATCGCCACGACCTCACCTGTGCGTCGTGCGCGTCGCGGAAGGCACGCGCGCACACGCTGCACACGAGCACGAGGCGCGGCGCCAGCTCCTCCTCATGCGCGCGTAGGTGCATGCGCAGCCGCGAGCGCCGCGTTAGCTGCTTAAGACAGATGTGGCACTGGAACGGCTTGATCTGAGAAATGACGATTGCATGATGCATATAAGTATTACTCTGTGCTCACGAAGTTAAGCTCAGTGATGGATAGTACAATTTTAAACGTCACAGAGAATCTTAAGTTATCCTAATGTGTCCTATGGAGTAAGTCATCGTTGTGGAACTGGTATGTGCTTCGTAGTACATTATAGTTCAACAACTTCCTTTTAATTGTTTTTACATTAAGAATCGTTTTTATTTTTTTATGGCAAAAGCGGCAAACGTGTAATCGGTTCACCTGATGGTAAGTGATTACCGTTGCCCAAGTACATCTGCAACATCAGATGAGCTGCAGGTACGTTGCCGACCTTTAAGGGTATTTGGGAGATGGGAGAGACGATGAGGAGGGGGAGTGGGCCTCTGGTTACCTCACTCACCGAACGAAACGCAGAAGCACAAGATGGCTCTACTTCGCGCCGGTATTCTGCGAGGTCGTGGTGTTGACCCGGTCGTGCCGGCCCATTCGAACAGCAGCTAAAGCCGCCGCTTGGCTCTACCACGTTAACAATGATTAATATCATTTGTTCTTTTTATTATTTTTTACTAATTACATACTTAATAGATTACAGTAAGGTTAAGCCTGTCAACTGCTCGCGAATTTATCCATAGTACCTTCAGAATAACAGCTCTGTAGTTGTGTGGTAAAACTACTATAGGCATTATGCTGAGTAGAGTGCCGTTTTGTTGCTGCAACACAATAAACCCTTATTGTTAATTCATTGTGTATTATACAAGGTCATGAGTTGTGGCAATGAATAGAGCACTTTTCTTTCTTTCTTTCTTTCTTTCTTTCTTTCTTTCACCATTATTCATTCAAGTTTGTCGAGGTGAACCACCACTCGTCACGTCCCGTGGGTACTGACAGAGTACCTAGGGACCTACTGAGATTAAAAAAAAAGTGACATTCGGTAAATGGGATATAATTTTCAAATATTTTTAACATACGACTTCAACTGTGCCGCATGGTATTAATCAATACTGTTGTAAAAAAAACGGTCAAGGAATAAAATGCCTTATACGAGATGGAGCATAAAATGGCGCAGCATCGTTGAATGCAAACAATCCTGTGGTTAATAAAGTCATACGGAAGTTTTGTGAAATATTTGGAGCACCGGGCCTCTGGATAATACATCCGATACAACTTACTTGCAGATGCGTGACGCCGTGCTCGTCCAGCGTCTGCTTGTCGAGGAAGCGCTTCCCGCACGTCACACACACGTAGCGCCGCGTGTCGGTGTGCGTGCGGCTGTGCTTCGTTAGTGTCGCCCTGCGCGGGAAACATTTTATATCCTTTTCATATTTATATTGTTGAAATTATCCACTAATAATACTAAAAATTAACACACATAACACAGGTGCCAATCAATGTTTTTATATAATATATGGCTCCGGTGGAAAACTGAGCTTTCACAATCTAGCGATAACACAGACTGTGATCGGTGTCCTGAATAGGTCACAAAACACTACCACTAACTCGTACCTTCTGTAAATCATTAATTTGCTTATATTGTTATTACAGAGATCAATGTGTTTTTTGCGAGTGAGATGTCTTTTATAAAAAAAAAAAGTTTACGACTTTATTGAAATTTAGAACAACGTGATAGGTGGTAACCCTGTACCACTACAGATACTGTATTATTGACGCTAACGTTTTTTTTTATATCCTCTCACTAACAAATACTTCCATATGAAAGAAAGAGACATTTTTTAATATTCGACTGCCGTGAGATATGGTTAAGAAATAAGCAATTGCAAGTAACAATGATTACAGGAACAATATAGGTTGTATACATTTTCAGTTCAGTTTCCATAAAAAACGAGACATTACGTCCTTCTATCTATCCCTGATGTCGGTCACCTCTGTCGCTGCTTCTTGTCACCACTTTGGACGCTTAAGACACGGTAAAAAATGAAACCCTCAGTACCTCAGAAAAAACGTCTTCCCGCAGTCTTCAACTGGACACTGCCAGCGTTTCTGCTTGTGGTGCTGGAAGTGGACGTGGTCGAAGAGCTCGCTCTCCGTTGGGAAGTGGGCACCAACGCACTCTGGGCACACGTACTGTCCATCGGGAGTTAGGAGGTTTGTGCTGTCGTGGAATTGCCTGATGAAAGATCAGAAGAATATAAAAAAAAATCGGATATTTTTCTTGTGCCACAGATTTATTAGATATTAATAATCTCTTGCGGCTTTTCCAGGGTAGAAGCAACCAATGTCTTTCCTCCATGTTCAAGGCCTCCATACCAAATAATATCTGTTAAGCGGTTTAGCCATGAAGACAACATACAGAGTAACTTCCGCCTTATAATAATAATTTGTTATAATAAATGAACTGATTGTGTATTATAATATATGGAAGTATGGATAAGATCTTAAAATAAGTCAGATAAACAAGTCTAATATTGAGAATTCTAGACATGACCAATAGCATTAATCTGAAATACCCTTGTTCTTAAAAAAAGAATTTTTCTAATTAAACTGATTTGTTTTTAGATATCGAAGTGAATAATTATGTTAAATTTCATTGCATTGGACTCACATATGAAATTTAAGGCGAACTTTCGACGTAAAGGACTCGTTGCAATTGTGACAGGTGACGATCTGGGGGTCGGAGGTCGGCTCGCGATTCCTCCTCTTGCGTGGTCGCTGTGTGATGAGAAAACAACAGACATAGTGAACTATTTCTTGTAAAGTAAAAGTAAAGTCATCCTATAAGTGCCCACTGCTGAGCAAAGGCCTCCTTTTAAAATATTTGAGAGGGTTTTAGAGCCGGGAAGGGCCCGCTACGCTCCTCTACACCCGTGCGGATTGGCGGGCAAAACATATCCTCGAAATAATATTTCGAGGCACTGGAGATCGAACCCAGGTCACTTACGCTCTATGAAACTAATTCGAACCCCCTGACCGCTAGGCTACCACGGCTTAATTTTATTTACGCGAAATTAAACTATTATTTGCGCATTTCATCCCCTTGTAATTACATTATTTAAAGTGTAAGTGGGAAGTCTGTGATCATATTCTGCATCGCCCCAACCATTACATTAGATATGACACCCCAAAAATCTTCGCAAAAGAACACCGATTCTATTGAAATTAAAAAAAACATCCTAATTAATAAAAATAGAGAAGATGACTTGATTGCGATCCGGTACTATAATAGTCATCCGGCAATTAAGCTCTCTGTGCTCATTCTGCGTATATCGGACTAAAAAATAATAAGGGTTAACTAAGACATCAGGACTTCCAACCCCCCCCCCCCTCCCTCCCCCTCTGCAAACGGCTGCTGTAAAGTGACTGCAGGATCACGAGGTTTAGAAAATACGCTTGCGACGGTTATCCCATAGTGAATGCCTCGCACCTTAAATGCTGATGCTCGGCAACAGTATCAATAAATATCTTATATAAACAAGCCTACTAAAGATATCAAAGAATCGCAAACGATTTTATCCTTTATAAAAAACACAAACATCATTTAATAAATAATTGTATATATACATACATAATACATATTCATATACGTATGTGTATATATATCTATAGATGTAACCTTACTCTTACTATAATATTAATAGCTATTAACAGTTTCAGTGGCGCCCGCGCCGAGGATTGAACACAGGTCACAAGCGTACTATGAAATTAAAGCGAGCGCCACGACCACTAGGCCACCATGAGCCTTATTTCTAACGCCAAGTATAATTTACACTAACCACTACCAGGAAATCATTATCAACAGCCGGCGGCTTCTGTCTCGGTCTTCCGTGTGCCCGCTTCAACCGCAACGTTCAGACAATACCGTGTAATAAATCGATTATTGTTGTTTCATATTAGTAGTATCGAAGGTAGTGAGTAAAAAGATAACAAGAGATCTCCATCTGTGCGATATTTTTGTTTTTGCTTATACTAGCAATGCTGTTTATGTAACATTACTAAATTCTTGTTAACCCTCCAACTTAGCATCACAGCTTGTATCTGGAGTGGTTCACGACGATAGTCGAATGGCGGGCTCGAACTTACGACATCATGTTTCGCAGTCCGCACCCTAACCCATTAGGCTATTGGAGCAAGGAGGACACCGCTGGTCATCCAGCATTCATCATTTCGTCCGTCGTGTTGAGAAAAGACACTTTTAGCACCAAATAAACAATTATACTGTGTGTCCTATGGGATATTATGGGAAAGACATTTCCCATAAAAAAGCGCCTCCCCTAATGGTAAGTGATTACCGATGCCCACGTATATCTGCATGATCAGTGGAGCTACAGGTGCGTGGCCGGTCTTTAAGGATGTATGGGGAAGAAAGAGGGGAGCGGGGAAGTGGTCCTCTGGTTACCTCACTCACCGAACGTAACGCAGAAGATGCCTCTACGTCACGCCGGTATTCTGCGAGCCTAGTCGCCTGATTTTCTGCCGGAGATAAGCATGGCACCTCTTAGAGCCACGGAAAGATAGGTTGTGGCAGGTAAGTGCGCCGACACCACCAGGTAATGTAATTTTATGTAGGTAAAATTACTATGGTTAGAAGAGCACCAAGTGCAGGTGAGGTTGGTATGAGGATCAAAACTTGGTACACTAAGACACGAGGCTCTGGCGAACGATTGATGGCAGAAATTCCTTTCGAATGCCACCTGCAAACTACAGACTAGTGATGGGGAGCAGCAGGTACCGGCACTGTGTTGATCAAAGAGCTTGTCCAGCCTGGTTAGCCTGAGTAAGCCTTGGAAGAAACGTATGCCGGCTTCCTGAGTTCTCTAGGAGTGGCCTGTGTTCAGCCGAAGACTTAAACAGACCGATGACAAAAAAAAAGAAGAACCACTCACTATTAGTAGCCATACTAAGTCACATGTATACGCCTACCTGATCGTGGGTGTCGTAGGACATGCAATTCTAGAAATCTGATAGCATGACAAGGTGCACCTGGTGCTGATGAGGTTGGCATTAAAGTATAAAGTGGTTTATACTCCCAAATATTAACGTCCAAGCGCTTTTCGCGTAAAGAACACCGTGTAAATGAAACACAGCCTGTTGGTGCCCACAGCTGGGCAAAGACCTCCTCAAAAATTTGAGAGGGTTTTGAAGCGTGTTGGTGATAAGTGAGTACGCTTTCACAAACAGTACGCCTAAGCTGTTAAGTAACCCTCCTAAACATAGTAGACCTCCTTCTCAAAAGTAAAGAGTAAAGAAAGGAGTTTTTGAGGCCAGGAAGGGCCCGCCACGCTGCTCCAGTGCGGGTGCGGGCTACATATCCTCGAAATAATATTTTTGTTTATAAGTTCTAAGACATGCAGGTCTCCTCGTGATGTTTTTCCTTCACCGCTGAGCACGTGGTAAATATAGCATTTAAAATTGCTATTAACAATTTTAGTGGTGAAGGCACCGGGGATCGAACCCAGGTCATTCGCGCTCTATAAAACTAATGTGAGCAACCTGACTACTAGGCTACCACGGCTCTAAGTCTATTTGTTTTTTAATTCATGATAATGTGTAATGATATAATATCATACCTTGAAGAAGTCATCTTGAGACGGAACGCATACAACGGACTCGTCATTGTTCTGCCCCTTCCGTTTTCTTCCACGTCGTCGACACTTGTGCGAGTTCAGGCTCGCGGAAGTAGGAAATATTTGACTGCAATAGAATGATAGTCACAGGGCTGCTTTTAAAATTAATTCTTCTCCATCAGGCTGCATAATCCACCAGGACATGACAGCAACTCGGCAGATGTGTTGGCAAGCGCGGTGCAGGTACCGTCGCACTAGAGATGCTGCTGCCAATTACCAGTCTGCAGAATTTGGTTTACATATATTTGGATGGATATTCCGCCATCGGCCGATCGCCAGGGCCTCGTTTATTAGTCGTAGAAGCACATCTAGGAGTGGCCACCTCGAACCTACCCGCCACTTATATTATGATTTAAGAAATACCTTTTGTAAAAGATATAAAAGAACTTATTTACAATTTTTTTTTTTATTAAATGATATTAATGAAGCTTCCTTCACCTAAAGATCTGCTAAATAAAGGTGATAAGATTGATATTAATATACGTACATAACTATTACCACACATTTAAACATTTTATAAAAATGTTAAATAGTTTCAATAATATTTTTATACATTTTTGTTTTTTGTATTCAAATTAGAATTATAACGCTAAGAAACGGTGTCCGCGTAAGTTATTTGAGGCAAGCAAAACTGCATTGGCCCAGGTTATCATACGTTTAGCCGTACGTTTTCAAGTGACATAAGTAGACCTCGTGGAATTTAGAATAATACATGTTAATTGCCCCTAAATATATCATTTGATCACCTCACAAAGAATTTGATGAAACTTTGATGAAACTATTATTCTAGACGTAATTATCCTTAGAATAATATAATATGACAAAAATATTATACCCACTTATTTTATTAATTTAGTGATGACAGCATATACATAATCGTATATACATATATATATAATTTCAGCCTATCACATGTCCACAGCTGAAAATAGGCCTCCCACAAAGATTGGCACAAAGATTGGCACAAAGCTCGGTCCTTAACCACCTGCATCCATCAACTTCCCGCAACACTGTTCCGGCCGTCACTTCATCTTGTGACGACCCCCCACAAGAGATATATTTATTTATTATTTTATAAAGGTATATATATATATGCACAGATACGGTTCATTGTATATATTATCTAGCATATTACCTTGTTTCGCCCGGCGCGCGTGGTATATGTGTCATAGAAATAGATATAATTTATTCTAGTCTATAATGTAATATAGGTTCAAAAGTTGTGGACATAAAGGTAGTGACAAGAATAACGCATAGACATTTTATATGTAAGAAAATAATCTACATACTTAATATAGTGTGTTCTGTTATTGGACGATTTATTCTTAAAACAATAACACTTAGAAGACACAAGTACGCGCACGACAATTATAATGTAGGCTGTACTCTGTGCAGTGTGTTAGAAAGCAGCAACTTTATCGGTACCACAAATGGCACCAAACGAAGATAAAGCCGTCAGTACCCAATGTCGGGTCGTTGCTATCGCAGCTCCTGCTGTTTTAAAAAAATGACGATTTGTACAGTCAAATTGTGTCACAACTCATCAGAAAAACATAATAAGAGTTCCGGTATCACATACCACAGGTGAGTCTTCAGTATTTTCTTAAGATTTTTATTCAATCAGAAGCAGCAAATATTGCGAAATGATAATTTTACGACAGTACCTATATATTTTATCTATGGATAATATCTATGTTTTATACACAGCGGAATGTTACAAACCGCAAGAAATTTTGCTCCCTGTTAAATCTATTGTTTTGGGCAATATGCCTATAATATAATACAATATGTATATATCATAATAAACTTTGTAAATTATGTAGTACATTCTATTATTATAATAGGCCACACATCTGTATAATAGATTACTATTAACGTATAAACATAGTTGCTGACGTTGGACTAAGCAGCGAAACCTAAATCAAAATGTCTATTGCAATGTATAAAAAATTTATATATATATGTATAAAAGAAGACGAGGGGAGACTGGGCCGTAGAGGTAAAAGAGCTCGAACTAGGGTTAGGCTAGCTCTTACCCTAGAGCATTTTTTACTCATGTGGCAATGATTCGTAATGTTTTTCTGTGCGTAGACATTAATTTAAAGATTATTTACCATATATTATTTATTTTCTCAAAAGAATTTATAAAAATTCACTTACAGAGTAGAAAAAGTGGCATAATTTAAAGATGTTGCAATTTTAGCCCAAAGAGCAAAATATTATTATGCTATAATGAATATTTTTGAGTTTATTTGTTAATACAAGTGCTCCTGGCAGAATTATTAAATTTTATCACATCGTGCCTCGCAACAGTAAGATTTTGGCTGTCTAATTGATGTAGATACGTTATGTAGGAGAAAAAAATAAGTAATTTTGTTGGGATAATATTATAACATAGTTTCGTTGTTTAGATTTCCTGCTAACCCCGTTATATCCAGTCTTTGGACAAAAGTCATAAGGCTTTCTCGCAAAGAAGAATGCTGGAAACCAACTCAAAGCACACGAATATGTTCTATACATTTTGACGACAAATACAAGTACATAACCGAAAATGGCTTGTGTAGACTACACCGAGACGCTGTACCTACAAAGGCATGATAAGTTATTAACAAGGCATTTTAAAATGTTTCATAATGTATGAGACGATTCAATATTGCGATAATTTTCAGGATTTGCATATCTGTTGTACCAACACTACTCATGACTCGGAAAGTGAGGCTGAAGTGAGAAGTCATGACAGTGATAATGAAGTGTCCTCTATCAAGGAGCAACCACAACCAGTAAGTCAAGTCTAATACTTCCTTTTTATCAGCTTATTTATGTCCACAGCTAAACAAAGGCCTCTCCAAGAAAGCACCAGGATAAACCAGGATGCATTTCATGGGAGGTTTGCCCATACTTACCATACTCACCTAGAGTTGTTGAGCCCATTGGCAGTGCCCTCGCACTAGTGACGCTATTCCTCTATATTAATCTGCCGGATTTGGGTTCGGCAAATTGGATGGATTTTCTGCCATAAATCGGTCGCCAGAGCCTTTTTTGTGTTAACAAGCAGGCTGTGTCAAGTGGAGGTGAGGTTTATCATTTACAGAAAAAAATTGTATGTTCCCCCTGATATTATATGGGTGCTTAGACCATCAGTCTAATCCTATACAAGAAAAATATGGGAAAGATAGATAAATAGGATTAATATATTATTATTGTATTTTATTCTTGCAGAGTACACCGCCTCGTGTATCACCCATAGAAGATGATTTGGAATCAATTTTTGATACTCCAGAGGAGTCGTTGGTTCGGAAAAAACTGAAAAGAAAAACTCAGCTGCTTACCAAATATAGAAGATTAATAAAATCCCTGAAGCAAAAAAATCAACGACTTATGAAAAGGAATAAGTCTTTGCAAGAAACTTTAGAGAAATTGCATAAAACTAGAATATTGGAATGAATGGTAGAGTCGGGAGAGGAAGACCTAGGCGAACATTTCACCAGCAAATCGGAGACGTTCTGAAAGAAGGCCAGGTCAAGAGTGCTCTAAACCAACGAGCATGCATGCGAGGATTGATGAAAGTGGAAGAAGCGAAAGACGATGTCAGGACCGTAGCAAGTGGAAGAATATTGTCTCTGCCACAACACGTTGTTGAACAAGGCGTAAATATATACATTAAAATGAAATGAACGAATGATATATCTAATACAATAGCAGAAAATATATTTGCATCGAATCTGTACAAGTGGTTAAAAAAACCGAGAATGAATTGATATCAAAATATACCACAAAATTCACAAAATTCTGTTTTACATTGCATCATATGGAACTGTATTAGAAAAACTGGTATTACATCAGCATTATTGGCTTTACAGATGGACCTGTTATATGGCTTAAATTACAGGCGAAAGACAGATAACATTTTTACTTCAAGTCTGGTTACCAATGTGAAAGAACCTATAGTACCTTCATCGGATAATTCTGTGGAGTTACATCTTTTTAACACGATGAATTTTGTGTTTCCTCTAGTTCTCTAAACAAAATAACTAAGATATTTTTTTAATTAAAAGTAGTGTTTTAACATTTCGTTAGCTTTATTAAGCTTCTTATTAGAAACTGTTAGGATGCCGATTAAAACACCCATTAAGTATGGGTCTAACAACAATAGATCGTAATGTATCGTGACCGGATAAACGGATGACCGTATGGCCCATTTCATTAGCGATTTCATCCAATATGTATACTGGAGTTCAGGTCAGGCCAGCTTGAGGCATAATTTCGTTTAAACAATAATAATAAAATCTAGGTTTTGAAATGAAAAAGTTACATTTTGTTTATTTACAAGTTGAAGTTAAATAATTAAGATAAGTTAACGAAGTACCGAACCATGAACGCGCAAAAAAATTCATTCATACAGTAACGTAATAGAAATCTGCCATAATACTCAATGAAATGCCTAACCTAAATAGTTACCTGCAGTTATTACACTTATGTTTTTTCCTTAGGTTTTTCCCTTCCTGATCTTCATCCTTACACTGAAAACAAATGTTTAATATTATTTAATTTAGGCATAATGGCAAAGTGACATCTTTCTTCTCACGGGTTTTGTAAAAACTAGGAACTTACAAGTTTTTCTTTGTGTCAAGAACGAACTACATAAATCTATATTGCTTTCTGGTGAATAATGAAAAAATAGTCGGAAGACCCTTAGACCTTTAAAGCACGATTACCAAACAAATTAAACAGGCCAAAAAATAAATTCCAGTTAGTATACCTAGATCTATCGTTAAGGTGACAATGGTCCTTCGAGCCGGAAAAGTCAAAATTAAAAATATTTTTTACGTTTGATTTTTTATTTTCATTGATAAGTATGTAGTTAACTTTAGTCTGCCGTATGATATCAGAAAATGCTTTTGAAATCGTAACGGCTAACGACAAATGGCGAAATAACCATCTCGCAAAATACCAGACCAAAATTCTGCAGATCGATGACGGGCAGCAACACATGAGGTGCGAAGAATCTGGTACTGCGATATCGCAAATCTGCTCGCTGAGCGTGGCGATTATGGCAAATACTCCTTACGGGAGATGCCCACAAATGACTATTTCCAGGCTCTTATAGTTAAGGTCAAGTTTTCCCATCGTCAAAAACTTTCTTTCTTCAAACACAAAATCCCCTCAGTTTCTCAAATATCTCACGATAATCTCTAGCACATTGCGGGCTACCTAGCGCTAACATTTATGCTGAAGCCAGTTTGGCCCCACGCTGAGTCGTGCCAAACGGAGATCCGTAATCTCAACCAACCTCAGGGTACTACGGTTGATAGGCGTGAGTACTTGTATAAATTGTAAATATTTTTTAAAATAGTATTATTTTATATAAAAATAGCAAATATACCACATCTCTTCATGCAATTCTTAGCCTACATTTTACTCATGAACGAGTACCTCGATTATTAATCAAAGTTAAGATTCGTAGTCTACCTACACTACTCTGGCCCTTTCCGCCTTTTCCCGATAAGATTAAAAAAAAAGGGCCTAACAAGAACGCGTTTTAAAGCTGGTTCGAGCATCTACCTTGCAAAGGTTTGATCTGATTACTTCGACTTTTTATTTGAATATATTTATGCTATATTTCTTTATTTTTATAGCTATTTAAATACATTGTGTGAATGTATTTATTTAGGTATTGCACTTGCAATACTGTCTTTTTGTCAGCACATGCCATGTATCTCTCACCATAACCTAGTGTTGGCTGGTAGAGAAATAAGGCATTAAGTCCGCCCATTGTAACCCATAGATTAAGGCGAAAATAAATGATAAATAAATAACATATCAAACACTTACCGTGGCGACCTTCAGCAAATTCTCCAATGGCTCCGTAGTATCGTGATCAACAGTTTGCACGATCCATATCGCCTCGTCGTCACTGCTGTCTAGGCACTCTTGTTTCACTTCCGTTTTCACGGTCAGTGTTGACTCGTCCTAAATAATAATATTTTTTTTCTTTTTATGGGAAAGGCGGCAAACGAGCAAGCGGTTCTACCTGGTGGTAAGTGATTACCGTCGCCCAGGTATACCTGTCGTAAGCAACGCACCTGCAACACCAGAGGCGCTGCAGGTGCGTTGCAGGCCTTTAAGGATATTTGGGAGATGGAAGGGAGGATGAGGAGAGCGATGGGGATGGGGGTGTGCCTCCGGATATCTCACTCACTGGACGAAACCCAGAGGCATAAGATGCCTCTACTTCACGCCGGTGTTCTGGGAGGTATCAACCCGGTCGAGGCGGCCCATTCGAGCAGTAGCAAAAGCCGCTGCTTGGCTTGGCTCTACCACATTTAAATATATTCCAATTCATATGATGTTCCGAGATCTCGCGCGAAATACAAAGCCAGAAAAGCTAAGATATTCATCGAGTTTGTCATCGACAAGAATAATACTTAAAGTACATACAATTGTTATGCGTATGGTTAGCATTTGTTACGAAGAATTATCTGTATATAAATATATATCTACATGGTTTCGTTTATTGGTAATCATGTCTAGGATAAACGAAACCATGTGAAAAAATGACACAGTTAAATTTTATAGGGGAACGACATCACACGGAATTTTTGTGAAATTGTTTATGGTATAGCGGATAAGGTCGTAAAAGTCGACTAACTCATGACGTGTTGCAACAATATAAACGCTATTGTTATAACTCAATAAAGACCAAGGAAATGCAGATGGCGCAACAACCATATCAAACGTTATTTAATAACTTTTTCCTAAAATTCATAAAACTTAAAGATAAACTTACGGATTCAAGTTTTGTGGTGAAATTATTTGTACCTTCTGAAGTCGTGTACGGTGTTTCTAAAAGTTGAAAAATAAAAAGTAAGTATCTACATAAGAAAAACAAAAGTTAATACATGATAAAATTTTACCAATTTCCACGCTCTGGTTTATCTTCAGCAATCTGAGATATTAGAAACGACAATGGATTACCTGTTCGTCTGTATGAGCTACTATAGACGCCTTTGTACAGCAGTGGGATACATAATATATACTATAGGCAATGAGAACTTAATAGTATAACGATAAAAGTTCAGTCTTCAGAGAAAAACGTCTTCAAAGTGAAACTATTATTTACGGATTTTGTCGCTATTAATTTAAAAAAAAAAAAATATCTATCGAAAATATACCTACTTTTAATCATACGTCCGCTTAATACTGAACATATATATACATGGTACGTGAACACCTCTTCAAGACATCCGTTCCCTCTTAGTGGAATTGATATCATCGGTCATTGTAATTATAATAATATTTTGTATGCTGTATGTATGTGTATATATATTTATTTATTTATATGTATACATATTTGTTTATATGTATTTATTCCGTCTGTATGTATCTAATTGTAAGTGTATTTTATATATTTATTCATGTATTTTTTTTTAACGAATTTAATGTTTGGCACCCTTACTATATCTCTCCACGCCCCGGGTTGACTGGCAGAGAATGCCAAGAGGCATTAAGTCCGCCCTTGTAATACTTTTGTTTAAAGGTATTTAAATAAAGTTTAAATAAATAAATAAATAAAAATACATACCGAGTGACGAATCTCTGACAACAAACTGATGGCGGAAAATCCCAAACCCAAATCTCGAGACTGGGGAGCAACATGACTATTGAGAAAACCACGGGTTTGAGCATACAAACCCGCCTATGTGTTCACTCTGTGAACTTTTGTATAGACAAGACTTCCATGTACCTAATGCACGCATGGTTAATTTTCTGGGAAATGACCAGAAGTGGTCGTTTTGTAAGGCCGCAGATGATTCCTTTCCCGCTTTTAGTTGGGGTAGTAAACACTAAGAATACTTAATATTGAATTGGCAAAACCTTTTCCGTTTTCGAATTCGACCTTCCTTATTGCACTCCTGGTCCTCTTCGCTACCGGGGAAGGGGGCGGGGAAGACGCAGCTTTATCTAAAGTTTCATTGAATACAAAACAATGCATTTTGATTTCTTAATTCAATCCTAGTTCATGTGTTGAAAACTGATTCAAGTGGATCTACTCCTACTGATATTTATTAAGGTAAATGTTGCCCAAGGTACCGATTTTTTTTATATGGGTACACATATAACACTCACGCTCGTCACCCAAAGAGTAGAGAATGCAGATTTTCATTTGACATTACGCAGTGGCGAAACTCGTCGCCGAAAGAGGCCGGCCTGGTCAAACCGGCTCGAAAAAGTTTTGTTCTCAGTGAGTTCGTAACGCAGAACTGACAACCGTTGGGGAAAAAAGCTTCTCGAGTGGCAGCCACGTACAGGCAAACGCAGTGTAGGACGACCCCCCCACAAGGAGTGACGACCTGCGCAGTGTTGCGGGAAGTCGATGTATGCAGGTGACTCAGGACCGAGTTTCGTGGCAATCTTTGGGGGAGGCCTATGCTCAGCAGTGGACTTGTGATAGGCTGAAATGATGATGATGTGATGTAAAAAAAGTAAAACGAATAGAGAAAACTGCCAAAGGAGAAAGTCATCGTACGCCACACTCTAGGCCTTCTGTCTCTCAGGCTTCATTCAGAGATGCGACTCCGTAATGTTTTAACTTTAATACTAAAGTGAATGGAGATATATTTTTGAATATCAGTTACCCCTTCACCCTACAAATTCTAACATTTTCACAAAGGGGTTGAGGGCGAACAAGGCTGCTTAAGTTCGGGTTGGTTCACTTCACAAGTCCTCGGATTTTTAGGGCGTACGTCCGCAAACCTATAAAGTAGCGACCTAAAGTGTTTTACATCTGAGCAAAGGCCTACTGTCATTTTTAAGAGGGTTTTGGACCCGGGAAAAGTTCGCCACATTGCTCCAGGTCCACGTATATGCCTTGTTCAAACTCGAACATAGCATATGTTTAACAGACTGAAAAATTGTTGTTTTAAGTATAGAAACGGGAAGCTAGATGAATAAAACAGAATTAGAAGAGTATCCATTAATAAAATCTTACCTATTAAACCTTCGTCTAGAATAGCGTCTTTATTATTTTCTGACTCTTTCGCCCCTTCATGGGCTGCTTTAAGATGCCCTTTCAGCCATTTAAAATTAGAGTAACCTTAAAGGTATACATAAAAATAAATACCTAAATTTAATTATACACAAAAGCTGCAGCATGTTATCGCAAATTTGCGTCGTAAAACCATCTGTATTACTATGTAATAATATTCTCCTTTTTATTAATCTTTGAACAGTCCACTGCTGGACAAATATATTACCCACGTACAGATTCTGCATTTCCATTAGGTTGTCGCAAACCACTTTTCAACCTTAGCAAACTATCTACGAAATACTAGAGCGTGATTGTAATGAGTCACTACTGGACATAGACTCTCTGCAATTTACAATAGAGATCCTAGCGGTTTCCGTGTAGCTATCAGATTAAAGGATTGCTCTACCCCTGACCAGGGGCGTCGCAGAAGGCGACCAATACCAAATGTAGTTACCACCTCTGTATATTAAGTGCAATAGCAGAAGCTTCTTGTGGATATCAGTGGCGAATGAGGGAAAAGCCTTGTAAATGTCTGGAAGTAAAACCTGGAACAGGGCTCGCCGTCCGTCACGTGACGTCTCGCGGCGTGACGATCTGTTTCCCCTTTTTTTATTGGTATGGGGTGAAAACTAGCTAGTGCACCTGATGGTAAGTGGTTACTGCAGCCGGACGCCTGGAAACTACCTCGAAGAAGGTTACAGATGTGTTGTCATCCCCGAGGACTAAGATGGAATACCTCATAGTCCTTACTTGCTCTCTATACATTTAAAGTGCAACTAGGACTGCTGTTTGACGACTCCTAGACAGAGGAGTCTACCAGCAATTAAATACAAGTAAAAAAAAACATTACGCCGCGATGATTCGTACCAAATGGAAAACCGTGTTTTCTGCCTGCCCACCCCTATAGAAAGTAAACGTTAGTTAGCTGATTTGTTTAATTGGCATTTTTATATATATAAACAAGGGCACAGAGTCAACCTAATAGTAAGAACTCGCTGTGCCCATAGACACCTACATCAATCTTCGGTTATGAATTGCCCGTGACACCCCTGAGGACTAAGACACCATAAGAAACACAACAGCATTATGCTACTTCTATCCGCGTGCAGCCGGGCAATTGTTAATGGGAAATATAGTAGCGGACATGATTTACCGTAATCGCAGAGTGGACATGGAAACAATTCTCCATCGTCTAATTTATGTTTGTGTTCTTCACAGTGTTCTATCACGTCGCGTATTTCTTCGAACATACGATCACAGAACCTGTAAACGTGTTTCTTTTCTTTAAAAAAAACAGGATAAGTTGATCGAGGATCGTGGGTAGTGAAGTGATCCGTACTCCCATACCATTTGCTTATTTTACCACAGTTTTTATAGCATCTTATAATGCATAGTATCATGCGTTTTAAGCGCTGACGTATGAGCCTATGATGTCCCAACCGGTTAGCCTAATTAAAGTTATGGATGAAAAACACTATGAAGTATCTAAAACACTTCCTTATGTGAACAGCTTTAGAATCTTTCAAATTTCATTCCCATTTTTAATGTTCGGGGAGATGCCATTTAAAATAAAATTATGTGTTTTTATTTACTTGAAATTAATACTACACGAACTATAAGCACCAGCCAAAGCTGGCAAGCCTTTATGAAAGATTTACCCACACTCTCAACGCTAGTTAGTCAGATTGGTTGAGCGCCGAGACGTCAGTCTCGCACCTCGGTTCGGCATATCCAAAAGGATTCTCTATCAATCTATTGCTAGTTCCTCGTTTGCCAATCAGCAAAGTTGTGCCGCGTGGAGGTGAGGATGGCATTAGAAGAAAAAGCTGGTATATTATAGGTATAGGTTCTATTATATATATATTACATCCCTATGACATCGGCCTTGTTACAGAGTGCCAAACTCTTTTACATATCCATCATTACGGCGACGAGGCCGCGTTATTTAGGGTTTGCACGGACTCCAAAAGTCACTGTGTTCCACCTTCGGCACAAATCGATAGGGCTACGGAAACGCTTTCACATTAGCGGCCTCCGCGCACTAGGATATAATGAGGTTTAGTAAAGAGAGCTCTCGAAATAACCAAACCTTCCGGCCCCCACCTGCGAATCTGGTCCGTTACTCCCTCGCTGACCTCAATTCAGAAGGCCGATAGGGAGGTGCGTCGTAATACAGACGCATATTCCTCCCCTCGTGGCTCAACTTTCGCCGCATCAGCAGTGCCGTCTCGCCGGAGAAGCAGAGCTAAGGGACAGTGACGTGAGGCCACTCCCCCTCCTCATTCCACACTTTATCCCCTCGCCCATCTCCCAAAAACCTTTAAAGGCCGGCAAAGCACCTGTAGCTTCTCCGGTGTTGCAAATGTATGTGGGCGATATATATATCCTATAGCTCTTTTGCCGCCTTTCCCATAAAAAAAAATGGGGATACTACTCTTCTCCGCGACTCTACTTTAATTACTATAAAATTTGACTTATCCTAACGTAAATTGTACGTTTGCAAAACAACAAAATATTTTGAGTAGAATATTTGAAGTCCGTCGACACAACAGCAGCCTGGCAGACGAAGTATCCTACTCTATATCTAACTCTCGGAGTACTATCAAAACAAAAGTTAGAGAAGCCTCTCTCAAATGTCTAGGCACAAAAGGAATCTACAATAGGAAGTTAATAGGCTATTCTTTTACTTTCTACACTTCTGTTACACACCTGCATTTTAATTCTTTTTGTTCATTACTATCGTTGGATTGATATATTCCTAAAAATTCCTTAACATCTTCATCGGCTTCTTCCAAATTATCTATTATGTTATCATCAAGCTCTGTGTCGGGTTCAATAATTTCAACATCACTAGAACTTTCCTTTTTCTCGTCTTTTACTATGATAACATCATCAGAGGATCTGGTGTCATTGTCAATGCATTTCGTTACTATTTCCCCATCAGAACCTATTTCAACCTTTACGAACTCCAGATTTTCGCTATCTTGGGAATCTTTGAGGATATGTGAATTAATTTTATCAATAACTTCCGAATTCTGAGTCACTTGGAAATCAGTAACCTTTTGGAAGATGAATTGTTGATTGTTTTTAATAACCAGGCATTCATTGGAACTAAGTGACTGTGTAGGACTTTTCATTCGACAGGGTTTAAAATGTTTGCCTAAACACTGGCCACATATAATTTTGAGTTGAGTCGGATAATTTTTCGGCGATAAACATCTATGTAACTTTTGATCTTCATTATCAAATAAATAAAACTTTTCTACGTTATTATCAACTTTTCCGCAAATAAAACAATTTTGCCCATATTTGTCCTCGGATTTTTCAGCTATCTGGGGCTTATTATTCCAATTTTTATGTAATCTAGAAGGATCGGTTTTACGTACGTGCCGTCTTTTTTCGTTAAAATTTTGATTTTCTTCGTATGGTAGGGATGTAACAGGCGAGTCCTTGAACATGTTAAGAATTTGTTCGCGCGTGAAACTTGTAAAATCATCTTTGCTACGTTGACTATTATAGGTATCGTCACAATTTTTGAAATTATCTTTGATTAAACTTCTAGGGGACTTATTTCTACTAACGACTGGATTCAGAGTTGCATAGGTTTTAGGAGTGCTTGATTCCAAATATTTAGTAAACTGTGCTTCGAAATTAGATGTGTTCGAACAGACAAGCTTAAAAGGTAAACTGTTGACGAAACTGCATTTAGGGCTGGAGTTTTTACTCGACCATCGTGTAACAGGGCTTTCGATGATATTAATCTTTTTGGTATCTTCTATATTTAGATCATCGCCGTCATTTTCATCCACACTGTCATTTATGTATTTGACAAATGGTATTTCTTCTGCTGTCAAATCTAAAGGAGGATCTTCGTTATCGAAATGTATCTGAGATGCTCGTATTTGTGTGCCATCATCGAGGACGTACATAAAACCATCAGGGCCATGCGCATCCTTTTCTTTTGTGTGATCATAATTATGTACAGATAGCTCCGGATCGTTTTGGAAATTCAATTCTGAATTTAAGAGGTAATGATAAATATTTTCATTCAAAGAAACAGAATGGTCGCCCGTAATGGAGTTAACATTCAAGTCGAATCCTAGTAAAGATCTGAAATGAAGAGTAAATTATTATCATAAGCTAGTTAGCCTCAAAATTATGTTTTGTCTGATTTAAAATATAGGTTGTCATAAAACACCCCATGGTCAAATTAAATAATAAATAGATTAATTTGAAAAAATAAAGCTGTTTGCTGTGATATCCTTTTAAATCTAAGATACAATTATCACAGTGAGACGACGAAATTACCAAATCCATGAGACCTGAAGGTGTACTAAAAAGGGTTAAGCATTCAGCTTTTGAGTGGTATATTACTGGCATAGAAATTCGTATAGGACGTAGAATTCTACAACGAATTCTGCAATATTTAAGAACACCTGTGTAGGTATATAAAATCGAAAACAAACAGCTTTAAAGTTAATACACACGATTAAGGTTTATAATGGGAATAAAGGAAAAAAGGATCATGGGTACTTGGCTTTATCCAGGAAAGTTTGGAAATCATCATTAGATTCTATGCTAAGCTTTACTTCTTCTCCGTTCATATTCTCCATGGAAAGTAACAAAGGTGGAAGTTGTGGCTCCATAATTATAAAAGCTGAAAAAAAATTTTAGTAGGTACAGTAGTCGATTTAATGCCGTTCAGATATATGGGTGTCAAAGGGAATATACACCTCACCCGGCTCTGAATATTCATCCGAATTTGCTTTGTGCAACACACAAGTTATTGACTTTTCGGTTGTGGCACTAATGTGTTGTATGATGTAGCTACGTCACTGCATCTCTTCCTCCGATCTTATTGTTTAAGCGATACTTCGGATACGAAAAAGTAAAGACGAGAGATTACCTCAAATCATTCACCTGCTCAATTAAAGGTTGCTACCTTGTTGATTCAGTCAAGTTACGGCTGTGGTCTAAATCGACTACAAGGTCATTAAATCAATACTGAGAATTAAATTACTGAGTGAGTGTTTAAGTAATTATATTGTTGCATATGGTATATAAATATATGTTATTAAGCTCTACTACTATTACAG
Source organism: Bhutanitis thaidina (assembly GCA_029286595.1). Classification (NCBI taxonomy): domain Eukaryota; kingdom Metazoa; phylum Arthropoda; class Insecta; order Lepidoptera; family Papilionidae; genus Bhutanitis; species Bhutanitis thaidina. Next base: position 3,555,921 of record JAGSMS010000021.1, on the reverse strand, counting down.
GAAGATAATGCTAATTTGATTTAGATAATTGTTCCCGTTGCTACCATTTACAAACCGAAATGAAATAATTTATTCTTCAATCTAACAAATGACATAATTGCAGAGCAGTTGGTTTTTCATACAAACTTCTAATGAATAAAGTTAGTTAACTATTCTGATTTCTTGTACTTACGCAATCACTACACATTTGAAATGAAACTATCACGGGGGATTGACTACGACATCTGGACGTCTAACACCACGACAGCTGTAACAGTAAATGTATGCTGTAATGTGTAATAAATTGAAAAGTTGGGAATATAAAAACAAAATTAAACGCGATAAAATCCATAAATAATAATTTCATTTAAAATATTATGACAAATTGCTCATTATGACTTATTTCTCAGAAAATATGTCCTGTTATAGTAACCAGGATTTATTGTTTATTAGGTACTTTACAGTTTTGCTCGATGCTGGATCACTCCCTCTTCTTATGCAACACATGAAGGGTGGTGGTGCATGGATTTTTTCTTAGCGATGAGTTATATTTAACACTATGTATTGATTAGTAATTGGCAAGAAAATTTACTTTGAAACCACTGTCACTGGTAGTGGTCAGTTATCGTAGGAGAAAAGATCTCGTCTTGGGTTAATGTAGAAGTTGGAGTTCCGCAAGGCGGTGTACTCTCTGCTATTATTTTCTCTGTTTTTATTACTTCCGAAATTAATTGGTCATACCATTTGTATGCCGATGACTTACAGCTCTATGTCCAATCTAATATTGATGAATTACATAACGGAATTGAAAAATTAAATTTAAATTTGAAAATTAATAAAGATTGGGCTTCACGTCACGGAGTTGTGGTCAATCCAGTGAAATGTCAAGCAATACTGGTTGTAGCTCGAGGCTGCTGGCTAAGATTGATGTTGGCAATTTACTTCCTCTTCATTATAATAATACATTGATACCGTAAATCAGTTTAGTAAAAAATCTCGGTCTGCTCATAGACTGTACTCTGAACTGGAAAGTCCAAGTTATGGATATCAGCTGCGAAGTCGTTGCCACCTTACGATCCCTTTATCGTCTAAATATTTCCTTCCGCTTCAATCTAATCTTTTACTTGTCCAAACACTTGTATTACCCATTATCGATTATGCAGATGTGTCTTACCCAGACCTACCCCAGATCTTCTTAACAAGCTAGAGCGCCTCCTTAATAATTGTATCAGATTCATTTTCGGTCTGCGAAAGTACGACCACGTGTCTTTTTTTTGGCATCTCAGCTTAACTGACTGACTATCGGAAAGAAGCGCAATTCCAGAATTCTGCTTGTTCTTTTCTCCATTTAAAATGATCCATTTTCGCCTTTTTATCTCAGAGATAAATTTCAGTATCTCTCTTTATCCAATGATAGGGTTCTTAGATCTTCTAATAATAAGATTTCTATTCCCTCACATTTCACAGGGTTCATTGGTAACTTCACTCTACAGGCTACACTGCTATGGAATTCCTTGCCTGATCATATAAGACAAGCATCCAGCAAAACCTCTTTTAAAAGACTGGTTTGTAAGCATTTATTGAAAACCTCTAATGTGACTTGTTGCTGTTTATTTTGTGACTGCTACTGGCAAAAGTATGTATGTATGTTTGATAGTAAATGTTTATGTATATATAAAGGTATATATGTATATATGTAAGTATGTATATGATTTTATGTATTTCATTAGATTTTATTTATGTAATACATCTACAAATAATTAGTAATATAGTTAGTAGTTTATTAATTGGTTCTCTAACTTCCTTTTGCACCTACCATAATATTTCACCACACCAGATTGACTGGTAGAGAAAGCTAATAGGCATTAAGTCCGCCTTTAGTATCCTTATATATAAAGGAATGCAATAGAGATTAAATAAAATAAAACCTTTTCAATACAATACACTAGTTGTGCACCAAAGAAATAAACACAGCATAACTTAGAAATATATAAGGACAACAAAAGACAGAGTTTTTGCTACACAGCAATTTCTTCCCATCAACTCAAGGAATTTAGCATTAATACTAGGGCAAACTACCCGCGTGAAAGAACACATAGCTGACGTGAAACATCGACGCTTTAGAAAGTCTGCCGTCTGTGATCATATCCTTGATTGCCCTAACCATAACATCAGATTTGATAGACCACAAATCCTCACAAAAGAACACAGATTCCTGCCAATGATGATTCGCTAAGCTATTGAAATCAAAAACATCCTAATTTCAATAGAGAAGATGGCTGGATGCTACCACCGGCTTGGCATCCAGTAATAAAGAAAATTAAATCTAAAACCAAGCATACCACAGCACAACCTCATACTGAGAGCACATTCTGTGTAGATCAGACCAAAAATTAATAAATAAAAGCTGAAGGTAGCCCGAGTTTACTATGACCACGGCTGCTGTAAAGCAATGGAAGCAATCGAAACATCAGGAATATAAAAACAAAAATAAATGCGATAAAATCCATAATTCATTTTTTCATTTCTAATGTGTAGTGTTTGTGTAAATACGAGAAATCATTTTAAAGGAAGATTAATAGGTATGGTGCACTATAAGCAAATACAAAGATATTAATTAGATACAACAAAAATAACAATAGAAATTTCAAATTAAAAAGCTACATTACTTAGAAAAACAGTCCTGTAGGAGGGAATATATAAATAATTTAAAAAATTCCCTTCTATGGTAATAGTGTCTCTATTACCATAGAAGGGAAAAGTATATAATTGCAAAATAAAAGCATTAGTCTAAGTAGTAGTAGTAGTCAAAACATTAAAGTCAATAAATATAATTATGTAAACTTCAAAAAAATAAAGAACCAAAAAACATCTCTCAAAAAGAAATTTAATATTGGTAATATGACAATATTAATGATTTTCGAAATAATATCTTTTATTATTAATAATCAACATTGCTGCTTTGTATAGTATAACATAATTCTCATATCCCAACTGTGTAACAAATTCTACTGTTCTTTTTTTTAATTTGTCTATAAGAGACAGCCTAAACCTAAGACTATAAATATGTACTTAGTTTTTTTTTTTTTTCTATATCTATTATTCACAGTATATTAGGCAGATCTAATTCTGATAGCGAGTTTTGATCTGGTATCCCACTGAAGCTTTGAAGAGTTATTCCACAAAAGAAATAAGTGGTATCCATACAGCGATTTACTACTACCATTTAATGGTTGGAATGAAATAAATTCATATATAGTTTTATTGCAGTTTTATAGAAATTTCTAACTCAATATACTATTTCTGGCCTCTTTTTCAGGTAAGCAAGTGTTGCAAAACTCCAAAAATCAGGAAATGATACTATATCATGAATTCATTACTATCACTACTATAAGCTTTTATTTGTCATTGCAGTTAGATAGGTTTTTCTGCAGAAACCAAGGTTGGCAAAACTGGCTTTATTTACACATTACTGTACTTGGAGGGCTGAACATAGTTGTCTCAGTTAATTAAGAGTTTAAACTAGATGCTTAACCCGGTTACTAAATAACGGTTAATAATTTTAACAAGTTTTTCAATCAGATTTTCAGAACATGATGATCTGAGTCCTTGTAGAAAAAATAAACATGAATTTATCCCTGAATGATGGTGGATGATGGACTTAGTCGTGTAATATATCGCTGAAATAGGCTATAAATGAAAACGGTTAGACGAGAAAGAGTTAAAATTAAATTTGATTGAATGGAGTCATCATTTTGTATATAGGAAACATTTATTTATCTTAATTTTAAAGTTAATCGAGGCAATATACTTTCCAGCCAAGCTACAATCAAAGTCAAAGCGGGAAATTAAAATAGAACCTTGCTTGTGACAGGCCAATAGAATGATGGCCAGTGACAATGAACTAATGGAGTACATTTTTAAAAGATTAGGTTCAAAAAATCGAATTATAATAAACAAAATTTACGAACTAACCAAATATTTATCGTAGCACAATAGATATATTTTTAGGCAACTGGCACATGAAAAAATAACAAATGAAACATTCAAATTCCATCAGGAAGGAATCAAATCAATCAGTTGATGTCATTATATGTCTTATCATCTATCAAAAATCAAAACAAAAACTAGCCACAGACATAATATAATTTTGTTGCTATTATTACCGGAAATAGCGAAGACGCAAAAAGGCCGGATAATATTTAAACCTATGCGGTGCTATCCACGAAAGCTTAATTAGAGAGTTGTGAGGTATATATTAAAGCAAAGCTGATTATGAAGCTACAGATACACACACAATGCATACAATAAGTGCATAATTTTTAATAATATTTAATTAAATAAAAGATTATTGTAGATTAGGTAACATTGTTCTACGTACTAGTAGTTGCAACCAATCAATTGCGAGAAACCAATGTCATAAACTTATATATATATATATGAATAACATCGAAGAGGTTTCTCCGAGGAATCAGGAAACGATTCCAAAAATTAAAATAATTGTTTTTTAACTCAATTTTTTGTTACTTCGGATTTGGTTCAGATTGGTTTAATATTTACGGGTTTTTATGCCGACAGACTTTTTCTCATACTAAGATGTTTATGAAACATATAAATTCCATATCCAATTTATATTACGAGATTTTGACAAATGGGCCAAGTTTTCGACTGCACACAATCTTATACTAACTTGAATTACTTTATTCTACCCAAATTTCATAAAATCATTTATAAATAACTTTTTTTTCTTTGTCAATTGTCAGTGTCATGTGATAAAATAATTTTAATATTTGTAATTTAATAAAATATTTTATATATATTTTTTACATTGTAAACTCTTAAAATAAAGTTATATTTATTAAACACTAAATCGTAAAAATTAACAGGAATGGAAATTTCAATTTCACATATCTAAAATAATGTATTATACTTATGTCGATCTATCGCTATCTCACACTTTATACGCTGATGTCTCTTCTGTACCTCTTTACTCAGTCTACGTTACTAGTAAAAATTCGCTTCGCAGCGCATATTATAGGAGCCATTTTGAAGGTCATACTATTATCTATTCTGTGACGAAGTTCATCACGATGTTCGTAATTCAGTAGTACATATAAGAAGTACATATACGTGCAGTGAATCTATAGTTACTGTTATTAAAATATATTTTGCTAGCAAATCGGGCCTACTGTCTCTAATTTTTTTCATTGTCATTGATAAATTCGCATTATTGTGCTTTTTCTGACATTGTCAGACTATTTATTTATTATATTACATGTATTATACGTAAATAAAGTTATAATAATGAAATTCTCATGGTACAAACTTTATAACCCGGCGTATATAAAAAATTATAAAAACACTGCGTACTTTATATAATTCCATTCTTTATCTGCTTGGCACAATTATGAACATATGTTCTTAATTGTGGAGCAGAGTTAAACCCGCATAGAAATTCACTTAGAAGCTAAGAAATTATACCTAAGCGAATACAGAGACGCTATAGTCAGCGGTTACAATACCGTACAATCTCAGACTCTGTCTAATGGTCTGGAAATACAGTGTACTCTGTGCTAAATTTGTATTTGTCAGAATAGGAACTTGTATATTCTATGGTTTTAGTTGAAAAGGTAATTGCTGTCACTGTCATTTCCATTTTCTTTCTCATTCACAATAATGGTAATGGCCGCGATATGTTAATTTAAAGACCAGAATCATAGATTTGGTGTGTATATTGCGTACTAATAAAATGATAATTTGTTTGTTTAAATGACTTAAAGAGTGAAATATTGCGGAATGTTTCCGCTAACGCCGCCAGTAGTGAAACGACTTTTGGAGTGGAAAAAAGGTCCTGAAGGATCATCCGCCGCAGAGGATAAATGGTCCGAAAAGGCTGTGAAAAGCCTAGTTAAGAAGTTAAAGAAAAGTGGAGCTCTCGAAGAATTAGAAAAAGCCATATCTAGCCAGAGTAGCCACACTAAATGTGTCACAATTCCAAGGTTAGTTCTCACATATTGTTTTATTTATATTTTGATTATAACAATCATAATAAATCCTTTAAAGGGACTTGTAGTTATCTTTTCGCATAATTTGGTTTAGTAAACTGTTTTTAAAGTATGTTCATGTTAAAATGTCTATTATTCTTTGTTATTATCGTTAATAATGCAGGAATATACTGCATTTTTTTCCGTCTTTGACGATTTTTCCGAAAAATTCATAGGTTTAAGAGGTTATTTTTGCTTTTAATTTATTTAAGTTGTCTTTAAGTGTTTATTATTACTTTTTTCGCATCAGTAATGTCATGTGTATGAGCAGTATAACTGATGTTGACTACTTTATAACCTTACCAAATTTCAAAGATAAAGAAGTCTCATTAACCTTAACTTGTAAAGACCATCATATTTTGGTTACATAACCACAGACAGGACGCAAAATCCAAAAACGAAGGTCAAATCGCCGTCAAAACAATCGAAGTTTTCATGTCAATATGGCGGCGAAATTTTGGACCTCGGTTTGTTTTAATTATTTATATATTGAAAAGATATGTAAGACTAGTGCCTGAAAATTTACATTTAAGAGATCGTTTTTGTTCTTGTGTCGTTTTCCGAAGATAATTAGTAAGGTGATGAATTTTTATAGTCTTTATGGTGGTTCGTTAAAATTGAACTTGTATGCATATAGAATTAATTTATTCATACGAGACACGGAAATTGATAAATATGTAATTAAGGATTAATTATTTTCTTGTTTGATTATTGTGTTAGTGTAAATCGTAGGAACGTTGACCTTGATCTTGGTTTAGTCTTTTGATTCTTTACGTTTGAGCATTTACGGCATTCACATTGCCGATTTTTGGTAAGATTTTTTGGCGATTTATTTACTTGTGCAGTTTATGTGTTTTGACATCATTTATTTTATTAGTTTCTTATACATTGTATTTTTAATTAATTTTGTATGTCACAAATGTTCTCATTTATACCAATTATAATCAATTTTGTCACTGTTTCTATTCCAATAATTAAAAGTTATATATCTTGATAAATTAGCATTGAAAATTACATCTTTTTTAACATTTATCATGAATTCAACATAAAAAGCTAGCAACAAGCAAATTAACCAGTGTTATTAAGTCACGTTTGATGCTTTTTTTTCAAGTGGTAGGTAGTGTCAAAAATTGTATTTAAATTTGCTGCCAATTTAATATTAAGTTTTAAATTGTATATCTTATATACCTTAATTTTGAATATTTTCATAATTGTCATCCAGCTTATATTGTGTTATAAGTTAGAATAAAATTTATAAAAGATATCTTGTGTGATAGTTCTTAATCAAAACAATAGCAGGAATCTAATGAAAATTGTTTATAATTATATGTTATTCTTGTGCATAAATAATACTTTAGTAATGTTATTCTATCTGCTTGGTTTCATTTCAAATTTTGAATTTTTTATTGATGTTTGAATTCTATTAGAGATGGACCTAGAAATAAGATTGTAGTTTACTCTGCTACTTGGTTGTTTATTTTGGGTTTCTTTTGTTATATACACTATGTACTAAAATTAATTTTCGAAATGCCAAGGCATGTCCGGTGTGGACTAACTCCAACTTGGGCTTCATTAACTTAAGTCATCCAGGGAATGGGGTGAGCAATTAACTACTCAAAGAAAGGGAGGACAATGAAAGAGAAATAATTTTAATAAGTCGAGAGCTATGATGTATAACTGAGTCTAAAAAGAAACCGGAGTCCAACTTGTATAGGTATTATATAATATTTTACAGATGTTAAGCCATTGCAAAGATTAGTATTTCGGAAATTAGTTCTGAACACTCTGGCCTGTTAGTCTCTTTTCCTTACTTCCATAAAAAAACAAGGTACAAGAAGAGCTGTGCTTGTTCCAATAAATACACATTGCATGGAGAAGATTAGAAGTAATTTAATTAGAAATGGTTTTACACTACCCTTCCATGAGTAAACAAATATTCTATATAGAACATTTATTTAATCTTTTAAGAAGTGAATTTTTAAGGAGGTGCAATTATAATAACATATATTCATATATTAACTGTCATCCCCATAAATACAGTTTTATTAACTTCAAGAGTGTCAAAAAATTTTCGAATATCATATCAATTGTCTGAAATTTAAAAAAATTGCAGGCACTTACATTTCGTTTTATAAATTTTTAAGAATTTCCTAAAATACTTCTGTAATTTCCTGAACAGTCGAAAAATTTTCTCATTAAAATCAAAGTCAGCTATGCAACTTGTTATTTCCCGTTTCAATAACAATAACATTATAATAAAATTTCTATTTTATAAGGCTACTCGCCTTCTTAATTTTGTTGCTTAAATCTAAAGACTAAACCATCGAACATACTCTTCAAAGTGGTATAACCAAGCAGCGGGTTAAGGCTGCTCGAATGGGCTGGTTCGAACGGGTTGGTACCACGGCCTCGCAAAATACCGGCATGAAGTAAAGGCTTCTTATGCCTTTGTTATTATTGTTTTTATTGGCTATTTGGATATTCATTAAATTATTGTATTTATTGTACATTCATTAAAAGTCTTGGGACTATACAAACAGAATGTTTTGGAAGTATTAATGGCACTAAATATATATATAAAACATTTGTTTCCTCATGGTAGGGTAATAAAGAAAGTTTTTAATTAAATTACTTTTCCATACGATACGTATTTACTCAAACAAACACTACCTTTCTAGTACCTTGTTTTATATGGGAGTGAGGAAAAGAAACATACTGGTAAAAGTGATCAGAACATCTGTAAAAATATTATCTAAACAAGTTGCACTAGACTCAGTTGAAAAAATACTTTAAAAAGGGTTACTGTAATATAAAGAAACACATGGACTATCCACTCCCAAGCAGTTTCTAAAAAAAAAAACTGGACTAACTTCATTTTGATTTGCAAAAAAATACAAAAAAGTGGGTACCTACGTAGTTTCTTTCGCCTGTTTATTCTCCGTCAGAGAAACCTAATTACGAAACAGTGTCCAGTGAAATTTATGTTTCTTATCAATCAATTGCCTTTTTGGATCATCATCATCATCATTATTATTTAAAGCCATCCTCCACCAACGAACATAGGCCTCTCTCTAAAATTGTAACTAGACAGGGTTCTAAGTCCCCGACGTTCAAAAACTTACCGTAACATTTAACATCTTAGAGTGACGCTATACGACGCTCGGTAAAGAGTCTTAAGACTTGCAGTGAAATATCATTTGGATTCCGTTAGGCGTTACGCATTGATTGGTTGTATACTTTCGTCTTGAAGTTTTAAGGTACACTCGTCGAGGATTTGTGACCTAGTTTCCCGAACGCTGCCCAACCTAGTTGGATTCGACGATTGACCTTAGGGTCGAAGTTGAACTTATCTCGTCGGTCAATTGGTCGCAGATATCGTGGGTAACTTGGAGCGTAGTGACGAGATAGCTCAAGCCTATCGGTGATCACTATCCTTTTTTTAGTAACCGCAACGACAACACTAAATAACTGTCGCTTGGTCCAGGTCCACTTCCTATGGGGGACGCTGCTGGAATGTAATTTGTGATACGACAGTATTGTTCTACCAAGAGTACCTTAAGATACCTTTACCATTTTAGCTAACCTTGGGCGTTTAAGCACATTATAGCAGTTGGCGTGCGCCGGTTATACAGTACACTAATAACGTAGTGGGCATACTAAATATTCTATGAAGTTATGTAGTTACATACTTTGTAACTACATAACTTTGAATAATCTGTGTTATTCTCATCTTCATCCAAACTTACGCAGGTACACTGCGTATAAATTTTAGAAAAAAATGGTTTAAGAAGCAAATAATTGTATTACTTTACCTTACAGAGTAAAACCAAACGATAACATAGTCAACGGACAGTACAGAAAGGGCTTGCCTCATGTTATTTACTGCAGGCTGTGGCGGTGGCCACAGCTACAAGTGAGTATATATTGTCTTAAGGGGTTAGGTTAAATTCAGAAATTATTAAGTATAGTATAAAATCACGTTAAAAGGTTTATCAAATTGAATGAAGACTGAAAGAAGCCATTATGTCAGGATTGCTTAAGGACCTTAGCGCTTTTCTGAATGACCTCAATGGGTGGGTGTTTACCGGTTGACGTAGGTTAATCAAGAGGTCAGTCGAAGAATGTAACTCTATTAAAATCGATGACATAAACTAACTCACATTTTCTCTTTGCAACATAACAAAGTAACCCTTAAATTGAGTGGAATGGGTAGGCCATAATGCTTGTAGAACTGACAAACATCATGGAAGAATGGTTTTCTAGTGGCAACCTAGTAATAGCAAACGCAATGAACTTCTGACCCAGCAAGTCCGCTACAGCAAAGTTCAGCAGTGGACTTGTGGCATTTACTTTATCTGTGGGATTTTGGTTCGGCAAATTCGGATGGACTGTCCGCCATTGTTCGGACGTCATAGCCTCGTTTGTTAGCTAGCGGGGTGCACCACGTGCAGGTGTGGTTGGCATTAGGTGAAAGTGATGGTATATTCCCCCTTGCACCAATATCTGCCGATCTGGCAGTAGATGAATGTGTCCGGCGGAGACCTGACGCGGCTGACGCCGTCGCCGCCGGGGCTGGCGGCCGAGTCCGCACAAAAAAAAATTGTTATAATCAGAGTTTAGATTAAATACAATTATTTTTTACAGAGTCAACATGAACTAAAGCCTGTAGACCATTGTGCTTACGCATACCAGTTGAAGAAGGACGAGGTCTGCATCAACCCTTACCACTACAATAAAATTGACTCGCCTGGTAAGAAGTAACTTTATGTAATAGTAACACGATATACCTTTTTGAAATTTATGTTTTAAGTATACCGAGAAAAAGAAAATATTAACTTCAATGCGGTTAGCTCTTCTTCTAGCCCTTCGCTTCTAATGACATAGAGCAGCAATTTTTTCTCTGTTTACAATAATGATGAATATGTTTACTACAATAAAGAATGTTTTTTTTAATTATGTAAAGTATCAAAAGCTATGTAACCAAGGCAGTAATTACAATGAAATACACATTTGTAAGGGACATTTGGTTGACAGGGTAGACTGCCACGCTCCTTCAGTACGTACGGTTTTGTCATCGCCGTCTCGAGTACGTGGTAAATCAGCACCAAAAATCGTATTTTACAATTTGAATGCTGCTGGAACGGAACCTGGATCGAAACCAGGTTCACTCTCGTACCTTGAAGTTGCCTTTAATTCTGGCCCTAAACTAAAATGGTCATGCTAAGATATACTTCAGAAATTTGTATACAAGCAATTATTAAATATTAGAATATTTTATTATTAGCTGGTATAATCTTGTTCATCTGTTTCAGAATTAATGTATCGATTGAATGAAGTGATCCTTATTATATCTTATTTGTTTTCTGTTAGCCCTCCCACCTATATTGGTGCCGCGCTGCGCGGAGGGCGAGGTCCGCGCGCCTCCGCCCTACACCGACTACCATCAGCCGCATCACGAGCATACCGACGCGTAAGTATTATTTCTTTCGCTACAGCGACGAAGAAATTAGAAAGAGACTTCGTAAAAAAATTTTTACAACTGTCAAAAAATATATTTTTTCGATACTGATTTCGCCGTTCAATGCAAAAATAAAACTTAAACAATTATGAAAACTTCGTAAAATAAGGAACTGAAATTTGATGTGAATATTTCCGAACCCGATGTGTGTAAAAGTCGATGACAAAAATGCGAAATATTTTCTTTGACCAATACAATACAATATTAAATGCATATTGATATTTATTTAAACTCCCAATAATACAAAGTATCAGTGGCCAGAGGACTTAACAAGTGCAGAGTATGAGTTATTGTTACATTAATGTCCTCAACATAATTATCTATTTGCCTTTTTTAACAGTATCTTTAACAAGTTTTGTAAATTTTATGCCATGGAATAGGGTTTCTAGTTTTAGCGAATCTAAATTTAGGAACCTCTAGCGTATCGCCCCTACACATTCTTTATGAGGATATTGAGGCGAATCATCCCAACCTTGAAGAGTCGATATGTCTGCTCACAGGTTGTGGACAATGCTAAATATCCTATATACATGAAAGAATGTACTTTGATGATTTTATAACACGATATTAGAAGCTCTCACCACGGTCACGCCTGTCACTGAGGGTAGTTGGACGATTGTGGATATCCATTTGGCACGAAGCGCAGTCGTCGTAACGAATGGCAAGCCTCGCTTAAAATATTTAAATTATCTAATAATTATTGTTTCAGTCTGACCTTAAGCGTGATGCAGAGCGGAGGAGTGGTGGGCGTCGGCGCTCACAGTGCCCTCTATCTCGAGGCCACACTCGCGCAGCAGGTGCCCAGCAACACCACCGTGCACGTGTGAGTACCTCGTGTGCCATGTGTGCCACATGTACCCACGTGTAGCACATGTGCCTCCGGATAACACATGTGCCCCGTATACCTCATTACCCATGCCACATCTCCATATGCCATATGCGGTATGCGCCTCCACTTAAATGTGCGTTTCATATACTACAAGTTTTCTAGGAAGATCCCAGTAAATTTGTAGTTTAATTCATTTACTGATCATGTTAGTTTTATATCTAGTTTATCATCAGAAACAGTACCTTGCTTGACTAACAACCTGATAGTAAGCACCAAGCCTGTATATACGAGTTAAGAGAGCATTGCTACTGTATTGTGTATTCATGTCTTTTGACTGCCCATGATGCGTCACTATCTTGACACCCTTCCGAAATGACATGGCACACCTGTGTAGTGACATGTGTCTACTACTAAATATGCTCATTATATTACATTGAATCAAATATTACATTGAAGTTAGAAATGTTTCATATGCAGCCTGCTATTTATTTTTACTGTCTGCTATCTGCGCTGTAGCAATAAGTTTATTTTTGGCGCTTGTTGGACTATAATCATTTAACGCCATCTATTATGGATTCATGAATCATGATTCGTGATCTGTCGAGTGTTACGGATCTATTATTCGGATGGTTTCGCCATCAATCGGTCACCAGAGTCTCGTTTGTTTGTAGAGCTTGAGAGGGTTGGCATTTGGCAAGTGATTTTAAATGAATGCTTTTAATCTGTTTTCAGGAGTTCATCTAACGTAGAGACCCCACCACCCGGCTACATGAGTGAAGACGGCGACCCAATGGACCACAATGACAACATGAGTGAGTTTGTAGTCCATTTTTATTATTATTTTTATTTCTTATAAATAACATACTTTAACCACTATCATCTATATCTTGTTAGATATTAGGTAGCTGTGTTATTATAAAGTATAGTAGGTTAAGATTTATTGGGAGGGGAAAATAAAAATTAAATTTGCTTCTGTGACTCGGTGAGTAGTCCTCTGCTGGATATAGGACTCTATGGTATGGAGGATTCGCCATAGACGATACGGATTGGCGATCGTAGTACAAGACACCTCGCACCTTTGACCCTTTTCCACCATCTCAGATATACCTGATCTTGAAACCCAAATTTATGACAAACAGCAAAGTCTAAAGTGCAGGTACCAAGCGTGCAGTTGACATCTTTAAGGCGGCTTTTTAAGGGCTCAAATTTGTTAAGGGTTATAAAATAATACTCCATCAAATAAATTTTTTTGAACATCAAAAAGGAATTTGTGAACTTATTATTTGAGTTCTAATTAAAAGATGTAACTAAAAAGCTGAGTAAAATTTTAGTACAGAGCTATATTTAGATTAACAAAACGTAAATTTATTAAATATTTGTTTGAATAGGTGCAGGATATCTTTTTTTGGGATTTCAATTATTCCAATTGTTATTTACTTTGTGCTGTATGTTTTTATATCTAGTTCAAATGCCAGAGTAAGTTGAGTCATAGGCCTCCTCAAGAAAGCGCCCGCAAAAGCCGGCATATATTTCTTTGCTGAACATAGCCTGTCCAAGTTAGCGCAAGCTAGTCGGCCTGGATAGCCCACCATCCTGGACAAGCGGACTGGGGAGCACAGTGTCGGTATCCTCGCACCAGTGATGCTGCGCCTCATCACTAGTTTGTGGGATTTCTATAGTTTTTGAAGCGTATCTGTTAAAGCTTATTCTAACATCTGTAAACTTTTGGCACTAATAGTAGTTAGACACATACCCAAGTGTTATAACATGTCTTCAGGAGCGCGAGCTTCATTATTTTTTGTGCATAGCTTAAAATCCTCATCAGCCTATTTAAGTCCACTATTGACATAAACCTTTCTAAGAAAGTCCCAACAAAAGCCCGCACGTATTTCTTGAAAAGTTTCTCACCATCCAGCATGGTGCGAATGGGCAAACCTTTCATGGCTCATGGCACTACAGACTAGTGCTGCTGCTCCCATCACTAGTCTGTAGGATTTTAGTTCGGCAAATTCGGAAGGATTTTCCACATTGTTCGGTCGCCAGAGCCTCGTCTGTTTTCTAGCTGGGTGCACCACGTGCAGGCGTGGTTGACAAGAGGAAAAAGAGATGGTATATTCCCCCTTATACCAATATCTGCCAATCTGGCAGTAGATTAAAGGCTGATACCTGTAAAATTTCCATTGTGTGAGACATGAATGTGTCCGGTGCAGACCTGACGCGGCTGACACCGTCGCCGCCGGGGCTGGCGGCCGAGGCCGCGCCCGTGCTGTACCACGAGCCGGCCTTCTGGTGCAGCATCAGCTATTACGAGCTCAACACGCGCGTTGGCGAAACCTTCCACGCCTCGCAGCCCTCCATCACTGTCGACGGCTTCACCGACCCCAGCAACAGCGAGAGGTGACCTCGACTGCCCCTCTAATCCCTTTTTTCGTAATTCTGATGATAATCGTGGTAACAGTGTTACTCTTAAAACAATATTCGATTTAATTAGACAAGCCTCTACGACGTAATCTGTAAAGCTCGAATCCGTCGTAACTTCAAACCGATGGCTGTTATGATTATCTTGTACCAGGACCTTATCAGATTCATTCTTCTTTTTATGAGAATCCATGTCTTGAATGTTAAGAATGACACGGCATGAGTTTATCGAAGTATGATGCCTAGAATTTTTGTGAAATGTTTTGTGGAAAAGTGTAGTGCTAAGTGGCCCAAACACTACGCAATAGACCCTCTGATCCTCCATGCGTCCTATTGTGCAAAACACAATCATTTGCTGCTCGAATGGGGCGGCTCGACCGGGTTTGACACCACGGCCTTGCAGAATTCCGGCGTGAAGTAGAGTCATCTTGTGCTTTTGCGTTTCGTTCTGTGAGTGAGGTAACCGGAGGCTCCGTCCCCCTAACCATTCCCCTCCTCCTCCTCCCTTCCGTCTCCCAAAAACCCTTAAAGGTCGGCAATGCACTTGCAGCACCTCTGGTGTTGCACATGTACATGGGGGGCCGTAGTCACTTACACATCAGGTGCGCACCGCTCCTAGTTTGCTGACTTTCCCATAAAAAAAGTAGTAGTATAACTAGACATCCCTTTTACTGTCACACTGTATATACTGCACTGGTATACACTTACTTAGTTAGCTAATTCTATTTGTTTGTTAAGATGTGGTATCTTGTAATGGATATAATGTATGAAATAAAATATTTATGGGTCATACATGTCCATATTCCATAGAATGTAGAATATTATTATAAAAATGTTTTGCAGATTTTGCTTGGGCCTGTTGTCGAATGTGAATAGAAACGAAGTAGTGGAACAAACACGCCGGCACATTGGCAAAGGAGTCAGATTGTATTATATAGGAGGTATGTTGTTCTTTCTTTATTCTTTATTGTACACATGAAAAAATAACAATTATAATAATATGCTAGAAAATGTTCAAAGGCAAGCTTAACCATAAGCAGAGTTCTCTTCCAGCAAACCCTTGAGGAAAGAGAAAAGTATAATTATTAAACAAGAAGTTAGCGGTGTATTAATAATATATTAACAAATATTGGCTATAAAAAAGAAAAGTAAGGTAACAAGGTAACCCACTGCTGGGCAAGGCCTCCTTCTCAAATATCTGAAAGGGTTACAAGGTATAATTGACTATATGTTATACAAATTCACAAATTTTTTTTTTTCATTATCTGATAGAATATTCCTCATAATGTTTCACCATCGAACATGTGGCATGTGGCATCTAAAATTGCTATTAATAATTTCTGGGGTGCTGGCACAAAGTGTCCGACCCTACGTTACTCGCATACTATAAAATTACAGCGAGCGCCCTGACCACTCGACTATACCAATATCAATACTGAATAATATGCTTATACATACCCTTTAAATAAAGCCGCTGCAAGTAACTATCCTCCCTAAAACGGGTTTTTAAAGTAGTCAGTAATACGCTGTTTTCACTTATACCAAACTAGTGAAAGGTGTAAAGGTAGAAAATAATTTAATTAATTACAGGTGAGGTATTTGCGGAGTGCCTCAGTGACTCGTCTATCTTCGTACAAAGTCCCAATTGCAACCAGCGCTATGGATGGCATCCCGCCACTGTCTGCAAAATACCTCCTGGTAAGTTATAACTCTCCATGTACTTGGTATCATCAAATAAAAATATATCATCTTCTTCAAATGCCAACCTCATCAGCACCTGCTACCAAATGATAGCGGATAAATTTGCCCGAAACAGCCAAATCCAAATCTTCCTACACTCATCGCAAAATAGATGATAGGAGGTAGAGACAGGCCTGTATTGACCACTTAACATTGTAAATCAACTTGGGATGTAAACCAAGCTCATTCTCACGAGATGTTGATTTTAGATTCTTAGAGTTTATAATCGTTTATTTATTTTTGTTACATTTAGGTTCGTAATGGTTTTAAATTATTTTTATTGCCAATTTAACATTTATTTATACATATAGGTAGTTTGTATTGATTTCCAGATTGAATTGTATTCCTGACATCCTTCGCAATCAGTGACGTGTCGGTACTCGTACGAGCTAGACGACGCGCTATTTACGGCATTAATATTGTTAACCTGCGCTTTGAGATACTTGGACCGAGAACCGGTTTTGGCTATTGTTCTCGCGCGTTGGGCGAGCGCAAATTTATGCAGTTACCTTTTAACATATTTGTGTTCGCTAATGTCGTTCTTATTACAATATGACCGAAGAAACACCTAATCAAGATGATATAATTCCGAGGAAAGAATCAATAGAAGTCGAGATGGAGGAGGAAACAAGTGAAGAGAAGAATTTGAATAGTGAGAATACGAATAAGAGGAATATTTGTAGCAGTGAAGAAGATGATGAATGGATTGAATTCCAGGAAAGAAAGAAAAGGAGAAATAAAATTAATTTATGTGGTGCTGTGAATAAGGAAGATATGGTTTACTTACAAGTCTACATGACATCCAAAAATACTCTGCCTAAGCAATTCGCTATGGCTCGTTTTTTGAAAGAGAATAATATAACAGACGTAAGTGAAGTGAAATATATTAACCCATACAAGGTGCGACTCCAGTTTGAAAATGACAAAGGAATCAAAAGTATTTTTGAATGTGAGAGACTTTTAGAAAATGGATGGAAATTATACAAAGCCATGGAAGTAACATACTGTTATGGTGTAATTAAAGATATTGAACATGACTTAACAGAAGAAGAGATTATAGCAAACATTACTTGTCCTTTTTCGATTAGACTAATTAATGTGAAGAGGCTTAATCGTCGGGACAGAGATGAAGGAGGCTGGTGTCCAAGTGAGTCTGTGCGTCTATGTTTCGACGGGTCTTGCTTACCTCCGTATGTTTACATATACGGAATGAGAATTAAAGTGGCAAAATTTGTATACCCGGTGACGCAATGTTCTCGGTGCTGGAAGATGGGTCATAACCGAAAAACATGCCCTTACAATAAAGTTGTCTGCCCTAAATGTGGCAATAACCACGAAAACTGTGACAGTAAAGTATTTAAATGTATAAATTGCGGAGGACAACATATGGCTTTGGCTAAAATCTGACCCATTAATTTAAAATAAAAAACACTTAGAGAAATAATGGCTGAATTTAACTGCACCTACAGAAAGGCTCTGACTATATACGTACCACCTACACCCCCTAAACTTGTTGTAAATATAAATCGTACTTCACCAACTACTATATCTCATAGCGAAAACACTCCATCCTTTGCAGACGCCGTTAAAGTTTCCGCTGCTATTGATGAAGAAAATAATATACCCAACAGAAACAGGCGCACACCAGTGTATAGAGTTCGGGAACAAAAAAAGAAAAAACAGGAAGATTATGACGAATGGATAGACGGGCAACAATCCACCGCCGGCATAAGAGATAACGGTGAAGAAACAGGAAACAAGCTTAAAACATCATTTAATGAGCTTTTGCGAAGGCTAAAGGATATTTCTCAAAACTTCTGGGGACGAATCTAAAACATTCCGTGTTATAAAATTGTGCGTGGAGTGGTTAGTAATAGTTGTGGTTGAGCATATTTCGGACTGGTCTATTTTAAAGAAGTTATTTGAATTAATTAATGGCTCTTAACAAAGGTAAAGTTAATATAATTCAAAGGAATGCCCAAAGTATACGTCATAAACTAGATTCATTCGCAGAGGTGTTACGACAAGAAAAAATCCATATTTCCGTTATAAGCGAAACTTGGTTAGAACCTATTAGTACTTTAAAGGTAAGAGATTATAATATTTACAGGCGGGATAGAACAGACGCTTATGGATGAGTAGCAATTCACTTACATAGGTCTTTAAAATCGCATCCTATAAACTTGCAGATTGATAATTGTGGGATCGAAGTTGTCGGTGTGACATTACTGAACTGTCAACCTATTGAGAATATTATTTCGATATACTGTCCATCCAGAGTTAGTACTAGCCAAAAGGACTGGGAGTCACTCTTTTCATTGCTACCAAATAAAACGTTAATATTAGGAGATTTTAATGCACATCACTCCACTTGGTCTAACAAAACAGATCGAAGAGGTTCTTATATTTTTAATGCTCTCGTCGATAGTAACTTTATGGTGCTCAATGATGGTAATAACACTAGAGTAAGACTTGTTGATGGCAATCTGCAAGAATCGTCACCGGATATTTCCTTCATATCTCTTGATATTTCGATGCGTTTCAGTTGGCTTGTTCTTAATGAGACACTCGGTAGTGACCATTTAATGATTAAGATGACTACTTCACCATTTTTATACTCTTCTCCTACATTTAAGAGAAATTTCCGGAAGGCTGACTGGGAGGCGTATAAAGTGTATCTGGAGGACGTTTTTAAAGCTTTACAAATGCCAGAAAACCTCCAGCTGGCTTATGACTTATTGCTATATAATATTAATGAAGCAGCCAACAAGTTTATACCTACAATTAAGTTAAGTAATAATCCCGAGTCAAAATTTATACCCAAACCGTTTTGGAACGTAGAAACATCGAAAGCAGTAGCTGAACGTAGATTGGCCTTAGCGCAATTTAGACGTAACCCAACTCCTCAAAACTTAGATTTTCTCAAGAATAAAATTAACATTGCACAAAAGTTAATACGACAAGGTAAAGCAAAAGAATGGCAAAATTTTTTCCTTAGTTGACGAAAATACTTCTGCTTCTGAACTATGGCGAAAAATGAAGTGGATTAAAGGTCATAGAGTAAAAAGGGATTACGTAGATTCAAATAGCTCTGAACAGCTCTTACGATCTCTTACACCTGATTATGTTTCGCCTTTGAAACCTAAGTTCTCGCAATTTCTTTCTGAAATAGAAGTTGATATCTCCATGCAGGAGCTTGACAAATGTATTAAATCAAAGGATACATCTCCTGGTTGTGACGATATTTGATATTCTATGATTAAAAATCTACCTACGATAGGCAAACAAATTTTATTAAAACTGTATAACAGTTTTTTAAAGGAAAGTTTTGTTCCGAGTCAGTAGAGAGATATGATTATTCCTATTCCAAAACCAAACCATAATTCAGGCGACATAACTTCATTACGGCCCATCTCTATAATATCATGTGTATGTAAAATCTTTCATCATTTAATTAATAGGAGATGATTAGAATGGTTTTTAGAAAAAAGACATACGTTTTCTAATAATACTACAGGGTTTAGAAAAAATAGGTCGTGCTTGGATAACCTAAGCTCCTTAGTCGCCAGAATTCAAATCTGATTTCCACAAAGTTTGTCGACTATAGGGTGTTTGATAGACATTAAAAATGCATATAACAACTTGGACAATGTAGGATTATTAAAAATTTTAAATGACCTGCAAGTTGGTGAAAAAATCTGTGGATACTTGTGGAACTTTCTACACAAAAGATATCTTAAGATTAAACTTAATAATGGATATATCACTAGAACTGCTTGTAGAGGCTTAGCCCAAGGTGATCCATTATCCCCCTTATTGTTTAATATTGCTACCTTCAGAATTTGCAAAGAACTTGAAAAACAGGTCTTTATCTCTCAGTACGCAGACGATTTTGTTTTATACTGCTATTCTTCCACTATTAACGAAGGCCAAACAAAGATACAAAGAGCTTTAAACCAAACTAACCAGCAGTTTTTAGGAATTGGTTTGGAGATTTCATCTAGTAAGAGTAAAATTTGTGTTTTTAAAAGGGGGTATAAAAGGGATGTGATAACAATACATGTCAATGAAACTACTCTAGAAATAGTAGATAATTTGAAATATCTAGGTTTATGGTTAGACAAAGGCTTACGATGGAACAAGACATAAATGAAATTACAACAAAATTACATAAAAACCTAAATATTTTCAAGGTGCTAATTGGCCCTGGCTGGGGAATACATACCAAGCATTTAAGAAGATTATATATAACACTCATTAGAAGCCGTATGGATTATGCAAGTTTCTTGTATGATAACAGTTGCGCTTCACATTTGTGTAAATTGGACTAAATACAAAATGTATGTATGCGTTTAATAGGAGGCTTTATTAAATCTACACCTGTACATGTTATGGAGTCGGAACTACTACTGCTACCTCTTTTTATCCGTATACATTATTTGGCTAGTAAATTTTGGTTGAAATCAAAATCGTTAAGTGAAAATGTTTTAATAAAAATTTTAGAGAAATTACAAAATTTATCTGGTAATATATATTGGAGACGTAAAAGAAAACCGTTACTAATAACCGTACATGAACATTTAAAATCAAGTCATATACATATTAGTCAGCATTTAGAAATGTTCTCCTTAGATACATGGCTGGGAAATATGGATTTATCTGAAGTCGTAAAACCTCATATAAATACTGTTCAACTTTCTAAGCGTTGTTACAACTCTTATGAACTAAGACTGATTTGTTGTAAGTTTCTAAATGAATTTTTCTGTGGTTATTATAGAATTTTTACAGACGGATCCATTTGTGATAAAGGCATGGGAGCAGCATTCTTGGATTGCCAGACGGGAGACCATGTTAAATTGAGCATCAGTAATAAAATTTCAATAATGCATGTGGAGCTCATAGCGATTGCAGAAGCATTGTCTTATATTTCCTCTGTCAATCATGACAGATTTGTGATTTTGACAGATTCAAAAAGTGCTTTGTATCATTTGATCCGTTGTACGTCTAATTTTAGGGGGGTACCATTGGCATATTCTGTGTTAAATAGTATTTACAAGCTTAAATCCTGCAACAAAAGTGTTGTTATACAGTGGGTGCCTTCGCATGTAGGTATCACAGGGAACGAGGAGGTGGATCGTCTCGCTAAGTTAGCCTCCTCTGAAGGTATTGAAGTCAATTGTTTACCGTGGATAACAGATGTTTTGAGTAAAGTTAGAGAAAAATGTTTTAAAATTTGGTCCGAATATTTAGATGAGAGATCTTTAACGAAAGGTGTCTGGTACAAAACAATTCAACCAACCCTTCCACGTTCCCTTTGGTTCGAAAAGAGGCAAATGAAAAGGCGTGATTTGATCACAGCCTTAAGACTTCGATCTGGTCACATTCCGTTGAACAATTTTGGATTTATGATGGGCAAAACTAATTCTCCATATTGCAGTCAGTGTAACATCATAGAAGACGTACTTCACATTACCATGGAGTGCATACGGAATAAGACTCAGAGACGTACTGCCTTATCACGGGACTATAATGTCGGTATTTGTAACAGTATTCTGGCATTCCCTGAATCCGAGAGTGCTAGAATATTGTTTCAAATTGTTAAATTGGGGCTAAATGACAGGTAGATTAAGTTAATTTAATTATGTATCCATAAGATGTAAAATGTATGTATGGCTGATCAGAATAGTGCATGCAACAATGAGGGTGACATGTTCGGTACATACGAACCAACCCTCCATTAAATAAAGATTAAAAAAAAAAAACCTACGCAATGATTATTTATTTTCTTGAATAACTTAAAATTGTATTTATAATGTATCTGTTTACAATTTATATGTACATTATTTGTGCGACGCACAACCGGTTTTCTTTTTTATATTGAAATTGAGTGAAAAACGAGCTAACAGTCCACCTGATGGCAAGTAGCTACTACAGCCCATGGAAGCCTGCAAACATCCTCAATTGAAGGAGGTCATAGATGCGTTGTCACCCCTAAGGACTAAGATGCAATACCTCACAGCCTGTAATTATACTGTCTTTCCTGAACTATTTGAACCAGAACACACATAAGTCAGAAATAGGTAACCTAGCCAGACGAGTCCTGAGTAGAGGAGTCTACAACCAGAAAATACTAATATAGTATTCAGAAGTTGTTCTCGAGATTTAAATCGGTCAGGAGGACATTATCGTCAATCTGTAAATGGACCAAAAGTAGACCACCTCTCTTGAATTGTGATTACATCTGCCACTGGTATGTTTTGAACTTTTCTCGGCAATATTGTTAAATCTACCAGAGCTTATGCTTCCATCGTACAGTCGTCATTTGCCACTAAGATTGATTTAGCATTAATTTAATCCTTTTAATTGGTTTTAAAATTTTATGGTTGTTGTTAGTAAGCAACTGAGATTACTCTTTTCACAATGATATCAATGAATGTTTATGTTATGTTACAGGATGCAACTTAAAAATCTTCAATAACCAAGAATTCGCCGCCTTGTTGTCGCAATCGGTATCGCAGGGTTTCGAGGCTGTATTTCAGTTGACACGCATGTGCACCATACGGATGAGCTTTGTTAAGGGATGGGGTGCTGAATACAGGTATTTTCAGTGCACATCCATACAAATATGTATTTTTTTAATGGAAAACGGGTCAAACGTGCATTCGTACGTTGCCGCCCTTTCGGAATATTTGGGACAAGGGTGGAGGAAGGGGGAGAGAGGGGTGGAATTGAGCTTCTGGTTAACTCTCGCCAAACGAAACGCAGAAGCACAAGATGCCTCTACTTCACATTGATATTCCGCATAGTCGTGGTACTATCCCAGTTGAGCTGGCACTTTCGAACAGCAGCTAAAGCCGCCGCTTGACTACCATATGTATACAACAGTACATACTACCGTATGTAAAAAAATACAATGCCAATATGTTACATATTGGACACTGTCAGTCAGAATACAATTTGTTTACTAACATATTGTAAAAACTAGATTCTTTCCTTTGAAATCAAAATAGAAATCTCCTCAACCTTTTTATAATATTGTTAAATCTACCAGAGCTTATGCTTCCATCGTACAGTCGTCATTTTCCACTAAGATTGATTTAGCATTAATTTAATCCTTTTAATTGGTTTTAAAATTTTATGGTTGTTGTTAGTAAGCAACTGAGATTACTCTTTTCACAATGATATCAATGAATGTTTATGTTATGTTACAGGATGCAACTTAAAAATCTTCAATAACCAAGAATTCGCCGCCTTGCTGTCGCAATCGGTATCGCAGGGTTTCGAGGCTGTATTTCAGTTGACACGCATGTGCACCATACGGATGAGCTTTGTTAAGGGATGGGGTGCTGAATACAGGTATTTTCAGTGCACATCCATACAAATATGTATTTTTTTAATGGAAAACGGGTCAAACGTGCATTCGTACGTTGCCGCCCTTTCGGAATATTTGGGACAAGGGTGGAGGAAGGGGGAGAGAGGGGTGGAATTGAGCTTCTGGTTAACTCTCGCCAAACGAAACGCAGAAGCACAAGATGCCTCTACTTCACATTGATATTCCGCATAGTCGTGGTACTATCCCAGTTGAGCTGGCACTTTCGAACAGCAGCTTAAGCCGCCGCTTGACTACCATATGTATACAACAGTACATACTACCGTATGTAAAAAAATACAATGCCAATATGTTACATATTGGACACTGTCAGTCAGAATACAATTTGTTTACTAACATATTGTAAAAACTAGATTCTTTCCTTTGAAATCAAAATAGAAATCTCCTCAACCTTTTTTATATATTGCATTAACTTGAATTTTTAAATAATCAATCAAAATTAATAATTATATTAAATTGATTATTCAGTTTTTATATTTCTATGTTTAAAAAGTTGGGCATACATAAAACCACGTGTAACTTCTATATTACAGACGGCAGACTGTAACTTCCACTCCATGCTGGATAGAACTGCATCTGAATGGACCCCTTCAGTGGCTCGACCGAGTACTCACCCAGATGGGCAGCCCTCGCCTGCCCTGCTCCTCGATGTCTTAGGTAAGAAAGCGCGTGCTAGCCGGCATACATTACGTACAGGATTTACCCAGAACTATGTACCTACACATATACCATACACAAAGCATACCTGTTTCTTCGCCGTCAGAGGAAACTCATTACGAAACGGGGGTAGATTCTAAAAACATGACAATTGACAAACAAAATTTTAATTGCATACATCAAATAAGTATTTATTAATTCATCCCTCGCACGAGTAATGCTGCGCCCATCACTAGTATGGGAGCCATTAGTCGGACGCCAGAGCCTTGTTTGATAGCAAGTAGAGTGAGTGCGCCATATATATTTACTACAATTGACTTGCCCTTCGATTTGAACCCAGGTCTAATTATTTAGTAGCAGTTCACTGTCTACAAAGCCATACTTAATATTTGTATATCACAATATCTTATTTACTACACATTGTGAATACTTATGCAAGAGTTTTATGTAGTCATCATAATAATCTATAAAATATGATCAAGCAGAGTTAATAAAGGTGCTGGCCCTTTATTATTTACAGGATTATACTTTTAATGGGATGCAATTGGTTTTTCTTATATTTTTTTTAAATACATTCATCCTATTATAAAAGCCTCTTATAAAGTCCCTCATAGTATAAATACTATGAAAGCATATAACTGCTTAACAAAAACAGAAAGAACACAGTATTTTATAGTAAATATGTTGTAATTTATGTTTCAGACATAAAGGAGAAAAATTTGGAAACACAGTATCCATTTGAGTTGTAGGACAGCAAATTAAGGGTAGCTCAAAAACAAATACCTCCAAAATGAGTCTTAATAACATTATTTTATCGTAGTTTTAGTGTTAACATTCATCGGAAACATTGTGTGGTGTCATTAAAATATCTCTTCTTTTAGTGTGTAAGATCTAATCTTTTTTTTTATTTGAATGAATTATGTTTACAATATTGAAATGATTTACCGAAACAATTTCGAATTTATGATAACTTCGAGCAATTAAGTGTTGGCCGACTTCATTTGTATGCTTCTCAACTATTTCTCGGATTGAAAACATAATCAAACGACCGGCTAGTCTATGACAAACATTTTGTATATTATGTTAATTATGTAAGTGTATCAATTTTCACAAAAGCATTTGATGAGTTACGTTTTATCTGTAGTGTCTTTAAAATAAGTGTATACAATGTTTAATAAATTTTTGAGCGATGCTTGTAGTTTTGTCGAATTTTTTTTTAATTGGATGCTAAATCTTATTAACAATATACCATAGTTTTGATATTTTCTAAATGTACAAGTAAATCATCTTACTTTGCTATATTTTCATAATAATATAAACCAATTTTGAACAATTTTAATACTCGACACGCGTATTAGAAAGTGTTTGTCAAGGCTTTTGTATTATACACAAAATAGTCCAGTATATTTTTTAAACAACGTGTACATAACTCGTCAATTTATATTGTGTTTTTTTGTTTGAATATTTTGCCATCATTTACGCATTTACAGTTATTTAAAGAAATGTTAACAGTCACTACACTTTATTATATTTTTAAACAACGTGTACATAACTCGTCAATTTATATTGTGTTTTTGTTTGAATATTTTGCCATCATTTACGCATTTACAGTTATTTAAAGAAATGTTAACAGTCACTACACTTTATTATATTTTTTAAATATATTCATCCTATTATAAAAGCCTCTTATAAAGTCCCTCATAGTATTAATACTATGAAAGCATATAACTGCTTAACAAAAACAGAAAGAACACAGTATTTTATAGTAAATATGTTGTAATTTATGTTTCAGACATAAAGGAGAAAAATTTGGAAACACAGTATCCATTTGAGTTGTAGGACAGCAAATTAAGGGTAGCTCAAAAACAAATACCTCCAAAATGAGTCTTAATAACATTATTTTATCGTAGTTTTAGTGTTAACATTCATCGGAAACATTGTGTGGTGTCATTAAAATATCTCTTCTTTTAGTGTGTAAGATCTAATCTTTTTTTTTATTTGAATGAATTATGTTTACAATATTGAAATGATTTACCGAAACAATTTCGAATTTATGATAACTTCGAGCAATTAAGTGTTGGCCGACTTCATTTGTATGCTTCTCAACTATTTCTCGGATTGAAAACATAATCAAACGACCGGCTAGTCTCTGACAAACATTTTGTATATTATGTTAATTATGTAAGTGTATCAATTTTCACAAAAGCATTTGATGAGTTACGTTTTATCTGTAGTGTCTTTAAAATAAGTGTATACAATGTTTAATAAATTTTTGAGCGATGCTTGTAGTTTTGTCGAATTTTTTTTTAATTGGATGCTAAATCTTATTAACAATATACCATAGTTTTGATATTTTCTAAATGTACAAGTAAATCATCTTACTTTGCTATATTTTCATAATAATATAAACCAATTTTGAACAATTTTAATACTCGACACGCGTATTAGAAAGTGTTTGTCAAGGCTTTTGTATTATACACAAAATAGTCCAGTATATTTTTTAAACAACGTGTACATAACTCGTCAATTTATATTGTGTTTTTTGTTTGAATATTTTGCCATCATTTACGCATTTACAGTTATTTAAAGAAATGTTAACAGTCACTACACTTTATTATATTTTTAAACTATGTTTAATGTAGTTTTATATGAATACACGTAACATAAGCTTATTCAGTTTTTGTTTGTTTACTCTTTTTATATGTATGTTAGGTTGCAAACGTAAAAGAACACGCTTAGGCTAAGTGATTTTTATGTGGGGTTGCGAATCTGCAATTAGCAAACCTTTAATATTATTTGAAGTTAAAATTCACGAGTTGAAATGAAACTAATATTTACGGATTGTATCGCGTTTTATTGAACATTTTTTATACTGCACCTGTGCTCACGGAAGTCAGTTGTTTGATGTCCTGATGTCATAGTTAACCTGTAACTTGCTAACATAAATCTGAATATTAGTTTACGTTTCAAATGCAAGAAATTATAGATACCTCAATTGAAAAAATACATTAATTGATTCTGTGTCGACTTCTGTAGGTATCTTGACGAATAATATTATCTAATTGAATTTTATGTATAAATTTCGATACGTAGATTTGTTATTTTTACATTTTGCAACCCTACTTATATTCGTTACATGTTAGTATGCACTGAACTAAATAAAGATGGCTTTGTAAGTCTGAGTTTGTTGTATTCTTACTTGTAAGAGTTAGAATATCATAACGTAGAATTGTATAATTATGAGTGAAAATTTACTGCAGGGCCATGGAAGGGACAACTTGTAACTTTATATTTACGAGAAAAGCTAACTAATTGCATAAATGAAATAAATTCGACGTTCTTCAGAAAACTGAGTCCTAAATGTTTAAAAATTGTTGTATATTCTATATCTAGTTGTAATTTCTATTTTCCTTGCTTTTTATGGTTACGTTCTGATTCTTAATATGTCCCTTCCGTAACCCTGTGCAAGATCGTAATTGTTGTATCCCAATAGATGCGCACTTATATTTTCGAAGAAAAACTAAATTGATTTTAAGAAAGAGGTTATTTTGGAAAAGTTTTATGATAGTATGATAGAAGAGATATAAATATAACGTTGGTATATTGTGGAAATTAACGTAAAAAGATATGGAATGGCATTGTGAAGAGTCGAGTGAATAGGGGAGAGTTGGGCATCACTTTTAGTTTTCATAATGCCTTTGTATCGTATTTAAAAAATGGGGGATGTATTATATAACTTCCAATTCACCTAATGCCTTGAAATTACTATTTTGAATTTTACTAATATACTTTAGTATTTATGTGTAACATGTTCATACGTTCGTGGTATTTGTTCATACGTTATTTGTATTCAATTTGGTAAACATTAAAAAAACAATTTATTGTAGGCATATGGTGTATGTTTTTAGTATTAACATTTGTATGAAGTCCTATAGGGTTGTGTTGAAAAATGTCTGCATGTTTACGACCATCTATTAAGTGATTAAGTAGTAACTAAATTTCTTGGTTTATTTTAAGAGGTCATGCGCTTTCACGTATCATAAGCAATGTAGTAAAATTATTTACTTAAATTATGAGCTTCACTAAATTATGCCACTCCCAACGTGCTTTTTTTCGAGCAAGTGTCGAAGTTACCTCCGGGGGGCGCAGCTGCTCAAGAGAAAAATCGGCCGAATTCTATTTCATTGTTCAGTTGTCTACTTATTTACTTAATCACTAAATTGCTTGTTTTCATGCATGATTTAACATAATATTAATATTTAATTAAGTAATATAATTTATTATAATATTAATATTAAGTTAAATCATACGTAACTTAAGTTAAACTTAAGTTAATCACTTACCGTAAACCAGCCATAATATTTAAATCATCATGGTTATTTTTGGGCAAAATGACGATCAGTTTTCTACTTGCTAAACGACGAAGAAAATGTGTTTAAAATTATGTTTTGTAAAGAATACTTGTGGATGTATATAGAAAAGGGTGTGTAACACAATGATATCTTATATAAATGGATATATTACGTTCCCATTTAACTGCGTTTCAAAGAATGTTTGTAATACAAATCAGTGCGATATAATATACGAAATGTCCAAGAGTAACAGAGATAGCTGTCTGTACACAGGTAGGTTTTACTTTTTTTGTTAATTAAAAAAAAATTATGTTGTGACGTTTTTATTAAGTTGTCAGTAACATATCTTCCTCATTTTTGTATATAATGGCATAGTTAATAGCTGCCACGAATTAGTTCAATGTAGTGCCGGAATCGAAAAGGACAATAGCAATGTAATGGTTTCTAATAGTTTCCTTTATAGGGATGTATCACTACTGTATATTACATTGTTTCACTTTTGTTATTTTATAATATACGTAAACTTTCTTGTAGTTATAATTCTACCTATTATGTCGGTATACCATTTTAAATAACTACTTTTTAGAAACGATAGAAATAGGCACTACGAAAACGTGAGGCATACATAGTCGTAACACCAAAATGTTCATACATAACACATTTTTTTTTACCTATTCCGCAAACAAATGTGCAATGCTGCCCAAAAGAAAAGCACTTTTTACGCAACCATTTAAATTTATTTAAAAAAAAATGTAATTATTATGGACATGGGTGAATTATTACTTGTCATTTTTATGCTTTAAAGTTGTGAGTTTTGGAAAGTACAATGATTTCAAATGACAAGAAAACTGTATGTAAAATTAATACCAATAATAGAGCAAAAACACAGTTGCGGTATTCATCCCTTGAACGGCGATGAAGACGTGATGATATTTGTACTACTAGTCATTCTAGCCCGGCGAGCTGTTTATGAGTTACATTGAAAGTATAATGCATTCTCGGGAAGGGTTAATATCATGGAAAGGTGCTACGACAAAGAGAGGTATTGATCTATTTGAGATTTTTGATGATGTGAGATCGCTGTTAACGGGCCGAGGTAATATGTGAGCGCGATCACTTTTGGTTAAGCTATGTATTTTTTTTGTAAAAAGCTCACCGATCAGGTGGTTCGAACGGTCAGTGGAAAATAAACATACTTTTTCATAAGATAATTTTATATATATCTACATATTTTATATGCATACATATATATATGAAGACATAATAATATTTAAATGTACAATGCAAATATTATTATCACATTTCTAGTGTTTGAGCTTTTTTTCAAAGGGATATCCTTTCTGGAATATGATTGTCTCCTATCCATAAATAATTCATAGTTTGGATTGGAATATACACATTCTACTTTAACAACTTTTTAATTGATTTAATGTACGAAATTTTATGCACACCTGCACTGTAGAAATTTATAAATCGATATTATTATTATTATGTAATATAAAAATTGTTATTTATTTGCATCGTTTAATAATTTTTTTGATTTTTTATCAACATATTTTACAGTGTTTAATGGACAATTCGTATAATCGAATAATTATTTATCAATATTTTTTGTACAAATTTATTTAAAGCACTATTATCACTTGACTTTGGCCTTTACATCAAAATATATTTATGGCAATACTCCATGCACGATGTTACATTGGCTACGATTTATCGTTATTTTATCGTTTAAATACTGTTAGTTATTTTTACTGCTAAGCATTATGATATTTATAGGTTCATTGTATCTTTCCATTTATCCCAAACAATAGGAAACTGAAATTTGGTTTTCGTCATTTTTAGATTTTCGACTGTTATCATATACAAGGGATTATGTTATCTGTAGTGTATAAGTTTTAATATGATTATATATTCTCTTGGAGTAATTGAAAGTATAGAAAAATATTGTAATTGTGGCTTCCATTGTGTTATTACGATTTATTTTGCTGTTTCTATGTTGGCGATCTCACAGATCAAGTTGGAGTTGTGTAGAAATTATAAAAACTGCAATAAACATGTGTGGTTTGTATTTGTTGCCTTATTTTTTTTATTTAATTTAATACAACCCCTTTACGTTTCATTGTAGTGGAAGTTGTTGTTTATAAATATCTGTGATGCTGCTGTATACATTTCATGTACGAACAATCCTTTTGTCTGCTGCTTATTTTAGCCACGGGTTAGAAAAGTGCAGCGACGCCTGGCCGGTTCACTGAGAATAGGTTTTGAGGAATAGCTGCAATTTTTACGGTAATACCGACGTTTTTATATTGGATTGAGAGGAAAAACGAGCTAACAGAACACCTGATGGTAAGTGAAAAAAATATTCTTTCGAAGACATGTGAAGTCCGCCAACCCGAATTGGAGCGTGGCGGGCTTCCCGCCTGCAAAACCATCTCAGATATTTAAATTCTGCCCAACACTTGGTCATTTACAGGCTGTTACTTTACTTCTTTTTCTTGAAAACAAAATAACAGTATAGTATATCTACAAAATTAGATTTTTCTTTAAATCTGTCGTACTATTAGGAAATAATTGTCTCAGTATTTCCATGATTTTAAATTTTTAGGAAATATTTCTATTATTTCTAACATTATTATAGAACTAGTGAGAGAAATCCCACAAATCCTACATATTACAGTTCTATGGTACCTGGAATGTTAATTAAGTTAAGTTCGAAAATCACCACGTGTTCGGAGGTGAAGGGACACATCGTGAGGAAATCGCCTTAACAAATAATTATCGGCGCTCACTAACAATAATTTCGTAACAACGGCATCTGTCCCATGTGACGCGTAGTTAAAATAATTATATTTGCAACAAAAACGTGTACGTATGTTTTACCTACGAGATGCGATCCCCTGGATATGGTTACTAAGGCAATTTGTACCTCGGCGTATTATCAAATGATATCTTGTACTGTTGGTGGGGGAAAGGTAGGTGCACCTTTTACTGAAGGCAGGTTATTTCGGGATCAGCAATAAGTGCCGGAGCGATTTAAACCCTCACGGAATTAGAGGTACGCTGTTGGCCCGGTGGCCTTGACAGCTTCGGCGGAAGAGATGCGAGCACAAGGCCCGCGAGTAAAAGTGACGACCTGCGTAGTATTGCGTATGAATAAGTATCGTCTATGTCTATGGTATTGCGGGAAGCTGGTGAACGCAGGTAGCTGAAAACTGTGCTTTGTATGCAATCTTTTGAAACGACCTATGTCCTGCTATGCGCTTGTACAGCTTGGCTGATTGATTATGATTATGATGATGGTTTTGTGATTCCATGATTATAGATTTTTTTTTAAACATTTCCATTTCAGTCGAAAAGGTTTAATATAGATAAAAGACTGAAAAAATACGAGTGATCGTAGCTGTAGTGACGAGGACGGCGCGACGAAATTAATTATACCAGATATGTGTTCTGGCTTTTAATAATAAAATGTAGGTTTTTTTTTTACATAAATTTATATCAAAACCAAAAATGCCACTTCACTATACAAATCATGCCTGAACAACCTTAGCACCCGGCTCCCATTTGTAGCTACTGAAACCCGTTCGCATTTTCTTCACGAGGCTGTTCATCACGGATGGTTTCTTGATTGACTCCATAGAAGAGTAGTATACGATATTGGTTGAGGGATCGCAGCTTTCGCTTCCAGCGGACTTCCCTCCGGAGACGGACTGAGTGAGCGTTGACGAAGTGTGGACGCGGTGGACAGTTGAGAAGCTCTGCTCGGTGCTGTTGATGCTGCACTGGCTACGGATGTCGTCGTCTTCCGAGATCTCGTCTTGATCGCATCGGGGACTCGTTACATCAGCATGGCTTTGAAATTTGGAGTAATTATTGCGACCACGATGTTCCTCATCCACGTGCAGATTTAATCGGTGTCTGAAATTTTTTTTAAATAGTACGGAAGGGGACATTTTAGTAGTATTCTTCACGAGGTCGAAAGCAGAATATATAAGCAGATAAGCACTAACCCCTACAGTCCATATGGGAGGCAGAGATTAGGGAACAAAACTAAAATTGTTAATAGCAGTTTTAAGTGCTGTATTTACCACGTGCTCAGCGGTGAGAGAAAACATCGTGAGGAAACCTGCAAGTCTGAGAAATAATAAAAAAAATATTTCGAGGATATGTGAAGCCCGGCAACCCGCACTGGAACAGCGTGGCGGGCTCTTACCGGCTCCAAAACCCTCACAAATATTTGAGATGTCCTTTGCTTTACTTTTTTACTTTACTCCCATTACATTATTATTCACTCATTAATTTTAGGCTTTGTGAATGTAAAAGGGGAGTTTGGCAAGTTTAATCCCCAATTATTGGATATTACGAATGTAAATTTTGTTAGTACTCACTTGCGATCGAAATTTTCACCACATATTTGGCATTTTAACGACGTTGCTGTTGAACCGTTTGATTGTATATCGGAATCAGCGGATGAAACACACTTCCTGTCAGCCATTTGCAAATGCACACAGCTGGAAGTCCTTTGAGAATTAGATTTTCTGGACCCGGAAATAGTACTATCGGTTTTAGAAGACTGACGGGTTAGGTTCGCGTTAGATGCAGAATGTCGACTCTTCTTGATTTCGGCTATTATCTCGTCTGGGTCATCTATTTTATCAAAGAAGGAGACAATTTTCTTCAGTTTATCTTCGTTGATGTCGAGCTTTGGTTCAGGGTCGGTTTGGGTGACACTGACCACTTTGGACGACCGGTTTGTGGACGGAGTTGATGACAGGCTTGAGTTAAGTTTGGGAATGCCAATATGCTCATTTTCATGTACCAATTTATCTCTCTCTCTTACAAAACCTTCGTGACAATAGTGGCAAAAGAACTTTCGGTCGTTGAAGTGACATAGATTTAGATGATCATTGTAGTTAATGATTCCTGTCAACAAAAGAAATGTGTAATTTGAATGTATCTGTATAAATACATGTACTCTTAAAAATAGCATAATCTAGTTTGAACTTAAAGTATACAGAATGTGTGCGTTGTAACTTTTAGTCCAAAAATTATTAGTATTAGTGGACATAATTATTTGGAAAGAGTGAAAAA
The DNA here is from genome assembly GCA_029286595.1 of Bhutanitis thaidina. Taxonomy (NCBI): domain Eukaryota; kingdom Metazoa; phylum Arthropoda; class Insecta; order Lepidoptera; family Papilionidae; genus Bhutanitis; species Bhutanitis thaidina. Next base: position 3,521,900 of record JAGSMS010000021.1, on the reverse strand, counting down.
AAAAAACGAAAGTCATAGTAAATCCTATGTAACAAATTAAATAGCCTAATAATCCAAATAAAACTGAAGCGCTATTCGCCATGACTAATAGTTTAATGACCTCGGCAAGAGCAAGGGGCCTTCACAGGATTTCATTGTCGGCGCCTTTGGACGCAGGAACGGACGGTCGATGTTTTCGATTTGGGTGTGTCGTTTGTCTAGTTAACTATTAGTGAACATATATCTTGAGGCGAATAAACAAAAACACATAGAAATTTAACTAATGTACTAATATCACTTTTGGTGTGTGTGGTAGAAATAGCCTGTAGAATATAAAATAAAAATTTAATGTCATCGCGTCTACTCTGCTTTCTTTTTTTTACATAACGATAGGGTAACAAACGTACACTTTCCACCTGGAGGTGGCTTTTCTGTGGCTATAGGACATCTGCATCTGCTCTTATTTGAGAGAAAAAATGCAGCTATGTGTATATGTATGCCTGAGAACTAAAACGGAATACCAGAACTTTTACCAGTGGCACTCCGATTCAATGACTCGTAGAAAACACCTGCAGCATTATACTGCCGTTAGCGCTGGTTTTCAGTGAGAGAGATGCAGTGTGGCTGTACCACGTAGGAACTGGTTTCTAATCAGGCCAGAAATAAACTTGATAGGTTTAAAATAATTCGCACAACCCCCGTGGTAAAAGAAACATACAAATGCCATACACACACCATAAAAAATCATTCTGCACCCAACAATGGGACATTGCCGGGGCGTGGTATCCATCAAACAATTTTTCTGTACGGATTGCACATACGATAAAATCACCGGGGCGTGACAGTCCCTCAGCGCTGTTTCAGAACGTATTTTCTTCGTACTCCGAAGCCTTCGGAAACGGAGGCCCCTTTTTCGTCGTCTTTCGTAACGGTTACTTATGTTGTTGTCGCTCGCCGCGTAGATATGAGGATTGGGCATAATGTAATTCGGCCTCTCGCGTCTTATACCAAGAATACGTTGAAGGAACATCTGAAATCTTGTTGGTTTCGGTTGTTTGTCTTTCACCATTAAATAGGGCAGCTGCAACAGCTCGGTGGTCTGCGTGCACTCGCATTCCTTTTCGCTGGTCGAAGTCGAAAGATCGTCTTTGGACTCCTGGGTGAATTTGTCTAGCAGCCTGGTCACGGATTTCACGTTCGATTCGGGGATCGATGTTGTTGTATACTGTAGTCTCAAGTCCCGAATAACTGCAGTCGCTATGGAACGTTTCTCAACGACAGACGGTGATGTAATATCTTCGTTGGTACCGGCGCATGCGTCAGTTTTCGTTCTATGCGAACGCCTTCTTCTCGAATGTTTCCTTTCCTCTCGTTCTATTAGTTCAGGCACTGCATATTGATCAGGCAGAATGCCCACGACACTGGCATCGTAAATTTGAAAGAGCTTCTTCAGGCATTTGTACTTGGCTTTTAAGACCTCGTGTTTCTTCTTAGGAATCCATTTGCAAACTGCCTCCACGTCGCTCTCATTCTTTTCAGGAATACTCATCAACGCGGGACGTTTCTTTTCTAACATCGAAATATAGCTTGCTAAGGAACAAAGGATTTTGCAAATTAAAAAGAATAACACACTCGCGTAAATTTGAAAATGATAAGGTATCATAACTAATGCACTTTGCCAAAAGAATTTACGTATGTTTTTAAAATATGAAAACACTTCCCGATAGAATGCATGGTGTAGTGACATTTTTGACAATTCGAAAACGGAACTGGGTACAGTTTTAATCGTTTCCGTGAGCAACATTTGCAGAGCATTTAATGGACAGCATTTTAAGGAATATTATGCATGCTTTCAGCGTATTACTATCTGCTATTACAATTAGCACAGATTATTATTTAATGCGTAGGATTCAAATATGAAAAACAAAACCTGATTTTAAAAATAAATTTTGTTATATATAAGTTATAGCTATGTTTTATGATTAGATGAACAGTAAAAAAATTTGATAGAGAAAAAGAAAAGAGAGAGAATCTAAGTTGCTATGGGCACAGAGTAAGGATAGTAGTGGTTGTTCTTCATTAAAGAAAGATACTAACGAAATATTATCGTCACTGATGAACATGACTGTGAAGGATATTTTAGAACTGGAAAACATAATATTTGTTGTTTTTATGTTGGCTAACTACATTCTCCGACAATACTGTGCTTCAGAGGAATAAATTATAGGCTTTTAATGTGGTAGAACCCCGTCGAACCAACCGTGTAAGGAGGGGTGGTTCTATGACGGACCAATATCGAATGGTAGGGAGGCGGGAGAGAGTGGAGGGGGGGGGGGGAGGTACGTACCCACTTGCCCATTGTGGTGAGTTTGAGCAAACCTTTCAACAAATACATCCTGGCATTCGCTGTTGGTTTCTTGGAGAGGTCTATGTTCAGCTGTGTCTATTTAAATAGGCTAATAAAGAAGAAGAATTATTAGTCATTATCCCGCGTACCCCAGGCACCGCTTACCACCGGTTGGACACTACCGATTAAAACTAAAATAATAGCTAGCTGGATAGAAACAAAACAATTATTAATAAATTAAAATCAAATCTACTATCATAGATGAAATATCCTGTAAACGAAATCGAATGTAATATTTTTATATTTACATATCCTTCCTCCATTACAATAGTATGATAAAATGAAGCAGTATCAACACTGGCAACCTTTCTTTTCGTGCGTACCGTAAGAAGAGACTACGGGAAAAACCTCGATAATCTTATGGCAATCTCTGGGAGCAAATCTAGCGACGAGGCCCGCCATACGTTTTTTTTCTCTGTGGGCCCAGAGAGCGTGGAAGTCCGACTGACTGCGTCGCGCCAAATGGAATTTCCTAATCTCTGCCTCGCACTTGCCTTGCTCGGTAGGTGATGGCGCGATGCGTATGTACAGGTTGGATGCGACGTTACGGCATTAAGTTTAACCTTATATTTTACAGACCTTTTCTCGGTCATACACCGTGTATCAATTATAAACTACCAGTAGTATAGTTTTTTTTTGTTTTTTGTTATTTTTACATAAGACATATTTGAGCTTACTGTTACCTACGTCAAAAAATATAGCACTCGCCCCCGCCGGCATCCACTACCGCGCATCAAACGCGATATCCGCGACGCGCCGACATAGGAATCCTGGGAGGACGTGGCTCCTGCCGAGGTCAGTAAACTAGTGAACACGACGAAAGGCGTTAGGGTTTTATTTGGATTATTAGACTATTTATTTTGTTAGGAAAAAGGTTATCCAATATTCCAAATAATTCTGACCACTGCAGTTCTAGTACTAAGTTTTAAGTAGAAAATAAAATTTATTTATTATTCGACATAAGAATTCTAATTTTGTTTGTCAAATATCTGTGACGCCAATAAGGTCTGTGTGTATATAATGATTTCAATGTCATAAAAATAAAACAAGTTTTTATACCAAATACATTATTAATTTCCTAAATAATAAATAACAAATCATTAAAGTCATTATAAAAAAAGTAGTAAAATTATACCAGACTTAAATTATAAAATTGAGTCACAAGAATCTTGATTAACTTAACCGAATGAACCCTCGGGCATAAGGAGACCTGAAAAAAGAAAACACACATTAGTTGTCAGTCTACAATAATTAAAGAGTAAAGAAGCCGTGAACTGAGGTAGCAGTGTCCGAGTTATATTATTTATAGATACATATATAGATACTAAAAGTATATGGAACGCTAGCGACATCTACCGACCACTGTATAAAAGGTCATCAACGTTCTCGTGCTTGTGTACAGCTGGTATGTGATACAGCATATGCACCCTTCCGCCGAAGCTGTGAAGTCCACCGGGACAACAGCGCGCTTATTGCTGATCCCGACGTAACCTGTCACTGCCTTCACTGACAGCTCGACTTTAATACTTTCGCCCGCGAGAGAAAAAAAAAGGACCCAGCGCATGTTACAGACAACGAATATAGGTTCCGTAACCGCAGGGTTTTGGTCACTTTCACGAAACCCATGGGAAGTTATGGATTCGTTTTGGATTCTCTTGGGTCGTTAGCACATGGCGTGTACATAATGAAATGAAATGAAATGTTGTTCAGCTATATACCATAAAAATATATACTACGTCTCTCTCTCTCTCCAAATGCCAAATCTGCACGAGGTGCACTCTACGCCAAATAACGAGGCTCCGGAGACCGAATGAAGGCGAAATATCCATTCGAATTTGCCGAACCCAAATACCACAGAGAAGTGATGATCCCACAGAGCAGCATCACCAGTGCGAGGGTGCCGGCGCACTGCGCTCACCGACCCGCTTGCCCAGCGCGGTGAGCAGTAGAGAAGAGAGAGGCCTATGTTCAGCAGTGGACTAACATATGCTCATGCTAACTAATTTCGTACGATTTTAATAAGTCGCAGTAAGCTTCACTCGTCATTAAAATTATAAATATATTAATCCCGGGTCCTCCTGGCCGACGCACACCGCAGCGACAACATCCGAATTCTGTCGATAGTTGTCAACCGGCGCCTTATCCACTATGCCAAAAACAATTACACAAAAATTCCGTGTGACAACGTGAAATTCCGTTTGTAACCGTGACTTGGACGCGAAAAAGAATACTGTATGAGATTATCGAACTTCACTCGAAATTGTTGGGAAATATTTCTGTGGCATAGCGTAGTAGTATATATTTCCACAAGTGTACGCTTAAACACAGATCCTCTCACTCGCCTCTACCTTTCCGTATCCGAAGTGACGCTTACGCGATAAGATCTCTGCGATCTCTGTGACACGGGACACAACATGATGCGACCAGACCCGGAAAAGCCAATAATTTGTCTGCTGTACGAATATTAGACCGGGCTGTAATTCGCCTGATCCATGCGGTGGTCAAGTACCAAAGTGTAAGGCGCTACATATTACCTGCTATGCACGCAGTCATGAAACAAATACCGCATCCGGTGAAAAATGCTCTTACAGCGATCTGGAACATGGAACGCAACATTACTATAGGATACGGTAAACAGTGAAGCAGAGACTGGAGAGTTCATTTTAACATGATTGAGGATATAGTTTATTCCAAAAGGTCAGTGTCATAGATTTTTTTTTAATGAATAATTTTATTGTGACTAGAAACAAGCAGATGTTGTCATCTGCCCGAGACACGATACAATGCTGTAATTATTGGCAGAAACACAGAGGTTACTCCACATCCTTTAAAAGGGACTTCAAAAGAAAAGCGTTGAAAAACTTAACTTTTCAGAAGCTAACCCAAATCATATATCTATCTCCGCGGGACGCTCGGTGTGGTATGAAATGTAATGAAAGATTATTTGTGGTTCGACGTAAGAAAGATAATTTCGTTTTTCTAATGCCAATTTTTCACAGTCTCCGACCGTGTCGTTGCGAGGTTCCTCTGATGATGAGAAACTCCGTAGGTCTCGCTTTTTAAATTTTTTGATGTCATAAAATAAAAGACATGCTCCCCAACTAACGGTTGCCAACTAAAATGATGGTACAGTATAGTGATCCACGAAATCAAAGCAAATGCACAGCAAACTCAAGCAAGCAGCAGCTGTTCACATGTGGGTTGCAGAAGTATGTTTGGTGGCGCTGAGTCTTGCCAAATGGAAATATGTAATCTCTGCCTTCCCCTATGTGCGACAGGCGTGAGTGCTACATATATACAATTAATCCGCCGAGCTTGGAGATCACTTCAAATTCCTGTCCTCAAGTTCCTGTATCAAAGTACTTTGTGGTGTGGTGGCGGCGTGTGAACTCTGAATCTACCACCCGCTTTCTTCCCGCGGGTGTCGTGAGACGACTAAGGGGTTTCCTTGAAAATCGCAATGGCTACCGACAGATGGCGGGATAACCATCACGAATATCCAGCAGACAGATGACGGGCAGCAGCGTCTAAAGTGCGAGGTGTCCGGTACTGCCATCGCCAATCCGCTTGCCGAGCGTGGCGATTATGGATAATCTCTTTATGGGAGAGTCCTATGTCCTGCAAGTAAGGTACGGTAAGTCCAGAAGTGGACTATTTAAAGTCTGATGAAGAAGTAAATCTGGAAATAGCACGAAACTGGCTGTTAGACTTTTTTTAAGGTGATAGATTATTTCTCTGTCTAGGAGTCGCCTGGGTATCACCATCCATCTTACCCATTTTTTTTTATGGGAAGGGGGCCAACGAGCAAACGATTCACATGATTACCGTCGTCCATGTACATCTGCATCACCAGAGGTGCTGCAGTGCCAGCCTTTAAGGGTATTTGCCCGATTTTTTTGAGGTATTTGTGAGATTGGAGAGAGGATGAGGAGGGGGATGGGGAGGGGTGTGGGCCTCCGGTTACCTCACTCACCGAACGAAACACAGAAGTACAAGATGCCTCTACTTCACGCCGGTATTCTGCGAGCCGCTCGGCTCTACCAGATTTAGAAAGCTGCAGACAATCAGCCTGGCAATCAATATTGTGTGGTTTCCGGTTTGAGACATATACAGAGTCAATATAATTTCGGGCTGCGTGGCATTCCATCTCAGTTCTTAGGATGACACCACATTTGTAAGCTTCTTCTATGGAAGTTCTGTGCTGGTGACCATGGAGCTGCTGGAGCCACTTACCATCAGGTGGACTGTAAGCTCACTTTCCACTCCAATCCAATTAAAAAAAAATTGTTTGAAAGCGTTCATAGTTTACTGACAGGAAGTTTTAGTATCTGTGAAGAATAAAAATATTTTCATTTAATTAAAACTGATAGTTACACTGGACAAAGTCTCCCTCTGGTTGGGCGCCAGGGCGGAGATGGCGCCGATCATGATCCCAGCAGACGCGGGGTTGGTGAACCCGCACAGGGCGTACGTCGCTATCAGCTCTGACCGGGACTGTGGACAATTCGGTATACATTGATGATATCTTCCCGACTCCTTCTCTGCCCAGGAGTCGCCTGGGCGTCAAATACCATACGTATTTGACAACATTGTAGGCGTTGCTCTTCTATTACGTGCGTTTCGTTCGGTGCTCATTCACCGAACGAAACGCAGAAGCATAAGATGCCTCTACGTCAAGCCGGCCCATTCGAGCAGTAGCTAAAGCCGCCGCTTGGCTCTACCACCTCCCATCTCCCAAATATCCCTGGGGACCGACAACGCACCTGCAGCATCTATAGTGTTGCAGATGTATGTGGGCGTCGGTAGTCACTTACCATCAGGTGAAACGCTTGCTCGTTTGCAGTCGCTTTCATAAAAAAAAAGGGTATATCGGCTCAGTTTACCGAAGACTCGTCAGTATTCAAGCCGAGTCTATTGCTAATGCCTGTTGGAATTAAAAATCGTGATTAGTTGAGATAAGGAAGATCAGTTTTATTTTTTAAACTGTGTGCGTATCGGAGAGTGTATTCGGACACTTAGGTTTAGACCTCGCTTAGAACAAAGAATTTGATGCTCACTTTGGCTTGAACCTTCATTTTAAGCTTGCGACATCATAAGTATGTCATACGGCGCAGTTAGCAGTTCAAAATTTTTAATTAAAGGACTAAAAATTCGTCAGCATTTCTTTTCTAAGTTTTCTTTTCTTTTTTAATATAAAATTCATCAGTCGTAATTTGAAGGGAATAATATTTTTTTTATATAATTCTGAATTCTTACCGAAAGCAGCCCGGCTTTCTTCATCTCTCCCATGCGCTGGTAGGCCACGAACTCGTTCACCACGGTCTTTAGTCCCACTAAAGTCCCAACGTGCTCACATTCTTCCCACGGTACACCTGCACAAAATGATCATATATTTTTAACGTAGGAAGGGTCAGATAGAGCGTCAGAGACGCGGGGCGCAAGAAGTAGATCTGACTTCACTCCAATGTAGCCAAGCGAACATCTGCAAACCATTTCACGTCTCGCCGGCAGACAGAATGTGATTTTTAACGCTCTATTTCCCTTCAGTTTTCCCTGGGTTAAGTTAAACGACAAACAAATAATAAATACAATTTTTGAAAAAAAAAAAACTGCAAAAGTGATACTTGGTGACAGGATGTGGTCAGTTAATCTGAACGTTCAATTCGACCATAAAGTAAATCCACATAAACCTAGGCCAGCGCGTGCTCGGACACTATAGTAGACCGGCTAAAACATCCCCATTGTAGTAAATAAAGACTACGTGAATTTATAAATGTTCATAAATGAATATTCACCCATTAACCAGCACAGCGGAATAAAGAATTTGCCGAAGATCCACTCGAGGTTGATGTCGGGGTTGCCCAGCAGGCCGCCACAGAAGCCCAGCACGCCGTTGAGGAAGGCGATGACCGCCACGAAGGCCACCAGGTTGGCGATGATGTTCATCACCAGCATTACCCCGTTGGTAGCCCCGCGCGTTGCCGCCGAGAGGGCTGACTGGTCTTCGCTGTTGATTATAATTGTTTGTCTTATCTCATACTAACACATTCAGAAACATACAAATAAACACCCAGTCTACTTGGAACCGCACGGGCTTCACGCTGCAGGCCCAGTGTACCCACATCCGCACGTACTGCACGTTACGGGGCTAGTGTACTCACATCCGCACGTACTGCACGTTACGGGGCTAGTGTACTCACATCCGCACGGGCTGCACGCTGCGGGGCTACTGTACTCACATCCGCACGGGCTGCACGCTGCGGGGCTACTGTACTCACATCCGCACGGGCTGCAAGTTGTCTACGGTGGTGAGCGAGCGGCGCATCTCGGGCAGCATGAGCTTGGCGTAGCAGAGCGCGGCCGGCGCGGACATCACGCTCGCGGTCACCAGGTGCGCCGGCTCCGCGCCGAACGCGATGTACGCCGCCAGTATCGTGCCTGGTGGAGAAACGACAACAACTAATGTTTCACAGTACCCACAAAGTAATTCGTTGTGCGGAGACAACGAACCACTGTTATATAAAAATAATATGTTCTCACAACATACACGGAAACCAAATTACAACCGAAACTGGGCAAAGGTCTCTCAATACCTGAGAGGGTTTTGGTGACGGGAAGTCGCTGCGCGCGCGTTACTATTTCTCAGATATGCAGGTTTCAATTTTTATTTCAAGTTTCCGGGGATCGAACACAGGTCACTCGCGCTCTATGAAACTATAGCGAGCACCCCAACCTACCACCACTAACCTTTGTTTCAGATCTTTCAAATCAATTTTCACCAGAGCTCATTTGCAACACCATGACAGGTGTTAAGCCTGCATTCAAAGCAGGCTATCCCGAATTCGGTGGCCAGTGGCTCGTTCCCTTAGTCATCTCTAACGCCACCATCTGAAAGAGGTGGCAGTCTCTGATGCTGCTAATGCTACCGCAACGGCAAGCCGTATTGTATGCCGTGCAAGAATCGTACCTGCACCGTTGAAGATAATCACCACTGTGTCAATTAAGCATTAAATCATGGTTAGTTATTTTCAACTGGGATTAGAACTTAAGTCTCACCACACAAGCAACAAAGTTGAAAGAAAAATATGTAGACTATTACTCTGGTGTACAGCCTATAAATATCCCATTGCTGGGCAAAGGCACCCCCCTCGCGTTCTAGTGACAATTTTGGTGCAGGATTTATTTTATAAATTGTCTGTCACGCAGATTACAGACACTGTATGACGTAAACACGTTCAGTAAAATCGTAATTAACAAAAGTAATGGAATCTAAGCCACTGGCGTAATGAATCTGGGCGGTACGGAAGTTATACGTTTTGTATAAAAAAAAAATTCTCGGATATTTAAGCTTAGGATTTAAATGAAACTTTAAAACTTGCCAGATACCGTTGCGAAGCCTGACGACATCACGACGTGTATCTCCGAGGGGGTCAGCATCCAGAGGTACGGCTTGATGATCAGTAATGATTCCGACTTGAAAAGGAAATGTTGTATTGTAAGCTTTAGTTAGAACGTACGGATGAGTAAAGTGGGCCTCCGGTTACCCCACTTTTCTAACGAAAAGCAGAAACGCAAGATGCCTCTACTTCACGCCGGTATACGGCGACGTCGTGGTACCACCCCGGTGGTGCCGGCTAATTCAAGCAGAAGATAAAGCTGCCGCTTGGCTAGAGCCAAGGCAGAGGTAAGTGGACCAATGATTCAGACTGGGTCAATTATACACGCACCTGGCCCAGAAACACGTTAGCGACAGATATGACGCTCTCGCAGACAGTCGTGGAGGTCGCAACGCGCAGCAGATGGCCCAGTTTCAGACAGAACCATTGCAGAGCGCCCCAGAAGAACAGCACCTCCACTAACATGCTGAAGAAGAAGATGACAGGAAGAGTCTGGAATGTGAGAAGATAGACGAGTGACGGGAATATAGCATCACTTTCCCCAAACGCACCTGTTACCAAACAAACGAGGTACTGGTGACCGAATAACGTCAGTTTGTCCATCCGAATTTACCGAACCCAAATACCACAGACTATAGTTTTACAGTCGCAGATAACAGGCACGTTCACGTTGCAACCAAAACGTCAGTCTCATTTGACTGTCGTGCGGCGCGGAAGTCACGTCGTACGCGTATAGTGCTCCTTGATCGTGTTCTCAGTTATTGATTTTACGCTGACCTGCCTTGCTCATTGCACCGTATTCTGTTAACCTCGTAACCTGCCAGGTTTCTTATCGCAGAACGTTTTATTATCAACTTGGAGGATGACTCTTGTCACACTCAAGTGAATTATTACATTATTATTAACATAAACGTTTCATTTATTATGTACTGACAATATTTATACAATTGTAATATACCCGATAACACGCGGGCGAAGGCGCGGGCAAAAGTTAGTAATCTTTAAGGTATTTTGTAGTGAGCAATGTAAACGCATCCTTACATTTTAAGATAACAGTCACGCCCGCTGCGTTTCGCATTGCGTCGTTCTCACTTCTATACAATTGTGCGAGAGAGAGCGCCATATATTAGCTGGTATCCGTGTAGGAAGTACAGCGATGTAGAGCAGCATCACAAGTGCGAGGCTACCGGCACCGCACTCACCAGCTCGCTTGGGCAGCGTGATGAGCAATCCTACCGAAATCGGTAGGATCTGTTCCGTCGGCACTAGGTGATTACCATGTACTGGGTAGCTTGAATGCAACACGCATGCCAAGTTCGTGGACAATACTTAGAAACCTATGATATCATATAACCCTAAAAAATATTTTCAGTAAAGCATATATTTGCGAAATTTTAAATAAAATCGCACCGACGGAGATACCGTATCTACTTTACGTTCGTTAATTTTGATCATACATTTTTCCACGTTAACATGACTGGACAAGGACAGTAACTTACGCTGAATGCGAAAACTCCCTCGCTCCTCACGAGGAGATCTCCAAAAACGAAAGCGGCACCATCCACACCGTACGACAAAAACGTCGCTACCTAAAATGAATAATACATAAAAAGAAATCAGGATAACATTAAAGACAAGATTAAGGTTTTGTACGTGCTAGAGCTAAGCAGTGGCTTTTGCTGCTTCTCGAATGAGCCGGCTTCACCGGGGTAGTACCACAACATCGCAGAATACCAGCGTGAAAAAGAGGCGTCTAGTGCTTCTGCGTTTCGTTCGGTGAGTGGGGTAATCGGAGGCCCCTCCCTCCCCATTCCTCTCCTCATCGTCTCTCTGATTTCCTAAATATCCTTAAATACCGGAAACGCATCTGCAACCCCTCTGGTGTTGCAGATGTACGTGGGCGACGGTAATCAATTATGTGCCAATGTCATTTGCTTTGATAAAATAACGGTGATATCAGACCAGTAGATGCATAGAATATTTCGGACAGTACCTTATCGGAGAAGCATTGTAAGGCGAGTCTGCCGGAGTCCCATCTGATGAACAGTAAGCCGAATACGAACTGTATAAGAAGGCCCATGCTGACTGTCCGCCATTTCACACGCCCGGGGCTTGCGGAAAACACGAATCCTGGAAAAAGACATGAACATCCGTATAAAAATTCAACGCTATCCGTAATTCTTAATCATCAGCTTACTTTTGTACGCGGTAGAGCCATGCGGCGGAGCTATGTGGTTCGAATAGGCCGGCTCGTCCGGGATAGTACCAAGGCCTTGCAGAGTACCGGCGTGAAGTAGAGGCGTCTTGTGCTTCTGCGTTTCGTTCGATGAGTGAGGTAACCGGAAGACCTCTTGCCTCTCCGAACATCCTTCATGGCCGGCAATGCACCTGCAGTTCCTCTGATGTTGCGTGTACGGGAGCGTCAGTATATCACGGTGAACATCAGATCATCAGGTGAACCGCAAGCTCGTTTGCCGTCTTTCCCATAAAAAAAAAATCATGTCCACTGCACACATTCTCGGATTGCCTACACTCAACGCGCTGGGCCGGCAGGATGGTGCGAGCAGTACGGGCAGCTTCACCCTGCTGATGGTACTGCTTCCCATCACTAATGTTGTGTCTATGACATTACATCGATACATTCAGGCAGCTAGCAGTGTGTACTACGTCCATAGGTTGGCATTTAGAGAAAAAAAAGTCTTAATTAATTATTTAATATAATCGTTAATCAGTGTAAGACAAAATGAACAAACTACTTAAATTAATTTAATCGAAGACAGATATTATGTGTGTACATTTCTGTAATTTGCAGATGTAATTCAGCGCTTGGAATTAGCATTTTGAAATTCTAATTCTTCTTTTGTGACCAGCCTCTTAACGCTGGACGCTAATTACGTAGAGGTATCGTAAACGCCACGCTTGCTTGGCGGCATGGCGGTGTGACATTTGCGATTTTTTTTTAAAAGTATACTAGAAATGCTATTTAACTAACATTACTAATATTCCTGTTAACCCTCCAACTAAGCATTAGAGCTTGTATTTGGAGTGGTTCACGACAATAGTCGAATGGTGGGCTCGAACCTGCGACGTCATGTTTCGCAGTCCGCACCCTAACCCATTAGGCTATTGGCGCTTGACACTTGGACAGTTTACACCCGATCCCACCACCCACGTGCTTCCCCGTGGGTGGTGGTGGGTGGGCGTAAGGGGCCACTAGCCTCGGTAATCGCGTGGTAAACACAACATCAACAAACTGCTTACCTAAAAGCAATAGTACAATGAGACCAAGAAGTGAGATCAGTCTTTCTGGAGCGTCTCTGGTGTCCAGATACAGGAAGAGGGCTATCGCAGCCAAAACGGCTAATGACGAACACCAACGGAACCATCTGCAAAAGAAGTGGTGCATGTATGTAATTCAAAATTAAATCTTTATCCTTCGATATGTGAAAAATACTTTTAAGAAGTGGAACTTCTTAAAAGTATTTTTTTTATTTCATCTACCTCCGTTTCGTAATGAGGTTCCTCTAAAGGCGGAACAAACTCCGAAAGCATTTCTTTAATCTTTTATTTTTAATTTTTTTTTGTCGGTATTTCATTATTACAAAAAACTTTTAGAAACAGTTTGGGAGCGATCAGCTCATTCCCAGGGTTAAGTTTTACCTATGTAGTCTTTGTTTAAGACATTTTTTTAACTTATTGATAGTAAGACTTTTTTGCTTACTATGATTGTGTTGTACAAAAGTATTGCCCATAACCGAGTTATTCTATTTACAAACAGGTGCATGCCGGAGGGTTTTTAAAGTTCCGTTGAACTAGAATATAGAATAGAATAAGGCGAGAAGAGAATAGAGAAACATGTGGGGAGCCTGTCGCCGTCTTAGTGTTCAAGGCAGTTTCTAATGCGGTAGAGCCAAGCAGCTGCTCGACAGGACCAGCTCGACCTCGCAGAATACCGGCGCGCAGTAGATGAATCTTGTGCTTCCGTAATTCTTCCGGTTAGTGAGGTAACCGGAGACCCACTCGCCTCCTGCCCAAACCCCTACCTATCCCTCCTACCGCTCCAAACATCCAAAATGGCCAGCAACGCACCTGCAGTTCCTCTGGTGATGCAGATGTACGTGGGCGACGGTAAGCACTTACCATCAGGAGAGCCGTTTGCTCGTTTACCCGCTTAACCATAAAAAAGGCAACGCTTGAAATCGTACATCGAAGAACCAGGATCGAGCTCGAGTCACTTGGTTCGAAGGCAGATCACCTAAACACTAACTAGATGATTATATAATCCAGTTCAAAGCGCCTTCATCAGTACTGAATAATTCCGCTTCTTTTTCAGCAATCTTCACACATCTCACTGCCCGTCATAATAATCCTCTTCCAAAGGGTCGATTTGTCGAAATTGCTAAACGTGGGGGTGGTAAATCGCAATACCTAATGTTTTATTGCTGGTTTTGCTTATGACAAAATGTTTGCCCGTTCCAGATTGAAAATTAATTTAAATTGTCGATAGGCGTTGCACAAAACAGTGTATTAGGCTTACTGTCTACCTAATACCTGTACTCGATGACAACAAACGACTAACCTAGGTAACTATAACACTATATTTTTTTTTTTAATTTAGTGGCAAACTCGTTATGACGAATTCTGCCAATGTCAAGTCAGTCATGGAAGTAACACAAACGTCAAATGACGGTTTTTAGATTATTAACAAGAAACTTGTTGAGATGACTACCTTTAACAATGAACTTAAACTATTGTTATATATACACTACTATGTACTAACTTAACTAAATACTATATTTTAACTATCACCACAAAAGTACAAATATTATAATTTAATCTTGTTATAGTTTATAAATTCGGACAATATATGTACAAAAGGACAGTAGACATAAGACAATAGTGACTTAAAGTTAGGATGTCGGGGAATATATTTTGGGAAAACATTATTTAGAGAGAAAGATAATCTGGAGCAGCAAAAAATAGATGTTCCAGAGTACCTTCCTCTAATCCACACTCACGCAATGAATTGTCCCTGATCCTAAGCTTTGCTAGATGTACTGGGTAGCATGCATGACCTAAACGCATACGGCGGATAGATGATGTCACCTGTTTATTGACAGCACGAAATTTAAAAAACCAAGGTTTGTCAGGAATGAAGTAGTGTATTTCACTATAATATTTACCCTTTATTGTTCTTGTTTTTTGCCATTGATTCTCCCAATCGGATTTTAAATCAGTGTCAGCAGTACGTGGAAGATCAAGAGGGAAAGTGTGGAAGTGAGTAAGGCACCCTAAACGAGTTGCCTCTTTAGCTAGGAAATCCGCGACTTCATTTCCTTGAATACTAGTATGGCCTGGTATCCAGGCTAACGCTATATTAATACCTTGTGATTGGCAATTACAGAGAGCCTTTTTATTTCCAAAATAATAGGGTGACGACAATTTCTTTTAAATGGATTAGATTGGAGAACCTGAAGACAGCTGACTGGATCAGTGAGAATAAGAAGTTTGTCCAATTTATGGGATTCTGCAAACAGTGCATCTTCTGAAATGGCAACTGCCTCTCCGGAAAAGACTGAAGAAGTAGGAAAGCACTTGTAACTTACAATAATTTTATACTTTGGGAACCATACCGCAGGACCTACGCAGCTTAAATCAGATAACTTCGATGCATATGTGAATATTATTGGCCAGTCAACCCAATCGCGTGATAAAATTACTCTTAATTTTTGCTAGGGATTTAAACAGTCCAAAAGGGGTTGCAAGGGATTTAAAAAAGAGCATTTTGCGATGCTTATAATAATGGGAAATCAATCGTTTTTTATTTTTAAATAACTCTTAAGTAGGCATGGCATTTCTTTATGTGTCCATTATCTTTAAATACATGTAAGTTCCAAGACACTATAATATTGTAACGAATTGTCCGATAATGTCTTGTCACTGTGCTTACGTCTTCGAATTACATGTCAAAAGAAATGACGTTTTATAAATTACCAATAGATGTTAACAAATCTATTTGATAGGTAAATAAGAGTGTACACTGGTTGAAATACAAGCGTATTTTGTTAAATAAAGATTAAATGATGTTTCGGGAATATTCTGAAATAATCGAAAATAAAAAGACGTTTGAAACTCGGGACTATACAAGAAGCACGCTAAGAACAGTTCAGTGGTGAATTCTAAAGTAAGCGAAAGAAGAAGATCAAGGAGAAAAGGATAGGAAAAGGAAGATACGACAGAGTATTGGTTACTATCAGCAAGACGAGTGGAGGAAGATCACGTGGGAGGGACAGCGCATCAAGAAGGAACTCTCCACCCTTAGTAAGTGTAAAAAAAAATTATGTTTAAAAAACCGGTTAATAACCCGTTCGAAACGTAAATGACTTACCCGAATTTCCAGAGATACCCAGATAAATCCTCCACTCTGTTCCATATGGTATTCTCAAACCACTCGCCAAAGTACTTCTTCACCACGAAAAAGTAAATAACGAAGAAATATATAATACTCAAAAAAGCAATCAAACTGCCAAAACCATTGCACAACTCCAAAGGTTTATTGCCTGTGAACAATTGAAAAAGCTTTTTAAACTAAGCATGATAAAACAAGCATGACCTAGTGATGGGAAACAGCATCTCGCGGGATAAAAATCTCGAAAAATACCAGACCGAAATTAAGCAGACCGATGACGGGCTGCAGCATCTAAGATGCTTGGTTTCGGGTACTGTGATCGTTATCCCGCTTGCCGAGCGTTGCGGTTATGACAAATATTCCTTATGGGAGAGGCCTACGTCCTGTCCTGCATTACAGGCTGGTAAGGTAAAGTGCGAGGGTACTTGCTAGAGCTTTCTTGGAGAGGCCTATGTTCAGCAGTGGTCTTGAATAGGCCGATGATAACGAATTGAATAACTTTTGCTGGCTGTGAAGTGTGATGATGTCCTCCTGATCGACTTAGATCATGACGCCATTTTGAATACTATCGCCAACTGTCAACTAAGCAGGTCAGGATAATTTCCTTAGAAACAACAAGACGAGATAATACTCACTATAATTTAACCAGTAATACAGGCATCCAAAGAAAAACCCTATGACCAGGCCATTAAGCACAAACACAGTGATGGTCTTCATAGCGGAACTGTTCTTTTCCAGAAAGTCTCCTGTGGAACTGCCTACCCTGGTCAATGTCACTTCTAGCCAGCCAGTTGGCTCGTACTCCAATAACTCGTGGGTTATCTGAACAAACACCAAATAGTAATCGTGAAAAAGTACAATAAAAGAGAAATATTTGAACATAATAAGAAATAGAAAGAAATTTCATTGGCGTTATTGTAGATAAACGTTATGTTTACCAAAAAATCAAGTCACCAAATTCTTCAAGAATAGACCACGTTAATTGATCAAAGATTCCTAAAACGGTGTCCCATCTCATACTCATCACGCTGGGCTAGTGGGTCGCGAGCGCAGAGCTGGTATACTAACAATGCTGCTGCTTCCCATCACTAGTCTGTGGGATTTTAGTTCAACATATTTGGTTGGATTTTCCGCCATCAGTACGTGGTAAAGCCAAGCGGCGGCTTTTGAGGTTGCACGAATGGACCTCGCAGAATACGGGCGTGAAATAGAGGCATCTTCTGTCCCCCCTCCCCAAACCATATTTCCCCATCAACCAGCTTATATCTTGCCCTCCAAATATCCATAAAGGCAGGCAACGCATCTGCAGCTCCTCACGTTACAAATGTCCGTGGCCGACGGTATTCACTTCCCATCAGGTGCGCCGCTTGCTCGTTTGTGCCTTTCGCCATAAAAAAAAATCAGTCGGAGCTTCGTCCGCGATTGGTCAACAGATTATATTTCTTTTAGACATAAAGATGGCATATCTCCTAACATCCCACAATAGTACAATTATTTGTTTTACCTCTCCATTGACATCCGCTTCTTTCTTCTGTATGTCGCCCATTTCGACGACAGTTCCATCTGCAGTCTTCGAAAGATAAGTAGTGGTTCAGATAGTTATTGGATTGTAATAAATGTTTAGTATGTTCTGTCTACATACATAATAATATTTATTATCTATTCATTTATATTATCTTACACATATTTATTTTATTTTAGTTGTTTCAAAATATTTTTTACCATTTTGTTAATTGATACCGCTACTTCTGTTATCTCACCACCCCGTGGGTTGACAGGCAGAGAAGAAGGCATTCTCTACCTGTCAACCCATTTGCCATTCACACGTCACATTAAATTACTTACATATGCAATGAAGAAGTATAATAGCAGATATTCTGAGAATAAAGGTATTGTGTATAAATTGAATCACACACGATTGGTTCGTTATTAAAAATCAAATTATTTTAACTAGAAATCCGTACGGTGTAAGTTTTATGGGCTTACAATAGCGACTTCAGTGAAAGCAATAGAATGAACGTATGTAGAATTGAGCTAGGCGTGTTTGTTGATAAACATGAAACTTAAGCCGTAGACACACTGCAGCCTATTTGAATAGAAAGACTGATGACGGCCACAATGGTAATTGGAGATGGTAAGAGCAAATGATTTAGTAAAACAGTTTATATAATACATAATTACTGTTTTTACACAGTATTCAGTCATGTACGTGTTATGTATTTATTAGAGAACACATGACACTTCTTCCCGGAGCTTAGTTCTTGATTCAGACGAAGTCGAAGTACTATTTCTTAGTACAATTTTACGATAATTCTCTTCTGTTGTATCTTTTCGCGATCATGTCCTTTACGTCTCGTATATTCCTCCAGTCTGCCGGTATTGTTTAACATTGCGAAATATTTTAACTTTTTGTAACTTAACTATTTGATTGCAAGTGTAACCATTTCTAATTAAAGTTACGGCTCTCATGTGTGATAAGATACGATGACTAAAGTAAGGGTTACGTAACACGACAACAATACATTTTTTACGAAATGTATTTATATTAAACTGTAATTTGTAAAAAAACTCAAACTTTGTATCGTAAGACCATACAGATTAAAATTTGAAACAAATCTATGTCTCCAGTTTTTTTTTCCAATTAGACTTAGTTTTCTTTATTGAATAATTTTAATTTTACGAAAAAAATTCAATCAATCCGTAAATAAACACGATAATAGCTGTATTATGCTAATTCTTAATTTCTTGCGTTCCGTGCGTGTGTATGTTAATGGGATCTTTATGGTTGTTTATCTTGCGATTTGCTGACTATATTTTACTTTCAAATACGAAGCCGTAAATCAAAATATGGCTATTAAATAGTCGTTATTAATGAGAGAGCAATGTTTATTTTTCCTGTAATTACTTGTTGGGAAAACATTTCAGAGCCTAAAAATTAGAAAAACCATGAAATTTGTCAATATCCATAAAATGATAGCAGCCGATAAATAACCCCACTACTGGGCAAAGGCCGTTATTTTTAAAAGGGTATTCAAACTTTTTTTTATCTCTCAGACACCCATGCAGGTTTCTTTACGATGTTTTCCTTCGTCGCCGAACACTTTGTTAACTTTTTTTTAGTGGTGTTACTGAGAATCGAACTCAGGTTACACCCGTTCTTTGAAATTATATGTAGGCCAGCGCTTTAAATATCCTTAATTTCCTAAAGAAAGGAAATCCTTTCCTTTTCTTTCCTCATTTGATTGCTTTTTGATGAAGCGAAAGACGTATGTATGTCAGGATCGTAGCAAGTGGAAGAAGATTGTCTCTGCCTACCCCGTTGGGAACAAGGCGTAAATATTATATAATATACATACATTTGATTGCAAGTTGATTTAAAAACTTATGTTGAACTCAATAAATGTGTTGTCGACCTCGTTTATCGCTGTTGTTGTTGTTAATGCTCCATATCATTAGTGTTCGGCATTAGAGGATGGATTTTGGCCATCAGTCGGTCGCCAGACCCTCGCCGGTTATTCAACAAGTTGTCGATGGTAGGATTGTAGTCATAATCACTTTTAAAATGATTAAAGAAGTAAACAAATAATAGCGCCAGTGAAGTAGCACCTTTATATTTCATTGTTACAGATAAATATAAACATAAAATAGTTTTTGAATTGTATATTTGATGCAAGTAAACAGTTGAATACAAAGTTATGACGCTCATTTTGCAAACACACCTGCCATTCGCTTAAATTTTAATAGTTTGTTATTTATTGGTGTTGGTCATTTGAATTTAATAATTTACACAGGTATAATGAAATGAAAGAGATTACCAAGATTTGTCTTAATATAAATTTAATTATTATTTCACAAAATAATAAAAAACATTTTAAGTCTATTTACTAGTCTTTTTTCGCGTTTTTCCCATATAAAGACTTTGTTTACGGAAAACCTCATAGGAAATATGGACATCGGTAAATAAAATTTTACTTCATTGACTTTAGCAAAGCCTTTGATAGCGCGATGCATATTAAAATACAATTCTACTGGTTTGTGTTGTCGCTACGTGCTGCATTCATTTAGATAGGAACGGTTTAACAGAGGTTCCAGAGGCTAATAGTTTTATTTGTTAGGCTTTGCTGATTGCGTGTTAAATCCATGGAAATTAGTACAATATCTGTCTATAGATATGTCTAGAGATAAATCTTACGGAGACAGATAATTGAAATTTTTTAATTGATGTCACGTTAAATCGCAGAAAACATTGAGGTTTCACGTTTTTAATAAACTATGAAATAATATAATTGCTATACCTTTGTTTAAATTCCATTTAAATGTCAAAGTCTTTAATTCTATTTTACCTTGTTCAAGGCTCTCACGAACGTCAAAATCTACACCGGTTCGCAAAACAAGATATTCTCAGAGAAGAGATTTTTTTAATGCCATGTTACATTATCATTTACAATTTATAATGAAATCAATGCTATGCTCATTTTCCTATCTGGATAATTAAACAGTTTTGGTTGATTTAAGCATTTTATTTATCAACGTTAAAACGAAAATAACTTTATTTATTTTTAAAATATACAAAAGCAGCCTGCATGTATCCCACTGTTGGGTAACGGCCTCCTCTCAATAATTGACAGGGTTTTGGAGCTGTAAAGGGTCCGCCGCGCTGATCCGGCGAGGTTAGGTCGACCTCACATGTGCTCCAAACAATATATTTATTTTATTATTTTCCTCGCGCTATTTTCGCCTCACTTGCGCAGTGGCTTTGCGTCACGCTGCAGCTCTACGGTTTGCGGGTTCAATTCCCGTGCCAATAATTTGGTGTTTTAAGCCTTCGAATAAGGTCTAAAGTCAACTTTAGTGTGTCAATAGATTCCACAACTAAAGAGATATTCATACAAATTAACTGTTTTTTTTAAATAGCTATCAAAACTAGATTTTAGATACTGTTATCGAAAATATAAAACATACATATAAAACCAGTATGCCCGCATTATGGCTTGCTACCTGTTATCTTTATGGACGTGAAAAAAAGTTTCAAGATCATTATGATTTCGTTAGTTGTATATGTGGCAGTTAGGTGCCTATGGCGAGTGTAATGACGTCGCCAATTAAGCCATATCGGAATTTAACTCCTTTTATTTTATTCCAAATATTAGATTACCATTTACTGAAGAGAACCGATACTTCTTGGTATTTATTTGGGTCTTTTATTCTTTATCAGTCACCCAAAGTGTCGAACGATGCCTACAAAATCTGGCAAGCTATGCGTAAAACATTTGCCCGTACTCTTCACGCAGAGTAAGCGAGTTAGCGAGTGCAGTGCCCGTCACTAGTCAGCGTGGCCGGACGGAGTTTACACCATCAGTCGTTCCCCTGAGCCATTAGTCAACAGGGGACATTAGGACACAAGTTGATATATATCCCCTAACACCACCAGTATCACAGACTTATTCATCGGCCTTCGTTAATGTCAATTGCTAACGAACGTAAACCTTTCCAAGAATACTATCCGAATTTACCGAACCCAAATATCACAAGACCAGCGATGAGGAGCAGCATCACTAGTGCGAGAGTACCGGCACAGCGCTCACCGACCCGCCAGCTCCACGTGGTGAGTATGGGCAAAACTTTAAAGAAAAGAATGCCGCCTTAAGCTGGCGCTTTCTTGGAGTGATGTTTGATGATGAAGAAGAAGATTTTTTTATTTGTTTGTGGTTAAAAACAAGGTAACAGTGATCGGCTACTGCAGCCCTATGAACACCTGCAAACAACTTGAATCAAAGAAGTGTACAGATGCGTTGACACCCCTGAGGTGTGATCACCCCTAATTACATTGGCCGTTTGCCGGCAGAAATGAGTAACACCAACCTACCCAAACAACTCCTAGGCAGAGAAGGAGTCTACCATCTGTTAGAAACTATGTGTATGTACAAAATTATATGTTTCCGTAGATTTTTAACCAAACGATAATACAAATGAACTTTTACGCTAAAAGCAAGTAGTTAATAACAAAATATGCTGATTACGGATGGCAGCGTATGACAGTCCTACCACGCTATCGCACCCATTCCGTGAACAACAAAAAAAAAATGAAGATCATAATGTACATCCTTGTGAAATAAATAAAAAATTAATTAGCTTACGCGATTAGTCCGCCCATGTGTTGTTGTGTTGGGGTCCATTTTATTATTTATGTTGCAAACTCTATTTTATACAATATTTCCGAGGTAAACGGCCTCAGTTTCCACGTGGCCAGCACCAGAGATTTTTTGTTCCGTAGACTCCTTACAAATCATTTTGTCTGAAACAAACAAAACATAATCATAATATTTATATACCTGCATACATTGTTGATTTAGTTACAGGACAGTCCCAGGACAATAACTGAGACTTCCATTTCTCAATGATGGCATAACAATTGTGTTTAAACAATCAATAAAATGTTTACTCAGTAGTTAAGTTAAGTGAAGTATAGTGTATAATATATAATAAGTATGTAAGCCTGGTCATAAGTAATGTTTACAATTTAAATCAGTTTTTTTTTAAATTCTAATTTTGAATGCGTTCATTATGTAAAAAATAAACCATCTTTCGATTGTTTACATTAGGAATTTGCGCGTTAAAGGTAACTTGGCATGAAGTGGGCAAAGAGCCGTCAGACATAGTTTAAGATGCTTCAAAAGGCAGACATCAGCCGTATTGAAAGACAATTAAAGGTCAGGGCGACCTCGTGTTGTTAGGAGACGACGGCTATGATGTATGAACGCTGACTAAGCCAGAATTCGACGAAACCACCTTAGAAACAAAATATCAGCGCGTAAAATAAAGATTCTGGCTGTCTGCCTGTCGCTAATTATGAAAAAAAGACCTGAGCTTAGATGTTTACCGACGAAACACAGGGCATGTCCTAAATCTACAAAATATATTTGAGATCCGGCTCACATACGCCGCGCCGGCATGGTACGGCCTGACCAGTGCATGTAGCAGGAAGCTCCTGCTAATACAGAAAAATACCACCCTCAGTACCATAGTCGGTGTGCCGCGTTTCGTGAGGAATTCCACCATCAGCGGGACTTGAAATTAGAAAACCTGGAGGCTTTTGGAAGCGCCTGGCCTCGAACATGTTCGAGCGTGCAGATGCCTCCTCACACGCACGTCTAGTGAACATCGCCCCACTGCACGCTCGGCCTCCTGAGAAAAAGGCGCTTCGCAGAGAATTGGCCGGGGTAAAAACCAAGGCTTTCAAACCCCTACCCCTCGCTGGCAGACTGGACCGCCCCTAACAGGGAATCGTCCAAGAAACCAACAGGAGGGGGGCCGGGGCACGGAAGCATAAAACGGAGAACCGTTGTGCTCGACCATTCTAAAGTCAAAAGCTACGCTCATAACAACACAAAGACGCGCACATCTTAATGTGCAGCGATTCAAATCACTGCAGGGCGCATGGCCCGGAATCAGTTTCTCCGACGCCCACAAGGCGCTCGAAAGAGGACCCGACAGGACATCCCCTAAATCCCTAAACTTCGCAGCTTAAGAGTGAATCGATCAAAACCCTTACTGTCTGGATACGCTGGTGGAGGATACAGAAGAAAAAAAAACGATAGAAGAGCACTACAACAAGCAAAATGACAAAATGTATGCCTCACCACTTCTTGGAATAGTTTAACGTGGTCATCATCCTGCAAATCGATCCGTTTTCACGAGGGGTGACCAACCAAGGAGTCGTAAAGCTTACATTTTGTGAAAAAGGATTACTACTATAATAACACTATAGTATACACTGACTATAGTGTACCCGAGAACAATGTTCTAGGTTTCATAAGAACTGAAGACTTATGAAACCTAGAACCTCGGTCCAAACCTGAATCGTTGGACTACAAATTGTGAGTACGTTACTCCGACATTGAAAGTCTTAAGAAATCTTTAGAATTAGCATAGGCTAAATTACCCATGGAGACAGTGCGTAAATAAATAGATTCCTGGCCGACTGGCTAGATTAAAGGACGCGGTCACTTTGAATAAAAAATATTTGAATTAATCGTTTAAACCTCGATAAATATGTACCTTACTTTACTTTCACATTCTGTAAATAGACCACTGCAGGACATACCCGTCTGCCACAAGGAGGACTTGCCACAATCGCCACGCTCTCCCAGAGGATTGGTTAACGGGTTGACAGACGTTTCGCACCGTAGACGCTGCTGCCCGTCATCGGTCTGCTTATTTTTACTTTGGTGTTTTTTCTGGTTTTTTGTGATGGTTCTCCCGCCATCTGACGGTAGCCATCACCATCAAGGAGGTTTTTTTCCTTAGTCGTCTCTTACGACACCCACGGGAAGAAAGGGATGGCATATTATTACGCCGGTAGTATCGGCATTTTAATTTCATAGAGCGCGAGCGACCTGGTCTAGATCCACGGTGCTCAGCGGCGAAGGAAAACATCGTGAAAAAACCTGCATGTCTCAGAAATAATAAAAAAATATATTATTTCGAGGATATGTGAAGCCCGCCAACCCACAATGGAGCAGCGTGGCGAGCCCTCCCCGGCTCCAAAACCCTCTCCGATATTTGAGAAGGAGGCCCTGCAGTGGGCACTTACAGGCGGTTACTTTAAGTTTTGTTATTACTCTCTACTACTGGAATCTTGGGGACAGAATCTGATATTTGATTAAAATCCATGAAATTGCTTTTATACGAAATCCGTACAAACATATACACAAAACGAAAAAGAAAATATGCTCCATGCTGGGCAAAGACCTCCTCTCAATTATTTAAGATGATTTGGTCCAAGGATGAGTCACATGCTTCTGAAATACTTTAAATATATTTGTATTGAATTTTGATATTATTTGCGACCTCAAGGACGCAGGTGCAAAATCCCACGAAACTGTAAAAGCCAAAACGGTTAATAGCACTAACTTCATCGAAAATATTATAAAAACGCTAATGAGTGAGTTTTGTTTTTATTGGTAAGGATGCCTCTATAAGTATGCTTCCAGTGATTACCATCGCCCACGTACATCTGCAACACCAGGGGCGCTGCAGGCGGGACGATGAGGATGGGGAATTGGAATTGTTGGATTGTTAGAATTTCCTAAAGAGTCTTAAGTTCAGCAGTGGACTTGTAAAGGTTGATAAAGAAAGAAAAATTCTCTAGAATTTCTCTCTAACCTGCCTACCCAGAGTAGTGAGCAAGGGTTAAACTTCCAAATCATGTATCGCAGCTTTTGTAGGGGGCGCTTGCTTGGAAAGTCCAATACTAAACTTAAACAAATGATGATGATGATGAATTCTATGAAATCAGATTTGAGAAAGATTGAAAATACAGAAAATATATAGCTAATGCACATGGTACCCACGATGCTTACCCAGCTTGTTTGAAGATAATCGATGTGGATTATCTAAAATATTTAAATACGTCGCATTACATGATAAAAGACAGTTAAAAGTATATCCACAAAATATTTTATCAAGTTTGATAAGAAATCCACGGTGTTTCAAAATTTTTGGACTCATTTGCTTAACGATAGGAGATAAAATACAGATATAAAATATCGCAAGGTCATAATGCAAAACATGTGTTTAAATACACACGAATTTTATAAAAAAAAAATTATTTTAGTTTGAGTACGAACCGTCATGGTGGAGTTATCTCTAATTTGCTCATTTTTGCTTCTCGCAGGCTCAGATCCCTTAAGGCAATAGTTTCATAACTTTTTGCCATTGCTTAAGATTATTAATCTCCAGTCCAGTTATTTCTAGTTTTATACCGGAAAGGCTTAAAAGCTTGTTATAATATCGACAATATTTCATCTTCTTCATCCTATAGCATTAGCCTATATTTAAGACCATTGCTACACATATAGTCCTCATCAACATCCCGGACAGTAGTATTGCACCACGTGCAGGTGAGGTTCTCTTTAGGAGAAGTCTTAATAGTAAGCCTATACAGTACAATAGATAACGTTAACCGAAGATTTTAAAATTGAATCCAATTTCGAATCGAATTTTCCAATCGCTGCATACATTCAAAAACAATTTTGCGGTAATAGGTACATAATAAGATCTAAAGATTATATCATCACTAACAAAAATAAAAATATATAACCATAAATTTTAGAAATCGCGCCAAAAGTCAATTTCATCAATTATAACTACCCACCCCAATTGGTTTTTAGTTCTTGAAGAGAATCTGAGAGTATTGGTAAGGAAGTATATCATTTAAGTCTTCAGAAGTGAGAACACTTAAAATTTGGTCAGTCTACTGGAGGGCAAAAGCCTTCCCAAGTAAACCACAAACGCCAAATTTGTCAATAAAAACTGGCATGCATCTCTTAAAAGCTTCGCACATACTCACCACGCTGGTTTGACAAGCTGGTAAGCGCAGTGTCGATTTAACATTAATAAAGAAATTATTTTATTTTGATGCAAAAATAAATTTTAAACGACTGTACTCAACACATTTAGTAACACTTTATTCACCCATCACCATTTCATGCTATGTCGACAACACTACTACAAATAAAAATGCACAATCACCATAAGCGCGGGAAAATTCGGTTGCGCCTTAGAATAATACGCATAAGATAAGTGCTCCTAAATAGCGAATATTAAACTGAACTGCTTGTATTAAATGATAAGATATTTTATGGACGAAGATAAGCGAGAAGTTCACTTACGAGTCCTGTTATCATTTAGGCTCGATAATGAACAAACATAGTACGTTTAGTCTTTGTTGTTCTCACGTACGAACGCTTTGCAAAAATTACTAAGCCCCAATAAACCCGCAGGGGTCGGCGTCATTTGTATAAGCAGACTATCTTTACAATAGTCAATAGTGCTTCTGTGAAAAGTCTACTGCTATAGTTGTGTCACTTTTTCATAACTTTTCTTTAAATAGCATAAAAATCTATTAAATAATGTAATCTACGTATGCCTGTGTATTCGCTTATAGCTTCTAAACTTCTTAGTGGATTTCAATGCAGTTTTCAGCGAGAACATTTCATGAGGAAGGATCTTTTTGTTCTGAAAGTTTTTTCCCCCTCCTCCCATAGCCCCATGGTTCATAGCAGCAGTTATCATCGACCTTGGTTCAACTTGCTGACCTCCGTTCTCGCAAGTCTCTTTAGATGACGAAGATGATGATGAAGCTGCAAAGGCCTCCGGGCCAACAGCAACGTGGATGTTTTTTAGTCGGTATGTTTCTCCTTCCGAGATCCGAGTCCGACATAACCCGCTGGGAGGCCTCCCGGCCAACAACGGGTATGACTAAATCATTTTCCCTCCACCAAAAAAAAAAGTAATGTTTTTAAGTGTACTATGTGCACCAATTTGGCAACTAAATTGGTGTCCTTGCGGCGGTTTTGGTTTCTAAGGACGTTTCTTGATTGGAAACCTTGCAGACCACTGGCATGGCTCTCTAACGCCCGGTTCCAATAATCTACGATTCTTTATAGTATAACGAATGTCATTCGTTTTTCTGCAACCGACAACGACCTATTACTTGGTGCTCCACAATTATTTTTTTGCATTTACCATCGACGAGTTTCCGGGGGTATTATGGGAGATATTTTCCATACATATAAAAGGTAAAAATGTAATGAAGGACTTATCTGATATTTATTACCTACGTAAGTGATAATAATGGATAACATTCGTAATATAATTTATATTTTAATTGTTTCACACTACGTTCAACGTGGACTTTGGTAGATTTTTATTACATGCCCGTTGAATTATATTTATTTTAGTTAGTAGTTAATTTCTGTATTCTCTTTTAAAAATAAAATATTTTATGGAAAGAGTAAAAAGATAATGGTTGTGAGATAATATTGGTTATCCTAGTTCTGATACTAATATCTTTGTTGTAGATTCTAACGCCCAGGGAAACACCAAGCATAGCCCGCTGAGCAACTTTGAGCTTCCTCATACGGTCTGCAGTGAAAGACCACGTTTAATACTTATTTATGCGTATAGAAAGTGAGGGATTTTTTCGATTTGTTTGTTTAGATATTATTTATATTAATATTGATTAACGAGTTCTATAAATTTTATTTGCACGCTATATCTTAATAAAATAGCAAAACATGTGACGCACTGCAACTAAAACCAGTACATTATGTAACCAGTACATATTACAAATGTCCAGTACATTAACCATTTTTTTTAAGAAAATAAAAATTATTATAATTATATCATGGGATCTATAAGATGGCGGATTAAGAATGTAAAAAAGCCAAATCGGAAAAAGTACTGCAATCTCCAACCCACCCCTCAGGCAGTGATTATAGCAAATCCTTCCCGAGGGAGAATCCTACGTCCTGGAGTGAACTTTTTAAAAAATAATGACGATGAAGAAGTAGAATTATCTTACTTTGTTTAAGCAAAAATACTTATTCATTTTATTCATCGTCAGCCCATGACTCTTTTGCAAGGTTGCGGATGGTTTAATAATTAAGATAAGTTTGAAAAAAAATTATCTTGAAAATGCCTCAAAGGCGAAACCGTTAGTCGCCTACATAATACCACTGTGGAAGAAGTAAGGGGACAAAGACAAATAGTGATTTGGAAAATTACACAAGATACAATCAAGATTATTAAGAAACGAAATAAAGAAACAAGCCAATAACGCCTGTTATACAATCACGTTGTGATGTGATGTTGGATTGATTTCATACAACTGAGGTAAAATGGCAACAAAAGGCAAATATGTTTAACGTCTTTGCATACTTGTAACATATGTGTTAGTTAAATCAGAAGCCGACAACCTGTCACATTATACCCAATGCTGCATACAATCGTGCTCCAACTATATAATACTAAGTATTATCTATTCTGTGCTCCAACTATCAACGTATAACTATGTTTACTTACTAGCGGCCGACCGCGGCGTCACCCGCGTGGTCGCAAGTTTTCTTTCAAGAGGAGCTATTATTTCAAATATAGGTCGCGTGATTACATTGTTTTCACTGAAGTTTAAATATGACCACTAGCAGTACCAAATTTTTCACTAAATGTCAAAAAGGTCGCATTCAATCTTTATATAAATCCTAGCGATGCTAGGATCCGGCAGGGGGCGCTGTAGTTACTAACAAATTCTATATAAAAGAAACAAAATTAATCATATTCATAATATATGTGGGTTTAGTGTTTTTTCTCTGATAACATTTTCAGAGAATGTGTTATTATCATAACAAAATATAAAAAAAAACCCAAAAATTGGGAATCCCATATCAGAAACGTGTTTTTTTTTGCTCTATCGTAAAAACGGTAATACATACCGGTAGGCGTCAAACTTGGTGTGGTTATAGTGTTCTAGTAGGTCGCAAGTGTGAGCGATCTCTAAAGGAAACCAACATTAATAAAAACGGACCAAGTTTGAGTCGGGCTCTCGCTAAGGATCGCGAACTGATGGAAGAAAACGCAATATTTTTTGGTAAATACTTCGCACAGACGTAATAACGTCAGGGCTCATTTCGTAAAAATTGCTGATAATTACTGAGTTGTCATCATAATGTCACACATAAATGTATATATGAATATATATAATATATGTATGTATATGTGTGTACATATTGTAATCGTTGTTTATTATGTTCTTATATAATTAATTTATGTGTTTTATATATATAACGTAACATTATATTATCCTGTGCATTAAATTTTGTTTTATCTATTCTCTAAAGCGCATTCGATGTTCTATCACTACCAAAGGTTGATAGGCAGAGAATGCTTTTAGCATTATGACCGCCTTTTGATCATATATTGTGCTAGTATATGGTTCAATAATGAATAAATAAAAATAATATAATAATAAATAAATATATTGTGTGGTTGTACAAAACCCTAGGTGCGCGAGTCCGGTTCGCACTTAGAACTTAAAACACCTTTAGGTCAGTTTTAAGAAACTTGTATGTGGTTGTCTCTTTCTGAGACATGGGCTAGTAAACCGGAAAAGGCAGAAAAACATGTGTCGAGCGAACTTGTACATATTTGTAATTAGTGATAAATATGAAACAGTTTACTCATCGAGAATGATTGTCACAGAAGTCTGATAAGGAGACAAGGTTCAATCGACTCGTCAGCTCATGTCATGATATAAAGTTAACATACTAAGACGTCTTGGTGGGTATGGGCGACTGTGTGACTTTACATTTACATCCAGACATTTTCAAAGTGGTAAAGCCAAGCGGCGGCTTTTGCTGCCGCTCGAATGGGCCGGCTCAACCGGGTTGGTACTACGACTGTGCATAATATCAGCGTGAAGTAAAGACATCTAGTGCTTCTGCGTTTTGTTCGGTGAGTGAGGTAACTGCAGCACAGCATCCCAGATGAGACAGATGTAGGTGGGTGACGGTAATCATTTATCATTATGTGAACCGCTTGTTCGTTTGCCGCCTTTAACATAAAAAAAGACGAATGAATGATGTCACCGCTCATTGCTTTGTAGACTTTCAAACGTCGTTCGTTTATACCAACATCTAGAAAAAAATATTTTTCTCCTACCTCAGAAGGTCTAGTAGAGCAGGGTGGCAGACCCACATGGTCTGCCACCCTGCGGTAATGCGGGTTGGCGGGCTGCACTCATAACCTCGAAATAAAATGTTTTCCTCACGATGTTTTCTATCATCGCTGAGCGCGAGGGAATTTTTAAAACTCTCATTTACATGAGAAGACGCTTTATCCAGCTGTGGGCATCTGTAGGCTGCCTCGAATACCTCACTGCCTGTACTTATACTGGCACAGTGTACTCTCCAAACCGGAACACAAACCAAGTGGTGACATTGCTTATTGGCGGTAGAAGTAAGAGGATGGTAAATCCTACCCAGACGTCTCCTAAACTATGAACCTACTTCTATGTACTTACTTATAAATTAAGTTAAAAAAACATACGCAAATAAAATTGACAATAAAAATTAAAAATAAAAAAGCTGATTTAATTTTTGGTGAAACAATAAAAAATTTGCCAATATTCGAGTCTGCAGTTATGTGTTAACACGAAACCCAGTTAATTTGAAATTAATCTTGATCTAACCGGTGGCAAATCTAACTGGTTTTTGTGTACATCGCGAGCAACTTTGGAAACAAATTGATGGTTATTGATGATTTCATTTTTTAAAAAAACAACCTCTCCTTCCCCATACATAAATTGCACATGGACGAACACCCACACCCGGTACTTATTATTTGTTGTCCATACAAATACATAGTACATCCATATAAACAGTACCGTAAGGGAATCGAACCCGCGGTCCTCAACGCCGCAGCTAAACGCTTAGCTACTACGCCACCGAGTCGTCGCCTTTCATATCGTCGTCTTTAAATATTCCACATGGATTTGGATACTTCACACGGAATCTTTGTAAAATATTTTTATGGCAAAACAAAGGGGCCTTACCCCTGGATAGGAATAAGAGTCAACAGTCTATCTGTCAATAGCTGGTCCACTATAACTAGCAAGGATTGGACGAGTCAGTAAAATCTCTACCTTACTAAAAATGACGTCGAAAAGAAAGTAACTCTATAGTCGATTGCATACTGTCCTTTCCTTTTCTCTATTCCTTATTGTCCTCAGTGTTCTGTCTGGTATCAAAGTAAGCGGACTCACAAACTTCAGAAACGAAACAATATGGTAAATCATCCACATATTATCCTTATTCTTAACAGCCTCTAAAAAGTCGACTGCAAGACAAAGGCCTATTCCTCGCTCCCATCCCCCGAATATCCTTAAAGGCCGGCAACGCGACTGCAGCTTCTCTGGTGTTTCAAATGTATATGGGCGACATTAATCACATACCATCAGAGTCACGGCTCAGCGGCTCACGTTTTTTCATTTGCACCCTTTCCCATAGAACTAAAAAAACACTTTAGTTTTGTTTTCACTATTCATTTTTGAAAGTGCGCACTTATTAAAGTTATTTGGAACAATACTGACGATCTGTATTGAACGTGTAGGATCTGAGCGTGATGCCGTCAAATCGCGAAATACGTATACACGGAACGTATCGTAAAAAATATTAAACGAGTAGATTTCACCGTACCTACTCTCTGTTAGTAATATTTGTAGTAGGATTTATTTCTAAAAACCATATCTACCTAACTTTTATTCCGTGATAATATTGGGGTCCTTTTGTTGACAAGGATGTCAAACGGTAAAACCGTTTTCTTTTTTTAAATTATGAATAATAAGAAAAACGTATTGAAATACTTTTAGCACAAACACTTTTAAACGTATTAAAAAAAATAAAAACAATTCACTGTTTAAGTTATAAACTGAAATATTTTTTTTATCCACTACACCTGTATCAACAATTCACAGACCATAGGTACTTCTAGATTAAAATAACATCATTTACATCTCTTGCCGTTGACATTGAGTAGGTAGACAATTCAATCGCGAAAAACTTAAAACTTTGATTTCGGCGCGAAGACGTGCTCGCGTAGTCACATGACGCATTACACTGGTTTCGTTCGTGATGGTGAAGGCTGTTTAGAAACATAATTAAGTACGATTACTCATGCGGTGAGAGGATATATTTAAAGTTGAAACATTCAGTACTTCTGTTTATTTAGTAAGTAAGTACCTCCACAACGTAGTATGGGGGAACAGCCACAGGCCACGGGCTAATGACAACCACTCAGTTTTATGTTAGGTATATCTGAATATGTACCAGTGTGTTTTGTTTTTGCATCAGCATACTTACCTAGTGCAAAGGAATGCGGGAATCTCATCGCACGTCCTCTTACCTACACTTTCTCGCACAATGACCTAGGCCGCAAATCGGTTTTACGTGTTATTGATATAATTTATTACGATTTTTGCGGACAAAATGTAATTATTTAAAATATTTTACATTGAGATTTTTTCCTATTAAATACAATAATAAAAAACAATATACCTAATTCTTTTATTATTTAAAGCACCTGTCGTTGCTCCTTGACACGTAGAAGATTCAATCCCACTGGTGGCAGCCACCGCCCTCCTCAACGACGACCGGTCACACAACCCCCTAACTTGGGTTCCTTCTGCTCGCGAGTCTCTACCGCCGATGCTGTTAAGGCCACCAGCCGAAAGCGTATCTTCTACGGTTGGTCCAAGATCTTAAATTTGATCCCAACATTACCAGTCCTTAACCTTCTTCGGTGACGGTTAGCACCTTTCCCAAACGTAAAACAAAGACTAATCATACAACGCTCTCGCAAGACTTTTAAGGGAGCAATCTCATATCGACCAACCAAAAGGATAGTTGAACCGCAGCCGGCGAGCGAGAGAAAGGCGACGGCCTTTCATATAGACGTCCTTAAGTATTCCTCATGGTTTCAGATACTGCACAAGTAATCTTTATGAAATATTTTGTGGCGTAGCGGCGGGTCTTTACCCCTGAATAGGAATAAGTGTCAATAACAGTCGATACACGTCGCAAAATCCACAAGAGATATAGCTGACCCACAATAACTAGTAAGGATTGGACGAGTCAGTGAAAATATTTTTCTATAATGACGTCGAAAAGAAAGTTACTCTATAGTTGATTGCATACTGTCCTTCTTTCCTTTTTCCATTAAAATAATCGTACAAACTATAGTAAGCTTTGGAGTACAAACGCTGGTATGTAATTTTCAAATTTGGGTTCCGTAAGATCCGGTACATTTTCGAAAGTTTATTATAGACGTGTTTATATACTCACTTTAAAGAGATTTTGGCTTTACTCAGTTTAACCTTTGGATTATCTACATAAAGCTTGAGTCACTTCGTTAGGCGCGGCGGTCGCTAACTCGGAATACGAGTTTATGCGCATAGCGCGTAGTCAAATACACGCGTCCACGCGAACTGACTTTTGCGCACTGAACGTGTTACAAAACACCAATAACTCTAGACCGTTTTTTTCTTAGCTAAATGACGCCAATTACGACCTTTTACCTTATTTGAGTTACAAATTAGTTCATTTAAAAAAAAACTAGCTAATGCTCAATTTCATTTACCTATGTTTAATATGTTTATTAACCTTTTTTTATACTGCCCCGTAGGTCAAGGACGGGTTATGTTGGGCCTGCACACGCAAAATACGCGCACGGTCGTGGAGTTACGGTGAGCCCAAGGTGTTTGCCGTATATCGGTAAGGCTACGGTCTCTAGCACCAGCGCCGGCTAGTCGTTACGATCTTCGGGAGGACTCTTTCTTTTCCCTCTAGGCAAATCCCGCCGAATCACCGGCGCGCCTTACTACGCGGCGTCCAATCCCACGTGGTAATGCACGCAGAGGGTAGCAGGGGGTTAAGTGGTGGGGGTGGGGCACCATAAATAAAAATATTCCCTTTACCCCGCGGCCGCAGCTGTATCACCTCAAACATGTGTCTTTACTTTTTTTAATAGACGATTCTTATTTAGTGTCATCTTCTTAGACATGTCCAAGCAGAATTTATCACAAGTGACTGTGATCTTCTATGCTAGACTTCTTATAGCGCACCGATGGACCCGGGCCTACTATAGAGAATTTGTTGTAATGGACACGCTTGCGATGAGGTTTGGCGATCGCATTATGAGATGCACCAATATATATATATATATCAACCTATTTTCGGTGTGACATTTTACGAGTTGGAGTTTTTCTTTCTTTCGGAAGCCACTTGGGTTTTCTTGCATTTCCCTTAGTCGACGTTTAAGACACCCACGGGAAGAAAGTGATGGCAGATTGTCTCTCGCCACCATACGGTCACAGTAGTGGACTAATTTAATTGTAGGGAACAACTACAAAACAAGATTACTTCCCGACTAAAGGTTAGTTAAGATAAAACAAAAACACTTCTCTAACATTATTTATTTCTTTCTGCACTTTACAACGTAAAACAAATATACTAATACAATAATAAATTATGCCTAAACTACACGGAATGTATCGGGCTCACAGCACGCAAGTGGAATTATAATAGTTTTACAGCACATATAATTGAATATGGAACAAATATGAATACATCGGCGAACTGTAAGTTGCGATAAAAAAAAATGTATATCTGGAAATATCAATAAAATATAGTTAAAATATTTAGATATTAACACTTTTTTTTTGTAAATGCTCTGTGGCACATTTAATTTCATCTTAAGCATTATTATTCCTTTTCTAACATCAAATTTGGTTAAGGCTGAAGACGACGAGATATCGCCTAATGTGTATAAATTAAGCCATCATACGTGTGTTTTGCGATGAAAATAAATAATTATTTATTACACTACTGTCAATGGAACTTTTTCACTTTCTAATACAGCGGGCAGTTTACCAACGTTTGATGTTCAAATCGTTCGAGTATATAGAACAAGAACGGAGACTTGTACATTTACAATACGGTGCAAGGCAGCACCCGAAAAATATCTGTTTTGAGTGCTATAATTAGTGTTTAACATAGAAACGCAACGTATATTTGTTATGTACAATTGCGTTATGGAATAACAATTTAAAATATATTCATTAATCATAATTTAAACTTCGAATCTAAATATCCATCCGAAAAATGTTGAAGTTTGTGAATATTTTTCAGCTTTTAAAAGATTGGCAACACACGGTAATCAAACACCAATGTTTGACAGCTTTGAGATGACATTTGATGTTAGTGTTCATAGTAAAATAAACTAGTTCGGAGGTTTAACTTTTCCGGTTAGGCTTTTATAAAAATATTTCAGACATGATCAAGTATTACAATACCATTAGCAGTTAGAAACTGACCATAATGAGATTAATTCATAACATAAGCACACTCCGAATATGAATATGATAAACAATTTAAAGGTAATGTAAAACATTAATAAATAATTTTGGATTCATATAAACGTATATACTTAAATTCATATCCGTTAATGATATGAATATCTTCTTCTTTAGTATTCTACTTCTCTCTTTTTAGAATTCTGCCTTTGTCATATCAGTAACATCAATATAGTTGATTTTGGAAAAGAATTTACGAAACTGCATAACGCCATTCTATATTTCGAAGTGTTATTTGTTATTAAATTATAATAATTAAGAATGTTGAATATTATTGCGAAAAGTGCAGTATAATGATTGCAATATATTATTTAATACGAAAAGCGATACAAATATTTTCTATGGATTAATATATTAAATAAAATATCAAAAGTTGTGAAATGTAAAAACGTAAATTTAAACTATATATATATCTTAGTATATAATTATATCTAATATTTAACAAATAAACGCAACTAGATTTGAGTAATGACAAGGTAGTACATAACATTAATTGTCTAGGAACAAAGATATCTACTGAAAAAAAAACAACAATATTGTAACAAAAACAATATAGATATTTTATATAATAATTAGTAAAAATGGAAGGATATGCAAATGATTGCTTTAGTTATAGTTATTTACAAATAGACAAATTTCGCCGCTAGAAATGAACAGTTAAAGTGCTTTAAAATAATTCTAGAGAACTTCACAAAATAATACTTTAACAATTTATTTTAACAGGATTAACAAAGTTCTACATAGTACAATATAATAAATAAGAATGACATAAAAAAACTAAAAATAATCTTTTTTAAGAAAAAAATTAAAAATAAAAGTTTAAAGTGCATGGATTATAATTATTCAAAATAGTAGAAAACAATCTATTTTTCGTTGTTATTAAGTAAATACGAAAATAACCGTATAGTAACCTTTCATATTACATAATAAATAAATTTTTAGGTTATTGCCTTAAAATTAGACCAGTGTCGATCGCGATTCTTTTCATAATTAAATAAACTAGCGGGTTTTTTAAATACATAATTAAACTACAATGGTTTAATTTCACAATTAACCAAGGTTTAGTAGATTCTATCGTTGAGTTCGTATTCATGATCACCCGATCATCAACAAAATGGGTCACAAGAAATGATCGATCGACACAGGTCTAGTTGAAATCCATCGAAATGTCGGTTTTGAATAAAAAATTAAGCCTACTTCACAAAAAAACAATCATCGCTGTTATATGCAAAGATCTCAATTCAAAATGGCGGCTATATATTGTTTAAAATGCATAATAAATAGAAGTGATAATATATTATGTTGAATTCTACACGCAATTCAAGTAAAAACTAGTTACCTGCCATTAGTTTGTTTATACATATCTAAGATATATTTTTTTTAAACTTATGTTCCAAATAAGACAATATTTTAACGAGAAAAACGCTTGAGCACCTACTTGATAAAATTTGATAACTATGTAAATAATTAGTACCTTACATTTTTTTTACATTAAATTTTAACATCGATATATAAAATTTATGAACATGTATTTTTTTCAATTATTTTTGTCAATATTTATGTAATATTTAGTCCTTAACATCACGATTAAATCAGTTTATACGATTATTTATACTTAATTCCTATTTTTTTTCGTTAGGACAAAAAACAATAAACGGCTATAACAATCTGTATATTACTAGTAAACATAATTGAATTTAAAAAAGGAACCATAAATGTATATAAAAAATTAAGTACTTGTCGATATACAAATGAAGAAATACTGCACTACACTACTATTTTCTAGTAAAATATACAAATAAAACGTTCATTAATAAACATAATGTATTAATAAGTAATTCTATAACGTTGCTTTTGAAGCACCGAAAAAATGGTAACACTTGTATAACATTTAATTTTTTTTCAATAATCTATAAGTAATTCAAATATTAGCTGTTGTAATTGCATTTTAATCACAAGAAATCTATGTGCACAAATAATATTCTGTAAGAAGTGTTGGTTAATAATAAAGCCACAATTTTTATTTGTTTAACTAAACAGGATTTAATAACGCATCGGAAGTTACATTTACGTCATGATAATTTTCGATGGTTGTTTGTCTTTTCTTTCTAAATGCATTTTAAGTACCTTTATTAGATTAGTACAAAAATAAATAACCAGCCTACAATTTTATAGGACAGCAGGTTCTTTTATAATGAGAGTTAATTGAAATACGGAATTACAGACACATTGATTACTATTCAGGATAAATAAAGTTTTGTGGCAAATATAGACAAAAATATGTAACAATACAGGCGGTATTATGTTTTTGTACCTAAAAAAATTGGCTAAAGTAAATTATAGTCTGATATCTTCTTTATCTAAGAAAAAGAAAGACTTGATTGAAAAATAATGTATGTTCTTAGTGCATGCCATTGTTCTTACGGCACAAACAAATAATTCCTGAGTCGCAACACAACAGTCAAGTCTGGGCTAAAGCCATTTTTAAAGAGTGCAAGTTACTTTATTTCTATGGGATGAGTAACCACAAATAATACTCGATCGATTCTGATACGATAATGTCAAGAACGGTGTTCTTGTTGATTATACTAGGCTTGTATTATAATATAGATATATTATCTATCAATTATTACCTGAGCTACCGTAAATGCTTGATTATACTTTTTCTAACGTAGAAGGTTTTAATTCGCGCATTCCCTAAAAAACTTTTCAACCTATGAATTCAAGTTCAGGTGTCGGTGTATCTTTATCTATAACTTTAAACATTGTGAATAAGTCGCTAAAACTTATATCAACATCCATGTCTACACATACATTTAATAATTACAATATGCACAGGAAATAGGTTTATTATTGACTCGAGCAGCATTTGACATCTGAGTATAACAGAGCTGAGATATTGTTGTCTATCCAAAGGAACTATAAAATTAATGAAATAGTATGAGTGTTGTGCTCTTAAGTGTACTCTGCATATGTTACTTTACGTCAGCTAATTAAATAACATCAACTATACCTTCTTGTGAAAGAAAGCTCTAGTAATATTACAGAATTTGCATTATGCTATATTCAAATCTATTTCTTTTTTCTATATTTAAGTACACTGTTACCTACGTATAGCCTATATAAGATGAAAAATAAGACCGCTATAAAATACAACTCTGCATAAGAGTCGAAATATGTATACACTGTAACATAATTTGCAGCATCTAAATATATAATACTCTATTCATAAGGATATATAGTGTATTTTTAGTACCAAATATTTAACAGAATTTAGCTAATAGAAGACTTATCACCGAGGTGATGCTATGGTGTAACATATCTGTGTATGAATTAAGTATATCTTTATTTATTGTATAATTATTTACTACACGATACCTCTCACCCGCACTCACATCATAGTTTTTGCTGCGATATGGTACTGGTCCGAACTTCTATAAACTTTAAAATTTCAAGAAACATAGCTATCGCGCCATTAAAAATAACAACAGTAACAATTGCAGCTATTATGGAACCACTCCATTTTTTCATCGATGGACTAAATAAGACCCTATTTCTAATAACAATTAAAACTGTTTTGCTTATTTCATTTCCGATGGTTACAAAGGTCATAATTTGTTACATACCGCCAAAAGCTTTCGATAACGTGATATAATTAGTTGTAAATAGAATCATTTAGAAATTGCACAATCTCTTCGACATTGAGTTATGACTTATTAAAAACAACAAAACAAATAGTTCTTGTCCACAATAACAAAACATTTTTGTACCTTCACAGAGTAATAATAAAAATCAATGGCACTCGATACTAAAACATGATATGGCATACAAAAGGAATTTATTTTTTAATACATAATATAAAATGCTATGGGGCAAGACATCGTTAATAATGGAATATCTTTGAATTATTGTGTAGACCCACGAATGTTTTTGAATATGATTATATTCTTAAGCATATTTAGATAACTGAACAAATTACATTGATTTTGATTTATTGAGCAAGATATAAGAATTTCAGTGAGCAATGACGTCACAATATCTAGATTTTTAACATTTTGTATGATCATAAAACACAACTGTTCTATCTCAAATGGTTTTATTTATATTTATTTAGTAAAGAGTTCACGTGAGATCGGAATATACAACATTCAGGTGAGAGTAAAATTTTACTATGATTACAAGAAGTCTGGAAGAGGATTAAATTCGTAATATGAATGAATGAATTTTGGAATTTTATGAAACTATAAGTTCACTCAATTGTTTATCAAAAATAAGTTGATCGACTTGAGTCCAAAGACCCTCGACTCGCGTTTTGGTATATGCAAACTGGCACTCAAACCAGTTCACCCAGTTGGTGGTGGTTCACTGGTCAATGCCACTTTCGGGCCGAAAGTTTTTTGGATTAATGTCTGACTACTTTATAGGTGGTTCTAGAAAGTATCTCATACACCCACAAATATTCTCAAATTTTCCAGGTCATCAATGTATATCTTGTTGAAATACATTTTAGTTAATAGTAAAACGTAAAGTATTTTTTAATTGAAAACGCTCAAATCATTCCCAATGATCCATTCATATGATCCGAAGCCACAGAGCTAAACACCAGTAGGTCTACACTTTATAATTATGAGCGATCGGCAAACATAACCGTACAAAAGGTAATTATTTATATCTTTGTGAGTAGACCCTCCAGTTCGAGGACTTCCGGTGCCTCTACGTCTTCTAGGCGGATGGACGACGGATTGAACGGAAACTGTACTGAGAATATCATCTTCGAATCCATAAGCAAGTTTTGCTGAAAATAAATAATTATAAAGGTTAAAAAAAAATGTAAAAGTAAGGAACACGCGTTCACATCCTATTTGTAACTAATCACCGTATCCAATCTACTGGATACTGGACGAGCTTCCGGCTTCGTCGTGGTGATATTTCGATGATATCATAATATTGTATTGCCATTATAATTACTATTATATAAACGTGCAGTTTATAAAATCAAGCGAAATTTGGAAATGAAGGAAAATTTACTTTCACTTTTGTTCACTTAGTCATGGATCAAACTAACATAGGCGTGTTAAAAAAACGGCTTAATAGGCATACTAGTTATAATGCTCGAGAATTAAAGGTACAGAGGGCTCGAACCAATGAGTTTTTGAAACTTATGTACGATTTGTCACATTGCCCCAAATAAGCTCTGGTGAATGATGGGTTGAAACGTCTAAACCTCTGACCGCCCCGTATACGGTATACGGTTGTAAGTACTCACGGGCTCCTTGCCGGCCTTGGGTCCGGCACGCTCCTGCATCTGCTTCTGTATCTCGTGGATGAACTCGCGCGTCACCTTCACCTCGTACTCCTCGGCCGGTGTGTACATGTTCAGAATCTGA
Organism: Bhutanitis thaidina; assembly: GCA_029286595.1. Taxonomy (NCBI): domain Eukaryota; kingdom Metazoa; phylum Arthropoda; class Insecta; order Lepidoptera; family Papilionidae; genus Bhutanitis; species Bhutanitis thaidina. The sequence goes on along the minus strand of JAGSMS010000021.1, from coordinate 3,480,574 downwards.
AACACAAATACCGAACGTCACGTCCTCCTCGGTATCTGAGCGGCCCACTGCTGGGCATTGCCTGGACATGTGTAATGGTGCAACACACGTGTGGCACCTTTGAAACTACACTTATAGTTATTTTATATATCATGTCTTTGGTGGTTATTCTGGCGGAGCGAATATTTATTGACGTGTTGTAGAACAAAGAACGAAAGAAAATGCGTTTATTTGTGCCGCCCACTTCGGACCTAACGACATACAATATACAAGGTAAATTGGATTGACAAGAAATAATACAATTTCTTTTGTTATGTCATGTAAAGGGATACATCGGATATATCACTAAAATTATAATATACAAAAGGTATAACTGATATACGAAAATCGAACCGAAGATTTCGAACACAAATCCCGCAAAGTTGTGATGGGAGTTTGACATTGTTATTTATGCGAGGGTGCCGGCGCTGCCCTCCGTAACAGGCCAGTCCAGTGCCATGCTTATGTTAAATCTTCCATGGAATGTACACCAGGTTTGGCTGACGTTTCCCAGGAAACGTCTATATCCGGCTGTGGACTAGGCAGGAGTGACGATAAATGAAACTTGTGGAACGGAAAAGCGGCGGTCACAAGCGGTCACCTTGCAGACTTGCATGGCGGTGAGGTCGGCGCACATCTCGACGGTGCTCTGCACGTCGGCCATGGACTTGCGCGCCTGCAATAGCTGCACCGCTTGCGTGATGGGCTTCAGAACACCAAGGATTTCCTCCACCTGAGCAAACAAAATGGCTTAGAATAAGATTTCAATCTAAAATTTCGTTATTACGTTCAGACGATCACAGCATTGCAATGCAATATAAGAAAATACAAAATTATTTATGTACTCTTCTTTCGCTTACTCGTTAAAGTAAAAAAAATCTTTGTCTCTGGTATGTCGGTCGGTCTATGTCTGTCTGGTTTCAGTAAACTGACACAATTTTCAAAGAATATACACCGTACATATAGATGGGCCGACTCGACTGAGTTAGTACCAATACCGGTGTGAAGTAGAGGCATCATGTGCTTCTGCTTTTCGTTCGGTGAGAGAAATACTGGAATATTTCGCATCAGAATTCTAATAGATGGAGTGATTAGGAGCAGCATCACTAGTGCCAGGGTATCGGCACTGTGCTCACCAACCCGCTTGTCCAGCGTGGTGAATATAGGCAAACCTTCTAGGAAACATGTGCCGGTTTTTGCTGGTGCTTTCTTAAAGAGGCCTCTGTTCAGCAGTTGACTACAATAGGCTCATGTAGCATGTATTAAATGGCCTACATCCATTTTATATTTAATTTAAAAGTTTACGACAAAGACTTGTTTACGTAAAAGAACATTTTTTTGTAATTAAAAAAATATACATACGCTTTTTTGTCCATATTCAGCGAGGTGTTCTTTTATCCAGGTCTCGAGATGAGATATGTTATATCGGATTTGCAGACCCTTGGCCCAACAGCAAAGGTCTTTACGAAGCAGCAATTGATTCAAACTGTATGCGCAGATATAGTAGAAGAGCTGTAAATACATCGTTGACATACATTACTCCCGTGCAATCTTTACTCATTCATATTTTTATTCATCAGAGATATAAATCTACGATGGAACATATCATAGATCTGAATTATTAAACAATAATTAACCAAACTCTTCATAATTAACCAATAATAGTGGTTAATAATCGCTTTTGACGTTTTTTAAAGAATAGTAAAGATTTTTAAAGGGCGTAAGGAGCAATATACTATCTGTTCCACTAAATAACAACCATTTTCTTGGCCTGGCTTCATCTCCTGGCTGACAATTTGACTCGTTTGCATGCGGCCACCGTAATCAGATTATAGTGTTATTTTTACGGCTCAACCTAACATTGAATAGCGTGGTAGGCGTCCAAGTTGTGCGCAGTATCACAAGAGCGGAGCTTGGCTGACAACACGCTGAAACATTTTGTTATTGTATACTTTGCACGATCATAACCATGGAGTGTATATTAGTTACATAGCAACGTGGGCAGGGCTTATGTATATCAGGCATTTGTCTCATCGTCATCAGTCGGGGCGCCTAATTTCTGCAAATTGATATTTGTGTTTAATGTAACACTTGTATTGCTTATATTTTTTTATTATATGATATTTTGTATGAGTATGATGTTAGCCGGCTAAGGTTGAATTTATCATTAATTGGCACTTCTGCTTCGTGAGTGATTACAGGCTTAAATCTACAAGTAATCGCGCACGGCGACCAGCAAGTGCTTGGAGCCTTACTGTTGGCTTGTGAACACGCACCTGCTTGAAGATCATGACGGTGAGCGGCGCGTCTACTGCGAAGGTGCGTAGGTGGTCGCGCACAGCGGCCAGCTCGTGCTTGAGGCGCGCGGGGCCGGCGGGCGCGCCCGCAGCCGGCGCGGGCCGCGCGGGACCCGACAGCCCGCTGATCTCCTCGTACTCCAAGATCGCGGGGAGGATTAATCGTTCTAGCTGACGCTCCAAAAGGTGAATCAGACCTGCCGAAATGATTTTTTTAATGGAAATGATATTTCAAATGAGGGTAGAATGACATTTTCTGCAGCAGTATAACATTCCGGACCCGAAATGTAGTCACTAAAAATGACTGTTAGTTAGTAAGCGAGGCTCTGACGACCGAATGGCAGCGGAAAATAGATAACAAGTAAGTAAAAATAAATAAATACTTGTTCGTAAGATCGCACTTAAACGATGTTGCGTTTAAGAGTGAAAAAAAGTAAAACAAAAGAACCGCACACTCACCTTGGTAGATCCAAACGGCAATGTCGCTGAGAACCTGGCGGTACTCCGACAGGTCGAAAATGCGCAGGCACTGCTGATTCTGTCGCGGTGTGTTTGCCGCTTGGTACACCGTGTCGCCGCTGTACTGGCGCAGGTTGTTCAGGAGCCTGCACAAATGTATGTGGATATTAGTCATTGCCATGCTCTTTTAAAATCAACCGATTCCCTTTCGTAGCTATATTTGTCAATATATTTTTTCATAATATTTTTTTATACATTAAGGATCTTACACTGTCATTCTTCCCAAGGCCTATCACGTTAATATTCCCGAAGAGTGGTTGGGAAGCCCTAGTATAGCCCCTGAGTCGTGTTAAGTCTCTGCCTACACCTTTAGATGAAAGACTTGTGAGCGTGCGTGTATGTATTCTTATTGTCATGTTCTAAATACACCGTCTAATAATTTCGTATGTAACGTTATTCATTATGGTACGTGGTAGGGCCAGGGGTCCGTGGCAGTGGTCGGCTTGACACTTGAGGTCAGTACCACGGCCAGGAGTAGAGGCATCCTATGCTACTGCATTTCCAACTATTTTTAACCTTTCACCAAATATCCTTAAAGGCCAGCAATACACCTGCAGCTCTTCTGATATTGCATCTTACCATACCGATGGTAGTGAGCGCCTCGTGCTCGTTTGCCCCATTTCCCTTAAAAAAAAACTTCACTCACCGAAGCATATTGGACAACCAGAGCGCGTTGTATTCGACGCTGTCGGCGCGTTTCTTCAGCGTCTTTTTAACGCCAGTGCGGACCGCTTTCATGAGCTGATGCATCTTGGGCTCGTCGTCCACGTGGTCCATGTGCCGCAGCATCATGAACAGGATGTAAGCGGGCAGTCCGGGTAGGAGAGTCACCGCCACTCTCGGTTTCAGATCTTAAATAAGAACGAAGTTCATCAAAAACTGAAGCAAATCAACATATTTGGTCTCGAAGAAACAAAAAAAAAAACTAAATTTTAGATAGTAAATTCCAGTATTCATTTTAAAAACAATATCTTAGTACAGAGATATGCAAACGTTACACTGAGATTGATAGAGCGAGAGTGAGGATGAGCCAAATAATCAGAACTGACTGAATGATTATTTTGAATGAGTAATGTGTGTTTTGTACAATTCACTTAGTCGGAAATTGGAGAACTTCGTAGCTTAGTGTTTAGCGTACATGTCTTGCTGAGCCATGGGTTCTGCATTTCAATCCCAGTCGAAGCCAAAATTTGTGCAAAAACACAAATTAGTGGATTTCGTGATCAACAAGCGTCCAGTGTCCCTGTCAGTGCATCTGACACTTCCTCCGATATTATCGCACACGTTCTACAATGGATACGCGAAGGCGGGAACGTGTGAGTTTCTCTGTGTTTGCGCATACACTTGCTACAATATCTCCTGCGGATCTGGTAAACGGTGTCAGTACTGGGAAGATGTCGATACCGTGAACGTCATCGATATGGGTAGGAAAACTTGAGGTGGAGAAGAAAAATATTCTATAAACACGTCACGATAAAGTCATATAAGGGTGTAAGAGTAGACTTTGTTTCTCGATATAGTCAAGACAGAGTTGTAAATTGAGTAAAAGTGAGAACTACTAAAAGCACCTATGCACGTCGCAAGTGTAATCCCTCGTAGAGGTACAGACGTAGAGGTAGGCGTTGTCTCATACGTACGTTCATATAAACTCTAAAGAGGCGTATCTACCCACTGAGAGAATAATTGTTCAACAAACAGAGCAATGATCGCCGCGTAGTGTATCTATTTACACTGATTAACATAATTATTAACATCAATGACAATTTTACCTGTTATAAGCTTCTTGATAATGATCGGCTCGTCCTGTATTTTGTACTCGAACATTCCGAGGTATTCCCTCTCCTTCTTGCGCGTCACGGGCGCTATTTCTATCGTGGACAATGCGTGCTGAGTGACCACAGTGTCTGTTAAGAAAAATATGGCAAAATTAGTATCAGATTTTTAACAAATTTAACTATTGAACCTGCAGTAATGAATTGTTTGAAAGCAAGGGTATTTTCATAAAAACACATACCCATATTGTAGGAGTATATTAATTTTTTTTTAAATTGAGTAATAATCCAAGAAACCACGATAACCGTATGGAATGAGGATTTGTCTCCGAATCTGAAAGATTAGATGAAGAAAAGGCACTCGAGTTCGATGCTCTATTTGGAAAACTAGTAATAATGAGTTTCAATAGATTTATGATCGAATTAAAATATCGAAAATATCTTCAAAAATAGTGAGTGTAAATGTGACTTCTTTCAAACACCGCAATCGTTTGTTAAATTTGTATATTTTACAAAATTATTGGAAAGAAGTCGTACCATATCTATTTCATCTATCAGGTAATCTAACTAATGTATAAAGTAAAGTAGCAGCCTGTAAGTGCCCAGTGTTGGGGAAAGGCCTCCTTCTCAAATACGACTAACAGAGAGGGTTTAGGAGCCGGGAAAGGCCCGCCACGCTGCTCCAGTGCGGATTGGCGGGGTTCACATATCTTCGAAATATATTTTTTTTTTTAATTTCTCAGATATGCAGGTCTCCTCACGATGTTTACCTTCACCGCTGAGCACGTGGTAAATACATCACTTAAAATTGCTATTAACAATTTTAGTCATGCCGGCACTGGGGATCGAAGCCAGGTCACTCGCGCTCTATGAAACTAAAGTTAGCGTCCTGTCCACTAGGCTACCACGGCTAATGTATAATGTGTAATAAATACCATTGCCCTCCAAAATATCGTTGACGTCATCAACACCAGCCTCCTTCAGCCTGTTGACAAGGAGTCTGATCTGGTTCTTGTACCGGCGGCAGCTCTCCGAAAGTTTGTCAACGCGTTCCTGTAAAATTAACTTTCTTTAACAGCCTGTAAATAGACCACTGCAGGTCATAGGCCCCTCATATAAGGAGGATTTGCCTTAATCGCCACGAACGGCGAGGGGATCGGCGATCACAGCACCACACACACACCACGCACTTTAGACGCTTCTGTCCGTCATCGATCTGCTTAATTTTGGGTCTGGTATTATTCGTGATGGTTATCCCGCCATCTTTTCCCTTAGTCGTCTCTTACGACATCTTCGGGAAGAAAGGGGCTGGGAGATTCTTAAGCCGATACAACACGGCGACATCCTGTAAAACTAGATTTTATTATTGAAAGCTTCTAATAAGTTTAACATTTTGGAATATTCATAAGATTTTTCAAGGAAATCAAGTGGTGTTATGAAAAAAAAGAAAAACCCCATACACTTGATCCTACCATGATCACTTACAGTGTATGAGACGAGTTTTGAATAGAAGTAGATTTTGCATGTGACTTGCGTAACCCTTCACGTGCCATATAATAATAGAATTTCTATTTTTTTTAACACGTTAAAAAAATTTATTAATCACGAGCACTAACATGTATACAATTCGGGAAACTTTCAACTTTATGATACAAATTTAAGATATGAAAGTTCATAAGATTAGATAAATGTATGCACGTGACTGGACAGGGATGTCTCCTATAGGGAAATGGTTAGTCTAAGTTTGAATAAGTCGAAGTTTCAAGTTTCATACTTGTATTGCGAGACCCTCTGCAGCCAGTCGAATGATCTCATTCTGCGCGTACTCTTGACTCTTGGTCTTGGGTTCTTGACTTAAGTCTGCACTCAGTAACCTAAAGTTAATAAAATGTTTTAGACACAATTTAAAGGCGACGAATCGTTTAATTTATTAATTTTAACGAATAGCAATTAAAAACGCACAGCTTCATATAATTTACATGTTTTTTAACTTAGAAACCGCCTTCATTTGGTACCTAACGTTTTCACCAAAAGTAATGATTTTTCCCAGAGGGAGCTCAAATTTACACAAATTCGTAACCATGTCAACAGTCGTTTGGGTTACAGTAGCAACTTTTACTGTATCGTCATTACAATATTTAAGTCTAGCAAGAGCTATGCACTCGTAGGATGCAATGATTTGATATGTCTCCCATATTTGACAAGAGTTGTTGTTACATCGTTTTATAAGTCTAATAAAAGTCAATAATCTATTGTTTCATAGTTCTGACTCTCTCATTGAGTATTGTTAATTAATGAATGAAATTTTTTTATTTGACTCTAGTCATTCAAATTTTGTTTGCCAATAGTCGTACCATGTGACAAGAGCTGTTTTTGCACTTTTTACAGCCTCGGGTCATAGCTGAGAACAACGGAATGCTGTTCCGTGGGTCTGAAAAGATCCTTGATATCATCGTTTAGTGGCTCTGATAAAGTGCCGTGTTTGCACTGGTCTCAGCCGAGACTTGATTACATTGTTTTGCGGCACTGAAAAGAGCCATGTTTAAAATGTTTTGTGTCTCTGTAAAAGGCCATGGTTGCATTATTTTGCGGCACTGAATAGAACCTTTGTTATATGGTTTTGTGGAACTAACAAGAGCCATGGTTGCATTGTTTTGCGGCTGTGGAAAAGGCCTTTGGTTATATTGTTTTGAAACTGAAAATAGCCATGGTGACATTGTTATGTGACTCCAAAAAGAACCTCGTCTACATTGTTTTGTGGCTCTAAAAAGAGCCAATGTTACATTGTTTTGTGGCTCTAAAAGAGCCAATGTTACATTGTTTTGTGGCTCTGAAAAGAGCCTTGGTTACATTGTTATGAGACTCTGAAAATAGCCTTGGTTACATTGTTATGTGACTCCAAAAGAACCTCGTCTACATTGTTTTGTGGCTCTAAAAGAGCCAATGTTACATTGTTTTGTGGCTCTAAAAGAGCCAATGTTACATTGTTTTGTGGCTCTAAAAGAGCCAATGTTACATTGTTTTGTGGCTCTAAAAGAGCCAATGTTACATTGTTTTGTGGCTCTAAAAGAGCCAATGTTACATTGTTTTGTGGCTCTAAAAGAGCCAATGTTACATTGTTTTGTGGCTCTAAAAGAGCCAATGTTACATTGTTTTGTGGCTCTAAAAGAGCCAATGTTACATTGTTTTGTGGCTCTAAAAGAGCCAATGTTACATTGTTTTGTGGCTCTAAAAGAGCCAATGTTACATTGTTTTGTGGCTCTAAAAGAGCCAATGTTACATTGTTTTGTGGCTCTAAAAGAGCCAATGTTACATTGTTTTGTGGCTCTAAAAGAGCCAATGTTACATTGTTTTGCGGCTGTGGAAAAGGCCTTTGGTTATATTGTTTTGAAACTGAAAATAGCCATGGTGACATTGTTATGTGACTCCAAAAGAACCTCGTCTACATTGTTTTGTGGCTCTAAAAGAGCCAATGTTACATTGTTTTGTGGCTCTAAAAGAGCCAATGTTACATTGTTTTGTGGCTCTGAAAAGAGCCTTGGTTACATTGTTATGAGACTCTGAAAATAGCCTTGGTTACATTGTTATGTGACTCCAAAAGAACCTCGTCTACATTGTTTTGTGGCTCTAAAAGAGCCAATGTTACATTGTTTTGCGGCACTGAATAGAACCTTTGTTACATGGTTTTGTGGAACTAACAAGAGCCATGGTTGCATTGTTTTGCGGCTGTGGAAAAGGCCTTTGGTTATATTGTTTTGAAACTGAAAATAGCCATGGTGACATTGTTATGTGACTCCAAAAAGAACCTCGTCTACATTGTTTTGTGGCTCTAAAAAGAGCCAATGTTACACTTTTTTTGCGGCTCTGAAAGGAGCCTTGGTTACATTGTTATGAGACTCTGAAAATAGCCTTGGTTACATTGTTATGTGGCTCCAAAAATACCTCGTTTACAATGTATTGTGGCTCTAAAAAGAGCCAAAGTTACTTTGTTTTGTGGCTCTAAAAAGCGCCAATGTTACATTGTTTTGTGGCTCTAAAAAGAGCCTTGGTTAAATTATTTTGCGGCTCTGATAAGAGCATTGGTCACATTGTCTTGAGACTGAAAATAGCCTTGGTGTCATTGTTATGTGGCTATAAAAAGAGCCTCGTTTAAAACGTCATGTGGCTCTAAAAAGAGCCAACGTTACATTGTTTTGTGGCTCTATAAAGCGCCAATGTTGTTTTGTGAATCTAAAAAGAGCTAATGTTACATTGTTTCGTGGCTCTAAAAAGAGCCTTGGTTACATTATTTTGCGGCTCTGATAAGAGCATTGGTCACATTGTCTTGAGACTGAAAATAGCCTTGGTGTCATTGTTATGTGGCTATAAAAAGAGCCTCGTTTAAAACGTCATGTGGCTCTAAAAAGAGCCAACGTTACATTGTTTTGTGGCTCTATAAAGCGCCAATGTTGTTTTGTGAATCTAAAAAGAGCTAATGTTACATTGTTTCGTGGCTCTAAAAAGAGCCTTGGTTACATTATTTTGCGGCTCTGAAAAGAGCATTGGATACATTGTTTTGAGACTGAAAATAGCCATGGTGACATTGTTATGTGGCTCCAAACAGAGCCTCGTTTACAATGTTTTGTGGCTCTAAAAAGAGCCAATGTTACATTCTTTTGTGGCTCTGAAAAGAGCCTTAGTTACATTCTTTTGTGGCTCTGAAAAGAGCCTTAGTTACATTATTTTGTGGCTCTGAAAAGAGCCTTGGTTACATTGTTATGTGGCTCCAAACAGAGCCTCGTTTACAATGTTTTGTGGCTCTAAAAAGAGCCTTGGTTACATTATTTTGTGGCTCTGAAAAGAGCCTTGGTTACATTGTTTTGAGACTCTGAAAATAGCCCTGGTAACATTGTTATGTCTCCGAAAAGACCCCCGTTTACAATGTTTTGTGGCACTAAAAAGAGCCAATGTTACATTGTTTTGTGGCTCTGAAAAGAGCCTTGGTTACATTGTTTTGCGGCTCTAAAAAGAGGTGAATATACATCGCTATCCTTTTGTGACTAGAACAAGAGCCGAGGAAACACTGTGACCATGACTTACGCTGATTAGTGACTCGAACAATAACCGATAATTCGCTGTTCCAATGGTGTGATAAGTTGTGGTTGTATGGTTTTGTGTAGCCGTAGTGAAAGCGGTTTTTGATAATGATAAAAGTCACTAAAAATATGATGAAAAAACTAGTCATGCCTAGTCTAGTCTATTACAAGATTTCTTTATAACTAAGATTAATGGACATTTTTAATAGTTTTTTCTACTTCTTAACTAATTACTAAAATAAAAACCTATTCAAGTTTAACATATGGTATTTAATGTGACGTATTTGAGATGCGTTGTAGATAAAAAAATATTATTGCAATGTTTTATTGAAACAACAGTCAGAAAAGCCAAGTTTGAGTAATAAAATATTGGAAAATGCTAAATAACACAATTAAATCGAAAATATATTTAAAACGGAGTAAGTTAAGTGTACGATTAGTTTTTCGCTAGTGAACAGTGTTTTAAAATAAGCGGTAGAACATTCCAAGCTACTCCATTTTCTTCTTATTTTCGAGATCATGGTTTGATATTTACTTCCGTTGAAACTGGAAGAGATAAAATGTAAAGTCTGTTCTTATAGTAGTAGGGACAGGTTACTCTTTGCATTGTCATTGTCTTTACATCACTTAATTTTTATAGTATTGAGAACAATCGTCCTTTCTTATTACTAGATAACAATCATTTGGAGGTTACTTTAATTAAAAACAAATTATAATACACCTTTCTTAAGCTTATGGTGCTTCATTATAGATTGTGGTATTCGTACCAATGGCATACCATATCGGGTCACAGCCCAATACAACTTTTATGGCGGTTGTAAGGTGCGTTGCGAGTCCGGCTTCGCGCAAGTACAAGTCCATACGTGCTTACATTGGCATTAAAGAAATCATTTTAGCTACTTGCGGAACAGGCATATATTATTTGTAGCCACGTCTCGAAGATAATGTGTTGTATTGTTTTTTTAGTATTTTATAAGTACTAAAAAAACAATACAACACATTATAAACATATTTTAAACAGAGTGGATGTTACTAAATACTTAATAAGTACTTTCTAAATATTATTTCTTTTATGAATTGTAGATTTTTTTCCAAATAATTTAGTTCGCCCAATAATAATTTACCATCCTCAGCACGAGCGCTAGTATCGCGGGATGTTTTTAACCGCGAGGAAACGTCGCCACGGACGGTTGTTAAAGTCTTTGACCTGTCTCTTAGCTTTATCCTTGGTAACCAATGAAGGTAGAATTTGATGGCGCAACGTCGCATCTATGGCATATGTATTGCAAGGATTTTAGTTAAAGTTACATTATCCACTTCGATATTAAAAGTGGGAAGATATATTAAGATTTTTAAACAAACATGTTGGCATAGCAAAGTTATTGAAATAAAACTAAATATCTAAATCTGTTAATCGATGCTTTATATGCAAACGTGTTTGTTGAATTAATTTGAAAACAATTAGCAGTAAAAATAAAATATTTACTCATTTTATTACATGTAAATAATTCATACGAACTCTACAGACCCGTATCACTACCAATATTACTGCGCACAGACTCGAGCCTAACTTTAAAACCGTCATAATGTGCATCGGGCTTATGCACTATACATGTATCTTTAACTCGGACAGCAATTTCGTAAATACTATAGAACTAAGTACACTCACTTCTGGTATTTCTCGTTCTCTTCTCGCAATCTCTCGATCTCTGCTTTCGCCTTCGATATGTGCTCGGAGTAGAATTTCTTTTCAGCCGAAAGCTCTTCTTGTAATTGTCTGTAAAGAATTTTTATAAACAGTTTGCGGGAAGTGTTGGGAAATGACAAACTGTAGGATTTTAAAATGCTTAACAACCGGCATGACGCGATATATAAAAAGTTTTGTAAGACCACCTCGACCGGGATTTTGTACCCTTGCAGAACTCAAGCTTCGAGGAGAGGCAACTTGCGCATCTTCGTTTCGTTCGGTGTGTGAGGCAGCTCGCCTTACGTACTCCCAAATATCCGTAAAGACAAGACATCTGCAGCTGCTCAGGTGTCGCAGATGCACGAGGCCGTCGGTAATCACTCACCATCTTTTGCGCTTGCTCATTTGCCCGCTTTCCCATAAAAAAACATTTTACATACTACGAACAGTTTAATTACAATAACTAGCCAGTTATTAGGAGTATAAATACATGTTTATAAAATAGTAAATTGGAGTGTGATATTGTTGCCAAATGGTCACGTGATGCATCATACAGTATGAATTAATTTATTGTAGAGTATGGAATCTCGGTAGGAATCACGTGGTTCAACAACCAACAAACTTCGCACCTAAGGTCAAAGGTGGGAATACCTGCCGAAGTCAATATTTAGGCTCCACACATTTTATGATTTCTCGGCTTGGACACCCCTATAGAGAATTTTTAATTTGTAAATAAAAAATTAAATCAAGTACCTGTTGATGCCTTTCTGTGCTTCATAAGCAGTCGCCAGCTCTCCGTCTTCATTAATAATGTCCACGTCAGAGCCATAATTAGAGGTGGCAAGCGACTTTAGGTTCACAGTCTAGGGACATAAATATCAAATTATGATACAAACCGGTTTTAGAGCAGAATACAAAATAACTAAATAAAGAGAAATAAAAAATACCGTGCAATGGCAGCAAAAGGAATGCATTGAAAGAAATAATAACAAATAAAGGTTAGTTAAATGATTTCTAAAACATATGTATATGTAATCATAGTTCTAAATTAAACACTAACTAAATTTCATATTTCGTAACTCAAAACAAAGTTACAATAGACTCATTTACCTACATGTTGATACATGTTGGGGCTTGAGAGAAGCCGAGAGATAATACAGAGAGTCGAGAATAAGCATATTTGTTTACTTCTTAAAAATAATACAGTCAATGCTATTAACATTACTAATATTCCAGCTAACCACTCGCAACTATACCTCTTAGCTTGTATATCCACTAGAGATACTCCATCACCGCGCCAATAATCTAATGCGTTAGGGTGCGTACTGTGAAACGTGATGACGCGGGTTCGGGTCCGACATTCAACTATAGTCGTGTACCACACCATATACATGCTGTAATGCTTAGTTGAAGTGGTTAACAGGAATTTTAGTAGTATTAATAGAATTTCTAGTATCATTTAAAAAAAAGTTAGGAAAATAATTAATTTATTATTATTATTAAAAAAAATATTTCTAATTTTCAATACAATTACTATACTTGTAGTAAAGAAATGTTAGGTAAACTACTACAAATTTATAACACCCCACTAACCCTTCTACTATCAAAGTCGTGATTTTTCCATCGTTTTTCACTGTTACGGCGTCAATATTACATTCTGTTTCTTACATGACCCTCGTTTCTAATGGAAAAACCACGCGTGTTCCCATCATCCGCCCACGGCTAAATATTCACAACTCATGAGTAAAATAAAACACAAGTAAGCAATCGAATGATTATACAACATCTATTTACTCACGACGCTCTTCAACGCTTGGAACCATGGTTTCTGCGCAACATATTTATTTCTTTAACACTAATTATGTAGAAATTAACTTATTCGATGTATATCTTTTATCGTAAGTCATGTCAATATTTTCGTTTACACTGATAACCGTGATAACTCAATACACTCACCATTATATTAACCTTAATACAAAACAAATTAACTTAAAAAACAAAAATTACCTTGTGTTCGTGTTGCAAGCTAAAAATACTTCTGTACTTAGGTAAGTCCATGTATAAAACCTTTACAATTTGAACCTCCTCGATTAAAGTTGGAACTTTCATGTCAACCCAGTTTCCTTAAAACTTAACCTGTTATATGAATTTTAAGTATTAGCCTCTTTTTGTATATTTAAATTTGGAACCCAATTTGAATAAACGTCTATAGTAATTGCATTGATGAGCAAAGTTTTATTTGTGTGATTGGACTTTTACACAATGATATCAAAACAGTAGAAATAAATAAATTTAAATTATAATTTCGGCCTAAACCTGTCCTCATGAATTTACCATGTTTGGCATACGTGGCACGCGAATTGAAAATCTTAAAAAAAATAGACAGTTAACGTAATAACAACAACGATGTACCTTACAGTAACGCATAATAATTACAGATAGAAATAACAACCGAAACGGACAAGAATCTGAAACACTTTTCGCGTGGACTGTCTACTGCTCGGAGCGAGCGGGACATGCGCATTAATGAATCGTATACGTGCGACTGAGAGATCGTATTACGTACGTCTCCCACTCCGCGATTACCCCATTGCGCATGCGTTCGACCTTTATATGATTACTGCGACGGCATATATTTCAAACTACATGAGGCAAAGTTAAAACATTCGAACTATATATGATTATTATTCCGCTATCTAGCAGAGCGCACCAGATATTTTGTATCTTCCTTAATATCTGGCTCAATAGACTTTTACGACACCCACGGAATGAGGTGACGTCACCGCACGTACAATCCGTCAACAAAACAATTAAACTCTTTATTAATAATTTAAACTAATTTAATGACTTTGGATCTATTAAATTATCGCAACGGAGTTAAATTAAGATAACTGAAGGCGTATTTACACTAACAAGCAATATTTATGAATGGGAGCATTTTTTCACGTCAAAACTTTTATCTGTCACAGAGATAGGATGTCACTTGTCACTGATAAGTATCAGCTCAAATAGAGTGATTTGTTGGTTTTTTTTCTCAGTAGTTTAGCGATTTCTAAGCAAGCCAAATAATAAGAACGGAAATATCCATTACGGAGTACTCCCATCCTATGGTAATCAATATTATTCTCGGTCGAGAATTAATGTTGTGCAGAATTTCTTAAAATTTTGCGTGAACTATTCCTTTTCATCGTTACAAATAGTTCTGCAGTGTCATTGGAATTGTTAGAGTTGTGAAATATCAATGTTTGAAAGATATCATTATTTATTGAAACAACCTATGTATCTATTATTTTAACATTGTGTACGACGACAGTATCCTCATTGGAAATAGTAGACGTAATGTTAAATGATAAAATCTTTAGTGTCCGAAATTATACAACTATGAAACCAAATGAGAGACACATATAAATAATGTCTTCCATTTGATTTTGAAGATTGATGTTATTTTAAAGTCTTTCTATAACATTAATAAAAATAAAATTTATGAAGCAGGGACGAGACAAGTGAGTCTGTTGCCAAATGGTCTGTGACCTTATCCGTTATGACACAAACAAAACATTTCTTGGATGTGAAAAATAACACGGTATGATTTATCGTAAGATTACTTTTCACGGAATTTCTGTGAAATATTTTTGTGTCATAGCGGGTAAGGCACAGCTCTAGCGCGTTTCACACTCTAGTCTCACTGCTTGCGTTCCGTAAGTTGACTAAGAGAAATCCCTACATGACGGCATAACTACCTCGAAATCAAAGAAGTTATAATGTGAAACGTTATTTATAATGGTTTTACATTATAGTGCAATGAGCGTACGAAATAAATAAACGGTACTTCCGTTTATAAGTATCAGACCGCTTTCATTGATTAAATTAGTATAAGGTATCAGGTTTAGGATCAAGGCTTGCATTGAGTTATCACGGATGGATCGACATCGTCGTTTACTTTCAATCAGGTAACAATGTATCATTTGGATTTCAAAGATATTACAACACATGATCTCAATACGTACCTGGTTCGTAAGAACACTCTTGAGCTGAATGCACTCATCGCGCCTTCTATCCAATTCCATTTGCATCACGCTCAGCTGATCTGCAGACAAAGAATGATATTGTAATTTGTTAATAGATACATTAGTTTTAATATAAAAAATCGAGACGAATCTGCCGCTACATTTCATCTTGCGGGTGTCATCAAATTCGACTACGCGAAATGCCAGGAAAATCTACTGGCTTTCGACGACGGCAAAATAATTATTCCAAATTAACCCGTCGTGGGGAAACACAACGAATATCTGTCTGTTGCAAAAACTGTCTGTCTTTTTGTCTGCAAGAAATTATACTAAATCCATTTTCTCGATTACTCTGTTACTC
The DNA here is from genome assembly GCA_029286595.1 of Bhutanitis thaidina. Taxonomy (NCBI): domain Eukaryota; kingdom Metazoa; phylum Arthropoda; class Insecta; order Lepidoptera; family Papilionidae; genus Bhutanitis; species Bhutanitis thaidina. The sequence goes on along the minus strand of JAGSMS010000021.1, from coordinate 3,464,838 downwards.
TCACTGATACAGAAAAAAATTGTTTTTTATTTTTATCAGTGACAAAATTAACGGAGTTTGTATTTTAAGGTGTAAGAGTGAATCTATTTATCCGAATTTTCCGAACCCAAATTCCATGGACTAGTGATAGGGAGCAGTGTCACCAGTGCGAGGGTGCCGGCGCTGCGCTCACCGACCCGCTCGTCCAGCGCGGTGAGTACGAGTAATCCTTCTCAGAAATGCATGCCGGCTCTTGCTGGTGCTCTCTCTTGGCCTATTGTACTCAGTAGTGAACTTATATCGGCTCATGAACAAGAAGAAGGCAGTTGTTACCTATGACTTCCTTAGAGATCAGCACGCTGTCGCCGGCGGCCCGCAGCCGGTCCAGGTGCTCGCGCAACTTCTTGTTCTCGATCTCCAGCTCCTCCACCTTAAAGCGGTCGATGTTGGGGTTGCTCGGCGGGGACGACAGGCGGTCTGAGGAGGTTATACGAAACTTGAAGATGTATGAAGTCGGTAATTAACCTGTTTACTGAATAACCTACGGTTATCGAACCTCCTGATTCGGGGGTAGAATTTTACGCACTCGCCTTTCGTGGTCATTCACCATTTACAACAAATTCTTAATATCACAATTATGCATGTAAACAAATTATTATGATGTCAATATGTAAAATACATTATTTATAACGGCATGTTATGTATCAATATTAATACAAAACTTTACTTACTCATCAGACGTTCCTCCAGGTCGTAGGCGCGTTTCGATGTTCTGGACAATTCACTCTGCAGAGCCGATATTCTGTTCTGCATACGTAGTACCAAACCGGCGTCGGCGATCTGTAATACAGTGATAAGTAAAGAAGACTGATGAATTCAAAAGCATCATTAATAGTTATAATGTTTAGGCGACATTAATGACAGTCGTTACGACTATGTAAAAAATATATAATTAGTTCCCTAATACAACAAACATCGGATAAGTAAACAAGGTGATATAGTTTAAGTTTAGATGAATAGTTAGAATAGTCTATTAAATATTTAAGAGTACGATAACGAACTTGCTCTTATTGGTTAATTGTTTGTTTGTTATACAGCAGTATATGGTATTATGGAACCCTTTTAATATGCACGAAATTTCGTGTAAAATACTTTATTATTGAATTCTATGAAAAGATAAGGTCATCAATTAACTTAAATGTACTTAAAAATATATTGCTTAGCCATGATGAGAACTTTCAATGAAAATTTTAATTAAAGAACATACCACCGGCTATCACAAGCTTTTAAAACTATTACTATGCTGTCTACGTAACTACGGAACCTTACAGTGCGTGATCCTAATCGCACATAATCGGTTTTGTTTTTAGCATTTGTACTCTTCTGTGACTGTATATTAAATGTAAAATAAACATTAAGGCGCCAGTAGCCTGATAGTTCAGGGTGTGGACTGTAAAATATGAGTCGCGATTGAAGGTTCAAGCCCGCACAGCCATTTGACTAATACCACATGTGAACCACTCGATCTCTTTACAAGCCTTTAGGATTAGTTGTATTGGTAAACAGAATAGTTCATAATGTTCAAAAACATTGAATTTTGTTCCCTATGCACACACGCACACAGCACGTATGCGACGGTACGTACGGGCGCTGGTCCGTTGTGCTGGCCCGCGGACCAGTTGACGGCCTCGAGCGCGGGCCGCGACGTCTCCACCGAGCGCACCGACCCGTACCCGTAGTCCTGCACACAACACTTGTAATAAGAATATAATATAAACTAAACCAGAGGTTAGTTGACATCGTTTTTGGTGTCTAAAATTATTTAAAATGTTATTTTGACTTGAGCACTATATTTGTGCAAAAACACAAATCATTGGTTTTCGGAACTGTTTCTCTCTCTCTGACACGGGATCTCACCCTCCCTCCGATCTATTCGCATACGCGTTACATCGGATATGGGAAGGTAAAGACGAGTAAGTGCCTCTATGTTTGCATGTTATACATTCATTTGCAGCACTTTAATATCTCCTGCGCAGATGATAACTGTAGTAATTGAAAATTGTCGCGGTGGCAGAAATCATCAATCAAGCATCATCATAGATATAAAATAATCGATGTTTTATTAATAACAATTCTTATAGGTAAATAATATTTCATAGTCGTAATTAGTACAGTAATAATTCCTAGCATACCAATGAATTAAATTTTCCATATGATATAAATGAAAAATAACAATTACTAGGACAAATAATGAATATATAAATATTCTACTATATTTATTGGTTCTAATAAAGTCCACCAGTACCCACCCAGTGCTTTACAATCACTCATCACTCAGCAGCCTGTATATCCTTCATCAGCGAGCTCTAAATCGAAACATTCCCATGTAGGTTTCTTTCATAAAAAGAGGCATATCTCTTAATGAAAGGATGTGCCGTATTCGCCACACTTCGGCAATGGGGCAATGCTATAACTTAGACCTGGCATGAAATGTATGAGAACCATATATAGTATAGTAATTGGTGAAAGTTGCTCACATCTTCCACGGTGGCCTCCTGCTGTGAGGTGTTGCTGGCGTCCGAAAGCGATCTTCTATGCTCCTTGGATGTAGGTGCTCTGGACATAAAAATGAAACACTTCAGCAACACGTCAAGTGATATCAATCTCATAATACAAATAAACCAGGAATGTCTCTTTTCACACCTTTGCAAGGAGTCGAATCTTTCCTGTAATTCATATTGCGAAGACAGTAGCTTCTGTCGACTTTGTCTTTCGGCTTCCAGCTCAGCGCACAGTGCTCTCTTCTCAGCTTCGTGCTGCTTGTCTCGTTCTAAAATGGTCAATTGGTTTTAGTTAATAATAATTATATTATCGACGGGTGTAAGTAAATGGGAAATGCCTTTGCAAATGCCCATGCACATGGTGTTACATACGAGGCTCTGGCGAATGGTGGCGACGTTCACCGAATCCAAATCCAATAGACTAGAGCACCACTAGTGCGAGGGTGTCGCCGCTAAAGCCACCAAACCCCTTGCCCAGCGTGGTGTGCACGGGCAAACCTTCCATGAAAGATGCCAGCTTTTGTCGGCGCTTTACACAGTACTGGTATGTCTATCCACCCCACAAGAGATTACGGTCGCGCCATTACGCGCGTCTGCGTATGCTTGTGCGTGAGTATATTAATTCAATGTGCAATTTTGTGTTACAAATTTAATGTGTAAATCGAACGTTTACTTGATTTATTTTAAATTTTACCCACCAAAACTCACGCGAACTTGTTATAACCGAACCACAACATTCAAACGTCAAAACTTCTAAGGCTTGACTTTACGTGCTTTAATTAGTATTCTATGGTAAGTGTGATTATTTTCAAATAATAAATGATTTCATTAGCATTTAAGAAATGTATACAACATCGTTAGACTTTTATTTACACTATTTGTAACTAAAATATTTAAGATTCTTTATTACTATAAAAATGATAGGGCATCATAAAAAATTTGTTTACTTGTAACTTTTTATAAAATGCATTAGAAACAATTATATTTTAATAGTATGTTATCAAAGGAACGAAAGTAACAGATAACAAATTTAATGTAACCTTCGTAACTTAAGGATTTGGACGTGGAATGGACCGGCTCGACCGGGTACGGAAGACGAGATAAATCCATTAAACACAGTTTTATTTAAAAAAAAAAGAGTTGAAAAAGTCGCGTGCATAGCTTATAAATAATTAGCAATAATAAATTAAGAAACGTACCATGACAGTTTTAATGAGTAACTATAATTTTTTTTTTAAAAACGAAATCAAGTAGAGTACCTTTCCAAAACTGTGCTCGTGTGTGAAATGCTTTGGACCACGAAGTGTAATCCACGTGCTTAGCCGGCACCTCGTCGGCTTCCGCAATAACAATCTCAGGGAACACCCCCATCACTCTCTTTTCGCACAAAAGCTTAACACACGATTGACACTACCACACAGCACAACACAATCATGACATGGTTTTAACCAGTCTTTAAAATCCAATAAAATATAACAACACTGCCCTTCTCGTGTTCACGTTCGATGATGTTACTAGACGATAGACGATATTACAGGCTTACATTTGAAACTCAACATTGTACTTCGTAGAAGTCGCATGCTAAACATCTGTATTACTTTAACAATATATATATATAAAAGATAATCGAAACTCTGTCTCACCCCTTTTTGTCTTAAGGGAACACCACCAGATAGACATTAAAGGTATGTGACTTATTTTTTTAAATTTTATTTGTAAGATGCACCAACAGCATACATATCTCCATTTTTTTAATTGTTAGATACATACATCATTCATTTAGACAAGCCCTAAGAGTGTTTTTATTGCAATGACCTTATTTTTATCTTTATGTATTTATATGTGCATCAATAAGTAACAAAATAAAACTGCTATTTGAACTGGATTTATCGGAGTTAAAACAATGTAAGACGTGTGGCGCCCATGGCGGCCTAACCTAAAAAAATACATTATTGTACTAATATTCTTTTTATTTCCGCACATCACCAACGAACAATACGACAAAGTGTCTAATAAAAGTGCATTTACTCAAAATGTTTTTAGTTAACAATTATTTAAAAGTTATTCTATCGTATTTTATATAGTTTTTTTTATAACGCTTGCACAGTAGATGCTAAAATATATTACACATGTTTCGGTTTTAAAAATATATATTATTAACATACAAAGACAACACTTATCTATCAGAACAGTCATAATGGACACTATTTTAATTAATTTTATCTGAAACATAGCATCGGTATAACGTATCTCCGCTTTATCTTATCGGATATATTAAGTCCTAAGTAACATGCGAATACCAAAATATACCTACACGCAATATCTAACATACAATTCACATTATCACGGTAAATAGCAAAGTTCGCTTAGGGCCTGCGTAAAACAATTTTTTTAATACGATTTTCAGTTTATACGAATGAACGAATACAGAAGGTCTGGCTAGTCTGTAAATTTGTTAACAAGAGACAATTAGCACTTGTTCACAAGTATGACCCATATGGCAGCCATCGCTTTGTGTAATTTTTTCACCATACAGTTTGTATTGTCACAGGGTTTTTTTATGAATTAAAATAAATTAAGCAAGTCAGCAGTGCAGTGCGCAGTGTTGCGGGAAGTCGATGGATGCAGGTGGCTCAGGACCGAGCTTCGTGGCAATCTTTGGGGGAGGCCTATGTTCAGCAGTGGACTTCTGATAGGCTGAAATGATGATGATGATGATGATGATGAAGCAAGTCAAATATTATAGTGAACGTGTTACCTTCAATAGCCATCTCATAGTGTTCCTTACTACTCTTGAGTTCCTCTGCTAACTTCTTACTCTCTTCCAGCCACACGTCCTTGTGCTTGTTATACTTGTTCTCCACTTCGTTCTTCTCCTCCACGAGGCGTCTATTGCTGTCCCGCTCGCTCGTCAGCTCCGCCTGCAGCGACACTATCAAGCTGTCCTTGTCTCGAATATCCACTCGTAGTGTCTTCGCTTCAATTTCCACTAGTCTTAAGACTTCAAGTTTAGCCCTAATAACAAACAAATTTATTTAATTGTATATTAAGTGGTGGTACGAGGAAACAATAGATTGAGTGAATCATATTTTTTATATGTTGCTCAGTGATCAGAAATTAAATAAGAACAAATCAAATTCACCATTTCCATTACGTACAGAGAAGCCGGCGTTTATTGCGTAGATGCTTTTGTAACTACTAAATGATAATTGATACATCAATGATTAACTATAAATAAATATGCATATACATAATCAAACTGTACTCGAATTAGATAAATCTTTTTCATTGACCTGGCAGACAGTGTAAAAATCTGACTTTTTCATTTTTTCCCGTAACTGGCGTAAGCGAAAGGCGAAAGTGAAAATCCTTCATGTAAATCCTACTTGTCTACCCTTTTGGGTGACAAGCAGTCATTTTTTTTATCTATATCTATATTAATATATAAAGAGGTAATGTTGAGATTTTTTGTAACTGTACAACAGCCAGTACTATTATACAGAAGAGTTGATATATTTGAATGCGCTAAACTCTACAACCTAATAGAACTAATACGTACGACTTTAAAAATATACTAGCTAGTACGATTTGAAAAATATTTTATAACGCGATTATTGAGGAAGTTTATAGGCTATTTAACATCACGCTGCAACATATAGGATCGAAGCAGTAACGTTGGTCATGACACAAATTTAACGCCGTTAACCCCGGGGGCCAGCTAGTTAAATAAAGTTGGTATGATTCGCCAGAGTTATGAAAAACTGTTAGTTTTATCCCAGCCCTTCCACGTTCCCCTTCTTATCCTCTCTTCAATCCCCCAAATATCCTGAAAGGCTGGCAAAATACCCACAGCTCCTCCGGTGTTGCACATTTACGTGGGGGATGTTACTATCGCTTACCATCAGTGAGTTGTATGCTCGTTTGCCCCCTTCCCCATATAAAAAAGACTATCGATGTCATTACTTACTTCAGCTCTGCTATCTGCACCTGCAGAGGCTCGATGGCCCTAGCGCGCTCCATGGAGTCGCCCAACCGCTGCTGCAGGCTGATAATTTTGTTCTCCAGACCCTTGTTCAGACTCTTCACGTGATCCAGGCTGCGGGCTTCTATGCGAAGTTTCTTGTACTGGCGGCGGGCCAGGAAACGACGCACCTGCATACAAAACATAAGCCAATTAAAATGAAATAGCTGCTAATCCAAAATGCCGTGTTGCTACCATCTACCCATCCCGTCATAAGTGACGTAAAAATCGACAATTAAGGAAAAGCTCACAGCGACCGACAGATGTCGCATTACCGGACAAAAAATGCCCAGACCGCTGACGGTCTGACTATATAAGTACTATATAAGACTATATAATAAGTATACTATATAAGCGAAGTACTGCGGTGCTCCCCCCGCTCGCCAACCGTGGCGATTACATCAAATCATCAACTCTCTATAGAAAGGCCTAAGAAGATATGACCAGAACTAATATTACGAAAAGACCTCACTGACACATAAGCACACAGAAAAACAAGCGCGCATACGAACACGCACGCATACGCGCATGCAAACACACAAACACGCAGTCACATAGCGATCAAGCTTAAAACTATTCAAAAACTCAGAATATATTTTCGGCGAAACTGCGAAGGTAATCATTATTGTTAAATATGTACTAATGACTGCCAGCATGGTCATACATTTTGTTACAAGAGATCTGTTAATAAGGATAGATAAAAAGTATTCTATATGCCATTTCATGGCATAATCTACATCTTTTTTTTATTTCTTCCTAATTCCTAACTCCTTTTATATTCGTTCTCTGTCTTTTAAACGTGATGGAATGACAATCAAACAAATGTTCACTTTAAAACTTAGTCTGATAGCGCTTCCTGAGTTATAGGGAACATCTATATACATCTTACAAGTTGCATCAAATCCGTTAAATAGCTTTTGACTTAAATTCGTTCAAACACACATACAAACAATTTTGAATATTATTATAGACAACAATTAGTCTAATTAATTCATACGTGATTGTGATTGTACATAAAATTCAAAACTCAAAAAATTTATTGCAAAAAAATTTCCTACGAGTTTGAGTTTAATTAAAAATGGCTCCCGTAGAAAACTTCGAAGTGGATCATCAGATCTTTACCAACATAGAACTACCTTGTCAGTGTATACTTAAAAAAAAATGGTAATAATCAATGAATTGTCGGGGTTACGCTTCAACGTACATAAAAATACAAACAGGCGAATTGAGACTCTTTGTCTTTGAAAGTCGGTTGAAAATAATATAACCAGAACTTACAACAGATTGCGCAACAACAATCTTTCTCCTCATACTCTTCACCCGCTGCCTCGCCAAGATACCGCGCGCGTAACGTTGGATTGTAATAACCTGTGGAAAAAACAATGCTGCCATAAAAGATGAAAAGGAAAATGGGGGAAGTCCGGAAGACTTGAACATCACTCTAATAGAACGGAATCCGCGGGATTTCTTGATGGTTTTCATTTTTTTAAAACAGATGCTGGTATAAAAATTTAAATATCAATATTGGGTAAAAAGATATACCTCTATTCGCGGTACTAATACCCATTCCTTGGTCATTTACCCATTCTCTCATCTCCGTCATTTTTCAATCAAATTTCAGCCTTACCTGATTTGCCACCAGGCGTACTACTAGTGCTGCATTGAAGAAGCACGGAACAAAATATGTCAAAAGAAAAATTATTTAACCCTCTTTTGGGGCAGGCCCAGCGAGCAGTGAGTACGCGCCGCCAGACGCGGTACCGGCGTCGCGAGGTAGCCGCGCGCGTGTGCTTGCTACCGATGTAGTGTGAGGCAGGCCTAGCGAGCAGTGAGTACGCACCGCGAGCACGCGCCGCAGGTCGCGGTACAGGCGTCGCACGAGGTAGGCTCGCACGTGCGCATGCAGCCGATGTAGTGTGAGGCAGGCCTAGCGAGCAGTGAGTACGCACCGCGAGCACGCGACGCCGGTCGCGGTACAGGCGTCGCGCGAGGTAGCCGCGTGCGTGCGCCTGCAGGCCGATGGCCAGCCTTCGCAGGCGCTGGTAGCGGCGCCTCGCCAGCCAGCCGCGCACGTTGCGCTGGATCTTGATAGCCGCTCGGTTGCGGCGCACCTCCTGCGCTTTTCTGATACAACAACATAATTTTTATATTGCCATGGTAGCTCGAAGCCGCAAGTTTGACTTTGAAGTACAATTTTTACTTTCAATTTAATATCTGTCGGCGCATCCGCTTCTCAATACGTCAGCTGTCACTTTATAAAAATGTCAATGCCCAGAACGAACACCGAGCGCTGGAGAGGCGGCCAATCACGCCTATCTGAAGATGTCTAATAACTCTGATTCTAGTCGAAAGACTTTATATCATTACTTTCCGTGCTCTGCAAGTAAGGAAAACATCTCAGACTTTTTGTCTGACACAAACAATATTTTGAGAAGACTGGAACTGATTGCATTTTAATGGTTATTGCAAACAGCAGCGTGGCTCCAAAAGGTAGGGATTAGAGTAAAGTTTCAAACACTTAAATAAAATAAATTAAGCAAGCACGTTGCCAACGTTGACTTAGATAAGCTTAGTGAAAGAAGACAGAAGCTGGCCGCGCACCTCCGGGCCAGAAAGCCGCGCGCGTGCGCCTGCAGGCCGCGCAGGGCGCGCGCGAGACGCAGGTACTTGCGGCGCGCCAAGAAGCGCCGCACGCAGCTCTGCACGCGCACGCAGTACAGCCGCTGGATGTCCGCGCGGATCTTCTCCAGGTACGCAACCTAAAAAACAACGTAAACAGTGATACGACGCATTTAATGATTTAACTTTGAAAGGCTCGATGCTTTATGCATTTGGCTGCAGATCGAGGATTTGATTCCCGTACGGGACAAGTATAATTATGTGCAACTTATTATTAATTGTTCCGAGTATTTTATAGTCATCATGAGCCTACAGAAGTTAACTTCTTAGTCTAGGGGTAATGTTTTTTATCGTGTGATTACTTACTTGAATGGTTACACCATAAATAATAATTTTTATTTTATTTTAGAAACAGTAAAAACTTGTAACCTCGAAAGCAGTATTTCTGAAAGTCTCACTCCAGTCAGAACCAATATATTTTACTAATGAAAGTGAACTTTTGTTGAAATGGAAATAAATGGAGGAAAATCGACTTACCTGTCCAGCGCGAAAAAATATCTTAGAAGCTCCAAATTGATATTTATCAGGGTCTTTGAGATGCTTTTCGAGAATTTTGGCACAAGTGGCTTTGATGTTTGCGCGATCGACGTCTTTGTGTAAGCATAGCAGTCGGTACCTGTAAAAGATGTTTTGAAGACATAATCGACCGACTCCAATCTAAAAGTGAATAGAATAACTTTCTGCAGTTTACTGCGGAAAATAAACCACACAGTTATTATTAGCTAGGTGCAATATTCGTGTATAGCTTACCTATGGAAGAAGTCCTGATATAGCCACCGGGAAGGAAAGCCAGCGGCTGATATTCGTATTGTCTCTAAGACGCCACACGCTCTGCAAAGAGAAATTTCTTTGATAATAATTTATCAACAACTCGGTCAAGAAAACTCATACATTCGTGCGAACTTACATACGCACCCTAACACGCATTCACATGCTCACTCTAACACTCACACTCGCACAGATGGTCAGATAGCTAAACACACTCATACAGACGCACATTGGAATAAACTCATAAATATTTTGAATTTATTGTAATTGATATTGAAATATTTATAAATTCTTCAATTGGCTTATTTGTGTAGTCTATTGAAACGTTAGTACTATTATATATTCTGAGCTATTCATTTCATATCTTCAATAGTTGTAAAATGTTATTAGTAGGTCGTCTGACCCCTCCAATCTCGGAGGTCCCTTAACAAGCTATAGCCAGCTGGCTCTGTGACAATCGTACTTGAAGTTCTCTAAAATGAACCATAATGGGGCCGACCTGAGCTGGTGCACGGCGCGGGCCGGATCGAAGCTGAAGGGCTGCTTGGTGTCGTTGGGCTTGATGCAGCGCACGTAGTGCGGCGTGGTGGCCGACAGCGTGCCCATGAGTGCCGACAGCGACGCGCGGAACTGCGCGCCAACCGTCTGCTTCTGTCCCGACGCGCGCCGCGGCGGCGCCTGCGCACACGGACACTCGCACATTAGCGACATCTACCTCGCTACGGCCCATAGCTCGAGATACAACTTGCACTGGAAGACTCGGTAACCAGATCGTGAAGTTATTGACCTGGTGACATGTGAACAGCGTTCATCTCGTCATCGCTATTTTCATATCATCTCGATTAGCGCAATAGGAATTTACGCTGAAAAATCCGCTGTTAGCCCATTCCTTATACCAGGTACAAACCAAACGAACGAAAGTTAACGGGTGTCGGCGAAGGCTACCGCATGGTCATTCGTTTTCCAATGCTTTTACATTTTTCAAACTCTTCATTAATTTGTAAATCAAGCCCCAACTTCTAACACACGACGTGGTGAATAATGCTATGTCACAAATAGTTCATTATTGTAGGTATTTTGCTGTGGGGCCATACAGCTGAAATAGAAACTATATTTTTCGTGCAAAATATCTGTATATACATACAACATGCCATAACATCGATATACGAGTATATATAAAAAAGTAAACATACATTCCCATACAATGTTGTGATACACAAAAATATAAATCGTTTGATACGTTTAGTGATTTACATTTACTAGACCCTGGGCGACATCTATTTCACCACATGAGAAATTCAGGAAAATAATTTCAAGATCACGTTACTACGATACTATCAATCATAACACTATGAAAGTTTCTACGGGTCATTACATTTATACAAGATTCAAATAAAACCTTGGAGGAGGAGACGTCCTCCCCAGGTCACGAACACCCGACCTAGCTACCCTTTTCCATCACACCTTCGTCTGCTATAACTCCATATGAGTCAGTAACTCGTTTAAAGCAGAGCAGTTTATGAAGGATCGCTTCGTAGAAGTCACTAAGTAATTATAATTTATCATTTGAATATGAATTGTACCAAGAAATGATATTAAAAATTTTTCGAAATATATAACAGTCTCAGTATAAGCATTCGCGCACCCGTTTACACCGCATGCCCCGTTCGCTGTACATTTCTTTGATGCGCCGACAGAAAGTAAACGAAATCCTTCGTGGACTTCTGCATGCTTCACTCAACGCACGCACATCCGTTTGCCTTCGCTTGTTAACCTACATTCGATCTCGTTCGGTCGATCTGTACCCTGTATAGGAAGAGCCATTGCAATGTTCTTCGAAGGTTTTGGCGTTTATCGCCACGCTGATGCCCGATACTGATCTACTCATTTACGATCTGACAATTTTCTGACGATAATTGCGCCATTTATTCAAATACACAGATCTTTGTTGGCATGACGATCACTTGGTTATCGATGAAATATGTACACAAGTTTCAAATAGCTTTACAAACAGAAGTTGCTGATAGATAAAAATACATAGACTTCTAAAATAAAAGTCCCCGTGTTTGTCGTAGTCGGATAAAAAGATCTTACCGTACGACGTTCTTACCGTAAGACTACCAATTTTAAGCGACGGAGTAGTCCTCCTTCGAGACGGCGGCGGGAGCGTAGATGTTTGGTCCACTGAGCGCTCCTCCGCGAAGATAGTGTGGATGAGTCGACAGCTAGTTGCAGACTTTATGCACTCCAACTGTTCCTCGGAGACAGTGTCGCGATTCTTCTCCAGGAAACCTCCGCATTGGTATTCCACGTTATCAGCGAAGTGTTTGATAATGAAAGCTGCAAAATAAAACATTAATAAATAAATATTAATAATATTTATATACCGACATTATATAATATCTGAAAATGCGGAATTTACAACAGTTCAGAGAATATAAAGCAAAAGGATAAGAGCAAAAAATTTCGCTTATTTAATAAAAAAATATATTGTGTTTTCTTAATCTGTATGTCACGTGAGTGGAAACGCCATTCGAGTGGCGTGATGTTAATTAGGATAATAACATCTCGAAACACTTAACCAGTGGTAGTAACTTCCGTTTATACAATTCAACACTTCCAACGATATGACCAAATAATTTTGTATGTAAATAATCTCTAAATTTCGTTTTGGCATTGAAAGTTTGTTTGTTATTGTTTATTGTATACATTTAATGATTTTAATTTAAAAGAGTAGAAATAATTGAAATACAAAAAAGAGCTATACGGATTGCATCCTAATAAAAATTTAAATGAAACTTGGTTAGTACTAGTTGGCTTGTAAATATTATTTTGAATATCCGTGTCACATCCAACCTGTATATTTCAACTATTCAAAAAACATTAGATACTTATTAAAAAAAACGTCCACTACCTTATTGTATTGCATATTTGAATACAGCGCGACATACCTGCGTTGCCGAATCTCGGCTTGAGGAAGTGTGGGTACTTGGAGCAGTTCTGGTGCAGCTTGGCGACGAAGCCCGCGTCGGAGCCTTGAGGCACGCGGCATTCCTCGTCCAGCAGCGCCAGCACGCCCAGCCGCTCCTCGATCAGGTCGATGCACGGCTGGTTGTCGTAGAAGTCGATCATTTTCCAGGATATCTCTTCCTAAAGTGGTATGAAAGACAAGAGAATGGATCAAATTCAACCTCGAACATAATATATCTTCATAAGCACATTCAAAAAAAAGGAGTAGCCTGATCGTAGACCTATCCAAAAAAAAGCGCCAGCAAAAGCCGAAATGCACTTTTTGGAGAGATTCGCCATGCTGCGTGTGGGGTTTGGTGAGCGCAGCTCCGGTACCGTCGCACTAATAAAGCTGCTCCCCACTTGAATCCCCACTTGAATTTCTCGCCACCATTCGATCGCCAGAGGCTCGATAGTTAGCTACCAGATGAAGTTGGCATTTTGAGAAAAGATGGTATATGCCGTATGTATGTAATTGCTTTTTAGTAAACGGCACTCACAATTCGGATGATGTTTGACTTTCCAAGTAATAGATTGGTGTCAAATATAATAAAAATAGTATCTCTCAATAAAAATAACAATTATTAATTAAAACTCCATCTCGTACAATATAGAGGTTCCACTGTGTACAGAGTGCAGCGCTTCGATAGTAATGTCACTTTGCGACTGCTATATGTCGATTTCACTAAAGTAAAGTGACTCTTCAATTTAATTCTGCTTGCTCGGTACATATAAAAGGTATATATTATTTAAAAATTTAAAGAGAAGAGATGGAAGTATCGCAACGCTTCAAACTCTACTAAAAATCAATTTATACTGAACTTTCAAAATAAAATACACACTCTTTTTATATAACTAATTTTAAGTGAATTTCGTTATTTTTGAACAACAGAAATAAATTGAAAAACTAAGTTTTATCAATAGGATAGATACCTTAATGTACTCGTCCTGCTCGAGTTTAAAAACGTGCGAATTGAACTGCTGCTGCAACTTCTCGTTTGCGTAATTGATGCAAAACTGTTCAAACGAATTGATCTCAAACGTTTCGAACCCGTATATGTCGAGAACACCTGTAATGAAGAACAACGCACGTATGCTCAAATGGTTCGAATACGATGACGAAACATACAGGTTATAAAAACTAACGTTGATTTAAAGTATATTCATTCATCTTGATATTTTTCTCGTCCATTTCATTAATTGCATGCATAAAGTGCTTCTTGGCGTGTCCGATGTCGAGAACGGTGTAGAGCCTGGCGAACAACCCGCCGTACATGAGCTCGGTGAGCTGCGAGCGGCACTCACCGATAAAATGCTTCTTGGCGTGTCCGGTGTCGAGCGCGCGGTTGACGGCGCGCACGAGCCAGGCAAACAGCTCGCCGTACATGCGTTTGGCGAGCGCGTCGCGCGCAAAGGCAGCGCGCTGTACGTCCATGCGGGACACAATCACTTCGTGCGCGGACGCGATGCGCCGGTGCGTCAGCCAGCGCAACAGCTCCGCTTTGGATATGCCGAGAAGAGAGCACACTATGGGTAGATGCTTGTCGTTTGACTGAAATTAATTAAAAATATTAAAAGAGTTTGCATTGACGATATCAGCAGAACAAGAATAACGGACATAGCCGTAAGGACCAGCAAGCTAATAGCTCGCAGAACTGATTATCGTTGGGGAAGAGTTCTCCTGTGGCAACCACATAAAGTCAAATGCAGTGTGGGACAAGATGGAGTGACAACCAGTACAGTGTTGCGGAAAGTCGATAGATGTCCTAAGCCTCAGGACCGTTCTATCTCTGGGGAGGCCTACGTTCAGCAGAGGACTTGCGAGTGGCTGAAGTGACGAATGATGATGAGGACTTCGCTATACAAAGAGTACGTTACCAAGATGGTAGCACCGCCACCAGTTATTTTGCTAGGGTCAGAATTGATATGTAAAAATAGAGTTAAAATTATTTCATGGGAAAATACAAAATATGAAAAAGATCGATGCAGCAGTAGTGGAGTCCAGATTTGTTACCTCAATATTACAATTGTGAAAGTTGGTATGTTTATCATTCATTTGCCCATATGAAATTTGGCACAATATCACAGTTCTCATCTCAATTAAGAGTTATCTTAGGATAAAATTTGCCACGCTGGCGAAAATTGGCGCTAGTGATACAGGCCCTAGCTTCAATTGCAATAAACTTACTCAACGACGAATGGTTTTACTCACACTAATGTAGGCACCGTCGCTGGACTCCTCGTTGGGCCCCGCGTCGGGGTCGCAGTCGAACAGCAGCACATTGCCAAGGTGCAGGATCGTCGCCAGCACCGTGAACATATTCTGCTGCTCCGTCTCCGATACACCTGCCACAATAATAATATATAAGAAATCAGAGACACTACTGGCCATTTATCAGCGTTTTATAAATATTACCAACGTCTGACAGTCGAACCCTTGACGCCTGACTCGGTCGACCGCCAAACTATGCAATCGGTACATTATTACAAAAACTGCTGTTCAAAAAAATTCAAACGTAGGTATCAAGACAATCGATTTCATACATCATAGATAATAATTAAATGTAAACACATAGATACGATTGTAGTTAATGGTAAATAACAAGCTTAACAGCTCTCACGACGGTATACCCAGTACTAGAGTAATCAGATGACATTTTAGTCCTTTCAATGCACTTTTCACCTAAATTTATTTCTTACAGCATGACAGGTGTCTGGACACCTGGTTGGCCTGGGCCAACGATACAAATCGTACCTAACTTTCGAAAAAGTCGTTGGTGAGAGCCCCCCATATAGGAGATCGAATTCGAGTCCCCTGATTCGGTGGCTGATCCCCAAACCATCAGGCATAGTGGCGTTGTTATGTTAAATAATTAATATATGCAAAGATTTACCACCGTTCTTGATTTAGGATAATGTAGGCTTTTGAATTGGTTTTTCGTTTATACTGTTTATGAGTTATAATTTATCTAAGTAATAAGTCTATAAAGATCATGCATTTTGTGGTGAAAAAGTTTCGGTGATTTTATAACGAAAACTGCAGTAGAACCAGTTATTAATATTTGTCAATTAATTTATTTAATCCATTTGATTCTGTCCAAGTTTCATCACTAATTTGTAAATTTTCCTGTCGGACATATAAAGGGTTCAATTTTCCTTTCAATGGACCGAATTCAAGAACCATTAATGTTAAATGCTATATAAATAGATATCAATTACAGGAAGTTACCTAAGGTTGTGAGGGCATTTTTGGTTTCATTGAAAGCTCTTAAGTCATCAACGCCGTCGATGTTGGGGCTGCCGCCCTGGTTCAGATAGTGGAACGAATCCTGGTGGTCTAGAAATAAATAAAATAAAATGTAATCATAAGCAGAAAACTCAAATTTTTTGAATTTACTTATTATGCAAGGATGGTCCTACAAAGAAGCATTAAATAATAAAGAAGAGGAAAAAAATGTTTGTTATATCGGTGAGCTCGAGAAGCGGTTAATCACGTTAAATAGACGTCTCGCACCTTAAGGGGCGTCCACATCAATAACAATTTGCGTCGTGCGCCTTGTTCGGCACAAAACTCTGGACCAACATACAATATTTTATGAATGTGAACATGCACATCACTTTCCACCCACGCGCTCCAATCACAGTCGGTTTTCATCGAAAATTTATCCGCCGAACGCAGTGTTCACAATATTAAACAATATTTTTATGTGGACACGCCTTAACGCTCCTTCCCTGTCCCTGTTTTTCCTGGCAACTCCAAAGTTGAATTTTTCCCGTAAGTGCAGTACTTACGGGATAAAATGGTACGGTAGAGGTTCGCCGCCCTACAGGGCCTCATAATATCCCTAAAAGCCGGGAATACAACTGCAGTTCTTCAGGTGTTGCAGATGGACGTGGGCGTCGGTAATCACTTACAGACATCTGGTGAGCCGACGTTTGGTCGTTTTCCCATAAAAAAAACGCATATTAATATCCAACAGCGTACCAAGTTTGAGTTCGGGCATGTGACCGCTCGCAGCGCACAACTGGTAAAAGACGTGGTAGTTCCTCTCGCCGGTGCTCTGGTACACGACCCGCGACTTCTCCAGCAGGTAGGTGCGCATGCTGGCGCCCGATATGCGGTAATGATCGTCGAAATGGATCTCGATGAACTTCCCGAAGCGTGAGGAATTGTCGTTGCGGGTCGTTTTCGCGTTGCCGATGGACTGGGGGCGAGGCGTTTCATGTGATTATTGCGGTCGAGTAAAATATCGTTTCTTTATAGTTTATTGTCATCATCCACTAACTGAAAAACCAGCGGAGAGGTTTGCCAACCGTCTTAACTCCCGGAGGAGCAAAAAGCAAGTTGCGGAATCCCATTTGATAACGCTGAATGGGATCGTGTCGAATCTATATCCGTAATCTTCATCTACCCCTAATGACTGCATAAAAACAATTGTTAAGTTAAGCGAGAATGAGAGATTTGATTGTTTATTGTTTAAGATGCCTGTAAATGCCCACAGCTAAGGCCTCCTTCTCAAATATATGAGGGGCTTTTGGGGCCTGATAAGATCCGCCAGGCTGCGGGTTGGCGGACATCACATGTTCTCGAAATACGATTTTTTTTATAATTATTAGTCATGCAGGTTTCCTTATGATGTTTTCCTTCACCGCCGAGCACGTGGTAAATTCAGCATTTAGAATTGCTATTAACAATTACAGAGATTGCAGCACCGGGGATCGTTCCCAGGTCGCTCGCGCTCTATGAAACTAAAGCGAGCACCCTGATCACTAAGCTACCACGTTTTATTGTTGATTTGACAGAAACGGCCCAACTGAGTACAGACTAATGGTGACCTACGGAACCGAGACGTAGCTCTGCTATATAAGGATGCTATGAAGAGGTTCCAAATTTTTCTTCCATATAAATTCCGCAACATGTCCTTAATGTACAAACTAAAAGCATCAAAAGAATGGTATTAAAGTAGCATACTTATTAAGATCGACTTACCTCCATGATGGGACTGGAGGCGAGCACTTTGCGTTCCACTTGCGTCTCACTGGCGTTGCCCCCGACCGCCGCGAAGTACCTCATGGCATACTTGGCTGATACTGTTTTACCGGCCCCGGACTCTCCGCTCACTGCACAATGCATATACAGCATTCAAGGATGGATATATGTTTAGAGATTAATAGGACGAATCGATCGGAGTAGTACCATGGCCTCGCAGAATACCGGCGTGTAGTAGAGGCATCTTATGCTACTGCGTTTCGTTCGGAGAGTGAGGTAACCGGAGACCTAGTCCCCTCTCCATATTCCCCTCCTCATCCTAGCTCCCATTTTCCAAAATACCTTAGAGGACCTTAAAGGCCGGCAACGCACCTGCAGCATCTCTGTCGTTGCAAATGTACGTGGGCGAAGGTAATCACTTACCATCAGGTGAACCGCTTGCTCGTTTGCCGCCTTTCCCAGAAAAGAAAAAAGGACTTTTTTATCTCCAGTAACAATAAGACCAAAACTTCTTCCTTGTTCTCGCTACAAAGGCCCAAAAACTGGCGACAACACGTTGCTTCGTCGCGTCTTTGCTTGCTTGCAGATACTAAAATTATTTTTGGAAATTGTTTCTATTTTAAACGGGCGTTCCAATACTATTTTAAACATTTTCCGCGGTGGTAGCCCTGACAAGCCGTCCTGTTCTGGGTTCGTCAACAAGCGTGTCTCTGTCTTGCTTCCAACTTGTAAATCATAGTTCTCCTCAGAACAAGAGTCCCCGTAGACCGAAGACATTTCCTCCAAAACGTCTTGAGAAGAATTTCTCCATTTTTCAAATTGTCTTCCCGATTTACTTGTTTAATCAAAGATAGCTGAATGACTAACGACGCGTCTGTTTGGAAATTTTGTATTAAAACTAAAAATTATGTTAATATTGTGTATTGGTATCAAACAAAGTTAACGATCCGCCTTCGTACTACCAGGATCCACTTTCAGATCACGATCACCTCGAGCTGGTGAGCACGCAGCATCTACTATTTGTCCATTCTTTCTCTAAACGGCGAATCATCTCTTGGTCGCAACTGGGGCCTTAAAAGTAGTTAAACATAAAAACGTACTGTGTTTACTCACCAATAATACTCTGGTCTCTCCTCTCCCTCTCCAGCTTAGTATAGGCCTCCTCGGAGACAGCGAATATGTGCGGGTCCAAGTCGCCCATGGCTTGGCCTCGGTACGCCATGATTGTCTCATCACCTACAAAAATGTTAACTTGTATAATGTGACATGACAGCACAAAGCCGACAACAACGCTATAACGATGGTAAACTTTTGGTAGATTTTGACAGCGGGGATAACTTCCGTTAAATAGTAAATGAGTTCCGACTACGTAGGATTTATTGTAGAGCACACACAGTAATATCCTGTTCCGTGAGGCTGTCGGAATTACACCACTATATTTGACCAATGATATTAAAGAAGACTATTAGAAGGCCGTTATGCACCCTTAGTACAAAACACAAGGGTGCATAACAAGTTTTCAAATTGTAGCAATAGTCGAAGAGAGGCGCTCGGCCGCCAACCTGTGCAATATACAACTGTCAACGAAAAATACCTCTATCCCTTGACAGTTGAAGAATCGGCACCCCTGCCTGCTCCGGTAGGGTTAGCAGACGTTATTGTGTAACTAATGTAGGGCATTTACGATATATCAGAGAAATGGACAGATGCAACAACAAGTTGACAAACAACCAAAATGTCGAGTTTAAAAAACAATTTAAACACCCATGCGGAATTAACTTACCGTAAATCGGCAAATCATAGTATGGGTTAATGGCAACCAGCACGATCCCACAGTAAGTATAGATTGCATTTCTATCGCAGAACCTGAAAAGAAGTACAATAAGAATTAAACCACTCAATACAAGACCCACGTCCCGCTGCAACAGACGTATACGCAACATGATTAATACTGATCATTCATATATCGAAAAAAACGAAATTCTAAGTGCCAATTGCTTCTACTCCGTTATAGTAAATAAATGTTAATGGCCTTGCATGAAAGACTTTTTAATATACAAACGTACGCCCGCTACTTCGTTCCCAAGTTTCATAATTCAAAGTCAGTTCATGGGTTTAGCACAGTTTGGAAAAAGACGAGGTTAAGTAAGAAAAAAATTGTTATTATTCTAATTTCAAAGCGGTTTACGCCTATCGGCTTTTCGTACAAACTTTGATGTTCAAAATCTTTGAAATTAATGAAAAATAAAAAACAATTTAAACACCCATGCGGAATTAACTTACCGTAAATCGGCAAATCATAGTATGGGTTAATGGCAACCAGCACGATCCCACAGTAAGTATAGATTGCATTTCTATCGCAGAACCTGAAAATAAGTACAATAAGAATTAAACCACTCAATACAAGACCCACGTCCCGCTGCAACAGACGTATACGCAACATGATTAATACTGATCATTCATATATCGAAAAAAACGAAATTCTAAGTGCCAATTGCTTCTACTCCGTTATAGTAAATAAATGTTAATGGCCTTGCATGAAAGACTTTTTAATATACAAACGTACGCCCGCTACTTCGTTCCCAAGTTTCATAATTCAAAGTCAGTTCATGGGTTTAGCACAGTTTGGAAAAAGACGAGGTTAAGTAAGAAAAAAATTGTTATTATTCTAATTTCAAAGCGGTTTACGCCTATCGGCTTTTCGTACAAACTTTGATGTTCAAAATCTTTGAAATTAATGAAAAATAAAAAAAAACAATTTGAAAAAGAGAATTAACGATAAATTATAGCGAATTTAAATTTTCCATAATCACAGATAATTTCGAAAATGTGTGTTAAAATTAAATTATCTCCCCAGAGATAATTTTAACACACATTTCCGAAATCTCTTGTTACAAATAACTAGATATTTCAAATATGTTTTCCACTAACTTTTTAAACCTATGTATCCTGCTTATACGTAGTGGTGTGTAAATGTCATTAAAATCAGTTTATTAATTTAGTATGAAAAGCCGTGAGATGTGAACGCTCTGAACAAATTATCACATCACTAAGTTCGTATTTCACGACTAGCATGAGTGGGACTCCAGCACCACTATCTATTAAATATAAACGGATCATAGAAATGGAAAGTGGAGGCCGATGGAAAATAGCGAAACGGCGCTATTCGAAGGAGTACAGAATTTGGATTTGTTATTGTTAAGAATTCAATCAAAATAAAACAAATTTAAGGTTTAAAAAACAATTATATCGCATAATACTCGATGCCAAATTGGATTCCCTAGAGAAAACATTTTCAAATATTTCAAGTTCAACACAACTAATCACAAGATTAACGGTGTTGAATTTTACACACCGATAATCACGAGATTAGCTGTCAACGGTTTGTATACTCAACCGGATTCTTAGTACTTCTATGTGATTGCATTGCGCTGTAGTTAATCTAATTTTTATGATGAAACTGTGAAGCAATTTAAGTTGATAGTCGTGCCTTGAAAACCGAGGCTCTCACTACTGGCTGTTGGCAGATAATCTATACGATTTGGCCGAATTAACTGATGAGAAGCAGTCATTATCGCTAGAGTACCGGAACTAATTTACATCGAGAATATAGGAAAACCCTTCATGCAATGCGCGCCTGGATTATGTTTGTTGTTCTCTAAGGTTTTACAGCGATTGCCCAGGAATAAAAGAAGAATAAAAAGGTTAGAAGCGGCTAGTGTTTAGATAATTCGCAACTAAACATGCAGACACGCTAAGCTCCACGATCGAATGAGATCGAAAAATTTGATTATTGATTATGAACACATCATCATATCATTTTGTTATGCGATATAATACAAATAATTTCTTTTACTGATACACAATCTATGCATTAAAGAGTTGTAAAACGTAACGTATCAATTTAAGTACCTACATATAATTAAAATAGAGTTGATAATTACAAATTACTCAAAAAGGTACCAATAGATTATGTTTAGAATAAGATAAAAAATGTACTTTTACGTTGACACTTAAAAAGTATATACAATCTTTTCTTAATATCATTTAAGAGCCTATAGGCTATGGTAATGGACTGTTTATTATAATACATAGGACTCTCACATAATGAGAATTTGCCATACAAGACACCTTGTACCTTTAATGCTGCTGCCCGCCACAAGTCAAGTTTTCAGGCAAAGAGATTAATTTCAAATGGATATTCCACCATCTGTCCGAACCGTCGAGAATTTCGAGTCATTTTTCTAAGTCGAGTCTTTTGTCTTAAGACACCCACGCGATGTGATGGCGAGCCAGGTATTCTTAATCCGCCATCACAGAGCCTTATTATTTTCGAAATAGGATCCCATAAAGATATTGTTCTCCATCAGTACACTTAACGCTTAGTTTTTGTTTTATAATATCAAATATGTTTCTTTAATGATCTAAAACTCCTTGTAGAAAATGTCTTTAATTACTTTTTTTATTAATAATTGGCGCTTCATAATTGAAACTGTCTATAATTAAGAAACATATTTATTGCCATTGATTGAAAACAATACAGAAAGTACAATGTTTTTCTCATGGTTGATGGCTCACCGATGAAGAAATTGTCACCTTTTGTTTCACTTGTGTCAGTCCACAGCAGAACCCGTTAGACTACGAATTATAGTCAATACTAGATAACAAGGCCTACTCAAAATGTTACTCCGGCATCAAGAAATCATGAGAGTAAAAAAACAATTATGTATAAATCTGTGGGCAGAAAAAGACGTGCGACTTTGCGTAAGCAATAGGAGAAGTCATTTCGATCACACAATTACAAAATGTCTTAATTGTTACTTATTATTAATTGTTATTACTACTTAACTGTTACTGGTTCTAAATTTTATTTTAAATTTGCATTTTTTGTTTTATTTACATTGGGTATTGCTTTTAATTATTTTTATGGAAATTTTAAAGAATGACCTTAAGTTTAGTTCGAATACGAATTTCTTAGGAACTTATCCTAGTTGTTATGCATTGTTGGAGAGCTATGAACGGTTATCTTTTTATTATTTCATTATGTTTTTTTTTTTTAAGGCATTTTAGTGGATAATATTGGAATAATATCGTTTTTCGTCTCGCATTTTTAAATTTGGACCGATAATTGTGGTTTTAATATTGATAAATAACCAGTGTTGAATCAATTTTATAAATCAGAAGAAAAAATGAGATTTAAATTGATACTTTTCTTTAATAAAGTTTTGATGTTGCATTTTTGACCTATTTTGAAAAAAGCTAAAAATCTTGATAACTCAATAATGGTTCACTTTTGCATTATGTATATGGGGGTTAAAATTATCGCAAATAGTCACCCCTATCACCTCCTAATGGGAATACGTCGAATTACCAATAACCCTGTATATTCGATGAATTATAATGTATCGAATATATATCTATGATCTATAATCATCAGAAAAAATGTTTGGAACTAAGGTATGGACGGAATGGTAGATTTTCGAAGGGCGCCACATCCACCACACGACTTAATACTTTTTGTCCCATGTAATCATAACAACCAACCATTACACTATTGTTCAGTTAGTTTGCACAGGTGTTGAAAAATATAGAAGGTCGTGTTCCTATAGCAAAATAAGATTTATTTTCTTTTAGGTAGTCAATACTCAATAAATGTCTGTAAAATGTTACGCTTTGCATACTTTTTTTTATAAAACTATAAATTGGTAATTGAAAACTACTTTGTAAGGATTTTCTGCCGAGACGTCGAGATGTCTTACACACATAAATTGCACATGGATAAACACCTAGCCCAGGAAAGACTATTTGTGGGGTAGGACCATACTGCTCCTGTCGAGCCAACAGTCTACGACGATGTCGATGAGACTGCGACGAGGTTAAGGTAGGTCATGGTCAAATCAAGGGCGCCGGAGAAGCGACATGTCTGCCGTTTGTGCGCAGTATCAGAAGGGGAAGCGAACGATAGCCCGTCACATTTTATACAATGTTTGTCCAAGATCCTCGAACTGTCAAGGAATATTAATTGGCGACACTTCGACGGATGCCGTGTTAGTTTTAGCTCTGTGTTAACACACACAAGGATCACAACCATTGACAGTTTCTAGACGTAATAACCGTCAATAATCTGCAGCCACCATCATTTTCTATCCCATTTTTAGGAGGTTTTGACTTACAATAATTTTTTAAAACCACAACTAAAAATTTAGGCTTCTGCATATCAACTAATTGATTTTCGATTTTGTACTCTCCCATAATCTAGACTGACTCCAGTTGTACCCTCTATACAACAGGAAGCCAATTCATCGAACTGGAAAGTGAAAATGAGCAAGTGCATCTGTCCTATGACAAATGCCATAAAAGCGACAGATTTTGTTCTGAACCAAAGCCATATTGCAAATAGCATTCTTCTTCTACATCAGCATTTTACAGCTCAATGCTGGCCTCACATCATTCAAAGAAAACACCAAGGACCAACGGAAGATACCTTTAATGAAAGACTTGCCCATTCTCTCCCCGCTGAGCAGGCGTGCTAGTGAAGACAGTATTGGTAACCTCCCAATTATTAGTTTGTGTGATTTGGGATCGGTATATAAACGGCCATATGCGCTATGCCGTAAACAATTTCACAAAAATTCAGTGTAACATCGCTCCACATGGAATTGTTATGTAACATTTTTATGGCATAGCGTATAAGGCCCCTGGATGTATTTTCCGCCATCATAGTATCGCCAGAGCTGAGTCTGTTAATCAGCAAGATATACCGCGCGAAGGAGAGATTGACATTTGGAAAAAAAAATGGTTTATATCCCCCACAGGCTACATAACATTAACATGAATAAAAAATAACACAAATAAACTTTTTTTAATTACATCAACGGCTTTAACTTGAGTAAAAACGATCGTATTAATTCTATTGCTATGGAATTTTATTTAGTGACTGGTAGGATTAATATTAAGAGACTTAAAGTGGCGCCCAGTCACCATAAGTCTTCATAATTCCTTTAACGAACTAGCAACAATGTACTTGGTAATGCTCGATTCCGTATTATCCTCTTTTACACATTCGAATTAACTTAATAAACTTCGAAGAAGTAATTGTAAAAAATATTAAGTATATTCTCTTAAAAAATATTATTAATATTCTGTTATAAACATTAAAATTTCCAAGTGTTCTGAGATTATGTGTAAAAGGATATCTCCCATCACTAGGCGGTAGACTATTTCTCTGCCTGGGAGTCGACTGGATACGTACCCACGCCCGCTTTCGCATTTCTGCTGTCAAACATCTGTAATTACGGGCTTTGAGGAATTCCATCTTAGTCCTCAGGGGTGACAACGCATCTGTTATCTTCTTCGATTAAAATTACTTGCAAGTGTTCATTGGCTGTAATAGCCACTTACTATACGTTGGACTGTTAGTTCGTTTCCCTAATCCAATTAAAAAAAAACCTCTATCTTCCCGTTGGTGTTGTAAAAGTCGAGAAAGAGAAAATTCTTGAAAAACTCATGGCGTCCGGCAGTGGACGTAATAATTATCTCAAAAAAATTATACTCCGATCGCCAACCCAGCCAAGCGGGCTTATATTGCAAATACTCACTGCCATTGGGAGAGACTTGTGTCACTGGACTATGAACAGGTTTACACAAGACAAGGTTAGCATATGACTTGTGTTAAAGTTCGTATGAGAAAGAATTTGAATCTTCTGCTTTGTCAATATCTGAGCAAGAGACAATCCCAATCTTAATGTTAATGAAATTTGAAAAAGATCCGTGTAAAAATTGTTTTACGCTGCTTCCATAGATCGCATGCGGTGACCGCGACAAATACTTACTAATATTACAAATTTTAATACACATACAAGCTTTCGCATGATTATTCATGTATTCACTCTCGCTCTTTTTCACCACGTGTATTCTTCATTAAATAAAACGAATGTGAAGCTTTTTTTGCTACCCTCGTTCATCGCATTTCCTCACAATTGTTACCTTCACTTTGTGAGTACTGCGTATTGTAATGAAAGGAATTTTAATATCGGCTTTGACATGTCTTTCTTGTCTGCTGCTAATTCTGAGCACGTTTATTGTAACAAGATTATATTAATAACTTAACCCAACGACGATGCCGAGATTCCTTATGAAAGTGATAAAGATTCCTTAGAAGAATATTCATCGATTATCGCAGAATGCATAGAAAATAAAGAAATAAATCTATTTGTTTACGATTGTGCTGCGTGTAGAAATAACGAGTAGAGAAAAAATGTGTAGATGTCTTCATTGTTACGACCCGGTAGATTCTTCTAGATCAAATCAATATCCGCATTATTATTAATGCTTGAATAAAGATCAACTTGAAAGTTTCCTGTACTGAATAGAATTAAAAATTGACGGCTCGATTGATGTCTACAAAGCGTCAATCGAATGGCACAATCAGTTTGGAAAACGATATATTTATAATAATTTGTTTGAAAAGTAATAGTTTAAAACAAATATTTCGCATTTCAAGTCTCTAACTAATGAGATAGAGAGGGGCTGTCGAAATTAGGTAGGTGAAAAATGTCAAGAGATTTTCATAAATATTGCAGAAGTATCCACGTTTAAGAAATCTTTTTTAACAGATTCCTCAATTACAGCACAGACGAATACGAATACAACTCCATTTGAAACTTACAACATGTTGGAGCTATAGCAAGCTAGATATTCAGGTTTTGTTTATCGTGTGTTGTAATTATATAAAATGAGACCCTCCGACGCGTTCAACCAGCAAAATGCAGTTGCGCCGACTGATTTAGATGAAACAAACTCTCGGACGGGCTTTCTGTACACTGTACACAATCCCTCCGTGACTATGTATGCTACAAAGCACACGAAACTGCAATTTCTTTCGCTAGGCAGCAATACCACCACTGCTAAATTCCGATTTGAAGGGTATGGGGATCCAGTATAATTACAGGCCGTATGGTATTCCGTCTTATTCCTCAGGGGTGACAACGTACATGTAGTAGTAGTTTATCTGAAATTGGTCGCGGATGTTCATAGGCTCGAGTAACGACTTACCGTCGGGTTCATCATGTCAACACGACATGTCATCAGGACTGTTATCTCGTTCGTAACACTTAATATTATTAAAAGAAAAAGCCATAAGAGTTTCAAAATTGAAAATACCTACTGCGCTGAAAAGTTTAGAAGTGTGGGCAGGTGGACAGGTTCTTAGTCATCAATTAGACAGGAAGAAATAATAAAAAAAAATACGTTTAACAAATAACAGGTTGCACAACGTGCAGGCAAGGTGGGAATTTTTACAAAAGTAGGTTGTGTATTCCCCAGTTTGCAACCCTAAGTTAAATTCTAAGTTTCATAATCTAAGTAACTACCAAGTTAATAAATAAGTTTAGTGTATTAACGATTATGTCCCTGTATTGACTAATTCCTCGGATAGTATTACTACGGCTAATAACGTTAGGTCCGATAGCATTACTGCCTACGCACGTCCCTACTGTAGAACAAACAAAGTGGGACAGAGTTTTATAATGAAATAAGACGCATTGATATCTGACTGTTCCTGCGTATAGCTCTGTCCTTCTTTGTTAACTCTACAAGGATGTGCGTCGACAGATTCAGTAAGCGCGGAACTTCTGATAGTAACATCACTGACACATTGAAAAAGTAACCGAATACATTACAGCGATTTTGGTGAGAAGAGTAATAACGCGAAAAGCAACTCAACTTCAATATTATTTAAAAAATAAATGAAGTTAATATCTTATGACGTGTTACAACAATAGACATTCTATTGTTATGACACGTAAAGGGGTTGACATGTATGACGTGAACGTTCTCTATGTCGAGTGAATAAAAGTTATAGAAGTGAGTCTAGCACTGGACTCATAACGAAGACGTTTGTTTATAAGATATTTTAATGATATTTTACTAACTTGCCTTATACACGTGATTAAGCACATGCCGCGGTGTTATGTTGCTGATTAATTACTATCCTTAATTGTTTGTGATTAAGACAATCTTAAATGACATTCAATTTTACAATGCTGGTAATGTCTATTATAAAAATGATACTAACGAAATTTTATAATATTTATTATGTTTTATAGGTTATATATTATTGCATAATATTTATGAAAGTAAATATTTATATATTAAGCGTACACCATACATAACCACCAATCCAATCAGAGGTAAGCAGACAGTTGTTATGTGTATGAAACGGCTGTCAATGATTACTACTCAATAGTTGTTACCTTTAACGTAATAATAATATTTTTATTGTCATACGAATTTGAAACACTAAGTTTGTATGAAGTCCCTGACATCCGTGGTAGAGGTGTACAGAGGTCAGTATCTTCTCCCAAGTAAATTTACGATAATCATTCCTTATAACAACTAGACTATATAGATATTAGTACTATGGACGAACGAACAGTATCGTGTGTGTGTTAAGTTATGCTTGTCAAGTACAACTACTTTGTGTCAATATCAATGCAATATGTGTCCAAATTGCTATCGTTGATTTAATTTATTTTGTACGTGGTGGCCAACCGGCGGCTTTACCCGCTGCTCGGCCGCCACGCCCATGATAGTACAGCGACCTTCTGCTTTCTTCTGCGTTTCGTTCAGTGAGTAAGGTAACCGGAGGCCCTCTCCCCTCTTCCCCTATTCCGCCTCCCGATCCTTCCTCCCATCCTCCAAATATCCTTGTAGGCCGGCAACGCACCTCCATCTCCTCTGGTGTTGCCGATGTACGTGGGTGACGGTAATCACTTACCATTAGGTGAATCGTTGGCTCGTTTGCCCCCTTTCACATAGAAAAAAATACTAATGCAACTAATTAATTTATAACAAATAAATGTAAATATATAGGCAAAACGAAATGTATAAAATAAAAATACGCTGTAAGAAAAATAAGATATATAACTAATATTGAAACAGTTAAGTGTAGTTATTTCCATAGTATAATGTCACATTTAGGTCATTTAGCCCCGGACCGTCTCGAAGCGGCTAAACCACAATTCGAGGAGAGGATACTGCGCCATAGGACACACAGTACACCTCGTTCGTAAGACGGCGATGAAAGGGGACCTTGCGGGGACTGGGCTTAATGCCCGCACCATCTCCGAACCCTATCCAATCAGGCACATTGAAGACTATGCTCACACTCGCGAGCAGCGCGGTATTCAAAATTAGACTTGGTAAAGGCTTGCAATCAGATATCACTTTATTCACCGGATATTTCAAATTCTGGTGCTGAAGCAAAAATCTGATACTAAATACATCCAAATCTTTAAAAAAAAATCACTTGATAACGTTAGCCTACGTCTGACACCTGACTTATTAATAAATCTCGTAGAAGTGCTAAGCACTATGCCAATCGTAACATTTTATGCATATATATGGACTCAATCACCAAAAAAGGAGACCCTTTAATCAGTTTTATAACATGGCAATCAATACTTTCCGTGACTAGGGAATTCCGAAAATCTTCTTTCGTTGACTTCGTCAACCACAGCTACCCGCCGTGTTGGCGTGAGTTCTGTGATTCGAACAGTTTACCTGAAGAGGACGACATCGAAATGGGGCTACAACATTCTTATCACCTTTCTTGTGAATCGGAATAATGTGAGCAAGTCTCCATTTCATAGGGAAAACTGTCAATGAAAATGTAATACAAAGTTTCGTAAGCAAACTGTAAGAAAATATGGAGAGATAAAAATATGGCAAGTCCTATTTTGTGAAGTGATTTTACAATGTCTGATCTGACGGTAGTAATACGAACCAATCGGTTTTGTCTCTAAGTAGTAGATGGTTGCTGGCCAGTAATACTAGGGGTGTTCAATTTAAAAGTGAATGTTTTATTTTATTTTTCAACGTAGTGTATGTTTGGAACGCATTTTTTTCCTAAAGAATTCTTAACGCTAGAAGCTGCTAAATTACGGCTTCATCATCTTCAAATCTCTGTCCTCTCAGATACCCCTTTAATATATGAAATATTAAGAAGTCACTAGGTGCAAGGTCTGATAAATATGGAGAATACTCAAGTATTTCAAAGGCAGCATCTCGAATTGCAGCCATCGCAACGGTGAACTTGTGTGCCGGAGTGTTATCTTTGTGGAACAAAACAATCTTTGCTAGTTTACCTCACCGTTTCTCGAAGATTTCGTTACGCTTTGTTTTTATTTGTTCTGCATAAAGGTAACAGTAGCTCCATGATCGAGATATTCAATAATTACTGCCCCTTAACTATCCCAGAAAAGAGAGCCCATGACGTTACCGGCGGAAGGACATGCACTTAATTTCTTAGAAGTTGAAGATGATTGTCTTTTTTATGTCATAGACTGTAAATTTTTCTGAGATCGTAATGATGAAGCTATAATTTGTCTATTTTAATAAAACGAGCCAAAAAACGATCATTGTCTTGTTGCAACGGTTCCAAACAGCTGCGGAAAATATTCAGTGTGGCTTGTTTCTGCGCGCCGATAAACAATCAAGGTACTCAACGCTCGGAAACTTTCTCACCCCCAAGCTTTCAGGTAAAATGTTATGCACACTACCTGTCGAATTCATTGTTTCGCAATAAAACGTACCGTGAAGCAACAATCTGATAAAGTTACTTTTTAAACCATTTTGTACGTTTGAATTCTGCGACTAACGTAGATTACGGTAGGAGCATTTACTTCTACTGTATGTATCCGTAAATCTTGATTGACTTGTTTCATGGTGAAATTTTTCAAGCACAGATACTTAATAACGGTGTGTAATTAAACCGCAAACAATAGACTTCTATTTTCTAGATATCTTTATTCCAGCTTCACGTGCCAGTACTTCGAAGAATACCAAAGAGTTCAATCGCATGCTCACTTTTGTTTAACCACCCCTCGCATACTTATTTTACCTTTCACCTGTCATAACCATAACATTTTTATTATTTCATCATGTCAAGAACTCATCTACATACACAAATATCAGACTAAACCAAGCAGAGTGGCGGTCACTTCCTGGTTCCAAAACTCTCTGAAATTATTGAGAGGAGAATTTTACTCCCTTCAGCAACGGAACTTTTAAAGACCGCATCTTACTTTACTTGATTCGTAATAGTTTAGTGATTATCATTTATTTCTCTTGGGTTGTTTCGTGACGAACACACCAGATTGGAGGCCGTGCAAGAAAGCGCAGAGGGTGAGGAAGTTTTACCCAGAGAAGGGGTCGCCTATGGCGGCCGATGCTAGTGGGGATGAAAACGCGAGTAACAGCGATCTCGAGGTCCTGTCATCATGATGTGGCACACCTCAATAAGGTTTTAGTCGATGCAAACTCGACATAACCCGTCCTTGTACGCTCCACGACTTACCAAACCACAAACTGACGCAGGGAGTCATGTAAGCGGAGTTGCTAATACTTCCAACTGTCAACGGCTAAAGTTATTTATTCAAATTTTGATCGGATTAATATTGATATCCAATTAAATATGCAGCATCAATTCGCAACAGGTCACAGTATTGTCGTCCTTGCTGAGTTACCATTAATATGTATTTAATTTTGACATTTTTTAACTGTTTAAGTTTTTTCAAATTATAGCAAGTGGAAATACCTTATAACTTATCCCAATTATACACATTTTAATCATTTACGGTATGCTTACAATAATGTCATGTTAGGCCCCATACCACGTATCGATGACAGAGCTAATGAATTTTAGATTAGACATTAATAAACAGAGAAATAAATCAAAACTATTTATAAAGACTATCTCACACATTAATGAGTCATCAACTGCGAAAATAGAGATAACTTGCACTTATATCGCAACTAGTAATTATGATAAATATTTTGATGACATCAAATATATTCGTATGGTGTTTATATAATCCTGTTTCGCCAGGTTCGAATTAATTCAGCTGTTATGTAATGTATTTTTAAAAAAATGCAATTATTCATTTTAAATGGACGTCTGTGTTGGACGGCAAATATTTGCCACGGACTGATGGTTCAATAGCTCTATTCGCCGAAACATTAATAATTCCTAGAAACTTAAACTAACTTGTATATGTAATTCGCTTGTTAAGGCAGCGTCCGATGGGCCATCACTCGCACGAACAAACGATGTTCGTATCGCATTATTCGTGCGAACTCGCGATCAAACAAACTTACTTTTATTGGGTGTCCTAATATTTGCCCGATCAATTCGCAAGACCAAAATGTTTGTCGCGCGACGAAGTCGCATCGTTTGTTCCTGCTGAGCGATAGTCAATTAGACCCCAGCCTAAGCTTATCGCGTATTATAAGCTATTACCACAATTCGTCCCTACTAGGAACAAACTTTCTTCTTTGATGGTGTATGACACCAACAAGGCAGAGTGTCTGAGCGTGGTGTTACAATCATAAAGCGTTTATTTAATCTGATTTTCCGACCTGAAGTATTAAATGATATAACAGCTATATGTTTGCGTGTTGTTTAATATCATTAAGGAATTAAGGATTATTTACGGATTGTAATAAATGAGTAGACGTAACCAGTATTTAAATAGGCACAATTTACATCTGTAGGCAGAATCAGGATTAACATAATTCGTTAATTAAATATACAGGTGAGGGTTTTTAATAAACCCCTGAATAAAATAATAAATAACGATTATTTTTGTATTTTTATTCCAATACCTTTGAAAATCCTAATTTAAAATTCCGACGCTGATAATATGATCCAATTCATGATAATGATTATAAGGGTGTAAGGGCGGATGGACATGCTTTATCACTAAAGATCTACCTCACATGCACGCAGTGCAATCTTCTGACTTCTAGCGAGACTCCGGCGACCGACCGACGGCAGAAAATCCGTCCAAAATATTGCCAAACCTTCATCTTCCAGCCTATTGATGGCGAGCAGTGTCACTCGTTCACCAACCCACCGCTCAAGGTGGTGAGTATGAGCATATCTTTAACGCATGGCATGCCGACTTTTGCTTGTCTTTCATAGACAGTAACCTCACAGTGTAGAATAAAAATAACAGCCATTAGTTTCAGAGCCTTAATGGAGGATATACCACCTTCGAAATTACGATCAGACGAAGGTTGCGAGTCAGAGACACGATAAGAGTAGGTTGGTAAACACCCGTACATTTGCTCGCATGCACCCACACTCGCGACCGCAGGCAAACACGCACGCACGCACAAAAGGAGGCATGTGTACGCAAGCACGTAAAAAGCTTTCTTTTTTTATATGATAAAGGTGGCAAACGAGCATGCGGCTTACCTGATTGTGAGTGGTTACCGACGCCCACGTACACCTGCAACACCTGAGGAGCTGCAGGTGCGTTGCCGAGCTTGAAGGATACTTCAGGAGGAGGGAAAGGGTGAGAAAGAGGGAGAGCCGGTCACCTCATTCACCGAACGAAACTCAGAAGTACAAGATGCCTCTACTTCACGCCGGTATTCTGCGGACCGTGGTACCACCACGGTCGTACCGGACGTACGGAGACCGCCGCTATTTTAACATATTGTTGATATTGACTAGATATCCGAGTGGTTAGGGGATCTGCCCCGAATGAGGAGAGTCGCGTTCGATCCCCTATGTACCTATGTATCTAAATAACATTTGTATCATTGGCAGATTAGGGACAAAGAGAAAGAACACGGCGGACGATGCGGTTGGTATCGAGGAGCATCAGAGCTACAAGCGATCCGTCACAGAGTCGCCGTCGTCTCAGATGTTCCGAGAAGCTGGCAGGCATTAACACATTCGTATACAACCCTGGATACTCCAGGTGGGAAGATTCACAATAAACGACAAATGGCAATTTCAGAATATATTAAATATTATCAGTTTGATTACCTGACTTTAAGATTATGCAGCACCGCAGGCTCATGGAGGTATGACAGGGATGTTAGATCATTCTCTCCAATCAACAATGATGGATTGCGCAATGGTGGCATTTGGTTTTCATCTTTAATCTGTTGGAATGGAAAGCATTAAAAAATTTATTTAATTCATAAATTCTAACATTTCATTTTATTTAGGTGTAATTAGATTTTATTGTTTGTATGTCTTCTATGAGGACCTTCATTAGATTGTGTTAGATGTGTCGAACATAACCCAACATAATGGAAAGGTTAAGAATACAAAAAAAATTACATGTTTCACTATGAAACAAGACAGGGTACAGCTAGAAGTCTAAATCTACAAAAGTAGGAACAAGATATATAAATTTATTTTGTATGCGCATTTAAGCAATTAAAGTTTGTTGGCCAATTCTATTCAAACATTTAAGTTTATTGTGTAAAGTAACATCCGGGAAATATCCTAATTTTTGAGAGGGTTTTCGAATATGGGAAGGGTCCAATAGACAGTTCCAGTGTGGAGTGGAGGACTTCACATATCCTTGAAATATATTTTTTGTAATTTCTCAGACAAGTAAGTTTCCTCACTGTTTTCCCTAAAAATTCATGAGTATTTGGTAAATACCACAATTAAAATTGCAATAGACAATTTTAGTGGTAGTGGCACAAGGAGTCTAACCCCAGTCATTTGTAGCTGAACCATGTTGACCTGTGGATTGTTAGCTAGACGATAGTGAAGAAGTTAAATAACAATAAAATATGTTTTACCTTGATTTGCCTTATCTCGCTAGTTTGATCTATCTTCACAATGAGAACCCCTGAGCGATAATCAGAGGTCACAGTAGCACCTTCCCATACTTTGACTGGATGCTCCACCCATACTCGGGCATCCTGTGGTTCAATATTTAGGCTTTAAATTATCACACCAACTCAAAGATTGTTCTTTATGTACACAGTTTTATTAAAACTCTGCAAATATTTACAAAATATAATTGTGCTAATAATACACTAAGTAGAATAAATTAGAGGTTCAGATGAACCCTCAACTCTAAACTAAGGTTAACCTGTAATATTGAGAGCAGTGTTGTCCCTTCCATCACTAGGCTGAGATATTTACACACTATATGCCATAAAATTACTTAATAAGCTAATTTTAAAACATAAATATTTTATATTAAATATATAGTATGGTACTGAGTTAAATAATGTGTCTAATAAAAGTTTAATTTGTATGTACTTAACTAATTCGGTATAGTAATATTAATAAATTACGTTATATGAAATCACAATGGAAATTAAATTATGATTTGTTGATTTTAATCAAACAAGTTCTCTTCTAATTTTGCAAAGTTTATTTCTTTCAAACAAAGATTTAATTCAAGAAATACACCACCCCTATCTAACTGTATCACAGGAAGCAACTAAGGGCAAATAACTAGCTTTTCATCTATACCGGTGTTCATTACACTCTTTCATTATGTGCTGTCACATTTTGAAGCTGTCACATTATTTCTGTCAAGAGTGTCAATTACACCTATACCTTCACAATGAAGATGTAAGCTGCTGTAATTTTCATTTTATTTTATTGAGTCATTAAGTAAAATAACAAAATTAAACATTGAGTTGACCTTTTGTAAGAAACAAACAAACATTCTTTTAAAGGTTTAGATGTTCTAATAATGATGTAATTATAAATAATATAATTACAGTAATTATTTTAAGGGATTATTAAAAAGGATTCTTATACTTATACATTTTGTTAATGAAAATGGATGTTTTATATTAACTTTACAATATTAACATACCTACCACCTAGTGAAATAAAATGAAAGAGGTCTTTACATACAAGGTGTGAAATTTATATCAAGGTGGCTTATGACACAAATTTCATTGTAAAATATTTAATAAATATTGACCATGATAAAACAATTATATTTTTTTCATGTACAACATGATATAACAGAAAACAAAAAATATGAATAAGCACATAAAAAGCAAAGATTAGGAATATTATTCAGATTACACTGTGTAATGAATGAATTGTATTAAAAATACCTCTATATCAACTTTGGATGTAGTAAAATTAATAATTCATTAACTGCAAAAGATTTCTTAAATCAATGTTGTAGAATGGACAGTAATAGTTAAAAACTTTAAAATTAAAATCTTTTTGCTGTTACTATATAATGACATAATTTTCCTTGGATTTAAGAAGTGGTCTCTTCCAAATTTAAAACAATACGTAGACCAAAATTAAACAAAAAACAATCGAAAACATAATATCACCGAAATTTACCTTGGTATACAGTTCTTTCGTTGTCATATTGAAAATTAACTATGGTCGTATTAAATTATTTCTTAAAGTTATTTCTGTATCATTATTTCACCACGAGTTTAGAACTTTGGAATTCCATTTTATAAATAAGGTAGATTCGAAATTGCTTAAAGTTTTTCCAATGAGAATAATTGCGAAACGTCACAGCATTGTTACTGACAGCTGCTGACAGTATGAAAGTAACATTGACATGTGTCAAAAGAAGAAGGAAAGATTAATGTGTTTAGATAATAAAGACAACAGTGGTAAACATCACAGAATTTGGAAAAAAAAATATTAAACGTAATCGTACAGAGAAGTAGACTACCTCCCGCAGGACGCTGCCGCAAGCTAGGCCTTCAAATGATGATTTGGTGTATCACCGAAGACCTTTCCAAGAACATTCTTTTATGTTTTTATTCAAAATCTTTATTGTTTTCGCCTTAACAAGTGGCGGGTGCAATACTTTGACGATTTAAACATTTAAACGAAATCATCATTAAAGTCGGATAACAAATACAGAAAACAATTAAATTTCTAAATTGAGAATGAAGCATTCGTTATATATATATATAACATGACATGTTATATACTGTATGTATAAACACACAAAAACTTAAATAAAATGGCAAACATTCATTACTATACTCGCGTATTATTGTACGTATATATATGGTAGCACGCAGTAATATAGAAATTAACCAAATTTTTAAAAATATTCTCGATCTGATTTCATAAATGAGCTCTTGTTTTTCCAAACTGGAAATGATTTCCAAACATCTTCGGGCAATAAGTTCCAGAAAAAAAAGACCTGAATGCCAAATGAGTTGCCGATCAATCCAGTGAAGTGATGCGGGACACAAATCTCAAGATTAGATGAAGAACGAAGAATCGTGTCGTGAGTTAAGGAAAGACAACGAAATTTTTCTTGAAGATGAGGCGGGGAGGTTACCTCAATTGGGATGGAATAAAGAGCTGATGGAGTCCTAGAGTGACACCTCTGTTGAATAGTGAGCCATTTAAGACGAATTTAATATTGAGAAATATGGTCACACAAACGAAGAGCAACCGAATACAATTAGTAAGAAGGCGCTCAGCTTTTTTTTATGGGTAAACGAGCAAGCGGCTCACCTGATGGGAAGGGCGACGGTTCGCCCACATACACCTGCAACACCAAAAGAACTGCAGGTGCGTTGCCCGCCTTAGAGGATATTTGGGGGATGGAAGGGATGATGGGGACGGGAGTTGGGAGAGGATGGGAGCGGGTCTCCGGTTACCTCACTCACCGAACGAAACTCGAAACTTACAAGACAAGTATTTGTATGAACTATAAATATTTGAGTGCGAAACATGATGTCCCTGATTCTTTTTTTGTTACTTGACGTTCCTATAAACATCATTAACAGACGTGCTCAGTTTATTAGCTAAATGTCCTGTTCTATATATGGATAGAATTACAACAGAGCTATGGTTACCTAGTAGCTAGAGCGTTCGCTTTAATATCATAGCAGGTGAGTGACCTGCGTTTGATCCTCGGTGCCGGCACTGCTAAACTATTGCTTTTGGCAATGATGTCTAATAAATAATATTAAAAGACCCTTCCCGTCTACAAATTCTCTCAAAAATAATTGAGAGGAGGCCTTTTCCCAGTTGTATGCCAACAACAGCCATACAGACATGCATTTACTTACTTTACTTTTAATTACAGTCTGTAATTTGTTTTTTTATTTGTAATTATCAAAAACACCGTGGTTTGGTTATGTTCTGTTTTATCATTTTAG
This sequence comes from Bhutanitis thaidina, assembly GCA_029286595.1. Classification (NCBI taxonomy): domain Eukaryota; kingdom Metazoa; phylum Arthropoda; class Insecta; order Lepidoptera; family Papilionidae; genus Bhutanitis; species Bhutanitis thaidina. Next base: position 3,426,893 of record JAGSMS010000021.1, on the reverse strand, counting down.
ATAAATTTCAGTAAAAAAATTGTTCTTTTTTGATATTAGAGTACAACTTATACCGAATTCTCAAACTATTACAAATTCTTATTGATGACTACTTACTTTATTAAAAGACTTAGTTTCATACAAACTTTAAATATCAGTCAAATTAATTTACAAACAATACTATCTTCTATAATTCTGAACTTCTAATCGAAGAACATTAATGTAGATAATATTCAAAACGGGCACAGAATTGATCCTTGTGGAACACCCGTTAATTTTTTTTACTAAGATAAGAATTACTCAAACAACTTATTATGTGGCGTAGGTTCAAAAGACTAATAAACATCTTTTGAAAATTAAAAAAAATATATCGTTCAGTAACGTAAAAACTACAATAAAATACATAAAAAAGTATACGGATTATGATATATCATGATTATATTGTAAATTATATATAACCGGGAACAAAACGTAGCTGATACTAACCCTTGAATAGTATACCGCTATGAAATAAAACATCATAATGTAGGTTCGAATAGTTGCTTTATTTAAGCTTTACACGTAACAACTACAAAAAGTATAGATCTAACTTTAATTTATACAATGCTGTGAATAATTATTTTAACTGCTTTAAAAAAAATAACATTAACAAGTAAAATACAAAGAATACAATTTAAGTTAATCAGCTTATTAAGTAATACTAATACTTGTATCGTTTACCCATGGCAAATGCTATTTCCATCATTATTTATCTACCTAGTCACTTTATATCTTCTACTTGTTTTCTTGAGAAGGAAACCAGGTCAGGCACGCATCCGTGGCAATTTCACATAATGCGGTGAAGGTTTTGCTCCGGGAGTCGTAATCTACTAAAAAATAAGAAGTATGGAATTAAAAACAATTTTTGAAAATTGTAGAAACATGTCATACATTAAATATTATTAATTATTTCAAAAGTATAGGCTAACATCTGATATTTGTAAAGGCTTGTAATTTGTAATAACTAATTTCATGAGTAGTCGGTAATGCATGATATCAGTTTTAAATGCATAGCACCAATTGTTTAACAACGAAAACAGATCGCAATAAAAATCACTGAACAGGAAGCCCAAGTTACATAATTACTGAAATTACTACACGTATTCCCAAATATTTAGCCCTTTATACAAAAACCCCTCAACAACATATTTTCTTCTTCTTTATCAGACTGTGTTATTCGTTTACTGACTTATCCATGAAACCATCAACATGTCAGGCATGGAAGATTTACCCATACTCTCCAAGCTGGGCAGTTGGGTTGATAGCGCAGAGTCGGTACCCTCACACTAGAGATGCTGCTCCTCGTCACTAGGATGTGGAATTTGGGTTCAGTGTGGTCAGATCACTTTTCCATCATACGTCACCAGAGCCTCGGCCGTTACTCAGCAGGGTGCACCACCGTGCATGTAAGGTCGATATTTGGTGAAAACTGTTGTATATTGCCCATTACCCCCTTGCCAACAGACGAACCATTTTAAACCACTATATAAAAAATGTTTAAATCATCTTACCAGAAGGTCCTCTTTTTCCGAACATTATTCCATTCATCGGCGCATTTTTGTAATTGGCTTGACTTATTTCGATTACAGACAGCAAAACTGCTACAATGCAAACCAACCAAACTGTGAACTTTTTCATGATTCCAGTCATCTATAAAAAATTATTTGTTAAAATATATTTATTAATTTTGATAAATAAATATTAATAAAACAAGGAAAAATTACTTGTAATAAAATTTTAGAAGGGATCTTTACTGGTATCAGTGAAGGAAGCTGAAGCTCAACTGATGCTGAAACGATATTCTCTTTCCGTTTTATAGCACACAGCAGTCCACGCTCTCGTCTCATGTCAAAATTCAATTAATGGATTATTGGATACTAGCCGCATATTGACAATGAAGGGACCCCATCTCTAGGGATTAAAACTTAGTTCGACAACCAGATTAGAGTATAACATTAGGGTATTCAATCACTATTTTAATTTATAAAACGCATTATAACTGAAGTTTTGAAAAAAATGGACACTTGGTGCTTCATAAAAGTTTTCAATTACATTTTAGAATTTGGTTCATTGCATAAAAACATTGACCACTCTGACTTAATACTATTACGTTAAAAAGTAGATAAAAAAAAGTGATAAAGATTCGATACTGAAAACTAACACCATATCTGTCTACATGTGTATTTATAATGGCGTTATTTTTGGCGGAGTAAGAGAATCTGCCGCCTAATTTTACACCCTGGGTGTCGTAAATGTTGACTTGAGGGAAATGTCAGAATCCTTGCTTCTAATATATGACGGATTCTTTCCTCGAAGAGACCTATGTTCAAAGTGTTTTTAAAGGCTGCCTGAATACATGTGCTTGAATAGAACCACTGATCTAAAAATTATCTTAACAATAATTTTCGTGAGAATGTACACATAAAGTTTTAAGAATACGTTAATTTCCTTCAACGCTAACATTTCTACAAAACTACGAGTAACTACAAAATTAAAAAGTTATATTGGATTTGTCAGTAATTCCCACGACGTAATAAGATACCAACAGCATTTTATAACATTTTACTCAGTGTAATTCAAATAAAATGATATTATAATAAAATTCCATGCCGATGTTAACCTTATTAGAATGACGCTCATGTGGTACTATAAAAGCCAGGGGAGAAAAGAACAAGGCATCAGATAAATTTTTGCGCTTCAAGCCTCGCCATCTACAGCACTGAAAATCTGAGGGTAAGATTACATATTATGTTAGAATATGTAAGAGCGAAATAAAAAGTGTTCTTCAAATGCGTTAAAACGGAGGTATCGTTACATCGCTTTCTGATTCCGCGGATTCTTTTCATTAAAACAGCAAGTTATCTTCCAGTTATTACGACAATCTTTTTCATTAATTTTGGTTGAAATGATAGAAGAACTGTTTTGTATCCAAAGATATCGTTGTGACTATTAAAATGAAATTTACTTGTAATTTAATATTTGTTGTGACCAATTCGGTCTGAATACATTACATTATTAAAGTGTTCGGAACTGGTACAGTTAAAAGATTATATGACCAAAAAATTACTTAGGATAATTGGTGTAATAAATGTATTCTTAACTATGAATTTTGGGAATTTGGGATGAAATTCACGTTAGTCTTAAAAGTGCTTATTCAATCTTTTAAGACTAACGTGAATTTCATCCCAACTTTGAAAAGTCTTATGTTGTACTAGTCTGGGAAGATTGATACGGCCAAAGAGATGAAATAATAAATTTATTTACTTTAATACCTAAGGATGCGTTTTGAAAACGATTGTTTTTATAATTGAAAATAATTAATATTTTTGTTAAACTTTCAGTGATAAAAATGCGTGTAGTCTATTTCTTCTGTTTCATCGCTGTCATCATAAGTCTCATCATTCCAAGTGAAGCTAACTATAGAAAGCCTCCTTTCAATGGATCCATTTTTGGAAAACGAGGAAATACTGGTAATTAAACTTAGTATTTTGATTTATCCCAAGTATCTCGTCATTAGACCTTTTTCATTCCATTCACTAATTGACTTCACGTATTGGAGTTAAAATAAACATTATTTTAAATTTCTATTTGCGGAAATATATGCAGTGGATCTGACTCTTACAAACCAAACTCGATTACTTTAAAGTCTTTAGTAACAGCAGTTGTATATTAAAACCACATTGACGACTGTATAAACATACAGAAGTTTTAGCATATTCGAATTTCTTATGGGGGGATTCTTTCGGGCCATTTCAACTACGGTTATAAACTATTTTACCTCCTTCCCAGGAATATTAATTAGTTCTGTTAGTAGAACTTTCTCTGCAAGTAGAACGAACAAGAGACTGGTAACAAAATCATCTCAAGCGTATAGACATGTCTCTGGCAACCAAATGATAGCAGAATATCCATCCGAATTTGCCAACCCAAATCCCATAGACAAGTGATCCCACACAGCAGCATCACTAGTGCTTGCGTACCCGCACTGCGCTCACCAACCCGTGTACTAAATTAAGTCTAGAGACATGGAGAAAGTAAAATTTAGATTTATAATCGAAATTTGATAAATTTTGAGCTGTGTATTTTTCTTAAATATAATTAGGTAAATACCTATTAAAATATTTTTATTGTTTCAGAAAATGACTCATCTGGAAAAGCCATGTCGGCGCTGTGCGAGATCGCTTCCGAAACTTGCCAAGCTTGGTTCCAGGCTTTAGAGAATAAAAAATAAAATGTTATACTCTTAGCGCTTAAAAATAATAATATTTAGCTTATGAATCAAATAATATTCTACTCATGTAATAATTGTATTTTATATACATGATATAGGTAAACTTGTTTTTTATTGAAAATGAATAAATCATATAATTAACCTAACCTTTTATTTCATGATTAAGTCTAAGTCTAATTGAATTCTATAAGAGATTTCGAAATATGTTCTTTTCCCAATCTAATACGATCATTATACCACAACTCTAAAACTAGTTTGCGAAATTTTTGTTCATATTACAATACCTTGTTGTTTGTCCGACTGAACCGTATTTGATTACGGAAAAGTAGAGGACTTTTTAGCGAGTAATTTATACCCGATATATTTATAACTGCACTGCACTTTCGTGCTGTTCGTGCAATATGATTTTGTAATTTAATATGATTTCCTCCTTTTAAATTCTACTCAAAACCGAAGACAACCCGTCACGCAGATAAACAATGCAGGATACATTACACATATCCTTAAAATATTCTTTTTTTTTTTACTTTTGTTTACATTTGCTAACACGAACCTAAATATGCACTTGAAATTGCAATTAACAATTATAATTTAAAAAAAAACAAAAAATTTACTATTTATGTATTGTAAGGACATGTTAACTGTACATACTTACATATTGCAGTTTTCAATAACAATTCGTTAAAGAAACTTAAATGTAACTAATGACTATCAACCATCTAAATATACTATTATTAACCTCAGAAAACATTATGATTATCTCAAAACTTAGAGATTTAAAAAAAATCAGAGGTACACATTTTAAACATCATCATTCTCTGAGTGATGTGGTATTTATATTAGAAACTTGCTCAAGTCCATTAACCGTAATCTGTGTCCACACAAAAGTAATACCCTTACTCCCCAAAGCAATTAAGAACGAATGTGACGTGTAGTTACCTACATGGCGCGTAGCCATAGATTTATTTTACCAAATCCGCTTAAAAGGCTTACATTAACACATAGTTAGTAATAAAATAAGAGGGTGTTATACTAAATATTTTATAAAAAGAAAATGGTCAAAGAAAAGAACCTTAAAATCAGATATAGGTAACCAGTACAGGAAGAAAAGGACGATTGCTGGAAAGACCTGTGGCCAACCACGCGGCTTTCAGATGATATTTTTTTTTAATATAATATTTATAAAACTTAATTTACAACAATTTTTTTATTTTTCCTACTCGCTTTTTGTTCAAATATTGTAAATAGGTGCCAAAAAGAGCCAATAGCTGCTGATGTTACAATGACAATAACAAACAAACCATTAACGCCAAAAACAAGTGATTATTTACATGTTTAAAGATCAGTCGACCACTGGCGAATTATTTTAAACCAATGTTTAAATATTCCTAGCTAAAGATAGTTTATTGTTTAATTGCGTGCAAATCTTTTTCTAAAATAAATAGATACTTTTATTGATTTATTTACCACGTAAGCTACCATATTTACACAATTCTGTAATTTATTTTCGACGATGTCAACTACCCTATTCAGAACGCAACGTTTCACAAGCCTGTTCTCTATTACTAGTTACCAGACAAGAACTGTCAATGTTTATTTGTAATAGCAACTTAGGTATCTGAAAGTCTGCAAATAAACCAATACTAAATCAGAGTTATAGTGTAAAGAAATGCAAAAAAGAAATTGAAAACTAGACATTTTTCGGTCTAATATGTCTGTTCTTCTCTCCTCTGTAGTGCTTATATGTGTGGCAAATTAATTTTTATCGTTTTTCTGTTGATAAATTATATAAAGGTGCTTAATAAACCACTTAAAAATTAACGTGTGATTATTGTTAAAAGAATTGTAACGTCGTGCATTTGTATTGTGATTCGAAACATTTGTGAACCGAGGTAAATTTGTTGTAAATAACTTAATTTATTGCTTATTTTATCATCGAAACTAATTAGGTATGCAATTAAACTTCTCTAGGAAGAACTATTTTTCATAATTGCAATAACATTATTTATAAATTATTGTGTAATAAACTAAGTACAAACATTTTTATGAAAAAATATTGTGTATTATCTTCTGTTATAATTTTTTTGTATATTTAAAAAGTATATAGTAGCATGAATTGTTTCTAAAAAGCATCTCACATATTACTCTCAAGAATTTGGCCATTCATTGGACTTTATGAGGTTAGATATGACTGGTTCTTAGTGTGGTATGCTATGCTATCAGTTCATTTTATTTCAGTTAATTAAAGTATCTATTAAAATAATTTATTAACAAATTTTACTTTATTTGGCTATACCAATTTTTTAAATAATAAGAGTGCTTCTTTAAAAGTGATTAGCAGTGTGTGTGATGAAAAAGTGCTATTATTCTCTCTTTTCAGTTGAAATATTCAAAACAACAGTGGATTTGTAAGAAGATAAGTGCAAGAATGTCTGTTGAGCTAGAACCTCCGACGAAAAAAATTAAACTGTTTAAAAATGATAATGATTTTAGCAGTAACATTATTGACAAGTGCATGGAAGATATTAAAAATTCTCAAAAAAATTTAGAACCTGTGTTAAGTGATGATCTTCAGAAATCTTTACCATTAATCAAAGTGTTTATTGGTGTGGTAAAGGATCCTAAAGACTTATCACGTATCATTTCAATATTGAATGATAAAATACCCTTGAAATCATTGCAGCATTTGAAACGGGTCCGAAAAAAAGAGGTACTATTGTGCCCTACTAACTATATTATTGGAATGTCATCTATCCAGGAATTCATTGAGTGTAATGTTGTTGAGCTTAAGGATACATTTCAATATTTCAAAGTGTTAGGTGTCCCATTCACTCCACCTAAAGTGAAAAAGCAATTTAAGGAGAGCAATAAAATTTGGTCATGCAATTTTCATCCTAATGCCTATCTGGAAAAACTTGTGAGTGATGATTTCTTTTCTCCAACAGAGCTTAGCCTTCATAGAACTTATATGCAAATTGTTTTTGAAGTATGCAGGTGGTATATTCATCAATCAAACACAAGTATAGATGGAGAGGATGTCTTTAGAAACATTAATGGAGCAATAGTTGTTGATCCAACTGTACAGTCAGTGGTTGCTGTATCTTTTGATAATCGAGATGCTAATCCTATTCAACATTCATCTATGATAGCTATAGATAATGTAGCAAAAACTCAGAATGGTGGGGTATGGTTGAATATGGAGAAGGATTCCGACGGGACATTAAGTGGCATAAGTGAAGACTTATTAAAATATTTAAAAGTGAATTTTCCCAGTGTCAGTTTTGGTGCAAGAAAATTTATAAGTAAAAGGGATGTGTCCAGTGATGAATCTAATGAAAATCCAAATGAAGGCCCATACTTGTGTACTGGATATTATGTTTATCTCATCAGAGAGCCATGTGTAATGTGTTCTATGGCCTTGGTACATGCAAGAGCAAAAAGAATATTCTTTTGCTACGATAATGTATTTTATGGCGCTTTAAAATCAAAGAGTAAGCTGCAGACTATTTCATCCTTAAATCATCATTTTGAAGTTTTTACAGGATTTGTATAAAGCTAGAATAATTAACATGAATTGTATTATTTTTATACAGAAGTTATACAAAATTATATTGATTTTAATTGATTTGGACAAATAAATGATTTGTTTGCAAAGAGTGTATTTGATAACTTATTTACTAAACTGGTTAAAACTTTTGTCGTCTTAGGCATGCCACAAGTATCTAAAACATTAAATACTACATAATGTATTGGCTATGAATATTGATTATGAAGAGTAGTAATATTAATGAGTAGTAATAACATTATGATTATAATTACTTTATGTAGCAATCTTTCCAGAGCTATTCATTGCTTTTTATTTTTTTTGTTGTATTATTTGTAATGTACAAAATCTGTTTTAAAAAAGAGGATACCTACGGAGTTTCTTTCGTCGGTTTCTTCTCCGTTAGAAGAACCTCATTACGAAATGGTGGTAGAATTAAAAAATAAGTACAATTGCCAAACAAAATCTGAATATCTTATCTCAAATAAAGAATTTTCATTTAAATTTCATTTTCATTTTCTTTTCAATTTAATTTCATTTTAAAATAAAGCAGGGAATATTTTCTTTCACTGTTAATACACTTTTAAAATACTCTTGTGTTATGTTATGTTATGACGGGCTGGTATCCGCAACTCCACGACTTTTTATTCGCGTATTTTGCGAAGGAAACTCAGTAAACCCTCAAAGTTACCGGTGACCTCGGCTAGCGAATTTAGCCAGCCGAGGTACTTAGGTATAATGTTTAAGCATTCAGCTTGATATACGGTGTTGTAGGCTCCTAGCGGTGTTCGTATTTTAATGTTTATATCTTCTGAGAAAGTCCCGGAGCCAGTACCTGAATCCGTTTTGGATCCATCAGTAAAAATTCTTAACTCGCGCGGGTCCAGACCTTCGAGAGGATCATCGTTACAACCTATACGAAAGGCAATTAATCCTCCTTAAAGATTTTAATAAAACATGATTCTGTGCCACCTGCTTGTATCGATTTCTATCTAAATATGTAAGGGTTGTCCTTCACTGCGCTTTCTTAAATGAAGTTGACTACCCATCGGTTATTGGTCCTACGGGCTATGTTCAGGTAGACTTACAAATTAAGCTGTTTTAAATTCCGATGTATTAAGAACATGGAAAGAGGAGATGATCTACACCGACTTTGAGAAGGCGTTTGATCGCCTAGATCACTTCACACTTATGGGAAATTGCCTTGAATAGGTATTCACGGCGATTTATTACGTTGGATTACATCCTATTTCTAATAAGACAGAGGCTATGCTAGTTGGAGAATACAAGTCTAATTTCATTAGTATACCAACTGGAGTTCCTCAGGGATCATTGTTCGTCCCACTGCTCTACAACGCCTATCTGCATGATATACATATATGTTTGTCTGAATCTATACATTTATTATATACCGACGATTAAAAAGTTTAGCTCGCTATCAAAAATGTAACTGATTGTCATGGACTGCAAAATTACCAGTTGTCGTTAGCTGCATACTACCAAGGCAATAAAATTGCAATTAATATAAAGAAGTGCAAGGTAATATGTTTAACTCATCTTAGAAATCCATAAATTTCACATGTATCTTAAACAATGTAAACTTAGGAAAACATTTCAAGACCAGGGAATTTTTTTTGACCGTAAGTTTCTTCTAGATAAACATGTTGATTTCATTGTTGGAAAGACATATAAAAGTTTCGATTTCATACAAAGTATTAGTGAATATGTCTAAATTTGCAATGCATTTGAGCAACCTATTACACGTAAGTGCGCAGTGTTCTTGAGTACAGTAAAATAGTATCTGGTCGCCATATTACCGAATTTATAAAGACCGAGTTGCAGCTAAAATTACTTTATTTATTTATGAGAGTGGCCTATGTTCGGTAGTCGACTATTTACGGGCTGGTAAGGTGAAGTATATCGACATAAAGTTGTTCTATAACTGAAAATGTTATCTCGATTACAACAAGTAAAACATTAGTATAACTTAGCACCGAAGTAAATTTCCATTTACTGCCATAAAACTAAAAAAACTTATTTTTTATAGTTTTAGATATGCTGTTTTAATTTATCGTGTGGTGGCAAGAAATTCCATCAGATCATCTTGTCCCATAAATGACCTAATTATCAACTAAAACAAGTGCTAGGAATAAGTCGTGGTAAAACAATAAATGGTAGGCTTAACACCTCAAATATATGCTGATGATTATTATAAAAAATCAATAATTTCAAATTATTAACAAAAAATCCAGCTAAATATATCATTCAATTCAGTGGGGAGCGATAAACAAGTATTAAGAATTCAGTAAACATAGTTCTTACCAGGAAAACTTCAAATTGGTATATCAAGTTATATATCTGACAACCGTTATTAGAAAAACAATAACTTTGCTTACACCCGTTTAAATTTAAATTGAAAATAGGAATAGAATATTTTGTTCTTAGGAGAAACGACGTGTGAGAGGCACATTTTTTTTACTACTTCATAAAGACCTGCGTCTACCTGCGTCTTTCGAGTCAATTATGTAGTTCCAGTTGAAGAGTCACTTAAGTTTAGGGAACTCAGCATATGGCAGTCGTATAATGAAATTACTAACAAAGCGCCACACTCTGAATAACTGGTACCTTAATATTCTAAGAGATTCGTTTTTATTAATTTTAATAAATAATTATTTTATTATTTTTGTTCGAAAATGATTTTTCCCTAGATGACACCTATGTAGATAAACTTGGAATGTAAAAAAAATCTCTAAATAAACAATTTCAATCAAATAAAACAAATTACTTTAAAGACCCCATCTCCTTTATTGTGTCAGCTACCGAAGAACAGTTTTTACAATTTAACACATAGCTGAAGATTGGATAAAATAATATTGTTTGTAAGACATAGTCCTTAAATTAATCGACCACAAATGCATGTGCATACACTCACCTGTACAGAAACAAACACACGCGCGCTCTAATACACACTGCATACTACACACTCACATATATAAACTTAAACCAACCCGTAATTTTGTTTATTTTTTCCTGTGAACATTTCTCATTAATTTTCAAAACTGTTATGTCTAGTGTGACAATTCATATTGTTAAATCGCACGCCAGGGTCTCGAGATACAAGCTTTCCTTAGTATGTTACTTGAGGTTATGTATGTATGTAGTTCACTTTACTGTTGAAAATGAAATAAATAAAAAAAATCTGCTTGGTCGATTCCGAGATACCAATTACATATAATATATACGTCAAGAGGAATGTCCGTTTAAAGTATAGGATTTGTTTTTGTTGATAATACAAGCATGTCACCTGATTTCCGTAGTACATCATAGACCATAGAAACAAACAATTCTTTAAACAATTACAAAAATGTTTTTTGCATTTTTGTTTTGTAGGTATCTCCAGAGTCATAAAACCATCTTTTTTCGATGGGAAAATAACACAAAACTTAACATGAAACAAGACAGACCTAATTAAAATAAAACTTATATGGAAGAAGGGCCACAAAATAATCGCCAGTGAGTTTTTTTGTGTTGATAAGAGGTGAGAACATCAATAGTTGCAGTGAATAATGATTTGTCAATGGATTGTTTTTCAGTTTTCGGTATACATCTAAATGACCATTACATAATTTGTCTTTACTACGGCACAGTCGCTCTGTTTAAGTTGCTGTCCTTCCCTGTAGACAGGCCCAAAATTGCTCAACGAACTATGGAAAGATCTAAGCCCGATGTATTCACTGTGAGATAGAATCCCCAACTAAGATATCCGCAGCAGAACTAAGATAACCGACGTAGCAAGCTGAAATGGCAATAACCGGTGTTACTACACTAGGTTTTACGTTTTACGCACACAAAATGATTCAAAACAATGTTCGTAAACAACGGTGGGTGCAGGTGGCTCAAGGCCGTTCTTTATAGTAGTCTTTGGGGGAGATCTATGTTCAGTTGTGGAGTTGTGATAAGCGATAATGATATTAATGCTTTTTACTATAATGGTGATGATGCTTGTTATAATGTAGTAAAGTAGATCTTGAAGTTATTTCTCATCGTTACTGCAAACTCACGATATAAAAGTCATGCTGGTATGAAGTTAAGCTTAGGCAATACAAACCAATTAACAAGATCAATAGATCACGCACAATATTATAGTAGTAACAATACTGTGATAAAATTTATTGGATCATAGAGCTACGAAATAGGTCCGGGAATTATCGACGCAGTGGACGACGACATCGCGTTATTTGATTAGGGCCGCATCATATACTTTGCTATCGTATAACATCGGCGGAAATTGATTTATTTTCTATTGCATTTAGGAAATGTATGTGTAAGTTTTCTTTGCGCCTGCGTTTGACCTCAATCTTGCCCGATGGAAAGCGAAGATGAGGCCTAGGATGGTACACGCTTGCCTAGATGTCTGTTCACTTTGGCCTTGAAGATATCCAGGTTCTAGGCCTCCGGAAAAACCGACCTCGGCAGAGAGTTCCACTCCTTAGCCGTCCGCACAAAGAAAGAAGAGGCAAACCGCCTCGTGCGTAATGGAGGAATGTCTACAATATAAGGGTGGAACTTCTCGCCGCGTCTAGTCGTTTGGTGATTGAAAGGGGAAGAGGGTATTAGGTTATGCAAAACCTCCGCACACTCTCCGAAATGAATTCGATAAAAAACCGAGAGAACGTTTACATCGTTTATGCAATATTAGTTTCTCAGATATTTTGTTCTTTAGGTTTTTTTTACTATGTTTATTTTAACCGCCGAGTAGCAGGTAAATTCAGCACTAGAAAATGCAATTAAAGAAATTTTATTTAAGTGAGTGTAACTCCTGAGCTACCACGGCTCTTCTTCCGCACATCTTAGGTTAATCACTGCTTACCTCTATTTCCTTTTCATCTGAAACGAAAATAGAGGTTTTTACAAATAAACGAATCTCACTAGCCTCCTTACATGCTTCGAGATGATTTCGAAGCATCAGGAATCGCCTACTGCCTCAGTACTATTTGGCGAACTTCTTATTATTATGTCGCATTAAAATTTTGTGAAATATTTATTTTATTTATTACTACTACTAGTGGTCATAATTATTTGGTAATATTGTAATTTTTTTTTAAGAAATCTAATTAAATAATAAGCCTAATAAACCAAATGAAACGCAAGCGCTATTCGTCGTATAATAACTTCGGCAAGAGCGGACGCCTCACAGGATTTCATTGTCAGCGCGTCGGCTACTTCAAACGCGGGCAGCGGACACAGGCGGGAACGGTCGATAAGGTCTTTGACCTGGGTGTCGTTGACCTAGTTAAATATTAGCGCAAATATACCTTGAGACCAAAAATAACAAAAACTATAAAATATATCCTGTGGTTAAACAACTGTACTTATATCATTGATATTTCATGTATAACTTAGGCTATTCCTAACGTCCTGTAACGACTGATCCAACCTGTATATACCCATATTTTATAGACATTTTTACATGCAAAATGTCTATCATTTTATCGACATGCGTGATTACTTACATATTATGCACAAATACACATACTATAGCATATAGTAGTGTACAGCGAAAGAAAAAATATTTACTTAAGATTTCCTATATAAAATTCCAGTACGGTTGTAAGCTCTTTAAGACGGAGGCGTGTTAAATCAACCTCAAAGAATTGGATATACTGAATTCAACTTAAACAATCCATTAAATTTTCTCGTGTTATCGAATTGTAAATCATTTTTCCATTTCATTTTATATTTGTATTATGTCAACACTCTGACACACAAGAACAATACTTTGTGTGCATATTTTTATATCTATAACTAGCGGATACATGCGGCTTCGCCCGAATGATCGCAAATGTTGTCCCGAGAAAATAGAGATATATCCTATATCTTATTCCATGGCATAATAGTTCCTGCGTTGTCGCTCAAAAAAACACAGTAAACTATAACATTTCGAAAATTAAGTCAAAACATAGCATTTCAGGACGGATAAGTAACATTTTAAAAATAGTGCTACCAAAATCCGTGAATCTATTTAAGATCCGTTTAAACATATCTAAACACATACAAATAATTTTATATATTAGCATTGACTAGTATAGAAGAGTAACTTCAAATAGTAGTTATCCAAAAACAGTAATGGACACTATTTAGCGGTCATTGTATTGCACCAATTGTAATGCTCCCTCTCATTGGGACAATTTAGAAGTATACTGCAATCCAGACTCCCATCGGAATCCGACGCAGCACTCGCGCTCACATCACTCTCATATACTTATTCTAATTTGAATTTGAATTACTTTTTTTTTATTTTCTCTTACCAATTAGTGCCGTTCAAAATGAGTGTTTTTTGGTTTATTGACGCGTATGACGCTTTTTGGTAAGTTTTTTTTTTAAATACATGTATTTTTTTTAGTAAATACAATTAATACTCTTATTAATTATTGAAGCAAAGTAAATGTTTCATTAATTTAATTATTATTTTGTAATTGTAGTAGTTGTTTCAATTTATTTTTCAACGATAAATAATAAATACATTTTTTACACTTGACTAAGTTTAATTAGTTTTGTAAACAGTTACGTATTGTCTCTGCACACGCTTTTTTCAGTCAATTTTATTAATTAAAAAAAAACTATTATTTGTGAAAGCTTTATTAAAAATTATAGAAAGATTCTGAATTCTAGCGAATTCCAGATCGAACCGAACGAAACAACTACATATTCTGAGTGCTTTAAACGATCTTTGGTCTGTCACAGTGCTCATCGCAGTCTAAAGGTCTTGTCTCAAGGTTTATTTTCCTTCGTTTGCTTCAAAACAGCTCAGCAATCCGCTAACGAGTGTCTTCCTCTAACGTGGTTTTAGATTTTCACGTGAGATTAGATTAAGGCTAATTTACTGTAGCGTAATTTATTGTCTAATACGGTACATGCAAATATCATGTGATACTGTCACTTGTTATTTGATGAACCTAGTTCCTAATAAAACAATTAAATTTTAGAGTGTTCTTCATTTCCTAACAAATTGAAGAAGCTTTATTAAAATTATAGTCTTAGTGTATGTGAAAAATTTAAGTTAAAGTTTCGCTTTTAAAGTAATGACCGTCGCAAAGGTTAATAATGACGTTGTTCGGGTTAAAATGTATAGAGAGCCAGTATAATCACAAGTAGTTAGGCATTCCGTCTTCGTCCTCAAAGGTGACAACGCATATGTAACCTCCTTCGATTTAAGTTGTTTGCGATTAAATGTCCGTTGGCCCGTAGTACCCCATTGGCATCATCAGGTAGACTGTTAGCTGGTGAAATAAAAAGAAAAAGATTCCTTCTAACGACGCTGTTCGTTTCATTCTTAAATCTTTATCTACAGTCGCAAAAAAAAAGAATGCAGAAAGAAGTGCCAATGTGCCAATCATCATCATTGATCCACTCCCAATACGCAGATTTATCCCAAATAGCCTCACTGTACGAGAGAAGTTTGTATCTTTATTTCATACAGCTTCATCATCAGATTTTTAACATATTGTTAAGGTTTGCCGTAACCTCGTTTCGAACCTGCTGGGCCCGTCTCCGGTCTGGTTAATTTATGGCTGGTATGATATGGGTAGTTATTCCGACATATCCTGGACGCAGTGAGATTTATCGGGAATGTCGAATGAGCTAAGTGATAAACTAACATTCTGTCGCTGTCTGTGTTCCGACTTGAAGAGTATGTAGAGCCAGTATAATAATAATAACAGACTGAGGGATTTCCTTTTTAGGGGACGTCGAACTTTCTCCTGTTGAAGTTGTTTACAGGTGTGGATGAGCTGCAATAGCCACTTACCATCAGGTGAAGAGTTAGGTCGTTTGTAACTCTTAGAGCATTTTCTTCATACTCACTCACAGTTAATTTTCTAGGCTCGCCATCTTTAATTCCCTCGACGGTTTACTACGTCATTCACTGAAGGCTTAATTTGAGCGCTAACACTCGCATTCATTCATCAACATTCACATTCTTCTTACTGAACTTTAATCTCGACTTAACCTGGGAATATTTTTATATTTTTGTACAGCTAATGTCATGATGAATCGAGTTTAAACCTAGACTTAAGTTATGCCTCGTTCTTTAATATATGTTATAAGTGTTTAAAAAAACAGAAAAGGAATTGAACAATCTGTACAGACATAGCATTAACATCTTAATAGTGCATAGTCGCAAGATTCTTAAAACGATACATTAAGGCATATTATTTCTTTCTTTACAGAACGAACGTTCGCTGACGAGAAATCATCCAATAAAGTGCCTTAACTGCGTCCAGTTCTAGTGAGATTAAACCAGATATAGCTGACTATCGACGGAGAGCGATACTTCAGCGGGACAGTCGCGTTCAGAACATTAATGGAAAAGATTCACATTGGCACGCTTATGTTGGTAATGAAGTTGGTGTTTCCCGCGCTCAACACTTCGGACTGACTATAGGCATTTACTTCTTGGTGGTGCTAGACAATTAATGGTAAGCGTATTGCAGGACTTCAATTTGATATTGAAAGTTCTCGTAATCTTATGTTACTCGCGTTTTTTGCCCAAATGTATATATATAATGGTATATAAGTCAAAAGATACCTTTGATCTCTACCACGGGTTCCGTTTGGACAAAATTCTGGGACTCGCAGTCGAAGCCGCGGCCAGTAATAAATTCTTCAGAAGCCTAGTACAAAAAGAGTAACAAAGTTCATAACATCTGGTGGAATCCAAATGCATGAAACGATGTAAATCATTTTATTATGTACGCGGATTTTGGTAAATTATCTCTGTTTGCTAAGATCCGCATGCATAATATAAACAAGGATTTACGTAATGACAGAAATGAATCAAATGTATTTCCACAAAGTAACGGCTAGTCTCAGTTCTCTCACTGACTCGACTCTGTATACAAACGGGTTACCGCAAACCACTTGTCGCCGGGTTTGCTGCCGGAGATTGGCATAACATTTTCAAGGTGTTTCCCCTACTCTCCTCTTACAATACCCACAACCAAAAAAGGGGGTGGCGGATTCGTACGCAGTTACTATGGAATATATTAGGAAACTTTACTATTTTTACTTTTGTAATTTAAATTCTTTTGACTAAATTCTCCATAGAAACTTTAAAAATATAATAGAAGTGGGATGAAGAGATATTTAAATGTCAAAATGGTCAAATTTGACCATTCTTACCTGAACGCTAAGATTTCCTCTTTTGACTAAATTCTCCATCGATACTTTAAAAATATTATAGAAGTGTGATGAAGTGATATTTAAATGACAAAATGCGCAAATTCGATCATTCTTAAACCTGAACGCTAAGATTTCCTCTTAAGTCGAGTGAGAATGGGCAAAGAGGTAGTAACAGCGTACCGTATAACATATTTTGTATGGAAAGTCATGAATGTATGTTCACCTTATTTTACCTGCCATAACGGCAACACACACACAATGTTCTTTTTGTGCACATCTATGGCACAGTACCTACCTTTCGAATGATATAAGTAAATTTTATAATAAATACAGGATATCTGCCTCAGGAGACCCAAATTCGATCCTCTATGTGGAGGGCTCGTAAAAATAACTTTTTCGAAGTGAATGTACGATTTGCATCGTTTGCTTGAACACTAATTGTGAAAAAATTGTTTCATATCAAAAAAATTAAAACAGCTTATGTAGGTATGTGAGAAGACCGAATTAAGCCATCAAACCATAAGGTCAATGCCTTTATATATTAAAGGTGGTCGGTCCCCGTTCCATTGATGTAACTCACTAAAAATAAATTTACAAAAAAAGTTGTAAAATAAACAGTCAACATTAAATTTATCAGAAGAATATTAAACGAAAACTATGCTTTGCTCATGCCGCAGACCCCTGAATGACGCAGGGTAGAGATCAATAGGCAGTTCCCTTTGCCTTTAGTTTAATCCATATTTGTCTGACTTTACGTTTTTTTTACATCCAAAAAAATTTTCCTCTACGCTGCTACGATGCAGAGTGGTGGACCACACGTCGTTGACATATTGTTTATTCCTGACACGACAACTACGTGAGGGTCCAAGGCTTGTCCTGCTGGGCATATTGTCCATATTTGTGAAACAAAAACAATATTGGTTTTCGAGTCTGTTGGTGTTATGTTGCGCACCATGTCCATTACACTGTCGTGGTTAAAATCGGCCAGGAGAATATCATAATTTCTTAAACATGCACGTTTCTTGTGGTTGATGACCCCTTGATAATTCGGCAATTAAATTGCAATTAGTTATAGTAATGTCGGCACTGGGGATCGAATTCGAATTGCCTACCTCCGTGCTTGTTTTTTTTTTATGGGAAAGCCGGCAAACGAGCACGCGGTTCACCTGATGGTAAGTGATTACCGTCGCCCACGTACATCCGCACCGGAGGCGCTGCAGGTGCGTTGCCGGGCTTTTAGGGTATTAGGGAGACGGGAGGGAAGAGGTGGAGGGGGATGGGAAGGGGGTGTGGGCCACCGGTAAAAGGCGAGGTTTAAGATATAACGGAAAATCTTACTACGAAAAGTATCACCAATATTAGTTTCAAAACATACCGAAAAATAGCATGCCGGTATATGCATAGATTACAACGTCGGGAGGGTTTACCGTAATCGCGACATTGTTGATCACAGTACCTCGCACTTAAAGACTGCTCCGCCTTGTCCTCGATCTGGTGGTTTTCGATTCTGGTGTAGGGCATTGGAATAGGGAATAGGTATAAAAAGCAATGTATTAGTATCACATAAACCCTTTATTTAGAAATAAGCTAGGATCTGTATTGCTTCTTTGGCTATAGGGTATGTACAACACTGTATTCTGCTATGTGTCAGTGATTTATCTAGTATTTTTTCAAAGCTGTTGCATTATCTTATTATTGTCGCTTACCATACCAAGTCCACTGCTGAACATAGGCTTCACTTAAAAAGCGACAGTAAAAGCCGGCATGCTCAGGTGCAGATGGGCTGGTGAGCGTAACGTCGAAACAAAATAAAGATGGAAAAATCTCTGCCTTGGTACATCCATCTTTTTTTTTTATTTTAGTGTTGTCGCTGTTCTTGATGATCTGTTGTCTAATTCGGAAGTTCTTCTCACGAGATAGTTCTCGGATGCGGCACGCTTTGCAATACATTTCTTTCTGACTAACTTATACCTTTGTCTATAGTTTAACTGTTGTATTTAACATAACACACTGTTGAACTACCTATATTACGGTTTTTTTTCCTTACTACTATGAACCCAAGTGTTTTTTTTATTTTAAACCAACAGACAACTGGTGTCCTGTTGTAAAATAAAAAAATGGTGTATTTGTAAATTTATCTGATTTGTAACGTGTTTGATGTACGTTTCGTTTTGGAATATTTTGAAGGTATCACTTCTTTGGAGAGGCTTATGTTCTGATGAAGATAATATTGAAACTTGTTGCCTACTGATGCAACTGCTTTACTATTGAACTACCTATTTAGTTGTATTTGTACTCGTTTACGCAAGTCATCGTCATTGAAGCCTAGTTCTTCAATCAATAAAAACTATATAACCTATATAAGAGCACTTACGTACTTTAGTTCTCAATTATGTTTATCTCATTTCCGGCTACAGCACACAGTGTGCATTGTCAACCTGAGCTCTATTGTTATTTTGATTTACCATTCAATTCGCAATCCAATTTTGTTTTCATCTTAAATTACTCTAGACGTGGCTGTATATATTCTGTCATGGGTTTAGTGGTGATCGAAGAAACAAAAACGAACCGCTCTTAGTTGATTTAGAGACTAGACATTAATATGCCGATCACCATCTTCAGGATGTGTAAGTACACAGTAGAATAAATCCAGCAAAAGCCGTAAAGTTTCTTAAAAGGTTTGCTGCCATACTCACCTTGCTGGGCAAGCGGGTTGAGCGCAGTGCCGGCACCCTATCGCAAGGGATGTCTATCCCATCAGTAGTCTTTGGCATTTGAGTTCGACTAATTTGGAAGGATTTCATATATAGCTGTGTGCAAATGCAAGTCAGGTTGGCATTTAGAGAAAAATATGATATATTCGACTTTACATTTTCTGAATTAGTTATTCATATCAAAAACATTTTTTTTTCATTCATCATTTGTAGCTGTTGTTAGCGTTCCCTTGGAATTGGCAATAAAGTTGTTTCGCGACACACACTTTAATTGTCACCAATAAATATCAATTAAAATCCTCAACGGTCGACTCGCGTCTTCGTCGTACGTGGGACCTGTTATTCCCAAGGCGCACTTCTTACGAATGTTTCGAAGTTTAGTTAGGTATTTTTAATGTTTTTTTTTTTAATTTTTGCACTATATATAATTTTATTCTACCAATTAATGTCAAAGTACGTATGTTTGTCTCTAGAGTTGAACGGATTTAATTGATACAAACTTCCCCCCGTGAACTCGTTCGCGAACACATATTTCCGCTAAATTAAGATCTAGATACTGTTTATCTCTGCTACTGGTTCCCTTGGAGGAAAATTTAAGATAACAATTTAAGAAACATTGCGCAGTCGCTAGTTATATTACAAAATAAATAAAAAAATTTTTGTTTATTGTAACACCTAAAACTCAGGTATACAATGGCGGACTTAATGCCTTTGGCATTCTCTACCAGTCAACCCTGCGTGGGAAAGAAATAAATGTTAGCAGGTTTCAAAAATAATAAATGTAAATTAAATATTAAATATATTTTTATTTTAAACCAACAGACAACTGGTGTCCTGTTGTAAAATAAAAAAATGGTGTATTTGTAAATTTATCTGATTTGTAACGTGTTTGATGTACGTTTCGTTTTGGAATATTTTGAAGGTATCACTTCTTTGGAGAGGCTTATGTTCTGATGAAGATAATATTGAAACTTGTTGCCTACTGATGCAACTGCTTTACTATTGAACTACCTATTTAGTTGTATTTGTACTCGTTTACGCAAGTCATCGTCATTGAAGCCTAGTTCTTCAATCAATAAAAACTATATAACCTATATAAGAGCACTTACGTACTTTAGTTCTCAATTATGTTTATCTCATTTCCGGCTACAGCACACAGTGTGCATTGTCAACCTGAGCTCTATTGTTATTTTGATTTACCATTCAATTCGCAATCCAATTTTGTTTTCATCTTAAATTACTCTAGACGTGGCTGTATATATTCTGTCATGGGTTTAGTGGTGATCGAAGAAACAAAAACGAACCGCTCTTAGTTGATTTAGAGACTAGACATTAATATGCCGATCACCATCTTCAGGATGTGTAAGTACACAGTAGAATAAATCCAGCAAAAGCCGTAAAGTTTCTTAAAAGGTTTGCTGCCATACTCACCTTGCTGGGCAAGCGGGTTGAGCGCAGTGCCGGCACCCTATCGCAAGGGATGTCTATCCCATCAGTAGTCTTTGGCATTTGAGTTCGACTAATTTGGAAGGATTTCATATATAGCTGTGTGCAAATGCAAGTCAGGTTGGCATTTAGAGAAAAATATGATATATTCGACTTTACATTTTCTGAATTAGTTATTCATATCAAAAACATTTTTTTTTCATTCATCATTTGTAGCTGTTGTTAGCGTTCCCTTGGAATTGGCAATAAAGTTGTTTCGCGACACACACTTTAATTGTCACCAATAAATATCAATTAAAATCCTCAACGGTCGACTCGCGTCTTCGTCGTACGTGGGACCTGTTATTCCCAAGGCGCACTTCTTACGAATGTTTCGAAGTTTAGTTAGGTATTTTTAATGTTTTTTTTTTTAATTTTTGCACTATATATAATTTTATTCTACCAATTAATGTCAAAGTACGTATGTTTGTCTCTAGAGTTGAACGGATTTAATTGATACAAACTTCCCCCCGTGAACTCGTTCGCGAACACATATTTCCGCTAAATTAAGATCTAGATACTGTTTATCTCTGCTACTGGTTCCCTTGGAGGAAAATTTAAGATAACAATTTAAGAAACATTGCGCAGTCGCTAGTTATATTACAAAATAAATAAAAAAAAATTTTTTTGTTTATTGTAACACCTAAAACTCAGGTATACAATGGGCGGACTTAATGCCTTTTGGCATTCTCTACCAGTCAACCCTGCGTGGGAAAGAAATAAATGTTAGCAGGTTTCAAAAAAATAATAAATGTAAATTAAATATTAAATATATTTTTTATTTTTAATCTTGCATTCTACTAAATCTATCCTGCAATATATTTGTTTTATAGTTAACAGAGGCCATTTGCTCGCTTCCTTCCACAATCCCGACTCAGACAGTAACAATATTGTTAACTATAGTTCTACTCATAAAAGTGGTAAAAGTATTTACTCACACGTATCACCCGTAGGGGTGTAGACAGAGATTATAGATTTCCACTTTGCACTACTCAGCGTAACCAAAAAGCCAAACGTGACTAAGCGAACTTCGCTTATTACGAGACCATGGGAAGGAAGGGCCGATTGTAACTCCGCTATCACCCTATAATTTTAAATTATTAAACTTACCTCCTTATTCGTTAGCCTGTTCGAGACAGCTACTAAACTATTCATACAGGCCTTTCTAACAAAGCGCCGGCAAAAGGTTTACTAACCTATACCACACTGGACAAATTTGAAGCTCAGTGCTGCAACCCCAGTAATGCAGCCCCGCAACACCAGTCTGTGGTGTTTGGCTTCTGCGTTTTGGGACGGATTTTCTTACTTTCTTTCTGCCACACACTTCTACTTTGTGGAATCAGCTGTCGCCAGCGGTATTTCCGAACAGTTACGACTTAGGGACCTTCAAGAAAAGAGCCTATTCCTTTCTTAAAGGCCGGCAGCGCATCTGTAGCTCCTCTGGTGTTATGGATGTTTGAAGGCGTCGGTGATCACTTACCATCGTGAGCAACAAGCACGTTTGCCCCTTCTTCAATTATAAAAAAAATACATTACTCTGTTGCCAGCAGCGGTGTCCTAGCGGTGTGTACCCTCTGGGGACGTGGAAATTTGGGAAAAATTATATTGATATTTTTCCTTACATGTATATAGTTTCAATAAATAGTACCGATGGTTAAATTTTCTTTTACTTTAATACTAATCACTTATTTTATTAAGTTGAAGTGATAGTCGTGTTGGTATGCTTGTACCTGCTTCTGAATAACGAGGCCCGAGATCTATCCTTATGTAGAGGGCCAATGACATTTCCGCAACTTATGTAGTAGTATCGTTGACCCTGACCCTGACGCGGCGATGAGTATTTGGGAAAGGGTTAAACGTACAAGCGGCTCTCCTCGTGGTAAGTGATTACCGTCGCCTACGTACATCTGCAACACCAGAGGAGCTGCAGGTGCGTTGCCGGCCTTTAAGGATATTTGGGGAATTGGAGGGATAGAAGTGGGTCTCCGGCTACCTCACTCACCGAACGAAACGCAGAAGTAGAAGATGCCGGTATTCTGCGAATTGGTGGTACTACCCCGGTATAGGCGGCCTATTCGGGCAGTAGCAAAAAAACCGCTTGGCTTTACCACGTAAAAAGGCCATTGTAATTACTAAAATGAATGTTCGACCTCTCATCACCCATTATTCGGTAGAGCGGCGTGAGAGTTTACATACAAGTAAATAGTACGTTAAATTTAAATACTAATGTTTTTAGTTCGATGTTAGTTGAACTTCTTTATATCGTATAACTGCGGTATAGAAATTAGCACTTGCCGTGAGATTCGGGCGCAGGTATTGAGGTCTGAGAGAGTCTGCATAAACGCATATTTTTTAGCCGTGGTGCGGCACTTCGTGCCGTACGGCGTGCACGTCACCGCACATTGACCGCCAAACGGATCAGGGATCAATCGCGTTGTGAAAATGATGCTTACCTCTACCGTGTATCACATCGAGCCACAAAACTGACTAAGAAACCATTTTCTGCACATGTGGATCACAGCTCACAATATATATATACCGGTATATGCTACAATACAGCCTCGTACAGGCAAATACAATTTAGATACAGACCCCCCACAAGATGGAGTGATGACCTGCATTAAGGGGTTAGGGAGTGGGAAGCTACTCTTTTATACCTGTACTAATTATGACCTGCCTAATAGTTAATGGTAAAACCATGATTAACAAGTGGCGCATCTTTAAGCAAGGCAGAGACTCGCTTCAAGATGATCGCAGGGCAGAAAAGCCTGAAAAAATTGTATTGGAAGATGCCCGGAAAAATTGGTGAAAAATATTAAGAAGGAAAAATATTTTTTCTTCCCCTCGATGCTGCCCTGTTGGAATGGTCTATGAATTCGTCTTAGGTTTCGCTTAATTAGTTTAAATTCTCTGAATGTTTCGTTTTATTTCTTTTTTTAAATAATAGTCAAATACGTAGGAAACGATTATTTGTTTGTATCAAAACTTTTTATTTAATTTTTATTTTATTCCAATACTGACTGATCTTTTCCCGCTTTAATTGCATGTTTATTTCAAGATCCGTTTGTTTTAAACACGTGGCGTTATCGCACGTGCAGCTGGAACACACTGAATCGGTGTACGGAACCGCATCCCGCGCCGACGGGACCCCACGACCGCGTCTTGACCCGGCGATCGTGTGACCCTGTCGTCCGAGTGCTCCCAATTCCCGACGTCCACACATTGCTCCTCACCACGCCATTGGCCAGTGAATTAATGAGAATATTGCGTACTTATTCATTTGACCGTCTTGGTACCATCAATTTAGCAATAGAAGCCCGCGCTCCAGCCGCCGTCGACCGCACGCGTGCGCCACCGAGAAATCATTGCACAGTTTTCGATAATACGCCATTATCGGAAGTCCACGATCAGAATAAGCGGTCGCAAATTGGCATTACGTTTATTAGCACATCCTCTATAATTTCAAAATGGTGGATTGACGCGATGTACCTTAAAGACGGGGACGGACGTATCATGGCCGTGCTCATGTAGAAGTTCGCCAATATGGCTTGAATGTGTCTGTACGCGATTGCACTGGACATTTATAAAGTGTATTAGTGTATTGCAAGGGACTCTCGTTTAAGGTGAGACTATCTGCGGTTTTTTTAAAGATTTTGAAAGGGAAAATTGTTTTCGAGAAGGATAATTTTTTTTCGGTAATTACTAACGATTGTTCAGTTTGCTAATGATATTAACAACACATTATTTTTCAGGTTCCAATTTAAATATTATTTTTATGTTACAATACTCCCTGGCTATGAGTTAAAATTTTAAACAACAATGCTTATCTTAATTGGTGCATTCAAATTTAAAAGCGATAACGATCATGTACTTACGATATTGTCATTTAGTCCGACCATTGGAGGTATTATCACAATTGATGCACAAATGTGACATTATTTTACTGAATATTAAAATTTGGATGATTGTAACACTTAACTCTCACGTATCCACGGAATAGATAATAGTAAAGAGTCATAACTTTGAAACGATTGAAATTCTATTGCTATGAGATAACACATTTAGATTTATGACAAGAGAAGTGATAAACGGCTAAACTGATATCGATTAAGTAGTAAGTAAGTAAATAAGAACATATGCTACACTTTACTTTTTTTCCTCGGAAAATTCTCCACGCGGGCAAGGCGCGCGCGGAAGCTGGTATTTAATAAACACAACTTTTTGGTCCGTTCTAGAATCTCTTGGCGTATAGGAAACTATTAAACGTAATTTTTCATAGATTAAAATTATTAATTCTTTTTATTCATAAAGCACACTATTTTAATTGAGAAGGTATTGGCGCCGAAGCCACACTGCTTGTGTGTAAATGAAGTATGTATGTATGTATATATTCACATATATTCACGCCTTGTTCCCAACGGGGTAAACAGAGACAATCTTCTTCCACTTGCTACGGTCCTGACATACGTCTTTCGCTTCTTCCACTTTCATCAATCTTCGTATGCATGCTCATTGGTTTAGAGTACTCTTGACCTGGCCTTTTTCCAGAACGTCTCCGATTTGATCGTGAAATGTTCGCCTAGGTCTTCCTCTCCCGACTCTACCATTTACACTAGCCTCATATATTTGTAAAGGAAGTGGTCTCGAAATACTTCTAACTTCACTTTTTCTTTAGCAAAGCTCGGGGCAAATGTGCGCTTAAAATTGCATTTTGCATTACTAGCGGTGCCGGTGGTAACCGGGGTTGATCGTAACGTACCATTGGATATTTGAAATGAAACTATTATTTACGGATTTTATTGCGTTTAATTTTTGTCGTTATGTCTCCGACGTTTCGAGTCTTGTGCTTCAGTGCCGCAAATGATAGTTTCGGCTCAAATGTGTAGTGTTCGCGTAAATACGAGAAATTATTATACCATTGCACGTTCTTATTTTACTATTCTTTCAATCCGTTAATATATACAATAATATTCCGGAAGATCTTACATCTTATATTATTTATTTATACCCGGTGAGTTATAGTAAACTCGGCGGTGTACAGAAACCAACAAGGGTTGATAGTGACTGACTGCTTTAAGTTTCAGTTTTTTTTTGTTTAGTTTAACGTGGGGGGAAGGTGCTCGCGTAGGTGCGTCCCGACATAACCGTCACCGTCTCCGGTGACTGGTTATGTCGGGATCAGCATTGAAGATGCCGGACCGACTAAAACCCCCACGGTAGATCTGCTGTTGACCTAGTGGCCTTTACAGGTACATCGGTAGAGACTCGCGAGCAGGAGGCCCGCAAGTTAATTATGTTTCAGTTAGTATCTAGAAGCTTCGATTTTGCCAAAAGAGTAAGTTTAAATACAGAGGTACACACGCACTCACGAAATATGAATATGGCATATCATCACAGGAAAGGTTAAGGACAAAAACAATAATTTGTGTGTCGCACAAACACTTGAGCTGAGATCCGATACCGGCCTCACAATCTAGTGCTATAACCCTTCGTCACTATTTACATTGAGTGATAAACGCAAGAATCTGCCATCGTCTTTCTATGTCTACCGCCAGATGGCGGAATAACTATCACAAAACATACCAGACTAAAAATAAGCTGGGAGATGTGCTACGCCACTCTTTCCACATATGAATTGGTGTTTCAGCATACCACTGTCAGTCTTGTGCCACCGGCAGGTACTTCCGATCTTTCACCATTAGGAAAGGGTATTTAGGGATAATATCCGTGGGAAACGAAATACGACTATTTGTAAAAAGATTTCCGTAATAAACACTTTTTTTTTTGTACATAAGCTTTATCGGATATTTATTCTAAATTAATTAGTGTTCAGTTATAGGGTACAATTAACTTTTTTTTTATATAATTCAATGTAAAGAAAAGCGGCGTAAGGTTAACAATCGATTGATGTGTTACCGATACATTACTGACATCCAGTGTAGTTATAAATTCGCACAAAATTATATAAATACTTAGTACGAAAATAATTTCTAAATATTTCCTGTTACATGCATAATTTTTGATTCGATATTTTAAGTTATCTCTCTCAGATTTTGTGTGTTTCACTGTAAGGTTCCAGTATATAAAACTAACTAACTATTCAGCATTTCCGGAATTATGGTAATTTTTGGGTCTTCGTTAATTATTACGCGGTCAGGGTTTCCCATAAATTGAAAACAAGATTACAGCAAAATTACAATAAGTTTTTATTATATTTGTATTTTTTTTATCGCTGATTGACTTTACCTAAGCGAGCTTAAAATGGAATATATATATATGTATATAGACGGAAAAACCAGGGCATTAGTACATTTCATTGTTTGTTTGTAACTCAATGATTACACATTGGTTGCAACGCGGATCTCCGAAATGCTGAATAAACAATAATTTGAAATTAGACCAAGACGCGACATTGTCACGTTCTCTGATAAGAGCACCTGTACTGTCCGTTAGCCGATTACATAATGTATGCATAATGCATACATAATAATTTTAAACGGGTAAGCCTTGATAATGATGAATTTTAATATATTCGCATTTTGCTCAGATACAGATAGACTTATAATCTTCATCGAGTATGGCAAATTTTTTTTAGTTAGGTGTTAGTTTAACTGTGTTTGTTTACTCTACTATTATACATAAAATACAATATATAAAAAACAAAGACATGAAAAATAATAACGAATAGCTACACAAAAATATGAATTTGTAAAGTTTATATCTTTATAAAAACATTTACATTCAAACTTAATTTAAAGTGAGTTTAACTTAAAAACAATAACAATTTAAATTTGGTTCCAAGTTAGTATAAAATTGAAAACTATAAGAAAATGTTATTAATCATACACTAAAATTATTTTTAAATACACCAAATATTACGTAAACCATAAATTGGTGAGAAGAAATGCATCCCGAGTTAACAAAAATATAGAAAGCAGGATAAGGAAGTTGAAAATTTGTACCCACCAGCCATGAATTTGAGCACCAAATTCCACGAAAGTATATAACGGTTACGTGGACTCTACCCTAAGATATAGTGTTTGCTTTTGGGGAAACTGCGTTTACAAGGAAAATGCATTTGAAGCACAATACCTCCTCTCATACGAGCTATATGCAATAAAATGCAAACTAACACATGTAAGCATTATTTTCAAAAATTAATATTAACCTTCACTTTACTGTATATTCGCCATGTTTGTAAAAGCGAATATTCATCTTTATGGTCATCGTATTGGTGTTCGACGCACTGATAAGCTCTGTGCTGTTCCAAGTATACCAGCCATGGCGCCAAAAATATATAATAAAATACCCAAGCAAATCAAAGATATTAAAAATGTGAAAAACTTTAAAAGGAAATTAGTTAATATTCTTATTGGCAAAGCCTATAGTAGGCAATTAAATTATTTCTTTAGTAATGATTTTTTTGATATACAGTGTTCTTTCGATATTAATTCCGACATGCTTGTCTATCTGTTCTCAAGCATTGTATCCAGTAATGTTTTCTTTACTTTACATTGTATTTCATATTCACTTGTCCTGGTTACTTTAATTCATAATATGCAAAGTATTGTACTTCGTATGCCCACAGAGGTACGTAGGAAATAGTTGAACTTTATAATATATATGTAACTGACTAATATAAATAAATGATAAATGAAAATGTTTGTAGTATCTATACGACTGCCATAAGGCCTTCCAATTCACATTTTACATTAGGTATAAATACATTCTCAACGGATCCTTATACCCTACAAGGACCTGCCAAATTTAATATTTGTAAGGTTATAGCTCGTGATTAGTCAGTGGTATTTCATTTTTATACATTAATAAATATAAACTGGCATCGCAGATAAAAACTTCTTGTTATTTACCGGAAATTGTAGCTGTTTAAGAATAAAAAAAAAATTAAAATCGGTCAGTATATCAATGTTAATATGTAGAATGATGTAGCTATACTACTACTACACTATACTCCAATAAATAGTACTACACTACACTATACTACACACTACTACTACAATAAATAGTAGTAACACTTGATGCTGTCTGGTTGAGCAAGTTCTTTTTTATTCCAGTTTCATTTTGTCTTCATTCGTTCTTGTGAAAATACAATTATCCTTCTGCCCGTAAGTGTTCGCTGTGGCCCTTGTAAATGTATCCAATTTAGATTACTCTGATTCAGATTCGTGATGATTCCTGAACTCAATTGGAATGCCTGATTGCTTGTAATTGAGTCTCCTGTATTCGTCACCATATCAATTACAAAAGCATTATGCTATGTAACGAGATTGGTCCATTTCTGTTACATCCCCTCTCTGCGATTCCTGGTTACTATATTTCTTATGATTATTTTTTTTCTAACAGTTTCTTTTTTACAGGAGCCGTAGCATCGCTGTACCAGCCACGCCACCGAGGCACAAGCCAATCGAGTGAAGGATTCGAGCTCGACTGAAGTTCCTAACTCGCCAAGTGTACCCCATGGAGACCATTCCCAACTGTCAGCGAACGTATTTGATCGGCAATCGTTTCACGAAGAAAGTGTTCACGGGCCTGGTCCCACACATACAATACCACCTCTGTCGCTCTAACACAAACATGCTCCTGAAAATCGAGAACGAGCTGCTTCAAAGTCACCGTCAAAGAGAGACGACCGGGATCAAAAAGCTATACAATTCGTTCTTCGTACTCTTTTAACCTAATCGCTGCGTTGAGACAAATTTTTCATTCATCATCATTCATCGTTCATTCAGTGACTTTTAGTGTAGTGCGGGCGATATGGCCCGGGTGTGATGGAATTGTATGACGAAGACAGAGACTATACAGGGCTTATTATGCATGACGGACGAAAGGAAGACCCTTTCACGTGGGAGTCTTCAGTGAGGCTTACTCTCGTGGGCAGAGAGGAAGAACTGGGGATGTATTTGGAGGAGAGAGAGGGTCGGAAGAGGAAGTGGCACCAGGGCGAAGGCGACGGTAAAACCATGCGGCGAGAAGAGAACGAAGAAAAGGAGCCGAGGAAGGTGCCACCAAAGAAATTAATGGGTGCGTATTTAGCATATTTTATTTCCTACTCCATCACCGTCTTAATTATTGAAGAACATTTACAGATTTTATGGCCTTACTGTGGGGTTGGCAAACACTTGAAATTCTGCAGACAGCTATGATGATACTTCTTCCACACTTTTAGCCAATCACCATCTGTCTCAACACTTGCGGGCTAGTGACAAAACTTGTTACATAATTTATTCGCACAATTGTGCCATCGCTCTTATTTATTACACGTAATCTTTTATCGAATGGTAATTAAATCACCAACCTTGGTGTAATATTTTGCTTGTATGATCATTCGTGTCTATATTATCTATCTGTAAAGGCGTAACCAGGACTTGTAGACTTGTGTGAGAAGAGCCTGAACTCTGGATGTGTGCGAAAATCATGACAGTGTGTCACGAATGACCACAGTATCCTTGGCATGTTGGTTCCCAGTCTGTAATTAATTATTGGTCCGTCATTATCTGGAACAGGGTTTTAAAATCCCACGTTCAAATAAAAAATTGGGAATTTTAATTTTTACAATATCTAGAGTCAGATGTCGTTCAATGGAACACTTTCCGCGGAATCATTTTTCTTAGAAGATTAATATCTTGTAGACATAATAAACTCTATCATATTCTGTCTGTTTGAGTTGCAATCTTAACAATTAACTGGCAGTTCATGCTGAATGACTATGTTATTATTAATCAACCAATAACGTGAAGACATGCGTGGCAAAGATTATGCACTGACGTAATGTTAATGTCCGAGAATAATATTTTATTATTAGAATAGATTATTACCACGTGTTCGGCGGCAAAGGAAAGCACCGAGAGGAAAACCTGCGTGTCGGAGAAATAAATAAAGAAAAATCGAGGGCATGTGCAAGTGCGCCAACCCTTGTGGCGGACCCTTCCTTACTCGTCACTTTAAAAGAGTTGACAATAGGTCTTTGTCCAGTCGTGCGTCATTTGTAGTTTGCTATTACAACTACTAGAGTAGGTACATTTATTGTACGACAGGCGTAATGATTATGGTCACAAAAAACAAGTGTTGAGCTTGCATTATGGCAGGCGAAAATGATCGCGGATTCAGTAAGAAATAGAGCGTGCAAAACTCTTTATGCAAAATGGAGATGTTGTTTTCCAGCAAAGAGTGTTCATTCGTATGCTAAGACTCAGAAAAAAATTAAATGTAATTTTTTTTTGATTTGACCTATTATTTCAGTGATCACTTTCGGTCCAGCCGTTTTGGCGTGATTAAATATAAAACCGAATTTGTGGAATTTGTCGAATACAATACTCTTGCTTCACTCTGGACCCTTTACATTTACTCTGCTTAACCCAATGATAGACTTGTAGCCAATGCCTCTTGGCATTAAGTCCGCCTTCTTGAAATAACTTTCATTATTGTAAATAAAGTTGAATAAATAAAATAAAATATCCCAAACATATTTACCATCTCTAAGATTATTACAAATGATTTGTAGCATTGCCTAAATAACGTTACTAGTCTCTCAGAGACATCAAAGTTTAGGCATAATATCGTCCATTAAGAGTACAATATTCTTGGTTGATATATAACTGATAATGGAAAGACAAATTATAAACCTTCGTGCAAACCCAGTAACAAACACCGCGATGCGACAGACCGACGCGCGCTCTTCTTTAATTTGTTATCAAATATGTGCTCGTGACCTTATGTGCATTGATACTGGAATTTGTTAGTGGTTCAGTGTTAGTTAATTTTTTGTGTTGAGTTATATAAAACAACTGAATAAATACCGGTTAAATTTGCAGTCTGTTATAGTTGCATTATCGTGTATGATGATTTACTTAAAGGAAATTCCTGATTGATCATATTAACAGTTTATACATAATATTTTATAACACATTAACCTTTTATGTATAACATAAACCCGATAAAACCTGTATACTTTTTCTCTTTCTTTGCTATCTGTTTTATTATATCGTAGGTTTCAACTTGCAATAGCGGTAACTTTCGCACAAAATAGTTATTAATTCTAATTGTAGTTCAATGTTTATCAATACGAATTATTAACTCACAGTATGTCTATGTGTGAACGTTAGTCCGAAACTGCTCTAGTTGATACATACAATTTTGTAGAAAGGATCATCATAATATAATGTACAAAATTTTAACTTTTTAAACCATATTGTTCTTGTGATACAATTAATGAATAAGCGATATTTGACTTTGACTTTCATATTTAAGTACAGGTAAAGTGAAAGTAGGAGCCGGTAAATGTCCTCCTCTCGAATAGGTCTCCTCTCGAATATTTGAGATAGTTTTGGAACCGGGCACAGTTCGCCGCGCTGCACCGTCGTGAGCCGTCGGACTTCACATGTTCTCGAAATATTTTTTTTTCTCACACATGCAGGTTTCCTTATGTACTTTTCCCTCACCGTCAAGCACTTGGTGAATTCAGCATTTAAAATTACTAAGAGACGTGAACCTTGAAAGTGTAAAAGTAATCTATATTTTAAGTGCACTGGGGTACGATCCTAGGTCACTCGCGTACTATTTAATGAACGCGAGCACCCTGGTCACTAAGCTATAAGTATAGTTAAGTTATAATTAGGAATTTATTAATATTATAGTAATTTTAAAGTGAGTGGTAGCAGTGTAATAATATGCCAATATGTTTTCCCCGTGGGTGGGCACTAAGGGATTCTCCGGGAGCAAACAAGGCGCCAACCCGTCACGTTCATTCTCTCGGGGAAGCGATAAGTGGGTTGCAGAAGTCCGATTAGCTATGCTGAGTCGTCGCCATATGAAAATATGTTATCTCTGCCTACTCCTGTAGGTCACCCACGTGAGTGCATGCTTATTTGTATTTTAAAAGAATACACCGAGAGCCATTTTAAATAAAATTAGAATTTAATTTTAAATGAAACAAAAAAATTATTGAAAAAGAAGCTTTAATGACATGAAAGTGTCAACAAAAGTCGTTATGCCATTTATTGCAATAAAGTGTTTTTTTATTTACACTGAATATAGTTAAAATGGGTGAGAATAATTTTTTTATCGGGCATTTTGTGATAACATGGACACAAACACGAGTGCAGGTTCAACGCCATATTGTTCCGAATAAGTTCTGATGAGAGTGAGCTTGGAACGACTAAAATAATACTTTTTGGGTCGTAAGAGCTTATATTTTATTTTCCATCTCGTAATTTGATACGTGATTTTAGATTGTTCGATTCCTCCGCATAACAATATTTCATGTTTAACTTACACTTAAAAGTCACGTTCATATTTGCAACGTGCACGCATGACAGGAACAAGCGAGATCGAACATTAAAATGCATTATCTTATAAAGAATATTTCATGATTATCACTGCTGAGTAACCTAAAATTATGCGATGGGCATCTATTTAAGCCATTGTAACAAATTCAGTAATTTTTTTTTAATAACTTATACTAATATTTGAAATGAAATTATTATTTACAAATTTTATCGCTTTTGTTTTTTGAAATTTTGTGTTTATATTCCCGACATTTCGAGTGCTTTACAGCAATCGTGGTCTCTCAGGGGCAAGAAATTAAACGCGCTAAAATCGGTAAAGAATAGTTTTATTTCAAATGTGTAGTATTTGCGTAAATACAAGAAATCATTATATATATATAATAATTAAAAAAGTTATAGTAAAGGTGCAGCCTGTAAGTGCCCACTGCTGGGTAAAGGCTTCCTTCTTAAATATCTGACAGGGTTTTGGAGCCGGGACGGACCCGCCAACATTTTTATTAGTTCTCGGACATGCAGGTTTCCTCACGATGATCTCCTTCACCGCCGAACACGTGGTAAATACAGCACTTAAAATAGCTATTAATAATTTTAGTGGTGCCGGCATCGGGGAACGAATCCAGGTCACCCGCGCTCTGTGAGACCAAAGTGAGCGCCCTGTCCACTTGGCCACCACGGCTCTTAATAATGAATATATTAATAATTATTGTTTATCTATTGGTCATATCAAAGAAGCTCAATAAAAACACGTAGTCTCTTATACTTAAGGTCAAATACTTTCAGGGATCTGACAGTCCGAATATTTTCTGCACGTTTAGTAGTATTTCTCACTTATAATCTTCATTAGCATATTTCTCTGCTTACCATAGACCTCTTCATATAAGAGGAGTTGCCCCAATCGCCTCGTTTAGTCGTCTTAGTTAGTCGATTAGCTAGAGCTGTTGTTTTTGATTGCATCGGAATGACTAACGAACGTACAGTCCACCTGATGGTTAGCGGCTACTGAAGCCCACGGGCTGCAAATCACTTCAATCGAAGGAGCTTACTGATGCGCTATCAACGTTGAGGACCAAGATGGATTGCCTAACAACCTGTAATAATACTGCTTCAGTATACCTTTCAAACCGGAACTTAACACCGGTTGCACACCGGTTGTTTATTGGCGGCAGAAATTAGTGAGAGGTTGGTACCTACCCAGATCGGTTGGGTAGAGAAGGAGCTTAACACTGTTTGATGACAGATCATTAGTCTGTAAGATTAGGGTTCGGCAAAATGGGGTGAATTTTCTACCATGAGTTGATCGCCAAAACCTCGTGTGTTAATCAGCAAGGCAAGATGGTAAAGATGGTATAATTATCCTTACACCCTGCCAAGTTATAAACTACATATTATGACCACGTAAGCCTGTCACCCATAGAGGAGGCAGAGATTAGGGATATTCATTCGATTCCGGTCTCGGCGGACACACTGAAATCCGCAACCCACTTGTGGCGAACACCACGGAACATGAGGCGTGGTCTGATGGCGATCGCGCCTCGTCGCCGGAGATTTTCATAAATTTTTCAAGGTTTTTCCATTAGTCACCACTTACGGACACTACCACCCCCATCAACCAACACCAATTCTTCCCGTTGTCGGTGCTGGTTTTTGCTTTCCCGATGGTGGGTGTGGCAGATTCTCATGCCACTACCTCGCAGCAGAATCTACCTGCCGTTTGAAAATAATTATCGCTAAATCCGTTCAGTTATTTTTAAAGTATATACGGGTTATTGTGAAAAATCGCATTTGCGCCGTACCCGCCCGTATTATAAGGAGTATGTTAACGCAACATTTATTAGAATGTTAAACAAATGAATTAACTATTATTTAGGTTAGACGTGTACCTACATTTTTTGCCTTTTTAGGGTTCAGTCAGTAGCTCACAATGATAAATATGAAACTTTTATATTTCTGTGATGATGAAATATTTTAAAATTATTTACGAGTTTTATCATGTTTAATTTTACTTTTTAACTCACGTAATCACGGGGGTCTGAGGTGTTTGACGTTAACCCGGCTACGGTCAGCTTTGTAATTAATAATTTTTGATCAGTTCTACGCAGAATGACCTCACAGTATCTTGAAGTTGTGCAGTGGTATGTTTGGTTTTGGATTTATTAATTAATTTTAATTAATTACCAGATTCCAAACAGGTGGTTTCCAGCCATCTCCTCTTTCATATCAAATCTAACCAGAATATGATCACGGACTGTGAACTTCTGTGAACAAGAAACAAATGTGCTGTATTATTTTTTCACATTATATTAAATTTACTGTATCGCAGCTGTGATACGCTATAGCTGTTCACACAAACCTTACCAGACGCTCTGAAACATGATATACACAATCACAGTCATCCTATACGTATGTAAGGGTGTAGTATACTGTGGTGCTCCGTGCTAGGCCAACAAACGAAGGTTTCTAACGTGGTAGAGCCAAGCGGCGGCTTTTCCTGCTGCTCGAATGGGCCGGCACGACCGGATTGGTACCGCGGCCTCGCAGAATACCGGCGTGAAGTAGAGGCATCTTGTGCTTCTGCGTTTCGTTCGGTGAGTGAGGTATCCGGAGGCCCACACCCCCTTCCCATCCCCCTCTTCATCCTCCTTCCCGTAATAATACCCTTAAAGGCCGGCAACGCACCTGCAGCACCTCTGGTGTTGCGGATGTACTTGGGCGGCGGTAATCACTTACCATCAGGTGAACAGCATCACTAGTGCGAGGGCCCCGCCACTTCACCCACCAACCCGTTTCAAACTGTCCAAGAAATATCTGCCGCTACCTGATCTTTGTTATGATAATGTCATGAGAAATTATCACCTTTGACGTAAAACACACTGTTACCTAACACCAGCAGTATTTAGATTGTGCGCGTCATCAATTTGTTCTTTTTTTAAACTACTCTTTGCCTCCAATTGACTATAGTATTTTCTTGTGTACAATCTTTCATCACACTACAAATAAAATGTTCTTTAAACGTAAGAGCTCTTAATTAAATGTGTTCCTTACTGTTAACGTTATTGTAAAGTATTATGGATTATACGGGCCTGAACTCAGGTGTGACCACTGAAACGCTTTCGAAGTTGCTACGCCCTTCCTGTTACATCCCAATCTTCTTAATAAAGTTAATCGATTTATAGTTCTTACATTCCATACCAATTATAATATTATTATTAAGTAATATTCTTCCGACAACTTTATAGCTGTCTAATTACTCAAACTTTTGATCTACCTACTGATCAGCGTTAAAATTATTAATGTGTATTTTGGCATATAAAACGTGAGTGGAATTATGTACTAGGTAGTAGGACTATAAGGCATACCCCCGCTGTGTCAGTTTACCCCTCACGTGTTCTTGCAACAATTGTAGTTCTGTTGTTGGTCATAACAGGAATAGTGACTCGAGAAGGGTTGTTCTGAGTTCAAGTGTTAGTGTGCAAACATTAATGTTTGATACTGAAACACGCGACAGACTAGATGTATCGAGCGACAGACGAGATTTTACCATTTAAAACACTCGGAGCCATTGCTGTTTTTGGCAGACCATACACATACCATCAAATGAATGACTCTACAATTATAGTAAGATACTTTAGTTAGATTGTGTGGGAGTCCTATTTTCAGAATTGGACTGAAGACAGGAGAGTCTTTCTAATCTAATCTTTTCTTTAATAGGAATAGTCTTTCCGCTACAAATTATTTCTTATGTAACCTAACCCGACAATGGATAGAGTAAATGTTTTAACGAAATTATTGAATTAGACAAGTTTGTTTTGACTGTTTTTCCGTATTGGTAAGTTAAGACAACTAATGCATAATGTATAGATGAAAAATCATATTTACATCGATTTATTTCGCAAATACGACAGACTGTAAACTTATCTCCTGAGTGAATTGTGAGCTGAAGTGATTGAAGCACTCATATAAAATGACAACATTGAAAAGTGAAAAAGAGACGTATAATAATTACTGGACGCTATTAAAGGAAATGGCCATTTGGACGTTTAAACGAAGCAGTGTTTTATGACAGTGAATGTATGAATTCTAACTTTTATATATCCTATAATATAATCTTCCTATTAATATATCAGAACCAAAAACTGTGTGTATATACCTCATAATTAATACAAGATAATTAAATTAATTTTAAAAGTAACTAACGTTTGGATCAATATTTCACATGTGAGGATAACCCATCTTTTGAATAAATAAAGAAATAATTGTCGTTTGTTGTGACATGATAAGTGATATTAATAAATGATAATGAAGAGCTCACCAAGAAGCATGATATGATCGTAAAAGGGAGACTGATAAAAGCGGCGTCCTTAGCGTACTTCAAGAACTGATAAAATCGACTGATGCAGTAGCTCCACTAGTCGTGATAACAATCCTCACGAGCAAGAGACCATCAAATCATCATGGTGGAGGACTCCTCGTCGCAGACGGACAGAGTCTCCGCGGCGGCGGTGCTGCAGTTTGCCGCGCGAGAGGCGCGGGAGGGGCGACGCTTCGCCGAATTCGGTGCGCACGCGTTCGCGAGCATCACTTACAATGCCTACGGTACTGTTTTCAATAACGATTAATCACGAACGAAAATATTCCGACTGATCGCGGATAGTTTATGGTTGAGACTACTGATGGGGTGCATTACCGGTGCTAGGGTACCGGCACTAAGCTCACCCACCTTCTTGCACAGCGTGGTCACCTCACGTGGCATGCGAGCTTTACTTGACTTGTAAGTCAAGTATAGCTCGTAGCTAAATAAAAAGAAGAATGCATAAACGGGTAAAATTTTGTCCAAATCCTAGATTGAAAGATCGCTTAATCCTTGTCGTATCATAATAACAGATTTTTTTTTATTACAACACGACACGGGATAATGTACTCAAATGTTTACTTTATAGTCATCTTCATGTACATAAAAGCGAAAGGTGCGTTCGTCTGTCCTACGTTTTGTACCGTAATATGTGGCCGCTCAATTTTTTTGACATAAAATGTGTTATTATGGTGGATATCATGACAAATAATAACAATACGGTTAGACGATTCTATTTTTGCTAATTCCGGATATGTAAATAAGTTAATTTTGAAAAAAATGTTGGTTATGCCTCTCTTGTTTATGTTGTCCACTGAAAAAAGGTATTTTCTAAGTTTGCCGTAATAGCCACGTCCGACCGGCGGATTGGAATATTTTGGAGGCATGTTTGAATTAGATGATGCATAGGGTGGCTGATACTGCCACCACTACATAGTAAACTTAAATGCTTATACAGGATGGTTGCGTGTAATGACATTTCATTTGGTAATATTGAAAATAAACGGTGATAATTAAAAAATGTCATTAATAAGTTCTTTAAAAATATTCGACATTTATATAGAAATATAATAATTTTGGATGCAATTTAAAATTATAAGGATAAAAGTTACATAAAGCAGTGAAAATTTTTATATTTTACTGAGAAGCGTGACAGAATTGAGCTAGTAATTAACAACAACATAATACTCTTACTTCTACATGGGAGAAAAAAACGTAGATAAAAAAATTTACTGATAGATATTAGTAAATTTTTTTATAATGGAAAGGGGGGAAGCGAGGGCTCACTTGATGGTAATTGATTACCGACGCCCACGAGGGGGGGGGGGGGGAGGCCCTCCAGTTACCTACTCACGGAAACAAACGCAGAAGCACAATACGCCGGTATTTTACTAGGCCGTGGTACTACCCCGGTCGAGCCCATCCATTCTAGCAGCAGTAAAACCACTGCTTGACTCTACCAAGTTCTATTCTACATTTAAGTATAATATGTATTCCTTCATTATTATCATTACACCCTATCGCAAGTCCTCTGCTTCACATAGGCTTACCTGAAAGAACCGTGTACTTCCGCCTGGCTACCTAACTATGCAGTATTGTGCAAGCTTTTCATTATTCCGGTTTGAGAAGGACTGAGCTCATGAAATTATTCAGCTTTTGAGTCTTAAAAGTGATAAACTAATATCGTGATGTCTGTGAGGATTCCGGGCGAAATGCCACAGCGCTTTAACATTTAAAGTTCCGGGTGTCACGGCAGCTGTTATAGCCAGACGTAATATTTACCTTTAATAAAAACATCGGAGTGATCTATTGAAAATGATCAATAACAATCGCATCTCATGCAGACGTCCAGTTGTAACTAGTTTTGTTTGAACGCCATTGCCCGGGGTCAGAGTGTACAGATAACAAACATACGAGCTATTATTGACTACATTTCAACACGGTGGGTTGAAGTCCAAGAAAGTATAAAGATATGAAACTGAATAAGTTAGCGTCCTGTTTTTATTATATAAATCGTGGCGAACGCAAAGTTAACTTTTGAACTTGTAAATAGGTGTCGTATAGGATGACAAAAGGAAAGCCTTGAAAATCAGGTCAATCTAGTCGCATTCTGTAACCAGGAAAGGTAAAAATTGTGTTACAGAAGAACATTTGGCTACTCTGAGTCGTTCCATATGGAAATGAAGCAATGCTAGGGGCTACGCTTGTTACCTACATATCATATGGATTTGTCATATCTTTAATTCTTATAATATTTAAGTAATTTTTAAGCGATCACTAAATGTAGATAATATTATGTTGCAATGTTATTTGTATCGAAGCTAGAGTTGAAAGCAAACAATAATCATCGATAATTGTAAGAAGTAAATTGATGATTCCCATGTTGATAATCCTGAAATGGCCTAGATTGCAATAGTAGAACTATTACAATCTAGGCCATTTCAAAACAAACAAACAATAATCATCATCACCAGAGAACCGGACAGCGCAGATAAGGCTAACCAGTTTGTCGATCAGTTCAGAGCAATCGTTCCTATAATTGTTTGCGACCCGAGTGATAAACTCGCCACGTGTTATACCTAATCGTGCAGCACTGACTTGATGACTCTATATCACCAATTAGGGATTTGTTTGTTTCACCAATTTATATTTATATATCAGTTAACACTTACGGTTCCTAAATGTTACCATTTGAGGTTGGTAGTGCCTATGGCTAACGTGTGTTATAAAATAATTTACGCGTGTGCTCTCTAATCTTTACACAGACTAGAATGACCAACCTTATCTCCACAATGGATACGCAAAGTTGAGGTGCTATCGACGCGAGGGGACTGACCTATTTTATCGGCAAGCAAGCGTTCTTATCACGATCATCCTTTTGTTGACAACGTCGACATGTTGATGAAGAAAGACTTCTTCATTGAAAGACAAACAAAGTCCATGTTACACTACCATTCGCCATTTTCGCTAAACTAGTAGTCAACATGGCGAACACGTTGAATTGTAGTTTGAAGGAGTGTTCGACGGGGAACCTAATTGAAAAAATAAACCATCCTAGTATTTATTACACCTTTATGGATATTCTACGACAGACTGTCTCCTATGTAACAAGACTGGGACGGCGGTCGCTAGAAAAGTTTAAAATACCAGCGTAGTTATTACCAGAAACTTTATTTCATCAACTAATCAGACAATCAAAAACAGGAATACAAAACCGCGCATGTAAATAAACTACCTTTAACAACCCTATAAACGATAAGTGACATTATTATCTCCACGTGACGTCATTACGTACATTACCAGTACAATTACATCTAGAACTATCTTGTTACTCTCTGCAGCGTCACTAGGCGAGCTGGGCGGCAGCGGCACCAGCTCCTCGTCGTCGCACATGTCGCCGGGCTGGCAGGTCAACGACCTGGACCTCGATCTACCCGGCGAGTTGTCCAAGTAAGTAGCTTTTGGATAAAACTTGACCGCCGGGATTAGAGGTCGCTGCAACCTACTTACTGATGTGAGGGCCCCGGCTTCAAAAATCCCTGACTGAATTTATATTTATGTCATGCATGTATGGAATACGGTACGGGCGAAGCGTACATACACAAGATGTAGTGAAAGTAGTAAAAGATGCTTTTTGATATGAATGGAATATGAAATTAAGCACCATCAAGGAGAAACCTGCCGGGAATTAGTTGTCTAGGCGATACGTGGAAGAGCCAAGCGGCGGCTTTTGCTGTTGCTCGAATGGGCCGGCTCGACCGGTTTGATACCACGGCCTCGCAGGATACCGACGAAACGTGAAGGCATCTTGTGCTTCTGCGTTTCGTTCGGTGAGTTAGGTAACCGGAGGCCCACTACCCCTCCGTATCTCCCAAATACCCTTAAAGGCCGGCAACGCACCTGCAGGACCTCTGGTATTGCAGATGTACGTTGGCAACGGTAATCACTTACCATCATGTGAACCGCTTGCTCGTTTGCCGCCTTTCCCATAAAGAAAAAAAAACATTGGTAGGCTGCGTAAGTTTGCACGGATGTGGCACAACAGGGGTAGGGCATAGGACCGGCAATGGGAGAGTCTCGACAAGGAGAGACTAGTCTAAAAGCCTTTTGTAGATTTTTCTAGCCTTTTGTAGAGCATAATCGTTATGGACCGTAGCCGCTTCTTACTATAGAGACCGGTGTCTGGGGAAAACGCCTGGAAAAAGATGGAAAATCGGCGGATTTTAAGTTCTGTTATTTTCAAGGTTTTTTTAGTCGACTCTTACGACACCCCTCTTGTGGGTTCAAGATTATTTTACTGGAACCTAGTTCGCTGTGCCGCAAATGCCAAGACTTGGTTACCAATATACCGCACCATGTCTTGGGTGTGAAAAATAAAAATGGTATCTATTTATCGAGGAATGACTTCACATGGAATTTTTGTGAAATATTTCTGAGGGATTTGTTGGATATGGGCTCACACAATTTCCACCAGGTGTACAATAAAAGATACAATAATTATATTGTGTCCGTTCAGCGACGCGTTCCTGTCGTTGCCGTCGCTGTCGGTGTTCAAGCAGGAGGCGCCGTCGCCGACCGGCGCGGTGCTGTCGCCGCCCCGCCGCGCCTGGCCCTGCGCGCGTCACCTCGACGAACGGCAGGTGAGGGGTAAACTTAGTGTGACGGCAGAGCAATCATTACGCTGTGTGTTAGTTATTTTTTTTATAACACTTGGGTGACGAACGAGCTAACAGCTCACCTGATGTTAAGGGAGTAGTGCAGC
The DNA here is from genome assembly GCA_029286595.1 of Bhutanitis thaidina. Lineage (NCBI taxonomy): Eukaryota > Metazoa > Arthropoda > Insecta > Lepidoptera > Papilionidae > Bhutanitis > Bhutanitis thaidina. The sequence goes on along the minus strand of JAGSMS010000021.1, from coordinate 3,384,306 downwards.
CACCTTTTCTTTTTTGAGTTATCCCGCCATCTGTCGGTTGACACTTTTTAAAGTTTTCCCCTTAGTCGCCTCTTACACCCATGGGAAGAATGGGAGATTCTTAAGCCACTATATACTATATACACACTATATACCACACGGTTTTCCTTAAAGTACACCTTGTTGAAAAGGGGTAGAGAATCTGCTAGAGAAGAATAGAAAAAAAATATTCCAATAATAAAGAGCTAATCGATTTGAGTATGAACTTAATGGATTCGCTATATTGGTTACGATTAATTTAAGCAGATTTTTTTCCAGCAATGACATTTTTAACGTTATGGTAACCGTGGTAGCTCAGGGATCAGGGTGTACGTTTTCATTTCATACTATGCGAATGATCTTTTACCTCGATAATTGCAATTTTAAGTGCTGCAATTTATTAAGTGGTCCGCGGCGAAAGAATTCATCGTGAGGAATCCGGCAGATCATGAAATATATTATTTCGATTCTATTTCGGTTCAGTTCCAACCGCTATGAAATATTGAGAGATTTCACACACCTTTGCACTGCCGTGAGACTTTTACAGGTTTACTTACTTAAATTACGTTAATTGTTTATTAAGATTTACTAGACGATATAAATTTTTAAATTGTTAATCTATTTTTTTAGATAACCAGCATGGTGGTGGACAGCGTAAACCGCGACGGCATGGAGGAGGGCTCCTGCCAGCAGTCGCCGTCGCATAACGCCACCATGATGACGCAGCATTGTGAGTTCCAATCATGACGTCACCACGAGTGAAAACCTATTTAACTATAAGTGAAAACCTTGCTTCGAATCATACGTTTGTTGAATATACACGTACAAATACAAATATCCATAATAATGTCTTGCAAAATTCTGTATCTGACAGAAGTAAAACATCTACTCACTTGAAAATATCTTAGTCTATAAATAATTAATCAATAAATATTACACAATTTTGAAATACGTGCACTACTCAAGCAAATTATTATTACACACTTCAAAATTCAAAATGCATAACATTATCAGCTAACCGAAACGTCGCACGGAAACGTTGCACTTCTCTGAAAACTTGAAATCGACCATGAAATTTTACTCTCCACGCGTCCAAAGGAGTGTCACTTCAAAAACTTCATCTCGGTGACAGTGAGAGTTGTAAGTAGCAACCAATATTGTTGCAACTTACAAACGATTGGGTTCAGGGTTTTAACATACAAATTATTGCGTCTACTGACGGCTTGAGAGAATCTGTTAACCCTATGTCATGCCGCGGGTTTCGTAAAAGTTGACTAAGGTATCTGAGGATGTATGTTATACAGAATAACCATTAGTGATGGAATAATTAGTGTCAGCGAGCACTATGAAATTTTATATAGCTTCTATCGTATGAAATCTAGTTGTTAAATGTAAGCATTCATCGGTTCAACGCACTGTTTTGGACTATGAATGTGTCTGCGATGCTAAAGTAATGGCCGTTTCACACAAGGACAGAGCAGCGAGGCAGAGTAGTGAGCGAAACAGTAAGCGATCAACAGAGAAATGATAGACGAAAATAAGGTTTTTTACGTCACCTAATAAAAATGGCCAGGATATCAATATGAAAGCAAAACAGAATTGGATTGTCACAGGACCATAGATTGGCTGCTCAGTGCAGGTATTGGAAGAAAATGTTTCTTCATTAATCATACGTATGGTATCGTCCATTGACAATTCACGTGGAACCATTTTATGACTTTGCCGTAGCCAGAACAACTTTCCAAAACAAATGATAACAAAATAAAATGAAAGAACTCAACAACCATAACAGGTGATCTAAGTTTAAATACAAAACAATGACAGGTTGACAGGTCTTTCGTCCTGCCGCGCTACTTTGCTCTCGCATTTTCGTGGTTCAGATCCGCGGTTGCTTGTGTTCCATTCTTCTCGCCCTTCTACTAGCTGATTGAAAACCTAAATGACCGCCTTGGCCACTGAGCTCACGGCTTGATCCGCCCCTGTCCTCATTTGTGGGTACACTTACGATAAATGTTTCTCCATAAAGTCTATTTAATATATTTTCTTTACTTATCCTAGCTGGTAGTCCAGATATGCAATGCCAGACGTCAGCTCCGCCGAGCTCTCTTGTTCCGATGGGCGGCTACCATTCACCGGATGCTGAGGAAAATAAGAGTACGTAGTTTATGATTTTTTTATGAGTATGGTTCCGTCAGATAAAAAGATACAAACTAGATAATAACAATAGATTCAAGGTTATCAACCCATCTACGTGTTCAAGTCAAGCGTGGAGAATATACCCATATTAATAAACTGTTCAAAAAATTAATGTCCACAAGGTGGCGATTTTTTCAACTTCTATTTAAATGAGGGATGAAGATGGTGAAGAATATTTCAAATACATGAGCGACACCGGCGCGAGTCGCTAGTCTATGATTATAGATAAGATCTTACTCCACGTCACTCCTTCTCCAATGTCGCTTGGAGTGACTTTACATGTTGTCTATAAATCATTCTGGTTTCGCAAGCATGTTTGTGTGGTTAATTTTTTTTCTATTATTTATTATTCCATTCTTCATGGTTATCTTCATCTCAGTGGCACAGGCGAGTTACGTACCCTACACACTCGCGTAGGTACAAGAACTGAATGCATACACCACAGAGTTGCTATTTACCTCTATTATCTTTTTTTTATTGGATTAGGTAACAAACGAGCTAACAGTCCACCCCATGGTACTGCGGACCATGACCTGCAAACAACTTAAATTATAAGGGGTTACAAGAAGATAATGAATGAAGTAGGCTACCTTGCGGGTAGGTTATTTGAAGGCTTGCAGAAACAGTGAAATAAAAAATATTTCAAAAACGTCTCTGCCTCGATCTCGCACCGATCCATTGACCGATGTAATCTGTCAGACGCAGGTCTGTTGATGTGTTCGCCGGTGAGCTCGTTGGACGGCTTCCTGCACTCGCCCATGCAGTCACGCTCCGAGCCCAGCTTCAAGGATGACACCAGGTATGATACTCTATATTTTACCTAAAATCAATAAATATAAAAGTAATAAATAAAAGTTTTCTTTTTGACATCTGCTGCTTAGCGTTGCGATCTAAACACTAAAGTTAACTAACATTGCATTGCTCTTATTTATATCGATCAAGTCTTCCTAATGATTATAAAACTATAACTCTTTTTCGATTTAATTTCATTAAAACGTCTTTTTGTCTGTGACCCCGGCAGTTGACCTCTTGGTTTGTGACGTTTAAGTACAGGTCGTTTCGAAATTATTCATTGGCAAAGTATTGACTTCTCTATAAATATTCACAAGTAGTATATAAAAGTTATATCTAATATCTGAAATGCGACACCGAATATGCGTTTTCATTTAATATCGTACATAGAGAAACACGTTGTGTATATCAATAAACGGCCCTACATCTCCCTTCGGTACAATGAAATGTCTATATAACTATTTCTCTTTTTCATCTTTATCATTACCACACATAGACCAAGCCCGTTATTAGACGCCATATTTACATGAGTCATAAGACAACAAATGACTGTCGAGATATTTGACTTCGTGTCTCTCTACAAGAAGTGTCCATTTTACGATAAGGTAAGAGGGTGACCTACTCAGACGGATTATTAACTCGAATAAATCTGTGTACAAAAACTTGGACTAATCTCGAGTTTACATGTTGTTAGGTTCCAATACGTGCTGGCGGCGGCGACTTCCATCGCCACGAAGCAGAACGAGGAGACGCTGACATACCTTAACCAGGGCCAGTCCTATGAGATAAAGCTCAAGAAGCTTGGCGACCTCTCTCACTACAAGGGCAAGATTCTCAAGGTAACCAAAATCTCTTTTATTTTAAGTAAAGTAACAGTGTAAAAGTTTTCTCAGTATTTGAGAGGGGTTTGTTGCTGGAAAATGGTATAGTTGCGCAGTTCTACTACGAGTTGCCGGACTTCATAAGCTCCAAAAAAAAAAAATTGTAATTTATGCCGGTTTCTTCACAATGTTTTCCTTCACCGTCGAGGATTTGGTAAATTTATTGGTGCATGCACCGGTAATCGTAACTTACGTACACACTTTCGTACTCTAAAATTTAAACAGAACGCCTGGCCACCCACGTCAATATTAAATATTAATTCGATGTGTAATAAGTCTAATAGATTTCTAATTGCAAATGTACAACGCATGTTTGTGTATTCTGAGAAGGCAGTAATATTATATCTTATGAGATAACGATAAAGTTTTAAATGTCGCCGATGAAGCTAATGAATAACCAAGGACCGAGAAACAAGCCTTTATACATCCGAGAATAAAAATATATGTGTTAATGAAATATGTTTTGTGTTAGTATTGAATGTAATAAGTCTACCTACTCATGACGATATAAATAGAATATAATACAGTACGTTTGTATGTCATAGAGTGTGATCAAGATCTGCTTCCACGAGCGGCGGCTACAGTACATGGAACGCGAGCAGATTGCACAGTGGCACGCCGAGCGGCCCGGTGAGAGGATCGTAGAGGTAGGCTTATCAAGGCTTCTCAATCGAGGCTTATCAAGGCTCCATCTTCTTCCTTCTTCTTCACCAGCATATAAAAGTCTACCGGAGATAAGTCTTTCTTCAAAATCCCCAACAAATGCTGGCATAGCCATGAATGAAAGATTTACCACTATCACGCTGGGCTAGCGGGTTGTTGAGCCCAGTGCTGGCCCAGTCTGTAATTTCGGATGTCCATTTTTCATCCACAGACTATCTTCAAAGCCACGTCCGCTAGGTTAGTCAGCAGGATGACTATTGGAGAAATAATTCACAGTTAATTACAGGTCTAATGTTAAGCCCAAATCGAACAGAGACCACTAGTGCGAGGGTATACGCACTGCGCTCACCAATCCGCTTGCCCAGTGTGTTGAATATAGGCTAACCTTCCTAGAAATATATGCCGGCGCTATCTAGGTGAGGCCTATGATCAGCTGTGGGCTAAAATAGGCTGATGTGATAGTAGTAGTAATCTACTAAACATATATACACTAATGTGTTTGAGTGTTCAGGGTTAGCGTCTGAAATCATTTATATATTGGATTAGATCAATTCTGTAGTCATATCAGGCGATTGTTATCGTGACATCTGAGTCACGCGTTCTTGTTCCCAACGGGGTAGGCAGAGACAATCTTCTTCCACTTGCTACGGTCCTGACATACGCCTTTCGCTTCTTCCACTTTCATCAATCTTCGCATGCGTGCTCGTTGGTTTAGAGTACTCTTGACCTGGCCTTTTTTCAGAACGTTTCCGATTTGATCGTGAAATGTTTTGTTTAGTGAAGACATAAATACATTGCTTAATTATATGGGAGAAGCCTCTGGCTCCTGAAACATAGTTTTCGCAACTTCGAGGCCCATTGGACGTAAATTGTAACACGTTTTATGTCAAATAAATATATTTTTTAATATTAAGGTATTCCAAATAAATATTTTTAAGAAAGTTGCTTATGATTTCTGAGCGTTATTTCTGTCAGGTAGATGAAGAAAAAAAGTAGAATTTTCATCTCAATTAAGAGTTCTCTCATTTGGGACAGGATAAAATGGTGACCGCGGGGGCGAAACCCGACCGGCGCGAGTACAATATAAAAAAAAGTTATTATAGCATACTAAGCATCACTTTTTTTTTTAAAGCAAGAACATCTCTTGTAGGTAGACGTGCCGCTGTCGTATGGAGTGATCAGAGTGGAGCATCCAGCTAGCCTCAACTCCCTTCACGTGTTGTGGGATCCCACCAAAGACGTCGGTGTCTACATCAAGGTAAATCACACAATATACCTACTATCAATGGAATGGTAATGATATTTATCTCTATCGCACTTGATCATGGGTCTAGTTTTTGTTGGACTTGTTATTTTCTGACACAATATTTTACGGATGCCTGATGTTTGATTTGTGAAATATATAAAATAATTCGTGCGCATGATGTGTGATTGCTTGAATTTAAGAAATGTTGCTTGTTTCGTTTGTGTAATATCTTATAACACACGACGGCATTTTCGGACACTTTATCGAAGAGTCGGTACGAGTTCCATTGATGCCCGAAGCAATACTGAGATCAGCGTGAGCTAATTTGTAAAGTCTAAACGTGCCACTCCCGGAGCGCTTATAACCAATGTACAATTCTTTTACTTATAATACCATTGTCTACTATGCCTATTAATGAATTAGTTAGCTAAGCTTGTCACAGATGGAGTCACCTCCGTATCCTATATCAGTCGGCTTGTCATTGAACTATGGAGCTAACGACTTCATCTTCCAGGTGAACTGCATCTCTACAGAGTTCACCGCGAAGAAACATGGCGGCGAGAAAGGCGTTCCCTTCCGCATACAGATCGAGACATACCTCGCCAATGACGACGTCACCCGGCTCAACGCTGCCGCCTGTCAGATCAAGGTACTTTATCAATATGGGTTCTTCTGAGTAGTCTAATCTATTGACGTGGTAGAGCCAAGCGGCGGCTTTTGCTACTGTGAATGGGCCGTCTCGACCGGTTTGGTACCACGGCCTCCCAGAATACCGACGTGAAGTAGAGGCATCTTGTGCTTCTGCGTTTCGTTCGGTGAGTGAGGTAACCGGAGACCCACTCCTTATCCTCGTCCTCCTTCCCATGTCCCAAATACCCTGTAAAGGCCGGCAACGCAACTGTAGCTGCAATCTGACGTTGCAGATGTACGTGGGTGACAGTATTCACTACCACCGCGTGCAGCTGAACCGCTTGCTCGTTTGCCGCCTTTCCCATAAAAAAAAAAAAGTCTGAACGTAGCATCATAACGTGTTTAGAATTGATATTCCGAGCCGTGGTATCTCGGGGGTCAGGGTTCGCTTTAATTTCATAGTACGCTAGTGACCTATGTCCGAATCTTAGCGTCCAGCATCATTAAAATTGTACTAGAATGGCCACTCTAGTACGGGCGGACCCTTCCCAGCTATAAAACCCTCTACATACAATTTGAAAAAGGAGGCCTTTGCCAAGTAATGGTACATCTATATAAGCTGCTACTTTTATGCATTATTTACACGTTAGTGAAATCTGTTTTGTTGACACGGCTTTATATTTTGTATCTAGGGGAAGTGAATGGAGTGTCTAATAGAGACACTCCATTCTTGAGTTCCTCTCCAGTTTTGGGTTTAATGGCTTTCACTCGCGTACCGTAATTTTTTAATGTGTGGAAACCATATAAAAGTTATTGTTATGACACGAGGGCTTAAGAAACTATAAAACACTGACTCGTCCGCGTGTATGCGACGGAAAGAGAACAAGCTCTGGCGGAGTAAACCCACCGTCGGTAGGTAATGGCAGCCCTGCCTGTCAGATGTATGATATGTTTGATATGTTGTATAATATGTTACGTACATATTATACTGTATTAAATCCCACCCAATTTAAATAATCAGATATAAGAGATGAACTAATTTTATAAACATTTGACAGGTGTTCAAGCTGAAAGGAGCGGACAGGAAGCATAAGCAAGACCGGGAGAAAGTGATGCGAAGACCTCGCTCCGACCTAGAAAAGTACCAGCCGGGCTGTGAGGCCACCGTGCTCACTACGGTTAGAGATTTGATCGGTGTTAATATTTTCTAACAATAACTAATATTATATGATTTTTATCTGTTCTCTTCGTGACATCCATCTCCCGGAGAGGCGGAAATTGTATGTTGTTGCAGCACTATGAAACAATTGTAACGTTGTATGTCGTAATTCACTTCCTGTTTTATTTCACAGAGTCCAAATTTATAATTTTATAAATTATGAAATAATTGAAAATATGGACACACATGTTTTAGCGATAACATCAAACATTTTTAAAATTATATCATTTAAAATTAAGTTCCTCAGGGCTCGATTCTTGGTCCACCTTTATTTATTACTTATATTAATGACTTACATTTTATACTAAGGGGAAAAGCATGATGTATGCCGTATTATAAGGAGAAGTTTAACGATTTCAAATGTGAACAATTTTCTTCAACAGTTGTCTAATGATGCTCTAATGCCGCCGCCTTCGCTGGTCACCACCTCACCACCGTACTCACCGGAACTCTGGTAAGTTTTTAAATTTACCTTGTAAAAAATAGTTCCACTACTAACGCTCCTATTTAAGGAAATCTTGACATTTTGATTTTTTTCTTTCTTTACCAACCTGCAGTTGTATCACCTAGCAAATGATGCACACTTCCGAATAGACTCATCGTTAATATTAATAAGAAAATGTATATATCTTATAATTCATTGAATAACAAATTTTATATACTTCTTTTGGCGTTAACGATATGTCTTATGACTTAAAATGATAGTTAATGCCTTAATACATGAAGAAACGTACTATATGCGAATGCTCTTTATGTCGGTCGGTAAGTCTGTTCTATATTGTGTGTGGAAATAACTATAAGTCTACTCTTGTACATATTGTAAAAATTTACATTAAAAAAAATATTAATATACATTTGACATTGTATTGCTGTTATTACAAATTGTAAATGACACTGTAACATGACATTAAAAAAAAAACCCTGAGTTTCTTGCCGGTTCTTCTCTGAGAACGACATTTGCAAACCGGTGCAGATTTTGAAGTTCATAATAAACAAACCTAAATTGAATAAAATAATTTGCCACGCAGAATACCAGCGTCAGGTATTTTGTGCATTTGCGTTTCGTTCGGTGAGTGAGGAACCGGAATCCCACTTCTCCTCGCCCTCCTCCTTCCCCAAATATCCTTAAAGGTGGGCAACACACACACCTGCAGCACCTCTGGTGTTGCAGATGTACATGGGCGACGGTAATCACTTAGCATCAGGTTCACCGCTTGCTGTTTTTCCTTTTTTCCCCTTTTTACCCTCTTTTCCGATACCAAAATATTTTTATTTCTTACCAGTCTATTAGTACTGTCTATATTCCAGATCTTTAGATTTAACTGAGACTTAAAAATTTGATACCACGATATGCCACGATAGCCGAAGGGATCTGTGTCCGAGTCAGGAGACCTAAGTTCGATTCCCAATGCTTGTACCTATGACTTTTTCGAAACTTATACCACCTGTTACGAAAGGACTAAAAATGCTTTGACCTCTGACCACTTCCAGTATTGGGCATACCCATCGATATACATGCAATCGTATTTTTTTATAAATCTTTTTTAATAATTTAAAGAATACATGTTCCCTACATTGAATATGGGAAAGCCAAAACGAGTTCAGAGTACATTATGTTAACGCTAATACTTCTACTTCTTCCAAAGCTTTTAGTCTACATTAAAAAGCCGGACAATGTGCTACAATATCTTTCTAGTATATTTTAAAATTATTTTGGCCTATAAGATATTTCCGTGAGAGACATCATGCGGTGGGGGCAACCGATCATTGACAGTTCAGACCCCGGTAGAGGCTGGTTCAATTATGTGCGTAGTAAGGTCCAGCGGGAGATTGCATGTAATTTCTCACATCCTCAAACGAAAGGTGATGCCATCTCCAACATCTGCATCTCACTACTACACATATAGGCCGCCATTTTGGTGTGTCCAATGTGTATTATATTTTTTTAAAGGTTTAGTTACCTGATATAAATAAATAGATAAATAATAAAATATGAATGGATTTACCAAGATTGCTAAGCGTGACCAGTGGATTCGTACTTGCGTTAGCAGATACCTTACACCTTTGATTGAACTTCACGATTTTTATTGACACCGTACTAGTAACCAGTTACTTCGCCCACTCGGATGGCCATACATCTTCCCTGTTGGATCTTTTGGTGATCTCTCATCCGGAGACCTAACAAGTCACTGTCGGTGCCCCGCTCGGCTTGTCGGACCACGGTCTGGATCCGGAGTACAGTGTCTCCCACCTATGTGCCGATTGCGAACGCGATTCCTGGACATCCGCCTTATACGACGCTACAGGAGATTGAGGTTCAATGTTGACTTTGTTTGCATCCCGGAGGCACGTTGGCCTTTCACCGGACGATCCCGACACCGTTGCTGATGTGGTGCTTCTAGGTATAGAACTCTTGATTCTCTTCTCTTCAGTGCCCGTCTGAGACAATCCTAGCCTTCATTACAACTATCTTATGCATCGGCGTCTCAGGATGCAAAAACCAGCGCCCTTAAATAAGAGTAAAATTACATAAACCTAGACATCCACAAGTCGCGAGGAGACAACTGTCTGAGGCCGTGTGTCCCAGAGTTAGCGCTAGTTTTCCCTTCTTAATTCCAGTACTCCTATCTTTAAGGCGTTGTCCCGAACTCTTGGAAGACAGCTATAGCGCACCTGATCCCTAAAAAGGGTGACCGCTCAGATCCGTCCAACTACAGATCTACAAAAAAAATGGATTCTGCTATCAACAGCCAGCTCCTGAACTACCTAAATATGCACCAGCTGATTAGTGACCGCCATCACAGGTTCACACGGTCAAAGTAATGCTTTCTTTTAGATAGCTGTCATCTTTGCAGCTGCCTCAGACATATTGATATATATTCAACACGCGTGGTTCTACAATTTCCGGAATCATCTACCATGGAGAAGTTGGTCTTTCCTTATCTAAAATGTAAATGACATCAATGTGATAATGAATTGGTGGCCGCTCTTAACTTTGTAGGCGCACAGGAATTTAGTAAATTCAACTAATAATTAACTTAATATTTAGGTGACAAGGAAGTAGTAGTCACTTGTCCGCCACATTTATCATAGAAACTGAATGCGACGGTACTGACATTTAACTAAAATTTGGCTTGTACTACCAACTTTTAAAATAGTAATGTTGTTACATATATAGGTATATATAGAAAAAAAATGGATAGCATTATGTAAATAGGTATCTAATCAGCGACATTGAAAAGACACGTGAGAATAAGTTAAGTGTGCTGGTTAGTACCTACTAGTGCTAATTGTATGGAAACTGTTAAAATATATTTTACGAGAGATATAAAAAGAATTTAAATAGTAGTATTTGAACGAGTCGTAAAACACCCGAAACGTCGGAATTTAAAAAAATCTAATAAAGCTAATAATCATAGTTTCATTACAAATGTGTAGTGTTCGCGTAAATACAAGAAATCATTAGTTAGTAGTAGTTAGATAGTGTCAGCAGAACGGGTGCGCGGAAACCACCGTCAGACAAGTGAACTGAATTAGCGGGGAAGGAGAACGCAAACTTTTTTTTTTGTGGTAAAGGCTGCAAACCAGCAAGCGGTTCACTCAATAGTAAGTAATCACCGTCGCCCGCGTACATCTGCAACACCAGAGGTGCAGCAGGTGCGTTGCCGGCCTTCAAAGGTATTTCGAAGATGGGAGGGACGATTAGAAGGGGGACGGGGAGGGGGAGTAGATCTCCGTTTACCTCACTCACCGAACGAAACGCAGAAGCACAAGATGCCTCTACTTTACGTCGGTATTCTAGAAGGTCGTGGTACAAACCCGGACAAGCCGGCCCATTCGAGCAGCAACAAAAGCCGCCGCTCGGCTCTACCACGTATAAAGTAAATGATAATACTCCGCCACTCACGGGACACGATGATCGGTCCCGCCACTTCAGCTTGCAGATCCTAACAGCTATGCCCTTTCCATAGCGCGCTAAGCATTTTTGTGCATTTCCATACATTGAGGTATTGGTACACGACACGAAGATATGTCGTAGTTTCCCGAGCGCAGCTCAGCCGAGTTGGATTCATCGACTGACCTCTGGGTTGAAGATGAACTTGCTGTTTCATCCTCGTCATTATTCATCAGTCGCTGAGATTTGAATTCAATGAATGAGAATGGATTATCCGCTATAAGTCCTACTTTATTTACTTACTTTTTATGCCGGTAAAAGTCGACTACTGGCCCTGGGCTTATCCATGAAAGCCCCAACAAATTTTGGAGTGCTTTGCATGAGAGTGAGTATGATACTACGCTGGGTGGACGGGTTGTGAGCTCATCGCCAGTACCCTCAAACCAGTGATGCTGCTCCACCGGTAGATAGCGTACCGGTAGCAATTTCAGTTTTCAAGACTTTTAACTTTGTCACCTCTTACGACACCCGCGATAAGAAAGGGGTTGACAGATTGTGACTTAGAACGCATGTAACTTGGAACTACTAGATATGACGTAATCATTAAATGTCATATTCTATCCATATAGTCTGGGTTATTTGGGTTGAGTAGTAGTTAAAGTAACCTCACGGAACCCGGGAGCCTGCCAACCAGCTGCTGGGCACGTTGACAGACTTGCGCTCTTTACATTTTTGACATTAGAATATGAGTGTGGCCTTCCAACGCAGGCATCGATGTCAAAAGCCAATGATTGCGTATTGGTATTCAAGACTTCCTTATTAACCATAATATGCATGATATCATTTATGAATTTATTTCTAATACGGTTCAAGACATTTAAAAGGATTGTACTCCCCGGATTGACTAATTGGATTGAACGGACATACTTTTGGATTTACCTTAACATCGGCTTTGAAACAAGCACCTGGAAATATAAATGATTTTTATTTGGATTTGACTTCGACCAATTTAAAACATCGAAGAAGTGGCTTAGGCCTTATGACCGAGAATAATAAGACAAGACATGGCTTCGGCCTTACGATCAAGAACAATGAAGACGTGGCTTCGGCCTTTAAAACTACCAAAATTCTCCAATTATTACCAAGAACAAGACCTGGCTGTATGGACTAAAGTCCTTTGCCTTTCCCATTAGGGATAAATTAATATCATCATGATGCGTATTGTACAACACATGGTATGTTCCCTTTATAATCTGTGTAGTATGTAATAGCCATGGATAAGCTAGGCAGGTTGATATCGTGTATTTATATCTCATTTTCACGTAGTAACTTCTGTATCTACGTTAAAGTAACAGGAGAAATGGAAACGGGTAGGATAAGTACCTAACTAGCGAGTGAGCGTGTTCAACAAACCAAAGACCGTCTAACTCGATCGAGATATCGAGGCAATGGACGAAGCGCCGAAGTACTGCGCCGAACCGGTTTCAATTTGATAGAGCTCTATTTACCGGTTTTCATGAAACTGCAGGCGCGGGCTATAATTGATGATAATTAACAGTCGGCACCTATAAATAGATTACATATGTTTGACTTTTTATTGTCTGTTTTGGAGATGTAATTTGCTTTTGCTTATTTGTTATGCGCTTAATTTCGTAGTTGGTACATAAACATTTTCTTTATAATTAAACTATATTTAAAAGTTTTATTTACATATACGTCCTGCTGTATCGATGTACGTCACAACTATCTGACCACTACGGGCTATGGATACTGCACTTTAAATTTATTTTCGGGCACGCAGATATCCACGGATGCAAGGGGGAAATATAACATATTTTTCTTCAATTACCCACCATAACCTGCATGGTGGTGCGCACCCTGCTAGCTAACAAACAAAGCTCCAGTGACCGAATGCGTTGAAATCCATTTGAATTTACGGAACAAATCCCACAGGCTGGTGATGGGGAGCAGCGTCGTTAGTGCGGGTACCGGCGCAGCCGGCACAAGCCCGCTTGGCGAGCGTGATGGGTATGAGCAAAACTTCCACTTATGGCATGCCGCTAGTGCTTTCTTGGAGAGATGGAGAGGATTATGTTCGATGAAGACGAAGAAGAGCCACCTACTTTACTCTAGATAATTATGCTATAATAGGTACCACGATCACGCAGAGTAGCGGCGCGAAATTGAGGCATCATGTGCTTCTGCATTTCGTTCGTTGAGTGAGGTAATCGGAGGCCCACTCCCTCTCCGCATACCCCTCCATCCCATCTCCCAAATATCCTCAATGGCCGGCAACGCATCTGTAGTGCCTCTGGTGTTGCAGATGTACATGGGCGACGGTAGTCACTTACCATCGGGTGATCCCCTTTCCCATAAAAAAAAATGCAATAAATTTATCCAAAGCTCAAATTCAAAACAAAATGGTGCATTTATCTTATTTGTAAACAAATGAAACAAAATTGTATTCTTGTAAACCATAATTAAAGTAGCCAATTGTATACCGTCCGCCAATAACGTAACCGGAGATGTAGACAATCAGGCGCCCGCATTAGAATTGTAACTCTCGATCTGGGCGTCTTCTCGAACTACGTTCGTTTCAATTGCTGCAATTTTTTACTCTAATTTTAGAGTCTTACCAAACCAAACCGCCCGCGACCGCGCTCACTGTGTCCCCGGTCACCGAACACCTACGCACAACAATAACAACTATAAATAGAAAATGTGCGACATAATTAAATTTAAATAGCGCTCACCTTTCGAATAAATATTCACATTTTTAAACCATAAAATTTCGCGCTAAATACCAAAGTAAAGTAGCAGCCTGCAAGTGCCCACTGCTGGGCAAAGGCCTCCTTCTCAAATACGAGTATCAGAGAGGGTTTAGGAGCCGGGAAGGGCCCGCCACGCTGCTCCAGTGCGGGTTGGCGGGCTTCACATATCCTCGAAATAATATTTTTATTATTTCTCAGGCAGGCAGGTTTCCTCACGATGTTTTCCTTCACCGCCGAGCACGTGGTAAATACAGCACTTAAAATTGCTATTAACAATTTAAATACCATAAAGCTAGTTTATCAACCATGCCGTTGTAGAAATTGGATCAAAGGCTGAGACTTAACTATACCGATTGAAATATACCGTGTTAATTTGTAGCTACGCGATATAACCAAGCTCCAGCTGTAGTACTTAAAAAAAATCGGAAAAGTACCAAGCTCCCATGGCACAGAATACCAGCATAATGTAGCCATATAACGCAGCCTTTAATCAATTCATGATAACGAAGTGTCGCGTTTTTTGCGCGTTATATGCGTTTACAACTGTTTCTAAATATTATTTATGAATAGTGTATCCTGTTACTAATATTGACTTCAACAGGGATTTGAACCCAAGAACCATTACTCGAACAGTCCGCGTAAGTCGTCTATGTCATTACATAAAAAGTGATAACCTTTTCTACTTAGTATATTAAATTTTCCAATAGAAAGTATTTAATTGCTCTATTCACCCCACTACATTTGTTACATAGTTACGCTTATCGTAAATAAAACCCAACAGAATAATTCTTAGTCGTGAACGGAGAGTGCATTAGTCACGTCGGTCTCAATTTGTCGGTCCCCTACAATGTAGCTAAAATGAAGCGCACAGGATAAAAATGTTTCTGCGCTAACACAGAATGACCTTTCTATGACCCCGACACTCCGGCTGATGTAGTCACGTAACGACTTACGACCAATTTCTAAGCCTATTATTGCGGCCTGCATCGCTAGCAATAATAGAAGGCATCTTATTTACTTCACGCTTTGGATTGAAAGAGGTCACAGCGGTTAAATTACGTTTGACTCTGAAATTTAGTGGAATACCTACCTGATTATTATTTCTACATGAGCGCCATTTTAAATTTATGCGTATAATATTAACATCGTGTGAAAAGCATTAAAATAAATATAGCGGTTCTGAATAAATATAGCAGCTGTTATTTGTTTGTTCTCAATAGACTGAAGAACTTTTATTTCAAAGAAAGAAAGAAAAAAACTTTATTCATTACATCACAATTAGTTTAGAAGTTATTAATAAAACTGTTAAAGAATTATAAAAACTAAAAAAACAACAAGATTTCATAATAATTTTTTTTCTGTGCTACAGTGTGATGCAACAAATAGGTCTACGCTCAGTTAATGTTACGGATTCCCGCAACACTGATTTTCAGCGCAGCCTTATACTATACTTATATTCGAGCTAGTACGGAAAAATGTATGTATTTTAGATTTAAACACCCAGTACGTTTCACATATCGACTATAAATTAGTATATTCTTACGACATAACGGGGTAAAGAGTGAATGTATACTCGAGAGAAAAGATGGGCTTTTCTCTCGATGCCAACTTCACCTGCCCATGGTGCCTGCTAGCTGATAGACGCACTGGTGACTGACTACTGGCGGTGAAATCCATTCGAGAAAAGATTCAAATTCAAAAACAAGAAAAAAGATTTCAAAAGTTTCCTTCGAAAATTTTACTTACAACATCGTTTTTTACATTAAATTATTGTAAATCGAAACTACTTACACATTGATCAAAAATTAAATACTCTATGATAAAGTGGCTACTCGAGTTAATTTTATATCTATAGTATATTATATTTTTATATAGTAAAATAAATTTTGTACATCTTATAATGAAATCATGATGCATTTTGCCATTTCGCCGCAGCTATGTTATTGCGAACCTCAAGCTATTCTCTCGTCACGTTTGAGCGAGATAACAGTGTTAAAAGTTACGTAGATATAGATAGATAAAAGAGTATGTAGATTAGCCCATTTTCACCACGAAAGACCGGCGGGGTGGGAAGCGCAGCGCTGGTACTCTCGCACCAGAGATGCTTCTCCCCATCAGACTAGCTGCGTGATTTGTGTTCGGCATATTTGGATAGATTTTCCGTCACTAGATGAGGTTGACCTTCAGAGATAGAGATACTACTTTTTCCATAAGGCTTATGACGAAGAAGGATATAAATCCTTCTTCGTCATAAGCCTGTTGCCCTTTAAGTGTGGAGCAATTCTACATAACATTAATTTTGACAGTTATACTAATATAATTGCCTTAGTCTCCTTTGTCAACCAGCAAGCTTTTTCACCACCACGCGCAGGTAAAGTTAACACTAATTAAAAAGAAGTTTATATATCATCCATTAATCTCTTTATCCCTTCACTTATCATAACTTTGTTGCAATTGAAATTCATGTCAGGACTTATGATTTTAGAAGGTTCGACAAATAATCGATCAATGCGGACAACACTATTTGAAACTAACGGTACTATTTATTGCCATGTTGGTTGAATACTTTGTTGTTATCGCAACTACCATTACCAATGCAGTGCTATCGATATTTTGACTCTTTATTATGAATTTAAACTTGATATTTTTATTTGAATTATTATCGTAGCAATGTTAGTGGAGCTCGGAGAGTTTTTTTTTCGGATATCCTGTGGTGAAAAATATTCGTAGTTTTGAGACATAACAACACAGCAGCGCCTAAATAACTACGGTAGATTGTGCGAAGTCGATAACGTTTTTAGTCGATTGTTATTTTTAATAGACATATGCCTAAATAAAATGGATCTAGTACACCTAAACAAATTAAATCACATAAACTTTATATCGGAATATACAAAATTAAATCCGAAGGTTCTAAATACTTGGTTTTCGTTACTCATAAAAATAGAATTTAATAACAATTCATAATACTTAAAAATAAAGGCAAGGCACCTCCACGTGAACTTTAGGGAACACGATCATAAGTTCCCTGGTTATCGCGGGCAGAGCTTCGGGCAGTTGCTAGAACTGGTATAATGTAGGCTGCATAATAGCAGTGATGCTAGGTACTATTCTGTAAAGTAACTGAAATAATATGAAATGATTTATGATATATAGGGATTTCGAATCTTTGGGCTATATAGATGAGTGACAACGTGACTCAGAGGTCAGCGATTCTGGAAACACAAGTTGTTATTTTTCGAGTCTGGCCGTATTGTTTGAGACTATCCTTTTTCCTAACACTGAATCCTTCTCATTTCTCACGACAAATACTGAAGATCAGAAACTTTGTGACAAAGCTTGCTGCATTATATTATGTATATGTTAAATGTAAGTAATGTAATGTTAAATATATTCAATATTATTTTAATTTTTGTGAATGGAAATTGCTAATAATATCATCGCCTAAGTTGAGGTAATTCCTCAATCCTGTAACTTTAGTGATATATTTATAGATTAATGACACTAAAACAGCTAAAAACCAAAGGCTACATACACTAACTAATGGAGCTAAATAAGTAACTAAATAATGAATAATGTTAAAATTATTTAGTGCTTGCTCGGATGACAGGTTCTGATTGCAGATAGAAAAATAACGAAATGTTGGTATTTGCAATGACAATGATATAACTAATCACTAGCAGTCAGTGCTATTTGCTTACCGGAAAAAATCTCTTTCTTCCCGCGGGTGTCGTAAGCAGTCACCATGGGAGAAAACCTAGACAATAACTAGGTCATCTATATTCTCAAAAATTCAGTCTAGTTTCAGTCATTAGGCTCAGTGTCAAAAGCCCGAGAGGTCGAGATCGCCGATCCGCTTGCCAAGCGTGGCGATAATCAGTAGTCATCTATATCCACATGTGGACCAAAGCTGATGAAAAAAAAGAAGTTCATACTAAATGAAATGAGCTTTATCCGCTCAGAATTATCGGCATGAAAGTCGAACTAACATAAATGTACTGCGCTATATTTAGCCCTATTGAATTCGCCTCTGCTACTTCCGACCAATATCTGAACCCGTTTGAAGTGGTTATCTTCTAGTATTCATAAATATGATAATCAAACGCTCGCATTATCGAAGTTAATAAATATTTTCAGGCCTCTATTCACTGTTGGTATGATATTGTAAAGGTGTGTATGAGCTTCAGCCGGAGATGCACGTCACCGTTTTTTTTTCTATTAGTAAATAAATAATTTATGATTGTTATCTCGGCACGTTAATAAACTTTCAAAACCCTGAAGAGAGTGCCATTTGAACAATGTATAACGTACTATAACAGAACTAGCTTTTAGGAAAGTTATTGTACTATGAAATTTAAATAATATTCTTTGATTTGTTAAATTTCACGATTATTTTTTTACATTGATGATAATTCCTTGTTATGAGTGCTAAAGTATGACGTCGAGAATCTACGGCTTACAATATTGTGTCAGGTCGGTTTGCCTCGTAGTAGGTACCTACTGCTGGAGCAATAGTGATGTACGTCTGTATTAGTTAAAAACCTGTCTACAGAATAAAGCGCATTTTACTCGTATCAATGCAATTCTGTTCGGCGTATTGCAGTAAATCCGATTGTCGGCTTCTAAGCACGCTTAAACCAGATTGCGCGAGTCTGAAACGAGCTCATTGACCGAAATTGCAAGTTTATATCCGGTTTGTTACTATCTCTCGAATTCCTCGTTCATGGCGAAATCCGGCAATAATAACAATATTTTTTTGTATATTGATATTACTTATAACAAAAACACTAAATCCCCAACTTTGACGGAATTTTTGATTGCTCCTCCTTTGAAACCAATTAGGTTTCCGACTTTGAAACTTAGTACAGATAATCTACTTAGTGCCTAGATGAATTTTCATGTCTCTGGCTTATTTCTTTAAATTTTTTCATTTCATTGTATTTTAAAAATCGAGTCTAAATTTATGTTAAAATTCTAATGAATTTTATACTCTTTGAGTACTACTATTTCTTTTCTTATGTATTTAGTGTCATAAAATGTATTGTATCTAAATAAAAAGTCATTGTTATCGTCTCGATTGAGTATGTGTACCCTTCACTAGTTGACATGACGTTGCCAGATGCATTAACGCTAGCCGGGTACGGCCACTGCGAACCGAATATAACCGGTTAGGATTCAATGGACAAACGCGCCACACTCAACCAATCAGCGGCCATTCAGCCCAGTCGTTCGCCTTCCGTCGCGCATTTGTTACACTTTGTTTCTGTTTTTCTTCATTATTTTCTGTTGATATATCTGTAAATTTACTGACCGCTTTAAAACTGGTGTTATCTCGAGAAGTTCTAATTCTTACGGCTTTACGCTTCGTACTCTTTCATATCGAAATATATACTTCAACGTTCCCATCAGTCGTTCTCGTACTCTTCATTTGTAAATAATGTTAGACAAGTGAACAAAATAAACAAGACATTAGTGGAAGAAAGCGAGTGCTGTTCGGGACCTACCGTAATCGTGACAAATGGTTGTTGAGGCGGCCCGTGGACCAGCTATGGTGGTTGCCGGCGGTTTGGCGTACCGTGTCGGTTCCGGGGCCTTCATCTTCTTTAATTTGACGAGACAAGACTATAGCTGACGAGTATTATGCTCGTTCTCGAGCAGAGACTGAGTGCGCGGCATTTGGGGCGCGGGGTCGTTCTCAGAGCTCGGCTGGTGCACGGTGTGGAAGCGCGGGGTTGGCGCATGAAGTTTTCGTTGCTGAAGGCCGAAGTTGAGATCGAGGCAGACCCCGATACGTATCGGGAGCTCGCGCGACGGCTGAAAGCCGCCAATGTTCACGTCAGGCCGGCGCGATACTCACGGCAAACGTAAATATCCAGATTTAACCGAATTTTTCTACTTAACAACACACACATTAGGTACTTTACAATCGGTGCCTCCATTATCATGCACATTTCTTGCGTCTTATTTTACATTTCAAATTTAATTTGTGATAACACCAAATAAAAATTAATATGTTATAGGTATAAGTATGTTGAATGATGATTCTTCAAAAAAGAATGTTGTTTTGTAGTGGATTTCAAGATATTGCCATCCACTCATAACATTCTGAACAGACGAAACATGAAAATGGGTGCATTGTGTACACTAGTTAATATTGATAGACAAACTTAAGTCAACTGTTAAACTTAGGCCTCTTTAAGAAAGCTCCAGCTAAAACTGGCATGCATTTCTTGAAAGTTTTGTCCATGCTCACTACCTTGGCAAACAGGTTGCAGAGTTTTGGTGAGCACAGTGCCAGTATTCTTGCTCTAGTGGTGCTGCTCCCCTCCCCTCATTATTCCTTGAAGTTTGGGTTAGGCAAATTGAAATGGATTTTCTATCATCATTCAGTCGCCAGTGTTGTTTGTTAACTAGCAAGCTGCACCACTTACAGGTGAGTTTGATGTTTCAAGAAAATGATGGTGTATTCCTGCCTTATGCCCCAACTAAATAAATAACTTAATTAAATTAGATATTTCTGCTACTGAGCTTTCTCACACCATAGGACAGATGGATTGCCTAACAACATATAATGATACTGGCTCAGTATAACTGAACTCAAAAATGGTTGCACTGCTGATTGGCAGCAGAAAGAGGGTTCTACTTAACCCAGCAGAGAAGGAGCCTACCACTTAGTATAATAATTTACATCTTAAGCTGTCTTCATTGTTTAACTCTGGGAAGTTATATACAATTCTTTTGTTAAAGAATCAGATTTAGTTGGTAGCTACTTCTCTACTAATAAATAAAGATGTAACTGTATTTCATAGTGCAGGCTAATCTTCAAATCCACTGGAAAGATTTTGATTGTTTATAGATGTTTTTTATAATGTTGTTAATGGGCTACACAGGCACAATTCTTTTTTTTACATTCTATTAATTTTTTTACTCAGATAATGCTTTTAACAACTTTTGGTATCAAATGAAACCCATAGATTCACTTTTATGGCTGTCTTGGTTTTGATAGATACTATCCTTCTCAGTACTTAGTTAAGTATAGAGTTAAGAATAAGTAAGTTTGGTGACTATTGAGTACTGATATCCTCCTGACCAATTTCAACAAAGAAAATGGCTTCTGACTATTATTGCCGTTTGACAATTGCAGAGAATACATTCCTGTCACAAGTGTAACAAAAATACAGAGGCACTCGTGTTTTTTTACCTTCCTATACCAGATGTTACACTTCACATCAGAATTCAATACAATTAGAGCTCTGCACTAATAATTTTAAAAAAAAGAGCCGTAAAAAGGTGGTAGGCATTACTGGAAAGCTTTAGCAAGTTTTATCATTACTAAATTTTTTATTTTTTTACACAGAAATCATAATCATAGATCATTGTAAACTCACATTTATATTTTAAGTAGTTGTTAGTTAACTGAGTAACTTTAATGTTACATATCAATGTTTGATTAGTGAAGGTGTAAATATATAGCTGAATCATATGGGGCCACTGGAAGCCACTAGCACTTCAAACACAGTTTTTACTAGTTCATGGATTCATTGAACATAAATTGTCACATGCTTTATGTCAATTAATAATAAGTACTGTACTTTATTTATTATTAATAAGTACTTACCAGCCTACATTGAGCCGTAGTCTTGAACTTGTGATTTTCCTTTCTATCACAAGCCTGAAAGTTTCTTTTGTCACCATTCTCTGACATTGGCAACAGTGTTAAAGGTATCAGGTATCTGGTACTGCGATTGCAAATCCAGCTGCCACTGTAACTGCCAATTTAAGTGTAGAAATAATGGAAAATCTTATGATGAAGCCAGTAACATTTTAAAAAAGCCTATTCCTATGTATTAAATAATTATAAAATCTTAAAAAATGCCTAGTATCAATTACAGACTGAGCATGGAAAGTTCATAATGTATGTATTAATAATATTAATATATACAAATGAGGTACGGTACAACTGACATTTCAAAATTTGCAAATCACAATTGAAAGTAAAATTTAAAAAAAAATAACTTACATCTTAACTAAATCAATAAATATTTAAAAATTTCAAATCAATGTTGTTTAAATTTGTATTTTTTTTATTTAATACTTCATTAAAATTTTTACTGCTTTTTGCTACTGGATTCGAGCAAACAGCTTCTAATTCTAATATTTTTAAATGGTTATATCATCATTATTGTTTCAGCGTGGCCCCAAAGACTGTTGCAAGCCCTATGGTGGAGAACAAACCTGTCTTGCCACAACCAAGTAAGCAACACAAATATATTAATAAATAAAATTTTTGCATGCTTATTTATTTCAAACATATTTTCTGTAAAAATCAAATTCTTAAAATTTGATACAATTAATAAAAAAACTATTTTTTTATTTTATCAGAAATAACATAAACCCCTGCATGCTAGTTGTTTTGTAACTAAAATGAAGCCTATAGAAAATAAGTTCTCTTTCTATTACAGCTATTCTTGCCGCATCTAACCAGATGAAACCGCTGTATTGTCAAGAGTGAGTTAAATTGCCATTACTTATATTATAGTGTGCCAACAATGTCATCTTAATGAATTTCTACCACAGTGACAACTTGCGAATAAGCCTTCGACGGTGTGTTTGTATGTGGTAGTGCCAAGCGGTGTGTTTAGCTGCGGGGCCGGGCCGACCGGGGCAGTACAACGGACTCGCAGAGTACCAGTCTGAAGTAGAGGCATTTTGTGCTTCTGCATTTCGTTAGGTAACCAGAGGCCTAGTCACTCTTCTTTCCCTCTCGCCCTCCCACACCCCAAATATCCCTAAAAAGCCGCCAACACAACTAAAGCTGGTGTTGCAGATGTACGTGGGCGACGGCAATCACTTTTTATTAGGTTAGCCGCCCCCTACAGGTTTATCGCCCCTTTCATATAAAAAAAAATATTGTCTATGGCGCGGGCGACATTATAATGGTGTAAGCAAACACGGGCACACACTCCGTCTAAATTCATCGCTTATGGTGATCAGATCGAGACGCAACACAACACAAACAGACCCGAAAACCAATAATTGTGTTTTACACAACTCTTGCTGGTTGGGATTCGAACCCAGGAACCATGGGGGCTAAACAGTCATGCTAACCACTAAGTCATGCGCTTAGTATTTAGTCTTCAGGGGACCCTGACTTAATCGGATGATCATTGACTGAACTTACATTTGCAGCGGAGGCGATGTAAAAGTGAGCACTCCGCCGTGCCACTCGCCTGGGGCTACCTTGCCTGACCTTCCACAAGCTGCTGAAGACCCTGAAAAGGTATCTTGTATACCGAATTTTTAATTATTACAAAAAAGCTTTAAGTACTATAGTTGCGGTTAAAAAGTGGTTTATTCGAATTTTTTTTTCGTGATATAAAAACTAAATTATATTTTGTTACATAATAAACATATAAGTAGGTGAAAAAAATATATTGCATTTATGTTATATATAGTAATACTTTTTGTTAAGCAAATATTCGAGTAAAAAGGATTTTTTATTAAAACACGATTTTATCATCCAGTTCTGAGCCTATGCTTACAGCTCATCGGAAAGTTAGTTAAAAATAGATTGCAAAATTTGTACCAGACCGCCAGACAAGAAAGTGACTTAATAAAAATGTGGTAAAAAAAGGAAAAGTTACAGTCTATGTTTTGACAAGGCAATCCCGAAGTGCGAAATATGGGTTGCGAAAGCTCGTTTGGCATTGCTTAGTTGTGCCAAATGAAAATCCGTAGTCTCTGCCTATCCCTACGTGGGTGACAGGCGTTAGTGCCTATATATAATAGTCTAAAAAGGTTACACGTCTGGGCAAAGGCTGCCCGCAAGTTTTTTGAGGGCTTTTTGCAGCCAGGAAGTCTTTCACCATTGTTCCAGGATACTTTATATGTCTTCGAATTTTTTTTTTCTATCAAGTACTACAATTATTGTTTCCGTAGAAACCAAAATTTATTGACAAAGATTATTATAATTATATGGGATGGTACATTATAGCCAGACGTCAGTGGTGTGGTGTACTATATAGGTATATGTAGGTAAATATATATGCATAACGTATCCTCAGAATTGCGGGCTTTCAAAAGAGGCGACGTCGTCGGAGACGCAGGCGTGGCTGACGCGGCACCGCTTCGCTCCGCACGCCGCCACATTCGCGAACTTCTCCGGCGCCGACCTGCTCCGGTACTATTGTCTCCATAATTTATCCACAAATTATTGTTACATTTTTTTAAATATATTTAGGGTGATTAAATGTGTAGTAGATACAATCTGTCCTATGTTTAATAAATATTAAAATTTATTAAATCATACCTTAAAATGATTACCCTAAGAATGGAATTGAAACTATATTTACATAATCATTTCTTTAGTTTGTTATAATTATTCTATTTTAAAAATTATTGTACAGCTTAAGAACTAGACATAATACTATACTACTATTGTTGGTAGGTTGTCACGTGATGACATCATCCAGATCTGCGGCCTGGCTGACGGGATACGCCTTTTTAATGCATTACATGCCAAGTAAGTGTGACTGATCTAATCTACTCTTAGAATTTCAAATTATTTTGATTTAAGAAAAAATGCATTATCCTCAGAATGCATTTTGCCCCCTCCCCCCCACTTCTAATCGTAAGGTCAATCTCTGAAATTCGCGTACTTGCTCTAAACAAAATTTGTCAAATAGTTAGTAATAACAGGACATTGCGATAATGAGTTGTTGACACTGAATAATGAATTACGTCATCTATAGTTGAGATAGCCTCCGTCGTCGCTCGGGATCGATATAGATCTGCCTGCTGAGTTTGCGACCACAACATGTGTATCATAAATAATGCTGTATTCTTAATCATAATTAATTTTGTAATTGATGTTCATTAAAATATTATTAACAATATTGCATCAGACGCATCGAGCCCCGCCTTACAGTGTACGTGTGCCCGGCCGGCAGCGGCGTGTACAGTGCGCTGTACCTGCACGCGTGCCGCGCGCACGAGATGTTGCACAAGCTCAAGTTGCTCCTGCGCACCACCGCCAACAAGGTAAGGCGGCCCGTTGCACTTAAAGCCGCGCGTACAGCGTGATGCACCTTCGCACGAGATGCTGCACTGGGCCATGGTCCTCCTGCACACAACCGCCAACCAGGTAAGGCGGCCCGTTGCACTTACTGCAGCGTATAGTGTTGTGCTTCTCACTAATGCTTATAGTATAGTAGTTATCCATTTGTGTGCTAGGAGGTAGTCTAGATAATGTATATAATCTGAGTATCAAGTGCCAGGGCAGACTATTACAACAGATTAACAGGTGTATGACTTCTCACTTTAAATTTTATAAAAGGGCTGTCTTTATGGTGTCATCAAATAGATTTATTAATACTATGATTCTTTAGGACTCTATTCATACTATCTAATGGTTTTAGGACTGTGAGACGGTGCTGGTATTGGGACCCAACGGTGCAAGGGTTCGTCTGACAGATGAGCTGGTGCGCCACATGCCAGACAACTCCACATACCGATTGGAACGACTTGAAGATAACACTCTGCTATTAAGCGCTGCTACAAACTAATCTTCGATTAGAGAAGCAGCAATTTCTTCTATTGCGAGTCTATAAGACAACCGTTGGTTATGTATTTCGATGAATTGTTTTGCTAATTAGTACCCCTTTTCTCAAGTATATTTGTGCCGACAACGATTTTAATAATTTGTTACATTAGGGGGACCTAGAAAAGGTTTCGTGGTTAATTTCATAAAATATCAGTTCCAAAGACAGCGAATCATCCCAGATATGTTGTGTAGATGTGATCATTTTAGTGATTGAATTATACCAAAAACAATTATTAATTATTTACAGAGTATATTTGCTATAACTCGAGTTTGTCTGTGGGATAGGAGTATGTATGTCTGTTATTTACAGGCAGTTAAAAAAAGTGATGTGTGTTCATAGCTGTTGCTAGAAAGTGAAGTGGCGTTTGGAAGATCTTAGCGGTATCGTTTATTACTGTCAAAGATAAATATTCCTGTGGCTAGTGGTCAAGTGATTATCAAGGAGTAGTTAAATATCGAAATTGTTTATAACAAAACTTGTTGTAAGCACAAAATTGATACACAATTTTCCTACTCAGAAAAGTTACACAGAACTCCAGAAATTGCCAGCAATTAATTTTACAAAAAGCATATAATTGGAAATAAAAGTACATTTCTGAACATGTTTTTATCTTATTGTAAACGTAGTGTAAACGCACGCAGCGTCGATAAAATATTCTTCTGAAGCATTTTTGATGTAGCAAATATGTATAAACATCTTAAAATGGATCAATAATCACGAAGTTAATAATCCTAAGTAGGTTTTATAGTGGATGTATACTTGCTTTTAAGGAATCACATACTTGTCATTCATTATTAATTTTTTTTTTATGTTGCTTACTTCTCGCCTCATTGATTCATAAAAATAACTAACATTTATACTATTGCTAAGTTGTATTTAGTTTCAAATTCATGTTATAATAATCTTTACATGAAATTGTTGTTAGTTAATAATTCTTTCTTTTTACTCTTTATTTTTAATATTTTATCATTAGAAAACAACCACTTTATAGTAATTTTTGTAAGCGTTATGATGGGATATCACAAATTGGTACAATTTTGCTGATAAGTATTTTTTAGGTGCACCTAAAAACAACAAATATTTCTTATAAAAATAAGGAAAAGGGAGCAAAAGTACATTCTAAATTATGGTAATAAAACTGTATGACAATTTAACTGTGTTTACGTGTATGCAATAATAATGTGCAATCGCTTATTATTTTAGTTTCTTATTAATGATTTTAACAACTTTAAGTAAGCCTGGTACGCGCGGACTGCGCGGTCCTGTGTCGATGTTAAACTCTGTGGAACTTCTCTCCATGCATCTACGGAGGTTGGAATTTCTATAACTAAGGATTGTACTGTTCCATGTATAATGTTGAATGCATTTTCCAACCGACTGGCGCTGTAACGTCGCTCGCCCGCGCGATGCGACGGTCAGGTACACGGGAACGCGCACGCGCAGCACGCACACGGCTTTATAGAGGCAGCTAAAACATTTTCCACTATTATTATATTAATTGTAAAATATTCTTGTTTTTTAACTAATAATGCCAGAGGCAATTACTTGTAGTTAACCTATGGAATAATGATTTGTGTATCCTACCTACGTTAGATTTTTTCGATCTTTATAGAGCAGGGCGTCGAGGAGCAGTGTGCAAGTCAATGTAGACGTTGGACCCAGTGATGGTCGACATTTGGTGCCTTATATGTGCCTGCCGGAGGTATATACCTTATTGCCTTATGGAGTATTAAAGTATATTTTGTTAATGTTTTACATGTTATAATCAATAAATACAAACAAAGTTATTGTTGCATGAAATAATTAGTATTTAGTGTGTATATTCAATGGGAAACCTATGATTACGTAGTGAATAAATGTGTATTAAAATTACATCCTTTTTTCTTTACCTGTCACTACCTCGTCATTGCTATGAAATGTACAACGTACAGGGACATAGTATTAAGATACTTAGAACAGAGGCTATACACCTTACCTTCCGCCTACCTACAATTTCCAAATATGTACATTATATCTGATTCAAACCTTTTGCAGGTGTAAGGTTTTGCCAAACTGCCATGTCTGGTCTTTATAAAAAGTACTTTCAAGTATCACGCAGCTTTTTTTTATATTATAAAGGCGGCAAACGAGCAAGCGGTTCACCTAATGGTAAAGGATTACCGTCGCCCACGGTTATCTGCAACACCAGAGGTGCTGCAGGTGCGTTGTCTGCCTATAAGGGTTTGGGAGATAGGAGGGAGGATGGGAAGGAGGAGTGTGCCTCCGGTTACCTCACCCACCGAAGGAAACGCAGAAACACAAGATGCCACTTACTTAATGCCGGTATTCTGCGAAGCCGTGGTATCAACCCGGTCGAGCCGGCCCATTCGAGCAGCAGCATAAACCGCCGCTTGGCTCTAGACATCATCTACATCTACACGAATAAATAAGCGCTGCGCAAGATACTCCACCTGTGGTTTACCCGGGTTAAGTGAGTGAATCTGTTTTATTTTACACTATTTTAAAACCGCCACTGATTGTACCACTGACAGGAAACTGCCCAAATTCCTTACGTTTAAGTCGACATCAAAGATTTTCACAAATCACTTCTTCGTCAACGAATTCGCGAGCGCACCCCAATGAGAGGATTTGTTTGATTGGTAAAAATATTACTTAACATGATTATTAAGCCGCGCACCACACGTCACGTGAAGAGCGTGGTACGTGTCCGGCATCGAGCCAGTGTAAAGAAACCAATAAACAAATGTTAATGTCGGTCACTAACCGGTCATATTTTTTTAAAATGTCAAAACTTTATTAAATGAAGTTGATGAAAAGTATGAATATCAAACTTCGCACCACAATAAACAGTTAGTCGTTATTGATGG
The DNA here is from genome assembly GCA_029286595.1 of Bhutanitis thaidina. Lineage (NCBI taxonomy): Eukaryota > Metazoa > Arthropoda > Insecta > Lepidoptera > Papilionidae > Bhutanitis > Bhutanitis thaidina. The sequence continues at coordinate 3,355,525 of JAGSMS010000021.1, read as the reverse complement.
TGTCGTTGCAAACTGATTATAGAGTACTAGATAATTTATTTCACTTGCTTATGTACGATTTACTCGAACAAGAAAAATATAATATACTAAAGGGAGGACTTAATATTTAAAGGCATGTATATATATATATATATATATATATGTTAGTATGATTTAAATAATCACCTATTGATTGAATGGGCGGTTATACTTAAAAGACAAATTTCTACATAATGCAGAATGGAGCTTATTCAGGAGATTGATGACCGCAGAACCCAGCAAAAACGATATTCCATCTACGGAAAATAGTGAATGCATACTCTGTATAAACAATATTCAATGAACCGGGTCTGCTTTAAATTTCAACAATAAAAGTTGTTTCAGAGGTAGAGTCAGATGTCAGATGCAGAGTCAACTGCAACACAACGCAACCATAACCGAAAAGCAATAATTTGTGAAAAAAATTTGGGATTCGAACCCAGGGCCCGTGACTCGGAAGTAAAGTACGCCGACCACTACGTTACGCGATCGCTAAATGTTATTGGCAACGTTTTCATCGCGCCACACTCCACATTGTGGTTCATGGCAGTGGCTACTCCATACGATTCCAAAGTGGCGCCACATGAACTAGCGAATACTTAAATATATAAGCATTCATTTCATTGTACATCGTTTGGCAAGCTTGAATTTATTCCTAGTGTGTTAATATAGAATTTAGTTTGTTACGTCACATCATGTGTCTTTAGATGCGTTGCAAACACTGTATTCTCAATTAATTTGTATTTGAAATTTAGGTAACTGGTTGTCGATTTAACTACATGTTGACATGATCCCATTATTGACGTAAAGATATTAATTTATTTATCCCTAGCGAGTGATCACTGATCACAGACAAATTTTAAAGATTATTGCAATAGGTATTTGTATATGCTAATTGTATTGAAAGATTAAATGTACTCCGTAGAAAGGTCTGTGATTGTTAAGTAACAAACTATGATAATAATAATTTTGCATGTTTTTAATCTTTTGGTAGAGAATAATGCATTTCGGTTCCTCAGTTCACAAAACTGGTTCAAAGAGTTTTTTTACCGGGCTTCAATAGCTACGAGGAGTTTCAAAAATAAAGTAAAACGTGAATTTTTGTATGTACTCCAAATATATTTCTTTTAAATAGAACTGGGTAAATTAATAAATATTTAGTTACGTCTAACTGAAAAAAAAACCTTTTATACTATAATTTCTTGTAAAATTCACTTACATTGAACTAAAACCAACACATCTTTTGACTCTCATTATTGTTCTGTCCCCAGCATATACTAAAAACTTTGTATTATTGGTAAATATTTGATGGCTATGTTACAATTTAATGCTTAAAGTAACTTTAAATCGTTTACAGTAACCGGACATTTTAGTTTTGTGATCACAAATTTTAAGTTTTGACAATGATAGATAGCACTGAGGTTCATTGAGTGCAACAGTTTGTGAACAAACCGTTAGTGTCTTTATTTGTCGGCTGAGTGTGGTGACTTGCGACTGGCTTAGCTCTGGAGAGATATTTATAGTCAACTTTATGATAATGCAATTAAAGTTTTACCATACATTTTGTTGAATGCATAGATTAAAAAGAAATACCACGTATTGTTCGAATAATTTGGTATAAGTAGTTTAACTTACCGAGTTACTGAATTACTAAATATTTATTTGTTTGCCACATTATGTTACTTTGGTTTTGATACTATAGATGTACTAATATATAGAAGGATCAAAAAGTAATAAAATCGACAGCTGAAAGCTGGTATACATGTAATTTTTAATTGATTACATTATCTACCTTTAAAGTATAAAGCTTTTAATAAGCGTGCTTAGATTAGTAATTTATATTGTGGTTTTGTAGGTATGATAGATAATACTCAATAGTATGATAGATAATAGTCAAAAGGGCTAAATGTAGTGTGCTAAATTTTCTATGTGCTCGGTGGTGAAGGAAAAAATCGTGAGATAATAATAAAAAAATATGTTATTTCGAATTCCGTTAACCCACACTGAAGCAGCGTGTCGGACCCTGCCCGGCTCAAAGTTCTCTCAATAAATATCGGACAGGAGGCATTTGCTCTGCAGTGGGCATTTACGGGCTTTACTACCTTTACAGAACTCATGCATAGATAATACAGTTCCATTTAGAAAAGCTATATTGGTAATGATTGTTTCAGACAGCTAAACATACTGTTGCTAACCAAACAATTTCGTTTATGTTGAAGCTAATGCGTTATGAAGCTAAAGCATTGTGTTACTGTCCTCGAGTTTTAGGATTTTCTCATAATATTCTACACTTGTACACTATTGGGTCTTGGTTCAAAATGTGAAATTATTAACTGTTAAAATAATGTCTATTTCTTAACTCACCATGTTAAAAAAGATTTATTTATTTAAAAACAAAATTGGAGTGGTGTAGTTCATCATAGTTGTATTTATATTAAACTCTAAATACGGTAATAAAATTTACGTCTGTTCCCAAATTTTTCTATTAATTTACGAAAATTGTATTTAAATTTAAAGAGACATTAATTTTAACAATTTCGAGAAGTCAAGTAATAAAATTCAGGTCATGAAAATACTATACAGCAAAGTTACATTTCAGTGTAATTTTTGTCTTTAACTATCTACTTGTTTGATTTCCATTTGTTAATGCAATAAAACCTCACACATACAGCTTAACTTTATTAAATATTATTACAAAGGCACTGTAACATCGGTCGTAATACTGTTCCAATACATAAGATCTCGTTGCCTTTGGTCCAAGTTAGAAGCTGCAGCGGACAAATGGGTATCAAGTGTAACTTCCACTGCCTGCAGTGAATATTTTTAAGTAGATCATGAAGAATTTATTTATTTTACTCTATTTTCGAAAATTTACAGGCAAAAATTATTGTATGTTTAAATTTGCCTATTGTAGCTTCCAACGTACCATCCCTTTGTGATGAACACTTAACTCTCTTAAAATAAAAACAATATCTGCCGCCATAGACAAAATTTGTCGATGTCAGCAACAGATAAAGAATAAATAAGATATTCCTAACCTACATGTGCTTCAACACGGCGTCTAACAATAGTTATAATAAGCAATTTTTTTATTATTTTAGAATTATGTAAACAAAATATAAGCTAGTTGGCAACTGATTGAATTATATGAAACAGTCAAACAGATTGAAATGTATGTCTGTTTGGTTTACTTTAGTTCGGCGTGTGAACTATTATGCATTATAAGAGCGTTTGACAAGAAGTTTTACAATAAAAGATCAATAAAATAATAACTTAAAACAATTATAAAATATGGTCAAAAACCATAAAGGTACTCTAAATTATTTACAAAGTAAGAATCCTTGATTGGAGAGGTACACATCCCTATTACGTAAGGATACCAGATTTCAGAATGACATCCAAAACTGTAAACATTATTCTAAGAATGTTAAATTACTTTATTCACTTCAGAATTTAGAATGTTTATCACTTTAAGAGCTCCCCTAAGTTGTGTTTTTGTTATAGTTAATAGCTCCAGCGCGGTTGCACCATGTGTAACATCTTAACCTCAACTTAAATTGAAGATAAGTATTATCGAGGGATAGGCATGAAATGTGAACTTATCATTGACTATTCCTACTTACGCAATAGGGTTGCTTCAATGTTCATGAAAGTAGCTTCAATAGTATTTTGTACATTTAAAATTATCAAGCAACTTATATCACATTGGATAATATAGTGAATACAGTACAGTTTATGAAATGTTTGTGAGCTGAAACTTTGAATAAACGTTAATTGTGTTCTTATTTTTGTTACACAAGGTTTCTTATAATGTCTATAATAACAAATAAGGGTGAACAGTGAAAACTTCTTCGAGTATAAAAAATTGCATTGGAATGAATTAAAATGCAAGATTAACAAATATTGGTCCTAAGAAAGGAAAATAATTCCTTTACATATAGAAGATATTTTGGTAAATATATATGTATAATATATATCTTAATGTATAATTTATATAAAAATACATATCTTTCAATTGTATAAAATATAAACATTAAAATTTTAAGAAGGCAATTATTGTCCGTTTCTTTTTTCACAAATCGCGAACTTGTTTCGCCTCATTGTTAATGATTGATTTATATTGAACATGGGCGTCGTAATAAATGTTTGATCGGTCGGTTACATTGCGACGAACGGATCACATCTGGGCCTATATTGTAGGCTCGCGATAGATTTGGGCGTAGCCAATTAATTCAAGTTATTTTTATGGTAGTTTTAGTTATTCTTTATTGGCAAGTATTTCTAGCAAAATAGTAAATAATGTATTCTCGCATGACTTATATCGTTAAGTATCACAAAGTGTAGTATTTAACGTGTGATATGAAACTACGCACCAGTATAACATTTAACATGTACGATAAATAGAACAAAGAACAGCGTAAAAAACCCACAAACCCCTCTTTGAACAATTTGATACAATATTTATCAGTCTGTATTGTTTCTTATCCAAATATTCCAAAATTATTATTTTACCTAATTTAGTAATTTACATTTAATAATTAGAGAAGTAATAAAACGTCATTCGTATGAACGACAGTCGTTTTGAGTAATATTATGTATATAATATTGTGACTATAAATAGATGTCGTGAAGATATGGTACAGAGAGATGACGGTATTGATTTATTTAGTAGAACAAAGGACGGTTTTTATTTTATACATTGTTTTAGAGGGTATGGGTCAGGGTTATGATTGGGTTAGTATTCCCGCAGAGGTATGGGATATGTGCAGTGTACATATAATGGGAGAGGAACTTACTAAGCATTCGCATTCTCTGTTGCAAACGATGGAGAATTGTGGGGAGTGGAGAGGGTAGCAAAATTGATTAGAAGTAGAGAAACAGATCTTTTATCCGCCAAGCCAATGGTAGGTCAAGTTTTCTACCATTTGGATATAGATGAGGAAGTAGCGGTTTAATCGGCTTAATGTGGGAAGTTGGAGCAAGGGTTTCAGTACAGTACAGTAGAGCGGTGGACGTGGGTGTGGGGGTATGGGGCGGGTGCGGGGAGCCGGGGTGAGTGTGGGGTGCGGTGTTCAGTTGGCGTAGTGCGGCGGCGGCGCGGGCGCGGGCTCCACGTAGTTTGCGGGCAGCATGCCGGTGCGGCCGGTGCGTAGCACCTCGCCCGTCATCCATCCCTCGTCGATGGACGTCACGTTCGAGATGTAGTCGCCTTCGCGGAACGACACCTGTGGCACAGTGACGTCCATTTAATATTTACGATTATTTTACGTAGCAAAGTACCGTCCTGCACGGAAGTGTATGTAGCCGCTGTGGCGAACTAATCCCCATCGAACGCGTCTCGGGTAAGAATCGAGACGTCGCTCACTCGGATTTCGAGTTCAGACTGCACCGTCTCGATTTTAAATCATTTGTAGATTAGCAGTTGCAGTGGCAGCCTACAACTGCCAGGGACAGACTCACGATGCCAACTGACCTAACGGAATAACCATCTCAAATATTCCAGAGTCGTAACAGCGAGCACCATATAACGCACAATTGGTATGGTGCTGCAGCGCAACCCAGCTGTGGACATTCTATAGCGATGGCGGTGGCGATGGCGGCGGCGATGGCGCCGTGCATCAGCGCTACTCACCTCGTCACTGTCGTTCGCTTCGTAGTCGTACATCGCGATGTACACCGGCTGAAACAAGCAGTTCTAGTGTCAATTGTATAATGTTATTTATTTACATGAGAATGTATGTAGGCGGGCTTAACGCCAGAAGTATTCTCTACCAGTCAATCTTTGGACGATGAAGAGATGAAATCAAGTAGGTGTAGGTGATAGAATAGAGTACTAAAGAGAAAAAAAAGAAAAATGAATGTAAATCTATATATAGGGGGCAGTTTTGGTCGAATTTAAATTTCCGCGAACGCCACCGATGTTCCTCTTCAAAGTAAAACGATAGTGCCAAAAAACGTCGCATCGTATTTGATTTGTAAGCGCTACAATGGTCATATTTACGTGCACGGTTAACAAACTGCGATTGTGACGTTCATTTGCTATCTCTTTCTCACTTGTTTATATTGTATTATGTTTCCACGTTAGTCGAACAATGATTTAATGCAGGTTTTCTCATGATGCCTTCACCGCCGAGCACGTGGTAAATTCAGCACAAATAGCTTTTAACAATTTTAGTGGCGCCGGCACCGTGGGTCGCCTTCATGTTTCTCGCGCTCTATGAAACTGAAGCGAGAGGGTTGAGTAGAGAGTCCATTAGGTCACCACTGCACCTATCCCGTACTAATTGTGTATTTGTGTAATTTCTAGAACTATCGAACGATGCAGTGCTATGCCAAAATTAACTCCGGCTTATTTGCAGCTAATCGGGTGCATCGATCGACGCGCTCACGTTCTGGGACGTGCTAGAGCGCATTTATCATTTATAATTATGATTTACTAATCTAAGTTCTATTGCTAATGAAAATTGAGTCGTGTTTCCAATATCCAATTGTATGAATTATCACAAATGAAGAGTGCGCTGAATTCTTATACTTTGATACGTAATTATCGTAGCAATTATTCGTAGCATGCTAAGGAATGAAATTTCATGCAAATTAAACTAAAAAAATAGTAACAATTTCGACCGCACGCGTCCAAACACGCTCATCTGCCCCCGATCGATCGGTTGTTACCATACGGAGCGACAACGACAGAAGCGAACCCGCGACGGGCATCGTCAAGCCCCCACGATTTGCAAGTCTGCATCTTCTCCCTTTAATGTTTTAAAGAACCGATACATTTAAGTATCTATCACAAAATTGCCGCCGATCGCAGAAAAGTCGTGTAGTCAACGCAGATATGGCGAAGCAAGGCGGAAGGCTACTGGCGTTACGATTGGACATTGGTCCAAGTTTAAATCATTTGAACATAGATGTAAAGAACTTTTTAAAGGGCAGTCTTATTGATACACAGCAGTGTGAGACGTAGTATAAGGAGCTATTCGATACCTTTCTAAAAATTAACATTACAATAAAACTTTATTTTAAGGAAAGAAACAAGTACTTAACGTCTTGATCTATCCTTATCCCGTGGGTAATCTGTCTGTGCTTGTTCAGATGTAGTGACGATGATCATGGTCACCACACAGCAAACAGTGATGTAAAGAAACTCATGTATGAAACGCAATGGCAGCTGTCTATTTATGCTTATAGCTCTGTCCCTCTCTGCCAGACTGTTTAAGCTGCGAGTTTCGCAGTTTCCACGACAAGTGTACCACAGCTGGAAGCCGGCCGTTGACAGTTACCTGGTTGGGAGCGTGGTGGTGATTGTTTGCAGGTCGCGGCTGCTCGGTGGCCAAGGGATCCAAGTCAGTTACCCGCCCTATCTGCCGGCTCTGTTGCTGCTGCACTTGATGGGCGCCTGCAAACATCGATTATTCACACTAACATGCCATCCAGTGACGGTTCGTTTGAAAAATACCGAATAAATTCTAGGTTCGAATTCACACGAGCTGAACGTAGCTCTAAACGTTTATTTTTCTATACACAATTCGTCACAAATGTACAATGTGTGTACACATATGTAATCTTTGTATGAAACAAGTGTTTAAATCCACAAAACACCGATTATTTTAATGATACTATTTATTTCAGACGTAAGAAAGTTTCGGTATTTATCAAAATGTTCTGATGCAGTAGTTTTATACTCTTTGAATACTCTGCCTTGCTATTTAGCACTGTGTTTCAGTAGTTAGAGTGTACTACAGAAATAAAGGTGACAATACACTATCTTACGAGGCACACCATGGTGGTAGTTGTAAAGAGCCTCTTTGAGCTAGATCATATCACACGGCACAGAAGTATTGACGAAACGAAATGTATGAAAAATGTGCGATTTTACAAAAAAATATTTTGAATTTTATTTTAAACAGATTCCTCCTTTCTTGTACTGTGAGCTATGATGCCATTATTAAATGTGCCCACCACATCATACAATGAGTGTAATATTTATTAGTCATAGAACGGATATATATATGGTGCAAGTGGAACACTGGTTCTTAGATAATATAAACAAATACACACACACACACACATAAAACTCAACCTCTGCACACACAAAGCGTGTCATACGTAGTAAAATAGCCGGCTGCAAAAATTGTACGTCATAATGTTTTTCTAAATATCATTCAATGTATCGTTTAGTTAGACCTTTAACTTATTCTAATACCTCTACAAGGTGATTGTAAAACAATATGAATATTTTAGTGTCTTGTAGAGTGATCTTGTTTACCAGACAGATTTGCTATTTTTACACAAAGTTATATTTATATCCATTTAGTAAAAAAAACAGCATTGTTAAACAAGCAATTCACGTGTATACATACATATATATATCGATATATCGAGATACGAATTGTTTCCCGGAAACGACTCCAGTAATTTTGATGAAATTTTGGGGTTGAAAAAATTTAGGGTTTTACATTCTAAATTTATCTAGCTAGACCTTGAGAAAATTTGTTTACTCACGTATAAATTAAATAAATAATTACTTAATTAAAATGGAAAAAAAAAACCCTCATCTCTTAGAAAATTGAGGTACCAGTAATGTTATTATTCGACTGTCGTATGCCGATGAACTGTCACCTGAACTTAAGTGAACTGGTACTTCATAATTGGTAAACTGGCAAAGGCGAAAGACTACTCTGTTTGAACATCTATCCTATTAAATATATTATGACACAATTCTTTGACCGTGGCCTCTCGTGCTTTAAGACATACAAACCTCTTTGCTTGCCATCCCTCGTGCTATTGTAAATTACAGTTGCTGACGCATGCTGGATGTTAGGCGGTGCCCTGGGCCCGTCGCTGAGTGGGTCGTAGTCCTGGATCCTGCCAATCTTTGGCTGATTGTTCGCCCCATAGTTCGGTTGTTGGTGTTGATTTTGTTGTTGATGTTGTTGTTGGTGTTGTTGTTGTTGTTGGTATTGACCATGTGCGTACTGATTCTGCTGGTACTCGTCGTACTTAGGATATTGGTACGAATACTCCTCGTATTTCTGCTGTCTGTACTGTTGCTCGGGTTGATACTGCCTGTTCTGTTGGACCGCTTGCGCTTGGGGCTGGGGCGCAGGGGTCTGGTAGTGGTTCTTGGTGGGTAGGCTGGGGGCAGCAGCCACGTTCGGTGGTAGCATTTCCGTGACGTAGTTCTCAATTTGCTGGTGATAGTTGTCGTTGGTGGTGACATCTAGACATTTGAGCGGTGGCGGGACAGAGATAAATTAGTGATGAAACGTTACAGTTAGCGACATGGCACACCAGAACATCGATTGCAATCACAGACAGTTCGCGAACATGATGTCATAAAACACAGTGAATTTAGAGCAACATCAAAATGTTAGTGATAATAATATTTGTTTCCTTTCCTTTGACGATCGCGTGGCTTTGAGGCTAGGGCACCTAATTGCTGAGCCCATGGGCTCTGGGTTCGAATGCCAGCCGAAGTCAATATTTGTGCAGAAACACAAATTATTGGTGTTTTGTTGCGCCCCGTCTCTGCCACTGCATCTGAGCCTCACTGCGATTTTATCTCATAAGCGGTACATCGGATATGGGAAGGTAAAGGGAAGCAAGTGTACGCGCACTAGCCTATATGTGAGCGCGACAACATTTACGGCACTATAATATCTCCTGCGCAGTTGCCAACTGCCGATAGCATTCGACAGTTTTCGCCGTGGTCGAAATCGGCCAGGAGGACACATCATTTGTCTCTTTACATAAATAAAACATGGGTGATTTCGACCACATCGATAATTTAACCCTTCTGCCGGCAATTGTCAACCGCGTATAGCATATCATGATGCCGCAACTCGCTAGTGTACGTGCACGCACAAAGATGCACATCTAAAATTTTGATCGTTGAGTTGAGTTGAGAAAAGGTGAGAGGCTTTTCCCTTATCATTTGGCCGCCAAATGCCTCGTTTATTGGCTGGCGAGGTGCACCATTGTGCAATAGTGGCAGGCATTTGGAGAAAAAGATGGCATGTACCACTTTACATTCTGTAAACACAGCTTAAACGATACAAATATGTAAATTTCTGTGTTCTGTTTGTCTGCGTTTGAAAACTGTCTGTTTGCACTTTGACCTTATTACCGAAGTCTGCTTTGTATGTGTAACACGTGAAAAACTACGTAAACTGTTAATGCATAAATCGTTAGAAAATTTACGAAGAAATTTACTTCTTACACTATTTGTATAAGTCTACTTTTAACTTTGCTAATGACTTTTTAATAACAATTATCACTATTTTAATAGCTTCCATAAGGATCGCCAAAGGAATATGATTAATAATTACAATAAACAATAAATTTTTCACGTGTCCCACCATTTAGTCCAACATTTAAACAAACCAATGAGAAGCGGACCCACCCCCACCCCGGAACACAAACAGTGCGAAGTAACAAATGAGTGTGTAATGATTTGTGTCAAAACAATTTGGAGAAATTATTTTGGCTTTGAAATAAATTATTGTATTCTATTTAGCTTAATTAAGAACATGTAAATAGCAACACAATAGGCCACTTTTGACGTCTGAGTTTTATAAAAAAATTGTACCATACTTCTCTGGTCTTTGTCTTGCTGGTATTGTTTAAAAATAAGAATTTGCCTTAGAGTAGCAACAAGGAACGTTTTTTGAATAAGCTAAACGAGATGTCAAAATGGCCTATTAAATTATTATTAGTAAAGTTGAGATCTAAGGACAATTATTATTATAAAGAGAGACAATTAAAAGTTGTAGCAAAATTTAACTTTAATGATTATTGTCTATCGTTAACGCTGTTGTTTGTATTTACCGACAAGTTCTCCGTTCTCATTGATCTGCCGCTGCTTCTCCATCGCCGCCTTCTTCGCTAAATCGCCGTGATATGCAACATTACTAATTATTTTCGTGTTCGCTTTGATCCTTAGTGTTTCAGGGTCATCTGCTACCTGAAATTTTGAAAAAGGTCGAAATTTGTAATCATCTTAAGTATATTTTCAAAAGTTTTGGGGACATTGATCAACAACTATTAGTAATATACCCTTTACTGGATATACCTACATACCTATTCTATTTACTTATACAATTGTAGAAGCTTGACTGCTCAGCTCAACTTACCAACTCAAAAATCGACATATTTTCGTCTAAGACCCCAACTAAGGAGTTCCATTGAAGAAGAATTCTAAGATTATTTTACCTTGGCGACATTTCCTTTTTATAAACTTCTAAAATGTCGCCAAAGTACGTATAGAAAAGTTAGAGGAAGTAATTACTATAATATTTGAAGCAACTATCACACGCCAACTTCCTTAAACCCACTGGAACTTTAGGATTTGCTTCGTCCACAAACCACGGAGCAGCCTGTGTCCTGCAATAGACTGTTTAAAGTTTGCTTCAGCGCGCCGACTCGGTCTCATCTTGATATGTATAATGAAAACCTTGATCAAAGAAACAATCAGATGCAGAATCACCGATATGGAAGTAAACTTATCCAAAAACTCAATAATTTGTACGGTGCGTAAATGTTAGTGTCGACTGAGATTCTAGCTCTGAATGTACTACTGAGTCACATTGTCTGTATGTATGTATGCATGTAGAATAGCATTATCTTAGTTAAAAACAATGCCCGCTATGTTATTGTAGTTATTAATGTCACTTGTATTTCTATTTGCCATCCCTAATCTTTGAACGCTTGGGATCGGAGATGTTTCACGACACAATGATCGAACGACGGATTCGCCACCTCGAACCTTCGATGTCATGTCACACCTTAGACCATTAATTAATGGCGCTTTGTTATCTCATTCTAGTATAAAAACAGCATGTACCTGTGTAAACTTGCCCTTGCTCTTCTCGAAGTCGGCGTGATACTTGACGTTGCTCTGTAGTTTAGTGTTTTCCGCTATTCGTTTCAGTTCGGGTGTCTCCGCCATGGTGGTGTGTTTCGCTTTCGGTACGTGCCTGTAAAAGGCACAAATTACATGGTCAATTGTAACCATATACGTACGGGTAGCAAGGAGATAGCTGTTGTACTATATTTTAATCATTTCATGCCACTATTTCATTCATTTATTTATCCTCATGTGACAACCCTATAGAAATGGGCGTAAATTTTGTGCGCTCCTTAGAAGCTTTGTCCCTGTGGGGGTCGGGGGGGGGGGGATATGTACTCATGGGGTGTTTCCTCGTAGGTACAACGACACGTGTGAGAATGCGACATCACATTTAATTTCTACATACGTCGAAACGATTGCTCATCAGTGAGAGGATTATGTTGCAATGTCAAGGTCACGACTATATCAACATTAAATAAGCCAATAAATTGTTGGTTACATAATATTTCGCCTACGACTCACATTTGAACAGGCTATGCAAATCTCGTGACTACCGGACCACCTTCCATAAATAGACGCTACATGGTTGTTTGCATATTAACATATTTGACATACTAGTTTGTGATTCACAATCTCTTTGATTTTTTTTTACACTGATCACTTAGCCAACCGCTAGAAGAAACGCCTCTTCTTCTACATCGGCCTGTTTTTTTTGTAGTTTGGGACGAACAGAGACCTAAATTAAATAAGTGTTAATAAAATTATCTTTACCATAAGGTATTATGTATGTATTACGAATCTCCGAGTTGTCGGAGGTCTGCGCGACGAGGACAAGTCGCCCGTTACAACTTTTACCGGGCCTTGTCTCGAGCATGACTCGAGCGAGAGTTAAATTACGCGTTACGTGTGTAACCTTTTACGAGTAAACATCTTGAGCTCCCGATCAATTGCTACCTACGGTGACGACCTCAGTTTACTATCGCAAGTTGTTCAATCGTGTCAACTATTCGGAATATATCATAGTGCCGAAGTACGAATTACCAACACGCAGGTCATCCACTCGTACGAAAAAACACTTCTTTCACAAGACAGGCCTGTTTTAGAAGGGCCGGCCAAAACATTTCTTCGAAGGTTTGCCCATACTCACCACGCTGGGCTGGCGGGTGACTATGGACTAAGCGCAAAGCGCACTGATGATACCATAAACAATCTGTCAGAATTTGTTCGACTAATTGGAATTAAGAAGAAGTGTTTAAACACATACGGAAATCTAAAATTTCCATTTGGCACGACTCTAGCCAAATTTCCGTAACGCACTTTTCGCCTCTCCGAGAGAAAGAAAGTGACGAGTGACGAGATTGCCAAGTGATTTTCATGGCTCTTCCCATAGTCGCCTCTTACGACAAACGCGAAGAAAGGCGGTGGCAGATACTTACGCCGCCGCAAACACACGGTATTTATGGTGCGAACCATCGGCTACGGTGAACGTGTTTGGTGATAGTAATTCAAGATTCTGGATAATCATTAAATCCAAAGGGCATATTAGAGTCGAGACAATTAACCCATTACTTAAGGATATTACAACTTATCGGTAATACGACATAACACCAGTTACAATTAACCTACGGTAATAGAATACATACAATTTATTCAGTTTGTATGAGCCGTGCTTAACAATAATTAAACTCGCTCAATACGATATTCATCACTTTGCTTCTAGTTTTAAAGTTAATTTTAAAATGACGCCAGTTGCTGTCATTGACATATTTAATAGTGCGAACACTTGCGGTTGTAACAGAAGGTTGTAATTTTCACGGAAAAGTATCTGGACATCTTTAAAAGGCCAAAGCGAACAGACACCTTCTAGGCAAACGTGTACCATCCTAGGCCTCATCTTCGCCTTCCATCAAGCAAGATTGAGGTCAAACGTAAGCCTTACTTTTTATTAAAAAAAAAAAAATCTGAGCGTTCCGGCCGCGGTGGGCATGTAGCTGATGCGACAACGGGATGCGCGCGATTGTGTAAGCTTTTTATAGCTTCAACACTTTCATTTTCATTGTGCTATTTAGCAAAAAGGTGTGCGCGCTTTAGGAACTAGGTGAGTAGGCACATGTGCACAGTAGGCAATCGACGATGCCGCGTGCGGTGAACATAAAAAAGTGTGTTCATGCATGACGGTAATGTGTAGTATGGTTTCGCTTTCATCTATTATAAAATGCAAGGTTTGAAAGTGGTTATGGATGTATGAATATGTATAATATAACACGCCCGGTTATCTAGACATCTGACTATTTTTAGCAAATGTTGTGATGCTGCGAATCATACAGGAACGAACTCGAAATCCAACCGAAGCTTAGATTTGTGAGACATTAATCATTATCGTATCAATTTTGTACGTGGTGGAGCCAAACGGAGTCTTTTACTGCTGCTCGAATGGGCCGGCCCGGCCGGGGTAGTACCAAGACCTCGCAGAATACCGGCGTGAAGTAGAGGCATCTGATGCTTCTGCGTTTCGTTCAGTGAGTGAGGTAACCGGGGGACCACTTGACCTCCCCCTACACCCCTCCCCGTCTTCCCTCCCAACCCCCCAAATATCCTTAAAGATCGGCAAGGCACCTGCAGCTTCTCTAATGTTGCAGATGTACGTGAGCGACGGCAATCACTTATCATCAGGTGACCCGATTCCTCGTTTCCCCTTTATCATAAAAGCCCTTCAGCATAAAAAAAAATATCTTATTAAATATAAATATTGTACACTACACACTTGCGACAGTGTGTAGTGTACAATTCTGCGAGATCATTAGTTCCCAGATTCGAATCAACAACGGATTCACAAATTGTGCACCGCGCCTTATGATTTAGATTACCCTACATAAAATTGTTGTGCGTCTGGTCTCCCTTACATAACAAGTTATTGGCGCTAGATTCAAAAGTTCGACAAAAACCATGAAACAATGGCGCTCATTCTCTATTTCCCAATGGAACATTTTAACATTTTATAATACAATGAAGAGCCGGAAAGCAACTGTACATCGACTCCAAACCAAAACCCACAATTTAATAACGGACAGTTCGGCGAGGTGGAGGTGGTTAGGAGAGCAAAGTCACACTTGGATGTCGCCTACGACCTTGGGCCGGATTCACAGACCTCACAATCAAACATTACTTTCAATTAAAGTTTAATTTTAGACCAATATCAAGTAGCACAGTCCGGTCAAGTCCTACTTTATTGTACAAAACCATACTTCACTAAGTAACGAAGAAGGGGCGCCAAAGAAAATTAAAAATATAGAAGTAGACTTTGACACCAATGTCAAAGTAATCTTCGCAGAATTATGTTGTTGGCGAAGATGATTTCACACAACGGATTTTTTTAATTTCATAGACATTTATGTTTCCTCACGATGTTTTCCTTCACCACCATGCCCACGAGTTGATACACAGTGAGTACATTAATAGGCACAAGGAAAGTGCGCTAGAGTTCTACACGCATGATTCATGCGAACAACGAGCCGCTCGCTGTACTGAGTGCAACAATGTGAACATTGATCAGGCAATTATGATATGAGTAACACTACCGAATGCTGTCCCAGCCGATTCACACAACGAATACGCTTTGTTTGTTACAAGATTTGACTAACAGTAAATAATTAATAACGGCCACACTATCACGGCGGCAATCATTATCGTGGTATGTACTAGAGGTCACGAAGGAACACGGCGCCCACTTTAGTTTCATAGAGCGTGAGTAACCTGTGTACGATCCTCGGTGAGGGCACCACTAAAATTATTAATAGCAGTTTTAAGTGCTGTATTTACCACGTGCTTGGCAGTGTGGGAATGCCTGAGAAATAATAAAAATATTATTTCGCGGATATGTACCTGCCGACCCGCACTGCAGCAGCGTGTCAGGCCTTTCCCGGCTTCCAAAACCCTCTCAGACATTAGAGGACGCCTTTGCCTAGTACTGGGAACTTACAGGCTTTAACTTTAGAACGCTTTAACGGCGTTAGAACTTTACTTATGTATTCGTTAAAAAAATAAAAGCATAAGTTTGTAAACTTATGTTTGTAATGTGTCATTAAAAATTTACTTATTTCCTATTCAGACACAGAATTGAATATCAATTATTAATTTAGTAATAAGCCTACGTTGTCTTTTATACACATTATACAATTGTTATTGTTCAAACTAGTAGTGCTTCGGAAAAGATCATCATTATTGAGAAGAAACGCGGCAACTCAACATTACAATAAAGTTGAACTGAATAAACATGCTATTGTCTAATATCAACAAATGAAACGCTAAAAAATATAGTGAACAAAAAGTAATATATACAAACCGGGTAACATTAATTGGTTTCTTAGGACGTCAAATGTACCGAAGATAATGCAGATATGACCAGACCAGACCTTTCAGCAACCATAACATACTTAAGCTGGCGGACAAACCAAAAACGAGAATCAAAGATTTGTCCGGCGAGAAACATCACAGCTGAACATAGACGACTTAAAGCTGATATATAGAGATGAGATGGAGTATCGGATAATTTCTTATTATTACTTTCAACTTCCATTTATTATTTAATAAAAACAATAACTTCAAACGAAACATCCATTATATTTAAGAGAATATGCTACACTCGTGCGGCATTTAATCAAGCGCGTTGGATTGTAACGGCGTCTATCCATCGCACAATTTTCACTTCAGTGACGTATAGTACTGGTCGGCTGAATTATTTATTAACTTTCGTCCGACCGTCACGGCTGGTTCACTATTCTCTCAGTACAGATCATTCGAGCGTCTTAACTGACTTATGAGTATACAATTTCAGAATGTCTTGGCGTGTTGCAACAATACAAAATTCAATAGTTATGACACGTTAAGTGGGATAGGACAAAAGAGTTCCCTTTAAGTTATGTTTGAGTCAGACGGATTCAGACGTTTTTACATATAAGATGAAAGATGTGATAAGATCGTTAGAAAGATCAGCTGCAGTGTCAGAGAAACAACACGCAAAAAAAACGCCCGACCACCAATAACTTGAGTGTTGCACAAATAATGGCATCGGTTGGTATTCGAACTTTAAAGCTCGTTTTGCTCAACAGTCAAAACTTTGTTAACAATTTAATTGTATATATGTTGTATAACAATGCGTAAAGAATAAATGCAATATAATGTAAATACTCACGCTTCGCAGTAGGGCAGCTTCCCGTAGCCCTTGTAGGTGCGCATGTTGAGCGTCATGCCGCACTCCTGGCATTTGAAGCAACCTTTGTGCCACACCTGACGACAAGCGAACGGACATACGATTAAACATTTGCTAGTGCAACCTGCAGCTGATTATATAAAAATTTGATGCTATTTGATAATTCCACCAATGCAGATACGTTAAGAAGTTTGTTTTTTGTCCTGGAGCTTGCTTCAGTCACTGCACTAAATTCAACAAAAAAAAAAGTATCTGACATAGATGGGATACCTACGGCGTTTCTTCCCCGTCAGAGGGACTCCATTACAAATCGGTGGTAGATTGTAAAAGTGGCGTTTGACACAAAAGTCACATAAGGTTGAATTTTTCATATCACAAAACATTGATTATTTTGAAAACACACACTTTGAACAACGGTTTTATGTGAGAAGATTACAAATAGTATTGTCAGTTGGAATCCCATCCTAGATGAGATAACCACGGAGATCATTAATGAATATAATATAGAACTTTTACGTGTCGGGGGTCGCACCGGAAAGTAATTCGTAAAATGAAAAAAAAAAAATCTATGTCACTGTCGATGTTAAGCTGGTGAAGTTAGTGCCTATTTAAGTAGCCAAAGTGTTACCCTATACAGTGTGCATAATTTAATAATTCAAAATAAGTTATAACCGTTTAATACGAACAACGGAGAGTTGTATTCCGACAGTGCTGAGGTAACGTTCTTCGCAAATAACCCACTACTCCACTCGCGGAGAACAATGAGACAATTAAGGAATACACCCGACATTCCCCAGCGATTAGCGCATTCCCCGCATCTGGGTAGCTTCATTCGACAGTACTCTGCGGAAACTATATTTTTATACAATGCATTCCGACCCTGGCCGATTTTTACAGAGGCAATGCGAGAAGCGTCTTACCAATAAAATCCTTCTAGTAACAATGATCTGAATCTTAAGAACCTCCTTGACTTGAGTAGTAGTTGTATTGTATCGTCATCGCTGTCACCAACTACGCAGACTACGGCGGCTAAACATCAATTCGTCGGTAGTTTTTGAAATTTAACTTCCTAAGTGACGTGGCGATGGCGATGGGTGAGTTCGAAAATCGTAATAATGTACCGTCAATAAAAAAAGGCTTCAAATGTGTTTCATGCCTAATTGCTCGTAATTTTTTTTAGTTTGCCTTCTTAGTTTTGTAGGATTCTTTACTGTACCTAACATTGGTTAAACATTTACTTTTGATGTTGACTGTACAACGTATTATTTTATCTTTTTTTGTGTAAAATATATATTTACTCTTGATAGATGAACAAGAAAAGGCGGAGTGAGAGAGAAAGTGGTCCATCGGGTTCTATCTATCTATAGCCGATGAGGAGTTCTTCAATGGACGCAAAGGAGTAAGCAAAGTAATACTTTGGGGTAGCCAAATACCTGTTAAATTAAATGCTGCGTCGTGTTAAAATATAAATTTTTTTAAGGGGTACGGCGGCAAACGAGCAAGCGGTTCACCTGATGTTAAATGATTACCGTCGCCCACGTACATCTGCAATACCGGAGGTGCTGCAGGTGCGTTGCCGGCCTTTAATGATATTTGGGAGATGGGAGGGAGGATGAGGAGGAGGATGAGAGGGTCTCCGGATACCTCACGCCCCGAACGAAACGCAGAAGCATAAGATGCCTCTACTTCACGCCGGTATTCTGCGAGGCCCTGGTACCAACTTGGTCGAGCGGGCCCATTCGAGCAGCAACAAATGCAGCCCCTTGGCTCTACCACGTTTAAAGATAGTACATATATACTGGATTTGATGTAAAATGTAGAAAAAATATTGATAAAAATATAAAAGTCCGTCCAAACTTTATATCTTTATAGATTTATATGGGATATTGGCGCTTAGATTTTAACCTGTATAAAAAATTATTGACAAAATGTTCAGAAATAGATCTATTACATGATAAAGTCGTAGTAGTAGTCAAGAAAAAACTAAAAATTATTAATAGTGTACTCTTGAGCTTGTTCAAATATTTATTCTTACATAATTCTTATTGTACACACACACACTATAATTATTAAAAACTTAAAATTAGGGACAAAACTTGTAAATATCAATATAAAGAGGCATGCAAAGGTTAACATTGAGAACATAAAATTAATATTAAAAAAAACAATTAATTATACAGAAGTAGGATATTTACAAAAACACGTGACAAAAAATTCTATGTAAATACTATATCAGCAAATATTTACAAAGAATCCATTATGATCTATATAATGTTATTTCTTTTTTTATTTTATCTTATAATATATCTCTAATAAAATCGTATGTAAGTATGGTATTTCCACTATTGACATTAATTAAAAAGTTCACGCGAACAAAGCCGCGGGCTATGTTTGATTAAACATGTAAGACTATATTAGCATTGCTCTATGGACAAACTGTATAGTAAGTTAACTGATCTCAGTGGCATTCACACACGCACAGGCACACGCACACGCACACGACGTCATGCCGCTACATGATGTCACTTAGCCATAATATAGCTAACATTCATTTCGCGACAAACGATACAAAAATTTCAATGAATGCTGCATAGGAATAATCAAATAGTTTTACGATGTACGAATGTTAAACAGCAAAGCTCAGCTCCGATTTACTCACTCGCCTTGGATAGCGAGATATGTGGCCGAATTCCTCGGTACCGTCATGACTCGGTTATTTAATGTTTTTCATTGTGTAATATGATAGCCCGATGACGTCATACTTTATAATATGAATGTTTAAAAGAAAGTAAATAAAAGATGGACTTTGTTTATATGCTCATACAAACAAGGAATAAATCAATAAATGAATGCAAACATTGTGCGCAGTCAGCTCTGTACGTGTGACTAATGAAACATATTTTAACGACAACCTACAGGAGCTGACAGACATTTTACCGTCGTTTCCTACAAATTCACGTTTAAATTTTTATTTAATGTAAGAGATTCCCCCGTACATTAGTTAGTACATTTTTTCAATCTTGCTGTTGTTTTATTTGAGAAGTCTAGGCTAATATTGAAAAATTATGAAAAGAAGAACACTAACAGTTTATTTCTACGGCCAAATGAAAGAGCTACTAATTAAAAGACTATTGTTTGGTATATCGACTTAAAAGTCGTATTAAAATCCGAAACCAGATCAAAATTGTTCCTACTGATTAGAATTCGTAATTTTACAGGCAAATAAATTCACAGATCCAGTAAAAGGTCATCGTTTGATCAATATACAGAAATGTTGATATCGTTCAAGGTTGTATTTTTGTGTACGCGTGTGTTATTGGAGATGCGCAAAGCCCACACCCATCGATACAAGCACGTTTGTCTGTCGGTGAGTCAGTGCGCGCGAATAACGCACGCATGCTTGTTTCCTGCCATACGTAACAGTTCGTCCACATTTGAATGAGCGCGAAAAGGACTCACGGTGTTCAAACGAGCGTTTTTAAGCATCTTTACATAAAATATTTTAATACTATAAAACTAAACACAAAACAGACTAGATTAAAGTGTTAATTATTTTGTGTTTCAGTATTATTTAAAAACCCATTGTTGGACATATTCTTTGCAAGAAAGCGAAAACTTTTTGCTTTGCCTACCTTTAAGGATATTTGGGGGATCGGAGAGAACATGAGGAGGGATGGTGGAGTGAGAAGCTGGCTTCCGGTTACCTCACTCACCAAACGAAACGCAGAAGCACAAGATGCCTCCGCTTCACATCATTCTGCGTGGCTGTGGTAATACGCCGGTCGTGCCGGCCCGTTAGAGCATCAGCAAGCCCGCCACTTGGCTCTACCATGTAGAAAATATAAAACCAGGCATGCATTCTATACAAGAATTACTCAACCCCACACTGGACAGGCGCGTAAGGGAGCGAAACGGCGCACTAGTGACGGGCTATGCAATGCCAGCATGTGGGATTTATGTTCTGCATCAAAGAATTATCCCACAGATCTTATCTCACAAGCGATCGAATACGAAAAGATAAGTATTTCTTCAGCGTGAGCGCCCTTGTTGCGCGTACAATAGCAGTAATATAGTTGAAATGCCGATACTATACCGTAATTGTCTCTATTGTCTAAAACGTACCGGGGAACATCATTATACTTGATAGAATAAACATTATTGCCCGTAACATGAATGAGAACCGCTCAGCCAGGGCCGGACCTCGCTCTTACGTGAAATGTGCCTAAATTAGCAACATGACGCTAATGTGTTTGATATTATGCCGGGAACCAGTTTTATTACTAGCAACGAGGCATTTCATCTGACAACGCACCTACGTCTTGATTCTTTATCATTGATGATCACATGCTCGCTTCTTAACCTTAACATTAAAAAAAAACTAATCCAAGGTCAAAATATCTTACCATCAGGTAGAATTTAGGTCATACAACTGCCACTGTGAACTTTTGAATATGTAAACATATGTTCATATTATCTAATATATATTCATACTCTCTCATAACCATATATTGGTATGGTATATATTGGTAAAATAAATGCGAAAGTATATAAAATGAGTATCCATACTTATTTTAATCACAGTCGGTATACGGTTCAATAGCACAGATGAAATGACGATAGCTTCGTTGGTGGTGACCCTGCCTTCGGAGCTGAAAGTGGCGAGAGCCAGGAACATGTACACTACTTATCAAAAAAAAATCGATACACTTGCATCATAGTTGGCAGTTTGACCTTTACAATGGCGTACGAAAGTTTCATATTCGAAACGATTTTTTATTTATTAGACAAATGAATTGGAACTTTGTTTTGAGATAAAACTGTGTTTAGACTTTAGCCTCTGTGACGTCTGATAATTTTTTTGTAAATGCTTCGCGCGCAGTAGCCTTCCTGTAGTGGCGTTGTTGGGTTGAGGCTGCAAAATATGAGTCTTCTAAACGAGACGATAGTTCTACTATAACAGATCATTTGCGAAATCAATAAATATTTTGTTAAATTAATATTTTTCTAATATTCCGTTTAAAACATTAAAGTTGTGAGATCTTTCGATTTTTGGCATCTCATGTATATTTGTATGATAAATATAAATGAGTGATGGGTGTTTATTTGATATATCCATGATCATTTATCTTATCACCATTCAGTCCAAGACACGTGGAATTCCCGTTTGGAATTGGCTGGAAGACGTGAATGAATTTTATATTACCAAAAAAATTAAAAGTTTAAAAATTAAAATCGATTAAAACTTCTTATGTGATTTTTAAATTGAATCGCCAAAGCTCGCATTAAACGCGCGCCGCGCTCGCTGTCGCTTGCATAATCAAAACTGACCTATCGTAACCTCGTTAGCCCGTGATGGATACAATGAAACTTATTACTGTTGCATTGTTCGTGCGATCGGCTTCATGAAATTAAAACGAGTTTTAATGTAATTAAGCTGAGCCGACGAACTTCGTTCGTTCGAATTTCTACAGCAGTCACAACACTAAATACAACTAGCACAATTTACTTGACGATCGCGTGGCGTACAGCGTAGTTGACTGCTGAGCCATGGGTCCTTCCTGGGTTCGAATCCCAGCCGAAGTCAATATTTCTGTAAAAGCAGCTGGCAGAGAATGCCAATAGGCATTAAGTCTGCCCTTTGTCACCTCAAATTATAAGGTGTGTAAGTAATAAAGTTCTTTAAATAAATAAAAAAAAAGCAATAATTGTTGGTTTTCGGGTCTGATTGTGTTGTGAAGCGTCCCGTGCCTCTGACACTGCACCTGACCCTTCCATCGACCTGATCGCGCACAAGCGTTGCATCGGATATAGGAAGGAAAATACGTGTGAATGCCTCTGTCTCTGCGCGTACATTTACACCACTATAATATCTCACGCGCATTTGACAACTACCGACAGTAATCAGAAGTTTGCGCCGTGAACGAAATCGGCCAGGAGACCATCACATTTCACTTGCAGGGACCATTGACAAAGATTGAAATCCCTTTCGTTGTGCTTCACTTACAAGAACTGATATTAAGTAGCTCAATGAAGATGATCTGAACTTGAACAATTTTGAGACTATTCGATTTATTTTTATATGATTGCAACGATTCCCAGTTTTCACAAGAATAACTTTAAAAAAAGTTCTTTGTAGACCTCACTCACAGGCGATAGCTTAGCCGCAACGCAAAACGTCTGTTTAAGATTTTGTTATACTTTGAGTAGGCTGTATTTGAAAGGAAATAGCAGTGACTGAATAAAGTAAAGAACATCGCGCAAAGTTCACACTTGCAGTGGTAGCTCTCGATTTACCACTGTGAGTTAGTAAGTCCTCGTTCAATAATATAACTGCTGTAATGATAAAACTGCGAGCCATGTCTACATTAACATTATAAATGTTTTTGTGTTTGTTTTTGTAATGGTACTTTCACTGCTACATTCCACAAATGCTGTTTTATTAAAAAAAATATACTCGAGCAATGCCGAGGCGGATCCGTAAATGTAAATGTAAAACGTAAAGTAGCTCGTATAAATGTCCCACTGCTGGACAAAGGCCTCTTCTTTTTAATTTTTCGAGAGGGCTTGGAGCAAATAAGTTTCCGCCACGCTGCTCATTCACGCATACATGCGGGTTAGCACACTTCACATGCCCTCGCAATATAATTTATTCTATTATTTCTCACACATGCAGGTTTCCTCACGATATTTAAGTTTACTGCCAAGTACGTGGCAAGATATAAATACTGTATACTAAAAACCACCTTTAAGGAAAATCAATAATCGTAACGTTATTTCCTTTACCTCATGCTCTCCAACCAAAAGAGCTTGCATATGTGTTATCTGAAATACAATTACATACTGTATATTTCCTAACATACATTATTTATTTTATAACTCAGAAGAAGACAGAAGTCTGGGTAAACACCATCCTCTTACCATTCCTGCCGCCAAACAGCAGTGCAACTACTGCTGTTTTCCCGTTAGAGAGGTATAGAGAGCCAGCATAATTATACAGGCTGTGAGATATTCCATCTTAGTCTCGGGAGTGACTACACACCTGTAACCTTCTTCGATTGAAGTTGTTTGCAGGCGTTAGGTGCAAACGAAACCATATTAAAAATAATTACACGGTATGATTTTATCCGGTGATTTTATGAATGATGGATGTAACGCGGAATTTCGGAGAGCTTTTTTGTGCATGGCCCCGATGATTCTTTCCGGTACAAATAGAAAAAATGTGATAAAGTGAAAGATACCTAGGTTTTTTGTAAAAAGAAAGAATATTCTGAAATGTATATCACAAAACGTTAAATGGACCACCATTTTACTTACTATTAAAAAAAGAAAAATCCAGAAGTAAAGAATTCGTTAAAAATCAAGATCATCGAGGCAAATGCGTCTAAAGGAAAATTAATAAACGTGGTGTTGTATACTCTCGCGGAATATCATCCTAGTAACAGATAAACTTAGTATTCATAACAAACATTACTTCATTATTGAAACACGGGCATTACGCGACCACAAAACCTCCCATACCTATCGAGATTGCTTACTCTGTGTCGACTGTAGATAAACTAAAAGCGAAACTAAACTGTAACGGTGCTGTAGAGCTCAGCTACACCGGCGCTTAACGAAAGTTTAACGATCGCGTGGCGTACAGCCCAGTACAGTATAGTTGACTGCTCAGCCATGGGTCCTTCCTGGGTTCGATCATTATACACGCTAAACGGAACGTACGCGTAAAACGAAAGGTTACGTTAAAGAATAAAATAAATGAAGAATTCCCGTAACCGACAAGCGTGTATGCGTAGATCATAGATGTTTGGGTGTGAAAGAGCCGTGAGAGCTTGTGCTTATCTGTATCAAGTAATAGAAAAATGTGATAAAGTGAAAGATACCTAGGTTTTTGTAAAAAGAAAGAATATTCTGAAATGTATATCACAAAACGTTAAATGGACCACCATTTTACTCACTATTAAAAAAAGAAAAATCCAGAAGTAAAGAATTCGTTAAAAATCAAGATCATCGAGGCAAATGCGTCTAAAGGAAAATTAATAAACGTGGTGTTGTATACTCTCGCGGAATATCATCCTAGTAACAGATAAACTTAGTATTCATAACAAACATTACTTCATTATTGAAACACGGGCATTACGCGACCACAAAACCTCCCATACCTATCGAGATTGCTTACTCTGTGTCGACTGTAGATAAACTAAAAGCGAAACTAAACTGTAACGGTGCTGTAGAGCTCAGCTACACCGGCGCTTAACGAAAGTTTAACGATCGCGTGGCGTACAGCCCAGTACAGTATAGTTGACTGCTCAGCCATGGGTCCTTCCTGGGTTCGATCATTATACACGCTAAACGGAACGTACGCGTAAAACGAAAGGTTACGTTAAAGAATAAAATAAATGAAGAATTCCCGTAACCGACAAGCGTGTATGCGTAGATCATAGATGTTTGGGTGTGAAAGAGCCGTGAGAGCTTGTGCTTATCTGTATCAAGTAATAGAAAAATGTTTCGTATTTATGTTCATCTTGTTAATTTTTTTTTAAATATTCTTGATAAATAACTCACTAAGAAGACTAAACACTTCTCGAACGGGGAAATTCGTATTTTTGACTTTTAATCATCTTGGTTGATTAAATATACATTTTTTTGCCTACTTCAAAGAGCAACGTCGCTTTCTATTTCGTAAATAGAACTAATTAACGCGCTAATTTACACACTTGTTCGGTTAGATTTTGTTTACACGATGTAGTCAGACTTGAACGCTGTATGGTAACTGCAATCTGGAGTCCTCGAAAGGAATGAATGGATTTTAATGAATTTTGACAGAATTGTAGATTATACAATGCAATAGGATATGGGATACATTTTGTCTCAATCAGAGTTCTCTTGGGTTAATATTTGTGCGTTGTCACAGAACGAAGTCGCGTATATAAAACAATAAAAAAAAAACGTTGTTAAAGTATGAGTTTAAAATATAAGGCTAGTCATGAGATGGGCTAATCTCATCAATTTCCTCCTCCAGCCTAATTGTTCAACAGGAAAACATATTTAGAAGGTGAAATTAACTTAAGCCTGCGTTAAGTTGGTGTTGTTGGCCGCTGATCGACCTTACGGCGCCATCTGCGGCTAAATCGGGTCACCACGGTGCAGTTATGCCTCACTGCTTTCTAACTCGCGGGGCACAATCTGAATTTTTGCAATTACCGTTGTCTTCAATATTGCCCTGGTTTTAACGCGATCCAACCGTTCACTGTTTCCTATTGTTATGTTACACGCATCGTCAGATGTGGTTGCACCGTAAGTGCTTCCACCATCTTCTTCTTAGATGAAGCTCTTGCTTGTTGAGAGTTGTGAATATACTATATTTTCTACAAATAACAACCTTTTCTTTTTGTTTTTATAGGAATGGGGGCTAACGTACATCTCCAACACCAGTGGGGCTGCATGTGCGTTGCCGGAATTTAAAGATATTTTTGGACAAAGGGGGAGAACAGGGAAGAGAGGCGAAGGGGCCTCCAGTTACCCCTCTCACCGATCGAAACGCAGAAGCACAAGATGCCTCTACTTCACGTCGGTTGTATTCTTCAGTACTATAATGAGAAGTATCACGAGAGCGAGGCCACTGCACGGTAACCAACCACTCTTGCCCAGCGTGTCTACTATGGGTAAACATTCTAAGAAATGTACGCCTTATTGGAGACGCTTATGTTCAGCATTGAACTAAAATAGGCTGATATAGTAATAGTAGAGTTGCCAACTCACCTAATAAGTGCCGTGGTAGCCTAGTGGTCAGGGCGTTCACTTTATTATCATAGAGCGCATGTGACCTGGGTACTGGCACCACTAAAATTGTTAATAGTAATTTTAAGTGCTCTATTTACCACGTGCTCGGCGATGAAGGCAATCATCGTAAGTAAACCTGCATGACTGAGAAATAATAAAAAAGACAATAACATATGTATTATTTCGACGATATGTGAAGCCCGCCAACCTGCACTGGAGCAGCGTGGCGGGCCCATCTCGAATCCAAAAACTCTCAAATATTTGAGAAGGAGGCCTTTGCCCAGCAGTGGGCACTTACAGGCTGCTACTTTACTTTTTTTTCCACGCTTAGTAAGTACAATACACATAAAATTTAGATATTCCGATATAATTACATTGGAAATGTTTATAACACAAGTCCAAAGTAGGTGTTTCTAGGTCAAGCAATTAAGTCTCTACGTTGGTGAACCACAGTTATTACAGAGTTAATAATATACATTATTATTAGTGTTTTTTGTTGGCTCGGGACATTTTCAATATGATCGATGACGTTCACGAAACTTCCATATTTAAATATTTTATGTTTGTTGGTTATAAGTTCGTAACTTGATCCTGTGATTAATTTTAAACGAACACCGAAGTAGGACATTTTCAATTTCTTTCACACCTACGCTATTTCTGAACTGAATGTGTAGATTTTTGTTATTTGGAAAGGGGAAGATTTGATGATCCACTTCTGTGATACGATCCGGATGTTTTTTTTATTAAGTAATAATTCTATGAAAGCAAGATTAAGAAGTGAGCATCTGTCGATCTGGTAACAGGTGGTCACGTGCAGTAACAGCGACTTTAGCTGTTACTCGAATGGGCCGGGTCCACCGGATTATACCACGACCTCGCAGAAACCCAGCGTGAAGTAGATGAAGGCATCTTGTGCTTCTGCGCTTTTCTCGGTAAGTGAGGTAGCCGGAGGTGCACTCCCTCTCCCCATCCTCCCTCCCATCTCCCAAAAATCCTTCAAGGGCGGCAACACACATGCACCTCTTCTGGTGTTGCACATGTGCGTGGGGGACGGTAATTACCTACCATCTGGCTATCCGCTCCCTCGTCTGCCAACTTTCCCATAAAAAAACTCTCACAGTTGGTCAGTTGCCCACTGCCGCTATAGTGTGACCTGACAGCCTTATTTTGTGGACAAAAAGAGTGGGATAGTATTGTGGTGCATTTAATGTGTCATTAGACATTAGGTCATTACCCACGTTTTTTTGGAGCGCAACGTCTCTATCGCTTCACTGAACTCAAACATTGATTGGGTTATGTGGCCATTGTTTATTGGATAGTTTCACTAGATCATTCTACTAGAACATTTGTTTAGAACATAGAATAAAACGTAAACAATTATATACTATACTCGAACAGGAGAAAGATGAACATTTTATATTGCACTAGCACTGTATAAGTACTTACTTTCTTTTTTTTCCAGTGATGAGTCGAACATAACACATAAATATGAGACCAATCGATCGAATGATTTGCGAATATTTAGGAGAAAAATAAACGAAGAAACATTTTATTATACAAAATGCCAAACCGAGAACAGCTGATGACTATAAATAGATCTGTATGAAAAAACGTAAAAAGAATATGTCGTCGTTTTTGAGCTATAGATAATGTTTTAAAAAAAAATGAGTACACGTACACTAAACCAAAAATTATTGCACATCGGATTTTGCAACGATACGAAAACCCACACCACGTACAGCATATACAAAGTTTAATACCACGGGACTATCTCAGGAGGTTCGAATTTGCCGAACAATGTTGGCAAAAAACAGTGAAGATCCGTAGTTCTTGGACAAGACCTTGTGGTCAAACGAAACCACATGTAAAAAGATGGGTACATACATTGTGGTTTAAAATTTCAAACAGCAAAATGGTTGAACCCGAAATCTTGAATAATTGGGAATAAACTTAGATTTCCTAATTTTTGGGGAAAGTGGTACCAAAACGCCGCTTGCCTAGCCGTATTATGCTCGCTTTGCGTGGGATTACCTAAATAAGGAATATCTATCAAGATGGATTGGGCGATCTGGTCCAATATGGTGGCTGGACTTCTCTTACTGGGGTTGTTTGAAAGAAAAACTTTAGTGGCAATTTGAACATTACAAAAATAAAAATAATTTTGAATTTCATTATTTATCTCTCTGTCTCATTCACACATATCGAATTCAAACTTTTATTTAGAACCGTCATTAATAAGCCTGTCAGTTGTTCTCGGTTTGGCGTTGAGTTGGGACACTCGATACATATAGATATAAGAAGATTAGAATATCAGAAAATGTTTTTAGGGATGTGGTATCTCACAAATTAATAATACTATTAAAAGGGTTTATGGTCTTCCGGAGCGGTTTTCGAGAGTAAGCCAGGGGACAAGGCTTTCAACCCGTTATTTTCTATCTCCCGGAAGTAAGAATAGAAGAATGCGAAAGCCACTTTAACTACGCTGCCAAATGGAAATCTGTAATCTCTACCTACCCCTAACGTGGCAGGCGTTAAGTGCTTAAACTATATACAGGTTGGATACGACGTTATGATATTAAATTAAATTATATTTATTATTACTTTATTTTATTATGTCTAAGTCTTACACGAAATATTAATTAAATAAGTAAGTAGCTTAGTTATCGGATAAATTTTTAACTTCTTATATTTTGCAATATTTATTGGAGCTACTAGTGAACTAGGCCAACGACACCCAGTTCAAAGAACTTAATTACCGTTCCCGCATCGAAGTCAATCATCGAAATCCCGCAGGGTAGCTGCTCTTACCAAGGTCAATAAACTATTAGTTATGAATTGAGCATATGTTTGGTTTTGATTAATTGTTTTAAAAATGATTGATTTTAAATGATTAAAAATAATGTATGTGTACATGTCAAATAATTATGACTCTACTAGTCTTAATAAATTTTTGACTAAATGTCAATAAGGTCGCAACCAATCTGTATATAGGACCTAACCTATAGCGTAGGCACAGTAAGTACAAGAATTTGTGGTAGAGAATGCCACGAGAATGCATTAAATCCGCTTACTGTAACCGTGTATATCAAAGTGGTACACATTGATTATAGAAATAAATTTTAGTATTTGTTTCGAAATTATAAAAAACAATCAGTATTACTCAGTAGATAGTGTTAATTTTTGAAATGAAATATGGTTCCTCTCCAATTGTCGTATACTCAACGTTGGATAAAAGTCCGCTTCGCTCGACTGCCATTTTGTTAATCTATTGTAATCGGCTATTGAAAATCTTAATTTTAGCCTAAATACACCATTTAAAGCTGTTCAGATCCTTATTTAATATACAATATTAAAGGTCAATTGCATAGCAAAATCCAATATGGAACTAAATAGTTATTATTAACGAATTCGATATGGAGTTATGGATACTTCGGCGTTGATTAAAATATTCAACAAAAGAGGCACCGAAAATGCAGAATAATCTGTACTACTATATATATGTGCTGATATATTATATAATAGGATTTAAATAAACTAATAACAGTTTTTAATTTGGAACTTTTTAAAATGTTCCTTATGGTTCCACAAGTCGAATATTACAAATGTGATAGTCTGTCATTCCATAACACTCAAAGGTCTGAACGAATATGAACAAAATTTAGCAGATATGTTAAGTATAACTTGGGACAGGATATAGTGATACATTTTAAAACCTACAGCGTCTGTATTTAATATGTAAAAATGCTACTTTTTTTTTTGGATTTAAGGATGATGGAATGCCCGTAATTATACAAATTCTACAGCACAAATAGGTAAATGAGTGGTACCTACCCAGAGAGCTCCTGCCTTTCCTAGGCAGGAAAGGACTCCTATGACCACATAGTGAAATAAAAATAACGCGGACGATGCCGCATGCAGGCGCTAGTTGTAGCTATATTCTATTTTTTCAAGATACGAAGGTTATTCGACGAAATAGAACGTAGTCATTACAGCTACGTAAAGAACGAGCAATGCCTTGGTAGACGGTATTGAAATGTGTTATACGTCTTCTAAGACTGCAGCATTTTTTTATATATTTAATTATTGTTATTTGCTAACACACAATAGAGTATTGTAACTTAACGATACATTACAATAGAGTTTTTATTGATGCAAAACGTCATGAGATCTAAGGGTTAGAATGCCCTGTGGCATTCTCTACTATGTGATAGAAAAGATGAAATTCATAAATTTTTAATTAAAAAATGCCGCATTATTTTTCGTCTTATGCACGAAAATGTTCGGAAAAATCCACCCGAACCTTGGAAGCCCAAATGACAAATTATTTGTGATAAATAGAATTGCCGACTATTACTCAATTTACGAATAAAATACACGGACCGATCTCGGGAAGCAGCGTCTAGTCTCGTCGACAAAAACCGTGGCCATTGTGGCAAATTCTCTTATTAGATCAATAGTCCAGCAGTGGGCTATTAACACGGTGATAAACAAGTATCCCGGAACGTTCGACGCGCAGGAACCAGCACTTAACTATTCTGTAAGTTCCTTTCTGTCACTACGACATTGTGAGCAGAATGACAGATGTGATGTGAAGAAAGACCTTGAACTCAATCTAAGAAGCAATGTAAAGGAAGCAGTTAATTCAATTTAGCCTTATAATAATATGCCGTTATTACATATCCACAACGTAATTTACATTGCTTAAATAATATTACATATTTGAAATTTAAAGATTACTTAAACCTAGATGCAACAGGTCTGCATCATAAAACATCACGTGTTTGCTCCTTGTTAATAAATAATCAATTACTCATAAGACCTCGTTGATAACCCATCATTAAGTTTGACGTGTTGAAGCGTCGAGGCATAATTTGAGGTCTAAGTCTTATCTCTATCTAATGACCCCAGCTGTTTTTAAAATTGTTAACGTATGAAATTGTTTTAGAAGTCCTTATTGCAGAATAAACATTATGAATAAAATTAACTTTAACTTACTTTATTCAGACGGATATTTAAGAGCCTTCAACGCTAATTTGGTTAATTAAAAGGAAATCCTGGTTCGTAATGGGGATGTAGGCTACAGTCAACTTTATCAAGTTTCCTAGCGACGTCGACGAAATATTTCTTGCAAAAACCAATTGTTCCGAGAATTTGCATTAACAAGTACGATTAAATATACAGTACGTATTAGATGTAATAATAGTAATAGTAGGTAGTTTTCCATATACAGTTGCGCTTGGAAAGTGTTATTTTAACATTCCAAATTTTAAATCCCCTTTCTTATTATTAAAACACACTGAAATTTAATTAAAAATTATTAAAATATTAAGCCGGTACGTCTAGAGACAAAGGAAAAGCGTTGAAAATCTCACTCGCACGCCTCCGAATAAGTTCTTTCTCTCAGAGAGACGAAAAGTGGGTTGCGGAGGTCCGTCCAGTTTGGTAAAGTCGTATTCAATATAAATCGTCAATATCGTGCTTATATGTAATTCTATTATTATAAACAAGTTGTTATTGGCAACTTCGTCCGCGTTGAATTTAGAGTTCGCTAAAGAGTAGCCTAAGTAACCCCCAAAAATGTACACTACCCATATAGTGAATGTCACGTAAAAATGGATCCAGCCGTTTCCAAGATTAGCACGGATAGAAAACTTTTTTGAAAACGGGTTTTGAATTTTGTTTCTGTACATATAATGATAGGAACATAGAAAAAAATCAAATACTTCGAAATAATAAACAGACACTTGGAATTTTATTGATATGTAAATATGTGATGAGTGCATTCGCCACATTAACTTTTTCGTCGCCATCCTTGATAGGTCAGAGTCACTAATTGTTACTTTCTGCAACAAGTCAGTTTCCTAAAGTAGTCTCTTACTGCACCCTGCACGTATTTCGACACAGAAGGGGATCGATTCGAAATACAAAACATGAGAGTAATTCAGAAACGCAACATCACACGAAATGATTAAATTAACCGGATGAGTGTACTAGTGTGTAAGGGAGAATCGTTCTTTACAAATGCCTACTTCACCTGCACATGATGCACACTGCTGGCAAACAAACGAGGCTCCGGCGACCGCAACATAACCTAGCAGAGTAAGAACATCTACGCCCGTAATGCAACAAAATTCTGCCGCCCTGTTTTCTGAGCAACAAGTACAAGTGGAAGAGCCTTGCACATTGGCCACTGTAATCTAAGAAAGGGCTATCGAAGAAGAATCACAATTTAATTTTTTTTTTTTTTTTATGTGGTTAATTTTCAAATTCTCTACTCTACTCTCTAGTAGTCTTTAGGCAAAGAATAGATGATAGTACTACATCTTCAGGTATGTAACGTAGGTACGTTTTGAGGTAAATTTTGAACAAATATATGTAACAACAATAGACAACATCCGACAAAAGGATGTAATGGATATTAAATAAACACACACATAAGTAAATAAATGAAAACTTTACTTATTTTAATAACAATGTGCACATATCGGATATGTCTGTCTCCACCACCCGATGTGCACATTGAATGCTGAAATTAATGTTATATATAACTACAATTATCTTAATTATGAAATTAAAAGTTTTAAATAGTTTACTGATTGCAGCGAAGTAATGGCTTTTAGCCTTCGACTGGCGGCGGAACAACATAACGAAAATAAAGGCCTTTAGTACGACGCGTTTGTGGGCAACCGTGATCGCCGATGCTCCTACAAAACGATTTCGGTAAATCTTCACAACTAGAGAAACCTAGTCGGCCTTTGGGCCCATATCCGGCAGAAGAACTCTTTCCTGGACTCGTGTCTTTTCGCAATAGCGATGTAAAAATATGTATGTAAAAAAAAACTACAAAAAGAACTTGACACAACTCGCTCTCTATAATCCCTGGCGGTTAGGTAACTTCTTAAAACTGAAGATACAAATGGAACCTCCTTGACGCCTGTTCTATTTCGACTACATAATACAATAGACCTTTAGATAGATAGAGTACGAGAACAGCGCAATGTGTAGATATCACTTTCTCATTTAACTAACACATACAAACAATTTACCGGTAAGGCATCCGAGCGGCGCACTTTCACACTCCATTAGAGCAGCCTGCCAGCTTGTTACGCGGCGACACACGTTCCGCGCAACGTGTTTGTTAACGTTTCGTAACATTTCGGTACGTGACGCCGTGTCCGTCAAATAACACGTACCAAATTTTATAATAATGTTATCCGTTATATTTTTTTTAAACGACGGCAATGACATAACGTAACGTGTCACACCTCCCGCTACATGGCGTTCAGTATTTCAAAAACAAGTAGTTAGTCACTAATTAACGTGTGTCCATTAATTAGTGTCAAAGTCAACAACGTTGGGAGTCGTAACAGTCTGAATAAGCCCATGAGCTCGTACCTAGTTTAATAAACAAGGCAATATGCACTTCTCGTTACGCATTTAAATAAATTCCATACAAAATGTTGCAATGTGGTATCCCAAGCGTAATCATATACAGTAATCGCAGGCACGCCCTCATTAAATCCTCACAAATTTTCCGTACATATAAAATGGAAAGGCCGTGGTTATATATTGTGGTAATTTTCCTTCGGACAGGATCGAACTCGGGTCTCCGGCCAATATGATAAATATCAAAATAGCAGCCAGGATAATACATCAGCCACCGCTGAACAGTGCCAACCACTGCCCAGAGATCGCTACGATACGAAGCAACGTCCTGTGCCATCTGCATCCATCGACTTCCTGCAACACTATGCAAGGCCGTGGTTATATATTGTGGTAATTTTCCTTCGGACAGGATCGAACTCGGGTCTCCGGCCAATATGATAAATATCAAAATAGCAGCCAGGATAATACATCAGCCACCGCTGAACAGTGCCAACCACTGCCGAGAGATCGCTACGATACGAAGCGACGTCCTGTGCCATCTGCATCCATCGACTTCCTGCAACACTATGCAAGGCCGTGGTTATATATTGTGGTAATTTTGCTTCGGACAGGATCGAACTCCGGTCTCCGGCCAATATGATAAATATCAAAATAGCAGCCAGGATAATACATCAGCCACCGCTGAACAGTGCCAACCACTGCCGAGAGATCGCTACGATACGAAGCGACGTCCTGTGCCATCTGCATCCATCGACTTCCTGCAACACTATGCAAGGCCGTGGTTATATATTGTGGTAATTTTGCTTCGGACAGGATCGAACTCCGGTCTCCGGCCAATATGATAAATATCAAAATAGCAGCCAGGATAATACATCAGCTACCGCTGAACAGTGCCAACCACTGCCCAGAGATCGCTACGATACGAAGCGACGTCCTGTGCCATCTGCATCCATCGACTTCCTGCAACACTATGCAAGGCCGTGGTTATATATTGTGGTAATTTTGCTTCGGACAGGATCGAACTCCGGTCTCCGGCCAATATGATAAATATCAAAATAGCAGCCAGGATAATACATCAGCTACCGCTGAACAGTGCCAACCACTGCCGAGAGATCGCTACGATACGAAGCGACGTCCTGTGCCATCTGCATCCATCGACTTCCTGCAACACTATGCAAGGCCGTGGTTATATATTGTGGTAATTTTGCTTCGGACAGGATCGAACTCCGGTCTCCGGCCAATATGATAAATATCAAAATAGCAGCCAGGATAATACATCAGCCACCGCTGAACAGTGCCAACCACTGCCCAGAGATCGCTACGATACGAAGCGACGTCCTGTGCCATCTGCATCCATCGACTTCCTGCAACACTATGCAAGGCCGTGGTTATATATTGTGGTAATTTTGCTTCGGACAGGATCGAACTCCGGTCTCCGGCCAATATGATAAATATCAAAATAGCAGCCAGGATAATACATCAGCTACCGCTGAACAGTGCCAACCACTGCCGAGAGATCGCTACGATACGAAGCAACGTCCTGTGCCATCTGCATCCATCGACTTCCTGCAACACTATGCAAGGCCGTGGTTATATATTGTGGTAATTTTGCTTCGGACAGGATCGAACTCGGGTCTCCGGCCAATATGATAAATATCAAAATAGCAGCCAGGATAATACATCAGCTACCGCTGAACAGTGCCAACCACTGCCCAGAGATCGCTACGATACGAAGCGACGTCCTGTGCCATCTGCATCCATCGACTTCCTGCAACACTATGCAAGGCCGTGGTTATATATTGTGGTAATTTTGCTTCGGACAGGATCGAACTCCGGTCTCCGGCCAATATGATAAATATCAAAATAGCAGCCAGGATAATACATCAGCTACCGCTGAACAGTGCCAACCACTGCCGAGAGATCGCTACGATACGAAGCGACGTCCTGTGCCATCTGCATCCATCGACTTCCTGCAACACTATGCAAGGCCGTGGTTATATATTGTGGTAATTTTGCTTCGGACAGGATCGAACTCGGGTCTCCGGCCAATATGATAAATATCAAAATAGCAGCCAGGATAATACATCAGCTACCGCTGAACAGTGCCAACCACTGCCGAGAGATCGCTACGATACGAAGCGACGTCCTGTGCCATCTGCATCCATCGACTTCCTGCAACACTATGCAAGGCCGTGGTTATATATTGTGGTAATTTTGCTTCGGACAGGATCGAACTCCGGTCTCCGGCCAATATGATAAATATCAAAATAGCAGCCAGGATAATACATCAGCTACCGCTGAACAGTGCCAACCACTGCCCAGAGATCGCTACGATACGAAGCGACGTCCTGTGCCATCTGCATCCATCGACTTCCTGCAACACTATGCAAGGCCGTGGTTATATATTGTGGTAATTTTGCTTCGGACAGGATCGAACTCCGGTCTCCGGCCAATATGATAAATATCAAAATAGCAGCCAGGATAATACATCAGCCACCGCTGAACAGTGCCAACCACTGCCGAGAGATCGCTACGATACGAAGCGACGTCCTGTGCCATCTGCATCCATCGACTTCCTGCAACACTATGCAAGGCCGTGGTTATATATTGTGGTAATTTTGCTTCGGACAGGATCGAACTCCGGTCTCCGGCCAATATGATAAATATCAAAATAGCAGCCAGGATAATACATCAGCTACCGCTGAACAGTGCCAACCACTGCCCAGAGATCGCTACGATACGAAGCGACGTCCTGTGCCATCTGCATCCATCGACTTCCTGCAACACTATGCAAGGCCGTGGTTATATATTGTGGTAATTTTGCTTCGGACAGGATCGAACTCCGGTCTCCGGCCAATATGATAAATATCAAAATAGCAGCCAGGATAATACATCAGCCACCGCTGAACAGTGCCAACCACTGCCCAGAGATCGCTACGATACGAAGCGACGTCCTGTGCCATCTGCATCCATCGACTTCCTGCAACACTATGCAAGGCCGTGGTTATATATTGTGGTAATTTTGCTTCGGACAGGATCGAACTCCGGTCTCCGGCCAATATGATAAATATCAAAATAGCAGCCAGGATAATACATCAGCTACCGCTGAACAGTGCCAACCACTGCCCAGAGATCGCTACGATACGAAGCGACGTCCTGTGCCATCTGCATCCATCGACTTCCTGCAACACTATGCAAGGCCGTGGTTATATATTGTGGTAATTTTGCTTCGGACAGGATCGAACTCCGGTCTCCGGCCAATATGATAAATATCAAAATAGCAGCCAGGATAATACATCAGCTACCGCTGAACAGTGCCAACCACTGCCCAGAGATCGCTACGATACGAAGCGACGTCCTGTGCCATCTGCATCCATCGACTTCCTGCAACACTATGCAAGGCTATGTGGTTATATCTTGTGGTAGGTCCTTGCACTGGGGTTGGTTATACGAGTTTGCCACTCAAAAACGTTTCCTCCTCAACGTTAAACAGTTCTGCAAGATATGTTTCCGGCCCATTGCCATTTCAGTTTGCTGATCCTCCCGGCTATGATTCTATCTCGCGGAGAAACGTAGAGGATAGCCTTTACCTAAGCCCACTGAGCAGCTTTCAGATCAGCCCTCTGAGCTTCCCCATACGGCCTGCAGAGAGACATCGTCTACGTTCCGTAGTTCATCATCAACCGAAGATAACACGAATGAAAGAAATACTCGCTCGTTAAAACAGATAACTATGAAGCAACAATGTCGTTTGGTCGCACGATGCAACTTTTAATGCCAGCTCTAGTTCTTCACTCGCAATAGGCATCATTAAGATTATACAGATACGGTTCATATTTGTAAACAATGAGGAAAATATATTAACAAATCTTTAATTTTTCCCATCACATTATTCTTCTTAGGCAACGTACACACAATTACATATACTAATACTTGATGAATATTTGTGTGTAATATCAAAGATTTTATAATATTTTCCATAATCTGAATGAGCGTTAAGGATTGTGCCGTGACCATGGGTCGTAAAATATGGAGCCATTGTAAGCTTCGCGCCATTCGACAGAGCCCATTTCAAAAATGCTCTAAGGCAAGTTGGTAGTCAAGGCGCTTGCAGTACCGGCCTACGTATTAAAAAAAAATCTGGTTACTGTAATAACATATTTAGCTATCCATTCTACCGCTCAACCCCCCCTTTTATTCTCACATGTCATCCGATTTCAAATTAGGATTCCCTGGCTCTTGAGTACGTACAAGATGATATTATGATAAATAAAAAATACCCAAAAAATTATCATAAAGCATATATATTAAATAAACATTTATAGTAGTAAATAGAATCTGGCGTTCATTTGCGGAAATCCATTATTTTATTCATGCGGAATTGTGCAAAGTAATTTTTTCAAGAACATTAAAACATTCATAATTAAAGTACAGATACATGCGTCGGTTATTAATGCACGATGTTTGATTCTAACCCACAAACCTCAGCTTTGAAAGCAGGGTCATTACCAACTAGGTTAGACTTTTAGCCCGTAAAGGTATTTAAAAAATAACTAATTAAATTTTTAACAACAACAATTTACCATTGCAATGATTGCATTAAATTGTTGGGATAACATGAATGCCACATTATTATTACCACGCGTAATTTATAACTGTTTTACTTCCCCACCTTCGTGACTTTGTACGTGTAGATATAACAATTCTATGAAATGCTATTAGTTTCATCTCGGCGATCTGAAGCTGATAAACGGGAAAAGTATTTATGACCAAGTTAAAAAAAATTGTCACTTCAATGTTATTATGATTATTAGTGTGCTCTACTCTCAATAGCGAAGAACGTTCGACTAAGATCAGCTGGCATGAATAGGGGGCAATTAAAGGTCGCTCCGTTCGACCGAGCGACCTTCGACAGGCAAACAATGGCCCAGCAAAGCGTGTCATCGTCGCTTCCATTCTTTATCTGACGAAGAAAGAGAGGAAACATCTATCGGGTAAACGAACTACGCCCGCGACTTCATCCGTGTGAACCAAAGAATTCCTGAATTCCAGAAATATTTTGATATTTATCACCATTAAAGTAACACTAAAATATATGTAAAATATCATATACACAACCTAACATATATATGGTATAGCCCTTCATATCATAATTTTAAACACTAGTACCACACTAATACTAAATAATGCTCTTGCTTTTTCCGTGGGATGGGAAACTGGTGATATGTAAAACAGGCTTTTTGCATATCTCAGACATCAGCTCCTCACACATCCTAGACTATGAACACACCTATATTTAAAAACATATAAGTTTTCATTAGATAATGATGTATGGTCTGTTTTTGTGAACAGAAATTCACAAATATTATTATTATACAATAATAAATGATTTGCACCTTCCTCGTTCCAAAACGCTCTCAAAAAGTTGACTGAAGTGTGACAATTGCGTAGGACATTATAGGCTGATACTTTTAGATTTTATTAGCGATTTTTGAAGTACATACATGACGAAACAAGTATAAATTGTAGTCGTCTCTCACATTTTCATATCTTTTCACTATTAATACCTTGTGGTCAAAATTGAGTCCCAGAAAATGTTGCTTCCGAGGTTACATATTGATAGACAATTAAATAAAAACAACAGTAAACTGGTATTACGTAATACATGTTGCAAAGCAGATTTAATTCGAGATTTTTGAAGTTTATACATGTTGAAACAAGCATTTCTACTCTCTTACATTCTTTCATATCTTTTCACCGTAATCCCTTGTGCTCAAAATTGAGTGCCGGATTACTTTGTTGTCGCCTCAGAGTTTACGTATTAACATTCAACTAAAGAAAAGTGACAGTACAGTCATATGTAATTTACATGTTGCAAGGCCATCGCATACACAACGTCAATAATCTCTTTATTCCTTATATTGCTTCTTACGACATGCAGCTGTTGCTTAATTCCAAAACAGTACGTCATGCGATAATCGATTCTTTGCCAATACCTCACAGGATCTATTTCATAATGTTGCTTTGTATTTAAACTCTGTAAGTTAATATACATCAGCACCTTTACAATAACGCAATTGGAACTTCACTGGTGTTATTGCGGACAAGCTAACAATTGAGGACAGAGCTCGAAATACCGCAGAAAGGATGCAGAAATTGTCTCTGCAAGGACCTAGGTCGCGCAGAGACGTTTAGATAATTGATGAACAGCATGAGCATTAAAATTATGAAATAATAATCTTGAGCTTCAGGAGTAACACGTTTGTATTTTATAACACAAAAGTGGCATAAAACATAGTAGGAAGACATGG
Organism: Bhutanitis thaidina; assembly: GCA_029286595.1. NCBI lineage: Eukaryota > Metazoa > Arthropoda > Insecta > Lepidoptera > Papilionidae > Bhutanitis > Bhutanitis thaidina. The sequence goes on along the minus strand of JAGSMS010000021.1, from coordinate 3,314,970 downwards.
TATAACCGACTACAAAAATTTTTAAATTTTTAAAAGTGTTTATATGAAGAAGTAAGCAACATTGAGCAATGCATAGACGTGCTAAGACGTGTATGGTCCAAAACAAAGTAAGATTTACAATTCGTTTTTTATTATCTAAGAAAGTACGTAAAATAACGACTACGCGAAGAACTGCGTCCGGGAGATATTTGCAATTTTTATTGTTGTTATGGCGAGAAATCGTGAAATTTTTAGTCACTTTCGAGTTGAATGTTTATAAAAAATCAAAATTGTTTTGTCTTCCTATTTCTATTGAATTGATGACCAAATAGCCGGTTAGCTTCCAGATTCAGTTACTCGACTGCGTATTGGCAGTACTTTATATAATCTGTGGTAGCGAGTGGATCCAATGATTTAGTTCAAGCCGAAGTCTTATATGACTATGGAGCATAGTTATAACATCCCAGTACACAAGAATTCATATTTCTTTTCGACGAGATTCATTTGATTGGATAAATAGCATAATTAAGTTTATTAAATATTACCAAGTAACATTCTAAAGCAATGGGGGAGTTCGGCGGGTAAAACCATCAGAATTATACCCATTAGTGATGGGCAGCAGCAACGCTGGTGCAACGGTACCAGCACTGCGCTTAACCTGCCTGGCAAGGCATGCCAGGTTGCCAGCATACGTTGGCACTTGCTCATGGAAAGACCTATGTCCCACATTTGCGTTATGCAGCTTGTGAAAGAAGAACGTTTTATCCGCTCAACACTATTGTTCCTGACTTCTAATGTACACGGAAAGTAGTAACTGTCTCACTAAAACAAATTTAATTTACGTCGCTGCCTCCGGTGCCGTTGGCAATAAGACGAATTTGCCCCATTATCGATTACTTTGATTGAATTAATTAGAAAGTATAAGAGAAGTTTCTTGACATTTAACACTTAAAAAGAGCAAATATTACAATTTCGTAGTACCAGAATTTTCATTGTTTGTCTAGGATTTTGAGTTTACTCGAAAAAGATACTTTACTTAAACATGTGGTAGGCCAACCATATTCTGACCAAGAAATAAATAACCGAAGTGCGCATCGATTTCTTTTACATCTAGGTTAAACGTCCTTCAAAACAATAGATATAATATAAATTCTAAGTAATTCTAAGTAAAGTCTAAGTATTTATACAAACCCTTTCCGATTCTTTGTCATTACTTGTATATGAATACTAGCAACTACTCGCGGCTTTCCCCGCTTGGTAACTAATGTTGTCCTAAGAGAACTCGTGAGATAAAAGTATCGTATATCTGATTCCATGTAAACCAAATTCTGGAATAAAATAAACTTTAAAAAAAAACGATCAAAATCAGTCACATCGCTTTTAAGTTAAATTCCTTTAAACATACGTACATACAGAGATGAATAAAAAATTGATCTGAAATATAATGAAGCTCTGGAGACGAGATAAAACCGAAAGGCCGGGCGGACAAACAGTACCAGAGAAACGAAAATAAAATAAATGAACGAATATCCTCAGGTCCAGTCCAGAATATTCCTAAAGTATTTCGGTCACAATGTATTTATTGGCGCATGGTAATTTAGAGATTCGAAATTTTCGACTAAAGTGGAAAGGAGCCGAAGACCAACCGATGGAATTCTAAGACATACCAGCCACGATTTCTTACACATGAAATACAAATTCTCCTGGCACGTGTCCCAGGCGTGTCAAAATTGTACCAGTGAACATAAGGAACTGAACAACATTTATTCGCGATCGGGCATTTAAAGGATTCTCTTATTCCTGGTGATATCGCCACCCCGCAGAGGTGCAGCCGTGAGGTACCCACAGCCGATTATAATGCCTAGATGTGAAGGTGACTTGTGTGATTTTCGTATGTGGTAGAGCCAAGCGGCGGCTTTTGCTACAGCACGAATGGGCCGGCTTCGTCGAGGCTGTACCACGGCCACGCAGAATACCGGCGTAACTCCACATTACAGATCTTGTGCTTCTGCATCTCGTTCGACGAGTGAGGTAATCGGAGGACCACTCCAACTCCCCCTTCCTCGCCCCAAATATCCTTAAAGGCCGGCAACGCACCTGCAGGTTATCAGATATTGCAGATGTACGTTAGCGTCGTTATCTACCACATTAATAGCCACTTGGACGTTTGTCGCCTTTTCCATAAAAAAAATTATTAAGCACACATTCTCACTCCTATCACCCTTATGTAGCATAGATTATAGTTTTTCAATTGGCAAGGTAGCCAAATACGCCTTCACAACTTTCAATGAGCCTCTCTGAGAGAAAGAAAGTAACGGGTGACCAGCTAGCGAGCCTCGTCGCTGGACCGAGGCCAACCGTAATACAGGTTGCTAGATTATTACTACAATATCAGCCTCCGCAACTGTACACAGACCTCTCCAAGAACACGCCAGCTGACGCTGGCATGCCTTTCATAATAGGTTTGCCCATACTCACCACATTGGGCGAGCGGGTTAGTGAGCACATTGCCGATAACCTCGCACAAGTTCATACTGTTCCCCATCCTTAGATTAGTCTCCGGGATTTAGGTTCGGCATATTCCGATGTATATTCCGCCATAATTCGGTCACCAGAGTTCTGTTTGTTTGCTGGCACATCGCAACGTATGCAGGTGAGGTGAGGTGCATATTCGCCTGTCAAAGGTAGTTCAAATACTTTTACGAAGCCTTTAAAATTACATAAGCTGTAAAAAGCTGGAAGTAATGACCGACTGGAATGTAAAAAAAAACTTAACAAAATTCTTAACATATCTTACGACACACGAAAAAGTAATTCATAGTTAGCCAAAGATACAAAATTTGAAGAAAAGAAGACGATATGTATTCATAGATATTTATAATTAATTTTCTTGGGTAAAAACATGAGGTCTTAAAATAACAATCAAAGTTTCTTATTATCGGTAAATTAAATTGCCACGACAAACGGGCGAACAAAAAACATCGGATGCTCACGAAGCTTCAAGTATGATGCACGCGATGATTCGACGGGACGGTAGGCACGGCAGACTAATGCTAATCCTAAGTACATAACAAAGAATGCCGGTTATTAGCTGTAAGCTTTAATCAAATAACTTGAACGCGTTCGTTCGTTATTTGATAAGGTACATACTTGAAATTAAAATCAACAAAAATTACGATAGATTGTTATTTTTAATAAGTTTACCTTAATGATGAGGAATGATGCAATAGTGACCATACGTTTTAATACGAACACTATCTTGTAACTTGACGCAGCTATTTGTAAATGGCTAGTTTATAACTAATTAGTATTATTTATTAATTGTACGTTCACATCATTCTAAATGGTCTCGTAGAAATTTGTACGTATGCTCTTACGGAATGTGATAGTTTTGGCTGTAATTGTCACATTAACCACATACTACATATTACGCTGTTAATAACTACACATATAAATATGTGTATACTAAAGACTAAAGTACGTCATGCTCGCTTACAGGGCCTCAGCTTGTGACGGCGTCGTGAGGCGGGCGGGTGGCTGCCACATGCGTCACACTGGGAACTATGTGGTAGATTGCAAATAAAATATAATAATATGACCAACTAAATTATCCTCAGTTTAATACGAATACCCTTGGGTTTTTACACGTGGCACAGCTATGCTAGTGAGTAGAGCCGTGGTAGCCTGGTGGTCAGGGCGCTCACTTTAGTGTCATAGAGCGCGAGAGACCTGGGTTCGATCCCCGGTGCCGGCACCACTAAAATTGTTAATAACAATTTTTAGTGCTGTATTTACCACGTACCCAACGGTGAAGGAAAACATCGTGACGAAACCTGCATGTCTGAGAAATAATAAAAATATTATTTCGAGGAAATGTGAAGCTCGCCAACCCACACTGGAGCAGCGTGGCGGGCCCTTCCCGGCTCCTAAACCCTCTCTGATACTAGTATTTGAGACGGAGGCCTTTGCCCAGCAGTGGGCACTTACATGCTGTTACTTTTCTTTTTTTTTACTTTACAGCTATCTAAATGACCCATTTACTCGTCGACTCAATCCAGCACTCGAAAATAATACTTCCTCAGTGTAAAATAAGAAAAATATTTTGTAGCTGAGATATTTAACGAAAAATAATTAACTTATTATTCGTGCTTACTAACATGATTAAATTCGCAAATTAACAAAATTGATATAAGTTTTGCACTATGTTTTAAACCAGTGATAAGACCTTGAAAAGCGAAATCGGGTCAGATGTTCAGTGGTCAAGTACATGCGGTTGTGGTGTGTGTTACCCAATTATACCTTCTGTGTAATTCCACCAAGAGACAACAATCGCAAATATGGACTACAATAAATATAACATTCATTCATTATTATCATGCGCCATTGTAAATGCCAGCAAACATTTCAGGAAGATTTGCCCATACGTCTGTCTGCCTGACCATTTGTGACCCAATGAGAAGAGCCGAGTGCCTTAGCAATGGTTATGATCCGCGGGTCTATTGGATAACTCTGGTGGTAATCATAACAGGGGTCGGTTTCACTTTGAAGTAACGACGGATTCTACAGTTTGGTAGATTAAGTAGTAGAGAATTTTCTTGTTTAATCAAATATCGTTTCCGAGAAAACTTCAAATTGTAACGGCTATCTATTACGATTACCTGAGTTACGCAATAGGCATTTTTAGATCACTAGTGAAATGGATTTGGGTTTGACTAAATTGTTTTAAAACACCTTAAGGTGGAAATATAAGATATAACAATAGACAAGTGATAGGTCGTAAATATCTGTTTGCTGGGCAAAGGCCTTCTCCCATTTTTGAGATAGTTTTGGAGGACTGATTTTCTCTAAAGTTTCTTTAATATAGTTAATATACGCGTGCACCAAGATACTGGATATCTTTTAAAGTTTTTTAACTCATATGAACACAATGTCTGTGCATTAGCATATTAGCATTAGGACAGCAAGGATTAAAACAACGATACAATTAACTTGAAATTCAAATAATTCTACTTTTAATAGAGTAACAGGTGCTTACAAAAGTAGACCGGCAACAGCACTTCGTGATAAAAGGCAGTTGACTGCATCCTCACAGGCTATTTTAGACATTTTTACGAGGTAGAGCCAAGCGGCGGCTTTTGCTGCTGCTCGAATGGGCCGGCTCGACTGGGTTGGTACCAAGGCCTCGCAGAATACCGGCGTGAAGTAGAGGCATCATGTGCTTCTGCGTTTCGTTCGGTGAGTGAGGTAACCGGAGGCCCACTACCCTTTTTCATCCTCCTCCTCATCCTGCCTCCCATCTCCCAAATTCCTTTAAAGGCCGGCAACGCTCCTGCAAGACCTCTGATGTTGCAGATGTACGTGGGCGACGGTATGCACTTACCATAAGGTGAACCGTTTGCTTGTTTGAGGCTTTTCTCATAAAAAAAGGACTTGCTTATTTATAACCACGTTTATTGGACTGGGAAGCGATGGCCGTCAGTGCTCAGTATCAAAAACGCTGTTTTTTAGCAATTAGCCAAGATTAGTAATTAGACAAGAATGAGCTAATATTCCGCTACACTCTCTGCCCTCAACATAGTTATAAGAAGAATCGATTGCAATCTGAGATAACGGCACGTGGATGTCACACTTTTTATCGTAATAAAAATAAAAGTATACTTATGGCCGAGTTTAATTTATGTTAAATAAATATTTAAAATTAAAATAATTAATTGAAAATTAACCTCCTAATTGAAAAGTGAAAGATAGGATGTTTGTTAATCAATCATAGATAAATAATATTTTTATTAAGCAACATTGAGCTACACATACACATACATAATAACTGCTTTCTTGAAGGTTATGAAGCAGTATATAACATTTAAATATACATAGACGTCAAAAACATAAAGTATAAAAGAAACAATTTAAGTAAAAAATTTTTTTTTACAACTTCCATTATTTCAATGCAGTTTAAGTTTAGTTTAAAATTTTTGACGATGTAAATGCGTGTGCAACAAAGCAACTAGATATAATCGTTTTTATGCATATTTACATAGATTCACAATCAAAATAAAAAAAATTATATATTTTACATCACATTGAGTTTTTAAGCAATTTACACAACTGGTTCCGTGGTGTAGTGGTTATCACATCTGCTTTACACGCAGAAGGCCGCCAGTTCGATCCTGGCCGGAATCAATTATTTTTTATTTTTTATTAAATTTTGTTTCATGCTAATGCAAATTTTTATTTCAGTATTAAACTTAAATAATAAAACCACCAGGATTTCATCTTTATACATCTTAGACATACTCTATTAAAAAGGTAAAACGGAGTTTAATAAAGTTATTAATTATATCATAACTTATACATGCAGATCTCAACAAATTAATTTTTTTTCCTACTTTTTGCACATATTATAGAAGTTCAAAGTTTGTTTAATAAGGAAATGTTACTAATTGAAATAGTGTATGAAATATTCTTTGAAGGCAAACTTCTGAATGATGATAATGAAATTATCATTCATCAGCATCATCATTATTACAGTCTATCACAAGTCCACTCCTGAACATAAGCCTCCCCCAAAAATTGCCACAAAGCTCGGTCCTGAGCCTGTATGTATCAACTTCCCACAACACTATGCAAGTCATTACTCCATCTTGTGGGGGTTCATCCCAGGCTGCCTTTGCCTATACATGATGAGAACCTCGAGAACCACGCTGCCACTCGAGAACCTTAGTCCCAGAACAATTATCATTCTAAATAAAACATCTGAAATCCAGAAATTGGTTTATGTTGTCAATAATAATATCACAACATAATACTAATTTTTCCACCTTTTGTAACAGCCTATTTGTCGAACAAGACCCATCATTAAAAAATATTAATCTAACAACATTTAGATATATTTTTTATTGAAACAGAAAACTGACTAAATAGATTAAAATAAGGTTTTAGCTTTGATACTATCATCACTGAAATTTTATTATTGGAGAAAACTATTTTCTTATTAGAGAGAGAACAGTTTATGAGGACATTCATGTTGAAATCGAGCAAAATGAACACTTTGAAACATGTAGTTAAAAATAAATGAACAACGTAAGCGCAAATTTGACGCTATGAGGTTTGCCATCTGTCATATTATACCTGCCACAGAGACAAACAGTGAGTTGTAGCAACAGAGTAATACAAAGTATCCTTGTATTATTCTGTTGTACTCAAGCTAAATGTTAATTCTTAATGTCTGCCAACCCCTGTGGGTAATAGGCATAGGTGAAAGCTGGTATAGGATGAATCTAATAATGTGAATAAATATACAGTGCGTTGTGATCTGGTAATTAAGAGTCTATGTACTAAAGTTGACACTATAGGGTAGTTTAATACACAGTATCTATTTAAGCAAAGATTTAATGCTGTAACCATCTCAGTCTCAAACTTAAGTCATTGTTATCATCATCATTACTAAGCATGACCCTGAGCCACCTGCATCCATCAACTTCCAGTATGAATTATTATTAAATATTGCACAAAATATTTATTAATATTATTACTATTTACATTGCATTAATAATAAATTTGTGAAACATATCCACCTGTGATTGTATTAGTTTTATTTGCAGTATCTCAAAATATACCTTTGTAAAATAGCTTCATAATGGTACCATCTCCTTTATCTGGGGTGACAAAACATCTGAATTTTGAGGTTAGCAGGGTCCACTCATCATCAGAAAGCATAGTATGCTTATTTGTTATCCTTAATTGTCTTTGCTGATTTGGACTACACAAACACTAGTATTCAGAAGTTTTCATTGTCAATGCCATAGGAGATATTATACAGCCTTTAGTGTACATGCAAACACTGAGGCACTCACTTAACTTTACCTTCCCATAACCGATGCAACACTTATGCGATTAGATTGAAGATGATTGACTCAGATGCACTGTCAGAGACATAGTACACAAACACAACCTAGACCTTAAAACTAATCATTTCTGATTTGCATAAATATTTGCATTGCCTGCATGTTACTCTCATATCTAAAACAATGTATGTATGTATGTATGTATATATTCACGCCTTGTTCCCAACGGGTTAGGCAGAGACAATCTTCTTCTATTTGCTACAGTCCTGACATATGTCTTTCACTTCTCCCACTTTCATCAATCTTCGCATGCATACTTGTTGGCTTAGAGTACTCTTGACCTGGCCTTTTTTCAGAATGTCTCCGATTTGATCATGAAATGTTGATAAAAAGATACATAGACATATATTCGGTTTTTTGTTTTATCTAAAAAGATGTAAGCTTTTTTCCAAGTATACACTAGGTTTTAAATTTAAACCCACAACAGCCCAAAGCCTTTTTATGCCTTTGTTAGCAAAACATAGGTATGAAAGTAATTAAATAAAAAAGCCCACCAAATTTAGTTCAGTCGAAAAAATCTTAAATAAAAAATAATTTATCGGGTCAGATAAAAATAGTGTTTTTCTTTTCTATTTAGATTTTATACAGGTTTTAAAGATTATTAGGATGTCAAGGAAAATTTACCAACTTTTTCAACGACTAAATAAATATTAAAAAATCTTGTACAAATTTTAACATGGTTACCTAAAACATTAACAAAATATAAGTGTTTATTTACACCACTCAGATAACTATTGCAGGTGACCTGGAAAATAAACCTGTATTTCTTCTTCTTTTTATAATGATGGCACCATAGTTTAAATAATCATCAAATAATCAGTCTTTCTTTAGTATTTTATCAATGTCATATGACTTAATTTAATATTTAAGATCATTTAAAGGTTAGAGGCTGGTGAAATTGATTTTTATTATACATTTCATATGTTGTAATGTAAATCTTCAATTTCTTTCTTCTTCTTGATATAAGTCTCTCATAAAATTTTTAAAATGAAAGATAAAATAGTAAAAATAAAAGTATTTCATAAGATCTTTTCTAAATTAACATTATTTAGAATTTTTTAATTTACCTCTTATCATAAGATTAGATATGAGTTATCAGGTGATTTGTTTGTTATCAAACCCATAAGAGATAAGGTATAATACTGCAAAACTTAGATAATTTACAATGTTATGAATTATAAATTGTTTATTTCCATATGTTCTGGTGAAAGTATTCGTTCTATAATTTTCAATCAAAATACATTTTTAGCAAGGTTTATAATTTGTTACCTAATAGAGGATAAAAGATTCATGAGTTCAACCAAATACAATTCGAGCTTCATATGATATCAGTATTATCTCTTTAAAAATAATGAGTCACCGTTTGAACTATTTAAAATATTTGAACCGGTGCATATAACAACTTTAAAATATTGTTCAACAATCATAAATAAAAACCATATGAATAAAATACAATACCAAATTAATTTCATCCGCTAAAAATTAGAACATTGACAAGCAGACGCGATAAAAGAATCGTAACTTTGAATAGACATGCAGATGCAGAAGAAAATTACTTGCCTTGTCCAAACATTTCAGTTCCTCTGTAGGATATACTGTTTTCTCGCACCTTGCGCAAGTTTTATTCATCTTGATAAAATGTATACACACCCACTATGTGAAAAAAGGCACTACTATTTCACTAAACAATTAATGTTTGTCACGATACGATACACGATAAACAAAGTTTGCAATACGTTAACTATTAGAAAAACACGCTCGAGCACAAGTTTCGTAGCATCCCCGAATGCGCATGCCAAAAAATGACAAATGGCGGCGAAAAATATTGCCCTACGTATTAACAAAATAAATCTTAGAATGTTGCCAGACAATTTCTACCGATATTTATTGTAGTTGAAAGTAATAATGAAAAAGACAAAAATTTATTAAGATCTCACTCATAATTGAATAATAAATATATATTTATTTCTTTTAATTTCGGGTGAATTACGAACACACACATTTCTCTTTTTGCAGTACTGTTAAAGCTTCATTGAATAACTGCTTTGAGTTTTGTACCATTTCTGTTAAATGCGTAAAATCATCTCGCTTTTCTTCTTCTATCATTTTAAGTTTATCTTCCATCATTTTTAATTTTTCTTCTGCTAATTCTAATTTAAATTGCATTTCATCTTTATCCAAATTCTCGTAACCCATAGTATTCTCCGATTCTAATGATGTACTTCCGCTTGGTTTTTCTACAAGAGTACCTATAGATGATTGTTTTCTACTAAGAGAACAAGGTTTAATAATGTCTGATTGTTCTTTGGATATTGATATTTTAGAAATTCTTGAACCTCTCTTATTGTCTTTTAAAATTTTTATCTCATCTTCGAGATTAATCATCTTCTTTTCTAATTTTCTCTTCTTTTCTTTTAATTTCCTATGTGTTCCTTCAAGTTCATCCCATTTGTGTCTTTCTAGGTCTAGCCGTTCATTCAATTTGTTAACAAGTTCAGACAATTTCTTTATTTCATTATCAGTCGCCATTTTCATAGGGGTGAAAAATACGTTCTGCAAGGAGCATTCTTCATATCTTAACAATTGGGCTCTAAGTTCATCAATTTTATTTGTTTTCTCTGCAGCTTGTTTTTGCAATGCTTCTATCTTTGTGTTAGTATTTTTAATTACTTTATGAAACTGGTCTATTTCATTACTCATCTTATTAATTGTGTTTGTATTTTCTTTTAAGAGCTCTTGATAGTATAATTCAAGGTTTTTAATTTGGTTCTGAAAGAAAAATACAAATTTTAATTGATTTCTAGAAATCTGAACGTTTCTTTTATGGATTTGCCACCACACTTACTCGTTGCTCGTTTATAAGCAAATCGTCGTGACTACTTTTTTCAACAAAAGTCTGCATTTTCTGCCTTATTGTAACAGAATCGCATTCTAAGTTCCTGATCCTGCATTTCGTCCCTTCTAACTTCCTTTTTAAATCTTGATTTTCTTCTTTTAAAATTAGTAAATCCTTCATAGCATGGTCTATTTCTTTCTTCCTTTTCATTTCTAATTCTCTAATAACCTAAAATATTTAACCAATTAAAATAACGCCAACCTTTTATTTTTTAATAAAACTATACGTAGCTCTGTTTTGCTACAGTGCTTAAAGCTAAATAATGTAGTCACAGAGTTTTAACGATATAATATATTTTTTAATCTCGCTTTTTTTGCTTAACATAGCCGTAACAATACCTAATTATTTATAGTATACGGTTATAATATGTAATATACATGATATTATTAGAATAAATTCTTATTTGTGCATAAACACCTACATTTTCTACCCCACATAACGCAGTGTTGTTCCCCACGAATGTCATTTACAATATATTAGAGAGTTGAAGATATGTGTAGGATATATTTATAATTATAAATAATAATATTATTCGAATGTATAATAATATGTACCGAGAGTGCGAATTAAATTTTCACTAATCTAGAATAGTCTAAAAATAAACCAAATGTACTAAATGTATGTATATATTCACGCCTTTTTCCCAACGGGGTAGGCAGAAACAATCTTCTTCCATTTGCTACTGTCCTGACATACGTCTTTCGCTTCTTCCACTGTCATCAATCTTCGTATGCATGCTCGTTGGTTTAGAGTACTCTTGATCTGGCCTTTTTCCAGAACGTCTCCGATTTGATCGTGAAATATTCGCCTGGGTATTCCTCTCCCTACTCTTCCATTTACACTCGCCTCATATATTTGTTTCGTCAACCTACTTTCATTCATCCTCTACACATGTCCGAACCAGCTCAGCATCTCTTTCTCAATTCGTGTCACTACATCGTCTTTCACGTCACAACGCTCTCTTATCACATTATTTCAAACCCTGTCAGTTATCTTCACATTAATCATACTTCTTAATGCTCTCATTTCTACTGCATTTATCCTGCTTTCATGCCTCTTCTGCCATATGCAGCTTTCGCTTCCATATGTTAGTGTTGGTACCAATATACCTCTATGCACAGCCAAACGAACTTTGTGAGATATCGTCTGGCTGTTCATAAATGTATGCAATGCCCCATTCACCATATTATCTGCCATCGCTCTCCTTTCAATGTCACATTCGTACCTTCCATCTCTTGTAAACATTGTTCCTAAGTAAGCAAACTCATTTAGTTGCTCTAAACTATCTTCCCTAATCTTGATACATACTTCCGGCATCCTCTCCTCTCTTTCAAACACCATAACCGTTGTCTTATAAATATATAAATGTAATATAATATTATATAAATGTACTTTACATTAGCTTTAATTCGCTATGATCTTAAACGCGATATTTCGCTCCCTCTCTCTCTCTCTCTATCTCTCTGCAGAGGTAGGCAGAGAACGGGCATACATCTACAAATACGTGCGCGTCCGTTCAGTGAAGTACATTCCATATAGGCAAAATGGTAGTGCCGACTTTAGCTAATTTCTTAAGACCGGTAACTAGGTTTTTTGATACAAATACTTTGCCTTTCTTACCTACTGCCTATCTAGAGTCAAAACCTTTTGCACGACACTGCGTCCGTTATGGTCACTCACTCAATTTGGCCTATCTTCAGTATACTCTCAATAGACTCTGGACTCTTACTTTAGCGTTCCTTTCTTAGCTTTGTTGGCAACATCGTCTGGCAAACCAAACTATTCCTTATCATGCAATTTCTCATCCTTTAATGCAGATTCACACCTTACGTATTTCTTAATAACCGGATTTCTACCGCATTAATTTTCTTATCATACTTCTAGTGATATACCCAACTTTCACCACCATACATTAACGTGGAGTTATCACATATTAACAAACAACGTTTTATTTTCTACTCTTTCAAAAACCATTTCTGTAGCTCACGTTCATTTTCATTCTCCTTTCTTTAAATGATTCGTTTATTAATGTAATCACCAATTGAAACTTGCTCGCTGAAGACGCAAATATGACTTCAACGGCTAACCTTAAAACGACAGGCATCCCTTACTCGGGGCGTGCTTGATAATACCATGTTGCCGAGTCGAAACACTTATTTTAAACGTTGGTTTATATAATACAATATGTTGTGCTATGAACGACATTAAATGAATTATTGTGTAGTGCTAATCGGTAGTAATGTTGTAAACTTTAATCAATTTAAAATTGGTCGAAATTTAAACAGTTTAATTTTCAAACAATTAAAACACACCACATGTAAACTACATATACTATGTAGTTTACATACACCAAGTATGTAAACTACATAGTATATGTAAAGTTCATTCATAACGAACCTAGTAAAGGTTGGATACATAGCGCGGTTCCTTTGGGTGCGGCCGATAGTTCGGGGCGTGTGGCTCGTGCAAAATATTATCACAGTCTGTTGGCAATCCAACAATTACAGGTAGGTAATTGTTGGATTGCCATCATTCATGCCTTTATTATATATATTTTAGAAAATTGTTTTTTTTAGTTGGATTAATAGTTAATAAATAAAAGCAGAGGACTGATTATAGAACATTACATAGACCAAACCTGACTTTGATCCTTTCTTTTGGCTTCAATTAAGTCTTTGTGCTTTCCATTTAGCTTTTCTTCCAGTTCATTTATTCTTGATTGCAACAACACAATTTGCTGAGCTCTTCCTTTCCACCCAGCTAGGTCATGCTGCAATTCTTTGATACTAGTAAACTTATCTCCAAGTTCCTGTTGCAATATCTTAGTTGCAATAAGTATATCATTTTTTAATTCTAAATTTCGGTTTTTACTATCAAATAGTTTCTTATTAACTGTGGCAAGTTTATTGTTAAGTTCTTTTAATTCATCGGAATTTGCATCCGTACTGTCATCTTTACATAAACAAACTTCTAATTTCTCGTGTTCTTTGTTTATTAAATCTATCTGTATTATTTTGCGTTCTAAAGCAGCATTCTTAGTCTTATAACCTTCTAATTCTGCAATTAAATGTCGATTTTGTTTGCATAGTTCAGTTATTTTTGCACTTATTATACCTGCAGATTTCGAAGATATTGCAGGACCAGTTCCGGAGATAATATCCCGAATCCGTTGATTTAAATCAGTAATCATTTTATTTAATTGTTTAATTTCCTCGTCTTTTGAAAACACTAACTTTCGTAGTTCATTATTTTCACATGTCATTACCTGCAAAATTAATTATGTTATTAGTATTATGAATTTATACATGATCACCAAACCTGGCGCAGACCTACAAAAGGTATTTTCCATTTGCTATTTGCTCGTATGTCAAGAAAACAAATCTTTTACTAAATTAGTTTCTTTAACCCTCTGCAAATCTATCATGTTCCACAACTGATATTCTTTTATAGTTTCTGTCGAGCGGAGAAATGCCATGTTCTCATCCCTCGCTTAGCTATTTTGGGCCCATTTTCTTTTTTATATTTCTAGAGGTCTTAGTTTACGGGGTACCAGTACTAATACGGTAAAATGCGCCGTAGCTAGTTAGTGAAACTTGCATCCTGGTACGTATTTTAGTCCGCCGTCCCAGCTGTACTTTTGAGGCAGTCTTCTGCTTTGAGACGTAAACAGATGAAAATATTAAGTTGTATTTATGATATTTTCCTCTTGTATGGTATAGTATATTTTTTTCAATTTTGATATAACAGTGAAATTATTCTCTGCTTTTCTTTTAGCAGACGTGCTATTAGGCTCATTATTTTTACATCGAACCAAGTGAATAGAGTACACAAATAACCAGTCAATGCAACTAAGGATTCATTAAGTTTTACTGTGTGGTGAGATAGAAAGTATTTCATCTCAAAATTGTTTTAATTTGAATTAAGCAGTTTTCGTTACATCAGAATGTGTGGATCTATGTTGGCGAAAATAAAATTTGGAGGAAGCCTTGAAGATGATGCGGGAATCAATCTGGGTCTAAGCCCTTAGTTCCCAAAGTGGTCCAGGTGGACCCCCAGGGGTCCACGGGAGACTCGACGGGTGTCTACGTTAGCGTGACAAAAAAGTGGGGTTCACAATTCGTAAGTGGGGATCCACGAAAATGTATTTGCTTTCGATAGAGAGGAACTAAAATGATGGTTGGACTTCACTTATCAATGTAAGCAGATAATATTTTAATAGCTCAGCGACTGTTACTTGTTATTTTTGAAAAGAAACGTGAAGTAAAGTGAATCGATGTTAGTGTTTGCCAGTGTCAGTAAAATTTGTTAATTCGTGGTTGGAACTCAGCCGCAACGCAAATTCCTATAGTTAGATCTAATCTTCACATTTTTTGTCGGCTTTTGGGGTTATAGTTGAAATATAGCTGCAGGGGGTCCACCGGAACCAGCTAAATTTTGAAAATGGTCTATAAGAAAAAGTCTGGGAACCTCTACTCTAAACAAATATAGATTACGTAGTACTGCAAAAGAATGTCCATTGTGTTACTGTTATCCAACAGTAAAACAATATGTTATTCAATAGCGGAATAATGAAAATACTGATCGAAATTATAAACTGTGTCTCCTGAACTACGTTTAGATTTGAAAAAGTAAACTCTTCTTATCTAGTGGCTTATCTGCAAAAGAAGTACATATTACACACGTATTTACAGCTAAAGTCAATAATATAAAAACTCCTTCTTCGGAAAAGAATGAATCGATTGATTGTTAGCGTGAGTTAAGCCTAAAGAAAGCTGAGCCGGGTTGTTCGGCGCGTGCTAAAACTTAAAATAAATAATGGAAAAATTTAAATTGTTAAATAAATTTCACAGACAATTTTTCGGTACCTTTTTGATTGCTTCTTTATGCTATTAATTAAAGCTTACAGTATTAAATACCTTTAATTGTTCAATCAAATGCGCATTTAGTTCTGGTGGATATAAAACATCTTCTGGTTCGGGTTTTTCAAGCGCCGCTAACATCTTTAATTTCATTTCATCTGTTTCGTCGATTTTGTCAGCAAGTTCCGTTACCTTTTCTTCCTTAGGATTATGCTTTTTGGTTGAAGCCATTGTATGTTTGTAGTAAAGTACGTGGTCGTTAATTATCTATAAATAGATTTAAAATATATTTATAGGCATTTTTATCTGATATTGCACCCAAAGTCAAATATGACATCATTTATCAAAGAGAAAAGAAAACATAACCTCTACGTAACCGAATTGTTTATTATTTTATATAAACTTTTTTACTGACGTGTACGCTATTGCTTGTGGACGAAAATCGACCATTTTTTAGATAATTTGTTAAAAGTGTGGAAAAGTCATGTGTATGTTTAATTTATTTTGCCGTAACAAAACCGACACTTGGTTTTATTTGTATGCACATACATACATATATTAACGCCTTGTTCTCAACGGGGTGGGCAGAGACAGTCTCCTTCCATTTGCTACGGTCCTGACATAAGTCTTTCGCTTCTTCCATTTTCATCAATCTTCGCATGCTTGCTCGTTGCTTTAGAGTACTCTTGACCTGGCCTTTTTCCAGAACGTCTACGATTTGATCGTGAAATGTTCGCCTAGGTCTTCCTCTCCCTACTATACCATTTACACTCGCCTCATATATTTGTTTCGTCAACCTACATTCATTTATCCTCTACACATGACCGAACCAGCTCAGTATCCTTTTCGTTTCTTATAGAAACTTAG
Organism: Bhutanitis thaidina; assembly: GCA_029286595.1. Classification (NCBI taxonomy): domain Eukaryota; kingdom Metazoa; phylum Arthropoda; class Insecta; order Lepidoptera; family Papilionidae; genus Bhutanitis; species Bhutanitis thaidina. The sequence continues at coordinate 3,298,465 of JAGSMS010000021.1, read as the reverse complement.
CGCTCACTTTAGTTTCTCATAGAGTTAACTGTTAACAGCAATTTTAAGTGCTGTATTTATCACGTGCTTTGCCGTGATGGAAATCATTGCGAGGGAACCTGCATGTCTGAGAAATAATTAAAAATATTATTTTGAGAATATGTGAAACCCGTAAACCACACTAGAGCAGCGTGGTGGGCTCTTCCCGGTTCCAAAACCCACTTAGATATTTGAGAAGGAGACCTTTGTCCAGTAGTGAGCACTTATAGGCTGACACTTTAGACATTGCCTCACATCTGGCTTTCTGTTATGCAAGGAAGAATTCTACAAGTAGACGGTGGCGATGAGCTCCCCTGTATCTAGTCGCTAACATGTTTATGGAATATTTTGATTTGAGAAAGCAATTCATATTTCTCCTGTAAATCTAAAATTCAACAAGCTGTATGGTGATCTATTCAATAAAGTTTTGAAAACTTTTCAAAATTTCTTTAGTTAAACGCAAATAACTCATTAGCTTTTCTAGATGTACTCGTATTAGTAATTCGGAATACTAACGACAACAAGTTGTGGGATCCGCGCTTACGTCACAGTTGAGGCACTTCGGACAATATTGGCTATATATTGATGAGGACTTTTATAAAAACGTTAGTCAAGCCAACGAAAAGGATAAGTAAATTTTTACCAACTTTTAATATTTTCAAGTAATTTAGCAAGGAATTGAAATTGAAGGTTTTACCTCGGCTGTTCTCATAATCTCTCTGGACGAGGCTGTATAGATTATAATCCTGTGCCTATCCTTATAAATGTGTAATATAACTGCAACGTCTATGAAAGTCAGATGTTATCTTGAAATGTACAAAGCTATCGCTATCATGTCAGTTTTAGCTGTCACTTGTCGATGTTAACTATTGATTATCTTGTTATTGATTAGTGGCGCAATTAAAAAAATGAAATATATATACTACATCTAACAGCTGCTCACAGTGCTGTTCTAATGGATATATACTAATAGAAAGGTTTTAGATTGGTCCTTTTTGAATTTTGGTGTTCTATAAAAAAAGGTTTGTATTAAATGGATGTCCTTGTCACCTTATGTTTATACTAATTCTTCACTATCTCATATTCATATTATGAAAAAAATTAACATCGTGTGTAGCATTTCATCTGTCCCGTTTATAATAAATGGTCTGAAGTACTATTAACAATTCCCTTTGCAGTTAAGAATGCCTGGCACAAATCTCATCGTCCCAGTTGTTCTCTGGGGTAAACATGCTCCGTCACACTGCGTGTCATCTGTATACCTATCCAGGGACCAGAAAACTTTGGTTACTGGCTGTTACGATGGTCAGATATGTATTTGGCAAGTCAATCCTGATACATTGAAAATGACTCCGCGCTGCCTGCTTGTAGGTCACACTGCTCCTGTCACCTGTTTGTCAAGGGCTTCAATTATACAAGTGAGTACAGTTAAGAGAGGAGAAAGAAATTCACTACTGAATAAATAACTTGAAATAGTACTCCTAATTTATGTAGATGTTTTATTAATCAGATTGATTTATCTAATGATCCCCAAAGATCAAAAGAAAAAAACAACAACCCATCAAATGGCTTTCTGTGTTTATAATTTTGTAAAATTATAAACACAGAATATAAAGACATTATAATGCCCATTTAACTGTGTTAGAACTGCAGCCATCTTGTCATTCTTGGGTTAAAAGTAGCAACCTGTAAATGCTCCCAGCTGTGCAAAAACATCTTCACATATCTAAGAGAATTTGAGATAGATGTAGATGTTAAGCCTAATCTGGAATATGTAAACAATTAAGCACCAATAAATAATTCTTAAAATATGATTAAAAATTAGATAATCAATAAAATAAGGTGTAAACATTTATCCAGGACAACAGGATGTTAAACCTAATCTGGAATATGTAAACAATTAAGCACCAATAAATAATTCTTAAAATATGATAAAAAATTAGATAATCAATAAAGTAAGGTGTAAACATTTATCCAGGACAACAGGATGTTAAACCTAATCTGGAATATGTAAACAATTAAGCACCAATAAATAATTCTTAAAATATGATTAAAAATTAGATAATCAATAAAATAAGGTGTACACATTTATCCAGGACAACAGGATGTTAAACCTAATCTGGAATATGTAAACAATTAAGCACCAATAAATAATTCTTAAAATATGATTAAAAATTAGATAATCAATAAAATAAGGTGTACACATTTATCCAGGACAACAGGATGTTAAACTAATCTGGAATATGTAAACAATTAGCACCAATAAATAATTCTAAAATATGATTAAAAATTAGATAATCAATAAATAAGGTGTATACATTTATCCAGGACAACAGGATATTAAACCTAATCTGGAATATATAAACAATTAAGCACCAATAAATAATTCTTAAAATATGATTAAAAATTAGATAATCAATAAATAAGGTGTAAACATTTATCCAGGACAACAGGATGTTAAACCTAATCTGGAATATGTAAACAATTAAGCACCAATAAATAATTCTTAAAATATGATTAAAAATTAGATAATCAATAAAATAAGGTGTAAACATTTATCCAGGACAACAGGATGTTAAACCTAATCTGGAATATGTAAACAATTAAGCACCAATAAATAATTCTTAAAATATGATTAAAAATTAGATAATCAATAAATAAGGTGTAAACATTTATCCAGGACAACAGGATGTTAAACTAATCTGGAATATGTAAACACTACACCAATAAATAATTTTAAAATATGATTAAAAATTAGATAATCAATAAATAAGGTAAACATTTATCAGGACAACAGGATGTTAAACCTAATCTGAATATAAACAATTACACCAATAAATAATTCTAAAATATGATTAAAAATTAGATAATCAATAAATAAGGTGTAAACATTTATCCAGGACAACAGATGTTAAACCTAATCTGAATATAAACAATTACACCAATAAATAATTTTAAAATATGATTAAAAATTAGATAATCAATAAATAAGGTGTATACATTTATCCAGGACAACAGATGTTAAACCTAATCTGGAATATATAAACAATTACACCAATAAATAATTCTAAAATATGATTAAAAATTAGATAATCAATAAATAAGGTGTATACATTTATCCAGGACAACAGATGTTAAACCTAATCTGAATATGTAAACAATTAAGCACCAATAAATAATTTTAAAATATGATTAAAAATTAGATAATCAATAAATAAGGTGTAAACATTTATCCAGGACAACAGGATGTTAAACCTAATCTGGAATATGTAAACAATTAAGCACCAATAAATAATTCTTAAAATATGATTAAAAATTAGATAATCAATAAATAAGGTGTAAACATTTATCCAGGACAACAACTACATAGTGAGCTCTTCTGAAGGCGGTGAAATGTGTACTTGGGATCTTGTAGATGGCAAGTGTCGGGAGAGTGTCAAGTTGACTCATATACACACAAATATCCAGGTGACTAATTATACATTCTTGTTAGCCTTTTTTTCATCAATTTGAAATTTACAAATATATATATATAATATCAATTTACATAAATTGTGTATAGTTATAGTTCCAGATAGCAAATATTGCAGTCAGAAAATTTACTTCCCTGCAATTCCACATGAAAAAGAAGTTCTTCTTTAAAGTTATAGTCTTGTACAAGATCTTTATCTTGTTTAAGCATATATTTTACTTGTTTGTATAAGAATATGATGGGTTTATTTCTTCTTGTGAATATTGTGTGAACAGCCTTATTTCTAATAAACAAAAATAATAATTTAGAGCATGTCTATTTGAATTTTTGGTATTTTACAAATTAAAATTAAAATTTATTGACAGGCCTATCACATGTGCAATAGCGAAGATCTGCGACTATTTTGCAATGGATACTATGCTGAGATTCTTGTCATGGATCCATTTTCATTGGAGATATTATTCTGTTTGAGTTCCAAGATGAATCCCGACTGGATATCTGCTCTACATGTAAGTATAATTCCTGTTAACTATGAATGAAAATATAAAATGTAAATGGTATATGTAATTTCATGTGTATCAACAATGGAAATTCTACTGTTATGACTTCTGACACTGACTCTAAGGAATAATATTATAATATAATATAATAATAAAAATCTCACAACTTGACTTTTAATAAAAAATGATCCACTTGAGAAGTCCGAAGATCTATTCAGAACACGGTATCTCGAGGTTGTGCAGTGGCATGCTTGATCTTGGTTTTAATTTTATAAATTACCGTGTCCCAAGCTGAAGGTAGCCCCCAGCTATGTTCTCTATTGAAATTAGGATGTTTCTTAATTTCTATAGCCTCGCGAATCATCTGATAATGTAATGGTGGGGGCGATACAGAATTATTTGACTTGCTCTCATCAGCTTTTCTCTGAAATTATTAAAATAATTAAAAAAGAAACATTTTCGCAATGCTTACAGGTATTGCGACCTTCTTCAAGAAAAGATGATGTAGTATTGGCAATTTCTATCACTGGCACCGTAAAAGTAAGTTAAAACAATACGAGTTGTTTTGTTTCGAGTATCGTATGCATTACGAAACTTTTATAACTTCTTCGTAACCTTGCTGCCGTCCGTCCAACGTGGTAGAGCCAAGCGGCGGCTTTTTCGTTCGTTGAGTAACGTCCCTTTCCCCACTCTTCATCTTCCCTCCCATTTCCCAAATATTCTAAAAGGCAGGCAACGCACCTGCAGCTTCTTTGGGGTTGCAGTTCTTTGGTTTGCCCCCCTACCATAAAAAAAAGATTTTTTTTATTTAGCTTCATACGTTTGAAAATGTATAGGCGGACCTAATGGCTGAGGCATTTTTAACAAGTCAACCTTTGGGTGATGCCGAGATGAAATCAAGTGGTAAAGGTAATAAAAGAGCAAAGTTAATATGTGTATATATACAAATACTATTAATATAATACATAAATACACAAACTTGTTCATACATACTTACACACATATAAATATAATAATAAAAATAAATATTAATGAATTTTAATATTAATCACCATTTAGAGTTACGGAGTGGTAATTGGGCTTTAAGATGAGTTCTGTGATGCGTTACATAACACGTACTCTAACCGTAGTTGTAAGTATGGGACGACGTTGTCTTTACGATTTAAGCGCCAATAGCCAAATGGGTTAGGGTGCGGACTACGAAAGATGACGTCGTAAGTTCGAACCCGCCATTCAACTATTGGCGTGAACCACTCCAGATACAAGCTGTAATGCTCAGTTGGAGGGTTAACAGGAATATTAGTAATATTACTTAATATAGCATTGCTAGTAATCTTTAAAAAAAATTATAGTGGGGGCGAGAAGGTATACTTCATCACCTTAACTCGCACCAGACAAATCTTTGACAGATGGTGAAACGACTATCGCGAATATGCCACTTACTTAAAGTGAAAGTTCAGGTGCGAAAACTTTTTTTTTTATAGAAAGGCAGCAAACGAGAGATCGGTTCACCTGATGGTAAGTGATTACCGTCGACCACGTACATCTGCAACACCAACACCAGAGGTTCTGCAGCCGCGTTGCCGGCCTTTAAGGGTATTTGGGAGATGGGAAGGACGATGAGAAGGGGAAGGGGAGGGGGAGGGAGACGGGGAGGGGTGGTGGATCTCCGGCTACCTCACTCACCGAACGAAACGCAGAAGCACAAGATGCCTCTACTTCGCGCCGGTGTTCTGCGAGGTCCTGGGATTAACCCGGTCGAGCCGGCCCATTCGAGCAGCAGCTAAAGCCGCCGCTTGGCTCTACCACGTGGAGCTATTGTCCGCGGAGCCACTTTTCAACTTAGGCGCCGTCTGGGTAGATACTACCTCATACCTATTTCTGGCTCTAATCAGCTGTGCATTCACTATTGTATTTCGGCTTGAAGGGTATGGAGAGGAAACATTGTTACAGGCTGTGGCACTCGATCTTAGACCTCAGGTGAGACAACGCATATGTAACCTTCTTCAAGGTCGCGGTTAAGTCGTTTTATTAGAATATAAAAAAAAAGGTTCCCGACTTCTGCAATATTACATGCTTGTATTTGTACGAATGCCATCGTGCGGTCGTTGTAGGTGTGGTCGCTCCTCGGGCACGAGAACAAGCAGTCGGAGCCGATCTACGAGAACGAATCGAAGCAGATCCGGTGCCTGAACGCCCTGTCCCTCAATTGCTGCGCGTATAACCAGCGCACGGTGCTGGTCGTGTGCGCCAAGTACTGTCAAATTTACGATGCAGGTTCGTGAATATTAACCCCTTGTATTTTTAATTGTTTGAATAAATTGTAAAGTTTGAAATGATTTCTTATTTATAAAATTTATATTTATTTAGACGAGTAGGACTCGTGATTGATTTACACAGTAAAAATAAGTTTACACGAGCAGCACTCGTGATTAATGCATAAGAGGTTAATTAAGGCTTTTGAACTATTTATATATTAAGCGCACAAACGTGCACTGGAGCTACGTGGCGGGTTCATTTCGGCTCCAAAAACCTTCTCAGATATTTGAGAAGGAGGCCTTTGCCCAGCAGTGGCACCTACAGGCTGGTACTTTACTTTTTACTTTTAACTATATTTACAAGTTTACGTGCATGTGCTGGGTGCAATTTACAATATAAATCCTAGAGAGGTTCAATGTTTCTGTTAAGATAGTTAATATTAGATAGATTAGTATTAGTTACTTTACGATAATCCATTACCTATTCTAAAAAGTAATTATGCACCTTTCCGCTCGAAAAAAATAACAAAATGGTATAATATTGCATAATTCGAAGAGATGTCCAGGACCTTCTTTCCTCACACAAATGCGTGCATTACTTCTTCCACACCATGCACCTTCACCACGACAATGTCTCACACCAGCTCTACGCTCGACACTAATCAAATTTCTAGAATTAAGCTTTTAGCTAAAAAGTAGGTTCCCAGGGTTCAATGTACCTTCATACTCTTATCACCAATATCGGTTTAGCCGTGAAAACGTAAAAGACATAGTTACTTTCGCTTTCATTATGTTAGTATAGGCTTAGTATAAGCCAATTATGTTTGATGTATAATGCATTGTGTTTATTCTTTTTCAGGGGATTTCTCAGTGCTGTGTTCTATTCAAGCGCCCTCAGGAGAGCGTTGGATGTCCGGGGACTTCTTGGCCACAGATCGCGTACTCGTTTGGTCTACAGAGGGCAAGGGATATTTGTATAAACTGCCCGCTAAGTAAGTAAACAATAGGTTGTGCATGCCGCAACGATGTGTTATGGCCTGTTGTTAAAAATTACCATTTTCGTGTAATAATTAATAAGAGATGCCTGGACTTTAAATATTGTATATGTTTCATGATGATAGATGTAACTTTTTTCCCTGAATTATTCGATTTTTTTTATGTTATAAAGTCATGTGTAAACTTTTTATACATTACGTCATGTTTAAATACAGCAGTTTTGATGCGACGGACTTGAAAGTCGATGGTATTTACTAAACGAATTTGCAATTCTAGAAGCAGAATGGAAGTCTGTCATGTGATGAATGACATATGCGTGTATGTGTGTGTGTGTGTGAAATATATCCGTTAGGTTTTATTTGTTATCTAAAACAGTTGTAATGTCTGTATGCTTTTTAACATAAATGTGATTTTAATTAATCATGGTTTATCTAAGTTTATCATTAGATTTTCATCAGAGCACATTGCCTGGTATCTGTGTTCAATGTTTTCCATACACACAAGACAAAAGCAAACTCATCATTGGCACAGTCTAAAATTTTACTACATAGATTTAAAGTCTAAATGAAATACATGAAATGAAGCCCCACTAACACATCGCACGTGCAATTATATTTGTTAATAATTATTGGTTGAGAATATGGTGATTCCGTTGAGGGGCCTTATCCGCTATGACATAAAAATATTTCACTGGAGGGTTTTCATGCGTTTCACCCTGAATATCCTTAAAAGCCGGCAACGCGTACGAGGGTGACGGTAATCACTTACAATCTGATTAGCCGCTTGCACGTTCGGTCCTTTACTAAATAGTAAAAAGAATCCGTGTGAAGTTATTCCTACATAAAACGACACCTCGTTATTTATGACATCCGCGTCACGGTTTCGTTTATTGGTAACCATGACACGGATAAAAGAAACCGTGCTAAAAAATAACACGGTATAGTTTTGTATGGGAGCAATGTGTCACGCGATCTTTGTGGAGTTTTTGTGGTATAGCTGATTGGCTCTCGTTAAAAAGAGATATTCATTAATTATTCAATCAGTTACATTTCTATTCATATTACATTAAGCACAGTTAACATTAAAAATATTCATATGCAACTAATATTCATCATTGCCATACGTTAAAGGTTAATACAACCATACATTTCAACACTTGTTAACAAGCTGGCTATTGTGTGATCATATTAGAAATAAGAAATGACATTCTTACATATTACATTAACTTAAAATGGTAAATGTTAGTGGACATAACAAGTAGGAAAGAAAAGAAAGAAGGAATGAAAATACATTTATTTGCTAAGTAATTAATCGCACGCACACAAAAGTAATTCATTGAAATTTATAGTAAACCAAAATAGTTATAAAATCAAAAAACAAAATTGTACGCCGCATTTCCTACAAACGAGGTTGTTCTCTAGGTATTTTGCTACGCCAGGAATAAATTCCGACATAGCACTTTTTTCAGTGCGAACCCTCCCATGACACTCCGATGCCATTACAGGTTATTATAATCCACATATAAACCTAACTAGCAATATAGTTATATATGATAAAGTAAATTCAATACTAGAATTATTCAATAAGTACGGAAATTATCACATCGAGTTCAACATAGGTTATCTTAATAATCGAACATAGGACACAACACAGTTCACATAGGGAAGCCATGGCCAGATCTCAAACACAGAGCCCTCTTGCTCATAGGCTATTTAGGTAGGTTAAAAAAGTAATGAGTTGGGTCTGAACAATCAATCAGGAAGTAAGAATAACTTTAAAGTCCAAAGAAAATTTATCACAGATTGGTAATTAAACACACTATATCCTATATCGCAGAGTGTATACTTCAATATACCTGTACAAGTATACCAGGTATAGTATTTGTGCAAGTATAACAATGGGCACTGATATTTGAGCGGTGATACATTCAATAAAAAAATCAGTCTATACTCTTCAAATATATACAAACATTTTACTCTGCCTGCCGGCTAATTGCTAAAATTCCAATTTCTTTTATAGCAAGCTACGCGGACGGGCTATAAGTAGGTCAGCACAGATTGATTTGTCATTTCGTATCTAATGGTTTTGAATGTAGTTCATTTTAATTTCGATTCCTTTGCCAGCACACTTAGAAGCTTGTTGCTTTGATTTAACATTAGTGTTGCTAGTTTAAGTTTTGAAAGGTCGTTATTGACTGTGGTCATAAGTGAACCATTTATGATACTTTTCAAAACTTGGTGTAGAACACAGTAGATAATATATAATTTTTCATGATTCCATGTATGTATATAATTTCAGTCTTTCTATCCGATCTAATTATTAGTAAGTATTCCGTGTTTTAGATATAGTTGTGTTGCGTAAGTTTTAAGAATGTTGTTTGTTGGTTTAATAGAATTTTTGTACATTTATGTTGCCGACACAATTCCATATCCATTACTGTTGAATTTATTTCAGTTGTCATACATATATTTGTTACAAGTGTACTACATACTTAATTTTACAGAGTAATATTAACGGATGTTTATCCTTTCGTTGTGACAGTAACTTTTTTTTTGTGATTGCTAAAATTATTCAAAATATAACGAAGACATTTTTAATCTTTTACGAGCCAGTCGACGTCTATTTTCTTATTGTATATATTTACGTTCAGAGCAATCATTAAACCATGATATTTGACTACAGCTCCGTGCCGGATCACAAAGGCTTCCACGGTCCCACTGTGGAACACGACAGTCCAGTACTTTTCAGTATCCTGGCGCATCCTGACAATAAGGTATTCTTAGTTTCCGTAAACTACATTAATTTTAAATAGATTCTTCATACGGGGTTATTTGAATATATCCCTTTTAGGTCTAAATCAGGGTTTCCCAAAGGGGATCGACCCGCAGGGGTAAATTTATTTGGTAAGTATTTTGTATCAATAGGAAAAAAACTGGAGATAAGATTCTTAAACTAATTTGGCTATGGGGACTCTGAGGTATCAGTTCATTTTGGAGAAGGGGTTTTTTGCTCAAAATAGTTTGGAAATCCCTGGTCTAAATTAATACCATTAACATAACAATTTATGATTCCATATCCATTACTGTTGAATTTATTTCAGTTGTCATACATATATTTGTTACAAGTGTACTACATACTTAATTTTACAGAGTAATATTAACGGATGTTTAACCTTTCGTTGTGACAGTAACTTTTTTTTTGTGATTATTAAAATTATTCAAAATATAACGAAGACATTTTTAATCTTTTACGAGCCAGTCGACGTCTATTTTCTTATTGTATATATTTACGTTCAGAGCAATCATTAAACCATGATATTTGACTACAGCTCCGTGCCGGATCACAAAGGCTTCCACGGTCCCACTGTGGAACACGACAGTCCAGTACTTTTCAGTATCCTGGCGCATCCTGACAATAAGGTATTCTTAGTTTCCGTAAACTACATTAATTTTAAATAGATTCTTCATACGGGGTTATTTGAATATATCCCTTTTAGGTCTAAATCAGGGTTTCCCAAAGGGGATCGACCCGCAGGGGTAAATTTATTTGGTAAGTATTTTGTATCAATAGGAAAAAAACTGGAGATAAGATTCTTAAACTAATTTGGCTATGGGGACTCTGAGGTATCAGTTCATTTTGGAGAAGGGGTTTTTTGCTCAAAATAGTTTGGAAATCCCTGGTCTAAATTAATACCATTAACATAACAATTTATGATTCAAATCTTTTTGTATAATCTAGATATTTTTAGCAAAAATTTAAATTTTTTTTCATTTCTTTTTTAGTGGTTCTTATTTAACTTTTAAGTTAAAAAAGAATCACTATATAATGCAAATTTCTTCTCTCATATCGAAGTAATTAAATTCAAAATTTTTATCATTCTTGTATGGAAAAAATTACGTATAACTCAGGAAATAAGATTAGCTACTATATTATTACGACATTTAAATTTATTTTAACTTTACATAATTAAATTACATTATTAATTTAAAATAGTCTCTTTATGTCAACTTATTTATAAAAATTTCCTTCTTCTGGTTGCCAAACACTTTTATTTCATCTACAATATTATGTAGATGAGATCCCTCCTAATCTGTATTCCTTGTATTTACGCGAATCCTAGACATGGAAATCATAAAATCACGATGCCGCCGGACTTATTGTCCAACTAGAAACTTGTCGCACGATAAAGCGGAGGTTACGTTAATAGAAGGCGCAACCGTCTCTGTATCTACACAGAGACGGTTCTCAGATTTCTCACGCGACTAGTTGAATGTTAAGTTCTAAAAACTGAGTTTAAGTTCGATAATCTTCACACACACACACTGACGGAGTCATTTTCACTGTTGAACGTAAGCCTCCCCCAAAGATTGCCATCATAAGAGGGTCTGACATAGTTGCCACGCCGAGGCGAGCGTCGAGCAGATTGGCAAATCTATGGAGTAATAATAAGAGTATTCATTGGAGTTGGACATGGAAATAAAATAATCTAGGAGTGGCGCGTGAAGTTCTAGCACAAATGATCTGATGGTGAATGAAGGGTTAGAGATAATCTATAACTTTTAAAAATGAGAGTTGCCCGATTCCCAGCCGTGGGACCTCTGTAGATTGACATTACTGGTTTGTGACTTTGTAGCTGCTGTCGTGCCCCCCGGCGATGCGCTTCGTGACGACGTCGGTGGGGGGCAAGCAGCGGCGGCTGCTGCTGCGTGGCGACTCGGCCGGCGTCGTGTCCGTGTGGAACGTGGACGACGCGGCCACGCCCGTGCTCAGCCAAGTACCCTGTGAGTGGCGTTAGTGTAATGTGTTGATCACGTGGCACCGCGGGAACTGAACTTTTTTGTGGACTCTTTGGTTCCGGGTTGGAGTTCGAGCCGGAAACGGGGGGGGGGCGGGGATTGTTTAGACGATAACAGGCAATGCAGGAGGAGTGGTTACCAATGTTAATTTAAGAGGGTGTGTCGTACTTAAATATAAATTTATAACTCTGTCAGCTATTGCGTTATTTATTTCCTCTTTTTCTTCAGCACACGCGCCGATTGTAATGACGAGTTTGGATATGGCGTGGGCTGAAATGAACCCTAGTCCCGTGGGCATCTTGGACCAGCTGAGTCATCCACATGAACCGGGTACGATATAATATTGTTCTGTACACTTTTTCGTCCTTACAAACCATATTATTTTGTATGTCCTAAAAACGTTAAACAACGTTCTTGGAGGATCAAATTCTCGTACTTAAAATTTCTACATCGATTGCAAGTATCGGTCCGTATAGTTTTGAGATCCCTAAAAAATTTTTTCTAACACAACCATTACTTTTCGAGTCCAGCCAAAAGTCTCTCTCCCTCTCTCGGCGAATAGGGTCACTCGCTCGCTATGTCTTCCCGAGAGGCGAAAAGTGATTTGTGGAAACCCGTTTGACTACGCTGAACAAGATTGTGCTAAATGGAAAGCCATAATCTCTGCATACCCCTATTGGTGACAGACGCTTGGTTTTAGAAACGTGGTAGAGCCAAGCGGCGGCTTTTGCTACTGCTCGAATTGGCCGGGTTGGTACCACGGCGTCGCAGAATACCGGTCGTGAAGTAGACGCATCTAGTGTTTCTGCGTTCGGTTCGGTGAGTGAGGTAACCGGAGGCCCATTCCCTCTCACCATCCCTCTCCTCATCCTCCCTCCCATCTCCCAAATACCCTTAAAGGCCTGCAGCACCTCTGGTGTTGCAGATGTACGTGGGCGACGGTAACCATTTACCATCAGGTAAACCGCTTGCTCGTTTGCTGCCTTTCCTATAAAAAAAAAACGTTAGTGGTCATATATTCCTCCTATGAATTCTTTATGATTTTAGTTGGGAACTTACTAGGAGCACATGATTCACTTGAAGATTTGTTCACAGAAATAATGTTGACTGCATCAATATACCTCCTTGCCGCCAACCGGCTAGTGGTGGGTCGGGAAGACGGCTCTATCGTCATTGTGAACGCAACGCACACAGTGCAGTTGCAGCTCCTGCACGGAGGACATCAGCAATTGGATGGTAAGATTAGAAACAAATTAATATTATGAGATCAGGACGTCTAATACCTCAATCACACCGTGACGACGGGTGCTGTAAAGCACTTGAAACGCCACGAACAAAAAACAAAACTTAAACGCGATAAAATCAGTAAATAATAGTTTATTTTCGAATGAATACTGTTCGCGTCAAATCATTAAACAAATTGAATACTTAAGTGATTGGAGTGTCGTGTGTTCAATGGGTAGCCCTTTCTCATGGCTGTGGCTCAAAATATCATGGCGTCCGAAACTACAAAATTGCCAGATAAAAATTACACAGACGGACAGTAACGACAAAATAACGAGGCTTTTCCACTGCAATCGGCAAATTCTTGTCTTGAGGGTAAGAGATATTTGCAACAACACATTATATCATCCAGTCCTCGAATGTTACACACAGACAATTTTTTTTCCTACATTTAAGGATGACAAGAAAAACCGGCCAAGTGCGAGTCGGACTTGCGCACCGAGGTTACTGTACAATCACACTATGTTTCTGTGTTATGTATTTGCCACAAAAATGTGTTTTGTTTCACTCAGCTCGGTAACCTTAGCGCTAGCCCGACTCACACTTGGTCGTTTTTTATTATTTGTTATTTCACTTCAGAATTTGCACTATAATCACACCAAGTTTGACACTTCTATGTATTACCATTATTAGGATAGAGCAAATACAAATAAGGCAGGACACTTACTTTTTATATTTTGTAAATCCGCGATAATAACACATATTCTGTGAAAATTTCGACTTGCAACCTATTACAAATGCAAAAGACAGCCGTTTAAATGTAGGAAAGTCGAACGGACGGACGGACGGGAGGGCAGTCGGCGTAGGCTCAGTAATCGCCCTCCGAAAACCTAAAAAGCACCCACACCGTTAAAAATAGCCTTACTTGCACGTGGCTTACTTTGCTGGCTTTTACAATTCCGCGTGGCTGTCGGAAATCGCAATCCTTTTTTTTTATCTGTATGTGTGCCTGGGATTGTGCACCACCAAGGCACGTTGTATCAATAAAAATTCTTTTGTTTTAATACGTTATTGAACAGGTTATTAAAGTTTGAGCGTTAGTTTTCTCTGTCGGAGCTCTAACTATCAAAGAATTATAACCCGTCCTATACCAAGGAGAGCAGTACAAGACACTATTCTACTGCGGGCTATGTTTCCTTTCTTTTGTGCAGGTTTCCTCTCAAGTATTGCCTTGGTCGCAAGTGGCACTATCTTTATATTCTTTACTTTCATTGCAATACGTGTCTATTTGTTAGAATTAAAAGCGATACCATATTAGTAAGTACTACTTACATAATAAGTATTGTTCCATTGAAAGTGAGGAAAGGATTATATTTGCAGACTGGCCCCCCCATCAATTACTTTTGGGGCATAATGGCAGAGTGAATTGCCTGCTGTATCCACATCATGTTCACCACAGGTACGTAGGTTATAATTTTCATGTTTATTTTTGAAAAAAAAATTCTTGAACTATTTTTGTTTTAAATTTATGGGCTGAAATTTGATTATTTTAACTCCGGCTCTTTCAGTAAATACTCGTACTTTTGGTCGGAAACTTAAAAAGACGTCAAAGATAACGCTTAGTTGACTAGCTATTACAAAACTGTAAAATAGCTGTGTCTGTACATTAAAGATAATCTAATAAAACATATATCCATATGAAACACAGGCTTAACTCCAAACTCTAAATATTTTTTATTTCTTTACTTTTGTCTGTTTTCCGATTTTGAGAGCTTATTATATACTTACTAAAATACGGGAATTGCCTTGTAGGCTAATATAATGACTTCGAGTACTTTAGATTGAGATAAAGTTTTATTCACATAATTCAGCCGTGTTTCACTCCATTATTATGTGATGTAATGTGAATTCTGGCGTGACACAGGTACGACCGGTCGCACCTGGTGTCCGGGGGCATAGACTTCGCGGTGTGCCTGTGGGACCTGTTCAGTGGCTCGCTGCTGCACCGCTTCTGCGTGCACGCCGGCGAGATCACGCAACTCATAGTGCCGCCGTATAATTGCAGTGTGCGTATTAGTTAGTTTTTAAGCGAATTATAATTTGTAGACAAAAGTACACTGACGTCATGCTCAAGCTTGATACAGCGACGCGTAAATAAATAAAGATAGGAGTACCAGTACTAGGACCTAGTACGCAGTACCGATAACTCATGACATGTTGCAACGATAGAAATGTTATTGGTATGACATGTTAAGGGTTACACGCTGTCGAGTAGAGACAAGAGTTCAATGTAACATGTTTCGTTTAAAATTAAACTTAAATTATATGTGAACATAAGATGTCTAATATAATATGTTATCTTTCAGACACGGATACAGAAATGCATCTGCTCAGTTGCATCCGATCACAGTGTCACATTGCTCAGTAAGTGCATGTAAAGAATACAGAATTTTCTATCGTGTTTAAGAATTTCTAACGTCCTGAAATTTGGCTTATTTCGTTATTTTCTAAGATAGTCTTCGGTTATTTTCTCACAACATAGACGTTTGTGAAATGTAACTTGTCTACTGCTTAGTTAATTTTGTTCACATTATCCTAAACAATTGACTCGGGAATGCTAAGGGTGGCTTGCACCACAGCTCCCTCAATAGAATTAGCACTGAGCAATTAAAGCATCATTCGATTTCTGTAATTTTTTTTAAAGTTGTGAGTCAGACGGATGTTTGTAACATATTAAACGTGAAGCAGTATGTAATATTTCTATTCGAATATTTTATGAGCCGAATGAGGACTTATAACAACTCTTATTCTTATAAGGATAGAGTACTATTTGGCATGTTCCCATCGGCAGGTCTGACGGAACGCAAGTGCGTGACGCTGGCGTCGCGGCACCTGTTCCCCGTGGTGAGCATCAAGTGGCGGCCCGCGGACGACTTCATGGTGGTGGGCTGCAGCGACGGCACCGTCTACGTCTGGCAGATGGAGACCGGCCACCTGGACAGGATTCTGCACGGTAAGGAAAAGATGAAAGGATTTTAGAAGGTTTCCGTGAATAATTGTCGTACGAATGAACACAGACCATTTGGAAAGCCTAAGTTCAGCAGTGGACTAGACTGATGATCTGTTAGTGCTTACTTTGCTTTTGATTTTAAGTCGCACTGTTTTTTTAACTTATGACCTTAATTTTTCACGAAATATTTCTAATTAAAATTTACTAACGATTGGTCTGATGTACATATTACCGGAAGTATTCTGCTATGTGGTAGGAATCTGTCACTCCCGTTTGTCCCGCGGGTATTGTACGAAGTACGGAAGTTTTCATAATCTCATGACGATTTTCGGGAGCAAACCCGACGAAGAAGCTTTGCACCCGTCATGTTATATCTCCCGGAGTGGCGAAAAGTGGTCTACGAAGGCCGCTTTGGCTCAACTAAGTCGCGCCAAATCGATACTCGTAACTTCAAATCTTCTTGGATTGGGGTGACTAACGTATTAACAGTCCAACGGATGAAAAGTGGCTTCTGCAGCCCATAAACTCCAATCAAAGTGTTGTCAGCTATGAGAACTAAGATGTAATGCCTCTCAGCCTGTAATAATATTGGTTCTCTATATGGGTAGGTCTACGGCAGAAATGGGTTTTTACCCTAGTTACCTACCCAGACGGCTTATATATTAAAAAGGTACCGAACCTTAATAGTCTCCTGATACGGAACCCTCTTTGTTTTTAAATGGCGCACGTAAATGAGTTTGTTGTACGCTTACGTATGTTCACGACGCTGTCGCTCTCGGGTGCAGGCATGATAGCCGAGGAGGTGCTGTCTGCGTGCGACGAGACGGTGGCGGACGAGCTGGGCGGCTCGCTGGCGGCCGGGGCCGGGGACCTGCAGGGGCTCGCCAACCCCGCCGTGCATTTCTTCAGGTTAGTCCGCTACTGTGGTGTGTATATTCGTATATAAAAACATTGGCTTCTACCAGCAACTTTGTTTTAATGTTTCAGATTTAATTCCCCATACCGAATTCCATCAATTCTGTTTAATGGTTTAACCGTGAAAAAGAAACGGATAGACAGTGTTACATTCGCTTTTATAAAATTATATTAAATTACCCCTACTGTTGCATTTTCTACATCGCTCATGGACAAAATATCCATTTTTGCAGGACACGTTAATGTTTCTCACTTTACTACTTAAAAGACTTACCGGAAAAAAATACAGGAAATAAATTGGTAAAAGGGTGTAAGAAAGAGTATGCCCTCTTATCTTCAAATGTCAACCGCACCCTGCTGATTCATTAACGAGGCATTATCGACCCACATATGACGGAAAAATCCATCCGAATACACGCCAATAGGACGGACTGGTCTTGGAAGGAGCGTCTCTAATACGTGGATACTGGCACTGTGCTCACCAACTCGCCGGCCTGGCATGGTGAGTGTGGGCAAATCTTCCATGCATGCTTGCACGGAAATTCAGCAGCGATTCTCAGCCACCCGAGCAGTGGCTATCCACATAAAGATATATAGTGGCATTTACCACTTAAAGAATATAAGAAGCTGACGCTATTGTAATTCTGTATATGCTGAATGTGCCGTGCCGTTAGGCATCGACGAAAGAATTTGCAACCCCCTTTTATCCCGTGGGTGTAGTAAACGGCGAAAAAAAATAGCAACGGCTAGCAACAGAAGGCTATCCAGCTTTTGCGGATATTTGGGGATTGCAGGGATTATGCGATGAACGGTTTGGGAAGAGAGCCTCCGGTTACCTCACTAACCGAACCAGAGGCAGAAGTTGCGAGGTCGTGGTACTCCGGTACCCCGGTTGAGCCGGCCCATTCGAACAACAGCAAAAGCTGCCGCTTGGCTCTACCACGTACAAAGTACCAGTACTCAATTCGCCCGCCGTTCGCGGCGATTATGGCATATCGTGGTTTTAAAGTGGTAGAGCCAAGCGGCGGCTTTAGCTGCTGCTCGAATAGGCCGGCTCGACCGGATTGATACCACGACCTCGCAGAATACTGGCGTGAAGTAGAGGCATCTTGTGCTTCTGCTTTTCGTTCGGTGAGTGAGGTAACCGGAGGCCCAATCCGACTCCCCATTTCATTCCTTTTCCTCCCTCCCATCTCCCAAATAGCCTTAAAGGCTGGCAACGCACCTGTAGCTCCTCTGGTGTTGCAGATGTATGTGGGCGACGGTAATCACTTACCATCAGGTGAACCTGAACCTATTACTTGATTGCCGCCTTTCCCATAAAAAAAAATGTCTTCCTTAGGGGAGAGGACTATGTCCTGTGGTGGATTCAGGCTGTTAAGGTAAGAAGATTCTGAATGTATGTGAATGACGTGTGTGGGTAACGCAGGGGGCTGCGGCACCGAAACCTGACTGCGATGCGCGCGGCCACGGCGCGTGGGCTGGCGGCGCTGGCAAGTGCGGGGGGCGCGGGGGGAGTCGGCCCGCTCGCCGAACCCGCGCGCGCCCGCCGCGCACCCCTCACCGTGCAGGGCTTCCGCTCCAACCCCACCGGTCAGTGCGCCTCGCCGAGACATGACATGACGCATATGCTCTAACTGATTAAAAAAAAAATTCTGACAGACTTTACTTTTTACTTCTCGCAGTTTTTATTGTACACAAAATGGACTAATAATTATTTACGTGTTTAGAAAATCTACTATGGAACGAGATTCGACTTCGCTGGCAAATTTTATATTTTTGTAATCCATTCCCTAGATCCCGAAAGTCACATCCTCTTCTTCGACATCGAGGGTCTAATCGTGGAGCTGCTGAGCGAGGAGTACTCCGCAATGAGTCCGGCTAGCCTCGAGGTTAGATATTTTTAAAATGAATTTTAGTATTTACTTTACTTTTTAGTGATTTACATAATGTAAATACTAGAAAACAGACGCAAGCTTGTAACAGTGCGCAGCAAGTGCGCAAAGTCCCATCAATAAGTTTTAAAGATGTATTAAAACAAAGACTTTATAAAAAGGGATATAATAATATAAAGGAATACATGGATGATTCTAACCCCTGGGAATGAGTTGATCGCTAGCAAGCTGTTTCTAAACATTGTAATTGTGAAATGCCGTATTATTTAAAAAAAAAAAAAAAATTTACTTACTAAGTTTCTTTCGCCTGTTGCTTCTCCGGAATCTCATTACGAAACGATTAAATGACTTTTAACAACGGAAATTTATGTTCCTTTTTCGAAGAATATACATTTTAGGCATTTCAGCAGGTCACCGTCACCTCGTGTAGTGAAGCGCGTTATTTACACACCGTGCCCTCGGACGGGGTCAGAGATATCTTGCGGTTCGAAATAAGCCGAGCTGACGCATGCGTGCACGCACGGTCGTACGATTATTTGGCGCCGTAATCGTACCGATTAGTAAACGAAACTAAAAATATCGTTTTTATTCCCCTTGTTCCATGTAAAAGCGTTTTATCAAAACTTTTGAACTTTAAAAAAGCCACACCAAAGTTTTTAATATGACTTCCCCTTAAAATATCAATAGTTAAATAAACATTAAATGAAAATCGAACGCCAGTTACATTTTTAAATGTATGTTTATATATAACATTCACAAACACAATGAAATAAGCAAAAATCTAGTTTTTGTATATTGTTAGGGATTATATTTTTATCGAAGCGGAGCCCATACGTCACTGCGATCGCTGAAAAGCTATTCCTCTGAAGCTATTCCTCTGAAGCTATCTGAACTCTACCTTAGAGGGTTTAGGCACTTTTTAGCACGCTGAAGACGCAGATGGGCTGAAAATTTTGCAGGAAGTTAACTTAATTAATCTATGCTTTTAAATTTAGTGTCTTATTTGGCATTATGAAAATAATTAGATTAGACAGAGGTGTCGATAATTTAAACTGTTAACGAACTTAGTAATAATTCGTTTTGTCACTCTGTGCGTTATCCTACAGGCGGCCGGTCTTATCACCAGCGAATACATGAAGGTGGCAGCGCTTACTCAATCTGCCAGTCCGGATGCGGCGAAACGTATATCCGGTGAGTGCATAACAACTTAATAAAATAAAGTCATCGCACCTGGTGGAGGGTCTATTGGGCCGTGCTTGATACGGGATAGCAAGGCATTAGCTTGAATGGAGTAATGATGTACAAGCAGAGGCAGTATGGCAGAGGATCTTGCGACGGAGTTTTGAACGTTTCGCCATAAAAATATGCTAACATTCACTAATAGCATGCTATGATAATGGTATATACTTCGAACTGTCAAATACTGATCGAGCAACCACTCTTGGCAGCAGTCTATACATAATTAAACCTAACCTTACTTATGGTTTCGAAAGGCGGAAGACAACCGATGTTAAACATTTCTATCTGCTTTGAAATAATACGTCTAAATTTAATATTATTTTCAACATACCTTATAATTAAATGTGTATCAAATTATTACAAAATTGTATGTAATTTATTTCACGAACATTTACTCATTCAACACCGTCAGTAAGTTGTGTCCTACCATTTGAAATAATTGCGTTAAAATTTTTCGTATACGCTTACCGAAATGGATAGATTTCTTCGGCCGCGTGAAAGACAAGGCCGGCGATATGGAGCGGATCTTGAAAGAAAAGGACAAACATGGTTGGTATTACTGCACAAATTAAAACGGTCGTTTTGTAGCGTGAACGGATTATATACAGTCTATTTAGCGTGATTAGACATAAAGAAAAAGATATTACCAATGTTAATAAGGACTCTTCGACCCTAATATACCGAGAGTAACAATGGCTTCGGCGCCATCTTGTAAAAGCGTTCAAGCTCTTGATTTAAATTTGTTGTCACTAGATCGCGGTAGTCATGCGGTATTTAGGATTTGAGGTTTAAATATTTGTCAGATCCGTTTGTTCGACTCAACCAATATGATGGGATAGGTCTAGTCTCGACTGACTCTATCTAATCTTACAAACTGTTCTCTTTCTAAGTTTCGAAACTTATCTAACGTACGTGTATAAACCACCATAAATAATTCGGTAGGTAAAAGCTTACCCTAAAACTTATAGTATGAAAACAATCCGAGTTTGTTACTCGGTGCTGGCACTATTCAAATTGTTTTATTGCGATTTAAGACCGTCTGGTATAACTACTACGCTATTACTTCCCGTGGATGCTGTAAAAGTTGGCTAAGGGAAAAGTCTTGAAACTCTAAAACCGGTAGATGGCGTATTAACGATTCCTAAATAAAAGCCGTACCGGAAATATTCAGACCGCAGATGTTCTAATTAGAGAGACATGAGTCAAGCAGTAAACAATCAATGGGCTGATGATGATGAAGAAGAAATGTAAGTGCTGATTTTCGACTAGAAATATGCTCAGGAAACCTGAACGTCCCACCGAAAAATAATGTAACTTACTTGGAGACAGGCTTACATATGCAGCTCGCTTTTGTTCTCGATTTGTACCTACATCTTTCATTGCATTATTTGATATAATTATTTTACTTAAAATTCATTTAAATAAATTATTGCTTACTATAGATATTAATAAGGTTTTCTTATAAATTTTATTTGTTTCGTATATAAAGACAAAATTGTCTGTACAAAGCATACAGATTCGAATAAATTTTATCTGTATCTTATTTACTAAAATTCATTTTGCAGATCATTTTTCTCTTTTTAATCATTAAACTCACGTAAACGATTGGCCTAAAAGACCATGATCTGAATGATAGTCCCTTCACAAATTTTATATAATTGAGAATATTTAAGTTACTTTTTTATTATATGTTAAGAATATATAATAAAAATATATCATAAAACCTTTTATTACATTGTGTTCTGTTTTAGGATATTTCGATTTTAGGAGATTCCTTTTCTTTAATGCATTACGACATTACAACTATTATTTACGTAATTCTTGCAAAATCTTTGTTCTTCTTTAAACGGAAACAAGGGAAGTAGATGAGATCGTTATCATCAAGCTAGCGTTGACTGCATGTCTTAAACAGGTATCCTCGCCAAGATGAAGGAGGGAGCCGAGACGATGCAGACCAAATTGCAGGCTAAGGCCGAGCAGCTAAAGGGCAACGTCGAGCAAAAAGGTAAGTGCTTGCTCTGAGGCAAAAGATGCGTTCGGCGATTTCTTGTGTGAAATGTGTGCTTTGTTCAACACGAGCTGTGGACGCGACTTTGTTCGCATAATTATTTTATTATATAGTAGAGTAGTAGTTAGTTAAGACATTGTCGCTTCTATTAACGCTAACAAGCTGAATATAGAACACTCATGGTATTAGCGTTATAAACATATAAACACATTTAAAAACATTTAAAGGGTAAGTTGGATTGTACAGTTAGCAGTTTTAAGTCTTATGAAACCTGCAGAGGTACAAAAACATTTGTTCCTGCTGGGACAAAATGCTGTCGAATAAAACATATTTATTCCATTTTACAGATATGTGCAACATTTCTATAGTTCAAAATTTACGAGCATTTGGGAGAAGAAAATAATAAAAAATTCTGAAAATAAAAATATTCTAGATTTAGCGACATATGATATGGATAGCAAGACATTTCATAACTTCATTACTTCATAACTGAATAGATACGAGCTTACGTGATGATTTTTCTCTCCTTTTTTTTTGGTTTTTTTATATGACGTTTATATACATGAGAAAAGGCGCACGGCTAAGTACATTACCTAGAGCAACTGCTAAGGACAATTTATCTTTGCTAATGCTACTGTCAATATGGATTTTTTTTTATCATTTATAGATAATAAAAAAGGTACCTTACCTTTGTTAGTTTTCTGTATGAAACGTCTTACCAACTTAACTTAACATTTTATTTAGCTAAAATTTTTGATTCATATTCAAATTGTTTAGTGTTCATTTGATTTCTTGCTATGAGAATTTCGCTTTATTGTAATGAATAAAAATTGCATAATTTTATAGCCTATTTAAATTAACTTTATCGGCGATTGCTGTCCTATTTTCGGCTGTATTTACTGCTTCAGGGTATCTTAAACTAAATCAGATAAAGTTGCGTGTTACAATGTAAAAACTGTTTGAGAAATCATGTCTATCAAACACTCTAAAGGCCGAAGTGAACAGACATCTAGGCAAGCGTGTACCATCCTAGGCCTCATCTTCGCCTTCCTTCGGGCAAGATTGAGGACAAACGCAAGCCTAATTTTCATAAAAAAAAAACTCATGTTAATTATTAATTTAAAAGGACTAGAGGAGCGATATTCAAAAGGTGTCTATTCTACTTGTTTCTGAAGTAAGCTGAAGTAATTTTTATGAGCACAAACAGACCAGACCAATTGACGACTAACATTTTTTTTAATCTACGCATAATTTTATTGATTATTTATTCTGCTTCGTATGTTAGACATTGGAATTAATCAAAATTTACGGAATATATCACTTTAAATTTTTACCTTTTTTACTATTTTATTATTTTTTAGTATTTTAGTGAAGATGTCGAAATTGAACGCCGTGAATTCGGAAAAAAATATTTTAGTTCAATGTCTAAATTAAATGTTTGAAAAAAAATCTGGTAAGTTAATTATAGTGTTCTCTTAATAATGATATAAATTTATTACATACATAAATGTACTATTATATACGAGGAAGTGATTTAAGTGAGATAAATCCTTGGAAACTCGATAATAATGCACTTCCTCAAACGCTTTCGCGTTACGAGGCATTCGATATTTTATTTAGGTAAAGTTCTGATAATAACATAATTAACATTTACAACGTTCCACAAATATCAAAAACTAAAAATTTACATCATCTTTTTTATTCTGCTTTAGCGACAAATAAAACCTACTGCATTTCATCTAGGTGGCTATTACTCCGTGCGGATATGCGTCAGCTAAACTTTTAGGTAGCGGCCACTGTAGAACTGTTTATCCATTAGTTGGACAAAAAGCCACCATAGCCTAGTGGTTAGGTGTAGGATTTGTATCGTTGGCTTGGACACTAAGTCGGCGACATGCTCACCACTTGTCACGTTGTCCCAAATACGCTCTGCTGAAGCGGGTTGAAGGGGTTAAATGTCTGAACCTCTGACCATCCCTGTATTACGCAAACACTACACATTTGAAATGGAACTGTAAGCAGATCCTGCGTCGATCGGACCAAGTTTAGTAATTAAAAGCCCTAGTTGACAACGACATATGGACGTCTAACACCTCAGTGCCCCGTGACCACGACTGCTGAAAAGCACTTGAAACGTCGGGAACATAAAAACAAAATTGTACGCGATAGATAGACGTACGTTTATAAGTGTGTTACATATTTTATTCAAAAATTTACGTTGGCAAAGCCTTGCGCGACTTGCTGTTGATCTAAACCCAAGCTCAAAACGTAGTCAAGAACTACTTGCCTTGGTTAAATGCGAACCGGTCGCAACGATCGCGTTATTTTTGGATATCTTTCACAAATGTGACTATCCTGTTTACTCTACAAAAATGTCACGGCTAGCATACGAGTTTCATAGTAAACAGAACAATTCATTAACAATAATATTTTTCTGTTTCAGTGTACGATTTATTACATTCCTTTGCACAAGGTCGATTAAAATATAGTTTATATTTATATCTTTTAGTATATATTTGACACCAGCACCGTTTGCCAAAGATTAATAATACATTTTTTAACTTACAATGAGAGGTAGTTAGTGCTTTAATTATGTTTTTGCTATAATATATTTTTAAGAGGTGCTTAGTAAGTTCTGCATTAACATGGTAAACTGATTTTTGAAGTATAATCTTTCTTTGATTTTGATAATGACTACAACTTCCGAATCTTCTATCAAAAATCGGAAAAAAAAATATATATATTTTTTAGTATAGTATTAATACAGTATTAATACTTATCACTGCTTTCTTCCGATGGCATCAAAGACGACAGTCTGAGAAAGGTTACTATGGAACTCAAACGGTGAGGACGGTATTGCAGCTGATCTTCTGAAAGTGAATTTATACCGTTATTCACGGCCGTGTAAGGCCGAAATTGTGTAGTACAAGTCTGATTGAGCTGTTCTTCAAGAAAGGCGGCCAACTGAGGAACTACAGACCGATATCGCTATTAAGCCGATGCGGCTGTGCGTGTATTCGTCTCTGTGTGCTGTTTTCGAGAGTCATCACGAATCGTCTAGCAAGCAGACTTAACGACTTCCAGCCTCCCAATGACTATGAAAAAGCGTTCACTTCTGTCGAAATTTGGACAACAGTGATATACTTCCGGTACATCGAAGTATTAAGGTGTTTGTACAATAAGTGCATGATATATAAACCAGAACAGAACCAGAATATGACACTCGTTCAAATGCAGAAAGGTGTCCAACAGGAAGATGTGATATCACCGAAACACTTCTGCGCTACATTGGAAGATATTTTCTCGCAGCTGAACTGGAAAGGATACGGTATCAACATCAATGGTGAATACATCACTCACCTTCGATTTAGTACTTAGTACTTGGGACAGGATCGCTGAAGGAGCTTAGCACTAGACTCAATTACCTCAATAGTATCTCCTGAGAGGTTGGTCTTAAGGATAGCATGGACATGACGAAAATAATATTTAACGCCCATGTCGGTCCGGACCAATACCGGTTGCCGTTGGGAACGCTACGCTCGAAGTTATCGACGAGTACGTACGTATACTTGGAACAAATTGTCTGAGTTGGTTTTTTTTATGGGAAAGGAAACAAACAAGCAAGCAAGTCCCCCGGATATAAGTGCTAGCTCCTAGATTATGAAATATCTCGCGGGATAAGCCCCGAGACATTTCAGTGCTTAAGTGTGTCGTATCATGGCCTTCGGAATTACCATCGTACACATGTCGGAAATACATTTTTTACATCTGTGACTGGTTCACAATCACGAGCGACGTTTAAAGTGCAACGTGCTTGTGATAATGCGATTGCCATACCGCCGGCCAAGAGTGGCAATTACGATAAATACAATAGTGCTAAAGAAGAAAGAAAATGCTTTTAGAATTCAAATTAAACAACAAGTAGCAATTTAATTAAAAAAAAAAAATTAAATCTCTCAGATTTATTTAGAATTGGATGTCTATGTTTCCATCCCAAAAAAATTATTTAGATTAAAACTATCATGTACGAAACCTTGGAATTGTAAATATATGTAATAATCTTTTTATCAACGATAAATCATAATTTCGTTGATGCTTTTGCTAAAGAAAAGCTATTGAACTAGATATATTAGCAACTGACTGGGCTAGTAAATTGAATATTTATCATCTCGCGTTATTGATTATGATAAAATCATTAACCAAGCATACTTTTGTGACAGGTAAATGCATTGAATTCTTAGTTTAGATGCAATATACGAGATCTGTACTTCCTTATTGTTCTCCACGTAAAAGCGGGAGTGCGACTTGGCTTGGATTATTGCCAATATATGATATTTTCTAGTTCAGTGACGATGGCATTATATGTTTGACCGACTTCAAGAAGAAGGTTCTTAATTGGACCGTATTTTTCAAAATATGTTCCCCGATTACTTAGCTATTTCTGAACCTATTGCAATGATACTTTTTTATTTCAATTTGGTGAATAACTGATAATGCAGTCTGGAAGCCTAATAATAAAAATAAAATATCTTCTCTTTATTATCATGTTCAGTCTTAACTAGAAATACATCCTTAAGGAAGAATCTCCCGATGACACTAATGATATTCCTTGATGCCATACCATGATTTCAGTAATTGTTCTTCTTAAAAAGCTGTTGTGTTAGACGTAGTTAGTTTTTTTTTACAGAAGAATCTATAAAAACCCACGAACATCCACAACACCAGAGGAGCTACAGATGCGCTGCCGGCCTTTAAGGAAGGAATAGGCTCTTTTCTTGATGGTCCCTAAGTCGGAACTGTTCGGAAATACTGCTGGCGACAGCTGATTCCACAAAGTCGAAGTGCGTGGCAGAAAACTTCGATTAAAACGCACTGCCGTGGAATGCCAACCATCTAGGTGATATCGATGGAACTTTGAATTCTGTCGCGATGTACGATGGTGAAACTCAGCAGCTGGGATCAATCCGAACAGTCATTCCTGTGGTAAATTTTGTAAAAAATGCAAAGAGAAGCAACATCTCTTCACAAGGCCAAAGGATCAAGCCGATCAGAGAGAGCTTGATCGCCGACAATTCGAGCCGCTCGACGTTGGATGCGGTCAAATGGAAGGAGTTGGTACTGGGGTGCCCCTGCCCAGAGTGTATTATAGCGTATTATAGAGTGTGTTGTATCGCCGGAACCTTCCCCATGCTTCCGCCTACCCAATGTCGCAACCAGATACTCAAATGCGACAAAAGGGCAATTTTACTCTCTACATTTTTTATTAGTATTACCTTAACATTGCTAGCTAGCAATTAGACACGATTGTGCGGAAGCGACGGAAAGGAACGCCCAACGGCAGATAAACATGATCGTTGTTTGATCTTATTTACTGTTATAATAAGCGTGTAACTATCTCGTGATTTATTAATATATTTTGCACTCAAGGTGGTTTACATTCGTAAATAAATGTCCAATTGGCACTTGCGAGACACACGGCAGGCTGGAAGTAAGAGCTTGTTCGACAACATGTTTCCTTGTATTAAATATGTCGGATGATAATTCTAAATAATAAAATTATCTTCCGTACTGGAATATCGAAAGAGAGACCGCAAAAAAAAAAGCGAGTTGTTATAAATATTTAAAAATTCAAAATAATTTGCATAATATTTTCTTAAATACTCTGGAATACTCGTAGTACAGTTCGCAATTCAAGATTGATCTTTGGAGAAAAAGCTGTTATACTCCTCCATAAATTAGATCTGAGATCTAATATATAAACAAGTAGCAATTCTATTTAAAAAAAATACCACAAACCTGATTGTGTAAATTTTTATTTGGATTGTGTAAAATATTCCGCCCTCTCCTTTTTGATTCGCTGACGCGCTATTTAAATATTATACTCCACGTTACTCTTACAATGAAGATTAATCTAACTACACCGCCTATGTTGAAATCTATCAATGCGCTTAGGCTACAGTGCATGTCATAGAAAAATACCTACTTATATATACACGAAAAACATTTTAGGCAGGCCATTAAAAAAGAAATCTTTTTTAAAATAGAATATTAACATTCTTTAATTTCATATCATCATAATGTCCGTGAAATTTTAATCAACTAATGCTTATTGTTCGACAAATTTTACAGCCGTATGGCATTTCTTCACGTAAGCCCTACACGCCCTTATCAAGGTAGTCTAGATCTGAAGTAAACTGTCCGAGGCGTATACGCCTATCCGCTGAACTTAATTGTCCCGTACTTCGATTGTAATAAGTGGTGTTGTACCAAGTACGTACCTCTTAAGCCACGTATATTACAAGTTTGACATTTCCAGAATGTTCTCGGTTTGAAATAACGAGCGAAACTTTTTACGATGCACTTTTTCTGTTCTTTTCAGTTTCATTTAATGAATCAAGTTATTGCATTGTAGTATTTATAATGTGCACGCTGTTTTAATGTTGAATATTTTACGTAAAACGTCAACTAATGGTGTAAATGAAGTAGTTACGGATCTGTAAAACAGAACAACAACAAGGCTTGTATCTTTTTTTTTATTTTACGCAAACTTTTTGATCATTTATAGTTAGGAAAAAAGTATGCTTAAAGGTATCGATGTAAAATCCCCCATCCCCTTTCTGTCCGTATCTGTCGGTAAGAGGTAACTAAGAGGAAATCGCTAGAGCTACCGACAGCGGGATAATCATGTCGGAAACTAGCATTATTCACAGTGGTAGAGCCAAGCGGCGACTTTTGCTGCTGCTCGAATGGGCCGGCTTGACCGGATTGGTATCACGGCCTCGCAGAATACCGGCGTGAAGTAGAGGCATCTTGTGCCTCTGAGTTTCGTTCGGTGAGTGAGGTAACCGGTAGCCCACTCCCCCTCCCCAAACCCTCGTCATCCTCCTTCCCATCTCCCAAACCCTTAAAGGCCGGCAACGCATCTCCAACCGATGTACGTGGGTGACGGTGGTCACTTACCATCAGGTGAGCCGCTTGCTCGTTTGCTGCCTCTCCCATAAAAAAATAAAAAAGCAGACCGGTACCGACTCGGCAGTTCAACTTAGCAGACACCTTGCATCATAGACGCGCCCGCGTAAAGTGCGAGGTGTCTGGGACGCCGATTCGTTTTCCTAGTGTCTCCTCGTCGAGTCTCATTATGGGAGTCTCAAACTTATCTGAGACGACAGAGATTTTAGGATAATGATGATGAAGACAGGAGTTTTTAGGTGCTTAGGAGGGATTTTTACTATAGAAAAAAGAAATTTCCAATGTATTATGTAAAGGGGGCTATATCAGAAAAAAAACATTTAATTAAACTTACCTATACTCATTTCTCACTTTTTATTGAACGACCCTAGTATGTTTCGTATTAATAACAGTTTCTGCGTCGATGGGTAATATCGGTTTCTTGATTATTTGCATTGTTTGCTTCGTAAATTATACGTAATTACAGTGGAAAATGCTAGCAAAATCTAAGAAAAGTCTAGAGCATTTGAGATATTTGCCATTGCCATTGTGGTAAATTTCATTATCACTAAATTCCTAAGAGTTTATAATTTGTTATAATCACGTCAATTAGGAACACTAGTATAGGCTATTTCGATTAATTTTTTGTATGATTTACTTAAAATCGAATTAAATATAAATATCTAATAACATTTTACTGAAAAAGATTAACAGTCTCGTATAATAGATACCACCCATGGATGTATGTAAGCATTTGATGAATTCAATTAAAATGTCCACCTTGGTTTGGTTTTTTGTCAAACTTAACTTCCGGATTCGTAGCAGTCGAATTAAGAAAATCAATTTAATTCAAATGCTTTGAGTACTTTATTTTAATATTTTTATTTCTTGTTGTTTATGTTATAATTACAACAGCTTATTTAAGACCACTGTTGCATACAGGTTTTTCTAAAATATCATCAGCAAAAGCTATTTTATATTTCTTGGAAGCGCATTGCCCCGCACTGGAACTTCTGCTGCCTATTTGATATTGGGATTTGACTTCGGTAAATTCAAATGAATATTCCGCCATTATCCGGTCGCCAGAACCTCGTGTGTTGGC
The DNA here is from genome assembly GCA_029286595.1 of Bhutanitis thaidina. Taxonomy (NCBI): domain Eukaryota; kingdom Metazoa; phylum Arthropoda; class Insecta; order Lepidoptera; family Papilionidae; genus Bhutanitis; species Bhutanitis thaidina. Next base: position 3,268,084 of record JAGSMS010000021.1, on the reverse strand, counting down.
TAGCAAGTTGCACCACGTTCAGGTGGGGTTGGCATTTGTAGAAAGAAATGGTATACACCCTAGGGCGGGGATTCGTGGTTGACATATAGCGGTCGATATCGACTTTAACTTAAGTTTACTCACCAACCGCAGTTTTTCAATTGGTAAGTATTTTGTATGAGTAGGGAAAAAACTAGAAATAGGATTTTTAAAGTAATTTAGCTATGGAGGTCTGAGGTATCAGTTAATTTTCCCTGCCCTAGAGTGGAAGGGATAAGTGAATTTATTTTCTTTTTTTTTTGTTAGCTGATTTGATTTTTTATACTCTGTTTTAAACTTTTACTTATACTATACTAGCTAAATATGGTTTTGTTCATGATTATTTTTGGGTTCAAAAATTTAAACGTCTAATAATAATGAATCAATAAACAAATTCAATAATTTCAATCCATCAATATGGAAACAAAGTTTAGGAAAAGGCTTATGACTCAACCTTTTTGCATTAGTAAATGCAAAATAGAGACGAGAAGATACAATGTAGACGAGAAAACATTATTAAAAAAAGACATCAGGTTGTATAAAATGTGTTTTATTTACACTTTGGCAGTGATGGCATAAGATATTCTGTATTTACAAAGAGAGTTACATATTGAGACCTTTGTGTTGTTTCCGTTGAGCAATCGGTTTCCTTCTGAGGCTAAGCGGTGAGATGGCAGGGACGCGCCAATTGTCTGGCCACATCGGTACGTCGTGAAATATATCAATGTGGCCAGAATCAACCGAGCCCGTGGTTCCCAAGCGCATCCTTAAATTTAGTGACGATTGTCGGTTTACCAAGCGCGGAGGCCAAGGCCGTAGGGTGCGAGACCGTAGGCGTTGAGGCCGTATCCAGCGTTGATGCCGTATCCGGCGTTGAGGCCGTATCCGGCGTAACCCAGAGGGGCGAGGTGGGCGGCGCGGGTGGCGACGACTCCGTCTAAGGCGGCAGCCTGAGACTGGGCAGCGGCGACATAGTTCTGGGACGCGGCTAAGCCACCCCAGTAAGCGTTCTCGTGAAGGTCCCGATTGGTCTCAGCCACTTGACGGACTGCCTCGGTGTTTTGCTGGAGCACGCTCTCGGCGGCGCGCGCCTGGCTCTCGCCGAAGGCGCGGGCATGGTCTTGGGCGGCGACGGTGGCGTCAATGGCCGCGGCCTGAACGTCACCGGCGTTGGCGCCGTAGACTAGGGGGGCGATGAGCCCGGCGGAGGCATAGCCGAGAACGGCAACGAAAGCGATCTGGAAGTTAAGGATTTTTAAATTTTAGAATTCACGTAAAAGCTTAAATATATATGTCGGTTTATGGTAATTATATTAGAATGAATGAAGATTAGGCTTCTTTGCGAATCCTCGGAATTTATAATTTCAAGAATGTATGTGCGGTGCTCATTAAAATATGTGATATTGTTAATTTATTCAAAACTAATTCATTATTCATAATCACGTGCAAGTTTCCTTCGTTCAAAAACATTAGCCCACTCTTATTTAGTAAAACAATAGAATATTGTTCTATTGCGCAAGACAATCATAGCAAGGCTGCGTCTGACCTCCGTTACATATAAGTTATATTTAAGTGTTGTAACTAGCAATTATTTGGGTTATAATTAATAGGGAGCTCAATTGGCACATGTCACTTGTTATTTCACAAATTTTTTTTCTATAATGCCATTCTTGTTTTTTATTATTATATACCTTATCTATCTGACGTTACATGAAAACATTAATAATTACAGGACTAGGGTTTGGTAGGTTAAAATAGTGATGTCAAAATTCAACTAGCATTGATAATTAACAATATTTGTATTGTGTACTCTGACCGGTGTTCGGATATTTTGCAACGGATCGCCTTTTTGTTTCATTTTCATGTTAATGCGGGTAATTGGCGTTAAGCTACTGTTATCGTAACATTTGCTTTAGAAACCTTGGGAAACGTAGGGGTGATTAAATTTTAATTTATAAGATTATCGATGTTTATATAATGTAAGCGTGAAGGATATATTTCGTCACAAACTAGGTAAAACTTATTTTTTTTCTTTTGGGTATAAAGTGTTGTACCTGTCAAGCTTGTATCAATAAATAGCAAATTGCATTTGTAATTTCAAAAATTAATTTCGTCAATGAATCCAAAGATTATTTAAAAGGCGCAGAGAAACAACATTAAATTAATTTTCTGTTGAGTTGTCTGTAATATATCTTACTATCAGTACGATATTATTATTATGACAGCGCTGTATTAGGACAGTGCTAAGGTGTTTTGCAATCAAGGCGTAATGCAAGCCAAAAATTATTCAGGCCACACCTTGGTCTTGAACATTCAATATTCCTGTTATTAAGCTAATAGGTACATTCAATTTGTCGAGGTACTGGTCTTGACATACAAATTATATATGTGCCTTTTATTATAACTAACGATAACCTAAACGATATTGAGTAGAACATTAGATGACGGCGCAAAGCCATCCCTAGTTGAATCGTGAATGCTCTAAAAGACAATTTAAAAAAAAGGCAAAAAAACATGTCAAATAATCCACGCGTTAACGTGTTGCGATCCTAATTGCACTATACCCATGCTGGACATTCGTTTTCAGACGTTTAAACCAACTTTCCTACAAAGCGTGACAGGTGGTGAGCCTGATGTCGTAATTCTTACAGGATGTGATGATTTTGCGATTTTATTCAGCTCGTAAACAACTACTGTAACTGTCTCATCTACAATTTTATTCACATGTTCCGAATTGTGAATTGCGCCCTTGACCGAAGGAAGCATTGATTTCGCATGCAGAACACGCCGTTACGGTCAGCGGAAAAGAAAAGGAGACTTGTATCTTTTGGCCTTAATTTACCAAGTTATTGGTGCACATAGTATAACAGTTATTACTAGCACATAGAGATTATTTTTGAACAAAGCGGTGAATTAAATACGCTTACTATTCATGCGTTGAGAGGTCTCGAAATTTGGCTAGTATGTTATTATGACACATGAATAAGTAGTTACGAAAAAGGTTGTATTTTCCTTGCGTACGTTAAAAGAATGTGTGTAATTGTAACAGGCTTGTTCGAGATTTCTTTATAATTTTTTTCATGCTATTATGAGATAATATGCTTATGTCACTCAAATAGTCTACTACGTTTGTATTTTTACGAAGGTACTTTAGTAATAATTCCAATTTACGACTGGTAAATTGTGCACTTGTCAGGACAAGTCAGACTACTTATGTATTCGTATGTCAGAATTGACAAGTTAAAAAATAATACATATGAGACGAACGCGTATAATGAATACGCCGCAATGTTTACCGGAGCAAATAAAGCAGAGATGTATTAGAATTTAACATGATAGCTGAAGCTAAGGAAATTTTTTAAATTTGTCAATCCATGTAGAGAATAGAAATAATTGGGCAAAATTGAAATCGACCACAGGTGCTAAAGAAAGTTAAGAAGAAAATTATGATAAATATGAAAATGTGATATGAGCAACTTCATCGCAGTAGCTATAGATAAACTATAGATGAATCCTCTGCGATGAAGTTGCTTTTATGTAACAGTGATAAAGAAACAATATAAATTCAAGCAAAGCAGGTTGATATAAAAAAGTTGTAAGCTGCTATATTCCAAAGCGCGGGAATTTCAAATTTCGAAAACGCTTTCTTTCATCACTGTTTCTTTATAGGAGTATACTTAAATTTGTTCGTACCAGAAATCTCATCTTGCACTTCTTGTCAGACTGCTCGATAGCTACTGAATGCTGTCCAGAGGCGCGCTAGGTCTTTTATACGGGCGTAGACTATATGAATTTAATATTGAAAGTGTCGGGTAATCATTGATACCATATAGTACTTGACTTTGGACGAGGCATTGTAAAGGGTAGAGGCGGCCTGTCTGGTATCTGACATATGAATTTTCAAGGCTTTTCTTGTTTTGGGGTAAGTTGTCTCTTGTGACTTACGAGCTTCGCTCACTCCGAGTTAGTCTTTACGACGTCACTTACGTCATAGCGGTGTTCAAGTTGAACTCATTATTCAGATTACAATAAAAATTTGTTTCGTTATAGTTTGTAGGATTTTTTCTTGGATACCGTTATCCTGTGATAGCTCGTTTAACTACAAGAGGCTTTAATCATTTGGAACAACTAATTGAGTCCTATTCAAATGTAACCTTTGAAGTTAACCGATATAGTTTTGATCACATTTTGTCACGGCTCTCCAGAGTATACTAAGACTTATTTTTTTTGTCAAAATTGTATGCGTGTCATATACGTGACCCGTGATACTGGCTATCCTGTATGCCCCAAGCAATTTTACAAAAAATCCGTTTGTCATCATTCCTCAATAAAAACATTCCGTGTTATAATAATAAATAATAAATGAAAATGTGTCTTGGATGCGACAAATAACACGGTACGATTTGATCGAGAAATAACTTCACACGGAATTGTTGTGAAATATTTTTGTGGCAAAGCGGATAAGGCCCTTGACGCCTTCCGGTGATTCCACTACTTTACTTAAGAGAGTATCTAGTGTGTTTGAGAGAAAGTACGGAGCATTCATATTAAATAACTTCGTATTTTTAATGATATAACATTAATGATGTAACTTGTACCAAACAGGACCTGTAGATATTCGCATTCTACTATTTTAGTGGTGTGGCAACGATCACATAGTCCATCCGATTGGTTCCCCTGCGGACCAAGAAGAAACATATACCAGTAATTGGCTCTCCGCTTCACATCTATTGCAGATGCAGTTACTTCACTCTGGTATTCTGCTGGAGGTTAGTCCTACCCCGGGCGGGCTAATTTTTGACGAAAACTCAAAATATAGAACCCTATATTCGTTAGATCATTTGTATAGAGAAGGATTCATATTTATAATACCATGTGGTTAGAATCGAATGCGAGATATTCCATATCTCAGTTTACTTACAGCCGTTTTCAATAACCTATCTACGTGTATTCACGATTTGCCCTACTTGAGCTAGAAATTTGACATTACTTCTATGTAGCTTCTGCCAGATTGTTATCTTCAGTAAAGCAAATCGTGGATAGATAGATAGGTTATTGTAAACGGCCGCTAGAGAGCCGACGCATGTGAAATAACTGGGCATGGGGGACTTAAATTGTCGCATGGTAGCGATTAAGAATATCGTGCTTGTCGTAAATGGCGTCTTAGAAAATAGTGGGCTGTGAAAGCCCCTGTGCCCATATGAAGCCCTGCCAAATAGCAATTCGAAATCTCTGTCTACCTCATATGTGACAGACGTGAGTGCTTATATAATAACCATGGCCTTATCCGAACCGATCGAACCGTAACGCACGAAAGTAAAGCGAGAGCCCTGACCACTAGGCTACCACGGCTCTCATCTCGTCTTACGTCTCACTATTTAGTATCTTACGGTACTAAACGTGGTGCGTACGTGTATATTTATAATTTAACTTGTAGGATTAACTTTTGGAAATCAAATAATCGCTGTCGAGCTATCTCGAAGCAATATGCAACGTTATAAAGTAATAGCAAACCGCGCTTATCGGAATCAAACAAAAGAATAGTGTTTATTATTACTCGAAAAATAATTGTAAATGAAGAAACGGTTAATTAAGTAAAACTTAAAACGTCCCACGGCCTCACGGATAAAATGTCCTTGGTTTTAGTGAAATAGAATTTCAGTGGTATTCCGGCACCGGGATTCGGCCCCAGGTCTCGTGACCCCTGGGCTACCCTCCAAAAACGGTGGTAGTCTTAATTAAATGAAAATTTCATTCAGACTCTTTGAATTTATTTTATAATCTAATACGTTATTAAATTACGAATTGGTTCTATTTTCTAAGCATTCCTTTAATAAATTCTCGTTATTAGGGCGTAGCGAATTCTTAATAATCAATATTGTGATTGCATGTGACAGCTCTATAGCTATTTAAGTCTATAATGTCATACCGATGGTCACAAAGGCGCTGATCAGCTGGGCGGAGCAGGAAGCTTTTTAGTTTGATAATAATAAAAATGTACTTCATAACATACTCCGTGACATTTAAAACGGACCTCGTTAATGTGGTCGCCGGAATTTAAAACCAGCGTCTCACGCCAAACTCCACCATATTTGATGTTATTAAAAATTTTAAATGGGCCTTGCCGGTTTTATTATTAACCAAATTATTTACCAAGGGTTTTGAGAAATCCCTTAGGATACCACGGAATCAGAGAGGATTTCAAATATACCAATCGATTACCTAATCTTTCTGAAATCTGATACACTTCAAGCCTAATATGCTCTCAGACATTATTTTTTGGTTTAATTTAGTCGTTATAATATGAAAATAGGATAATATTCAATAAACCATAACTGTGTTTGACGGTGACAGTGCTCAGAAATTGTACAGTTTATTAGTAGAGGAATTTAATAATGAAGGTCTAGTTACCTAGGGCTTAATTTGCTTCGTTTTCAATTGCGGTAAATATTATTTAGCAACAATAGCTTGATTACAATCTGTTTGAGTGATAGGTTAGGGTTAAGCGGCACTGTGGGTGCCGGACGGGATAAGTATTTGTATAATTTTGAAATTATCGTTCCGGGTCTGGATGTGTCTTTGTCTACGAAATATCAATGTACTTAAGTTTTAAATTTTCTTAATCTATTCATGTTGCTATTGATTGCCACCTGTCCGTTTCGGCCGAATTTTTTTTTTTTAAATTAAATACTACTTTTTTTTTACATGTAAGGGGGGCAAACGAGCAAACGGCTCACCTGGTAGTAAGTGATTACCGTCGCCCACGTACATCTGCAACACCAGAGGAACTGTTAGGGGTATTTGAAGGATGATAGGGCCTCCGGTTACCTAAATCACCGAACGCAACGCCAAAGCCAAGGTGATTGATGCAGGCTCAATACAGGAGCAATCACAATCCGTTCAAGGATCATATGAACAAACACAATACATTCATATGTATTGTGTTTGACCCGCGAACGGATGGGAGGTGTTTTAGATAAATATCGTGTTCTGCTGTTTTAAACTGCGAATCCAGGACTTTTGACTGAACTGATAAAGACCGTTAAGACTGTTCTGATATCACAAAGTTGTTTTTGTCAATAACCCATCTACGTGTATTCACGATTTGCCCTACTTGAGCTAGAAATTTGACATTACTTCTATGTAGCTTCTGCCAGATTGTTATCTTCAGTAAAGCAAATCGTGGATAGATAGATAGGTTATTGTAAACGGCCGCTAGAGAGCCGACGCATGTGAAATAACTGGGCATGGGGGACTTAAATTGTCGCATGGTAGCGATTAAGAATATCGTGCTTGTCGTAAATGGCGTCTTAGAAAATAGTGGGCTGTGAAAGCCCCTGTGCCCATATGAAGCCCTGCCAAATAGCAATTCGAAATCTCTGTCTACCTCATATGTGACAGACGTGAGTGCTTATATAATAACCATGGCCTTATCCGAACCGATCGAACCGTAACGCACGAAAGTAAAGCGAGAGCCCTGACCACTAGGCTACCACGGCTCTCATCTCGTCTTACGTCTCACTATTTAGTACCTTACGGTACTAAACGTGGTGCGTACGTACATTTATAATTTAACTTTTAGGATTAACTTTTGGAAATCAAATAATCGCTGTCGAGCTATCTCGAAGCAATATGCAACGTTATAAAGTAATAGCAAACCGCGCTTATCGGAATCAAACAAAAGAATAGTGTTTATTATTACTCGAAAAATAATTGTAAATGAAGAAACGGTTAATTAAGTAAAACTTAAAACGTCCCACGGCCTCACGGATAAAATGTCCTTGGTTTTAGTGAAATAGAATTTCAGTGGTATTCCGGCACCGGGATTCGGCCCCAGGTCTCGTGACCCTGGCTACCCAAAACGGTGGTAGTCTTAATTAAATGAAAATTTCATTCAGACTTTGAATTTATTTTATAATCTAATACGTTATTAAATTACGAATTGGTTCTATTTTCTAAGCATTCCTTTAATAAATTCTCGTTATTAGGGCGTAGCGAATTCTTAATAATCAATATTGTGATTGCATGTGACAGCTCTATAGCTATTTAAGTCTATAATGTCATACCGATGGTCACAAAGGCGCTGATCAGCTGGGCGGAGCAGGAAGCTTTTTAGTTTGATAATAATAAAAATGTACTTCATAACATACTCCGTGACATTTAAAACGGACCTCGTTAATGTGGTCGCCGGAATTTAAAACCAGCGTCTCACGCCAAACTCCACCATATTTGATGTTATTAAAAATTTTAAATGGGCCTTGCCGGTTTTTATTATTAACCAAATTATTTACCAAGGGTTTTGAGAAATCCCTTAGGATACCACGGAATCAGAGAGGATTTCAAATATACCAATCGATTACCTAATCTTTCTGAAATCTGATACACTTCAAGCCTAATATGCTCTCAGACATTATTTTTTGGTTTAATTTAGTCGTTATAATATGAAAATAGGATAATATTCAATAAACCATAACTGTGTTTGACGGTGACAGTGCTCAGAAATTGTACAGTTTATTAGTAGAGGAATTTAATAATGAAGGTCTAGTTACCTAGGGCTTAATTTGCTTCGTTTTCAATTGCGGTAAATATTATTTAGCAACAATAGCTTGATTACAATCTGTTTGAGTGATAGGTTAAGGGTTAAGCGGCACTGTGGGTGCCGGACGGGATAAGTATTTGTATAATTTTGAAATTATCGTTCCGGGTCTGGATGTGTCTTTGTCTACGAAATATCAATGTACTTAAGTTTTAAATTTTCTTAATCTATTCATGTTGCTATTGATTGCCACCTGTCCGTTTCGGCCGAATTTTTTTTTTTTAAATTAAATACTACTTTTTTTTTACATGTAAGGGGGGCAAACGAGCAAACGGCTCACCTGGTAGTAAGTGATTACCGTCGCCCACGTACATCTGCAACACCAGAGGAACTGTTAGGGGTATTTGAAGGATGATAGGGCCTCCGGTTACCTAAATCACCGAACGCAACGCCAAAGCCAAGGTGATTGATGCAGGCTCAATACAGGAGCAATCACAATCCGTTCAAGGATCATATGAACAAACACAATACATATGAATGTATTGTGTTTGACCCGCGAACGGATGGGAGGTGTTTTAGATAAATATCGTGTTCTGCTGTTTTAAACTGCGAATCCAGGACTCTTGACTGAACTGATAAAGACCGTTAAGACTGTTCTGATATCAAAAAGTTGTTTTTGTCCATAATCGATGCACAATTAATTGTTCACCTACATACTAATTACTTACGATATGAATTATTCTATTTGATATAGCATTAGGAACTATATTACAACATTATCACTATAATTTCAATGCTAATAAGTTGCTGTGATCTTAATAAAAACGCCTTAAATGAAAACGTATGACTATATTAATTGAATTAATTTACTTAATAGGTAAAACTATTTACTTCTTGTTATTATAGTAATGCAGTTTGGGTTCGTTACAGGGGTGACAGATGGCGGCCCGCGGCACGCGCAAACCCACGACCGACAGTCGTACATTGTCGGGCTAACACTCAGCTCTAATTAATCATTAATGTACGCTGTATATTATACATATTTAAAAAAAGTCTCACACTGATGTCTAAAATCACCTAAACCAAAAGACAAAGGTCAAGAAAATTGCATTTTTTTTAATGGTCTGCAACAATTGTGGCTTTGTAGCATTAGCTCTTGCGTTTTCTTTAGCTTTTTCACAAGCCACTGCTGGACATAGACCTCTCCGCCGTTTGACGTAAACTCCAACATTGGATTAGCGACCACAGAATCTGACACTTTGCACCTTAGTCGCTGCTGTCCGCCACCGGTTTAGTAACTAGTCGTAGGTGTATAACGTGAAATTCCGAATCGTTAGGTATAGCACAGTATAGTACACTTCACAATGTACTAAAAATTATATTTATTAGGTACTATAAATAAAAGACTAAAGTCTGATGAAAATGTGATGGCACGGTACCCAGATTGGACTGGGTGGTAGTCTCCTTCTCAGCCTAGGGATCGTCCAGTTAGGTACCAACCTCTGTTCCATTTTGCTGCTGAACGGCTGTGTAACAGCTGTTGTGTTACAGTTTGAATGGTATAGAGAGTCAGTATACATACGGGTGGTGCGGCATTCCATCTCAATCCTCAGGGATGACAACGCATCTGTAACCTTTTTCGATAGAAGTTGTTTGCAGGTGTCCATGGGCTGCGGTAGCTTTTTCTACAGGTGAACCGTTAGCTAATTTTTCATCTCAATCCAATAAAAATAATCGATTTTGGGGTTAGCTTTGCATCGAAACAAAAATTACGTAGATTTACAGATACAACATGCCTGCCGCATGCATGTTTTGTATGGTCCTTAAAAAGTGGGTGTATCATCAGGGTCCGTGTTTACGCCGTAAGGGATTGCTGGTTTAAAGATTACATTATTATTATTTTTTTATGGGAAAGGGGGCAAACGAACAAGCGGGTCACCTGATGGTTAGTGATTACCGTCGCCCATGTACATCTGCAACACCAGAGGTTCTGCAGGTGCGTTGCCGGCCTTTAGGGGTATTTGGGAGATATGATGAAGGGGAAGGGGAGAGGGAGTAGGCCTCCGGCTACCTCACTCATCTAACGAAACGAAGAAGCACAACATGCCTCTACTTCACGCCGGTATTCTGCGAGGCCGTGGTAGCAACCCGGTTGAGCCGGCCCATTCGAGCAGCAGCATAAGCCCCCGCTTGGCTCTACCACGTTGAAAAATATATTAATATGTGCAGTTAAGTGATTAAAGTTAAATCAAGCGTGCAACTAATTGTTGCCCGGACATTAGGTAAAGTCCAAATTGGATATTAACATTCATAGCAACTTAGGCTAATTAGTGGTGTGAATGGATAAATTACTTATCTATCACGATCTCTCTCTGTTTGTTTGCATGAACATTGGAATTCTTGCAAATTCACAAATTTCGTCGATATAAACCTGAATCAAAACCTAAGCTGTTATAAACGTTTAGACAAACCGACAGTTTCCATGCTAGTCCACTCAGGAAATTTAAAACATATATTAACAGGAGTAAGTTATGTAGCAATACACAATATCTATAAAGGCATATTTACATGTTTTAAATAGTCAATACGAAAAAAAATTCTCCGTTAAAACAGCATGTTAGAACATATCAATATGCTGTTTCGTAGACAAGGCAAGGAATGGAAATATAATTCAAATGTTTAATACTTAAAGCTACAGAATTTAAATGCAGTATTCATAAACAGATACAAATCAATCTTGGTCCAGATTCATAATAACAGCACTGTACTTGAACCGACTTAGATAATAATACTAACCATATTATTATATAAAACATTAATCACATTATCTTTTGTATTTAATTTGTGTCTATGTTAATAGTCCTTTTGAAGTTGGCTGAGATTGAGAAGTTCACGTCTGGAAACAACTCTTGGCCAAAGAGAGCATAGTGGGCTATTACTTTTGTGTAATACACCGTACGTGTAGTAGTTTACGTTTAACTAACAGTCGATTGAAATGATTAAAAACTTAATTTAAGTACTTACTAAACAAAATTAGGGAAAAAGATTTATTTATTTATACTTTATTGTCTACACCAAAAGGATTACAAAAAGCGGACTTAATGCCTTTTGGCATTCTCTAACAGTCAACCCAGGGCGTGAACAAATGCTGCTATCATTCATTTGTAGGATTTGGGTGTTACATATTAGGATGGATTTTCCACCCTTAGTGAGTCGCCAGAACTTCGATATATATAATTACGATGCACATGTTGCTGATGTGGAGGACCTTTGAAAAAGAACGTGTTCCTCGTTGCACTGCCTTTCACCTTATTTATTTACGTATTTATACTAATTTACGATTATGCGAATATCGAAACATGCATACACCGAAACATACCCCAACAAAAACAACTTTTACAAATTTTTCGGCTCGCCCACACCCCTGCAACCAGCCCGTGCTATTTCATCATCTGGCTCTAGTCGACCTTCCGGACGGTCGCAGTGCTGTCCCCCTTGGTTCTGCTTGCATTCCGCGCGCGATTAAAGCTCTATATTATTTCATTATAAAAGCAGTGCCCTCGTGTGCGTACGTGACAAACGACAGAGACGCTAGGGCTACCAATTAAAGAAATTAACTTTTTGAGAAACGTCCATTGCCATTTTTCTTCAATATGTGGTATATTTTCGACTAACGAAATTTCACGCCACGCTTGACATGAGGATTGGCGATTGCAGTACCGTACACCCCGCACCTGACAGACGCCGCTGTCCGTCATCGATCTGCTTAGAATTTGGTCTGATATTTTTCTAGATGTTTTTCCGCCATCTGTCGGTATCCATTGCGATTTTATGCCTCTTCCCTTACAATAACCTTGGCAGATTCTTACGCCGACTCCACACGACAAATCCTTAGAAATTTCTTACTTAAATTAAAGGAAGGCAGTGGAAATTTTTTTTGCCTTGTACAATATGACTGTTTCGTATTTTCCGATTACTTTGTCTTAAACAAGCTCGAGTAACTGTGGTACGCAATTCTCTATATATGTAATTTGAATCAAGTTATTATCACATACGCGGTATCAAGCGATCTTAACAATTGGTGTTTTAATAAAGCAATATCTCTTTTTTATTATTCAACCTTTATTATTTTAATCATTCAACTTTTTGTTTTCTTTGTTATACTTTATCTGTGACGGACATGGATTTAAATACTACTTTGCCACATAAAATATTAAATTTATTGGTTTTCATGCATTTTATTCAAATTATTGGCAATGGTTAAGTATCATAATTTTATTTATTATACTTTGTGTTCACAAAGTTAAATACTAAAGTATGTTTTTTGTTTTAATATTTTAAGGTTAATTACACTTTGCAGTATAAGTAATTAAATAAAATATGTAAGTAAAACCCTCCATAAATAAGTATATTTATGGAAGGTTTCAGGAAAGGAAAGTACATATTTTAAACGTTTCATTAAAATAAAATGTATCAAATATGCCTTTACCTTTTACCATTTACAATATTGCTATACAAATATAAGAATAACCTCGTTACTTTCTACTTTACAAAATGTCCATTCCAAAAAATGACGAATAAAATGAAAGTGACAACCCTGACGTTACATTGCTTATATTAACAATCGGCACAAAAAGTATTTTTTTTTTCTTATTCTTGTAAATTGACGTACTACAACTATATATTACATGTCACAGATCGATAGAAACAGATATTTTATGGCACGTCCATTGTGTTCAACATTAAAGAGATAGAAATGTATGTTTTGTTCACGTCATTTTCCTGCATGAAAGTGAGGTTTTGAAAGTGTCAAATACTCGTGCTCGGTTATGTAACTTACCTTACTTGCTCATTTTGGTATCGATTACATATTCGTTGAGTTTGTCCACTGCTTTTATTGCACATAGATGGCCTTTTTGGTGGGAAACAGCTTAAAAAACATAATTTATCTCTAATTAAGTGACGGGTTAAATTGAGATAATCTTTATCATGTTTTTAAGCATTCAGAATGTATATAGTTTAAACAAAACTCTTTTCTATCTTATCGTCTTAATCTATATTTTTTTAACGTGGTAGTGCCAAGGGGCGGTTTTTGCTACTACTCGAATGGGCCGGCTCGACCGGGTTTGTACCACGGCCTCGCAGAATACCGGCGTAAAGTAGAGGCATTTTGTGCTTCTGCGTTTCGTTCGGTGAGTGAGGTAACCCGGCCCACTCCCCTTCCGTATCCCCGTCCTCATCCTCCCTCCCATCTCCCAAATATCCTTAAAGGCCGGCAACGCACCTGCAGCACCTCTGGTGTTGCAGATATACGTGGTAATCACTTAGCACCAGGTGAACTTGCTCGTTTGCCGCCTTTCCAATAAAAAAAAAATATTTGTGATAAGGCTTAAACTTGGTAATTACTATCACTGAAAAGATGTAACCTTGTATGAATCATATAATTTACGAGTAGCGTTGATTGATATCATAGCGATTCATCATTCAACAAAAAGCTAGAAAGGAACGCGTAAAAGAAAATTGAGTAAATTAAAAACGTAATTGAAATTAGTTATAAAATTTTCCGAATGCTCTAAAGGCTTCGCGTGACAGACACCGCGGCAAATGCAACGTAGCCGCATAGTTAGAGAATGCGTCGTCCCACGTGCTCGCCTCGGTGTTTGGAGACTTCGATATCGACGTCTAGAATGTCTTGTTGATGACTGTGCTAAGTTTAACCAATGCTAATATGATACGCTTTGCTTCAAACTAATTTATTTGGCTTTAATATTTCATCAGTCTTGAAAATATTTTGACATGACGTTTGTCTGTCCCGAATGTTAAATAATTTTTCTTTATTTTATTATTATTGTGCTTTTTTTCTGTGACTTTAACCAAAATTAGAAGATATTACGATAATTTATAATATAGACGGAAGAGATATTAAAATATTGGTAGCGCAAAAAGACAGTTTCAATACAAAGTAACAGAATAGAAAACTTTTATTTAACAACTCATAAAAACATTAACGAAAAATAATGTTTTGTTACATGCACACACCGAGAAAAAAAGTAAAGAAAAATGAAAAACAGTAAACATACAGTCGTTTTTTTTACAAAAGAAATTATATAAAGAAAAAAAACATTTCCTGGACCTCGAAGGTCCAAACAAATGATTCTTTGATCGATCTAATCATTCGGCAGTGTGCTGAAAGTTATTTAAGAGAGCAGAGAATATAAGTAGCTCCTGCTCCAGCACTGATTTTCAGTGAAGCCGGTGTGATGATTGAAAATGTGACGAGAACAAACGTAAGAACTAGCAGTACTTCGCATACATATAGAATGACATTTATACTCGGAGTGTTGTAATAAAAATTTGTTACAAGAGGTTAATTAGAGCAGATAATAAATGTTACAAAAAAATTATAAAGTAAAAATAAGCAAAAGTAATATTTTAAAAAAAATAAAAAAAACAGGGATGAATATTGATTAATGAGTTATTAAAGGTTAATGGTATCTCGAGTTAAGTAAGCAGCTCCACAACTTCTGTGAGTTAACTTAATATGACTTTAGTTAGCATTTCAATGAATTGACTGATCCTAGGTCTCGAAATGGTGGCGGCGGATTATTCCAACATTTTGTGGCATTTTAGCAGAAACTACCTCGATATGCAACTGTCCTATGTCTAGGCAACATTAGTTTGTATCCTAATGACCTTAATCTATGGCCTACATCCTCACGCAGCCATTCTAGCTTATTGTACAAGTATGGAGGTTGACGGGATTTAATAATGCCAAAGAGTAATGTACCAAAATTGAGTTCTCTTCTTGTATTAATTTTTAACATATTGGCATTATTAATTAACGATGTTACCTGAGTTCTTGGGGGAATATTGAAACAAAATCGAGCACAGGTATTTTGGATGCGCTATACTATTTTTGCAGTAGGTGCCAGTAATAATGAGCTATACACCACATCTGCATAATTTAGTTTAGAGAGGATCAAAAATTCGCACAGCCTCTTACGTAAATCCACTCTAAGTAAATTACGTATAGAATAAAAACAGTTTTGGGTAAAGTCAAGAATATGTCTCACGAATCGCAGTTCTTCGTTCATTTATAACTCCCAAATTACGAGCTTCTTTCCCTTGATCTATTTGTTTGCCATTAATAGCAACAGCTGGTTTCTGGTTAGTTATCAATTTTTTTGTGGTTTTGAACCCAATACCATAAATTTACATTTAGTATGGTTAACCGTTAGTGTGTTATAATATGACCAGGCGGCAACATGATTCAGGTCTTCGTTTAACTTAGAGATTGCCTCAGCAGTGTTCATAAGCTTACAATTAACGTATACCTTAACATCATCTGTGTATAGATGATATTTACAGTTTTGAATGATTTTAATCATCTCGGCAGTGTACAACACAAACAAAATTGACCCTAGTATTGATCCCTGTGGCACGCCTCTTAAAACATGTTCTGGTTTTTAAATCATCAGGGGACCATCTGTGGTAATTATTTTAACTGCTTGTGTCCGACCAGTTAAATTGCTATTAAACTATTTTAAAGTTGCAAACCATAAAATGACAGTTTTGAGATTAGAAGTGATATACTTATCGTATCAAAAGCGAGCAAAATCCAATAATGCAACAATTGTACCTGCTCCCTCCATCTTGATGATGATGATGACTTGATTGATGAGGTAATAACATTGTCAATTACATCTAGCAATGCCGTTGTAGTGTTATAACTTTTCCTAAATCCTAAGTGAAGGTTAGGTAATATGTTATTAAAGCTGTTGTATTTTGTAACCTGCATACACGCCACCCTTTCAATAACCTTAGATAAACACGGAAGAATACTAATAGGACGTAGTTCATTATAGGAAGATGGGTTTGATACTTTAGGAATGGGCTTAACCATTGCATTTTTCCAAAAGTCCGAAACGTATTTGTTTCTATAGATACGATAATAGTATTTGTAATAGCTTTAAGGGTACATGGTGATGTCAATTTTATCATTTCAATTGAAATTTCATCTGCTCCGATTGCATTTAATCTGAAACTCTTTTCAGAATTTGTTCTTCACTAACTGTTTGTAATAGGAATGTGGATGAGTTAAATAGATGAAATTCATAATAAGTCAAGTCACGTAGGATTACGACATCTTCAAGTTCCTCCATAATGTTTTTGAATTTGAGATGTTGATTTATTTCTGTGTTAAAATAAACAGTTTTTTCATTAAACAAAGCATCGGATACAAAATGTTTTAGTTATTTGTAGTAGGCTTTATGTGAATCTTGTCTTGTCCTTGGATATTTAATATGTGCCTAATTTCGAATTCATCACATTTTCCGTATATTGTAGTATATATTACATATGTCCAGTGTGTTATAATATGACCAGGCGGCAACATGATTCAGGTCTCGTTTAACTTAGAGATTGCCTCAGCAGTGTTCATAAGCTTACAATTAACGTATACCTTAACATCATCTGTGTATAGATGATATTTACAGTTTTGAATGATTTTAATCATCTCGGCAGTGTACAACACAAACAAAATTGACCCTAGTATTGATCCCTGTGGCACGCCTCTTAAAACATGTTCTGGTTTTTAAATCATCAGGGGACCATCTGTGGTAATTATTTTAACTGCTTGTGTCCGACCAGTTAAATTGCTATTAAACTATTTTAAAGTTGCAAACCATAAAATGACAGTTTTGAGATTAGAAGTGATATACTTATCGTATCAAAAGCGAGCAAAATCCAATAATGCAACAATTGTACCTGCTCCCTCCATCTTGATGATGATGATGACTTGATTGATGAGGTAATAACATTGTCAATTACATCTAGCAATGCCGTTGTAGTGTTATAACTTTTCCTAAATCCTAAGTGAAGGTTAGGTAATATGTTATTAAAGCTGTTGTATTTTGTAACCTGCATACACGCCACCCTTTCAATAACCTTAGATAAACACGGAAGAATACTAATAGGACGTAGTTCATTATAGGAAGATGGGTTTGATACTTTAGGAATGGGCTTAACCATTGCATTTTTCCAAAAGTCCGGAAACGTATTTGTTTCTATAGATACGATAATAGTATTTGTAATAGCTTTAAGGGTACATGGTGATGTCAATTTTATCATTTCAATTGAAATTTCATCTGCTCCGATTGCATTTAATCTGAAACTCTTTTCAGAATTTGTTCTTCACTAACTGTTTGTAATAGGAATGTGGATGAGTTAAATAGATGAAATTCATAATAAGTCAAGTCACGTAGGATTACGACATCTTCAAGTTCCTCCATAATGTTTTTGAATTTGAGATGTTGATTTATTTCTGTGTTAAAATAAACAGTTTTTTCATTAAACAAAGCATCGGATACAAAATGTTTTAGTTATTTGTAGTAGGCTTTATGTGAATCTTGTCTTGTCCTTGGATATTTAATATGTGCCTAATTTCGAATTCATCACATTTTCCGTATATTGTAGTATATATTACATATGTCCAGTGTAAGCGATAATTACACTATCATAACTTTTAGAATAAAACATTTTCTAATAATATGTTTGCAGGTAGAAAAAATAAAGAACGAAATAATCATGTCCAAAATTAGCAAACCATTTCGAAATACCAGACCAAAATTAAACAGACCGATACTATTTTTACACTGTAATGATATTAAAAAAAAACACAAATTATCAATAGATTCTTAATCCGAAATATGAGGAACTTGATCACGAACTACCAAGCAAGATATTCGATAGACGATTCCTATCATGCGTGCTTGCCTCACGCTTTCGTCCTGGTCACCCCGTTTTGATCGAGCCGTGAGAGGAATATTCACCGATTTGTTCTTGGAAAACGAAAGTTATATTCACTTTTATTGCGCATCCAATATGATAAAGAGCGCAATTGGGTAATGACGGAACGCACCCTTTATTAGGTAACGGCGGAATATTGTTCGCAGCTTCTCTAATCGTAATCGTACTGTATTTCGTTGTGCAGGCTAATTTTCAAATCCTCTGGACCAATTTAGTTCGGATTTTTTTTGATCATTTTTATGATATCGGAAGGATTGGCTTAATTTTTAACCTAGCCGTCGTTGGATACAACAACTACTGAACATATAACTTTAATAAGTTTTTTGTTTGGTGCTACTGTTAAATCAACTATTTAATTCTGAAATTGTTTAGAATTATCAAGAATTTAATTCTAAAGGGTTTACATCTCTGGCTGAACTGATAGTCTGAGAGGAGAGATAGTCTCCATCTCCGTACTTGGAGGACGATCGAATCGTTCTTTTTTGTGGTAATATGACTCTGATGTTATTTATTTCTGCTTACTTACCGGATGATATCGCCATGTTAGAAATGAGTATATTTATATCATCCGGTTGTCATCAATTTAATTAAATACCATCACCCTATCCTTGCCCTTGCTTATCCTATCTTACTTTCGTTAAAACCTTCCATGTAGAATAAATGTTTATTTCACTCATAAATTCATCTGCCTGGAATCCATGTCTATCAGGTAAGAATTTTAAGAATGTTATTTACAATTAGCATACCGGAAATCTTGTTACTAGCGTAGAATCCTTTTTAGATAAAAAGGAAAAGGCAATCTAACCCGAACAAAGCAGAATCATTATATAACTAAGCATTACTGGATAATTGGTTTTATTTAATACGCTTCCGCGTGCACAGCTCAGCTGTCTAATTGTGGGTGTCAATGTTAAGCCTATATTTGAATAACTTATAAATTATAGACGTTGATATGAAATGTGATGTAGCAGTGTTAGAGAATCTGCTACCTATTAGATAATATTTAGAAGTTCGCACTGGTCCAAAATGGCCATGAAGACGTCATCAACACCAAGAGGTCTTTGTTTATTGCGTCCGTAACTTAGAATCATTGGTACAGTAATCGTTTGTACCCATTTTTAAAACGTATATGTTCTTCTTTCTGTGTTGTAAATTTCGTAAACGAGGTGGCGCAAGGCATGCAGGCGACATTTAATCCGTTGTACGGTGACAGGCGGAAATATATACGTGTGGGGAAATTCATGTGGAGATTTCGTTTCACCAGGATTTACTCTATTTAGCAGACAAGGGCACATTTTCCTCGTTATTAATAAAAATAATTTAGTTTGTTGAAATAATTTTTTATTACGAACGTGGTAGGTTGTAAAGAAAGTCTTTTTTTTCAAGAATAGTTTTAAATACATTGTTAAATTGTATGAAGAACATTACAGAAGAAATTATAAAATACATGGTTAATTTCAAAAATCTCCATGAAGGCAAAGTATAGACCTTCTACATTGCATTCCCGAGTGGACCCCGCAAGTAGCACCTGTTAACAAGTATTGTAAAGGGAAGTGGTTCTTTACGTCTTATTTTATTATAGTACCAGAGCGACCGAACTTCGTCTTTTGGTACATTCGGGCTAATGGAGCGGGTGGCGCGTCTGAACATAATCGTACCTCAATATTCTATGAGATGACCTTTTTATCAATTTTAATTATGTGTGTAAAAACGAGTTTTCTCAGAGATGATGATTCCTAAAACTTGGAAAGTAAAATTTTATCTAAATACAAAAAAATCATCCAAATCGTGAGAGCACTTTTCGAGAAGCCTATTACATATATCCACCAGCTTGCTCTCTTTCAGCAATTTATAATTAATTAATTGTATATTTATCAATAAATTATATAATAATTATGTAGACTACGACAGTGGTAAATAAATGACTAATTTAAAGTGTAAAGTCCCTAATATACTTACGTCTTCCAGAATGCATTTATTCTTTTAGCTCCAGTGTCAAGCGAGCTTTTTACACTGCGCTTGTATAAACGGTACTCAAACTCACACACAGATAACTTCCACGTCTGTGACATACTCGTATGTGTGAAAAGTACCCTGTGGTACTCTAGCTAGTTTCATTACATTTAAACTTTAGTTCTGTTTTGTCGACTGTGTGGCTTCGTGCTTAGCGACTACTGAACCGTGATCCACGCCGGAGTCTATATTTGTGCAAAACACAAATTATTGGTTTTTAAAGTCTCAGCGATAGAGATATTATCGAGAATGAGTGCCTCGGGAGGCACGGGGGCGCTAGGAGACATATATCTCCTGCTCAGTTGACAACTGTCAATAGTATTTTTAACTTATCGCTGTGATCGAATCGAGGACATCATCATCATCATCATCACACATTATCACATCATCATCACATCATCATCATCGCAGTTCTCCGCGTGGCATAGTGGTTAGCTCACCTGATCGTTTAGCCATGGCTCCTGAGTTCTGAATATCAGTCGAAGGCAATATTTTGTCTACATTGGGCGAAGACTTTAGTCTTAAAGTCATGATATTTTTTGTTTTTTGTTTGCGTTACTGTTAACGTGACTTAAGAATTCCATGTCAGTATTTTCTGGATCCGTGAAAGGTGGAATATACCATCTCTTACACCCAAAATGCCAAAGTCACCTGTACGTGCCCTGGCGACCGAAAGTGGGGGGAATATGCAACCGAATTTGCCGAACCCAAATCCCACCGACAAGTGCTGAGGAGCAACATCACTAGTTCTAGGGAATCGGCACTGCTCTTACCAACCTGCTTGCCCGCCGTGGTGGTAAATGAATAAATAAATAAATGTTGGCTCTTGCTGGTGCTTTCTCGGAGAGGCCTATTTTTTTTTGATTCCATCGAGAATATATTCAAAAGTCATTGCTGATGCAAATAAATGCCAGGATTATTCTGCTCGAACAATCCTCGCGTACTTATAAGCATATACTTATTATTCTCGCATTCATCTCATTGCTGTTCTCATGAGGCGCTGTACGAAATATTGGGAGGCTTCAAATGCTTCTGGGTGATTTCGACCACTAAGGCATCATTCGTTTATAACCTAATTATTACACCTTTCTTACTATATCTTATAAGTGAGAAGGGGGACATAGAGTATTTAACTTTATAACCTTATTTCTCTTTGATTCTTTGATTGAACTCGAGTCTCCTCATTCGGAGGCAGATTCCTTAATCACTCGGCTATCTCCCTTCCTCTTTTCTATATTTATCAATGCTGTCACTCCACGAATTATATCTCTACCATTTGTGTACAAACAATCTCAAGATATATTGGCTCCTGAAGTTTGCTCTCGAAAATTTGTCTAGTGCAATTAATGTCCTTGTTAAATTTTCTTTCTTGTAATTTTTGTTATTTGCTACAAAAAATCTGATTGCTTAACTTAACTTGAACAAGGTACCTGTTTTATTTATTGATGGCATCGTAATTCCTGTAAAATACTCAGAATTACATATTGACCAGACTCTCTCTTGTTCGTTGCATATTAAAGAGTCTCGTAATTATAAAACTTTTGCGGTGGTTGCGTAATTATCTTTCAATGCCCACTTGAATTTTATTAGCACAGTCTTTGCTACCCTCCATCCTTAATTATGCTGATGTTTTATAAATTTTACAATTAAATAAGATTGAGCGTATCCAAAACTTTTTTATATGATTCATATTTGATCTTCGCTAGTTTCTGTGTTTCACGCTAAGCTCAAGTGGCTCCCAATGAGACATCGCCAGAATACTCACATTATGTCCTTACTGTACTATTCCATTTGATCAGAACTATTTGATCGGAAAACACCGTATTACCTGAAATAGAAATATGAATTTTTGGGGCGTAGATCAAAAACTGGCTTGTTAGCCTATCTAGTTTTATGGTAAGCTCATAGCTGAAAACTTTGGGTGTCAAAGCTGTAACTTTATTGAATTTGCTTCCTTTGAAATAAGGTAGGCTCAAAGTCCAAATGTCCAATAATTAAAATTTCGCATTAAAGAAATTAAAGATATTTGGAGCTGGCATAAAGCAATAATTATTTAACCACATATTAAACAAATTTTTGATAGTATGTATGGCTAAATTAAAATCCGTCCACCGGTTTTCAAGTGAAGCGCGTTCAGACAGACAGACAACTTTTCCAAAGATTATTGTTCGTACCAATGAGGTTTTTGAAACTTACATATGTATAATTTGTGTCGTTGGCCTGGTCACCGAGAAGGCGACAGGCTCATACATTGTCCAAAATAAGCTCTGATGAAAAGGGGATTCATCATCATCATCATTTCAGCCTATCAGGAGTCCACTGCTGAACATAGGCCTCCCCCAAAGATTGCCACGAAGCTCGGTCCTGAGCCACCTGTATCCATCGACTTCCCGCAACACTGCGCAGGTCGTCACTCCATCTTGTCCTACACTGCGTTTGCCTGCACGTGGCTGCCACTCGAGAACCTTTTTTCCCCAACGGTTGTCAGTTCTGCGAGCTATATGTGGCCGGCCCATTGCCACTTCAGCTTGCTGATCTTTACGGCTATGTCGGTTACCTTAGTTCTGCTGCGGATATTATCGTTGCAGACTCTATCACGCAGAGAAACACCGAGCATAGCCCTTTGAAACTACTAAAATAGTAATGCCTCCACCAACACCCCAGTGTGGCGTCGCGAGGGCTTACTTTTTTTAAATATAAATTATATATGTATCAAGATGACAGAGATAGATTACAAATATAATTAAACAGAATACAAATGTCGATTTAGTATAGCAGCTTATACATTTTTGAAAAGGTCTTCTGAAAATTAAAAACTATTAAAAATTTATTTTAGGATATATAAGCAGTAAACTGCAATCCAAACTATTTCTATTACGCATTTATTCATCTATAACGTTGACGAAGGAAGACCCACAAAAAGTACAATAAATTAAATTGTTTAATGTTAAAGCAATATCTTATATGAATTACACTATTTAAATGTCTAAATGCGTAAGTTTTTTGTCGATTGTTACAGCTTTTGTCGAATGTCTAAGCAATCTGGTTTTGTCTACTATTAACTTGGAGCGAATTATGTCTAACCGCGGTCTGGGCTTATGATAATTGGTGGAAAACGAAATCCTGTCCAAGATCAATTTATGTTGTTTTACAATGCCTGAAATGAGTTTCTTAACCATATTTTGATAATAATCATTTACATAAAAGTACTGCATTTTTAATAAAAAAAATTACTTTAACTGTAGGAATTTCTCTTGAATTGTGGAAACAGGTTATATACATAAATAGCACATGGACAAATACTCGGAAAACTTAGGTTATAAGCGAGAACAGCTTCTGATAATAAATAAAAGATGATAAATTATTACTTTCAGAATATCAGCTATAAGTGCTAAGCTGTTTTTTACCATTTATCGTTAAGAATCTGAGTACATTATTTAAAAAAAAGATACCACGCAGCAGCGGACTAGTACGCCGACTACTTAACCACAAGGCTCAATTAAAATTATAATAGTGTAACGACTAGGAAATGAAAGACACGTTTCTAATTACGGTTTATTTTTTGCAAAACCACCTACGATGTTTTGCTGAATTATTAATGACTAATTTATTACCATGCGGCCCTGAAATATGTAGGGCTCCAAAGTTGGCCCTTATAGCTTGGAATGAGAGACGGCGCGAAGGTTTTCAATCCAGGAAGATAAGAAATAGGCGCAATACCTGGATACAGCCAGGGTTGAGCAACGAAAGCAGAAGACACAACGGGTGCTGGATGAGTTTGAGCTAAAGAGATAAAAGCTGGGTTCTCTTCTTTCACCACTTCTCCAGCTTTCACTAATGCAGACGATTGCACATGGGCTACTGCTACTTGTGCGGTCTCCACGGATTTCTCTACATTTTCAACTGGTTTGCTCTCTTCTTCTACCGATTTGACTGCGGCTTTCTCTTCACCTTCAGCCTTTTCTTTTTGTTCTTCTACCTTGGCTCCTTCTAATGGTAAGATTTTTGTTTCTGCTACAATAGAGGCAGAGCTTTCTGAAAGTCCAGATTGTGCCAAAACCGTAGTGGGAACGCTGTATGCCGCTTTAGCGACTTCACTAGCCATGCTCGCTATAGATCCATCAGCACGAGCCTCCGCGGTTTTCAAGGCGTCCATAGCTTGCCACTTCTTTTCCTCAGCTGCCCAGAATGATTCCTCGGCCATTTCCTTTCCCAAGTCTTTGGCTTCTATTACACCCTCGTCATTGTTTTCAGACGCTTGTTCGGTTAATTCTCTTGCCTGGTCGGCAGCGGCACGGACATGGTCTTCTAACTGAACTTTAGCATTTATGGCTGCAGCTTGTAGATCGTCTGGTGAAATTGTGGGTATAGCAGCAGGAAAAGGTACCACGGAATAGGCTATGGGTGAAACCGGTGCGAAAAAGGCGACTGAAGGCGCAGCAGTGGCGCAAGTCAAGATGGCAGCGAACAGTATCTGAAAAGAATAGTTCCTTGTTTTTATTTCCATTAATTTACTATGTTCATAGACAATATGAGTAGGGTTTTCCTATTAAGAATTTGCAATTGTAATTTGTGGAATGCTGGAATGGAATTGGCTATGAAGGTTAACTACAACAGTTAATTCGCGTATTTAAATTAATGTATGTAATTAAAATCACTTTCAATGTTACTTCGTTCTAAAAATGTATTCTATATTTACTTCTTAGATTTACGCAAAACATTGAAACCTCGAGAATTAAAAAGTTAAAATTAAACGCGATGAAATCCGTATAAATTAGTTTCATTTCAAATGTATTGTGTGTTCGAAATTATTTCCAAATATTTTATTAACTTTAAAATGAAAGGATTCTAATAGGTTCGTTGCGTATCTTTAATTACTTCTTTCATTACAAAACTAAAACATAGTGCATTTCTTTGTTAATAATTATATGATGATGCAAGCTAAATTTTTGTAATGCATTTTATTATTAAAGTACTTTTTGGAAAAATATCAATAACTTTTTAAATAAAAAAATATGCCAATTCACTTCTTGTATCAGTTACTTTTCAAAATGAAAACATTAAAGGACACAATAAAACAAAGGAACATAACTAGACTGACCAGAACTCTCATCGTGCAAATGTCTCGAAAGCTACTGATTGCCCTCATATCGTCTCATTCGGTTTTTATAATCCCGCGTAATCACCTACAACAACTATATAGAACAAGATGACTGGATACTGGATGCTAAGTTTCTTGAAAAATAATAAAAAAAAAAGTCACCTGACGAGGGCGGGAAGAATGCAGGAAGCGCGAGCTTTTTGACAAGCTGACGCCATATTTGATTACTATGGTAATTTTCGACGTAGTTAAACGGAGTTGTGTCATAATTTAAGCGCCGTCTATGATTTGCTTGCGCGGTTGCATTTCGATATTTTTCTTGTAAGTTATATAGAAAAAATTATGCAATCTTATGGCTAATTATCTCTTGGCTGATTTCGCACAGCGTCACAATTTCGAGTACAATCGGAAATTGTCGACTGTGCAGAAGACAGAGCATATACAGAGGCACGCACAAGACTTTACCTTCCCATATCCGATGTAACGCTTATGCGACAAGATTGGAGGAAGAGTCAGATGCAGTATCAGAGATATGTGATGCAACACAACACAAAAACACAACGACTTAGTCATCCCGAAAACCGATAATTTGTGTGTTTGGACAATAATTGACTTCGGCTGGGATTCGAAACAGCGCAGGGTCCAGCCCTGAAATGAAAAATTAAAGTGGATCCAGTATATTCTCACGAACTTTAGAAAACAAAACAAAGCTTAAGATACTGTGAAAGTAACTTTATGTTTGAAAATCATCTAATATTACAAATTCTTTTAAATACAGACTTATAAAAGTCGTAACATAAAATGGTATATAATTGTAGAATATAATGGAATACTAGGTATCGTTATTATTTATTTATAAAATGAATATTTGGCGACCGTTTTCCGCTTCATCAATCGACAACGTACTCCGGGATTAAGCATTCATACATATCCTTAAAAATCACATCATTCTAATGTTATAAACGTTAAAGTTAAAGTATGTTTGTTTGGATATTCGTCTTTTAATAACGGCTGGTACGATTTTGATTTAATTTGGTACGGAGACCTTGAAGTCTGGAGAAGGCCGAAGGCGGGACCGGGTTGATTCTCCACGCAAGCGAAGCCGCGGGCGGAACCTGGTTATAAATGGTAATAAAAGAAATATTTATTGAAAATATTTATCGCGATATTATTCGTGTTTTATTATCTTTAAATTAAGTTTAATCTTTATAAAGTATCTGTATGTTTTATTTAATAAACAAGATATAAATTGTTTGAATGTGAGGATTAAAGACAATAATACGTAAATTTATGTGAGCGGTGCCGTAGGGACAGAGTTACATTCTTCATTCCTATATTATTAATGATAAAATGTTAATGAGTATGTCTGGGCACTTTGTTGTCATTTTGTTGGAATTAATCGGTAAATGTCAACGGCGAGACTTTTTTTATACATAAATTGTTATAGTTTTAAAATTCCAATGTGACCCAGACAATTGAATTGATGCTCCCGGTATGGAATATCAAGAATTTCTGTGTATGACTTCTTAGTTGGATGTTGTGCTAAGTTCTTTGCACACGCATCTCACGTACTTTATTTTATATTTATATCGTGCGCTTTACAAAAAAAATACTGTTTTCTAAAGTATATTTTAGATGATTATCAAAACGTCTTAACAGAATAATTATTTGATATAATTAAAATAATTTTTAACCGAATAATTTGTAAATAAAAATTTTATAAGCAGACTAGAGGTTATCTATTAAAACTTTTTTGTTTGAATTTCCGAAAATTGTAACGGGGTAAGTATTAAACATATAAAAATAATTAATGTTTCATACTATGTATAAATATAACTATATCTGTCTATACATTGTATTTCGCAGAAATTCCAGTTGACTAAGTATTTTTAAAAAAAGTATATATATTATATTATTCATAGCATTGAGCATTACTATTGTGAAGGTTTGAATGTTTGTCGCCCAATCACCGTAAAGAACTGATTTGGCAGAATATGTCCTGGAACACATTTCATCTCGATGAAGCGTTCCCTAGAGATAGAAGTCGCTGGATAATATAGCCATGGATCCTAAGTTCGGATCCACGCTGAAACCAATTTAAATAACTCAAAAATCTTTTGATTTCGGATCTGGTTGTGTTATGTTTCCGGTTCGACCGCCCTCCAATCTTTTCGAATAAGCTTTATATCGAATACAGGAAGGTAAAGATGAATGAGTGCTTGTGTTTTGCGTGAACACGTACGAAGTACACGTACATAATTATACCACTATATATATATACTGTAGTCAGAAGTTGTCGCAGAGGTCAAAATCAACCGGGACAACATTGTCATGATAAAAAGAATTTACATTGAGCAAATAATATTAAAAAAAACCCCCTATTAAAAGCCTTGATATCTTTCCGAGAGTAGGTTTGAGCCATTGTGACGTCACCCTGCTATCGTTATGCAGACGACTACGCACTTGCACTCCTATACTGAGAAGCTGACGACATTTTATAAATTAATTATCTTTATTAACAAAATAAATCAACCAGAACTACAAGAGTATGAAAGAGAAACATTCTTCGCATTCTTTTAGAACTCTCGAAGAACGTAATGTATGCATCAAGATATAATTATTTTATTACTTTATATTTCATAGCATATTTTTTAATTAATATAAACTTAAACTCGCTCTCACGCCTTATAGGGGTAAGCGGGTTATGGATTTTATTATTTGGCGCGACTCAGTGTAGCCAAACGGGCTTCAGCAAGGGCTTGCTGAAACCCCGGAGGTCTCAGCGCCGATTCTGCTCCCGGAGATTGCAATAAGATTTTTTGTAGTAAAATAGGGGTGATTACTCTAATTAATGTCTATTACTACAAATACTCATTAATTATCATATCAACAAAATTTACAACATTTCAAAGAGCATCACTGACGAATGTTTGTATACAAAATCTTGTAAAATGTAAATGATACAAAATTCTACCCAAATTAATTTTAGAAATGGTCGTAACTCAAACGAACAAAGTTCAACTTCTCGAAGATACTCGTGCCAAGTAGGTGTTCACTTAAGGTTCCGATTAAGTAATTGAATCTCGTTGACAGTTGGAAGTATCAACACCTCTCCGTGATGGATTACAGTCGTGACGTTGTTAGTTTTTGTTGTTCTTATTATAGGCATGAAATGCATTGACTATCGGCCAGATTGTGCATCATTTTAATTTATTACCATTATTTTAGCAGAATGATTGAAGATAAAAATAAATATGGCACACATAATATTAGAATAATGTATACATCCAAGGAATCTTAAGGAGTTTCATTTAATCGTTATGTGGAGCATTTAACCGTGGTTTTACTTTCCGTCGGTCTTGAACCGCCATACGCGGTCAATGACCGATGACCGATCGCCATGACGTCCGCACCCACTGCGCATGCGTGGCCGACACACATCCATTCGTCGCGCTTTAGGGACGAGCTTGTTTCTTTATTTCGAAACTTGTCACGTCGGCTAAAATTAATGGCGTGTTATCACTGTCAGTCATGACTCCCCGAATGTCTAGATGTAAAAGCGCGGATATACAATGAGTGACGAAAATTATTGATTTAAATATATGTTTGACCATAACCATTTTCTTTCATTTGTGTTGCTGATTTGCTGCTGTTGATTTTAACTGTGTAGATTCAAAAGGCTTATGATCTTTATCATCCCACTTTAGAATCAAATCAATCGCCGGTTTACTTAAAGATATTTGCACGGAACTTCATATATATTATATTAAATTCTATCTACGATTATTAATAAATGGAATATAGAAAATTAAAATAAACATTTTATGTTTTACTTTACTGTTAATGTACGACAAAGCACGAAACCTTTTTACGTAATAAAATGAGCATCGAGGATATCCGCAGTAGAGTCCCGATCGTTGTCGAAATAAGATACTTAAAATTCAGCCGCATACCGAAATTACGTGAATACGCCCTGCTGAAGATGTAAAGAGTCATCATCATCATCTCATGGATACGCGTAGCTGAAAATCTAAAGAGTCAATAATTATAAATTCGTATGAGAATCTGCCATCTCGTGTCATCGCGCGGGTGTCATAAATGTCGGCTAAGGAAAATGGCAGAGAAATCTTTTGGCCTCTCATAGATAAGGCAGACCTTAATTATCCAGCCCAGTGTGAGACAGTCGCGTTTAGGGTACTAGTATCTTCAGATACTAGTATGCATAATACTCCCATTGCAAGCACCTAGCCAATGGCTTGGTATATATCCATATATATACACACACACACATATATATATATATATATATGTATGTATGTATGTTACATATACATATCTGGGAATATAAAGTACCTAAGTCTTATTCCATAGCTAATAATAATCTATATTTCCGACTAATTTTATTTTCATTTTATATCGTATCTATCATGCTTAAACGTTTACATAACTGCAGTTATAAAGCATCCGAATATAGTAACTTCGGTAGAACAAATAGAATGAATAAATATAAACGCTTAATTGCAAACAAAAGAAGAACAACTGTCGACGACCTTGTATCAAACAATACGTAATAAAAAACGACGGTATCGACGACGTCGATTTGTTCTTTTTGACTGGAATCAGATCAAGATAAAAAGACATATCGAGTTATATTTTATAGGTTCTTGAAAACTCTGTACTCAAAGGTAGTTTCATTATTAGCTAGAAGTAAATGATAACCATCATGGTTGATAGAATGTGTCATTACTTTTGGCGAAAATCCATTCCATTTAACAGATGATCCAAAAATGGTTTTTCAATGAAGCGAGGGCTATGCGCGCACACGCTCATTAAATTAATAAACAGTGGAGGATATACCTACATATAAGGCACGCATAAAGACACGACGGAGCGATTTTTTCATCTATTTTGATTGGCCTGTACCGTGAGAAAGACAGCGTCATAATCATAAATCATTTCTTTTTTAATTGCATTCTCCAATCGGTGTGCATTTAACCTCTCGTCTTTTTCGTTTTATGTCGATATGTTCTTTGCTCGTGATAGCTTCGTATTCACATACAGTTTCACTGTGTAATATATTATTTACAAGATGCTGACGTAAGAGAATGTGGTGTGAATCACGTGGGTGACGTAAAATAATGTGATACGGGCGGCAAAAAGTCAGTGGAACAGAAGCAGTTAATTTTTGAAGCTGCGTTTTTCTGAACTCTGCTCTCCGTTGACTTTGCGTGATATTATTCTATATACTTTTAGGTCTAGCAATAGAAAATCCATAAATATGACGCCGAAATTGGTTCGATAGTAGTTTCACTTGTCGATAGCAATGGCGAACAGGCATAATTTCCAAAATTCATTGGTTATTTATATGTTTAATGAATAAAAAAAAAATCGTCCAGATAAATATATTATTCAACAATGAAGATGATGTTGTACGATTTGGACCACGGCAAAAGCTTTCGAATGTTATCGGTAGTCGTCAACTGCGCAGGAGACATTATAGTTCCGCAAGTGTACGAGCAAACACAGGACCACTGGCTTGTCTTTAACTTCCAGTAATTCTTATGACACAGGCGATACTTCCGCGATCTGAAGTATCGCCTGTACCATAAGATCGACAATTAATGATAGAATGAATGAAATATACTTTATTACATACCATTACACTTAACAAACAAAGTTGTACAATAGGGGGCCTTATCGCTAAGAAGCGATTTCTTCCAGGCAACCCAGAAAGAAAAGAAATATGAACACAAGCATCAGGTTAGGGTCTACACTGAAGTGGACTTATAATAGATACACATTATATGCATATACAATAAAATACATAATATATACACATTACATACAGACATATATATATATATATACATATAAATTCACATACAAGTCTACGACATCAAGGAACAGGAAACAAAGATCAAGGAGGCATAAAGTGTTTTTTTAACAGACCCTTTAAAATAGGAAAGGCTTGTGTTCGCTTAATATGAAGTGAAAGAGAGCTCCAAAGCCGAACACCTTCAATAGAAAAGGATTTGGAGTAAAAATAAGTGCTATGAGAAGGATTTCTGAGTATTAAATCGTCATCAGAGCGAAGAGAACGATCAGGATAAAAATCGCAGAGATACTCACACCGCTCTTGTTGGATTGAATAAAACAGAAAACAAAAGTTATAGAAGATGAGTATTCCTACGAAGATGAATCGGGAGCCACTGAAGCTGAACCGTATACACTGATTTTGAATGCGCTCAAGTATATTTATATGCTCCATACTAAATTCTAAGTTACTTACATCAGCGTTATTGGTAAAAGGAGAGATTCCACGAGTGAAATTTTTGTCGGTATGGGTAAAAGTTCAGCTATATTGAAATCACAGACAGAAAATCCATTGTTATTTATATGTATAGATTACTTATTACTAATTACTGGGGTTATTAGTAACCCTTGCTTAAGATATCCTACTTAAGATTAAACCTCCTAATTTTATAGGGTCTCTGATACGATGAGGCGGCGGAGCTAACATTATTCAGATCATGGAATTCGTTAAGCTATGGTTAAAATGACTTTATGATGTCACGCGTTGATGTCTTTCATACTCACGTTAATTATTGTTTCCTAATCGTAGCAATAGTAATCGAAAAAGTTTTTTGTCTTTTACTTGTGTACAGAATATCTTCAAGTGTGCTAGAGGATTTACAGCAGTCAATGAATAGCGATCTCCATTCAGTCGAGCCCACCAGACCCCCTGGTCTGGTGAGCACCAGCTTAATGATGTCTCTTGATCCGTAAGAGTTGCAAAATAGTACGAAATCTTATTATTTTCATGCTTCGTAACAGATTTATGACTTGGCAATATATTTTTTAATTTTTGTGTAAGTATCTTTCGTCTGATTAACTATGTGTATGAGACAACGGGAGAGAACAGATATTGTTCTAGTATTATACGCGCTCTTTCGAATTTTCCTGACGATTCCTTGAACCTTTAGGGTTTTAGTTACATTGTTAAAAAATATTGTAAGGAGCATATACATTTTGTAGTTAACTTTCCTCTTTATACAAGTATGAACATTATTTTTTAAGGTAAATTATTTATAAATACACACTCTGGCTCCGAACGAAAGCAATTTCGCAACAGTCAATTTTGCAAGTGTAATTTTCTCAGGCGTTAAACGGTTATCGTGTCGATAAGCCAGACGGGGATAAGTTGGAAGTTCTACTTATTCGCTGTAATGAACATACAAGCTGTATGTTGAATTTAATTTTGCTCCATTGTTATTAACTTTAATTTTAATAAATAATCTATAACAGCAAACATCAATCGTATCATCTTATTGGTTGATTTTTTAAAATTCTCATTCCCGGCGATAGCGGCGTAGACGAATTTTCCTTTTTTATTAAAAACTATTACTCCTTTTTTTCCACTGCCGCTGAGGCCCATTTAAGTAAGCGCTAGCAAAAGCCGACATACATTTCTTAGAAGCATTGCACATACTCACCACGCTGGGTTTGAGAGCGCAGTGCCGGTAGCCTCGCATTAGTGATGCTGCTCCCCATCACTAGTTGTGGGATTTGGGTTTAGAATATTAATGTAGATATACCGTTGTAATTCGCTCGCCAAAGCCTCGTTGTTTGTTATCGATGCACTACGTGCAGGTGAGGTTAGCAGTTAGAGAAAGTGAAGTTATATTTCTCCTTACACTCCATATTAATTAATTTTATTATAATATTCCAAGATTTTAAATGTATATATTAAAATTGCAAATGCGTAGCCTCCAATGTATTAAAAGTATATTTGTCCGAACTTCTCCAGGCCAAACGCCTTTTGTGATAATATTATTTAAATTGTAGCAAAAACGATTGTCATTTGTTTACGTCAGGTGTTCTTGTCTCCACTAGGAATTTGCCACGCACTTTAATTTAGAAAACATACGATTTACTTAAGATTGGATCGAACTGTGCATCGAGCAATAAATCTGTAAATAAACTTATAATCTCAAGCATTCGTTGCAAAAATTATACAGCACACCGGTCGTTGTTTCACAATTTCTGTTATATCCAAATGGCTGCATGACTTGACTCGTGAAACTTGTGAAAATAAAAAAATATTTAGTTGAATAAAAAGATAAGGATTTATTTTTAAGACTGATGTAAACGAACTAACTTACTTGCCTGCCAACCGTGGGTAAAGCAGAGAGGATGTTTTAGGGCAATTTAGGTAGTCATAAACGTTATAAACAGGACTAGATTATATTAATATAATGATTGTATACATACTTAGAAGATAACACGACATTAATTATCTGTATATTCGTACACATATATATGTATGTACCTCAATATATACATATACAAGCACCTACATGCAAACACACGCACATAATCTATATTAATATATTATCTATAAAAAAAACATGGGCAAGGAATGTTGCGACTCAACTTTGTTGGTTAAGAATACGCTCGTGAAGTTTTCTTTTGCAAACATTCTTTGTGGGAGATTTTCGCAGGTCAACAGGTAATCTGTTCCAAAGAGAGACGGCAGTGATTGTAAAAGAGTTTTGTTTAGTGTACCTTTTCAGCCAAAAATCCTGGATTCGAACTCATGCCGGAGTTAATATTTATTGTAACATAAAGATTATTTGGTTTCCGGTTTGGTTGTGTTGCATCCCGTGTCTCTGACAGTGTATCTGAGCCTGGCTGAGTTATGAACGCCGTGCCTGATGACGCTAACTACTCAGTCACACTCTCGTCATCACGTTGACATGATGAAGATGATTATCAGTTGTATTTGTCACTTATTGATGATGATTTATCCCTTACATTGCTCACGATTCAATAAAAAAAAAGCAGTGCTAACTACCTTGTTCTTGTCAACTTTACAATTATGATAGAACCTCTTAGAACTTTCTAAAATATTATGTTGGAAAAAACTAAATTTTAATCTGGGATATCCGCGCAAATTTCGCTTAAAAATCTAAAAAAAAAGAAAGATAGAAAAAACTCAGATTTCATTAGTGATCATAACAAAATCATACATGATGTTAAAATTCGACCATTATTTACAAATGAACTTATAACAATGATTCGATTCCGTTAATTGTTATTTATAAAATTAATTATAAAATGAGACGCAATCCTAGTGGACAGGGCGCTCGCTTTAGTTTATAGAACGCGAGTGACCAGGGTTCAGATCCCCGGTGGCGGCACTACTGAAATTTTTAATAGTAATTTCTAAGTGCTGTATTTACCACGTGCTCGGCGCTGAATGCAAACATCATCAGGAAACCTGCTAACTCGAGCTGAAGCAGCGTAGCTAGAGTTTCGCAGCTTCAAAAAACCCTGTCAGATATTTAAGAAGGAGGCCGATGCGGGGCACTTACACGCTGCTACTTTACACAAACTATATTGGCTTAGAGATTTTGGCAACGCTGTCAGTGTCTTAGGGTTTTAACTCTTTACTTTTTGCTTTCTACTTCGTTACTTTTAATGCTAAATGATATCACTACCATTAAAATAGTCCATTACACCTAAAATTGACAACCGCTGGGGAAGAAAAGTTCTCGGTAACATTGTTTATATAAACGGGATACACTATGTACGACGACCCCAAGAAAATGAAGCGACGAGTGATTGCACTCTGTCATGCGGGAAATCTATAGGTATTCAGCAGTGGATTCATAATACGATGAAGGATATGTATGACAGAAATAAGGCATATGCTTTTATCTCGATTCAAAATCGTCGAAGTCGTGAAGATCATGCGAGCGAAGCCGCAGGCAGTCGTTAGTTGTAATTAGGCATTGTTCACTTGACTTAGTGAAAGTGAATCTTACTTTATTTTAAATAGATAGTAAAATTTTAATAAAGCCAAAATTTCTTCATCTGGCATTAATAATGAGATGTAAAATATTTTAATTAGATACATCATTATTTCAGGCTGTCACAAGTCCACTGCTGAACATAGGCCTCCCCCAATGATTGCCAAGTGCAACCACAGAGTAATACTGCAACATTTATTCATAGCTTTGCTATGCACGGTTGTCTTAAAACTTGACTGACCTTTTAACCGTATTCCTTTGTTTCACAGAATGCTAAGTTCCTTTCTCTCGCTATCTGATTTATCACTGGATATAATATCAGTATAATAAATTGTTTTTATCAGTTTTAATAATATTTATGTGACATTTTATTTGTTTCTACATTTTTTATGTTGGTCTTTCCTTCCTGTTTACCGTCGAATGTGCGAGTTAATTATACATTTAATAAGTTTTTATTGCGTTCGCTCTAATTCCGTAACGAGTTTTGTTAGAGCTTATACCTTCACGATCAAGGCTAAGGTTTTTTATAGCCGTTGTTGAGCGCCGTACATTAACCACGTTATATTAACGCGGTAAATCGATTAATTTTAAAGGTACGGTGACACCCGATTGACTATATTCATTTAATTCTAAGTATATTTTATCGAACTCATATAATTTTTTACCCGATTTACTTTTATATTTAAGTATAAAAATTATGTAATTTTAATTACTCCTCATCGCTTTTTATAATCGAGTCAAGCAGTTA
Source organism: Bhutanitis thaidina (assembly GCA_029286595.1). Lineage (NCBI taxonomy): Eukaryota > Metazoa > Arthropoda > Insecta > Lepidoptera > Papilionidae > Bhutanitis > Bhutanitis thaidina. The sequence continues at coordinate 3,232,049 of JAGSMS010000021.1, read as the reverse complement.
TGCATTTTTTATGTTATGTAGTCTAATTTTTTTCATTTTATAGGTTTTTTGTATTTCTTTTTTGTATTAAGTAATGAAGTAAAGACAGTATTATTTACTATTTCATTTATTCACACATCCTCGCCTATTTTGCCTGTACATTTTTTACATTTAAATTACATTCCAAACATCGAGTATTAGATTTGGTATCTAAATAGATATCACAGTTTACCATCCGTGCGCAAGTCCGTGAGCATAGCCGCCGTTAAGGTAGCCACCATGAGCGGCGTAGGCGACAGGCGCGTGGACGAGCGGGGCGGGGTGGCTCTGGGACAGGGACTGGGTGGCCACGGACCGGCTGCCGGCGTATGCGGCGTGTCCGGCCACGAGGGCGGGGCCGGCAGCGTAGGCGGCGGGTGCACCGTATGCGGCGTATGCTGCTGGTGAAGCGAAGGCAGCATGTCCGGCAACCAAGGCGGGTGCGGCGGAGTAAGCGGCCACAGGGGCGACGGCGACGTGTCCAGCCAGCTGCTTAGCCAGCACGGGGGCAACACCAGCGGCGGCTCCGTCCAGCTGAGCCTCGGCGGTCTTCACGGCATCAACGCTTTGCCATGCGTGGTCTTCAGCGGCGTTGGCGGCCTGGCCGTGGATTTCGGCGGCCTGGTCGTGCAGTTCTCGGGTAGCATCGACGGCAGCGCGAGCATGGTCAGATGCCTCGACGTGCGCATCGATAGAAGCGCCTTGAACGTCACCGGGTGAGATGGTGGGCAGAGCGGGAGCGGCGTGGGCAACGGCGAGGGGACCAGCGTGGGCGTATGCCAGGGGAGATGCGTGCGCCACCGCTAGGGGCGCAGGGTAACCCACTAGGCCATGGGCGAAGGGTGCGGCCAACAGGGCGCCAGATGGCGCGGCTGCGGCGCAGGCGAGGACGGCGGCGGCGACAATCTGAAACGAAAAATTTTCATTCAAACACCGTATTCCTATTGCTTTAATCCAATATTCAAGTCACGTCACTAATGTTACAGCACAACACTATTCACGTAACACAATTTTAGAGGCGGTTTAAACTAACCAGAACTCTCATCTTGCACTTCTGTGGTAGACTGCTCGAAGGCTACTGATTGCTCTCATTTGGTTGCCGCGGGTTTTTATAGTCGTACGGAGCGTGGTGTGAAACGGAACGCGCATGAAAAAAGTAAGTGGTCGTTCTCAAGGGCGGGAAGGGTGCAGGAAGCGCGGCAATTTTGACGGATAGATACGTGTTCGAATTTTGAATTAGCCTCGGCCCCGTGAAGTTGCGGTCAGTGTCAATAATTATCAATTAAAGTCAAATTTTAAACTTTAAAAGAGTTATGTTAGCCATAGTTTAAAATTTACATCTTCATTGTAAAAAAAATGTTTATGTCCTATATTTGTTGTCGTAGGTTGTTAGCTCACATCGTGAGAAAATCTTGGACTTGAGAACTCATGAAAGTATAATTTTCCGTTATGTAGAATTCATTTACATGTAATTAAAGGCATCGCCAACATCTTGAGCTTATGTACTTTACAAAAACAAAACACATAAAAGTAACCGAGTCAATTACATGACATTTCACACAGAGAAAAAGCCATATCGTTATAGTTATCATTAAGTTAAGAAAAACTCGAAACTATTTCTTGTGCATGTATCTAACGCATCTATTATATTTAAAGTCCTATTTACATTTTTTCGAGCCCTTGATATACTATACGATTATTTCAACGTCCTACAAATTTGATTTATAGTTCTGGATCAAAATAGATGTTGCATTACTCTTTATTTGTTTGTTTGATATTGCGTTGAACTGTGAGAAATATAAAATACTGTCAACTGACTACAACATGTGAAGTCCGCTAACCCGTACTGGAGCAGCGGACCCTTACCAAACAGCCTAGTCCACTGCAGGACATAGGCAAGCGGATTGGCAATCGCAGCACCAGACACCTCGCACCTTAAGACGCTGCTGCCCTTCATCGGTCTGCTTCATTTTCTTCTCGTATTTTTCGTGATGTTCATCCCGTCATCTATCGGTAGCCATTGCTATTTTCAACGCTTTTAAGACACCCACGGGAAGAAAGGGGGTGGTAGACTCTTACGCCGATACCACACGACACACGACTTTTCCCTGCCCCAAAATCCAGAGAGGAGGCCTTTACTCTGGGTTTGAAACATACACTAGGTGGAAAGTAGTAGTAGCCACTAGAAAGGAAAGTAGTTCCCTTTCTTTTTTATTTATATTTATGTGTAACCAAATATTAAATAACTTTTAGACGAGAAAATTCATAATTTTTTTGCGTAAATGGTTACATCACTGCATTCGTTGTATATTTTAATACATTTAACAATTCGTGCAATATTTTATAATGTGACTGTACATCTTCATTTATTCCATTGCAGCGTCATGGATCATGATCATCATCGTAAAGTAAATTTGACTGTAGTAAAATCAAAAATGATCTTCTCTCTTTTAACGCTGTGTAGTATAATGATGGTTATTAAAATAAAGTGTCTTGCATTCGCTTATTCCAGTGTCATGTCTTAATTTAGTGTTTAAATCAGGTCTATGCAACCTTCACCGCCACACCTTCGATGCTATAGGCTGCGATTTTCGTACGGACCGCACTTACTGTTCGCCACAACCAATTCTGAATTGTTAACTGTTTTTTTTTAAACTTTCATTTGTGCTTAAACTAAAAAAATTATTATGCAGTCGGGTTTTTGTATTTATTATAATTGAATTGCTACTTGTTTCATATTGTTAACAAATACTTAGAGAACAAACCGGCTGATTTTTTTAACGGGTTTTAAGAAGCGTCCCGTTGGGCTGAAACCTTCGTGTGTGTTTATACTGGGAAGCAATGAAAGGAAGGAACAGGCTATGCAATGCACACTGATTAATTATTAAAATCAACAACTAGTTTCTATTCTTCTCATTTAACTAAGCCTGCTTCTAATTTTGCCATTTAGAAGGTAACGGGAACAGTAAACTTGTGTGATGTGATATTAACGTACCCATAATGTATAGAATTACATATATCGCAATGTATTTATTCGTTACACACTACACAAGGAACTTTAAGCTCTATTACGTGTTGAGATATTTGTTAAAGTCGAGTGGAAATAGTGTTTGCTTTCACAAATATCAAGGATGCCATTGTACCAAATATTATAATGATAAATTAATGTATGGTGTTTTTTTCATTGTATAATTTTTTTTATTATAATCATCAGCTCGTAATCAGTCGACTGCAAGTACTGTCTGTCCTGCACAAAAAGTGATGGCTAATAAAACATGCAAGTCTTCCCGCACTCGTCCGTCGTCAAACACACTGTCGCGTCTGATTTACCTTCAAATAGAAACCCACGATCGAATAAAACCTAGCTCTTAGAGGGTTTTGCCAAGCAGTAGTACGTTTGCTGGCTGCTACTGAACATTTTTCTTGAGTACGGCGCAGACTGCCTTGATAGGCGCTGCTCTAGGCCTTCAGTGCCTATTGGGAGCTATCGTCCAGTGCTATTGAGTTGTTGTTTGCTATTCCACCAAGCGCTAGCCTCGGGCCAGATATTTCTGGTATTTCCTTTCGTCGACTTTTACGATATCCATGGAATGAAAAGTGGATAATGTACCTTAAAGTAGTAAATTAGGAGCCCCTTTCACGATATCCATGGAAGGAAAAGTGGATGATGTACCTTAAAGTAGTAAATTAGGAGCCTGTAATTGCCCACGGGCCTTCTTCTCAAATCAAGGACCACTAGGATACCATCTTATTCGGGATGATATTTCCTTGTCCTTACTAATATTAGAAATGGAAAAGTTTGTATGTTTAGCGCTTAATCACATATAAAGGTGTGCTGGATTTAAATGAAATTTGCCACATTTGAAGATTTAGTACTGATTAATAAATTCGACTTAGGGATCTCGGATCTCGGAACATCCGGGCAAAGCTACGGACAATCGCTAGCCTGTAAGTAGTTTTGTTCAATCAAGAAACAGAACCTTTCCCGTCAAAACATTTAGTATGTGACATCGATATTCATTATTAGCCTGTGATATTAAAGCCTAGCCTACATCCGTCAACGCAATAGATCATTAAAAGCCACGGATCGTTTCATCATCGTGCAAAACGCCTAATACTACTGTGAAGTGTTAATTCGTATATTTTCGCACGTAATTTGGAAATCGCTAATGTCAATTACTGGTTAGAACAATGCTTACTTATAATTAAGCACGTTCGCCTAGCGCTTTGTGTGATAGACAAGGTTGGATATTAAACAGTTGTTTGAATGAGAATGCGATAAAATTGTGCGTGTCGATTTTTTATCTCTTTATTTGTTTAACCTTTGTTGCATTACCTACGTTAAGAAAAAGTTCTGTATGAGTCTAGCCAAGTTATCGAGAAAATTCATTGAGCCTCTTTCCACATATATTTTGGTCGTCTTTTCTAAAAGATAGTTATTAAAAAGCTTTTCGTTGTTGCTGTGATCTCAATGAAGAATCGGATTCGATTATTACTGTCGTGGGGGAGATAAAATGAATTTAACAGCTTCATCTTCAAATCCCAACCTCAGCTCCACATGATGCACCCAGCTATTAGCTAGCCAGGTGGAAACGACGTTCAGAGTTTGGCAAACCCAAATCCCACTATTAATGGGGAGTAGCATCACTAGTACATAGGTATAGGTACCGTGCTCACCAACTCGCTTGCCTAGTGTGGTGAGTATAGGCAAACTTTACAAGATATGCATGCCGGCTTTTGTTGACGCATTCTTAGAGGGGGGTCTTTGTTCAGCAGTGGACTAAAATAAGCTAATGAAGATTACTGACGCGTATTATATGCATGTTTCTATCATTCTCAAAGTTTAATCATTTGTATGTTTGCCGTGCTAAGTGCATTCTCATTTACATTTACAAAATCAAAAAAGCTATTGAAAATCTATGTTCCTTCTATTTAGCCATTACTACTGAGAACTTACCAAAACTATCAAACACCTACGCGTCAACATATTTCATTTTTACCAATACAATCGCAGAGGTCAACGATAAATGGCTATATATAATAGTAAGCTATGCATTTGTACATTTCTTTTATCTTATTCTCTGTTTGACCAATGTATAAACATAAATGAATAAATGAACATATGAATGGTCGGCCACCATAGCTGTTTACGGTGGTAGAGGTAAGTCGACCTTTAGCTACCGGCCGTAATTAGCCACTTATTAACGTAATAGAACTAAAATGCTAAGACGCGATTATAGGATTGGCGTAACGGCTGTTTTGTGTACATTACGAGGTTACAATTGTATTGGACATGAGTGGGGAAGGAATCATTGCGCAACGGACTAACTGCGCCGCGGGTTTACGCAATTTTGAAGTATCTCTTTTGTTCTTAATTTTAAATAAACCGTCACCCTCACTGCAGTAAATTCTGCAACTTAAACGTGGAGGTAGTTACATACATAAATTATGTGCAATTTACAACAGACACCTCGACCCGGAACTATTAATTGTAGTTTATACAAATAGTGGTTCCGTGCTGAAATCAAATCCGAGACCTGCAGCGTCTTTCCCAACCGCTTAGCCACTGCGATTTAAAAATATTTTTATCTTGCTCGCATAGAGCAAGCATTACAGCATAGAGAAATTCGTAAACTTTACTCGTATTCGTATTTAAATATTAAAATAATCAATAAAAAATTGTGTCTATTGAAATTGAATTCTATTATGTCGAAATAAATATAAAATTACTACCACTCTAAAACTAATCATTACACAAAGGTACAAAAATCGATATAATCAGTAGTAAATTACTTCGATTCTAATTTTATAATTACATCGCACTCGATTCATCTGAAAGGTGTGTATCGAGCAGCGTGTTAAGAAAGATTACTTCCCACAGACTGACAGGCTTTTGTCTAATCTATCGTAGAGATCTAGACCAGATCGCAGGGCAACAGCCATGCGGAGGAGGCTGCGTCACGCCAAGCTATGCCATTCACTCGCAAATGCGGCCTGTGTCGGTGAGATGGTGTTAGGTATAAGCGAAAGCGGTACTCAATTTGCTGGGTTTATTAATTGTAATGGGTGAGTCAGTATCTAACCGACATTGTAGAGTCAAATTTGAAGAACTATTTTGAAGTGTGTGCTAATGTTAGCTGATAATTTTGTGGTAATGGAAATGCTAATTTCATATTAATTACTACTATACTACATAGCTTTATAATCGTTAATTCAATATTAATCCATAGATAGTTCATACAAAATTCGCATTAAGGACAGAAAATGTGTATTGAATACAATAAACTCTTAAATAAATCTCCATTTTATGTACTGTGTAGGTACGTGTACGTTTATCTTTTTAACGGGATTTCCGTGCGTTAATCATGCTTAATTACCACACGGAAGTGATACATATTTCTCGCGTCCGCTTTTAACAAAGTCCGAACCTTTCACCCTGCATTCCTTTAATCATGGCCGCGGCCGGACACAGTGATATAAGTTGATATAACACGACCTCGGCGGGGACACCGACTTTTATTACAAAGTTGTAAATGCATTTTAAATAACACATTAAGTTCTCAATTATACCTATATTCCTAGTGCGATAAGATCTTGACCAATGATCCTGAAGTTTGCATGAGAGCTTGCTTAATTTGGTTTCGAATGTAATGTCGTGGTAATGTGGTATTTGTTCTTACTAAAGTGGGGTTATATAAAAATGGGTGCGTTTGGAGAACATTGATTTAGTCGATTAAATATCGACCAAATTGTGTTGGTAATTTTTGTTAACGATTCCTACGTGTGATGGAAGCTTAAGACATTCAGCCAACTCCTTTCTTCCCGTGGGAGTCGTATGAACCGAGGTGGGAAAAGTTTGCTTAAATCCCATGGACTCCGATAAATGGATTCTCAAAAATAATTGTGTGTTTCCATAAATATTGGCTTCAGTTGGGATTCTAGTGGGGACCCATATTTATCTATAAATAACAGTGGAGTTATATATAAGCGTCTACAGGGAGCCTTTCGAATAGCGTTTTCCCTCAGCTCTCTTGGTTTACTACAAATTTCATCAACAGTTAACAGATACTTTCGCATTTATAGTATTAGTATGAACGTGAAACTTAGGACGTGAAATTATTAGTACCATAAAGCATTTCGAAAGGATTTTAGCTACAAATATGGTAGTCTCATTACAAAATTGAGATATTTTTATCTCTTCTTAAAAAATCTGATGCATTGTTGTTTTCTCATGCAAAATGGCAACCACGTCTTCAATGAGGCTGTGCGATATTTGGCAACACAAGATCATGCTCGATGCAAGATAAGTAGGTCTTACTGTACAATGCCTAGTTTTTCCACAAAGCTCTACTTTAGTATAATCTTTAAGTAATGCAGTCTGCATTTCATCTCTATTATACGTATCCATAGAATTCAAAATTGACCTTGAGGTATGTAATCAGGGATTATATTTCATTAGGTATAATTACACATTTGTGTACTGAAATAGTTTCGTTAGTTTTGATGTTTTCGTTTAAAATCTCACGACCGTGTCGCCCAACACTGGGTTGGTCAGCGGTCTAGATATTTTTGTTGTATCTACCCAGTTTTCACCAGAGCTTGTTTGGGACAATGTGATAGCTGGTGAGCCAGTCGCCGTTTCCAAGCCAACGATGATCATCGTACATACATACATTTCGAAAAACTCACTGGTACGAGCCCTCTACATAGGGGATCCCACTCGAGATAGATAATCACTCGGCTATCATGGCTTTCTGGATCTGTTGTATCTTACTCTTTTTTCCCTTCCTTCGAGAAATTTAAATTCGTTATCCACATAGCAGGGATGGCAACCCGCGTGTCAAAAAATAACTTTATTACCCTTGAATTATATTTGATTTTGGCCAACGAACGTTTTGAACATGTGATTTATTTTTTACAATACGTTACGTGCATGTGTGATAATTGTTAAAATAATGGCGCTCGCTGTAGCGGTAAATTACCTATTAATAAATTGAACTAATGACCACGCAGAGACAGTTTGTATTAAATTTATAAAATTAAATCACTTTTAAGTCCTATTTCTCAGAACTTAATTAACACGGATCGGGCGTTGAGTGTTTGGAATCGAATCGAATCCAACCAAGGCTATAAAACCACAGAACCATATCATTAATCCGTTAATCAGCCGTGTGGTGGCGGGGTAAGAACCTACCGGTCTCCTTTTTTCCGCGTGGGCGTCTTAAATGTGACAAAGGATTTTTGCTTTGAAAATCTAATGGCGTCCGATAGATGGCGGATAAGCCATGTCAAAATGTCAGACTAAAAATACACGGACAATGACGAGCAGCAGCGTCTAAAGGTTGTTTAAAGCTTCCCACGGTGCGTGATTTTGGGCGCTATCACCCACAACGCTCACTCCGGCGCAACGTGGAAGGGTTCTGTGCTGTAATGCATGTCGGTGGTCGTGCGTGGTAGTCACGCACCGTGGACCTTAGGAAGCCTCCATGAGATGCTAGCCGTTTGGTAATTTGATCACCTACTAGCTTGGCTTGGCGTGGCCACCTACCCACGACCTGCCTACCCTGTCGGGCATGAGTTGTATTGTTCTTGTACATATGTACTCAGGAATATAATAAGCCGTTTTAGCGTTTAAGGTTCAATCCTCTGTGAATTTACCGAAGTACTGAATCGTCCAACACACTTCCGCCATAGATTCCGAATGTCTCGTGTAGGCGATATGACCGTATACCGGCTCGACGCCATCGGTGGCGCGGTCTGTGTTGCCAAATTACCTGAATCAGTTTCAGTCTGTCAGTGTCGCGTCTAGTTAGGCTTTCAAGAACATCGCGTGGGTGTTGTCGTTTTAGCTCGAAATATAACTGTAGGTACTGATGACTTATAGCGTAGCAAAAATAGTATCGAAATAGAAGACTTTAAAATGATTATAGAAATGACACTTTATGATTGAAGGGTTGGCGCCTGTGACTGTCCTCTGGGGTGTTACGGACGTAAATTGCGTGTGTGTGGGTAATGAGTAACTTCACCGTCATTATCATTGTCGTGTGCGTAAAGTGCTAGTCTCTTCATTGCAAAGTATATTTGCATTATGAATGTGGGCGGAGCTTCACGACTACTTAAAGTCATTTTGTCGCGCAATAAAACTGTCGGAACAGTCCCAAGAAGAATCGAACGTCTCGACACAAATCCTCGATAACGATCTCTGCAGTGCACAGGCGGTAATAAATTAAATTTATGATAGTTTTTTCATATTTTTTTTTCACTATCAGATTTTTTTACGAAACCTTTACTATTTAGGGAGCGCTTACATGTTTTAGCAGCTTTCATGTTTGACTCTGTACTCACGATTACATCTCATTGCTCTCCTAATAAGGTATTACAAAAGCGAAGCAAATACATACGTTGATATCTTGTAACTTTCATACTTTTATATAGAGCTTGTTTGTTTAATAGCGGGGTAATAAAATGGCGTCTTAGTTCTTTACGGTTTAATGATTAAAACAAACGTAAGGATGAATATACCATATTTTTCTCCAAAGTGCAGTTTCACCTGCACACATTATAAACTGCTGTCCAACTAATGAAGCACCTAAAGAATATACCGAACCCTAACACCACAGACCAGGTGGTAGAGTTCTCTGCTTAGCAGTCGTCTGAGTAGTTAGAATACTCTTACCCATTTGTGCCAGCAAATGGCAGTGCAATTACTGTTGTGTCCCGGTTTGAACAGTACAATTGCGAGGAAATCCATCTTAGTACCCGGGCGTGAGAACCTATCTGTTACCTTCTTCGATTGAAGTTGTTTTCAGGTCCATCAGCTGCAGGAGCCAATTACCGTCTGGTGGACAGTAAGTAAGTTTTTTTCCCCTTTCGTTTAAATTCGTGATGGGGAGAAGCGTCTCTAGTGCTAAGGTTCTGACACTGCGGTGACCAACCCGCTCAACGTGACTTTCCAAAAAATATGCCGACTTTCGCAGACGCTTTCTTGGAGAGGCCTATGTTCAGCAGTGGACTAAAAATGCGCAAAATGTAGTAGCAGAAATTTGTATTATTTTCATTCTTTAGCCCTACCTCGTTCACTGTTTTGTATTTGTCAGTTCAGCAACTTTGTTTGTGTTAACTTAAATGTCACCCACGCATTTCGTTCGAGCCACTTGTATTTAAAGTACAACAAAAAATAAGGAAAACTTTGACAATACAAGCAGCTTGATAGGTGTTTTCCTACGAGACGCTTTGAACATGCATAAAATAGGTATTTCAGTCTTCCTCATTTCTATTACATCAATATAAGAATTTATTTAATACAAACAGGTCGTAAAATTTATCACAAATAAAAAGGCTGTACAATTCTAGAGTTTCACGTTAATATTCTGAGCTTCATGTGATCATGTAAAGTAAAATTTAAATACAAGTCGGCTTGAGATTTCGAACTTCTGAAACCTTAACAGCCTATAAAAACGATCACTGCAGGACAGGCCTCTTCCAAGAAGGATTTGCCTTAATATGCATGATTGGCAAGCGGATTGCCAATCGCAGTACCAGACACCGCCTACTTAAGGCTCGAATTAAATTTCGAGGAGGTTATCCCGCCATCTGACGATGATCCTTTGAGTTCTTGGAACATTTTACAGTTACCCAAAAAGTTTGATGAACCTCCTAGCCTTTAAAGTTAGGTTCAAATACCGCTGTGGTTTGAATGATAAACATCTGAGAGTATCTGATAATAGTCCAATAGCGGAGATGCAAGAAATGCTACTTTCGTCCCGGACGACACGTACGATGTAATTACTGGAAGTGGTAGTTCCGGATTTCCGACTGCTCCCATTGGAAATCACTAGAGGCGGGCCTACACCGACCAAACTTTGGTCAATCAAACTGACTCCACGACACGGTTCCACACAATGGCGATGCGATCAGTTATGCGCAGATAGTAAAGGTTATCTCTGTCAATGTCGAAATTAAAGATTCGATCCGATGTAATCGTTCGCGGTGATTGTTGAGAGCTAGGCGGCTTGTGAAGAATGTTGCCGCGGTAGGACATTGTAATAGAGCTATTTTGTTGTGAGAGTAGCGTAAAATTACAGAAAAATCTGTCTTGCTTTAATTACCCAAAACTAGGTAAATTTCTGAATTAGTTATGATTTTAGATAGCAAGGGTTTTTCATTTGAAATTTATGTATGTACATAAATGTTATGTTGCAGCCTGTACATAGCCCACTGCATGGCATTGGCCTTCGCAATATTTGAGAGGGGTTTGGAGCGATGAAGAGGCCTGCATATTTTGTTCTCATATACCTAGGTTTCATCTGAGCTGAGCACGGTTAATTCTGCACTTAGAATTACAATTGACATAGTGCTGCCGGCACCGGGATTCGAATCCACATCAATCGCGTAACAATAAATTAAAGCGAGTGCTCACACCGCTGAGGCTACCAGTTTATTTATATTAATATAAATTATAAATCTTTGAGGACATGTTTCACGCAGTGGATAAGTGGTCAACTTCAGTGGCACGAGTAGCGGGTTCAATTTCCGAACGCACGGTTCTAGGTTTTTATATGTTCCGACACTGTATGTTTGTCCATGTGCTATTAATGTCTGTGAAACATCTCCACTACGATGGCAACGTTTTTTTTAAAAAAAAGAACAACAAACCGCTAAAGACCTCGCATTGTACCACCGCATATGTTTATCTTTTTGTATTTTTATTTCTGTTTATACTTTGGCGTGCAATAAAGCGTATTATATTATATTCTAAAATATAAATAAATCGCGTGTTATAATAAATCATTACAGCTAATCCAGAAAGATATAAGTCCGAAAAGAAGACTATAGTGCTAGCTGCAGCTGCATTAGGCCCGTCTTTAATTATGTATGTCGTTATCTTATATGTCATCAACACATGATTATGTCGTTGCGAGCGGCGACTAAATTGCAACAAAATTACATCTATAGCGCTCGAATTGGCTTCGACAATACGTGGCCCGCGAGTGTTTGCGCCGTCGTTAGCCTTTCTCTGTATATATAACATAATCTATGTCATAAAGTTCAATGACACGTGTCATCCAGTCCCAAACTAATCCTAGTTTCTTGACGAAAAGATAAATATATGTATACTATACTAGCATATAATCTATATACTACAATCGCACGGCACTGGTTGCATATATGTAGATCATAGTCCCAAATAATTGAGTGAACAATTTAAAAAAGTCTTCGAGTCTCTATCTCATTCCGTTGTCTAGATAAGGGAAGTAGAAAACTAAATGAGAAACCGCGAGCAGTCGCTAGTATAGTCAGTAAGCCGAAGAGACCGTCTGGTAACCTGCACTGTTTTGATAGAAATCAATAAATACTTGTAGCTCGATACCCTGTATAGACAAATAAACATACATTTATTAAATAAACAAAGATAAATATTTATTATAAAAATGTTTGACACTGAGCAGAAGCATTATAGGTTTTTTTGTTTTTTGGGGTTGATGGAAAATTCTTTAAGCATAACCGTTGCTAGCCAGTAGGCCACCCATCGGATTATGTCGGACTCGGATCTCGGAAGGAGAAACATACCGACTAAAAACGATCCACGTTGCTGTTGGCCCGGAGGCCTTTACAGCTTCGTAGAAGCATGTGCCCAGTCGTAGGTCTTTTATAGGCTGCTACTTTACATTATCAATTTTATAATTTTTTTTGTCACTAGCGGGATTCCAACCAGCGACGCTTACTTACGAAGGCAACGTTACTACTAACTAGACTACCGGACCGACATCTTTATACACTTTTAATTCTTCAACTGGGTCTATAAAACTTTCAAAGGATATCAAGAATGTTAATAATGTTCATTACGAATATTTATTATAATTTAATGTTTTTATGAAATAGTTTCGCATTCTAATTGCGCTAATATGCAAAACTAGTGCTAAATTGCGGTCACAAAGGGGCGCATTAATTTTAATTACCTGCTCAAAGACAGTGAAACATTTCGTAGAGAAGGCTAAAAATGAACACGAATTGCTTAAATATGTTCAAGAATGTTTCAAACTATTGTTAGCCTTTTTAGTGTGCATTGTCTTCCACCTGCAGAGGCTAGGCCGTGTGTTGTAATTGAAACGCAATAGTCAACAAATATAACACGCATTATATATTTGCTGAGGATTGCGTTAGCTTTGCGTGTAACCCAGCATCATATTCTTATTGGTTCATAAGAGCGAAACTTCTTCCGTCACGGTGGAGTACCTTGTCGCTTGACGACAGTTCATTTCGTGTACTCTCAATGATCCCCATTCCTCTAACTTGTGTTTGATTTGATTTCCGATTTACCACTTCCTTGTCACTCGATGCTTTTGCGTTGAAAGGTAACAAGATATGTCTCATCGATCATGTCACAATTAAAACATGTGTAATCATATCCGTGCTAATTCAAGCGTCGGTGCATTCACTTTTCTAATATACTTGAAACCAATTCGTTTCCGAATCAATTCACTTATAGAATAAAATTTTACGATGTAATTTATAGATTTATGTGTTCGTATGCATCTCGTTTTTAATGCATCGTATGTGTACCCTACCAACATTTAGGAATTCTTATTGTGCGTAATGGAAAAGAGTTATAAAGAAGTTAGAAAATGCTATATGGCAACAGCGTATGTGCTGTTATATAACGAAAAAATAGCAAGCAATGACTGGCCTCCCGGCCGCTGCGCCGTAGACGCTTTTTGCGTATAGGTATGCACAACAATCAACGTTCGTTTTAGATATTTTTTAGCGCCAATCGTAAGGTAAGAAAGCTTGCGCGAAACGTTTTGCTTACAATGTTATAGCGCTAAATGCTATATTAACCACCATTAATTGTAAAATTGATATACTCGGAGTATTAAGTAGATCTTAGTATTGATACAAACCTTAGCCAATTATTGGTTATCATTAATGCAAGACTGAAAAGATCTGGGCTGGACAGCAATAGCTGATCCGAGATACTGCGTCTTTAATACGCCTGCCTAGGGTTGAGACGTGCGGAAATAGTGATGTGAATGAGTGAATGAATGAAAGGGAGCTAAATCGTAAAAACTAGATCTCCGCTTGTTAATTTACTAACACAGAGTGTAGTGTGTGTTTAGTTATGTGTCAGTATTTTAACTGTGCCTTTGATACTGCAACTTACCGTTTCCCGATCTTATCCCGTTAACTAAACTTCAGATATGGATAGATGACGTGTTCAGAACCAGTGTCAAACCACCAAATAACTATGCCATTATACAAAACCTCAGATATGGATAGATGACGTGTTTAGAAACAGTGTCAAACCACCAAATAACTATGCCATTATACAAAACCTCAGATATCGATAGATGACGTGTTTAGAAACAGTGTCAAACAACCAAATAACTATGCCATTATACAAAACCTCAGATATGGATAGATGACGTGTTTAGAAACAGTGTCAAACCACCAAATAACTATGCCATTATACAAAACCTCAGTATTGGTTAGATGACGTGTTCAGAACCAGTGTCAAACCACCAAATAACTATGCCATTATACAAAACCTCAGATATGGATAGATGACGTGTTCAGAACCAGTGTCAAACCACCAAATAACTATGCCATTATACAAAACCTCAGATATGGATAGATAACGTGTTTAGAAACAGTGTCAAACCACCAAATAACTATGCCATTATACAAAACCTCAGATATGGATAGATAACGTGTTTAGAAACAGTGTCAAACCACCAAATAACTATGCCATTATACAAAACCTCAGATATGGTTAGATGACGTGTTCAGAACCAGTGTCAAACCACCAAATAACTATGCCATTATACAAAACCTAAGATATGGATAGATGACGTGTTTAGAAACAGTGTCAAACAACCAAATAACTATGGCATTATACAAAACTTCATATAAGTTACTAACGTTTATTACACATTTAACGACATTATGTATGAAAAAAAAAGGGTATACCTTGGCTGCCATGTATATACAACAAAAAATCTGTTATTCAAATAAAATGTTACAGATACGAGGACACGTGAGTCAGACGCTTTGCCTTTCATAATTTAAAAAAAAATGACACATTGCCTTAATTAGGTTCGCCGGTTTGTACCGGACAGCTCTCCTAAAGTACAAGGTCCGTACTGCCGGCAGGGATGGTTCAAAGTCATCAATATCGATAATCACTTTAATGCATATTTAAGTTATATGCTTATTCACTGATGACTATGATCAGTTTAAACTCATTACCTTTCCTTATTACGATAAAGACGTTAAATATGAGCGATGTGATAATAGAAAAGGTTCTGTATTCAATGTCAGACATTTTTGAGTATAATCATTAGTAGTTCTACCGACACCCCACCTACTCGCACCCTAGGTCTAGACCTGGACCGATGCGAGCAGGCAGGAATGCTTACCATTTTAAGGGATTCCTGATTTTTAAACGTGGTAGAGACGTTTCTGCGTTTTGTTCGGTTATTGAGGTAACCGGAGGCCTACTCCCCATTCCCATCCCCCTCCCCACATAATATATAACGATAACTTCCGAATAATATTGACAGTTGCCCACAACTTGGCTTCGTCTGGGATTCGAACCCAGCACCCATGCCGCAGCAAACTGGTACGCTAACCACTAACCCACGCAGTCACGATAACAACGAATTCAGAGCTTTATCGATACACCGAAGCTCTTACATCACTATATCCTAGGCCACTTGCTGGCACGCCGGTTATTATGCGCAGATCCGGTGACAACTTGTCATTTCGTTGGTCCCGAGCAAATACCAGTCTCTAGCCTTGCCCCACTCCTCTGATAGTATCCTTATTGAGCAAATCGAAAGTAATCGATATTAAAATTATATTTGTATTATAATTTCTTGACAGGTGTTGAATGGGCGGTGTATTGTCATTTACTAGATGGTGGGTCCCTTTCTACCTAGGAGCCGTCTGTGTAGGTAGTTGGCACCATCCTCTTGGCTATTTCTGATGCTAAAACACAGTGCAGACACTCTTGTGTTTGTGGTTGTGTATGGGGCATCCCGTCATATTCCTCAGAGGTGACGACGTTTCTGTAACCTTCTATGGAAGTACACTGTTATATCGTTTACTGCGATCACTCCAATATTATAAAAAACAAGTAAATCCGCATGAAATATTATAGTGCCTACTGTAAATGCCACGAAATTGTAAGTCCGCACCAACCCATATATGCGTAACCCTTACATTAATCTGGAAAGTTTAGAACTCTGCCTATGAGATAGGAAGTATTACCTTTAAGTGATTAAAACAAGCGCTTCGACTGGAATTACAAGTTCAGGACCTAAGATTCAACAATCGCTGGCCGCTAAACATTATTGCTTATAAAGCACTTTCTGCAACCGATTAAAGAAGCAAGCTCCTCATATAACGATGCTACGTAATGTGAATTTAAAAAATTATGTTAGTTTATTTACCCGTAAGACTTAATCGTTCCAAAAAACACAATACTTTTGGTTTTGTAGTGTATTAATGTAACTTCTTTATGTATCAATAATCGTAAATAAATTTTCCTGAGCTGGTCAACTCTTCCGTCTTAATTTTTCAGAGTAATCTGTGTTTACATAATTTATAGTTAAAAAGAGTGACGTAAGTTCAGTTCAGTTCGCAATTAAAATATAATAAAAAATACTTTAATTTCTTCTTCTAATACTTGTATACTTTCTATTGTTTTATAATCTACACAAAATTGAGACTTCTCTTACGTAGACATGTATTTTAACTTCCGGAAGAGCACCCACACAATTTTTCGGTAGAGCTACCCGCAACCGACAATTTGTGATATGCTCTACTTGTTAAGTGCTCTGTTCTTACCTCTTGAAGAATTATTGCTGCCTTGACATTTGTGGTCTTGTAACAGGTTTGCGACCAGGTGTTAAGCGGTAACAAGTGCACTTATGTGAACTGGCGTGTTCCCACATGACTGGAACTTAAGTTAATTTAGTCCAAATTGCTACAGCCCTAAAGTTGTAAATCTTATGCGTAAGGAAATCCAAATCGTTTGTTACATTAAGCATGGTTGCCAAAATCAAAATTGTGGTTCTAATATCGCTTTATCCTACATTAAGTGTCTAGGAATTCCAATCACGTTTGTATTTTTAACTTTCGTAGAGCCAATTCTTTTTAATACTGTTCAGCTAAAATCGTACAAGCTTCGTAATGCGACCTTACTTCTGTAGACAGACCTTCTGGTCGAGTTTGCAGTGCATTTGTGCTTTATGTTTGTGAATTACTATATTCTTGTAGAGTACTTTCAGTTACCTGTGGCATCATCCCTTGTCTATTATGATATACATTATAATTATTAAAAAAAAAAGAAGTGGATTCTTTCTCCAAAGTTTTTAAAAAAAATTGGAGATTTATCAAACAAAATTATCTTTCTTACGTCGAATTACGTTAAAGAGCTTCCCGTGATTGTAAGCCCAGACACAGTACTGGACTAAACGAATAGACATTTTACGTTAATCGGCAAGTTGTTTAACGTAAAAAACAAACATTCTCGTGAATAAAATCTAATTTGTTTAAATGTCCTGTGCCAGCCCTACTTATTAGTGTGTTTTCATAACCCAGTGACTCGCTGTCTAACAATCTCAGTCATTGTTTTTGTTTCCATATCCGCTTAAACAGTACAACGTTAGATATACAAGACAGTCAGTCGCGGCCATCATACCTCACGCCCATATTACCACAATGGAATGCCATTTCAACTATTTTCTTTGTATGTCTTAGTCTTAGTTGATTCAGACGAATAAAATTATCTTAATTTATTGTTTCTTTCGTGCCGTGATAGCTCAGGGGTAAAGTAAATTTTTTCGCATAGTATACTATAGACCCGTGTCCAAATCCCGTCGCCGGTACCACTAAAATAGTTAATTCCAATTTAAAGCGCTAAATTTATCATGTTTACTTTGTCGTTACTTTACGTCTAGCGAGTAACCAGGGATCTATTTCAAATTATGCTCGAAACTATTGCATTCGCTTAGTATACTTACCTAGGTGACTAATTTCTTAGATGTGAGCAAATATTACACATTAAAATGAGACTAATATGTGTCTGGTGCGTAGGGGACCTGTTTGGCGTCCTAATGTCATAATTAACCCGGGCTACCGACAGCTTTGTATTTATTAATTTTGATTCGATCTATACAGAAAGAACTTACGGCATCTAGTGGTCGTTGTAGTGGTATGCTCGGCTTCGGATTAAACCAACGTCGAAAGGTCACGAATTACAAAAGGAATATTAATAATTCGTAAATATTAGTATCATTTCAATTACCCGCGTGAAGTTTGGCAAAGGAATATGTATTATGCTGTGCTTTTTTAGATATACACACGATTATAATACCGTCATTTAATGGCGTGATAGTTGGGTTACGAAATGAAATCAACATTAATTTCCTTGTTGTTTTAGCAGCGTTCGTAATACAACTATGTAATAATATAATGTGAACTTAAAGATAGTAAAAGTTGTCCCTGTGTAGCAAACACTGCAGCTAAAGCAGTTTCGGGCAAGTTAGACATAGGTTGCAAATACGGGCATACATTTGTACGATGAATCAACTGCCTCTAACCAGGGAAATAGTCCTCTCCCAATAGAAGAATTTGCAGTGATTGTCATGAAATAATCAAGGTTTACTCCCTTAGTCGCCTTTTATCTCTCTCACAGGAAGAAAGAGAGTGGGAAATTGTTAATAATTCTAAAATGTCGAGTGGCCTCTCCCACACGGCACAGGCGTGATAATATTATAGTATAATTTTATTAAAAGGACGATATATAAGGACTCAATCCACCAGATGGTAAGTGTTAACTGTTGCATACACTCATCATGGTTGAGGAATCAGTATAATATGTGGGTATCGGGTCATACCCCAGGTATTTGATATTATTGCTTCATCATTGTTTCTTCGGTTTACGTCATTCTCCATTAAAATGATACCAAATTGGGACATGCATATGCCAGTGCTAGCTTTCTAACAGGCATATGATGATTATAATGGTATATGTTAATAATATCTACCAAAAAAGATACGGTATTGCGTACTAGTACTAAATATCTACCGGGTTCAGTCTTTAAATTTCGAAAGCAGCAATCTATTTTGATCATTCGACATAACCGTAAATGGTCCGAAACTTCAAAGCTCTTTTAAATCTCTTGCGTTCGAGCATTAAAGCTTTAGGTCACGTAAATTTAAGCCTACGATTTGTCGGAGCCGCAGATAGGTCTCAAGGCTGGACATGATCTAGGCTGACCGCGCCCCGCTCGGCCCACGGTACTTGCGTTCTTACGAAACGTGCTCTTATTGTGCGCGACGGCTCGATGCAAATAGGATCACCATAAAGTTTATCGTTTATGAAGGATATTTAGCGACATAAGAGTTAGAAACGAGATCAACAACATTAAAGTTATTTTTTCTTGATCACACTATTATACGACAAATCATAAAGGAGAGTATCAGAAAATACTAAAAGATCGATGAAATATATCAATAGACGAAAACTAAGAGCTAAAGCGTGGCTTTTCCCCTTTATACGTGGCTGAGCCACGCTGAAGTTGTATTTTAGCTGTAGCACAAATGGGTCGCCTCGACCGGGAAAAGGTCCACACGCACAGAAGTTTAAAATGGTATCGTAATACTGTTATGTTTCGTAAGGTTAGCGGTGCCAGATACCCATTCACCGGCAACGAAGTACTCTATCTTTGTCTACAAGGGTCACAAAAGACTTGCATTTTGATTCTTAACCGAGGTTTTGGTGTCTCTGGACCGCTGCAACCATTTACTATGAGGACAATGTGCTCATTAGTTACTCTTATTTGTGTCAACAATATATAATATTGTTATCTTTATGGCTCGGAACTGATACAACTTTCTGATGGGAAGGTATCCCAAATCGGGAGTGTATGATATCATATGCACCACTACCCATCTTAAGCTTTGCATATTTAATATCTGTCTGGTACTGTTATCTCCATCACGCCTATCAGACGTGGCGATTATGAGTGGATTACAGACTGTTAAAGAAGAAGATATGAGAAATTCTAAAGATCACAAAGTCGCAGAAAAAACAAGAAAAGGATAAAACGTGTTAAAATTTAAAACAACTTAGACGATAGCTTATTTCGATATCTATTGAAAATTAAAAAAAAAACTGCATGAAATTCATGATAATGATAACTAAAGCACATCGACGAGTAATTTTATGTAAATTCAGTCTGGAACGTCCGCTAAACGTGCGAGGGATGGTAACCATAGGAGATACGAGAGGACATTCGAATGCCGTGGCGAGCGCCGGCCACGTTTCAACACTTCCCGATACATATTTCTCGTTACACAAATGAAACTATTTGAATTTGAGTATCTTAGGCTTTTATTATCTTATATTATCACCTTACTTTAAAAAAAAACGTCTTTATTAGTTAAAATTGTTATTGTGTTAATATTATGACTTTATCATAAAAATTATACCGTGGAAAAATCCAATTCCGGATTATGACGGACTTAAAGAAGGGACGCTGCCGTGGCACACGCTTCACCATGGTAAGGCCCTTGAACTAT
This sequence comes from Bhutanitis thaidina, assembly GCA_029286595.1. Lineage (NCBI taxonomy): Eukaryota > Metazoa > Arthropoda > Insecta > Lepidoptera > Papilionidae > Bhutanitis > Bhutanitis thaidina. The sequence continues at coordinate 3,211,442 of JAGSMS010000021.1, read as the reverse complement.
GTGGTCATTGTAACCAATAATGTCTACAATGAGCACACGGACCTTCTGATGGAAAATAGTCACTGAGACCCAAATCAACGAGGAATACCAGGATCTATAGTTAATTATGAATCATTTTCATTCATGATATGAATCAACCGGGAAAGGTCTGTGTCTGTATAATTCCAGGCATTCCATCTTTGTTCTTAGGAGTGACAACGCATCTGTAACTTTCTTCGATTGAAGTTATTTGCAGGTGCCCACCATGCCCATGGGCTGAAGTAGCCATTGACCACCTTATGTCGAACAGCGAGTTCTGGAAATAATTATGAACATATAATAATAAAAAAAATTATCTGTTTGTCACGACTGTATATCTAATACTGGGGTGGTCAAAATCTTAATATCCAAGTCAAACTCATTGGAACTCTTTAGTTCAATCCCCTATGCGAAGAAATTGATTACAAATTAGGAGGAATTAAGTAGATTCTAATCCAAAGCTATCTTGGCTTTATAAACTTCTTCTTAATACGTTTAATGTGTCTACTAAAATGTAAAAAAATATTGTGTCTCTGAACTGTCATTAGTTCGGACTCTAAGGTCCGAATGATTTTTAAAATTTATTAAGATTTCGCCCAAAAATGCTCGGGTTACAAATTCTTACAATCTTAGTATTTCTTCAACTTTAATCGGCTCTCAATATATCACTGGCTTTTATCCAAATGGGAGGAAGACCAGAAGTCGCTAGACGGTAAGCCATATTTGAGATGGTTATTACGTCATCTGTCTGAGACTACAACATTTTCTGCTTAGTTTTACGGCTCCCGCGGGATAAATAGACCCGATAGATTTCCTTATGCGGAAGTCACACGGCAATTTTGATGTATATGTATTTTAAAAATTCTAATTATACCTGCCGTGTGTTACCGGCGTCAGAATCTGCCACCCCATTCTTTCCCTTGGATGTCGTAAGAGGCGACTGAGGGTAATACTTTGAAAAGCGCAATGGTGACCGTCAGATGGCGGTATAACCATCTCGAAAAACATTTGAAAAATTAAGCAGGTGGATGACATGCAGCAAAGTGCGTCTAAGGTGGTATTGCAATCGGCAATTCGCTGATTATGGCAAATCCTCCATATGGGAGGGGCCTTTGTCCTGCAGCAGACTAGTCACAGGCTGTTAAGGAAAGGAAAAGATTGTAAATGAATTCTAAAACTGACTCATGCAAAGTCACAAACGCAGCCTGTATCGTATAATACAGGAACAATGTAATAAAATCTTAACCTCACATATCGATCAAGCCGGAAACAACAGTGTTGCATGTTGTGGTAACAGTTCGACACAGCGGAGCGGTGTCACAGATCTCGTTGCGGTGCGTTTGACTTGCCCCACACGACCTCCGCATGGCGCAACCGTATCGCAGCCCTGCCTTCCTTTCCGTCTTTGTTTTACGTTACAACATAAATCTGTATCATGTGTCATATCTAAAAGTTATGCCGGCTATTCTTTTAAATAACATCAAAGTCTTTGTCTTTGTGGACATAATTTCATAAATAGTAGCTCAGCGTAATGCCGTGTACAGACTGGTGCAATGTAACATGCAATGCAAGAATTTGACGTACATATCGCGGCAATGAGTGAGTGATGAATTGCATGTAACATGCAAGGGTAACAACACGCATTGTAACATATTCCCATAGTCTTAGCTTCTTGCGCGCACGACACGAACACATGCTTTTGTTGATGATGATGATTACGAAACGTCACTGAAACGTCACAGCTACAATTTACCAACGTCGTCGCTTTGTCGATCTTGCATCTTTATTATCGTCTCGATGGTACGTGAAATGCAGTAGCACTTTTCACTGTTTTTATTAAAATGCAGTAAATATTTTGTTAAAATGTAATTTATTTTTTATTTTTAAGCTAGTGTTGTATACATTTTTCGGTTTGCCGAATCCAAATTATACAGACTAGTGATGGGAAACAGCATCACAACTGTGAAGATGATGATGATGATGATGATGATGATGATGATTACGAAACGTCACTGAAACGTCACAGCTACAATTTACCAACGTCGTCGCTTTGTCGATCTTGCATCTTTATTATCGTCTCGATGGTACGTGAAATGCAGTAGGACTTTTCACTGTTTTTTATTAAAAATGCAGTAAATATTTTGCTAAAATATAATGTTGTTTTTAATTTTTTAGCATAAATTTTTCGGTTTGCCGAATCCAAATTATACAGACTAGTGATGGGAAACAGCATCACAACTGTGAAGATGATGATGATGATGATGATGATGATGATGATGATGATTACGAAACGTCACTGAAACGTCACAGCAACAATTTACCAACGTCGTCGCTTTGTCGATCTTGCATCTTTATTATCGTCTCGATGGTACGTGAAATGCAGTAGCACTTTTCACTGTTTTTATTAAAATGCAGTAAATATTTTGTTAAAATGTAATTTATTTTTTATTTTTAAGCTAGTGTTGTATACATTTTTCGGTTTGCCGAATCCAAATTATACAGACTAGTGATGGGAAACAGCATCACAACTGTGAAGATGATGATGATGATGACCGGCACTCACTCAACAATCCACTTGCCCAGCGTGTTGTGCCAGACTGGCAAAGCTTTTAAGAAATGCACGCTAGCTATTGCTGGCTCTTTCTTGAAGAGGTCTATGTACGGCAGAAGACTTAAAGAGTATCCATATTTAATAAATCATTTACTGTCTGCTGTAGAACGGGTCAAGGCGTGGCGCAAGAGGATCCTAAATTTAGATTGGTTAAATCTAAAGTTTTTTTTTAAATAAAATTTTACAACAAAATCCCTAAAAATATGGTGCAACAAACGGACCAAATTTTGAAGAAGCTTGTTCAAGATACTTTCTGGAAAGGCTTTCTGTAAAATAGATCAATACATCGAGGACAAAAATGCGAAGAAGTAGCTCTTACTCTGGCTAAAATTTACATTTAAAAAAAAATATTCTAAATTGTAAATTATAGCCTTAAAAACTGCCCCGGAGTTTGCTGCTTCTTCTCAGAGAAGGTCTTTCTTTTGCGAATCGGTGTTGATTTTGTCTTTCATAGAGTTTTAAAGAAGCCTAAATTGAAAAAAAAAGTTTTGACTTTAAGCTAAGAAGGACTGCGCTCTGTCGGAATGTCTGCGTAAAAGCGGACATAATTTCATAAATAGTAGCTCAGCGTAATGCCGTGTACAGACTGGTGCAATGTAACATGCAATGCAAGAATTTGACGTACATATCGCGGCAATGAGTGAGTGATGAATTGCATGTAACATGCAATGCAAGAATTTGACGTACATATCGCGGCAATGAGTGAGTGATGAATTGCATGTAACATGCAATGCAAGAATTTGACGTACATATCGCGGCAATGAGTGAGTGATGAATTGCATGTAACATGCAATGCAAGAATTTGACGTACATATCGCGGCAATGAGTGAGTGATGAATTGCATGTAACATGCAATGCAAGAATTTGACGTACATATCGCGGCAATGAGTGAGTGATGAATTGCATGTAACATGCAAGGGTAACAACACGCATTGTAACATATTCCCATAGTCTTAGCCTCTTGCGCGCACGACACGAACACATGCTTTTGTTGATGATGATGATGACCGGCACTCACTCAACAATCCACTTGCCCAGCGTGTTGTGCCAGTCTGGCAAAGCTTTTAAGTGCACGCTAGCTATTGCTGGCTCTTTCTTGAAGAGGTCTATGTACGGCAGAAGACTTAAAGAGTATCCATATTTAATAAATTAGCTTCCGCTCTCTATAAAAAAAAAATTGTCATGAATATTATATTACGGCTGAAACTAACACTTTGCTCCTGATATCGCTCAACAGTCACACGAGACTTCTCAATACGAGTGAGTATGAAATTGCAGCATTTGACTGCCTCAGTGCCCACACTTTCGTATTGGTTACACAGCTCGGGAAATTGTACATACGATATTGAAGTTATAATTGACGTGTGGCAGCGGCGTAAGAACTTGCCTCACCCTTTCTTCCCGTGGGTGTCATATGAAGCGACTAAGGGAAAATCTCGGCCACACCCTTTCGTCCCTCGGGTGTAATATGAAGCGAAATTGTCGACAAAATCCGCCATCTGTCTATTTTTATTTTCTCGGGGAGGTGAAGAATGGGCTACCAATTCTTTGTCGTTTTTCCTACGAATGATATATTCTATCGTTTTCTCATAAGAACAACATAGAAACTTAGTTAACCACTTATACACAGACAGATGCGGAAGAGATTCTCCCTTGCTAAGCTTCCTTATTATTCCTCATCGAATATATCCTTACCTTGGCTTTGAAAACTTTACAATTAACTGTAATCCCACCGGAAGTTGTTATACGATAACGTTTAAAATTGTGTGACTATCAAGTTTTCAGCTTGTTGATCTAGAAATTGCATACATAAAACTAAAAATATAAGCTCCCTCGACCGTATACCCAATACCGGGGCGATCAGCGATCTAGACTTTTGTCGTTTCAACCCATCATTCACCAGAGCTTTTTGGAAACAACGTGACAGGCAGTGAGCCTGTCACTGTCTTAGTGTTCAGACTATCGTTACAAATCGGATCCAACTCTGGCTTTCTGATTCGAAGGCAGATCCTAACCACTCGTAACTAATGTATCGTAACGTATATTGTTATGGTATCGATAACAAACGTACATGAAGTAACATAACGACAGGGTAGTCACACGCGAAAGGTTCTCTAACGTGGTAGAGCAAAGCGGCGGCTTTAGCTGCTGCTCGAGTGGGCCGGCTCGACCGGATAAACCACGACACGGAGGTCTTGCCTCGCAGAATATCGGCGTGAAGTAGAGGCATCTTGTGCTCCCTAATACCCTTAAAGGCCGGCTACGCACCTGCAGCTTCTCTGGTGTTGCAGATGTACGTGAGCGACGGTAATCACTTATCATCAGGTGAACCGATTGCTCGTTTGCCGCCTTTCCCATAAAACAAAAACGTCCTATTTACATGAAATACTAATCAAAAGATCATATACTAAATCTGTCGCATGATCTTCTATATTTGTTAATGCTTACCGTAAATGACCGATATTTTGGCACACGTGACTTGAATTAAGACTAAAATAGACTGTCTATTTTCGATCCAGCCGACTTCTTATCCAACTTCTTACACGCCATGCATACTTATATGTATAATATGTATACTATGTGCGCGTGTGTGAGACGTTCACCGTTTATTGCATAACGGAAAAGGCATTTATTTATTGTCATTTCGCCATTTGTCCAGGACGTTAGTCTGGCATTTACCCCTTTAGGCGACTTTTACGATACACATATGGGAAGAGACACATATGGTAGTCAGAGATGGCTTTACATACTCGTATCTTAATTATTTAAAATAATATGTAATCATTAGTGCGCATCAAATTGAAAGCTTTGAAGTATTAGTATTCAGCAATAAATAAAACAGGAAACTTCTAGTATCTACTTAATTACTATCATAATTTATTTATATATTAAAAAAAACATATTTTTTTAATTGAAATTGTACTTAATTCCAGCTTTAATCGCTATGTAACATGTTAACTGCCCGCTGCTTATTGATTTCATGTATGAACAAGGATAATAATTATTATGGATCAGTCATGGAATACGATCGTCATTTTGTTTCACATCACTACCTCCCAAAATGGCGCCAAGGTCAAACACTGCAATCATAGATAACAAAACAAACCGGTAACGATACATATTTGAAAATTAATAAAAAGGCGTAGTAACGTAATGTTTTAATAAGTATATCGTGATTTATTCGCATGGTTCTAAAATAACTATGATTATTTTAGAAGGTAATATTACGATAGATATTGTTACGGAATGTAAACCCTTCTAGGTATAAATTGTTTATTTTAGTTAATTGTTTGTGTACCTTTTTTTTAATGAGCTTAATCTATGAAGCTTCTATAAGGATTAGGAAAGATATTGTTTACAAAATAAATGAAAAAGCTTCATTAATGATCTGCCTAAACTCTAAACGAGCTTGGTATTTGCTGTCGACTTCACACTAGTGTTATCAGTTCCTTAAAATATAAATATAAAAGATAAAATACATAACACTATCACTAAAATTTAAATGTGGATTAATGATCACAATTTATAGACACATTTGCTAAAACAATAGTAATGCAGTTATGGTCTTATGAAAAAGCTGTATTAAATATTAACGTTTCGTTATAACGGGATCCTTCTCGACATTGTGTCAACGTTTTCGTTACACGGAATAGTCGTTGTTTCGTACATAAATTGGAAGGCTCATATACAGAAAATCTAATCAAAATTTTCGCTATTTATACCGCCCTACGGAAAATTAACATATCAACAAACCTAAAAACGGCCGTCACCGCATACTGCGCCTATTCTTTACTCGTTTTTTACTCGTGCCTACACTACGTCTTAACATTGCGAGGCAAAACATGCTAGGTCTGTTTGTATTACATAAAAATAATATACGCATTATCACTAAAATAAAGCAAACTGAAACCTTTAAACCGTTTTCAAAATAAAAAGAATTTTCTAACTTTAACGTGTATGTATCATATATCAAATATGTATATTTGTTAGACCATACGCTATTTTTCTTTACACGACGTCATGATTCGTGACATAAGTTTAACTTAGTCATATCATCTAAACTAAAACTGCATAGTTCTTATTCCTACTCAATGTGTATATAATATATAATAAATTATCAATTACACTTAGTGAATTAACACAATTAGACGTCTATCATGAGAGGCAGACGTTAATTGTGTAATTTTTGCAACGCCTAACATTGCAACACTTGCAATGACAAAATTGATACGTGAATCTATAGCGCTCAATGTTACATTCTAAGTATAGTACACTTACACTACAACTTACATTTCACCTTAACCCCAGTATTAACGTGTGAACTGATAAAAATTGCATTAGAAATAAAATATGCCATCTTGTTCCAGATGAACTTAACCAGAACAAGCGCAACCGCCCGCGCGATATATCGCTGGCGGAGCCACCACACACCATGGAGATAGCCCAAATCTTAATGTCACTCCTGCATGCATGGGGCCTGGACCCTGATCTGGACCGAGTGTGCGAGTCCAAGCTGGGACTTCTGCGGCCTATGGTGAGATTACGCTGAACACATGACGAAAAAAACTTAAAATACATACCCTTTTAGTTAAGACCTAGTAAAGAAATAGAATTGCAATTCTCTGGGGGACATAAGGACGATTCTGCTGCCCGTCATTGGTCTGCCTATTTTTAATCTGGTATTTTTTCGGGGTGGTTATCCTGCCATTTGTCGGCAGTTATTGTAGTAGTGCAAGTAGTAGTAGTAGTAGTAGTAGTAGTAGTAGTAGTAGTGTAGTAGCTTTATATATCTTTAAAGTATATTTCTTTTTCCTCTTTTGTATATGGCCTCTCTTAATATAAAGTGTGTTTTACATGTCCGAGCGCGGTCAATCAGAATTCAGAATAGATACAATTCTATCCCGAGTATCAGATAGGTACTATCCATTCCGTGAGAAGTCGCTGAGCTTTTATGGCTCTAAACAAAACTAGTTTCAAGTTCCTAGCACTGTCTCCAGTCTTCATATCATCCTCATTGTCAGTATCAGCCTGTGGCTGTAGACTTATTACATAAAATTCATGTTGGAAGGATTTGCTGTTTTAGTCACGCGGACCAGCCGTTGACGGTCGGAATATTTACATGTACTTAGTCGTACAAGACTAAGTACATGTGTTTAAGTATTTTAATTTGTTTATTTTACTGTCGATTGATATATTTGTTCCCTGTTGATCTGATAGATGGCGCTAGTTGTATTTCACATCGCACTATCGTCTCGTTACTTCCATGTCGATATACCTGCTTTAAGCTGACCTAAAGTTGTTCTTGTTATAGTGTTGTGTGAATAAAGATAAATAAAGGTGTAAAAATAGTGTGTGTTTAACTTAGGATCCTACGATCCGGATGAAGTGTAAGTAGTACAGTGCAGTGCAAATGTAAATGTGACACAAGTGACAGTTCTTTAAATCAAACGGTGACAAAGACTTAGAATAACTTTGCGGCAGTGACATTGACTTAGAAAAACTCTATTCCTGGACTTAAAATAATCGCGATACATGGACTTAGAGCAATTTATCATAGTTTCTGACAGTGATTCAAGACTTGCAATTTCTTGAGTTAATTTAATATTTGAGAGATCTTAGCCTAACTGAACTGTTGTGCTGCTATTCACTAGTGATATTCAATACCAACGTTACTTGTTTACACGTATATTCGGGTTGAATTCTATACACAATGTCGGAAGATATAAAAACTCATATTGCGAAACTTTATGATTATTCTGGCAAAATTACAAGAATACTTTCTAATGCAAAAAAATGCGCAAAGATTAAAATAACAAAAGGGTATTTAGAGACTCGCCTGGAAACGCTGAACAGTTACTGGGATAATTACACAAAAACTTACGATTTCCTTTCGGTGTCTACTACAAAGGAGCAATTAAAGTGTTATGGCCTTGATTTTGAACAGTATTATGAAATAACTGAAGAAGCTTATTTAGAACTTAAAGGCTGGTTAAAAGATCATATGTATGATTTTAAAAATGAAGGGTGTTCAGACTCCAAGTCAGGATCTTCTCAACTTAGACCAAAGCTTCCACCAATACCGATACCTACTTTTGCTGGGGATTATAACCAGTGGATGAGTTTTCGAGACTTATTTATTTCCTGATACACAACGATGACAGTCTCTCTAAGATTGAAAACATCATTATCTGAAAGCAAGCTTATCAGGAGAAGCAGAACTACTACTCAGAAATTATTCCCTCACGGAAGCTAATTATGATGATGCGTGGAAAAAGTTGCAAGAAAGATTCGAAAATAAAAGAGTCATTGTTAACAATATACTCAACCGTTTATTAAATCAGCCGAAAATGACCTCTGAATCCCCAAAGGGCGTAAAGTATTTGCTAGATACTACAAGCCAATGCCTCACTTCTCTTAAAAATCTAGAAATAGACACATCGTCCTGGGATGCAATTGTTGTTCACATTGTTGTCGCAAAGTTAGACATGGAATCACACAAACTTTGGGAACAATCACTGGAGAAGTCTACAGATATCCCAAAATATGATGAACTGGCTTCCTTCCTAGAGAAAAGATTTAGAACAATGGAGATGATAAACATAACACAAATTAAAGAACCACATCGAAAAGATAACACTAAGTTACCACACTATTCACCTAAAATTACTACAGTTAAAAGCTTCGCAACAGAAATTGATAGCACTTGCACGTATTGCACACAGAACCACTATGTTTGCCACTGTAAGGATTTTGCTTCACTGACTGTCACTGAGCGACAGAATTTCATCAAGAATAACAATATCTGTTATAATTGCCTTGTCAAGGGTCACTCCGTGAATAACTGCAGACAAAGTACAACTTGCAAAAAATGTGGTCGACGACATCACACTTTGCTGCATTATACAAACGCAAAAGGAACGAATGCCCTTGAAAATATTGACAAAAAAGTCAAATCAGAGTAACACAGCGGCGAATACTTCTTGTAACCTCAGTGTAAATACCGTTGTAACAAAGGATGAGCAAGTTATTTTAGCTACAGCTGAAATAGCTGTTCAATCTAAGAAGGGTGACATTTACATGCTCAGAGCTCTGGTTGATCAAGGCTCGCAGGGTTCATTTATCTCTGAAGCAGCCACACAATTGTTGAATCTTGACCGTATACCTGTTATTGGAAAAATATCTGGCGTTTCCAATTCATCAGAGATTATCACAAAGGCTATGGTGAAATTAACCATACAACCTACCAAGGATGATCCAAAACACTTTGAAGTGAATGCCTACGTACTCCAAAGACTTACTTCACTGTTACCTTCGCGCGAATTTTCACGCGAGTCATGGCCTTCAATAATGCAGCTTAAGCTGGCTGACCCAAACTTTCACAAGCCTGGCTCCATTGATGTTCTGTTGGGTGCCGACGTGCACGCTCACATAATCCTGGAAGGTTACATAAACATGGCTCTCTCATTGCTCTCAACTCTCGTCTTGGTTGGTTGATATCAGGAAGAGTAATCCAAGGCGAATCTGCGCATGAACACAATATGGTTGTCACACATACTAAGGTTGACGCAGATCATTTATTAAGACAATTTTGGGAACTTGAAGAAAATTTAAGCCACAAAAAACCCATGACAGACCTAGAAATTCAATGCGAACAACATTTCAAAGATACTCACACTTGTAACAGTGATGGTCGGTACGTGGTACACTTACCTTTCAGAGACAATCCTCCCACTAATCTCGGTAATTCCAGACCAATCGCTGTCAGCCGCCTGCAGCAAATGGAGAAACGTTTCACCCGACGCTCCGAATTCAAGGAAGAATATGACAAATTTATGAAAGATTACGAAGTACAAGGTCACATGATGATAGTACCTGAAAGGGAGGGGAAACTTATAAAACAACCTTATTACTTACTTCACCATGCTGTCCTTAGGCCGACAAGTCTAAGCACGAAGTTGAGAGTAGTATTCGATGGAAGCGCTGCTCCTGAAAATGGGAAATCATTAAATGATGAACTATTAATTGGACACTCATTACAACAAGATATCAGAGATTTAATCATAAGTTGGAGAAGTCACAAAATTTGTTTAGTAGCTGATATTCAAAAAATGTATAGGCAGATTCTGATTTCTAAAGATGACGTTGATTATCAGAGAATTTTGTGGCGCGAATCTCCTATACACCCTATACAAGAATACAGGTTACTTACCGTGACTTATGGAACATCGTGTGCCCCATTCTTGGCTATACGTACACTGCATCAGCTTGCTGAAGATGAACGAAGTGATTTTGCTATTGAAGCTGATTTACTGAAGACCGATTTGTACATGGATGACATAATGACTGGAGCGTCAACGGAAGAAGATGCTATGTTACTGCAAAGACGATTAACTGAACTGTTATCTCGTGGTGGGTTTCTTCTTCACAAGTGGGCATCTAACAGTGAATTAGTTTTAAATCAAATCCCTGAGAATCACAAAGAGTCACATAGTACAGTGAAGATAAAGATTGAAAGCACCGTGAAAACTTTAGGTGTTACGTGGAACTCTAAAACAGATAATTTTGAATTAAATGTTAACTTGACTTGCTTCAACAATTGTTTAACTAAGAGAAATATATTATTTACTATAGCTAAAACCTTCGACCCTCTGGGTTGGCTAACGCCGAGTATAATCCTACTTAAAATATTTATGCAGAAGTTGTGGTTGGCGGGCTTAGAATGGGATGAAGATTTACCAGTCGATTTAGAAAGGGAATGGCAAACTTACCTCGATAAATTTACAAACACTGAAAACATTCAGTTCCCACGTTGGCTGGGTCTTTCTAATGCTACTGGCTGTGTGGAGCTGCATGGCTTCAGTGATGCGTCTTGTACCGCATATGGTGGAGTGGTGTATCTTAGGGTTCGGGGTAGCGATGGATCAATACCGGCTAATGTGCACCTAGTTATGCCTAAGTCTAGAGTAGCACCTGTCAAGCAAGTTTCACTTCCACGCCTCGAACTCTGCGGTGCAGTACTCCTGGCTAGAATGCTTAACTATGTGAAGGTAATTTTAAAAATTAATGATCACAGTGTATATGCATGGACGGATTCGACTATAGTTCTGGCCTGGTTACGAAAAACTCCTAACACTTGGACTACTTTTGTAGCCAATCGAACTTTAATTTTAACTCTAACCAATAGCAATCAGTGGCATCATGTTAGTTCCACGAATAACCCAGCTGATCTAGCTTCGCGGGGAATGTTTCCAGCTGATTTACAACTGGCCAATTTATGGTGGAATGGTCCAATGTTTTTACAAGAATCCAAGGAAATTGTGTATCCACAAATTGCCTTACCTCAGACTGTAATAGAAACCAAAATCCAATTTAATACAAATGTAAATGTAATTGATGATAACTCTACAGTCTATTACTTGAAGCGCTATTCGAAATTGTCAAGGTTAATCCGTGTAACTGCATACTGCCTGAAATTTATTAAATTATGCAGAACTAAAAGAGTAAGCAAACCTGTAAAGGAATTATATTACCACCTAACATGTGATGAATTAAAAAATGCTTTAAATGTTTGTGTTCGCATGTCACAACTGATCTCTTTTAAAAACGAAATTGATATGTTATCCGCAAACCAGCGTGTTCACAAAACTAGTAAAATTTATGTTCTTGACCCTTTCTTAGATGTTAATAGAATTATTCGGGTTGGTGGTCGACTTGTAAATGCAGAGCTTTCTAATGATATGAAACATCCTATTATTTTAAATCATGATTGTACTCTTTCTAAACTTATTGTTTCTGAAGCTCATTGGAAGGCTCTTCATGGAGGACACCAACTTACCCTTAATATTGTACGACAGAAATACTGGATTGTTCGAGTTAAAAATCTTATAAAAACTGTGATTAGCAAGTGTATACCCTGCTTCAAACAAAGGGCTGAACCACTTGTTCCGTTTATGGGAAATTTGCCGAAATGTAGAGTTAAACCTAGTCGTCCCTTTTTCACAAGCGGAGTGGATTTTGCTGGACCCTTTACTCTGAAACTTTATTCCGGCAGATGTAAAAAGACATGTAAGGCATATGTTAGTTTATTTGTGTGCACCGTTACAAGGGCCCTCCATTTAGAACTTGTTACAGATCTAACGTCTGCTGCCTTTATCGCCGCCTTTCGGCGATTCACAGCTCGACGTGGTCACTGTAAAGAGATTTGGAGTGACTGCGGTACGAATTTTGTGGGTGCCTCGCGTGAGCCAGATCTTGCCTTTAAGGATTCGCAATCTCAGATTGTGACTGAAATTGCTGAACTCCTAGCTAATGACCAAACAAACTGGAAATTTATACCACCCAGTGCACCGCACTTTGGTGGCCTTTGGGAGTCTGGAGTTAAGAGTGTCAAAGGTCACTTGAGGCGTGTAGTAGGACAAACTATTCTTACTTATGAAGAGTTCTCCACTCTTTTATGCCAAATTGAAGCTTGTGTTAATTCCCGTCCACTTACCTTAGTTAATCCATCTCTTGATGAGCCTCCACTAACACCCGGACATTTTTTCGTAGGGGAACCCCTGATCGGTGTACCTGAACCGTCTCTTATTAACGTTAAATTGAGTCCGCTAAATCGCTGGCACATCATACAGCGCATGGTGCAATGTCTGTGGCAGCGATGGCAATGCGAATACCTCTCGACATTACAACACCGTTACAAATGGAATAAGCCCCTACCTGATATCTCTATTGGTGCGGTCGTTTTAGTCAAGGACGATCGATTACCTCCTGGTAAATGGCTTTTGGGACGAGTTATTAAGAAGCAGCCGGGGTCAGACGGCACAACAAGGGTAGTTACGTTACAATACAGGGATAGCACCTTTAAAAGACCTGTATCTAAAATATGTCCTTTGCCTGTGGATGTGACAAACGATTAATAATTACTAAGAATAATTGTTACGTAATTACTTTCTTTCATGTTATTTTACACGAATTTAAGGACTTAAGTAGTCCTTGGGTGGCGGTATGTTTAAGTATTTTAATTTGTTTATTTTACTGTCGATTGATATATTTGTTCCCTGTTGATCTGATAGATGGCGCTAGTTGTATTTCACATCGCACCATCGTCTCGTTACTTCCATGTCGATAGAGCTCTACGTGGTAGAGCCAAGCGGCGGCTTTTGCTGTCGCAGGAATGGGCCGGCTCGTCCGGATAAGTACCACGGCCTCGCAGAATACCGGCGTGAAGTAGAGGCATCTTGTGCTTCTGCGTTTCGTGCGGTGAGTGAGGTAACCGGAGGCCCTCTCCCCCCTCCCCCCTCCCCAAATATGGTAGCGGTATATAATTTTGAGCTACCCCAGGAGGGTACCAGTACCTACGGTTCTGGAGAATCCCTCACTGAGCATCCACGTTCAGGCTTTCCTACGCTACCTAATCGTGGATGCTCAGTCTGCCCCGCGTATTCTGGGGGGGGCAATATTCCGCTCTCTTTCTTTCCTACTCGAGGCAAACGCAGCAAAGAAACTATGGCATCCCCTACCGCGCTCGCCGTGGATTTCTGCAATATCAGGGACTCCACTCGAACCTTAGCGCCGTTCATTACCATCTTGAAACGGCGAAGCCGGCCTTGCTTTTTCTTACAGAGACTCAGATATCGTCTCCGGCTGATACCTCTTATCTCCATTGCCCGGGGTACAAACTGGAACACTCCTTTGTGCCCCGTGCCGGAGTTTGAGTATACGTCAGAGATGATATCTGTTCTCGACGCCTCGGTAGTCTTGAAGGTTTGGACCTTTCTACCCTTTGGCTGCGCATCGACAGCGACGACCATCCGCGCGTCTATGCGTGCCTTTACAGGTCCCATAGCGGTAATACCGTAACTGACCGACTCATCGACCACATCCAAATGGCTACAGATTCCGTGCTACAACAGATCCCATCCGCAGAGATCGTGATTCTCGGCGATTTTAATGCCCACCACACCGATTGGCTCGGTTCTCGCATAACCGATCATGCGGGGAGATCTGTTCACGACTTTGCATTAGCATATGGCCTGACACCTCGCCTGACACGGTAACCTCGCCGACGCGGATCCCAGACGTGGAAGGTCATACACCTTCCCTGTTGGACCTTTTGCTGACCTCACACCCGGACGGATATTTGGTCTCAGTCAATGCCCCTCTTGGCTCGTCGGACCACTGTCTGATCCGGAGTGTAGTGCCTATCGCGCGCCGATCCCGAACGCGATCTGCGGGGTTCCGCCGTGTGTGGCACTATAGGTCGGCAGATTGGGATGGAATGCGGTCTTTCTTTGCTTCCTACCCATGGGGGCAGGTTTGCTTCTCGCTGGATGATCCCAACGTCGTTGCAGATTCTGTCACCGATGTGGTACTTCAGGGAATGGAACTTTTATTCCGTTCTCTGCAGTGCCTGTCGGAGGTAAATCCCAGCCTTGGTTTGGTCGCACCTGCAAAATAGCGTCACGCCGAAAGCGGAAGTGCTACCAAGCCTGGGCCGATGCATCGGCGTCTCGGGATGCAAAACCAGTGCTCTTAAAACGAGTACAACTCTGCCTCCAGGTCCTTCAAAAGAGTTATCGCTGCGGCAAAGTTAAAGCACATTGGCAGAATTGGCGAGAGACTAGTTCGCCTCCCATCGGGATCCCGCGCATTCTGGTCTCTCGCCAAGGCTGTCCAGGGAATTTCTGTCAGCCATCTCTCCCATCTCTACACAAGGAGGATGATTCGCTGGCCCATACTGCAAAAGAGAAAGCCGATCTCTTGGGCTCTCTTTTTGCATCCAACTCGACTCTTGATGACCGGGGAAACTCTCCACCTACCATCCCGTGGTGTAAGTGCTCCATGCCGGAAATTCAGTTTCTGCAGAGCTCAGTGCGAAAGGCACTCCGCTCCCTGGACATTCATAAGTCGAGTGGGCCGGACGGAATCCTCCAATTGTGCTGAGGATGTGTGCCCTGAGTTGGCACCGGTTCTCACGCGTCTTTTCCGGCACTCCTACTCTTCAGGCGTCGTCCCGGAATCTTGGAAGACAGCATTTGTGCATCCAATACCGAAAAAGGCGACCGCTCTGATCCGTCCAACTACAGGCCTATTGCCATCACCCCCTTGTTATCTAAAATAATGGAGTCACTCATCAACACCCAGCTCCTGAGGTACCTGGAGGAACACCAGCTGATCAGTGACCGACAGTACGGTTTCCGTCGCGGACGATCAGCTGGTGATCTTCTAGTTTACCTGACTCACCGATGGGCAGAAGCAGTTGAGTCTAAGGGGGAGGCTTTGGCGGTTAGTCTGGACGTAGCGAAAGCATTTGATAGGGTTTGGCATAAAGCGCTTCTTTCAAAGCTTTCATCTTACGGGGTTCCTGAGAGATTGTGCAACTGGGTCACCAGCTTCCTCACGGATCGGAGCATCAAGGTTGTTGTCGACGGTGCATGCTCGGACCCCAAACCCGTGAATGCTGGTGTTCCACAAGGCTGTGTGCTATCTCCCACTCTGTTTCTTCTGCATATCAACGACATGCTACAAATCAGTAGCATTCATTGCTATGCAGACGACAGCACGGGTGATGCCCTATACACAGGCCGTGCGAATATTTCTCGGGAACACGTCGACGAGTGCCGGAACAAACTTGTGTCTGAAGTCGAGACCTTGTTATTCAAAGTCTCGGATTGGGGTCGACGTAATTTGGTCCTATTCAACCCCAAAAGACACAGGTTTGCGCGTTCACCGCTAAAAGAATCCTTTGTCGTTTCTCCTCTTTTGAGAACATTCCCTTATTGCCTCAGCCAGTATCAGAATCCTTGGCGTTGACATATCGAGCGACGTTCAGTTCCGTGGTCACTTGGAGGGAAAGGCCAAATTGGCCTCCAAAAAGCTTGGTGTGCTCTGTAGAGCGGGACAGTATTTCATGCCGGTCCACCGTTTGCAACTTTATAAGGCGCAAGTTCGGCCCCACATGGAATACTGTTCTCATCTCTGGGCAGGGGCACCCCAGTACCAACTCCTTCCATTTGACCGCATCCAACGTCGAGCGGCTCGAATTGTCGGCGACCAAGCTCTCTCTGATCGGCTTGATCCTTTGGCCTTGCGAAGAGATGTTGCTTCTCTTTGCATTTTTACAAAATTTTCCACGGGGAATGTTCTGAGGAACTGTTCGGATTGATCCCAGCTGCTGAGTTTCACCATCGTACATCGCGACTGAATTCGAAGTTCCATCGATACCACCTAGATGGTTGGCATTCCACCACAGTGCGTTTTAATCGAAGTTTTCTGCCACGCACTTCGACTTTGTGGAATCAGCTGTCGCCAGCAGTATTTCCGAATAGTTACGACTTAGGGACCTTCAAGAAAAGAGCTTATTCCTTCCTTAAAGGCCGGCAGCGCATCTGTAGCTCCTCTGGTGTTGTGGATGTTCGTGGGCGTCGGTGATCACTTACCATCAGGTGAGCCGCACGCTCGTTTGCCCCCTTCTTCTATAAAAAAAAAAAAAAAAACCTGCTTTAAGCTGACCTAAAGTTGTTCTTGTTATAGTGTTGTGTGAATAAAGATAAATAAAGGTGTAAAAATAGTGTGTGTTTAACTTAGGAATGAACAACATGTAAATATTCTGACTATGTTTAAATTCCAATCCTAGAAGTCAAAGTAATAATGACGATAGAAACAAACTTTCCATTGTGAAATATGTTACATTTTCAATCCCTATTACTGACCCTGTTTGTTGTTTATCATTATCAGTATGACAGCTAGTGACAAGTCCACCCACTGCTGAATTTATAGCCCCTTTGATGATTAATGAATTTATAGCCCCAAAAGAGCCACAAAGCCGGTCCAGTCCGTCCTGTATCTATCAACAACACTGTGTAGGTCGTCGCTCTATCTTAAAAGGGGTATTCTTAGACTACGTTTCTCTGTACGATATTGCCACACGAAAATCTTCCTTTCCCAACGATTGTCAGTTCTGCTTCGTGACCGGCTAATTGCCATTTTAGCTAGCTAATCCTTATGGCTATGTCGGTTACCCCAGTTCCAGATCCGGCTGCGGATATCATCGTCGCAGATTCTATATCGCAGAGTCACACCTAGCATAGAGAGCCTCGACTACAGCCCGCTCCACAACCTTAACTGGGTTGGAATGGACAAAACACTTCTCTGATAAAAATTATCCAATTAAACTGTTGTCGTGATAGGTGCCTATATGCTTCGGCGTCGTATCACGCCACGGGCACATGGCGGTGCAACTGCCGACGTGGTTGGGCAGCTGGGCGGAGGCTGCCGCCGCTGCGCCAACGGACCCGGCTCTGCTGAGCACCGATCTTCCCCCAGAGCTTTTGAGTCAGGAGAAACTCACCAGGTTTGTTCCAACTAAATTTTACTAGATTTAGTTAATATGAGAAACATTATTGCAACGCATTGTAAGAAAATTTCAATTGTCTTTGTTGATTGTTTTCATCACACACTCTGACTAGTACGTGCGTAGTAAAGTATGTAAGTGCAACTTTTCAGATGACATTTACAGAGTATATAGACAAATTATTCTCTTCAATTCTCCGGCAGGCTGTTCACGTCGAAGCTCCACTGGGAACTCAGCACGACTCTGACTACGAACCATTTACTGTCCATCGTGGCGCTCGCCAACACACTGATGTCCATGAGCAACGCCAGCTTCGTGCCAGAGCAGGAGGTTGCCAGGAGGCTGCACAGGTGCGTTCCTTGACCTCCCTTTTGTATTGCCAGCTCACGTCCATTTAGATTTAAATTTGAATCTAGTTTAAATGTAAAAGAGCCGTGGTATCTCAGGGGACTATGGAAGAATAATATTATTAAAAACTATGTTTTAAATTTGGATGGTACTTTATCCAAACCAACGTTGTTTAATTCAAACCAGTAACACATATTATTCATTGAAAACTCTATAAAAGAATGGTGGTTTGCGTGTAATTTATTTCATTATTCAAAGAGCCTAAATTGGATTTAATATATTTATGGAAAAATAATTTAATTCTATTCTACAATGAATCGATGACAGTTCCAACCTTGAAATAGGGCCTATACTATACAAAACTGTCCCAATCGAACACACCGAAAGAATTAGTCACGTCACCCCTAACAATTCTGCCAGGCCCACAACCCGCACTGCGTCGTGGGGCGGTGACGAGGAGCGGGAGGAGCAGCTCGCGGCGCAGCAAGCACACATCAAGCAGGGCTGGTCGCTGCTCGCTACGTTGCACTGCGTTCTGCTGCCAGACAAAGTTGTTGCGGCTGGTGAGTTAGAGTGGGGCTAGTGGAAGCGACGCTGAATAAAACTAAAACTAAACTATCGTCAGTATTCTGACATTTTACTCGATTTGCGAAACCGTTACGCGCATTTGCCAAGGCTGCGACGCCAGACAGATAAATACCCAATGCTATTTATTTAGTAACATTACTAATATTCATGTTAACCCTCCAACTAAGCTTACAGCTTGTATCTGGAGTGGTTCACGACGATAGTCGAATGGCGGGCTCTAAATTACGACGTCATGTTTCGTAGTCTGCACCCTAACCCATTTGGCTATTGGCGCTAAATGTGGTTCTTTTATTCCGTCAGATTGTCAGAGCCTCATTACTAAACTTAGTAGAAAAGGTCAGTATCTTTAAATGCAAAAAGATGTCAAAACTTCTATACGAATGTGTCTATTTCGGTTCTTAAAATCCTGACGAAAAGATGGATTAAAGAATAGAATAAAATTACAAGTCTTTTTTAATCTTGGTGTAACATTATACGAAAAAAAAGATTTTCACAACGTGTTCCTTCAGGTGCGAAGAGCTTTAAGCGGCCGCAAGTGGAGATGTTGGCCCGCAGATGGCAGCACCAGTGTCTTGAAGTGCGCGACGCCTCGCAAGCTTTACTATTGGCTGAACTCGGCAGGTAAGTGCTTCTACATAAACTGGTTAATGATTTAGCACTAGCAACCCCACCGGCTTCGCACGGATGTCTCTATTATAATCGTACAGAATCATATATTTTTTTTATAGAATTTGTTAAAAAAATGTTTACTAGTTGTATTGCGATTTATTACGGAAACCTATTTTTGGTAAGAAAGTATAGTGAGTTGCTCTCTGGAACTAATGTGGCCGTCTTATGGTGAAAGTATATTTTAAAATCGATCAGGTGGTTCCTAAGATTACCCCATTCGTATATACAAACTTACATTATCTCTTAACAATATGTGTATAGATTTGCATATACCGTGTTCTCTCCTGCTAGCGATACTGCTCCCCGTCACTAGTCTGTAGGATGTGGTATCCATTGGATTATTCGTCGTCAGGCGGTCAGGTTCTTTTTAGCATCAGCATTCAGCATTTAATTAAAAAGTAATTCATGCAGCAGCCTGAGAACGTCCCACTGCTGGACATAGGTCTCCATTATTTGAGGGGGTTTAAGCGGTGTAAATAATGTTTTGACTATACTACTATATATACTATATATATCTTCATTTATTATTTTATTATTATTTTTGGTTCCCACACAATGTTTTCTTTCATCATCGAAGAAGTGATAAATTCAGCACATTTTATTTTTTATTAACTCATTACATAAAATGTATTTATTGGTCTATTTTGTCTTCCAAAATATACATGTGACATGCCGAAGCAGAATGAGCAAAGACGGAAGTTGTTAATGGTAAGTGATGACGCATATCTCCTTATCCAGGACTGACGTACTTTCTCTCCCTTGTAGGCTAGGTCCGAAGGGGCGCAAGCAGCTGGTGGACAGCTGGGCGCAGTTCCTGCCGCTGTACACGCACACGGAGAGCATCAACCCGCACGCATCGCAGAAGGAACCCGTCGAGAAGGTATCTCACTAGCCCACTGAAATATTTCCAACTCATTGCTTGAGACACGCAGAGCTAAATTATAAAACCTACAATCTACAAAAAACGCAAATTATCTAGGCTCATGCCCATGAGAGGGCCATAAGAGTAGACACAGAATAAGGCTCCCTTAGTTGTCTCTTACAACAATTTAAGCATAAATGGTATCAGTCGCTTTCTCATACACCCATGGTCACATAGAGAAACTTTAATTCATTACTTCCGACATCCAAAATTCCGTGTGACATGATTCACCAATAAAATCATACAGTATTATTCTTAACATGGTTTGTATCATGGTTGGTAAACGAAACCATGTTTTAGATGTGAACAATGACACGATGCGATTTTATGTTGGCATGTCGAATAAGCTCCGTCTGGCAGCAGATTGCATCACGTGCTGGTGTAATTGGCATTTGGAGAATAATTACGATGATGACGATTAACAATTAACTTTGATCATAATTTAGCAAGAGGAAGAGGAGGAGGAGGAGGAAGAGGAGATAGTTCGCAAACCATCTTCTCTCGCCGAGCTGAAGAGGAAGCAAACAACGGCCGTGGTTTTGCTAGGAGTCATCGGCGCAGAATTCGGACAAGACATTGCCAGTGAAGGTAAGATAGAAAGATTGTGCATATGGGTTGACAAAAGTTATATTGTACAAATATTATTGGTTTTTTTTCATCAAACGCTTTTAAGCGCCAGACAACGCCATAGTGTTTTAATTGATTCAGTATATAAACAATATGGCATTGTCACAAACAGAACAATTATTAGCATATCATTTCTACATAAGTTACCCTTAAAGTCCAACCGTAGGCAGACTTGGAAAAGCTAGTCTATTCTGTATGAGGTACAGAACAGACTAGCTTTTCCAACAGCAACAATTAAAACCAACAAATCAGTATTTCTCCAAAAAAAAACTAAATATAATTATTTATAAAGTTACAACACAAAACGCACACACTCCTGTCATGGCCTCTCATGTGACCATAGACCTGGCGTGACCATAGACTCACGTGAACTCATTTTCATGGAAACAATTACATACAAAATTACAATCGATTAAATGTTAGAAAAATACCTTTTTGTAACATTTAATCGATTTTAAGTCATATTCTCATTTTATAAGGCTTTTTGCTCTTAATCGTCACAATATTTTCAATCATATATAGTTGTTAAGATGCGAAGGTTGACGCGTAAGGCTTAATAGATGGCAGCAGTAGCAATGCCAGAAAACGTACTGTAAGTAACATTCGTACCGCTTCAACCGATCACTCCTCTGTTATTCGGGTTCATTACAGAAGCTGCTTCACTCAATATTTATTATTCATACGGTCACAAGAGCTGAAGAAACTTAGTGAGTTTACTAAAATTATCTAATGTATCGGTTTTTTTTATTTAGGATAACCTATTTTCCACAGCCTGCACTACCGTATATTAAATATTTCCATAATTCGATTCTCTGTCTATGTATTTGTCACGGTAATCCCACCTGTTCCTCTGGGAGACGATGCGTACTTGTATGCTACTTGATACACACGAGTATATGCGACTTTATTTGGTTGGAAATACATTTTATCATATTTAATGCCCTCCATATGGATTTAATAATCAAAATTAGGTAGTACAGTATTTTTACATATGCATTTTGAGGTCTATTTTTAACTCCCAAAAATACTTTCTTCTTTAGAAATTATCTTCTTTGTGTTTTATTTCAATCGGCTTAGTATAATCAAAGTTAAGCTTGAGCTCTCAGTTCTATGCAGTCCCATATAAAGCCCCTGCTTTGTTGATGTTTAAGTTCTAGATTATTAAATTAAACGGTATGTTTAGAAGTTACGGTGAATTTCTGCTTTAATTTTAGCTTTTAACACTTGTGACCACACATCGACTAAATTCTGCTTTATTCATTATTTGTGTATTATTTCATTGACATTACTTTGCTATATTAAATTTATGATTTGCTATAAAAGTGTTGTTCGTTGCGAAATTTTAGGTGCAGCTGGCAGCAAGCGACGTAAAGATGGGGATAGTAGAAAGAGTTCGATCGTAGAAGGTGAGGTTTTTATTTTTTAACACCAAATACAGCAAATGAACTGCGACGAGACTGTGACTGTCGAAAAGTTGAAAAAAGTTTTTATCTTTTTGTTTTCGTTCTTTGTTTCACAAATTTAAATGGCTTACGTAGTATGTTATACTATTAATGCTTTAAAAAATTATAAGCCTAAATTTATTCAACAAAACCTAAAGGTTCAGGAAGGTGCAAAGGTCCGGGGCGACCACAAAACCCGAAGAAGCGAAGTTAAAGAAATTATTTCGAAAGTCTAATAAAACTTGTTAGAAAGTCGACAGCTGTGATCTGTGTTCACCCACACATTGCGCTGCAACGATGATGGTGATTTGTCCTTTTTCCTCTTCTTGATCACCCTCAACGGGTCCTCTGCTGGTCACATGCCCTTCAATTAAGGCCTGACAAGTGCGTGAAAACTAGCAATCCCATTTATTAAGTAACATTACCAATATTCCTGTTAACTCTCCAAGTAAGCTTACAGCTTGTATCAGGAGTGGTTCACGACGATAGTCGAATGGCGGACTCCAACTTACGACGTCATGTTTCGTAGTCCGCACCCTAACCCATTTGGCTAATGGCGTTATGAATTAAAGATTTGCCCAACAAACCACACCGGGCTGGTGGGTCGGTGACCGCAGTGTCGGTGCCCCCGCTCTAGAGATACTGCTCCCAGTCTGGTACGTGGGATTTGGGTTCGGCATATGTGAATAAATTCTCTGCCATCAGTTCGCCAGAACCTTGTCCGTTAGTGAGCTGAGGCTGACTTTTAAAGAAACTTATGGTATATTTTAACATGTATTATGTCTGTATGTAATTTTGTATATTACAGAGCACGTTGATTTTTTTTTGTCTGTTTTTCTTCGTTATTTTCGTTGACTGTATGTATTATGTGTAAGTTAGCAATTGGATTATTTAGTTAGGTAAGCAGTAATCTATAATGTCTTCTTGATTGATGAAATGACACTGACATGTATCTTATTTTTGAGAAATCGTTCGGAGCCAGAACGTCACATTGGTAGTGCGACTTCATATCATGTCCTCAATTAAATTCTGAATTTATTTGCCGAACTTTCAGATTGGATTTTTTTTCCTTCACCGTTGAGCATGTTGTAAAACAGAGCTTAAACACGTTCTCTTTAGTTAATTTGTCAATTTTATTTATCCTTCTGGTAATAAAAAATAACAGAAATTATGGGTTCCTGTTGTGATATCAACTTCCTTAATTATATTACTTCTTAGAACATTGTTGAAGAGTTTTAAATTAAAAAAATATATCGCTTTTTCTATGCCTCTCGTTAAGGGTTCACACTGAGCGCATCAAATAACTTGGCGCGGCTGACAGCGCTGGCTCTGACTCACCTTTTGCTAGCACCGGGAAGCCCGAAGCTCCCAGCGCACACGCCGCTCCGCCGCGCCGCAGTGGACCTGCTGGGCCGTGGATTTGCTGTATGGGAGCCTTACCTTGACGTCAGCCATGTGCTCTTGGGTAATATATATATTTTTTTTATGGGAAAGGCGGCAAACGATCAAGCGGGTCACCTGAAGGTAAGTGATTACCGTCGGCCATGTACATCTGCAACACCAGAGGTTCTGCAGGTGCGTTGCCGGCCTTTAGGATGAGGAAGGGGAAGGGGAAGGGCGGAGGGGAGTAGGCCTCTGGTTACCTCACTCATCGAACGAAACGCAGAAGGACAACATGCCTCTACTTTACACCGGTATTCTGCGAGGCCGTGGTACCAACTCGGCCGGTATCTCGAGCCGGTCCATTCGAGCAGCAGCAAAAGCCGCCGCTTGGCTCTACCACGTTGATATATTTATACCAAAACCTCAATCAACACTTTACTTATATTTATATAATGTTTATAAATAAATGAATAGTATTAGTATTAAATTAAAGTATTTTTATATTTATATAATGTATAAAAATATAAGAAAAGTATTGACAGAGGTTATGATATGTAATTGTGAATCTTGTTTTGTGAAAGCGTGCCTGTAAATTGAGGGCGGTGTGTCGCGAATTGGCGTTGTACCATGTCGCAGCGTAGCCAAACGCTTCTGCAACTCACGCCTCTCCGGGAGATACAATATGACGGGTGACGAGGTTTGCTCCCGGAGATAGCCGGAGTTATATTTTTAAGGCAACTTAAACAGGATCAACTAAAACAAACGTTGCACAATTTTCATTGCTTTTTTACCCTCACGAAGTCTTTCAAATATTCAAGCGTTTATGGGAACAACTTTTTCTTTGTAATCAATCAAAAGAATTCCTCCCGAATCCCAAATTGCGCGCACCTTTGTCATGGCAAGGGAATCATATGCAGAATATTCAAAATGGTTGTATCCGATACTCCAATAATTTCTGCAACCTTTTTTTAACTGGTATCTTCCAATAAAAATTTCCACATTTTCCGCATTGGTTGCCGAAAACGCGACCTAGAAGGTCGGTAAGGCCGACTCCATCTTGTTTAAAGAAACTATAAATAACAGTTTTCCCCGGGCAGGAGTCACTGTAAACTGAGGACAGCACATAAAAAATGGTCCGTATATGCTTCCCTTCTTTAGTTATCGCGCGAAACGCGTTTTTTTCAATTTTTCAAATTGTCCTTCCGACTCACTTATTTAATCAACGATATCTAAATGCTTAAAAACTCATATTCTCTGAATGAGTGTCTTAATTAGTACAGGTATAAAAAAGTGATCCGCCCACAAGTGTAAGGACCTGCACAATGTTGCGGGAATTCAAAGTGCAGGTACCGCGGGACCGTGCTTTGTGCCAATCTTATGGCGACGCCTACGCCATAAGCTGTGACTTTGTGTGAGGCTGTGATGTGGTGTGTGTGTGGGCGGGGTGCAGGTCTGCTGGAGATGTGCTCGGACGCGGACAAGCTGGTGCCGTGCATGACGTACGGGCTGCCGCTCACCCCGCAGGCGGACAGCTGCCGCACGGCGCGACACGCGCTCACTCTCATCGCCACCTCCAGGTACCGCGGCGCTTCTTCTTATCGAGTTGTAGTAAGCTCTAGTCATGTCTACTGCACTAATATGTTATATAAAATTCTGTGTATGTGTTTTTTTTAGCAGATTTAACTTAAAAGCTATTTCAAGGATTTTGATGCGATTTTAAAATGTTAAATGTTGCTATGTTTTATGTTAACATTAGTTACAAATGAGAAAGTTCGAATGTTCGCTGGACGACAGACACGCTTTGAGGACTGAACGAATATGAACTAAATTTGGCAGAGATGTAGATTGTGCCATGGAATGGGATATAGGTTGCTTTTTATCTCAATTGAAGAGTTCCCTAGGGACAAAAAATTCTAAACACACAGACGAAGCCGCGGGCAGCTGCTAGTATAATATAAAAAACACAATAAATAACGTAAGTAGCAGTGAAACCACTTAATATAGCAAGTTGTGTGTTTTATTAGAAAGCTAAAAAAAGGTGATGTCCAATCAGACCAGCCGCGTTCATCACGACGATGGCCCGCGAGGTGGCGCGCTGCGCGGCCGCCGCCGCCGGCGCCCCGCCGCCGCCCGCCGCGCTCGCGCTGCACCGCGGCCGCGCCGAGGTGCTGCGCGGCATCGAGCTGCTCATCGACCGCATGCACGCCGAGGTGGCCGAGCTGCTGGTCGAGGTAATGCGTGCGGGACGTCACCCGCTAGAGGCACGCTGTCGCCGAGCTTTGATCTGCTCATCATATGACGACACATAGAAATCGTGATTTATTTGGGTTGTTGTTATTTTGTAGTGTTTTTAGTCAAAAGACGCAATAGCTCCCAAGGCTTCGACTTCAAACCTTCGAATCATCGAGCATCTTTCCATAACGCGCTAAGCAACTTTGAGCTTCCTCATACCGCCTGCAGTGAAGTACCCTAGTTGAGTCAACTATTTATTGTTTTAGGTTGTAAGCAATCCTACACTCTATACACGTCAGGGTAGGTAGGACGTATATCCTGTGACCTTACACGTGTTTGTTTTCTTTCTTTCAGGTGATGGATATAATTCTGCACTGCGTGGATCAATCTCACCTGAAGAGTAAAGGGCTGAACGAGGTGTTCCCAGCCATCTGCCGCTACAACCAGGTGTCGCACTGCCCCGCCTCGCGCAGGATTGCAGGTCGGTGCGCGATAAGGCGAATGTTTCACTTTTTAAATAATACTGCAATATTAACTTTCCGTAAGTTAATACTGTTAACAAAACAATAACTATGAATTACATTAGACTTCTTTGAAAATGTTATACAGATAATGATATTTATAAGAATTTAATGGATTTTGGTTTTTATTATACTTGTCCATGTTTGTATCTGTCATAATCTTCCGTAACAAATTAGCGTTCTCTTGAATAAGAATAATCGGAGTCAATTGAATGTCATCGGCGAACAGAAAAGCGTTACATTATTTGAGTTGCTTCCCTCCGTATGTTATCTATACGAATGAATAATGCACATTATATACATCACAGAGATATTATAATAATACATTACAACCTTAAACCCTTAGGTGTTCGTCGCAAGATTTCGCATTTTTTGTTTTTTTTTTTTTACAACTGTCCCAAATGTGAACCTTGCGTCACAACTAATTACCAATACGTATATACGTAATAAATTGTAGACCATTTACTACCATATATTGAGAACGTTTAGACAAGTTTACACCATTTTTGTTTACACAATCAAAGAACGCTAAATACAGTTTCCCGTTAACTTATGTAACAAGATGGCATCGTAAACTTTGTAGAATGCTTTCGAAAAGTGATACAACTACTGAAAGTCTGCATTGCAGTGACCACCTTCCTTCTGATGGAGTGTTTCTCTCCATTAACATCGTCAGCTCTATTACTTATTTCGTTTCGGGAATACACCTACAAATCTCATGTAACATTTGTGCGTTAGTCGATATACTGGCATCGGGTGCGCCAAGCTCATTGAAATATGAAATAGAAAGCTAACCATGGCGTTGTTTCGGCAGTCGGCAGCCACACGGGGCAGCTGGCGCTGTACGAGCTGCGCGCCGGGCGCTGCCAGTCGCTGGCGGCGCACGGCGGCCCGGTGACCGCGTGCGCGTTCAGCCCCGACGGCCGCTACCTCGTGTCCTACGCCACGGCCGACAACCGCCTCTCCTTCTGGCAGAGCACCGCCGGTGCGTAACGCCACTGCGCCACGAACACTTCGCCGTACCAGTAGACACACAACTTATTAGACGATGCTGACTATTTCCGAACTTAATAATTTATGTAAATTTTATGCCATCTGACGCCGGTAAGATTTTTTTCTTTTTTATGACAAAGGCTGCTAATGATACCGTTCGATGGTAACTGATTACCGTCGCTCACGGGCCGGCCTGTGAGGGTATTTGGGAGATGAAACGGAGGATGAGAAGAGGGTGCGGGCCTCCGGTTACCTCACTCACCGATCGAAACGCAGAAGCACATGATGTCTCTACTTGACGCCGGTATTCTGCGAGGCCGTTGGTACCAACCCGGTCGAGCCGGCCCTTTCGAGCAGAAGCAAAAGCACGTATTGAATTTTTCTGGCATGTACCTTAGTCGATTTTTACGACATATAAGGGATCAGACAGGTTAATAGATTATCTTGAATTGCACAATAAAACACCAACAGTGTAACATTACTCGATAATTTCATAAGCACTTGAACACTGAGCCGGTCGTACATCTGCAGGCATGTTCGGGCTGGGCGCGGCGCAGACGCGCTGCGTGAAGTGCTACAGCACCGCGCCCATGGCGGACGTGGCGCGCCTCAACCCCGCGCGGCTGGCGCGCCTCGTGTGGACCAACTCGCGCACCGTCACGCTCATGCTGGCGGACGGCTCGGAGACGCGCTTCAACGTCTAAACGTCACAGTGAGGCGCCCAACGTCTTAACTTAATAGGGTTATAGTCCACTCTACAACATATATTCGCTTAAACTAATCATTAGCCCACTAAAGATACGAACAGTCCCTCCGCGACTGAGTAGGAAGTTATAAAGTAGTTTTTGAACCTTAATCAGTCTCAATCTAAAGATCTATTTCCAAAACTACACATTCTACACCCATAACTAAATCTAATTAGCTTTTGATCGTTACCTTTAAATCCAACTTGCAATTAATAAATATGTTCATTACTCTTTATAAAAAGCATGGCTTACATGCGATAGGATTTATGAAAACTCTTAGGATTATAGCCATCCTTCCATCTCTATCAACCTCAAACAATTGACAGAAAACGAATGATGTTTTTATTATATTTTACACTAAATTTGTTTTTATGTAAACTACCCACATGTTATACTAATCATTCCGTTTCATTCAGAGCTTCTGTCTCGTCTAGTTCATAAATGTTTAAATCACTACTATAGACATACATTTCTAAAAAGATATTGTTTCACAGTATTATTAACTGATTTTTAGTTAAAAAATTATCTCAAATATACTAATGTTGTATTTTATAAATTATCATATTAAAAAAAATATTTATGCGTTTTTAAACCTTCAGGTCTTCAAACTAGCTATGATATATATTGGAAGGCCGGTAGGTATAATTAACTTAATATTATTAACTTATATAACTAGGGTTAAACTGTTAATAAACCAAAACCTTGCCTGTATTTCTTGTTTTTGTTTGCATATATTTATTAAAAAAACTGCATAGACGATTCTTATAAGCCTCTCATTAATCAATACAATCCATGTAAATTAAAACGATTAATATAACAGACACATATTATAACTATTACATAAAAATGGGCTAGTCAATTTCAACAGTAACATAACCTTAAATGACGTCGAGACTCGATAATTTACGCTTATGTTGATAATAATAATAATATTTAATTTATTAGAGCCGTGGTAACACGAGCCGGGGGCCTTAAACGACATAGTACCCTAGGTATGTATGAAATTTAAGGCACCGATTTGATCAGCGATAGACGTTTAGTTACTGTAGTACCTCCTATGAGGAGGTTTTTAACAATATTATTTCACACAGTACATAATATTACCGAAAATATTTTAATATTACATGAATTGTATAGATTGAATAGCATGTAGTTCTTATGCATATTTATTATAAAAAATGTTAAAGTAATTAATAAATAATTGTTGTCTTCCTTGAGTTTACATTATTTATTATCCCCAAAATGTAGCTCTTGCTAGCTAAGGGTAAAGCTTAAGCTACACTTGTGTCATTATATCCTGTGGTTTAAAACTTCCGATTATTGATCAAAAAGAAGGACATATTTTTACCGGTACTGTAATTTATAACAAAATTATTCATACCTTTGTTTAATCTATTTCTTATACGTCATACAGCAATTTAAAAGTTCCTTAATTTACGGGTTATGCAGTCCCCTTCGTAATCACCGTAAATATTCTCATGAGTAACCCTACTGAATTATAACCTTTATATCGTCAAAATTTCCAGTATCTCAAATATACTTTATATATTTTCGTCGAGCATTGTCTGGGGTGAGGTGGTGCTGGGATCATCAATGCGCAAATCGTGCGTGGCGATCATGTCAAATCCTCTTTAAGGGGGAGGCCGATGTCCTACAGTGGACTATTTACAGGCTGTCGAGACAAATGTAACATCAAAAAAATTTATGGGCTGTATAAAATTAAACAATATTATAAAAACATACTTTTATTTATTTGGCATGAGTACACAGTTAATAACCGATACCAACTCATTAACAGAAACCATATATCTTATCATTTGATTAACACCAGGTGGGATCTTAGTGAAACTTTGGCTTAACCATATTAAAAATAAAATATTTCAATACATTTATTGGTAATTTTAATATGGAAGTATTATATACGCTAGGCGGTATGACAGTCGACCGTTATATTGCGTGTTACAACTACTCCATTGAAAAAAACGCACATAGGTACCTATAGCAACCTACACGAACAAATTGTGTTGATTATAAAATTTTAATGTGTACCTTTTGTAATCGTTTCGTACCGTTATTACAAAATCTTAAAATTCGTATTAAATATTTCATTTTAAATAAAAAAAAACATAAGTAAAGTAACAGACTGTAAGTACCCACAGCTGGGCAAAGGTCTATCAAATGTCCAATAGTGGTGATAACAATTAGAGTGGTGCCGGCACGCGCTCTATGAAACTAAAGTGAGCGCCTTTACCATTAAGGTATCACAGCAAAAAACACATAAATAATAACATTTATTTTATTTAAAGAATTTGCTTCGGTTATTCCCGGCTCATGTATCGGCTCGGACAATTACATCCGTTCGAAAAAAAATTACACTCAAGTCGCACCTAGAGAAGAGAAACACCTATTTTCAGACGCGGTACCTACAAAAACGCTGTGTCTAATTATGTTCGTTTCTATTAAATGTTAAATAGAAACGAACATTATGGGGCCCTTCTTCACCGCCTCAAACGCCTATAACCCATATCAGCATGGATACATAGCGCGTAACTGTTATTTTTTGTGGTTACAGCAACTTCACGTAAGGAACATCAAGACTGTATTACCCGTGAAAAAATAACTGTAATGAAGAATGCAAAGTTCCTTGCTACATATATATACGTTATAGCAGCATAGTGATATGTTACAAACCAAACTTAAAGAACAGAGCAATATTGAGGACTCGAAACTTCAAGGTGTCTAGTCGATCCTGTAACTAATCTCAGATCTGTGATAACTTGGCCTCGGTGATAGATAGGGATGCAAAAAGAGCGCGAAATAGCTCGGGTGAATATCGTACACGGTCGACTTTACGAGAAGTATCAGTATATATACACGTTGAGATCGATTTTTCACTTACACTAATTAGTTTTAAAAATATCTTCCCACACTCCTGTAGAAGAGCGACCGAAACTGACAAGACGAAACGTCTAACTTTTCACGATAAGGAAAATAATGCAGAAAAAGAAAGAAACGCACGTGTATTCACAGTCGCAGTCTAACCACGCATCACATAATAAAGACAAAGAACTAACAAAAAGATTACTTAGACGTAACTCAAATCGTAGAGAACAAAAATGCTATAAAAAAACGAATACTATTAATAACGATTGTAAGGATCTAATTATTAGGAAAAAATGTTTTCTAGATTATCATATCATTTATAACTTATTCGTATATAGCAAAAACTTTCATTCCTACCATAGTACATCAGCTGCGTCGAAAAATTACGAAAAAGAGCTCTCCGACTCTTTACTAGGACTGCGTTGCGAACTTGCTGAAAGAAAAGTGATATGGTTTGGCCACCATATCAGTAAGAAAGAAATGTGGAATAAATTTTAAGTCCAAGTAAGAGAGATCGAAAGAAAAAACGTAGAATTGCAAATGATTGGAAAAAGTAATCGATCGAGATGTTGGAAAACAAATGATTAATGAAAAGAGAGTCTAATTAAACTTTTAAGAGAAAGTAGTATCGTAGTTATACAAAATATCCGAACTACTTACAGATTATTAAAACCATTGAACAATTAGACCTTTGTCGGTACGCAATTATGATAAATGTATACTTCTTCATATACTAACTATAGTATACCTTATCTACAAAAAAAAATTGCCGATAAAGTAGATGCCCGTTGTGGGAAAAACAATCGAGGGGCAGTCGAATTATGTTTAAAAAAAAGTTATGGTGTATACACCATAACTTTTCATCGTTCTAGTACCAAAACTTACTTACTAGAAAAATAAATAGTAGGAAAGATTACAATGATTATAGTGTTAAATAAAAAGTTGAAAACTCCATTGGCTTGATATGTGTCATAACAGCATCAAGGATAACCACCAGAGTTCATTCATCCACATTGTCGGCGCGCATACCGATATCTACATCATACACAAACACTCAACTTACAACTTCAGATTTACATGCCACCTTCAAATCTTAAGATAATTCAATAATTAAACATACATAAATGCAAGATAATTTCTTAAAAAATAATTGGACGAATAGTTGTTTGATAAAATAACAATTTAAAAAATAGTAGAATTAAATCAAAAGCAATTTTTAAGACAAGAACCTACGAAACCATATTTTACTTTGCTTTACACTTTCAGAAAATGATTATTTTCCGTACTCAGTATCGCAGGAAAGAATTACAAAAAATAAGTAACCTTAAAGTTTGATTCGTCGGAATTTCACTAAATGGCAGAGGACATTACGTAGCCACGTAGAGGACATTTTACGGGGCTTTAGAGGTTCCTTCCCATAAATTAGAATATTTTTAAATTAAAAAATTATGGGCGTAATCTATGGAACTGCTACAATATTTTACTGGAGCCTCCTATACGTGGGCCTCCTTACCTAATGCATACCTGCCCGCGTGCGGTCAAGGATAATTTCACTTTGCACTCATTAAAACCCCACAGTGTTATATCTTTGCTGCATATCGGGAGGGTCATGGCCTCGGAGGTGGCTTCGCGGCCTCTTCTCGGGATTCCTCTTTTCCTTCCTATCAAGGCGCACCGGAGCAGGGCCTGCCTTCCAATCCTACGTCAGCAACGGACCCCTTCATGTCCGCCACACGTAGACCATGGAGGTAAAAAAAGCGAGCTTTTTTAAGCATTGGCCCTTTCTCCCTAACGGCGAATTTGGTCCTTAGCTCCGCCACAGTGGTCTCTTCACGGCCATTCTCGGTATTATAGATCTGACATATTTAAAATTACAATACATACAAAACGAGTTTGAATAATGAATTTCGCGAAGAACATCCATCGTTTCAGCCTGTCGTAAGTTCACTGCTGAACATATGCCTCCCCTAAACATTGCTACAAAGCACAGTCCAGAGCTACCTGCATCCATCGACTTCCCGCAACACTGAACAGGTAGTCACTCCGTTTTGCAGGGCTACAATACGGTTGCCTGCACAAGGTTGCCTCGAGAAACTTTCTTTCTCAACGGTTGTCAATTCTGGCCGGCTCATTGTCGCTTCTGCTTACTGATTCTTGGGGCTATGTCCCTTATCCTAGTTCTGCGGCGGATATCGTGCTTACAGATTGTATCGCGCAGAAAAATACCAAGCATTACTCTTTCCATAACCCGTTTTTCAGTAATCCCTGCAGTAATCCTCCTCATAATGCCTGCAGTAAAGGACCCAGTCTCGGTTCCGTAAGTCATCACTTGCAACAAGCACTAGATGGAAACTTTAGTCTTGAGGTTTTTAGGTATACTCGAAGAGAAGTGTATTTTACCGAACGCTGTCCGGCCGAGTTCGATTAGTCAATTTACCTCTGGATTGAAGTTGGTCTTACAAAATGAGACATTAGCGATAATATAAAATTATTTCAAGACTTTGAGACATTATTTACACCATGATTTTTAGTACTTAATATAAGACCTATTGGCGAACTCGAAAGCCAACGTGGACGAAATCGCGAGTAACATCAAGCAGGTAATAAGTAGCACAAGTAAAAAAAATCAAGAAAATAGTAAATAGAATCAGCCGTTACATTGCGGAAATGAATTAAATTTTAAAAATTACGCAGAAATTCGTGGATTCAAATATTTTTTTCCAACGTCTTTAAAATAGTTAACGGTAGACATAGACACATATAGGTATTTCGAAGAAGGCTTTACCGTAATCGACTCACGCGATAGCTAAAGGTGACGATTACGATGAATTATCCCAGAGAAGAAAAAGGAATATGTCCATCCAGCAATGGACATTTTAATGGCTGGCAAAGAAAGATATTTGAACTGGTATATTCCTACACAATTATTAGAGAAATTAATGTCAAAGTATTTAACTTTCCAAATATTATAAAATTATATTTTAATTTGACTACTCGAAAATCTTTCTGCTATAGTCAAAATATCTTTGTTACAATGATGACCGTATCACAGTTGGCCAGTTACAATTAGAATGAACACATTACCCCTCACTCATGGGATATTACTTTATCACTTTTGCGTCTGTAATTAAGGTCGTCCATAAACTCCTCGTCTTCACTTTCTGAATCTTCTTGGTTATGAATATTCTTTATTACATTTAACATTTCATTTTCCCCGATCACTTCTTCATCAGACGATGCATCGATCGATTCTACGTCGTAAACAATCCATTTTCTAATCTCACCATCTTTTGTTAACGTCAGCCAGTTTTTGTTTAAAATTTTACTTAATTTAACAAGAACATACTGACCTTTATTGGAGTGACAAGATTTCTCGGTATTAATCGCACCATACAATTCAAAATCGAATGCATAATCTACTTTGTTCAAAGAACCTACAAAGCTTATCGCTCTTCCTTCAATTTTTAAATCATACATTTCAAGTCCAATTAAATTAATTTTTATAAAGACGAATGTTTTATTTTGCCGCCATATTAGTTTGGGTTTCCGCATTTGGTTTACAACCGACAAAGATTTGATTAATCGTTTCTCGGGAGTGCACGTGGATTCTGACGTTTCTTGTGAAGTACAATCATCAGAATCCAGATCTTTTTCTGAATTTCGCGATTGTATTCGTTTTGGATAAGTAATAGATGGCCTTCCCGTACTACTCGACGCAAAATTGTGGTCGCTGGAAGTTTCATTTGTAGTTATTGCAGGTAATTTTGGTTCCACGGAATTTTCTGATACAGGTTTAAATATTTTTAAAAAATCATCTATCATATTAATGTTCCACCGCTCTGAATCACCCGAATCTTCAGAATCAGAACCAACTAACGGTACGGATCTTATGGGTTGTTTGAAAAACGTTTGTAAAGGCGATGTATGATTAGTTTCAATAACAGCACGATTTTCACATAGTACATTATGTTTTGTTTCCTCCTCTTCTTCTTTATCATAGTTAACGAAGGCTTGATCGTTATTGGGTTTATTCTTTAATATATTATCACCCACAAATTCGTCAAAATATTTAATTTCACTAACATTTTCCTGTGCTAAATTAACATCAATCAAAAGCCGATTTATAATGACATCTTGTTCGCCGTTTGTATCGATTATCACAATGCCATATCTATTACCTCCTGTAAATTCAGCTTTCTCTTTGGTGAAATATTTGACATATAAATGTTTCAAATTATCAACGTCATCATCATAACATTTATCGCAAAACCAATTTGTACTAAAGTCGGTCCAATCTTCGCCGGCCGATTTAACACCTACCAATCGGCATTCTATAGCTTGGAATGGCATTTTTGTTATAAATTCATCTTTTATTGCAATTAAGTGTTTTAAAGACACTTCTCTCCAATCACCTTGATCGACAAAGAAACATTTCACTCTATTTTTATCAATTATATTATCAATTCGTGCTCGTTCATACATTGCATCGTCTGGGAGCATGGC
This sequence comes from Bhutanitis thaidina, assembly GCA_029286595.1. NCBI lineage: Eukaryota > Metazoa > Arthropoda > Insecta > Lepidoptera > Papilionidae > Bhutanitis > Bhutanitis thaidina. The sequence goes on along the minus strand of JAGSMS010000021.1, from coordinate 3,175,607 downwards.
CAATACCATATCACCTTCCTTTACGTTACTTAATGGTTCTCGATTATCGGCGACATATTCCTGAATTTCCTTAAGTAACTGATTCAAACAGGATTCAAACTTTTCGAGACGTATAAAAAATTTATCAGGACTAATAGCAGATCCGAAGAAAATCAATGACATGTCATCTTTATCTAAATAGGCCCAAGTAGCTTGTGGTAATGTTTTGGTAGTTTCCGGTAATTCATTGTTTATAATTTCCTCTTCTATACGAATTTTACCTTCACAAAGTTTCTTTATTTTAACTATGTGGTCCACGTTAATCATAGCATGTTTTTCCAATAGATCATGCCTAAAATCGTGTTTAACAACAGTCTTACTTAAAGATGACAAATCTTGGCAAGCTTCTAGTGTTTCCACAAAAACACAATTTCCAATTGCCATAACTACTTGTCCTCTGATGTACATGTCTTCATCTTTATCAGTTATCTTTTTCAAATGATCTCTGGCGAGATCTGAGAAAGTAACATCTTTGTCTTTAGGTTGTATATTAGCAAGTCTTACTTGGATTACATATGTTTCAATACTCTTCAATTCTTCGGGTAAATAGTACAAATAGATATCTCTTGTAGTTTCCAATTTCTCTTCGTCTATTAGTTTTATTAGTACACAATTAGGATTGCCCCTTTGATATTTACTTAGAATTTTTATTACTTGACATCTCGCAAAGAAGTTCTGTTTAATGGAAACGGCGCAAATATCTCCAGTTTGCGGTAAACCATGGGGTTTTCTGTTAGATTCTTTACTGTAATACATTCCCATTTTTAATGAAAGTGTACTATACGTTTGTGAATATTTACGTGACGCGCTCCTCGCTGTGTTTGTCAATAATCTCCCAGAAAAATGTACCGCGCTGTGATAGTGAAGAATTTTTAATGTAATTTGACCAGAAGTTGGAATCCATTCTTTACTATTATCGTAATCTTTTAACACAGTGTGCCGTGCAAGACAATTCCAAAAGTCCGGGCAGTATCCAAGAGTAAGCAAACTATCACATATAGGTACTAAATTTGACGCTTTTGCAATATCTTTTTCAGCCAAAACATTATCACTAATTTTATTCAAATGTAGAGGAACTTCGTCCGTGCAACGTTTGATAAAATTAAGCATTTTAGGCAACTGTTCCACGTTACTCTCCTCCATTAAAATTTTAATTTTAACACTTTCATTGCCTTCTTTGAAAATGGAGGAATAATTGTCATTCAAAACTGAAAACCGCTTGCAGAAGGTGGAAAACATTTGAGGAAGTGAAAAGTTCACGAGGAAATGGGCATCAGTAATATTCATGTGAGTCAGAGTGTCATCACAACACAGCAGGATTGGACCTAACAATGGTTCTTCATAATCATCCCAATCAACCCTCAAATTGTACAAATCTTGAATGGTCATGCTACTATCGCAAGTAAAAATTGCATTTTTGTATTTTCTGAGAGCCTTTTTTAATGTCATTATCTCGTCGTCTGTTCTGCAAACTACAACAGTTCTTTTACTTGTATCAATTTGGTTTAGAAAATCGTGAACTACTTTTACTTTGTTATCTTGTTGAACGAAATTTACAGACATGCCAGCTTTAGAGTAAAGGACACATTCTTGGAAGGCGCCTATGCATACAACTGAGTAGGGTGCTTTTCTTGCTATCGGTTCCATGAAATCACACCAACATCTCGATGCTAAAATGTACTGTACTTTAAGCTCTTTGTTAGCCCGATTTTTAAGTGTGTCTCTGATTTTAAATAAAAAATATTTTACTTCATTGTTATACACTTCAGCTAATCTCTCGCAATCGTCAAGAACCACAATAGCAAGACGCCGCAAGTCAACACCAAAATCTGTAATATGTAGCAACCTAGCTAAGAATGAAGGTGTGCTAATTAGTAAGTCACATCCATTCAGCAGAGACGTAGTTATGTAAGATTCATCAACACCCGCGAAACAAGACAGAACCTTTTCCTGAACGCCAAAGAACATTTTTGCCATCTTTTCCACTTCAGCCACAGATTTCGCCGTAGCACAAACAATAATACACGTCGGACCCACACTCTCTACATCATCCGCCTTATAGTCCGATACCAGACGGCAAACAGCCGGCAAATATCCCACTGTTTTTCCACTCCCTACAGGACTTATCATGAATATACTGTAACCGCGCAAAACGGAAAACCAAGTAATTGTTTGCAACATCATAGGTCGCTGGATCGACATGTTTTTTAATACAGTATGAATATGGCTATTGAAATTTATATCCATAAGGTTGAAAACTGGCTCAATTCTTTGATTCATTTTTGTGTGCACCATTAACACAGGAGTTACAAGTTTATCAACAAACAAGGATACATTAGGATCAATGTTTTTAAAAGGATTTACAGAATTTTTCATTGTTCTGCTATAGTTATTAATATCACCATGGTGATTTTGAAGAATTTTAGACTCATGATGGATGGCTGGATATTCTTCATTAATTTTCTTAATAATTTCGTCACTATCTTCTTCCTCTGAATCTTTGATGACATTTCTTCTCTTTTCTTTTTGTTTTATTTTAATCTCTTCCAAACCAGAAGATGAATCCTTATTTGTTGTATCTGAACATGAAGTAAAGGAACTATTGAGTGTTTTTGTTATTTTCTCTTGATAAAACTTTAACTTTTTTTGTAGAACTGTAGAATTTAATGATGTAGTGGCAATATAACTGGAGGATTCATTATCTTTCAGACTATACTTATGTTCTACAGTATTAGAAGAGTTTTTTCTAACTTGTTCATATTTTTGTCTAGCTTTCATATTGTGGTCAATCTTATTTAGAATATTTTTATTAGTAATTTCAATTTTGACTACAGAATCCACATTTGCATATAGATCCTCCTTCAAATTAGTTACTTCTTCATTTTCTTCACGTATTACGAGTTTCTCTTCAACACTCTCTGCCATTAATGTCAATGGTAGCTTTGTGGGGTCTATCCCAGGTGGTCCATAACCTACTCGCTTTTTATTGCATGTGAAAACATGTTTTCTAAGTTTCTTATCCCCTTTTGTTCCTGCAAAAGACCATAAATATAATTACGATGAAGTATTAAAAATTCAAAAATCAATTACACTTAAAACTCAGTTCTAATGTTAAATACAGTGATTAAATAAACTTGAATTATGGTGAATTATTTCTTGTATTTACATGAATACTACACATTTTAAATCAAACTATTATTAACAATTTAATTAGATTTTTTAAATCCCGACGTTTCATATATAAAAAAAATATATATTGTAAATTAAAAAAAAACCATAAACATGATTTAATGCATCTTTACCTCAGTCCAACAGTAAATTTTAATATTGTTGTGAAATTTTGTCCATTAATAAATCAATTAAATTTAAACGTTTTCGGAATTTCTAATTGAATCATCTGCATTTGATTAAGCAGAAGTAATGCTTATAATTGCAGTCCCCAGCAATCATTAAAGAAAACATCATAAAATCATCAAGACCTTAATGAATTACAACATTACATGTACTCTCACTTCACTTATTTTCAGATTTATGTGGATTTCCATTTAACACAATCCTGATACACCTCTCTCACCTCTTTCACACTTCTTTGATCAGACTTAATATTCATACATGCTTGTTGAACATGAGTCAAGAACTCAATACTACATGGTAATAATACACACATACTTTTATAGTTTTTTCTTTTATTTGTATGCCTATTTATTATTTTGGATTTTGAGCTCACCTTTATTTTCAGTTGTAAATGTATTTGTTTGTGATATATTCACTACTTGATCATTAACATTGTTCTCTTCTGTTTCCTGTAAACCAGTTCCATTCCATAAATTATTTGTAACTTCTGTTACTTTTTTCACATTATTTTCAGCTTGTACAATATTTTTTTCAGCTTTACTTTTTTTTGGTGCTATCAATTCAATCTTCTTTTTTAAAAATTTTGATTTCAGATCATGTTCCTGGTTTGTGGTTATGGATATTTTGGCTCTAGTTTCATGCTTATTAGACTGTTTTTCTTTCACTTTATGTGCTCTACCTATAGGTTCTTCATCAGTGCCTTTACACATTTCAAAGTCTTTAATTTTATTTTCTAACAGCTGTGACATGAGCTCAGTATTATGTTTTTCAAGATTCATTGCTGTTAATGCCAATTCTAATTGCTGTGAAGTATGTGTTACAACTGTCTGACTTTTCATTAATCTTTCCCAATCTTTTCTGGGTGCTTTCTTTTTTTTATAATAATTTTCAATCTGCTTAATGACGTCATGAGCCTCACAACTTTGTAATTTAGTTTTTATTTTACCTGCACCTAATTCTTGGTGAAATAAGCATGTATCATAAACAGCAAAACCTGATTTTATTAAGATCTTAGATAATGGAGTTAGATTTCCATTTGTTGATTTCCTCAACAATAATTCACCATATTTATGAATATTGTCATCAAATATTGATGATCTGAAATAGATTAGAAATTAATAACATTTATAACTATAAGAATGTAATATAGCCTGCTGATTTACAGATAAGGTTCTGGTGACCAACTGGAAGCAGAAAGTCAATTCAAAAAACTGAACTGAACTTTTTCAAATAAACTCTACCCGACCCTGACTGTAGGATTTTTGTTTAAGTTGAGGTGGATTTTTTTTTTATTGGATTAGGTTGAAAAACAAGCTAACAACAGTCCACCTGATGATAAGAGGCTACTATAGCCTATAGACAAACAACTTCAATAGAAGAAGGTCTGTAGTCAATCTGTAGATACATTATCACCTCTGGGGACTAAATTTGATAGCCTCACATCTTGAGCAACTATGTTTTGTTCAGTGAGCGAAAAGACTGGAGGCCAACCCTCCCTCCCCCAGCCCCTCTCCCCAACCATTACCCAAATATCCTTATAAGCTGGCAATGCATGTGTAGCTTACCATACATTTGCAACACTTGAGTATTGAAAATGTACATGGGCTTACTGTAATCACTTACCATCACTGGCTCATTTTTATAAAAAAAATATTATAGTTTGGTTTGAGCAATTGATGGCAGTGTTTTAAACAATAATTTGATGTTATTAGTAACAGGGGTGTGGTGGTGTGTCTTCAGTACAAGTACTGTGTAGATTGCACATAACATTTGATAAAATAAGTTACTAATTTCTTTCTTGATGTAGTGTTTATGCATTTATATAATAATACTAGATTATAAATACCTTCGATCAATGTATGTAGGGCAGAACCACACTTCCTGCACTTCAGTCAATGCTTTCTTTAAGTTCGCCGTCGCCGCAGGTAGCCATTTCTCAGAAGTTTGTATCTTAAAATTCTCTTCAAGCAAGTCGAAAATAGGTTCTGCAGATAAAACTCCATAAAGACCGATCTGCTCGAACGTAAAATTTTCTTCTCTTAGAACAGTCTGATCGGTAACTTCGACCCATATCAAATGAGGGTTTAAAAAATGAAGAACATCTACTCTATAACATTCAGGAGGCATAGTTTGCTTATAATCTGAACTGCATTTCACTCTCGACTCAAATTATTATTCAAGAAAGGAAGAGAAGAACCGAAAAACTATACAAATACTGATCACCGAATTGTCAAATGACAAACTCGAACTATCTTTTCAAAATAAACTGTAAATAAGATATCTATAAGGTACACCACAGAGTATAGGAATTTGTAGAATCAGCTGTCGCGGTATTTCCTAATAGTTACGACTTAGGGACCTTCTAGAAAAGAACCTATTCCTTCCTTAAAAGACGGCAGCGCATCTGTGGCAGCTTCTTTAGTGTTGCGGATGTTCGTGTGCGTCGATGATCATTGATCACTTACCATCGGGTGAGCGGCATGCTGCAAAAAAAAGGAGCGATTGGCGATTGTTACTAAAAACAATCGAACTATTCGATTGTTCCGTGCAACGGAGTTCTTTGTTGATGGATTTTTTTTAGTATACATATTATTGATTTTCGCAACTAGAGATGGCAAATTAAATAGAAAAAGATTTTTTTAGAAATAAATTAAATTTTTAGAAAAAAAAGAAACAATGAGACCGAGCGAAGCCAATGCGGTTCACTAGTGCGAAATAATCAATTACAAAGGAAAAATTTACAGGTTGTATCATTGATATAGGTAATTTGGTTTTTGTATTTAAAATGTTTAAGAAAAAAAGTAGGATACAGTTATTTAAAATATTAACAACTACTTGAATTACTTTTATTTATTTAAATATGTTCACTACGCAAATTCACTTTTATTGAAATACTATTTTTAATTTTAGTATTAATTTCTTATGTGTTAAAATTACATGTCATTGTTTTCTAAATACCTTCTAAAAATTGTTAATGTAATTGGTTATTTTTATCTTCTATTATGTATGTAAATTTTATACAGTAGAATAATATAATAAGCAAATAATTAAAAAAGTTAACTGTACACTCGTTATCGCTTATTATTATATAATACTTGCGAAGATTACCAAAATCACTATATACCTATGTCCCTGGGTAGTCAATAATTGCTACTACAACGCTGCTGGACTTGGCTTGCTATATTCAGTTTCCGAACAGCACACTTGTCTGTAACTGTAGTTGGCGTGGTTGCAGTTGCCATTTGACTGCATCATTATAATATTATTAGTTTAAATGAGAAATTTATAAAAGTACCTTCGTGTGACTATAACCTACTTCGTAAAACTCAGATTGGCATTGTGAAATGGCAGTCTTTAGATATCTAATATAGTTTCTATACTTGATCGTGAAACGTATCCAAAAATCATACATTAAATCTGTAAAATAATTGTACAAATTCTAAATTTCCGATTTTGTTTTGATTGAACCCATTGTAGCCAATGCCAGCGTTAACATATAAAAAAAAGTTTGTGGAATTACACTGATTTATGAAATCTGTCAATTTGACGTTCACACTGACAATTCGACAATGAAATCGTGGCGCAGGCAAACAATTGGGTGAAAAAAAAAAACAAATTTGATTCCTGCAGCAGCAGTATAAGATAATACTGGTAGCAAGTTGTAAAATTCATCATTTTGATTACATGTAAAGTACCTTTATTAAATTTCTTTTTTTTAAATTTCGTAATAACAATTATTTTTGTTTATGCATTAGTACCAATACTAAAGTTTGTTTATATTAAACTGACTTCGCCTGCGAGGATAATCTTCCCGAGGCTTTCCTAGTGTAAAAAGTAGTCTATATCGTTCTTCTAGTTTCAAGGTATCAAATTTTACTCCCTGTCAATTTTAAAGATAGTTCCTGTGGTTTCGTGATTAGTCATTGATATATAGATAAGGGCTATGTTCATCAGCGAACTTGTGATAGGCATAAATTTATATTTGTTACTCCTAACGCTGACCATTTATTGTCCCGTGTCCACTGTTTTGTACCAGTACCCCACAGTCTTGCAACAAAATAGTTAGATGTTGTGCTATCTGAGCAGCCAAATTATTAAAATCATATAGTATTATAGTTGGTTGTGGAACTAATTTTTTTTGTTAAGTTGCATGAAAGCCTCATTCTTTGTTTTCTTTACAAGTAGCACACAAGCAATTCAGCTTATTATTAAATTAAAATCGATGGCTGTTCGACAGTATGTAATGATTTAATTTGACAAAATATAAATTTAAATCATTAAAAATTCAAATAGTTAATTGAAAAAACAAAAACATTAAAAAAGAACCTTCCCTGTAATTTTAATTGAATTTAATTTATTAATTCATTAATTTGTTCTTAATCTAAACTAATTATTAATTAATGCATCAACTTGTCTTGAAAATAAAACAGGTTACATGTCATTTTAATCAATTAATTAATGGAACAAATTGTCTTCAAAATAAAATTAGTAATAATAATTTAAAAATGTCATCATTATTTAGGAGCCATTTATATGAAATTTTAAACTTGTTATTCGATAATCACTTAATAATTTGAAGGTGTATTCTTTTTTAAGTTTTAGTTTATAATACTTAAGCAATAGTCTTACATATAGCATAACTATTTTAGGCCCTTTATTTTAGGAGACTGTATCAAGTATTCATTTCTCTGGGTTGGTTAAATATCTTTTTGTAATATCCTTTGTTTGTATACATATTTGCTTATTATGCACAACATATTTGTGTACCTCTACTATGTAGAGACAGGGAATAGATATATTTGAAATTTTCTGGTGAAATATTGCTGATAGCTCTAATACATCACTTTTGAACTAAAAATGAAATTTTGCAGTCAGTGCTATTACACTACATTATAAAATTGTGTCTGTTGATTAAATAGGTACAATTTTTAGTTGTTGTTTTTAACAAACTACCATTAGTTCTACCTATTTAGCTTTTGACTTATAAATTCTTTGCCCGATTGTGCAAAGGACCAAAGAGTACAATTTACCATTATGTCTAGCATATTTGGACTATGAGAAAACTTTAAATTCAGCCGAAATATGGGCGGTGCTACAGTCTCTCCAGTGGTATAGGCTCCTGGCATATCGAAGTGTGCTACAATATCTATCCGAGTACAGAAACAGATTATGTAACAAATTGAACTGCAGAAAGGTGTAAGACAGGGTGATGTCATATCTCCGAAACTCTTCACTGCTGCATTGGAAGATGTTTTCAAGCCGCTGCACCAGAATGGAAACGGTGCCAACATCAATGCCGAATACATTACTCACCTTGGATTTGTCGATGACATAGTTCTTATGGCAGAATCGCGGGAGAAGCTTAGCACTATGCGCAGTGACCTCAATAGTTTCTCCCAATTGGTTGGTCTTAAGATGAACATGTACAAGACGAAGATCTTGTCTTACGTTCATGTTACACCAATACCGGTTATTGTTGGGAACAATACGCTCTAAGTTGTCGACGAGTACGTATACCTGGCACTAATTACCCGATTAGCTAAGTCCAAGTTCAACCATAAGGTCAATCAATCAATCTTACTCGGCTGGGCTGCGTTTGGGATAGTAAACAACAATGGAAATGTTGTTGGTCACACATCTTTTTATTTAGTCTCAAATTATACTTATGTATTCCTTCCAATTTAAACTCGAATCCATAATTACATCTAGAAAAACCGAATTAAGAGCGTTCCATACAATTTTTCTATTATATGCAATATTTAGTACATTATTAGAATTGCTTAAACTAATAAGGTATGTTTTAGATACGTAAACTTGTAGAATATTATTATTAAGCCATTTAATTAATGAGGTCAATGTTTCAATTGTGTATATTTACAGTGGTTCTAGTGCTACATTTACTAGTTGTAACCATAATCATTTTGTAATACGCATAGATGTACTTAAAGTATTAAAAAAAAAGAGGTTTGTGTAATACTCTCTTGAGACACCCCGAATTTGAAGTTTTTAAAATTGGACCTTTACTCAGTGGTATTCTTTCAATTCATTTGTCTTTTGTACACTGTGACCTATTATTTATATAACTTTGTAGCCGGTTTAAATCAACACCTCTTATCCCGTTTACTTACGCTTTACGATCCACGACCAAAGGTATTGGACATATCAAGAACCACAATAGTACTGTTATTCTTGTGTACATTTTTTATTTTTGTGTTGAATTTGATTTTGTTTTGTTTTTAAAATTTATTAAAGAAGGAAGTAGATAGTGCAAATTCCTAAAATATTTTTGAAATTTAATGATGTATTTGCAATTTTCAGATAAACGATGGGGGTGGCTATAAGCCGATACTCGGACATATCATCGAATGAACTTCTAGCACGCTTTTGCTCATCAGAAATAATTTGTCCAAATGATCCATTTTGGAATCAGTTATTGGCTTTTAACATACAGCTGCCTAGCAATACGTAAGTTTTAAATGACGTTTATAAGACTGAACATCCTATTATTTTATAGTTAAGAAGTTTTCTCCTTCTCATAATGATAGTGCAGGATTTTTTTGTCTTAATATTAATTTTTTTTTACCCAAATATTCCTTCCATTGGACCGCATCCAACGCCGAGCGGCTCGAATTGTCGGCAACCATGCTCTCTCTGATCGGGTCGATCCTTTGGTCTTGCGAAGAGATGTTGCTTATCTTTGCATTTTTTACAAAATTTACCACGAGGAATGTTCTGAGGAACTGTTCGGATTGATCCCAGCCACTGAGTTTCACCATCGTACATCGCGACAGAATTCCAAGTTCCATCAATACAACCTAGATGGTTGGCATTCCACCACAGTGCGTTGTACTTGAAGTTTTCTGCCACGCACTTCGACTTTGTGGAATCAGCTGTCGCCAGCGGTATTTCCGAACATTTACGACTTAGGGGCCTTCAAGAAAAGAGCCTATTCCTTCCTTAAAGGCCGGCAGCGCATCTGTAGCTCCTCTGTTGTTGTGGATGTTCGTGGGCGTCGGTGATCACTTACCATCAGGTGAGCCGCATGCATGCAATTGTGGACCAACCAAGAGAACCAACGAATATATTAAAAGATTACAAATACGTTTGTCAATCTGTTACATAAAATTTTATCAAATAAATTTTAACTTGTAATGCATGGCTTATTAATACAACTTATTAAACCTTCACATATCGTAATTGACATGTAGGATGTTGTATTTAAAAATCATTATATCTAGTAACAAATACTCGATTTTATTTTGTATAATGTGTACTAAAAAATATTTGACTTTACATAACAGCTTATTTAAAATGTACACTAAAAACATAAAAAAGTCGTTGGGTTTTTTTTATAAATTGAGCACAATTGAAAGATGGACATTGGGGGTTACAGAGAGCCAGCTCCTGTGTTTTGTAATTCGCGCAAAATACTTCAGCTTTTTTTTGAAAAAAGGATTTGTAAAAATATCCTCGAACCAGTTTAATTTCTGACTATTATTCATACACATAATATTAATTATGAATAGGAAATATACAAAACTTAACCAACCACCCATGGTATCCTCTGGTACTTTAAATCTATAAATAGTATAACATAAAGTCACAATCCGCGTTTGGCTGTGTGTTCGCTTATAACTTCTTTGAGTGAATTTTCACAAATACCATTTATATTTTTAGAGATGAGCAGCTAATATTTGACTCGAGCACAGAAGCGCTGCTGCAAACATTTCTTCAGAATAACCTGCAAACTGGTAATCTTGGCTCTCTAGTGCAAGTGTTCATCACACGGGCCACTGAGCTGCTGGCTGCGCCCAACAGTGATAAGTGAGTTAATAGACATTTTTCTCATTGTAAACTTAGAAAAATATGTCATTTTTATGAAATAATAATCAGTCTCAACTGTACAGGTGAGGACGTTTACTTTAGTTGTCGTAACTAACTTTACATCAAATGTTATTTGGAATTAAATAACATGACAACTTATGAGCCTGTCTTGTTGTTGAGTCCAACAATTCAAAACGTTTCGATAAGCTCGGGTATTGGTACAATAAGTGTGGCAGAGCCAAGCGGCGGCTTTTACTGCTGCTCCAATGGGCCGGCTCGTCCGGGTTGGTACCACGGCCTCGCAGAATACCGCCCTGAAGTAGAAGCATATTGTGCTTCTGCGTTTCGTTCGGTGAGTGAGGTAACCGGAGGCCTACATTTATTATAGCATTTCTTCATGTCTTTTCTTTTTCAAATTCAATCAGTTATCCCAGTGTCAACGTTACCTAATCCTTCACTTCTTAAATATTTCTTAAGGTACTCCTAATTATTTGGAAATAGTACAATAAGTATTTACGAAAAATATTAAAAACATTTTTTTTTATAAATAGCTCATTGACCTCGGCTAAAGCGGTAACATTGCAGGATTTCTTTGTGGGCTCGTGGTGTTACTCTATTATACAAGCTTAATAGTCAATTTGAAATAATTCACGCAGTCAGGAAATTAAAGAATGCAGAAGAAAGACATGAAAGCGATAAACTATGATCTTCTTTTGTCGAAAATTTTTTTGGTCTAGGTTACTACTATTAGGATAACAATATTTTGAGGTTAACCAACAAAAATATATCCTTTGATGTTAAATTGATACATGGAGTATGACCTAGAAATGGCATGTAGAATATGTGGTTGAATTTAATGTCGTACAGTAGCTTCCATCCTACTTATCTCAAGGGATATTAAATATTAATTAAACTTATCTTTGTTTTGTATTTAAGTATACGTTCTCGACATCATGATGCCGTTCACCCATAAGGGTTATAAGTCGATCCTTTCATTCTTCAACGTTCTTCCCAAACAAAGAAAAATCTTTTTTCTTTCTTTCCAACCCTTTCTGGAAAATAAAACGTGACAGGTGGTGCCGTTCTGGCGCACTCTCGAAGTTTCCTCGGAGCCCCATGATTTTTACCTTTCATTAGACTGATGGTGTCACCATTTGGTGATCATATTTGTAGTTTGACTGATTAAAGGACGTGTCTTTGGCGATCGACTGATGACGGAAAATTTATCTGATCATGCCAAATCCAGATTTCACGAGCTAGTGACGGCGAGCAGCATGTTTAGTGTGAGGGTACCGGCACTTCACTTACCAATATGCTTGCCCAGCGTGGTTGGTACGGGCAAATCTTCCATGCATGGTCTGCCAGCTTAAGTTAGGACTTTCATGGAAAGTCCTATGTCTACCAGAAAACTTTAGCAGGGTGTTAAAGCAGAAAAAGAAAGAGAAATAATGAAATTGCTAGCCTATTTAAATGTTTCTTGCTTCTTTGCAGTGTGATGCTTGCGTGGCAGACCTTCAACGCACTGTTCGTAATACGAGCGGTGAGCAAGTACCTGGTGGAGATAGTGCCGGAGTACGAGCTGTGTCGGCATCTGGACGTGAATGCGGTGCGCGCTCCTAATGGGCCAGTGGATGTGAGGGATTTGAATGGCACTCCTGTGAGTCTATCATACTTAAATGTTAGATTTAAGTTTTACTTGCACTTGTAAAGTCGAATTATTTTGTTTTTTTTTCGATGAGCCTCATTCTGTTATTACAGCCCCCGGGGTTGCCGAGCCCGGAGTCACCGGAGTCCCACGTGACTCCGTCCACGACCCCGACCCCGGCTCCGGCCACAACTGCGACCCCCACAGCCGCCGAAGCCCCGGCCTCGCCCAAGCTCATGGGCGGCGAGAGTAGGGTGGAAATGCTGATAGACGCTCTCATTGGAATAATTATAGATGTACCTGTCACGTAAGTCTTTCATCTTGAATGATGTATTCGCCTTATTAAAACAATGAATCTTAGTTACATGTATTATGCTTACTTGCTATCGGTAAAGCATTATAACATTTCAAATTGGAAATGACATATGTAATGGAGAAGGAAATTTTCAAAGAACAAAACCGACATTTTCTCATGTTTACGAATTACGAAGTGCTGGTAACTAAAACCAGTTACTCCAGTAAATTTTATGTATTTATGAGGTGATATAACGATAATGGTTTTCTGGTTTAGGTTGAAGCTAGACATCATTGTCCGGTACTAAGTAGCAACCGTAATAAACATTTGACACTCACTCAAGCCGCCTTAGTCCTGTTTGTTGGACTTGTACGGATGGAGTGAAAATCGGATCGAGAAAAGAAATCTAAAAAAAATAAAACGTAGAATTCGCGATTTGAAATTATTATAGCACCTATAATCATCATCATCATCATTTCAGCCTATCAGAAGTCCACTGCTGAACATAGGCCTCCCCCAAAGATTGCCACGAAGCTCGGTCCTGAGCCACCTGCATCCATCGACTTCCCGCAACACTGCGCAGGTCGTCACTCCATCTTGTGGGGGGTCGTCCTACACTGCGTTTGCCTGTACGTGGCTGCCACTGGAGAACCTTTTTTCCCCAACGGTTGTCAGTTCTGCGAGCTATGTGGCCGGCCCATTGCCACTTCAGCTTGCTGATCTTTACGGCTATGTCGGTTACCTTAGTTCTGTTGCGGATATCATCGTTGCAGACTCTATCACGCAGAGAAACACCGAGCATAGCTCTATAATCAATAATTCAAACCCAAGATCAAGTCTGTCTGTCTGTGGTCATGGACAGAGATCTCTAGCAAGTAGACGGAATGACTAACAGACCGAAAATTTGTATATAGTTTTTGATCTATTTTGTTTTCAAAAATAAAGAAATGAGAGCTGGCAAAGTTGACAGTTTTAAACAGTTTTTGTTACGGAGTCTATCTCAAAAACTAAACTAGTTATTAGAATTTGGAATATCGATACATTATGTAACATATATTGTGTTTAAACAAAAAAAAATCTGAAAATACCTATTCATTAAATATCTAATTTAAAGAAAATTTAATAAGTAGTAAATTATGTGCGGGAACCCTAACAGAGCGAGGCCCGACTTGCTCTTGGCCGCCTTTTTAAATTTAATTTTCACCTATTTCTTGCAGAGATAACACATACTACCTGCACTTGGAGTGTATAAATACATTGCTTGTGCTTATGTCTGTATACATGTTTGCTGGTGTGCACGGACAAACACGTCTCGTGGAAACCTCACTTATATACAGGTAAATATTTTATTAACACTTTTTAATATCTTTTAACAATAGGGTAGTTGGCAGTAAGAAAGAATTATAAAGAATTTGGTTTCAATTAGTAAAAAAATAAGACCAAGAATGCTTTAAGCTAAACCAATCGCATAATTTTTAAGTATCTTTTTGTATATTTATTACATTAGATATTTTAAAGAAAAAAATCTAAAAAATTTTACCATTGGTCATGTGACATAGACTATTTATTATAATGCAAAAGAATGACATCAAATCTTACGTTAATAATGTTTCAACCGTGTGGCATGGTTAATAAGAGGCTATTACATCTGTGAGCGGTAAATTGATATATAAAATGCAAAATACTTTATGTAAATGGATGTTTTTTTGTAGAAATTTAAATTTATTTGGCAATAATTGACGATAAGCTTCAGTATTAAATATCAAAATTCCGTCTCAGATTTAATAAAATTAAGATTTGTGAAAAATTTAACAAAAAGATTGTTTAATTATTTTTTATATAAAAACAAATTAAAAAGTTATAAAAAAAACTTCCGTCCTAGTTTAGTACCGGTCTGTTAATAGTACACTGCAGGACATTGGGACATAACGAGTGTGCTTAAAAGTGATTGAAAATTAATGAAAATGAAAAATCTTTATTTGACATAAGAAATTCAGTATTCGTTTGTCAATTGTATATCTACCACCGTTTCTTAATGAAGTTCCTATGACGGTGAACAAACAAGCGAAAGAAACTCCGTTGATATAAATTAACTTATATTGTGATCACTTATAAGTTTGTGATTTAAATGTTTATACAACTGGTGTTCTACTTGATTGCAGAACACTTTTCCAAGGTCGTTACGGAATGCACGCACCGCTTCTAGTCAAAACTTTACTAATGAACCTGTCCAACATGGCCCCCGCACCACCCAGCATGTTCGGGACCAGTTCCGGGGAGAGTCTTTTAGTAAATCTAGCTTGTGAGTATTCATTTGCCTTACATTTGAAAAATATTTATATGCTGCTATTATAATATTTATATGCTGCTATTATGCACGGCTCGCTTTATCAGAACCAGTGAGGGTGAGAGAGATCTCGTCGTATCTTCTTCTAAAGTCCCGCGTCTTCTTCATCAGCATATTCATGTCCAGTGCTGAACATTCATAACCTTTACAAGTAAGCGCCAGAAAAGTTTTTTTAAATACACATGATAAAGGTTTGTCGTTTTATGGCGGGCTAAAAGTCCCACCATAAGTTAAGAGCGTTTTCATCTCTCGGCCTTTCATTGCAAATGGCGCTTGACACTCGACATAATTATGAGTAATTTCGCATCCAATGTTAATGTGTATATATATACGTATATTTACAGACTTATAAATATTCGTCCACAAATATTTGTATATAATGTTATGTAAATTCTACATTTCAAATGATTAATTTAAACTTTTAGCTGGAATTTGGAGCATGCTGTCTTTGGGCTCGAATTCCCGGCAGACAATCTACAGCCACCCCCCACTGGAGCGACACGAGCTGCTAGAGCGGCTGAAGGGGGACCACGGCGTCGCCAACCAGTCGTGCCTGCTGCTGCTGGCACTTGCCAACCACTGCATGACGCAGGACAACCTCTACAGGAACGCGCTGCTCTGCTGCGAAGACACGACAGGTGAATTGTGAAACATCTTGTACTAAAGCTTAATAAATACCTGCAAATTTCCTTATCAGTTTATTTACGTCCACTACTGATGAATAGAGCACCAGCATGCACTTATTGAAAGATTTCACTCACCACGCTGGACGCGCCGAGCGCAGTGCCGGTTACCCTGGCACTCCACTTCGCTAGTCTGTTGGATTTGGATTCCGCTATATTTTCTGCCATAATCCGGTCGCCAGAGTCTCGTTTGCTCATTAGCAGGATGTGTACCGGGCAGGTGAGGCAAGGGAAGAGAAAAAGATGTCTATCTATACTAATATAGAAAATTGTTTGTATATATATATTACCAATGGAAAAGCGTGTGTTTGTACTTGAATCACGCCTTATTAATATGATATCTGATACAAGGATATGAACGAAAGAGTAATTAAAATAAAAAAAAGTAATTAAGTGTTTTTCCGCGGTGTTGCTAGTCGCGGATACGATATATACCCGAAACCAGTATTTGTATGTACTAACTGTGGGATCTTCTCACGACCGCCTTTTGAGCGTCGGGGAAACTATACCAGGGCTTTGCCCCCTCGGAGCGGCATCCGTCGCCGCACGTAGAAGTACGTGCTGGTCTTGGGATTGCTGTGAGCATGGCTTTTGACTCTATAATGGTCGAGCACAACGGTTTTCAGTTTTAAGCCTTCATTCCCCGGCCCCCCACTGGTTGGTTTCTTGGGAGATTTCCTGTTCGGGGACGTCCATTCTGGCCTCCAGCGAGGGGCGTGGAGGTTCGAAAGCCTATGTTTTTACCCTGTCCCGTTTTGCCGAGCGTGCAATGGAGCGATATACTAGGTGTGCGTGTGAGGAGGCATCTGCACGCTCGGACATGTTCGAGGCAAGGCGCTTCACAAATGCCTCCTATAGTTCCAGGTCTGGGTGTTTGTTTGTAAATTATGTATGTTAACCGCCATCACGACACAGTAAAAATTCCCACATTAGAGATAACCAATTCTTTTTAAGAAAGAAAAGCGTGGGCGAAGCCGTCGCTACGTGAACGGATTTAACTTCGAAATCTAATTAACGGATTTTGATGGTTATGGTTTATCCAAGTTATTTGAACGACATACATTACTTAACATACTTATTTTTGTCATTCAATTATGATTTAGGGACTGAATGGGTTTGGACAAAGTTTGTAATGTATGTAAGTTAGATAACAGATATGGAAATTATGCCATGTAGTATGGGTAAAATAATGGATAGATTTTACCTCAATTAAGAGATAATGTCTTAGAACACGCTGTATGTTGTAGAGCCAAGTGGTAGCTTTTGCTGCTGCTCGAATGGGCCGGCTGGACCGGGGTAGTACCACGTCCTCGCAGTATACCGGCGTGAAGGAAGGGCATCTTCTGCTTCTGCGTTCTTCTCATACGTTGAGTGAGGCAACCGGATGACCCTCCCTTACCCCGAATATCCGTAAAAGGCCGGTAAAGCAACGCTGTTGCAGATGTACGTAGGCGACGGCAATCACTTACCGTCAGGAGAACCGCTTGCCCTTTAGCCTCTTGTGTAATAATATATTTATCAAGTCTAAAATAATATTATGAAATTTTATTTATCCTTGATATTTTGTATTTAACAGAAACTTCGGCGACAACTCCACAAAGAGATTCTAACAACATAGCACCGATCACACCACCGAGGATAGACGTGGCGGCGGTAATGTTATTACTTATAATTTTATTTTGTGTCACATGACATTTTTTTTAATATTCTCGCATAGGATCGTTTTTTTTTAAATTATTCTTCTTTTGGCGTATTATGAAAAAGTAATGCATGGGAATTCTTGTGATACAGTATCTTCTTACATGATACACATCAATACCTACATGCTGAAGTTGCTCGCTAAACAAACGAAACACTATATATTATTACTCCTGCTGAAGAAGGACGATAACTTCTCCTGCTGGAGTCGATCAGGCATTTATGCTGATCCCGACATAACTTGTCGCTGACTTTATGACTTTAGTCATAAAACGAAAAGAACAACAACTTCATTACTATCTCACTTTTTTATAATTTTATTGTAATGAATTATTTAACACGAAAATTAAAAAAAAAATTTAATCACGCCAAAGAAGTATAACTTCTAACGCGCGTTCATAAGTACAAGCACTCCTTTTTTTGATTTTTTAGTAAGTTTATGGTTGTTATTCAACAATTTAAACTAATTTGTTTGTTGTAGCTCCACAAAGCGTTATGTGCGACAGCGGGATGCGAGCACTCCACGCTCCTCCTATATTTAATGTTACATTCGTGTAAAGCATATAAGAGGCATGTGAGCAATGTTGCTCACATCGAGAATTTGGTAAGTATGATGTTAATTATCACTCAAGTCCTTTAAACCATAACACTAACTAATAAGTAATCTCTTTTGAATGCTTAATTATATATGTAGACGGCATAGGAATCTCCACCCTCTTTATTTTCTTCAGCTTCGTAGGAACCTACAACAATGAAAGGATAACCTTAAAAAGTTATGGCATTTGATAACTCTCAGAGAGGTTTCTCCTCTCTGAGAGTTATAGTTTTAGAAGCCTGTTCCGCTGCAAGTAGTAAAATGACATGCGTGCGATTGTTTCTCGCTCTTTCGTGTCATTACTATAAAACAATTGAATTTAAAACCTTATACCCTAGTTATACATATTTTTTTTTTAATTTTGAGCAAACAAAATTGGAATATTTTTCAATAAATAAACATTTACCGTAACATAATAATTATATTTGTTTCAGATAGTGCCGATCCTGCAAGTATTGTACAACGCACCGGATAGTAATTCACATCACATATACATGTCCCTGATAGTTTTATTGATACTGACTGAAGATGACTCTCTAATCAAAAACGTTCACCTGATTGTAAGTTTTTTTTTTAAAGTGCCCGATTTCGACCACGGCGACAACTTATAGAATATAATACATAATGATATCTGTTTGTATGTACACATGTGTGTGTTTGTTTGGATGCACTTTGTTCAGGTACACTTGAGGTTTAACCAGGACAGTAAGCTCCATAACCGGCTTCCATCTCACTCATTATGGTTTGGACAGATTTTCCTTGCCAAGAAGATATTGGTCAAGAACTTTCGCCGTTATTCTAGTTTTCTTTCGGATCGATTTTTTTATTGAAGTTTTGCACCTATACGAATAACTTCACAGGGTTAAAACATAATAATTTTATTGAATTACGATAATACCAAGTGAAAAGTTTTTGGTACAAGTTGCAACTGCTGTTTCATCTATGCAAATTATATTTTAAGTTTTTTGAAGCTTTTCGTACTGCTTATTAGTAATTATTAAGAATTTTTAAATTTATCTCACTTTGTATAATGTGTTATTTTCAAACCACTTCTTAAAACATATTCACCCAATACAGAACCTCTGTTTTAAGGCAGTTCGTCTACATAGGCAAACTGTTCTGACATTATACTTGGGACATCAAAGGTTATCGGTATATATAGGTATTATAAAGGAGAAGCGCTAAAAGTGATCCCTGTGGAAACCCATTCTTTAGAAGAATATGTTGATTTATTTTGTGCACTATAGACACTTGTACATAAAGACTGATATTATAGTTGAGGTATTATTATTACCAATCTTTGTCGCATATGATTTAGGTGTTACGAGGCTACAGTCACCTATGCCATAAAAAAGGTCACACGATGGATTTTCAACAGCTGCGGTTGTGGTTCAAGGTATTTTTTATTTTATTACAGATGTTAAAGAACCTGACATGGTACACCGAGCGTTCCATATCGGAGATCTCGCTGGGAGGGCTCATGGTGCTTGTGGTGGTGCGTGCCCTTCAGTACAACATGGCGCGCGTGCGGGACAAGTACCTGCACACCAACTGCCTGGCCGCCATCGCCAACATGAGCTGTGAGTAGTGTTACCCCAATGCTGACATCCAGCTTTTCTCCACCGCGAATGCAACATCAGTAGACAATGCAAAATCGCAGAGAAGTTATTATTTCTTCAACTGAACACCATGTCCGTGAACACACGATGCTTGATATAAAATACATAAATTATTTCATTTCAGGTGAATTCAGGAACCTACATCCGTATGTTGCACAGAGAATAGTTTCCTTGTTCGAGACGCTAACGAAGAGAAGATCACGATTATGTAGTGAAATTGAAGGTATGTATAACGCTACATACTATACTATATCATCATTCACATTTATGTGTAAGCTACTTTAATGATTATAATAAATATAATTATTATGACACCTTAATGAATAATTTATCATTGGTCTTAACATTTCAAGTTCAATCGCCAATCTTCGTTTTCGTAAATAAACCAGTTCGAAATATGACTTGAATGATTTGTTTGTTTTTGTCATAATGACGTTAAATGCAAATAGCAGCTATTGGCGAGCGTTATGGCGCCACTTTACAGATTTGAATAAAGAAAATATATTATTTTATATTTATAGTGAACAGTTAAAATGAAAATAATTTTAGATACTTATAATTTTTTTAATATTAACTACCCAATTATCAGAATGTGAGCATAAATATATATATATATATATATATATATATAAATATATATATGAGCTACAAATAATTATTCCAAGTCTGGGTGTGTTAGTCTGTGTGCAATTTATGAATGTATACTCCCAAGGCGACGGAGGAGAAATTACTACAGTGGTTTTAACGTTTTTATATCTTTATAAAAGACCTTATAGAATCCTTACAATTGAACACTCTGTTCCAGGTGGTGATATTAGTACTTTAGAATTACCACATCACGCCGAGGAGAAAACAGAGGAAGTTGTAAGTAGTTTGTTCTTTTATCTAAATATGCGCGTTCGTATGTGTGCGCATGCACATTTGTTTGCGTGCTGGTATTCACGACCACGAATCACTTTTATTTAAGACCGCGGGCTTAGTGATTAGATAAAATACGCTTTATTGCACATCAAAGAAAACAAAACAAAGAAATAATAAAATCAAAACATAGCCAAACATGGGTAATGGGAGGAGGTAATTGTATTTTGGGACAATCTTATCGCTAAAAGCGATCTCTTCTCAGCTGTATCTCCTGCTCAGTTGATAACTGCTGCTGATAATGTTCGCAGGTTATCGCCGTAGTCCAAATGGACTATAATGGGTGTCAATATAATTATTTAACTTTCTTTTCGCAGATGGATCACATAGCAGTTCTGGACGAGGTGATCCGCATGTTGCTCGAGATCATCAATTCTTGTCTGACCCACCAGCTGCCTTCGAACCTTAACCTCGTATACGCCTTGTTGCACAAGCGGCACCTGTTCGAGCACCAGCAACACCAGCACCACCATCACATCGCCCAGAACATTGAGATGGTGAGGATATTGTCTGTCTATTTTGGTTAATAGAATCAGGTGTTACTTTCCGGAAATCCATTATTTTAAAGATGTTAGAGTAATTTCTTTGTATTCGGAGATATGCAAAGGAATTTCTCGTTAACTACTTTTTGTCTGTATGTTTTCAATTACAGTAACAAAAGGACAGTAAAGGTAGGGGTATAGATGGTATATTCTCCATAAAATCCAATCGTCATTTATCGTCTTCGGTTTCCTCATAACAGTTATCGACTAAGTAATATAATTTGTCAACAGGTAATAGGGTACTTCTCAACGAGATTGCAGAGGGTACAAGAGGGCGCCGGTAGTGATCTGGGTGTTACAGAAGTATTGCAGTGTATCAAAAAAGGCACTGAACAGTGGTCCAGCGATAGGCTTAAGGTAACTAGGCGTCCCACATTACGTTTGTTCGGTCTTTCGTCTATAACGGTCCGCCAACATCCGAACCTGTGTAAGTTGGCCCCCGGTTACCTCACACACCGAAAGAAACGCAGAAGCACAGAACGCCTCTCCTTCACATCGGTATTCTGCCGTGGTACTACTCCGGGACTGCCCATTCGAGCAGCAGCAAAAGCCGTCGCTTGGCTGTACCGTTTAAAATAAGGAAAATACTTTCCAGTATTAATCAAAATAACACTAACAGCCTTAAATAGTGCACCGCAGGACATAGGCCACTCCCATAAGGAGGATTTGCCATAAACGCCACGCTCGGCAAGCGGATTGAAGATCGCACCTCGGACGCAGCTGGGCATCATTAGTTTGGTTATTTTTGGTGCGGTATCTTTCGAGATGGTTATCCTGCCATCTGTCGGTAGCCATTGCTATTTTTAACATTTAAATGAAACCAATATTTTAGGTTTATATTGCGTTTAATTAAAAAAAAAAATCCGACACTTCGGGTGCCTTACAAACAATTGTCACGATCACGAGGAGACTGTAATCTTTGGCGTTCTGATGTAATAATTATGAATTTTTTAATTAGAGGGATTGTTTTGTTGCAACGAGCAACACTCAACTTCTATTTGAATTTCAGAAATTCCCCGATTTGAAATTCCGTTATGTGGAAGAGGAGAGACCGGAGGAATTCTTCACGCCGTACGTTTGGGGTTTAATAAGCAGCTGCGGCGGCGTGTACTGGGCCAGTGAGTGCGGCGCGCGGGCCGTCGGGGACTTGCTGGGCTGCTGATCCTCAGGCAACTGCACCTTCTTGTGTTTGTATTTCATATTCAATCCAACGTACGAATGGTTCGTGTAATGGAAATAATCATTCCATGTTTATAAGATTCATCACCTGAATTTTCGTTTGTTATGAATTGTAATTTGACTTCAGGAAGACTCGAGGACTAATTAAATAAGCTGAGCTAATTCATTTTTCTTTGACTTTCCTACACTTGCAAAAATTTACTTAGCTCATTTTCTGTTATATCAACTGTCATCAACAATTGGAAAATTACTTAAATATAAGACATTTAAAAAAATCTTCCTGTTGTAATTATTATTCTCATACACAGAGTGGATGTGACGGTACTGACATTGAGTGAAGACGCGGTAGTGCTCTGGTTAATAGGAAATAGTGAAGAGTAAAATAATACGTCTTCTGTGATGAATTGAACTATGTCGGATTTCTTACATTGAAAGCCTGGTTGACCTGGGTCTCGTAGACCTAGTGAACTATTTGCGACATATATCTTGAGTCAATCTTTAAAAAGTATCCTGTTACTAAACTACTGTACTTTTTCATTGATATTTGTTGCATGACCTGTAAATGTCATGTAGTGTGTGGGTCAATTAAATGTCGTACCCTCGCATACAACCTGTATACTAGTTTGCCTTTACGTCTTCCTGTAATTGAAGTATTTTAATATATGACGCAATGCAAAATTTTAGGAAATTTTGAAAACATGCCACTGTATTTTCATAGTAATCGATGCGTTATTATGGGATAAAATTTATCTTAAAGATGTCAACATTATCAACTTATAAAATTAAAGATGGCACATCTAACATCGATCAGTGCTGTATCGAGTTGTTATTGTTCTACTTTTACTAACTAAATATGCTTACGTTGTAATCTCCGTCTCTTTCTATTTCTCTTATGATGACCTATTTTATTTCTTTTATACCATTATTGCATCAGTGTTATTTTTGGTTATAATTAGGTTTTTAAGTAATGCCTTTCATTTACTTCTTAGCACATATGTTAATCAATGCAAAGAAATTAATAGGGTGTATTGCGTTATTCATTTTAAACAATTTTATATATTTTAAATATTTATACGATGCTAATATCTATTATTATTTATTTTATTGATTTACTTTTATTGATACAGCTGTTTGGAGATGTTTGATATAAAGATCCTTAAGTAATCTTAATGTAAATGTATTACATTTTTGTCACTTATTTTTTATAAACAAAATCATCCCTGGAAGTCGAAGATCGCGATTTATTATTCAGCACTCTTGATAGCATTGTTTTAGAAAATAAGAAGTTTCTGTAACCAGCAATAAGGCGAAGGAGCTAAAATGGATTGGAAAGTTAAAAGTGACCAATTAAATTGTCATCAGTATAATAAGTGATTTTAGTTATTAGGCTACACAAAATATTTTAGCAGAGATTTTAATCGTTAGTTGTGACCTGTACGCCAGAAGTACGTCCACCGACAGAGTAAGCTAACTCATAAAACAGTAACTAGCGGTTTAATTTAGTTTTTTTTAAATAATTGTTTTATGTGATTTTCCAATGAAACAAGATTTTAATTATACTAAGTTGTGCGCGATGTATTAGATGGTAATTTAATTATGTGACTTCAAATTTAATTTACAGTGATGTATTTGACTAAGATATACAGTTTCGTAAACGCGGTCAAAACGATTTATAGTATAACGATGCGCGGAAATTGTATCTCTGAGGGGTCACCTGCCAGCTGCCGGCCCACTAGTGATGCGCCCGAAAAGCGACAACTTGACTACATCAGCTTATTTCTCCACTGCTGAAAAATAAGGCTCTCCGAGAAAGCACCAGCAAATGAGGGCGTATATTTTGTCTCACCATGCCGGGCATGCAGGTAGATGCTCCTCCCCATTACTAGTCTGTAGGCTTTGAGGTCGGCAAATGCGGATGTATATTCCGCCATCATTCGGTTCGCTAGAACCTCGACTGCTGGCCAGCATGGTGCGCCATGTGCAAGTGAGGTAAGTATTCGGAGAAAGAGACAATATATTCTCCCTCCCACTCCATTGGATCTAGCGTTCCTTGCGGAAAAGTTTCACATAAATCGTCACGAAATTTAGTTATGTTATTATGTAGTTACAATAAAGTATATAACATGGGTACTGGTTGTTGTTCTTTCGCATATCTCTGTCAACTGTACAGTAGGACGTACTTATGCTGTAATGAGGCTTAATATGTAACGATTTAAATCTCTAATAAAACTTTCGGTTTGACTGTCACAAATCATCGTATTTATTTCTAATCGTCTTTTAACAATAAAAATACTAATACAAAGAGTTACTATTAATAGAAAATAATAGTAACGTGCAATAAAAAAAATGCTAATCAATTTTTATTATACCTACATATTTATGATATTTAATTTAAAATCCATTCGATATGAAAACAAGAATGGACTGGTTGAGGCATGCACGGTGTACTGCCACAGTACATATAGGTATTGAAGCATTTAATATTACCCTTATATGTGATGTGTAATTATTTGATTCAGTAATTAAAACAACTTTGTGTACAAATATAATTTATTGGATATTTGTATATTATTCTTTAATATTAAACTGAGTATGTTTGAATCATTCTTAAAATCACAACAATACTTTATTGAACTGTAAACTGCACCCTAAAACCAAAACCATCTGATAATAATGTATATAGATCATACCTGTGACAAAAGTCGTATGATCACTTTTCTAAAATTGTCTATTTATTACATGTATTGTAACTAAATTTTAAAATAAACTATTTATTAGTGGTAAGACTGTTATTCTTATCTTAATCTAAGAAAAATTACCAATTTATGTGGTTATATTAAAGGAATAAATTCATATGCACATTATATAAACTTAAATATTCTTGCCTAACATTACCATATCCAGACTAGATGTGATTAATGTTATCATTTATAAACCATTCTCTTAACGATTACTCTATTCTTTTTCACCGTGGTAGAGCCGGGCGGCGGCTTTTGCTGCCGCTCGAATGGGCCGGCTCGACCGGATTGATACCACGGCATCGCAGAATACCGGGGTGAAGTAGAGGCATCTTGTGCTTCTGCGGTGACTGAGGTAACCAGAGGCCCCCACCCCCTCCCCAAATATGGTAGCGGTATATAATTTTCAATCTCTCCCATCTCTGCACAAGGAGGATGATGCGCTGGACCATACTGCAAAAGAGAGCCGATCTCTTGGGCTCTCTTTTTGCATCCAACTCGACTCTTATTGACCGGGGAAACTCTCCACCTACCATCCCATGGTGTAAGTGCTCCATGCCGGAAATTCAGTTTCTGCAGAGCTCAGTGCGAAAGGCACACCGCTCCCTGGACGTCCATAATTCGAGTGGGCCGGACGGAATCCCTCCAATTGTGCTGAGGATGTGTGTTCCTGAGTTGGCACCGGTTCTCACGCGTCTTTTCCGGCTCTCCTACTCGTCAGGCGTCGTCCCGGAATCTTGGAAGACAGCATTTGTGCATCCGATACCCAAAAAAGGCGACCGCTCTGATCCGTCCAACTACAGGCCCATTGCCATCACTCCCTTGTTATCTAAAATAATGGAGTCACTCATCAACACCCAGCTCCTGAGGTAACTGGAGGAACATCAGCTGATCAGTGACCGACAGTACGGTTTCCGTCGTGGACGATCAGCTGATGATCTTCTAGTTTACCTGACTCACCGATGGGCAGAAGCAGTTGAGTCTAAGGGGGAGGCTTTGGCGGTTAGTCTGGACGAAGCGAAAGCATTTGATAGGGTTTGGCATAAAGCGCTTCTTTCAAAGGTTTCATCTTACGGGGTTCCCAAGAGATTGTGCAACTGGGTCACCAGCTTCCTCACGAATCGGAGCTTCAAGGTTGTTGTCGACGGTGCATGCTCGGACCCCAAACCCGTGAATGCTGGTGTTCCACAAGGCTGTGTGGTATCTCCCACTCTATCCCTTCTGCATATCAACGACATGCTACAAATCAGTAAGCAATGAATGCATTGCTATGCAGACGACAGCACGGGTGATGCCCTATATACAGGCCGTGCGAATATTTCTCGGGAACACGTCGACGAGTGCCGGAACAAACTTGTGTCTGAAGTCGAGACCTTGTTATTCAAAGTCTCGGATTGGGGTCGACGTAATTTGCTCCGATTCAACCTCAAAAAAACAGGTTTGCGCGTTTACCGCTAAAAAGAATCCCTTTGTCGTTTCTCCTCTTTTTGAGAACATTCCCCTTATTGCCTAAGCCACTATCAGAATCCTCGCCGTTGACATATAGAGCGACGTTCAGTTCCGTGGTCACTTGGAGGGCTTGATGTATGAAAAGCTTAGTGTGCTCTGCAGAGCGGGACAGTATTTCATGCCGGTCCACCGTTTGCAACCTCATAAGGCGCAAGTTCGGCCCCACATGAAACACTGTTCTCGGCATGGGGCACCCTAGTACCAACTCCTTCCATTGACCGCATCCAACGTCGAGCGGCTCGAATTGTCGGCGACCAAGCTCTCTCTGATCGGTTTGATCCTTTGGCCTTGCGAAGAGATGTTGCTTCTCTTTTCATTTTTTATAAAATTAACCACGGAGAATATTCTGAGGAACTTTTCGGATTGATCCCAGCTGCTGAGTTTCACTATCGTACATCGCATCAGAATTCGAAGTTCCATCGATACCGAAGTTCGTTTTTATCGAAGTTTTCTGCTACGCACTTCGACTTTGTGGAATCTGCTGTCACCAGCAGTATTTCCGAACAGTTACGACCTAGGGTCCTTCAAGAAAGAGCTTATTCCTTCCTTAAACGGCCGGGAGCGCATCTGTAGCTCCTCTGATGTTGTGGATGTTCGTGGGCGTCGGTGATCACATTCCATCAGGTGAGCCGCACGCTCGTTTGCCCCGTTTCTTCTATAAAAAAAATCTACATGAACCTAAGTCCTAAGTTCATTGCTGAATGTCCCATTACAAGAAAGTGCAAGCAAAAGCCAGTCTGCATTTCTTGAAACGTGTGGGCCAACCTTCCACTACTACTCACTATTTTGTGGTACTTGGGTCCGACTGTAACTATTTCGTTTTTATTTGCGTTTAGAAGTAAATTGTTTGCTGCAAACCATATGGAGACTATATCCAGGATTTGGGTGAGCCGTTCCAATGTTAAGTTGGTTCTTCTAACATTGAATAACATTGTGGTTAGGAAACACCAGATAACACCGAGATTAAAATTATAGCTACTACTGGAGCAGTATCGATATTAAAGTACCCATATATGCTTTATTTATGAATAATCCCAAAGCTTTCGACTTTGCAGCTCCTCAAATATTATTAAATAAACTTGAAAATTATTGCACTTAAGAGGAAACATACACAACTTAATGAAATCTTATTTAACTAAAATTCGACAGTTTAGGGAAATAACTTAAATTGTCACTAATACTAAAATGGAAAATAACCACAAATCGAATATTAGATTGATACATATGGATTCCACAGGGAAGTGTTTTAGGACCACTGTTATTTTTGTTATATATTAATGATGTACCTAGATGTATCACATATCCTATGGTTTTATTTGCTGTTGACATTACAGCTTTAATAAAGAGTGGTCAATGCAATTATGGAAATGAAATAAATACATTATTGAAACAAATCATAGAACACTTAAGAACAAATATTTGCTTGTAAATGAAAAAAAAAACTAAAATAATGCACGTCTATAATAAACTATGAAAAACATTGAAATATAGCCTTTGGCAAGAATTAAAGAACACACTACCGTTTTAGGATTGACGTGGAAATACCAATCTGAAGCGTTATATAATGAACTAAGTAAAGTACTAAGTTATGTACTATACAAATTGACGGTTTCTGTAACAATGGAATCAATATTAAATGCCTATTATGTTACATGGAGTCACATCCCAGATATGGCATATCTGGGGCAATCTTCAAATCCAAAAATAGATGCAATAGAGCTATTTGCAAGGTAACTGGAGGAACATCAGCTGATCAGTGACCGACAGTACGGTTTCCGTCGTGGACGATCAGCTGATGATCTTCTAGTTTACCTGACTCACCGATGGGCAGAAGCAGTTGAGTCTAAGGGGAGGCTTTGGCGGTTAGTCGGGACGAAGCGAAAGCATTTGATTGGGTTTGGCATAAAGCGCTTCTTTCAAAGGTTTCATCTTACGGGGTTCCCAAGAGATTGTGCAACTGGGTCACCAGATTCCTCACGGATCGGAGCATCAAGGTTATTGTCGACGGTGCATGCTCGGACCCCAAACCCGTGAATGCTGGTGTTCCACAAGGCTGTGTGCTATCTCCCACTTGTCCTTCTGCATATCAACGACATGCTACAAATCAGTAGCATTCATTGCTATGCAGACGACAGCACGGGTGATGCCCTATATACAGGCCGTGCGAATATTTCTCGGGAACACGTCGACGAGTGCCGGAACAAACTTGTGTCTGAAGTCGAGACCTTGTTATTCAAAGTCTCGGATTGGGGTCGACGTAATTTGCTCCTATTCAACCTCAAAACAGGTTTGCGCGTTTACCGCTAAAAAGAATCCCTTTGTCGTTTCTCCTCTTTTGAGAACATTCCACTTATTGCCTCAGCCAGTATCAGAATCCTTGGCGTTGACATATCGAGCGACGTTCAGTTCCGTGGTCACTTGAGGGCTTGATGTATGAAAAGCTTAGTGTGCTCTGCAGAGCGGGACAGTATTTCATGCCGGTCCACCGTTTGCAACTTTATAAGGCGCAAGTTCGGCCCCACATGAAACACTGTTCTCGGCATGGGGCACCCTAGTACCAACTCCTTCCATTTGACCGCATCCAACGTCGAGTGGCTCGAATAGTCGGCGACCAAGCTCTCTCTGATCGGTTTGATCCTTTGGCCTTGCGAAGAGATGTTGCTTCTCTTTTCATTTTTTATAAAATTAACCACGGAGAATATTCTGAGGAACTTTTCGGATTGATCCCAGCTGCTGAGTTTCACTATCGTACATCGCATCAGAATTCGAAGTTCCATCGATACCGAAGTTCGTTTTTATCGAAGTTTTCTGCTACGCACTTCGACTTTGTGGAATCTGCTGTCACCAGCAGTATTTCCGAACAGTTACGACCTAGGGTCCTTCAAGAAAAGAGCTTATTCCTTCCTTAAACGGCCGGGAGCGCATCTGTAGCTCCTCTGATGTTGTGGATGTTCGTGGGCGTCGGTGATCACATTCCATCAGGTGAGCCGCACGCTCGTTTGCCCCGTTTCTTCTATAAAAAAAATCTACATGAACCTAAGTCCTAAGTTCATTGCTGAATGTCCCATTACAAGAAAGTGCAAGCAAAAGCCAGTCTGCATTTCTTGAAACGTGTGGGCCAACCTTCCACTACTACTCACTATTTTGTGGTACTTGGGTCCGACTGTAACTATTTCGTTTTTATTTGCGTTTAGAAGTAAATTGTTTGCTGCAAACCATATGGAGACTATATCCAGAATTTGGGTGAGCCGTTCCAATGTTAAGTTGGTTCTTCTAACATTGAATAACATTGTGGTTAGGAAACACCAGATAACACCGAGATTAAAAATTATAGCTACTACTGGAGCAGTATCGATATTAAAGTACCCATATATGCTTTATTTATGAATAATCCCAAAGCTTTCGACTTTGCAGCTCCTCAAATATTATTAAATAAACTTGAAAATTATTGCACTTAAGAGGAAACATACACAACTTAATGAAATCTTATTTAACTAAAATTCGACAGTTTAGGGAAATAACTTAAATTGTCACTAATACTAAAATGGAAAATAACCACAAATCGAATATTAGATTGGATACATATGGATTCCCACAGGAAGTGTTTTAGGACCACTGTTATTTTTGTTATATATTAATGATGTACCTAGATGTATCACATATCCTATGGTTTTATTTGCTGTTGACATTACAGCTTTAATAAAGAGTGGTCAATGCAATTATGGAAATGAAATAAATACATTATTGAAACAAATCATAGAACACTTAAGAACAAATATTTGCTTGTAAATGAAAAAAAAAACTAAAATAATGCACGTCTATAATAAACTATGAAAAACATTGAAATATAGCCTTTGGCAAGAATTAAAGAACACACTACCGTTTTAGGATTGACGTGGAAATACCAATCTGAAGCGTTATATAATGAACTAAGTAAAGTACTAAGTTATGTACTATACAAATTGACGGTTTCTGTAACAATGGAATCAATATTAAATGCCTATTATGTTACATGGAGTCACATCCCAGATATGGCATATCTGGGGCAATCTTCAAATCCAAAAATAGATGCAATAGAGCTATTTGCAAGCTAAAAACGTTAGAACTCTGCAAGCCATATTTTGAAAGACAAAGTATTGACATTGCCCTTATTGTACATATTTGAGAGCGCAACGTTTTTAAAAAATAACTTAGCAGTGTTTCCGGAAGCAAGTCATAATCGCAGTAGCCGTGATTTCTGTCGAATATGTGTACGCAAAAGCAACTTAATGCTCATGAACAAGTGCTCTCTGCATGGGACTTAAGATTTGTATAACACTTCCAAACGAGTTAAAGGAGATCAATTAAAATTTATATACGAAAAGATTGCGCAATATATTGACTCGAAAATGTTAATGAAGTGCTGTTGGACCAATATTGAAAGTTTAATATTAATATCTATTAATTTTTTGTCAAGTTTAATATTAATAATTAGATAATGTGACAATATTTTAGCGAACATTTAACTATTTGCACACTCCGTTGAATAGAGAAGAATATAGCTAAGCAATGTATAATTAAAACACACCTAAATTCCGTAAATAATAAAAAAAATAACTACTAGTGCTAGACTTTTGATATGATATAGGAAAACAGTACATAAAATTCGTTGAATACTGCGTTCGTTTGACACGTTAAAAAAATTGACGTATCGAGATACGACAATTTTTTCAAACGCCGCTTCGCGCCATGAGATGGCCGATAAAAATAACAAAACTAATAACATATAACCATATGTGACAAAGACAAAAATGTTTTGTTCCTATCCAGAAATTGTACATTGCGATCTCACTCCATCCTTTTTTATGGCTACGTCTTTGTACTTTGTGTAAGGTGAAATCTGTCAAAGTGGTGTCTTTAGCGTCTTTGAGAGATCTTAACTCATACGATATACATAGTTTTGAAGCTGCCACAGATATTTAATGTAGGATCGTCATAAAGTTGACAGTTAACAAAAAGTGATCTAAAATCTATACTAAGAAACCACGCCCTACATGAGACTTACACGTCAGCTAGGGCGTTTCTAATATTCGATCCAAGTCCTTCCGTCTTCGATGGCAACCCTTAGGTTTTTGCACCTCCACTTGTTTTTGTCGAAGGTCTTTCTTTTGTGAGGCTTGTTGCTCACTTTTTCCTACCTAACTTGCGGGCCTTCTGCTCGAGAGTCTGTACCGTGGATAATTAAAATACCACCGGATCAACAGCGTATCTTCCGTGGGGATGTTGGACGGTCCAACATCTTAAATATTGATCCCGACATAACCAGTCACAGCTTTCGGTGATTGGTAGGTGCTTGCATTAAAAAAAAGGATAACATTGAATATACATACGTGAGAAATGGTTTCAACTGCTACTATTAAATGTGTGGTAGTTTCAAATATAATTGGCTCGGTTCTTTTATTGGCTCGGTTCTCGCATAACAGATCATGCGGGGAGATCTGTTCACGACTTTGCATTAGCATATGGCCTGACACAACTGGTAACCTCGCCGACGCGGATTCCAGACGTGGAAGGTCATACACCTTCCCTGTTGGACCTTTTGCTGACCTCACACCCGGACGGATATTTGGTCTCAGTCGATGCCCCTCTTGGCTCGTCGGACCACTGTCTGATCCGGAGTGTAGTGCCTATCGCGCGCCGATCCCGAACGCGATCTGCGGGCTTCCGCCGTGTGTGGCACTATAGGTCGGCAGATTGGGATGGAATGCGGTCTTTCTTTGCTTCCTACCCATGGGGGCAGGTTTGCTTCTCGCTGGATGATCCCAACGCCGTTGCAGATTCTGTCACCGATGTGGTGCTTCAGAGAATGGAACTTTTTATTCCGTTCTCTGCAGTGCCTGTCGGAGGTAAATCCCAGCCTTGGTTTGGTCGCACCTGCAAAATAGCGTCACGCCGAAAGCGGAAGTGCTACCAGGCCTGGGCCGATGCATCGGCGTCTCGGGATGCAAAAACCAGTGCTCTTAAAAACGAGTACAACTCTGCCTCCAGGTCCTTCAAAAGAGTTATCGCTGCGGCAAAGTTAAAGCACATTGGCAGAATTGGCGAGAGATTAGTTCGCCTCCCATCGGGATCCCGCGCATTCTGGTCTCTCGCCAAGGCTGTCCAGGGAAATTTCTGTCAGCCATCTCTCCCATCTCTACACAAGGAGGATGATTCGCTGGCCCATACTGCAAAAGAGAAAGCCGATCTCTTGGGCTCTCTTTTTGCATCCAACTCGACTCTTGATGACCGGGGAAACTCTCCACCTACCATCCCGTGGTGTAAGTGCTCCATGCCGGAAATTCAGTTTCTGCAGAGCTCAGTGCGAAAGGCACTCCGCTCCTGGACATTCATAAGTCGAGTGGGCCGGACGGAATCCCTCCAATTGTGCTGAGGATGTGTGCCCTGAGTAGGCACCGGTTCTCACGCGTCTTTTCCTGCACTCCTACTCTTCAGGCGTCGTCCCGGAATCTTGGAAGACAGCATTTGTGCATCCGATACCCAAAAAAGGCGACCGCTCTGATCCGTCCAACTACAGCCCTATTGCCATCACCCCCTTGTTATCTAAAATAATGGAGTCACTCATCAACACCCAGCTCCTGAGGTACCTGGAGGAACACCAGCTGATCAGTGACCGACAGTACGGTTTCCGTCGCGGACGATCAGCTGGTGATCTTCTAGTTTACCTGACTCACCGATGGGCAGAAGCAATTGAGTCTAAGGGGGAGGCTTTGGCGGTTAGTCTGGACGTAGCGAAAGCATTTGATAGGGTTTGGCATAAAGCGCTTCTTTCAAAGCTTTCATCTTACGGGGTTCCTGAGAGATTGTGCAACTGGGTCACCAGCTTCCTCACGGGTCGGAGCATCAAGGTTGTTGTCGACGGTGCATGCTCGGACCCCAAACCCGTGAATGCTGGTGTTCCACAAGGCTGTGTGCTATCTCCCACTCTGTTCCTTCTGCATATCAACGACATGCTACAAATCAGTAAGCAATGAATGCATTGCTATGCAGACGACAGCACGGGTGATGCCCTATATACAGGCCGTGCGAATATTTCTCGGGAACACGTCGACGAGTGCCGGAACAAACTTGTGTCTGAAGTCGAGACCTTGTTATTCAAAGTCTCGGATTGGGGTCGACGTAATTTGATCCTATTCAACCCCAAAAAGACACAGGTTTGCGCGTTCACCGCTAAAAAGAATCCCTTTGTCGTTTCTCCTCTTTTTGAGAACATTCCCCTTATTGGCTCAGCCAGTATCATAATCCTTGGCGTTGACATATCAAGCGACGTTCAGTTCCGTGGTCACTTGGAGGGAAAGGCCAAATTCGCCTCCAAAAAGCTTGGTGTGCTCTGTAGAGCGGGACAGTATTTCATGCCGGTCCACCGTTTGCAACTTTATAAGGCGCAAGTTCGGCCCCACATGGAATACTGTTCTCATCTCTGGGCAGGGGCACCCCAGTACCAACTCCTTCCATTTGACCGCATCCAACGTTGAGCGGCTCGAATTGTCGGCGACCAAGCTCTCTCTGATCGGCTTGATCCTTTGGCCTTGCGAAGAGATGTTGCTTCTCTTTGCATTTTTTACAAAATTTTCCACGGGGAATGTTCTGAGGAACTTTTCGGATTGATCCCAGCTGCTGAGTTTCACCATCGTACATCGCGACAGAATTCGAAGTTCCATCGATACCATCTAGATGGTTGGCATTCCACCACAGTGCGTTTTAATCGAAGTTTTCTGCCACGCACTTCGATTTTGTGGAATCAGCTGTCGCCAGCAGTATTTCCGAACAGTTACGACTTAAGGACCTTCAAGAAAAGAGCTTATTCCTTCCTTAAAGGCCTCTGGTGTTGTGGATGTTCGTGGGCGTCGGTGATCACTTACCATCAGGTGAGCCGCACGCTCGTTTGCTCCCGTCTTCTATAAAAAAAAAATATATATAATCTATACTTTGAATACAGATCAAGGAAATGACCTGTAGACATTATGCGTTCAGATTAACTCAAGCATTTTTTATTTAAAATATACCATTCTGTACATTATTTTAAAATTTACAATTTTCGACTGTTATTCTATTTTTTTAGCCATCATAGATTTTATAGCATTTTTAAATATGACAACAAAATCCTTTTTTTAAGCTGGTTACACAGAAACCAAATCAATCAAATCAATCGTGTTTGCGATTTACATTGCTTTTTTTTGGAGAAGATTCTGAACTGGATATTAATAAGATAAATACGGATTGCAAAGTGCAGTAATAGTGCAAGTTCGATTGTTTTGTTATTTGTTTAATGAATAGTAAGGGGACTCGGATTTTTAATGAGAAAATATAAAATGAGTTGGAGTGTAATTATTTAGAAAAAAGTAATTACATATTTTGTTTTCGGCAAGGTAAGTTCTTCTTTGTTTTTTTATTCATAAATTAAAATGATTACTTGATTTTTATCATTTTATCGTTTCATTCATAAATTTATGCTTTATCGCAATGATATGTATATTTTTCATTATATGTTAGTAGGGGCAATTTTTTCGTTTTAATAATATATGATGGTATGATTTTTAAATTAATTTTTATGTATTACACAAGTCAATAACACTTGTTGTTTTTTTTATTTTGAATGTCTTTACCTCTTTTGTTGTGGTATGTGTGATCTTTAATACTAAAAAAAACCTGTATTACTAAAAAAAAATAAAGTTACATATTTATTTAAGGATTTGTATTGTTTCAACATACCTATTATCAAGAATTAATAATGATAGTGTGATTGTATGCTCAATTTAACTGCACATTATTGTTGGAGTAAATAATAAATATAGAAATTTCCAGTTTTTTTGTTTTTTTTAAATATAATTTTTTTGTTTTTTATGAATTTATTTTATTTACAGTAAAATTAACATTATATCACAATAGAAATGCATTCATGCAGTACTTTATTGGGTTAGTAGAGCTTCCAATACAGCCAATTGACAGTGTAAATTTTTTGATCAATTAAGCTCTCGCTTTTGAAAAATAGTCTAGAGTACCAAAGCATGACTGGGTGTCATCTCATTATCACTATTCTGATATAAAATAAATTCATTTTCTCCAGAAAGCAACTTATTTTAAGAAAAGTAACATATATGACTTGGGATTTGCTTGAATTTGGTTTGTCTGCTTATCACAACCTGCACCTAACCCCAGGTCCAGTGTGATGAGTGGCAGTTGTTCTTACTCTTTTCTTTCATATTTCCATAGTTTCCGCCCATAGCTTTGCTACCTTTGGAAACTCACTCAGATTCTTTCTGTAGTTTTTCTGCAATAAAAAGTAGCCAATATCCTTCTCCAGTCTTCAAGGTCAAGGTATCCCTATACAAATTTGTGAAATTGAAAGACCAATATCCAAACAAGCATACTTTCAGATTTGTAATATTAAGTAGCAATGGTATGCAAAAAGGCAGTAGGAAGGGTAACTTAATTTTTTGTTTTACAAATACTTTGCTATTTATATCTACTGCCTACTCAGGGTCAATATCCTATGCTCACCACTGTTAAGTAGGATAATGTGGTTGTATTGTAAATAAATAGTCTCATATAAAAATCTTTGAAGTCCAGATTAACCATCTCTAAAACAGGATATTTTAAGATGTTTGATCTCCTATCTATTGAACTCTATAAGATTTAGTCCCTGTGTTGAGTTGTATAACACCCACATTCTATTTATGTTAATTGTTATTTAATCACAACAACAATTTAAAAGTATAGATTAATTTTATAATATATATATTTTTTTCTAAAGCTGTGATGTTTACAAGTTTTGTACCTTGTTTTTTACTTAAATATAATTTACAATAGTATGTGTATGTACAATAAGAATTATAAAAGAAAAAAATATTTAAACAAGTTTAAGATGTTACAATGATAAATGTATATCATAAGAGTTGACAAAAGAAAAAGTTTTTGAAATTAAGGGCCACAGATTTTCTTATAATACTTGTGATACCTTGAGATCTATGTCTAGCTGTGGATTTTGAAGAAGAACAAGAATCATATTTGCCTGTACTAAGGTTTTGCATAAGGTAAGACTTACTTGCATAAATAAAAAGCTAACATTGTTCTTTCTCCGATTTATTACCACAGATTTTTTTGTAATTCACTGCCCGGTGGCAATTACAGCTTTGTAATTTAGGACTAACAGTACCTTTGAAGATTCTGGATTTATCAGAATTACAAAGTTTAAGTGAATAACATTGAATATTGCTAATTTTTACTTCTTATTGATTCCTGTGCTTTGCACTACTACTGGCTAAGGGAGAGACTAAGGTGTTTGAAATCCTAAAGTCGTAGTTTACCCATGTTACCATCTGGTTTAATTATTAATTTTGATCCATCATTCTAAGCTCATAAAGTTGCGAGATTCGCTTTTGGTTTACCATTCCAAAAAAGTTTGAAAAATGCTGATGCATTGTCAATTTAAAAATGTTGATAGTGATTTACCTTGTGGTTTACACTCACTATTTTTAAATGAGCGATGATATTTGCCTCTCGTCCCGATTTGACTATGATGAGTTGTGCCAAATGGAAATCCATAATCTTTGCTTACCTAAAGAAGTTACCCAAAGGGGTGACAAACGTGAGTGATATATGTATAAATAAAGTGAATATAAGACATAAATATGTTGTTAGTGCATTCAATGCAATGATCATTTTTATCAAGTGGAACCATAGGTAATTAATAATTTCCTTGTAAACGGAAACAGCCTGAGCATAACTAGCAGTGTAACACTTTCAATAGTTTACCATATCCCGTTATGACAATAAAACGTTGTTTATTAATCACGACTCAGATAAAAAGTGCAAATGTATAATCTTTGAATATTAATGATTACCAACTATTATTGCGAGTGAAACTGCTCGTGTATTCTCGTATATTATTCACAACTCATGCCTGTTATCCCTTACTGCCTATCCCGAGGCAGAGGTGCCAATGCTTCCAACTGTCAACCGACGGAACTATTGTTCTTCAACAGTATGAGCATCGATCGGCACTAGACGAATAAATTCTTTTCGTCGTGTTCAAAACGTGATTTAGCAGTACAGCTTTTTTAGATTGTGCACGATCACGGGTAGATATGATGGGTAGTGTAATCTCCGATTCCGACAGACGTACGGTATTAAGTTTGTTTGGTCAGTCAGGTGCACCCGCCGCGGAAGGACGAGGTTGGCGTTTGGAGAAAAAGAGTACTTTTTTCGAATTAACATGGATGATATGCAGTTGGTTCTGTTGCCGTATGATGGCAGCATAAGATAATCTGTCTTGGCGCGGGTGTCGCAAAATGAAAGGAACATGCTCGTGGAACAAAATTTGACGTCAACGCTGCTGTTATGGTCGCCGTATGACACGCGAAAATGTCTTTTTCCGGAGATTACGTAGATAAAAATAGCGTTAAAACGTTAAAACAATAAATTGTCAATTCTAAGAACTTTACTTTACCTTTGTTAATCAAAATTTAGAAAAAAGTAAGACATATAGGAGAAAGATAGATCTCTCGCGAGTCTATTATGGTAAAAACTCCCTATCTCCGCCATTGAACTGTTTACAGGCTGTTAAATATACAGAGAAATAGTAAAGAGGATCTATGAAGTGGAATACTTTGTCGAATATCTTTTAGTAACATCATAGAATAAATATATTGATGGATGAAGTTTGAAAGATTTATAAATATAAAATCGTGCCGCGAATGTATTTGTAGAAAATGTTTGAGACAGCTCTGTGATTTATCCATCGACCCATTTTCGTTGTCACCTAATATATTCTGCTAGTAACATTAGTACCTCCTATTTGGAGATGATACACATTTTGAATCCTAATGGATCGGTTCTATATAAGTTGAATTAGCATAATTTTTTGACGTGTTATTTACCGTCAGTTTTCTCGAGTACAGTAAGTGACGATAGGACGTGTGATTCGCGCGCTTATACATTTTCTGCTATTAAAAAAACGAATTGTTTCTGGCTGTCGCTTCGACTCTATGCTTAGACAATTTTTGACGGAAAATTTATCAGTGAAAGTGTTTTCCATTAATAAGACACAAGCAGGGTTTTTATATGGTAGATAATCTCAAGGAGACAATATTAACACCAGTTTATTCTGTTCAATATTTTTTTGCTTATTCTGATCTCCACAGGTAACTGCTTTCTGTTTTTTTTAGCCTGCTATTGAATAACAAATTGATAGTAAGTTGATTAAAGGGCAACGATCATAAAGATACGACTTTATATTCATCTTTAAAAATAATACTTTATCTTTTGCAATTCATGGTCTAGAGGTTGTCTCTCGTTTCACGCGGTTGTTGGTATTTTAGTTACTTATTAAATTAAACCGGAAAGGTATATGTATATCTACATATTAATATTTGTCGAAGTGTAAAGGAATGTGGTTAAAGTAAGCCGTTAATAGTATTTTCTGCTGTCTACGGTACAGACTTGTTTCTTTTTGAAGTCATAGTCCTGGCGTCTATTACTGGCGCGCATTACATTTCTATCCAAGACATCTCATCAATAAAAAGGTAAAAAGACATCGGTCGACGATCCTTTGATTTGGCAGTGATCCAAAAAGTTGCTTTAAGCAAAAACTATTATGTGCGAAGAGGTGTTACAGTTTCTAAGCTCGGTTTTAAAAGGAATTTATAATTAAAACCCAGTACAAATTGTATCTAATTTTTATTACGTCTGGAAAGGATTGTTACTTCGTATAACTATACGTTTGCTTTTATAGTTCGCCCCTCCTTGCCCATAAGGATATTAAAATCAAATGTTTCTGAACATTCCTTAATTGTTTTTATTTCTTAATTGAACAGCAAACATACAAATAGGACTGAACGGATATGTATTAAATTTAGCAGATGCGTAGAAGCCATGTAATACAATACAGGATAGTTTTAATCGCAATTAAAGAGGTTCTCTTGGTACAATATTGTGATCACGCGGTTGCAGCATCTGGTTGCCGCTCGTCTCGCTATATAATAAAGGTTCAGTGCATAATTTAGACAAATATATACAAGAGGAAATCAATAAAAAAAAAATAACACTCAATTAAGTAGTATCTAATACTGTTCTTGCTCGCTTGAAACTTGTCATTCATTAAAACGATTAAAGCTAGGCATTGTACTGTGGCCTTAGTTTTATTGCCATTTATGCAGTGGTTTTTATGGAACACAAAAAGTTAGGTTTACGACTGAAATATCAATTATTATAAATTTATTAGATGATGATAATGAAGAAAGTTTTAAATAATAGCATTGGAAATGTATGTTTGTAATATAATTTTTATTCATTAATTATGTATATTATAACTTTCATATTTCATATATGATTTCACTGTTACTTAGCTAGAGAAGACTCTATGCTATATGAACAATTTCTCTATTATTTTTTACATTTTTACCGCATTTAAAGAGTCAGGTTATCCGATTCCACTATAACTTCGTGTAAAGGGTAATATCACTGATAAGATAATAGTTACTACATAACACATATCTCCACACCTCTTCCGAACAGAACCGTAAGTATTTAATCGTCTTTAGTACTTTTATTTAGTATCTCTTTTCTTAATTATTTTGGGTAATTTCTTCTCGTGGAAGGGGTAATACACTATCTTTTACCCCGAATATAAACCTCACAAGCACGCGGTGCACCCTGGTAGGTAACAAAAGAAGCTCTGGCGCCCGAACGATGGTGGAATAATCATCTGTATTTACCACTACCCAAATCCAATAGACTAGTGATTGAGAGCAGTATTCCTAGTGCGAAGGTACCAGCACTGCGCTCGCCAACCCGCTTGCCCAGCGTGGTAAGCAGGGGCATCTAAATCCTATGCTTGTGCATTAGATTTGTTAGGTGGAATTGAAGTGAAGTGAGGAAATGAAGAAGAATGTACTATATTTTTTTATATCCAATTACACTATGAACTTCACTCCTCCAATAGTATAGTATATTATATACTTAGTGCGTCGCAAAATAACTCTCTTTATACTTTAAAGTACACTAACGTAAATATATGCCATATAAAAGAAGAAACGTACCTATGGTCTTTACATATGCTTAAGTGTGGAGGATGTGTTAAGCTAATAAGTTTAAATTTCATCGTCCGACGCCTCGGCAGCACTGCGACTGAAATAATGATAAGGTCATGTACAGACCAGCTAACGTTTACAAAAGGCTATAAAAGTTGATGTTAATTTTAGCTAGCTTTTTCTGCATATTTAAACCTGTGTACATTCTTCCTTCGCATTCTGCTGATTATTAATCTCTTTGCAGATTATAATTTATTAGATTATTTTACAAAATGAAAACTATTTCGTCTTGTTATTGTAAGGATTTATGTTAAAACAACGGCTGACTGTAATTTTATGGAAAGAATTAAAAATATTGACTTAAAATTGTTAAGGTGCTATATTCGCCGCGTGTAGTTTTTTTTATGTATATTTTCTTATTTCTCGGAAACGTCTGAACCCATTCAAATTGTACATGTATTCCAGTAAGATAGACCCCGTGGTGATCCTATATAAATTTGAAGAAAATATTCCATTCCTTAAGGTGTTAAAAAGGGGTAATGTAATTTCGTATTTCACTCATATTACTATTAACTTAAGAAATTGATTGAATTCCTCGAACTACCAGGAACATTTTCTTTTACCCAAGTCAAAATTTACTTTTATGTGTCCGTGTTTTGATTAGAATGCATGTTACTTATGACACGTGATATGTAACTTTAAATGTCGAGGTAATCGTGTAAACCAGGCCCTATGTTAAACTCGTAAACTCTGGTGTCCACAAGATTTCCTACTGTTATTTATGTTACAATAAAACTAACAGTGTACCCTCTCCGAGGCGTACATAGCATTTATTTTTAGAGAAACGAGTTATAAGCCGATGTTTAAAGTTGTAAAATCAAATAAAATCCTACGTGTTATTATAGTCGTTAATATACTGCATAGATTAAACGAAGTCCAGAAATTAGATCAGAAAATATAATCTGTGATAATACTAATTAGAATTTAAATTAGAGTCTTGAATTTATTTTTATCATGACTCGCAAACGCAAGTCGAATCTTACGCAGAGCTCACAAAAAAAACTCGAGCTATGAAGATAGACAGCAAGAAATGTCGCTTCGGGCAGATCATTGTTAACAATTTAGGGTGCAGACTGCAAAATATGACGTTGCAGGTTCGAGCCCGGCTTTTTTCTTTCTTCTTTCATTACTTGTGTATAATTTTTCGACTTGTTCTTTTCCACCAAAGCTGTTAAGGCGCTGGTAACAGCGTATCTATATAGCTATGGGGAAGGCAGCCGCATGACCGGGTGATTACTCTACAATGGCAGCAGTTTCGAGCTTTACGCCACGACATAAATATAAGGCATTTCGGAATCCTATCGTGACCCTGCGGTGGTAGAAGCTATGACCGTGGTAATTACGCTATTCGCAAGAAAGATAAAGCTGTTGATTTAATTGTGACTTACTAATTTAAAGATAAAAAAAATATTAAAAACACTAACTCGACCGCGTAAAAATTTATATCCCCACTCGTTTTTTAGGCGACATATCATTTCCACGATGAAGACGAATCTAACAACACCTCGTATATTGAAATTCATCAAGCCGTTTAAGCTACGGAGCGTGCCAAAGAAATATACATACCACATACGTGTATGTAAAAATATATACATTCACTCGAAAAACAATATCTGAGTCAAACGGTTAAAAAGTAACATTTTGAATTTATTTTTCTTTCGACGATTTTTGAATAAAATGATTTCTTTTGGTCTGTCTGCACCTATAATACAAAATTCTCGTTAAAGCGTGTTGAATGCTGCCGGGCCTTTCTTTACCTCAGGCGTGGTAAATGCGAAAGTTACACACACGCAAGTTGAGACCTTGGGTTAGTTTCTTAATATTGCCATCTTTCATATGCATATATTATAGAACTCACAGACCGCCATGGTGCCGAGGTTTGCTTAACTTGCGTCAGTGGAATTGCGCCGTGAATGTTGCCAGAGTCACTATTGCTATTTACAATTAAATAATGATTTCTAGTATTTATGCGAATACTTCACATTGAATATATAATAATTACGGATTTCGGCGCGTTTAATTTCACTGCGTTTAATTTCACTTTTTAATTCCCGTCCTTCCGGATGTCTCGTGACCATGCTGGGAACATTTAAATAAATCGCGGTCTACATTTTTCTTTTTTCTATTGCCAGTTAATTTTTTTTTTAAACTAAAGCTACTATGTTCGTCCAAAATTTTTGTCAAGATGGTAATCACGTTAAGCATTTCCGTCATAAAGATAACCTAATCCCTCAAGCTTTGATTATTTAGACATTTTGTATCTAAAACTTTTCCTTCTCTGTTATAATGTTATTTATACGCTGAACAACATTTTAGCACATTTAATTACTCTTTTATTTATTTATTTATTTATTTATTCTTTATTCTTTATTGCCTTATGCTTAAGGTTACAATGGGCGGACTTAATGCCAAGTGGCATTCTCTACCAGTCAACCCTTGTTATGGTGAAAAGTAGTTGGCAGGTATAAAACAAAGAATAAAATAAAATAAAATAAATAAAAAACTCCAATAAAAATAACTTG
This sequence comes from Bhutanitis thaidina, assembly GCA_029286595.1. NCBI lineage: Eukaryota > Metazoa > Arthropoda > Insecta > Lepidoptera > Papilionidae > Bhutanitis > Bhutanitis thaidina. The sequence continues at coordinate 3,131,971 of JAGSMS010000021.1, read as the reverse complement.
ATTAGTACATATAAATAAACTATATAATTAAATAAATATTTATAACATAAAATACACAAGTACGTATACAAGTATATAAAAGATTACATAAATAAATATATAATATAAATCTAAAATAGATAAGCCGAATATTGTCAATGATCTATTATTCTATTAGGTAATTACGAAGTTGACTTAAACAGTTTCTTGCTAGGAGCTGCTTTTATCTTATCGGGCATGGCGTTCCAGAGGAGTGTAGCTTGAACAGTATAAGAAGAGTTATAGTATCCTGTATTATGTTGTTAACTTCTTTAACAGTCTTTGACTAGTTAAGTCCACTGCTAAACATAGTAATCGTCTCTAAGGTGTTTGGCGATAGCAATATCAGACATTTCCCTCCTTAGTTACTGCCCAGGTCTGAATAATTTAGTTTTAGCATGTTTCAGATGGCTATTCCTCCATCAGTAAGCCTGATTTTTCTGGAATTTCCCTTAAGCTTTTTTTTAAATATTATAACAGTGTTGAAATTTACATTGCAACTTTTCCCGTCAATACATTTACGATAATATTATAAAGCAGCATTTGTATATAACTTGTATTCGAACGATGCTGTGTCATTTCTGGGACTAGACAATCTTTCCTGCGTCCGCGTTTCCGATCGAAGTCAACATGGATATCTCCCAAGAGAGAGTGAATACTAGTAATGTTGTAATATACCATTCCGAATATAACTTCCTAAAGGTACTAATTGGAATTGGTATCTGTGACTTTTAATAGATTATCCCATTGATTAATAAGACATTTTAAAAAATTTACTTATAATTTCTCAATAAAATCATAGCGTGTTATGGCGTGATTTTATCAAGGAATGACATCTCCCGGACTTTATGTGAAATGTTCATGTGGCATAACGGATTAGGCCCCAGAAGTCGCAACATACCGCAACAGCAAACTATGAGAATTCATTTAGCGCATAATCGCAAGGTACATAAATATTTATTAAAGTAAATTTCCCACGCTTGGTAACTGAAAGTCTGTCTACCAGTGGTGACTGAGCAACTTTTACACACAACTCGTATCGTGCAGTAGGATTCGCATTGTATTAACGCGATGAAAACCGACAGTCTGTGTGTCTGTAATAGTAATAGAAACGCGAAGTTGAAGTTCGCTTGCCGTCTTATGATATCTACTTTCACTTACATTTAAGTAATAGTTAAACATAGTTCAAATGTTATTATTTTACGAAAAATATAGTATAAAAGTTATTAACTGTTAATTGAATCTTGCGTTTAATATTTATTCCATTCAACTACCATTCTGTGTTTAGTATTATCTACTTATTCCATAGCTATATCTGTTAATTTTGGTTTAAATTTTGTGCACTCAAATTTCTTTTCTTATAAATGTTTAAAGAATTAACATAAACATTAAATAAAACAAAAAGTATACGCTTTCTCCGCGCTTGCTCCGCATAAAGCGATGCTTACATGTTCGAGTTTTTAACGTTTTTAATAGATACATTTCAAATTCATACTATAAATAATCAAATATCGCAATGTAATTATTATTTACAGTTATTATGAAGCTTAATTTTACCTTGTGATCCCGACGTTTCAGGTGCTATAAAATTAAACAGGATAAAATACGTAAAAAACGGTTTTATTTCACATTAGTAGTAATCGCATATATACAAGAGATCATTGCGATAAACTATATTACTTGCAACACCAACTTTTAGTATGTAACCCGTTAATGTTGAATATCACCGATTGATTTTTAGTCGATCATTCAATTAGCGATACCTCCTCTAACTGCTTAACGTTTCAGAGAATAAAAATATAAAGTAATTTTATTGTGACTGTTTGTTATTGAAGTATTTGTTATTACATTGGGGTGTCAAAAGAGCTAACAGTCCGTTTGGTAAGTTACTAGTGCTGTCTATAGTCACCTGCAAAATAATATAATCTAAGGAGGTATGGAGACCTTGACTTTGTCAACGCTGAGGACTAAGATGGAATGCCGTACAGCCTGTAATTATACTAGCTCTCTACAGCCCCCAAACAGGAACACAATAGTACTGCTGATTAACGGCAGAAACAGTAAAGAATATAGCATCCAAACAAACAGCTTGCCATAAAAGTACTCCTACCACCTAGTGATAGTGATAGTAAATTATAAATAAATCAAAAACAGTAAATTATTGTATGGTAATAGTAGTGACTAAGCGTTTGGCTACAGTGCTGCCGATCGCGAGTTCGATTTCCGCACGACACATCTTTTTATATAGACTACAAGTAGCGGTCTGAGTGTTTGTTCAAGTGCAATTTACATATGTAAGTCGCTTCTGCGACACAGGACAAATTCCGACAGTGAGAAAAAAAAATAATGTGGTGGCGACGTAAGAGAATCATCCAACTCCATACCATCCCCTGTGTAACAAAAAACTCGACTAAGATAACTGCCAAAGAAATCTCATGACCTTCGATAGTTGGCGGAATTACCGTCTTAAATATGCCAGACCTTAATTATCTAGATCGATGACGGGCAGTAGCGTCTAAGGTGCGAGGTGTCTGCCGCCTGCCATATCATGGGAGAGACCTGTGTCCAGGTCAAAGTCTGTGAAATTAGCGAGGCAAGGCTCGACATACAATAGTTATTACCAAAAATTGTTGGGGATCCAAACGGAACCATTGTCTGGACAGTTCTTTTAGAAATTGACAAGGTGTTGAACGAATGTGTGTGCATATAGATGTTTTGTGCTAATTCTATTAGTGCTGCCTGGTGACACCTGCTCACCAATAGATTTATTGTTATCTGTCCTTTGATCCTGCGTAGACAACAGTTCCTAATAGATTACCGAAAGATGTCGCTGTTATGTGTTTTCTTATCGTTATGATCAACTTGGAACTTAACATTGTAATCACAATCGATAGCATATCATAAGTTAGAAATACGTAAAATCTATCATGCAAATCTCACTGTAAGAAGAGTGTAAATATTTCTGTTGCATTTACTCGTAATAAAGCAGATATGAGTGCCTGCAGTTTTGCGTCTAACGCATCAACGTTTCATCGCGGTCTAAAATTAACGTCGTCTGATCCCGGAAAGCTTGTATTTTAAATTTTCATCGAAACATCTCCGGTCAGTAGCCGCGTCATATTTGTAATAGACTGACGTGGTACAGGACTCAATTCCGCGGGCTCGTCGTTACCGCGGTGCTGTTGATTTTTTTTTTAATTGTGCCATTATATTCCAGTTTTGCTGTTGCGGAATTCCGTTCCACAGATTAATTGGCCTGTGAATGAAGTGAACAATGCACAATTGTTGAAAAAAAAAGAGCGGAATTGCATCAGCGTTAAATAGATTAGTGTTAATTTAAAATTTTGTGTGACAATGGAACAGGAAGCGCGATTTTGAAGTAGGTCGGCGGCATGCCTTTTCGCTTTCGTTGCCTGCGACAGTTAACTCGGCCGATGTTTAACGATGTTTAATAAATACTGATATTAAAGGTAAACAATGATACTTTTTCTTTTTTTGAAAATGAGGATAAGAAATTACTTTAACGGCTACTTTACGGTTTCAATCGAGTGCTATAAGTCTTCTTCATTGAAATATATTTTACGTAGATTCAAATTGCCAATATATCAAATTTATTGATCCTTTACATTGACAGGGGCCTTCGTCCAGCAGAAGACTTTTATTTGATAATGAAATTCGTTGATAATGATGATGAAAATTTATTGACTTTTATAGAACTAATATGATTAAGGATCCGCCAAAGAGCAAGGTATTCCTGAAATTATTAAAGAAATAAGCATACGTATATAGTTTTAGTTAGGTAAAGTTAAAATTCCTGAAGTAAAGAGATTATTAAGCAAAATATATATTTTTTAAATCTATATTATCTATAATTTGATTTAGATATTTTTAGATGATCATTTTATTATTAGAAGGACTTTAGATCGTAAAGTGATGTCTGCCTTTTATTAAAAGTATTTTTGACTTTAAACTGGTGTACCCCACCATCCTGAGTTGTATACCAAACTGGGGAAAAAAACGGTGAATAAGCCCTAACCCTAGTAGCAATACCAGAAACTAAAGCCTGGCGTCGGTGGTAGCTCTACTCGGTCCATAAGAAAACTGGCGTATTAAATAAATTATTGGCACAGGATAACTTGCAAATCGTTTGATTTGAATATCCTTTGATGCAGCAAAGGATATTCAATTTAATTGTAAATGTTCTCGCAATAATATTAAAGAGAAAAATATTTTTCTCTTTGATCTTAATTTCTCAAACGCTTAATTAATTCAAATAGAAAAGGAATGAATAAGCTATTGTCATCGCACAGAGAGCTGTGTGCGTGAATCATTTCTTCTCCAATAGTTTTAACCACGAAATCAACTGGTATTTTTAGACTTATTTTGAATTTAAAATATATTGAATAATAATTGATAAATTTGATGTAAACTTTTCTTTTTAGCAAAAGGCCTTAAGCCAATGGAAGAATGAATATAAAATAAAATTGGTATCCAATGATTTTATAAAAAAGAAACCCGTTTAAATAGTTTTAACTTTTCAAAAAAACGGAAAGCTTTATATAATTTTATAAAAAAATAATTTTTGTTTAAAAATAACCTACAAATAACGATTCAACGTTATCAACTGTATGTAAGGTTGATGTACGGTTCGGATCTGACTGATTTGCTTTATATTAAAAATTACTATTAAGACCTTATATTTTATCAAATCTCTTCATTGATGCCAAAACTGTCGATTTAAATTTGAAATATTTGTAACATTGCATCTTATTTTCATATTTCCTCATTCTTATCTATGTCGTAGGCTTGGCCTGGCCGGCGCCCAAAAAGTGGTAGATGTTGCATCATTGAGCGTGTGACGTGATTTTTGGTTGTATTTATTTAACGATGAATATTTAAAAGCCAGAGTGAGTAATCGAGATATACTATAATTTCCTTACAAATTACAAAGCTCGATCCAACATAGCATCCGCTCATAACAACAATTAATTTTTAAGTAGGAAGATAATAAAATAGATAATATTATGTTATTTGTATTAGATACATGCCCATAATCTAAAAAAAAGTGAAGTAGCAGCCTGTAAATGTCAGATTGCTGGGCCTTCAATAGTTTTGGAGCCAGGAAAGTTCCACCACGCTCCCCTTTGCGGGTTTGCGGACTTCACATCTCCACATTATATATTTTTTATTATTATTTCTCGGTTTCCTCTCGATGTTTTCCTTCTTTGCCAAGAACGAGTTACGTTTATCAGCACCTAAAATTGTATGCCGGCTGTAAACGGACGATACCTTTCCAATCTTACACACACATCACTTTGTTTCTGGTTAGGCCGGGTTTAGCCACTGTTTGTGGAACTTGTCCGTACTGTGTCCATGACATTCGCACATTCGTGTCGTAATCAATCTTTTCAATAATAGTTAGGTTTCGTTACGATATAATTTAGTTAATACGGTTAATGAAGTCTGTATTAGTAAGTTTATATGGCACTCTGATATCGAGCTTCTTGTTCAGTTTTGTTAAAAATTATCAGTCTTAGCATTGTCGTAATTACTGATGTTTCGATCACAGGAGTGAACAAACGTAGCAAGATCTACAGAGATTACAGATTACACAGAATACAGATCAAGTGGATGCCAGGAGGGATCCACTTTAACAGACAGACTGAGGGTTACATTTTTGCCATTTATCAACTGCATCTAATTTCATTATTAGATTCACAAATTTTCACAGAACAAACAACGAAAAATGTATATATAATACTAATGACAATTACATGCTATTCCGACATGTAATTGTCGCAACACAGACAATTCAAAGACAACCAGACATATTACAGGAATTCCGTATTGATATTGTCCCCGGGATAAGCGAACTTAAAACGTCATTAAAAAGTGACAAAAGTGTATTTACTGTCGAAGTATTTTGTAACCGTGTATTTGGACGTTTTTAATGTTTTCTTTTTTAAATTGATACAAAGATATGGAGAATAGATGAGATAAGCAGTCAGGTAAGATTGGATGCCGCTGTTACAGCCTGTTCACACAGCGGCCTAATATTGCATAAACATCTTTTCTATCCGTCGGTTACTGGTTGCGTATACAACACATCATATTACCGAAATAAAAAAGAATTCTAAAAAAAAACCGTCCTCTAAACGTAAACGTTTTGAAAGAGCTTTGATCAACTTTGAAATAGCTTAGATAAATAACTACTGTAACGGATATCGCAGCTTCCAGTAAAACGTGTCTACATTATCTATCCGATTTTAAGTCGTTGTGATTCAGTTTGATTCTATATTTATTATCACTACTGTTAATTTTTTGTTTCCTTTTATATCTTTCAGGCAGCTAAGGTAATGAACCACGTAATGTAAAGAACTGTGCGTATTACGTAATAATAACAATGAATCGTTTAAATAAGGCTATTAAATATTTTGTACCTAAACATTAAGAGAAAAATACCGAGAGATTTATAATTGATTGGTTTTTTCGACGTTTAATTTATCGATACAAAAATGATTATCGAATTTCGAGTAGTTTGTTTTTTTACTGTTGTGAATACTCGAAATAAAGTGTCCCTTTAATCCCTCTCTATAACTATCACGTGGACAAAAATAAACAAAGCATACATATGCCGCATTTCTCGCAATGTGCATCCAATGCTTCTTTTTTCAGCTTCTAATTCGGGACGTGGGCACGCGCCAGTCTCGGCGTGTTCAGCACATCGTGCACTCTTGGGCATTTGAAAATCAAAATTATTTATTTCTCTTTCATGTAATTTATTTTGTAATAGTACTTTTTATCGGTAAATATTATCCGTTATATACCTATACCCGTACAAACCTGTTTGTGGTGTGTTATTGTCGAATAAAACAAGTTTTTGTTATTTTGTCTGTACTTCTACTTTTGCATTTTGTATTACGTGTTCAGATATTTTGGTTGCGGAGTTTTCCTCTTCGTTTTCTTTATAATACTGTATATAAACAAAATTAAGTGATTGTGAAATTTAATATTACAATGATGCTACTTTTAATAGAGCCCAACCATAGAGTCCTGTACCGGCCAGAGACATTGCGTTCCAAATATAAAACGCGGAGCTATTCGATGTTCAAATAAACAAATAATTAAAGTGTGGTGATCGATGGATGATACGTACAAAAAGTAAAGAGTGATAATTTTAGATTATTAAAATAGTGGTGTTACCATTTACTCTCAGTTTTTTTTTGTGATTTTATAACCAACATAAACTATGAAAACCGACTGATTTTTTTTAAGTATTTAACTTTATTTGATGATAATACTGAAATTTCAACGAAATGGGAAAGAAGAAAAAACAAAACGGGAAAAAAGGCGGCCACAGATTTTTTCGCTGGATGAGAAGGTATGAATTAAATTTATGGTTTTTGTGTGAATATGTTAACAACAAGTGTGTCTAATGCAGTAAATATCTTGTGACTGCCTAGTCTTACCACACATACGTTCGTGTATTGAATCTAACATTATTATTGAGTATTTCGCATGTGTTTACTTGTGTTGTGGAAATAAAAAGAGCACCGTGTTTTACAAAAAGTCATTTGGATTTTCGTATGAAAACTGTATCTTATCAATATAATGTCATAAACAATATACGTTGACCATTTTTTTAAAGATTCTTTTAAAATGACTTCATGCCTGTTTGATATGGATATAAGATACCTTAGGCTTATTCAGTTTTTTCTTTATTTTTCTTTACTTTATTTTTTAAGAGCAATAATATTTTAAAATAAAACGGATTTGAGCTTTATACATCACAGACTTATTCCTCCCGCGTGATAATTGTAATTGATATTCGTAATAACACTACTATTTATTTTAATTCCAAATGCTATTTATTTCATTTCAAATGTGTAGTATTCGCGTATATACAATAAATTTATTGATATTTGTGTTTGTTTAGAAGTTTACTTATCCATATGATAAAATATATATTTAGAGCTATTTAGGTAGTAGGGAATAATTGAGTATTTAGGATAGAGGACCATTTACATTTTTTTACTCTGATTGTGTGTGTGACTTTGTTCGTTAACCATACAAAAACTAGGGGATAACCATCGGATCTCATCAAGTTTTGCAAAATTATAGTTGTAACCACGAACCTACATCTGCAATAGTTTCTTCTAACTCATGAAAAACAGGTTCAGTTCATTTATGCACTTAGGGAACTGTAAGAGAGCAGAGCTGTGAAGATGAAATACATTTTCAAACTAGTATTGAATTAGGAATAATGTTTTCAGAAATAATCCATATCCAAGAAGCGAATACAAATATCAATTTCAATTATCAAGAGAGCGAAGTCGCGAGCATACGTTAGTATTTACTATAGGTCTAAGTGTTAAGTGGGTTCACACGGGTAAAATTATTTCAACTTCTCATCGCCACATTTGGGTATACGATCGTGAGAAATTATTTTTTTTGTAATATCATAATCTAGACTTCTAGACATCCCACGCCTATGTTTGCGTAAGTATCGTTGCAATGCGTAGACAATCTTGACCCCAGCTTTATATGGGACAGCACAGCATTCTACTCCAGCCCTAACATCCCCCAACACCAAAATTAACAAGAAATATTAAATTTACATAGTCATCCACCTTTTATGTGAGATGATTATATGGTTATGTGTCTGTTATTATGTTTTATTATATAACAAGATGCATTACATTCCTGCCGCCAATCGGAAGTGCTTTTGTTGAGTGCGCGTTGTTGAGTTCCGAGGCATTCCATCTTCCCATCTCCTCTGGGGTCACAACGCATCTGTAATATCCTTCGATTGAAGTTGTTTATTGTCCAATGGGCTTCAGTAGCCACTTGCCATCAGGTGGACTGTTACTTGGTTTATCAACACAAATCCAATAAAAAAAAAATTCCTCTGTCGTTGGTGCCCGTCTTCGGTGTGGCGGTTATTGAAATGGATAATCCGCTACATGTCGGACGGCATGAAATTTACAAGGACACGCACGGGAGAAAGGAGGTTGTACATTTTGTTACGCCGCCACCAAATATGGCAGTTTTCGAATACTACTTTCGAAGGAAAGATGTTTATTGCTACCATGAAACCTTCTACGTTTACTGATCGCTCGTGCACAAACACATGTCAAGCACATGCACACACATAAATATCACATCTATAGGTACTGACAATTATACCGTACCGGCACTCTTAAGTTGCTGGCATAGAGTATTCGTTCCTGGGCCAGACTGTAGGTATTATTAGTTTCATAATTTCCTTTACTTGTGAATATTTGTACAAAGATCAAATTGGCTCTTCATATTGCACTAAGTAATGTAATGCCGACCTACGGGAATCGAACTCAAGTTGTTCGCGAAGTTTTAAAGCAAGGGTGCCGCTGAAACAAAAAAAAATTGAAGCTAATCCCAGAGGTACTGTTGTAATTTTATTTGTCATGTAAGAATTTAATGTAAATGTGATATGACAACCGATGATTCTATCGTAGTTTTCTAACATCCGAGCACATCGGGAAAAAGCAATTTGAATTAATAATGCAACAGTCACAAAAAAAAATCAAATAATAGCTATAAATTAACGAACAGAAATAAGGCCTGAAATACGATTATTTTATTTTTTAACTCAATTAAAACACGCAAATGCTACGCATTAGCAGCTCAAGGACGGAATTTACATTGCAGTCTATTGTTTATACATGCGCCCTTCCATATGTAACGCTATGGCGCGTTAATTTACGTCACAGCTCTAAGATAATTGTATAACACGCTCGCCGGTTTTGTACTACATTGCTTGTATTAAAATATAACATCTAGTGGCATATAGTTAAATAAGTGGTAAATATTACCCTTAGTTGTGTATTATATACCAAGTTTTTCCAAATGTCAACCTCACCGGCACGCGTTGCAGGAAATCATTCAACCAAGTGGAACATAACAAACACTAGAGCAAATCTTCCAGTCCTTCCTTCTTCCTACTTTGAATACAATGCTAGCTTTTGTTCGCGCTTTCATTGAAAAGTTTACATATGTACATCCATAAAATAACTAACTCTCTTGTGTGGATACGTTACGAATAGAAGTAAAGATGATTCGTTCGAAGTATTTTTGTTAATTGGTTAAATAAGATGGTTAAGACGTTGTTGCAGAAATAAGCTCCACTGATAAGTGGATTGAAACGACTAAAATATATCAGAATATATCTAGACCTCTGTCCGCCCCATTATTGAGTATGCCATCGTGATACATATTTTTTAAAATTATTATCATACTTGTAGTAATATTTACAGGCCTACACGTTGTCAAAAAAAAAAAAGAAATCCCTCAATATGAACTCCAATTGGTAATCAGATGGTTTTTATTGGTATTTTATTGCCTTAACAACTACAAGTGCATCGTAAAGCTCGTAATGATTTCAAAATGTCAATAAATGTTATGATAAAGATTGAATGTGCTTCTGTCTTTACCCTGCAATATTGCCAATACAAATAAAACGTACCGCCGGCGAATGTCTCTTGGCCATCTGCCATCAGCAGTGTGCGAAACCTTTGTTCGACGACGTGAACCGTTGCAACCAGTACGAAATGCCTTCATATTTTTTTAATATCACCAGCTTAAAAATGCTTAACTAAATAGTAATTTAGAATAATAAATAATTTAGTTTTGTAAAGGAGTGACAACCTGCACAGTGTTGCGGGAAGTCGAAGGATACAGATGACTCAGGACCCAGCTTTGTGGCAACCTTTGGGGTAGAACTATGATCATTGCTGTTCTGTTGTTGGCATTTACGTAGGTTTATACACAAACGCTATTTGTGTATATACCTTCGTATATGCCTGTTTTCAGAATTCCGTACAGAGACCAATTACTAAGCCGTTTATCCGTCTGTGCTTTATCTTTCGAACCGTATTAGGTAGCTGATAGAAATTTTGAAAACGGAATATATCGGATATCCTGTCAAATAATATAGTGCGTAGAGTAAAACAACTAATAATAAAAACCGGCCCACTGTCAGTCTAAGGATTGGCGCGAGCTATTTAGATACTACGTCTTGTCCATTGATCTTTTATCTCACAAAATGGTAGGAATCTTTTGTTTGTGCTCTTGCGATATTTAATTTCGAAGAGGGGATAATAATTATCTCTTCTGTCAATAACTTTGATCACACAATGCGCGACTGGATACGGTGGATGGCTCAAGTAAAAACTTAATTAATTAATAGACTTAAAATCGAATGAAAAGAACGTTTATTTTTCACATTCGTATATTTAAAAGGGTTCTATACATTAGCCTAGATTAAAATAAATAGTATGTTAAAAGTTATACTAATTGGTAACCAATTAAATACACAGACGCATAAAGCTATGTAATCTACTGGGTTGGGTAAAAGAAATGTATATATTCACGCCTTGTTCCCCACAGGGTAGGCAGAGACAATCTTCTTCCACTTGCTACGGTCCTGACATGTGTGTTTCGCTTCTTCCACTTTCATCAATCTTCGCATGCATCCTCGTTGGTTTAGAGTACTCTTGACCTGGCCTTTTTTCAGAACGTCTCCGATTTGATCGTGATATTTTCGGCTAGGTCTACCTCTCCCGACTCTACATTTTACACTCGCCTCATATGAACGGTAAAAGAAAAATACATACATAATGTTAATCGATCAATCTCAAATTCGATCTTAAAGTAATTCATAAAAAATTCTAAATAATATTCGTAATAATATAATTTATCGATGGAAAGGCAAGCATCTCGATCATTCCATTCTCTTAGCTTTCTCTATCAATTTCAATTATCACGTGTTCTCGTGTATCATTGATACATTCTTACATCCGATGCGATTTATAAAAATAAAATACTTGTATAATAAACGAGCTTAGCTCCGGCTCGAATCTATACATATAATAAATCTGTCTTTATTTACGTCTCTCTGTGTTTTACGTAAAATATATTAGACGGCCTAACAGTGACATAGAATTGTAATACGCAGAAATCAAATACGCATTTCCAATTTGTTTGCAAATAAATCAGGACCAAAAATAGCGCAGGGTTTACGCGGTGCGATCTCGTCTTGCATCAATTATGATAGTTTGCAAAAAAATGGAGTAACAAAGCCTATTAAGATGACGCTCAAGAGTGAGCCGGTATATCATAATACCATTACATTATCATTGAAACATAATAAGTTATCGTCCTGTATGGGTAGGTCTACAAAGTGACTGCAAATTTTTTTATTGGACTGGAGTACTGAACACTAAAATTCTTTAAATGAGTCAAAAGTTAATTACTAAGATAAATTTTTTTTTTTTACATCAAGTCTACATGCGCGCTTAGCCTTGAAAATTATGAAAAAAAAAAACAGTTTCTGTTTTTCCTCTTCCCTTTTCGTATATTAAATTAAAAGGTAACCACAAAGAAACAGAAAAACGAACTGGATTTATTCGTCTTTACCGCATGTTGTATCAAGAAATAGGAACAAACAGTTGAAACTAAAAGGTTTTGAATTTTGTTTTGAGTCTTAAGTACGATTCATATCGGCCTGGCCACTAACACGGCGACGACAGGATCAGTACCTGTCACGTTGTGCCAAAATAGTTCTTGTGAAATGCCTAAAAATTTTCTGAAACATTAATGTTTGGTATACGGCCGTAAGAGAATATTTATAATTATTTAATTATATGGAGAAAATTATTTCAATTCAACTTACTGCTCATCTAGCTGACTGCAACCTCAGCATCACTGTCTGATGAATCATCTATGTCATCACCACAGTTGAACTCGAAAGCTTCTTTTTCAGTTTCTATGAAACGTGGATTTTATCGAACGTACACAAGTTTATTAAGGCTTTCTGAAAGAAGACAATTCCTGTCTTTGTATGGCCTCCACCGAAACTAGACCAATTTCTTTTGTGGTTGTGAAATCATTTCGTTAGACCAGAAACCATTTCTAGTCAGGTCTTCAGCGAAGTTTCCCGTTATATCAGTGATGTTGCTTTTTTCTATGCACCTTTGGGACATCTTGACAAACTCGGCATTTTATGATTCTTAATGTGGATTTTTGAATTCCGATGACTGATAAAAACTCAAAACTTCCCCGTTTTATTCATATTGTACGGTTTTATTTGAGAGAAAAAATCTTTAAATATATCCTAATAACCCCTTTTAAAACCTTCGAATATAACATTGAGAGAGAACAAACGAATTTGGATAAATACTGAATATATACGATATAAGAACATATGTTTCCTGGTTTTTTCAACGCCACCTACGAATACGTATGTATTTGTATAAGCAGGTTAGCTACTTTTGACCTCCAATCTGCGGTACAGTCGTTCGTTTTTCGTCGAGTGCAGCAGTTGTGGGTTGGCAATAATATTGCAGTTTCGCAACCTTCCCACGCATGTTCGCAAACGTGGGCCACGTTAGTGATGTAGTACGCTTTTTAATTATGTCTAGGTTGCAATATTAAAAACGAAAGGTAAAAAATTACATATTCGTTACATTTTGCTCCAAATATACTTAAACCATCAATGATATTTGAACAGAATATATGTAGTGGAAACATTTCAAAGTACTCAAAATTCCTAAGAGAAAGTGTTGAAATTATATCATCAGAACCAATAAAAGATTTGGAAGCATTCGCTTTTGAACTTGTTTTTAGCGTGTACGAATCTCTTTTTTTTATTCAAAGATTTTGCTTACGATTTGAGTAAGAGAGGTTATATATACAGATGTAATCCTGGTCTACAGTAATATTTTTTTTTATTACATTAGCATGTTCCGAAAAGTCAATGTAACTTTCGGTCTCTAGTGCGGATTGTTTTTGACTTGTATTGACATTTATTTTCACTTTGTCGGGATATTTTTTTGCATCGGGGAAGTTGTAACTTTAAATAAAATACTTCTGTACTTTACTGTTGCATTTTTCCATATTTTATTTGTATTTGAAATTATAGTCCCACCATAGCTCCACTGAAAACTTGACCCAGTATTTGATTTTGCATTTGCTCATATACTTTTATCCAACTTACTGAAATAATATTGGTGGAATTCTTCTAAGATCAGCCATAAAAGAAAATAAGAAACAATTTTATCCATAAAAATACTATATAGTCGTACACTAAATGTTTTAATAATATCATATAATATAATTTTCAATTGACTAACTGAAAAATCACAGTTTCAAATATAAGATGGTACTGTAAGTTTTGCGAGAACAAAGAGCGTTAACTTTTTCGATGGCAGACAGCTGCTGGTACAGATTGATGCAATGTGCCACTTCGCACCATGTGTGATTTTTTTTTGTTATTGCACCCAGTTTACAGCTGTCATATCATTATTAATTACTTCTTCTGTGTCTGTCTGTCCGAATTAAACAGATATAAGTAAAAGAATTAGAGTTATTGACTTTTATACTTATACTAGCATTATGTAGATGCACCAGTAGTATTATGTAAATCATAAATACAAATAATTGTTAACACAAATATTTTTTTTTCATTTTTTACCATCATCAGCACAGGTTTCAAAAATAACCCAGCGGCTAAATATTTGTCTAGCTGGTGGATTAAACGGTCTAAAATTGGTGTTCACACTGGTAGATCTACATCGGAACATTTCTTTTTAAAATCGGTTACTGACTGTGGGTGCGGTCGGCTGGTGAGAGACCCAGTTCTCACAGAATACCAATGAAGTAAAATAGCAAAATAAAGCGCATGGCGCAAATCGGAGACGTGAATACGAGAGTAATATTCCACTTCCATCTAGATATAGATAGACCAGATCGAGTGTATGCGTAGAGAAATCTGGGAAATCACTGCGAACATACTGAAGGTGAACTGGATAGTTGATTGTCACTCCTACTTGAAATAAAGAAACCAAACTCATATCTCCATATTGCATTGTCGGATTTTTACGAAATTTGCATGGGACCTCGCTACAGCGACACCCTTTGATATTTGAAAAATTTATTCTAATAAAAAAAAACTTTATTCAAATTTCGAACAGTGAAGTAAAATCAGTCATGTCAGAACGCAGTGAACCGACGTGATAATTGTTCATAACTGATTTAACTCAATTAACAAAACGCAGCCATTAATGCATATAACACGCGACTTTCAAATGACTGCGTCGATAGTAGAGGCGTGTAATTGCTAATAGCTTTCCAAGGAAATGGGGAAATTGGTTGCAAACTAGGGTTGTTGCACAGTAGTTTGAAAAGCAGAGCATTTGAATCGAAACAGAAATACTTAAATATATTTATTTTAAGAATAATCCAATATGTATTTTAATTTTAAACACTAATTTTGCTGTGTATGTCTCTACTAGGTGATGTTTTCATAACCTCTTTTTGCAGTAATCATATACTTGTATATTCAAGGTAGAGGGGCTAGTGAATTTAAAAATATACGAATTCCTATTTAGCACGACTCGGCTTACGTGCGGCGCGTTTCTCCGCCGGGTTTGCTTTCGGATATTGCCATACGATTACGACATCAAAATGAAGAAGGGGTAGTAAATTTTTCTACAAAAATATTTTTTAAATAAGAAACTATATCATCATCATTTCAGCCTATCAGAAGTCCACTGCTGAACATAGGCCTCCCCCAAAGATTGGCACGAAGCTCGGTCCTGAGCCACCTGCATCCATCGACTTCCTATAGAAACTATATAATAATATATAAATAAACAAATGAATAAAAATAACATTGACCTTTTGCTACAAATTAAAAAAAACTGTATTGATGGTCGTCGTTATCTTATCAATCAGTCGATTAATTATCAACATTTTGCTGTCTTTGGACATGCTAATGTTACGCACACGCATGACCAAGTGGGAAGAAATTCTACGAACTGAAACTGTATGAGCTAGTGTGGACATATTACCATACACTGACTGTTTCAAGCCTTCCACAGTTGAAATATTCTCATTAAGAAGAACGTCAAGTTTTCTTCAGTCAACAACTAGATAAAGTAATAATAATAATAATAAGCGAATCTGCCAAAAACGCCACGCTCGATTGGCGAACGATGACTGTACCAAACATATCGCGCGATTCTGTCAGAGTCTTGAGTATTTGAGATGGTTTTTCCGCCATAAGGGATGCTGAGCTGGTTTGGACATGTGGAAAGGATGAATGAAAGTAGGTTGACGAAACAAATATATGAGGCGAGTGTAAACGGTAGAGTCGGGAGGTAAGTAGACCTAGGCAAACATTTCCCGATCAAATCGGAAACGTTCTGAAAAAAGGCCAGATCAGGAGCACTCTAAACCAACGAGCATGCATGCGAAGATTGATGAAAGTGAAAGAAGCGAAAGACCTATGTCAGGACCGTAGCGAGTGGAAGAAGATTGTCTCTGCCTAGGCCCTGGTAACAAGGCGTAAACATATACATACATATTCCGCCTTTAGACACAGATACTCGTAACATTTTATTTAGGTTCGTCAACATTATCTAATTTGACATGTCATGTGACATGTTTGAAAACTGGGACCCATGTGAGCCGGTCATTTATCTGTCAACTATAGGTATTGTCTCCATGTTCAACGTCATATTTAATAACTCTGGACGGGTTAGATTGGAAATGATATGTTATCTTTGGTATATATTAATAAAATTCAATAATGTAGACTACTGCCTACATTATTGATTTTTGCCGCCGAGTTGATACAATGATAAAATTCAGATATTGTAATAGATATTATAAAATATCTATGTACTAATTTTTATTAAAAAAAATATTCGGACTCCTATACAACACTGCATAGGAGTTTGTATTGTACGTAGTTTAGTAATTTCGATTTTATGTACAGAAATAGTACCTACAGTAGTAGCACTAAGTTAACGGCAGCGGGTTTAATTGTGATTATAACAAACATGATAAGTATTACCCCTCATATCCATCTACTGAACACAAATATCCTTCTCTACTATCCTATTATGGGTAAAAGCAACGCAATGAGTGAGAGCATTATTGTCTTCTACGACCGCGCCTGTATGCCTAGTGTGGTGAATGGATAGTATGCAAATATCCATAATTTAAGTTTTTTGGCGCTGTCTTGAAAAAGCCAAGTCCACCGGTGGCCCTGTAGTTATAACAAAACGGTATAGTGATCGAGTTACAATATTTTTTCCATCACGACACTTATTACGTCTATCGGACTGCAGAGCGCAGGGCGCATTCTCTCACGTTATGAAGACTAGAGCATGATTCTCATTGCAATAAGGAAGTCGTTCATTCACCCAACTTAATCTTACGCATACATGAAAATTTTGTCTCTGTCTGTTATTAAATAAATGCCTGTTTCTAAGCTAATAATTATTCTTATTTATTTGCAAGAA
Organism: Bhutanitis thaidina; assembly: GCA_029286595.1. Lineage (NCBI taxonomy): Eukaryota > Metazoa > Arthropoda > Insecta > Lepidoptera > Papilionidae > Bhutanitis > Bhutanitis thaidina. The sequence continues at coordinate 3,114,608 of JAGSMS010000021.1, read as the reverse complement.
GCTAAAATTAAAAAAATGTTTAGTTTGTTATTATCGAATATGGTTTAACCTGTTTGGACGATAATCTCATTTTGGTTTCCACGCGCATGAAGTAGCGAGTAACAGTTAGTCATAAATTAAGCGTTCAGTAAACATTATTTTTTACTACATTTTAAATCAAACGCAATAGAACTGTTTCCAACATAAAAATTAAAAAAATGTTAACTAAACTAACGCTGTTCGTACTTTTTGTTCCTATGTGTTTAAGGGAAATTACAATAACATCTGTTTGAGATCAATCGCACGTTATGTTAACGTACATATGTAATAAATTAAACAATGAGTATGACATAAGACGGGTAATTGACTATTGTGATTTGTGACTGATGCGATATCCGGTCATTCAAACCATTTGTAATTATTCTTTATTATCTAAACAGCGATCTAAACATAATACGTTATCTGTACATATGCACTAAATATACGGTTTCATCGTCCATTACTTTAAAAATAGCTTCCGCACGCGACTTCGTCCAAAAGAAAATGTATACCTATACCCTACCACAGGCTTCAAGATATCTCCGTACCAAATTTCATTAAAATCACTCCAACAGTCCTTGAACAAAGAGAAGAATCACTGTCGAATTTATAATATTATCATAGATTTTATCTCAACTCCGTTGAAACAATAATAATTAGGTTTTTACAATAGGTTCTACGAAATGATGAGGAACAACGATTAAAATGCGACGTATCTGGTACTGCAAGGCGTCGATACTACGACAAAAGATAGAAAACGTTCATCCGATCTGAAACTAATTGAGATAATGATACGTCATCTTTTATGTACAATAATCTTAGCCCCCGCCCTAATCCGCATGAACTTTAAGAAGTCACGTGACACCAGAAATATCGAAAAAAGGACTAAATAGATAGATTAACTATCTACAATCTATACGTTTTCTAATTTAGCTTCATCTAAATCTAAATAGTTGACGGAGTTTTTATGGTAAATGCAGACAGACAGATAGAGAAGATTTCGTCAAGTATATCATTAAACTACAGTAAACAAAATAAAAGTTATTTGAATGATATTTTAAATTAAGTTACGTAATGAAAATTTCTAATATGCAAATATCATTTACAGTTATGGTATTCGACATTCGGTTACTTGGGACGATAACGGACCAATTGACATAATGACTTGCAAGCATATTAGTCTGAATTATGTTAAACGATACAGCACAGAACACCAGATACGCATTTACTTTAAAAATATACAACATCTTGGAAAAGCATCAGATCTGTGTAGTCATCTGTTCACTTCCTATAGCACGTGCCATGCAGTGCGTACATACTTAGAAACATAAACAACTACGGGCATGGGCACAGTCAATGCGTCTGGGTCGGGTCCCCCCTTCTTTTAACCTCCCACCACTTCAACTTTCAACTGAAATTAACCGCGGCCTGTTACATCGCTGTTTGTCCATTACGGCGCAGGAATCCGTTAGTCGAATTCATTGTAGATTTGAGGGACGCATTGGACAGTGTTTTTCACGTTTCAATCGGTGTCTATGTAGCGTGGAATGTAGTTTGATGGTTAATTTCAAGCAATTTGAGTCCACGTCATACGGTTGTACCGCCCACGGGAAGGTGGACGTGTGGCCGCGTTTTAAAGTCCATTTGCGAGGAGAAATTATTGGGCCTACTATGCTAAACATAGAGGTCCTCTGCATCTTTTATTATATAAGTCACTGCGATAACAAGTTACAAGTATTTATTACGGGTGTCAATGAACTCTTGGCGTTACAACCTTACAACTGTGTTTTTACATAAAAACTAAGCTTTATGGATTGTTCATAGTAAAGTGAAAATTTGTTTTATAAATTAAAAAAAATATTAAGAAAATCCGTAATTTGTAAAACCTTTTTAATTAATATGCGTGATTACAAAATGAAGTGATTATTTTCAACAGTTAAAATCCCGTAAAATGTGTAAGTAAAACTTTTATTTACAAGTTCCTCTCGGATATATCGATTTCACGAAATTTAAAAAGTTATGAGATAGTTTGTACTGTAAATAATCTATTGTTTGTTTTTCTAACGATAAACTAAATATCGAATACTTGAACCTTGGCAATGTTAATGACTAAGCTGAAGAAGTGTAAGTGGGTCGATTCTATTTTCTTATAAAATATATTTTATCTTCATATATATAAGACTGTTTTAAGTTCGGCCATGCAATTGATGAATCATTGTTGCGTTCATGGTGAATGCATTATACAGTTTATCGAAATCTCTCAGTTTTAATACCATTCTAGTACATGTAATAAAATCTTAAACCTTTAAATTTTAAGTAATAATACTTTACTTGATTTATAATAGCCAGTATGTGGCTCTTTTGCCTATTCTTAAGAATTTATGTAAATTCAGAAGATAGTACTATGATTAATCTTCAATCTAAGGCAGCTTTCATAATCATTTAAAATAGAAAAATGTTATTAATACGTATTCTTAAATAAGTTCTTAAGTAAGTTCAAGGCTTATAACTAATATTGAATTCGTAAGGTTTTTTTATTGACCTCGCCGGAATGTTTAATTTGCATGTAAATTGTTAGTTGTTTCGCTAGATGATTTGATTCAGTCCGGTGGTACCTATGATACAAATTAGTCTCTATTAGGATGATGCCAAAATGATTAAATAAGAGTATAAACGGAAACCCATTTTTGATACGATTAATTAGTTATGAAGTTTTATTCCTTGGAGCATAAAATAGTTGAAATGTTTAACCATACCAACCATTATAAAAGCATGATATTAAAGCTAATGGTCTGAATATGTCACACAGACGAATGCACGCCATTTTTTAATTTCGCTCTATTGTTCCATGTCGGACTACTGAATGGATATGTCGGAACACAACACAGCGCAGTGTTGGTGAATGCTGTGCCCACAAAATTAACGTACAGTTTTCTATTCAAAAACATTAGACAGAGTGAGATAACTCATCGTACGGAACACGGGACTTTACCCTGATATTTTGTGAAATGGTGGTCATTGTCTGATCGAGGTGACTGTTTTTCTTGTACGTTGATTATTTAAAAAAAAAGCTTTTATTTATTTTGCTTAAGCTTGTGCACGCTCCGTTCATTCTGCGTGGCAGTACGAATTTAAGATACATTACACCTATCAGGCTTTTTAAAATTGATGCCTGTTTTGACTCTTGCTATGTGCCGTGTTTAAGGTTTGCATTGCACAACTACATGTTCATACAGTCGACATACAAAGTGATTCAGCACTATATTTTTGGAATATAATCACTTAATTATCTCTATGTTAATCTGCATTTCCTTTACGGAATTTCTCACGATCTTATGTCACAGAAAGTGTGAAATCTTTCGTTTGTTCTTGCCCTTGTCTACACGTCGTGTTAAAGCTTTTATCGTTATTAGTTTCACAATAGCTAGCACTGTTCTGTCTCTGACTTGCATATTATAAGGAGAAAAATCTGGTCACCTTAAATATGAGTTAGTTACGTGTATTATTTGTACATATTGAATCGAGATTTTGTATTGAAAATCACATAATTTTACTTTTCTTAAAATTTGTGTTAGGTTCCAGACGCCATTGTATATTAGTCCAATATACTACGGCTATATATAGTTTAAAGGATGGTCATTACGTTTGTTTTTCTTCGTTTTTAAATTTCTTAGCTACTTTATGAGATACCTAGTTAAAAGTTCATTAAACTTCTGTTACGTCCTTAAAATGTTATCACAATGTTATGTTAGCTACCTCATCGGTCAACTCGCAACAAACTAACAAATTTAAAACTATTTTCGAGAACGTGTTTACGTTCGTCTGACTTTCATTGCGAAATATGGTAAAGTATGTATTCTAAACATACCATTGACAGGTATTTGCTCATATATTAATGATGCAATTCAGAAAGTGAGGTGTATTTTGATTTGTTCCCACCTGATAATTTGTTCGAACTTCTTACGGTTAAAACTTAAAATAATCCTTTAAAATGTTTATACTTGCTGCAGTGTCTTCGACGCTCATATCCTTCATACATATAAAAAAAATCTACTATCTATAGTAGTAGTATAGTAGTTATTACCTCATAGGTAAAAATAACTCGGAAAATCTCCAGATGTTTACACTTCCCTTCCTCTTAATTCTAGGCTTAAACTCTTACGAAATAATACAACTGTGCAATCATCTCTGGTCGTGTCGTGTTGTAAAACAAACAGTAATAAAATACCGGATCAGGCTATTTCGCTCCGTCCACGAGAAACTGTCAACTGTTTTACTTTCTAATGTATTCAGTTACACAGCAGCTAGTTTTCTTTCGTTTTGTTCTATGTTGACGGGAAATCTAATACGCTGGAAAATGTTTTTGAAAATGGATTAACATAGATTTCTGATAAGTTATGGTATATATCATGTAGGTGCGATATCCCTATACAATCCATAGGGATATATATATCATCTTTTTATTCTCCGTGGTATCTCAGCGAGGTAACTATAGGCAAATCTTCCAAGATTGATATGCCAGCTAAAGTTGGCGCTTGCATATGGAGAGGCCTATGACCTTTAGAGGCTGTGAAAAGAAGAAAAATATTTTTCATGGCACAAAATCATTGGTCTCTAATAAATCTCTGTCGCGCATACTCCAGAGGTTTGCCGTAAATGAAAATTTGTGAAAACTTTTACTCTTTTATTGTAGAATTCTCAATCGCTTAGCCACTGGGCTAAACGAGAAAAGTTCTTCTGGCTTTTTTTCAGAAAACTAGTGACTTTTTTTTGATAATCGTGACACGACGGAGAAATTATATATATCTAAAATATAGTTTTTAGAAAATTTCACGGAGGATACGTAAACTGCTGGAAATGGAATTTTATAATATCGAAATCATAGTTAATGTTACTAATAAATATTCTAAATTGTATTTAAATTAGTTCGCCTCTTAATATTTAGCGAAAACTTGCGACCAAATTAATCATCAGATATTTAGAAAATGAGAAAACATTTAAATGTATTTTTATCACGCTAATCCAGCAGATTTTCAACATTGTCTGCTTACAAACTTTGGTATGGTTAAAAATCTGTATTTGTTCACATAACTAATTTTAGGACAAAAAACTGGAACCTCTGAAGCTTGTAAAACGATCTATTCTATATGTTCAGCTCCAATAAAACTATATACGTCCTCCACGTCCACCCCCCAAAAAATTTTACTCTTTATTTTCAATAATTTAATATTGTTATTTTTTTTAATTTCGTTTTCCAATTAAAGTGCAAAAAGCCAATAGAATTTCCGTTATATACGAAATCAGTTTGTAACCATTATTAGAACCTAAGATGGAGAGACGACCTCGCCATACTCATATTGAGAGGCCAATTATCTGAATTGTCTATTTAAAATATATTTTTACGTGCGCATTTAATCTAACAAAGTCTTTCAACGTTTAATATAAATATTCTTCTTCGTCTGTAACAGCCTATTTAAATCCGCTGCTAAATACAGAATTCTCCAAGAAAGCGTAACCCAAAAACAGGCATAGATTTTTTGTAAGGTTTACCGATACTCGCCAAACTTGATAAGTGGAGCCTAGTCTGGCACTATCCCTCCCTCCTCCTTCTACTCTCGCATAGGTTTGAATCGGGCAAATTTGAATAGATTTTCTGCCTTCGACGTCAGATCCTCGATTGTTAGCTAATACCCTATTGTATTGTCACGTGCAAGATGGCATATCGAGCAAAAAATGGTATGTTCCCCCTTCAGTCTTAATATAAGATTTACCTTGTATTATACACCAAGGACGGATTTATACGGAGTCACAAAAACGGTTTTAAATTACCGTTTGCTTCGGGTTCTTCGACACTCGAATTTGTAGCCATATCTAGTGCAGGCGCGTGTTGATCACGCGATCATTGTTTAAGCTGATCCTTGATGTGGTTCAGTCTGACGTTGCTAGATAGTTGAATTGACCGAAACGCATGATGAACGCGCGGTGTGTAAAATCATTCATAATATAAAGAGATAAATCCTGTCACGATCAAAAATTTATAATGTAATATCTGGAGCATAAAATAATCTTAGAGTTTCTAATGAATGGGGGAATATCAATGTCAGACCCTAAGTTTACCAAATAATGTCAGCTTAGCGTTACTTGGCGGAAATCTATTGTATTTAATATAGGAAAAGAAATCGCTAAGATCACTTCACTCACACTAGTGGATCACCTCCTTAACTACCACAGCAAGCAACAATAACATCAATCACCTCCACAACACACACCTCGGCCACACTACCAACGTCGAAAATATGACGTGTTTCGGCTCTCTTTATCATTCATTCATTCATTTCAGCCTACTATAAGTCCACTGCTGAACATAGGCCTCCCCCAAAGATTGCTATAAAGCTTCGTCTTGAGCCACCTGCCTCCATCGACTTCCCGCACCATTGCGCAGGTCGTCACTCCATCTTGTGGGGGTCGTCCCACACTGCGTTTGCCTGTTCGTGGCTGCCACTCGAGAGGCTATACATGTAATTTTATTTATTTAATTTAATTTTCTTTTTCTTTGACTATTTTTTAATGGCGTAGTAAGCACTTTTCCTATCACAAATTACTATGACCTTGGACATGGTTACAGATTAAGGATTAGTAGCATGGCGATGCTTTCTGCCCTAAAGTGAAGAAACGCTATACACTATATATAAATATTGATTTTGGTCTCGATATATTGTTGGGACTCCAACTATCTCTGACATTTCTCTTTGACACTGCATCCGAAACTGCCCTGACCGCTTCCTTGAAGCTTTTCATCAGCTTGGGTATAACGAATAAGACATGCTGTGCATGCATCTCCCGGTAAGAAGGTTCCGGGTTTGTAACAGGAGACTTTCTACTTTTACTTGATGGCTTAAAATTGAGATACGTGTTTTCGTTAATTGAGCATAATTGACGTTTTGCGACGATCAAAAATGGAACTGCTCGTGCGAGGCCGCCTCGGTAACGATCTGTCTCGATCCGGAAATTACCGGAAACGATTTCGCGCTCCAAATCGATTTTTAATTTTTCGAAGACTAAAATATGTTATGTATTCATCTAGTTCACGAATTCGCTTCAATTTTTAAAATTAACACAGTTATTATGTGCTCTTGCACGACGGAAATATCGGGAAGTAACCAGCACGTGAAAAAATAACATCCTTTTGGATTTTTTTTTAAAGAGGTGTTGCGTAGGAATTTCGCTGAGGGAGTTTACGTACTTAAATCACCCAGACCCGGAACGGTGTAGTCTATGAAAATACTTGTCCCATGCAGGAATCAAATCCGCAACCCGCGGAGCAGCAGAAAAACTCCTAGCCACTACGCTTATTTATTATATTTATACATATTTCATTTCTAATGTTTATGTAACGTACTCTTCATTTCTACGTATACATTTATTGGCAAAGGACGTGTTAATTATTACTATTGAGAATTAACTAATTTTTATATTTTCTTCAAAAATACATATCTGCGCCGCGCATTGCATTCGACTTATAGTTCTTGATACTCGCATCGCTTTACTTATTTTTTTTCATTTCAACGGTTTTAGTCATATACGAGAATACCGATCGATACGAATGTGTGATGGATAGCTACTTTAGACGACGTCTCTTAAGATACTTAGCGGACTTTTCTCCCCGAGTACCTTCTAATAGATCTATTGAACTATTCGTCTAACGCCATAACACATTAATGCGATTGTATCTAAAGTCTTGCGCCCGTGTTATGTGTTCTGCTGAGTTACTACTATGTCTTAACAATAAAAGCAGCAGTCACATTCTCTCAGCGCATGTTTCCTTGTTCTAATCGCTAATATGTTCTACCACAAATTTGTGCACTCGGAAATAAATTGTTATTTTTAGAAATATCGTTAACTGTTATAAAAAAAATAATTGAAGATACTATTTCTTAAATGCTCGTCAATGTTCTGTACAGCATAAAACACAGTTTTATATTTATCGATAAAGCACTATCGATCGATCGTGATTCGAAGCGTAGACAATAGAGAAAACCGTTTTTAATTTTAACGGGCAGTCCGACGCCGATTGATCGATTATTATTGAAAGCAATTATGAATCGATTTTTCCTCGCTTATATAAAGAAGTTATAGCTTCCTACAATGCGAACATGTGTAACATAACGAGAGTAATGTAATCAGCATTTTTGTACTAAAAATTCTTACTTGGTAACATCGATCAAACATAATTTGCATTGTTGCAGCACCTGCCCTATTAGACTGTACTACTTATGCAATACATGCTAATTATACCTATAATTATAAATGCCTTTATATATACTGCAGGTAATAATGTTTCGCGATTTATTATTACATAACATTTATACCATAACTAGAATTTTTTAATTCCTCATGATACACGAATGTTATAGTACGATAAGTAAAATAAGTATAATGACGATTTGCGATATGATCCGTTGATGCGTCGCATGTAATGTCCAGAGAAACCGAAACAATTTCTGTACACCTAGACCCGAGACCAATTTATGTATTGCACTAATATTGCGTTACAGTATAGAACAGTTGCGTAAGTTTTGGCACAAAATTATGTCTAATTCTTATTAATTGGATGTTACCGTGCTTAGTCACTGAGATCTCGCGGAATACGTCTAAAGATTTGACGGCTCGGTGGCCTGGTTAATAAGCTGTGGGTTGCGGGTTCGAATCTACCTAGGGAGTGTGTAAACATTTGTGTGATGAATATAAATGCTTGTAACAGAATCGTGGATTTTTATATATGTATATGATTATTTAAGTCATCCCTATACAGTTGCCAAGACAAAGGGAATCCTAGTTTGGGTTTGGATGACGAGGGATTGTTAAGAGTCAGTGAAAAGTATACATATGCGAGTAAACATATATTTCGAGTTCGAAATGTTAATCGCGGTTTTTATAAATTACTTTTAATTGGCATCTTTTTTTGTGAAATTATTATGTACACCGGATATGTTTTTTTACTTGATAACCTTAAATTTTAAAGGCAGTGAACTCAGTGGCCCATTCCTTATGTAATTAATTAATTTGTATTTGTAGATAGGCAAGTATGGATCCTTGGTATATAATCGATACCTTTATACTTATTAAACTATATGTTACTTGAAAAACAGTTGTCGATTTCGGGAAACGGTTAACTATCGGAACTTTACCTGATCTAAATTTAATGGACGTGGTTAAAGATATGCCTATACCTATTTTGTGTTCTGTTCAACAACAGGTTCAGTAATATGTAACAGTTCTCTCTCAACTGTTAGTCTGAAATCCGAGGCCAGAGCGATAACAGACAGTCAGTTAATAGTAGAACGAATGAAGCACACTGCTCTATTCGTCCAGTTAAACTAATACGCTAGTGGTGTGTAGATCTGTGTTTGATGAATCTAATATCGACATAGGTATGTATAAAATAATTCATTGTTATAATTATTAGCCACTAAGCAGTCTCTTCATCAGCCTGTCAATAGTTCACTGTTGGACATGGGACTCTCGGAAAAGCAAAGATTTGCCGAAAGATAGTGACTCCATTAAGTAATATAGCGCTTAACCTCTACGTCACCTGTTCGTTCAGATTTCGTTCTTCTTCAGCATGTCTAAGTCCATTTATTTATTATTTTTGTTCGGATGGACACTATTCAATTCTAAAACTTATATCCAGTACCGTTGTAATATTATAGATAACGATACTTAACTGCACTAAGCAAATAGCTTTTCTGCACGACGTAGATTACTGACAAACGGATCAACGATCTGAAACAGCTAATGATGTTTAAAAAAATCAAATTATAGCTGGAGTATCCATCGATATAACGACATAACATAAACAGTTTAGGAATAACTAGTAACAAAAAGGAATGATTGTATTTTAGTTGTATGTCTTGTTTTGTTATTTGAGAGATGCTAAGTCATTGCCAATTGAATTTGGACAGTTATTTAAACAATAAAGTAGAAATTTTCTAACCTATTTTTATTGGACGTCAGTGGTGCCAAGTCAATTAAGTTGTGTCGAAAAAATATTTAATTTATATTTATTTTTAACGTAAGCCCGTGTTTTGATTGGTCGGTATGACTTCGTATCAATCATATAAATTTAAAATATAAACATATTACAGGCGCAGTCTCATCTTCATTTGACTATATTGTTACAAATAAACAAAATCCGTCTAGTGCGAGCTGCCCTCGTCCGATGACGGTTCCGTAAGACTTCAATGAAGAAGTATTAGTCATGACATACCGTTTCTGAGACTCAAGATGTAGCAAATAATTATATTATTTTTCTATTAAACTGATCACTTATTATATAGAATTCTCGTCTGGCTGAGTTATATATTTTAACACATCATCATAATCATCATTTCAGACTATCGCAGGTCCACTGCTGAACATATGCCTCCCCCAAGGATTGTCACAAAGCACCTGTCCTGCATCCATCGACTTCCCGCAACACTGTGCAGGTCGTCACTCTATCTTGTGGAGTGTTGTCCCACACGTTTGCCTGGGCGTGACTGGCACGCACTGACACATACGACAAAATAAATAAGATATAATATAGTAGCCAAAATATTTAAGATACAGTAAATAAATAAATACAGTTAACAATTATTATGATATAGATACTGGGATAGCCCAGTAAAGTTCCAAGAATTATTTTCCAGTCCTGGTGAGGGATTGTAGAGCTCAATCTCCTATATCAGGTCGTGGCCAGCTCTTAGTGTATAATTTTTGCCATATTATGACGCATTGTATACTCGATACCTGTAAGAGCCTGGCAGCCGCTAGTTATGTGTTGGATCATCTCCGGGTTTTAATGACCCTCGGCAAACAATTATTCTCCAGACCTGGCTTGAACTTAAGATAATTGTTCGTAGTTACCTCCTGATCCTGAATCGCGACCAGGAAATCTTCCGTTTCATTTGCTGAATCTGATCCATTTGTTCGACGCCGTAACGTTGACATGTGCTTGGCACAGTTAATTTGAAAATAGTCCCGTGAAGAGATTTTGAGGTCCATTGTTGACGTTTGGCCTCGAAGTACTCCGTGTTAGTCTCAAGCGGCGGTGCCCTGTCGGCATGGAGAAGATCAAATGCCGTCAGAAGGTCGTTGGCCTTTATCAGTGCCCGATGCAGGAAAGCGAACAAGAAAATTTGTTTTTAAAAACCCTGAACCTGCTTGGCACATAGTCCACATATATCTATCACGCCCCTACCACCATTGGTTCGAGGGTGGGTTATCCACTCAATGGCAGACTGTATGCCGAGCACGGCATTTAGTAAACATGACACAATTCGGTGGTTCGGTCACGTTCAGGGTCCTGAACTTGTCAACCCCAAATGACTATTTATTGTCACTGGACAACTACTCAGTGTAGTAGTTCAGCTTTCGGAGCTCTCTGTAATTTTCACCTGTCATTTATATGTATTATTATTATGTATAATTATTATAATATAATTTATCAATCTGTGGGTCATAAATTTGTAGCTTTAAGATTATTTTTTGTATCTTATCATGTAATGACTGCTTGTTACCTCAAATAAAACAAAATAAAATAAAACGGAGTCATAGTACTGACATGACACAACAATAGAATTTCGGTAGTTTCAAAGTTCTAACACTTGAAGGGTTAAGTAATGTTAATTGTTTAGCCATCACTTGTCATAATAATTAAGCGCACACCGGATTTGTCTTTAGATTACATGAGTCTTCTTAAATGTGCTTAATCCTTGAAATTTGCGGCTAATTTAATTTTGGCGAATCAACGTCCATAAATAACTTATGACCCACATTTCATTGCATTTCCTTGAGTCAAAAGCTCTCCGTTAACGTCATTGAGTCATTTTGCGTACAGAACCAGTTTCACTTGACTCGTTAACCTACACGGGCTTGGACTGATGAATATTCGCCATAAAACGATAGCTGTTTGATCTTTAATGTTATCAAGCCGAGCTATACTAGAACGTTGTTATTCTGAACGATTTTAATTCTTTTTTAGAACGCCTTTTTGATAATTGTGTCACATATTTGTGTATATTACAGGCAACGATTTTTAAAAGTAACTTATGACTCGTCCATAGGACGCGTCTGAGTTTAACTTATCTTTAAACAGCTCATACTGTCATTACTTCTTAAAGCACTCTTACATTTCCCCCTTACATAAATACTTGTCTTGTTCATTTTAGGATACAAACTTTTTATCATTCAACCTTAACATAACTTAATGAATGTTCGTATATACACGCAAACAGTTGCAAATTTTCTTAATAATTTTTGTGACAGAGGTAATCATTAGACCCGTGTCCGGCACCACACGGCACCACCCGGCACCTCCCGGCACTCCCTAAATAAACAATGAGTCCTTAGATGCGTTTCTACAAAATTTATATGTCTGCGAATCATTTCGATCTTCTGTGTGGAGAGCTTGTGGTAACTATGAGTTTTTCGAAATTCACGATTTGCATTATTGGAGAAATTTGACACAAGCTACATAGTAAGTAGGTGAACCGTGGTAGCCTATTGGTTAGAGCAATCGTTTTAGTTTCATGATTGTTTGGACGAGCCGTGAGCCGTGACGCAGGTTCCCGCTGGGACAAAGGTACCTGCTTTATGAAGTATTATCTATTTTGCGTAACCATAGGAGGCCAAAGCCGTGGTAGCCTAGTGGTCAGGGCCCTCACTTTGGTTGCATAGAGCGTGAGTTACCTGAGATCGATCCCCGGTGCCGGCACCACGCAAATTGTTAATAGCAATTTTAGGTGATGTATTCACCACATGTTCGGCGGCGAAGGAAAACATCGCGAGGAAACTTGCATGTCTGAGAAATAATAAAAAATATTATTCCGAGGATGTGTGAAGCCCGCCAACCCGCATTGGGGCAGCGTGGCGGGCACCTCCCGGCTCCTAATATCAGATATTCGAGAAGGAGGCGTTTGCGCAGCATTGGGCACTTACAGGCTGCTACTTTACTTTTTTTTACATAGAAGTAATGTAAAATTGCTTTCTCTGGTACGGACATCGTGGATAGATAGGTTATTGAAAATGCCCGTAAGTTAGCGACGGGCTCACAGTCACGTTGGTTCTAATAACCTCTAGTGAAAAGCTTTTCACTAAAATAAATAAGTAATGTAATAACGAGTAACTAGGCCTCTGTCCACTACATAATTGGCCTGGTCTTGCGAGCTTACTCCTATTTCTTAATAGATGCGCTGCAATAAGTTTGAACAATCATCGTTCTTCCTTCTTTATAACTATTAATTATATTCAGTACGCTGATAAGAAACGTCCCGGTGTTGAAGATCTATGGATTATCAACACAGTGACGTCAATATATTTGTTATTTTTCCTTCATTATTTCTTTTTTTGTTTGCCTTTTTACTTTACTGCTTATATCCGTTATCAAGAATTCTGCGTTATGATCTTAGAATATCCTTGACATTTCCATTTATCCTCAAAAGTTGTATTAAATCCTGGTTAATTCTGTGTTTGTATTTCAAGTCCTCAAGGATCGTTAACAAGTCCATTTCAATTATTTACTGAAAGTTTGCAGCACGTTTCTCAGTCACTGATTATAACATAATTTGGAATGATAAGAAACAGATACGTGATCATCTGATATAAATTTGAACCCGTACCCTTTATAACTTCTGGATAATAACAGAATAAATATTTCAAGAATTCTTGAAAAAGCGTATTCGGTTGTTTACACCTGGTAAATTATAAAACTGTTATATATGCAATCACATATTTTAAATATCCTTCATAACGCGAAAGTGACATATCATTATTATATTTATAATTTTTAAGAGAACACTATGTTTTTTTTAAAACATTTAATTTAAATTAGAAAAATTACATTGTCGTCGCCAATTCGTGAGACTGTGCGTTTCGATCGTATTTTTAGGTATCGTACCCAAAGCGTAAAACGGAGCCCTGTTAATGTCAATGTCTGTTTGTTCGTATGTCAAGGATCTCTAGCCCGTAGGCGTAATGAGTTTGAGCTGAAATTTGGATATTTGGTGTAGAATGATGTTGGGTGTAGGTGTCATTGTCTAGAGCTCATTGAATAGAGTAAAAACATTTTTTATTCTTTTTAATCTTAATAAATAATGAAATAGGAGCCGTCTAAGTTGACAGTTTTAGACACATTTTGTTAAGGGATCTATCGCATTAACTAAACTAGTTTGGAAATAATAATTAAAACTCCGTTTATAAAGTATATTCAAAGCTTTGACCAAAATAAACGAGTCAATTGGTCAGATATATGGAACCCTAATAAAGCGAGGCCTGTCTCGCACATTGCCGGTTTCTTGGCATTAGCTTCAAATTCATAGAATGGGATCCTATATTTAATCACTACTCTAATCCTTCTACTTTGTTTAAATAATTATATTTGTAAATTAATAATTAACACGAGCGTATGAGTCGTGCACTGTTTGATTTCTAAACTATTATTTTTAGTTATTATGAACCAACCCTAAAATAGTACAAATGATCCAAGGCAATAAATAAAAATATTTTGCCCTGATTAATGGTTATGTGTCAGGTGAAGCTAGCCTAGTGGTCAGCGTGATAGCTTAGATATCATAGTACGCGAGTGGTGACCGGGGTTCGAACTGCTGAAATTTTTCATAGCTACTTTTAGTGCTGAATTTACCACGGGCTTGGCAGTGAAACAAAACGAGATAATTTAGTTTGTCAAATAGTAACAAATTTTATTTATACGATATTTACAAGGTGAAAGCCATTAGAAATAAGCTGTAGCATAATCATTGCAAAAAACAAAAGATTAAAAGTAATTAAATAACAAATTATATGTATGACTGTTAATTAGATATCTGAAATAAGGTAAAAAAAGACATTGACAACTACAAAGTTTTGCAGTTTGACATGTATTTAGGCAGAGGTTTAGATGTATTTATGTTTTTAAAAAAAAGTAAACGATCACAATTAATTTGACGTTACTGGAATTATAAAACAACCTAGACAATATTTAGATTCTTTGTGTAATATTTGGCTTGTGTGTAATTACTAACTCTTTTGCGTGAGTACGTTTAAAATGATTTTTATTTTGTTATTTGGTTTTGGTTTGTTTTGTTTAATATTTTTTATAAGTTGCATGTTCCTTTTTCACAATAACTTAATTATAGAGTTCTTTAGAATGCAAAGATGTGTAATAATTAAAAGTGAGTTGGTAACTACAGTTTCTAATAACTTTAAGAAATGCTTCGCACAAATCAGGGAACGCAAACTGCCCTGAACGTAACAGGTTTGCACCTGTTTCGGTAACTGGAAGCAGGGAATCTTTCCACACGCCAGATGTTTCCATACCAACACCGAGATTTGACTACTAGACGACAACCTTCCAAACAAACACACATCTTTGCGTTCATTGACCCAATTTATGGACACGTAATTTGACCTGCACTGTTTATTTACAGTGACTTGCCAGATGAAGAGGATAAGAAAGCCCCAGTTCTCCTTCTAGGAGTAAACAAGATTTCCGATTCACCTTCTTTTGTCAGAAGAAGGTCGGTAGAACCTCACACTTCTGGTTCCATTAGGTTTTTTCGTCCACCGAAATCTAAATATACGAGGGGCCTCCATGGAGACGAGAGATTGGAGAAAATTAGGCAAGATCTCTTAGTCCACAAACATAGGCCAGATAGGTACATTCCAAATACAAATCATGAGGTATCATTGGAACCTGTATCGCGAAGACCTTGTCTTAAGTTGAGCTGTGTTGGAAATTGTAATTGCGACAGAAATAAGTCATCCCAGAGAGGGTCATTTTCCTTCCATAGACCTGACAATCGTCAATCCTCTCTGTGCCCGTCTGAACCCTATGGAAAGCCAGAAGAAAGGAAAGACTTTTCAGAAAACGATATAGAATACAAATACACAGAATACATTCCAGATTCCGAACCATCGAGTAGCAAGCAAACATCATATAATGTAACACCTAAATCGACTGAACGTAGGCATTTCTTGCTTTCAAACCTAAATGAGAGATTCCGCAAAACACTTAGCTTGGATTCGCGTAAAATTGAATGTAACCGTGTACCATTAAGCTTACCTCAGGAGCAGCGTCCCAAATCTCTAGTAAATACGAGCAATATTTGCGTGCAGCAATTTAAATCGGGAGATCCTTTCATAATACCAAAGTTCGAACCAAAACCTAAAGAACCAAAGAAGAAACGAAAATCGTTCTTTTCGTTAGACACGTTTTTTGATTCTAAAAAGTCTGATACGTCATCTATAGATGATTATTGTTCGTCGAAATACAAACGTTTTGAGTTAGAAAGCGATGATTCTCCACTTTTCAGACGTGGAATTTCCCCTCAACAGCAAAGGGAGAAAACACCGGATCTTTTGAATTTACCAGTTATAATAGATTCTGTGCGGAAAAAACAGTCTGAAACAAGACGACAATTGGATAAATTAGAAAGTCATTTCTATAAAAGCTTAAGCAAAACACAGACTGTTATAGACGCGGTACCGAAAGACGCCACCGACGTACAAGGTCCAAGCGGACATACCAATCATTTGTTCGTATATGACGACGACGTGGAATACATTGAGCCCATTCGCAGTAATTTTACCAGTCAAAGCACATTAATTCTTGATAAGAACATTCCCGGTGATTTTGCATTGAAACCTGGTTCAACATTGACAATAAACACAGAAGAAACTGATATCAAACTTCCAAGTTCTACAGTTTCACCAAAATCTAGTGAAGTGAGAAACTTCGATAATGATTTAGATAGTATCGGTACTTATGAAATAGAAGTAAAAGAGTCTGATTTGTTAAAAGATAAAGCGAAGAATCTAACAGTAAAAGTGATGGATAAGTCTGTGGATTCCATTGGTAGCTGTTCGCTTGATGTCGACGCAAGTACAGATTTTTCAGGTAAATCGAAATATCGCGCTTCTGTGTTGTTTTCCGTATTTATATAAACTGTAGCATGTGTATGTGATTTTTTGATTTTTACTGTTTGTGAATCTATTTCATGTTTGCTGTTATTGTTTAAAACGAACTCGTTTGCTTTTTGATTTACTTAGAACAAAATACTGACATTCGTTACAATCGTATACAATATAATATATTTTTTTATTTTATATGAAGTCTGTGTTTTCTTTACCACCTATATCAGTTAGTTATGCTTGTGATAAAATATTATACATTAAGCCTGGACCACTTTATTTTATTGATTATTTATTTAACCTCTTACTCTTTACTACTTAGTTTCTAGAAAAAAAAATTACTTGACTAAGGTATAAACGTTAGACGCTTGTCATTGCTTTGGTTTTTTTAGGAATTGGTGTATATATACATATTATCTGATAAATAAAAATTATAATATCTATGGTCATCGTCTAAATCATTTAAGTAGAAACACACCATCACATCATAGCTGTAAATATACAAGTTTTGATATAGCGGTTATAAATTCCCAAAGCGTTTATCTCGTTCTAGCGGCCGGCCCGGCTTCCTACGGGAAAAAGCCTAGCCTGGCCTGTGTTCGTCTGTTTTACATATCTGAAATATCCTGTTATTAAAAAAGTGTGACACAAAATTGTGTTGCCAGTTATGATAATTAATATTACAACTGGCACAAATACTTCATCGCTAGTTCTAATTAATCTTGTAATAATGTATTCTAGAAACTATTTCCTTCATTGCATTATCATTATTATTTGTTTCCTGGCGTTTTGTTATATGAAGCATGCCTAAAGTAAGACTTTTTTCTCGACTAATCTAAGTACTACATATTGTTTCTTTTTATAACAAATAAAAAATGATGCCATTACTTACAAACTTTAACTTATTACTAGCGATTGCTCGCGGCTTTGCACGCGTTATCATAGATTTGTTCAAACGTAACTCTTGTTGGAGTTAAAAGTACATATTCTATAATATAATTTACCTCTTAGAAAATGTATGTGTCAAAGTTTAACATAATAGTTCTATCGACAACAAAAACAGGCATAAACACAGTGTACAACAACAACGTGTACAGAAGACTTTCCCAAACTCACCACATTGAATTTGTTAGCGGTACTCGGACACCAGGGATGCTGCTCACCATCACTAGTCTATAGATTTTTCATTATCTTTCAGTCTTCAGAGCCTTATCTATTACTCAGCAGGGGGGTACTCAGCAGCCCTGTGCAGGTTAGGGTTACGTTTAGAGGTAAAGTTGGTATATTCCCTATTTACATGTCCGCACAGTACACATTTTTGTTTACAATATGCAGTCAAAGGTGTTCAACATGCAAAGTCGAATATGAACGAACACTTAGATTGTTATGATCGATGATCAATTATGAACTTTATTATTAGGGTTAAGGTTAAGGACCACGGGGGCGAACTTATGTGGACATTTACTTTACAGTTTGTACTGCTTTGGAGGTTTAAAAAAATAGTTTTACATGAATAACTGGAATCTACGACTAATATTATCCTATAATATATGGACATGGGGTATGGTATATAAGTCGATTTTAGGTATTGCATCCTATGCAAATTACAAAATGCAAGTCACAACTAAAGAAATACTAATTTTGTCATACGTGCAAATAGATCAATCGATCTCGATTCAGCCTAAGCACTCTAATCACTCACGAGATCAGTCATTATCGTTAGGCTGTACTATCATCAGTCAATACGCCAGAACCTGTTTAAGAGTAAAAACTTTAATTTGCCTTAAACTAAACTTGCCTTATTGAAGGTCTTTAAACATTAGCTATAAACATTAAACAAGTAGGTATTTGTACGTTCCTATAAACGACTATTAATTAATAAAAAATTAAGAATGTCGAACGTGAAACGGAGTGGAAACCGACTTACCGCTGAGCAGCGCTGCGCTGAATTTTTTTAAAAAGGTGACGGTGACGTTTCGGCACGGAATCGGTAGAAAAGTTTGACTTTGACATTAGTGATTCATGTTTTTGTCATAAATTCTGTGTAGAAAAGCTGTTTTGGAAGGAAAATAAGATTTTTACGAACTATTTGTCTCATGTGTATTTGTGAACCATTTAAAATAACAAGAAATGAAACAGTAATAATATCATTACCGGTGAGTGTATTGTGTAAGAAAAGGAAGTTGATTCAAATTTTGTTTGCATAAAACTGGCTACCTACTACTTTATTTTTGCTAAAGTGATATAGTATTTAAAATCATTGTCTTTTGATCGACTATTTATTAGAGATCCAATGAATAACGTGAGTAATTTTATACTGTTCGGTTGAATACAAAGTTATACTTCGAAGTCAGTTATTTTTGCCCTTACAGTAATTTATTCTTCATCATAGGCCTATTTCTTGACTTGTATACCTTAAGCCAATGTTCTACACTAGCTCTACTACATATTATGTACTGTATTCTATCATGCAGTGAACCACCAACCATTGTCCTTTACAAAGGCCACTGAGCATTTGACCATATTTGAAGTAGTTCTTTTGGTTTCCTCTTAATAATATTTTATTATGATTGCTTAAAATATTTGTCTGATATTTCTCATAATTTAAAAAAAAATATATGCACTGTGAACTAAATATATTTTTTTTTGGTTTGTTTTGACAATCAAGCTAACAGTCCACCTGATGGTAAGAGGCTATGGATGCCCATGGATAAGCAAACAACTTCAGTCAAAAGAAGTTACAGATGCATTGTCCATAATTATACTGGCTCAGTGTACCTCTCAAACTAGAACAAAAATATTACTTCAATATAATAAAAATCAACCCACTGGACTAGGTGCTTGATTCAAACGCTAACTATTACACTAAAGTTACGGTATAAAGAATAGAGATATAGTAGATTTGCACTTTTGATCTCTTGTTAAATGCTGACAATGTCTAGACAGAGTTGTGAAAGTGTATAAAGGCTAGAATTGGCACAAGTAAACAATATAAAGTAGTAATAATAGTATACTTATTAATTTGAGATCAACATGCACATTACAATTATAACCAATAATTAACAATAAGTTAAAAGTGAAAATAAATTTGAATTTTAAATAATTCACTGAATTATTCATTTAGCATACTTTTCATGTATCAGCCACTCATTTCTGAAATGGTATATCTTTATAAATAAGTGACTGATAGATATTTAATTTGAGTACCAACATAGGGCTGCACATGAATTAAGTCACATAAACCCAACTAAAATAAGAAGATTAAGTGAGGATATAAGCTATCAAAATTTGATCTTTCTTTCACTTATTGTTAATACAAGAAAGTGATAGCAAGAATTTAAGAACGAAAGAAGTGCTGTCAATTTCTTCAGATCAAAACCTTTTCAAACAGGTTCATATGTGACCTCTGAACTTGTTGATTAGAGAAAATGAAATATTTGAATAAAGAAATGCATTGAGGAAAATGAAATATTTGATGCAATTAAAATTCTTACCATCTCTATCTTGTATATATTTCTAATAAAAGACCGCAATAGCTTAAAATTAGTTTAATTGTTGAATTTGAATTACTGTAAAAATAATATAGTATAATATTTTAAAATGTTTACTACAATAAATTAATGGCTTTTTTATAATATTGGAATGTATGCAAGCATAACACAACAACCCTAGATCATATGTCCCACACTACACTGGAGTGTATGGGTCCCTACCTCATTCCGCACTTATCGCACCATTGCTGTCTAGACAGTCATATCTCTGTGTTACCACCACTATCCTTACCCTGTGCTTAAGTGGTTACAAAATGGATGAAAAGAATTTTTTTTACATGAAACATGTTTTTTGTTTTTGCTCTGTTGTAAAAACGGTAATATGTACTACAGTCATACTTAGTGTGATTATGGGACAAATTGTTTAAATAAAACAACAAATGAAAAAACCAGCCAAGTGTTAACCGGGCTCATGCACTGAGAGTTCTGTTCAACCATAATGTCCTTGCCATATGTAATCAATTTGCTGTCATATATTCGGTCCACTGTTTACATCTTAAATAAAATAAATGGAGAATTATGTAACTTTGCTCTGAACCTCTCCCATGGCCTCTAGTTAGCCAGTCTAGCTTTCTACCTGTTGTCTCCCGTGGACCTGGTCATTTATTTTGTTAATACTCCCTGACCTAAATACTAGATTTATTAATTATTTAAAGTGCTTTAAAACTCCAACATTTACATCACATTACATTAAAAAAAATTATGTGTCACTTAAAATAGTAGTAGGAAGTCAATTTAAGGTAATGTGGGAACAATTTTTTATTATACCTTGTATTTAAATATTTATTGATTGCAACTGCTTATTGCTTTTCTTTGCCTTTGACTACTGCCTAGAAAAAACTTAGCTATGAATGTCACGAATGACCTCTTCAAATTATTTATGCCTGTTTACTATATTATATACCATTAACTTTTTAGGTAAGATTAAATAAACAAGCCTATAAGAATATTATGTGTGGCCTTTGTATTTTAATCATTATACTTGATAAGATAATCATTAATTAATCTATTCAGTAGGTTGCCTAATTTTGTGCTGTGTTTGTTAAGTGTTTACCATTTTAGAATTGGAAATGTGTGATTATTTTTTATGTTTTCAAAGTTACTGTGAGTATTACACATGATTTGTGATTGTTTTATATCTAATTATTTTATTAAAAGTAAATATGGTAGAATCTCCATAAGCTGCCACTAATACTAGCACATAAGAGTGCTGATTTAGCGAAAAATTCGGATTAATATAAGATGATGTATATGATATTGAATTGTGTTTTTTTTAATTCTTTACTTACATACAACTGAAGCACAGAAATATTATTACAAACAGTTTGTAGAAGGAAACATTAGACCCTTGCAGGAAAAATAATATTTCATTAGATAAGCTGTGAACAGAATCTATGTTTTTTGAAATAATTACTTGTAACCTGCTTTATAGTTACTAGTCCTTTACCATTTACTATATAATCACTTTTACAAACACCATGTACATAGTCGACAATTATAGCATATTGAATAAACTTAAATATTAAAAGGTTGCCTTGCTGTTTTAGTATATGATTATTATTGTGCCAGTTAGTGCCAGATCAGTGAGAATGTACTGCAATAACGTAAAAATACTGCCAGGAGTATTAATGACCCCCATGCAATATTGTTTGTAATTTAATCAAATACATATTATTCTTCAATTAACAAATAAATATTTTTTTTTTCATGAAAAACTATTGTTTAAATCATGTTTTTTGAAAAGTTATTTATACATATTTGCAGCCTATTATAAAATTTACTGCTGAACATAGGTCTCCCCTTTTTTATTTTATATAAATCAAACACTCCGTCCGGTCTTTCCATTTCAACAATTCATTTATATGCATTCTTGTATAATAAGCCTTTTTCCAGAAAAAGCTTTCCATATTGTAGAGGTTGGTACCAGGTTCCATATCATAGACACTTTTTCCAAGACAATCTCGATCACTGTGGTTAATTATATTCAAGACAGTTGTGTCCCCAGCTCACAGAGTCAAGTTTTATAAGTATTTCCCTGAGCAGTTTAACAACATACAATAAAAGAAAAACTGAAATTAAAATTTTTCACTACATTTTCATTATTATATTGGAGTTTCATGCTTCTGACTACTAATGTTAGCAAGAAGCATTAAAATTCAATGCCAAAATTGTTATTGATTTAATGACCGTTTGTAAAGATTTGTTTTCCTAAAACTAAAATTATAAATATATAAGTTTCTTTTTTGCCTACTCTATTATGATATCTGTAGGTATTTAAAATCTTTCACAATTTCTAATTTTAATGAACATTCTTTTCACTCCAGATACCACATCAGGAAGCTTGAATCTCCTCACACCATCGTCCACCAATAGTCGAATCCGGGACTTCACATCCCGCATACAAGAGAGGGCTGGATCCAATCCACAGCCGAGCTACCAGCCAACTCCCACGCTCACTCCAACGCGAACTCCAGAAGGCATCACACCAACACCCCGGAAAGAAAATCTACTTAAGCCACCCCCTAAACTTTATGTAGAATCCAGCAGCCATAGATCTCGTGCACATCATAAAAAGCGAGAAGAAGTACCTCACAAAAAGCCCAGTTATTTAAATTTAGCATGCTCTGTCAACGGCTATACAAATCTGACAACATATGACTCGAAGCTGCGGCAAGACATCAATAAAAGCCGCGAAGCGTCACCAATAAGACCCATCACACATACATACCAGTACAAAAGTGAAAATAACTCTTTACTTGTTCCAGTTCCTATTAGCGCAAACAAACTGCTTGTACCAACTTTTGTTCCCCATGACACTGGAACTGATTTGACAGCGAAAGCGCCTTCCAAGGCGCATACGGACCCATACATATCATCACCGTTACATGCCTATATGGCTGCAGAGAACAAGCAACTCAAGAACGACTTCTTAGGTCCCAGCATGACGACAGCAAGTAGACCTTATATAACAAGCGAAAGTAAAAATTTCGCCGCTTCAATGCTTCACAAGGATGAAGTTGACAATGCTAAGGAAATTACTTTCAAATCTAGTTACTCGGAGACAAACTTCAGACAAACGGTTACGACAAATGGCAAGGAATCGCGGTTTAGTTCTGAATCTTACACAATATCTTCAAATGGATTATCGAAACGGGTTGAAATTACTAAAGAGAATGGCGAGAAACTAACAAGTCCAATGAAAAGTTTTATTCAACAACGTGTTGAGAGGCTTTATGGTCCAGGAGCGCTAGCGCAGGGGTTCTTCAACCAGAAACGTCTCAAATTCAAAAGCCACAGCGACGATGATGACTCCAAAGTGTTAACAGAAAAGTCATTAAATTGTCCAGACAAATTTCTGTCTCCAAGAAAATCCTGTAGCAATCTAGAGAGCGAAAATGTTTATTCCAGTCCCAAAGAAATGGACTCAAGTGTGCTTCCTGTTTTGAGACATTTAAGACCGGAATTCCGAGCTCAGCTTCCGATATTGTCGCCCAAAAAGAGCATGAAGTGTGATCTGTCCCCTCAGAAAGACCAAGACATTCCAAAACCCCTTGATGAGACTGAGGTATTAGAAGTTCAAGATAAAACAAGTGAAGTGTCTATAGCAAATGGTGTATCTGTGATAAGTTTAGACGATGACAAAGAGGTTGTGGTTATGGACCCTATAAATGGGAGTGTAAAAATGAATGGTGCTGAGAAAGTTAATGGAGAGGTTGTTAAAGATGCACATTATTTTCTGGTTTTGGAGAAGAAGGAGACTGAGCGACTGATCGCTCTTGCTGCCAGTGCAGAGAAAGAGTTGGAGAACCTGCAAGTATGTATAGCTTTTGACGAATAGTTTTAATGAACAGACAAAGCTTGTAGTAGTTTTAAGAACAAAAAACAATGAAATAATTCATACCAACTTAAAATAAATAGGAGTAACAATTAGTTTAGTTAAATTGCTGCTATAGTGTTGAAGAAAGAGTTCGGAATTTCGTTAATTTGACTTTTATGCTATTACAACTATGCTGTTGTTACCTAGATAGGTAGGACCATCGCTGTTGCCGCGCGATCGGCCTTAACCTTAATTTTGACTATAGAAATGTACATAGGCGTTATGGTGGTGTCGTGTGGTGTGGTGATGCAAATGCTGGAAAAGTAGTTTACGATACGTAAACTAGCCCGCTTTATCACTCTCTTCAAGGTTATTTACAATAACTAAAATCTAAAAATTAAAAAAAGGCAAATGGGAGAGTACATGGTTCTCTTTATGTGATGTTGATATTTAATGGCATTAGTAACCAGAGGATGAAATTACAATGATATGTCACAATATAAATGAATATATAATATTTTTATGAAATATTCTATAATTTCAGTATTATTTCGTCATTCAAACATTTATTTGACTTAATGAAAGAAGAAAATTTAATATATTTAAACCATTGGGATTGCATGACATAGAACACTAAATACAATATTTTAGAGCATAGACATCAAGTATTCCTAATTTGCAATTTGAGTTGTACGGTTTGGTTATAAGATATGTCGTCAAGCGAGACACCGTGACAGAGTAAGCGTTTTGAATTGTAGAATTTTATAACTTTTTTTACCTATTGAGCACATAATATGTGTACATGGATGTTTCTACATTGTATCATTACACTTTTAAACACTTATTATCATAATCCACTAAACATTCCACTCTACAGGTATATATTGGGGATAATTTTCTATAATAACCATTCTTGACAATCTCATTAGTAATCACAGTCACAGATCTTTCGCATTTGAGAATCTGCTTCCAATCAAAGCAGTGTGTGAATATTTGAAGTCATGATGTGTTATTTGCCCCTTTTATTTATTGTTTGCAACATTATTATTGTAATTCAAAGTTAACAATGGCTACCCTTTCATATAGACATGTAGTCAATAAACTTGGGATGAACAAACCTTATTTGTGTCCATTCTCATTGAATCTTAAATAGATAATAGGGAAACAAATACAAATACATGATGTATTCAAAGAAGATAATGTTCAGAATACATTAAAAAGTGTAAGGACCAAATTAATATAAACCATCTGGAGTAATCGGAAATAAAATAAATATTAAAACTTATAGCCCTTAACTCGTTTTGGATATGTATTAGGTGTGTAAATTAAGTAATGCGACATTACTAATACAATTTATTTTAATATAATCAAAATTGAATGTTGCCTTCCTCAAAAATAATTCCCTTAAAGAAGCCACACAGCGTTGGAGACGGTTCTTCCACTCCTCACAACCAGTGCGGGAACTCTGATATTGGAATCCCCTTTAGCTGGTCGGTTACAGACGGTTGAACGTTCTCGAGTGTCCCAAAATAATGTTCCTTCAGATGAATTTTCAAACTTTGAAAAAGTAAAAAAGGTCACAAGGACTGAAGTCAGGTGAATAAGAAGGTTGAGGAGCCACAGAAATGTTTTTATATTCCAAAAACTTTGGTACCTGCAAAAGGTTTTTAGTAGTTCCACTATTCTTCCTCATTCACAATTCATTGGCCAAAAGTTGATGAACGGTGGTGAGACTCAAATTCAACTGATCCCGATCATTCTGACCGACGATCTGAACGCACAAGATCGTGGATTTTGTCGACATTGTCATCGGTTCCACCACACTAATGGATTGAGTTCAAACTTGTACAGAACGAGCATCCCTTGTTCACTTGTCTCCTCCCCCTCCCCCATGTCCCGTCCTTCCCCTGTTGCCGTATCAAACGTTGTTAGTGTCATTACTTAATTTACACGACTTTGTACATCATGAGAATGAGTGGGGGAATAATATCCGGCAACAGCTGGAATATTGAGGACCCCATTGAGAACTAAGATGGAATGGCACACAGCCCGTAATTATAATGCCTCTCTATACTTTACAAACCGGAACGCAACGGTATTTGCACTGGATACTGGAAGAGAGTGGTACCTAACCAGACGATTCCTAGGCAGAGAAGATAGTTTAACCCCCCGTTCAACTCTCTACCTTACTGTGGGGTAAATAAGGTACAGAGTTGTCTACCTTACCATATCAAACGCGACTGATCTTCAACCTTCTTGAGGCGACTGCTGGACGTGTAATTTTCATCTATGTTTGACATAGAGTTCTTGAAAAAGTTTTCCATGCTGGGCACGCTGGTACTCTTGCAATGGTGATGGCGGCTAACGTCATGTTTTTAGAGAAAAACTTTGTGTATATTCGTATACTCTCCGAAACACCCGCCAATGTAAACATAACATCACGAAAGCATTGACTTAACTTAAGGTACTTAACTTTCAGAATGAAGAAAATGTAAGTGAAGAGGTACTGGGCTTACTGCGGGCCGCAGCCGGCAAAGCGCGCCTCCTGGCCACGCAGAAGATGCAACAATTCGAAGGTAAAATAATTAATATTGCCGTGTAGTGGCGGCCTTAGAGAATCTGCTACCCGAACCCATTCCATGGATACCGTAATAGTCGACTAAGGGATTCGCCAGACCGGTGACGGCCAGCAGCGTCTAAGGCGCGAGATGTGGCAAATTCTCCAATTGGAAGAGAACTATTTTTTTTTTCTTTACCAGTGCACTGATAATAGACTGTTGAAGAAACTCTGTAATAGCGTTCGCTTTGGGAGGTTACCCTCATTTTTGAGAGGCTAAAAAAGTTTTCTGTGTAGTCGGTCACACACATGGGTAAAAGCTTAAAATTTTTGAGCGTTTCGGAGCCGGGAAGGGTAGCCGTATCCTCCAAATGTATATTTTTTTGTTATTTCAAATTTTTTTATTATGTAAATTTCCTCATAATGTTTTCCTTTACCCCAGAGCATGTGGTAAATTCAGCACTAAAAATTACTATTAACAATTTTATTGGTGCAGGCACCGGCATTACCAAAGTTAGGTTATTCGTGAGTGACTGTTTAATTGAAGCGAGTGCCCTTAGTTATCGTGGTAACGGCTCTGTTTACTAAGGACTTTGATGGTGGAATGCCTAATTTTCAGTAATAGGATGTGATAACTCTCAACATTCGAAATGCAAAATTTGCTGCCGTCAGTCTCTTTCTTCTTCATCGGTCTATTGAGGTCCTCTGGTGAACATATTTTTTATTGATATACCAACAAAATTAGTCAAAACCATGCACAATAAAAGATTAAACGTACAGTAAAAAACGTAACTATATATACTATGAATTAACTTATTTAAAGAAAAACAGTCTAAGAATGTCCTTTTTAAAAGTTTTTAATGATTTAATGGATAAATTGTGCCGTTCTTTATACTAATACCATAAGCATTCTACACAACCTGGGTATTAAGGAATAAATACCCAGATTTTTTATTTTTTTTATGGGAAACGCGGCAAACGAGCTAGCGGTTCACCTGATGGTAAGTAATTACCGTCGCCCACGTACATCTGCAACACTAGAGGTGCTGCAGGTGCGTTGCCGGCCTTTAGGGATGTTTAGGAGATTGAAGGGAGGATTAAGAGTGGGATGGGGAGAGGGAGTGGGCATCCGGATACCTCACTCACCGAACGAAACGCAGAAGCACAAGATGCTTCTACTTCACCCCGGTATTCTGCGAGGTAGTGGTAACAACCCGGTCGAGCCGGCCCATTCGAGCAGTAGCAAAAGCCGCTGCTTGGCTCTACCACGTTTGAAAATTACTTCTATAAACCCGCCTGCATTTCTTGAAAGGCCTGCCACGCTCTGGTGGTTGGTTGGTAAGCGCGGCAAAGGCAACCACGCTCTAGTGATGCTCTTCCGCATCACTAGTTTGTGGGATTTGGATCAGGCAAATCCGGATGGATTTTTCGCGATCGGAACGGTCGTTTGTTAGCTATCAGGGTGCAGTATCATGCAGGTGAGGTTGGTATTTGGAGAAAAAGACGATGAATCTCTTTAACGTGTCTAATTATTGTTACTCGTACGGCTTCATTTAATCTTTGTGCGTTAATTTCCAGGCCTCTGTTACAACAACTTGAACGAGCGTTTGGACGAACCATTCCCCACCACGGTGGAGGACTTGCAGGGCTTCTGGGACATGGTGTGCCTGCAGGTCCGCAATGTCGATGCCCTGTATGAGCACATAGCGGCTATGAAGGCTAACAATTGGCAGGAGGTGGGTTTTGTAGTCATTTAGAGCTCCATACTATGCTTATAACCCTAGTACCAACATCACATTGCTGGTAGATGATCCGTGAATGTCCATGTTCAAGTAAAGATGCAGATTATGGTATTAATGCGGTTGTAAAGGTTTTTGTATCCCTGTGAGTTTGAGCTTTCTGTGAGAACTCATACTAATGTTTGTGAAGACGGGCGTTAGTTTGCCTTATTTCTCTTAGGCTACTCATGCGACACGCGTGGTTTCAAATGGGATGATTGGTTTTTTAAGCATTTTTCAGAAGAATGTAGAACAGTCCACTGCTGGATGATCTCCTCTTCCAATGATAGGATGGATTTATAGTAACCATATTTAACAGTTCTGTTAGGTATCAGACGCTATGCACCTTACACGCCGTTGCACACCATTGATCTATAATTAAAGAATAGTTTATGTAACTAAAATAACCTGATAATTATCGGAGGTCACGTGATTTTTACGGCATCTCTGCCCAATTGACTTTTACGATTTTCTTTTGTTAAACCACAATATTTTTTTTCTTTGGCAGAGCAGGCCATTATTTACTAATTTACTGTGCAATTCCAACTTTCACGACACTCGCAGGATTCAGCCAGCACATGCTCAATGGCCTTGTTCGTGTTGGTAACGTGATCCCTGTTCACTTGCAGATCGACACGCCGGTCACGAAGCCGCCGGGTGCCGGGGCGGCGGGCGCGGCGACGTCGCCGGCTCGCACCCGCACCCGCCCCGCGCCGCGCGCTGGCAACGAGAAGGCGCGCCTCGCCGCGGAGAAACGCGAGGCCGACCGCAAGGCCATGCTCGAGCACAGGAGGTGACACATCATTTCGTTATTACAACACCTTTATCTGTAGAGCCATGTTGAAACACATCCAGAGTAGGTACACTATGACATCACACTCTGTAGAGCCATGTTGAAACACATCCAGAGTAGGTACACTATGACATCACACTCTGTAGAGCCATGTTGAAACACATCCACAGTAGGTACACTATGACATCACACTTTGTAGAGCCATGTTGAAACACATCCAGGTAGGTACACTATGACATCACACTCTGTGAGCCATGTTGAACACATCCACAGTGGGTACACTATGACATCACACTCTGTAGAGGCCATGTTGAAACACACATCCACAGTAGGTACACTATGACATCACACCTGTAGAGCCATGCTGAAACACATCCACAGTAGGTACACTATGACATCACACTTTGTAGAGCCATGTTGAAACACATCCACAGTAGGTACACTATGACATCACACTTGTAGAGCCATGTTGAAACACATCACAGTAGGTACACTATGACATCACACTCTGTGAGCCATGTTGAAACACATCACAGTAGGTACACTATGACATCACACTCTGTAGAGCCATGTTGAAACACACATCCACAGTAGGTACACTATGACATCACACTCTGTAGAGCCATGTTGAAACACATCCACAGTAGGTACACTATGACATCACACTCTGTAGAGCCATGTTGAAACACATCCACAGTAGGTACACTATGACATCACACTCTGTAGAGCCATGTTGAAACACACATCCACAGTAGGTACACTATGACATCACACACTCTGTAGAGCCATGTTGAAACACATCCACAGTAGGTACACTATGACATCACACTCTGTAGAGCCATGTTGAAACACATCCAGAGTAGGTACACTATGACATCACACTCTGTAGAGCCATGTTGAAACACATCCACAGTAGGTACACTATGACATCACACTCTGTAGAGCCATGTTGAAACACATCCACAGTAGGTACACTATGACATCACACTTTGTAGAGCCATGTTGAAACACATCCACAGTAGGTACACTATGACATCACACTCTGTAGAGCCATGTTGAAACACATCCAGAGTAGGTACACTATGACATCACACTCTGTAGAGCCATGTTGAAACACATCCACAGTAGGTACACTATGACATCACACTCTGTAGAGCCATGTTGAAACACATCCACAGTAGGTACACTATGACATCACACTCTGTAGAGCCATGTTGAAACACATCCACAGTAGGTACACTATGACATCACACTTTGTAGAGCCATGTTGAAACACATCCACAGTAGGTACACTATGACATCACACTCTGTAGAGCCATGTTGAAACACATCCACAGTAGGTACACTATGACATCACACTCTGTAGAGCCATGTTGAAACACATCCACAGTAGGTACACTATGACATCACACTCTGTAGAGCCATGTTGAAACACATCATTACACAGACATTATGTTCAATATAGGACTGACCATCACCGGTCTAAATAATTTGCTTATGTCATATTAGACCTGGTTATTTCGTCGCAAGTTTTTTCTGGAATTTCCTTTAGTCATTTTTATGAAGCCCACAGGAAGAGATGGGATAATTTGTTTTCGCTCACATCATACGGAGAAGGAGGACATCATCATAAATTGAATTCTTGGCTAAAGTACATAGTTAAACACTCACGCCTGTCACTCGTAGGTGTTGCAGAGATTAAGGATTTTCATTTGGCACGATCTCGGCGCAGAAATATCCGCCAAAAGCCTAAGGAAAGCACTTTTCTCCTCCTCTGTCCAGAAAATAATTTTATTGATGAAGGTGATTTCTTACGTGAATACTACACATTGATTGATATAAAACTTTTATATCGGAGGGATGGACCCACGGACTTTCTTTCGTCTATTTCTTCTCCGTCAGAAAAAGCTCATTACGAAACGGTAGTATATTTAAAAAACTAGCCGCTATATATGTGTTATGTATTTTCTTTAATTCGGTTCGAGATCCTTAGGGCAATCCCGATTCAAACTTGTCGAGTTTTTATTATTTGATGTTTTAACCTCAGAGTTTGCACCATAATCATACCAAGTTTGTCGCTTGTACATAAAAACTAAAAACGTTGAAAAAAAACGTTTCAATTTTTTTATTTTATTATTGTGTGTTCTGTGAATATTTCAACCAAATATCGACCCTAAAAATTACGTTAGATAAATGAAATTTATGTTTCTTATGTCGAAGAATAAATGAATAAATTTTCACGTCATACACCTAAGTCATCCCCTTCATGAGTGCTATAAAGCATCCGAAATGGAGGGGATAAGAAAGTGAAATAAAACGCGATAAAATACGTAAATATGAGTTTCTGTTCAAGAATTTGGAGTTATAGTGCGTTTTGGTAATTATTTACTGAAGCTTTGTGAATCTAAGAAGCCTTAAGATATTTAAGAACCTTTATTATTCGAATCAACTGATTTTTTCCTTTAACTGTATATTAACAGATAGCACCTTTTGATCTAAAGCTTAAGTAAATACAATGCAATTCTATAATGTGTACAACAGACGCATTGCACGCGAGAGACAGCTGGCAGCCCGCGCGGCCGCACCCGGTACCAGTGGCCAGGAGGGACAAATGGCCGCGGAGGGCGCTCAGGTAAAAATAAACAGTATAGCGACACGATAACGTGCATTAATTTATTCCGGTGGTTGTGTTGCCAGATATATTGTAGCAGCAGACCAATCATCTCCATGAAACAGCCTCTGAAAATATGCCGGACATATCTATAACTCATGAAGTGTCGCATTGTTACGTCACAAGAGAGGGATAGCCCACTACTACATCGGCACATTGGAATCCACTGATGAACATAGATCTCTCCTCTTAGAAGGTTTGTCCATAATCACCAAGCTTAGCAAGCCGGTTGGTGAGCGCAGCCCCGGTATCCTCGCAGTGCTCCCCACATGTACTACTCTGTAGGATTTGGATTCGACAAATACGAACAGATATTCCGCCATCGTTCGGTCTCCAGAGCCACGTCTGTTGCCGCTAGCAGGGTTGCTGCAGGCGAGATTGTCATTTGGAGAAAGAGGATGATGTATTCCCCCTTACACCCACTATTACTAATAACCATTGTCGACTAATATCGGTTATTGTGTATATTTGAGATTGATTCGACATCTGTGGCGGGCAGCTGTATTGCTCCGGCATTTTCTAATTTATCTTTTAGGACATCCTTAGGACGAGAGTAGGGTTCCATTACCTTTTTAATTTTTTTTGTCGACTGTGAGATTTATAAGCTGCATATAATAATATTGGGAATATTACAATGTATTAAATTCCTTTAGAACATAACCTTCAAGAGAGAATTTTCGGTTAAATATTTGATTGTGTGTGCCTATCATATGAAAGAAACAGATCAAGAAAGTTTCACGATATAATAAATAAAAATAAAAATTATAAAAATTATTTATTTCTGTAAAAATGTACAGTAACACACAAGGAAAAAGGATATTTATTATAAGCTTTTCACAAAGTCTTGTGAGTTCCCGGCTTTTTGTCAGTTTTTCATCTCTCTCTTTTTTTTAATCTTGGATTATATGTTTACTTCTTTATTTCAGGAGGTTGAAATATTTGTAGGCGGGAAACCAACGAAAATCGCCCCACAAGGAGACTGCACAAGTGCCAAGCAGTCCGAAGACTCCTTTGATCAAAGCTGATTTAGCCATACAATGTAACAAACCTATTGTATAATTCAAATGAACTTTGTTTCTATGCCCATTAATTAACAATCATTATATTGCCTGGAAATAAAAAATGTATTCGAGTGAAATGAAAAGTGTCCTAGGAACATTGTAAGAAAAATCAAATTTTTTGCAATTTTTAGATTTACACAAAAGCCTAAACATTAAATTTTATAATTGACGAAATAGAATATTCTAAATTACAATAATCAGCTTATTTTTAATTGTTGAATTTTAAAATGAAATATATAAAAAAAGTCTAAAAAAAGTTTGTCTTTACTTTTAAAACAATGGGCAAAACAATATTCCAGATCAATATAATTTTACTTATATTGACCTTGTACATTTTGGTCAAAAGATACTTGTAATTTTTGGCTCAATGATGAATTACAGTGATAATTTATTTAAGATTTTTTTGTTATAATATTTCTGTTGACTACTTATGATCTAAACTATGGAATAAGTAACCACAAGTACTCATATATTTACTGACCTAAGTTTGCGAAAATTGACGGAGTGACTGCTTATAAATTTGTCGTAATATGTACAAACACGTTAGAATGCAGAATAATCAATCAATTGTTATATTTTAAGCCTTTCAAATTGTAATTAATAATAATTGAGAAGAATGAAATTAGTACGGTACATTCATTATTTGTAATATACAGGATACTCAAATGCATTATTACAAATATATTATTTTTTTCTAATCTTAGTTTATTAGCAGTTTATGTAGAAATTACTTATGAATTGTCTCAATAAATTATTTTAATCAACCTTTTTTGTTGATTTCTTTTATTTTTTCTTAAATTATTCCTTGTGTTTTTACTTTATTGATACATATTTATTTATTATGTCATCCTTTTTCTCTTAAATGTTGAGTTCGATTGCATAACCTTTTCCTTTGCACACAATGTCAACAACTTATATTAATACCTATTAGCATTTTAATTAAGTTTAGCATTTAATGTGCTCATATTTTTGCACTGATAATCGCTAAATGTAATATCTGGATATTGCTTGGAATATCATTATGTTTAAAAAGTGTTTTATTTTTCATACAGTAGTCTGTTTAAAATAAGAATTGCTAGTTACCTTTTAACTATATAATTGATACGAAATAATAATATAATGCATCATATTTATCATATAATGACTATTGTTATACAGTGCATACCAAGGGCAGTAACGTTTAGCTTAAAATAAGCTGGCACCCACGGTAAAAGTGATCAACAATTAGAGTTGTATGCATAGAGCTAGAGATAATATATGTGCATGTGTCACACACTGACACTTGAGTTTTTGCGAAAAATGGTCATTTCAGATATTTGTTTGTCTACTTTAAATATCTAAGGTATAACAGAATTCATGACTAACAACGGAAATTAGCTCCAATTCGAAATGCACATTGCAAAGGTTATGCAAGTCCTTTTTCAAGCGCTACTCGAAAATTAAAAAGAGAACCCTTGTCAAAGCGCCTTACAATAATGGTAGCAGAAGATAGCAACACCATTTATTGTTGGGACGATATGTAGATTTCATTGATCGATTTGAGTAGGTGCTAATTAATTCTATTCTACATTTCAACATCGTCATCACCAAAGTCCGCTAATGGCTAGAGGTCATTGCCGGCGGTGTTCTACGAATGCTTTACCCTAAATCGATGGTTATTCCGCCAGAAGTACGGATGCCATAGACGTTTTATGGAATTTCCCTGAACCAGTTTTAAGATCTCCGCCACACGGCGCCATTTAAACGAAATATAAAAAGGGTTAATTTTTTATGACCAGTAGTGTAGTACTCAGTCTTTTTTTAATGTGCATAGCCCTGTCGCAAGATAGATATTCCCCTTACACCCCTTATTAATTTAATAATTTCATATGATTACTATTCAATTGGTGTAATCGTTAGGAACGTGACGTGGGGAATAGGGGTTTATTGTATATACCATAATAAGACTAAAATATATACACACGGCGTTGGTTCTTCATGTTTTGTTTCTTTACTGATAGACTATACTAAGTAAATATTAGGTTTGTGAAATTAACGCTCCGCATAAACATGTGATTTTTGCATTTGTTCGTAAAATTTTCTCATTTTGAATGCTGGTACAATGATTGGAAATATAAATACCCATTTATCCGTAAAATGTAGTCTACATTATTTATTTTTATAAAGGAGAGTTTATTATTTGAACACAAATTGTAAATTGTGTGTAACGTAAACAAAACATTTTTGTAATCAGGGCCCAAAAATCCTACAAAATTACTCCTATTTACGCCCGCTATCTTGAATTTGAAAATTGATCACATTTTCGTGATCAAAATCCCGAGAAATTTCGAAAGTGTCACGTATCGAATTCAAAAAAATGGAATTTACGCCATCTTCCAAAGAAAGCGCCAGTAAAAACTAACATTTATTCCTTGAAGGTATATACTTACCTCATACCATTATTCGATTACATGTCTTCTCTTTTTATTTTAGGGTTGCTCTTTTAGGCGATGTTGTGTTATCGGGAAAAACCACCTGATGACCGGTTACTATTAAATTGCAAATGAACAGTTAAGTTACCACGCTTTTATTTCGACACCAGGTATACTAGTAATACGTATGAAAAAACTTGTTGTAACTAAGTATATATTTGAAGCGGTTGTTATGTTTTTATTTTATAGTATAATGTATCTATGCTTATAAAAATGTTGCGTTGACTATGCTTAAATAATATTTTTATTATCAATGTTACCCAACATTGGTATAACCTTGCTTTAAAATTACCTATATTTAATTTCAAGATACATAATATAGGCTTAGAGAAGTGATGCATATATAATACTTATAGATTTTATGCGGTAGAATTCGCGGACTAAAGCTATTAATATTATATTATATTTCGTTGTGCAGGCTAATCTTCAAATGCACTGAACCGAATTTGATAAGATTTTTTAGGTGTTTCTTACGATGTTGCTAAGGTATGCTCAATTTATTTATTTTTGAAAAAAACTGTTTTACTTTACATTTAGTTTTGAATAAGAATGTAGTGATGTGTAATGAACTTATGTGTATATACTAAGTATTAAAAGGTAATTTTCCACATAATAAACGAATTTACATGCTAAAATAATATTATAACGATTATATTGCATATTTTTTTATTATTTAAACTAAGTCCGTGTGTTAGTCCGTGTCAATTTTTCAATCTGTTACTTTTTTTACCTTCCCAAAGAATTTAGTTAAAGTTGGAATTCGAATATATACCATCCCATAACCAACTATATTATATTTGCCTTTAATTTCCGCAACGACACGCATTGCAAAAAAATGTATAAACTTTGATATCGATAAATGTCATTAAAAGAATACTATGCTATAATGTGTCGATAGAAAATCTTTCTTTGCTAGTACGGACAATATTTTCTCAATTTTCTCTCTTGATCTCGTTTATATAAATGTACTACTACTTAGCATACAATAAGTAGGTATTTCGTCCCTTAATTTAATTAGGTACTCGTAAAGTTTAACAAACGGTTAAAATAATAAAACTGTGAAATTTAAGGGTTTTTTTTATTTCTGTTGCCTGAGATTATTACATTTACTTCGCCGTTGTATAACATGTCGGTGGAGGTTTCCAGGGGAAAATTAAACTTGGAAAGCAAGAGTATCTTATTATCCGTGTAATTAGCAGCAAGGCAGGCCAGTTTACAACGTTAATGTAATCCGAGGTTATTACCTCGAATTTCTACATATTTGTAATCTATATACATAATTTATTTCGATCGGTAATATAGATCAAATGTTACAGCTTGAGCTCTCCGTACTACGCTAGCCTATATAGAGCAGGATTTACGATTGTCTGGTTAATGAATTGCAACGATACTAACGCAAGCGTAACCTTTGGCTGTATGGTCTACATTAAAATTTACATAATAAATAAAAATCTTACGTCCCTGAACTTACGACTTAACTTCACTTAGGCCTTTAATAAATTTTATTATTGCCTTTACATGTTATAATACTAATTATAATTTACGGCATTGATATTGTAATATGTTACAAAAATATTTGACGACTGCGTGTGTTAAGATTAGCGTATCTGACTGCTGGTCCACGGGTTCTGTTCTGTCTTCATAATTATGCGAAACAGAAATTATTGATTTCGGATCTGGTTGTGTTGCTCCGATCTTGTCGCATAAGCATTACATCGGATATGGGAAGGTAAAGACGAATGAGAGTGCCTCTGTGTTTGCACGTACACTTACGGCACTTTTATATCTCCTGCTCAGT
Source organism: Bhutanitis thaidina (assembly GCA_029286595.1). Lineage (NCBI taxonomy): Eukaryota > Metazoa > Arthropoda > Insecta > Lepidoptera > Papilionidae > Bhutanitis > Bhutanitis thaidina. The sequence continues at coordinate 3,077,146 of JAGSMS010000021.1, read as the reverse complement.
AGACAACTGCTAAGGGGCTTCGACTTAGAATTATTAAATTTGGAAAGATCATCATGGCATCAAAAAAACTAACTTATGCGATTACAACTACTTAAATTTGCAGTAAGAGTTACGATCGACCGATGTACTCAAGATATTTTTTTTCACTGGAAAGTTAAGTTTTTCCTTCAATATGACTTACCTTTTCGTTAGATTATGTTGTAACATTTAAAAAACGTATGTTTTCCAGTCAAATCATTACATTTTCATTACTCATTCACCGTTAAAATCAAGAACACGATTAAGGAAATAAAAATTACTTAGGGGTATTATTGCCTACAGAGAAGCGGGTAAGGTTTCGTCGCGCATCTCTGAATACCGACTGAATATTAACAATAAAGTTACAACGATCTGATCAGAAAGTAACACTGGTCCCATTACTAGGTCCAATTTTGACTATAAAGTTACTGAATTCTATTCATCAATAGAGAAAATTGTAAGTGCCTGTAAAAAATTTTTTAAATTTCAGTCAATTTACTCAAAAGATTATCTTTAACACTTACACTTTGGACCCTTCTAGCTAAGTTTAGACCTATTTCTGTACCTCAAATCTTAGGAAAAAAATTGCCTAGATCAATTGTTAAGGTACTTTAATTTGAACTGCTGCACCATGATCAATTTGGTTTTACAAGGGTTCGCTCTACCGATGATGATGCAGAGCTAAGTATATATTTGAAGCCTGTGAGAATTCTCAGAATGCCTTAGGTGTCTTTTGTAATCTCTCCAGGGCCTTTGATTATTTGCACTATGAAACACTTATCAGGAAACTATTTCATTATGACTTAAGAAGTACGATTCAAAAAGTTGAAATTAGTCACGTAAGTTGACGGTAACACTGGGCGTTCCGCAGGGCTCTATCTCGGCCCTTTTCTTTTCTTAACTTACATTAATAAGTTACCTTATTAGGGGATAAACATGAAATATTGCAGATGATACTTAATATTTTTTTAAATCATGCGACGACTTGTAACACACGACGAGGTGAATAATGCTATCTCGAGAGACCTCATTCACAATCAAGCATGTAGACTCCTGCATCTTGTAGAAGAATATTGCACTTACAAATGATAAAAATTGATTCTACTATTCGATTTTTCTCTCAATCGAATGTAGTCAACTGAAGACATTAATAGTAACCTATTAATTTTTTTCCTCGATTATTTGAAAAAACAGTTTATTACGAAGAAAGTAACAATTACTTTCTTTATAAAGCTATAAAGCTGCGGAATCTAAAGCTCAAAAATGGTACAAAATCAATTTCATAATATTTGTTCAATTAAAAAGTTCTACAAACAAACATTATAAATGAATTTTACTATAAAAAACGTTTGTATGATAATCGATTATTTACTCACAACTTCAATGTTGCATAATTGGTCTTCTAAAATCGATTTGATGATATAAATATAAATGAAATAAATTATTAAATAATAATTAAAATATTTTAAAATTATTTTACAGAGAAATTAACATGACTATTATCTATTAAAAAAAACTACGAAGTAATTATAATTATGATAATAAAAATTGATTTTAAAAAATAAAACTAATAACGTGCGAGCCTTCTACTCGCGAGTTTCTACCGCCGAACCTGTAAATGCCACCGGGCCAACAGCGTATCTTCCGTGGGGGTTTTAGTTGGTTCAACATCTTCAATGTTGATCCCAACATACCAGTGATTGGCAGGAGTTACCACCTTTCCCCCACGTAGAACTAAAAAAACTCAGTTACATTTTCGTATGTTGCGTTTTAACATATCTAGGCACTACATTTAATCATTTTATTTGAAGAAAACAGGAATATGAAAAAAGGACAGCATTATCAGAAGTGTATGGGTCAATAAACGTGACCGAATAAGTTACCACATTGTTAGTTAGTTATGGAACCACATTGAATACGTGAAAATAGTTTTAGACTGCTACTATATTAAATATAAATTATTTCTTTTTAATTTCGGTAACGTTTGTGTGGCACAAAAAAATCAAATTATACTATTATTATATTATATTATATTTATGAGTAGAATAAATTATCGCAATCAATCACATTAAAATAAAATTTTGAATTACAATTATACTAGTTCAATTTAAAACAATAACAAACACGAGAATTTATGCTATTGTTGAGGTTAAAAAGTGAGAAAATACTATTGGTGACATTTTATCGATATTGTGGGGCACTGTACTTGTAGCTGTAAAAGGTACTTCACATTACGTACAGCCATTATACCTCAACATTTTATAATTTATTGAAGTTATACTTCTTTTAGCGCGATTGGGAAAATTGATGAAAATGAATTTTACGATGCGCGCGCATACCGACACCTAAAAGCGACACCATGAAGTTAGTTGGTAATTGTCACAAAAGTTTTCATGTGAACTGATAACTATATTCAAGGTAGTTATTCATATATATATGAATCTACAACACGTGTTTTATATCAGTCGAGATAAAAAAAATATTCGTAAATAAATAGACACGTGTACTTGTGTGTGATTTTAAATTATATATGGAGGTGAATGATAATTTATTCAATTAAACTGTTATCAATTGAATTTAATGTGTTTTTTTTTTCATAAACAAAGAGTACTGGCACACGTGATCAAATTTTTAGTTATTTTTGTTTTGTTACGCTAAAGAAGTAGAACTTCTTACGTGCGTACATATGTACAACAACACTTTTTTTACATCTTTTAGTAAAGTTTTATACTATTTGATATGTTCCAAAGTTATTAGGCGACAGGTAGGACATTCTCTGCATTAGGAGTCCTTCGGGTAAGTTCCACCCACATACCTGTTTCTACCGCTAAACAGTACTGTAATAACTGTTGTGATCCAATTTGAAAGTTTTGCTGTGAGGCATTCGATGTTAGTACGCATCCATAACTTTCTTCGATTAAAGTTGTTTGTAGGTTTCTGGGCTGCAGTAGCTAATTTCCATCAGGTGGACTGTTAGCCTGTTTTTCATCCCAATCTAAATAAAAATACTAAACATAGTAGTGTATATATAATTAAATATATATAACACATTTTATGCATATTTCTTTCGTTTGGTCCACATTTATTTTATTAAATTATGTGTGACAGATTTAGTTCAACATATATGTAAATATATTATATATTAAGTTAAATAATCGCTAGTCTCTGTTTGTCTAGATTTAATTGTTCCGCTGTTTTATTGTTTTATTCTTATTACGGCCATCGACTGTTTTTGATTATAACATGATTGAATAATTACTAAAACGGAACGACAGAAAAAATATTTGATTGTCTATGGCTTGACATCCAATGTACAACATCATTTTAGTACTTTTTTATTTCCATAAATGTTTTGATCAAGAAAATAAATAACATTTTACACAATTTATTTTACAATTATTATTTATTTGAATATTAGTACATTTACTCCAAGAAAGCCAAAAAAAAAAAAAAGTACTCAAATAGCGTGAATTGTTTCCGCGTGTTTCCTTCCCGCGCACATCGTGCAAGGTGGAAGTTGGTCATGGTCGTCCGCCAAACGGAAAGCCGCCATGATGGCTTTCTGCAAAGTACGCTCAATATGTAAAGTTTCGTTATTGTTTTTCATTAATTGTGACTGAGTGCGTGCAAAAATTAACCATGGGAACGAACTAGAGTGTGCAAAGTGCAGTTTACGGTCCTTTAGGACCTCCTGGAGAAGCTATAAAGTGATTTATAAGTGCATTTTTGTGTCGACGCTAGCGTGTTTTGTTCTGTCAACAAAATGTCGAAGCTCTCGTTTAGGGCGAGGGCCCTGGATGCGTCGAAACCAATGCCCATATATCTCGCCGAGGAGCTTCCGGATTTACCGGACTACTCGGCGATTAATCGTGCGGTACCTCAGATGCCCTCTGGAATGGAAAAAGAGGAAGAAAGTGTAAGTATTTTGCGCATTTAGGTATTAAGTCATCCTAGCTACATTGTCGGCCATTATGTTTGTGTTTCGTGTTCTTACCGCTAGGGGCGTTATTTTATTTAGTAATTTGGATATTTTTGCGAATTAATCGTTATTTGATTTGCGTATGCATTTGTTATTTATGTTGTACGATTTAAAGTTAAAAAACATTATACAATATGAGTCTTTTCGAACACGTGTTTTCAAGTTGTGTCAAAATTTGGCGCGCTACCTATCTGCACATGGTCGTCTATTCGAGCCTTGGGAGTGCTCTGCTTATAGTTATACGTGATGTGATTTTCCTGTCCTCTGTTGTATAGCGAGCGTCGAGTTTTGAGTTATTTGCTGTAGGAATACGTAAGGAAATTCGAAAATTAAATATAGTTGTGCCGCAATGTCATCATATGTTATTTGTTTACAAACAATGCATATGCCGGTACGCGATGATTTACAAATTGCTCTCAGTTCTTCAAATGTAAACGTTAATCATATTTATATACAATATTGTCCTAAGCCTTATGTAGAAAGAGTTAGTAGTGCTTTAATTAAATTATACATTAACACACTTTATTGGGAAAATTACTATATTGGTAATATTACAATTTTTAATTGTTTTGTCGTTAATAATTGCATTAGAGATTCCATTACTTTATTATTTAAATAATTTGGTTTGGATGGGTGTTAATATTTAATTATACTTAAATGATAATTTTATAAACATGTGTTAAAAAATAACATGAAACATCACATCTCATTTTATAGAATACGGTGTTTTCAAATTGATACATTGTTATTACTTGAGATAATATTTATTAATATCTATAGTAGAAACAAAAATACGTACAGGTATCACATTTATCACTAGTTTTAGATAAATATAATATACCCACAATTTTAGTTAAGCTGTTTCATGAGAGGTTTAAATTGGATGGTGGATGTCAGTTTGGTTATGTGGAGTCATACCAACAGGAAATCTCTGCCTCAGCCCTATGGATGATTGGCGCTAATCTACTGATGTGATTTTGAAAATTTAATATAAGATAAAGAAACATCTAGATTATTGCAGAAAGTTTGTATTTCAGATTTCCTTGCTTTTAAATTTTTAAGTTATGCCTTGTTAAGGGATTGTTATCATTATCATTTTATACATTGCCTTTATACAATATGTATGGTTTAATAAATGTGTGTATATCGCATAACAATTTAACTTCAATTTAACGCATAAAATTAAATTATTTGTAATGTTTTCAATATTTATTAATTACATCAAAATTAAATCTGATTAAACTATTAGTCTCCCTTGTTATTAGGTATGGTTCAAAGCTTTTTCTTTGCAATATTCAGCTGTAATTTATAAATAAAATCATTTAAGGCAAACATATTTCTGCATCTTATATATAACAGTTTTTCCTTCCATAAATTTAGATTGAAGGAATATTTAAATGCACTGATAAAACTAGATCATTTTGCTACAGAGTCAAGTTATTAAGGAGGAAATGCAACTTAACTACTTAATAAGTACCTACTATGTATGTACAGTTAAAGTATACTCCTCTTGTACTGTATGTGTAACTCTAAATGTTCCAATACAAGTACAGAATAATAATAATCTGGTACTGCTTTTTGGATCAGAACAAATGGGACATTCTTTTTGAAGATTAGCTTGAAAGATAAGAAGTCATAAACTTTTTTATTTTGTTTGCTTTGTTAAAGTCACATAAAAAATCTCAAACTGTCCAATGATGTACACAGATCTCTTGCATTAGATTGTTTTAGCTGCTGCAGTACCAGACACTGCTGATTATTACACTGTCATTATGGGAATATAAAAGCTTGGCATAACATTTGAGATTAAGATGTTTAGGGTATTCCATTATTTATCATGAGTATTTTGATTATTTTCCTAATTTGACATTTAAGAACCTAATGAGATGAAATAACTTCACAGATTTTTACTGCCTTATTCTGTCAAAAGAACTATAAACAACAAAGCAGGCTGTTTTGTTAACCTTTACCCACTTTGCTTCCTATTGAATAACTCAAACAGCATTCTTTAGAAAAACAACTGTTAATATTTTGCATCTCATAATGATGATGGTTTGTAAAATAAAAATTCTCCTATCTTTAAGGATTCTGTGGTGTTGAAGGAATATTTCGGGGACAAGTTTGCAAAGTTGCAATCAACATAGGAACTGTGTGAGACTGACACTGGCCACAAAACCCTCCCACATTTTGAGTTCATTAATTGTTTTATTCTCTTGTTTACAGAGAACTCTTTTTTTAAATTAATCTATTTAATTTCCCAGATTTTATTGCTTAACTAAAATAATTCTAGGAATTCTTGAAATATTTGAAGGACTAAAAGATATATTAAGATACCATTTTTGATGTAAGCATTGATTTGATTTAATGTGTTTTATCAAAGTGCCTTTGATACGTGATTTTTTTTTCATTCATTTGTACACCAATTGCTGCACTGCTGCAAATCGTCGCTCCATTTTGTAGGAGGTATGTACCACGCAAACTTGTGTGTAGCCTATTTCATAGTCTACTGAGCAATTTTAAGCTTTCTCATATTGCCTACTGTGACTTGGTATTCGTTTCGGTTCCGTAATACTTTTAGTATTATATTGGAATTTTGAGACATTTTCGACTATGATAATTACATAAAATTATGAATCTCAGCCATTTTTAAATATTATAGTACTACTTTTTTTTATATTTTTACACAGTTTTGGGCTAAATCATTGGTTTTTTTATATTTATATTTATATATATTTAAATATTAAATATAAATTCACTAAGAGGCGCCGTTGAATACAAAATAGACCAATTTATATTCATTAGGGATTTACCTGCCCACCTTACCGGATGCAAATTACTTTTGCATGTAGTAATTGAATGCACGACCATGCTTAAGCAGGCAAATTCGAAGAATGATTATACAACTTTCAGTCAGATGACGTCATCAAAAATTGGTTGTGTTAGAATTGTGGCCATGCAGCGATGTTGCTTAAGCTGGAATTCGAACTACCTGTACACTAATCATATTGCATGTACTCTGATTGCTTAGCAAAGTGGTCATCACTGAATAGATCAAGTAAGTAGTAGAGCTCTTTCATGCCTATCTCAAATTTTTGAAATTAGATTCGTAAAATCTGAAACTGCAACTGCCACTGCCGATAGTTAATATTTTAGTGTAGGTTTTATTATACGTGGGGACATACCTGATCTATACTTGCCCTAAAACCTCAGTTGCAGCTTAGTAGCATATCGGCAGGGCGACTGGACCACTGACGTACATATCTGTGCGCACTGGAACAGGGTTTGCGTTCTTACAACGCCTCGAATCCTACGTTAACTAAATCGCCCTCCTATCGGCCAGCGGTGGATCTGATCATTGACTCTACCACCGAACGAGTATACCTAAGCCGCAACGTGAAACGGCCATCCTAGTTGTTACAGGTCTGACATATTTGGAAATGCGACACATAGGACGAGTTTGAATAATGAATTTTGCACTATAATTATTTTTTTACCTTTCACTACATAAGATTATTAACGAATTTTAAAGTCAACGTACTCGGGGGTAACAATAAGTAATAGAAATTCTCATAACAATAACATAGTAATAACGCGCCGGTAGTTTCATAGTATTAGTGGTTGTTTCTTAGTGAGGTTTATGGGTAGGCAATATGAGGAGCAGCTACGTCCGGCACAATGAAAGTGCGCCGAATGTTCGCCAGATGTTCCAATATCAGTACCCCTACAGAAACATTTCGCAAGGGATAGAACAAAAAGAACATTGATCACAAAGTCTGAAGAATAGTTTTAAGCTTCTAGTAGTGTCAACAGTTACAAAATGCAGTACACATTTTGCAGTACGCATTTTGACCTCGTAATCCAGCATCCTGCACAATTATGTTATCTGCAAAGAATTCTCTTTATACGGCTTTTCTCTACATTTACTTCTCATATTTTAGTATATTCACTAATAATTTACATATTATGCTAAGGTTAGATTAAAAATATGTTAGTAAAGTAGTGGGAACATCTGATCAAAGTGAGGGATGGAAAATTATTGTTGTAGACAATACTAATTCGAATTTTTTAAATCTAAATGATCCCACAGTATTGATCGCGCAAACTAAAACTTATCAATCTTAACAGTTAAAACTGTGCAGTGTTATACACTATTATTACACAACTATAAAAATAGAGCCCGCTTTTGGTATGCAATAAATTAAGTTAACCTTGCAAGCCCTACAAAGAATAAGGTGTGTATGTGTATACTTAAACAGTACCATTAATGGTACTGTGTAATTATACCTTAAGGTTTATTAAGTTAATATTATATTATATTTTTATACTGACGTATGGACCAAGTTTTAATAATCACCGCGTATCTTAAGGATTCATATAGTAAACTAGAGTAGGAGGAAGCATCTGGAAATAATGTTAAGTACAACCTTAATCTAAAAGTTTTGTGTTCTTTAGCAAGAAATGCGCTACATCATTCAACTCACTACCTACGTCTACGCGGTCGGGTGGCGTGTTTATGTTTAACCCCTCCCGCGGAAACACATCGACTCAATATTGTGATGTGGGAGCGCACCTCGTAACGTGGTGTTTTTTGTATGTTTCTGATACAAAGAAAATATTTTGATTTTATGTAGAGGAAACACGCGTTGTGTTTTATCAGATAGCACGGCAGTTTTTACCTATTTAGACCTTAATAAAGCAATAACTCATAGTTACTAGGTAGTAGGCTCATTCTCTTCCTTCACTTAGTGGTTTTTTTTTTTTTTTTTTTATAGAAGAAGGGGGCAAACGAGCGTGCGGCTCACCTGATGGTAAGTGATCACCGACGCCCACGAACATCCACAACACCATGAAGGTCCCTAAGTCGTAACTATTCGGAAATACTGCTGGCGACAGCTGATTCCACAAAGTCGAAGTGCGTGGCAGAAAACTTCGATTAAAACGCACTGTGGTGGAATGCCAACCATCTAGGTGGTATCGATGGAACTTCGAATTCAGTCGCGATGTACGATGGTGAAACTCAGCAGCTGGGATCAATCCGAACAGTTCCTCAGAACATTCCCCGTGGAAGATTTTGTAAAAAATGCAAAGAGAAGCAACATCTCTTCGCAAGGCCAAAGGATCAAGCCGATCAGAGAGAGCTTGGTCGCCGACAATTCGAGCCGCTCGACGTTGGATGCGGTCAAATGGAAGGAGTTGGTACTGGGGTGCCCCTGCCCAGAGATGAGAACAGTATTCCATGTGGGGCCGAACTTGCGCCTTATAAAGTTGCAAACGGTGGACCGGCATGAAATACTGTCCCGCTCTACAGAGCACACCAAGCTTTTGAGGCCAATTTGGCCTTTCCTCCAAGTGACCACGGAACTGAACGTCGCTCGATATGTCAACGCCAAGGATTCTGATACTGGCTGAGGCAATAAGGGGAATGTTCTCAAAAGAGGAGAAACGACAAAGGGATTCTTTTAGCGGTGAACGCGCAAACCTGTGTCTTTTGGGGTTGAATAGGACCAAATTACGTCGACCCCAATCCGAGACTTTGAATAACAAGGTCTCGACTTCAGACACAAGTTTGTTCCGGCACTCGTCGACGTGTTCCCGAGAAATATTCGCACGGCCTGTATATAGGGCATCACCCGTGCTGTCGTCTGCATAGCAATGAATGCTACTGATTTGTAGCATGTCGTTGATATGCAGAAGGAACAGAGTGGGAGATAGCACACAGCCTTGTGGAACACCAGCATTCACGGGTTTGGGGTCCGAGCATGCACCGTCGACAACAACCTTGATGCTCCGATCCGTGAGGAAGCTGGTGACCCAGTTGCACAATCTCTCAGGAGCCCCGTAAGATGAAAGCTTTGAAAGAAGCGCTTTATGCCAAACCCTATCAAATGCTTTCGCTACGTCCAGACTAACCGCCAAAGCCTCCCCCTTAGACTCAACTGCTTCTGCCCATCGGTGAGTCAGGTAAACTAGAAGATCACCAGCTGATCGTCCGCGACGGAAACCGTACTGTCGGTCACTGATCAGCTGGTGTTCCTCCAGGTACCTCAGGAGCTGGGTGTTGATGAGTGACTCCATTATTTTAGATAACAAGGGGGTGATGGCAATAGGCCTGTAGTTGGACGGATCAGAGCGGTCGCCTTTTTCGGTATTGGATGCACAAATGCTGTCTTCAAGATTCCGGGACGACGCCTGAAGAGTAGGAGTGCCGGAAAAGACGCGTGAGAACCGGTGCCAACTCAGGGGCACACATCCTCAGCACAATTGGAGGGATTCCGTCCGGCCCACTCGACTTATGAATGTCCAGGAGCGGAGTGCCTTTCGCACTGAGCTCTGCAGAAACTGAATTTCCGGCATGGAGCACTTACACCACGGGATGGTAGGTGGAGAGTTTCCCCGGTCATCAAGAGTCGAGTTGGATGCAAAAAGAGAGCCCAAGAGATCGGCTTTCTCTTTTGCAGTATGGGCCAGCGAATCATCCTCCTTGTGTAGAGATGGGAGAGATGGCTGACAGAAATTCCCCTGGACAGCCTTGGCGAGAGACCAGAATGCGCGGGATCCCGATGGGAGGCGAACTAGTCTCTCGCCAATTCTGCCAATGTGCTTTAACTTTGCCGCAGCGATAACTCTTTGAAGGACCTGGAGGCAGATTTGTACTCGTTTTAAGAGCACTGGTTTTGCATCCCGAGACGCCGATGCATCGGCCCAGGCCTGGTAGCACTTCCGCTTTCGGCGTGACGCTATTTTGCAGGTGCGACCAAACCAAGGCTGGGATTTACCTCCGACAGGCACTGCAGAGAACGGAATAAAAAGTTCCATTCCCTGAAGTACCACATCGGTGACAGAATCTGCAACGACGTTGGGATCATCCAGCGAGAAGCAAACCTGCCCCCATGGGTAGGAAGCAAAGAAAGACCGCATTCCATCCCAATCTGCCGACCTATAGTGCCACACACGGCGGAACCCCGCAGATCGCGTTCGGGATCGGCGCGCGATAGGCACTACACTCCGGATCAGACAGTGGTCCGACGAGCCAAGAGGGGCATCGACTGAGACCAAATATCCGTCCGGGTGTGAGGTCAGCAAAAGGTCCAACAGGGAAGGTGTATGACCTTCCACGTCTGGGATCCGCGTCGGCGAGGTTACCAGTTGTGTCAGGCCATATGCTAATGCAAAGTCGTGAACAGATCTCCCCGCATGATCGGTTATGCGAGAACCGAGCCAATCGGTGTGTTGGTTTGTAGTAGTGAGTCACAACAGCACAAAATATGAGTTTTCTGTTCGGGTTGTGTTTGTGTTCGTCTTTGAATCTGATACTGCATCTCACCCTTCCTCTGATCTTATGGCATAAGCGTTCCATCGGATATGGGAAGGTAAAGACGAGTGAGTGCCTCTGTGTTTTTGCATACATTTCGGGACTATAATATCTCCTGCGTAGTTGCCAATTGACTGATAGTATTTTGAAGTAGTCGCCGTTTGAAAACGGCACAGGAAGGGACATCATCAGGAGTCGTCTAGTTAGGTACCACCCTCTTTCCCATTTCTGACACCAAACAGCAGTCTCAAGAACTGTCGTGTTTGGGCTTGAAAGGTATAGGCACCCAGTGTAATTACGGGCTGAGAGGAATTCTAACTTAGTCGTCAGGGGTGACAATGCATCTGGTAAGCGCAACGCATTCACTTGCCATCTGGTGGACTGTTAGGTAGTTTTCATGTTTTATATACAGTACGCGGAGGTTGATGAATCTATTTTCATTAACTCCGCTGTCAGGTTCTTTGGTACACGTCATTCTTGATAGTGACGTGCCGGGGCTAGGTCAACTTCGTATTATCAATGTGTATGTAATATATACCTACAATGTTTTTTTTATTTGCATTAGCAACCGTCATTCATTGATATAAAGTTTTTATTTGATTGTAGCTCGAAACAACGATTTATACTTTGCTTTCGCATGCACTAATGTTTGATAGTAACTGTTGTTGTCACTTGGTTTTTCCCGTTTGATAATGAAACAAAATTTTGTCTAATGTATTTTTAATATTTGTTGACGTCGTTACGAGTAAAGTTCTATTATTCTATAGTAATAGAATGAGACATATAAGAAATACTTTTTATTCTTTCAATTCTCAATATTCATTTGGAATCTAATTTATTTTATAAAAAAAGTTGCTCTTATTCATGATAGAGAAGGCGAGCTATAACGTTTCGATTTCCCAGCGGACGTCTTGTTGAGAGAACGAGCGAGGTAAGGTTAAGGTATACTTTTAGAATGTGTATTGGATTCTTACATACATTTTTTTGTATCTGCCATTTAGTTTACTTTTTCAATATTTTGCATCGCTTATTTTCGAAATTGTAATGATAATTAATTTATAGTAATTTTTAAATATTCAACTAAGCTATAACGTTAACTATTTAAATAAAAAAAATTAAGCAATTGACGGAGGTCTAATTGATGCTCGATATAATAAAATTTGTGTTCATTATTGTAATAAGTGATTTCTAGCTTATTATTAGCAAATAGCAAACTTTTATGGAAACTATGAAGCTGTTCAATATCTCGACAGAAGCTGTTTTCATTTTGAACAATAAGCTGATATTTTTATGTTATATTCTCTTATTACTTGACTCACATGTTGATGTAACTCAAAAATGTCTGTAGTAGTAAGCAGTCTGTAAGCAGTATCTTATTGTTGTACAGCATTTAACATCAATATTATCGACTGGTGTGTTTATCTTTTATTTATTACCTTCGTTATATTTATTTTTTTTACAATGTTTCGCGTCAAGGACAACAAGATTTACGTTTTGTTAAGGGAAATTAAAGTGGGGAAGCGGCCCTCCGTCACTCGCCTGCCGCTGCACATTTTTCGATTATGGCTTCGAATACACGAGGTCTGTAGGCTCGTCTATTTTAGAAAGTTGATTGATTTTTACGTTGCACAAACTATTTCATATTAGTCATGTGATTCACATTACAAATAATTACAGAACAACTCCGACATACAAGTCGTTAAGCATTCCAAGTTATTAGGCAGGAATATTAGTAGTGTTAATACTAAATGACACTGATATACTGTAAAAATAAATATATCTGTACGTGTAAGTTGCATTTTAAACATGTATAATTTTTACCAGAATCTTTGTCAAACAAATTTACAGTGAAACAACGACGTTATGAAACAACGTCGCAATTCGCGTTTGTCTGTGTATTTGCTTGTAACTACTGAGTAGACTTCAATGCGGCTTTTACCATCATTTAGAACACTTAACTGTGTTATATATGTATAAGTTACAAGCTAACCACACCGGCTTCGCACGGATAGATTTGTTATATATAAAATAAACGTGAATGAGTATAAAACCTTTACATATACACCATATGGCTCGGCAACCTGCCATCTGGAGCGTTAATGTTGAAAATAGGGCTTCAACATTGTACGGCCAGACATTTACCGATCGTACACTGTTTTTTTTGTATAAATTTAATATTATTTAGTAGCTAATATTATTCTGTTAGGTAAATACTTTTGTTTTTATTTTACCGAATGGCGTAATCAGCGTCACGAACATGATACAGCAAAGCATAATATCTTTCTTTCTATAATAATGTGCATTTTGCTTACCTGGGTTTAACACTGACGTACATTTCCGTTAGTAATGCTTGTTCTTTCGAATAACACGCATCGAATTTGTATTATACGTTTATGTACTGAATGAAAATCCACGTAGGTTTATAAAGATGAGTTGACTTTTTGATACTTAGTGCATGTACGGCTTATTTGGATATTTTATTGTAGGCTTTGCCACCTATAGATTAAGAGACTAAATGTGAATTCGTTACGTTATGTTATAAACGATAGTGAAAATCACATAACATCACAGTAAATTCCACGAAGAAAGTTAGGAAGATATGAGCAAGAAGCACTTCATATAAGTTAAGACGACACAGACAAGCGCATATTGAGACTTAGTTCAATACTGTTTAAGATATTATGCGGAGCAGATAAATAATCGCGTAGCACAATATTATTATCCGCACTGCTTTAATTTAATATAATAATCATTTTAAAAGTAATGGTGTGACTAAAGATTATAACGAAATAAAAGGTACGTGCAGAACAAATTTATTGATTAGTCTCGCAGGTATATTAATGCCAATACCCTTATGTGTCTGGGCTTATCCAAGAGGAGCAAAGGTCGTGAGATTATTGGTCAATTACCGCAAATCTTAGACACAGCATCAGCTTTAACATGTCCAATAGAACAGACACATTCTCTAAAGTACTACAAATGCGGAAGCGTAAGTACCAAGGATAAGGTTATAGTTAGTTACATTCGCTTCTCCTTATAACCTATTTACGGTAGCACAGATATTTTAGGTAGAGACAAATATTCATCGATTGCATTTATTCTTATTGGTCGATCTCGCTTTGCCCAGAATAATACTTTATAATATAGACTATTCTAATTGTAATTTCGTTTTCATAGGATTTCGTATTGCTTTCTCGAAATGTTTTGCGGACCTAAAGTGTAGACCTAAAGTAATAATGGTTTTGATCCTTGCGAGAGATTTTAAACATATGGTTTTTCTTCATATTTCTTCGAATTAATATAATATATATGATAATACTACAAATTCAATTCGTATCTAATTTGTCGTCACACATACACGAAATAACTATTGCCCAATCTGTGCTTATACTTAGATAAAGGCGTTTTATGTTGAATAATTCAAACTTCTTTTTCTACTAAGAAAAATATATTGATTTTATCCCAGTACTTGTCCTCATTATCTATGCATTTATGTCTTTGCGACATAGATCTGGGGATCTGGACGATGTTTAATAAGGCATTTTGTACCGCTTCCTGAGAACAAAATTTTTCAAAATGCACACGTCACAATTCTGTCCAACATCCTTTAATTTTTGTACAAGCTTCAATGTTTGTATATCCGTTGCTCCATAATGTCAACAACTAAACAGATTTTAATGAAATTTCGTTTCTCCATAATCAATTATAGAAAATTATTGGAGCCGTGGTCCCCTTATGCTTTAATTTCATAGTACGCGAGCAACCTGGATTCCTTCTCCGGTGCCGGCACCACTGCTTAAATAAATTTTTTGGAAGTATATGAAGTAATTTATTAATATTTTATAACTAGTGGAATAAAAAGAAAATTAATTTAGTTTGGACTGTAATGAAGAAGCACTGCCTCCTCACTTAACTAATATGAATCATGCATCCCTAAGAGAGTGTAAACAAGTTTAATTGAATTTTCTAACATCAATAGCGTCTGACGTTGCCGCGTTCTACGTCAAAATCGCCCACAATTTTTCTCAAGGACTTGTGATGAATTTATTGAGTAAAAATAAATATTAAGCTTTATTAAATCGAACAAAGACTGCGAATATCAACTAAACCTATGTGCGGCAGTGGAATATTAGCAGGTTGGTGAAGAAGACTAAAACGATTATGTGAGTAACGTCAGCAGCAGCGACCTAATCCAACCCACCTGCCTAGCATGCCTAGGTTATGAAAAATTATTGCAATCAGATCTGGGGGTCACGAAAGTTTTACTTTGCTTTTCTAAAAAATATTTATGTGCCTTCCCCCTCAAAGTAGACTCCAATAGTTCAACTGCCAACGGTCAGTTATTACTAGATAAAAGTTGGAGCACTCTTACGACAATTTTATATTAGCATCAAAGCAAATTTCCGCTCTTCAGTTACTACAGAAAAAAATGTTAAGCACATTTGCAGTTAAGTCGTCTTCTCGGTCATATAGTGATGATACAATTTAATTACGACGGACACACGGAATTCCCTACAACTACGTTACAAGGAATTTGATGATGTGGGAAAAAATTAAGAAAGGAAGGAAAAGCGTACAACTTTTCTCTCTTCAACCTTCGGAAAACTAGTGATCTCTCTCGGTGCCCAGTGACTAAATAATGTAGCTAGTAATTAGGATAGTCAAGGTAGCTGGTTTTTTGTGCTAAATACGGATTAAAAATTAATGCTTACTGTACATATTTATTATGGATATGTGTCCTATAGATATCTTATGTTTACATAGTTAAACTAGCTGCATAATATCAAACTGAAGCCATAAGGATAACAGCGCAAATTTCTTCAATTATATAGACATACATAACACATATAGTAAATAGGTATAATGTGTAGGAATTTTGTTGGAAAGGGAGCGGTCTGTCAACGGCAGTTGTCAACATGTATGATAAAACAGACGAGTTCCATGCGCGAATACTAACTTAACGACATTTTAATCGTCAGCGCACGTCCGTCTGCGAAGGACGTTGTAGACATCGATCTATTCACCTATCATCACATTTATGAACAAATCCAATTCGAAAGACAAAATCAAGTCCAAAAGTGTCAAACAATCGAGAACCACCGAGATGTTAGAATAATTGAAAGAATCGACGTTACTGACATGTCATCGCGCATCGCTATTCAACTGTGGCCCTTCTACGAGTATAGTGAATCACCCCGTACATCCTCTTTCGCACCTAAACTTAGTCATTGCATAGGAATTAGCCAACTTCACTTAACCGCCAAAAAATTGACGGGCTTATAGCTATTAATTTGTGGGTCAAACGTGTGACGTTACAAACGTGGTACATTTTGCTTTATACTACTTAATGATTATCTATATAAACGTTAAAATTACATAAAGAAATATTTTAACTATTGCTTTATTTGTATAAAATGTTGTGCAATTAAGCGTTCGATGTTATATACGCACTTAGCAAAAAGAGTCGATGGTGGCCTTGAACTTGCTATTCAAAGGAGCAATGTAAATAATTCAAAAGTATAAACACATAAACATTTATTATATACCGTATGTATTATTTACTATTTTTTAATCATTTAGTTATGTATATTTAATTTAAAAAAAATGGTTCAGTAGTTTTTCTTTAGGTAAGGTTTTTTTTATACTGCTTGGCTCAGTGTATTGCATCAGTTTTACTCATGCCTAACATAATTTATGTCTGTAAAATGATTCCACGACACGGAGAAATCACCCAGTGTCTATTTCACCTTAATATCATAAGTTTGAACATAATTGATCATTTGGTACAACATTTTAACATTTGATTTATAATATTCTGTAATACCGTGCGACTTGCTTTAAAACCAAATATCATGCGCAAAGATTATCATTTCTGATAAAAAATGCCTGTCTTGATGCTTCACGTAATAATATTTGACTTCAACATCCCAGAGGACGTCCTGGGGTAGTTAAGTTCTATAGAGCCGCGTATCTCAAGTTGGTAAAATTGGCTGTAAATTCCACGCTAGGCAGGCTGCAGTTCTCTGGCATTAAAATGTGCAAATTAAATGCATATAATAATATGATGGCCCACGTGAAACATGAATTCCCGAATTGTCGCCGGATATTAGACAAATCGAAGCTGGATAATTGATTGATTTTAAGTTTAGTATGAAATATACAAAGGCGGTACCTATTGCAATTATTACGCATTAAACTCTGAGCGAATTTATTATTGTATTAGATGTAATCTATAGAGGATAAGCTACATATTAATATAACATTGTATCTTTACATTTATATAATTTTTCCATAAACATTTAAGCGTTATAAATATATGTTATTTTATGAATTATTTTTATTGATGTTAAAAACTGTAGACATATTAGTTGATACTAACAAAATTATGTACCAACGTTTACGTTCTATTTGTAACATTACCTTTTGTTATTACGTTCCTTTTAATTAATCATATACTGCACTAAAACGTACTAGAAATAAAATTTAGTTTGTAGTTATTAATTAATTAGATGTACTGTTGTCTTTCAGTATGAAAAAAAATATCTCGTCACTTCGTGCTTTATAAAATATTATAAGCGGAAAGATCAACTTCGGTTATTATATTGAGCGGGGTTGTTTTGGAATTTGATAAGAACAGAAACGGCACACAAAGTCAGCGGTGTGTGCAGGCACGGTAGACAGCTGACAAGCTTTTATCGCCGAATGAAAGCAGGCTGTGAGTCAGCGGGCCGTTGTAGGTGGCGTGGTCCCGGCCCGGCCGCCATTGATTATATGTGTAGAGAGGGGACACCTTGGAAAATGTATCTTTTACTTGCTTGCTATTGATTTGTTGACACGTGTAGATCAGTACAATACTTATATAATTCCTACTACACTTTTATGCATGACTAGCTGACCCGGCAAACGTTGTTTTGCCATGTAAATAATTTCTAGAGAATTTCTAGTGTAGAAAAAAAAACTAACTTATTGGAAGTGTATAAGGATGTGGAATATAAGTGAAAAAGGCATGGAGCGCTGTGAACGATGAGGGAATGTTGTTTAAAAATAGCAAAACACCAAACACAATTTTTTTTAATTTATCAAAAGTAATAATTATTTATATCGTTAATTCATTACATAATATTAATCTCTTAATGCTACAGCGTGAACAATATTTTTTGTTAGAGCGGGATAAAAAATGATAAAATTATGAAAATGACTATTGAAAAGCAGGGCTTGGTGATAGAAAAGTGCAAATTTAGGGTTGTATGTATTTTTTAATGCCACATAATAAAAAAATTAAAAAAAAAATTTTGGGGTGAACAACCCTTATGACTTAGAGCTTTAAAAAATAGATAGTAGCCGATTCTCAGACTTACTGAATATGCATAAAAATTTCATAAGAATCGATCGGTCAAGCCGTTTCGGAGGAGTATGGGAACGAACATTGTGACACGAGAATTTTATATATTAGATTAATTTAATGAATACGAAATTACTAGTAGTATCCTTCCTAACATTTTATTATGTAATCATTTTAAATCAAATTAAAAGAAAAGGATTTTATTATAGTGTTTGGCTTTGATAATCTTAAGTAGATTATCGAAGCTTCTTGCTTTTATTAGGAAAATATAGAGTCCTTTATAAATAAGTTTGGCATTTTAGTGTTCACGGTCTAGCAACGAAGGACATAATAGGATTTGTATTATGAGAACAAACGTTGACTCTTTTTGGAAACTTTGTGCAAATATTCTTCATTTAACATCAGACATTTGTTGTGACCTATTTTCGGGATTTTTATGAACATATATTCTGAAAGGTTTCTTACGACATAACTTTACTTAAAAATGCCTGTTTTTTATATTCTATGACAGGATGCTCTCGTTCGCTCCAGGTCTCTGAAAATGCTTGTAATAGATGTGTCTCGAGCTGAAACGAATTTCACTATATTGCGAAATAAGTATTTTAAATTAGTTTCTACAAGCGATTTTGAAGATAGCTGCCTATTGTTATATACGTTCTACTTCACATAAGACAATTTTTAAATAAGCTCCGAAAACTTCTTCAGCTTTATTCAAATAATATATTGTGTTTCTTACCGTTAATAATAACTAATAACTGCATCGATTAAATAGAAAACAGTTGTTTCCCAATGTTTTTACTTTCTGTAAAAGGAGAAGAAACAATATATAATGGAAATATGAACGGAGTTCCATCGATGTATCACATCTATCCTGATATTAAATTATTATCTTAGTGTCGTATGTTTTCGGGTATAAAGGTTTTATACCTATAAAAATACGACTTTTCCGTAACACCCTGCTTACGTAAACTTGTGTATAAATAAAAATAACCGAAATCAATGTTTTCTGAGAAATTTAGCGAATACTATTGTGTTCTTCATTGATATGCTTTGACTTTGAAAAGTTATTGGAATGAAAAACGTATGCATTCACAAAACAAGCCCTGAAACGTATAATGAATTTTAATGCACAGTTATAAGATTCAAATACATCAACTACATTATTATTCGTTTCGTGTAGCAACGTAGTCAGAGTTATAATATATATTGCTCAGTATCTTTGTTTTATTTTTATTAATCCACTTACGACTATATAAAAGTGCGTATTATAGTTTTTGTCCTTTTTAGTGTAAAATAGTGAATGAGTAGTACTCAAATTGCCGGTTCGTGTCAATGATGAAAAACGTCTTATCTTACTGCCTTACTCTAGTAAACTCAATATAATTTAAAGAAGTGCTATTTAATTTACGCTGTGTATATGATTTAGTTGTATCACTAAGATATCATTTATTTAAGTGTCAATGGACATGTCAGTTCGTAGTAACTGGAAATGTTCAAATATTTGTCATTACTTATTATTTGTCCAAAACGTCTCTTATGAGTTTATGGTGTTAATGTTTTGAAACATACCCTATGCCTAACTTCGTGATACACTCCATTAGGTGATAAAGTTTCTTATCGTCGGGCAAGAAATGATGTCATTAATAATCATTACCATTTATAAATGAGTTGCTTTTAGAGTTGTACACCTCTCCTCCAAAAAGTTATTTTTAAGAATAGAACCCTTAAAACTTTGCAGTTCATTAATAACATTTGCAATATTTTAATTTCAAGTCGCTTTTGTTTTTAACTTTAATGCTTTAAGCATATCAATATCTAAATTGGTACTCCCTCACTTCGAATAATTACTTCATACCGAAAAATATGAAATAATTCATAGCAATAGGTCTGATACCACAAGAGAAATATTATAAAAAAGTTGTAGGTATATAGTTGTCCAATATAATAATTCGTTCCGGCACGCGAGCCATAATGTTCCATCATTAATTTTTAAGGTTCGATACTGAGCGCATTTACTCAGCCTACACCGTCTGTCCGTCCATCAGTCAATCCTACATTTAAACGGTTGTATCTTTTGAACTATAATAGGTCGCTTGTTCAATAAATCACAGAATATGTTTAGTTATAGCGGATATACTATAAATTTTTCAAAGTTTTTTTGTTTTTGCTCTTTTGAATAAATGATAATACATACATGCGTAGTACTTCGTAGAATTATAGTGCAAACTATAAAGTAAAACAACAAATAATTAAACCGGTCAAGTGTGAGTCTGGCTCGCACTAAGAACCCCCAACTGAATTGAATGTATGAAAAATATTGTATGTAATATTGTACGGAAATCTCGCTGCATGAGTCTGACTCGCACTTGACCGGTTTTATTACCTCAATGGCGTCTAATTAGATTTGCTAGCCGTAGGGCGAGTCGAGATTGAGAGAGCGCGTGGGCGTTTTCGGTTACATATAGTACTATATGTATCTGAAAATGTGTACGTTATGACGCGCAATTCGCAGTTATAGCTTCACAATTGGATTTATTATATTATACAAGACATTTGTTCGTTTACAATTTAAACTAACATTTTTTTTAACATTGTAGTAGACCGATAATAGAATAATTTTAATAGTCGAATGTCAATTCTCACAATAACTGACAATTCTGTTTTTTTTTTTAAATCGTGGTATATTTCGTGGTTTCGTAATGCTTCTTCCGTCTGAGAAGAAACGGGCGAACGAAACTCTGTAGGTATCCTCTTTTTAATAATGGTAATGCATGCAATGACATAAAATAAAGTGCATGGTCCCATAGCCAATTGAAAGCATTCCACAAGAAAATAATGATCTACACAACTAAAGTAAACTTGAGCTAACCAGCCTCCACAAGCAGCACATGTTCATGAGTATGACGCATGTGGTAGCAATCGCCCTTCTCAACCATATTAAAGGGAAAAGTCATCCACCTATTTCCCGTTATTTCCATCTTAGGGAAGGTTATTATAAATTATTCCAGCTACTGATACCGATAACAATATCATCAGACAGTCCTTTTCCAAGAACAGAGGATGTGCCATAATCAAAACGCATAGCTGGCGGATGCCTGACGCTTGGTATTTTAGAATCTGCCGAAGGTAACCTATAGTCCTATAGTTATATTATGCAAATAGATACGAAACTTTATCGCAGTTATAAAGTATGATTTCTTTAAAGCAGTAATTAATTGGACTTTATAAAAATATAAATATAAAGTCTAATTAATTATTGTTTTAATATAATAACACTTTCACTTATTAACATGACATTACAATTTAGTAATGTCTTGTTAATGAATATTTATGAGGGCATTTCTTAAATCATTCAGAAGTATTATTTAAGTTTGTCTTTGTTATTGAGACTTCATATTAAAGTTTTTAGGTGTCGGATATGGTATATTGTATAATTAAAAACTTGGCGTTACCGTACCAACAACTCACATTTTCCAAATATAAACTATTTTTTGGTTACTTCTAAACTATTTTTTTTCACAACGGGTTATTTAAGATGTGAATGATGATAATAAAAGAACATTGTATGCTCGGTAATTGTTCGCGGTATATTTCCGATGCAGAAAGATCGATTCGACGCGACGTGCCATGTACGCACTGAACGATATAGATTACCTAGGTATTTTAATTATAACACATACTAGAGGCGTAACAAGCACGCCGTGAAAAACCATAATAAGGAGATTCTTCTTACTTGTTTTTAGGATTCTCTACCTTCAAAGTCAAAGAGGCCTAAGCTTTTGACAGGCTTTGCGGTACGTGTTTGTCCGTCAGTTACTATTGCTTTTCAGCATCTTTCTCAGTTGCTATTGCTACCCACGTTGTACGTAATAAGCTACCATTGATTTATTGGAAAATTTTTCACTAACATTTTTTTTAAATTAAATAGAAGATTCATTTATTTTTGTTATCTATTGTAATATTTAAAATTCTCTGTTTACATCCAAAGTATGTTGTAAAGTGTATGTTTGAAGGAATTTAACTCAAACAGTCACGGATGTTGATGGATTTTTTTTTAAATGTTCCTTATTGTGCTATACGCTATGTTTAATACTGCTTAATAATATAAATTTGAAAGTTTGTTTATAGTATAATCTCGCCCAAAGGACTAAATGGATATAAACAAAAGTAGAGTAGCGATGTAAAAGTTATGCTTGCAATAGGATAAGGATACTTTTTATCTTAATTAAGAGTTAACATTGGTGACCACACGTGTGAAGGCGCGACTGGCTGCTAGTATTATAATAATACCGCCGTGTGGAGTATCAAATGAGAAAATGACCACCAGTTCTCTAATTTTTCCGCAGCTACAGTGAGCATGGGCAATCGAAAGTACTATGAAGTGTAAGGCACGAGCACACGGCCCTTATAAAGGCTCTCTTATTTTCGGTATGTTCACTTTATCCGGCAATATAAATTGTATCATCTGAAGAGGTGTTATTACATTCGCGGGTACCATTATTTTACACAAAACTGTAAAAAAGTACAGTGACTTATAAAGTTTCGTATCGTTTCGTAACGGGTTCGAAGTCCAAATGCAGATAATTTGCCAATTGGCAAGAGCGCTAATATCTTATGTCACGATTTCAAAGTCAAAGTCAAAACTTTTGTATTGAATTTAGGCTTGCTTTTATGAACGTCAATATCTACACCGATTCGCAAAATATGACTTTCTCGGAGAAGAACAGACAAGGAATGGTTTTTTTAAGGATGCTATGATACAATGTCATTCACAATTTATAATAAAATCAATCAATAAAGTCAATTTTAACTAATTTCAGTTGGCATTCTTGAAAAGACACAGACTAACTCAATTGTCATCCCATATTACTCATTTACAACATTTCTATTAAATTTTTAGGCAAACTCTTCTTTTTGGGTATTGTATTTTATTACTAATCTGTTGACTTCTACAATGAAGATTACATTTTGGGTAATGAAATGTCTAAAGCTATTATATAAAATTTCCTTTAAGTAATATTTTACTTTGATAATCAGTTTTCGTTTAATAACGAGCTGAGCCGAGGCTCAGGCAAAGAATGTGAATTTAGTCGACATAATCCCATTAAAACTTGGTTGCGTAAACTTTAGGAATTCATTTTACTGCAACTTAACTGTCTATAAATTTACTTTTCATAATTTACGCAAGTTTCATCTAAATATCTTCAGAGATTCTTATATTTAGTCCGACTGGATCGACAAACTGATATCTCGGTATTTCTTCCTATCTGATCAGTCCCAAACAGGTGGGATGGTAGTAAATGTGGCACAGCTTAGCAACCGCATTGTGTGTGCATTACTCCGCGTAGTTTAACTTGTAAGTATGGTAATTTGATAACAATTTTTAAGCCTAAATATGGATAGTTAAAAAGGAAACTGTTTTTCAGCCTTACAGCATAGTTAACTTTCACGTTTTCTTAGACATTATAAAGTTTATATTTCTTCTTTATCAAACTGTATAAGTCCACAGATGGGCAACAGCTTTTCATATAATTGCCGACAAAAGATATTAGAGAAATCTTTCATGCATGATACCATGACACCGTGCATGAAAGATTTCCCTTTAGAAATAAAAAAAACACATGTAAAGAATAATATACTAAAATTTTGTGAGGTGGCAGAGCCAAGCGGCAGCTTTTGTTCTTAATCGAATTAGCCGGCTCGACCGGGGTAGGACCATGACCTCGCAGAATACCGGCGTGAACAGAGCCTTCTTGTGCTTCTCCTTCCTTCGGTGAGTGAGGTAACCGGAGCCCCACTACTTCCTCCCAAACCCCCCTCCTAATCCTCTTCCTCTCGTTTGCCCACTTTTCCATAAAAACAACTTACGATATAAATCAACAATGCAATTTTTCCTTGAATATTGGGAAAAGATCAACTAAGATCAAGACAACGATCATAAAAAAACACCTGCCATAGACGTCATGCACTTCATGCTGTATTTGACAACACTCACCAGTCAATTATACTAGGCTTGCTGGTTGGTGAGCCTCCGAGAGATTCTGCTCCGTGGTCTCTCATTAGTCTGGGCAATTCAGTTTCGACAAATTCAGATGGATTCCGAACCTGACATCAGTCTTTCCAGATATTACTTTGTCAGCGGCAGAGGTTGACCTTAGGGAAATCATTCTATATTATAACACCACAATGAAGCAAAAATAAAAAATGCCAATGAAACTGCGCTACTAGCAAACAAGTCATCATTTTAATCGTTGCAGAAAACGGTGATTCCCTGTGTAATAATTCTGTACGAGATAAGTAATTAAGTTTATGAGACAAGATCTAATGGATTGCGAAGCGCTTCGTCGAATTTAATCTGTATTTAATGAAGGCCGTTAAAGCCCAGGTAATATAATATATTTATTTTGAGAATCATTGGATTTAGATGAAACCTGTAATTTATGATCGTAGTATGTAAGCAGTACTCTATGTAGTAACTTAAATATTTTATTATTTAAATATTTCATATATAAAACTTATATGATATATTGTAAAATACAAAACATTTTATTTACATTTTCTCCCGTTGTTTTCTTCATCAATGAGAATGTGGTAATTTTAGCACTTATAATTGCAATTAACAATTTTAGTGGTGTCAGCACTTGAAATCGACTTTATATTTTGTACAATTTTTGTGTAATAATTGAATACTACTTGTTGTTCATACTTATATATTTATTTAAATACCTTTATAAAAGTATTGCAAACGGCGGACTTAATGCCTTGGCATTCTCTGCCAGTCAACCCCCTTATAATATTATATAGTTAATGCTATAAAATGTACGGAGAATTAATTTGATTTATTTAACCTCTCGTAAATGTATATTACATACTAATAAAAAATCATACGCAGAGGCACGCCAACATGTTTGCAACATACACTTTGTAGGGCGGACGAATCTTGCCAGATGCTGCGTTATCTGCGAAATTTCATAACCGTCTTGCCTGCTAAATCTATTTTCGGTTTCACGTGACTCCGGCAATGAAAAAAATAAAACAAGTGGCGTTTTGTATATTTATTTTCGTTTTATATCTGTATACAAACCGTCTACTGTTAGACATAAACCTAGCTTAAGGTGAAAGGACTTGCCGTAATTTGCACACTTGACAAACAGGTGGCTTGGCAATCATAATTCTAGTCATCGCATATTTGATACGATCACGTTTCCTTCTGCGGAGGCCGCGATATCTCCTCAACATTTTTTTATCATCGATTAAACCCACGGAACGGTATGGGGACATGATTTATTACATGTACTACAAGCAAAAGTTCTCATTAAACACGATAATCATGTCGTCAAGTTGTGTTCTATAACATTTTTTGAAATAAAAGACGTTTTTATTCATTTACGTTACATTTTTTTTAAATATTATTACTTCACCATATTTACACTTACAACGTTTTCCCTTAGTTACCACACTGGGCAAGCGGGTACATAAGCTAATGCTTCTGTTTCCCATCACTGGTTTGTGAGATTTGGGCGCGGCATATTCGGATGAATTTTTCGCCAACAGTTGATTTTCCAGAGCCTCGTCCGTCAGTCGGTGGTAGGGTGTACCGCGTGTAGATGAGGTTGACCTTTCGAGGAAATATGAATATGAACAGACACCTTCTAGGCAAGCGTGTACCATCCTAGGCCTCATCTTCGCCTTCCATCGGACAAGATTGAGATCAAACGTAAGCCTATTTATCATAAAAAAAAATAAAAAAATTCCACCGTTGTAGCCTTAATGATTGCCATATTCAAAATAATCATTTCAGTTTAAAATAGCCGAGTGCCACTATAGCTAGGTGATTAGGTGCCTTCGAATTAGGAACTTGAGTTCGCTCCCCTTTATGGAGGACTAGAGCTCGTACGACGTACGACGAACTTATGAACGACGATTTCTATAGTAAGCATTGACAGTAAGACGGCGACAGGCTTTACCTGTCACGATGTCCCAAACTAAGCTTTGGTGACAAGTGGGTAGCAGCATATTCATACTAGAAATGACTAGGCTACCCCAATATTGAGTATACGGTCGTGAGTGCTTTTTTTCATTTCACTCTTTTCGACAGTGAAATGAAAACATTTTAGGCTCAGAAACATCACAATGGTAAATACTTGAGTAATAATGTATTATAATATACAATGTAAGTTAGAAATCACTTCTAAGAAAATCAATTTGTAAATAATATTATAGAATCACTAAATTGTCTGTCTAAAAGTAGTAAAACGTTAAATAAATTGTTCTTTTTCATACTTAAACATTATTCCAGACTTAAATTTGCATTCCGTCCAAAACAGAAATACAATACACATGAGCAATGGAAAGCTCTAATTAATCCCATTAATTCCTTAATTGAATCAGTTTGAGCACAAATTCTGGCCTCTACAAGCAAAATTCTATTAACCACTATTACATTATATTCGGTAACATTAACATAGTGCTTTGTTACAAAAGTACAAGATAATATCTAATTTCGCTTGACATTGTGAAAATGTGTTATTTAATAAATATTTACATTAAGTAGGTTTACCTATAAAACATTTGTATTTCTTACAAAGAATTAAAAAGGCATATTGTTGTCCACTTTCTAAGAATAGTCAAAAGTGAAACCTTGTTACCTATACTTGTTTCTATAAACCAGACATTACGATATTTTAGCATGATAAACGACAATGAGTCAAAGCCAAAGTAAAAATTGTTGAGTATTTTTATATAATGTCTGAAGACTTTTCTTGGTGAATATTTAATGTCAAAGTAATCTAAAGTTGTATAGCTTAAAAAGTCAAGTACTTACTATAGAAGAAGGCAAGGTTGAAGGGGGCTTGAGAATGAAATTTTCGTTCGTATTTGAGGTATATGTGAAATTTCAGATCAAATGGAATGCTGTGATACATACACACTGTCTGAGTATTGTGGCGAAGGCGGTTTGGGAGTCGATTACGCATTTTGAAGAAGTGAATATATCAAAGATGATAAGGACCGGAGGATAATCGTAATAATGATTACTTATGCCCTTATCATTGCAATTCAATGACGCAATGATGATAGCAACACATTGTAGTATAGTATTTTGCGATTTATCTACAAATAAAATATATCAAATATTTTAATTGAAATGCATCGACCTAACTCAACGCCTGACAATAATCATTCTCATAATGATTTCTTGTCTTTACGCGAACACAGCACATTCAAATTAAAACTATGATTTACGGATTTTATATGGGCTAAAGCAATCGAAATGTCGGGAATATAACATTAAACGGAATAAAATTCGCAAATTAAATTTTCATTTTGAATAATCATTATCAGCCCGTCCGCATTAGTTTCAAACATTAGCTGAATAAAATGCTTTTTTCTTTGTCAGCGAAAATCGGCGTCAGTGACGACCCTTGGTTCGACCTAGGTAATATCTACGTAATTAAAAAAAGTATACAAATACTTTTCTTTTTATACCTACTTCCTACCCAAGTTGTTCAACATATATACCTTACGTCACTAAACACGCTGTATCGTATATTTTTGTATGTAGTGTATTAAAGTTAATAAAAATGGGAAACTGGCACAGAAACAACTAAAGTCAGCAGCACTGTAGTAAACAAATTCATACTTGACGTAACATTTTTAAATAGATATAATAATGAAAAACAATTGAAATTAACGGAAGAACCTTCGGTGTGATGAAAAGTTCCTGGTTTACTAGTAAATCGCGCGCAAATTTTCATTCGGCAACACA
The DNA here is from genome assembly GCA_029286595.1 of Bhutanitis thaidina. Classification (NCBI taxonomy): domain Eukaryota; kingdom Metazoa; phylum Arthropoda; class Insecta; order Lepidoptera; family Papilionidae; genus Bhutanitis; species Bhutanitis thaidina. The sequence continues at coordinate 3,048,729 of JAGSMS010000021.1, read as the reverse complement.
AGGATCTTTTTCCATTCAATGGTGTTGGTTGAAGTAAAAACTAAGAAGTAGATGACGACATCGCTAATACGATGAAATAAAATTATACTATGGTCTTTTAAATACAAACATTGTAAGGTTCCTTTGTTTGTTGATCTCGAGCTCCGCCTTTGATAAATCTGCCTAAGTAACTTTTTAACGTTAATCACGATCATGTTTAATTTTAATTTATTTATCATTTAGCTCGGTAGCTCGGCAGGGTATTTGATTAATTTTACATAATTTACGTTTAATATTTCAGAACGTGGATGGCATACTTGTGTGCATTGAGCATATGGTATGAGGACGCTTTCAAGCTCGCGCTATGGTCAGAATAGCTTATAGGGAAACAAGCACGTATGCTCGGGATATTTGCAAATAAAAACTTCTTTTAGTTTTTATTTGAATCAAAAAATTCGAGATTAAATTTTTAATGTTTAAATTTTATTCTTTTGGTGTTCCCTTTAATAAAAAAATAATTATTAGTATTAGTTCCTACCTGTGGTAGAAACAAAGAATATGTTCTTATATGTGTACTATATGTGTCATGGTGATTGTTCATTACTATAAGAGTAACGCAATAGTCAAGCAGATTTGTGTAACAAATACAATCTATGAATATTCCATTGCTAAGCATAGATAGGCCGTCTCTCATATTTGAGACGGGGTTTTTGGAGCCGGGGAGGCCGCCATGCAACACATACTGTTTGACTTGAAATAAGTTTTTTGTTTAATTAGTTAAACCTTCACATGTCATACTTTATTTGTGACAATTGAAACATTTTCTTTTCAGGACACACAAGAGAAGAGTTTTAATAACGTTTGTTTCAGTATAAAATAAAATTTCTTGATTAATTATTATGATTCAATGATTATGATAAAATAATTTGTTTTGTTGATATTTTCAAAGCTATCAATTTAAAAAAAAATTATTACTTTATTCAAAATGTGATCTATTTCTTATTTGTTTTTATTTTAATCACTGAACACTGCCCGCAGAAATCTTGACGAATAAGATGGTTTGATTGTTTGTAGGCAGTAGATAATTGAAACTACAATAAACCTATTGTTATCGAACTAACCATCTGTATAACAGGTTAAGGTTATTTCGTCCGCTTTATAATAATTATATCTATCGACTGACCGTAATAAAATAGGAAGGGTCGTTTTTTAAGTAGTTTTATTGTAATTTAGAAAAAACTTGTAAAGTAGGAAAACATTTTTTTTTAATTTTTTTGTTTTTTATTATACAGCCTTTGGTTTATCTAATATTACAAAGTACTAGAGACTGAAAGCGCCAGACAGTCGCAGAACTTACTAGTATTTGTTCTTGAACTTTATGTAGTCCTTCAGAGGTCGTTATTGCTTATACTAAAAAAGAGGACGATGTCTGAGAGTACTTAGCATTTGGTTACTCAATGCGAGGTTCTACGCAGTTTATATTTATGGACCAATGGAATGATTAATTTTTACGTACCTACTACTGACTTTAAAGACGAATGCTTAATTGTTACCCATATTCATTATGATAAAGAATTCGTTTATAATGTTTAGGTTTATATAAACATTTATTTTATTTTTTAGGTTTTTTAATTTTAAACTATAGCGCACTAAACATATTTTCGAATGTTGTTAAAAGAAATACTTATAAAATCTGGATCCTTACGAATACTTTAAGATAGTATTCGTAAAGACGGTAGTGAAAAAAAGGAAAAATGTTCATTCTATCACTTTTAATTTCCCAATGAGTCCAACACTCCGCAGCAGCACCCCAGACGCTGCTGCCTGTCCGCGGTCTGCTTATTTTTGATCTGGAATTTCTGGAGATGGATATCCCGCCATGTATCGGTAGCCATTACGATTTAAAGGCTAGCCCTTAGTCGCCTCTTTGACACCCAGCGGTAGATTCTTATTCTTAGGGTAGCCAGATTCTTATATTGATACCACACGGCAAACAACAAAAAAACTTTGAAAAAAACACGTTTCTTCTATATTTATTTATTTATTCTTTATTGTTAGCCTTAAGCTTAAGGTTACAATGGGCGGACTTAATGCCAAGTGGCATTCTCTACCAGTCAACCCTTGTTATGGTGAAAGGTAGTTGGCAGGTACAAAACAAAGATTAAAAAATAAAAATAAAATAATATAAAAAACTCCAATAATAATATTTGATAAGTACATATAATAACACTATATAATTAAATAAATATTTATAAAATACACAAATACGTATACAAGTATATAAAAAGATACATAAAAATAAATATGTAATAAAAATCGAAAATAGATAAGCCGAATATTGTCAATGATCTATTAGGTAATCACGAACTACTCTTAAATGATTTCTAGGAGCTGCTTTTATGTTATCGGGCAGGGCGTTCCAGAGGAGTGTAGCTTGAACAGTAAAAGAAGAGTTATAGTATCCTGTATTATGTAGTGGAATGTGAATTTTAAGTTGGTTTATGGACCGAGGCTCTCTGTCATGAGCAGAATAAAGATATTGGAAATTGTTCTTAAGATAAGAAGGAGAATTAGGATCAGTTAATACAGAATACAACAAACACAGAATTCTAGAACTACGCCTTTGACGAATAGGAAGCCAATTAAGCTTGGAACGATAAGAAGAGACGTGATCATATTTACGTAAACCAAAGATAAATCTAATGCAGTTGTTAAGAAGGCGCTCCAACTCATCGAGACGTGATTGGGATAGGTCCGGGTAACACACATCGGCATAGTTGATAATGGGTATAATTAAGGATTGAGTGAGCAAAAGCTTAGTTTTAAGGGGTAAGAAATTTTTCAAACGAAATAGTGTCCGTAAGGAACTATATGCTTATTTTTTGCTTTTGCCAAACGGGGTAGCCGTTTTACGATTCAAAAGCTACAGCTCTTAACATTAGGACAGACAGGTGGACGTAGTACTTCTAACGATACTGTACAAAATTGTCGAAAACAAAATATATCGTTCCTACACTGTCTCTAAATTTGTCAAGTCAAAAATTTGTTATAATTTGTACAAATATTATGAGAAAAATAAAGTTCCAGTTGACTCACAGTTGACAGGTCTTTGTTTGATTATACCATGTTTCTATACGGACAAGAAAATATTTGGTATTTTAGCAGAGTTATTATCTCAACACATTTACATAACATCGTTAGCCGTTGCAGGTTTAAGTAAGCACGTGTGCATTCTCAGGTGCCATTATTGCTCCGAGAAAGCCACCTCATTAACTCAGCAGTTTTTTTATGAAAAATATGTTTCTTTTAGGCAAATATGTGTACGTTTTGGCGCATTAATGTTAGCAAAATTACAACCTTCAGAAAATAAGCTGCTAAGTATTTTAGTGTCACCCCCTGTATTTCCATCACATCATTTCATAGGTGTCATAATAGTCGATTGAGATAAATACCAGAAAAATCTGGGAAAGATGGCGGAACTACCATCTCAAATAAAGACTAAGACAAAGAGACAGTAGCGTCTTGTGTGAGTCATATAGGACTGCGACCACAGATTAGATAATTTATGCGACATCTAACCCGCTTGCCAAGAGTAGCTATGTCGGCAAATCCTCACAACCCTGTGTTCCGCAGTGTAAACTGTTAAAAGGTGATTTTGATGACTATCCATTCATCTGTCATATCTTCGAAACAATTGAAATTCTGTTAATATTACTTATATCGAGTCTTACGACACAAGAAGGGTATATTTAATATAATCCCACTATTTTTCTTCAATCTCGGTTTTTGGATTCCCTCCGTATGTAATATTATAATACAAAATCGATACCTATATGTACGTTAGGATTTCAATACGTTTATTACAAACGATACGTATATGGAGGTGATCACGACATATGTTAGTATTACATACTGTGTATTCTCCGTTTGTGAATATTAATATGATCCCTCTTACGGAACGTATTGATCTATTTTCTACTGCATATAATAAACGTAGGACATGATAATGCACTCTGTATTTATTGAGGAGATATATAAAAATAGATAATATAAATACATTAAAATATTACTGGACGGCGTCACTAAAATACTGTCAATATATTATGCGAATATTGTTCCGTCACCAAATCGATGTTCATAAACGTGTACATGGCACATCGTATCGTATGTTTTGTAATAAGTGATAAAATTCAACAATTTTTTATGGAGCTAAAAGATGAGACGAGCAAGTCGTTTAGCTTATGGTGTCACGCCTCATCGTTTATTTTTTAAAAAATGGTCGCAACCAGATCCAGATCACCAAATTGAAAATCCAAACACAGTACTTAACCCTTAATAACCTAGAGTTTCAATTTTGATACTAATATTTTAAACCGAATATTCACATTACTATTAGTTTTTTTTATATGTTGGCTGTATGTATTTTACTGTTGTATAGTATTCTATCCAACGAAATTAAAAAAAAAAACAAATGTCATTATTGTTTTATTTTATCTGTGACATATTACTTGCGCGGCAAAGTGAACAAGTAAACACATTTTACTAAAAGTTTTGTTGAATATAAATTTGATATATTTTCTTTTTCTGAAGAATATAAATACTTTTGAGGTAAGTGAATACATTATTTTCGCTATGATATAATTATTTTTAGCAAATGCATGTTTTACTTGAAGAAATTAGTGCTTTTTTTTGGTATCAATATTGATACTTCAGGCATTCCGCCCTACATAAAACCTACCTACTAACTCTTTAGCTATAAAACTTTTTGAACTTTCGTTTCATATTTTTTCTGCATAGCTTGGTGTGGGGATTACTTTTGTTTTTATTTATTATAGAAATTTATCCAAAATGCGGCCAGAAGAGATTGAGAACATATTGAAGCGGTTAGAAAATGGTGAAATTTCGGAAGACGATTCCACCGACAATGAAGATGACATAGACTATTATTCGAGCCAAAGAGATCGTCTGATGGAGCTAGATGATGAAGAGGATGTAGGTAATTTTCCCACTGACCCAAACTTGATGCAGATCCGCCTGCAGCAAACGTAGATACCGACATGCAACATAATTTAGAGACTGTTGAACGAAACCCAACTCCTACAACCAGCAGCCAGAACAACCTGCAAACTGCACCTTTCAACTCTAGAAACTTAGTGTGGAGAGTAAAAAATATGGATTTAGTCCAAAATGCTTTCCAGTTTGCTGGAAATACTGAGTATTCACAAGAAATTATGAACTTAGACACTCCATTTCAGTTTTTTTCTTATTTTTTCGGTGAAGACATTTTGAGATTTCTAGTGGACGAGTCAAATAAATATGCCTTCCAAAAGAATCCCAACTTTACAGAACCTGTAACTGTCTTAGAATTACGTAAATTTATTGGAATTTTATTTTACTAGTGTATATCATTATCCTAGTGTCCGGTCATACTGGTCAAACATTACAAAGTTTGAACCCATAGTACAAACAATGAATCGCAACAGATTTGATAAAATTAGAGAAATTTTTCACATGAATGACGACTCTAAACATTTGCCCATTGATCACCCCCAGCACGACCGACTGCATAAAGTAAGACCAGTGATAGACTATTTGAACAAGAAATTTATTACTTTACCATTTGAGCATCGTCTATCACTAGACGAGCAGATGTGTTCCACAAAATGAAACATTTTATGAAACAATATTTACCCAACAAGCCCCATAAGTGGGGATTCAAATTATACGTGTTATGCTCTCTGTCTGGTTATGCCTACAGTTTTGAGATTTACTCGGGAGCTAAGGACATGGACCGTTTACCTGGCGAACCAGACCTCGGAGCTGTGTCGAATACAGTTATTCGATTGCTACGACCAGTACCAAGGCATGTCAATCATATAATTTATTTTGACAATTTTTATACGAATATTCCTCTGGTACATTACTTGACCAACGAAGGTATTTATTGTCTTGGAACAGTACAGAGAAACAGGCTTGGAAAGTCGTGCAAGTTGCCGGATAAACGGGAGATTATGAAATCCAACGTACCCAGAGGAACATATCACGAAAATGTGGCCTCTCACGAAGGCCTAGAATTGTCGGCCACAAGTTGGAAAGACAACAAACAGGTATTATTACTATCCACGTATGTTGGCGCTGAACCAGCGGATACTATAACCCGCTACGAAAAAAACTAAAGGCCAATATTCAAATATCATGTCCTCGGGTTGTAAAGAATATAATGCACACATGGGCGGCGTTGATTTGATGGATAGCTTCATTGGTCGATATCGCATCCGCATAAAGTCGAGAAAGTGGACAACGAGGCTCTTCTACCACTTGTTAGACATGACTGTCATCAATGCTTGGGTACTGTACAAAAAGGTAAACACAAGGAAAGGAAAACTTCAGAAGAATATTATGAAGTTAGCAGATTTTAGAACTGAGCTTGCCGATACTTTATGTAGATATCAAAGTCACTCAAAAAATAAAAGGGGCAGACCCAGTACCAACAGTCAACAAGACAATACAGTACCCTCTAAAAAACCCCGGACAGGTGCACAAGTACTACCCCCAACTGACGTGCGTTCCGATTGTATTGGTCATGAAAAAATATTTATGGAGTCTAGGAATAAATGTAAATTTAGTAATTGTAGGAAACTTACCTCCTGGTTCCGTAAAAAATGCAAAGTATCGTTATGCGATAATAAAAACAATCGATGTTTCGCATTATTTCATGCATAGGTCATTTAAGATTTCTTTATGGCCATAATGCCTGAAGTATCAAAATTGATACCTGTTTTTTTTTTTAAATAAATATGTAAAATAAATATTGTGATTTATTTAGCTATTTTTCCCTTCATCTAGGCCCTCAAGCAAATACAGTAATATTTAAAAAAGAAGACTCGCGTAAATCAGGCTACTAAGGGTTAATGCATGCAGACAGATTACAGCTTTAGGGCATAATTACTGCCCCTGCGTGTGTAAACAACACTTAGGTATAAATACCAATTCTGACATTACTCATTGTTTTTAATGTCGCTTTATCACCCATACTATCATATTTTATTAGTAACGTATTTTGTTCTTTCCACTAAATTACGTATACTGTTACTTGTAAGTAGTACTAACAATCTTAGCAACATTAAAGCTCTTATGAAACCGTATAACTAAATTATAAAATGTTCAGCGAGGCTGCCGTTGACAGTTCATACGCTCGATACACTGACTATGGATAATCGAAAACAACTGAACGGCAATAGTTATCAGTTAATTTTTAAGCTGTTATTTTAATTTATATAAATCCAATTTTACTTGTAGTACAAATAATGGAAGGAGAAATAAAATATATGCAATGATATCACAATCATCATTATCTCCAGTATCACCAGAGTTACGTGATAGCCCCCAAGTTTTAGTTAAGTAAAAAAGTAAATAAGTTAATATGGCAAAGTTTTCCTTCCTAGTGGGTTTTTGAAGCCGGCGACTCTAATACGGCGTGCTTCACAAGAAATATTTTTTTAAGGTACAAATACTAGGTATAAAAATGTTTTTTTTTGGAGTAGAAAACAACATTTCTTAGCAAATTATTATAACAGTGTGTCCTTGTGATTATGTAATGTGTTTTGTATTTTCAGTTTTAATAATAATTTTTACATTGATATCATTTTTTAAAAAAAATCTTTTGATTTTAATCACTGAACCCTGTTTTTAAATTCTTGCAGTGTACTCTTACACATTGAATATTTAAACGTCAGCCTATTTTTGTCTAAAGTCTGCTTTAATTCATCCAATTAGTGCCGGCATCTCGAAAGTTTCGGCACTTACTTGTTTTTGGGGCGACGGCGGCCCATTTCTTTTTGAATTTTCACATACAAAAATTTTTAGTATGCCTTTCTGCGTTATATAACTGATAAATAATATTAAAGTTAATATTATTTATCAGTTATAAAGACCGATATCGCCACACTTTACGACTTTTGTTGAACATTCTCGACCCGACACTCGTTTATAAAATATCTGTGTTTTTACTATTGTTTTACTACATTACCGACTATGAAACCATTTTTAACATTAAAATATTTCCACTGTTTCGTATTTCTAAGATATGCTTTAAATTTAGAAATGCCGGATCAACTTAATTTAAAACGCCTTTTCTTCAAAATCTTAAGTTATTTATCTATTCTCGTTTAAGTTAATAGGTCTGTAGCCCAACCATATTTTAGCTATTAAGATGTGACCTCGTTTTGCCGGCTTATTAAAAGTTGAACAGATTTCAATCCTTTGTGGTTTGAGTATGGTATTCTACTGACTTAAGTACTTAGATGTCAACGCCGTAGCGACCCCTATAATAAATATAGTATAATTTATTGTTTGGAACAGCTCAAGTATGTTCTAATTCTTGTTTATTGAAAAGAACAACACAATATTCATTGCCAGCACCGTTAAAGTAATATACACGTAAAGCTGTACATGCTCTATTATTTTCTTGCTATTTATTGTTTAAGGAACAACAATTTATTACTGAAACTCGATTTCCCGTTCTTGGGAATCCTATTTATCTTTTCAATTATTTTATTACGGAAGCTATCAATTTAATATTTTATTGATATTATGTATAAATGTAAATTTTGTTATACGTATTATTATTAATATTGTATTATAAAGTATTAATATCTTAGTATATTTAATTAGGTAATTTTGTACACGTGTCGTTATTATATTATTAAACAAACTGTGAATAATAATAGGTGTTCTGAACTTTAAATAATTTATTGCCAAGTAATTTGTTGGTTTACCGAAAGAAAAAATTACAATACAGAGAAGCTAAACTAACCACAATCTAGCTACAAAGCGACTGTTTTACATTCCTTCAACGATCCGTGTAAGTTAAACGTTGAAGTCAACGACTCTTTGTTTAGTACGTAGTGGTGTCTTTTGCAAAGAGCCCTGTTGTGTATACAAAGCGATCCAGTCTGCTAAAAAAACCACGGTAATGAAAAGTTTGTTATGACCGTTTGTAATATTGTTATTACTTGTATATGGTTTTTACTAGTAGCTATAGGGATATTTTAGGGATTAGCTAGGGTACACATAACACTACTAGAATAAAAGAAAGAGTCAAGCTGCGAAATTATTATTCAAAATTAACCCTTGCGAAAGTTAATTTCCATCCACAATAAAACACAGGTGAATAAAACGCAATATGTGATTTTTTTTTTCTATTCATTTAATTGTACGTAACTAAAAAAAATATTTTTGTTTATAATATTCATAAAAATGAGTGTGATGTTGTTACAATTATGTTACAATTCGTGTATAATTCTTATTCGTTAACATCGCAGAAAGCGCGAAATGTAGGCAAAGCAAGCAAAATGGAATTTTATTTGCATATGAGAACGGTTTGAGTTTGCGTTAATGTTGAAAATACTAAAATGTTTTCCTCCTTTAGGAGTGTTTAAAAATATTCCCATTACGAATATGTTACGATTATGAAAGGGAACACATTTAATCTCCACGTCTAGTAAAATAGTGTTGCTTTATTGTGATTATTTATTATCGATAGTTGTATAATATTAAACTCGGCGAATAATTCGTCAATATTTATATATTGATGATGTTTTGATGTTTGACAGTAACTGTGGGCAGTACTTTATACTTTTTTTTTACATAAATACAATTATGGTACTCGTATATCATAAAATACGGCCTTAAAAATAATTAGCGGGAATGTAACTATCTCGAATAAATTTTGTTGCTTTTGATGTCATGTGCGTTTTCAATACAGCCCGTATGGCCAGTTTACTGCTGAAGATTAATCTTCCTAATACATTATCTCATATTTATATATTTTAGCATAAAATAACAAACTGATTATCTGTATCTTAGGTACTAAAGATTATCTGTTAACTAATAACACCTGCTTAATATTGCTGAGAATTGCCTGGTTAATTTTTATAATGAGAGATTACTTCTAAAATTAACAGAATGCAAGTTTCTATCTCTATCATTTTATAAATACTTGTATGTATGTAATTGTTTAGTTAGCCGTACTGGCAGTTGCAGTGTTACAGATTACGCTCCTTGAACGATTGAAATTTTCGCGTAGAAACCCTAAATATTTCCCGAGTAAAATGTAGTCGTAAGTTATTTTCTACAAAGTCCTCTACCATCTAGTGAAAGTTCCGTGAAAATAGGTTCAGCCATTTCCAAGATAATGCTGACAAACAGCAACAGTCTCAATTTTTTTTATATGTATAGATGTTTCTATGTATCTGCTTTATGGATCCTATGTATATCCTATAATAATATCAAAAGTGTATTAAGTTCGCTAACCCACCCGCAAAGATGCTTGATGGATAGTCTTCATAAGGTATAAACGTATAAAATACATAATAAGTACATAGCATGACACTGTATTTATCATGTTAAGTCGTGGTTATACTAATTACCGCAATTATCGTAGACTTTTGATTGTTCTTCCTTCATCGCACTGCATGGGACAAGAAAATTCACATCAATGAAATCAATAAAATGTGACTCTAACGATAACAGAACACAGACAATGTGATCGTAATAAGTGATCAGTGAACTTTTTTTGAATTTTGTGTCCATATATAGGTAGTCTTTATTGGAAAATTTGCCTTTAATGTAATTCTATATAGAAGACAAATTATTAATCCATTACATAATATAAATAATTTGTTTGATTTGAAATCGTGGCGCTTCAGAAAAGCCTTACATGTTAAAAGATTCGATTTGTGCTACTGACATTTTACAACATTTTAAGTATATAAAATGTTTAAATAATTACTACTTCATGTATAGCATAATATTACTTCCTTACGACCTTACTTTTGAGTTTATGGCAATCATTCGATATTGCACAATCTACGTAGAAGAAATTTGTTCAGTGAAAGTAATTTAGTATTTAATAGACATTATCTAATTTATTTTAAATGTAAGGCTTAGGCATTTAACGAACTAGTTACAGATGTGTGTGTGTGTGTGTGTGTAGAAACTATGTAGTATATTCATGACTATAGAATTATCACTTACTATGCTAAAATTGTACTTAATATATAGACACAATTTTAATACTCGTCATAATTCTGTTCAATCTACTAGCTTTTCCATACTTTCAAGTCAGGTTTCACGGCCACAAGCGGCTGACGCGATACCGCAGCCTGTATTTGCACCCAGCTAATACAAACCTGTGACTGGCTACTATTGTCAATGGCAACGCAGCTAGGGAATGAGGTCACGGTACGCTGGTACGTAAACCCGATCTGACGCATACACGCACACCGCGTGCAAACCGTCTTTAGTATCAGCTGGTTTATAACAAATCTTAACGAGGATATAACTTGTAAAGTTTTCGATTAGGTCGTAAAAGCCTGTTTCATTAGCGACTTTAAGACGGAGTGTTTATTTTATGGGAAATAGTGTAAATTATAGGTACTAGCAAACTTGATATTGATCGTACAATTCAATAGTTTATTTTTCAATACAAAATACGCGAAGACAGTGTTTCTCTGCGTGATAGAGTCTGCAGCGAAGGTTCTCGAGTGGAAGCCACGTACTGGCAGACGCAGTGAGGGGACGACCCCCCACAAGATGGAGTGATGATCTGCGCAGTGTTGCGGGAAGTCGATGAGTGCAGGTGGCTCAGGACCGAGTTTTGTGGCAATCTTTAGGGGAGGTCTATGTTCAGCAGTGGACATGTGATAGGCTGAAATGAACATAAAATCTTAATATTTATTAATTTGAAATATGTTATTCCTTAACTTATATCAAGGTCGGAGTAGGTTCTTTCAATAGGTAAAATTACCATGAAATTCGTAAAAACTATTTAATTTTTATTGTTACACTATTATATAATACTCGCAGTTCTGCTCTAAACTTCTCTTATATTCTTCGTCTTATTTGTGTCTTATCCATAGTAATCAATCAGTCGTTCACCAACGGCTGAGTAGCGGACACGCGGCGCGACTGGGCCTCGGGGCAACGACCTCGCCTCACGTTACGTAACTGCCAAATTTGAAGGAATCCTGTCCAGCGAATTGGCGTCAACATGCGGGTGCCATTTTGTAAAAGATTCTTTCGTTCGAATATATAAATCTAAGATCACGATAATTTAGTTAATATTGTGCAATATATTTAATATTGTATAATGCAATATTGTTTACTAAGTCTACCCACGTGACCAGGGTGGTGATTAAGGGCAAAACTTCTTCTGTGCATTATTATTGCGCCGGTTTAAACAGTGCTTTTTCAAGTCAATATAAGTTCAAGTTACGTAAACTTACGTAATACAAATTTTTCAGAAGTTTAATATTTCTCTTTTAAGTTTTCGGTCGGTTCGACGACCAACATTAGGATCACTAAAATCGTAGGCATTCCGTCTTAATCACAGATTAAATAATATTAATCCTCGGTAGCATCACATCTGCATTTTGATTGATAATCGTGGATAGATATATAGATGTCAATGAGCCGCAACAACCACGACAGTGTGGCTTCTTCTAGGTATATCTTTAATTGTACGTATATAAAAAAGAAACGTTGAAGGTAGGTTAGAATAGAAGATACTCATGGCCTTTTGTTTTTAGTTTTTTTTACAATGCCTTATAATGGTGTTGAAAATCAATCAATAGTTTCCCAGAATATACCATGTAAGGTAAAGCGCTCTGCTTTATCGTTTTACTACAAATTGTAAGTCGACGCAAACTATCTAGTGATAATTAAACTACTCCCACTCGACGTCCTATTAATTCCAGTATGCCTCACGTATTGTTTGGTTATAACCACAGACATTTAATATAGTAGCAGACTAAACCTATTCTCACGTATATCTTTTCAATGTGGTTATTACATAGGTATATCTTGTGTTCGATCACACTTCACACACACATTATAATAATTCTACCCGTACTTTTCACGTGTAGCAACATTCACTACTACAATGACTATCCATGCACCGTGCTCTACTTTTTTTTTAAATTCCGTTTGTATGCAACTAAGTCAGGTCCATGACGTTCAATTGCGAAAGTATTAAATATTAAATCTTTTTCTGTGACGAAAAACTATTTTGAATATTAAAACAAAATGTTTAAATTTAGCGTATTTTCATTTAGGATGTGTGAAAATGTATGTGAATGTGTAATAGGAGTAATTTAATGGTATGATTTTCTTGATCACGTTTTGTTAACTGTCATTTAGTATGCTACTATATTAAATGTCTGTGGCCATAACTTTTGTCTTAATTAGGCATAAAGTGCTGTTAATAAATGTACGACCGCGTAGTTAGTAGATAGTAGTAGTAGTAGCGCACCTGACTGCTCAGCTATGGGTCTTCGGTTTGGTTGCGTTGTTTTTTTTAGTGTCTGACTGTTTGACACTTTCTCTAATCTTATCGCATAATCGCTACATCTGATACGGGAAGGTAAAGACGAGTGGTTGACTCTGTGTTTGCCCTCACACTTGTAACACTGTATACTACTGCACGGAATAGTGCTAACTCATCATGAAATGCCTTAATTTCGTTAAATTTTACCACGCAGGGTTTGATAAAAAATAATAAAATACTATATAATACTGCATGCAGAAGTCGTAGTCACTTAGTGCTCAGCGGTGAAAGAAACTTTGCGAGGAAACCTCCATTCTGATCAAAGCATTATTTCGAGGACATTATAACGTGATACCCGCAACAGAGCAGCGTGGCGGACCCTTTACGGCTCCAAAGCTCTGTCTTGGCCAGCAGTGGCCACTGCTAGGCAGTTAATTTACTGCATAGGCATTAAGTTGATTATTTCGACGCGTCAAATTCGTCTGCCTATTACACCTAGTATATATTATGATTTCTTGTATTTACGCGAACACAATACATTTGAAACTAAACTATTATTTTCTACGTAAATAATAGTTTCATTTCAAATAAGTATATTCTTGAATTTCTTCTTATTTGTATTTAAGTTAACTCTTTATTTTTTAAAGTTAAATAACTAATCAAGAAAAAAATTGTGCTTGTAAAACATAATTGGAAAATATTCAAATTATACTTTGATAACGAAAAAATGTAAATAGACAAAACTTATAAAAGCTATCGCAACAGAGCAGTGATATGATATAGTGAATAATTCTGCTTTACAACGGTTTTATTTAACACTCACACACGACTTTAGGCATAACATACTATTAATTCAATACGAATTTGACTTTTGTATTTCACTTACCTTGTAATTTTGTTAACGTAATACCTACGTATTATACATTTTGAATATTTATTGACGACTGCCTGGAAAGTCGCCCTGTCTTGTTTTCCGCTGAACCGTAGGTTTCGTTTTACCATCCCGAAGTTGTATTTGTACGCATTGATTATTGATTAAATGGCTACATCTGAATTCCAATTCCAATTCTCAACGTTCAGACAGTAGACTCAAGTGGCGATGTTGCTATTCCATTGTAATACCCAAAGGTACACAAGTTCTACGTCTCGATTTTTTTTATTGGGGATAGATGTACTATTATTATTATATTATATTATACAGATGTATGTATCTATAGTCCAAATAAACGATATACCTAATAATAATATCGTGATTTCGTAGTAATCTGCCATCCTCTTACTTTCTGTGAGTGTCGTAAGCGGAAATCTCATGGCAATCTCCAGAAGCAACTAATTATATATATTTATACTAACTTTTATACTCACCTTCACTATGATATTACTATATGTAGTTAACGAAATTATCCATTATACTTTTACCGAAAAACAATGAATAATTTTACGGTTAGGGTCATGGTAAAGATGACAGCCTCATCTATCTTTGAATTTATTCAAATTGAAGTCCGTCACGCAGCTTGGCCATATGACTTACAGTCATTCATAATCTAAAATTAAATTATACCAAAAATTACTTTACAAAAAAAATATTAAACTCACAAAAATAATATTTGGTTCGACTGAGATTTAAGTAAACAAAAAAAGTAGGGAGTAGTAAGTTCTTACTTTTACGGATAACAAATGAAACAAATAAGTTGCATTTGTTATCTAATTATTTTATAATACTTTAAATGCGTAAACAATCAAATCAAAAAACATGTACACGTTTATAATTTGGTAACAAAACTATTATAATATATATATTATTATAGTACAAATATAATAAAAATTTCATATTTAGATACTTTGTACTTCACCAGAACTTTGATTACAGAAGCTATTTGATGCCCTGTTATTTTCCTTGTTGTATACTCCATATGCAGTTGTTAAATAAACACGATCATATGCCAAAGTTTCTTAGAACAGTTACATTCTCCGACAGGAAGATCTATCGAGTGACACGAGCTTAGATTGATCCTATACAAAACAACATTGGTCCTAACGGTAATATCAATTTTAAAATGGATACATCTCAACCGAGATTACTTACGACTTAAAAATTCTTTCTTTCTTTTTTTATATGTCCAATACTGAACCTAGGCCTTTCCATGAAAATGCCAATAATGGCTGGCACGCTATTCACCACGCTGGACAGACGGCTTGGTGAGCGCAGTGCTGGTATTATCGCTAGAGATGCGGTTCCCCATTACTATTCTATGTGATATAGTTTGGCATAATCGGTTGCCAGAGCCCCGTCCGTTAAGTGGACAGGTACACCCTGTCCACTTAACGGTCGGGCGTACAGGTAAAGTTGACAATTGGAGAAAAAGTATTTTCCCTCTTGTATCTGAGGTATAAAATGCATTTTCGTAAATAAAAAATATAGATAGACTACTTTACGGAAGGCATAGATCCGCTTGTTATACTGTTGCGGGATAGTTTTCTTTTCCTTTACAGGATTGTGCACTGTAGCAAGTTTGCAATATATAAAAGACTCGTTAAGTTTTTGTCTGTTATCACGCAGCGACTGCTGCTCCGGGTTCTATAACAGGTAATCCACTCCCATTTCTGTGCAATGCTTCGTTACATCTATTGCTATACGAACTTCAAACTATATCTGCAAGAAATATTCCTATTATGAGATAAATTAAAGAATTTAGTGCTGCTTTCGACTGCTAAAATTGTAGTATATAATCCTTCTTAATTTAACCCTACATTTATTTTATATTATTAGTTTTACTATATTGCAGATAAAAATAATAAAAGTAAATAACTATATATAATACAATGAAAAAGAAATTGAATCCAAGAAATTTCCGGAAAAATGTTAGTGTCGGCTGCTTCTGATACAACTATAACCCCTCTCGTGTAATCAGTTCTGATATGACTCATAATAAAAGTATTTCAATTGTAGCAAAGTTATTATTACGTGAAGCGATAACAAATGTTCAAATATCGGGTATAAGATAAGTGGTAAAATTTAGTTACTTCGCCAAATATTTAGTTCTAATCAATCAGCTTGTTTAAGTTCCCTTCTGAATATAGCTTTTTTCAAGTAAGAGCATAAGTTGGAAAGTTTAGGCATACACATTACGGAGGGTCGTATTTAGTAGGAGTCGGGTGTACCTTTGCACTAGTGATGGTACTTCATCACTACCGTTCTCCCGTTTGATATATTCCCCATTATAATCTACTATATTATTCAGTTACGTAGTGGAGTGGTATTAAGAACTTTAAACTAAGAATTAAGAATTAATTTTCACGAAAAGCGTGGCTGATTGCCAAAAGCACAATTACGATATTCGTCATTTATAAGATTACGTAACTTAAAATGAATATTATTTAAAATTGGAGCATACATCTTAAATACTATGAGTAAGTAACATATCTATTATAGATTGAATCAAAAAAAGAGTGGAAAATTTGATAAAAATCTAAAAATATTAATAAAAATTCCGTATACGTTCCACTTCGTAGCACAAACCTCTTGTGATAAGTGGGCTTGGTGGATAGTCTGCTACGCTATTTCAGTGACGTAGCCTTTTAAAAAATAAAATGAAAAAAAGTTACAGCGCATCATGCACGCATAATAGGGTTCTGTAGTTTTTTCAACAGTATCATCGTTTACTTTTTCTGCTAGGCTTGTCACGTTAAATTATTTCATAATTCATGAATCCTTTGAGCCAGCTATATATATCCAAGAAAGCGACTCAATTTTACGGACGCACCTTATCTTATCTCGTGTAAAATGTACTTAAATGAAATTTTATCGGTCACGATCAAGATACTCTGGTTGAGTCCTAAGACGAACTAACGCTTTATATATATGAAAAATAAAAATTAAGTAAGGCGAAACAAGCCATATTCTGTTAAAACTCAGGATGTAAAATTTAATTATATTCTGGATCTCCGAGTCCGAAATTCTCACCCAAGAACCCTCGTTACAGAATGCAAATATACAAGTATCAGCCGTGATGCTGTTTATATCTTTCCCACATTAAAGCACCTAGGAATATAATTTGCACGCTTCGAATTCCGCTTCCGCAGAGATAACCATTTGGGATTCTTCCTCCCAAGCGTAAATTCTATTACACATCATGAAAGTAACATAGGTAGAGAACTCCAGGCGAAACGTTTTTGCGGAATTTTAACTACGTAACCCTCTTGATATGTATATTTATATAGAAATAAAAAAAAAACTTAAAATACACGATTATAATTACGACACATCAACGCGACAAAGCATAAAACAAACAAAACTGCAATGTGAATCTTGGTGGCACTTCGTGGTTACTGGGTGGTAGGCTACTACTTCTGTCCCTAGGAGTCGTCTGGATCTGCTGATAAAGCAGTTAGTTCTTAGGGGTGACAACGCCACTGTAACCTCCTTTTATTGGAAGTGGTTTGTAAGTGCCCATGTGCCTCAGTAATCACTTAACATCAGGTGGAATGATAGTTCCTTTGGTCACCCCAATTCAATCATCAAAAAAGTTAAGACGAATAAAATGAAAATGTAATATGAGGTTCTAATAACTAAAGTAAGCAATTACTGAGATCGTGAGGATGCCATTGTTTTGTCATCGATTATTGGATACATTTCCCAAATATATAATTAGTAACGTTCTGTCTCACATAACAGAAATCGTGTACAATAGTGTATCTAATTATCGTTTTCTTTTTACCTCGACTGTTAGGTACCCGTTACAAACATGTACTGCGTGTATGTGTAGGATAATATTATTGGTAGAAGATAACAATAAAAAATATACCTAAATTGGCATAAGATAGACGACGATGAAAAATGATTACTTTATCATATATGTATTGAGAAACTGAACATTAAATTTATCTCTGAAAGATGTTTTAGAATTTATATTATAAATTGCTCTTTTGTAAAAATTTGTATAGTTTCTGTACCAGTCATATGTCTCTCCGCAAAATACCATAAGACATTATTCTCTGGGAAAAACTAAAATATACTATTCTAACAGCTGTTTCGACATTCGTATGACTTTTTTTTCCTTATAGCATATGCTGCAGCGTTAAGCCTGCTAGAAAGATTGGACATGTTGGGAGCCCCATTTTTGCTTCAAGAGAGACAATGGTATCCACAAGGCCTCAGTGTGCCCCAATTATAAGTACTTTGGCATTTAAATGTTTAATATTTGGTGAAGTGAATGTTATACATTTTGTTTAATTGCCGTTGAGAAGCGAATTAGTAATATCAATGTTACATGACCTTTCATTGTAAAGTTTTATACAACCTTTGCCTACTTCGATAAATTGCTACTGTTGCCCATTCATTCAATCTTGCGACTATCCAAGGAGTATGTTTTGAAAGTAAAATTGTATTAAATGAATTAAGTAAGATATTAGATTATGATCTATATAAAACATTTGTTTCCTCATAAAGGACGTTTTTTATTAAATTACTTCTAAACTTCTTCATGCCATATGTACTTATTGAAACAAACAGCTTTTCTAGTACTTTGTTTTTTTATGGAAGTTAGGTAAAGAGACTAACTAGCTAGCTAAAGGCTTAACATCTGTAAAATATTATGTATCTGAACAAGTCGCCCTAGACTCGGCTATACGTGTTGGCTCGAATACCAAATTATTAAGATTGTATGATTTAATCAATGATAATACTAATTAATAATAATATTAATCTATGAAACTAATATTCTTATTACTACTGTTTTTAAGTTTTTAATAGGGGGGAGAGTGTTAATTTAAGTCGTTAATTTAATAAAAAGAGAATTTTTCAGTGTTTATTAGTATTAAATACGTTAGGTTCCAATGCAAATGTCGCGCAAATGACCTGCCACTCGCATACTGTTGTGCGATATAAAGCAAGAGGGCGATATTTATGTAATTGCTAGTATATTGTACATTGAAAACGAGTTGTGCTGTAAACTAGCAAGTCCGTTGTTGGTGACAGTTTACCAAATCCACGCTACAGTTTCGAATTACATTTTAGGCTCAATGTACTTATTTCTTTTAATAAACTGTGACTATGTGTACTGTTTTTTTGTACTTAATAATTCATAATATTGTTCTATGTAATATTGTTCTGTTTAAAATTTAGGTATCTTGTCGCGTTGATTACATGAAGGTAGCGAGAAGCACGAGATTCCTTAATTAAAACTACGAAGCACACTCGAGACTGAACATAGCATTACATTGGTTCGAGAAGATTCAATTCTTAAGTTTGAAACTGGGCAACACCTACGCTTTTGTTGTTTTTATGACTAGTTGTCTAAATATCTTCTTTAATTTACATAAAGAACAAAATTATGTTTCGATTAAGAATTAGAGGAAATCCTATGTTACAATGCTATTTTTAACTATAATGACCGCAAACATAGCTAGTCTGTCGCATTGTATACGACGGCTGTGAGGCTCCTGAGTGATTTATCCTGTCGGGATCGGCTTTAACATTTTGCAGCAAGTGCACCATAGATGGAACGTGGAGTAATGGAATTTTCCGCGCAAAGCTTAGACATCAATAAGCCCAGTGGCTGTATAGTAATATTAAGTCTTAGAAAATCATCTGCTCGTACCTAGGAATGTAGTAGTAATTAATAGAGATTGATTCTATTAAGCCATCAATTTATCTTATTTCTTCATAAGAAATATTTAAATCAACTGTACCACAGCAGTTCCAGTACATTAAAGATATTAAAAAAAATATAGTTTAAAAACGGTAATATACACGGTTTTCCCTTCCCCCTTTCGTCAGATCCTCGCCATCTAGTGGAATGAATAGCACTTGTTAAGACAAATCTAATGAGCCCAAACTCGTAGTGTTTACTACCTTCCAATTCCATCATCAGACAAATTTTGATACGGTGTTCACTTTTCGAAAAAGACTCAATTTAAAACCTTTGATATTTTTATCCGTCCGTCTTTCCTACCTTTAAAGGCCTGTACTTTTCTACATTAAAGAGGTCTATCCTAATACATAATAAAAAAAAGAAAATTAAGGTATGTCCCTCATACAAGAAACGTGTTATTCAACGTTTTTTTTTCTTTATCGTAAAAACGGTAATATACAAATCAGCGTCGTCAACTTTGGTGTGATTATAGTGCTCTTAAGTAAAACTACAAATAATAAAAACCGACCGAAGTGTTAGTCTGACTCGCGCTAAGGAAAAATCTCGAACTGAATAAAAGAAAACACAATTTATTTTGGTAAATACCTAACATTAAGTTGTATATATTGTGAGGTTGTACGAAACCCAAGGTGCGAGAGTCCGACTAGCACTTTCCGGTTTTTATTCTAAACAACTACATGTTACTGTTAATCATACATTGCTTGGTGCGAACTTAAAGATTTGTTTTGATAATAGCCATTCCATTAGATGTCTATGGATTTTTGTTCACTAAACTTGTTTAAAGTATATCCTACGAAAATAACACCTCTTCAATCTCTGGAAGAGTGATATAGCGTAGCGTAGCTTCATACTTTTTAGAATACTTTAAACATTGTAATGAGTAACTACAATAAATACAGGCCAAATAAAACACACTAACGTCAGACGATTCAATCGTTACGACTTTCTTTTATTTTTGTTTCACCTGTCATAACACTACCATCATCATTACTTTAAAAGCTGACTCATGACAACCACACTTACGAAACAGCCATTGGCCATCACTAAATGCTTAGCGATCGGCCTCACTGAGCTAATTCGACAGAGCCTTCTAAAAACATCATTTCGACGGGTCGTTTCATCGCATAACCCGATTCGTTTTTCATCTCCGTCTTCCTAACGAAAGTTAGCAGCTGTAATGAAATCTCGGGTCTTAATACCCGCCAAGAGTACCGTTGCCGAGCGAAGCGTGACGTAATTGCACTCGGTAGAGACTGGTATCCATGGGAGACATTACTCATTGTTGAGTAAATAAAGAAGCATGTAGAGCTCTTAGGCTCTGCTTCCTGTGTGTTTGTTATTTTTTGAGGAAGTTATTTTGAATTTGTTGTCCTTTGAGATTTAGCGAAAGATTAGAAATGATTAATAAAAGTGCAGCTTAAGGGTCAACTTGTAATAATGACTTGAAGCCAAGCGCACAGTTGTCTGAGCGCTTGGCTGGTGCACTGGTCGCAATTTCGGTTTCCGCATAGAATAATAATTTGTGATTAATTGCAAATCATTGGTCTGTGCCTAGGTGAGTGTCAATTTGCAATTTATGCCTATATAACGACTAGGCAGAAAATCACACAGGTTTTTTTAAAAAACAAAATTTAATGCTCTTTTCACTGCAAAATAAAAAAAATATCGATGCAGTCTTAAAGTGGACTTCAAAAAAGCAGAGAATTATTATGTGTGTATGTATGTTATACCCATAAATTTGCCGATTGTAAACAGATTTAGAATTAATAATATGTTACATTTTATTGACATGGGTGGTTTTATATATATATCTATATCAAATCCAATAATGGTTCTTTCCCACATTAGGGGTGGTCCAGTCGGTTGTTTCTCTATTACTTTGTTGTAATTTACTTGTCTCAATATACGGTGGTGGCGACAATGTTGTCATTGTTAATCAGCCCCGAACTAGGATTCCCTGTGACTTTGTTACTCGATAGACAGCTATCGAGTAACAATCAAATGAATATCCGTGACTCGGAAATTCAACAAACGAATGTTTGCCCCTAGCGGGATTAGGACCTGCGAGACTCAGTTTCGAAGGCAAGGGTCACTACACACTACACACCAACTAGCCTATAAAGTCGTCAAATTTGTCGTTGTTTAACAATTGCATTTTTAGAATGGCTATTGAATAAATGTCATGCTTTCTACTTCGCAGTCACAACGTGCAGTCCTACCAGACAGCGCTGAACCGGTCTTTGCTCCCTCGTCAATACAGTTACAATGTTCTGTTAGTATAGGGCCAACGAACTTTATGATATCTTATTATCTTTCGCATTTTGATATTTAAGATAAAAACTTTCATGTTAAAAAAAACTTTTTCCATTTAATTTATGTAAGCGGTAAAAAAAAATTACTATGACGTAAAGAGCCCTCAAATTACGTTTCCGTTTACAAAAGTGCAAACTGGCCTGGTCTCAAAATAAATATATTATTGTAGTTTTGGATGTGTGTTTCAAATTATATATTGTGCCATGAGATTTTCAAGGCTTTTCCCATAGCCAATTCTTTCGACGCCTACGGGGAGCAAAGGGGTTAATTTTGGAAGCGTCGAAATTATGAAATGTGTTTTATTTTGAATATGTTAAATCAAAATAAGGGAAGCACAGCCATATGTCTTTTGTTGTAAACTTGATCTAAACGATGGTCTATAGTTATTACACTTTACCTTTGTTAGATTATGTGCAATAAAAACGTGACAGATTTTGATGCATTTAATTTGATTTGTGGGTAATAGACACATATCAAATTTTATTGTTATTATTGTTGTTAGTTCGGATGTCAATATTTAATTGAATACATTTTCTTTAATAAAGTTTGTGAATACGTTAATTACAAGACCTAAGTCTCTCCCTAAACAAGAGAATTTGCGGCCACAGCGGCGATCAGACCAACATCCGATTTTATAGGTATCAATTACTAGGTCAAAACAATTACTAGGACCAGAGAAAATACACAATTTTATAAATTTATTACTACGGAGGGAACTAGAATTATTAAATTCATTGTAGATTAATGTATGAAAAATGTTATCATAAAATTTACCGCAGAGCCTCGTCGTAAACGTATCGAGATAAGAAATGCTGAGTATTCATCATCAATCTTATCTCTAATCGTTGCAGCTCCGGCTAGCTAGCCTTTCCGATTCGCAATCGATAAAATATAGCGATGACGTCAGGAGATCTATACATTTGGATTCGATAACAAACGCAAGTGCGTAGTAAATACTCTTCTGAGGCGCCACTAGCATAATTAATTAGGATAAGACTCTTCGCTATCACACATCACAACCCTGATCGTACATAAATACCATATAAATAAAACCATAGTAAAAACTCATGCCATCTTCCTAATTGAGCAATGATATTACTCAATTAATAATAAAAACTTAAGCATCTTTGAATATTTAATAACATTTTATCATTCTTATTGTATGACTGTTTCTTACATTTAGTTATTCACATTCTATTATGGTTGAATGCAGCGAACTAGCTAGCTAAATTTTAATTATATCTTGTTCCTCCGTCATAATGGGCTTCAAAGGACAGCTACGCTTAACACACTAGTATGGTGAAGTCTATGGAATGTTATTCTATAGCAAAAAAAAAACAGAAACTAAAATGCTCGAATCATACTAATCAGTCATTAATATAGTAATCAGAACACGCTTCAACTAATTGATATTAATACATAATCAACTAACCTTTTTAAACTAAAAATCTCGTTGGTTATCTAATTTATGTATATTATATTGCTCCAGTTTAAATAAGTACAAACAGCAGCAACGTATATAACATTTTTTCTTCGCCACAGAATCATATCAAAAAAGATTTATGTACATAGGTATAACTTATCCATCTGTTTCTATATGTTTAAAAGCGTTCCTTGTGTGTGTCTAATGCGGCGAAAGGCCCCTCGGCCTTACAAATAAATGAGCAAGGGAAAATTAATCTTCATTTGCTCGGAACGAGAAAATGAAATAGCTACAGCGTTTTGTTTCGTTATTAATCTATTGTAACAGACGCCTAGATGAGATTATGAGGTTTGTTCAAGTTAATGTTTTCGACTGGAAATATAATCCATTGGGTAATAAATTAAAATGTTAGTTGAGCGTTTTAAATTAATGTTTTAAATAAATACTCGACATTTTTAAAACCGTCGCATGTATTACTGTACTTAAGGATAAAGTATAATATAATAATTAATTACAGTTAATATTATGTTCAAATTGATTTTCGAACATAAGATAATAATTAAGTTTCAGTGGTTTGAACAGGAGACCTACCAGCCTTTAACAGTTCTTTGCTCATCCCTCAGGAGCACCATCTCCAGAGGGCGATATCAGGCACGGGGCTCATTATTCCAACGCCGGAGGTGTGCGAGGTCTCCGACCTTGAGTTCTACGAAAGATGCTATCCAGCCGACTACAAGATGCCCAAGCAGCACATACACATGCAGCGTGAGTACTTTTACTAGAAATTCGTTAAACTTAAGTACCGTTCGTTATAATTATGGCTAAAAGGACGCTAGGCTAGAGGCTATCAAATAAGGTCAAACTTTTATCATTTATGAAAGCAATAGTGTTAATCTCAATGATTTGATCCACGATCTACAATTTTATAATTATGTGAAAATATTTCAGTTATACTTTCGCTTATACCTTATATTCATAGGATATAGGAAATAACATATAGGTAATATGTTATTTCCTATAAATATGAGATATAAGCGAAATATGATGTAGATAATATTTTTCGAGTTGTAATTTTTTTACACTCTTCATAAAATATTATTCATTTTTAATAATTTGATATCAAAATTTCGTTTATCAAATTGTCTATAAATATCATTAGTGAAGACTCGTTTAATAACGTTCATAAGATAAATGAATTCTAGATGTTTCTACAAATGGTTATCGCAAAATAATAAATATATGTTCTAGGTACTTGTCAGTTGTAAACCAATCCCGAAAGGACTTACCATGTTCATTTCCTCTTCATAATTATGATTTTAAAGCTGTTCATATATCAAAGGAGTACGAGCCTTATTAAATTTTCAAGATAATATTTTACACAGAACGTTTCTTTGATAATGCTACGTTGAAGTTTTTGAGATTACTGTTACGTAAAATGTTAATAATATAATAGCTTTAAGCACAGAAAGGGTATAAAATTATGAATAATATTTGAAGTTTATACAGCGTATGGTCTGTCTTAAATATTTTAGTGATGTTAGAGATTGACACTTTAGTAGTTCATAATTTAAAGCAATAAAAGAAAACTTGAACTATTTTGTATAAAGATGCATATAAATACGCAAATTGGAAACAGTCGAAAGTATACTTTCAACTACTGTAAATTTTTTTTATTAAATTTAGTAACTTAATCTATGTTAATAAAAAATTTTGGAGATTAGGGAAATGTGTACTTACTAGAGATACATTTTTATTTGGATAGTTGAAAAGTATTTGGCTAAGAACCAAAAAATCTATTGCGCTTTCATAGATCTGGAGAAGGCCTATGACAAAGTGGTGAGGGATGAATTGTGGTCGGCACTATCTTTGCATGGAGTGAGCAGTGATCTGATACGAGCACGGTATGATATCCATAAAGGTGTTAGACAGGGCTGTGTAGCATCCCCATGGCTGTACAATTTATTCATGGATGTTTGTTTGACAGATTTGAAGGAGAGTGATTGTGGATTAAGAATGAATGAGTTGCTTGTTAAATGTTTGCACTACGCTGACGATCAAGTCTTACTTGCGTCATCGGCTGAGGAAGTGCAGGCAATTGTGACAATAATGAATGGGGCACTGGAAAAAAAGGGAATGAAAGTAAACGTTAATAAGACAAAGGTGTTTGAAAGAGAGGAGAGGATGACGGAAGTATGAATCAAGATTAGGGAATATAGCTTAGAGCAAGTGAATTAGTTTGTTTACTTGGGTACAATGCTTACGAGAGATGGAAGGTACGAATGTGACATTGAAAAGAGAGCGATGGCAGGTAATATGGTGAATGGGGCATTGCATACATTTATGATGATATCTCACAAAGCGCGTTTGGCTGCGCATAGAGGGGTATTGGTACCAACACTAACATATGGAAGCGAAAGCTGGGTATGTCAGAAGAGAAATGAAACCAGGATAAATGCAGTAGAAATGAGAGCGTTAAGAAGTATGATTGATGTGAAGATAACTGACAGGGTTCAAAATAATGTGATCAGAGTGCGTCGTGGCGTGAAATACGATGTAGTGACACGAATTGAGATAGGTATGCTGAGCTGGAGCTTTTGACATGTGGAGAAGACGAATGAAAGTAGGTTGACGAAACAAATTATATGAGGCGAGTGTAAATGGTAGAGTCGGGAGAGGAAGAACTAGGCGAACATTTCACGATCAAATCGGAGATGTTCTGGAAAAAGGCCAGGTCAACAGCACTCTAAACCAACGATCATGTATGCGAAGATTGATGAAAGTGGAAGAAGCGAAAGACGTATGTCAGGACCGTAGCAAGTGGAAGAAATTTGTCTCTGTCTACACCGTTGGGAATAAGGCTTGAATATATACATACATACATACTACACGACTTGACAGCTCGATAGCCTAGTTGGTAGTGACCATGCCTTCGAAGGTGTGGGTTGCTGGTTCGAATCCCGATTAAACGCATGCACTTGTAAGATGAATATTTAACTGTACGACTTGTGTTATTGGCCGATATATTATATTATTATTTGTTTTCCGCAGCTTAAATTAAACTTAACTTAAATTCATCTATTGATTAGGGAACATTTAAAATACAAAATACGCTTACATCGTAATCAACCGCTGTAAAACAACATTTCACACTGCGTCAAAAAGTGAGCATGTTTGGTAATAAAATAACGTCATACTTGTTTTAGGCGCCTATAAAACGCTTTTTTATTTGCATGCTCGCTATATTATTTTTTTAATCTACGTTAATATTTAAAGATAAATTTTATGGTACTATACCTGTTTCCATTATATATATATAGGTATGCTACTTTATATCCGACTACGCTGATGTCAAAAGGAGGGTTATGCCTTTTATTAGTAACTACTGCATTACTTTTGATAAATGATTTGGTTACATATTTAGAATAACGTGTCATAGCTTGCCGCAAATCAAATCTGCATTTGCAATTTTAATGGCACCTAATCGTTACGCGATTGTAGACTGCCTATAATCCCTCATGTGATAGGGTTACTTACTTTAACATTTAAAAGCATTTTTGTTGTGACACTGCTGCTTTTCTGTTAAAGCACAGAATACACAAAGATGACCGGGTGCTTTAGCGATTAGCGTTGCTCAACATAGATGGAGGGGGCGTTACCGAGGAAGGGACGACTGAAGGCGACCAGCGCCGATACGTTACGTATTTTCCTACGTACCTCGGGCACCTAATTTCTGGCATATCATGACAAAAGCCTCACATGCAGTTTCATCACACGTGCCGAAATCAACGCGAGCAAATCCGCGGAGAAAAGCTAGTTCGTAATGTTTGCAAAGCCATCATTGTTTTTATACGAAGTAACAGTGCCCTATGAAAAGATCTTCATTCGTATATATACTATTCACGTTCAGTCTCCTGAAAAGGTGAAAAGTGCGCGGAATTCCATTAAACTACCCACGTTGAATCGTGCCAAATGGAAATCCGTAATTGTTTTCCACATCAATGGGTGACAGCCGTGTGTGCTGTCGTATAAGTATACTATCTATCTTCACTCACATGGTATTTATTTCGATACAGTGCAGCACGTTGCTATCAAAACACATTCGCGTTATTCGAATATTTATATTTCTTCTAAGTGTAACTTCCTTCATAAATTTTACGATGGGGATTACGCTTCGATTAAAGAGCACAGTAAACTTTACTACTATCTAGTTTTGTTGCAATAAAATTGTTGATTTAAAATTTGTGCTTTGAACATTGTATTTTTAGTGGTCATTGTGCAGATATGATGAATATTCAGCATTGCCAAGAGTGCAACGTTACTTGTTTCGGTGTAGGTGTCTCAGCCAAGCTGGACACCTGGGACTGTCCCACAAATGACGAGCATGGCATGTACTAGTATCGGGCGAGGTGGTGGAGGATTCTTTATGTTGCGACTGTGTCGTAAGCAAAATTCGGCGTCCTTTTAATACCGGGCGGGCCGGTCATATTTACAGAGAGCGGCGCGTTTTGCTTCCAAATTTTTATCTTTTTGACGTGCATGGTCACTTACACGGAATCTTTTAGATTAATTTATTTAAATTGTTACAAATATAACATATCATATGAGAACATTCGTCTGGGTACCAACTATTCAAATACATATATTTTTATTAATTATAATTAGTTTTTATTATTTAAAAGCTAGCAATTATACTAGACCGCATGCTCGTTTGCCCCCTTTTTCTATAAAAAAAAATGTCTAATCGCTTGAAAAGGCACTTCTTCACAATTTTTTTGTATGAAATCTTAGCAAATTAAACTGTTTTCCACCGTCTTAAGTATAATAATTCTAAAGTTAAGGGTTTTCCGCGAAGTAACACCTAATTATAAACGCATCATAACCATGCGTGTTCCTTCCATGTATTATAATACTATTATTCTTTTTGTGTAAAAACTTAATAATCACGAGTGTGTGAGTACTTGATACTGGGGTGGTCAGAGGTGAAGGCATTTATTTTTATTCGTTTCAACCCTGTATTCACCGGAGCTTATTTGAAACAGCGTGACAAACGATGAGCCGTCTTAGTGTTCAGGGCAAGTTAAGCACGCAAGTTGACAAAAAACTCATTGGTACGTGCTATCGCAGCTATACATATATCGTGGATATCCATTACCATGGTAGTTTTTGAATGTAACCAGCTGACCGACATAACTGTCAGAAAATATGTACATAGTTCATTCGAAAGCTAATGCGAAAGCGTATTGTTTGAAAAATATGAAAAAAAAAACATACAATACGTTATGTTATGCGGAAAATTGTTCTACTTTTTGCACTTTTACTGACCTACTGTTTTTAAAAACCTTTGAACTGAAATTCCTAGATTTATTTCATTATGTTTATTTTTATAGCACACATTGTTCGGATAAATTTATTCGAATTTATAAGATTTGTGAGGATAAGTCTTTGTCAGTGATGCGATAATTTGCTACCATCATTTTCGCCTACTAAATACTTACTTTTTAGTTGAATTCCGTTAAGTGAGGTAGACGACTCGAATTTATCGTTATAAATTATATCTTATTTACCAAATAAAACATATATTTCAATTAATAACAGCAAATAAAAATTTCTCATTGAATCTTTTATCCCCCTGTTCTACTACTATTGGTAGGCATTTTATTGTTTATAAGTATTAAAACTAAAATGACGATTTTTATGTCTCTAACTTGTAACTAAAAAATATAGTACTGGCATACTGCCACAGAATCCTATTTCATCCCTTTAGAGTGGTCTTCCACCAAATTATTTCTTAGCCTAGCCCTATCAGGAAATCGTGCTGAATTTCAAGTTTGTAGGGCTTATAGTTGCCCGAGATTTCGTGTTTAAGACAATGGTATTTCGCTTATGTTTTATCATCAATGAGTTCATACATTAATTAACAGATTTATAATAAATATTTCTACTCAAAAACACGACAATATATGCAAGCTTTTCATAAACTTTAACTATTATAGATCATCAATAAACATCCTAACAATTATTTCATTAGGTTAATATCATTCACGTGAGATCACTTTTCAAGAACCTATAATTTAATTACAATTCATTCATAACTTAAAACCGGCAACACGTCTATATAATTTATCTACGCACTTGGTAGCTATTGCAGTTTTATTTATTTGACTGGTTACAGTAGTATCGTTTTAGAAGTGTCTCATTCTTAGTTAACCTTCAAGGGCAGGACAGTCCCAGTCCCATACCGTCCCAGTTGATCATACTGCTGAAAGAAACTCACATTGCTTAGTGATGCAAGATAGTAAATGTAAAGGAAAGGCTCTTGCGATCTTTTGACTCCAATTGGATACCTTTTCATGGCAATAAAATAAATAAGCGTATTCGTATATTTTTGTTACACTACTACGACCAACATGGCATGGATTACACAAATAGCCCACGGCGAATACAGATACTACCTACCTACCGCCAGTAACAAATAATGAGAATTGATTTCGTTCCAAAAATGTTATTTTATTTATAAGAAATAATTTCCTATTCAACCACGTGAATTAATCACAACTATCTCAATATTACGTGATAACATTGATATAGTCTAAGATATTAATTTTTATAGCTGCATACATAGGCATTGAGTTTGTGAGTCACTAATGAGGATGCTATGTTTTCCATTACAATGAATAGGATCTTTTTAGCTAAAGGAAAAGTATAAACGTTGCATACTACTAATAATCACAAATAAAAAAACTTTAAAGCAAGTGGATGAGTGCGACTGATTTGAAAATTGCGTCGTTAAATGTATTCAATATCGACTGTAAATCTAAGTGAGCATTAACTTAAGTGCTCTGCCTTGTCGAAACCACTGTACTGACTTTCCGGGTAACTGACTTATAAGGTGAACACACGTTGCTTTTGTTGGATTCAAATTAATGAGTATGGTTTGGGTGTGAGTATTATCCAATCCACCACATTGGTGGAGTTAATCTTAGAAGATCTTAAAAGACATAAAGCGACATGCTATTTTTTAAATAAATTAATAGCTTCTAAAATAGAAGTTTAGTATAACGCTTTACCAATTTTCTTAAAAGTTTCCGCGCGTTCCGGAAATTTTTTTCAGGCACAGGTACTTTGTTACCGTACGAAACTCGTTTTTTTCCGTTATTGGAAGACTTTGTTAACTAGTTATGCAAAATAATCAATAAAGTTAAAATAAAAATCGAATATTTGATACTTAACATTAAAACTAAGTTATAATGACACTTCAAATTAAAAAATTAATGCTTAAAAAATGGGTTTTCTTTTTTGTGTTTGTAATAACTTTTAGATGCACCTGCGTACATCGGATATGAAAAGTGTTTGCCCGTACACTTCAATACTACAATATCTTCTGCGTTCGGAAGTGGTCGAAATCAGCCAGGAGGATATGATCATCGTCACTTTAGTATTTACAACTGTACAATAGTTCATTGTCATGTCCTGTCTTAAATGAACTGTTTTTATAGTTTGTAGTTATTCGATCGGATACACGGTTACTCCGAATAATTAAAGTCGGCACGGTCATTGATTCTGTCATCTGTAGGAAGCCACAAGGTTCGACTAAGTCGGTCTCTTATACTGCCACCACTTAACTATAAACTTTAGTTGCTATTGATTTGTAAAGAAACACAGTGAAGTCTAATAACAGTGCAACTGTTATTAGACTTCACTGATTAGATTAATACTTTTCGCCACTATAAAACAATAATATATTTTTTTTTTAAAAAATAAAGGTAACTGCCTTTATTTGTATAAAAATTATTATAACACGACTCATTGTGTATTCCGATGGCATTCTTGCGTGTATAGGATTATGTTAATTTGGAAGTCATTTCGTCGAAACGTTTTATATTTGTTATAATACTGCTTTTTTTTTCAATTTTTAAATATGGCTGTAACAAATCACGTCATTGCTAACACTCATTATTTTGTGTATATTTTAGCAATTGTCGTCACCATAGGCTTAAATGATCCTATATTGCTACTCAGTAGTTAGTAGTACTACTCAGTAGTCTAATAATAATCAAATCAAATTATTTTTTCATCGACATTAGAAACATAGATTTTATTTGTCAAAGGTATTTTTGAAATCTACTGCCGTTTTGTAATAAAGTTCATTTGACGGAGAAGAAAAAGGTGAAAGAATCTTCGAAGGCATTCCTTTATTGGCAATTTTATACTTCAAAACAAAAGAATTTTACTGGTACAATCTTTTTTTTAGAAACGGCTAGGTAGCAATCAACACATTCCCAGGAGTTATTATCCATGTGTTTCTTTACATTATGTAAACTTTTCTTTTAAACCTTTTTGATAGCAAGACTGCGCACTTACTGGGAGTTTAGTTACTCGTATATTGCCCCACGAACGAGTTACTGACTTCTTTTATGTGAAAATATAAGAGATTACCCGCGTCTACGTATATCTAGAACACCAGAGGAGCTCCGAGGGTGTCTTTGGGGATATTTGAAGAATCGGTGGGAGAATCGGGAGGCAAAATAGGGGGCGGGAAGCTCCGGTTACCTCGCTCACCGAATGAAACGCAGAAGCACAAGATGCCTCTACTACAAAACCTCGGACCCGGAACAATTATTTGTAGTCTATGCATACCATACAAGTACTTGGCGAATCGAATCGGTAACCCACAGCTTTAAAGGTATGGTCACTACCAACATAATCTGGCTCATGGTAAGACAGATCTCTCAGAGTGTGCTTCACGAACATTGCCAATGCACTGCAAGATCGCAAAAAACGCATTCGCCGAGCATTATAAACCTTTTTGGTTATTTGTATCGTGCATATGTTATTACCTATGACCATACTAATATTATTCACCTGCAGCACCTGCCCGTGCAGTATGTCTTAAATAGCATAATTTCCAGAGAACCTACAGGCCCGCACTGACAACGCTATCCGCGCCTCTCTAATCTGTTGCTATGTCATCCAATTAGTCAATAGTAATTTACTAGATATTTTAATTTATAAGCCCTATTTATTATCACACCACATATTTACTAAGGCAGTCGCCTTCTAGTATTAGCATTTAGCCTCTTGATTATTCGTTATACACAATATGTAGAAAACATTTAACAGACGAACTTTCGGATCTTGGATGTCTATGTTTATTGGATAATCTGCCTGACATCAAGACCCTAAAGCCAATTAAGTATCAGTAAGTAATAACTGTGTCATATTGGTGTATATTCATATGTATGTGTAGTGTTATGATTATCATTAGAACCAGCAGGAGAACTGTTTAGATTCAGCAACTGAAGGAAGGTAAGCTGGGGACTGGTCCCTGTTCCTTAGTTGGGATAAAATATGTCACAGTTTCGAGGATCGTGCCAATTGATAAAACTCCGAACTCGGAAGCTCACGACCGTCATCTCCGTCGTCATTATTACAGCTTACCACAAGTCCACTGCTGGACAATAATTGGCCTCTGTAAATTGCCACAAATCAAACGTTAACTTAGCGGAGTATGTAGATAGTAGATACCTTCTAAGAAAAGAACATCGTTACTGTCAGGATGCACGTGCTGTAGATAGGCCATCGAAGAATCAATATGCAAGAGTCAGTACGTTATCAGCCCCGAGGACAGATCGAGCGCCTCGATGAAATACGAAACACAGCTGCGTTGTTACTTGGCAACTATATTCTGAGAAAGTTTCGGCCAAAGTATTTGTAAGTCTGAGTATGGTTTGAAATATATTAAACTTGTAACAATTTATGGACAGATGCCCATTATGGCTGGGCAGAATACTGGTTTTGCTGATAGCATTTCGAAAAATGAATAACAACTTTAATTATGCCCTTACGTGACGTGACGTGACGTGACACATTGAAAACATGGAACATTTAAATTGCAAGTAGGTGCAGTCAAGAGCAAGTTCTCATAATGTCAAGTCCCATAATGGATAAAGTATAGTATAAAATGTAGATAGTAGATAAAATAATTAAGTTACCAGCTTAGCAGCGTATAAATACGTTACATACGTGCCAGACGTGTATTACGCTCCCAAGATCTTATGACAATTTAGGATTTTTTCCGCCCGCAGCTGGCACTGCTTGGGAGATCGAACAAAAATTTTGTTTTATCAGCTTCTTATTATAATTATTTTAAATAGGTTTTACTTAACTAATATTTTTTGTTTAAATTTTAATTAAGGGTAATTTTATCTTATAACTCGTAATAAAGGCAAGAAAAAGCAATAAAAAACGATGGTTAATGAAGATATGTAAGAAAATGAGAACGTAATAACTTTGTTGCTAAGTCAGAAACATTTTTTGATAAACTTTTTCTATTTAAATTTAAAATTCTATTTAAAATAATCAAAGGAATTCATTACCAAGAATAATAACTGTCTACTAGGACCTCTTAAATAAAATAATTGCGTAAATCTTTGTAAATAGCATCTTACTCCTGTCTCGCAAGACCAGCATCCGTGTATTATTAGGGTGACTTACACCATGTATTTATACATTTTTTATAATTAACTTTTTTACGACTAACATCGTGTCAACCCCGCTTATACTCGTTGGTTTTAATTAATACGTATAATAAATCATAAAGCACCGCTCATTTATATATAACACAGATTGCTAAAAGTTTTGAAGTCCTTTGCTTAGAAAAACATTTCGTCATATTACACAATAAACGTATTACGCAACCGTCTGGGAAGCCTTTGTCAAAAAATACAATTCCCAAAAAGAATTGCGCCGAACAAAGTGAAACACCTGAAGTTTATGTTGCCCTGTTGGCGCTAAAGGGTTTTTAAATTCAATTAACCCTCGGCCCTGCTGGAAAGGAAATTTTAAATGTTACGGAACGACGTACTTGAGGGTGTAATGGCGCGAG
Source organism: Bhutanitis thaidina (assembly GCA_029286595.1). Taxonomy (NCBI): domain Eukaryota; kingdom Metazoa; phylum Arthropoda; class Insecta; order Lepidoptera; family Papilionidae; genus Bhutanitis; species Bhutanitis thaidina. The sequence continues at coordinate 3,014,149 of JAGSMS010000021.1, read as the reverse complement.
TTCGATATACAAACTAAAGCTTTAATAGTCAATTATAAAAATAGGCTTTTACTGAATTGATTAATTTATAATTTCATTCTCATTAGATTTTATGTCTCATATAGTCTCAACTTAAATGATAGGTCTATTAGGAATAAAGGATACGTTGATATCGCAACCACGCATATTTCAAAATATAGAAAAACAGAATTAGGTATCGTGTCGTGGTGTATGGATGCTCCTGTATATTTATTAATGACCATCCTCAGCTAAATCCTATTTTCTTTGCACGGTCGATGAACTTTAATCTTTTTACGCTAGTAAATAAGGTGACGCCCTAAGCTTTACATCACCTTCTGTCTGAAAATATTAGGACTTTTTGGGTTATTTTATTATTGTTATTGGCTTATATTATAGAGGATAATACTTCTTCACACTATACTTTAAAGTATAGCTGCAGTTTGTGTCGGAATTTTAATTTAAAAGAAGGCATAAAAAATAACAATTTTGAGAAATTTAGGGCGAATTTATCTTCACAATGAAGGATCCACTGGCATGTCTGTGAAATTAAAATAAAAGTAAAGTAAAGTAGCAGCCTGTAAGTGCCCGCTGCTGGGCAAAAGCCTCCTTCTTAAATACGAGTATCAGAGAGGGTTTAGGAGCCGGGAAGGACCCGCCACGCAGCTCCAGTGCGAGTTGGCGGGCTTCACATATCCTCGAAAATAATATTTTTATTATTTCTCAGTCATGCAGGTTTCCTCACGATGTTTGCATTCACCGCTGAGCACGTGGTAAGATACAGCATTTAAAATTGCTATTAACAATTTTACTGGTGCCGGCACCGGGGATCGAACCCAGGTCACACGCGCTCTAAGAAACTTAAGTGCGCGCCGTGACCACTAGGCTACCACGGCTCATTTATTATGGAAATTAAAATATTTTGGGGAAATACAAAGTTTATCAATCGGCACTGGAGTCGCTTTGCGGTCTTTTCCTGCCTTCATAACTCTCTCGAGTATGTAAAGAGACCTTTGCCCAGAAGTGAGACGTTTAAAGGCTTTGCGTATCTTTTTGATCTGGAAATTTCGAGTTCAGCGGGCTATTTATCTTTTATATAAGTAAATAAACGTTTCTTGCTATTGTTAATCCTATATTCTTGAAAGAGGCCTATAGTATTTATAAGCTAATTCTTTTATTTTATTATTATCAAAATACACGTATATTACTTTTTAGTCCCTTAAGACTAAAGCACAACACCTCTCTCAGGAAGCGCCAACGATATATCAGAATCACCATTCGGGAAGACGTGGTTGGTGACAGCAATGTTGTATACATTACTTCCTCGCAATAGTAATGCAGCATCGGCAACTTCGGCATATTCAGATGAGGTTTCGCAATCAGCAGGTCGCCATAACCTACTATATCAACCAGCTTATTCGCGTCGTGAACAGATGAGGTTGACAAATTAAAATATAGACTTGATTCTCCAAATTATAAACGGATTAATTTTCGATAGAGAAATATTTTGGTACCAAGCCAATAAGGTGTTGTTTCATATAATAATAAGTCGTGAAGTTCCATATAATAGTAAGTCGTAATATAATAAGTCGTGCGACTAATACATAAATGGAGTGACTTTGCTAGACTTCATTTTGGATCATTACGACGCTCCACAATCTGAATTGAAATCGGCAAAGTTTGCAATAGTTGTTCTCAAGAAGTGCACTTTCCTGATGGCATAAAATTTCTTTGCTACGAATTTTAGTTACAGATTCAGGGGACGGGGAATGGCATATATTTGAGAAATATTCAATTATACCAAAATTAATACTGTTGTACGGAAATTTATTCTCAGCTTACCATAATAAATTTAATTAAAATTTGCATTACGTTCATAGTTGTGTTGAAATAAGACACTGACGCAGGATATCTGAAGTTATATACATATAAAAAAAATAGTAATAAATATATTTAATAAATAAGTTTATATTCATAATAAAAACATTATTGCCGCATGCGATATTCGATCCCAAAACCCTTTAGATAGGTCATAGTATGTGTACAAATACTTTATAAGCTGGTATTATTTTAGTAACATTTAATGTAAATGTGTTGCACTTTATAAATCTACCTAGTGAAATATTATGAAAGATGGTAAAAACCGCAATGAACTCCACCTGGAATGTACATATAAAATTGTATTAAATATAAATAAATACACATGTATATTTTAATGTAAAAATAATTAATTATCAAAATATATATTAATAATACAAAATGTTTTCCTCAAGCGGGATCGAACCCAGGACCCGCCTAACAATAAGATCTTAAAATGAATGTAATATCTAGTTTTAAGTTAAAATAATACATAAACTGACGAAATTTCTTCTTTCTATCTCTATACATTTACGTTTATGAAGTAGATCTAAATCAATACGCACGGGCTGGGGTGGGCATATAACGGTTCATTCAAAATAAATAATTTTGTTAACACTTACCAATCAGATCTAGATCTTACCAATCTGATGTCTCTGCATAGTTCAGATTACAATTATTTTACTTCAACACAAGAAGAGGCATTCGCAAACGTGAACAAAATGTTTTAAATTTTAAAAATTTGTGGGTCACCACCTATCGCAAATAAAACACCATTCCGCGTTCTGCATAATTTGCCATTTCAGTTGGGTCACCTCTTCGAAGTAACGGAAGGAGTTACGTTACGTCTTCAATGGAAAAGATTCAGTATGGATCTTTGAACGCCTACACATTTCTGGTGTATACATTTATTTATAACACGATATTTATGTATAAAATTCATATTTCTTCTGTATTTTAAAGGCACGTCGGTTATGTGGTACCGCAAGTTACCAATGATTTCTGTTATCGTTATAAGGAAACTATTGTAGTAACTTACTTTACTTACTTTCCTTTATTGTGCAAACAACTAAAGTAGGAAAACAGGCAATACGGTACAAGCATGTTATTAAAGCTATGTGGTTATAAGATAGAGATTTAGACCAAATTTATGTAGACTAAGCTAAGAGTTCACTAAATCCCGAACATACCAAACGAGTCCTCTCACAAGGTGAGGGTTATGTAACGTGCTTAACGTACATATTAACATGTGAGTGCTTATGTAGGCAATGTGGGCGATAGCAGCAGAACATACATTATACCTAAATCCGGCCTGTTCGCTTTTAAAATTATAATAATGGTTATTCACTTCGGTTCGATCCTTATATCGATGAACTGGTAGAAGTTGGTCATATCGCGTTCAACTTGATGAAATCAATCAATAAAAAATAAATACACTTTTAAACAAAAAACACGCTTTAATAATAAATCGAACTAAAAAGTGAAAAATAATTCTTAATATAAGAATAAAAATAAGTAACGAAAAATAAAAGCATTTAAAACAATTTTTATAATATATAATTTTTTTTAAACATTTTGCCCTTATTGAGGTTTGTCTAATTGACAAATAAGCTTGAAGGAAGGTTTTTGTGATACATATTTTATGAAGTTCATATCCCAAAGAATATTTTGGAGGTACGTAAGGTAAAACCAACCGACAATCTTCAATCAAATTAACGTCAATTGTTTCCCAAAGTCAGGTTCGAGCACTTATTCGTTTTCATATAAATTGACAGTAAACTCGTGTGACAGGAGATCTCACTCTTTCATATCCATTGCCCATATTTTTTAAGTCTATTATCGGAATTCACAAAAGAAAACTAAATTACAAAACTATTTTTTAAAATCTTAGTAACCAACAAGAACAAATAAAATAATAGTCGAAGTATACAGTGAGTGAGCGTGCGTGTGCGTGTGTGAAGGGCGGTGAGTTTTCTTGTAAGTTCTTTGTAAGGGTGTATAATGTATGTATAATTATCTCGTTTGTGTTATCTATTTTTGTGCATGGTTTATTATAACATTTATGTCACAAACAGGATATAACAGAGCCTCAATTTCTTCATAAGTTAGAGTCTTCAGCCAGTCAGCTGTTTGCCATTGGACAGGTCTCTCCCATAAGGAGGATTTACCATATACGCCACGCTCTGCAAGGGTAAAGTAAAGAGCAATCGCAGTACCAAATACCTCGCACCCTAGAAGCTGCTGCTCATCGGTCTGCTTAATTTTGCTGGTGTAATATTCGCGGTGCTTATCTTGAAATTTGTCTGTAGCCATTGTGATTTTTCAGTCTTCTCCCGTAGTCGTCTCTTGTGTCACAAACGGGAAGAAAAGAGGTTTGCAGGTGTTACGCAGATACCACACGGCAGTACTTAAATGAATGAATGAAATGAAATATACTTTATTGTACACACAAAGATTTAACATACAAAGATTATTTAAAGAAACAAAAAAAAAAGTACAATAGGCGGCCTTATCGCTAAGAAGCGATTTCTTCCAGGCAACCCAGAAAGAAAAAGGAAATATGATAAGTATCGGGTTCGGGTGTACACATAATATAAAGTAAAGTGAACATATGATACATACATATAATATGCAAATAAAATAAATACAAAAATATACATAATATGAATTTATGAAATACTTATACACGTACATACTATTACAGAGATACAAGTCACATACGTCAAGGAAAATGTGATACGAGAAAAATGTCACACGATACTCAAATAACATCCATTTAATGTCTTTAATAAAATTCTTAGGGTGGCGTTATTCTTGTCTGTGTGTGCTACTATGCAGTAATTTTTTAGAAACAAGTGGGTAGACACACAACAAAAATGTATGAAGCATGCGAAGTCAAGGAATATGCGCAAGACAGCAAACACGAATCTATTTATCAAATACGTACAACTAAATAACTTCTTAGTATAAAATACGTACACTTGTTCCAGTTCACGCACATTTAACGTTAGCATTTGATATAGAAGAATATACCATAACTGTGGAACATAAAGCTCTTTTCGTCATGACAAATGTCACCCTCGTGTGCCCCAATATACACAAATTGATATTAAGCCGGAACCCTGTTTTGTTACGAGTATTCACAACTTTTATTTCTTATAAACTTGTATTTATGGAGAAATAAGTTCTATTCAAAGGTAACCTTTTTTGCATGCGTAACTAAATTTGTATATTTATGAAAATTTAACGGAACATTGGAAATCGTAAAGTAGGACCTACACCTTACCTATACAACATCTCCTGTGATATGTGTGAAAATCTATCTGTTGTGTTAAACATATTCAACATTCTATTATAGTGCCTTAAATTAATACTTACATCAGTCTATATTATTTCCCTGCTGAACATAGGACTCTCCAATAAAGCGCCAGCCGTAGTAGGCATACATTTCTTGGAAGGTTTGCCTATACTCACCACACTGGGCACTGGTAATGCTGCTACCCATCACTAGTTCTTACAATATAGGTTCGACAAATTCAGATGGATATTCCGGCCATCACTCTGTCGCCAGAGTCTGGTTTGTAGGCTAGCTGTGTTCACTACGTGCAACTAAGGATAGTATTTGGAGAAAAAGATGGTATATTCCCCCTAACACCTTTGTATTAATTGTCTCGTTGTAATAAAACTAGAGGTTTTTTTTTACATTAACCGTTCATAAATGTGTCTTTGAATGCTATGAACAATAAATTAGACGGACGTTATTCAATTATGGAGTTAGTATTTTTCTATGATTTTGTAAATATTATTTGTTATTACTACGATTGTTTCCTTTTTACGAACAAGTGATAAGATGTGTATGTAAGTAAATACAGTTTACTTACGGGGGTTATGTACGTAGGTAAGGTACAACGGCTGAAAAGAAAATTATAAATATGTAATATGAATTCCCATTACAATTTATGCTGTCTTAAATTCAATGTGCATTCTCTGCCCGGAGCAATTGGATACGTCCAACAAAAATAAGGGTTCTTAAGACGTTGCCAGATATAACAGAGGCCAAACTATCCAGTATCCTGTTTGGCATGGTTTCCAAATTTTTACGCTTAGATTATTTTAAATTTCTAACTTAAACAACTTAATTAAACCTTACTATTTTTTTTAGTTTTTAGAGAACAAGTGTTTTACGCATAAAACATTAACTAAAATCTAGAAATGAAAAAGAACCTTGTTGTCCTGTGGCACTCGTAAAAGTTGACTAAGGCATTTGCAGATGACATTAGCATGTGTGGCGGAATCCTTTTATATAAACGCAATATACCACTGACTCACTAACTCCCTGATCACTGTATCAAGAGAAACTGGGCCTAGAAAGTTAAAAGTCAATACACACATATGTCTTCTAACCTAGACATCCAACAAGATAGGATTTAAAAAATTTGTATTGTCTTGTTCATGATTGTGGTGAAATTTTGGCATAGCACGGGTACAGTGCATCTTTCTCCTAGTATTTATGAACACTCCCAATATCTCTGTATATGTATATGAACAAGTATGTCTAAACTGAAATACCCAGTCCGGAGATATGTAGCAGCAGCGTCAAAGGTGCGATGGGTCTAGTACCGACTCACGCCCAGCATCGAACCTTGCTCTGTGTTTAATCTGCATAGATCGGACCAAAATTTAATAATTGGGAAGCTGAGAGTAGCCGGGTTAACAGATATCAGAACTCGAAATGCCTCACTCCTTCCGTGATCCGTGATAATTAAACGCGATAAAATCTGTAAATAATAGATTAATTTCAAATGTTACTACTACTATAATCGTATCTCAGGAGGTCTTATTTATACTAACTACTTTGATACTAATATTTGCAGAATGCCATATATTGATTTCATTTGTACCAGATTATTAAACATTTTTGTGATTGCCTATGCCTATACCTATACCTTATTTATAAACGTTTTGCTTGTAACGATTGTGAAAATTGACATTAATCATTCTTAGCATGTGGTTTATATAAATTGTGCCATCGGTTTTATCCGCTAATAGAGTCAACCAGATTTTAAATAAATGGTGTAAGGGGAAATATAGCATCTGCAGCACCACTGGAGCGGAGCGCACCGACACTGCGTTCACCAAAACCACTTGCCCAGCATCGTGATTATGATCAAACCTCCACCTTAGCCGCTGCTCTCCGTCATCGCTCTGCTTAATTTTAGTCAGGTATTCTTCAAGATGGTTATTCCTAAACATGTTTTTCCCTTTGTCGCCTCTTACGACACCCAACTTACGCCGAATCCACGCGGCTTAGGAATACACATCTTGTTAAATATTAAACGCCATAAAAACTAAATAAAATTTACTATCCGAAGGTTTTAATCGTGTAGGAGATTTATGAGTTTAGAGAAGTTTACTTACTTTCACGTTTTGTATCGTTTCTAAATATCGTACGCCATGGCAATTAATCGACAATTAGGCGAAACGTATTCAATCGTGACTTAATTCTTAAAATAAAACTTTAAATTCTCCCAATTGTATAATATTTGTTTGTGTTTTTTATATATCTTCCTTCTTTTTGACTTGAGACGTGCCGCAGCAATGATTAGATATCTGAGCATACTTAAATTATTCATATAATTTCAAAGGGTTAATTTACCATTCCAAGAAATTTGCCAACGTAGGAAAGCACCGTGACCTGCACACTTTCTGAAAGTTTCTTCGGGGACGTGCGAAGTCAACTGGAACTGGAGCAGCGAGGGGGTGGGCACGTTCTGGCACAAATATTTAAGATTGTCTGTATCCAAAAGTACATTACTGATACTATATTGTTATTGTCAACAACAATTAAATATGTCTGAATTCTCTGTTATAGTATAAGAGATATAGATATACGAGTATAAGTAGAGCATCGTCTGACATCACATGCATTGTGCTCATAATGATTTATTACCTATAATCCGCGAACTCAGTAAACGATTTTCACAATAATTAATCACAATAGTTATTGTACATTTTAGCGTCCAATTTTGAAGGTAATTTGCTATTTGTTTCGATAAACATTAATAAAGGAAACAAATTTTATTTTTTCATTTCACAGCGGCATCTTCCTGAATGAGAACAAAAAAAAAACTGCGGTTACTTACCCGCACGCAAGGCGTGGCTACTATGGCAAAACCCCACAAATGTTTCTTTGGGTGAGACCTATGTTCGGCACTGGACATGTGATAGGCTTAAATGATGAAACAAATTTCGCGAATTAAAAATAAAAGAACGGCGGACAATGATGATGATGATTATCAAAGCGTCCGCACCCTAACCCAATAGTCTAATGGGTTAGGGTCCGGACTGCGAAACATGACGTCGCAGGTTCGAGCCCACCATTCCACTATTGTCGTGAACCACTCCAAATACAAGCTCTAATGCTTAGATGGAGGGTTAACAGGAATATTAGTAATGTTAGTTAAATAGTTAGTGCTCTTAAAAAAATCCCAATATGCTGAACCCACAGTATTAATTAATAGTAATAAACTAGTAGTAATTCCACCAAAGAACGTTTCTTTAAAATTAGAACGTTTTTGGGATAAAATGATTAACTGCTGCAATATCCATGATGAATCTATTCCGAAGAGTTTAATCGTTTGCAAAAAGCCCGTTCATTTGAGAAAACCTTCGAGGTACAAAAAGCAATTTAGTTGAAAAACATTCATTTTGTCATTTGTCAAAATGTAATGATTCGTATTTGGTTTTACGGTCGTTTTCATGATTGTCGACAAATAAAATGATTGTACTTTTATATACATACAAATCATAATTTTATATACATCTAGTATATAAAATTATGATATATAGAACTTTCCACTTCGTAAATTATTTGTTTTGGAACTGCTGAGCTAAGCCAAGTCAATTAGATTAATTCGGCTCTAACTGTGAAACACAGTAAATGTAAATTGCGAGCTGAAGACGCCGGCATAATAAATCTAAATATAGGTAAGATTGGATTTCGCTGTAATATTTTTGCTGTTTTTGAAAATAGATATTTTTTTATTAAATCGTTAATTTTAATGATATTTTACATTAAGTAGATTTTTAGCAATTATTTAAGTTAATAATATGTGATCAGTCGCGCCTGACTCTCATAAGGGTAGACAGAACAGCATAGTCAAACGGGTTTTCGTAAACCACTTTTACCTCTCAGAGAGATAGAACATGACGGATGGCCTGGCCTTGACGCCGGGTTTGCTCCAGGAGACTGCACCCAGCTCCATTTAAAATGCGCCGGTTCTGTGCGGTTATTCTAAATAAACAAATTATAGCTCTAAGTTCCAGACGTTGTAGATTTCCTTTTGTATTCAAATTTGCTTTTCTTTTGTATTTATGTTATTTCGCGAAATAATACCAAAATTAACTGTATATGTAAACAGAAACCCAAGTATTTTTTTTTTGACCCAGCGTTCTTCAGAAGTATCTACACCGGAGGATTTCCATTTATAATCAGGTTTGCTTTTATTAAAAGCGCACACATTCCTCTTTTGTATTTATGTAATTTTTTGTTAATTAATTCCTACAGAAACTATATATTTACACGTATAGGAAAGTTGTAAATATAATACTTTAAGTACTTCTTTTTTGACCTAGAGTTTTTCAAAAGTATCTATCCCGGAGGATACTCGTAAACAAGGTAGGCTGAGTGTCCAAGAATTGCTGATGTCTTACGGTTTTAGCAATGTTACTTTGTAGCACATTACAATGTTTGTGATATTATATAGGTTTAGTACACTTTTGGCATCAAATTCTATAAATTCATCACGTTCCACGGGTTTCATAAAGTCGGTTAAGGGAATTCTATTCCGATTCTAAATTGGTTTACTGGTTTTTCCATATTATGGTGCTAAATTGGTATGGATTATGTTGATATAATTTCATATTATTTATTGATAGCGCGCCGATTACTAATCGATGACTCAGCATTTGAGAATTTATTTGAGAAAAAGCCATATTGAGTCATTCGTGCGTTTTGGATTGCTCATCGATATTTATGACGGGAAAATTATAGTTATAGAATTTTTTTTGATTGTACTTTTGTACCAACGCATCATGAGATTTGTACTATTTTATTAACTTGACCTGTGTGTGTATGTGAATATGTATTAATTTAATAGAATCGTTCAATAAAATGTTCATTTGATAGAGCTGGGAAGGTGGGTAATGTAACCCTTAAATGGTTACTTGTAAACCCATTGAGTTAAATCTCATCCGATTTATCTTAACGAATCCTATTTATTTCAACTGATAACGTGGACCATATTGAAAAGTATATTAATTTTTAAACTATAGCTTCATTCACACGTCAAGTTATTGTTTACGCGTGTGACCTCAGCTTTTAAATAAAACACAATAATTAGTCACCAGATAGCAGAGCATTGAATGTTTCCTCTACCTAAAGTTTATAGTTTGAAAGCGTTACATTTACGTAATTGTAATACGCTAACTTTGCGCAGATGTTTCATTTTGTATAAAAACGTATTCACACAATCGGCTTAAACAATAATCATTGTGATTTGGGCCCGTTAGATATCGTTATAGCGCTCATTATAAAAATTGCTCCTGGTGTGAATGTTGTAAAGCCTACCGGTTTAAATTGAGATAATTATGCGAAATAGTACTTGAAAACAGTAACAATGTGATGAGACATATACCCTAGGAATAGTAAGGTGTTTGGATTGTCTTTACTAATAGGAATATATTATACGATAATAAATAAAAAAAAACTCTACAATAAGGAATTATATTTTTCGATATATGTTGAATTTCGCACAGGTAGTCTATATATCTAATTCCTACTGATATTATAAATGTGAAAGTGTGTACGCTTGGATATGTGGCGACATCTATGTCACCAGATAAGAAGCTCAAAAATGGCAGACATTAATTCAAGAAATCGCTTCTCAAGATGGCGCTATTCATAACAAGTCGGATGCATAAATCCATTATCGATCTTTTTTAGGGTAAGAGGGCAAACGATCAAGTGGCTCACATGATGGTAAGTGATTAACTACACCCACGGACATCCGCGGCACCAGTTGCAGGTGCGTTGCCGACCTTTGGGAGGAAAGGACATTTGGGGTGGAGTGGAAGACATAAGATACTCTTTTTTTAAAACAAGAATTCCCTGTGAACAAAACTGAAATCACGCGTGCGAAGCCGCGGGCAGCCGCTAGTATAATAGTATCGAAGTGTTAATTGATTAATTAAAATTTACGAAAACATTTTAATAGTTACTATCAAGTTTAAGGCGTTCCTTTTAAATGTATCTATGCAAGTATCTGCTTGCTTGTTGTGCATAGCATTAAGATTAAAAAAAAAATCTAGAAAAACTATTTAAATATAAGTAGGTTAATATTGAAATAGCAAATCGTATGAAGTCTATGCCTAAAGCGGCGAAGTAGCCATTATAGCTCTGAGAATATAAAGAATTAACAGGTTATAATAAAGAATATAGTATTCTAGCGCTCTGAATCCTCTGCCCCAGTGCATCCCGACGAACTCCGATATTCCCACGACACTTTATTACATGCGGTAAATACGTACCTTAATTGTAGTCAACAATTTACTGTCACATTCATATCCTAAGCTTCCTAACTCGACTCAATATTTTGTTCTAATTCTAACACTTACTTTAGAGGCGAACCCGACACGATCGGCATAGAGTATTTATGTAATATGAACATGCAGAAACTATTTAGTTAGTGCAATAAATTGATGTACTTTTAAACTTTTTATCTTACTTGCGCAGTTGATTCAATCATGTAAAGTTAGAAAAATAGCCATCTCCTTTTCATAGCTCTCTTATCTCTGATTACAGTTTTATACTCCAGCAATTAATTATAATAATGCTCTTTAACAAGAATTCATTTGCATTATCGCCGACGTTCCCGAAGGAGCATACTGCGCGATACATCTCGTTATTACTACTCGAGTTTACGAATGAAAATTATGATTTCATTATATCGCCGAGCACGGTGTAATAAACCTGGTCACACGTTTAGATTTGTTTTTAAGGCATGGGAACGAACGCCGTTATTTGTTAAGTAATAACGTTTTACAAAAAGGAAAGCCTGAAGTAACAGCATACAATTTGTTTAATTGTATAAGCACGGCGTTGCTGTGTAATGACTGCAACTCATGATAAAGCCATCTCATGTCTTTATTACTACAAATCACCACCAGAACTAGTGTGGAAAAATAGAAGAAATCAATAACCTAGTATATTTTGAACAGGCCGACAGCAGTGAAGGGCACGTGCCAACAAAATTAACATTATAACAGCGAATACGTTCCAACTATATTCCGCTACTATTACATAATAAGTGTACCTTATATATAAAAAAATACTTTGGTAAAACAAGAAATACACGAAATTGTAATAAGTATTTACAACAATGGCAATGCTATAATAGCAGACGTTTACTTTTTTTAGTTTTACAACTGAGAATTGAGTGCAGCATAACTTACGCTTATGATTTAATGTCTTATGTCTACCATGTCTTAGGGCGTGAGTGGGCAGGGTTTGATACCCGTTATCAACACCACTTGCTGTACTAAAATTCTAATTTATCATGTGTTAATCAGTGAAGGTAAACAGCAAGGATGCATATTTGAGAAATATTTCTTCAGGGACTACTGTAGCCGCTTACCATTAGGTGAACTGTAAGTTCGTACATCACCCCAATTCAATTTAAAAAAAAAACCTAGTACTTGAGATCTTCCTGTCATATATAAATTAAAAGTTGGTGCAGCTACGTAACAAGTATTTGTTCGCGACATGAAACAACTTATTAAAATTAACTTATAACATGCGAAAAAAGATTAATGACTTGTGTATGTGCATAAACAGGCTCCGCGACTGTTTTCGCGTAGACTTAAAAACAAGTTATTCCAGAGTACAATTTCATGTTAAGATATGCACATATTTTTAGAAGACTAAAAATTAATGTGGCTTAAAATAAAATATATTTATTTTTTGGTCTTTCAAATGATTACTAAGTGTAGAATGTCACTAAGAATAACTTACGGGTATACATTCCCTAGAGCCGTGGTAGCCTAGTGGTCAGGGCGCTCATTTTAGTTTCATAGAGCTTGAGTGACCTGGGTTCGTACGCCACTAAAATTGTTAATAACAATTTTTAGTGCTGTATTTACCATGTGCTCAGCGGTGAATCCTTCACCTCGTCGTGAGAAAACCTGCATGTCTGAGAAATAATAAAAATGTTATTACGAGGATATGTGAAGCCCGCCAACCCGCACTGGAGGAACGTTCCTTGGACCCTAAAAATCTTTATAAGAAACTGAAATTTCTGTTATTATCGATTTTCATTATATGGCCTGGTCAAATGACAGGATTTTTATATTAAAATTAAATACGTTGCAAACAGAGAATAAATTTTTGTCATGTGGGTTCTTTTGCGGTGTCTTAAAACGTACTAAAAGGTCAGATATTTGTTATAGTAAAATATAACTAATGCCAAACATTTAATAGATTCAAAACGGAATAAACAATATGAATCCTCGGCTCGCGAGTCAGATTCAACTACATTGTTACATAACAAATTTATCGTATCATAACAGGTTATTTTAAATACCTGAATCGTTTAATAATAAGTCCACAATCAATGCGGCGGCCGCTAGCTAGCTGGTAATACACGATGCATTGCAATTTTATTGCATCAGTATAGTTTCAATTGCCTGTCCGGTGATGTGGAATCAGTGAACGTATGTGTATCTACATACATCTGTATAGTATAGTCTATAAATGACTCGCAGTCTGCAGCGCGATAGGGTTTGCTTACGCTCGTTGGGAGAGTGAAGTGTCGATGTCATTTACAAGCGAACGTGTGAGCCATACACGTGATGAGTTACGAGGATATTTCTCATGCTATTAATGTATATTTTATATATAATACCGTCATATATAAGTATTATATTGTAGTATAATATTCGAGTATATATATATGAACATAATATTTTTGTGCACCCTTTTACATTTTCTCTGTTCAATCTAATGGTAGACTGGTAGAGAATGCCTATTGGCATTATGTCCGCCTTTTTGTTCTGTAATGTGCAAATAAAGTATAAATAAATAAAAAATACACATATATATATATGTATATACATATGTATATATTTTAGGGGAAATACGACAAACGAGCAATCGGTTCACCCGATGGTAAGTGGTTACCATCGCCCACGTACATCGGCAACACCAGCGGTGCTGCAGGTTCGTTGCTCGCCTATAACGGTATTTGGGAGATTGGAGGGAGCATAAGCAGGATAATGGGTAGGGGGAACGCAGAAGCACTACATGCTTCTACTTCACGCCGCTATTCAGCGAGGTGGTGGTTCACACTAGTAGTAGAGCATTATAGTTTAGCTTACAAGAAAAAGCATAAAAAAAATACTTACTTTTTATGAATTTAAATAATTGGGCTCGAGGTCAAAAACTAATTACCAAATCTATGATATCTAATTAATCGTTTGTTGCTCAAACAAGAGATATACCTACGTTTGTTTTAATATTTTACTTCCGTTTGTGTTAGCACAAACAGAAAAGGCACTCCCAGTGTTCTTTGCACCTGTGTTCCCAATATAAAAAATCCCAGGAACATGGTTAGAATGCAGTGCCATAGACACTACCCGAGTGGGCGCACGTACCGGTAAGCGTTCGCTCTTTTACCGCATTGTTCAGTTGTACAATGTGAACTTTATCAACATAGATATACTAGGTACTCGAACTAATACTTTTAACAAATATTTCTTTCTTTATTTACCTAACCAATATCCCTAGCGAACGCAAGGGTGGGCTGGCACCCACTTAAATCCCCCTCCCGCATTCGGGGCATGGCCGCGGGAACGCTTTCGCAACCATCCGCGACCTCGCGGCAGCGCCGGCTGCCCGTGGCGACGTTTGACCTCAATCTTGCTTGATGGAAGGCGAAGATGTGGCCTAGGATGGTACACGTTTGCCTAGAAGGTGTCTGTTCACTTTGGCCTTTCTCATCGGCCGATCAGAGGATCAGGAAGGCAGGCGCTCCTAAGCACTGGCCTTTGTCGCATCGCCGCGACAGCTCAGTTATATGGCTCCGCCGCCGACTACATTTCGGCCGCAGAGTGTAGTGACAGCGGCATGTAATATCGTAATACGGACACTCCTCTTCACACGCGGCATCACCACGGCTGCATCAGCGGTGCGACCCCTGCCAAAGTCGTGGAGGATAGGTTGAATGGCGTACGCAAATACTCCTCTCACCAATGCCATTTGATGTGGGCTCGCCCAACCCGTCGGGCCCTATAGATTCCTCTTTGTTCACCAAAACTAGGGTTACTTAGTTTCGACCTTAATTGCTTTTCATTTAATTTAATACGTAATCTGTAGCAAACGGAACTGCAGGCACAATTAGCATAGTTTGTTTCTTTTTAATGTGTCATTGTTTGCCTATCCCAATAAATTACAAGAAAAAATTAACATTGAAACAAATATTATGAATAATACCTTTTACCAGTAGCAGTATCTCGCGACCTATCTGTGTTATACGTTATGATATACATATCGTGTGCGTTATATCGCCGTCTACGTACTCGTCTGGTTATTCGATTACGCTGCTAAGCGAGTGCGCGACCTCGCACGTCCAGAACGACTGCGACGGTCTTGTCGAACGGCCGTGTCATAATGATAGTTCCTCGTACTGGGCTATTTTCATTCGAGCGGCTTTGGACTTTACTGTCAATAAAAAAATTGTTTTGTTGTAAAAATTCTAATGGGCAAAAAATTATGTTTTCCCATGTTTTATAATCCTATAGAAATATATGCGTTTAAAAGGCAACATTTGTATTATGGTGTCTTTCCATTTGAAGTGTCCTACAAATATATATAAAAGTAACTAGCGGGAGCCGGCCGCTTCGCTGGTCACAATTTTTTCGCAATTGAACTTAAAGGTCAGTCCTTTAAGAATGACCAACATGCAAACTATTACATTAAAAGTTAGGTTATCGTGTCAGAGAGAGTGTTAATTCCAAGACTTCCAGAACCTTAAACAAACATTTGTGTGATGAAAAATTAGGTTCTGCCCGGTTTATAAAATATATAGAACCTATAAAGTAGGAACGCTCGCTAATCAATCACGCTGAAACTAAAATAATAAAAATAATGAATAGAATGTTTCGCACGTTTTCCATTTAAAATTTTTGTTTATTTATGCTAATACGTACCTAGAAAATGTAATCTAAAAAAATATTTGTAGAATCGTATATCAAGAAGTAATGTAAGGCTCCGAATCGTCGGCAGATTTTCTATTCGATTTTTATGTATACTGACCTAATTAGAAACCATTTACATACACACGAGCTAATTTCATGAAAAGGTTCACTGTATGGATCGTTCTTGATCTGAAGATTAATGTAGATTTTTTAAATTGAACATGAAGTATGAGTGTTATCTGAACAACGCATTATTAAAGATATTCATCAAGTTATTGCATTAAAATTATAAATTTGTATGACGGCTTAGTGATGCTATCCTTCTGGTTGATTTAGGACACGGCGGCAACTTACGATTATCATTGGAATATCAACCGCGCAGTAAGCGCACGCCCAAACTCAGGAGCACTCACTCGTCCACCTTTTTGAAGTAATACTGCGTTGAAATAGATAAGAATGATCAGATGACACAAAAACTTACACAAACACACTGGAACCCAGAAACTAAAAATGTACATTGTGCAATTACTGCATAAATATTGTCTCCAGCTGGGATTTGAACCTAGCACTTTTGAACTCAGCAATGTACCTGAAGAACTAAACTACGTGATCTTTGCATAACCCGATTATGCAAAGATCACGTGATCTTTGCATAACCCGATTATGCAAAGATCACGCAGTTTAGTTGTTAAACCAATCTAATCATTACATAACAAATGGTAATTCCATATAATAGTAAAATTATTGTTATACACCCGATGGCTACAACATGAAGTAAAGCAAAGTAAATGATATTATGATAATATCATAACTTGGTTCGTTTGTTTTGTGAAAGTGTGTTCACGTGAAATAATTATTAAGCACGACTACATATAAATATTTTGCAATCGATAGTGATGTAAGGGGTTATATGCAGGGCCCTGGTGGTTCCGTGCGCCTGCCAGAATAAGAATTCTACCACTTCGTTGTGACCATAGGGGTTGTAGATGACGATGCAAATAAACTTCAAAACTCAGAGCATTTGTGCTACATGAGAAGGGCAATTGGCATACCCCATGAGACATTACCGGCGTACTGTTATTACTGTTATCGAAATCGGTAACCCTTTTGTGCCTGTAACTATACATTACTTATTTTTGTATGACAAGGGTAGCGAAAGGAGTCTCCCTTCGGGGACTGAGGGTTTCGTTTCACTAGATGCACCCCCAGGCTTAATATGTACAAAGTTTATAGTTTCGTTATAATAAATATCTTGTAAGATTATAATCCTTTTGATTTATAATGTCAGTGTTAATTCTGTAACACCGATTTCTCTTTAATCATCCACTTAAAGTCAAATTGATGGCACTTTTTAAATAATAGTATTTTGTACCCGTATTACGGATTTGGCTTTAAAACGAACTAACTATATGCAAAGTTTTATTTCGTTAATTATGTTTTTTTTTTCTTTAAAAACGTTACCTTCCGCTGTAGGAATTTCTCCTGTGTCGCGGAGGCAGTTTACATACATGAATTGCACATGGACAAACACCCACACCGGGAACTATTATTTGTAGTCCATACAAATACTAGTCCCGTGCGGGAATCGAACCCGCGACCCAAAGCGCCGCAGCTAAACGCTTAGCGACTACGCCACCGAGCCGTCACAATTTGAACCATTTGGCAAAAATGTTACCGAAGGATGACACATATCGACAACATTTTTAGACGATGTTATGAATAAGTTTGTCGGATATATTTTACTTGCACACTCGGAATTTTGATCAATACATTTTAGCTCGAAGTTTAGTATTAACAAAAAGTATTACGAGGTATTTTAGTTTTAATATGTCCGGAAAACTGCGTCTACCATACACTGCGTATACTTACCAGCACAACGATAAAATGTGTGATCGAACAACTTCCTCACCGTAATGGCAGAAGGAACCTTCCTGACCAGATTGACCGAGTGAAAGCTGTTATGGTGCATTTCTGCAAAGTAGAATCCGGGATGAAGACAATTACAGCAGAATTCTGTCTATAGTCTGTCACTACTGTCTTTTCCGAGTAACTTCAACAATTTGATATCTTTTTATTTATTTTTTATATTAACCCATTATAGTCCCCCCGTGACCATGGCTGCTGTAAAGCACTCGAAACGTCGGGAATACTGGAACAAAACTAAATGCGAAAAAATCCGTAAATAATAGTTTCATTTAAAATTAATCTCTAATTTTTGTATGGGGGACTTAATACCTTGTGGCATTCTTAGCCAGTCAACTCGGGCGCGATATCTAATCACATATAATTTTCATAACATATTTCTGAAATATAATGATAAAATAAAATTATACTTTTCTTGCACTTGGCTACGTGTAACAACTGCTGACATATTGGAGAATGAGGTATAAATAATGTTGAGGAGATCACAAATAATGTTACGATTTAATACATTTATTAATTAAGTTATTATGTAAGAAACTCCGACGTCTCACGAAACTCGAAATGATTAGCAGAGAGCGAGTATGGAGCTGTCAGTTATTTTTAAGACGCTTCAAAATGTTATAATATTTACCATTGAAGAGCACTTCAGTTAGCAAAATAACAAAGTGTATGCTTAGAGCTTTAAAGAAGCCGCGCAACTTGTTGAACAAGTTCTACGTGGTCACCATCCTGCATCGACCAAGGACTCACCAAGCTTTATTTTAGTGAAAAGGAGTAAAAACCTCGGACAAACTTTATCGAGAGACTGTCTTAGATTGTATAGTGAAGTATCTCTGTAAAAATGTATCGTGGTCAAATGGCACGATCAACTCAAACTTGGCTCGAGAACAATATTCCGGACTTCATAAGAGCTGAAGACTGGCCCTAATCCAGTCTAGATCTAGTACTAGAGGTACTAATAGAAGTACTAGAGGGCATGGCTTGCTCAAAACGTTACTCTATCATTGAGTCAATCATTAGTCAGCAATGGCTAAATTGCGCATGGAGACTGCGTAAATCTGTAGATTCGAGGCCAGGCCATTTGAATAAAATTATTTTAATTTATTACTTAGAATTTGATTAACATGTACACATGAATTTTATTATGAATGATATATTTACAAGATATGCATTTTTAATGTATAACAAAACTTACGACCACATATATACTTTACATATTTACATATTTATTTTGACGTTATTGTATTTCGTTCTGCAGGCTAATCTTCAAATCAAACTTCAAATCCACTGGACCTATTTTGATCGATTTTTTTTTCACATGTTATTTATTATGTTGCGAAGGACAGGGTTTTTTTTTTACACGGGTACTATAGCTCTAGTATACTATACTATTTATATGTGTATATATATAATACGTAACTAGTTTTCCAATTTTATAGCACTAGGACTATAAGCTATGCGTCATTCAAAACCCAGATTTTTGAAAAGAGTAAATATGAGAATAGCATCTCTCATACTCTATAAGTAAAGTAGTTATAAGTGTATTTATTCAGTAAGCATAGTATTATTAAACATGAAATTTAAATGTTTTAATTTTAACAGGTGGTAGACTCCTACTATACCTAGGAGTCGTCTGATGTCCTTACAGCAGTGCAATTACTTTTTTGTTCCAGTTTAAAGGGTATAATTACGGGCTGTGAGGTATTTCCATCTTAGTCCTCAGGGTTGACAATGCGACTGTAACCTTCTTCTATTGAAGTTGTTTGCAGATGTCCATGGTTGCAGTAGCCACTTACCAACAGTTGATCTGTTACAATATCACATATCAGTAAAAAAAGCTGAATACAATCAAACTCATGTGCTCTACGCTTACGTACCTATAATAGAACTTCCCTACCTACTAGCTATCGAACTTACTCTCTCTACTTATTTTAAATACTCCGAATCGTGTTACACCTGTTAAAACTTTCGGCCGCTATGTAACACTACTCCTTAGAGCGTGAAGTCCACCAACTGTGAAACGGATTACTTGCGAATAGGTACAGTCAATAAGATAAACTTTGCAAATATTTATTACAATTCAATAATTAATATTTTCGTTGTTAAAGTGCTATGGGAGGAGCAGGAGGCGCCAGAGTACGACATCGATTCGGACGATGAAAGGTGGCTGAAGCAGCAGAGGCACCCCGAACTCACAGGTATACATCGCGTCTGAGGTGAGAGGCGTCTTTTAGCAAACGCGCGAATACATAAATTAATCGCGTCTAATAATTACATCGTCCTACTTATCAGTAACTGTGTTGTAACTACACAAGTTACAAGTCACGTCAAAGGAACTTCATTATCTTTCTCGCTTGATAACTTTTTTAAGCCATCGAACGTTTTTTTAAGGTTATTTCTTATCTTATAATTTAGGACTTTCGAGTATGTTTAATAATAATTAGTATACTTTTTTTAGAAGTTAAGTTTAATAAAATCAATGCTATGTCGTGAGAGGTGTATGCAATTAGCCGTTTGAAATTGCATGTCAGTGTAATATGACAAGATGTTGATCGCTAAGCTCAACTTTTGGTATGCGTTCACTATTCCGCAACGGACTCTCGGGCACTGACGGATAATGTTGCATGCCGTGCGTACGAACGTTGCCAATAGTGAACTCTGTGACATGAAAATTGAGAAGTTATACATAGAAAGCTGTCAAAACGTCAAACGTAACGCCCGTCGCGTCCGCTGCTAATGGACGAGTGCCTTTATTGGTCTCATCTCATAATACATCTAATCGTAACTATATGTATTCTCGTTTTTGCAATTTTCTTAACAAACGCTTAAGTATGCATTCGTTGTACAGAGCTTAAGTTCGAGCAAATGATGGACAAGTTGGAGCGCAGTTCAGGTCAGACGGTGGTGACGCTAAACGAGGCCAAGTTGCTGCTGGAGCGGCAGGACGACCTCGTCATCGCCGTCTACGACTATTGGCTCAACAAGCGCCTCCACACGGTGAGCCATGACAATGCTGTTGTACGTTGACTTTAGATCGACATACTGTAAATGTTGTGGCGTTCTAAGAGCATCCATCAGAAGAAACGTATGTGGCGGCTAGGGGAAAAAGCCTGATCTATTCGTAGCATTATTTTGTCCGAACCATCATTCTGCGGTTGTCAGCTCGCATGCCAAGCATGGCAACCATGTGGTTGTAATTACGCTCTTAATTCGTGAAGAACATACACCAAGTCGAGGCCGTGTGGTTTGGTGTGGTGGAGACGTGATCCTGCCATCCCATCTCATCCAGCGAATGTCGTAAAATTCGACTTAAGGATATGTCATAAAAATTTCGTGGCGTCCTACAGATGGCGGATTAACATTTAAGAAATAATCATCCTTAAGAAGTCAAAAGTGGTTAAAAGGCTGCAGCGTCTAACGGTCAAGTTGTGTGATACAGCAGTAAATCCGTCCGCCAAACGTAATGGTTACATCTAATCTTTGACTTGGGAGAGTTTTATGTCCTGCTGTGTCTGTTTAAAGACTGCTGCTGAAGAAGAAAAAGATAACACACTAGATCATGCCCACTACTGGAACATCACTGATTAAGACCACCCCAAAAGGATTTCTTTAACACCAATACCGAGCAAGATATTATATAACGTGATTACCGGCGAGGACTTAGAGGTATTCTCAGGCTCCTATCCTCCTCTCCTAGAGGCTCGATTACCGATGAAAAGTGTTTTTTTTTATGTGTAAATTGGTGACAAAAGGGCATTTTATTGAATGTGGTCACTCTAAAATTCGACAAAAAACCAAAAGGCCGATGTGTTGCTGTTGCTAATGATAACAATGATGCATTACCGCGTTGCCAGGAATTAGATTTCCGCTTCGGACACTGGTCGTTCGACGGTTAGGTTTCATTTTCTATTATTATTTGGGGAAAAGGGCAAACGAGCAAGCGGCTCACCTGACGGTAAGTGATTACCGTCGCCCAGGTACATCTGCAATACTCTGGTTGCAGAGTGCAGGTGCGTTGCCGGCCTTTAACAATTTGGGGAAGTGAGGGGGGAGGGAGGATGAGGAGCGGGAAAGAGAAGCGTGTCTCCGGTTACCTCACTCACCGAACGAAACTCAGAAGTACAAAATGACTACTTCACACTGGTATTCTACGAGGTGGTGGTTCTACCACTGTCGAACCGGCCCTTTCGAGCAGTAGCAAAAGCTACCACTTGGCTCTACCAGGTAGGGATATCTTCGAGCCGACCCATTGAAGCAACTCGATCGGAGGTACGTTCGAATGGGATCAAATTGGGACATCCACAATGCGTCCAGATTAGAAAATCAATGATCTGTTTATTGCACAAACGTGTTTGCATTATAATTCACCAATGTCAACATAGCTGTAAGTGTATAGAGCACAAATTCCTTTGTTGTAAGGAACAGAGCAATTCTAATGATGTAGCAATGAAACGAGCAGAAGTTCTAATGATGTAGAAAAGCCTTTTCAATTCCCCGATCGATGTAAATTTCGTAATGTTAAATTTATTTGACAATCGAGATTTAATTAAAAAAAAAACAACCGGTAAAGTTAAAAGTAATGGAAGCTCATTATAAATTGGGTCAAGGCTTTTACAAAACCATTTTGCATCACCATTGTTTCTATAAGTTCTTAAAATTTCCATTTTGCAGCAACATCCGCTAGTCTTGTCTGTGAAGACTGATCATCGGCCAGGGCAATCGTCGAACAACCCCTACCTAGCTTTCAGGAGAAGAACAGAGAAGATGCAGACCAGAAAGAATAGGTGAGCGTAACGTAAAGTAAATTTTATAAGTTTTCTGTAGATCTTATTTTCCATTATTGTCAAAATAGCGTAATGTGTTGTTAATAGTGGTTAATAGCAAATCATAATTTAAAACGCGCTCCGAAGTTTGAA
Source organism: Bhutanitis thaidina (assembly GCA_029286595.1). Lineage (NCBI taxonomy): Eukaryota > Metazoa > Arthropoda > Insecta > Lepidoptera > Papilionidae > Bhutanitis > Bhutanitis thaidina. Next base: position 2,991,206 of record JAGSMS010000021.1, on the reverse strand, counting down.
TGTAACTGAATGACTGTTTTTGTCCATATTGAGGTCATTGCCAACGGCCACGCTCCTTGAACATCCCTCTGTTGTATCACTGCTCTGTTGGTAGTTTCAAATAAAAGCATTTATTCAACGTAAGAAACATACATTTCACTTAACGAACTTTATGTTTATTTAAAATCTACCACCGTTTCGTAATGAGGATCCTCTGACGGAGAAAAAACCGGCGAAAGAAACTCCGTAAAAGTAGTACAACCCAAGATCAATTTTATGTTCATTATTTCTCCCTATCTGAAAGTTTTGAAGTCAAATACATATAGATAGTCAAGATGAAAGGTACGCTTGTGACCAAGTTGAATAAGATGTAATGTCCCGTTATATCTGTGTTTTCGTTTCACGAAATGCTGTTGCGTTTTACTGCTACTCTACTCTGGTATTCTGTGAAAAAGTGGTCCATCTCCCTACGATAGTAATGCAACTCTTGTCGTCCACAGGAAAAACGACGAGAGCTCGTACGAGAAGATGCTGAAGCTGCGCCGGGACCTGGCGCGCGCGCTGTCGCTGCTGGAGCTGGTGGCGCGGCGCGAGCGGGCCAAGCGGGAGCTACTACGCCTTACCGCAATGCTGGCCGAGAGGCGCTATCACGCCGGAGACTTCGCCGCGCAGCTGCCACCCGACCCGCCCAGGTACTGGCTTCGAGTCCCAGGACATTGTATTATTAATTAATTGTATTATTTGCGTACAGGTTTTCCGGTCTACTTGCCTACAAGTTACATAACTGGTTTCAAAGTCCACGCCGCTCTTCGATAAATGAAATATTGTAAAGTACTTGCCGAGGACGGCATCGTCGGGCAGGAGCCCTTAAACTTCTGTGTTGAAAATTTTTACCTTAACAAAACTTATGATGATATTTTACAAAACCGGAACAGTTTCAAAACACTTTAGGCCACAAAACTTTTTCGTTTTATATATATAAGTTTGTAATGGTTTTTAAAAACATAAGCTGTTTTATTTCCATAGTCAGATAACAATTAAATCTAAGCAAATGAAGATTCTGATACAGATAACAGTATTTTAAAAATTTATTATATCTAATCATGCGTTACTTTGCGGAAATATATTATTTTAAAGATGTTAGAAAAATACTTCGCACAATTCCGCATGAAAAATGCAATAAAATGGCATATATTACCTAGTCCACAGAAAGGAAGAGCACTACATTCGACTATTGCTAGTATACACATACCACCAACATTTAATATTGGACACGTGCTTCGCCTTGCTACAAGGCATTGTCGAGCGATTAGACTCCGTGACATACAACCGTGTACGTCTCGGATTATCACTTACTTCACTGACCGTAAGGAGGAGGTCGACTGCAGGGAATTGCAATATGTCCATGATAACACTGGGCCAGATCCTTCCTATATCTTCAGTTCAGAGTATCCTTCAGTGCCAACAGGGGAAAATATAAAATTATAAATACAGAATATTTATGCGAAGAGATAAGTATACCGTAGAGTGTATTCAATGTTACCACCAAACATCAATACAATAGTTGACGGCTCGATAGCCTAGTAGTCGGTAGTGACCCTGCCTATGAAGGCTGATGGTCCCGAATTCGTTTCTCCCTATAGGCAAAGATGATCGTAACTGAATCATTATTGATTATTAATTAGTATCAGTATATCAGTATATTTATCTTATCACATTCCAGTTACCAAGACTAGGAATCCTAGTTTGGGACTAGGTGACGTGTGTGTGATTGTTCAATATATTGTATTGTTATTACTATAAGTACAGTGATTGGTTTTGTCACAGGTAATTTTTTTTGTTGTTATTTTGACTCTAGACATATTCGTGATAGTAGTAAGCGTAGTTAGGCTAATGAAACCCTGGTCAAAGGCCTGCTCGAACATCCGCGCTGGCGACCGCTACCCACGTTTGAAGTCGTTTGCGCGCCGACGATGAAAACGTGTGACGATTCGACGTGTCGACGCTCTTGCACTGTTCATTAAACTATTTATTATACGTGACGAAAGGCGTTTGCGTTATTTGACTTTTTTTATTTCATGTATCTTTAGTAAAAAAAAAGTTATCAAGTAATTATGACCTAGTGGTCATAATACTGGCAATTTTTTTTTGTTTATTAATGTGTACTCTATGTGTATCTACTAAATTTTAATCCGCACTCAAAGGCGTAGAGAATTTATTGGTCTATGAAAGAACTAATGTTGCAGAGTGACCTACGGTGCTCAGACGAGCTCATTGACGAACATTTAGAAGTCCAAGCTCTAGCTTTGCCGACGAGAAATAGGGCGCGCTGTTTGACCAGTTAAATTAGGAAATAAAACTGTGCTCCAAGTAACGTACGTGCGCACAATCAGCATGTTTGGGTCAAACTGGGCCGCCTGGCCTGTAATTATACTGGCTCACTATAGCAACCCTTCCAATCGGAATACGACAGTGCTAAAAGGATGTAGGTGAAGAGAGAAATAATTAATACAACTGTGTTTTGTATTGAAACTGAAAGAAAAAAACAAAAAGGAAGTTTTTTCAATGCAAATTGTTATAGTTGCATAATGCTAAACTCATACACGAACAGCGAAAGGTATAATTCTCCCGTGCTCAATTACAGATAACAGTTATCTAATAGCTATTCTTTAACTGCCTTTTAAAATTAAAAAAGCTAAACTTTCAAAAGCAAGTTATTAGGAAAGTTTAATAACGAAAAGTCTTTATAAAGCGTTACTTATAACTACGATGCAGCTTCTTACTTCAATCCCGCAACTACGTAAAGCTGTTTTATTTGCACTGGAGCGCGCTTATAATGTTTTATAGACTAAGTTAAAGTGCTTCTCTCTACTTTAACCTTTCTTTTTCCTCTCACGCGCAATGTTCGGATACTTATATATAGTAACGAAGAGTCAACATATTCACATTTATAGATCTTTAAACCATAAAATATATAGGTTAGGACGTTCTTATTGAACTTTAGTGAAAAACGTATCAGTACTAGCGGTGGTACTAGTGGTAAGAGCCGTGGTAGCCTAATGGTCAGGGTGCTCAGTTTAGTTTCATAGAACGCGAGTGACCTGGGTGCGATACCCAGTGCGGGGGCAACACTAAAATATTTAATGGCAATTTTAAGTGCTGTATTTAACCACGTGCTCGGCGGTGAAGGAAAACATCGTGTGTAAACCTGCATGTCGAAGAAAATATAGAAATAATAAATATTATTTAGAGTGTAGCACGCCAACCCGCACTTGAGCAGGGTCGCGGCCCCTTTCCGGCTCCAAACTTCTATGAAATATTTGAGGAGGCCTTTGCCCATCTGTGGGCACTTACAGGCTGCTACTTTACTTTACTTTTACTAGGTCATAGCATTACTAGGAAATAAACAAATCCTTTTTTCAAACAAAATAAATAGTCTAATAATCTCTTTACTAATAGTTCAATCACCTCAGCAAGAAGCACGCAACGTCGCAGGATTGTATTGTCGGCGCGTCGACGACTTTAAACGCGGGCAGCGGACGCCAGCTCGGACTGTTGATAAAGTCTTTGATCTGGATATCGTTTGTCTAGTTAACTAGTAACAGAAATACATTTTGTGTAAAAATAACAAAACTGATGAATTATCTTGTGAGTGAACTACCTATTTTTACGTGCTGTAGAGGCCTTATTCGATAACCCCGATCGTGCCTTTTTTTCCCAAGGGAATTGCGCAACTTTCAAAACGTTATTCAATGTGTGTTAGAATGTGATTACGTTGATAAAAAACAGAAATACTTTTCCCTGAAGTTTGGTTAGAATGCATTTCATGCAGGGTTGACATTTGCCTATACTTCTTATCACGCTGAGCGGGAACGTTGTAGGGGAACGTGCTAGTAGTGTTCCATGTCACTTGTCCGCGGGATTCAGCAAATTAAGCCAGAAAAAACCTGTTCAAGTAATGTAAAATTTTCATAAAAAAAATCATGCAATTTATCATGTTAAACATGACAATGCAAATCATCATTAACCCTTTACTCGTCATAGCTTTGTAACAATTGAAATTGTATTGTTATGAGTAATATTAGGACTTTGATACTAGAAGGGTTAATATTTAATGATAGTACATAAGCAATACCTAATATTTTGTTATTTCGTTTTTATTTTGTATTTACAAGAATAATAAATAAGTTTCTCGTATAATTTTTATTACATCTTTTATAGGTGTCCTTTATTAACTATATGGCTAAACGTGGATGGTGAAATCGACTAACGTTGACGATTAAACAATATGAAATTTAGTAAACCAATAACAAATTGTTTCCCAGGCAATACAGCACCGTGCCGATATCGGCGTTGAGTTTCCGCCGGGAGCCGTACGCAGTGCAGCACTACCCGCCCAGGGCGCCGCCCACACCCGTCGATCAGCCTAGACAGGTGAGGAGATGGGAAAATTTCTATTTTCCATTTTTACTTTGACCAACGGTTAGAATATCCCACCCCTTCTGTTATTCCTGAAGGAAATTATAGAATACGAATAACTGGGTTTAAAATAAATATACTTATTTTATCAGATAGATATGACATTTATTGAGAAAAATATTAGTTATTTAAAAATAGTGAAAACATTCTTCATCAAAGAAATTAAATAGCCTAATAATACAAATAAAATCCAAGCACTATTCATCATGACTAATAGTTTACTGACCTTGGTAAGAGCGGCGACCTAGCAGGATTTTATTGTCGGCGAATTCCAACTACGCTACTACTACGGCGCGCAGCCACGATAAAGTCTGACCTGGGTGTCGTTGGCCAAGTTTACTAGTAGCTCAAATATATCTATATAGTAAAAATTACATAAACTAAAGAAATTATCATGTTACTAAACTATTGTACTTATATAATTTATATTATTATTTATTATATTTATATTATTATATATTATATATTGGTGTATGACTTATAAATAGCTTGAAGGATATGAGATTAGATTTAATGACGTGACATGGCGTCTCATGTAGATAATAGAACCCAAAAAAGGTTTTATTATTTAGAAAAGCGATACAAAAATAGTAATAAAATATTTTTATTAATTAACAAGTAAAGGTGCAAGTGATAAATAAAGATGTTATTATCCAACAGATTAGAGCACCAAAATAGCAAGTGTTCAATAATTGTATAGTAATTTGACGACTCGCTGGCGTAGTGGCTAAGCGTTTAGCTGCGGTGCAGTGGGTCACGGGTTCGTTTCCCGCACGGGAATAGTGTTTGTATGGATTACAAATAATAGTTCCTGGTCTGGCTGTTTGTCCATGTGCAATTTATGTATGTAAACAGCCTCCGTGACTCAGGAGAAATACCTACAGTAGAAGGTAACGTTTTATCAAAAAAAAAAGGAAAAAAAAATTGATGTCTATAATTTTAGTACACATAAAAATATGAAAAATATTACATAACTTTTTTTGTCTATTAATAAATAAAAAGAATTTACTACGATGACTAAAAATTATTATTTCTAAATATGCTAAAAAATTTATGTGTTGTATCGTATTTGCCTTTAATATGAACATAGGTATGTCGGTTGATGATATGATTATTTCAGATTGTTTTACTCTCCCAATATCAAAATTGTGTATATTCAATTGCCATAAATTCACTATTGCATAGCATACCCTTAAAATAACCTGATTAAATTCGAATTCCAAATACTTTTGAAAGTGTGAGTGTGGTATTATGCACGTGATTGGTTGCCTTACAGCGAGAGAAGCGTCCATACAAGAGACGGAAACACAGGCACCACGCCGCCGGCTCCGTGCAGGGGCTGCGAGGTGAGTGCACACACGCAGACAAAGCGACAGACAAATATATATTTTATGAGTTCACTTACTACTCTGTTGGAATAAACAATATTTTAATTAAAAAATATATATTATATATTGGTGTATGACTTATAAATAGCTTGAAGGATATGAGATTAGATTTAATGACGTGACATGGCGTCTCATGTAGATAATAGAACCCAAAAAAGGTTTTATTATTTAGAAAAGCGATACAAAAATAGTAATAAAATATTTTTATTAATTAACAAGTAAAGGTGCAAGTGATAAATAAAGATGTTATTATCCAACAGATTAGAGCACCAAAATAGCAAGTGTTCAATAATTGTATAGTAATTTGACGACTCGCTGGCGTAGTGGCTAAGCGTTTAGCTGCGGTGCAGTGGGTCACGGGTTCGTTTCCCGCACGGGAATAGTGTTTGTATGGATTACAAATAATAGTTCCTGGTCTGGCTGTTTGTCCATGTGCAATTTATGTATGTAAACAGCCTCCGTGACTCAGGAGAAATACCTACAGTAGAAGGTAACGTTTTATCAAAAAAAAAAGGAAAAAAAAATTGATGTCTATAATTTTAGTACACATAAAAATATGAAAAATATTACATAACTTTTTTTGTCTATTAATAAATAAAAAGAATTTACTACGATGACTAAAAATTATTATTTCTAAATATGCTAAAAAATTTATGTGTTGTATCGTATTTGCCTTTAATATGAACATAGGTATGTCGGTTGATGATATGATTATTTCAGATTGTTTTACTCTCCCAATATCAAAATTGTATATTCAATTGCCATAAATTCACTATTGCATAGCATACCCTTAAAATAACCTGATTAAATTCGAATTCCAAATACTTTTGAAAGTGTGAGTGTGGTATTATGCACGTGATTGGTTGCCTTACAGCGAGAGAAGCGTCCATACAAGAGACGGAAACACAGGCACCACGCCGCCGGCTCCGTGCAGGGGCTGCGAGGTGAGTGCACACACGCAGACAAAGCGACAGACAAATATATATTTTATGAGTTCACTTACTACTCTGTTGGAATAAACAATATTTTAATTAAAAAAATATGGAATTGTTCTAGTTTAGTGTGCTCACCGTTCGTGTGTGGAAGTGCATATATTCCTTTTTTAACATTAATGACTAAAGAATATTTTTTTGTACATTCATGATACCAGAGCATACTTTTTTTTCGATGTATATGTATCTTAAATAAGTAATGATCACATTCACAAGTCCATTTTTCTATCTTGGAAGTGAAACAGTCTTCCAAATTCAACTTTTTTTAAAATATATTTTTATAAATACTTTACTAAATATTATGTTTATAATACACATGGTTTTTTGCCAGTAAAAAATGAACTCTTTATGATTGGAACAATTGCATAAAGCTTTTTGAATTACCATATCAGTTTCAGTCAAAGCCAATTATTTTCATAATTTTGAAGTAAATACATACACAAGGGAATTTTACAGAATTAGTCACATATCAAATTAATTATTTACTTGGAAACTTTCCATTGTTTTAATTAAATACCCTGCATTTTTTAAACTTTCACTTTAAACTTTAATGTGCTCTATTGGACCTTCGAGCTCGATAATGGTTTTGGCTCTTCCTGCTTAGTTTTAGTTTTTCACATGGGAAAAATTCACAAGGATTATTATATTTCAGATTCGGGCGTGTGCACGTCGTCGGACGAAGAAGCGAGCGTGGCTGCACCGAGCGGGTCCGGCGTGCGAGCGGAAGCGATTGACGATGGCCCGTTCGCTTTTCGTCGCAAGCCTGGCTGCTATTACGAAATGGTGAGACGTTCGTTTTGTTTTTATATCGAAAACATTTTGTCCCTGCTAAAAATATATAATATATAGTATCAGGCACATTAAACATTTCTGTTTTACTTTAATATTCTTGTAGAGATAATTTCAAAGTTTTGTCTTCTGACAAATTATATAAGTTACTTAAACTTATGACCTCTATACCCCATAATGCACATGTAGCTCTAAGAGCGATTGCCGTCCAACCGATTCCTTGTCTATAACGCTCGGAGCAGGAGTTATATGTCGCGTGCCTTGTTACAGACTACGAGTATAAGGAAATGAAAATGTGTCGAGTTATTATGACCCACACCTCATGACCTCGGTGTAAATAAATTGATATATTTCTACGTTTACAGCCCACGTCTTCCCTTTGCGGTGACCCGGTGGACCCAGGCAGTCCATCAAAAGAAGGTCTATTCGAGCATGAATTGGATGAGAGGAATAGGTAAGCAATTGTATAACAATTTTTATTTTTTCGATCAAGCACTCGATCAAGCAGGGCCCATGTGATGAATAATTATTGCCGACGCCCACGTATATCTGCAAAACCAGAGAGGCTGCATGTGGGTTACCGACCTTTAAGGATATTTGGTAAGAGTCAGGGAGAGGGGTTCCGGAGGATGAAGTCGAAATCATCATCTCTCATATGGCACGTTAATTATTTTGGACCGCTGAACAACAGCGTCTATGGTGCAAGTTGTCTGGTACTTTGATTGCCAACTTATGCCCGCTTGCTATATTGCAAGAATCTTCATTGTAAATAAATATATAAATAAATAACAAATGGCATATATCTGCAACCGACAACTATCTGTTTCTTAGTGTTCCACAATTCTTTTTTTGGGCTTAGTCCGCAGGTAGCTCGTTCAAAGATCCTTCCCGAATCAAAGATTTGCGTTTCGTTGTATAAAAATTACATAATTAAAAAAATTTAAAATAACATTTAGTTTATTTACGTACGTTAAATTTAGTTCTACGTTCGTTCAAACTATTACGTTAAAATAATATTGAATAAAATTGTATGTGATTTAGACATTTTTTTCCTCTCTCGCAGTTTAGTAAAAACAGAACGTTGCCTATAGCCATGCCCGATGTTCTTGCTTGCTTGTCTATAAAAAAAGCACGATTGTTTTTAGTGTATATATGTTATTTGCTTTAAATTTGGTTCAAAGTTCATCTTGTGGTGGATATAGATACACATTCAATTTTAATTTAATGAAATGGATATTATTCTAGTAAGTAACAACTAAGTATGTATTGTATAAAAATTATATAATGACTTGGCATTATTGTATCTTCGTCAGAATCGTCTTCATAGTCTAATACATTAAACAATTACCGATAATTTCCGCGAACTCAACATAATCACTCATGACTAATAAAAATAATACATTTTATAAAAAAATAAGCGACTAGGCGCTCTACCGGCCGAAATCGGTCAGCAAACAACTTTTATTACAAGCTGTCAAGCTTCTGACATTTAGAATTAATTAAAGGAACACCCCGAGCCGATGTCTCTATACAATAGGCCTACGGGCAGTTAATGCTTACTCTACTATCCGTATTTACAAACCATTCGTACTTTAAAACACCGGCCGTAGATTATAGGAACGCTCTTTGCTTACAGCTAGTAGCATTTATTACAGTTTGTAGGTCAAAGCGGTTCGTTTAGGTTAGGTCAAAGCGGGTCAACCTGGGCATTACTCCCCCAGCCTGTCGATTACGGCAAATGGATGATTTGCCTCGCATTTGGAGAAGCCAAAGGAGAAGTATGGATAGAAAGCTGTAAACTCTATACTAATATGAATTCATATAACTTATTTTATAAAACCGCATTATAAATTATCCTTCTAAAAATATTGAAACTTTCAGGTTCACACTAACATCTCTAACGCAACCGTACACACGCTGCGTGGGATTCGCGCGGCGCCGGCAAGGCCGTGGTGGCCGCGTTCTGCTGGACCGTGTGGCCACGCCGCTCGACGACCTATGGCCGCGTTTACCTTTCGCCTTCCCCGCCTCCAGCGAGCACCGCGCCATGCGGGACGAAGAGGTGAGTGACCACTGAATATCCTCACGTGCGACTGAACCTCGTGGACATGCCGCTAGATGACCAGTGGCCGAGTCTGCCCTTTGCCTTCCCAGCCTCCAGCGAGCACCGCGCCACGCGGGACGTTAAGCTGAGTGGGTAGAGGACAAACACGCGTATGGTTTGATTGCGTTGCCACGCAGCTCGACCTGTGGCCGCACCTGCCCTCCGTCTTCCCCGCCTGCAGCGCGCGCCGCATCAAGCGGTACTTTAAGACGTTTCCACAGGACAAACTCTCGTGTATCTGGCACGTGGCCTCGCTGCTCCCCAACCCGTGGAGCCTATCTTTTGCCCTCTGTCTTCCTCGTCTCTTAATTTTGATTTGTTCCTTATTACAAATTGTTTTTTTTGATTTGCAGGTGGAGCTAGAAACAAAAGCACATAGGATTCCAAAGGAAATGACCCGGGACTATCACACGGGTGGAAAGTATCCCTGGCGACATGCATTCCGACGGCATCTCGTCCGAAATCCGGGGCTGTGGACCGTCGATGTCAAACCAGACGTCGACGTGAAACCCGACGTCGACGTCAGACCCGACTTCGACCTCAAGCAGGAGCCTATGGATATCGATGGACCCTTACCGGATGTTACGTTACCTCAAGATGATAAAAGTGATATTAGTGTTAATGCCAGAACTATAGACAGTGCAGTTAGGAAGAATTTGGAGCGTGTGATCAGGAAGAGATCGTGGAGTGGGTGCAGTGCTAGCAGTTACGACTCGGATGAGAGTTTGCAGCCGGTGGAAAAGGAGTTTGAACAGTTCATTAATGAAGTTAATAAAAAATGGTGAGTGCTGAGTTTTGTAAACCCAATGTAGTTTCAAGTTTAACAAAATAGTCACAAAACTTAAGAAAACACTTCAATTTAATACTTCACTTTACTATCGGCCTATTTACAACCAAAAATCTTATGTCTCCTTGCAGTATACATAAGACTTAACCCTCAAACACCTTCCATCCCTTTATACCAAATATTCTCAATATGTTACGTAAAAATGTAGAAATTTGTGTGATTGTTGCAACTGATACTTACTTCCGTACATTCCAGGTTACATTTTCGACCAAAAACTCCACCTCCTTCGCCACCTCACGAATCCAAAGCAAACGATGATCAGTTCCCAATAGCTCTAGACACACCATTCTCTGTCGAATTAAGGCTTGCAGAGCAATCACCGTTAGGAGGTCTCGACTCGTTCACGACATCAGAATTCACGCTAGGAAACTTATTCATGGAACCTTTGTATCCAGAGATAGATAACAGCACTAGCAGTCTAGATCTAAGTGGGGAGGACCTGCTCAACGAAAACTTTACAGGACTAACAGAAGCACAAGTCGAGAGTATCCTTTCGGAAACGGACTTGAAGGCCCTAGAAGACGTCGACTTGACCAAGGACGACAAGAAAATAGCAATAACCGACGATTTACTCGAGGAGCTAGTGAAGGATGTGGAAAAGGATCCTTTTTTATTGCAAGGCCAGAGCTCGGATGGGCGTGCCGGCTCTGGCCCGAGGCGAAGGAAGGCGGGGGAAGCGTTCGGTTCGACCGTCGTACATATATCGGCTGATAAGGAACCAATATACGTGGACAGACCGGAGGTCCCATCGCCCCCGAAGCCGCTGCATACCGCAACGCCCAGGGAGGTTAAGGCGCCGGCTCAGCCGGTGCCCACCTCTAAGATCATCGTGGAGGAAGTCAATGAAGTCCCACACATCAAAGTGGAGAAGAAGAGGAAAGAAGACACCATTGAGGAGATACAGCTGGCGCCCGGAATCCAGCTGAAGACGGTGCAGACGAAACATTCTCCGCTGAAGAAGCATATAATCACATCTGCCGCGCACAGGAGGAGCAACGACGTGGCGATAGTGACATCGCAGGACTCGACGCAGCCGCAGATCGTCACCGTGGCCGTTTCCGAGAGCTTAAAGGTATAGGCGTGGTTCTTTACAGATAATATTTAATGCAAATCTAAGTAACTAGTTGTAAACCTTTATTTATTTTTCGAATTGTAGGCGAGAATGATTGTCAATTATTTTCAAGGGAATTTTTGTTCTATATTTTTATAGGCTTAACTTATTTCAATAATGTAAGATTAAAAGCGAGTATCTATGATGTAGTTCTATATTTCTGTTACTTCACACACTATCGAGTGTGGCACTGCAGTGTGCACTCAACAATAATTTGATACTTTTTTTATATGTTCAATACGTATAATAAAAAAAATACTTGTTTGATTTAGACCACACGACTGACGAGAATACTTTTTTTACGGTCAAATCGATTTTAATTAATATTGAAAATGAAAGATATATAATTATATAAACTAGCAAAGTATTCTCATTAAATTCACAGAGTATCACATACTGAGTATCTGTTAATTTCCCGCTCGGCTAAACTCAGAGAGTGATTTTTTTTCTATGCGACGCGCGTAAAGAAGTGTTCACGTAAAAAAATCTCCGGTCTTTACATTGCAGGTGCGGCTGGCGAGCCAGGCGGGCGGTGCGATGGGACTGCTGCAAAACGGGCCCTTCACGGCCGTCGCGCTGCCGAGGGACATCGGTGAGCACCTACCTATGTAACCAAAAAAACTCGGTGGTGGTGGTAAAAGTCGGTGTAGCGGATACTTTAAGATTGCTTTAATAGACGCCATGTAGTATCAGATCTGTCTTGTTATTAAATAAAACCCCGTGGCATGACTGGCCGTGGTTACGGTACTTATAAACTCCTACACTTATAAAATCCTTACGTATACGCAAACACACGTACGTATGCACATACGCAAATATAAACACTTACATCTCCATTATTTATACTTTGGTATCGTTTTCACATATTTTTTTATAAACCAGACTATTTCTCGATACAATTACTTTACTGCTAGTGCGAGATATATTGTACTGTGATAAGCAAACCGTCTGTAAGTGCAATCAGCATGATAAACCCAAAAGGCAGTACGCTTTCAGCTTAGTGTTCAGTAAACTTGGAGGCAATTACGGATAATCCTCCCGCTTTAAACAGTTAACAGGCTGTTACAGAAAAATATTTTTTTTTGATACTTAATACTACTGATAGCTTTAAACTTCTATTCATATCGTCAAACACGTTAGTTTACGTATTTTTTATTTAACATAGTTATGGATTATGGCTCAAAGATATATCATCAATACACTTTTACAAAAAGTTGTATTTTAAATAATAATTAAAAAAAAAGATTCTTTATTGAACTATCGTCACTGAACCACCTAGCCAAAAATCAACTAACTAGATCAATTACCAAAAGTTACCAGATTGAACTAAATTCGTTAAGCTAAAACTCTCTAGGAATCGATAAAAACCTCCATTTATAAAAGTTAGCAACACATGTTTTTAAGGAAACTTTATATGACAGATAATTGTGGTCAAATATTTCTGTCGCAAATCGCCTAAAAGTAATCAAATTACTGCGGCCTTATTGTGTTAATATATTATTTCAGCAATAGTTAAGGATTTAAATTAAATGTTTAGGCTTTATCCAAAAAATCGGTGCTTGTATTTACATACGCACATTTGAAGTTATACTTCTTTGGCGTAACAAAACAAAAAAACCTCAAAATGTTGACCTGCACCACAACTTCCGAACACCGAGAATATAATTGTGGCACAAATGTACGTACAAACATAAATGCAGTTACTCGCCCTTAAATTCTCTTATACTATATGACGACATGCAACGCAACATATCCAGAAACCAAAACGAATAATTTGTGTTTTGTCAACATAATGGCTTCGGCTTGAATTCGAACCAAGGACTCATTAACCGTCAAGTACATTTTCCTCTAAGCTTCACATAACAAACTTTGAATAAATAATATATTTTTATTTTCACTATTTTAAAACGAGCTTAGCATGGCACCACACGTGTTTTGTTAGATTAGTAAATAAAACAGTTTCCCTTATATTATTATAGCTGCAGCGAGCGTGGTTAGCGCAGGAACGACGGGTAATATTGTCAACGTGGGACCCGTGTGCAGCGTGGGCAGCGTCTGCTCCGTGGGCAGTGTCGCCAGCACTACAACTACAAGACGAGTTGCTGCTCCTTTAGTTCAGCTGGCTCCAGCTTCACTCGGCCATAAGCCGCTGCAACTGCACTCCTCTCCAGCCGTGGTCGTTGCGCCGCATGTACACCATGTACCCTCCAGCAAGCTTAAAGTGCTCCACGCGCACCCACTAACCCACACCCAACGAGCCCAGCTATTACAAAATCGCTCCCTAGCTCAACTTCCAACCGTTGTCTCCTTAGCTTCCCTCGGAGATGGGAAACCCCTCTTAAAAGCCGCGCCCGGCTCTGTTGCCCAATTCTTCGAGATCAAGAGCGGTCAACTCGGAAAAGGCCCCCACCTAGTTAACGTCGTAAGGCAGCCACCACCGGGAAAAACCACCGTCGCAAGACTTGACATCAATGACGCGAGGAAGCGTCAAGTGGTATTCGACGGCGCGTTAAAAGGCCACGTGGCGACTGCCACCCGGCCTCATCGCGTCAGCGTCAGCCTAGACGGACGGCAAATCGTTCGAGCCGCGCTACCCGTGCGAGCTCCGAACGTCCGGCACCAGATCCAACTGAAAAATCGGACCGTGCAAGTCGCAACGTCTTTAGCGAGGACGTCTTCGGAGCCGTCGACGTCTATAACGATAGCGGCGCCGTCGAAAACTTCTATACCGAGCTCTGTGGTCGCGAATCTGCTGCAGAAGAATGTCCAATTGCCAAAGGGGGGGCAAAAGATTGCTATCTCCGGGTCGGGCGCGCTGGCCGGCAACATGCAGGCGATCGCTTTCTCTACGGCGCAACTGAAAGCGCGGCAGGCCAGGCTCATAGCGCAGCCGCGACCCACGCCCGTTGCGTGAGTATTGTTTCGTTCTTTCCTTTTCAAATTATTCACCGTGTTTCTAAGTCCATTAATCAAAATATGTGATTGTGGTAACTTTTATTTTTAAGTAATTCACTTTGATCCTTTTTCTTTGAATATCATGTAGTTATATTGAACATTAATTTATCAGACTCGTTTACTTTACCGCCATTTTTAGTAATGTGTAAACATATTTTTGATATGCTGTATTAACGCGATTCTATTTCTACACTCTGAAATGTAATATTTGCGGATGATGCGGTAGCCTGAGTTAAATATGTTGTCCTAACGACAAACACCTTACATAAATATATATCATTTTTATATAAATATATATATTTCTAATACAGTTTAGTATACCGTTACCTTGCTTTCACTTACTATTCTGTTCTTGATTTTTTTAGTGAAATCGTGGAAGCGACAACCGCCCCAGTGGCAGCGGCATCGTCCTCGGGCCTAACGAGCGGCCTCACCACCGGGTTGGGCTCAGGCCTGGGCGGCGGGCTGGCCGGCGAGGCGCCGCTGGAGGTCGCCGGCGAGGGTGTCGGCGAGGAGACGAGCACCAACGGCGCGGTGCGGCGGCGGGCGGGCGACACGCTGCCGATGGAGGTCACGTGACAGTCGCCCGGCCGCGCGCCCGGACGTCCGGCGCACCGGAGTGAACCGCAGGCCGCCCGCCCGCCCGTCCTGGTCTTCTAGCCCAGGGCCACCTAAACTGTGGCACGTTTCCCGCGCTATCACCGCGTTTGATCAACATCCGATTGGTCCTCCGTACACCGGATTGCGTTTTGTACATATTATTTGTTTTTTTAAGAAACGTGTGATATTAAAGAAGTAATGATGCCTACATTTAATGTATTAGTTAATGCACTTTCTAGTTAATTTTCGTTGTCGCAAAACATTCGGAAGAGAACGGGGATAGCGCGGGGGAAGTGATCCGTTGTGATGATGCGAAAGGATAAATAAATCGACGATATTTATTTCCGTTTCAATTTTGTTTGATTTTTTTTACCGATGTTTCTGTTAGAGGTGTGAAGTCCCAAAGTAATATGAGCAGTTGAGGCAAATAGCTGATGCGGGAAGGCCCTAAAATAAACGAAATTAGTAAACAATTTTATGATCCTTAATATATTATATCAATATTTAACCATTATACCAAATATAATTTCATTGCTTTGGCTCTTCTGGTATCCATGTATAATATGTTTATAGAAACAACATTAAGGAAAAACAAG
Source organism: Bhutanitis thaidina (assembly GCA_029286595.1). NCBI lineage: Eukaryota > Metazoa > Arthropoda > Insecta > Lepidoptera > Papilionidae > Bhutanitis > Bhutanitis thaidina. Next base: position 2,975,366 of record JAGSMS010000021.1, on the reverse strand, counting down.
GAATAATTTTAAGTCTTTACTTAATTGTCTAGGTATTTATTAATTACTAGAAGTTCTCACATCGAATTGAAATATAGTTAATAATTGAATGCAGTCATAATGATCATTCCTTTAGTTTTTATGCAGTAGGTCAAATTGTAAAAGCTTATTACTGCGTTAATTATAAAGATACATGTTACGGGTAATCAACAACAAAATATTTCACGATTACGATCTAAGGAAAATTTTATACATTATTTCAGGTATGACTGGTATCTAACGCCATTCAATTATCTCGCAGAAAATTTAATATTGCCATCTTGTTAGCCTGGTATGAACCAATCGAGCTTCCAAATTATAAAATGCTACTTAATAATTATATACTGCTTCTCTAAACTAAAAAAATCACACAATATCAAGTGTTGGATTTTTGTTATGTGTCTGCAGGACAGTTTTCTTATATAATTGTAACAAAAATGTCATTAATATGTTTAGTTCTTAATAATCTCATTATGTACAGAATTTTGTATTATGATATGTAATTAGAAATAATCCATTATTACAGGATCATCCGTAATAGAATTCTTTGAAGTTGACACAAGTATTTTGCTATTACAATTAATATTGCGTAAATGAAATTATCTACCATTTGATGGTGTTATTCAAAATACCTGTAAAAATACATTTGGATAAGTGCATAAAAAGTAACGCCCTAATATTCATAAATCTTTGCCTATGGCTTAAATAAAGTCAAAAATATTACTGGTATTTAAACTATTATCGTTTCAAAATAATTTATGTGGATAGTATTAATATAACGAAGGTAGTCGTTGGTAAAAAAATTTAATAAAAAAAATGTATATCATGAACCATAGACAGTCGTAGTAGGGATAGGAATAGGTAGTGCAATTAAGAGTTAACGACCTTAAACGTTATAAAATATGGATACACCCCCGGGATTGTTCTATATTTTTTGTTAAATATATTTTCTCTTAAAGGGATAACTACATGTTTTCAAGAATTCTTTTCATGCTCATTTCAATTATATTAAAAAAAAATCAGATCATTTAAACTTTATTATCAATATGTTTTAATCATTTCTCAAAACAATATGAAAATAATCATTAACAAATAAAAAATTAAATATCGACTACAGATATACACTTATTTAACCTTAAATTTAAATAACACCAGCTATGCCAACATTAAAAGCAATATTAAAGATGAAGATTGAAAATTGTCGTGATTGAATAAAAACCAGTCCCACCTAAATTTTTCGCTTTCACTATTTATATACTTCAAGTATAATATCATATGAAATTGTTTCTTAATTTTCTATGAAGTTTAAGTTAGAAGAAGTTTTTTTTTGATATTTAATTTCCACTTAAAACTCTCATCAACTACTATGTATATGTCAGAGGGGCAAATTTTAACATCGTCGATTGACGAACCGTTTGCGATTTGATGTGAATGTGCTCTGATGGTATCTAGTCCGGATTTAGAACCATGGCCGCTTCTAATTTGGTTAAACAGTTAAAGATTTACTTCAATTGACAACTGTACTAACTTCATCAAAAATTTCAACCATTCTGCTAATGATGTGTTGAGTTTTAGTGATTTTCTCAAAGAAAAAAATATCTTTGATTAATTTAATTTTCACATTTTAAGTCATTTTATTAAAATATGTTACTATCGAATGTAACCAGTTCTTAACGAATTTGCTGGATTATTAGTACTTGTATATTAGGCATATCCATATTCAAATATCCTCAAGAAATCCCGTAAAATTGCACTGCCTATTCCTATCATTGGTTATAATTTTTTTTTTAATTTTCGGACAAGTATTGATTTCGCGGATGACAATCATTGAAAGTCTTAACCACTGCAGATTATGGAATATTTTTTTTCTCACTTGTGTTGAAAAATAATACTTTATCACCACAAGGCATTATCATTATTTAATTAATAACTTTAGGTCCCAAACAGGAGTTACTAATGTAATCTGTAGTTGGTATTATGTACTGTTCTAGAACGTCATTTATAAATTATTATATGTATAAAAAAATGGGCCTCTGAAGTGATTTAACAGCAAGGTCAACTGTAAAAATGAAAGGACTAATTATTTTTTTGTTGTATTATGAACAGAAAACTATACCGGACTACGTCAATATATTGTATGTAACATTATACTGCATCCCTGTAACCATTTGACAATATAGGCTCTATACGAAAATGTAATATGGACGTCTTATAGCAGCGTTCGAAAATAGACCTTATCTCTTGTAATATATGGTTTCATTTTGTATTACCGTAGTTTCAAAGTGTATTCTACATGTCTATCTTTGAACGTTGCACATAATCTTGCTTCAGCATTGTAATTGTAAAACCCTAATGAATATGGTCCATTTAGGTATAAAGCAAGCTTCACTAAAAGTAAATTTAAGTGGCTGTGACGTAGTTAATACATACGGAAACTCTGTGTAGCTAATGCCAGCCTTCTTAGGGAGAAACGCTTTTTGAGATTCTCGTTTTATAAAACTTTCATGTGGTAGTTCTTATACATCGATATATTAATTATAAATTGACTCGAGTAAACTATATCAGTTTATTCAAATGCTCACATTACATTTAATTTAAATTGTTTCGCTGATATCATAATCACATAATAGTACCTATCTAGACAAAAATTTGCTTTGCAAGTATAAAACTATACCCATGTGACTAAAATATTAAAAATAAGTGCTTTCACATCTATCGGTGCCGTGGACAAGATTTGGCGCGGCTGGCATTACTCGCTTAGTTCTTCTTTAGCAAACATTCTAGTTTATTTTCACTTAAAATAAAGAAAATGTTATAATTATTCGTCGCCGAGTGTATAACTAATGGGTGTAAACTGTATGGAAATTTGTAATATAGATTGCAGTATGTGTATTATATAGTTTTATGTGTATATTAATTGATTATTTACTTAAATAACTGGCCGGACCAGTGAGTGGATGAAGTATTGTAGGATAATGAATGTAACGCATGCTCGATTTACCCGCGACGTTTATTTATGTATGTAATGCCCATAATTCCCTTATTTGTATTCTTGGAAGATATTCCTTGCAACGGTTCAAGATAACTGATCTAGTTTAAATGGCAGTTGTATGCTATATACAGGATATGTCTTCTCTTTCTTAAATTTAGTTTTTGTTAGCAAATAGTTATGTTGTGCGCATTCCTATCAGATGATATAAGAATAAATTTTTAGATTTATGTCCCTCACAACGGCTACACTAGTTGTCTTTTTAAGTTAAGTCAATTTTCCTGAATTTGTCAGGTGTATATCAACTAAGAATTATATATTGGATCTAAATCTTGTTGAAAAACCCTCAGGGATCGCAGTACTTTTCACATATGCTCAATCTTTCGAATGCGAATAAGATATAGAGCGAATTTGAATAAAATAGAGATGATACCAAAACATTACAGATTATTTGACTCCATTATTTTGCTATGTTTGATAAAATAAAACACAAACATGCAATAACAGCTGTTGAAAATGTAATTTCTGAATGTATCGTTCCGATGGGTAAAGAGTCATCATGGAATTAAAATTTGAAAACTAGGTGTAAAACAAACTTTAAACTAACATAAAACCGTATCAAGTCTTCAATTAAGGGTTTTTGTATTTTAATACTGGCAACGCCCAGTCAGTTCTGTAGAGATCTATTCAAGGGCACTACAACGGGGCTAGTTTATTTAAAAGCCAAAGCAGGTAGAAGCATTGGCCAATCATTGACAAGGGAGTTATTCACCATTTAAATTGCCAGTTATCTTTTCATTGCGTAGTAGTAAAAGAATCGATATCTGCTCTAATGTCTAACCTGTTGTCCCAGTATGTTTTTTAATATATTTATATATATGTATAGTAGCAGAATACCTAAAAACTCCTAGAAGTACCTAGAAAGACAAAAGTAAGAGCATGTGCAAATAGTATATGAGCAAAATCTGTAATTGACGAATGGTTAAATGCATATGTATGTGTAACTAATTATTCACGTAGTATGTCTGTAACATATATAATGGACGACAAGCTATTATAGACATTACATATGAGAGAAAGAGATAGGGATATTGGACATACGCTTCCATGATATACTACATCGTCATAGCTGAAGTCGTTGGCACTGGAGTTTCGATGTATTGATTGTGACTAAACCTTAGATAGCTTTCACTAGAAGGCACAGTAAGATTTAATCAAAATGATGTTTACCTTTATATCTAAATGTTCCCACAGTTAAAAGTACTGATGAAGAAACTACAATTAACAAATAAGATTTATGCTATTAAAGCCTCTGAAAGAATATAATTAATTTATGGTAAAAATGAAAAAAAAAAATTGTTGACAAATGACACAGAAGTGAGAAAACAGATTAAAAGTTTGTGTATTTTTGGAAACATTTTGTATCGCGGTTACTTTCTACTGCTGTTGAAATACATTGGTTTCACCATATTCTTCGTATTAAAATTAGAAACACTTATGCCCACAAAGGAAAAAAAACATTTGACTTTCGATTCATTAATAAAATTAATCCTTTACAATTCATATAAAATAACTGGTGTATTGAATGGTTGAAAAATATCATTATAATTGGTGTTATTGTAGAATTCTAGAATGAAATGTGTCCATTAAATTTATAGTATACGTAGAGACACGTAGGTAGTTTAAAAATATTAAATATTGTGTTAAATCTAATTGGATGATTGCTAAATTTGAAAAATGTTAAAGTGTAGTTTCTTTTTCGGGGTTCCAACTTTAAAATTTTGTCCGTTTGATTCGATTCTTGTTAGAATTTTTTCAAAAAAGTGCAACAAAAAATAAATTAAAAAATATCGTCATTATCTTACTTAATGTAACTAAGAATTGGGATTTAAATCTAGCCATGCGAAACTTATATCAAGTCGTGTTTACGCAAGTCCTGTTGTTTCAATGTTAAAAAAATTCAGCGAGGATTTTTTTTCATATCAGCTCATTATCATAATGACCTGTTAAGAAAAAGAACTTGCGACAAAAAAAATGTAACAGTTTTAACTATGTCTATACATATTAATTAGTAAGTATCATATACTGTACAAAAGGCTGCAAATTTCGGAAAAAATGTAAAAAAAAAATGGCCTCATTTTTGGGGCCGGTAACCATACGCTTAGTAAAGTGGATAGGAAGATGTGTACCTCATAAGTTTCTGATTTCTAGTTTAGGCTGTCGCGGGTATTTTGAATGCTTTTCTTTAAAGAATTGCGATTTTTTTCTCAGCTTTCTCTTTCGGGCTGCCAATGCAAGAGCATTCATACGTTGTACATTATTTCCTTGTAAATATTAATTTAATTTTTAGTTGGTTCAAAAGCCCCTGTGCTGTCTTTTGAATTGTGACAACGCTTCGCTTGGGTACAAGCCGGAGAGGTATTCAAAAAACCCGCTGTAATTATAAAAATAAATTGCTGTAAATTGTTTGTAAAAATAGTCACGTTCAGAATTTCAGTGTAGTTTTGTTGATTATTTTTTTCAACCGAAATTGCTGAATAAAGCGACGATTCTGTTTCATTTACTTGTTTAATTAATACTTCAAACAATACCCTTTTGTGAACAGACTGGTAGGTAGTAGTATTCGGTTTAATAATAGACAAAAACTAGACGCGTCTCTTCGAAGCGATATGGTAAACTGTCGAAACTATCAGAATTACCACCAGAGTTACCCAATAGACCCCCAAGTATGTTGTGCCTTGATCCATTTCCGAGTCGGACTCAATCATTCAGTTTCACTGCTTTTTCAGTACTTTTTAAATAGTAACATCAGGGATCACTTATCGATCGAGTATCGTCAATCGTGGGTGAGTGCATTTTGGTACAGGAATTTCTAAAGCCACATATTTACTAGGTGGTAGAACTCTAATCTGAGTATGTGCCACCCTCTAATCTCCCTCTATTCCTGACTGCTAATCAGCTGTGCAACCACGCCTGTGTTCCTGTGTGTAAAGGGAATAGAGGTCCAGTATAATTAAAAGCTGTGAAGAATTCTATTATATTCCGCAGAGGGTTACAAAGCATCTGTAACCTTCTTCGATGAAATTATTGGTCATCCGTGGGCTGCAGTGGTACTTAACATCTGGTGGACTGTTAGACAAAAAAGTCAAGTAATTTTTCAGGCATTTTTCTTGTCTCAAAAACGTTGGCAGATTTTCTTATTACACCTCGCCGGCCGATAAAACTTTGTAATTAGAGTAAATAAAATTAAACAATGAATGTCTCACAGCAATGTTTATTAAATATACCAACAAATTAATATTTACAGATACTTTTTACATATTACATTTGGTGTTAATGCCTACGATACAAATCAGACATAAGTTTCAAATAACACATCGGTAGGAGCCCTCAACATAGAAGACCAAATTACGGGTCTACTTTGCCCCCACTAGAAATTTCTACTGTGTCATGGAGGCAGTTTACATACATAAATTGAACATGGAAAAGCTCCCAGACCCAGAAATCGATGGGTCAAAACATCACTAAGTTCTTAAGTGTCAGAGACTGTTCAAATGTTAGCCATATTTCCTAGTACGTAATGAATATGTAGACAAGTTATTCGCTGAACTATAGCACAGTATCATTACAATATCTTAATACGTAATAGCGTTTCATCGCTATATAAGCACTATAGTGCTATTACTACTACTAGTTATGGGCATTAATAATATTTAAGGCTCAAAGTATGGAAATTACCGTTATAAACGAGTTGGATCAAGTGTATAAAGCAAAAGTTTAAAATCACGGGAAAATCGTTAAATCGACCAGACTTGATGAATCAATGTTGATTCGTACCGCAAAGTCTGGTCCACCGCACAACATCTTTCGAGATGACGAATGAGAAACGTTTTGATATTTATCCTCTGCAGAAAGCATTTCATTCTGGACAAACAAAATCAAGTAAAGTGACACGATATAAAAATACACCGTGTAAAAAATAAAGTCTGGGAGAGTTTTTCTAAATCGTCTTACTCTCATAGATTTTAAGAAAACTGCAAAGGAAACAAGCCAAAGTAATTCCAGAAAAAAATGTTTACAACAGAAAATATTCATTGTTTGATGCTAAAACACAGCTACTACAAAAACGTATTAGATTAGGTACAACTACTAATATTTTCATCTCGGCTCAATAGTTCGATTATATATAATTACTTAATGTTATTTGATTAACAAGGGGCAACAACAGGGGCTTCATTTAATTTTAATTAAAATATTTCGTAATCAGTGCCATAAATGCGTCCGCTTATATTTAACATGAGTAAGATTATTATTCTGTTTTCAATAACAAATTTTTCCTTAATTGATAGATGAAATAATTGCTTATTATCAAAATGTCATTACTATTTTCTTATCAGTTGTGGAAGTTTACAAGTCAGGATTGTTTAGAACGTTCAATTAGTGTTAAATACTTTTCTAATTTTTATTACAGTTTTGACCATTTCGTTATGGCCATTAAGAAAATTGAGTTATTATGTTAGCATTACAACTGATTTTAATTTTTTTTTTTAATAAATACTATAATTTTTCACTAATAGTGATTTTATAATAAATAACGAATGCCTGGTGTCTAATTTATTGAAATATATAGTTTTGTATTATATTCCTTTGCCAAATTTATTTTGAAAGTGTTGTAACTAAATTTAGTTACAACACTTAATATAAATTAACAGAACTAATGGCGATTGCTATAAACTCTTCTACTAGGTTTTACAATAAATTTTGTTTATATAAATAACGGGTCGGTTTCGCCTTACGGTTAGGTAGTTTGCTTTGTAACAACAAATATTAGTTAAACTGGAATTATTATATGTCATCCCATAATATGATATTTTCATTACATACCTTCAGTACGTGTGGGGAGGTTTACTCTAATGCATAATTTTTGAGTTATAAATGACAAGTTTAACATTTTAATTACATATATGTTTGTTTAATTAAGGATTGAAGGTACTTACCTTTCTCCCGAACTTTGTGGCAACATTTTAAGATGCGTTATCTCTACAATTTTTCCTATCCTCTGAAGTTTTCTTTAATGTATTTCATTTCTTGTGTGAATGTTAGTGTCTTATTGTAATTTAATAGCCAGAAGATGCGAAGGCGAGGTTCTTTTTATAAATAAATAAAATTTATTGTGAAACTTGTACAAGTTTATGATAATTGTCATTATGATCAAGTTACAGGAAGTTACTGGGTTACAGTAACAACAATCGTGAGTATAAATTATAAAACCAGAATTAATTCAATTCGAAATAATTCTCTCACAAAATATTTCATAGTACATATATTATGTCAAAAAAAAACAAAAATTTTTTACCAGAATTTTGATATCTTTTTTTTGGTCAAATATGTAAAGTAATGTATTTATAGTTGAAACTGTTTAAATCTGGAGATGTGATACGAATAAAAAAATATGGTACAAAAAATTACAATATTTTCTTCTACAGCCATTGTAGAGTATACAAAAATAAAGTGGTGTTGAGAGATCTGATCATTGTAGGAGCTCCTATTCTATAAGCTGTAAAGTTTACCAGAGACAGTTTTCTTAAACTGTTTCTGCTTATTTTGGTTTTTTATTGACTCTGCTCTATTAAATGCATACATTTATGGACATGCCAAGGGAAATAATAGCCATCGCGACTTTCGTTTATCTGTTGCGAGGAGTCCAATCAATAGCTTTATTACATATAAAGCAAGTACTGAAAAATATGGCAGGTATACGGAATTGCTGATGAGGTTCGACAGGTTAATGGAACTCATATGCCCCATGCAGAACTAAACAGTGTTACCATGTCTGCATGTGGCTTTGAGGAATGTGCTTACATTCACATTGTTTAAAGTCTAACCAAACTAAATCATAAGACGTCACATTGGGACATATTTGAAGCGATAACCTGTTATCTAGTTGTACATTGTTTATTGAAGACACACTCTGACTTTACAACTTAATCAAAAATATTTGTATGACTAGTATTTTAACAAGCTCAGAACATAGTGTAATCTATGAAAAACATTCAGAAATTTAGGCTGTTTCATTTCACACAATCATTTAACAAATTGATTACTCTTGAACAATTGGTTACAGCTCCAATATAAATGAATATTTTAAAAAGATTCAGAGAACAAGTTAATATAAATGGTATAAATGGTCACCAAAAATGCATTAAATAACCGACTTTCCTAAAATGTTCATCAACATCATCATTTTGACATATCTTAATGACAGCTAAATTATTTAATACTCAATTATTTACATATTTTGCAATACTATTTATATTCCGAAGAGGCACCACTCCAACTACTCATTTTCATATCCAAGATAGTGTATAATGTCAAATTTAATATAAAAATAGATTGAAGCTCAACCCACATTGTCTAAAACATTATTTTATTTTATAACAGACCCACGACCCACTCACTTCACTGTAATTTTTTGAACATAACTTATAATGGAAAGAAGTCTGATCAGCTCCACAGGTCATCATACAAGGTATGACCGAGGTCCATGTGTCATTCGTACTGGAAGGGCTCGGCTGGTAAACTGTCTGCGGCAACTTCTACCTTCTCTTCCAGGAAGTGGTCACCGAGATCATCAATCTGTGACTCGTTGGAACTAGAGTGAGATTCGGAATCGCTGTCAGATTCATCTTTCTGTGAATGCAATGGAGGATTATTTTTCAATTTAGTTTTCTTTCAGCCCTATGAACATCAAAATCTACCCTGGTTCAAAGATGATGAGGAGAAGAAACTGCAGAAAACTGAGGGGTTTATTTTCTCTTTCTTTCAGCACATGTGCTAAACAAAATTCGTTCACATAGCAACGGTCAAACCGGTTCGAGAACTATTTGAGTATGCCGTTGGTGCCAGACCACCTGTAATCTTGCACAAGGGCCATCCTGCACTAAGGGTATACATGGATTACCCATCAGCATCCCTGATTCATTGTGTTGGACGTGCAGTGCGGTGTAGTGCAGATGCAGTAGGCATTGAGTCTATTTGTTTTTCTTCTACTACTTTTTTCTTCATTCAATGTCTAAATACAAGTGTAAAATAAAGTGCTAACAAAAACTGGCGTTTATTTTTAATGGTTTTGTCTGTGCTCACCACATAAGGCAGGCGGGTTGTTAAGCGCCCAGTAACGCAATGACTCATTTAGTTGTGGGATTTTAGAGTGGATTTTTTATTATTAGTCTGCCGCCTGAGTTTTGACTTCAGGATCTATTGTACGAGGTAACCCAAGCGGCAGCTTTTGCTACTGCGCGAATGGGCCTGCTCGACCGGAAAAGTACCAGGCCCTCGTAGAATATCGGAGAGAAGAAGAGGCATCTTGTGCTTCTGCGTTTCGTTCGGTGAGGCAGGTGCCCGGAGGCAACTTCTCCTCCCCAAATATTCTTTTAGGCCGGTAACGCACCTGCAGCTCCTCTGGTGTTGCAGATGTATCCTCTTACCATCAGGTGAGCCGCTAGCTCGTTTGTCCCCTTTCCCAAATTATAATAAAAAATGGCATTGAGGGAGACTTGATTAAAATGTTACCCTTTTAACTAACTCCAAATATTAATTAAATGAGTAGTCTACTTATTATACTATATTTTTCATACTACTGTCTTGGTCAAGTTAAGTGTTTTTAATTGGAGGGTTTGAGACTCAAATCTCACCTGCCGCATTAGTCCTCCTATCTCGTGACTGCATTTAAAGACAAAAATCGCACATGTAGACAAACCACCCAGATTCGGAACAGATATCTGTAAGACATACAAATATTTGTTCCATCTGAGGATCAAACTCTAAAGCAGGTATGTTGAAAATATAGTTAGAAATGAAAACCAATATCAAAAATGTGTACAACTTCGAAAAATTTACTGGTACAAGGTTTCCACATAAGGGATTGAACTCAGGTCTTCTGACTCAGAGACAGATTTCTAATCACACAGATAAAAAAAGTGCTTTTATAAAATTAAGTCATTACATAGTGTTAAAGTTCAAAAGGTTTACACTTGGACCAATTATTACCTGGCAAAGCTTTTGTACAAAACTGTCAAACGAAGTGTTGTTATCTCTGTCAATTTCTCGGAGTGTGAGTATGAGTAAAAGAGATAGTTTATGTAAATTTAGTCTTATGTTATATAAAAAAATTATTTACAAACAAAAAAATTATTTCACTCCGTCCAATGTAATAATTAATCTGAGGCAATGTTGGTGATGATTTGATTAAGTAGGTGTGACGAGTTATAGGGGCATGGTTAGTTACCTTGAGTGTGAACACGTGGTGGGGGGGCGGCGCGGCGTGGTAGCGGCAGGTGTGCGGCAGCGGCAGCCGCGCCACCGGCTCGCCGCAAGCGGAGCACCCGCGCGCGTCGCCGCACGCCAGGAACAGCACCTGCACACCGTATCACGATACTGATGGCAGACAGACGCTTTTTCTCTCTCGTGGAGGAAAGGTGCAACCTCCATTTATTAAGGAAATGCGAAAGTTCGGCTGAAATTACCGCCCACGCCATTTTCGTCAACGTTGCCACACGAGTATATCTCGTAGCACTGGACGATCGCTGCCAACGATTACATACCAACACGTTCAAGTGTAGTCATTATTCAGTCGCAGCTGCCATACCTTTTATTTCATGACATTGTATGCATTACAATTGTTAGAAAAAGTGTCGTTCGGCTGTTCCATCAGAGAAACCACATTACAAAACCCTGTTTTTTTGACATTGTATTGATTATTTGACATTTGACAAACGAAATAGAATAAAGAATTTTCATTTCACAGTTCATCGAGTTTGATAAGCAAATTACAATAGACAGCACCTGTTCACAAGCATGCAGCATGTGTTTCATTTAGTTTGTAAAACATTCGGTTGTGTATAGTAAATAATTAACTCACCTGATGCCTGTCATGCAGAATATGTTTGAGGCAATGCTTGGCAGCTGGCAGGACATGGCTGGAGCAACGCACTCCTCCCTCGGTAAAGATGCACCGCCCTTGCGATGGTATTGGCCGGTGTGATGACGTATCATTAACCTGTAAAATTAGTTTACCGTTACTATTTATCAATACTACTGTATTGTATACTTAATTAACTTTCATAATTATAACTGAACAAATCGGTTAAAGCAGATATTCTCAGCTTGACAGTTTTCAAGATAATGGAAATTAACTGACTGAAAAAGGTGTATGGTTTTTTTATTGAATTGGGGTGACAAAGAGCTAACTTTCTTTTTGGTAAATCACTAGTCTATGAACACATGAAAACAACTTCAATCAAAGGAGATTAAAAATTAAATGGCACCCGACTTTAACACTTGAACTTTTTTTTTATGTTTTGATATGATTGAATTTGATAAAGATTGAAAATGTATATATTAATCATTTATGTCATTAATAATATCTCATAGGCTAGCATACCATCTGAAATTATTTACAGCTCCAGAAAAGAGTAACTCTAAATCAAAATTACATAATAATATTAAGAATTGTATGTGTTTGACACACATAGTTTGCAATAAATACTCAAAGTATACTGATGTATTGTCATCCCTGAGGTCAAAGATAATTAGATATAAGTCTTTAGCCTGTAATCATACTGGATCTCTACACCTCTTAAACTACAACTTATAACTGCTAATTGGCAGCAGAAATAAGTTAGAGGGTAGGGTACCCACCCCTACTCAAATGGCTCCTAGGCGGAGAAGGAGTCTATCACCTACATTAAAATCAGTAGGTTCAGGCCTGAGTAATTAATGGGAGGGAGACGACACGCCATGCCAGATATGGAGTGACAGAAGCCAGGCCTATTGCAATCTACAACAATTTGCCAGTTGCAATAGCCCTAATAATTATATTGGCTTGGTTATCTTAATTATCTTTTGCATGTGTTTTTTTAGTACCTTAGCTCGTTTATGATGCAATTTCCTCGCCAGTACCGCGTCGACGCCGTGCTTCCTATGGTAACCAGCATAAGCCTTCAGCTTACGGAGTTGTCTTCTCTCGCGGACGGTAAGCGGACCGCCACGGGCCTGTGCATTTATACCGCCTGAAATGTTTATTTGCATATAAAAATCAAACGTGTTGTAGTCGTAATTAAAGTATTTTATTGTAGATTAACAATGAAATTATTATCTTTCACTACCCTATTTAAGCCCGCTGCTGAAAGGGGTCTCCAACAGAACCTTAGAAAACATGTCATACATTTCTTGGATGGTGACTACAGTGGGCAGATCAGAGGGTGAGAGCAGTACCGGTTGCCTCTCAATGATGACGCTCCCCATCACTGTTATTTGAATAAATTGGAACGGATAGTCCACCGAAATAAAAAATTACACTTTCTTTTAAAAGTTGCAGTAAATTTTACTTTACATGCTCCGACATCATTCGGTCGCCAGAGGCTCGTTTGTTGGCTAGCAGGGTGCACCGCTTGCAGGCGAGGTTGAGCAACGTCACTACGTGTGAGGGTACCGACACTGTGCTCGCGAACCCGCTTGTCCAGAGTGGTGATTATTTGATTAACATGAAATACACGCCGGCTTACGCTGGCGCGTTCTTAGAAAGGCCTTAGTTCAGCAGTGGACTTCACTAGACTAATGATGATGATAAAGAAAAGGATTGTTATCGGATATACTCACCAATGTCCAAATCTGAGTTGAGCAGTAGTTCTTCCAAAATATTCGCAAGATTTTGGCATGGTAAGTAAGTAATAGGTAAACCAACCAAGAAATATTTGCCGGCTTTTGTTGGCGCCTTCTTGGAAAGGCTTATATGTTCAGCAGTGGACTAAAATAGGCTAATAGTAGTAGATGGAATACTACATGCATAGAAATAATAAAAATAATTGGTGAAGAAAATGTATTTCTCAACTAATACGGGAGAAATTTTGGAGACAGTCCCAGACTTTACTTAAGTCACAAGAATTTATTTGATTTTGATAAAATTTATTAGCACTTACAATATTGCTCTTTTTCCACTTTCAAAGACTTCAAATACTGGTATCTGGCTGAATGAAGTAGTGTTCGTAGACGGCCCATTTGTCTAATGTAGGCTGATTGTAGAGACTTCAGTACTGTTTTGGCTTCACTTACTGCTTCTTCTGCCGTGTAAACGCCAGCTCGCCTGTAATTTAATAAGTAACTTAATTATTGTTGTTACTTCTGCATTAATCTTAATTATTGTCTGTAAGAGCCGTGGTAGCCTAGTGGTCAGGACGCTCACTTTAGTTTCATAGAGCGCGAGTGACCTGGGTTCGATCCCCAGTGCCGTAGTACCACTAGAAATTGTTAATAGCAATTTTAACTTCTGTATTTACCACGTGCTCGGCGGTGAAGGAAAACTCCGTGAGGAAACCTGCATGTCTGAGAAATAATAAAAATATTATTTCGAGAATATGTGAAGTCCGCGAACCGCACTGGAGCAGGGCGGCGGGCCCTTCCCGGCCCTACACCCTCTCTGATACTCGTATTTGAGAAGGAGGCTTTTGCCCAGCAGTGGGCACTTATAGGCTGCTACATTACATTACTTCTGTATTTGTAATATTTTTTGCAGGACCTTACTATTGGTGATGATATTATGAAGTATATTCATGGCCGATTTTAACCACGACCGATAACTTCCAGATGCTATCGGTATTGTCAAAAAAAAAGCTCACGTGACCATGTAGCCAAAACTGGGATAGTCAGATTTCAACACACTTTTCACCAGTGTTTATTTGGACAACACGTCAGATAGAAAACTAATCGCCACCTCAGTGTCCACCAGGCATACAATATAAATCGTACACAAGTATTGAAAAATTCATTAATAATAGCTCTACCTCCATAGCCAACACAATACATTCTTGTTTCCGATAAGCTTTCTATAAGGTCAGAAGCAGATGCAGTGTCACGGGACACAACCCAATACAAATCGATAATTGCGATTTCCCCAGAAATAATAGGTTCGGTTGGGCACCATGAGACGCAAGAGCCATGGCTCAGTAGTCAGGTACGCTAACTACTAGGCCTTGGTCGTCAACTACTGTTAGTACAAACTTAGAAAATTAGTACATTATGACCTTTAACGCCAAATCCCAAGGTCGAGGTGAAGTTGCGGTGTAGGCTAGTATACAATAAATGCATAACTTAACTTGCGGGCCTTCTGCTCGCGAGTCTCTTCCGCCGAAGCTGTCAAGGGCACCAGGCCAACAGCGTATATCTAGTTCCGTGGGGGTTTTAGTCGGTTCGGCACTTATTGCTGATCCCGACATAAGAAGCGCACCACATTTGACAAGTGCCAAAATAAAAAAAACCTTTGGGACGAAGACGTCAAGGATGGTGTTACCATAAGGGCTGCGACTCGCAGGGAGCTTCCTCAGCATCGGAGAGATGGTCCTCGTGCATCGCTCTACAGTCGCCGTCGGGGCCGAGGGTCACACTGTCGCAGTCGCTGTCGCTCGCACTGCCGCACTCCATGATCGACGACGAGTAGGCCGAGTTGACTGCCGTCGCGTCAATTTGTTCTGCGATCAAAGTGGACATATTTTTGAAACTTTCAAAGGAAGGTCTGTAGCGGAAGTGGACTTTTACAGACTGATAAAGAAGAAGCGCACACATCTCACAAAATAATTATTCGACGCGTCTCGGGACATAAACGTCCCGTTAACCTAATTGGTAGTGACCTTGCCTTCGAAGTTAAGGGTTGCGTGTTCGAATCCATGCCGCTAACCTTTGGCTGATCTACAATGTCAAAGCTTAACTATCTTACCACTATCCAGTTACCAAGACGTCTGTGCAATTACACTATCCATTTATCGTCCATTATATACGTTACCCGGTTTATAATAAACAGGTAACTTAAACATCCTCTAACATACACGCTAATCTCAGAAACTAAAGGGAATTTGTTCATTAATAAATTATTAAAGATTATATTAATTAACTCACTAAACGGGTCGATGGCGGAAGGTGTAACTTGCTCCTGCTCCGTTGGGTCGCTGACGACAGAGACGGAAGATGCGCACGACGTTGTACGAGTTCGTTCCGGACTGTGGGAAAATATACATTATTAATGATAAAGAATACGAACCAAATTGAATTGTACCATATAGTATACAAGCATCTGACTTAGAACCACGGTGAAATTGGACATTTTAATTTAAATTTTAAGTGGTTGAAGAAGAAAAAATATTGTGAGGAAAACTTTTCATCTTCTACTTCATCGGCATATTTAAGATAGTCGGTAGACTGCAGTGTCTGACCATAGGCCCTCCAAGAAAACGCCAATATTAACCAACAAGCATTTCTTGAAATGATTGCCCATATACCACACTAGGCAAGCGGGTTAATAAGCGTTGTATAGTGTCCGTTGCCTCGCACCAATAAAGCTGCTCCCACATCACAGACATCACCAATCTGTGAGTTTTAGGTATTGCCATTAGGATATCCATCATGTATCTCGCGGAAGTCAAAAGGGGTTAAAAACTCAAATTATTGGTTTTCAGGTCTGGTTATGTTGTGTCTCATGTCTCTGACAATGCATCGGTCCCTTCTACCAATCTTATCACATAAGCATTACTTAGGATATGGGAAGGTTGAGTGCCTGTGTTTCTGCGCAATATTCACGGCCTTATAATATCTCCTGCTTAGTTGACAAATGTCCATATAATTCGAAAGTTGTCGTCAGCTCATCGCCGGATCATCATTGTTATAAAATTGAATAGAAACACTTACTGGACGTAGTGCTGCAGTTGGTTCAACAAGGTCTCGGTGGTGGTGACGGGCGGCGGCGGGGCGGCGCTGCGTTGCCGCGCGTACATTGCGGCGCGTGCGTGCTCGAAACATAACCTGTGAAACATAACATATTAAAAAAAAAGTTTTCTCTAGTAATTATGGCGCCAACTCGAAAATGTGATGAAAATAAAAAAAAAACATTTATCACCACAAAAAGATAACCAACATTTAACTGAATGTTAATACGGTTATTGAATCTTACACTATTTGACTTAAAATACGATTGTGATATTACCATAGCCTTCATACTAGGTAAGCCTGAAGACCTGATTGTCGTCGTTTAAAATTTATTTTATTTGTGTATTATCGAATTTTGATGATTACTCTTTATAGTGAATCCTCCTCCTGAAAGTCCTCGTGATGTGTATGGTGATTGGAAAGTTCCACTATATACTGGAGGATTGCCAATGAACATTTTAGATGAAACTGAAATCAGTGCAACAAATCTGCAGTAATCATTTTACTGTCGATATTTGAACAAGACTTGTTCTTTCACTGCAGACTGTATGAGGAAACTCAAAGTTGCTCAACGGGCTGTGGAGAGGGCAATGCACGCTGTTTCTCTGCGCGATGGAGTCTGCGACGACGAACGAGAACTAGGGTAACCGATACAGCCGTTAGAATCAGCAAGTGAAGAGGGAATGGGCCGGTCACATAGAACTGATAACCGTTGGGTAAGAAAGGTTCTCGCGTGGCAACCACGTACAGGCAAACGCAGCGTGGGACGACCTGCAGTGTTGCGGTAAGTGTTTATGGCAATTTTTGGGGGAGGCTTATGTTCAACAGTGGACTTATGATAGGCTGAAATGATGAATGATGATTTGAACAAACGTTCAAGCATATGAAATTGCAATTCAGACATGAAATTTGGCAAAAAAGTATTGACTGTACTGCATTAAGTTTCACCGGTAGTTTCCAGAATTTGCTTAATGACTTTTGGCGCGAACTCATAAAAGAGATGTTTGTGCCTTTTATTGATTTTTAGTATTTCGATGTATTTATTACGATACAGCGAGTGGTCGTGAATGTATAGTGATTTAAAAAGTTCCCTATAAGACAGAAGTCATTTTGGTCATCAGTACAACAGATTTTCAGTAAAAGTTGACTAACATATCAACTGTAGAGTTATAGAATCGATGTAATTCGCAAATTATCTAAACAATAAACTTTGGCACTAGAAAATTTTTCTATATTTAACTCCATTTTCATGTGATATGCAGTTATAATTCAGGACGTGTTGCAACAATAGGAATTCATTTGTTATGAGGATATATATAGGATAAGGTATATGTGTCGCTATTAGCAATGCCTACCCTGCATCTCTGGACTGCGATGCAGAGGCTAGTGGGGCCGGCTTATTGCAACGTTGTCCGCCGGCATAGGAGTACACACACTGCTTGTACGGTGCGCCGGGCTCGTGCAGGATGTGTCGTGCGCAGTGTTGCCGCCCACTCAGCACTGGCAGAAGGCACGTGTAGCCGCGGTATGCGCAAGAACGCGAACGTGACATGATCTCCTTTTGTAACTGGAAAATAGAAAGAAAATGGATAAAGGAACGAATAGTATTAAGATAGTACCTTGATACCTCTAGACTGCCAACAGTGGTCGTTTCCTATGTAGCTAAGAAATAATGCTATGCTGCCGCTAAAGCGTTGCTATGTTTATATTAATTTCTTTTTACGAAAATTAAACATTGCTTACACAACCGCACATCATCTCTAGACAAGTGCCTAAATGCTTGCACTCGTTTCTCGTAACGTTTTAGGAAACACTCACGTAGCGACTGTACATTAGATTAAGACTTTTCTTTTGGCGGGGACTACAATGATCGGCATGAGGCGAGCCTTTTTTTTATGGGAAAGGCGGCAAACAAGCAAGCTACAACAACCTGATGCTAAGTGATTACCGTCGCCCACGTACATCTCTGCAAAACCATATTAGCTGCAGGTGCGCTGCCGGCTTTTAAAGATATTTGGGAGATGGGAAGGGGAAGTGGGTCTCCAGATACCTCAACTCACCGAACGTCGCTTCACGTCGGTATTCTGCGAGGTACTGGTACCAATCCGGTCGAGCCGGCCCTTTCGAGCAGGAGCAAAAGCCGACGCTTGGCTCTACCACGTTTAAAAAAAAGCTTGCTTCTTCTCTTTTTTCTTTTCGGTGTTTGTTTAACATGGCGACAAGCATGGATTAGACGTTGCTGCTGGTGTTGCATTGTGTATTCTCTTTTATGGGAAATGGAGAAAATGAGGAAGCGGCTCATCCGATGGTAAGTGATTACCATCGCCCACGCACCTGCAACACCAGAGGGGCTGCGGTTGTGTTGCCGGCCGGTAAGGATATTTAAAAGTTGGGAGGGTGGACGAGGATGGGAAAGGTTGGGGGAGAGGGCCTCCAGTAGTCTGTAAGATTTGGGCTCAGAAAATTCGAAAGGATTTATCACCGAATGGATTGCCAGAGTTTCGTCTATGAGCCAGCAGGATATACCATGTGATGGTAATGTTGTTATTTGGAACAGAAACTAGTATATTCCCCATTACAGTAATAATATGAGTGCATGGTTTCTGGAAAAATTTACTAGTCAATGGACATATTTGTAAGTGATCTTTTTCCTTTGGGAGTATTTCATTGTTATTATACAAACCTGTGCCCTAAGTTTTTCCTCTTCATGTTTTTTTATAATTTCAGGATCCGGTGGTTTAATGGACTTCACATTGGTAATCCTAATGGCTGATGACGATCCTCGACCACGGTTAAGCATTCTGACTTTTGGTAGGTGTATCACTTTACGGGGCTGCTGTGACGTCATATCTGACATTGAAGATGGATTAACTGGAAAAAAGAAGATTAATCATAATTTGCGTGATTTGGTGAGCGTAATTGCCTGTCAAGCCATGGATTAAAAAATAAAGTAAAGTACTTAGCAGTCCATAAATGTTCCACTACTAGGCAAAGGCCTCCTCTAAATACTTGAGAAGGATTTTGGAGCCGGGACTGATCTCCTACGCTGCTCCAGTGCGGGTTGTCGGATACCTCCTGTCCTCAAACATGCAGATTTCCTCAAATTTACCGCCAAGCACGCGGTAAATTTGGCACTCAATAAATGCAATTAACAATTTTAGTGGTGCCGACAACGTGCAACCCAGGGCACACGAGTACTATTACTATGAAGTACTCGATATTCGGAAGCTGCCGCCGTGATAAAAAGCAACCAGGGATCCATCAGGACATCATCATAGTTCTAGTCAACTTTATCCACAGTGGTATTTAGTAAAATTAAGAAATAGACCGACATTGACTCGACTCGAGAGACTCGAGTCTTAGTAGAAGCCAAACGATATGAAACGACTATGTAATTAGGACCCCATGAATTGACTGTTCTGCAGAAATAAGCACGAAACTTTTCGTTAATGAATCGACACGGAAATGAAGGAACTTTCGTCCGGATAAAGCGTGCGACGAAAAGTGGTATTTTACGATAATCAGAAATACTAAGGCTGAACTCGGGTAACATGCCACCACGATCTCGACAGTTCGAAAACACTGACAAAGTGTGATTTGCACACTAACTCACTACGCTGGAAAGGCAGGCTGGTGAGCGCTGTAGCCGTACCCTCGCGCTGGAGATGCTGCTCCCAATACTAGCCTGTGACTTTTGGGTTCGCGGTTGATAATACACGCCAAACAGTGAAGTTTTATCAGAACCAATGGCAGGCAGTTTTCAGGGGGCCTTCAAATCAATTCAATTTTAAATCATGTGACAATAAGAGGAGGAGGGAACCCCTTACTAGTCTAAACAAATGATACATTTTGCGATTTAAGTATATTAAATTTTATTTTCAAAGAGGCTTTGTAAATTCAAAAAAAAAACACTCAAACTACGCTAATAATCAGAGACGAGTCATACAACACCGATTATTTAATGTAATAATAATATTCGTTGATTAATTTATTCGCCGTTTAAATATCCCTTGATAAAATTCACGTGAAATTGAGGGTTAAAAAGAATGTCACCAAGATGTGACTAGGAGCCCCGGAGGGTGGTCAAAATTTGGTCTAAAGAGATTGTGTAGACACGAAACCCAAATAATCAAAATGTATAGTTTTGAAATATTTTTTCATTAAGATTCTACATCCCTAACTCTACACGAATGCTACAATAGCTATAAAGACTAATAAAAAGCTTCATTCGCACCAGTTTTTTGTTAACATATGGAACCTATTTCAGTGTTTACTTTTAAGCTATAATACTACTCACAAGCCTTAAGCTTTAAGTAATTAAAATTGTATATATTAATGACAATTGGATCTTAAATATATCTAATACTTACGCTCTGTAATTCTTATATTATGGTTGTGTAAATCTATAAGGTTTTCCTTTTTAAACGGAAACATTTTTTTGAAAATTATCAAAACTAAAATAAACTTATTTGAAAACAAATATTTAAGTCAACAGTATGAATTTAATGAATAATACAAATTATGTAAGCTAAAATACTTTTTTTACTTTCTCCACGTACACCGCGAAAAATAATGGACAAAATTTTCAAATCATATACCATACTTATTAAATATTAATATTAGAAACCAAATATATGTACACAAGTAACGATGTCATAATTAGTAAAATAATTAAAATCATATAAAGGCATTTTTATTAATATTTTATATGACAGAAGTATTTTGAGACAAAAGAAATAATGAAGTGTATTGTAAACAGTGGTGGGTCGGCCATTTGCACCGAGTGACAGAGTTTTTAGGTCCGTAAAATTAAAACGCTTTATTTTCTGTCGAAAGTGAACCAATCGTTATAAAAATATATACAAAATAATCCTGAGAATTCGTTGTACAGAAATAACCATAGTGATAAAAAAATCTCTACCTGTGTTTGTTGCAGATCATCTTTTGTCACCGGAGACCTCACTACGTTGTCCACCAAGCTTTTCAATGGCGGCTGTTTGATTATACCTATCAACTTTACAAGTAGTGACGATATTTTAACATAAATTTTATTTTGTTTGAAAAGCTTAGAAAAACTAGTTAATATTTTCTTATCATCCACGAGAATTTTAAATCTATTACACTTTAGAATGTTATTTCTTTAATTGTAAATCTCTCAAATGTTATCGTCGTCTGCATCCGTCCGTCGCTGTCATAGCGCTGTCCCTTTTCCACTTAGGCACCTAGACGGAGCAAAACTTTCCGTCGTGCTTCTTCGCGGGCAGTCATTGGAACATTCGTTCAATGGCTGGAGGACAAGAGAAATGGTATTTTACAAAAGAGCAACTCCAGAATTCGCCAAGCAGAAAATGCGGTTTAGATGCAGATAAAGAGCTTGCCTATCGGCAGCAGGCAGCAAACCTCATCCAGGATATGGGCCAACGGCTTCAAGTGTATCCTTTTCAATGGGGCGATTTAAGTGCAATGTTTTTGTCAAGTCATGTGCGTAAAACGTGTAAAACACGCCTCCAATTAGTGTTTTTTCATGATCAAAATTGTAACATATCATTTGTATTACAATTTGAAAGTTTGTGTAGAGTGCAGTGACGAAGTGTGATGGTGAAAATTATGACGAAATATTGTCATCAACGATTGCTGTGTCATTACTTTCCCTCACTTAACTGGGAAATCCCGCTGCCTCGTGGATGCAGATATAGTTTTGTTAAGGTAAGGAAGGAAAGTAGCATATTATTAGTTTGTTATCATTTCAAAAACCATATAGGTTAGGGCCGCGTGATGGCGTGATATTTTTTAGGTCAGTGATCCTTGACAGCTGTGAACGCCTGCGCGTATGACGTAGGGTCTGGCGATCGACCTGTCCGCTAAAATTAACCGCCTTTTCCCCTTAAAGTTCGCGCGTCATGAATCATGTTTACAGTCTTGATTTTATCATTTCCTGGTATTGGCACGCTATATATAAATGAGACAGCGTTGTATGTGCAGCTCTGTGTAACTAAGTGTTATCAGCGTAATTTTCAATGGCATTACAGATGCTGTATGCCATTCATGATATTGCGTATTACGTTTGTTTTAATCATAAATGACCTTCACAAATACCCAGTATTGCAGAAAGCCTTAGTGTCATATATATATGACACTAAGCCTCATCAAAAACTTAAATATGCATTCTGTGGACATCGTAAATTGGTCACAATTTTTAAATAGTTTGCATAAAACATGCACTAAGGTAATGCGGCTAGGACATTTCCTTTGTAGCCCATCCACATATGATACATTTTTTAGTTTATGCTCATACTCAGAAGCTTGGCATCCTATTGCAGTGCCAACCAGTGTTACTATGGGACTGGGATTTGTGTTAGATGTATTTTCCATCATTACTCAATCTTCAGATCTTCATTTGTCCGCCAGTAAGGGTGTACAATGTGTAGGTTAGGCTGAAATTTGAAGAAATAAAGCTATTTGTTTCATTAATGCTGCAGTGTGACCTTCATTTTTCCATACCATAATCAGTTAACAGTAGTAAAAAGTATCAATTAACAAGAGGGATTATTAGAGTCACCTGGAGAATAGGTATCAACAATAGATGAAGAATTTGTCATGGTTTCTGCTTTTGGCAGGTCTACAAAGAATAACTGATTTTTCTGTTCAAACTTTGTTTTGTACTTCCAAGGTTTGTTATTTCATCCATGAATACGAATTTATCATGATTAAATTTACATGTACTATTGAGGACAAAATATACAGATACCTTACATTCTGACTATCTCAGTACTTTCAGCTTATGAGCTGTTATTTTTGAAAGTGGTATAAGTCCAATTTTTTTTTAAATTTGTTAATGGTAATTTAAGTAAGATATAGACATTCTCTCCATATTTATAAAAATACATTCAATGGAGTACAATTTTTTTCAAAGTCGAAAGAAATTTTGTCTATAAAATGTTATCACAAAAATATTTTACATATAAGTCCATTCCTAATAATAATTATAATAAAAAAACAACTTTCAACTATTTTTTTATTTGGAAAAAAAGGAAGACCAAAAAACCTCAGCAAAATTAATATGTTACCACTTTATAAAACTTACAGGAGCATAACAAGAGAGATTTATAAGGATATGATACGTTTATTGCCTTGTGTACCACCTATTCAATATAAATACTTTATTATCTTTTATTAAAATATCTTAGGGATGTAATTTTCATTTTCATATTTTTAATATAATGGAGAATAATTTTAATAAACTTGGTTATTCATGTATTTAAATGTCCTCCTTTTAATTAATACTTAAATAAAAATCCATTTCAGCAAAGCTAATGTCTTTAAAAATATGGACTAAAATTTACTCCTGTTTTAATTTTTACAAAAAATTCATAAATATTTTGGAGTAAGTCCATTTGGTGCTAAATAAAATCATTTATTTTTTTCAGTATTGTAATAATTATTATTTCATAATAAAATTTTAAAGTTGTATAGTGTTAATAACCTCACTTGAATAGATTAAGGGTTGCAAATATTTTTAAATTATATCAAATGCAAAACCTTAAATATCAGGATACATGGGAAAATTTATACTACTTTAAAAAATAACAGCTCATATAGTAATTTTAAAAATTTGAGTGTTAATGAATACCTATAATATTCTTTTCATGTGAATTGCCAAAGTGAAGAATTCCTTGAAAGGAATTGCTTTGTTATAGAATGCTTTTTGTATTATTTTTGAATAGGCTTATTCAAAGAGCTTTTGAAAAACAGTCTATTCAAACATAATTACCCTGCTTTAACTTTAAGGGATTCTGTTACAATAGTTTTCTACCTGCTCACTTTTACAGTAATAGTTAGTGCACAGCATAATACTGTGTTTTAAATCATGTTCTGTTTAATTTGTACTGTCAATATTCAAACATTGGGATTTCCAAAATTATCAGCAGGTTAACATGACATGATAATTTGTCAAAGCAAATATGATAACATTGTGGTGTTTTAATGATGAGCAAATGCGGGTGTAGTGTTAACGATAAGCTCATTGACATTATAATACATTGACATATGTATTATAATATCTAATATTGACTATTGTCAACCTGGAGATGAAAATTTTTTCAATTTCTGTAGGTTCATACTATTGTCCTCGTAAGCCAACAAGTTAAGCCAAATTTTCTCAAATAGACTAGGATTGAGTTCACAGTGGTATGATTGATCAATGAAAACACATCTGAAGTCATGGTTAAAATTTTTGTATACAATATCATATAAAATACATGTTTAGTTTATTTCAAAAGTTGTTTTAAGGGGAAAAACTTTTTGAATTGTTTTGAATGTTTATTTATCAACCTATTGAGCCGTAAGTCCAAGGGTTTTAAATTAATAGCATTTCAATTCAAAATTAAGTTTCTTGATTTTAATGAAATAGTCTGTTTTTCATTGCTTTCCACTCTTCTTGCATTGATTAGGATTTCCATTAAATATTTAGAAAAATTTATAAAATGATAGCTTATTCTTAATCATAACAGTCTGCTAAATACATTATCTGATCAACCTCTGCTAATGTCAAGGTGGAGGGAAAAATTATTAAAGATACTTTTAAGTTTCTTTTTCTGATATAAGGATATTTTCTAGTTATTAAGACAATAATTTGTCAGGTTGTAGCACTGTTGAGTACACTAAAATGGAAAAAATACACAATTATAATAAAATAAAAAAATCTGTATATACTGTTAAGTATACATTAGACTATATTACATCACTAAAAAAAAAGGAGGGATGTAAACAAATACAAAATATAAATTAACCAATAAAACATAGTTGGATGATATTGATCTTAAAAAATTTGCAAATACATTCACAAAAGGAATGTTAGTAAAGGTTATTAAAAACTGAAACATTAGACAATGGAACTTTAATAGGTCATACAATATCAAAAGGTAGGATGTCATATAAAGGGACCTGTTTGTCCCGGTGGTCCCTATTGAATCTAATAATCTTAGTCATTTCACAAGACTAGGTTATTAGCAGGATGGATACCCAACCTCTTAAATTAATGTCTGTCTGTTTTGGCACAGGGAGATACTTGATAATATCTGTTAACAGTATGCATAGACAAGTAGATGATTTTATAAAATAATTTAGGCTACATACTAATTACTCTGAAATTATTTAGAACTAACTGTTATCCACTATTTTGACAGCATTGACTTTAGAATTCGCTAATAGAGGTCATCATATCTTGTGACATATGAAACAAATTAAAGTGTTGCATAAAGTTTGGTAACATTTTCATTTTACCATATATTTTTCAGGTAAAAAAGTGCCTTTATTAGTTCTATGGTTGCTAGACCATAGATCTAAAAATCACATCAAATTTTTTTCTAGTTTTGCGAAGGTACCCTTAACATTGCCCATAACATTGTTCAGCCGTTTCCGAAATTAACCTGGAGAAACATAAAGACAAACCAATAAAAGAATCCTAAAGTTTTTGTATATTGCTAATAATGATATGCATTAAGAAAAGACAGTCATTTCATAATCATAGACTCTTCTCTTACACTTTGATTTTATTTTTATGTTTATATGGACCCTTAACTAAATTCCACAAAGATATAAGATAAGAGAATTATGATAAGAAATTCTCCTTTATGATCTAAATTACCATTGAAAAAGAGCAATATAATCAGAAAGTAGCATTTGAATGTGTCACAGTAAACTGTTGCGATAACAACAATTGATTAGTCATGGTAAAACTGTTGACATTGAAACTCTTATCTGGCAATGTTTAGGAAAAAATTAAGGCTATGCAAAAAAAAGGGAAATAATAATAGGAAACTGGTTTTCCATGCAATATTTTGCTAATATTTTTTTTATACTTTTGTCTTTAATATAAAAAAAAACTTCTTTGTATTTATAGGATGAATACTTATAAGATTGTTTATAATTTTTTAGTCAAAATCTATCTTCATCAAACACCATGCATTCCCATAGCAATCATGAGATTTTCACCAAATTGAAATGGGGTTTACCTTACCAAATAGAATCATCCAAATTAATTGAAAAAGGTCTGAGGTATTTCACATCGCTATCTTATCACCTCTTACATTTTTGGATTCTGTTAAGAATTCTTTTAAATTTGACACAACAGTAGTAGTTCTTATGGGAATAACTTGCCTCTTTCATACAATAGCTATAGGGAGTAATTTTATGATGTCCTTCTGAATGACTTTGACAAGGTCCAGGTCCCATGGCTTCAATAGTCAGGAACTCTATCCAACTAACACATTAATGTTTATAATTACTTGCATAGTTTAATGATGCAGAGTCTAGTATAAAATTGGCCAATCGGAAGGATAATCCATTCTGCCAAATTTCGACTCGACAAACTTCGACGATATAAAAAGCATTAACAATGGACACTAACAGTTTACAGATAAAAGTTTTTATCTGTGCAGGTTATATTCTAGTGTGCAAGATATAAGCCCAAACAGCTAGTAGATACACTTACTATTTGCCCATATTGCTTATGTGAACAGAGTTTGAAGTAAGAATTAAAAGCAGTGTTAATGATTCAGAACAGTCAAAGGAAACACTTGTTGTTTTTCTAAGGGATGTCTGGAATACAAAGACAGTACCATAAAACTTTTTAAAATCATAAAACACTTAAATTTGATTAACATTGACTAAGACAAGATATTAAGTTCAGTTGAAGGAGGTAAATTTGTAATTATCGTAATTACAGAAAATTACCGATGACTCACTGAAAACTGTTATGACTTGAAGTGCCAGATATAGGTATTTGTGTACAGTTGCATTTTAGAGCTAAAGTTACGCGGAAAATGTGCATATGACTCACCTTATCATGAGTTGAACATTGTTTTGTTTACGTTCCTTTTTAAATTTTTTTTTGTTATTCATTGTTTCCACGGCTCGCCGTGCCGTGGTAGCCTAGTGGTCAGGGCGCTTACTTTAGTATCAAAGAGCGCAAGTGACCTGGATTCGATTCCCGGTGCCGGCACCATTAAAATTGTTAATAGCAATTTTAAGTGCCGTATTTACCACGTGCTTGGCGGTGATGGAGAACACCGTGAGGAAATATTCATATTTGAGAAACAATGTTTCAAATTACAACATATATACAATGTAATAATTTAATTGCCCCACGGGTAAGCCTACTAGATGTTACCCGCGGCTGCGCCCGCGTGTCATTATTACTTGTATTAATAACCCTTGTAAAGAAAAGTATCTCAAGGTCTTATTTCAGGGCAAAACAGAAGAATATTGCTCTGTCAAACATTATTTAAATTAGTTTAGTCTTCTGCGTGATTGAGCGACTAACATCCAGACATATTATAAACTTTCTCATTTAAAATATGCGTAGGATTAATGCCAATTTCGTGCAACAGACGGTCAAAAGCGCATCGTATAATTAATTAATTTGTCTGTTCATTGATCTTGTATGTAGTGACTTGCTCCATGTTATAAGTTGTCGAAATATTTTCAGTCAAGTACTTATAACTTTGCGCCGAAAGTTTCCACGGACTCGACCGAAACTGGTTGAACAATAGTGAAAGCTAGCCGTAACCGGGGCACGTACGGTGTTTTACTTTTTTTTGCACACGACCGCAAAAAATGTAGCACGTGAAATGACGCGGTTGCCTACCTGGCTAAGTGAACATCTTTATTTTCGCTAAGATGTTGACCTACCACAACCTGAATCGGTTTACAGTTTATACTATACAAACTATGTTCGCGTTGTGTTATACATTATTCGTGAAAAGTTCATTTTGAGATGATACGATGATTTTTTTTCATTTTTATGATTATTACATGAGTTTGTTTCTAAATCAATACCAAGGCGAATATTTAAGTAATCGTGGAGATCCGCGGTAGCCTAGGGCCAGTGCAAAGTTTAAGTTCACGAGTGATTTGGGTTCAATCCCTGGCACCACTAAAATTGTTTATAGCAATTTTAAAGCGCGAATCTAGAATCATTCCTTTATATCGATATAATTATTTTTTGATTATTTATAGGCGAATTTTATGTAGTAACCTAATGATAAAGTTCACACTTCGGGGTAGTGCAAAAAAAAGCCGTTTGCTATATGTATGGAAGAAACGTCATTCTCACCTCGCTCGGCAGACCATTGCGATACCGGATGCTGTTGCACGGCACCAGCTGTGTATTTTTGTCATGTCATAACTCGAGATGGCTATCCCCGAATATCCATCTGCCGGAAGCTAGATTTCTAAAATAGGTTTGCCGGCTCCACACGCGGGATGTGACGTCAAGATATGGCGCTAATAAAAGATCATAATTTCTCATCGTGATAATTTTGCGTATCCGAACGCAAGCCACTTTGTCTCTCCGAGTGCAATAAAGGGACGTTGGCGTGCCGGAGATTGCTTGGAAATTTCCCTTAGTGGAGCCTTACGACACCCCCGAGACCGGGGGATTCTTACGTCGCTACCACACTGCAATTGTCCAAACAATCATTTTTTAAGACACGTAAAGACACAAAGACACGTATGATGGAAACAGATCCTCCGTGCCCAATGCATTGATTTTCTCTTATATTCTTAAAATAATTATTTTCGAATGGATTTTATAAAACTGCATCGCAGAAACGAAATGTCTTAATTCTTCACACTTCTTTCTTAATTCTTCACTCTTCTTTCTTAATTCTTCGTTCTTGTTCTTAATGCTTTACTCTTTTTCATAATGCTTCACTCTTCGTCCTTAATTTTTCACTCTTAGTTCTTAACTCTTCACATAATTATCTCAACAAAAGTATTTCTATTGATGCACACGTGAATAAGTAATTTTATTTGGTACCGTTTTACGCATATTACTTGCCTTGAATGATTGTAGAACTATATTCTATATTGTTTAATAAGAACTTAGTTAAATACAAATGTTTTCTATTAATGATCGAATTATTAATAATACAAAAATTTAATTTAAATTGCCAAATTTCCTTAACTGCAGTATTACAGCTCACAACTATGTATCAACACGGCCATTGTGTATATGCATCGGTTTTATGCGTTTCACTCGTTCACGCAGTTCCACAGGAACGCTATAGCCGCGGCGGCACTCTTCCTTGCGGCGAAGGTATGTTGACTTAAATTTGTTTTCTATTAACTGTTCTGTGTAGTTCTTATGATTTATTATACAACCAACAGTAAGAAAAGAACACGCAGTCTACCAGAGGGGCAGATGTTCATAGACGTCTGTTCATCTTGCATCTTTGAAGCAAAATAAAAATCCATAAGCATTGTCACCCATGAGGACTAAGATGGGATTACTCATTACCAATAATTGGATCACAGATAATCGCCATACGAAATA
Source organism: Bhutanitis thaidina (assembly GCA_029286595.1). Lineage (NCBI taxonomy): Eukaryota > Metazoa > Arthropoda > Insecta > Lepidoptera > Papilionidae > Bhutanitis > Bhutanitis thaidina. Next base: position 2,945,271 of record JAGSMS010000021.1, on the reverse strand, counting down.
TGGCAGTATAATGCCTGTATTCTGTGAGATTATTCATATTCTGTGTGGTCTTTGGTTGGTTAAGTACTTGTTAGAGCCAAGCAGTGGCTTCTGCTACTGATCGAATGAGCCGGTTCGACCGGGGTAGTATCATGACCTCGTAGAATACCAGCGTTAATTAGAGGCATCTTCCTCTTTTCGTTTCGTAAGGTTAGTGAGATAACCGGAAGCCCTCTGTCTCCTCATCCCAACTCCCAAATATCCTTAAAGGTCGGCAACGCACCTGCAACCCCTCTGGTATAGCAGATGTATGTTGGCGACGGTAATCACTTACCATCAGGGGTTCACCCTTGCTCGTTTGCTACCTTTTCCATAAAAAGGTTGATTTAGCTAAATTTCAACACGCCGTTGAAATTTAACTGAATCACACACCACAATATTTTCAGGTGGAGGAACAGCCCAGAAAATTAGAATATGTAATAAAGGTAGCACATGTATGCCTTCATCGGGGTGAGGGAGTTAATGCCCTTACTTCTGAACAGTACCAAGAACAGGTAATGTGTATAATTAATGATTATCTATATACCTAACATTGTTTCTGAGTTGTGAAGGTATATTGTACGACTGTTACATTGTTGTAGGCGCAGGACCTGGTATTCAACGAGAACGTACTCCTACAGACCTTAGGTTTCGATGTCGCGATCGACCATCCACACACGCACGTTGTACGCACGTGTCACCTTGTCAAAGGTGAGACAAGCGTCCTAACGCGTCGCGAGTTGAACGCCTATTGAGCCGTACGGACACGTTCCGTTACACGGCAACGATGTGGGCACGTTCCATTCTAAGGCAGAGACGCGGGCGCATTTCGATTTACGCTTGGATTAGCGTACGGCCGGTCTAAATTTATTAGCGGTTGTAGTTTAGGGATGGTATGTCGTTCCTTTTTATATGAAATTTGTTTGTCTTCTTTGTTGCCAAAATGAGGTTATTTTACACGTTTTTTGTGTTAAAGTTTATTTATCTGCATTTAAAATAAAATATTGTAGAAATTATTTTAGAAATCTGAATTTTGCTTAAATATGTTCTCATTAAAAATATTTCTTAGGATACATAACTTATCAGATAAATGCAAATAATGAGTCCTTAGTCTTGATAATCTTAGTTTATATTAAATAAATGGAGGTCAAATTTGTTAGTAGTCTCTCCTACATTGATTTTAAACATTCTTTTATTGTTAGCAATCTTAATCATTGTAATGCAGATGGTCATGGAATGTGTAATAGAAATATATTTTAACTTTATACTTGTACCTTGAGTGTGAGTTTAAATTATAAAACTATTACTACAAAGATTTCGCTTACATACAAATCGTAAGTAAAGAAATTCTGAAGTAATATTTTAAACTCACACTGAGCATATTGCGGGTTACATGTAATGGTATATATAAAGTAAAGGTATATTAAATGTAAAGATAATGCTTACTCATTCCTTAATGCAACATAGAAGTCAAACAAAATTGTTTGAGAGGAATGCATCACTGTTTCTTAAATACCGCTTAGACTTGCCGCGTGCAATCCAAACAAAAAAATGACCGAATCCACAATGGGCAGGGTATCACGCATATTTGCCACCAGCGAGAGGTATGTGTCAATAGTCTTGATCTTAAACTTTGTGTGTCCACTCCATTCACGCACATCTTCACCGCAACTTTATTCGCCCTAGCTGGGTATAGTTGCGGCGAGAAGTCTATTTATTAAATATAAATAAATTAATTGTCCCTGTTGACTATTTTTAAGTTATTTATTACAAAACTCGTATTTAATATGCTTATGTCTAAAAAACCCAATGTTCAAGTAGTATTATTGATTATTATTCTGGTATTTATAGGTGTATCTAAGTTTAAATAAATAGACTTATTTCCTTAACTATACACAATATGTTTTAGTAATTTTCCTGCATGTTCTAAAAATAAATCCATTTTAAGAAACTTCAGCTTCAGTTTAACTTGACAGTTATGTGTTTCATATTGTGTATGACCAGATAATTTTACCATTTTCATTATCCATGTTTCCTGAAATCCTATGCAATATACTTTCACTTTCATTATTATTTAGTAACATATAGTATTTAATTTAGTGTTAAATACTGAACTTACTTAAATACTAAATATACTGTTACAATACAAGACTATTTTTCTTTTGCTTTAGTGTAACTTACAATTTACTTTTTTTAAACGATAAATAAGTTCGTATTTAATCCTTTTCAGCACCTAAAGATCTAGCGCAGACATCCTATTTTATGGCGTCAAATAGTCTTCACTTGACTACAATGTGCCTGCAGTACAGACCTACTGTTGTTGCTTGCTTCTGCATACATTTGGCGTCTAAATGGAGTAATTGGTCGGTAAGTAAAAGGCACTACTTCGTTTTTAATTGACTATCATTTACATCATTCCAAAGAGCCATATCCGCTAGACCACAAAAAATTCTAGGGAAATCATTGCCTGTATCGGGGAATAATAATGTTATTCCCCAATACAGGATAACATGGAATGTTTGCACAGCAGACATTGGCTTGGGTTGAACGTAGGTCAGCCTCATAGACATCCTCAAAGTATGGTACTATATATATACAAAGTGTGTGCGACCTTATTTACATTTAGTGAGAAAAAAAATTAATACTTGTCAGCAGCTATCTGCATGGGCTGATCTAGAGTCTGGTGTACCGCAAGGCGGTATACTTTCTCCAATAATGTTTTCTTTATTTATAAATTCTATCACATCAGTTGTCGACTGTTCGTACCATCTGTACGCTGATGATCTTCAGCTCTATATTCACTCTAGCATTAAGGATTTAAACAATGCTATTAAAAGTCTTAATGATAATCTCGATGCCATCAGAGATTGGTCAGACAGAGACGGAGTCTCTGTCAATCCATCAAAATGTAAAGTGATGGTTATGGGTAGTGCAAGAATGCTCGCAAGGGTGGATTATGGAAGTCTTGCTCCTGTTCTCTACAACGGCCTTATCATCCCATACTGTCATTCCATGAAAAAGCTTGGTTTACATCTGGACCACACTATGACTTGGAATTTACACATCGGTGAAACCAGCCGTAAAGTCGTTGCCACTTTGCGCTCTCTTTATCGTCTCAAGAATTTCCTACCTTTTAAAACCAAACTCTTGCTGGTCCATTCACTTATTCTACCCATTATCGACTATGCAGATGTGTGTTACCCAGATCCACCGCAATATCTTCTTACTAAACAGGAGCGCCTTCTCAATAACTGCATAAGATTTATTTTCGGTTTGCGTAAGTATGGACCATATTTCCTTCTATCGTTCAAAGCTAAAATGGCTTACTATTCACCAAAGGCGTAGCTCCAGAATCTTATCAGTACTTTATTCCGTTTTAAACGATGCAAACTCTCCTTCGTATCTTAAGGATAACTTCAATTTTCTTTATTCGAGTCATAACCGAGTGCCTCGAACTTCAAACAGCTTGAAGGTTAGTGTTCCACAACATAGTACTGGTTTCTTTTCTTCTTCTTTCACCGTTCAAGCCACACTTCTCTGGAACGCTCTCCCCGATGATATCAAGAAAGCTCCGAACAAAAACTCCTTCAAAACCCTGCTCCGTCGTCACTATTTGAAGGCAAATGCCATCTAAGAATTTTCTCTCCTCATTTAATTTGTTTATGTATGTATTATATGTTTATGTATAGTGTATTATGTATGTTATATTATAAGTATGTAAGTATATTACAAAGGTTATATATTTAATATTTATATTTAATTTATATGTATTATTTATTTTGTACCTGCCAACATGTTTTCTTTCTCACCCAGGGTTGACTGGTAGAGAATGCCAAAAGGCATTAAGTCCGCCCATTGTATTCCTTTCTTTTTTTAAGGGACACAATAAAGAATAAATAAATAAAAAATAAATAAATAAAATAATTATTTGGAAAATTTCATTAATTTCCTAGAAAAAAAAATCATATATGGAATAAACAAAATTCCTTCCTTTCAAACAAATTAAATAGTCTAATTATCTATATAAAACGCATGCGCTATTGATCATGACTAATGGTTTACTGACCACAGTAAGAGAGGTGACCTCTTAGGATTTCATTGCCGGTGCGGACGATCAATAAGGTCTTTGATCCGGGTGTCAATGGCCTAGTTCACTAGTAGCTCAAATATATTTTGTGGCAAAATAACATAAACTAACATGTGCCTAAACTACTGTGCTTATATAATTGATATTTCGTGTCTGTCGTCGTATCCATTCTGTATTTATATATATCTATATATGCATATACTATTATCACTGTATGTAATGAATTCCCATATACTTGTGTTGTTAGTTTTTATTAACTCAGCTTGTTGCAAAAAAGGAATACTTATGTTATAACATCCGAGAGAATAAGTAATGTAGAATTAAGATGTTGGAATAAATTATTTACACATTGAATTGCACCCTTTCTTTTCAATGTAATTTTAATGATCTTTTTATCCAATTCATTCAAGTTAAACAAATAATTTCTCTTAGATTCCACAATCGCACGAGGGCCGGCATTGGTTTTCGTACGTGGATCGGAGTGTAACGACCGACCTGTTGGAGCGGCTCACGGCGGAGTTCCTGCATATCTTCGACAAGTGCCCATCGCGGCTGAAGAGGAAAATGATGACAATGTCAAATAACAGTGAGTGTTTTTTAAATAAGTAAATAGAGGCCAATGTTGTGTTATGTTATGATGGGCTGGTATCCGCAACTCCATGACTGTGCGCATATTTTGCGTGTGGGCAGGAATATGAACTATTCGAGCCAACCGAGCCCCTCAAGGAAAGTCATTAAACCCTAAAAGTTACCGGTGACCTCGGAGGAGGTACCTAGCCCTGTATTCTGCGACCGACGGACACTGCAACAGGACGTGGGCCGTCGTTTCTTCCTCCTCCATACACGCTCGGCACAGAGGGGTACCTGTAACACCTATACAACCTGTAAAAATATCCATGTTCAGTTATGGTGCTTTGGTTACTATACGAATTTGGGGCGTAGTAGCATCTTGATTATGCGATTATTAAACGTAAGGGCTTCCCTAGCTTGTCTACATTCTACCTGGTTTGTCCATAGTTGCGCATGCTGGTTCCTAGTACGGTTTCGTATTTGTAACCGAACATGCCCAAAGGGTATTGGGATGATGGGTTCGGTCCAATAGGTCACCGACCAGACCCGCCCCAGGCAAGCTCGTCCGCAGCATCATTACCTCGGGGTTCCTGACATAGAGGCCAAAAAGGAGCACATTTCATTCGGTGCTCACTGTGAATAAAAAGACTCACTTACTTACTTATTCATATATACCAATATATTAAATTCTATTCACAGTATTAGTTAAAACTACTACTATAGTACTATACTAGTACTTATGATTTCTGTTGAGCTATACATTATATGTATATACGGGATATGTTTCACCTTGCTAAAATTAAAAATAATTTTTTTTTGATTGTCGTTCAATGAAGCTTAAAGGACTGAACGTATATGAACAGAATTTGTCAGAGATGTAGATTATGATACAGAGATAAAGAATACTACTCAATTAAGAGTTACTCTCAAGACAAAGTTTGTGATTCTGCTAGTCTTATAACTGTTAAATATCATAAGCCCTGATATAAAACATAATACGATTTTCAATTGTTTCTTAGTTATAACATGTGAAGGGTTTGGATAAACCATCATGAGTCATTATTAAAAAAATCAAGATGCCTTGTTTTCTGAGCACTGTGATGGAATACTTGTTGCAAGTAATTTGGTTCATTCACCATTCTCGACAATTTATTTTTTATTTCATTAGAGTATTTTGAAATTTTGACAAGTAAATCTAATTTGTTTATTATCCTTCAGGCGGGAGTTCACCTCATTCAAACGCTGCGCATCCGTCCTCGGCGCAGGGGGTGGCTAATTCACCCTTCGACAAAAAGCTTTCACTACCTAGCAGCGACGAGTTCGACAAATCATTTGATAAAGGTAAGAACCTTGTTAATTTCACATGTGAAATATATTCACAGTAACATAATATTAGAAATATCCGTACCATAGATATCCTTTTAAACTTAAATTAAAAGATATCGATCCCGTCTATGACGATAAATAATTACTATTATACAATTCCATTACAATAAGAATAGGGCTAGTCTCTAAATAATGTTCTTTCTCCAAATACCAACCACACTTCCACATAGTGTACCTTGATAATAGCTGCTTACACACGAGGCTATGGCGACCGAATGAACACAAAGCCCACGTATATTAAATAAAATAAAATCATAAAATGAATTATAATTTTTTCAACTAATATTTTTTTTAACAGAATATGAACGGGAAAGGCGACGTCAACCTGGTGTAGGCGGTTATGTGCCGGCAACGACTGCCCCAGCCGCTAATCCGCCACAGCCTCAGAAAATAGATTATAATCTCTACAGAGAGAAAAGGGAAAGAGAAGAACGAGAGCGAAGGCAGGCCGCTTTGCAACAAGCGAGGCCCAGCTCATCCCAGCAACCTAGACCTACCAGTTCTCAGCCACCACCACACCATCAAAGGTCTTCTTCAAGCCAACATCACCACAAACCACACCACGCGTGGCCACACCACAAACCTCCTCACCACAAGCCACCACACGAACATAGGCATCATAGACCTTCACAAGTTCCTCCTACAACGTCCAGTTCCACGCCGGCCGTGCCTCATCCTTCCCAAACTCAATCGCAACCCCAACCAGAGCCGGTACCGCAGAGAACACGTCCGCCATCGCTGTTTTCTCCCGAAAACGCCACTACACCCACCGCAGCTGCAGCTGCAGCGCCGAGAAGACCACAACCCCCTCAAAACAGAGAACAGAGACCACTCAGGCCGGAGGTCCGTCCACTGTCAACAGTGCCACCTTCAGTACCTACTCTCGCGCCAGTCCAAGTACCTCAACCTGCCCATTCTCAACCCACTTCTCAGGAGCATCGCCCTCCAAGCCCACACAAAAAACGTCCAGATCCCTCAGCCGCGATACGCGAAATGCAACCACCGGCCATATTGTCTCCCTTCTCGTCCCCACCTGCTTCCAAAGAACTGCCACAAAAACAACCAAGGCAACGAGCGCCTTCCAGCTCAGAGCCGGAATTAATACCGGTCGTAAAGAAGCTAGACGAGACTCCTGGCTACGAAAATGTGATACGAGATTCGCAACGCGGTAACACTATCAGATCGCGACCACCGGAGCACAGAAAACCGGAACCGCCGGCTAGGAGTCTCAACGGTATAGAGACGGATCCTACTTTGGTGTCGAATTTGCTCAAGGAAAGCCTAGCGAAACCCGCCCCTATTACAGTTTCAATAGAACGCAAGTCGCCTATAGAGGTAAAGCGTGAACCAATAGTAGAACCCCCAGCACCAGCTCCTGTACCTCCACAGCCGGAACCTCTACCTGTTCTTCCTCAACCACCACCCCTAGAAGAAAGTTCCGAACACAAACACAAAAAGGAAAAGAAGAAAAAAGACAAACATAAACACAAGGACCGTGACAAGTCTAAAGAGGAGAGGAAGAAACACAAGAAAGACAAAGAAAGGGAGAAAAAGAAGGAAGCTAGTCCTCAAGCGCCTCCCACGGCGGAGCCAATCGCCGATGGTGCTTTAAGGATAACGATTCCGAGAGAGAAGTTATCTACTAGTCCTGGACTGAAGATTAAGATTCCGAAGGAACGGCTGGCTGTCCCTCCTCCGCCTCCCCAGCCCTCGGGTCTCAAGATCAAGATCTCAAAGGAGGTTCTCGAGACGTCGAGAAAGCGGACCGGAGGCTCAGATCCCGGTCCGCCGCCGAAGATGCCGCGTCAGAACGGAGCTCCGCATCCCAAGGTAGGCAATTGGAATGTACCACCTCCTTATAGACCTCCTCTACCTTACTATGTCGTTCAGCCGCCACCCCCGCTCTACTACGGCATGGGGATGGACGGCTATTTCTATGGTGCTATGTACGGGCCCCCGCCGCCACAGGCACAACATCAGCCACTCCAATCGCAACATCGGCCACCCCAGCCGCAACATCGGCCACTACAGCCGCAACATAGGCCACCACAACAGCAGCCACCGTTACCAGCAATGCCACCTCCACCTGTTCCTCCGCCACCGCCAGAATAGTACATTTTTGTGGATTTTATATTTGGTCATTTAGATTAAGATACGCCTAAATATTAAAAAGGCGAGATAAATACAGGGCCTCTTAAAGTGAAGTCACTAGTTAAGACTGCACACTATTAGTTGTTTTTGAAAAATATTGAAAGATATACAAAACAGGGATTAGGTATTATGGCGAACCGCTAGTTTGGCATTATGAAATAGTATGATTAAGTGTCAAAACACATTGGCGGAACAGATATTTTAAATGTGGAACATTTATATTTATTATTGTCTTGTTACTATTTACAAATATTATAACATTAAATGCTAGGATTTTTCATATAGAATTTACATTTATACGTGAGGTTCTCAAAAATATTGTTCCTTGGGGGGGTCAAATGGATATTATGTACATTAACATTGTTGTTAACAAATTTTAAATATTTACCAGCTGACATAGTTTTCTATGTAAATCATATTTACAATTGTTGTCAAAATATTATCTATTTTTATCTATTTCGTTTAATTTTTCATCACAATGAAAACTCATGGTAATAGGTACATAGATTCATTTTGTTCATGAAGACTTTCAATTTTTTCATTCATCACTTGTATGGATATGTTAGTCATTAAATAATTAATTCGAAAACGCATCCTTTATCTAATATTTGAATAAATGTTATTAAAACTATCTACTTATGTTCCATTTTTGAAGTTTTAAACTGTCTTCAAAAGGTAGGTAGACAATTTTGACTGAATCTTGATTTGTAATGTGGGGTCACTGATTAGTCAGATATTTCTTTAACCAATTAGGATGTTTACTTTTTCATGGGAAAGGATACTCTTATTACATTGAGGTCCCATGTAAGTGGGAGATACTGCACGGAAGTCGATTTTTTGATTATTTCATAACTGCATTCAATACCGTTCTTACAAAGAGTGTGTAAGTAAAGTAGTAAAAAATTACCATAGATTTCTGGAATTTGAAATTTGTCAACTAATAGGACAATAGTTATTTTAATTATATTAACTTTGACTTTAAGGGTGGAGAGGCCATTTTGAAAGTAATGTGGTACTTTCGACGTATTATAAAATGCAATTATAAAATGAAAATGTTTGCTAGAAGAATACTTTTGGAAATAATAATCGTGATAAAGTATTATTACATAATTTGTCTATGTAATATACATGTTTTTAAAGTCTTTATTTCAAGTTTTGTTTTTATTATTTAACTGAAAAGCATTCTTCTTGACTTCTTCGCTTCTAATTATAAACCAAAGCAAATATGAATAAACCTAATCATGTTTGTATACGCAAATGCAAAAATAGTGAATTATTATTTGTATTAAAAAGTTCTTACTTAAACTTAAAACACTACACAGACAAAAAAAACAATACATCCTCATTTATTAAAATTAAATGAGTCTCAATTCATACGACATTATCAATATTTGTCTAACTGATGAAATCTGCATAATTTTAACTTGTGATATCTTTAATTACTGTCTATCTATCTGTGCTGAGCTTTCATGCATATTTTTTTTTAAATTCATATATCTTAATATTAAATTATATGTCAAGCTTTTAGTACATATATATAGTTAAAATGTTACATAATTGTTATATATTAATGTTAACTATAAATTATTTGGGCCTAATGAGCATATCACTAATTAAAAAAATGACAATTTTTATATATTAATATTAACTGTACATTATCTGGGCGTAATGAGCATATGACTAATTACTGAGACCAAATATTTACACAATTATGACTTACATAACATTCCAATATAATAAATTAGTAGTTAATAGAATTTCTGATTAGTGTTATTTAAAATATTTATTTAATATATAATATTTATTGAATTTTCTCTCAATAAATATGACTAGTTTTTTATTTGATCGAAAGCTTAAATTAAATTCGAAGCAGTATTTATCAATTAGACATACATTATGTCATGTGTAGTATTTATGGAGTGAGTAGACTACATAATTATATAGTTATTCTTTTTTTTTTGGTCTCTTCAACTGCTTGCAGTATCTGTTAGTTATATTATGAATAACATTACATAGGTACTTCAATTTTTCCTTTTTTTCATTTAATTTTATTCAACAATTATATTCATTCCAAATGTAAAAAAACATTACCACGTCAGCTTTAATTTTATTTGTAATTTATATTCATGATTTTACTAGGACTCATTTAGGTGAATAAGTTGAATGCTTGCTCAAACAATGATAAAAGAACTAATATAATATTTACAGGGTCTTTAGAGTATTCCTTGTATTGGGCTCAGAAGCTCAAAGCGCTCAAAACATTCACTAGGTTTCTTCAACACTTTGAGAGCCAGTGTTATTGTCGGCTCACATTTATGAGCACTAGTATTTTAATACTAGTTATGACATTGTAAGTGCTTGGTCATTTCTGGTTACAAATCTGTAAATAATCATATGCTTCAGTAAAAGTTGACCTTAGCTTAAATATTTTTCAGTGGTGCCATTGTTGTTACCATTTTACTACATAGATTTGCTAGTAGGGGTTGCACTTATAATATATAGTAGTTATATTTTTAGATATATTTACTTGATTAAGTACTTAAGGTTATCAATATTTCGTTAACTTTCTATGAATTTAGATAAAATTATCATTTAGTATTTTGTATATTAAAAAAATATGAGATTAATCATAACTGTTGTGTACATAATTCAAAAATGAGAACAATACAATATAATATAAAGATTCTATTTTGTGCAGTTTTTAGTACAGCTGTTTCCTAAATTGATTAAAATTATTTTGTAATAATATTCTTCACTTAGATTACTACTAGTTTCATTGTAATAATATTTATTAGTAGATGTTAGAAATAATTTGCACTATGTACAAATTTTGTTGTGTGGTCGTCATGTTTGAAAGTATATTTTGTTATTGAAGTGTTTACATTATCATAATAACTACAAAACTATAGTTTGATCTTTATTTTCGTTAAAAAAACATATTTTTTCCAAATTACTTTATTTTTTAATAAATGTGGTGGTGTTCATCTAATATAATTATAGAATTCCAAGTCAGAAATTTTGTGTCTCTTATTTTAAAATCGCCTATTTTATTTATATATATTATGTTTGAGTTTTATGCTGTAGACTATGGATACTATAGACATGCGCTGTCAATGAAGTAAGCATACCAATTTGTGAAGGTAAAGTGACAACGAATTTTTGTTGCGTTCGAAAGAGAGGTATTATAACACAAAGTTATTGCACGCTTCACAACACGAGAGCGTTAGAGGGAGTGCATTATTATTATTATGTATATATGAGCACTCGCACTTTTCACCGACACGGGCAGACAGTGTTTCCACATTTCCGATTCCGCACAGCCAAATGGGCTTTCTTTTCGCTTCTTCGCGAGACAGAACGTAATGGGAGGCGAATTTCATCACCGGGGTTGCTTCCGCAGCATCGGGGCAACTAGCCATCTGGCTCAGAGATTTTCAAGGCTTTTTTCTTAGTTGCCCCTCACGACAACCAACCACGTTAAGAAAAGTAGGTCGCCGATAATTAATTATCTAAAATAAAGTTTAAAACAGAGTAGTATGTAGTTCGCGTATGTCTGTGTACTTCTTTATAGCCTCTAAGTTTGTAAGTGAATTTCATTGCGGTTCACCATCATTTAGAACATTTCACTAGGAAGGTTAGACATAACAGATCTGTCGGCGCAAAGCTGGCGCTGTTCGCCAATTTTCTATATATTACAAAAATGCCGTTTATAATGCCTATCCTTAAAGTGGGTTCAATATTCATTACTACTTAAAACATAACTATCAACATCGCTATAATATTTCTGAATTCTATGACATCAGATTCAAATCTTTAATTAACTTTTGTTCTGCTCCTAAATATTTTGTTAACAGCCGATATTCTTACAAATCTTGTCGAGTGAAATGGAGGAATGATAAATAATGTAGAAAATGATAAATTTCATGCTACCTCCAAATTTTCACATGAAATGTTTGACAGTGACAAACTGGCTACTTTGTAATTTACATAGTTTTCAAGTCTATAGTATATATAGTCTATGGTATATTCTAAGGTTCATGTCACAGGCGATTGTATCCATTGACTACTACTCGTATGTTTTGTTCGATCTAATGCTTGTAATGTGTAATGAATTTGTTACTTTCATTTGACTTTGCATTGTTGGCTTTAAGTCGTAACCATTATATTAAATACTTTAAATTGTTAAAATAAAAGTTATACCTTTAATCGAGAATTTTTCTTCCACTATTATAATTTTATTATAGCAGTATAAAAATATTTAGTGCTTTTACTGTATACTTCTGAAATTTTATCCGGTGCTACACCAATTTCAGTCTAATGTGGCTTTAGCAAAATGTGAACTTAACTATGGTTAATTTTCTAGTTGCCGTGGTCAAATTGCATGTGTGTACGTGGCTTAACGACATTTTTTTTTTAAATGGTTTGTAAAATACAGCACTGATTTTAATATCTTTATCCGCTAATGTTTAGCTGTTATTTTTTACGATTAACGTATAAAAAAGGTGATCCTTTTTTGTATGTTGCTATATGTTTTGCCTATAAAGACATCTTTGTGATTTATAAAATTTATTTGATGATTTTACTGTGTAGATTATAAAAGCAGTAAGTAATTAGTAACAGCTAAATGATAGCTTGCGCGCAGCTGTGTACATCGTGACCTTATGGGGCTCTAAGACTACCGTTCCAAAGACTTGAAGTAATAAAAAATTAATAGTAATAAAATTTGGAATGGGGTATCTTTAATTGGGATTGCAATCACTATAATCGCTGGGACTATGCTTATCATAACTGGTGGTGGGTTAACTTTGCAGTTTGGATTGAGTTTGAGAGATAAATTTTCCATCATTTATAATTAAATAACCAATCTGAGCTGCGAATGTAAATATAAAACGCGTGGCGGTGGTTCATGGAAACAATGCGATTAAAAAAAAAACATTGCGAAATTTTGTCAGTTATTAAGTGGGATGGGTGTCGAACGTTTGCCTGTAAATATACAATTTATAAAGTAAAAAAGAAAACCCCGCCTCGCGTCAGTCCTTCCAGCCTCATTGGGAACGACGACACACGGCTGTGCGCTCACTACGTCGCTCGTATTGCAGGTCATCGAGCCAACACTGGGGAACGGGCACGCGGGCAAGTGACGTCACTCCCGCCGCCGTCATAGCGCTACGTGTGTCGCCGTTCCTCAACAACAACTTACGGACCTCACTAGTGTAGTGTAATAATGATTTTTTTTTTCAGTTCTGTTATCATTTTCTTTGTCAGACGGACGGTTTTGGCTCGCTTGTTGTGTCCATAGAGGTATTATAGAGTATGTCGAATTTTGAAATGCCTGTGAACTACAATAATATATAGTCAATATTTAAAAAAAAAGTATTTAAAATTTGCTATATTCCATGTATTAGCTTAACATTAGACAATACAGTCTATAATATCTCTGTGAGTGTTTGATGAGGTTTATACTGCACCGTTTTGAACGCTTTGGGACGTTCCTTGCCATGTCGTGATTGGGACTTTCAAATATTGTAGGCGTGGTTAGGAAGAGGATATTTCTGAACAGTCGCCATTTGGAAAGCCTCGTTAAAACTGGGCAGAACAATTGTTCGGGGGACTAAATTTAAGTCAGAGCTTGTGAGACAGTTGCACTGTTGCATTGTTAATTATTTGGAAAAAGGCTCTGTCTTAAATACCAGAAACCTCTAAAAACTATTACAGTCTTAGCTACGCCCATGCACGTAATTTGCACCAAGTGGTATTAAACAATCATTCGTAATTAAAGGCTGTGTCACAAATATTTAAAAGAATCTATAACATCTGGCGATTTAACACCAAATTTTCGCTTACGCGGTAAAGTCCGGCTTTTGTATATAACTAACAATTCTTTTTCATTAAATATATGACGATCCCATTGAAGTTATATCTTGATTGACTTTGCTATAGTTTTATAATTCTATTGAAATCGACTACTCTGTGTAAAAAACCGGTTTAAAAATAAGTGACTATGTAAATACTTTAAAATTATTTTTATCGTGAAAGTTGTTACTAATTGTAAATATCATTAAAAGTTCAACATTTTCATAAAAATATACAATCATTATGTAATACCAACCTTTTTATATTTCCATTTTTTCTTCATTTTGACATACATTTGCATTATAATTAACGAAGGTAAAACTGCACTTCGTTAAATGAACCGATATCTTTCAATATTTCCTTTAAAGCCTACTCTTTATTAATTGTCCTCATTAAACTTGCAATCATTTTAAATTGTCATGACAAACGCAGTCTATTAGGGTATACACTTCAATCGAAATTAAATCGGTAACCCGCAAAACAACACTCGTATCGATATTGAAATGTATGAATACTAGCAGCACTGACTGATTGCACTTAAATATTTAGTTTTCTCCTCGGTTCGATATCAAATTCAGCTGTAAAACAATGCAGAGGCTCATTTTTACTCTTACACTGGCTGTTACCATTTCCGGAACTCAATGAACATGCAAACATAAGTGCAAACACTCTTTGCCGCCTGTATAATATAATTACATTTCGCTAATTATTGAGCTATGTAATTTTTTTATTTTTTCTTCCGTTTTTGTATTCCATGTGATATAAACAATTTGTTCTATCCCTCAAACATTCTATAATTAACACACGACACGATAAATGTATACAAATTAAACCATTTTTTGTTTCTACAGTACAAATTTAGTTTTTTAACTTAAGATATTTCTATACAATGGTGTGATAATATTAATAAATTTTGGACTTGCAACTCGCATGTCTAGTGTATTCTAAAGATATAATACAATTTAATTAAGTAGCATCAGATTCCCAATAATACTTGCCTAACACCAACGTTTCATACCAGATAGCTTGCTGACTGATTCGTTGTTGATGCGATATAGTATATTGTTTGTAAGAATTAAACTTATATAAGTGCGAGCAATAATTTATAGTATGTTATATAAGTGGAAATTACTTTTATAGTATAAACAATATATTAAGGTTTTTATAGTCCTGAGCCAAAATCGTACCGTAGACATACTAATACAACAGTTTATGCAGGAACGCTAGTTAACGAAACTGAATATTATGTAATTTTTATTTTTCTTCCGTTTTTGTATTCCATGTGATATAAACAATTTGTTCTATCCTCAAACATTCTATAATTAACACACGACACGATAAATGTATACAAATTAAACCATTTTTGTTTCTACAGTACAAATTTAGTTTTTTAACTTAAGATATTTCTATACAATGGTGTGATAATATTAATAAATTTTGGACTTGCAACTCGCATGTCTAGTGTATTCTAAAGATATAATACAATTTAATTAAGTAGCATCAGATTCCCAATAATACTTGCCTAACACCAACGTTTCATACCAGATAGCTTGCTGACTGATTCGTTGTTGATGCGATATAGTATATTGTTTGTAAGAATTAAACTTATATAAGTGCGAGCAATAATTTATAGTATGTTATATAAGTGGAAATTACTTTTATAGTATAAACAATATATTAAGGTTTTATAGTCCTGAGCCAAAATCGTACCGTAGACATACTAATACAACAGTTTATGCAGGAACGCTAGTTAACGAAACTGAATATTATGTAATTTTTATTTTTCTTCCGTTTTTGTATTCCATGTGATATAAACAATTTGTTCTATCCTCAAACATTCTATAATTAACACACGACACGATAAATGTATACAAATTAAACCATTTTTTGTTTCTACAGTACAAATTTAGTTTTTTAACTTAAGATATTTCTATACAATGGTGTGATAATATTAATAAATTTTGGACTTGCAACTCGCATGTCTAGTGTATTCTAAAGATATAATACAATTTAATTAAGTAGCATCAGATTCCCAATAATACTTGCCTAACACCAACGTTTCATACCAGATAGCTTGCTGACTGATTCGTTGTTGATGCGATATAGTATATTGTTTGTAAGAATTAAACTTATATAAGTGCGAGCAATAATTTATAGTATGTTATATAAGTGGAAATTACTTTTATAGTATAAACAATATATTAAGGTTTTTATAGTCCTGAGCCAAAATCGTACCGTAGACATACTAATACAACAGTTTATGCAGGAACGCTAGTTAACGAAACTGAATATTATGTAATTTTTATCATTAGGTGAAATATTGACCACATTGACTTTTAATGATTTAAATACCGAAGAGCGTTTCTGCGCCGAGCCATAGCTTACAAATTGACTGGTATACTCGATTTTTTGATAGACGCACATCGAGGTTACATTGTCATGTTCGCAGACAACAAAATGCTGACGGTTTATAAGTTTGAGAATCGTTGATCGAACTATTCTATTTATTTCAGTAACAAATCGTTTAGATAATGGCGTATGGTTTTTACTTTATATGAAAAGATAGTTTGCGTATCAAAACAATGCGGTGAATCCAAACGCGATTAAAAAAAATATGTTAAAAAAAATAAAATTCGCACTCTAGATTCACTGTGGTTTTGATATGCTCGCCACTGTATGGGTTATGTAAGAGATTTTAGCAAATGGGCGCGTCGGGATTATAGTATGTTTCACACATCCTTGCGCGCCATTACTACTACGGAATTTGACGTACCTAGTGATTATAATTCCTATGGTCATTTCACGTAGTTGTTATTAATTAAACGATACATTAGCTATATTCCGTGGTAACAAATTCCTTTTTTTTTTCTATTAAAATTTATTTGAAAATTAAGATTAAAATTAATTTTGAAAAAAGGTAGTGACTTGAGTTTATATTTGAATATTTTAAGTTGATATTTTAATGTGTGTCATATCGAGCAATTAAAGTTGCCTGATAAGAATTATAAATATTTAAAAAAAAAAAGAAAAATATTAAAGTATTAAGAATATTCTAGTTCCCAGCTGTGGTACAATCTAAAGTAGAGCAGCATTTCTCTCTTTAGAAAATTGTTCACTGCTTTCACATTTAGTAGAATTATAATTTGTCGCTCAGATAAAAATCGAACTTTCAAACGGACGACTCTTATGATTAATAAATAGTTAGGCGTTTATGAAATGAAATATTAAATTTAGAAATAACTTGATAAGTGATTACAGAACAAAATTGTAATTTAGTTGGCAACACAGTACAGAGTCAAATCGATTCTTTATGAATATTTATTTTATACAATATGTATAATTGGTTCAATTTTTAAGTTTCTACCTATAAGTTAATTTTTAAATATGGACTTTAAGCGATAGGAGCTCGTTACGTTCGTTTTTAGGTTAGTTTAAGGTTGTATATATTTTGTAAAAAGTGTAATAGAAGTTGCCGAAATTCTTTGGATCCATATTTTTTCTTCCTCTAAAATGTGTTTTGATTATTCGTTAATTTCCGATCTGTTTTGTTTTGTGTTCACTAATCTGAACGTTAAAAAAAACATTGACTTAATGATAACTTTACTATTACTTTCTCGGGGAAGGTCAGTGTTAACGCGGAGTCAAGTCGAAATAGGACAGAAAGAGAAGTGCGCTAAATAGAAACGAATGTCGGCCAAGTTTCTTAATGAAAATTGTGATATAATGCTTTGATGTCAGGTAAATAATGGTTGTATAACTAGTATTGTTATATATGCGTATTTGTTGATTTCCTTTTTTTGTTAAGAATGTGTCGCTATCTGGGGCACTGGACTTTGTTGAAATAGTCCTATTTAATTTTACTACCATTGAAAAATAACGTGTTACAAAAAAAGTCCTTTTATTTGAACATCAGTCTAACTTAACTACGGATTTTCGAACTTCGAAGCTACTCTGTGTAACTTTTTTTTTTAATTTTATAGGTACATAATCATAATTTTTGCAAAAAAAATATATTTTATTTGCCCATATAGTTTATTTTTGCTTCGCTACGGAATTCTACACTGTATATGACAAAGGCCAGTTTTAGGCAAATCATTAATGTAGAATTTTATATAATTTCCTATTATTGCAAATTTGGGGACGTAGAGATGCCAGGTTAAAAAAATGCAGCCGGATTTGGTGTAATATTTGGTCGGACATTATGGCTTAAAGTTCGGACTACGTATTATTAATATTAAAATAGTAAATTAATATTAAATTTTTTTACATCCTCGTTACATAAAAGTAATTCATGCTTAAACCTTTTTTCTCAAAGTGCATTTAATAGAAAACGTTTATAATATAATATCGATACTTGAAACACGTATTAATTAGTTACGGTTAACCGTTTTGTACTGTATTTTTGAATCGCTTTCGTTTACCATTGTAACCTTAATATTTATTTTAGAAAGCATCGTAATCAAATGTTTATTAAGTAATAGAAACTTTAAAAAATATCCTAGGATTTGGGACAACTAGCTTCACGTTGGCCTTTATTTTTCAAGCAACTAGCTAGCTACAATAAAAACTTTGATTTAAAAAAAAACTCAAACAAAAATTTATTTTCCTATCATGCACTTGCCACCACTTAACCTCTTCTTTTTAAAGTGTCGTTTAGGTTGATGCGCAACGTGACTTTGTCTACAAGGTTCATGATTTCTTTAAAACTATCGCGTTATGGTTAAATTGTTTTTCCATGTTGATTTCATTGAACTCAAGTGGGCCCGAATATTATTTGATTACTGCACATTTTATAGGAAGTGGAAAGTGAAGTTAAGAAATCTTCATTCGTTAAGAAAAATGCATTTTGACGGAGTTTTCTCCGGATTATAATGTTGCTACATTTGAATTTACGTTGACACTAGTAATTATATACAAAGCTGTACTACCTATCATCTACTTGTTGTAGAAACTTTGTATCGACTTGTAACCGTCACTCGCACTCGCACGCTACATCGATAATTCGAGATAATGTGTTGATGCACAGACTTTTTTTATACGTTTAAGTAGCTAATTTTTACTTTAAACTTCGTCTTTAGGTTGTCGCACAGCCGTTTAGAAATGAATTAAAAACCTCTTTATATTTTGCTTAACGTTGGGATCGGTGACTGCAAGACGGCGTCAACAATTTTGTTGGAACTTGTAATCGCGTATGGCTTGACAAATGTGTCTAATTATCGGTACTCATAATCGTTAATAAATATAGGAGCAACTATATGAATATTAGGCCTAATATCAAGGTTGGATTCTAATGTATAGTCGGTGTGGCATGGTTCACGTATTAATATTGTCCATGAGCGCTTGTCAAATAAATCGATTATAGATTTTTAAAATGTATTATCACATATAAACTGATTGTTGAAATTTATATTGGGATGTCGAATAAGTATTGCGTGAAGTGACTTTATTGTATGGATATAGAAGACATATACTGCAATGGCTTAATACTTTATGGCCGGTTCACTTCGCATAGTTGAACCGTATTTGTTTGCGATATGACAACATGTGTATGTGAATACTCCTAATGTGCGGCAGCCTTGTCCCGTTTGCGATCGTAAAATTCCCAAAGATATTCGTTCTGAATTTATTTTTCTAAAAAATCTGCTGGAAGAATGTTAATTAATTATTGTAAATATAGTTGTACTGATAAATAAAAGCATTCTCTCCGAAGTTGTGTTTCAATTCAGTGACCCACCTACACCTGTTATCTGAATACTTTGATAGGGGGAGACCTAAGAGAATCTAGTTCTAAAAGTAATATCAAGAACATATCGTGACCTTCAACAAATGGCGGAGGTTGTTAAATATCTAGATATTGTGTAAATCCAACCGTTATTGTGTATATTACCGATATTCGTTAAAAACCCTTCCCGCTGTGGGTACGTTCCACCAGCAACATACTTTCCCGATGGACGTACGAGAAAAAAATGGGTACAAAAATTTAAGTATAACAAGAGCGTATATCAATGCGTATATTTAAATGAAATTTGCGTATAGATATTCAAAATTCCGCTGGGGTAACGTTTGGCTGTATGATGGATATCTTTAATGCCGATTGACACCTAATGACACAAAAAATTGTCCGGTGCGGAAACAGGGTGCGTCCGCTGCCTTTGGATTTGGTGTGGTGTACGCAGAGCCTTGTCGCCACCCATCTTGCGCAAACCTGACGTCATGACGATCATTCTGCAAGTTGTTATTTTTTAAGCGGGTATGGAAGATACTCTTTTTTCCACATTTTCAGCAGTGGTTGTCTCGACAGGCCGTCCCACCCCGGGATCGTCTTCAAGCGAATCTCTGCATTGTTTAAAGATGTTGTGCTACAAGATCAAGAGTCCCGAAAGTGAATACATATCTTCTAAAAGATCTTCGGTTTTCTCTGCATAGTACGAAATTAATGACTGTGCGAGTCTTCATTTTTAAAATGTCACAATCCCCGCTAACCCTAAAGTAGTAACTCTGTAACAAAGGCCTCCTCAAATATCTGAGAGGGTTTTGTAGCCGGGAAAGGTCACGTTGCTCGATTGCGGCTTGACGGGCTCCACATGTCCCCGAAATAATTTTTTTTATATTGGATTTATTACTCATATTTATAATTATTATTTCTCAGAAATGTCTTTTCCTTCACCGCCGAGCACGTGGTAACTACACTTTTAGTGGTGCCGACACCGGGATCAAACCCAAGTCACTTGCACTTTGTGGAACTAAAGTAAGCGTCCTGACCACTAGACTACTACGCTGACCCTTTTTAACTTATTCTTAAAAGGAATTTGACGAATATGATAGAAACCTTTTATTATGTTATATGTCCCTTATGATTCCAGAAGTGCTACAGACTATGTTTTAACGTGACAGTCCGTTTGTCGTTCAGTCATGTTTAAAGAACAGACCAGGTCTGGTATGAAAGTAAATTAGCAGATGTAGATTATGCCGTGGCATAGGATCTAACCAAGCGAACGGAGCAGCGGGTAGTTTACGAATATATATTCATATATATTAATATATATTCATATATATTAATATATATGTATACAGGTTGGATGCGACGTTACTACATTAAATTTAGCCTCATGTTCAACAGGCAATTTTTTTAGGTTTTGTTATTTTGCCCTGAAGATATATTTACGTTACTTGTTAACGAGGCCAACGACACCCAGATCGAAGACCTTATGGACCATCTGCGCCGGCTTCCGCTGCAAGTTGCCGCAAGTTATTGAAATCCTACAAGATTGTCGCTCTCTCCTAGATTATTAAACTATTAGTCATGTCTAATGCATGCGTTTTATAGAACTATGTAATTGTAAAAAAAATGTATTTTTTTATTTCATTCGAAATTTTTTTTTCACTATTTGTAAATCTTACCATGTATACCGAACTCTGATCCTAACAGACTAGTGATGAGAAGTATCTCTAATACGTGGGTCCTGTTCTGGTACTGATCACACCGACCGGCCTGTCCAGCGATCACGCCGATTACTCACCAGAGTATGGATAAGTATTCCATTCATGGCATACCGTTCGTTGGCGTTTTTGTAGACGACCTATGTCGAGCTGCGGCTGATAACGAAGAGGAATCCTTATTTTGATAATCAAAATGAAACACTATGTATTAAACATAAATATAATTTAAAACAAACAACGACTTTTAGTTTTAGGGAATGTAATTGAAACACTATAAAACTAACAAAATATAAATTATTAGTATTATTTGGCATGCTCTATTAAGTTACATTAGTATTTAGTTTAATCGCGATTAAAGACAGACTTGTATATAGGCACAAAGAAGAAAGGAATCAAATATATAAAAATACTCAGTCATGTTCAAAAAAGGTGTGCGTGTAGTTTTTGTAAATAATAATTTGCCTTTATTTCCTGTACGTAACAATAGAAATATTTAAGATTTTAATCAGACTTTTTGCGAAAATGCAGTACCGATCTTAATCTATTTTGGATGCTATAAAAATCAAACAAACTAGATCTTGTACAATGGGGCAACGGATTCCAAAAGTACAACTATCGAAATAAACTGTCTAGGATACCCCGTAAGGGATCACAGACTTGATTTGGTTTGCGGTATTAAGATAAAATCAAAATTACAATGGACGCCAAGCTGATATTACTTAATTATTAACAAGGAAATATATATTAAATAAACAAAATGTACAAGATGATTCACATATAAGATATCCAAGTGTTAAAATAATTTCTAAACATTTGATATATCTTTATGAAAGATTCACCTGCGCAAATAATTTAGAAACTAAACAATTACATCCATTAAAATGGTTGATTCGTATTTTAAATAGGTTTTTTTTTTAATTCATTCATTAGCTTATTTTTTCATTAGCATTAGGTCTACTGCCTAAAACATTATGCGTAAGTATCAAAACTCTTCAGAACCTGTTAGGAAATATAAAATGTATTTTATTTACATCCTCATGCTTAGTTTTTCTGATGCAGCATCTTGGGAAGCATCACATACCACTTTTAAGGTCGCAATGTTATCACCGGATCAATGGATCGATGGCGGAAGATTCACCCCATTCCGCGGAACCCTAATCCTACAGACCGGCGATAGGCAGCAGCGAAGGTGCCGGTGTATCGTGGCAAATCCTGTGACAATACATGTAAGTTAAAAGCTCTATGTTCAGCAGTGGACTTTATCGCATCTTTATTTTTAAGTGGGTAGGTTTTAATTTTTTTGACTAGCACAGCCGCCATCACAAGGCGTAATGATGCCAAAAAAATAAATAAATGAAAATCTTTATTAAGTCTGGATATATACCGTACCAAAGTCTATAAAACACGCATAATATTTTAGGCAAGTGCATAATATTTTAGGCAAGTACATAAAATTCCCTTAAGTTTACGCTCCGTAGTAGTTTGTGTTTCATGCATTCCGTCATTTCTTCTTCTTCATCTGTTTCGATTTCTTTTTCTCCTCTCTCTTCTTTTCTTTATCCTTTATTGATTTATAAAGTTTGTAGCCGAAGAATACTGAAAAGAGAAAAGTAAGTATTACATGTAGCTACTTAAATTAGAGAGCAACTTTTGATTGAGCTAAAGAAGTAGTTTTGTGTCTTTGATAACTGTCATTGATGACATTTCGTGCCGAGATTTTTTGACACGAAGTTTTATAATAAAGCTCCGCTTGTTGAAATCCGCCTTTATTAATTTTCATATGCCCAAGATATATTGCAGTGCCGTTAATATATACCTATTTATATTAGCGCAGATGGAATCACATTTATATTGTGTTACATACGTATCTAACGACCAATACAAATGCGACGTAAAGTGTCATAACAATAGAGAAATGATTAGCTGGTCGAAACACAGCCTCTGACCGCTTCTTCCCATCTCATATTTATCTTATTTGCGTTACATCGGATACGGGAAGTTGAAACGATTGAGTGCCAGTGTATCCACGTACACCACTGCCACTATAATATCACCTGCTGTCATCACCTTAACAGTAGAATATCTATTGTTGAACGGTTAACTGCTGGAGCCTTTATTATTCGGCTGTAATGGCCAAGCGCGGCGGACGTGGCGCGGTTGCCGATCGCTGTACCAACTATCACGCACTATAGATCAGCTGCCGCCCGGCACAGGTCTGGATAGTCTGACGGATTCTCCTACGTCGCAACCGGAGCACGCGATTGTATGGGCTAGATCAGAATTTAAGCTACTTTTTAAGCTACTTTAGGACGTAACGTTAGAAGTGCAAACATTCTGGTATCCAGTTTTTAAAAGATATGCCGATGCTCACCACGCTGGACAGGCATCAGATATCCGATCACTGTTGTTCCTTTCCATTCTATGGGATTGTGGGATAAGTGGTGAATAAGACTAAATTTTCCTATGTTACGAATCGTTAAGATTTTCGCGTAAAAGTTCCTTAAACCATATCCCGAGGAATCAACGAGAAGTGTGTATAATTTAAGACATAAGTTTCGGAAATATATATAAATAATTATAGTCGCCAACACTTCAGTTCAGGTCATGCAGTTAAGGGATGATAAGACATTTTCAAAATTATTAGTCAGCCAAATTTTGTGTCTATTAGAACACAAAGTACAGCATTATTCTTCTTCATCGGTCACTGCTGAAGTTAGACGACTCTGTGAGAGCGCACCAGCAAAGACCGAATACAATTCTCGAAGAGTTGCTCATCACGCTGGGCACAAAGGTTGGTGGACGTAGCGCCGATGCTCTTGTTGTATATTATGATGCAGTTGATAATACTATGTGATGCTGCTCTCCATTTTCCAAATGCAGAAGCATTTAACGCCATGATCGTCTTTTGTTTGCTAGAAAAAGCTAAATTCAATCTATCTATATAGCTATATACGTTACACCAATATTTATAATATAGAACCTGATAAAGGAAATAACAAAATCACTTCTCAAAGAACCCTTTCTTTATAATAAAAGCTAGATGTTTTTTATTGCATAATACAGTTTTTTACCAATACCTTCACTGTATATTGGATCAAATTGCGTTAATGTTTTTAGTCGTTTGCTTTTTGGCAACTTACAAACGTGAGTTTCTCGATTTTCCGCCTAAGAGATTCGGACTTTGGCTTGGAGAAAATCACTTGTTACTATACTTAGTTTTAGATTATTTAGTAACAGTACTTATAAATGCTAAAATAACTGTGTATTTATTAATAACTAACTGAACCCGGGTAGGTTTCTGGGGTCAGTGACAGTCACTTTTTTTATTCTAAACCTTTTCTAATGTGTCGAACATAATCCGTAAGTTTGAGCTCAATCGATCGAGTGTTTTGCGAGTATACTCTTATAGACTTGCAAAACACTCGAGCACACACTTGAGCAAGCAAAGAAAGAAACATTAATACATAATAATTAATGTTCAAAAATTAGAGATCAAAATTTTGAATATATTAAACTCATAAGATACGAGTTCATTTTTTATTTATAAATAAACCAAAACGAATAAACCCATTGCTTTGGAAAGAAGAAAAAATAAAAGGAAACGTACCAATAAGCATAAGCAAAAGTAAAGCGCCGATACCAATAAGTACAAGTCTGAGCATTAGAGCCCGACTTAGAGCTTCATCCAACCCGGTCAAATTAAACGGAGTTTCCTGTAATTTCATTTGCAATTTCGTTGCTAAAGCTTCTTTTAATTGTTCTCCAAATTGAACCTTTTCGTTATCCCCCATTTCATTATACTGCTTCAATACTCCCTGCAGTTTCGCCCTAATTTCTTCGGACTCTTCGTCCTCAGGTGATGTCGCCACGATATTCTGTAGCAAGCTCAACACGTCCATGTTTCTGATAGAGTCCGTCAATTTACCGGTAATGGCCTGGCCGATTTGCGCGCCAATTCCAGCAGACTGTTTCTCCGCCATGTTCTTTTTTAGCGCGGAAAAGAAAAGTGTTGTACTAGTAGTTTTAACACATAACTATCTCTATATCGTAATTAGTGTTTAGTATAAATGTCATTATGGCAATAGCGAAAGACCGGAAATTTTGTGATAATAGGGGTCAATGATCAGTGGAACGTTGTTAGAAAAGTATAAAGCGAAGTATTTAATATTTTCACTGGTAAAATATAGTTTAAATAACCTGAATTAATTAATTATTCATCAATATTAGCTTTGGATAACCAATTTTATACAATTTTCTTGCAGATAAAGTGTTGAAATTAAAAAAGTCAAATAGGTTATTATTGTAATGACAAAGTAGTTAATCATAAAATTAGATAACATAAGCCTTTTCGAGCAGAACGATATCAATCTGAATCTAAAGGAAAAAAAATTTGATAAGGTGTGGTAACCCGAACTTCCTAATAACAATTTTAGTGATTAGCATCACAAATATATATAAAAATATATAGTAACGGAAGTAGATTTTTTTTTAATGATTAGGATATATGTTTCTTACATTTATTTTATTAATAACCATAGACAATCATGTGACTAGTAAATAGGCATGTGGTATCAGCGTAACAATCGGCCACCCCCTTCCTTCCCGTGGGTGCGTCAGAGGCGACTAAAGAAAAGCCTTACAAATGCCGGAAACGAGGCCCACCACGTTATATCTTCCAGAGAGGTGAAAAGATGGTTGCGGAATCCCGTTTAGCTACGCAGAACGTGCTAAATAGAAATCCGTAATCTCTGCCAGCCCCTACGGTTGACAGGTGCGATATGTTTAAATATGATAGCAGATATTTTTACAGCAGAAAAGCGTAATGTTTTTTATTAAGACGATTTTAGTAATCTAGACTAGACGAAACGAATTTTACAGAAAATATTACCAATTGCAGGTAGGTAAACATTTCAAATACTGTTTTCTTAGTAACTTCTGCATTTTGTTTGTAATACAAATTACTATATATGAGTATTGATATACTAAACTCATATAATAAGATTTTGATTAAACGTAAATTACGTTACGTAAACAAAATATATTTTTTCGTTTATAGCATTATAAATCCTAAATAGCGTATATCTAACTATAAACAGGGTTACGATTTTTAAATGATATCAATCTAGCTTCATTTATTTTTAAGTTCACAATAACTATGAAGTATTGTTACTATAAATAAAAAGAGATAACAAGAAAATTAAATTAATTAATAAATGGATTAAAAAACAAAACAATAAAACTCACCACACGTTACTAAGTCAACACCTTTAGATAAACTGTTTCATTTGGCGAAGGACACTGATTTATCATCCATAATGCAACACAGTTTTGTCGCAGACTTAATTACGTATGGCAATCGAATTGATAAACAACTAATCGCTATTAATAATAGTAATCTGTTGCTATATAAGAAGGCCGTTTTATTAAAGTTATACGAATTAGATTACAATTTAAATAGGGAAGGTATTACATACTTAATAAGCAACTAGAGAAAACGTTATGTTTTTAAATTAAAGAAAATTTAAAATAATAATGCTAAAATTTAAAAAGTAATATGTATTGGAAAATATTTTCTGAATTAAAATTTGAAAAGCGTTTATCATGTTAGAAACTTTTAAGTGATTGTTAAATTACATTATGGAATGGGGCGAATGTAGGAATTGCAGCGATTGCTTTGCACGCTTCAAAAGTTAGGCATCTGCCGTATGTTTGTGTACTATCGCACTGTCGACAGGTACACCGACGTTTCCTCTGTCGAAGATCATAAAAGATTAGGGTTACCGTGTGCTGTCAGGACCAGACGGACAGTGAACGTTGCCAAAATCAGAATTCGAGGAAACAAATGCGCAACGAAACAAAACATATACCGCGTGCAATAAAGACTCCCGCTAAGACCCTGTCGCGAATTATTTAACAAGCCCTGATGTTAGGTGCTTATCGTCGACGCACGGGATATGCTCTAAATTAGTCCCTGCAGATTAAGAGAGAGGATCAATCGAAACGCTTGCTATCTAGAGGTAGAAGTGGCTAAAGTCCCCATCGAGACAGTGTGTAAATTCATAGATTTGTGGCCACAAAGATTAAAATCTTGTATCAAAGTTAAACGCCTGTATCCAAGGCAAAGTCAGGTGGCCACTTTGAATGAAATTGTTTTAACTAGCTTAGACTAGTATATATAATATGGCTTAGTTATAGAATTCAAGTATTATTATTATGACGCTATTTCTCAAAAATATATGCATTTTAATATGTTATAATTTTTTGGCCATACTAGGTAACGTATAATTGTGCCAAAATATCGAGATATAACTTGGACTGTACTGCGTTTGCGTGTACGCGGTCGCCACTACGGTCGAGAATATTTCTTCGTCGACGGTTCACAGTTGAGAGCCATATAGGCCGGATCCTTACGGACAGGTCGGTGGTTATTCTAATATTGCTGTGGATATCGTCGTTGCAAATTTTAGGACGCAGCGAAACACCGAGCATAGTTCTTTCCATAGCTACGCAGCTTCCTCATGACGTGAAAGATCACGTCTTGGTCCGGTAAATTCTCACTAGTAACACGTCATGGTAACATTTATCACAGAATGCAAAATTTTAGCATTGTAATTTATAGTCTGCCACTCCGGAGATTAATCTCCGGAGTGGCAGACTATAAGGTATGTGTAATCGTAGTGATTGATTATATACTTCATAGGACGTCAAAATGATGTTCATTGCGGCGGCTTTTGATGCTACACGAATGGGCCGGCTGACCCGGTTGGTACCACGGCCTCGGAGAATACCGGCGTGTAGTAGAGGCGTCTTCTTCGTTTCGTTCAGTGAGTGCGGTAACCGGAGGCCCGCTCTCCTTCCCCATTCCCCTCCTCATTCTCCCTCCCATCTCCCAAATACCCTAAAAGGCAAGCAATCCACCTGCAGCACCTCTGGTGTTGCAGATGTACGTGGGCGACGGTAATCACTTGAACGGTAATGGTAATCACGGTGAACCGTTTGCTCGTTTATCGCCTTTCCCATGAAAAAATAAACGTTTTGTGAGAGTTGTAACGTTAAAGAGAATCATCGCAATAACCGGCGACGAAATAAACATTTCCAATATGTAAGATTTGATATACGAGTATACAGTGTAGTGCCAAGCGTATGGATTACGGCAAATCTCTTTAAAAGGCTTAATAAATGCAGCGCAATATGCCCTAACGATGATAAAATTATTTCAGATATTACTTAGAAAACACAGAAATTTACTCAGTTCATTTCCAGATATTCTAAAGAGATATAGACATTTTGTCTTCTATTACAATACGTAATGAGCACTTGATTATCTTTTATCAATAAAATTGTTTACGCAATGTAAGGCTACGTGTCGAACTCACCGATTTTCGTTTTTATCAATGTTATGTAAGTTAATTAACGTTTGATAACAAAACGATTACTAACCTAAATTAAGACATTTATAGAGGTTTTGGTCTAAAGCGTATTTAATTCGAATGATAGAAATTTTGATTGCAATATACGAAACGTGACACGCGGATGCGAAATTAAACATGAAGAGTAAAAATACTTTTGACATACATCGTGTCTCTGCAACTATGTAACCGCAGAGAACAAAATACCGTATAGATTTAAATGTGAACATCTTTGGCTTGAAACTAAGCTAATAAAGTAAGACTCGACTTGATAAGACTAAGGCTTGGTTAATTTGATACGGACGCCGGCTGGTAGTAACGATGTCGCAGGACTGTAGGACTCGAGCCTCTTCTAGGTTGATGAATTTGCCCTATATATCACGCTCGGTCGTATTGAAGACCGCGGTAGCACACGTTTCGCAACTGGCTAGACGCCAGGTCTACTCTACCCTATTTGAGAAGGTTATTTTAAGGTACTTTGCTACAACAAAAATATCTGACGGATTCCTGGCATTTGTTTAAGACGGATCTCCCGAAATGGTGAAAAGTGCCAACAGAAACCTCATATTGGCATTTTCATATATTTCCCATAGTCGACTTTCCCATTCGTAAAAGTCTCGTCCTTCAGATGGGTTGACAGAAATCACAAGAAGCAGTATTTATTTATATATGAATGTACTATCTATAAAGGAGTCTATAAAATCTTCCGATCGCATTGCATACGCTTTGTATCGGTATCGAAAAGGTGAGTGTGTGCCTCTGTGTTTGCTACCTTATAGCTATATCACGCGCAAAACTAAAGTAACAGCCTATAAGTGCCCACCGCTGGGCAAAGGCCTCCTTCTCAAATATGAGTATCAGAGAGGGTTTAGGAGCCGGGAATGACTCGCCACGCTGCTCCAGTGCAGGTTGGCGAGCTTCACATATGCTCGAAATAATATTTTTATTATATCTCAGACATGCAGGTTTCCTCACGATGTTTTCCTTCACCGCTGAGCACATGGTAAATACACTTAAAATTGCTATTAACCACTTTAGTGGTGCTGGCACTGGGGATCACCCAGGTCACTCGCGCTCTATGAAACTAAAGTGAGCATCCTGGCCACTAGGCTACCACGGCTCACGCGCAAATCAAATTGAAATCGAAGGACGAAATCAGCCAGAGTCACCATAACCATCATGTATACCTGTCTTATCACCATCCAATGTCCGAGATAGGGATCCCAAGTTTGGGACTGGATGACCTGTGTGAATATCCGATATGAGACGACGAAGAAATCGTTTTACACCAGGTACACGTTGACATGGTCATCTGTTAAAATAAAAAACCACAACATCGGACGTGGTCAAACTTAAATATCAATAAAATTTAAAACAACTGGTTTAAAGCCTACGTTATTTGAAATCTTTCATAAGCGTTTCCAATATTATTGTTATTTAAACTGTCGAAGCTATTTCGTAAACTTAGATAAACTTATGACTTCGCACGTGTGTATATATGTATCGGAAACCAGAGTACATAATGTAACGTTATTACTATGTT
The DNA here is from genome assembly GCA_029286595.1 of Bhutanitis thaidina. Lineage (NCBI taxonomy): Eukaryota > Metazoa > Arthropoda > Insecta > Lepidoptera > Papilionidae > Bhutanitis > Bhutanitis thaidina. The sequence goes on along the minus strand of JAGSMS010000021.1, from coordinate 2,914,814 downwards.
CTATTTTTTGAGTCAAGCAATTTATAACACAAAAAGCTATCAACCACAAAAGGTCCTCGGTATTAAATATAAAATAACATTACAAAAAAAGAGAACTTATAGAAAACTAGAGCTCGTTTACTTATTGAAATTGCCTACTGATTTTTCATTTTGTTTACTCGAAGTTTTCGAGAAAATATCACATAAAATATTTAAATCGGATACGCGAAAGCAAGTCCGGAACTTAATTTGATTGTAGCAACGTAATTAAAAATATATATTTTTCCGTGATATAACCTACCATTACAAGCTAAATGCACTTACAAAGGACAGCAAAGATGACAATAACAAAAAAAATCCCCAGCGAAGTTCCACCGCCGTAACCGCCGAACAGCTGGGGCACGTTTCCCGATAGCATGCTCCTCAGATTCTCCTTCAGTTCCACGTCCATCTCGGACTGCTCAAGCATTTCTAGGAGCTCGCTACGAGACGGAGATCCCCCGTCCACGGTATTCAGCATGTCTTCAATTTTGTTCAGATTTTCACTTTCGACGTCTCCCATTTTTGTTTTTGGAATTAGACAATTTACGGGCTGATTTAGGGAAAAATACACTATTAATTTACGACTCAATTTGTACGACTCTAGTCAAATAAAAGACAAATATTATTTGTTAATTAGAACACTACTTGTATGAATCTGCTAAAGAAATAATCTAATAGCTAAAGAACATAACATAATACAGGCATTTTTAAATCTTGTGAAATCGTATTCTCTTACGATTTCGATTTTTTTCATAAATAATCGTAACTATCAAAAAATGCTGTCGTCACATTAAAAAAAGTGATTTTGTCTATTAATGAAATTACCAATAAAAACAACACAAAATTAGCCCACGCACAAACTCACCGACGCAATAAAAACCACACTCCAAAATAATTTCTTCTATATTAACACAGTTGCGACGTATTATACTATAAATATTTGAACATGAACAGTTGGGCTATCAACAGCGCCAACTTTATGCATTATCTAAGGAGTATAATAAAATAAATAATACGTGTATCGATACGTGGAGTAATACGCTGCACAACTGGATGGTATGAGTTACAAGCGATTTAACGAAAACTTGAGACGCGGTTTTGATGAGTTTTTGTTTCCTACGTTTTGTCTAATTACAATTTTAAGTTGTACATAACTCACCACTTGTGCGATTATGAAGGAAAATATAATTTTCCTTTATTATCTACATAACATACAATAATAAAGAAATATATTTCAAGAAGATAAGAATCGACCAACCCGCACGTGAGCAGTCACGGCAGATGATTGACGGACCCAAACGCTCAACATACTGCTCAACCATACCTTGCAATATATGCACGAACCATTTCATGCACTTTACAACTCTCAGAATTCCCAGGAACTAACCTGTTTACATAACTGATTTTTTTCATACTTAATAAAACTTATTAAACATTGTAAAGTACAGTACAGTAAAGATAAATGGAAACCGGAAAAATAGAATCATTGTACTTTTGGTTGACGAAGACTTACAGTTGCCACTGTGCGGCGGCGATTAACGATATATGGTCTATTGTGTGAAACTAAATTACAGCATTTCATATCTAAACATGTTATAAATAGTACAACAGCTGCATTTATGTTTATAAAAAAAATATTTCTTTATATTTATATTATTATACACAGACGTGCCATGTAGTATCGGCGTAACAATCTGCCACACCATTTCTTTCCTTGGGTGTTCTAAGTGTCAACTAAGGGAAACCTAGAAAAGCGGGATAACCATTTTGAAAAATACCAGTCCAAATTTAGGCACTGGTAGCAGCGTCTAAGGCGTGTTGTGTCTGGTTCTGCAATCGCCAATCCGTATGCCGAACGTGGCGATTAAACACAGATAAGACAGGTACAACAATTATCCCAAAATAAAAAATATCTAACTTATGACTTGCACCACTATAATGCAAATGGAATATTTTACCACAATTTGGAGGTAATAAAAACATTAAGAATAGTATATGATATCTCTACATTTTTTTACCTGAATTTTCTAGAACAAATAATTATCTTATTGATTATTTACAGTGATAAAGTGATGTTTGTATCCTGGTCTAAGGCCAATTGTTGCTACACTATAAAATAAAATGTCAGACATTTAATTTTATTTTATAGTGTTTCTCCAATAATCATTGGAGAATAAACATATTTGATTCTGACTCTGGATTCTATAGAAATGTACATGAATGTAAATGAATGTTTTTCTGTGTATCAAACAGTATTTAAATATTCTCCTATTTTATTATGTGCCGATTTGTGACATGCGGAGTTGCAAAAGCTTACAATATAATAATTATTGGGAAAACAAATAAAACATTTTGGAGCAGTCACTATTCACAAAAACAGTATAAAGTATCTAAATGTGTCAGGTTCTCATTCTATTGTTGCTATTAACCAATACTTCTGCAACACTTTCATACATATTTTTAAAAAGAAAATTATAATACATAATTGTAAATATTTACAATTAAATTTAGGTTTTCATTACTACAAACTTTAGTCTTTAAGTCTTTATTATCGGCCCATAACCAGTTTACTACTGGACATAGATTTCTCTCACCATGTTGAGACAGTATATTAGCAATTGAAGTATACAACTGACATTGCTCTGGATATTTTATGTCAATAATATTTGATTATTCTGCAATTTGATGGAGATAGCTTTTTTATAGTCATACTTTGATGCAAGTATAGATAGACAAAAGAAGAAAAAATTACAATTAGGTTTTGGTTGATATATTAGTTATTGTTCTCTCTCTTTAACCAAGTGTCATTCTTAATAATCACATCATATTATGGCACTAGGTAAAACTAGGCTTAGATATATATGCAAAATACGCAACTGAAACAAATCCTATTATTTAGGACAGTACCTATAGTAGCATTCACCTATTATCACCTCACTGGTGTAATATAATACAGATAGCCAACAAAAGGGGCTGTATACAAACATTTTACAAAAGACTGCCAACAACTCTCTTCTCAATTACTAGACCGGCGGAATAAAGATAATATTTAATAAATATATTATTACCTGTTAAACTGGTTACAACAATTCCTGGTATAATAAACACTGAATTGGAAAATGCATGTTCCAGTGGTCCATCTTGACCTCCGCTTAAGTCCACCATTGTTAACCAATACTAACACACTAAATAATACTGAAACGGTTTGCTTGGTATATGAGTAACTAGATCATTGAAAAGAGAGCATTCGTTGCTTTTCAAATGTGAAATTAAACTCGGAGAATATGAAAACACCGCCCGCTGACTTTTATTTTAGCAATAACAAACAATGTAATCTTATCATTTGTCAGTGTCACTGTCATCTGCATGCCGAGTTTCTGCCAATGGACTATTATTTTCTAGCTAAACTAGTGCATAATGTCGCCAGTTTAAAGAAAATCTCATATCGAAAATTCTACTAAAAATGCAATTTACATTTTTCGCGATTGAATTTATGTTGATGTATTGCGTAAGCATATGAAAATGTGCTAAATAAATTAAATTATTTAGCACATTTTCATTTTTTGGTTCATTAGGTTTTTTGGATTTTAATTCCAGTTCAATAATATCGTCATCAGTTACTTAATCGAATAATAATTTCTAAAGATGATAATGAAGTGGAAGTGGAATTGCTATATCAATCAATGTGTATTACCGTCAATATTTTTCATACAAAATAGACAAATTTTTTTTCGTATACTATATCTACTCACTGGAAGTAGATATAGTTATGATAAGAAGTCATATCGGGTTACAAATGGAACTCACACTGTGTTAGAGTGAGACGGACTAGTGACAGAAACTTACACCCCGTAAAGAGAATTTGCTCATCACTAACCACATGTTAGTGAAGAGGAGAGCAGTTCTAGTTAGAGGATATCGGCACTATGCTTAGAAACCCACCTAACCAGCGTGGTGGCAAACCTTTCAAGATTTTTGTTGCTAAACTGCTTTTATTTTTCGCTCGCTGAGACCGTAGAAAATTAGGTAAATATAAAATCGCTTAAACGGCAATGATGATGTACTGTCTCTCTGTCATGATGTACCATCTCATTTATGGTACACCATTACCATAAATGTGTGTTATGTGTAATTAAATGCCGAGCAAGTAGAATTTATTGATCTGGCCCCTTTTCTTATCTCTTTTAATTGAAAATCTTCTTCTGGTTCCTAACAGTATGTACTGTTAGAAATCAATTTGATTATTATTTTAATTCAAAGGAGGTATAATAAATAAATTCATCACACTATGTTTCAATAATAACCTAGAAAAAAATAGACGTAAGGCATCTCTAACTAAATACTAGTGTACATGGCGCTGGCCCTCTGGCGATATGTTTCTATCGTTTATGTTTTTAAAGATTTTGGAGAATATCTAAAGAGGACTATAGGGCCCAAAGAGGTCAGCGATTACAGTGGCGGCTTGCTTTGTACGACAATTTTCTGTCAAGGGTTACTTCGGCATCGAAATGTCTATATATATATATATATATATATATATATTCACGCTTTGTCCCAACGGGGTAGGCAGAGACAATCTTCTTCCACTTGGTACGGTCCTGAAGTACGTCTTTTGCTTCTCAGACTTTCAACAATCTTCGCATGCATGCTCGTTGTTTTAGAGTACTCTTGACCTGGCCTTTTTTCAAAACATCTCCGATTTGAGCGTGAAATGTTCGCCTAGGTATTCCTCTGCCGACTCTACCATTTACACTCGCCTCATATATTTGTTTCGTCAACCTACTTTCATTCATCCTCTCCACATGTCCAAACCAGCTCAGCATCCTTTTCTCAATTCGTGTCTAATTGGTCTTTCACGCCACAACGCTCTCTGATCACATTATTTCGAACCCTGTCAGTTATCTTCACATCAATCATACTTCTTAATACTTTCAAAATGTGATTACGATATATTCTTTAAGATACAAATAAGTTGCTAACCTTTATAAATACAGGCAATGGTAAAGGTCCAGCAGTAGACTTTTATTTAGTAGTTATAATTTCTTTTTGCTTTTTGTTTCTTTTTATGATTGGTATTATTTAACTGGTTAAGAAGTTAGTTCTCTAAGTGGTAAAACATACATGTATACTTACTCCTTCTCTTATCCGATGTCTTCCTTGTGTGATAAGATCTGGACAATTACATTACCAAGACCCAAAATGAATGATTTTTATGTTTCGCAAATAATTACTTCGATGCTGGGATTTGAAACAATGACCGGTAACCTCAGCGGCGAAGGCTGCTCTGAGGACATTGATTAGCGATATTTTAAATGTTGTGTTGCAGTAATGTCTGTGCTTCTAAAAAAAAACTCTTCAATATAAACATCAATTTTATTTTTGCAAATACACAATTATGTATATCTTTTGGCCGTATAGTAACATTAGTATACAGAATACCTAAACAGTTCCTCTAATGAGACAGCGATACAACAGTTTAAGAGCAATAATATACACATTTATTTTTATCTTACTAATTACAAGCGTAAGAATAGTTATTTATATAAAAAAATGTTCATGGAATGTGTTGACCCTAAGCTTCAATGCCATTCGTATACAAATGTATGTTTTCAAAAAAGTTTTATTTACAAACAAATAAAAATAAATTTATTTTATGATTGAACATCATTTATACTACTAATCAGTCATTTTGGACCAAATTCACGATAAATTTATTAGTATTTGAAGTCCCTCAACTTGAAAAGAATTATCACAGAATAATCTGAGGTAAACTTCAAACTTTCTCTTTACATTCATTTTACATCAAAAATGTTTATGGATTATTTTTGAAAATATTACTTAAAAACTTTATCGCAAAAGCGTTTAAGTGATTGGAAAATAAAAAAAACTGCATTATTTGTATGATTTTAGAGGCACGATTAGAATGACATTGAGCATAATTTCAAAATATATCACCAATATGTTCTTATTATAAAAAAATAATAGTAATGTTTATATCACATTACTGGTTATAATTTTCGAGATTCTTACAAGATCTAAGTAAGGATACATAATCGTTTATTTAGTTTAGTAAGAAATACATTATTAATATTATCTACTATCACGGATTCTGCAAATACCTTTGTAACCAATAACATGGCAACACACTCTTTTAAAAAATACGAAATCATCGTTCCAGTTCACACAATACTTAAAACTAATATTTAATAATTAATTGATAATATTTTACCGAAAAATATTGCATTTATTTATACTAAATTATGTGAACTAAGACGAGGATTTTTATTGTCTAACGTTTTGCCTATTTTATTTAATCAAAAAGTATAATTTTAATTCTTTTTCAGGGGATCCAGGTTGTCTATTGAAAAATCTTCGTTTCCAAAGCTGATCCCCCTGCTGAATCCATCCTGTGAAAAGACAGTAAAATGTACCAAAATTTTCGTACGTGATAGAGCCAAGCTTTTGCTGCTGCTCAATGAGCTGGCGCGGCGTGCAAGTGCTAGAGACAGAGACCTACATACGTACATAAAATTAAATTGCTTCTTCGGCAGTCGTGTAAAATCTTTCAATGATATATATGTGTACTTAGGAAATAATTCACACGCATAATAAAGTTAAAATATAACATTTAGACATTAAAGACATGACAATATTTCCCTTCATACTCAACCCAGAAATGTAAAATGTAGTCAGTATAGAACTCTTTGGTTCAATCTTATTTATAACGATAAGAAACGACAGGTCGATGACTATTCTAGTGATTATATTTTCTTGTAACCAAGGTGACAAATAATATTGTTGTTTTGTTGACAAATTGCATTGATCAAAAATTAAAATAAAAAATTATTAAGTTTAAATAATAGTTAAGAAACTCAACCAACCTTCATCTCTGAAATAGTTTTGTCTAGGAATCCGTTGAAACTGCTGTCTAACTCGACAGTTTGTTTCTCACTGAGATTGCCGAACCCGTTGAAAGTGTTACCGAAGCCATTGCCGAAGATGTTGCCGGTTTTCTGTGTATCGAACGGATCGTAGCCGGTTAGTCCGTTCGTAAACGATTCATTAGTAATGTTGAAAACCGATGTTTGTAAATTGAAATCACTAATGTCGTAGTTAGGTTTGACAGAGTTTTGCGCGGCAAACGGGGAAGTTTGTACTGTCTGCGCCGCATGTTGTTGGGCTGACTGGTTCGGAACAGAGAATGGCGAGAATCCGAAGAGATCGTTGCCGTTCATTGGCGGAGAAGAAACTTGTTGCTGCTGTAGGAGTGGCGATGTTAGACGCTTCGATGCTTTAGGTGGTGGTGCCACTGAAAATGATAAACGTTCGTTAACCCTTGTGAAATTGATACGTTTATTATAGTTTAAAATATTGCACGACTTATAGTAATAAAACGTAGTGAAGTTTGTTGTTCGAGTTTCAGTAACGTGTCGTGTTGCAAAATCAAACTATCCGGAAAGTGTATTCTAAGCCTCTGACCTAAGCGACAGTTAAGCGATGACGTAGTGTTTATTTTTTCAAAACGAAAAAGTTCTTTTGTTTTTTTTTAATGTAAATATCGGTGACGGTACTCGATAGGAAATAATCACTGAAGCCTACAGATCATCCGTCTTTGTTAAAGAATCTGAACTAAGATAGAATGATACTATGATATGTAGGATGATATGAACTAATTCCTTACAGAGCGGTGGCGCAGGAGACACAGGATTTTCAGCTACTGGCGTGGCAAAGCGCGATACCGGCTCAGACTCGAAGGCGCGAGGGTCAAAATCTGTAACGAACAAAATATTAAATCAATTATGTTAAGTAGATCAGCATCATTCCTCTGACCGGAGAAGAATCAAGCGAACATAGTCCGTACTATTCAGAAAGTGCCCACGAAATCTCACAATCGAATAGAGTACAAAAAATATTCTGGCACAACTGTGCTAATTGGTATCAGCGTGTAAAGGGGAATATACCATTTCCTTCTTGAAATGCCAACTTCACCTGCACGTGGTGCACCCTACTGGCTTAGGCAAGTCTGGCCCAAATTCCATAGACTAATGATGGGGTGCAGCATCACCGGTGCTAGGGTGCCGGCGCTGCGCTCACCAATCCGCTTGTCTAGCGCAGTGAGTATTTGGGAAACAAGAAACGCACGCCGGCTTTCGATGGCTCTATCTTGAGGAGGCCCTTAGTTCAGCAGTGGACTTAACTAGTTTAATGATGATGATGAAGAAGAAGAATTGTTATCAGCTATACTTACCACTGTCCGAATCCGAGTTGAGCAGTAGTCCTTCCAATTTCGTGCCTACTACAGGGTTCTTGCTAGACGACAGATCACCCAGGAGCTTTCTGTTAATTTAAAAAGTTAAACGAAATAAAATACCATACCAAATGTGACATTACGCTAATATAAGCTATAAATTATAAGTAAAAGAAAAACACCATTGATTATTGTCCAAATCTCAGGAATTATTAATCCTACAAACTTAAAACTTCTCGTTTGTCTTGTAATGGCGGGTACCCGATGGACGTTCGTATGGAAAACAATATTTGCTGGTATTAATTTGAAACTTAATAACAATACTCAAGGATTCAATTTCAAATCTAAAAATGAAAAAAAAAAGTTACGGCTAGTAAATAATAATCGTATCAATTGGTGAAAACAATATAATGATAATCATTATTATAACACGAAGTAAATACGAACGTTATTAGATATAATGCCACTATATTAAGCTGTTGCGTGCTCGTCTTCACTTAGTAAATTACAAAATGTCACCGGTAGCCATAGGAGTAGACAGGTAATACGGATTTGCATTTGGTACGACCCTGTTCGAGGTTAAACGGACTCTCGAATCCCACTTTTCGCCTCTTACGTCCCGCGGGAAGAAAGAGAGAGACAGATTCTTACGTCACTACCATAAGGCTAATATCATACGATTAGTATGCATCATAATCAACGTATAAAAGTATATTTGGATTCAAAATAACTGACTGGTGCAACTACTATATAGGTCTGTCATTTGAGATTGTAACTCTGCTATGTGTCGGCCGTTGTAGCCTAGTGGACGCTTTAGTTTCATAGAGCGCGAGTGACCGGGGTTCGATCCCCGGTGCCGGCACCACTAAAATTGTCAATAGCAATTTTAAGTGCTGTATTTACCACGTGCTCGGCGTTGCAAGGAAAACATCATGAAACCTGAATATCTGAGAAATAATAAAAATATTATTTCGAGGATGTGTGAAGCCCGCCAACCCGCACTGGAGCGGCGTGGCGGGCCTTTCCCGGCTTACCTAAACCCTCTTTGAAACTCGTATTTGAGAAGGAGGCTTTTGCCCAGCAGTGAGCACTTACAGGCTGCTTTTTTACTCGGCACGACTTTCTCCATTTTGACGTAGGGTTTTGGTTTTTGCTAGAAGAACAAATTAATACAGGCTGAAAAGAAAAAACTACTCACCCTGTGCTTGGATTCGATTTCCCGTTGTGGCTTGGTGGTGGAGTGGACAGCAGTAGGTTGTTGTCGTTGCTCGAGTTGAACGTGTCTGTTGAGTTGTTGGAGAGTGCGTCTGCGCCTGCATACATTTTTGTATATATGTATAACTATGTTATGTGTGTATTTGTATAACCATGTTATGTTTATGGCTAATTCCAATTTTTACAATCGAGTGTTGACACACTTTTGTTAATGATATTTATATATCTTACCTACGCTTAACTTAGCTTTTCCTTAGAACGTCCACAACCATCGACAATCTTATGGCATAACGATCAAATATATAAAAATAAATAAATCATACTAATATTTGTTTCTCTTTGTCTCCTGGCTCCGAATAACTAATAGTTTCTAGCTCCGTCGGGTCTATTGCGTAACTGTTTTTGTAACAGCGATCGGTTTCAATTTGTAGTCACGACCGACTCGACAATTTGACAGATTACGTCGTGTAGACATGTCCAATTTGATCGAATATTGTTTCCGAATATTGATTCGGTAAACTAGAAAAGTTTCTATGTCTCAATCTATCATAATGTCGAGTTCCAGTACTGTAACTATCAAGTATACAACCAGATATAACAAATTACAGAAGAAGAGACTTTTAAATAAAGCGCCACCTATTAACGAATATGCGTACCGTGAGTATTTATCGAGTAATAAGTACATAGTATTTCCTAAACTCTATGGTATTAGCATTGCAATGAATGGTAGCATGTAACTGGTAGCGATGCACGATGTTTTACTGCTAGTTTTTGACTAACATACAAAAATAATTACAATTCCTAAAACTATCGGTGGCCATTAATGTATTAAAAAGAAAAGGGAGGTAATTTTTTATTGATTCGGAGAGACAAACGAGCCACCAGTCCACCTAATGGTAAATGACTACTGGAGCAAACAACTTCGAACGAAGAAGGTTACAGAAGCGTTGTCACCCCTGAGAAATAAAATGCAACAGGCCTCACAACCCTTAATTATATTGGGTCTCTTTCAAACCGGAACATATCGGGACAAAACGGTAGTTGCACAGCTGATAGGCATTTGAAATGTGTAAGAGAATGGTACCTAGCCCGACGAGCACTAAGTAGATAATGAGTCTACCTCATACGTAGATTCTATAATTTTAAGGCTTTAGTGAATAAAATGTTAATTCCACATACCCATGTCGGGAGTCTTGTTGCCGTTCATGGCGCTGAAGCCATTCGCCAGCGTGAGCGAGGCGATCTGCTTGTCCAACTCCTGAGGAGCCTTGAAGTCCGTGATGTCGGAAAGGCTATTGCGAGCGAGGTAAGCTGATAAGTCGTCCTTGTATGTTATCTTGGATAGCTCCTGGCAAAAGAAAATTAGTTCATTTAAATTTAATGGTATTAACAGTACATTAATAACGATGACATATGTAAACAGGAAAGGTGAAAGAAAAGGATATTGAATTAAAAAAAAGGTAGTAAATCTTTGGCAGAGCACGGGACTCGAATATTTCTTTTTTATTATATACATAATTAAAAAAGTAACATGAACTTCATATATTTAAACCAACCAGCCTTAAATTTCATCATCATCATTATCTACCCTTAATAAGGAGGCATTTATTCCTTACATCATTCTGTTGTATGGCAGAAACCCGACATAGAATCGGCCCCTGCAGTTAGAGACAACGTCAATTGTTAATAACACAATTTAAGGTCAGGAATAGTGCAGACGTCGAACGTACATCTGCATGTGACAAAAATTTATGTATTTGGAAAAAAACATTAAATTTCACCTCGTTATGCGACCTGCCCCGTACTCAAATATTCGTTTACGGCGTACCTAGTTACAAAGAAAGTTTGCAAAAAAACTGCTTTGTCTTTGTCTTTGTTGTAAAGAGTGTAGTTAGAAAGAAACGTTAGATAGAGAAACTAATTCGTGAAGGAAAATATTACTAGGTAATTTGGTTAGAAAACAATATGACGAAAACGTATTGAGAAAGATATATCCATCAGCGGTGAAGTTTTTGAAACAACTTTCTGTGTCGTTTATTGCGCTTTGCGCTAGGCCCATAAATGAGTTTGGCTGCGTTTTATGTGAAAATAAACTCTTTGTAAGTCTGATCAAAGCTTATAATTATTTAACAAACCTGCAATCGATTTTTATACATGTTCATCTGGAGCTCGAGTTTTTTATTCTGCAACGTGAGCTTCTGCATTTCAATATACTTTCCGTTGTCGTTTAAGAACCGCCTGGAAAAAATTAAAATACTGTGTTATATTTCAACTCTTTTATAATTATCAACTTAGTCTGGTCGACTCGGTGAGCGTAGTGGCTGAGAGCTTGGCTTCATCACCGGGTCGCGGGTTGAATTTCTAGGCGGAACAATTATTTGTTTTGTATCGCCTTCAGATAATTGTTTTAGGCATTCACAGACAAAATGCATGTGCAAAACCTAAGAGAGGTCTTGTCTTGTTGCGTGACGTAATTAGCCTCTCTGCCAATTTTTATCAAATTCGTTTGGCCTTTAAGCCTGATTCAGTGACAACATTCAAATATACATACTTTCACATTTATAATATTAAGTAGATTCCATGTGATAACATTTCATGTTAACATATAATAACGATACCGTTATGATTAAAATCAAATAAAATAAGTTAAATTAAGGAAAAAATATCGTAAAAAATCTACTGTGAAAGGCCCCGGCGAGATTCGAACTCGCGATCTCCTGTTTACTAGACAGGCGCTTTAACCAACTAAGCCACGGCGCCTCCTTACTACCCTAATGAAAATAATATTTAGATAATGCAATACTATTAAAAAAATCAATAATAATACAAATATAAAACTGGATTTTTTTATTGGGTAAAATGAGAAACTGAAGAGATGTAAAAGAAAGTAAGAAAGAAAGTGATTCAATGCGGTGAACACAACTGTAGTGGTGGAATGCGTTGTACTACAAATTGAAACCGCTATAATGATTACCACCAGAGTTACGAAATAGATTATGATATTCAACGAATAAAACTCAATTTTACTAAATTCGACTCGACTAATTTGCGACAAATAAAGAAATCTCTAGAAAGTTACCCAAACTTTTCATGTGAATACGACTTCAGTTAGGATTTATGTTTAACGGGTGTGCAAACATTGTAAATTGAAATTTCCCGACTGCAGTCGACTGTTGCTTCTAATTAATAATAATATGCACAAAAGTGCACCCAGGATATTGTGGTATGTTACCTAAGATTAAATAATATATAGTAATTAATTAGTATTTGGTAACAAACATACAGTATTTAAATTGCAATGATGTTTACATCTAATGTAAAGATAATAGACCAAACTAAAGACAGCTTACCTGTAGGCCAAATCGAAGGCTTGGCCAATCGTCAACGTTATCTCTGACGCCAATTTGGTGGATATAAACACGAAGCACTCGTGTTTCTCCATGTTCCCACTGTCATGGCCATTCATACCATTGACGGTGCTGCCACCTTTCGCAATGAAAGAAAAATACTTCTTGGCCCCCTTGTCGTCCGCGCAGTAGGATATTCGATGAAGCGGGAACTGGTATAGGATGTTGTTTGATCTGGGCTCCTGAAAGTATAAAAAGATTTTAATACACGGAAGAACTAGAACGTACAATTTGTAAGTGCTTATGATGACGAACAGCGACATCTATCGGTTACTAAGACAGACCAGGATATTCGTTAATACAGGTTCGACCTCAATTTTTTGTTGCTGATGAAACAGATTAAAGGATTCAACAGTGAAGTCTAGTCAGTGATAAAACACTAAATATCTGAAAAGTTTTCTCACTAACGTTATTAATCCAGCGTAAAAGAAATGTGCCAATATGTGCGCACGATAATGATTTATTATGAAAATGTAATAAACCCGTACATTATATTAAGCCTATTTTCGGAAACACGAGTGGAGCAAAACCGTTTAAATTTGTATTTAACGTACCTAATATCGTCGGTTAAATAATCACCTTTAATGGAAATTGTCAATTTCATAATAGTTACAAACCGTCAAAAATTGTACAACAATAAAAGTCGTGATATCGTTTTTAATTTCACTTTGATTATTTTGGTTATGATCCCTAAGTGGCGACCGGGTAAACAACGGGTTTATGCAATCGGCCAGTAGTTTCCAAGATTATACCAACATAACATGCGATAATTAACGTGATATCTGGTATGTACATGTACATGAAACTAATAAATATTACAGATGATCAATAGGATATACAGAAGCCGGTAACAAGCCGACGATTATGATAGTATAATAGGAATTATATAAGTAAAACATTAAAAACGACTCTAACACATGCGTTGTGCGTGTCATGAGCCAGTGGAACGGACCGGATTACTTGTGTAGGTACGTCACGCTTTCAAGTCACGACGGAAGGTCACTGGTGAAATGAGTTCAATTTGTATGGCTAAGTTTTGCATAAAGCGGCCGTTCGTAAAAAAAAATGTCATCAAAACTATACAAAAATTTTGCCAAAAAAAGGTGCCACGCGAACTACAGATATGCTAATATTACCTTTTGTTCAAAAATACTTCTCCTGCAAAAAACAAGTGAGGGTAGTTCGATCACCTGCCGCGTTCTTAGACCATTGCCATTACCCATGTGCATATTTCGGATACACAGCGGGGGTAAGTAGATTGCAGAATTCAATTAGAACTTAAGCGCCAATAGCCTAATGGGTTAGGGTGCGGACTGCGAAACATGACGTCGCATGTTCGAGCTCACCATTCGACTATTGTCGTGAACCACTCCAAATACAAGCTCTAATGCTTAGTTGGAGGGTTAACAGGAATATTAGTAATGTTAGTTACATAGCAATGCTAGTATCTTTAAAAAAAAATTGCCTACGCTGTGTCGCGTAAAACGGTTGTTACTCGTAGTTTCTGCTTGCTCCTATGGATGGCAGGCGCGTGCCCTTATCTATACCTACTTGTAAATAGAAATGTCCTTAATGAATGCTTCATCTTTTTCAAGCTTAATCTACAGCTATAAACATTCAATTCAGATGTAGGTTCCTTTTGTATAACTATTGTCGGCAATGACCCATTAAGAAAGTATCTTCAGAAATGACATCTCTAAAGGGGTAAAATAGAAGATGAAAATTTGCTTTTGCTTCGAATACTTTTTTTTTTGTTTTCTATGGGAAAGGGGGCAAACGAGCAAGCGGCCGGCCGGCCTCAAAGGTTTTTTTGTGGAGTGGACCTCCTACTTCACTCTCCGTCGCTTGGCTCTACCAGTGCAACCGCGCGAGTAATGCCATAGACAACAGCCAGTATGTAATAAACATACAAAGAAAAGGAGTGCGCCACTACTTAGTTATCGATACCATTGTCGATTTATGTGAGACAGTACCAGTGCTGCTTTGTTTAAATGCGTCACAGCAGCTCCAGCGGATCCCCTCAAGCGTCATACTTTCACGTCACGCTGAACGAACGTAAGGTCGACGCCGCAACGAACGGTTGACCGCGTCTAGCCCATTGTTAAGACTGTATCTGATTGCAGTTAAGGCCAGTTTTCTATAAGTAGAAATGCGAACGATCTTGTCCAGGATATCAGTATCTGTTATTTTGTCCTGCGTTTTCTTAGGCTCATTATGGTTACACGACACCAACGATACTGCCATTACAAAACTCGCTATACATTTTTTAGTTTATTCGGGGTAATCGTGGAAGCTGCTGAACCGATTTTGATGATGCTAAGAGGGTCCGTAGTGTCAGAAAGATAAACAGATACATACAATAGGTACCCGAAAACTAATAGAGAAACAATTGCGTTTGTTTTCGTTAGGTATTCGAACTCGGGACCCTTGAGTCTGCACGCAGGAGCATAGGATAGTAGCCGGGTTTTTACCTCACATATTATTCTGACAACCTTATGTACTTTATAAACGCGTGTTGTTCCACAGCAGACCATAGGTATTTCCATGAATGTGCTGCCAACAAAAACGGGTACGCCTTGTCAAGGAAGATTTACCAATACTAAAATCACTAGACCGTGTGGTTTAGGGGTTAACCAGAAAACGAACATTACTGGTTTTCGGGTCTGGTTGTGTTTTGTTCGTACCGCGTCTCTGACACTGTACCTGACCTTTCCTTAGATCTTATCGCATAAACGTTACATCGGAAATGGGAAGGTAAAGACGATTGAGAAGTGCCACTCGGTGTTTACGCGTTCATTTATGTCACTATCATATCTCCTGCGCAGTTGACAACTGAGTAAATTTCGTTGTCCGCACGTCAGGGACTTCAATTGCGAGCAACGGACGACGACGCGGACGGTCGATAAGGTCATTGACCTGGGCGTCGTTGGCCTTATTAAACATTAGTGCAAATATGTTGTGAGTCAAAATAACCAAAACTAAAAATTACTTCTATACTTATATAATTGGTGTATGACCTAGAAATTACCTCTAAAAATTAAGTTACTTTGATGTCTTAACGCCATCGCATCCATCCTGTATAAGTTCTTTTGTTAACGGTCAAAACCTGTTCAATTTAAATAGCGTTTTCGACTCTTTTAAAAATTGCCTACGCTGTGTCGCGTAAAACGGTTGTTACTCGTAGTTTCTGCTTGCTCCTATGGATAGCAGGCGCGTGCCCTTATCTATACCTACTTGTAAATAGAAATGTCCTTAATGAATGCTTCATCTTTTCAAGCTTAATCTACAGCTATAAACATTCAATTCAGATGTAGGTTCCTTTTGTATAACTATTGTCGGCAATGACCCATTAAGAAAGTATCTTCAGAAATGACATCTCTAAAGGGGTAAAATAGAAGATGAAAATTTGCTTTTGCTTCGAATACTTTTTTGTTTTCTATGGGAAAGGGGCCAAACGAGCAAGCGGCCGGCCGGCCTCAAAGGTTTTTTTGTGGAGTGGACCTCCTACTTCACTCTCCGTCGCTTGGCTCTACCAGTGCAACCGCGCGAGTAATGCCATAGACAACAGCCAGTATGTAATAAACATACAAAGAAAAGGAGTGCGCCACTACTTAGTTATCGATACCATTGTCGATTTATGTGAGACAGTACCAGTGCTGCTTTGTTTAAATGCGTCACAGCAGCTCCAGCGGATCCCCTCAAGCGTCATACTTTCACGTCACGCTGAACGAACGTAAGGTCGACGCCGCAACGAACGGTTGACCGCGTCTAGCCCATTGTTAAGACTGTATCTGATTGCAGTTAAGGCCAGTTTTCTATAAGTAGAAATGCGAACGATCTTGTCCAGGATATCAGTATCTGTTATTTTGTCCTGCGTTTTCTTAGGCTCATTATGGTTACACGACACCAACGATACTGCCATTACAAAACTCGCTATACATTTTTTAGTTTATTCGGGGTAATCGTGGAAGCTGCTGAACCGATTTTGATGATGCTAAGAGGGTCCGTAGTGTCAGAAAGATAAACAGATACATACAATAGGTACCCGAAAACTAATAGAGAAACAATTGCGTTTGTTTTCGTTAGGTATTCGAACTCGGGACCCTTGAGTCTGCACGCAGGAGCATAGGATAGTAGCCGGGTTTTTACCTCACATATTATTCTGACAACCTTATGTACTTTATAAACGCGTGTTGTTCCACAGCAGACCATAGGTATTTCCATGAATGTGCTGCCAACAAAAACGGGTACGCCTTGTCAAGGAAGATTTACCAATACTAAAATCACTAGACCGTGTGGTTTAGGGGTTAACCAGAAAACGAACATTACTGGTTTTCGGGTCTGGTTGTGTTTTGTTCGTACCGCGTCTCTGACACTGTACCTGACCTTTCCTTAGATCTTATCGCATAAACGTTACATCGGAAATGGGAAGGTAAAGACGATTGAGAAGTGCCACTCGGTGTTTACGCGTTCATTTATGTCACTATCATATCTCCTGCGCAGTTGACAACTGTTTATAATATTCACATTTGTCGCCGTGGTAACAATGAAGGGATAAGGTGATGTGCCCAGGAGGGCATCCCTTCACTTGTCATGAATTTAAAACAATTGAAATTCTATTGTTAAGAGTCATAACAGGTCACTAGAAGTGTTTGGTTATGTTTATAAGCCAGTTTCATAGTAGTCTCTCTGGGGCTTTGACTAAATACGTATAGTATGAGGAAGTCTGGATTGTCTGTCACCGCGAGCGCCGATTTGTACGTGTCGTCTCATCAGCGGCTATTACTATCTACGTAATCGTTTCCTGTCATTACGTCGTCGAGTATTAGCCGCTAAATTTATTTTTACCGTACGTGTGGTGTTGCCACGAGCATGGTTGTTTGATTAATATGATATATCTACTAGTACGGGTTAAGTTCATTTGGTAATAAAATTTTAGCCACAAAAAAGTTAAAATATGTGATAGGTATTGTTATTCGGAGCTACTAATAATAACAGTAACGAGACATTGAGATAGATATTCATATTAGTTAATATACCACGTGCTCAGCGATGAAGGAAAACATCGTGAGGAAACCTGCATGTCTGAGAAATAATAAAAATATTATTTCGAGGATATGTGAAGCCCGCCAACCCGCACTGGAGCAGCGTGCCGGGCTCTTCCCGGCTTCTAAAACCCTCTCTGATACTCGTATTTGAGAAGGAGGCCTTTGCCCTGCAGTAGGCACTTACAGGCTGCTTCTTTAATATACGATACAGGTTGGATAGGTCCCTCTTGATATTTTAACTTAAAAACATTAAATAAATAAAACACTAGCCCTATTCGTCATAACTAATAGTTTATTGACCTGGGCAAGAGCGCCGACCTCGCAGGATTTCATCACATGAGTAAATTTCGTTGTCCGCACGTCAGGGACTTCAATTGCGAGCAACGGACGACGACGCGGACGGTCGATAAGGTCATTGACCTGGGCGTCGTTGGCCTTATTAAACATTAGTGCAAATATGTTGTGAGTCAAAATAACCAAAACTAAAAAATTACTTCTATACTTATATAATTGGTGTATGACCTAGAAATTACCTCTAAAAAATTAAGTTACTTTGATGTCTTAACGCCATCGCATCCATCCTGTATAAGTTCTTTTGTTAACGGTCAAAAACCTGTTCAATTTAAATAGCGTTTTCGACTCTTTTAAAATTTCAATACTAGCAGTAGCGAAATATGGCAAACAGCGAAAATTCTATTTCCACATTGCAATTTTAATAATTAGTTGAAAATGTTAACAGCTTACAGCATTGTTTAAATTTTCCCACGGTTAAAGTCGCCGTAACCTGTTGGAGGACGATTTAAAAAGTAATTTTGCGTATATATTAGTGAATGGTGTAACATTATGAATATAAATTTACAAATATTTATGCGTTTATAAAGAATAATAATATACCCGACACACACACGTTATCTAGTCTCAAACTAGAATTCCGTTTGTCTTGGCAACGAATATTCATAATGATTTGAGATATATCCTACATATTCTTATTCGTCTTTTGGTCGAAGACAGGGCCACTCATTACTAACTAAGCGATATGACTGTCATTTCCATACATTTAAGGCGAATAAATAAAGTTCTTGTAGACATTCTTACTCAGGATGTTACTTATTCATTGTTATTCTAATTCTAGCGGCTAGAAAACTCGAAATTTTCATAGACACAGAATACACTGAGCAAAGGGTTGTAAATAAGAGCGGCTGGAAGAATATTACTTTTTCACTTTTTTTAAAAAAAAATTCGTAATATAAGTACTTACTTTTTAAATTTATTGATCAGTCAGAGCAACGGACTCTTATGACATTTGACTATTATGACATGCTGTCTAATTAATTTAGCAACGTTTCCTGTATTTCACATTTACGGACTGTTAATCGTAATTCTCAACCATTTATGAACCTTATTGGTATAGGTTACTTAATCATTTCCCGTTTAAAATGCAGTTAATTATCGATTTTAGCATAATGACGACAAAGCGAACGGACTTTCATTTGCTATCTAACGTTAAAAAAGATTTAAAAGGTTAATTTTCGACTTTTGGTAAATAAAAAGTAATGAAAACCCCTTAAATGTTGTTATTCTTCTTCCTTTAAATACCTACGTTTTAATTTTATGTTTATTTTGTAAATAATAATATTAATGAAAAGAAACAATTATAAAAATTTCACACATAGTTGCACGATGTAAAGTACCAGGGTAGCATATGACTCTAAAAAGTTAACAGCGACAGTATTTATCACCGCTACGCACCTCAAGAAGGCAATTCAGCTATTACATAAAGTGAAACTACTATGTACTAAGTACACAAACTCTGTTAAATTTAACTACACTACTTACGAGACGGTAAACGTGTTCCGACTTCAAACAAATCCGTCTGGATTATGTAAACCGTTACGGTGCGTTACCAAATGGTTTCGGTTAGGTTTCGTTTGTTTTCATTGATTCCAGGCAGATGATGAGATATTTTTTTATGAGTTTTATATATTAGGAGATAGTGTTCTTATAAAAGTATATTAACATGTATTGAAACTAATTTATTACAGTTGTCTAAATACGCAAACCAGTCAAATGAGTATCTTTGTCTGTTAAGAAGTACGAGTGGTTTACTACAATTAGCGTTATTATTATGCGGTTTGCAGTTTAAAGAAAAAAAAATAGCATTTTCATGCAAAGTTAGCTATAAATAGATATACGTAATAAGATTGCACTTTATGGAAATATGTTTGACACTGGTAGACGTGTTCATATCACGTAAAAAGGAAACATCGAAGTCGATTACCGCATTTGTTTTCCTAGCAAGTACCTATTTTAATTAACGAATTATGGTTTACGCGTATGTTGGATTCACTGGGCTCTTGTGTCAACTAGAGCTGTGAATAAGTGCAAAGGAATATCCTTAAAGGACAATCTATTATACAAAGATATTTACAGAGCCGGCCCATTCGAGCTGCAACAAAAGCCGCTGTTTGGCTCTGCCACTTTATACTATTATAATTAATGACTTCAAAAGGAGGCGGTTTTAATACATTATAGATTTCGATGATTCCTTTTTTTTATTGACATTTATACCTTCAGGAAGTTTCCATGTAAAGAAAATATTCCACTCCTATGGGTGGTAAAATAGAGTTTGCAAGTTCACTTATATTAATAATAACTGATAAAGATTAAAGATGTTGATGTCGCGACTTAATCACTGTATAATGGCTTAAGAATGCATGATTTGAGTTTTGTAAAATAATATTCTCGTAACGTGTACGTTTAAGCGTTGATATTTGCGTATAAATATTCGTTTGGTCTCCTTGAGCTCGAAAGCCATTTACATGGTTATTGTTGTCGACGGGTTATTTTACTGACCTGTATGGCGACACCGTCGACGGATATCGTGATCTCGACTTTCTTGCATTTGGCGGCGTCCTTCGTCTCTGACTTCTTCAGTTGCTGTGTGAACTGCAGCTTCTTGATCGCATCCTTTACCACCTCGATACCTTTGGGCTGGTCCACTTGGGTGCAGCCTAGGAACTGAAAGGGAATTAACATCAATATAAATAATCGATTCTGATACCGATTGACGATCTCGTGACTTAGTGTTTAGAGTATCTGACTATGTATGTTTGTGTCTGTTCCTAGTATTTACATTATTTACATCACAAATATTATTAAATGTATTTATATTTATATGAACGTAAATTACATTTTCATATATTGAGTGGCTTATTTCCTCCTGAATTTAGATTATAAATAGCTCTTATGGACATAAGTTTCAAATACCATATGACATAATGCGTGAGTAATAACTAAAATAAACTATTATACCAGATGTTTCGACATCAGTCAGACTTCTTATTTTCCTTACAGAATATGCTGCAAAGCTAAGTCTACTAGCGAGTTTGGATATGAAGTTGCCATTGAAGCTTTGTATCAAGAGCCCTTACCTTTCCCCTTATAAATGTACATTGGTACCCAAAGGGTTTAAGCTAAGTCTACTAGCGAGTTTGGATATGAAGTTCCCATTGAAGCTTTGTATCAAGAGCCCTTACCCTTCCCCTTTTAAATGTACATTGGTACCCAAAGGGTTTACATGTCAACATGTCAATATAATCTGAATCCATAAAGGCTTTAAATTTTGGCAATTTAAAAGTTAGGTACATATACCACTTTTTGTTGTAATTATGCGACGTGCATATTCCGCAGTCAAGAGCCTTTGGTTATTTATTAAAAAAAAAAACAGAGTTTTATTTAGTAAACTTATCATAAACTAACGCTAAAAGATAAAAGGCAATTTTTTTTTTAACTTCGGATATATTTTTTATTTTATCATTGTATTGAACAAGACCCGTCGTTTTAAGTGAGGTGAGGTGAAATTCTTTGTATGTTTGAACGAGTACTACTTAACTGTAGTATGGAATATCCTATCCAGTAGGATATTCCATACTACAGTTAAGTTAATTACAATTGTTTATGTATCTAATTGAAAGATTGTATGTTTGTCATTCAGTTACGCTTAAAGTACTGAATGGATATGTATTATTATGCCATGGATATACAAGTTATATATCGTAGTTATCTTGGGGCCGGACACGGGTGAAGCCGCTGGTACTGTACATAAATAAATATAATACTGTGTTATTAATAATATCGGTATCAACTTTATCTAAACGCCCCTTCGCTTTACTCGTTGTACGGGCGTATGTGTTCACAATCAAGCGAATTCGTCCGACCTCCCCTTGACATTAATTTATTTGTTCTTAATAACGTTCTTACGTGGCAATTATTACAATTACGTAACACTGGATGTGTATAATTAGCTATTGTGTTAATACCGCTTGCGAAGAGGCTGCGGTTTAAGAAGTCAGCATTCATAATATTATGAATTCAGCTCAGGGTTGCTCAAAATGAGGAAATTTTTAATTCCATTAAATTAAATGATAATTTAAAAAAAAATTCATGCTTGTAATTGTTGAAACCAATTAAATGTTATTGAACAATTACAAGCTACGATAGACGAGTGGTTAGGGTATCTACTTCTGAATAAAGAGACCCGAATTCGATCACCTACTTGGAAGGCACGTAACTAAATGTTTTTCGAACCTATGAACGACTACTTGTTACCTGCGACGTCGTCTGCGCTGACTAGAATTCGATAAAAGGTATTATTATGAGAAATATAAAAAACCCAACTATAGTGTAAATAATGTTAAAAGTTTGGAAATAATTTTATATTATCATAAAATTCATTATTCAAACTGGTCCTATGGTTCCAAACATGCCAGACCTATAATACCTAGGATGGTCGCATTATCTTGCGGCATCTATCTACTCTACCCTAACCTCTGCGGATGATGTGTGCTCAGCGGTGGAGCCAAACGTCAGATCAGATTCGTACGTGGTAGAGCCAAGCAGTGGATTTGCCTGCTGCTCGAATGGACCGGCCAGACCAGGGTAGTACCACGGCCTCGCATTTGGTTCGGTGAGTGAGGTAACCGGAGGCCCATTCCCCTTCCCATCCCCCATCCTTATCCACCCTCTCAACTCCCAAATATTCTTTATGACCGGCGACGCACTTGCAGTCCCTCTGGTGGCGATAGTAATCACTTACAATCAGGTAAGCCGCTTGCTCGTTTGCTCCCGTATCATAAAATAAAGATCCGCCGCCAGAGGAAAGGAGGGCTAGTGCTTCCAAGTGCTCGTTTTTCTAACCTATGGCCTACGGGTGGTGATCATTATTGCTCATTGGCTGAAGGTAAATCATTTTCTTTTATAATGGAAATAAAACTCCATAATAGTTAAAGTGACAGCAGAAATGGGTAAATGTGGGGTCCCATCCAGACGACTCCTAAGCAGAGGAAGAGTCTACCGCCTAGTAAGATGACAAAGTGCTGCTTTATTTGGGCAACTTCGTCACTATAATATATACTGCGCAGGTGACAACTTCTGGTAGTTAATTCTTTCAGGAATTTCACTTGAAGAGAAAAGCAAGTTATCATTGGTGACGTCTTAAGAAAACATGTCCCTTTCTTCCCGTTTGCGTCGAAGGAGTCAACTAAAGTTAATACTAGTGACAACTTAAGGTGTTCACAAAATCTTATATTTTGATTATGTAATAATATTTGTATATGTTAATGTTAAATTTATATTTGTGTTTTTGTAAATATCCTTTTAATTTAGTGATTTTTTCCCGTAACTGCAGCCTTGGTTTAACTGGTAGCGAATGCCTATAAGCATGAAGTCCGCCTCTTTTTTTTGAGGGTCATGCTAAGTAGGCTAAATAAATTCAATAAATAAAAAAAACTAAACAATTGTTCCAGAAATAGTATCAGAAGAAGAATTCCAAAACTTCAAGAAAAAAAGAGATTAAAAAAAACTACAGACAAAGTTTTGTCACTTCAATTTAATTAATTTCCCGGGAATACTGCTTTTGTATGAGCTGATTAATATTTACCAAATTTTATTATTAAGGTATTTGTCTAAAATCTCAAACAAATGAAAGTTATCACAACTGTCCTGGCATCTTTTATGTAGCTATAATCCCACAATTTATACAACGCATAACAAACACTTCGCTTTTCTCTACAATCCACACTATCAGCTTATTTACATCTGGCAATTCAATAATGACATAAAAATATTCACGACGGAAATATCATCATTACACGCAATTAACTATTATATTAATCAATAAATAGTTGACTAGGCAAAAGGTCACTCGGAGATATCTCGCTACGCGCAAGTTTTCCGCAAACAATACGCCGTGTACAGTCGCGTTCAATCGATACTTAAAACAATATACGATCCATTCACATCAGTTAAACAAACAACGCCCCCAACATTCGATATCGCTTGTGTCGAACATCTGTTTCGTTGGACACGTGTACTGATAAGGTGCATTTACTTTTAAGTTTTGTTGTCTGCTCGATTAGTTTGATCCATAAAATCGGTTCCGATCCGGTTCAGAGAGTTTGACAAGATTGTGTTTTAATATTCCGATCTACGTATACTCGTAACTACATTGGAGCCAAGATGATAGGCCACTTTTAAAGTTTGCTTATTATAAACAAAATTGTCCCGTATTGTAATCGATTAAAGTCTAAGTTCGAACCTTTGTGCCTGTCTTACATGTACTATTTTGAAAAAGAAAGCAATGCTACGTCAGTGACCTATTATTATGTTATCATTATGTCATGCTATTGGCGTAAGACAACAACTATCAAGCGGCGTAAGAGAGTTCATCTTCTCTGACATTATGTAACTTATCCAGTGTAGACAAGCTTAGCTTTTTGTACATAATTAGCGCTTAACATCAAGTGGCCATCGTGGTGATTTTAGTCAAAACCTTAGCTCATTCCATACTAAAAAGTAAATACTATCTAAATTGTGTGTGTGCGTGATGAATGACGTTCATATAGTTGTGTTCATATTTCCAACAATACAAAGGTGTCTCTAATAACACATACCTTAACAAGATATGCGACATGGCCTTTGACGAGCGCGTCAGGTGCGTGTATCCAGTTCCGGCCGTTCGGGGCGCCGTTGGTCTTCCCTCGGCCCTGCCAGAACAGCAGGGTGGACATTCTGAAAAAAAACGAAACAGGTTATAAAGTGTTGATTTATACTTAGTAATTTTTAATTATATAGCACGTGCACCCTGCACCTGAGGCTCTGAAGATCTTTATCAATTCGAATCTGTCGAACATACTCTCACAGTCTGGTAATGGCGAGCAGTAACATTAGTGCGAGGGTAAAGGCACTACGCTCACCAGCCCGCTCGCTCAGCGTGATGAGTGTGGGAAAAATCATCCAACAAATAAGTGGGCAAACGGTCAAGAAATTCATTTTGGACTTTGCTGGCGCCTTATCGGTTAGGTCTTTGTTCAGCAGTTGACTTTAAATAGGCTGACAGAGAAAAAAATTTAAGAAACAACAATCTTTTTAATTAGATGATGACGATGTACTCCTGGTCGATTTCGACCACGGCGACAACTTTCAGATATTGTCGTTAGTTGCGTAGGAGATATAGTGCCGTCAGCATATGCGCAAATATAGTGCCGTCAGCATATGCGCAAATACACAGGCACTATACTGCATTGGATATGCGATAAGATTGCAGGAAGGGTCAAATGCAGTGTCACAGACACAACACAGCGCGACCACAGCCGAAAATTAATCGTTTGCTGCGTATACGTTTCCCACAGCACCATCACCCAGAGGGATGTCGGGTCTGGGTGTTTGTGCATGTGCAATTTATATCTGTGAACACCACGTCACAGGAAATCATGAAGAAAGAAGTTTAATTTCAGAAAAGGTTTAATTTTTTTTTATTAGTATCTAGCGGAAAGACATATACTTTTTTCTATGCATGTAAACATAAGTATGTGATGATGTTGATGACGCACGCTGAATGTTTTGTATTTATAATATTTGGCCGTTTTTATAGAACGAAAATAAATAAAGCTAACACAATTCACAAAGCGTATCAAATAAAAACTATGTTTCGCACACAGAAGCATCAACAATTATTTTTTAACTTTTATCTATTGTTAATTACCTAATTAAAACATAATAAGCAATTTTAATATTTACATACTTATAAAAATGTACCTTTAACACTCTTGTAGGCTCTTGGGACCCAAGACTTGGGTAACTAATTAATCGAAAGTTGGAGTTATTTAACTAATAAAAAAAAATTGTTTATGCTGGTCGCTTGTAAACACAATTGCAAAAACATTCCGAATGCGCACCCATTGCCAACTGACTGAACAACCAACACGATAAAAGTTCAAGCACGGCAGCACGGTCATCTTAGGGTTGGCAGTTTGATCTTTCAGGTTATTGTAACTAACCAAAAAACGAATAAACGTTTAATTAGGTAAACGATCAAAGTATTGGAGGCATATCGTAAAACGTTAATCACAGTTAAATCAGTTAATTTTAAAAAGTTCGTATTAACAGAGTTGTGTCAAAAACCTCAATCAATCAATTATTGTAATATAATAATACAATATAATATTTAAATCACACATGATCAGACTACTAACGTCATGTTACTATCGTTTAATATAATTATATAGTTTACAAAGGCCACATACATTTTAGTCATGAAAATACATAGAGCATATTGTGATTAGCTTCTCTCACTTGCTAACAATAATGTATAATCATACATTAGTTGAATATTAAAATTATGTAAAATTATAATTTTAAAAAAAAATTTAAGTCATTTATGGAATTTCTTCGGCTAGGCAGCCCTTACACTAGTCACAGTACACGGTGTGCGTGGGTGCATATTAATATTTAGATAGTTATTATGGTGAATAATTGCAGACATCCGTATTGTTATTAACTTTTTATTTTTTGATTTCTTTTACTAAGAAATACGCCGCCTTTTTGTATGAATGTTAAATTATTTTTATTTATTTTTATTTTGTTAGGTTGAAAGTTTTGGATATGTTTATATTAACTTCGAATATATGGTATAACTGAACCGATTTTTTTTTCAAAAGAACTGTATCTTGGCCGTGATTACGTACAAATTTTTTTTGAGTAAACATCATATATAGTAGTTTACCTTCTCACAAGAACTGTGAAAAAATTACCGAAATGTAGAATTTATGCCTAGTTCCTTGCCTACAGGTAATTATCAGTGTGATAAGCATAGAAATTAACAGTGAGAATTCAAGGTTTCACAGATCATTCTTGGCATGTTTTCATTCAAGAACTGTGCAATATTGATTACTTTTGAAAACTTGGCAAGTTTGATTCCTAAATAATTATTTTGAATACAATATTTTTCTGCTGTTGATTATATCAAGCACCGTTCTGACGAAAAGTTATTTTAAATCTCTTTTTTGGTACGATTCGGATTTACTGCACATCGTTGGCAGACAATGAACTGTAACCGAGAGATGCAATTGGAATTCAGTAGTGTATGTGTGAATTAATAGATTGTTTTCGGGTCTGGTCGTGTTGTGTCGTGTCCTGTGTCTCTGTCTCGGCATCCGACTCCTTACGACCTTATCGCATGTGCGTTACATCGGACAGGGGAAGGTAAAGAAGCGTTGATGCCTGCGTGTTTGGGCGTTCACTCGCGGCACTATTATATCACCTGCGCATTTCTTTGTTTGAAATGTTCCGAATGATCGTGACAACCGCACGAAAATCCACTTAGAAGTTTATTAGTTATAAGGAATATCATCATCATCATTTCAGCCTATCAGAAGTCCACTGCTGAACATAGGCCTCCCCCAAAGATTGCCACGAAGTTCTGTCCTGAGTCACCTGCATCCATCGACTTCCCGCAACACTGCGCAGGTCGTCACTCCATCTTGTGGGGGGTAGTCCTACACTGCGTTTGCCTGTACGTGGAATATATATATATATATATATTTGTTTTAACTTGATTGCGATGACAAACGTGCTGACAGTCCATCGGATGGTAAGTGGCTACTGTGCCATGGGTTAGATACCTGCAAACAACTTCAATCGAAAAAGTTACAGGTGCGTTGTCACCCCTGAGTATTAAGATGAAATACCTCACAGCTCCTAATTACACTGTCTCCCTAGTCTACACCTTTTAAACCGGAACATAACAGTTATTACACTGCAGTTTGGCGGCAGATATGGGCTCTTTCAGCAAACAACTCATTGCATTGGACTTATGTTCTCCTATTTACTATTATACCTCAGATAATAAATGTTACATTAATATTTACGTATATCTAATGAGCTTAATGACTTATGATTATAAATAAAGTGTTTACATTAAAGTTGGAATTTTATTTAAACTATCGTTGGAAAAACCTCTTCATTACGGTAACGTTTTGCTTGCACGTGGATTTAATTGTTAAGTGGAAGATTTTTGCTATGGAAATAAAAAACAATGGGAATCTCCGTATGAGAAAGAACTCTTGTGGAAGACATAAACAGATAAGTTAGCTATATATAACTGATACCGGGGAAAGAGCTCACGTTTGTGACGGTGCGGCTGGGAGCCATTGAGTAAGTTCGCTGGCTAATGGCTTATAACCTCAAAAGGGGAGTTTCGTGTATATATATATTTATTTTGGTTTTTCTAGGACTTTTAATTGAACTAATAAAATCTCAAGTATTTCAATGATAATATTTGTTTTCCCATCTGAAAATAGCATATCTATAGATTCAAGATTACGAAAACGTACGCCATTTAACGAGTTACATATATATTACGAACTACACTTTGAATAATTAATACAATTACTGCGCGATAAAAAGAAATTATTAATTTTCTCTTTACTATCACCATAACAACACTCTTCCGGCGAAGTAGGTACATATTAAAATACTTAATAACAAGTCTATCTAAATTGAATTGGAACAGTTTACTTTATTTATCTTTAATATTCTACTCTAGACTATTCTAGTCTATTAGTTTGTATGTCAGTGTTAATTTAAGACACAGCACTTAATTGCTAATTTAAATACGCCTCATTGTTATTTAAACATATATATAAGTCGTGATAATCTAGCACGCATTAGCATGTGCATTCGATGGTGTTATTAATTGGTTATTCTACCATAGAATGATCAATCACGACTTATCAAGGACTTAGAGACTGTAGACATAGTCCGAGCTAATGAAACGTTTTCATCGGCCGGCTGGTTGTTTTAATAACTGCGATCGAGCTGACGCCGGTCTCTACAGCACAACAATGTTGACAATAAGCGGTGTGCGAAATTAATTGTAAATTACACATGCAATAAATATGCCCGTAAGTTTTAACAAAACCGGTTAATATAAATAGAAATAAATGAATATTCACCGTGGTGAGCCCTTGCCGGCTCCAAAACCCTCTCAGATATTTGAGAAGAAGGCCTTTGCCCAGCAGTGGGCACTTATAGGCTGCTATTTTACTTTTACTTTACTAAAAATAAAACATAGGGCTCTGCAAGAAAGTTCCTTCGTGATGGGTTTGCTCATACCACGCTGGGTAAGCTGGTTGGTGAGCGTAATTCCAGCACCAGCGCATTAG
The DNA here is from genome assembly GCA_029286595.1 of Bhutanitis thaidina. Classification (NCBI taxonomy): domain Eukaryota; kingdom Metazoa; phylum Arthropoda; class Insecta; order Lepidoptera; family Papilionidae; genus Bhutanitis; species Bhutanitis thaidina. The sequence goes on along the minus strand of JAGSMS010000021.1, from coordinate 2,885,374 downwards.
TGATGCTGCTCTCCATAACTAGCTTGTGCGATTTGGGTTCGGCAGATTCGGATGGATTAACTGCCATCTTTCAGTCGACAAACACACCACTCTTATAAGATTTGCGTCAAAGTAGTGAATGTATATACAAGTAATTATATGAAAACACCAATGCTTGTACTCGTATCGCACACGCAGTGGTTTTACTATAAAAAAAAAGCTGTTCCAGCCGACTCGCGCAAGTGAAATCTCTTCAAGTAGTAAACTAATTACTTGTCTGCGCTTTCGCGTTTTAGTTCTAAGTTTATATCAGGACAACTCTATTGACAACTTTACATGTCCGTCCGCGACCACGATCTCTGAAACTATTTTTAGCATTAAAATACATCATTATTTTTTTTAATTTCTAATCCACGTCGTAACTTTTTTTTATTACCAAGCATTTAGTTCAACAAATATAAACAGTTAGGTAGAGACCTATTGTTAGGCATATCTGTTAACAAAGATGTTTTAGTATGCGTTAAATAATCCTTTGGACATTTTGCGTGCTGTGTTAACATACTTATACGTTGCCGACAATGGATGATAAACATATATATAGAAAATCTTTTGCATGTCGTGCGTTTGCTGCTTCCACTCCGGGTAGGAAATTCGTACAGTTACCGAACATCTGATTGGGGACACCATGTGTTCTCAATCGCACAGAGAACGAATATCTTTCACGATAATGTCTGTTTCGGTTATTGTGGACGAGATCGGGGACGTTTGCATAACATACGGAAAAATATCGCCAAGGTCAGGCGATTTTCAACCTTCTCGCTTTACTAAAAAGAATTTTTAGCATCAATTTGCACTATGATTGAAAAAAATCACGAGTTCGTCGCTCGTCAAAGGTCAGCCGCGATCATAGTCCTTGGCAGCGACGATACACAATGTTAACATTAAATGATTTGAATATACAGAACGTTCCGCAGACACAGCCTTGTTTACAAACAAAAAAGTCTTTGTTATATGTGTTATTTTGCCGGGAAATATAATGTCTATTTACAATATTTGTTTCTACTTCATAAAATGCAGTATTAATATAAATTAACTACATTATTTTTCGATGCAATGGTAATACGAATAGCGTTACCGTGGTCAGATTTTATAGTTTGGCCACCAGTGGCCTACTGAAAAACCATAAAACCTAAACTACAACCGTCCCTTCTGATACCCTCGTCTGGACCAGGGATTCAATAGGGAAGTGTGTTCCCATTTAAACCCATTTCCACGAGTACATTTAAAATCACTTAGATCGTGCCGCGAAAACTTAACTCAATCATGTGTTGTGACACTCTTATACGAGGTAATAATTATTGTCAATTAAATCGATCACTTAGATAACTTATCTCATGGCTCTTCGCGGTTTGAAAATGACCGCATAAGAGAATTGTACATTGTATATTTTCCTGAAGGAAAATACCAACATGTAAAAATTCGGACATAACCTATACTACATAAGTATACTAAATACAAAATATGCCTGTCCTAGCATACTCAGACTACAAAGTAAAATTTAAAGAATTTTCCACAATCTAACTTGGGAAAGGCCTATTTCTACCGGCGGGCCCTTTACGGGCGAATGATGACGATGCGGTAAACAAGTTACTTTAGATCGTTAAGTTAAGAATTAATTTTCTTGGTAATAAGAAAATATGTGTAAGCCTTGTAATCAAGCATAAAATTGTAATGAAGTTAGTAACAATAAAAGAGTATACTGCGTACTAGTGTTAGGTTATTGTAACAATCGTCAAATGATAATGAGAATGGGATGCAGGCAGAACTAAGGTAACAGACATAGCCGTAAAGATCAGCAAGCTGAAGTGGCAATGGGCCGGCCACATAGCTCGCAGAACTGACAACCGCTGGGGAAAAAAGGTTCTCGAGTGGCAGCCACGTACAGGCAAACGCAGTGTAGGACGACCCCCCACAAGATGGAGTGACGACCTGGGCAGTGTTGTGGATATCGAGGAGAGGAGAGAAGCATTGTGCATTTTTGTAACATCGCGAACTTACACAAAAACAGAGGTTTTTCGGAATATCACGTTTTAAAATACTAAACATCGACAATGTTAAAGATATTTCTGGAATATTCTAATGAATACTTACAATTCAACTTTTTACAGTAACGTCGCGGGTTCTCCATAACAATTCTTATTGATGTTTTGATGTGATTTTTGCAAATTTTTTAAATTATTTTCCAGGTATATTAGTTTTTGCTTTAATTATGTACGGTCATTGTTAATGCAATGGCTTGGTTCTACATTGTTGATTTTTTAGTTGGCTATTTAGTTGGTCTCAAAATTGTTACCATTCATTATAACGCTTCTTAGATGATGTTATCGGCAATTTCATTTACGTTTTACAGTTACACGGTATTTTTATGTATTTTGTGGTGTATCTGTGACCTAACTAGCCTAATGATGTCCAGGTAATTTTTTTTGTTTCTTACATTATTTTCAATGTTTAATTCAAAGTATTAATTAATAAAAGTTTAATTAAATATTAATAATAATATTTAATACAGCACAAAATTTAATAAAACCCTATCTAATAAACCGTCAAAACACTGTCCATCGTCATTTGAGATGTTAACGTCGTTCGTACCTTCATTGCAATTTGTTGAAACCAAGTTGTTTTAGGAACTACAATGGAATATATCCTTTATTAGTGCAATTTTATGGCGGTTATTTCTTTGAATCCAACATACAATCTACGCCGTGAACTACATTATTCCACTAGTTGGAAACTTGTCAATATATTCATAATGGATATAAAGCTTTAAATACTAGGATTTATAGTAGCTATTTGTGTGATGGAAGGAATGGACATAGGCCGTTATTCAACTGAGCAAGAGGCCAGTTCCGTACTAAGTACGGACTGACACGGCTCGCTCCGGCACACTGATGCAATATATACGTTCATTCACACTTGTACTATGCCTTAGTGTTGTGAAAAAGACGCCATATCGTACAAACGAACCGAAAATTTATTATACTATTTGTAATTAAACGTAATTAAACCTAATGCACGTGTCCATTGTGAACCGAGTTTTAAATCTAAAAATTGTACTTAGGTTTTATAAATATGTACATTTAATTGAATACAATAGAAAATTAAGTAATTAATACATTTGTTTGTCGAGTTTCAATATAAATGATAGCAATTAGAGAGAGTTTAACATACGAGACGAGTATAACATTTTGGGAAAATTATGTACTCCAGGTCTATTTTGAAAATGACAACTAGATGTGGTACAACAGGATATATCATAGCCGTAAGAACGAACCTTTTAACCTTTTAAGGGACAGAACTTTAAAATAATTGATGTTCTTTTAAAGTGACAAGTCATATCAGCACTAATATCACTAGAATGATCGGCACAGTGAACCGATTATTTTCATGTACATAATTCACGAAGGTTTCATAAATGAAATTTTCTGTTCATTTGTTCAAGATTTTACATTAAAAATATCGACAGTCGACAAAAACAAAGTATAGCTTCGATTGCGTAACGTCACACACTCATAGAACGCGACGGATGTCTAACAAGCGGTTTATTTACTGAGGGCTATCCTTTGGCTCGTGCAGGGAAAAACTGGTGATAAGCAGAATTATATTCCTAGTGAGTTGACATCGTGTGATTTTTCTCAGACTACAATTATCAATCATTATTTTTGGGCGCATTCATTACAACACTGCTCGAACTCGTAACCGTTATTAACGTTTTGTTAAAGTTTAGCATATTTCATTAAAAAAAAGTTATTTCTGGATCTTTGCTTTCTAAGCTACGGCAGTATAATGTGAACTAATAATAAACAATAAACGCGAAAATAAAATGCTACTTGTAGAACCAGATTTTGTTGACATAGAAACAAGTTTGGTGTGTTACATGTATTGCTAGTGTGACATCATGATGTTTTAATGTAGATACTTACGTAGTGGATATGACATTAAGGTAAATAATGATACGACAGATCCCAGGTGATCGAATCTTTAATACTTGGAAATTACTGATTGCAGATTTTTTGTTGGTAAATATTCTTGCTAATATAAACTTCCTTGTTGAACTAAACAATACGACGATAAATCCTCTAAAAGCTATAATGAATAAATAAACTATTTATTGTGATATTGATTGTGATAGTAAAACATATTTGATCGATGATCAGTTTCTCATTTTACTTTTATATAACACTAGCGAATCGCGCCGATCTGCCTTGTAATATATTAACTTAATGTGAATGTGTTATACAAATAAACCATAGTCATAAATTTTCTAAATGATGGAGGAAACCGCGTTGAAATCCAATTGGAAGTTTAGAAGTTATAAGCGATTACACAGACATTTTGACGCTAGACTTTCTCTGGTTAGGAGTCGTTAGAATAGGTAAAGAAGAAATTAAAAAAATATTTAAGAGGGTAGCCTCTTAAACATTTCTGCCGCCAAGCGGCAGTGTAACATCGAGAGCCAGTCTAATTTTACGGGCTGTGAGGCATTCCATAATAGTCCTCAAGGGTGACAACACATCTGTAACCTTCTTCGATTAAAGTTTTTTACAGGTGTCCGTGGGCTGCAGTAACCACTTGCCATCGCCATTGCAGGCGGACGACATGATTTTCAGCCCATTCCAGAAATAAGAAATAAAAACAAACGCAGATAGAGACTTTGTTTTATATTATTTAAATAAATAAGATACCTAATGTACAACCACGCGATATTAGTAATAGAATTACAATAAAATTAAGACGATAGTATTCTTTTAAAACGATAATAAAATTCACAACGATGTTAAGTCTACCGCGAATCCGTGCGCGAATCCATTCCATTGCATTTGAGTACATTGCTATTTACAATCAAAGGATAACGTACACTATTCCTCATAAGCTGCAATGTAGTTAAGTTTTCTGACCCGATGTCAGAGATGACTCATACATAAAACATTCATGGTATGCAAGTTTGTATAATGTATCAGTTAAAAAAATTTGAGATAACTTTGTTTGTGTAGTCTGCCTTAAGTGTCCGATATCAAACGCGAGGGCCGGGTTTATGTATCTATAGGATTTACGAGCCTAACATTGCTTTTAAATAATCATACGGTATTGTTTTGAGAGGGGCTAAATTTGAGTATTACATTAATGTTTTCGATTATTTAAAAAAAAATATATATCCATTCGCTAAGGAATTATGTTTGAGAAAAAGATTATGTTAATGCGAGTTAAAGTAGTTAGTATTTGTAATCATAGTTGTGGTCGCTAAGGTTCATAAACCTCGTAGGATTTGTACGTTAAACTGTGGAATATTGTTGTCATACTGTAACATACGTCGTTATTATTCATTTACATTTTTGCTATATATTATTATTTTATTTTACATATTTATTATTTTACTATCATTCGATATATTACGAATGAATGAAATTAAATATATGAAAATTCTTTATTCTTCGACGTAAGAAATAAAATTTCCTTTGACAAATCTTTTTTACAATCTACGTATACAGTCTACTACACAGTTTCCTAATGAGTTTCCTCTGACGGAGAAGAAACAAGCGAAAAATGATAGCAGGTGACGGTTGCATGCAGATGGCATTTGAAGAAAGAGATGCACATTCCCTCTTACAACCATTTCATAAAAGCTTTCAGTTTTCGTCACTCAGTTTAGATAGATAGATAGAATACGCTTTATTGTACACCAAAAGGAAAAAAATAATAATACAATAACGTAATTAAACATGAGATGTCAGACCGCCTTTGGATGGACAGGATTGTTAAAAATTTATTTGGAAGTCGCATAAAAGTAATTCATATACTAAGTAATATACACATATTATAGAAATACATACACATTTTAAAAATAGTAAATATATTTATATACATATACTTAAATAGACTAAATCATACACATACATATATACATATATACATACATATATATATATATATATATATACACTGTCTAAATAAACGAAGCGACAAAGATATATAGTGGGCGTTGACAAGATTATTTCATCATTATCATCATCATTTCAGCCTATCAGAAGTCCACTGCTGAACATAGGCCTCCCCCAAAGATTGCCACGAAGCTCGGTCCTGAGCCACCTGCATCCATCGACTTCCCGCAACACTGCGCAGGTCGCGTTTGCCTGTACGTGGCTGCCACTCGAGAACTCGTTAACTAACCGATACCCGCGACTTTGTTAGCGTCTCAATACGTACATTTTAACCCACTCAATTGCCTACTACGTATTTATCTTTAATAATTCTTAATTATTATAATAATTTGATACACATTTCTAACCCCTAAGGATATTTAAACCTATATATCTACTAAGAAAGGGAGGGGGGCCTCCCTTTCTTAGTAGATATAATTACATAAGTCATGATAAAAGAAACCTAACCGTAGTTTCCAGTTTGAATGTTTTATAGTTTCAGGGCTTCTTTGTTGATTGAGTCAACCAGTGGCATTTTACTTTATAGGTTAGCCAAGATACCAGTAGACAGTAATCAGTTTAACGCCATTAGGCTGATCATGGTTGCTAGTCAGACGCGATGCATATTATAACAAACCTTTCGCAACTAGAAATCGTGCAATAGCGCATTAAAATGTGTTCGATTTAGCATTCGCTCGCTAAAACATCGGTTTACTTATAATCGAGCAGCAGCTAAACGCTATATAAGTTTTCTTAGTCTATGTTAGTTATAAGTTTTGTTAGTCTTTAATGTTTTGGATAGAAAGGAATCCCGTGTCTGAGAAATAATATACCGACCCGATAGCCTAGTTTGTAGTGACCATACCGCCTTTGATGTTCAGAGTTTTGGGTTCTAATCCCGCTAGGGACCGGCGTCATGGATGTTTATATATGTTTTTTATACATGTAGGTATATGCATTTCTATCTGATCACCATCTAGTTACCAAGAGACAGGAAATCCTAGTTTGTGCTGGAATACGTGTGACGTTGTTCGACATATGGTTCGACAAGTGGTCTCTGCATAACACTCTTACTCATTTCTTTTCTTTTTTTTTTATCAAAAATAGGCTTACGTTTGACCTCAATCTCGCTTGATGGAAGGCGAAGATGAGGCCTAGGGTATGTAATTACGGGTTTCGAGGCATTGCATCTTAGTGCACAGGGGAGACAACGCGTCTGTAACCTTCTCCGAATAAAGGTATTCATGAACAGCACTAGCTACTTACTATCAGGTAGACGGTTGGGACGTTTTTCACCACAATTTAAAAAAAAAAAAAATGGAATTGTTTGCGATATGTGAAGGTAGCCAACGCATAGCACAGAACGTACTTACGTAACCACTTTAATGTGGTAGAACAATTTTGTATATTTTTTTTTGAATATTATCTGCCTACCAAATTTCCTTTTTTCTCCTCCAATCATTAAAGAAAAATCTTTATGCATCCAACGAAATCTCAAATTGTAAAGAAATGTCTTCTTTTTTATCAGCCTATTCAAAGTTCATACTTTTTTGGTTGGTGAGTACAGCGCCCTTACGCTAGTGATGCTGCTGTACATCATTATCCTGTGGCACATTCGGAGTTTTCCGCCATCATTCGGTCGCCAGAGCATCGCGTCGTTTGTTATGTAGCTGGTGCACCACGTGCAGGTGAGGTTCGCATTCAGAGAAAAAGATTTGTACATTCACCATTACATCCGTAACTAATATCAGGATATGGAATACAAAAACGTACAGATAAATACTGTGTGTTAATGTCATTGTATTTCGAAGTTTCCAGTGTAATAAATAGTTACCATTATAATTATAAAACCTTCACAGTCCTACGATAGTGTCAATGTCATAACAAACAACTGACGACACCACGAAGTAGGTTCATGAATAAAATATTGTATTTATAAAATATTTAACTCGTAAAGATTGTGAAACTATTACTATAATGGCTTCTTCGTCTGACAAATATTTTACCAGGTATTTGCAATATCTCTGCATTATTATAAGGTAAATAATAAATAAATGAAAAAGCATTTATTTCGAAGGAAGATAATAATTAAATAAATTTATTAAGTGAAATAAGATTAATGTCGGTCCAGAGCATGTCGGTAAATTACTTCATTGTAATTACGGTTATCCTTTAGTTTTTATGTAATAAAATCTTTCTTTTGTTTCACAAATGTCACATGCGTCATTCGAAGGTATGGAAGAACTTCGTCCATTTGCCGATACATGATATAAATATGAACATGCGGGTTTAACTAATAACACCCATTGCGTGTACACGATAGGCAGCGATAATGCATGTCAAGCTAAAACATTGAGCCCTTAAAAAGAGTGAATTTGCGTATTATTTTATTTGAGTTAAGTACTTATTATAATATTTTAAAGTAGGCAAGGTAAAGTAATTGTTTATTTATTTTTCCTTATTGCCATTTCATTTCATGTAATGTAAATGAATGATTAATTCTTGTATATTTAGATTAAGGAAACCCATGGCGTTCTCTGAATATTGTTTAAAGGTGAAGCGTATTAACATGGCTGCTCTTTCGGACCGATCTTTACGTTTAATATTTTTTGAGGAAAAGAGTGATTTGAAAACTGATTGTATAAGTTGTTTTGGCAAACATTAGTAAAGAATTTTTCAGAATACAATTGGCTATAAGGCCTTCCGCCCAAAGGTAGTATTAATAAACTATAAACAGAGTTGCGACGAAAGCCCATTAAAGTTATCGATGAAATGTCATTTAGTCTTGAAAACTTTGACACTAAGTTAATTTATTATTATATACGAGCAGAAATTCTTTGCCGCTTTTTCGGGAAGGTCTACATTCAATAATGTACTTAAAACGGTCAAAATAAAGTAAGAGCGTAGATTTGGTAGTATTTTTAATAATTTTTAAGGATACAAGTTGAAGCTCTAACGTATCTACAATTTTACATGTTGAGTGTTGAAGTGAAATTACATCGTTTGATATCGACGATTAAATATAATTTGTGCTATTAACCGAATGATTATTATTAACACATTGTTCTTTTACTATCCGGTTTTATTGTTGGGTAATTGATTATTTTTATATGTTATGTGCCCAATAATCGTTAGCGTCAGATTGTGTTGATGAAAACAAAAAAGGAAGTTTCTGGATTACAGAACAATGTGTAAGCTGTATTGTTTTTTTATTATGGACCAGTTTCAATGTTTTCATGTTTTTTTTAATTGGCTTTATTTTATAGATAGTAAAGGTATATTAAGACATCTCACATTTACTAGAAGCCTTCAGCGCAGAATACATAACATAAAGTATGGTAATCTACTTAAAATATAGTATATATTTTGGCAACTAATGCGTCACATCTCTAGGTACTTCATTCTAATTTTAGTTTTGGCTTTGATTTTCGGCAAAAGATTACGATGATCCTTTAATCAAGCTAATACAAGCACTTCTAATAGCTGCATAGCTAGACTTAAGAAAAAAAAAGAATTAAGCAAAACAAAAGTTTAGGCCAATACTTACAGATCATGACTAACAGGCAATCACGTAAATTCCACGCATTCACATACGGTTTTAAATGCATTGAGTCATTGTCTGTCTTGCTGTTATGCCCGTGGAGGTGAATGCGTAAGGAAACGTATGTCTTTCTATTCATGCAAAGTACTCGTAAGGTGCTCCATACTTTGGCAATGTACAGTACAGAAATGCGAACCCTTTGTTTTCATTTATTACAATGGGCATATAGTAAGTAAAAAAGTACGATTGTGTGTTCTTTTCCTTTTTTGTCTTTACTTTTACTATGACTACGTTATTTTTTTTTCGTCCAGTTATAACAGTCATAAGACTCATTACAATATTTACTCTTTATTATAATCTTACCCTTTTCTGCCACTATCAACTGCTGTGATCCGATTCGAAAGCTATATAGATAGAAGCCAGTATAATTACGGGCTGTGAGGCATTGCATCTTAGTCCACGCGGGTGACATCAACGACAACTTACATAAAGCATCGTCGATTGAAGTTATCCCTGGGCTGCAGCCCATGCCATCAGGTGGATTGTTAGCTCGTTTTTCACCCCAATCCAATAAAAAAAAATGTTCTAGAGAAGAATAATTTATCTGGTAAACTCTAAAATGCCTGGCGATTAGAACTAGCACCTTTCAACGTTAGAATAAAACAAGGAAAACTTGCTCATTTGAATTTTTTTCTTTTTCACCCGTATGTTTAAATTCGCGACTGGAATTGCCGCTGGAAAGGGAGGCTTGCACTTCTTGGAAATATTTTCCGTTTTTATCACAGAGGGATTGGGGAGCGCAGTGCCTCACTAAAGGTACTGCTGCCCATTACTAATCTGTGGGATTTGTGTTTGGCATAGCCGCGCTAAATCAGTCGCCAGAACATATTACGTTAGTCAGGAAGATGCACCGTGTGCAGGTAGGGTTGACATTTGGACAGAGATTTGGAACGTGGAAGGAGGTATCCTTATTAGTGTAATATTAAAAACGAATTATAAGATTCATATTTGGAGAAAATGTTAGTATACCAATACCCTATTCACCACCCTACATAAATAGCCAAGCCAGCATTCTTCAGTGTCAATTAATTCCAATTTGTCTGTCTGTATTTCACAATAGTTAGCAATATAATAGTATAATTATTTAAATCGGAAATTTTCAAGGTCTCTTTAATACGAAACACAAGAATCGAACACCAGCAGACGATGGAATTAAACGTTGCTTTAGAAAGGTTAAATTGGAGCGAAGGTCAAAGTGCTGAAGGTTGGTGAAAATTATGTCAGCAATCGAATTAAATCGTGGTCAATGCAGTGTTAAAAGCTACTTTAGTCTCTTTTAGGAATCTTTTCAGCTTTATTTTATATTGGAGACAATACAAGCGTGCCGAGTTCGACGGTGCAGTGCACACTAATCCGAATGTGTCTCTGGACGAGGTTCTAGCGACCTACAAATGGCCAAAAAGTATTCCCAGAATTCCCTTTGATGCTAAATCCCACAGAGTGATGGGAAACCCAGTCTGTTCAGCACGATGAGTACATCAAATCAAATCAAATAATTTTCATCAAATAACTCAGCGACATAAGAAACATAAATTTCACTTGTCAAACTTTTTGAATCAACCACCGTTTCATAATGAGGTTCCTCTAGCGGAGAAGAAACAGGCGAAAGAAATTCCGTAGGATTTTTTTAGGAACAAAAAAAATTAATTGTACAATTTAATTTTTTAAATTAGATTGGAAGCGATCAACTCCTTAACCAGGAGTTATAATTATTCATGTATTACTTTATATTATAATAATGTCTTTGTTTAATAATTTTTTTGAACATATTTACAAGAAGACTTAAAGGGATTTGTACGTTGTAGAAACGTATACATTGCTCGATGAACGAGTTACTGACTCCATAGAGTCTAGTAACTGGCATTACAAGCCTGTGTCTGCTCCTAGTATTTATTCTAAGAATATCCGTATTCTTATTCATTATCATATTTATTTATTTAAATTTATCCTTAAAAGATTTTCTAGAATTAAGATTATATAAATCTCTTATGCTCTTACTGTAGTCTCTAACTCTAATGCTTGACAGGAGGAATAACCATATTCATTTTATTACATAAAATAAACTACCATTAGGACTTTACTATAATATGTCAGGACCAGACTATTGCAGCAAAACATTTAACCCAAATAAAAACGATAACTTCGGTAAATTTAGACAAATTAGGGCGCTCGATTGCTGCCGCTGACCCGCTGGGCCACAGATAATATTAAACGCACTGTTATCTGTTAGACAAAACTGTACTTTGTACAAAAGTCTATAACTTTATTCGCGTATACTTTTAAGAATAAAGCACGAACGAATGAAACAATGAAGGTCGTTCGTCGAAAAAATATTAAAAAAATCTAAGACACCAATTCTTTTTTAAACAAATTCAAAAATAAGGTTCGAAAATCGATTGTATTTTTAAAATTGTTTGTTTTTTCTGAAAGGATATATTTACAGTGATATATATATAAAATTGGTGGAATCTGATAATGCATATTGGATATACCTGCTTATTATTTATGTACATACTTATATGTATTAACGATGATGTATTCAAAACACGTCAAATTTATACCTTAACATGTTTTCCTTAATCTCCACGTAGGTTTAATTATTTTTATACTGAAAACAGAATAGGACAGCGTGCAGCTTTTGTCTGTTATCCTCGTAACAAAATAATACAGTATAAGAAAACTTGTTGTCATCGGAGCAGGGACAAAATATTAGCAACGAGGTATTTTACATCTTTGAGACCACAGAGAAGAAAACGTAGTAACATCTTAATTCTTCATTGAAGACGGATGTTCAGACATGCCAACTTATCAGTGAAAAATGTGACGGTGCGGCTTCCTATACTGCTATGTCACCACCACGTGATACTTTGGTAGTTCCGTGGGCTACGATCACCACATATCATTAGATACTGTATGTCATGTTGTCACTCTTAATATCGCTCGGAACTGTTAGTTATTGTATGCTTTTATGAAAGTATTACGCACATGCGAAGGCACGTATCATGAGTGGTAGAGTCTAGCGGCGGCTTTAGTTTCGGCTCGAATGGGCCTGCTCGACCGTGTTAGTACCACGGGCAGTACCAGCAAGAAATAGAGGCATCTTGTGTTTCTGCGTTTCTTTCGGTGAGTGAGGTAGAGGAGGCTCAGTCTCAGTCCTCCCGTACTCCCAAATATTCTTAAAAGCCGGCACCACACCTGTAGCTCCTGTGGTGCAGATGTACGTGGCAGAACAGACTCGAAGATAAATTAAGTCAATTAATTGTAAGTCGGCGATAAAGTTCACTTAACTAAATAAATATTAATCTTAATACATGACATTATCTTTCTAAACAATTTTGTTATGTTTAATCTTATGTGGAACAGCATCCAAACGGAGACAGCGATATAAAATAATTGCATTACATGAAAGGACTTCAAAAAGGTGAATTGTAATATCTAAAGACAAGTTAAGCAAAAATACAAGTAAAGTTATGATGTAAAATAATATATTGTAAAATCAACACTTTTTAAAAAGACAACATTCAACTTCACAAGCAATATTGTCATCAGTTGTAAAAGTATAATAATTAGAAACCGTGCATTTCCTATCACACATTAATTTATTGCGCGATTGAAATATAAATAAGGCCACTTGCAAAGGTATAATATCGATAAAATATTGACATTTGCGCATCTCTACTGCGCAGAAGGCACTTTTGTTGACTTTTTTTTTTATAAGTAGACTTGTCTTATGCCTTGTAATAAAAGAAACTTTGGTCTTCGCTTCCATTACCATCAGTTTTACAGCAAAAATAAAAAAAAATGTGTTGGCATTTAAATGAAACGCATCGGCCGCTATATCCCTTTAATATCTTAAAGCCATGGAACGGAGTTTAGAGACCTTTGTAGTGTAGTGTCGGCATCCAACTACGATTAAAAATGTATTCTTCTTTTTTTTAAATAAAGTTATTTGCGTCTGTTTTCAACAAAAGGACATCTCGAAATATAATAAGCCAAAACGAACCACCGGGAATGGTCGATATTGTTTAACAATCAAGTTGTGTTCCGGAGTGATTCCAGTGAAATTCGATGTCTGGAGAATTTGTGAACGTTCATGTTGAACTTTATACAAACTTTCTGTTTTAAATACCGATAAAGATTATTTTAGCTTTACATAAGTCTAAGTTGAATAAAAATATAGATTTTGACATTGAAATAGCAGAGTAATTTCGGGTGAGTGGTTGTATTGGAGACCCATTTCCATCTTAGTTCTCGGGGATAACATTAGATTTTTTTTTGTTTGAATATACTTTTATTGTACACCATAAAAGAAAAACGATACAGAAAACATTAAAAGAGCAAGATAATTAGAAGATACAAGCTGGCGGCCTTATCGCTGCATAGCGATCTCTTCCATTCAAAGTCAAAACTTTTACAGACTACGATAATTCTTATTTTATACTATATCAATCACTCACCATCTCACCACGGCATCCAGTCCCAAACTAAGATCCCATCCTAATCCATCCGGTTGTCCGAGACAAGGTTTTATCTTATTAGGATAGTAATATTATAAATCTACATATACATAAATATATACATAATGTATATTATTATGTACTTATGCAAATGTTTGCACCTAGCGGAATTTGAGCTCGCGACCCTTAGTTCACTTCACTACCATCTAGGTTATCGGGCCGTCAATTTATTGGTAAATGATCAAGTTTTAATACTAAAAAGATATTAAATCGAATCTTTTTGTAATCTTCTTTTTCGTTGAAGCGTATAAAATTGACATATATAAGTACAAGGGCGTTGGCATTTACTTTTATTGACGCAAAAAGACGACGATCTTAAGACTACACCTATAAGTTAATAAAATACTTAATAAATGCTTTAATATAGCACGATGGCAACTCCCGCGCAAATAAAACTCAAGGTTCGAGCAGTGTTCTTTTCTTCGCATGTTTCAAAAAATATATTTGTATTTTTTTTTTGGTTTACCCTTTTATGTACCTACATAGATAAATGATAGATGAAAAATATACAGTAACCAGCGAACCGCGCCGGTTTTGCAAGGACGGATCTTTTTATAATACATAAACTAAATGTGAATTTATTATAAAAATAAACATAACTCATGAAAAGTTTTAAATTGTGCGTTTTACACGCAAGTAGTAAGTGAATTAAAGTTATAAACGAACACTTCAAAATGTACATACTATCAGATAGTATACATCCTGGCTGCAAACTTTATTTAACTTTGACGAGGCAAGTTTTTGACTATATTGCTGCATCTACATCTCTGCCTTATTTCGTTCAATATCTTCTAAGCGTGATTGAACAAGGAATAAAGAAATTTTCACATTCGTAATATTAAGGAGGATAAAGCAGCTTTTGGAATATTAAGGAAAATTTAAGAAAAGTACATACTTTGTGCATTACACACACACACACACACACATACACAACTTAATGTTTAGGTAGGTGATGTATAAGTTGATAATATAAAAAAATAAATATTTGTTTAATAGAAATATTATTAACAAAAAATTGCTCGGTGCATATTAGGGTTAATAATATTTATTTCCGTATCGCACACGAACTCCAAACCAATTAAAACAAACAAAATAAAACAGTTAATATAGTTGAATTTAATAAAAGGTACCTAAAGATATTCGATTGAATCCTTTTGCGCATCAACCTAAAAGGTATCCATGTATTTCGTACTTCGATAAGAATAGTACTTCATATTGTGCGAGTTCAATGCCACGCTTCGCAGTGGCTATTTTTGTATATAAGAACACATTTTTTTATTTTAAACCTGGTAAAGTGTCCAATATAACCTATAAATTTAAGCTCAATCGATCCGTGCGTTGAATATAGACGCGAGTCTTTAAGTGACGCACAGACTAGCTTTGATTTATATAGACATATATCGATAAAGACCTCTAGGGTTGTTGGCCCCGACTTACCGATAAAATTATTATAATTATTTAATGTTAACATCAAAGAAAATTTAATTATTCAGAATTATTTCCAAATGCTTCAAACATGGTAATGGTGTTCAAGGTCAAGTCGTAGATATTAGTTACAAATATCTATTTAGTCATTTAGATAACACAGCTTACTCTATCAAACACTATTTACGAAGTGCAAATCATAGACACATTTATTTATTTCTATTGTAGCTGTAAATAGCACAAGAACTTTGAATCTGATAATAGAATATGGCCTCACAAACTAAGATACCTCGAGGTCGACGAATCAATCAAACTCGTCGCAAGAACCTTACCGTACCAGGCGCCCTAAGCTCGACAAACGTGAACTTTGATCAAATAATTGGGCAAATTGACTCAGATGTTGGGACAACAATTGCGACCGCAACTGAGCTGACCCAGATGTGTTACGCGTGTGAAGTAACCTCAATCAGGAAAGGTATGAATGGGTATTAAATGACACGTTTAGAGAGAGTTATTATACGCTTTAAAAAATATATAAATAAACCTACAAGGTGTGGTAATTAATAGTAAAAGTAGTAATTTGCGAAGTTGTAGGACTCTATTTCTTGCTTAGGAGCTATCTGGGTAAGTACCATCTACTTCTGTCGCCAAGCAGTAGAGGAACCACTGATGTGTTCCGGTTAGAAAGGGTATGGACAGCCAGTATAATTACAGGTAGCCTGTAAATTACAGGCTGAGGAATTCTTAGTCCTCAGAGGTCACAGCGCACCAGTAGCCTTCTTTGTTTGAATTTGATGGCAGGTGTCTATAAGCTGAAGTAACATAACATTAGATGGACACTCCAACGAATAAAAAATTTTGTATATTTCACACTTCAAACTCACTCACAGTAAACCAAATTAAAAGAACGTTATTGTAAACAAAACCGATGTAGGCAACTAACACTTTTACCACGTCTGCATTTCTTACAAAAACAACAGTTTTTCTTTCGCGTACACGTTCGCACCGCAATAGTGTTGCTAGTAATCAAAATGCGTTCGTATCGAGTTCCCACATGCCAAATGGTTTTTTGTACGAATGTATCTATGTTTGGTTCACGCTGATATGCCACAAAAGTATACTTTGCATGTTATTGATGTGTTAGAAGGTTATTTTATAATAAGTTCAAATTATAGACAATAATGAATAAATTAATAACTAGCGCCTCTACCGCAGGATTCTTCCCTTGCGTCTTGGACTTTTTTTTTATGGGAAAGGTGGCAAACGAGCAAGCGGTTCACCTGATGGTGATGATGACCTCATGGTCCCCCACGAGCATCTGCAACACCACGGGTGCTGAGGTCCGTTGCCGGCCTTTAAGGGTTTTTGGGAGATGTGAGGGAAGATGAGGATGAGGAATGTCAGAAATACGATATGCAGCACAAGGAAAACACAACCCAAATATTAAATTTGTGTTTTGCTAAAATATCGCGTTCGGCTGGGATACAGACATAATTTGAAAATGGACTAACACCCCCACGCACAGAACTATTTTTCGTAGGTTCCCGTGCAGAATCTACCTTGCGACCCGGAGCGCTGTCGTTTAGCCACTGTGCCAATAGAACCTACAAACATTTGCGGTTTCGACGAAATCCAAAAAAAAAAAATTATTGCTGTTATTTAAAGGAAATTTCTAACGCTTAATTACCATCGCACTGTCGTTGTTGTGCTTTTAGTGACAACAGTAGAAAGCTCGAATATCAGTTTAACTGTGTCTGCAGTGTGCTCCGGCCAGCACTCGCAAATAATTTACATCATCGTCAAAGCGTGTCTAGGTCACAGGCGTTATTCGCTAACACGACAAAACGATAACTCGACTCGCTAAAACTAAAATAAACACTAACATCATAATTCACTGGCCATAATAATCTAAGTTACGATGTGGCATTAGATAAAACATGGTTTCGTTCTAAAATTGCTACAAGAAATTTGCCATTTATTTCAATGCTTATAAAGTATATAAAACTCAGTATATAAAACTAGTAAGATCTATGGCCTTGGAGATTGAAAAAAGGAATGCAGTGCGTCAACGCAGATTCCCAAAATCGTGAACGAATTCTTGAGGCATTTTGAATTTAACCATTAATTGTTAACATATTATTAGCGTTTTGATAAATATAAAACAACAACAGATGTTACGAAAAACTGCTTATCCGGCACCGAAAAGTTTTTGCGGTGCCGATACGTAGGTACCTACAGATTCGTTTAAATCTTTAATTACCCGAACGCTCTTTATGTTTTTTTCACCTTCACGACTGATGAGTTGCAATTGTAACGTTATATAACAGAGACGTCGTAATCATTAAGGTGTTTTGATAATAATATTAGTAAACACGATATTTGAATTGTGTTTAATCATCCAAACGAATAGTGGGAGCAACTTCTACCTCCCGGAAACTTATTTGGCAACGCTGACTCCTGTTAAATGAGAGTTCGTAATTTTCAGGGTTTTTTCTCATCTTCTTTGCTTATTCTCTGGATGATAGGCGTATGTGCTTAAACATACTTACTAGCTGGCAATAACTGAAAGGGTACAGCCGAAGGTTCCGCTTTTTAGCGCTTCTGTTCAGAAATTAATTAAGTAAAGACGAAAGCCCAAAAAATTTACGATAAACTAAAATTTATTTAATAGGTTTGAATTTAGAGTCATTCAACGGATTCGAAAGCGAAAATACCTACGGAAAAGTTCACATACTAAAAAATATTATATAATGTGTTATATTATTATAGGTTTTATTTATATTGCACATAGGTACATTTTCAATCTGCTAGGATGTTTAGCTCCCGTAATTTGATCGTGTCAGTTCCCATGATCATACCTAACTATAACAATAGAGGCGTGATCTCTTTCACTTTCGACCTCAAAGCGGTTGCCATTTTCGCGGTAGAACTACAGCCATTTTGAAACTGAATGACCTTTCTGCTGCGTTCAGGAGTGCCGATTTGTAATACTTTAAATATTCCCTTGCCCTTCAATTGAATTTTATTTTGACTAAAACAAAAACTTAAATATTATAATGATACAAAAATATAGGATCTTTATAAAAATAAAACAGCTATTAAATAGAAATTAAGTCTTATCGTAAAATTTGTAGACTTTTTTTCGTGTATTTATAAAGGTTCGTTTTAAAAAGAATCTCTTTTCACGTTTTATCCGTCTTTTTGTCTGCCCGTCCGGAGTCCATCTATAAGTCCGTCAAAACCTTTTCTTCTCAGGAACAGTTTCACCAAATAAAGTCAAGTGGAAATTTGTATTCCAACTACTATTTTTGTACATGGGAGAGCCATGCGGGGGCTTTTGCTGCTGCTCAAAAGGGCAGGCTCGATCGGTACCACGGCCTCGCAGAATACCGGTGTGAAGTAGAGGCATCTTGTCTACATTTCGTTCGTAGAGAGAGCTACTAACCGAAAGATCACTTCCCCCGCCCACTTTCTCCTCGCTGCAGTTCCTCTGGCGTAGCAGATGTACGATGTATCTATCACTTAACATCAGGTAAGCGACAACTTTGCCCACCTCAACCACAAAAAAATTAAAGTCTATATCAATATCCCTATACAACATTTTTAATATCTACCTAAATAGAATATAAAAAAGGCGTTTTGTACATTCAGCCTCATAAAAACCAGGGTAGGTTAGCTAGGATAGCCCGTTTTCCTAATTCTTCAGATTTGGTATAATGACGCATAATTTAAGAAAAATAAAATATCTATAATAAATTAATAAATACATAAAATCTTAAACAATATTTGTATATAAAACCATTAACTCTATACCTATACTCCGTTGTTTCAACATTGGTCTTTAAACTTTGTAATATCATAAACTGAGACTGTAATTTTATATTAAATTTATATCAGTCTAGAACACTGAATCTATTTCAAAGATTAATTTTTGTTACACAACCAACTCTACAAATAAGCTATTATATCCCAGATTGATGAGGCTTCGTTAAAATGTAAAAAAATATCTATTTAAAAATATGTACACTTGTGCAAATCCGGATAAAAGAACATGAATAGAAAAGGATAAGTTGGTGGTTTCTCGGAATATGTTTCTTTGGCACGAAGACAAAAAGTTTTTGTTTGCATTATATCTTTATGTATAAAAAGCTTGTGCGCGTCTGTGTGTGTGTAGTGATCGTGTAACTTTGAACGATTCGACCGATTGAGGTCATACTCCTACAATATATTTATACTATCGAGACGATGGTTCAAATCTATGACCCGACCCGATAGGTGGCGCTGTGGTCGAAGTATTAATCAATTATATATTTATGGACCACTCATGCATGTTGGTTAAGGGTCAAAAAAGAAAATTACAAAATCTAGGCCCGATAGGTGGGGCTTTGGTCGAGTTATAACTACATTTTGTTTCTCGTTCTCATCGCGCCTCCTACCGGAAAGGGCAGAACAACGTCTGCCGGTCCATTCTCGACACGATTCCATCGTGTATGGTTTCGAAAGGTCATTAAATACAATAAAGGTTCATGTGTGACTTTTTATCATGCGTATCGCGGACTATATATCTTGCAAATGCGAGATATATAGTCCGCTACGGCTGCTAATAAGTAACGTGTGCCATGCAATTTCTAAATTGGTTAACTTAAAACTTGTAAGCACTGCTGCCTACGATGCCCGAAGCCCACTGTGGGAACTCTCAATGAAAAACTGTACGCAACTACTCTCAATTGTACGGTTTATCCTTTACTAAGTATATCACAAAGATTATAAGTGCAAGTTATTACTAAAATACAATACTATTTCAAAAAGTTTATCACGTATAAAGAATGCAAAAAATAATAGAAATCGAATAGAGAGATTGATAGATAGAGAATATAACTTAGATGATATACCTATAGATGACAGCTCCTGCCAGCGTGAGCAGAGCAATCTCGGTTGTGCTCGTGCTCGTGCTCGGGCGGCACGATAAGCCGTTGGTTCCGGTAATGTCGCATTAGGTCCACATAACGACATCGCTAAATGAGGTCGAAGGACTAGTGGGCGATTGGTGTTACCTCGCGGTCGAGTAAACATTTACACCGGCGAACATACATTTTATTATCATTTAGTGTATAATGAAACAATTGTTCTTCGCTATATCTTGTAGATTTTTGTTGTTTATATATATATATATTTATATTCACGCTTCGTTCCCAACGGGGTAGGCAGAGACAATCTTCTTCCACTTTCATCAATCTTCGCATGCATGCTCGTTGGTTTAGAATACTCTTGACCTGGCCTTTTTCCAGAACGTCTCCGATTTGATCGTGAAATGTCTTCCTCTCCCGACTCTACCATTTACACTTGCCTCATATGTCTGTTTCGTCAACCTACTTTCATTCATCCTCTCCACATGTCCAAACCAGCTCAGCATGCCTTTCTCAATTCGTGTCACTACATCGTCTTTCACGCCACAACGCTCTCTATTCAGATTATTTTGTTGTTTATCGTTATAATTATATTTTTATATGTTTATCGTTATAGTTATAATTATTAGTTACTATATAAACTCAGCGTCAAAAAAATCGCACCTTTTGGTATTTTTACTTCAAGCAGCTATAAACCCTATTTCATCTATGGTAAGGTATAAGTGTGGGGCCTCATTTTAAAGGTTATTGAATCCTTTAAATAATAAAACTGAGATAGTGATTACTAAGCATATAAAAAACATTTTTCATGAAAAAAGGAAAAATATTTATTCACGCCAAAATTACTTAATTTAATTAATCTAAAAACATAACAAAATTTAAAAATACAGTAAAACAAATTCTTAAAACTAAACTTAGAACCTAGTGTTACCCTTAGCCCTAATTACAGCCTCCATGCGATCCTTCATTGACCTTACCAACGTCACGATGCGTTTTTGAGGAATGTCACTCCACTCCTCGACGACGGTGTCCCGAAGCTGTTCAAGGGTGGCACGGGCAGTATCACGAGACCGCACCCGGCGTTTCAGATCATCCCAAAGGTGCTCTATGGGATTCAGGTCAGGACTTCTCGCTGGCCACTGCATCACGGGGATCCCAACCTGATTCAGGTAGTCCCGAACAATGATTGCCGCGGGCGTTGTCGTGCATGAATGTGAATTCAGGACCGACAAAACCAGCATACGGGACCACATGGTCCACCAGTATCTTTGTGATGTACCGATGAGCAGTCAGGGACCCCTGGCCACGTGCACCTCCAGTGCAGGAGACGCACACAAGGTCGGTTTTTCCTTGGATTGAAATTCCGCCCCAGAAAATGAAGGATCCTCCTCTGTAGCTGACGGTTTCTTCAAAGCAGGCCTGTGAGTACCGTTCCCCCTGCCTCCTGTACACTCTTCTACGCCTATCATTGCAGAAAAGGCATACCCTAGTCTCGTCGGAGAAGAGGACAGACTTCCATTGGTCGAACGTCCAATCCACGTGGTCTCGGGCAAACTGAAGTCTGACTCGCCTATGCTCTGCTGTCAATTTGGGGCCAGTAGCCTGGCCTGGCCTGGATTTTCTTCTCTCGCAGCCTTCTTCTTATTGTGGAGACGCTCACCGACGTCCTCCGAGCTGTTCGGAGCTGCTGTTGCAGCTCAACAGCGTTGGAGAATCGGTTACGCAAAGACGTCGACACAATATAGCGGTCGTCTCTGTCGGAAGTGCAACGTCGTCTTCGGGATACATTCTTCCTGATGTAGCCTCCAGTCTCCTGGAACCGCTGGGATACTCGTTTCACCCGGAAACGGCTTATGTTGAGTTGTCGAGCAATATCAACTTGGCGTAGTCCTGATTGCAGTAGTGCTACCACTTGAGCTGCTTCTTCTGCCGTGGTATCCATTTTTCAGGGTTTTTTTCTTACTGGAGCTGTTCAGGTGTGACTTCTGTGATGTCTGGGTAGCTAATGACCCATAATTAATTTTTACCCCCCCCCCCTTTTATTCGTGTCCAAGGTGGCACAAGTAGTGAGTCCTCTAATGAGCTTTTCAGCACTATTTTTTTAAAGACCCTAACGTTTCGTGATTATTGTTTTTACAGAAAAGAACGATACGCGTTTTTAAAGTGTATTAATTGTGCTTTCAAATGATATTAATTTTGGTAGGGTACAATAAATAAGTTAAGAGTATTATTCGCTTGAAGTCAAAATTTCAAAAGGTGCGATTTTTTTTGACGCCGAGTGTAGATGGGTCGGCTCTATTGTGGAAGTACCATGCCCACAAATTAACATCGTAAAATAGCAGTAAAACGCTGCTATATGCTGGATATGTAATTGCTGGCAACAATATAATACAATACAATTCTCTGTTGATAACATTGTTAAGAGTCAGGTGTATAGTTGCTTAATATTTTGAGATAAATATTAATTTTCATTATATATTTTTGTGCGATTAAAATATTACGCATTGAAATAATCCTAGGGTTTTTTAAAAAAAAAAATAAAAGCATCAATAATTAGGCAAAGGTAGATTTAATGTTGATCTTCGATAAAAATCATGGCATAAAGTGACTCTGCACTTTTCTATCGTTTCCTAATGTGGCGACGCTTGTGCTGTGCCAACCCGCATGCCTAGGGTGGCTTATGGCATTATGATGACGACACTTACCATCAGGTGAGCCGCTAGCTCGTTTGCCCCGTGTCTCATAAACTTAAGGTCGTTAAGTGAAAGAATAGTAGCAGACCAAGTGTTTACGAGAGGCAGGACTACCGAGGGATTAAAATATTTTCAACAATCTTTTTATATTATTTTAAAAACTTTATTGCACACCTTATAACGCCTTATGATATGAGGTGACAAAGGGCGGAAGTATAGGCATTAAGTCCGCCCTCACCATGAGATAGTCACCATGGGTTGGTGAGATAGCCGTAGCAGGTGTATTTATTTAACTTAAAAAATTACTATCAAAAAAAGAAATAAATATAATAAAAAAAATGTATGTAAAAATATAAAATATACGTAGATAGATAAATAAATATAAATAAGATACACAATAATAACTAAATAAGTCCATTTAAATTTAAAAATTGTTCTCTAACTGATTTTTTAAGAGTTCCTGTTTACCGATTTCTTAACTTCGTCGGGCAGGCAGTTCCAGAGCAACACAGCCTTACTACGTACAAATCTATTGGCGCTTAACCATCCACTGTCAAGTGGGCTATGTATTCGTTTTTATCATCTTCACTACAATTTTAAAAACATAACGCTAGTTTTGTTTATTTGTAAATACTGGTAACTAATTTCACAAAATAAATTATTTAAGGTGCAATAATATAGATTTGATTACGTATCACAAGCATGATTCCTTCATGTGGCACGGATAACAAGTACGTTTTTAAAACCGGACACTACAGATCATTAAAATTTGATTAAAAGAAAATTTTAAATTCTACACGTAATGTAATTTTGGAATTTCCTTTGCGACAATCGGTAAACGATTGACATTTGTAAATGTTTCTGTTATCTATTTAATAATACTCAGCGTGTAAATTTGTACAAGAATTACTCAGTGCAGTATAAAATACCATTAAGAATATCCTATTAAGTAAAATTTACATAAATCAAAACATTATCTCGTTACTTCTAATTGTGACAAAAGAATACAGAGTTGAGATTTGGTAATAATAAAACATAAAACAAATTACCTTAATTTTTCATAGAGGTCACTGCTACAACACAAACAAAAAATGGCTTTAATTAAAAAAAAGTGGCTAATTGAGTACCCGATGGCTTACATTTAAATAAAACTTAAATGTACGTTCATGTGTAGATTTCGAAATTACTGTCTTTTCCTAAGTTCTTATGCTGTTTGTCCGGGCCAATGGTAGGAAACAGCTGAACCTGAACTTTGTAGAGGGATAACCCTTAGGCTTAAGCTCCTTTTCACTTGGGAAATATTTAGAGTTCCTATACGAAAATTTAAAAACCTTTAAAATGAATGCAGACAAAGTTATGGGTAAAAGCTAGTTAATATAATAATGTAACCGAAGTTTCCAGTTACACCGAAAGTTTCAAGTATAATGATTTCTCCGTACGACGTCTCCCCTTACACCATTTTAATGAAATGAAAGCGAAGTCTTACATAGAGTGAAGTATTAATTTAATTCCCTTGAGGATTACATAGAAAATGAATAACCAATTATTTTATCGTGGTTTCAAGTTGCATAAACCATGAAGTTAATAATGACAAAGTGTGTAATACAAATTAATAAATCACGTTGTTTTTGGCAGTTATTTCCGTTAAATATTTACCTTCAAAGCTATTAAAAAATTAAATGTTGTTGGTAAGGATGATAATTGTAAATAAATAAATACATTTGTAAACATTTTGTACGGGTGAATGCGTTTTTCTTCAAATGTCAACTTCACCTGCCGTCTGACAAACAATCCTTTGGCTAAAACGTGTTGCCGTCGGAATTAAATAATATACCAATCCTGTCTGTCTAGGGTTGTCATACAATTTCTTTTTTATGGATGATGGGTTAATAATAGATTTTGATGCTGTATACAAATTTTCGTCAAGAGCAAGTGCTAGAACAACGTGTTAACTTTCTTAAAATTTGTTTAGTTCAATGTCTTATATTCGCGGTAATAAAAGTAATTCGCGTAATATATAAAAATCGCCTAGGTGCATTAACAGTCCACTATTAATACTCTACTATACAACTTATATATACCACAATAAGGAGGAACGAACATACGTTTAGTTTCATATCTTTTAAGTGCTTATCACCAACCAAAGAACTTGTCTTGCCAAAATTGAGATTTTATGTAAATGTAAAATTACCTTTTACTCCCTGACAAGGCATTATTTTTGAAGATGTAAAACAACATAAAATTCGTAAAGACATTGATCATCAAAATTATAAATACATAAGTGAATCTCAAACAAACTCAATAGAAATGTCTCAATTGCTTTGACCAACTTTCTATACTAGGGCGTTGCGCTGACAGACGACCGAGCATCTGGGACAACAGCTGGCTTCGTTCGCTGAGCAATACGAGTACACAACGCTGAAGTACGAAACGTATTTCTCTCACCTTCAAAAACATCGATGTGAACAATGGGAATGAATAATCCGCTGACATTTTCTAGTACAAATTATTCTGATTTTGTATTAAAAGTTTGATTAGAATCAAATGCCAGAGTGGCATGGTGTTGTGTTTATATTGAGTGCTAAGCCACTTTGACAAGACAATCTACATTTTCTGCGGGAGAGTCAGACAGAGATTATGAAACCCGCTTGGGAAACGCACACAAACAACGTATTATAAATCTTGTTGCGCGCGTAAGACACGCGGGTGCAAAATTTCACGAAAGCCGTATTTAAAACTTAGATATGATACTTGAATGTTGGAGCGTCCACAGTTATTTGCATAAGTTATAGGTATACGTTACTACGTAAAGTTCTCTGCTTATCTGGAGCGTATATCTTCTACGACATCCATGGTCAAATGAGGTTGTTGCAACTTAATTCTTTCCGACAGCCACAAGGGATAGCTACGGGGAACGTAGCACCCGACAGTAGGTTTAGATAGAATTTAACTTCTGTGTCTTAATCGCCGCCAGTGTCTTATATTAATAGCCAGTCACAGGCACGGTTGTGCTTACCCAAGTGTTTGAGGCTAAATACAATTACAACCTTGCGCCCTCGATAGTAGATCGCACAGCACGTTGCTGTTTATTATCGGTGAGTCACAAATTCAAAGCGTTCATTCTAGCCTACATGACAAACGATTTATTTTTTTGTTAGTGGATAAAAACAAACAATTAAATAGACGTATCTGATTGCACAGAATAACTAATAGGTGATTCTAGATATTAAAAACTTTTTTGGATGATGTCCGATGATGACTCATCGAATATTTGTCGCATGTACCTAATACTTAGTTACGTAAGTGGCTATAATACGAAAACAAATGATGCTACAGACATGATTACACAAATTATGGATTAGTACTATAGAATATATTCAATCGTAAATCTGAAGCTCACCTGCACTGCAGTGCACTCTGCCGACTAAGGGACAAGGCTCTGGCAGCCGGCTATTAGCCAAAAATCCATCCGAATTTGTGGAGTACAAATTTCACAGACTAGTGATGGGGAGCAGTGTCTATGGTGAGCGGGTACTAGCACTGCTCTTACCAACTCGCCTGCCCAGATTTTTTTATTGCTTTTGTAGGACATCTTTTGTTGGCGTATTATCGAAAATACTATGATCAATATTGAACTTATCAGACTATAAAATTCTTAATAATGAATAACTTTTAATTTAAAAACAACTCAAAACGATTTTATATAAAGTTTGTGAGATAATATAAAATTATGAATATTCAACACTACTGTAAAAGAAAAATAAAACTTTTTGAAAAAGGAAACATTAAACTCCACACGCAATGTTGTCATACGTCGGTAAAGTTTAATTAGAAAACGTGCGACTTCTCACACACATTTATTTATTACCCGATGGAAATATAATAACAAGCTGATTAAGAAGACGAATGCCGTGACGACATTTAGTTATATGAAATATAAACTAACGAGCGAACAAAAAACGCTTCTATGTTCGCTTAGCTTGATAATACTGTTATAAGTAATCTAAATATTTCAACAAAACTAAGTGAAGACAAGGCAATAACGATGCGCTTCGCTTAAGGTTGGTAGGTAAAAAAACCAGAATACGGTTATATTGGGCCGGACATTTTACCATTAAAGTCGGATATTAAAATTGTCTGTTAACATGCTTTAACTTAAAACGCAATCAGTAAAACGTTGTATTCTCAACGCATGTGTATGCCGGACACCTGGCAACCCTAGTTCCGTCATATATATTGCATAGTTCTACCGAATAGGTACCTATGTCTTGTACGTGTTGCTATTGCCTATGTCATGTACAGCACTGATCACGTGCACAAAGCAACGTATGTGCACTTTACCTCGTGAGAATAATCATCAAAGTTCACGTTTATTATCCGAGCCGAACTTCCCAAATTAAAAAAAAAATACAGTTAATTTTTCATATTCGTATTAAAGGAGAAAAAAAATTCACAATGACACGTGAATGCTTTTAATTGGTGAAGCAATGACAATGAATACGGTATATACGGTATGTACATATTATAGGTAACAAAGTAATAGCGACTAGTATGTTCCAATAGGGGGATTGTCGTCCAGTGTCACTTATGCCAGGTAGAGGGGGATTGAGGGTTTGAAGAAATGTCACGTGAAAAATTGCGATTTCAACCCAATTCTGTTAAAAACATAGATAAACGAACCTAAGAGCCAACTAGAACCACACATTATTTCTTGGGTTCGTAGCGGCGAATGACAATGTCTATTATGACGGTGGAAGAACCCCAGCAGTTCATGGATGGAAGAATTGCGAAATTGTGTATTTTCTAAACGCTCTATGATTTTTGTAATAGGCACTAGGACTTTACAGCTAGACGTTAACAAGATAACGGGATGCTCTGAGACAAAATGGTATTACCATAATAACATAAAAAGCGGTAAATTATAACAACATTGATTGAGCACGTCCCTGTGGCACGTTTAATATAAAATATTAAAACGCAGTGTAGGACGACCCCCCACAAGATGGAGTGACGACCTGCGCAGTGTTGCGGGAAGTCGATGGATGCAGGTGGCTCAGGACCGTGCTTCGTGGCAATCTTTGGGGGAGGCCTATGTTAAGCAGTGGACTTCTAATAGGCTGAAATGATGATGATGATGATGATTAAAACTCCAAGTGTGAAGGTCATAATTATAAAATAATGTTAGCAAGGGTTTATTTTATGGGTCTAAAGACTGAATGTATAAATTTACTTTTGTTATTTTACCTTATGGCAGTTCAGAATCAGCCGTGATAATACAGGGGTCAGGTCGCTCATTTTATTACCTTAGTACGTGATTGACGCGGGATCAAGATGGTAGCACTAAATATTTTAATTGGACATTAAGTGTTTGGCGGTGGTGGAAAACATTTAAATCTCCATGCATGAGACGGTAATAAAGTAAATATTTCGACGCCATGTAAAGTCAAAGTCCCCGCCCCCTGCCAACGAGGCATTGGAGCAACGTGGCGGGCTGCAGGAGCCCTCCAAAACTCTCTCAAAAATGAGAGGAGGCTTTAGTCTAGCAGTAGAACTTTTCTAGGCTTCTTTATATTTTTACCTTTACATAAACGTAGAAAGAACTCTGCACTTTGTGGTTTGTGATTACCTGAAATAAAAAATACAAATTAATTTTAATACATTTAGCAAAACAACCAATCTAAATAAGTTAATAAATGAAACCATTCTTTATGGATTTTATGGATTTATATTTAATTCTTGTTTTTATATTCCCGCCGTTTCCAGTGCTTTATAGAAGGTCACGGGGGACCTCAGGTTTTAGATGTCCAGATGACATAGTTATTGAAATCATTGGCTGGGTCCACCGGCTTGGGATCCAGTAACAAATAAAATTAAATCTAAAACCCAGCATACCAGCGCACGACCTCACGATACTGTGTGTACATTTCGCATAGATCGGACCAAAATTAATAACTAAACGCTGAAGGTAGCCCGAGTTAACTATTACATCAGGACGTCTAATACCTTAGTGACCACGGGTGTAAAGCGCTCGAAATGTCAGGGATATAAAAACAAAAATTAAGCGAGTCTAAATCCGTAAATAATAGTTTCATTTCAAATGTGTAGTGTTCGCGTAAATACAAGAAATAATTACGTTAGTAAATTGTTATAATTACTAACAGTTAGCTGATTATTTACTGAACTTCCATGCATAACTTAAAGCATTCTCAGAGATAAGACACATATAATAGCGGTGCGGCAAAATAAAAAAAATATATAACGAATAATACAGTTTTATGAAGTTTCGTTTCGAAGAATTCGATAATTATGAGAAAAAATTATAATTATGAGAATAACTTACGGGAAAGTAGAATGGAAGTTATCGTGTTTGTTTCGAGATTAATTTTGGAAAAGTATTTCACAAAAATTCCGTGTTTTTTTTATAAATGGTTTCGTCTATCTAAAAAATAGTTACCAATAAACGAAACCATGTCTTGAATGTGAAAATAATACGGTATGATTTTAACGAAGAATTAATACACACGGAATTGTTGTGAAATATTTTTCTGGCACAGTGGTTAGCTATATTTATTCTCAACTTAGGGTAATTTATCCGAATATGTAATAGTATCATAATAGCTTCAACAACCCTTAATTCAGAGGAACTTCATGCGAGTCATGTCTGTATCCACTGGCGTTTCCCGTTCAAAACGGCACGATATTTTGCATATACCAAATAACGATTTCAATGCGGCATTGATAACAAGATAAGATCTTTTCGTTAACTTTGTTGCATTGTAAAACAATGCATGTTAGTACTGTGTAATATAAATTGAATGTCTAGCCTTGCTCTGCAACTCGAACGTTTCGGATCGTTTGATATTTTGGAATGAGATCTCTGTTTGCATTGGTGAAAGTATTCTGTAAGTCTTCGGAAAGAAAGAATGATCATTCGCTGGGATAAAACACTAAATATTACAACTACCAGATATTAAAAAGTCATTAAATATTAATATTGGATTGCAGCAACGAAAAGGAAATAAAATAAAAATGTAACAGAGCAGAGGAGAGACGTAAAGCGCCAAATCAACCTTTCTTTTACAACCAGTATGCTACTTTGCTACCTATATTAACAGTCTACCATCTCGAATCGGAGTTGGTTGGCAGAGAACGGGTACACACACTGTTAACGGGCACCAGTGTGCTAAATATTGCCAACTGCGTTATTCAATTTGAATACAATCCTTAGTGATTATGGCAAATCCTACCACTGGTGAGGTCCATATCCAGTAGTGGTTTATGAACAGACTGACGAAGAAGACGTAACCAAAGTACCTTTGGCGTTCTAGCTATGTTTCTCAGTGGGATACGTCATCACCAGTGCCAAATACCAGACCTCGGAATCATGTCAGCCGCCTAAGTATTTTAGGTCTGGCAAATTTGAAAGTAATTTTCGTCATTTGCCGAACGCCACGACGTTTAACATTGTCCTTGTTCATGCGAACGAAGAAGCGGATACAAATATTGAATCAAGCTTCTTTGTTATATATTACAATATCAATACATTTAAATTGCAATTAATAATTTTTAACAATACAATAAAGTATTGACTAAACACAGAAACTGTCCACCCATAACCGTAAACGCGATAAAATCCGTGAATAATAGTTTCATTTCAAATGTGTAGTGTTCGCGTAAATACAAGAAATCTTCACAGAAGCTCTGTTTGTTCGGAGCTACAATTAGAGAGAAAGATAAATTAAATTAAACAGAAAATATCCAATAGATATTTTAGATAGAGCGCTGGAATTCTGTCGATGCCTTCGACAAAACTTAGGAGCAGTTGTGAGACTTTGTCTCTGAAGAATGTCGTAATATAAACCAAACAAAATGATACATTGTACAAAAAGAACATAAACATCTTAAAAATAAAGATATTAAAAGCACAACAAATAAAAAGGCCCAAGTCAAAAGTGGGTTCACACAGATTTAATTATCTCAAGTTCTGACCACCCCATTTGTGTAAAAGGCCGTGAGAGCGTATTTTTTTTTAAAACCATAATCTAGACCTTAAAGACAGCCAACGGTCACGCTCGCATCAGTACCGTTTCACAATACCAAACATTCGGGATTCCTGCTTTATATGGGACATCATAGTACGAAGAGCTCAAGCTGTAACATTGGACATACTAAACCTATCGAAATAATACTTGGTTATTTTTTAAGTCAGACTAAGTTTTCACGTGATGCGTGAACAGACAAACAGAATTATCCGCCCATCACATGTCAAAAAAATTTTGAATGTCCAAATTATTCCAACTTTACAGTTTCTTTATATGTTTATTAGGTATATTTAATGTTTTAATATATGTAGGTACCTTTATATAGATAGTTAAAAATGTATAACGTCAATAATGAAAATATGAAGGAAAATTAAAACAAAAAACTAGGATATGGGCAATATAAAAGAGTATAAGAATAAAATCTCATGTTGTACCAAATACGTAGCTGGTTTCCTCTAATTCCGTAGAATAAGAACATACCAATGAAACTTCTTATTATACGTCTAAATCTAATATTGAGTCTGACACGTCATCTTATCTCGTAAGAACCTAATCTAAGGGAAAAGTCAGAAAAATATCCTGGCTTGACAACGTAAAAAAAAACAATTTATGGACCAATTTATTACAACTAAGCTAATCAAAAGCGTGTACGTTATCGGTCAACCTATTTACAAAGGCTGTTAACACAGAACAAACGCACATTTGCGTTTGAATTAAACATGGTCAGGTACTGTTGTGTCAACAGCGCGTTGAACCCGACGACACAACTCGTCGGCGACAAGAAATCCGCCATCTTGCAACAGCTGTGTTTCTGCTTAGTAATGGCCGATATTTCTTTCAGTCTCCTAGTTTATGCATAGTTATATTATTTATTACAATAAGATGTGATTTGATGTGTATTGGACTCATCAAAAATAATAAAATCGATTTCATCAGACTAATCAATCGTTAAATCATACAAAAACCAGAGTTGACATTAAACGTCTGTAGAGATGTTTGTAAACTCGAGTGGTAGATGTGGCTGACCTTGATGAATATGGAATAATTATCAGTGCTATTATTCTAAGATACTTTTTAAAGTTAATTTTATATTTCCTATAACAGTGATTAATATTTAGTAGGCATGTCCGTTCATTATAATACCTTGTGATCAATATCAATGTTTTTCTGTTTATCCCTCATACATACGACATACACACTCGATCGATTGAGCTCAAATTCAAGGGTTATGTTCGATACGTCACTGAAAAGATATAGAACAAAATATAACTCAGTACCTACTAAAATATCCAGCCGAGTTCACAACGTGAACTAGTATTAAATAAAGCGAAAAAATAACTAAGTCTCAATCCGCGTTTGTCTATGTATTCGCTTATAACTTCTAAGTGAATTTCAATGCGGTTTTCCCCATTGCTTGGAATATTTCGTGAGGCAAGTTTATATATACAACGCATACACATTAAGTTCATATATTTCCGATTTAACTGTGCGAAGCCGGCATGGTTCGCTAGGTCAAAATAAAGAAAACAGACACATTATAGTCATATTCTTAATTTCGTAATTACGATAAAAACCCAAACCTTTATTTTACCTGTATGGAAATATGTTTGTATATTTATTATAATGTATGTTAACTTATGCCAATTACAAACTCGCTGTAACTGTCGTTTTTATAATTTTTAGGGCAATGATTCTCAATCTAGAAAAGGTTGAGAATCATTGTCCTATCAAATACATAAACAAATAAAGATGATAATTATATTATAACTACTTTACGGACTACATAGTTAATTAATTATAGTGGTAGAACATAAAAAAATACTACATTTAGGTTCTGTATGCAGTTATTACCTAGATTAAGGTCAAAGATATCAATAGCAATCTAAGAAAGATTATATTATGTTGATTAAGGCCAATGAACCGATGGAACACATAAGTCCTCTGACCTAATTTAATAATTACCGCTTTACTGCTATAGTTAGCTAAGACTGACGAATGGACATTATGGCTAATATCTCTCTCAAGAATTACCTTATGAATCACATAATGAGACTTAGCTTCAATATACGGCCGTACTAATTTTGTTTTATTAAGTTGAATTAATTTACATTTTAGTAGGTAGGTAGTGCTCTACTAAAGTTAACTGAGAAAAGAAAAACGCCACTTTATATTACTACTATTAAACGTAATTGATTTCCGCAGTTTCTCTTAAAATTATGTACATATTTAATTTATTCACAGCATCACTTTGGGAAGCACTGTACTAAAGGACACAAAAGGCGAGTCACAGAGTATGTTTAAAACTACTCATTGTTACGCAGTATATACCGTTGTTTACTCACCAATGTAATTTAAAGCTTAAACTGTACAGAGATAAAATTGTTTATTGTTTGATAGAATAGCTAGTTTGCGACATTTTAGGATTTACACAGGCAGTTCGCAATCTCTATATAATTATTTTACTGATGGTGCAGTTATGCGAGACTTTGATTCTATCTTGACGGTTTTTCTCCAAAACCTACTTCTTGTGTGAAAATATATATTTTCATAATCTGTTGCTTAGCTGCAAATGGGAGAACGTTCCGTTGTACTTGGTCAGACGAGTAATAACGGTTGCGATAAACTTATCGTTATTTATGGTTATTAGCAGTTCTATGTAGTGCTTGATGCTCGACAAGGTTTCGATGTAATATTACATTAGTTTTAATATATTTTTGTATTAGTTTCATTCAAATCACGCACTTGGGACAAAGTAATTCATTGTCTCAAGTTCCAGAAGTAAAAGAATTACTGAGTATTACTATATGAAATAAGACGTTTTCTGTTAGAAAAGTTCGTCCGGGGCAAATAGTAATCTAGACCATGTGCTGTCTATGGAAGAGCAATTGTACAAAAAATTCGTGGAGGTTTCTTTTTTTTCTAGTTTGACTACAATTAAAGCTAGGTTTTTTTTAAATTTTATAACTAGTTCGAGCGTTGAAATGATCTCTATTAAAGCTTAGGTGTACTAATTGAATATTTAATCGAAATGAATTGCGTTTAACGTTTATTACAAGGATTTTTATTTAAGTGTCGGTTTAGATAGCGCATTGGTTAAGCGAATGTCAGCAACGTGCTACGGGTTAAGGGTTCGATTCCTGTATGACAGATATATTTGTATGGATTACTGATAATTGTTCTGGGTATGGGTGATTGCGCATGTGCAATTTATGTTAGTGAAAGAAATCCTTCAGTAGGTAAATGTTATTTTTAAAGAAAAGCTAAAAACGTTCACCTTCTGAGTTGACAATTATAGCTAGTATGCAAATACACGTTTACGAACAATTAAAATATTTATTTCCGTGACATACAATAGGTTAAGTCATTATAATATAAACATATACTTATAAATTTCGAGTAATAAAATTCTTTAAAAAATAACATCAAACTACCGATATTTAAAAGCAATTAGAATGCCGCCCATTCACGTAGGTAAGCCGTAGGCACAACCGACTTCCGCCTAGTACAAACAACGAGTTGGATGAATATAATTATTTCTCGAGTTTACGCTTTCAGTGCTATTCATATTATGAGAAAAAAAAATTTAGAATCCATAATACAAGTTCGCTTAATTGTTTTTTTTTATTTTATCGGCTTGATGTGCACACAAAAATTTCAAATTAGACTGTTAGTATAAAATATGACCCCGCTTTTGGTTTTATTTAAATATCTTAAAGGCTTCCTAGTACCTCGGCTTTGACAGACGGAAGGAGATGAATTGATTCAATCCATACTTCTGTACAAGTGTACCATGCGCGAGTAACTTTCTTTATCTATTACGTTTTCACGGCCAAAACGCTAAACCGATTTTGATGAAATTAACTGTGGAAATGCCTTGAATCTAGGAGAAAGACATACTACAAGCTTTTTATATATCATGTGTAGTTTGACGCAATTAAACTTTTTTCAAGTTCTGATTGAAGTTTAGGGCTCTGCAGCACTCTTTTTAACGGTTACTTAGCAACTCATTGGAATTAATTAGTTAGCTAACTGTCCTTAAATTAACAATGAGCACAAAGTCATTTCAGTATAATATAGACCAAGTATCCCCTTAGTAGTCTGTGATACAGAGCTAAAGTACCAGCCTGTAAGTGCCCACAGCTCAGCATAGGCTTCGTTCTCAAATATCCGAGAGGGTTTTGGATCCGGGAAGGGCCCGCCATGCTGCTCTTGTGCAGGTTGGCGAGCTTCACATAACCTCGAAATTATATTTTTTAATATTTCACGATCACGTCATTCATTAATAGATCACGTGGTAATACACCACATAAAATTACTATTAACAATGCTCGTGGTGCTGGCACCGGGGATCGAACCCGGGTCACATGCGCTCTATGAAACTAAAGTAAGCGCCCTGGCCACTAGGCTACAAAGGTTCTATACATAGAGATAACTGTCATTAAATTGATAATGAGGACGAAGTAATTTCTGTATAATATAGACCAAGTATCCTTTTAGTAGTGTGGTATATAAACATATGTAACCGTTATACGTTTAGTTGTCCATTATCACTATAGCCGCATCCTTAGTAGACATTATAAACACATATATCAGCTGTTTGTTGCCTGGCATTCCTTTGTTGTGTGGAATTTTTAATCGTTACATTATAGCGTTGAGTTTGATATTGCGCAGAAGCGTGTTTTGTGTTAGGAATTAACATGAATATGTATGTATGTAGGAATGTACGTGCCACCAGAATATTCGCGTTCGCGTATTTTACGTTAATGTAGCATATATATGTTGACGGCTGTAAGAGATTAAGACTTCCTTTTTGTTTTGGTAGCATACTATTTTCTGCGGGTGTTTTAAGAGGCGAATGAAGGAATCTCATGGCAATCTGTGGGCGACGACGCTCGCCTCCCGTCGCATTCTTTCACCCGGAGAGGCCAAAAGTGGGTTGTGGTAGCCGTTTGGCCCCGGAGAGTCGTGCCTAATGGCAATCCGTAATATCTGCCTACTCCTACGGCGACGTGAGCGTTCTAGATATCAGATTTATTTTAAAGCATTAATAAATATAAGAGTGCGATTTGTTTCCTGTTTAGTGGGAACTTACAAAATCAAAGGAACCTTGTTGGTGAAGCTTATGAGGCTTTGGTACAGATACAGCAATTTTAAATAACACATTGGCGATATAAAACAGTTTTTATAAAAAGTTGAACGAAAATATACTCATTTAAAGTTAATTCTTTAGTGACCTAATCTTACCGCGACTACGGCGAGGGAAAGGAGGTTATGATTTTTCACTTATATATGACTAGCGAATCGCGCCGATGATTTCTATGTCTAATGCGAATGTGTTATATTTTTAAATCATTACGTGGTTTCAGAAGTGAGGGTACGCACGTACGTATAGACCAAATACGATTATATATATATATTGGACTACGCGCTGTTACATTGCATCCACAGCCTAATCGTGTTGTATAACATGAAAGGGCAGCAAATATTTTTTTTATAAACAATTCAACATTAATTAACTTTACTAATATTCCTGTTAACCACTCCAACTTAGCCTAACAGTTTGTATCTGGTTCAACGCGATAAACGAATCAGCGACGTCATGTTTCGCACTCCGCCCTTTATAAACTAATTAAGAATTCTATTTATCATCGGTATTTTAATTTTTTTTTTTTACCTAGCTAATGCCGCTTGTCTATTCGATATTGGTTGCTAAGTCCAACACTGCATCCGCTGACGACACACCTCGTCCCAAAAACCAATCAAATGCAGCTCACTTTTTAATTAATGTTCAAAACTCGAACTTCGTCTTAGCGTGCGCGTTTACTGGCCCTTAAGAACACATACGTTGTATCAGTAATCACCATTATTAATATTAATTAGTGTTGCCACAATATATCTGCGGCGCATCTTTTAAAAAACAAAATGTTGACCAATCGTAGGCGAGTGTAGTGCTTATAAAAATTCTGCAAAACGGTCTTTAATTTGGCAATATCAACGCTCCTTCAATGGCAGACGGCATGACCACTAAATTGTAACGGAAATTCCGGACAAGGACGAAAGTTATGGGTATTATAAATTTATCAATTGTGGTTTCTAGAGATTTCATATAAATTACTATACTATTATAGAGAAAACATTGGTATGCTTAAAATAATTACACGGGGAATTCCACTTATTTAGTGGTTCTAACTACAGCCTTTCCTAAAATAATGCACGGCATTTGTTATATAAAACTTCATTCGCCGCTAGAGAAAATGAATGCCTCTAAAACCAGTCTTCCATGCTTATATATTTATAAATGTTTCCAGTAAAAAAGAAACGAGAAATTAAAGTGGGCCTCCTCGTATTTTTGAGAGGTTTTGGTGACGGAAAGATTTCGAATGTTCTCGAATTTGTCTATTATGTCTCAAACATGCAGGTTTCCTCCCCATGTTTACCATCGCCGTCGAACAAGTGATAAATTGTATTTTTTTTCGGACTATCCGAGTAAACGTCAGACGACTGGCCACCCAGTCGACAAAGCCTACTTGCATAATGGAACAGTACATTGCATTCGCAACAATTAGCATTATAATAGACGCATATCATGCTCTCTTGCTTAATACATTAAGTAGAACGATTGGCGCAGACGTTCTGAATGCTTTCGGATTGTACCTAAAACTAATTGATTTACAAAAAAAAAAGTGTTCGAATATATTCTGTATCTGTAGACTGTAGATGCCTCGTGAATATTGTCATCGAAGATTAATGTGACTGTCGATTGTTCTATTTAAAACCTAACGACCGCCCGTGACCGTGCCCGCGTGAAGTAATTCCCTTAGAAAGTATATTTATCCAGGATTAAAAGTATATTTAGTCTACCAGCTAAATTTCATTGAAATCCGTTCAAATGACCAAAGAGACCAAACACTTAATCAGACTTTCACGTTAAAATATTATAATTATTGGCGTGACTTCATGTGAATAAAGTTGTCGTGGATAGAAAGTTGTTTTTTTTTTAATATTCTAAAACATGAAACACCACCATTGTGGGGTATCAAAATAATAGATTCATTAGTCATTTCAACGGAATTGCAGTTGGGAAAGAAAATAACTTTTTCGCGAAACATCTATAGTTGTTCAGTACATTATCAGTTTTTTAATACTTATTTGCTAGGCGGTTGGATTCGTATTTTGCGTAGGAGTCAGTCTGTCCTGTTTGAGTGAGTTAGTGTAGTAGGTAGGTTGTTCTTACATATTTCTGACGCCAAGTAGCAATGCATTTGCAGATGAAAAATTGTGCCTTTCCCATAAAAATAAAGACTTGTTTCGGTTTGAAGAGTATAAAGAGATGATACAATTGTGAGGCATTCCATCTTAGACCTAATTGGTAAAACGCGATGTACGTTTATTATTATTGTCTATGTTATAATATTAGCTATAATAGCGTGAAGATATTATAGCTGAGCTATGATAACTCCCATGTAATACTTTGTTGAAAGCGCCATCTAAATTTTTAAGAAAGTTTTCTACGTTATATGTATACCATTATAGATAACATGATAAAATGTTCCTAGAGGTTGCTCAGTCCTCAGAGTAACTTAACAGTGAAATTCCCATTAAAAACCGTCCACTTTTGCGAGATGAATGGTCAGATAGAGATAGATCTTTTCTAAAAATTGTGATTTCGACTTCTGTATTGATAGTATGTTCAATTAATTTTTTTAATCTTGGAAATATATTCTATGTTAATTCAGATTTAATTTCGCGTCAGTTTTAGTATAGATAACAAAGTCCAAAGCTTCAATCGTTCAGACAAAGGAGAGGAGGCGATGCAAACATTTGACCTCCAGACGTTTATCTTTCAAATTATGTATGTAATTTATTGCGGAATGAAATAATAAATCATACGCGGCGATATCGGATATTGAGAATGAAATGTATGCTATAGGTTCTGCTTTGTTCAATGCAACAGTGCCATATCGTCTTAGATCATAGAAATGTAAAAGTAACAATTGAAAAGACAAAGGAAAAATATAGTAAAAAATAATATAATTAATTTTAGATATAGCCAGGTCAAACGGGTGGTTAGGCTTACGAATCAGGAGAGACGTGTTCGATCTCTTATGCAGATGTCATGTACGTCTGAGATTCTAGATATTTGGGTACGATTTTTATCGTTGGGATGAACACTGGATCATCTGTCAAGTTGTTCCAAATAAGCTCTGGGGAAACGGGTTAAAAGGACTAAAAGTAAAATTCGGACGTCCTCAGTATTGGGTGTATGGTCGTGAGAGATTATTACCTACCTTACCTTTATTTAAATGCCCCTCGTCACGATAGCCAATAGTATTGGCACATATATTGGCCCAGCAATTTGTAATCAATCCACACGTTGGAAGGTCGTACAGTTTGTGTCGGTTCAGGCCAATGTCCGGAAGATATTAAGTATAATTCTTTGGCGGACGTCAAAGCGCGCATGAAATCGGACGTCGAATGTGTTAAGGGTTACTATGGTTAATTATTAACAATACAGCATATGTACTATTTAAGTGTACATAATGACAGAGTTAGAAAACAAAGGTAACAAAGAAGGTGAGTGACGATGTGTGGACTCGATGACCATCATTCCGCCGATACTCTTTGACCTGTGTCGAAAAACCGACAACACCGCAAAACACGCGCCAACATGATGACCAACATTACAATACTCACAAAGGCGACCAATAAACCCTCACTACACGATGACCATAAGCATTGGCCTGAGCAATTGGCACAGACATTGGCCATTGTGAAGATGGTGCTTAACACACTGTCCACTGCAGGGCATAGGCCTCTCCCATAGGGAGGTCACGCCCACCAGGCGGATGGGCAATCGCTGCTCTAGATATTTCGCAGCTAAAACGCTGGTATCCGTCATAAGTCTGCTTGATTTTGGTGTGGTATTATTATTACTATTATCTAAAAATAAACACATAGTCTCACTACAAACAAAACATTCAAGAATTTTAAATTATTTTTCTGTTTTTGTTTTGCACTCATTATATTTTGTTATTACGCGCTTATTTAAAGTTTCCATGCAATTTTTGAAATCAAATATAGTTAAAAAAAATATTGATTAAAGTTCTAATGAATTTAACAAAAGATTAAAAATAAATAAAAAAAACATCACAATTTAAAGAAAAAATAACTTATTACAACGAAATTACAAAATATAATCAGTGCAAAAACAAAAATATAGAGAAACACCAGAAATTAACGATCCAATTAAATGTCAAAATTAAAAGCGATTATATTATTATAATCATGCACTACTTGAAGTTTAAAAATCATCGAATAAGCTAAGTATAGTTTTTACAAACTATTAACACAGTTTTGATTAAGATGTACATGAGTGCCCGTATAAGATTTCCGCGTGTCGAGTGTTTGATGTAGACTCGTGTGGAGCTCCTTGTCTGTCTGTGTCAAGGTTAGGTAGGAGATCGTGAAGGTCGGCATGACAGGACTTTTGTTATGTCAGTCACCAGTGTGAATGACAAAGAGTAATTAATATGTTAGTGAACGTGTTACTGTGATATTGAATTTGTAAGACGATATGTCTTAATGTTGTTTTTTTATTTTCAGATCAGTCATTTTTCTAAATATATCTCAGCTTACCTTTATTAAAACACACACAGCTGTAACGGGATCGGAGAAATCGTAATTAAGCTTTTATAAGAAAAATAATGAAAGTGAAATAACCGCGACGTTAACGAAATGATAAGATGTTCATATTGTAGTAGTTTTGAGACACCCCATTTAAGATAATATTCCTTGACAGCGTGTATTCACGCCTGCAATCCCCCTCACGAGAAAGACAAAGGTGCCAATACTTCCTACTGTCATTGGACACAGTATTCCTTCGGCGTACAGCATCGAAACGTGATTTGAAATTGACACGACTCAGCGCAGCCATATGGATCGCATCTGGTTTGATTATTATTGTACTTGTATCTAAAATAGTCCACTCATAGAAAAAGCGCTATCCTATTTTTAATATTTTATGTCTCCAAGAGAAGAGATTTTTTTAGAATTTCTTTAGTCACTCACACGACACTCTCGAGATCGGATATGGTCGTAGTTTGTAAGTCACGTAATTCATCGTAAAAATATTATTTTTGTTCAAATACGGTAGAACACCTCTACCGTATTTGATAAAGCGTAAATAAAAACAATAGACGAGTTTCACGTTTTCCTAAAATTACTTACTGCGTCAAATACTTATTAGCGATAAGCCCGTTTAAGTTGGTTTCAAACAAACATACAATGCTCAATGCAATCATAATGATATCATAAGAGAAATAATTCCACACAAATCCCCGAGTAAAGATGACGCATATACAGAGATAGCACGGTATATTTTCGGGCTTGTTATTTATACGGAGCAGGCACCGGAAGCTGACACCCACATACAACCGGAAACATGTTTCGCGGGAAATAGTAAACCACATGATTTGTGCGTAAGTTGACTGACCACGAGGAATATCAGGTGTTAAGTCCAAATTAATATCAAGTGGAAGTTGAGGCGGCGCCCAAACTCACCAAACGTAACGCTCTATGTCCCGCCGGAGACTTAACGAGCCTCGCCTCTAGAACCCTAAGAGGTCAGTTTGGCTGCGCCGAGTCGTGCCACATGGAAGTCGTAATCTCTACCGTATCCGATGCATTTAGCGTTACGTGATACAAACACTTTGCTTTTCACCTAGGTACTGCCCGTCCGGGGTCAAAACGGTTTATATTTCAAAGAGATTATTAAAAAAAAAATCTCGATACATATAATACAACGGGAAGAGGTAATAATACAATATCAGATAAGGAGGTTAATAAATAATGCATTTTAACCAAGTGAATAAAATTATCTGATAATTCGCCACTGTTCTAAAATAACAAAACGACCGGTAATATTATTAGTGGTATAAAAAAAGA
Source organism: Bhutanitis thaidina (assembly GCA_029286595.1). NCBI lineage: Eukaryota > Metazoa > Arthropoda > Insecta > Lepidoptera > Papilionidae > Bhutanitis > Bhutanitis thaidina. Next base: position 2,843,291 of record JAGSMS010000021.1, on the reverse strand, counting down.
ATTGGGTATATCTGCGCAGATTTATCTAAATGCGCCGTTTTAAATTAGTACTATACACCACATTTATTAGTCTCACTATCACACTTTGTTTACTCAACAAGTTTAAATATAGAATACCGATTCAATACTCTAGCTGCGATTCCATAGAGATCTCAATCTAGATTCATAGGAAACTCAAATGTGCATACTATATAATTAAGGTAATTAATTTAAGTATGCTACCAATTATAAAGTGCTTTTGTAATGTATTTAAATCCGTGGGTAACCTTCACGTTGATTATAATAGCGAAACATCGCTTTTGCACGCGAGATATGAACAGGACTACAGTTATGTAGGTATATAATACATAATAACTCCATGGGTGTAATGTTATATAAACATAGCATATCATCTGGTAAACGCGTAACTAATAACATTATAATGCCGTATGATACCGCGATGCCAGAGATACTGGATATAGCACAGCACAATAAGTATAGTGCACAGCTAGTGGAGGGTGTTCACTGGGATGTACCTACATAATAAATTTACTTTGTGTTTGAGATAGACGTCTGTAAACCTCACTCAAATTAAGATAAACTGTACTTCCAAGGAAAACAAAATTGGTACTTATAATAAAGTATGAAGAGTGAATTGCCTTGTGCGTAAAGGAAAGGTTCCACCCCCTTTCTACATGTGGATGGCTCTTGAGTCGGCTATGAGAACAGCCTTTAAATCTCATGCCGTCTGACAGATAGTGGTTTCACCATCACAGAAATTTCCTGATCCTGATACACAGACCGACGACGGACAGCAACGTTTAAGGTGAGTGGCGACTGCGACTTGTGCATCGATTAATACAAATCTTTCTACTGGAAAAAGCCTATACCCAGCCGTGGACTATTAACAGGCCATTGTTAAAGAAGGGCGAATATAAATTCGGATTTGCTAATATATAAGATTTTGCTAAGTATAAAGACACTTAGTAATTTAAGCACCATCTGAGCTGTCTATCGGATTTATATAATTTCAGGCTGAGTTACATAGTCATCAATATAAAATAAAAGTAAAAAAGTTATATAAGTTTAAAGAAACTAAAACGCATCTACGGAAAAACTCAAATTGAAGTTAATCCTACGATAAGATGTGGCTTACTATGGTATCACACAGCCTATGACACACGGAGCTTCGAGACAAAGCATACACAAGATATGATAAGTTACTACTTACCGACATACAAACATCCATACATACATAGACAGACCATCCTCATAGACGGGTAAATATAGGCTCTCTTGATCGTCTACCCGACAGGTATCTGATGAAAAGTGGGTCGACCCACTATTCGCCAGAGCTTAGTAAGACGTCGTGACAGGTGGAGAACCTGTTGCTGTCTCTGTGTTCAAATAGACCAACGATTAAAATCGTACATAAGATACGAAAAATTAATTGGGTAACGAGTCTCCTAATTCGTAGGCAGATTCCCTAGTGAGCTTAGTAGGTATAAATAAATCATAAAATTAACATTGTAGTTGAATGAATACAAAAATTAACTTCGACCTCACAACGCGACCTTATGGAAAGAGTCCAATGCAAATGTATGTATTCCGTCCGACCTGTTCTACAAGATTCAAGATGGATATGCGTAGTTAACATGCTTATACAAATCCCCTTTCTTTGTTTTATTATGATATTTAAAAATTCTTTGAATAAGTGCTAAGGTTAAAAAACTAAATTCTTGTTTTGCAAACCTAAAGATATGAAAAAAAAAAACAAATTTCCATAATAGGTAGGTATGTCATTGTGCAAGTAAATAACAAAAACTAACCTTGAATTTCTCGTCACTTTGGTTCCGTTAGCGCCAAATTCGATTTCGCTACCGCCGAAACTTGTGACCAATGGCACATCCCCGTCGGCCATTTTCACAATTAAAAAAAAAAAGACACAATCTAACACTTAAGTCCAAGCGCGAACGTAATATAAGTTAGTTAGCAATTGTGATTTATGCAACTATTTATTCCGTAATGGGTGACGAGTGTAGTCCAATGTAGAGTACACACGACGCTCGCGTCCGACGGCCGCCGATGTACTGACACTGACGGACTGACCGATTATTTTATTGATGTAAATTTAATGATGAGCGTTTGCTACTCGGCCTCAGCCTCAGACTCAGACCTCAGATAACAATATGTGCCGGTCCCACTCGGTTGTGTCACTGATAATTGGATTGCTTTACGCCACACTGACGTATTTCGCATTTTATCTTATCATGTCGACAACAGATTAAATTACTAGTTTCATGTAATGCGTAATTACAGCGAGACGTCGACATTGTTATAAAATAATATTATTATTATTCATAACGTGCCCACTGCTCCATACAAGCCAACATCTTATTGTTGAGAGGGTTTTGGAGGCGTCAGCCATGCTGGTTCAGATTAGAAAATTTCCCTGCACGTTGTTGAATTAACATTTTTGTTTATTTTAAAGACTGTCTCATGAGGTTTTAAATGACACGAGTTGTGGTAAATAACTACAAATTGCGATGGTAAAGAATTTAGTAGCGTTGGCACTGTGGAACGGATCCTAGTTCCCAGGTTACCGGGGTACTACGAAATGTATGGCAAACGCCTAGCTCCCGTGTTAGTTATTTGAGATTTCGTTTTTGACCACAGCGATAACTACAGGGACTGTGAGGGATGTACTATAGTGAACCAAGTGTATGCGAAAACACAGAACAAGCGAAGGCACTCACCCTTCCCATAACCGATGTAACTTACACGAAAAGATCGAAGCTACAGTTGGATGTAACGTGACAGACACGAGAAACAATGCCATATTACCAGATCCAAAAGATACTTTTTTTTATGTTATACAAATATTGGCTCCAACTGGGATTCGAACTAGGTACTCGTGATAGCAGTCAAAACCAGGGCACGATCACCCCATACGCTAAGCTAGGCGGAGGTTACAAAAAAAATATATATAAAGTTTTTTTTTTTCGTTCAAAATATGTCGTGATTATTCTTGCGTGCATCTCGAACACTGCCGTCCCCTCTTCCCAGACCGTCACTGTACAACCGTGTATCAGTTACGATCGTATTGTCGGCGCTTTGGTTTTCCCGAACGCAGGAAAAATATCCACGTCATTTGTTTTTGTTACTTTTTTCATATCTGCTTACGATGATAAAAGAACCCCCATTTATATGGAAATAGCATACGCAGTTGTCTACGCCTACCTACACAATAATTGCATTAGTGAAGCAAGCTTTCTGTGCAATATAGCTCTCAAAGGCAAAACACCGCTTTAAACCGGTAATGTATTTGTGTACGGAAGACGTATCCTTTCTTTAGTCGTTTACACTAAAATACAATAGTTACCAATCAAGAGTAATATTAGCCAAAAAAATGTGGTTCCGTAAGATATTGCCTATCCGAGTGCAGGGTCGCTATCGCTTGGTTATTATTAAATTTTGGGTAGACGTGACCGCAATTAATAATTAAAAGCTGAAGGTAGCCCGAGTTAACTAAAACTAAAATTAAAACATTAAACATTAAAACTAAAATTAAACGCTATAAAATCCGTAAACAATAGTCTCATTTCAAATGAATAGTGGTCGAGTAAATACGTGAAATCATTATAAATACTATATTAATATATATATATGGCGTTATAAATAACACATAAGGAACTATGATTCACCCAGGATCACTGATTAAATCAATTCAGTCAGTTACTGAGTGGTAAATATTGTGCTTGAGCTATGATAGCCCAGTGGTCAGGACGCTCGCCTTAATTTCATAGTACGCGAGTGACGCAGGTTCGATCGACGTTGCCGGCACCGCTTATTGTTAATAGCAATTTTAATTGCTGAATTTATCACGTGGTCGTTGGTGAAGGAAAATATCCTGAGGAAACTAGCATGACTGAGAAATAATAAAAAAGATAATTTCGGGGACAAATTAAATCCGTCCACACGCACTGGAGAAGCTTGGCGGATCATTCCTGGCTCCTAAACCCTCTCAACTACTGAGAGGAGGCAATCAAAAAACGTCCTGCAATGTGGAAATTTTTCAGGCTGTTAAAGTTAAAGTAAAGGGGAATTATAACGAACGAGGATTTGGCGACTGACTGACGTCTGTAAAACCATCCGAATTTGCCTAACGTTTTACATACAGTAAAACATATTTATAAGTAAAAGATTTACAATAGATATTATTCAGCGATTAATAAAACCATACCATATTTGGATTCGAATTTTATTATATTTTATAATAAAAAAACATCTTCTAAAACAATGTTTGTTAATCCTATTTTAATGGTCAGTACAGAGTACCCAGAAGACGAACGGGCGTCCGTGCGTCATACCTTTAAAGGACTTTTTTTGAACCGTTTTAGCTAGCCGGTTGAAATTACACAATGTTAATGAAACCTAGCCGGTTGAATTGATAAAAAAATATAAACGTAAAAAATACAAGATACAAAATACACGAATCGTTTATTATTTTCAATTTTTTTTTGTTTTCGGTCTACAAGTGTCAAACGTTCTATGATAATAGTGCAACCTCTGAATCAAAATAAAAAATGAAAACCTACCAAGTGTGCGTCGGGATTCCTTAAAAAAGAAAGAAAGAGGAACTAAAGGAAAGGAAATACATTTTTTGGGTAAATAGATTTTCGTATATATTGTGTGGTTGTACGGAAACTTCAGTACCTTGGGTATGCCAGTCTTTTAAGTCGTGTAGTTCATTAGAGGGAATTAAAGTACGTATTATTTAAAGATAGTTCTGACTAATGTGTTGTTCCATTTATTATTTCCTTTTCGCCCCTTTTAAAGTATTATCTGCTTAACTGGCTTCATTTAGGGAATTTTACCCGTATGATAGTCATTCTCGGAAGCATTAGGTACGCCTACGATGTCAGAACGTACAAATAAACATGTGTTTTTGAGTGTGATGCATAGTGTCTTTTTTAAATCATACAAATATAATAAATATGAAAGTAATTTGAATGTTTTTCATTTTATCCCGCATAAACGGCTTAATAAAACAACGTGTTTGCTAGTTCAACTTGGAAGAAAAAGTCGGTAGATCATGATGACTCTATTCATATATAACTTAAATCACACTCACAAAAGATGGAACTTGTAGTAAGTAGTATAGTAGCCTATGTTTATTTTTATAAACGGACACCCCCACTAAATAACTAAAAAATTACAACTCATTTTCAATTAAACCTGTTTGAAAGCTTGATGCTTAATAGAGCTTAAACGTTTGGTTTACGAATAAGCGGGCATATCTGCTTATTTTTATGTTTTGTTTTTTATGAAAGACTGGATTAGCTATTAAAACTTTGGTTATCATTATTGAGTACAATACTATATAAACTGTAGTAGCTTCTTTATAACATATTGAGATTCCTATATTCTCAGCTTCCGTGCTGGATAGTGCTATGACCCTTTGTTTCCTGCTTTTGTTGCACATCCTTGAACATGATTTTCTACTCATAATATCACTGCTCCAATCAGCAACATCATAACCAACTATTTCTGAATTTTCTTTTGAATCTAATTTCAAAGCATATTTTTTTGTCTTTTTTAGCTAGGTGCCTATGTTTTTTAGTGTGACAATTGTTAAAGTGGCTCAAATAACATACTGAATATGAAACACTATGATTCAAATTGTCAAATACATTAAAATACAGTTGTTGATATGGTATGTTATTATCACATTGGTTGCGTTCATTGAGATTCAATTTACATTTTATAGTTGTATCAAACACACGACCATCCGTGGTTCTCTGTCGATACCCACGGGAAGTAAGGAGGTGGCAGTTGCTTTGTGCCGCCACTATGTATGCCTATTTGATGATGTACAGATAGATCACTGAGATGTCTCATGGCATATTTCGACCACTGCTAAAAATTTAGAATAATATTTTAATTCAACATTATTATTCTTTTGTGATAAGTTTTGTTTTAGTATGCGATGCGCCACTCTTCCTTTCCTCTTCGACTGTGGCTGGACTGCACCACCGATGGGGCTGCGTGGGGTAGAGACGATGCACTGGACCAGTTTCGCCAGCGAGAGCCAGGAGGTATGATGTTTTCGAATTTTGCGGGTAGCAGTGACTGTGGGTTTCTATGTACAGGTACATTAACCACTAAGCTACGCCGTCGTCGATTACATTATAAATGACAATAAGTGTCAAATTTGCATAACATATGGTTCTAAGAGCAACGAAACGAACAAGTACCTTTGTTTTATTACAAAAATAATTATCCAAATATGAAAATTATTCAAAGCATATTTTCATAATGTCAGCTCGTTTAAATATTATTTGAATGTTTTAAAACCATTACAACGTCCATTTGCTAGGAAAAAGAGGTAACAAATAGGTTAAAATTAGGCAATTATATTTATTCATTAATTTGCGTTATTTGGTTCAAATGAAAAAAATAACGATTCTTTTTTTACATGGTTCTTGTAAATCTCTCTAAATATTTTTAATCTCGGATAAGCTTTTTTGATATTTGAAATGAAAACGTTATTTACGGATTTTATCGCGTTTAATTTTTGTTTCTCGACATTTCGAGTGTTTATAGCACCCGGGGTGAAATTTTTGATATTGTTCAAACTGCATATTATTAATAATTCCGTATATCCAATGCTGGGGTGATCAGACATTTATTTTTGTCCTTTCAACCCACCTTTCACAATAGCTTATTTGGGATTACGTTACACGCGGTGAGCCTGTCGCCGTCCGGGCCAATGCAAATCGTACATAAGTTACGAAACAATCATTGGTTCGATCCCCTCGGGTATCCTGACTTGGAGGCAGATCCCTACTCCTGCAGGCCTCCTCCCCTAGCCTGTGTTTTTCTTTCATGATCTTTCACAGATGCGTGTATTATAATTTGCAAGTACAAGTGTGTGTGTTAACGCAGACGTAGATAGAGGCTCAGAATCTAATCTCCGCTTGGTTCCTGGTCCTATTCAATATGGAATAAGGAGCAGCGAAAGGTGTGAATACATTACGTTCACAACCAAATAGTAATAACTTCTGTGGCTGAAATGCTGGACGTTTGCCTCTAGTTTTATTTCGTAGCGGTACTCTAGGTTACCTCTAGTAGTTGTGTTTGTTGACAAATCTCTAGGCTTTGTAGGCTCTACAATTGCTAGTTCCTTTTTTTTATGGTAAAAGGGGGGCAAACTAGTAAACGGTTCGAGAAATGGCAAGTGATTACCGTCACCCACGTACATCAGCAACACCTAAGGAGCTGCAGGTGCGTTGCCGGTCGTTAAATATACTCGTGTCATGGGAGGGATGACAGGGAGGGGAGGTAGGCAGCGGAGTCGGGAAGGGGGGGAGAGCCTCCGGTTACCTCAATCACGGAACGAAACGCAGAGGCACTAGATGACTTTATTTTCACGTCGGTATACTGCGATCGAATCCACACCCCGTAGCGTTGAAGCCGTTCGGTTAACCAAACGAGCCCTCAACAAAATGTTAATGTTATAAAGCATTCTCAGATTCGACTACCGATCCTCCTGAAAATGAAGATGGCATTTTGCTGTTTGAAAACTTGCGGACATCACATTCACATAACGAATACACTTATGGCGAAACATCTTGAGGTGACTTGTGGGTGTGAGGATCCAAACTAATTATACTATAAATGCAAAGTTACTCGGTCTGTTTGTTAAGTTTTTGATAAATTATATAGTTATATCTCGAACTCTGAGGAAAGGACACAGACTACTTTTAACCCTAGAAAGCCACGGGAAAATCGTCCACTTGAAGTAGAAGCGGACAGAAGCTAGTAAAAAATAATTCGAGGAATGCCAACCTACCCCACTGTTCCCATTGGCAGTAGCAGACTGGATATAGATTGAATGGAAGCCGGAACTTCATAACCCTCCCAAAATGTTTATTCTGTTAAAAACTCAGTCTTTACTACTTAACCGTAATTGTACTAACTTACACGAACTTAAATAGCATTTTAATTAAAACATATACAGACGCGGTCGTAGAAAAAGATTGTGGTGTTATACTTTCCTCATATTATGTTGTGTTTTAAGGATACAGAGCTTATAATGCTCTATTAGTTGTTCTTTGTCAGTATTTATTTATATATATTAAATTTTGAGCAATTAAATACACTCGGGAATGCATTTGTTAATTGCACAGGCATTAGAAAAGTAATGTCACTAAAAACCTTTCGATATTTGGAACATTGCCTAAGTTGCTTATTAATAATTAAAATATCGCCTTGGTTGTTTCAAGATATCGGACAGACCGAGATATTTAAACCTACGTATTTCCTAATCTGCCGAAAATTGAAAGCTTTAATATGATATTTATGTGTTGCTCAGATTATGAACTTATTCCATGGATGTGAAAATTTTAAGTCACACTGCCAGCAGTGCGGGATGTCACAGGATAATAAACAACTTAGATAGTAGGTATCTCTGTACCAAAAAAGTTATGGTAACAGGCGGTCGCGGTTTCAGATACAGAGTGAATATATCTATGGCCTAGATATAAATGGTTCCGGGTCTTGGAGTTTTTCTATGCGGTCCGAAAGTTACTAAATGTATGATTAACATCAGCACTACAAAGAATTAATCGTATTTTTTTTTAGTACAGTACATCTATATCCTCTGCTTGGCTGTATACTTGATTATGTGATTTGAGTTCAAAATCTCATTCATTATTCAACGGCTATTTTCATTATGCTCAAATATGTAATCACTGAATTTAATATTAGGTAATACTTAGACTGGTTAAGGGCGTCTTATCCAGTCCAATTCTGTAAAAATTGTAACAATATCATGTTAACAGAGAACTCGATTGGTTGGAGAACATTCATCGCATCTCAGAAGTTGGAACTCTCTTTGAATTACATTACGTCAACAAATTGAAACCGTTGGGAGCTAATAGGCAACACCAAAATTGGCCTATCGTACTTTCTCAAGTACGTGACCGGGGAAACAACTACTATAACTCCCTGTAATTGGGCAACGATTTCTAAATAGGCATCATAGTATGCTTTCTCGTATTTTACTTTCGCTGAGGGTGTTTTCTAATATTTCAGCACGTACTAAATTTATGTCTGTGTATATTTGCGAGGGTGATTAAGGATTAAGTTAGGCAATTCATATTGCAGCTATATGGTGTTTCAAATAAGCAGTAGATTCTTAATAAAACTTACTCATTTTTTTTAAAGTCTGAGGAAAGTTAAGAATGCAATCGAATTGTCGACGGTATTGTTTAATGTATGTTCCCCGTTTATTCAGACATTTCTGAACTTAAATTTTACAATATTCTGGATGGATGACGAGCAGCAGCTTTTAAGGTGTGATGTGTCTGGTAACTCGATTGGCAACCCATCTGCCAAACTTGCGATGATCTATCAACTACTATCATGTCTTTGTATGATATCCTTCTGGCAGATTTCAATCACGGCGACAGCTTCAAAATACTATCGGTATTGTAAAATGCACAGTTCATAATTACCTTCTCATATAATAGTCATACGATGACATCGGAGGAAGGGTTAGATGCAGTCAAATCAAATGAAATCATTTATTCATCTACATAAAAAACATACAAACGTCAGAATTTATAAATTTATCATCGAGATATAGATAGATTCCTCTTTTTTGTCATTTTTTTGAAAACAAAACGTTTCAGTAGTTTTTTAGAAAGGGCTTGCGAGCGATCCTATCATTCCCAGGTGTTACTATAGAGACACGGGATGACATCCCGTCAACCCAAAGTAGAGGTTACTTTTCATATATTGTAATCACTACGTATACTTACCTTTACTGACCTGTATTGGTAGGTTCCATGACAATGTTGTGTTGAACCCTCACGCCGCAAGACCTACTCCCGCTTGACCTACATATTAAAAGGCTTTGTGATACCGTTTTTTGAGCAAACTGACATAATTATTGATTTAATTGTTAACTGATGTAGTTGTTAAAATTGCAAATGCGTATTTAGCTTCTTTCTGTGCGTTATTATCCTTATCATTTATATTACGGAATTAGTACTAAAGAAAAGAAAAATCATAACCCTTCTTTTAAATTCGACGTAACAGGATAAAGGCTTAAAAGCCCTAATTTCATGTAAATCCGTCAAATATATTGTGCGTAAATTCGACAGACTTCGACCATGGCGACAACATCCAATTACTATAGGCATTTGTCAAATGCGCAGGAGATCATATAGTGAAGTAAGTGTACACGCGAACACAGAGGCATTCACTCGTCTTTATCTCCCCATATCCGATGTAACGCTTGTGAGATAAGATCGGAGGAAGGTTCAGATGCAGTGTCAGAGACACGGGACGCAGTAAAACACAACTCGACCCGAAAACCAATAACTTGTGTTATTTACGCCAACCATTAAGACACGCGGTATAATATAGTTAATACAACTACTTAAAAAATGAATATGCCTTTAAACAACTAAGAGTATCTCGTGATACTAGTACTTCTACTATTTGAGACGATGTCGTAATCCCTATTATAAAGGAGTGAAAGTTTTGCACTCCGGTAGCCTATAAAACAAAATGGCGTATTTAATCGTTCCCATTTCAGACTATCAATTATACACGGCTATTTTGATTGTTATAGCCAACTTCAGATAAACGAATCGTGGTTCAATTCGGTCCGATCAAATAAAATTTACCATGAATTCACGAAATGTTTTTCAGGTCCATTTAAGTTTTCGAGTAGAAATAGGTATAGTTTAGAAATAGTACAAATTGTTATTCAAAACAACTTATTTATTATTTATTTTTTGATGTATTAGGGTACCATCGACCTGGCAACTTTCACTACGAGAACTTTTTATCTGCGCAGGACATATCTTAGTGTGGCATAGTTCTTATCTTTACGACCTAATATCTCATGGAACGCCTAAGTGAAACCATCAGGAGTGAGTCCCAATGCAATTCTTAAATTCTTCTTCAAAAGTCTCAAGACTACGATAGTCAATACGTATTGAAATCTTAAATTTCATTATTCATGACTTGAAGCTCAAAATCAGGCAACATTATGTGCCAAACGTTCCTAATAAAAATATGTTAACCAAGTAAATTTTACTCAGTAACTTAATGTTAATGTAAAAAAAAACCCCAGACTATGTTATTTCTCTACAAAGACAGGCAAGCCGAGCGGTTGTTAACGGTATACACGGCTGACGACTGTTGTGTCTGACAGAGATAGGCATATCTGCCACTCCACGAGCCGAATGAGACGCTAGTCTTCGATGTAGGGTGAGAAGGCACGGTTTTTGTTTAGAACCATTTTAGTTTTAATATACGCCAAATTTCAATAACATTAATTCAGTAGAATATATCCATTGGAATAAACGCGAAATAATTTTGTATAATTTGAAATCGGAAGAAAAATAACTTTCTACGATTATTATAAATGTAAACCGTAATAATCTGTATTAAGTGGTAAGGGTTTTTCTGCCTAAGAGCCGTCTGTGCAGGGGGATTAAAGTGTCGTTGACGATTAAAGTTTACAGGTGTCCATGGCGAGTAGTGTCTATGGCCTGCAGGGTCCACATAGGCCTTACCATGAACAACAAATACAAAACCTAACTTGCGGGCTCTGTTCGCGAGTCTCTACCGGCGAAGCTGTGAAGGCCAATAGGTCAACAGCTTATGTACTGTAGGGGTCCATATTAAACGGTGATACCGCCATAACAAGTAAAGAAATAATAATACAAAAAGCGACAAAACTGCTGGCACGCCTTGCATAGAAGATTTGCACCTGCTGGCCAGGTGGATTGGTAAGCACATCGACGATAGCCTCGCACAAGTATCTGTAGTCTGTGGGAGTTCTTTTTGTCCTTTTTGTTACGCTGTTGGCCCAGTGGTCTTTACAGCTTCGGCGGAAGACACGCGAGCAGAAGACCCGCAAGTTAGGAAAGGCCCGCATGTGTCTGTGGGTTTTAGGATCGATAAGTTATATATTGATGGATATTCTGATGGATTTTTCGCCTACAGTCGCTTGCCAGAGCCTCGTCCGGTAGCCAGCAGCCGATGATGTTGATCTTTGAAGAAAAATATGATATAGGTGGTTTATATCAGTTATATAAACCAGCTTTTTAAACTTATAAAATCAATGATTTAATTTAAAAAAAAAGTAAATAACTGTTATCTCATTTTCATCTGGAAGATAACTAATTCGTCAGTAATCTTTTATTAAACAGAAAAACTGAAAGGTCGTGTGCCCTTCTATCACTCAACAAACTTCATCGACTATTGTTATAATTATAATGCTTGTGAATTTTCAACAGTGCGGCGCTAACAACACGGCTTATTGATACTAAATTTAGAAATAGTACACTTAAATCTTAAAAGAATACTTCGAGGACATCTGTTATATTCGCCAAACCGCATTGGAGCGGCTTGGCGTACCCCTTGGGGTACCATCTTGATGTTGCCCCTATTAATTACATTACAATTTTTGGACTTGAAGAAACCTTAAGCAATCTAGATGCTTACAAAAAAAAATATATTTTTACATCCCTAGCGTTGTAGCTGATCTTCCAGATTTAAAACTCACTCGAAAAAACGAGAGGAGGCCTTTCCTCAGTAATAGGATATTAGAAGGCATGTTTAATTGAAAGAAAATTGTTTCTTTTCTTCATAAATTGGACATCTTATTGGCGAAGCAGACGAGCTGTTGATTTCACAATTTCCAGGTATCATTTGCAATTATAGTTAAAGATGAATAACGGATACTAATTAAATTATAATTCTTCCAGAGCAACTGATGCAATCACCCACTCACATTATGTCTTGCAATTTAATACTATTAACAAGTGTTATTAAGATTCTTTCTACAATAAAAGCTTTTATTGCCACAATAACATTTAAATGATTTGCCATAGTCGATGAAAATATTATTTGATACCACCCAGGTGAATTTAAAAATTTTAATAATACCAATAAATATTACGTCTGGAGAAAGTAACATACAGTGATATCTAACAGATTTAGATTTTAATAAAAAAAAAATTGCACGAAACTTATATTATTTTATACTAGGGTTACCCGCAGCTCGCCGGCGTAGTCACAAATTTAGTACCATGAGAACTCTTAACCCTTAACGTGTGATAAGAGTATAATATCTATAATACAACACGATGACCTATTTGACATAAAAGTATTCAGTATCCTGTTCCGGGATAAAGTCTACATCTGTGCCAAATTTCGTTCATATCCGCTCAGTCCTTTAACTTGTATTACTCTATGCCTTTAAGAATGAGCGTTTTTTTTTGAAGAATCAAAATGTAGATGGTGTTGCACAGTCACTGCCATCCCCGAGACTTGTAGTGAAATAGCTTCAGAGTTACAACCAAGGCGATTAAACATTACTATTATACACCCACTTTAATATCTTTGACTACACTACTACCACGTACTATACACTACCATTCTACTAACACGTAAAAAATTCTCTATAAATTTTTGTACGAGAACAGTCCGATGTTAGAACAAATTTTCTTCAGAGGCATGTGAAGTTGAGTTAACCCTGTCAAAACATTTTATTAACACTAAACAGCACTAGTGCTCTTCAACAAGCTTTTAAATATTGTATTGTGTATTGAAAATAGAATACGCCCGGGTAGTTTTAGTTTCATAGCGTATGCTATATTTTGATAGCTTTGACAATGAACTGCACAATTGCAATAAAGTTGACACATGGAATGGCTTATCTTAGGATTTTGATCAGGCATAAATATTGTTGTCCTAAAATCATAACAAGCGAAAATTATTGAAATTTACTTGGCTGTAACTAATTAAACGTTTGTGGTTGGTACACATTATGCAAGAAAAGCAAGCGGCGAGAAACTTAACGAATTCGATGCCATAATCCCATAACAAATATGTCCAACCGGTTTTTAAAATATTTTAGTATTAGCAAATGTGGCCTTTACTTTCGTAAACAGCAAAAACATTGATATTGCTAGTTAAAGTAATGTTTTCAATACCATGAATGAATGCCCTAATATAATATACATTAGCCATATTATGTACGTAGGTAAAGTATGACACCAATTACTAACCTATTTTTATTTCCTTTTAATTTAAGACCTATTAGGTGCTTATATCATTTCATACAGTCATGGCTGTATGGATGATATAGATTTTGTCTCTAACGTTTCTTAATTTAGAATTTAAAACGAGTAATTAAAATATGGACAGCAAATTTTGATTAATTAAAAACAAATAAAGGCAATAATTTTCTGTCTTCTTGCGACAATTACCTCTGAACCTACTATGGTTGAATGAGGCCTACTTATTGTGAGACATCTACAAAAACAATTACTTCTCAAGCCGCTCCTGCATTGCGTCATAGTTGCATAGTTTTAAATTCCTACACTGAACTGAGACGATATTTAAAATGCTGCCAGCAATTCTGTTACGAATTTACCTAGGCAGGTAGAAGGTATAAAACACATGAATGTAACATCAATACTATATCAAATGTAGAAGAAACATTTATAAAATTGTTACAAGACTTACCTACATTTTGAATCTCAATCTGTGGGCACCAGTAACCTAGTAGGTACATACTATCACAATACAGCTGAAAATTCCCCTTTCACCTTAGGGTTGCCAACCGTCTCTCCAAAATAGAGTATTGTGTGATATTATAGGTAGATGTTCTTCATAATCTACAACACTAATGAAGAACGCTAAAACTCTTTTTATATTAACTCTGACTTTTCCAATAATTTGTTATGTACCACAAAAAGGACAAAAAACACCGTTTTAAAATCGAAATAAGTAAGTGACACTCTTTTTTATAAATTTGTGCTCTTAATTTTCTATCTCTGAAATCAGATGCACTTTATTACGCCCTAAAAAAGTTGGCAACCCTAATGCATGAGTCATAACTTTGAAATAATTGAAATTCTTTTGTTACGAGTCATATCAGGACTAGTGGCACTAGAAGGGACGAGCCATCTCGACTTTCAAGCATATGGCTTGACAGAGTTTGCGGATTTACATATAACACGACTCAGCGTAGCCTACTCACTTTTCGCCTCTCCGGGAGATAGAACGTGACGAGTGGAAAGCCTACTGTGGCCCAATTCTGGAGATTCGTCACTCTTACGACACCCACGGGAAGAAAGGGGAACCAGATGCTTGCGAAGCTATCACACAGCGAAATTAATTAGTACCGTCATTTGTTCTTGGGTTTATCGAACCATGAAGCAGCCATTTATTTAACCATAAAATATGATAAACAATAGCAATGTGTCTATATATTATAAATCTAAATTACCTGACACGCGTATGGATATTCTACCTATTTAATCCATTCTAGTATTTGTATTTTTTACTAACCTCGTGTCATAACATTATAATTTCTATAGTTGCAACACGTCTTGAGTTAATTATGACAAGTGTTACGATTTTATTATATTACTTCCTTGTTTAAGCGATTATAATAATATAAAACATAATTACCCACACATTTAACGTCTCTGTAAGCATAAGCAAGTCATTCATTCAACCCTAAAATGCGTCCGGAGAAAGTACACAAACTACAAGCATTGAAAGAAAAAACTTTTTTGTACTATACCTGACCAATCCGCGTCAACACTCGATTTCACTCAACAACGAACGTCTCAGAGGCACTTTTAAAAAACAAAAACTGAAGTTTTTATATCACAAAACAAAAGAGCAACTCGTTCACTCGGTGTACCTGCGAAAGAGAGTCCAGCATTACAAATTTATATAACTGTTACTATACCTACTTCCTACAGAAGTTTTGCAACCGGTTTTTAGGCGTGATTCTGTTCGGAAACTAGCAAAACTCACAATTTATTCATTTATCGATGAACGGCGTGAATTGTCATCGATGTGTTACTTCTTTTGCTCCCGTTAATTTTTAGTTATCGTGTAAAAAGAAGGCACTTCTGTCCATCGAGCATGCGTTCACGCCGGCCCCCCGCTTTCAACTGGCAATGGCAAGGCAAGTATAATATAACGCCGTGCCGAGCCGCGAGTTGAGACGCGAACGCGATGTTACCAGGTTAAAGAGGCTTTGTGCGATTACAAACATAAGTTTTAACCACTGTCTGTCCAAACATAAACCTTATTGCCGCATCGAATCGTCGATATTGATTTGTATTACAGTTTAATAGACATGGAATTAAGTTTGTCATTACACGATCGCGATAATGCCCGTACAAAGGATTTATTTGTCGTAGTCCAAGGGAAAAAAAAGAGAATTGAATGCGATTGTGTGAAAAAAGCTACTGAAGTTTCACACGTTTTGTCGTCATGGTGCTTCTAAGCAACACTAGAACACAAATATAGGTATTTTGAATCTTCAAGGGCTGACATGGTTGTCTAAAAAAAACAGCGACTTAAATGTGACCGGTATTTAGTAAATCAGCCCTTAAAGTGCCGTGGGTCTATACTATTTATATATATGGGCCGAGCCCTCTTTCCCGCGCTCCAAATATCCTTGAAGGCTGGTAACGCACCTCCAGCTCCTCTGGTATTGCAGATGTACGTGAGCGACGGTAATAATCTTTCCATCAGGTGAGCTGAACCGCTTGCTTTTTGCTTGACTTTTTATGAAGCGACGACGACGAAAGACGCCATCAGACGATTTACATCTTGTGACACGCCCAGTTTTTACTACTTACTTACTCTTACTGGCTTACCTTATAATCATGACCAAAACCTGTGAAATAGAAATATCCAAAGAAGCAACGAACTGCACATGCGCTATATTTGTAAAAGAGTGCTACTTGACTGCTTGAAGCTGGTATGCTCGAGTCTACAGTGCACTTATTTATGTTCTTTATACATTTTAACTTGCTGATACTAGTATATAGCTACACAAGCTGATTTTTTACCCACGACCTTGTTCGAGCGAATCTCAAAGAGAAAATAATTTTAAATGTTTTAAATTTTTTTGCATAGGTACCGTTGATAATTCCTTGGTAAACAGTATAAATCAATCAACACAAAGTTGTATCATAACGTGAAATTATCGTCAAAATGGGTTAGCAGAACCAAACCACTGAGGTAACATTATTAAGCGCTCTTCGATTATTTTTGAATGAATCTAAATTATTGAGTTAAAAAGGGATTCCAAAGAACTTATCCTTATAAACGATCCGATTTCACAAACATTCCGTGTGACGTCATTCCACTATAGCCCAATACCTTGTCATTTTTAACATGGTTTTGCTTATCCAAGACGTGTTTACCAATAAACGAAACCATATCTTGGATATGAAAAATAACACGGTATGATTTTATCAGAGAATAACTTCACACGGCATAAGAGGCCTTATTATAAGGCATAGCTTTCTTTCGCCAGTTTATTCTCCGTTCAGAGAAACCTCACTAAGACGTTTATTGACGTGTAAAATAATAGAAAATTTACTGTTATGACACGTGTCTATTTCTTTAAAAAAAATTCTCTTACGTCGAATAATATATATTTCTTATTTAATTTTATACAATGACAAAAGATGAGATGTACTATCATGGGTACCGTAACACATAAAATTAAGTAACTTACGCACATTGTCCATGTTCTTGTTTGCATGAACGCTTTTATATATAACACGCCAACACAATGGCATGCCTTTTAAGAGAAGATTTGTGGACAATCATAGGGTCACTAAGGATGGCACTCGCGTAGAAGTAACTATGTTGTAAAGTAGCAGCCTGTAAGTGCCCACTGCGGGGCAAAGGCCTCCTTCTCAAATACGAGTATCAGAGAGTGTTTAGGAGCCGGGAAGGGCCCGCCACGGTGCTCCAGTGCGGGTTGGCGGGCTTCACATATCCTCAAAATAATATTTTTATTATTTCTCAGACATGCAGGTTTCCTCACGATGTTTTCCTTCACTGCTGAGCACGCGGTAAATACAGCACTTAAAATTGCTATTAAGAATTTTAGTGGTGCCGGCATCGGGGATCGAACCCAGGTCACTCTATGAAACTAAAGTGAGCGCCCTGACCACTAGGCTACCACGGCTCACTATGTTGTATCTCTGATAGATTATCCACCATTATTTGGTCCTCCGAAACTCACCCGTCTGTCTTTTAACAATTATTTGAGTCCATGATCTGCATATACTACGGGATACGGCCGGAGACAGGCTGATGATATGCTAGTTTATAGTCTGTCCAAATGTTAGTATACTTTTTTATTTAATCTAGCTTATGAAATGAAACTATTATATACGGATTTTCTGTCCCCCCGCGACCACGGCTGCTGTAAAGCACACGAAACGACGGGAATATAAAATCCGTAAACAATAGTTTTATTTCAAATGTTTAGTGTTCGCGTAACTATAAGTAATTAATTTAGCATGTTAAGAGTAAACGTTAAAGAATGTATTCGGTGAAGATATTCCTGTTAGCTGTTTTGGATTTCATACCTACATTGGTTTTTGCGCCTGCGTGGTAGAGGTCGTAACTATAAACGTCAAAACCTACACCGGTTTCTAAAACAAGTCCCTCTTAAAATTAAGAATGAAATTAAAAAGAAAAAAAATTAATGAAAATTTTAAATGCCTTTAACAAACTTCGAATGATTTACCGCCGTTTTTCATTTTTTTTTCACCGTTATTGTTAAATAACAACATTATATACAACGCCCACTCCGCGTCAAAGAAAACAGAATTGCAGTGATTGCTTTGCACAATGTCCATCAGTCTTCAAAAATTAGCCATCAGCCGTATGTTTGTATATGCACTATCGACAGATGCACCAGCACTTCCTTTGTCGAAGATCGGGGTGACCCCGTGCTGTTAACACCAGACGGGCTGTGAACGATTAAATGCCCCAATTCGACGAAGCCCTACAAGGAGACAAAAAAAATATAGCGTGAAATGAAGATTCCTGCTAGGGGTCCTCTACCAGGGTGTCGCGAATTATAAAACAATACTTGAATGTAAGGTCTGCAGCTTAAGAGAGTGAATCGATTAAAAGGCTTACTGTCCCGACACGCTGGTTTTCACCAGAGAGAACCAGCACAGTAAAGAGCACATTTATGTGCTGTTTCCAGTACATAAATGTGCTCTTTACACATGAAAAAAAATTACGATTGAAGAGCACTACAACAAGCAAGACGACAAAGCACAGCTCTAAAGAAGCCTCGAAACTTGTTGGAAAATTTCAACGAGGTCACGATGATGCTGGATGCTGCATCAGTCATGGTTTGGTGGCGGGTATCGTAACAAGGCGTCACGAAGCTTGATATCTGTGAAAAAGTAGTAAATACTTTATCTAGAGACTGCCTTGGATCGTGAAGTGAAGCCTTTGAGTAATTCAGCATTTCATTTTAAAAACCGTGTACCTTCCAGCAAGACACTTTCTCTTGGTCAATGTTTTTTTGGAATTAATAAAAAAAAAATCTATTGTTTACAGGAATTATTTGTTTCCATTATCTAGATATGCTACGGGTGTCGGGCAGAGACAGGCTAATGCTTGTATTTTTTGGATAGATTATATTGGTTGACTGCGAAAGAACAAGAGAATCTCTGACCTGATCATTAACTAATTCAAGTCCACTGCTGATTGTAGGGTGTAGAAAATTGCCAGCAAAACCGAGCATGTATTTTTTTAAGAGTTGACCACCGCACTCACCACGCTGCACTGGGTAGACGGGTTAGTAATCGCAGTGCAGTAGTCTGTGGAACTAGCTCGGATTATTTCACTTGATTGGGCTAAAAGTGTGATGCTAAAATAACAAATTGATAGACGGATTCTTAAATACAGTTAACAGAAAATTCTCAGCTGTTTGACCTGTTTTGGGTATAGGGTCGCACTGGTTTCTCTCACGTTAAGTTCTTCCAGTACTATACAGAATTCTGAATGGGCAAAATTATTTTATTATTCCGACGAACGGTAAAGGTTATGTCTGCAACAAAATGCGATGACATGAAATATACTTATTCTCCGACGTAGATTCGTTTATCAAAAGACAATTCTTATTTTTTATAATCTACCGAACCGAAGTTTCGTAATGAGGTTTCTCTAACAAAGAAGAAAAAGGCGAAAGAAACTCCGTAGGTAAATCCCTTTTTTTTGTTATTATTATTTAATAATTTTTTTTTGTTAAGTAATAGGGTTCATACATACATAAAGTAAATCTAACCATCCTGCAGCTCTTGAATCAGAGAGGTTGATCTATTTTTTTTTGTCTTAGTCTTGCATTCTATTGTTTTTTTTATTATTTTATTTATTTGGGCCTTTATCTCCAAAGATATCGTTTAATTTCACATTTCTAGTTCTAGGTACCGAGTCCGATATTAGCTATCACTAGGTTTATATACTTTCAATCAAACAGAGAAAACATCTATTTATGGGCTTTAGATGCCTATAGACTCTGTGGCGACATCTATGTCACTTCATGAGAAGCATGAAAATGGAAAACTTTTATCCAGATTAATACAAACTTCCTACATCGCGCTAGCATAGTTTATACATACTTTGTAGGTCATACATACATACATACAAGATTCAAATAGCACCTTGGAGGATCCCAGGGAGGCCTACATGGGGTATACTCATTTTTAAAATTCGGCCCATTTCCACCCTTATCGAGTAACGGTAACCCAAGCGCGTAGGTCTGTCCTTAAGAGGGGCCCTTGGATTTCTGCGAGCCCCTATCTAGTTTTTGTCGGACGTTGTAGTAACAGGGGTCGAAGCGCGACACATCGTTATTGCTGTTTAAATTATTTTTACTTGCGGGCTTTCTACTCGCGAGTCTTTTCCGCCGAAGCTGCTGTTTTGCTGATCCCGTTATAACCGATCACTGCCTGAAGGCAGTGAAGTGGCAGATGTGTTATGAACTTTTCCCCCACGAGACACTCATAAAAAAAAAACAATAATAGTAAAACGTCAAATTAATTGTACGAGAATAGACAACAGTATCTTTTACGTAGACGTAGAAGATTAAATATACTATTATACCAAGTTTATATTCTAATGTCTTTGGATGTTGTCAATTCTTATTCTTATTTCTACCTTTCAGATGAGGTCCGTCAATGCAATGTCAAATCAATAAATTTTGTGGTTTTATTTGATTCATTGATTTGTAGAAGATTTTTATTATAAATTTATTATTACTAACGTGTTTATTAAGATGAGCCATTGGTTAGGATTTTTTAAATTAAGTTTATTTTTTCAGTTGTTCTTGAATTCATTTGTTTTTTCTGAAAATAAGACGATTTTTTGAATTTTTTAATAGATGTCTTTTATTAAAAAAAGCCTTACCTAGAGTTACAGAAACAGTATATATAGTAATAGCATTGGCTTTTTTCGAACGAATGTTAAATAATTCCTCATTCCCAGCTGTTCGCAATGCAGCTTCACAGCACAGTTCGAGAGTGCCTTGACCATGCATCGACAACTTCACCATGACTCCGACAGCGGCCACTTCTCCAACTTCGAAAAATTAAAGGTAAAATTTGACTTCTCAATTCCTTGCTTTTTTTTTTAGCGCCTGCTCTAAGTGGGCCAAGATGTCAGTCCTCGAATTGTTCAGGTTTCTAGATTCGGGAATAATCTGTCTGGCAGGTTTAGTGCGAGTTGGCGGACTACACGTATCCTTAACATATTATTTATCAGATATGTAGGTCTCCTCCCGAAGTTCTTAGATCACATAAGAGATCTACACTTAAACTGTAAGTAATAATTTCAGTGTTAAGAAAGGCGCATTCTACGACCCTACTATACTGTATATCTAGATATAAGAGCCGTGGTAGCTTAGTGATAACGGCGCCCACTTTAATTTAATAGTACGCGAGTGACCTGGGTTCGATCCCCGATGTCGGCAACACTAAAATTTTTAACAGCAATTTTAAGTGCTGAAATAACCACGTGGAGAGAATAATAAAAAAATCATTTCTTGGCTGTGTGAAGTCCGCCAATCGGCACTGGAGGAGCGTGGCGGACCCTTCCCAGCGACACAGCTCTCTCACAAACCTTTGCACAGCAGTGGGAATTTACAGGCTGCTACTTTACTTTTATATAACTAAAATTTGTTCGTACACTACTGTACTTACATCACTTATTTTTCTTTGTTCCAGGGAAAATCAAATACTATACCTTTCGTACGAAAGCAGGATAGGGCGCGTTCACCGTCTAAAGTGGAGAATGTCTTGAAACGTAAGCTGTGTTAGCAAACTCTAAAAACACACCATAATGTTCCGAAATTAATGATACTTTACCCGTTTTAGATTTCACAAGGTATTGCGTAAGAAGGAATATAATTTTTGTCCACATTTCAACCTCATCTGCCCGCGGTGTACATTGGTGGAAATAACGACGCTCTGGCAACCGATTGATGTCGAAATATCCGTACGAATGGCGCCGAACCGTACCATACTAATCCGCCAGCCTTGCGTGGTGATTCAAGCCATGCGAGCTTTTGATGGCGCTTCTATAAATGGCCTACGTCCAGCAGTGGTCTTGGTGCAAGGTGCTCTGGTACTGCGATCCCGAAGTCGCTCGCCAAGCGTGGCGAACATGGGCACTTCTTTACTGAGCATGTGAGCTTTTGTTGGCGCTTTCATAGATATCTCGTTGACAATCGCGAAACTACGCGGAACCCGCGCGTTACCGGCATTCCGCTCACGAGATGCTGCCCCCTGTCACTAGTCTGTAGGATTTGGGTTCGGTAGCCCCAGAGCCTTATCCGTAAGTCCGCAGGGTGCACCACCCGCATTTAAGATTGACCTCTAGAGAAGAAGATCGTATATAACCTCACATATCTCGTATTGATAGACCGAAAGGTGATTCACCAAGAGCTAGAAGTGCACGTACTTGTGGGTGGAAGGCTGGCTCTCTACGATCAAGTTACTAGGAACAATATTGTTATTCATCGGGTGTTCACCTTAGCCAAGTAACCTTATTTTTCATCTTAAATATTCAGCAAATTTGTGCTTTCAGCAAAGTATCGCCTGATTGCATTGATTATAACATAATTTGTCTGCAGTTCCGTGTCGTACGTCGTCCGCCACTAAGCTCTTCGATAAATTACGTTCCCGCATTTGCCGCAGCAAGACACTCTTCGTACACCCGGAAGAGGTCGCCGATACACTCATGAAAACCAATATGAGTAACGTACGGAATATTTTTCAAGTAAATTTTGTAATCATTTCTTATATTTACGCGAACACTACACATTTAAAACAATACAATTAAAAACATCCTAATTTCAATAGATGTTATCTCTACACATGCAGTGTTTGCCCAGCAGGACAGTTATGGTGACTGCCACCTTACTTGGTAGCCATGAAATAGTCAATGAACATCAGACTTCTTTCAAGATGTATGGAAAAGTAAACCTCCCCATGATTGATTTTTATTTGCATATTAAATGTTTTCGGTTTTTTAAAAATCAAAAGAGTTTTGTAAACATGAATTGAAATTTCAGGACCCATCGGCGACCCTCAACGAATGCACGTCCAAGGCATTTAAAGTGGAATCGTCGATGTCGGGTTGCAGCGAGGCGACTCTATCTTTGGACAATGCGCGCAAGGAAACATACGCCTGCCATTTGTGCTCATTTGACGCCGATCGGTATGAGAGAGAACACACAAAAAATTTACAATATCGTGTGTATTGCGCGCATGGCACCAATCTCCAGTCTACTGCGCCGCAGGACCTAATTTTGAATTTCAGCCGATGCAATTATTTATTGTTCTTCTTCATCAACTCATTGATGCACTGCTTACAAAGAGGCCTGTGTTAAGGCCTCTTTTTAAAAAAAACAGTAGCACGACCTCGCAGAATACCGTAGTGCAGTAGAGATTTCGTTCGCTGAGTGAGGTAATCGGAGACCGTTTCCCACCATCTCCCCTAATGCCCTCACCACTATCCCTCCATTTGTCTAGATATCCTTAAAGGCCGGCATCGTACCTGCAGCTCCTCTGGTGTTGCAGATGTACGCGGGCAACGATGTTCCCGCTTACCATGTGGTGAGCCGCTTGCTCATTTGCCACCATCCCACAAAAAGGCTGCACCACCACTGTGAAACTGGCAGATTTTTCTTGGTGTTAGCGCAGAAACAGTATCTTCGCCCTAATGATGTTTCTTGTGATCATTTGTCTTTGAGATTTGGGTAACGGTGAATTAGGATGTTGTTTCGATATCAGACTATCAGCTTCATTTGTTAACTAGCATGGTGCAGGTGAAGGTAAGAAAGGTATTTTCCTTCCTTTAGTAAAAAGTATATCTCGAAATAATTGTGGGTATTCACAATTTGATGTGTTGTTACGTTTAGCTGATACTGCATCTATACCATTCTTCCATTCTGAACCTAAACTACAACCAAGAAAGATTTCTTAGCAATCGTCATGTTATCAAATGTTAATCTCGGCCTGTGACAGTCCCAATTGAAGTGTGCAGTTCTGTTCTTTTTAAGAGAGTATAGAAATTAGTCCGTAAGTTGCGTTTTTTGCCAATTGGCAATTTCAGTAGTGTAACACGTAATTTCATTAGCGTCAAGTAGAAACTAATTTACATTTGAATTTACAAAATCGTTTCGATTATTTCATTTCGTTCTGGTCGGAACTCAACAGGTGGGCAAATAAGCCTACTACCTTTGTGAATTAACGTTTATCTGCTTGAGGGTAAAAGTAAGAGAGGGACTAATTTAAGTTGAAACTTAAACTGAACGCAGTCATCCGTCATTTCCATGCCTCCGAGCGAAAATGGAACTCAATAGAGTAAGTCTCTGCAAGGATCAGTCTCATACTCTCCTAAACTGCATATTTCTAAGCTGAGCTTTACGCCAGTAGCGATGGCACCAGCAAATATGCGCTAAGCTAAAACACGTCTCTGTCGTGTGAACAATTCCACACCTGAAGAGTTGAAGTAGAAGACGAAACAGCAGCACGCATGGGTTTCGGTAAATGACTAGCAACCATATTATAGGCACCTAGATAAAAAGTCGAAACCTATTCACGATAGAATTACTTCGATTATTTATACACGTCCCTGTACGTGTAATATTCAGTGGCCGAACGTAGGCGTTTTGTTCTTTTCGGAGGTCGTCAGGTAGGCGAATAAGTCTACTACGTTTGTAATCTATTCTACACTTTCAGCATCACCGTACTAGACCGACATTTGCTCAACGATCATAAAATTGGCCTTGAGAATCTGCTCAAACTAGTAATGGCGAAAACAAAAGACGGTCTCAGCGATGAAAGTCATATCACAGACGTATACGGCATCAGGCACCCGTATTATAAGCCACCAGATGATATTGTAGAGGAAGGTGAATTCGTCATAGAAACGATTACACCGAAGATTAAGATACTAAAGCACGCTGGAGTGAACACAGATCTGAAATGGAACGACATACCGGATTTAAAGAACAACTGTAGGATAATAAAGAAGGAACTGGAGAAACTGATAGAAATTCCAAAAGATGAGGGCGATAAAAACGAGCTGTTGGTTAAGATGCAGAGTCTTAACGATTGCATGTGCAAGTTTGTTGATTCAACTAATACACTGAAGAAGGTGCTGACGAAAGGGTTCGACTCGAAAAGTAGCATTAGAAACGATCACTCTGGTGGACCTGTATTTGACCTAGGATTAGGAGAGTAAGTATTACGTACTATACAGTTATCTGTAGTTCATTAATTCTTATGTTAACCGTCATATATACATACAATTGGGAGTAATATCAAAAATTGTATTTTTCAACCGACTTCATTAGGAGGAGGTTATCAATTCGTCTGTATGTGTGTTAAGACTCCAGAAAATAAGGGTGGAGTAAATAGGGTGTGATGTCGGTTGCTTCTCTAAAATTGTATTTTAAATTCACATGTTACATGGAACATACATAAAAGGAAGAAGAGACCTATAACTGTTTTTGATACCATACGATGAAAAGAAATCAAAAGCGCGCGACAAGATAAGTCTTGATGTGTTGAACCAATTAAATTCTATTGTTATGACACGATGTGAGATAAGGGAATCTTACATTATGCTTGACCCTGTTCCAACAATATGGTTCAGTGTTTTAAAGGTCTATTTAATATTTAGCGGGATGTTACAATATATGAGTACTGATTTTCCATATGCTTCTCATCTTCTTTTTCCACTGCCGAGGGTGAAAGAAAACATCATAACGAATCTGCAAAATTTCGTGTGAAGAAAGAGAAGTTTAGTAGTCCAATTATTTGAAATTAAACTATTATTTACGGATTTTCTCGCGTTTAATTATGTTTTTATATTTCCGACGTTTCGATTGCTAAACCCCTCAGTCCCGCCGTTACCACGGTTGCTGTAAAAATATAATCCGTAATAAAATCTATAAATAATTGGACAAGTAAAAAAAATAATAGTAAACAATAGTTTCTTTTCAAATGTTAGCGTAAATATTAGAACAAATTAGTCTAATTATGTTTAAAATACTCTTGTTCTGGGAAAAGCTTTCTTATAATATGTTGTTAGAGTTGTTCCTGCTTTGCTAAAACTATTGCAAGTTACGTTAAGTAAGTCTGTAAGTAAGGCATTAAGTATTAAAAAAATATATTATTCCAGCCAAGAGACACCCCGTGAGTGGGAGCGGCCCCACAGTGAGAAGTTAGAAAGAAGTAGATGCAAGTATGGAGAGACTAGGTACAGTCGTCATTTTGAAAAATTTAGCATTTGTGGGTACTTATTAGTTTTTGTGGATACCTTCAGGTACCCACAAAAACTGGTATGCCATGAATGGAAGATTTGCCCATACTCACCACGCTGGTAAGGCGGGTCGGTGAGAGTAGTACCAGAACCCGCACAAGAGATGCTGCTTTCCATCACTAGTCTGTGTAACTTGGTTTAGGCGAATTTGGACAGATTTTCCACCATCAGTTGGTCGTCAGAACCTCGTCCGATAGTCAGCAGGGTGTGCCACACCACGTGCGTTTAACCTTTGAAGAAAAAGATACGATAACAGAAAGAAACAAACGAAATAACGTTACACAAGAAGTGTTTAAATATGAACTTTTCGAGAGAGAAAATGCATTCTCGACAAGGTAAGAATACAGATACAATATACTCGTATTTCATTCACTTTAAAACAAACAAAAAAAATATTATTTAGCTTTTTACACCCACTGTATCTCCATATAAAAATTCATAAAAATCGGATGGGCGGTCTAGACGTGTAAACGTAACAGACAGACGGACAAACAGAGTTACTTTTGCATTTATAATTTTTTCTAAATATGTTATAATGATTCATTTTTAATATAATTATAATATAGGTCAAGAATTTTTCATGCTCACTACAATGTTCTTCGAAAACATTATTTTCGGTTTGTATTAATTTTCGATGATGACGCGATGCAGTGCTGGTTTTTTTGAATCGGTAGTTTTTGTCCTTTACGAAATATAGATTAACGACTGTTGTTCTATGATATTCCTTACGATGCAGTCAGTCTAATTAATTATTTGTGTCTGCGCAGTAAATCTTATTCGGGCAAGCGGAAATTAACGTACCAATATAACACAACAGTGGGTATCTGTATGTCCTCGTGAACTTCAGTTGTAAGGAGGATTCAAATATTCAAAATTGTGCTTTTTGTTACAGAAGCGAGAAATTGAAGTGTTCTTCGGAAAGTTTTTATTTTTGATTATATTCAGAGTACAATTTTAAGTCATTTGTTATGAATATATTTCTTACCTAACGTAAACAGTTTTTTTGTTCTATCTCCTGGGAAATTAAGAGTAGTATTCACCCCCAATTGTATTTACACATTTTATGTTGATGATACTACTACTTACACGAAAACTGTATAATATATTTGTATTATGGCAACATAAGTCTTTGTGCAAACTGATTAAAGACACGTTCTATTTCTCGGAGAGATGAAAAGCGGATTGACGACTCCGTAATTCCCTAAAAAAAAACGAGCAAGCGGCTGATCTGGTGATAAATGAACACCGACGCCCACAAATACATCTGCAACACTAGAGGAGCTGGTTCTTTTATTCGTTTTACGTTGGGGAAAGTCGCTAAAACCTACCAATCACCGAAAGCGGTGACTGGTTATGTCGGGATCAACATTTAAGATGTTGGACCGAAGACCCCTTAGGTATATTTGCTGTTGGCACGGTGGCCTTGATAGCTTCGGCGGTAGAGACTCGCGGGCAGAAGGTCCGCAAGTTGGGTAGAAAAAGTAAGCAACGACGCTAATGGCGCTAGTGCGACGCCGCTGCCTGCTGCTGTGTCGCGCTCGGATCCCTATTAAACGAAAACCTCGATGCCATCGAAGAAGGGAGGACATGGATCTGATTTTAAAAACATCGTTGCATAAGAGTATATCTCAAGATAGATCTTGGAGTCATTCATGAAACAAACATGATATCTACCTGTCCGAAAGATGGCGAAACAAACAATCTGACAGATATGTCAGACCCACCCCTGATACCTGACGAACATTAGTTTCTAAATTTCCAACATGCGATGCAGCTATTTCTGCCACACCACAAGTTAATTGGCGACGCTTTGTGAGTGATTGGAGCACTGACAAAGCGCCGCCAATTAACTTGTATTAAACTAAATGCAGTACATGACGTTGTAATGAATTGAATAACGTGCACTGCAATACGTTGTGCTACCTCTGGTCGGACCAAGGTAAATCCTTTCCGTATTTAGTTTCACTCGTATAGGCTATAACATAGTTCTTAATTGATATTGAATATTTTTTATAATACTGGAGGAATAATGGAGTTACACACTACCGCGTGGTTAGTTGTTACTGCAGCGAATGAACAACTTCAATTGAAGAAGATTAACGATGCGTTGTCACGCCTAGGACCTTCATGAGGATTCAAAATCCTCACTGACATCATTTCTTATCAGCATTTTTTAGCATGGTTTCGTTTATCCAAGACTTTTTATAAAGTACCTCAACTTTGTTGTGAAAAATTACACGGTATCACTTTTACCGATGAATGTGAGTTATTGAAAAAAAACTACGAAATTTCTGTGAAATATTTTATGTGATAAAGGGAAATCGGCCCTGACTACTAAGATGAAATGTAGGAAAACCTCATATCTATCGTGCATACGAGCATTTTTATTTTTTTTTATTTGTTATTCTTTGTTTTATACCTGCCAACTACCTTTCACCAAAACAAGGGTTGACTGGTAGAGAATGCCACTTGGCATTAAGTCCGCCCATTGTAATCTTAAGCTTAAGGCAATAAATAATAAATAAATAAATAAATAAGAGAAGTCCTACTACCTAGAAAATGAATGTAATACACAATGATAGAAATATAATAATAACATAAATGAAACAAAAGTTTGACAGACATAACAAATTATGTACTAGATAGTTTTGTAAAAAAATATATGTGCGATTTATTGAAAAATAATTCACAGAAAAAATACCTAAAAAGTCAGTATACAAAGATATAATTTTATTTAAAAATAAAACATGTAAACAATGTAAATAAGTCAGAAGCTAGCACAACTATCTCCGTCATGAACATCCTCGTAACAACCATGATGACATCTATTCTCCGCGCACCTTTGATAGCAATGCTCGCAGACGTCATGAATTTGGCGATAGCTGTGATGGTGACATCGCACCATGTGAATACATTTAGTACACATTTTGTCGCACATTTTGTGTTCACAACTGTCCGGTTTCATTAGCGAGTCGCCACTAGACATTAGGTAATTGTTTGTCAGACAAAATTTGCAATTTTGCTTTTCATTCGCTTTCCTATCTTCCCGACTGCTTTTATCACAAGGACGGAAGTTATTTTTACATTCATTCGTGTCCTGAGTTTTTGTTCTAACAACTGGCAGCACTCTAGGTCCATTCCTTGTCGATGGTCTGTTCATATCGTCTAAGCTCTCCAGCCAGGCGTTCTTTCTAACCGTCGCAAACATTCTGTTCACTTCTTCAATTGCATCTTTCGATTTTGTCTTTTCCTTTAATGATTTTTTAAGCTCTTCCATTTTCATTTGGGGTATTGACGAAGATTTATGTTTGATAAGGTCAATAGAATATTGCGAGTTAATATTTCTTTGCGGTTGAGAACTATTAACGATTGTGAATTTATTGTTTACTCCAACACCAGTATCTTCTATCGTCAAATGTAATACTTTACTGACAGTCAATTTCGGTTTTATTTCCTTATTATATGAATTATCAGTCTCAACACTTGCATCTTTAACGATTACTGTCTTACCATATTTATCTTTTTCTATGGTCAGTTGCTTTTTGCTTTGGAACACAGTGAGCACTTCGTTTAATAGACTTAAACCCTGATTGACATCAGTCTGTGATGTTTGGACAGTTTTGGCATTCGTAGTGAAGTGATTAGGTAATGTCTTAGCAGTTTCTTCTATGGCTTCGCATTTATTAAATTTTAGTTTGTTTTCTGTTGAACCTTCTAAGCTAAAGTCAACACCACGTTGACAAATCGGACAAGATTTGGATTTCCGTTTATGACATTCTGATTTCTTATTATCATCGCATTTAGGTTTTGCATTGAGACAAATGGAACAAATGAATTTTGTATTATCATCAATCCGAGTAAATCTTTTAGCGGTTTCTTTTTCATGATTCATATTTTCGACCGTTTGTTGTTTACGTGGACGATTTGTATATGTTGTTATTTGTATGTGAACTTTTCTGTATTTGCAATTATTTGATATCATATGAAATAGCAGTACGTCTAAAACAAATAGGTATTTTTATTATTTATGTATCCATCCAATATTCAATCTTTCACCAGATTTTTCTTTACTATCTATAATGATAGATATTTTTGAATACTGGATGCTATTGGTGAAATATAGAATATTGGAATTGGCCATTAGTGAACTTGGTACAATCTATATCATAATGAATGAAAGTGCGTGAACAAACGTAGTTCAATCAAACTTGTTACGTATGGTGCTCAAAATATTTGGATCGTAGACTCCATTTAATTTTGTCTTATTTCACAAGATAGAGCCATGCTGGTCATAGGATATAAATGGGTCGGATCGTCCGGTATGGGTAAAACCAAGGTGTTTTCAGAATACCAGTGTACGCAGGCAACGCTGCTGTTTCAAAACTTAGGTGCGTTCTTAGCCCTGAGGGCTTAACGAAACTCTTCAAGTATAGGTTTCGGGCTCGATAACTCCATACACGAACTCCATACACGAAATATAGCAGCATTATGCTGCTATTTGTTACTTTTCGATGTTATTCTATGATAGCGACCTCTCTGAGAAGGATTATGTACTGTACATTGTATAGGCGAGAGAATATTAGCATTCCGGTGAATATGAATATATAGCCACTTCTGCTTAGTTCTAAAATACAAACAAATGTAAAACGAATACAAAAACATTGATGTAGCTCCAGCTTGTCGAGTTGCTTTTCGGTTAGATTTAAATTGGAAGGAGCGAGCTATGCGACCGAAGTTTTAGTGGCTGAAAGTAGAAAATTTCATAATGTTCTCAAAGATCCAGCAGTTTCTACCAACTTTTTAATCTGTACTTTAGCTTATTCTAATCAGCGATGTACAATAATAACAACGTTTGGCACTTCTCGATCCGAACCCATATATGCACATATATGCTATTTAAAAATCTTGCATCTTGGCTCTGCATCGGAATAATGTACACCCGAAATGCGTGTGTAATATTTATTAAATAAAAATTTGAACTAATGTTTAATGAAGTTTGAGTACCTTACATATCTAAAATTCAGAACTGGTTGAATTCATGCTATACTCACATTTATACTTGACATGTTTCTTTTTGACTGTTATATAAATAAGGATTAGACTTATTAACGCCGCGTGTAAAATATATTGAGTATAAAATGTGACTATTTTCAAATTATGTACAAGTCATTTATTACCATGAGCAAAACTGACATGTGACAGCTACAGTTGCCATAGCAAGTTTCACAGAAAGTTCAATGCCCAATTAGACGTTTGTGTTATAAGAATGATAGATTCTGGCAGTCTTCAATAATTGCGTGGGACAAAAAAAAATTGTGCGAATATGACAAAATCAATAACATAAAGTAGAAATCAGATAAAAATACTAAAAATTTAATAGTTGAATTTACTAAAAGAGTAAATTATTAGGTGTTACATAAGCTAAACGGCTTTATCATAATTGTAAGTAATTGTAATAAGTAATTTTAAAGTTATGCATTGCATTTATTGGTTTAAATTTGCATAGAAACAAATATATATTTTTAAAGTATTATGCAGTATAAGTAATAACTACTTACAGATAACGTAAAAGCTGTATAGTGGGAAAAAAATACAATATAGATGAAAATGAGAACAAACGAAAGAATAATGATAAATAAGAAGAAATGAAAAGAAACAAAGCCATACATGTTACGAAAGGTGATATAAAAAAATGTTTAGCTACTGAACATAATCGGAATCAAGTATACGGAAACGACAGAACAACAAGCCATGATAGTAACAGTTTTAGGGTCGTCGATTCCCTTAATGGCAACTATTGGAATCACATGACATGCTCCTGCAATCATACCGGCGGAAAATATCAAGAAACTAGCTACGTCACCGCTACGCTGAAAGAAACGCAGTCGAAAAGTTTCAATGATATAGGTGTCGGAAGTATTAAAGCATTCAAAAAGCGTACAGTGAAAAGAGTCTATTTGCCAGAGACGGAGGAAAGGGCTGTCGGAACTGTAAACTGTAAGTAACAATTCTGTTAATTTAAAATTAAGGTGCTTTGAACTTTGACGTGCGTCTGTTAATTTGAAACGCTGATCGGAGCAAGACAAATGCTTGAAGGTATATTGTATATGTATGGGGTTTAAGTGGAATATACTATCTATTTTTCCTAATGTCAACCTCACTCCCACGAAAGAATGGGCGGTATCCTTAAGAATTTGTCGAACCCACGGCCCGCAGATTAGTGATGGGGAGCCACATCACGAATGCGAGGATATCGGCATTGGCCCCTTTAAATCGATTGGCCAGCGGAATGAGTATGGGCTAATCGTCTTGGAAATAGATGTCGGTTTTTTATGGGCGCCTTAGTTCAGTAGTGGACTAAATAGGCTTATGTAGTAGTGTAATATGTGTATGTATACTATAAGTGCAGATGGCAAGTGAATACTTTACTAAAAGCTTAAGGCATATGATACTGTAATAAGTCGCTAAATATAATAAGTTCTAGGTGTTAGTCAAGCGCGGCTTTTGCTTCGTCTCGAATGGGCCTCTTGTGCTTCTGCATCTCGTTCGGTGAGTGAGATTACCGGAGGTCCTCAAATATCCTTAAAGGCCAGCAACGCTCCCGCAGCTCATCTGGTGTTGCAGATGCACGTGGACGTCGGTGATTACTTGCCTTAAAGTGAGCTGCTTGCCTATTTTGCCCCCTTTCCCATAAAAAAAAACGTAAAGTAGCAGCCTATGAATGTGTACGGGATGAATGTCTTATCTGAGAGGGTTACTAATGTTTATTTATTCAAATAACAATGAAGAGTATCTTACTCAGCAAACTTCTTCGTTTTAGCAAAATCGAAACGTTTTTGGGGCAACAGTGACTGCAATCACAAAATATCAGGAAAAAGTGAAGTAGGGGAAATCGCAAGCACTAAAAAGCTTTTGAATAAAAAATTGTCTCCTATTATTAGAACCAAATCAAATTATACTAATCCTCAAAGACCTCCTTTGCAAAGTAACGAAACGTTTAAAAGTATAAATAATAAACCAGCAGATCACAACCTGAGAAACGCTGCAACTCAAGTCGATGCAGAAAACTTGTGTAAATTACAAAAATTAAAAACTTTCAAAGAGCGAGCTGTGAATACTGAATTAGTTAAAAATGATAGAATTGAAAAATCCAAAATCGAACATTCTATCGAAAAAGCTACCGTTACAATTACTAAAAGCGAAAATGAAAGCAGTTCCTCTTTAGATTCCTTAGTGCAGCATGTGCATAATTTAAATAAACCACACGAAGGCAATTTTAGCCGAGCATCAATAGATCCAATGGAAAATAAACTGGAAAGGGAATATAGAAAAATATTTTCCGATAAGTCTCGCGATTGTTCCTGTACTAACAAACCTTTAACAACTAATAGCGATTCTTTATTACGTCGCTTTGAGGCTTTAAGACGTGGTGTATCCAGTAAAGAACTATCGAAGAATATCACGCTTTTATCAAAAACGTCAAGTCAATTAACGGAGCCCAGTTACAAAGATGCATCTGTAGTATCTGATCCTCCTTCGTTATTGTCGCAGTCCTATGCTAATACAAAAACCACTAGTCCTTTCTCCAGTGACATTTATAAAAAAGATTTTTTGAAGATATCACATAAAAGAACCTTGACAAATACTAAAGTTGATAACAGCTCTCATAGGGGTCATTCAGATGTAGAAGAAAGTGATTATCAGGGTATCAAAGGAATGTTTAAATTATGGGGCAAGAAACTGAGTTTAGATGATGGCTCCTATAAAAAGAGCAAATCAAAATGTTCCGATGCAAATAAAAAGTCTGAAGGAAGTATGAAGTGTGGAAAGCTTACAACTAGTAAGTCTGCAGAAAAGAAAGAAGGAAAAAAATTTCGCTTTTTTAAAAAGAAAATCAAAGATGGCTCAAAAGTAATAAGAACAAAAAAAGATGTTATGACTGGCAGGTGCGAGATACGAGAAGGATTAACAATAAAAATCGGAAAAAATTACCCAACACCAGATCAAAACGCTATAGCCATGAGAAAAATGCGCGAAAATTATGTGGATTTATTGGCTTGTCTTCAAACATTTTTAGAGAAATCAAAAAAATCTAGAGAAAGCTTAAAATTAAGTTGTGGCAACAGTATATATGGGAGCCGTTCGGGGGGTGCAAGTACTTCTAATCAAACCGACGTTTTGTTAATTTCTAAAAATGGTTCCATAGAAAGCTTTTCGCTGCACCACAAAAATAATCAACTGCCGTTAATGAATTTCTCAAAACCATATATACAAGCCTGGATGATTCCAAAAACAATACAGGATAGGTTAGTAAAAACAATAATTTATCACGATGTTAAAAATGAATAAAAGCGAGATAGGTTCGATTTTTTTTACCAACAAAGGACTAATAGGTATCGTGTAGGGCAGTATAGCACTCTAAAGCCTTCATCAACAAGTAATGTGGAGCAAGTTCCGAACATGAAATGTTTATAATATCTTTCGAATGTCTCAGTGTATTAAGCAATTACAATCATTTATATAACCAAAGTAGTGAAGAAATTTTTAATGTAATTGATTACGAAATATTTTTATCAAGTTACTCTACTTAAAGTAACTCTGAATTCTAAAATTGGCAAAGAAAAACTTGCTTCCATAAATATTAATACCGTGAAAGACATTGCAAATTATAAGAATTATATAGAAGTTTTATCAAAAAAAGAACACATTTTCAGGGATAATATATTTCAGGATAGCAATATAAAAGTTACGAATACATGCAATTCTGTTGAATTAGATATAATAACACAAAAAGATGTCAGAAATATGAGAAATCGATTGTAAGTTTATCACATTTGTTTTGTTATGTTACATAGAACTTAAACTCTTTCCTTTTTATTACATCGCGAGTTCTAACTTTAGCCTTGGCTTAACCAAAATCAAATTTTTAAATAAATTGTAATTTAAATCTATATTACATACATTGTGTATGCATATAATCATAAGTTTATTCTGGTCTTGCTGATCACCGCCTCGCTCAGATCGAATTTCCGACTAGCCAAGGTGCGAAACACATCTTTACTCACCTTCATGCGGTCTCCGTTCTAAGATTGATCTATTATAAAGGATATCACTTCAGATTCGACAGATGTGACTTGATTGTTACAGGCATAAAGTATTATTATTAAATGCATATATGACCCACTATACTATAACTTGGTTGACTAAAATAAATATTCACCATACATATATTAGAAAATTACAGCGCTGCATTATTTTCAAATAATTTTACAGTCTTTTGATTTTAGAGATATCATAAACCTTTTTGTGATAAATTCGTGAGTTTACTTGTATAGTTTAACGAATAGAGTTAATAGAGTATTATAACTTTTATAAGTAAAATAGGTAAATATGCTTTAAGTTTTATAAATTTCTGTATTAATTTAAAACTTACAATACTATTTTAGAGATGAACCTGAAAACATGCACATAAACGACGAATCAACAGAAATTCTTTATTTAAATCCCAAGAACTGTAAATTAACAGAAATTCCCCTACGAGACTTCTGCCACAACAGGGTCCCACTTGGAATAAATTTAGATTCATGGTGTATTAGTGATTCTAATTTACAGCTCTGTTTTGATAGTTCACTATTTAATTTAAAACTCAAAGACGGCAGTTTCAAATCATACCCGAATATAACGGATGATTTTTCGCCGACAACAGTAGTTTCTTCATGCAAAACTTCAACAAATGATGGGCAGGAGAAATACAAAGTTAAAGGAAAAAACTATTGTATAAAAACGAAAAGAAGCAAACTGAAACACGACTCCCTTGTTACTTTATTAGACTTATACATACGCGTTTTACCAAAAGATTCATTGGAGGTGTATAAAAAAAGGAAATTATACTTCAACAGTAATAAAGCGAAATGGAAATACGAAAATGAGATTTCAAAATTAACTAAGTCACCAATGTCCAATTCTCCTGAAACTAATTCGAAGAAATCTCACAAAAAGCATGTTACTATATCTGAATTCCATGATGTACTCGACGAATCTAAAGCTAAACTACTGTCGTTACTTCAAATTGAGACTGAGCATGAACATTGTAAAGCTACTAATCAAAACGAAGCGAAATATTCAAGTGACCAGAACGTTTTAGCTCAAACAAAATCAGAAATCTCGTTACCAATTTATAGAAAGTTATATGAAAAGACTAAGAAATTACCATGCACAATGTTAACTAGGTTTGCATACGATTCCAATAGTAATACCAGTTTAAAATCAAAATTAAAGTTTGATGCTACAGTATCAACGTTAACACCCTTGTCTGAATCATTAATGGCAAAAAATCCAATGATATCAAAAATTACTTCGCGCAATATTGTGCTATCTAACACTCAAGAAGCTGTAATTAAATCAAATTTTCATCTAACGAAAGTAAATTGCTACAATCACCATATACCTATCAGAACTCAGAGTGCTCAATTACACGAATGAAAATTATTCCATATTTTAATATTTCATTTGAAAAAAATGAGATCCTAAGTGCCAACAAATCATTTTCCCAAAAAACACTTGACAAGTTTACTATAACGGAGCATGTCTCTTCCCAAGAATGGGAAGAACAACGAAAAAAACAAAGAAAAATGAAAGATATGTGCAACAAAATATGTCATGAGTTTCTAGTTGATAGAAATTCTTCTGACGAATCCCTTGAAATTGGCAATCAAAGCATGAAAAGATGCACCATCACAACGTTTATACGAAAAATCTCATCATTGCACCAAATTTCCATTCCTTTAGAACACGAAACTGTTTCTGCGCCGATAGTAAATGGTTTCTCAACAAGCAAAAGTAAAGTGAAAGTATCAGGTCTTCATTTTAAAAAACAACCAGTGAAAAAGAAAGTATCTAAAGCATGTTTTACAGTTTATAATAAAAATAAAAGCGCTCTAGTTAATTCCGAAGATAATATGAGAAGAATTTCATGTTCTACAGATATTAATGATCGCCCCAAAGTAAGCGTTCAAGAAAAAAATTGTGTTGGAAATTACAAAGAAAGGCATAAGGACACCAAAACATCTTTTTCAATGAAGAACAAGGGATCTCAAATATGTCTTGTGTCTATATCAAATTCATTGAACAAAATATGCACAGACAATAAAGTAACATGCGGAAAGAAGAAAAATGAAAACACGCGAAGTGTAGCTGATTTCGTCGATATTAATTTTACACTTAGGTTCAAGCAAGGAGGTAAGAGAACTAGGTCAGTTAACATAAACAACAATCGTGACCACGATGTAAAAGAACTTAAGGAAAAGGGATGGCGATATAAAACTGAAAACATTAAGCACGACGACGTGTATACGGTGAAAAATTATTCTGATGATACGATTCTATGCACAAATAGTAAAAATTTTGTAAATGACATAGATATCAAAATTTTAATTACCAGTTACAAACCAAAAGAAGCAAATAAAATCCATCAAAAAAATTTGCGAGATTATAAAGATGAATTCTCTAATAGAATTTCAGATAAATTTCAAGCTGTTTCGTCAGTACTAAACGGAACGGAAGATCAAAACATTTACGACGCTTATTCGGATCTTAAATTTACTGTTGATTTAACAACTTCTACAGAAAAAAATAATATCCACACAAAAGCTAGTAAGAACTTTTTAGAAGCTGAACCAAATACAAGGAAACCAATTAAATTTAATGAAAAAATCAACAAAAAGCTGGAGAAAATAAAAGAATATAAAAACGAAATAAATATCATTAAGAATGCTATGAGTCAACAATGCTTAAAATAAATCATTCAAAAGAAATAATTGAAAATCCCCAACAAAAGCATGAAATTAGTGAACTTAGAAATGATAATCACGGGAACGATATCACACTAACTAGACCATGCATAAAATATAGCTCCAATAATAACACAGCTATATCAAACTCTACAGAACAGAAAAGAAAAGTTATCCAAAATGTATTTGAAAATGCTAAAAATTCAAGAAGTAAAAGGAAAGCAAAATTGAAAGAAGCAAAAAGAGCATTACGTGCGTTACTAATGTCCAACTGCAGTGATAAAAAAGAGGTAATAAAAGGTGAAGCCAAATTAACATATGCTACTTTACAGTCAAATTACTCAACGAAAATAAATGAACCACATAATTATTGCAACTGCGCCAGTACCTTTAACATAAACAAAAACAGTAAGTCTACTACAATTCAAGATTACATTTCTTCCACTGCGGATAAACGGGATAAACGATCCAAATCGGAAACAAATCCATTATTTGAAAGGGAATGTCAGAAAAAGGAAAAAAGTTTTTGTAAAATATTTGCCGCAAAATTAGGACTTACCGATCTAAGAATGTACGAATACCAGTTGCTGGAAACAAAATATAATAATAATGATTGTTATACAAATGAATCTTGCCAAGTTTTTGCTTCAAAATCTTCCAACTGTAGATCAAGCAATAAAAACCGAAGCGAAATTAATTGTGATCTAAAAGTTAACTATGCCAATGCACTCATAGTTCAGACAGAAGACCTGCAGTCTAGACAAAAACATATCATAGGTAACGTAAAACGTTTAAAACGAATTAATAGAAGAACGGTTTTAAGTTTTTCGGATCTTCACAAAACAATACCAGAAAGCTTTAATTCCGCAGAAGAAACAAGCATTCAGTTACGTCAAACTGGAGAGCATCATACACGTTATAAACATACAAAAAAGAGAGATATTTTTCAATTGCCAGAAATCAAGATGGCAGTTTTAGACATGTACGCAACTACAAGTACAAATAAATCAGATTTATTAGCGGCACTGCCCAAATTTGTATGTGACTTTGAAAGTGTAATAATTAAATAGATTCCAGACGAAAATAATCCAATTGTATGTCTAAGTTTTTTTTTATCGATT
Organism: Bhutanitis thaidina; assembly: GCA_029286595.1. Lineage (NCBI taxonomy): Eukaryota > Metazoa > Arthropoda > Insecta > Lepidoptera > Papilionidae > Bhutanitis > Bhutanitis thaidina. The sequence goes on along the minus strand of JAGSMS010000021.1, from coordinate 2,803,684 downwards.
TTGTTTACGGGAAAGTCACAACGACAGTAAGAAGCCATAAATAACTATGATTGAGTTTTTATACGTATTTTGTGCATATGTGAATAAAGCTACAGTACTTTTTATTGTTGTTTATTATTCTTATGGTTTATAACATACCTATAACTTTTTAGTTCGTATCACATTGGATATTACACTAAAAGTAGCAGCCAGTAAACGCCCACAGCTGGGCAACGGCTTCCTTCTCAAATATCTGAGAGGTTTTGGTGCCGGGAAGGGTCAGTCACGCTGCTTCAATAGGGGTTGACGGAATGCACATGTTCACGAAATAATATTTCTAAGACATGCAGGTTTCATCACGTGTTTTTTCTCCGCCGAGCACGTAGTAAATTCAGCATTTAAAAACTATTAACAATTTTAGCGGCGTCGGGGATCGAACCCAGGTCAATCGCGCTCTATGAAACTAAAGAGAGCACCCGGACTACTATGATACCATGGCTATGATATTATACTTATTGAAAGTATTTCTCCCCACATTGAGCGCCAATGGCCGAATGGGTTAGGGTGCGGACTACGAAACATGACGTCGTAAGTTCGTGTCCGCCATGCGACTATTTTTTTTTTTATGGGAAATGCGGAAAACGAGCATGCGGCTCACTTGATAGTAAGTGATTACCATCGCCCACGTACATCTGCAACACCAGAGGTGCGTTGCCGGCCTTTTAGGATATTTGGGAGATGGGAGGGAGACTGGAAGGGGGATGGGGAAGGGCCTTCGGTTACCTCACTCACCGAACGAAACGCAGAAGCACAAGATGCCTCTACTTCACGCCGGTATTCTGCGAGGCCGTGGTACCAACCCGGTCGAGCCGGCCCATTCGACCAGCAGCAAAAGCCGCTGCTTGGCTCTACCACGTATAAAAAACGTTGTCGTGAACCACTCCATATACAAGCTGTAATGCTTAGTTGGAGGGCCAACAGGAATATTAGTAATGTTACTCAATAAATAGCATTGCTAGTATTCTTTAAAAAAAAATTATCCAGAATTTTGAAATCTAGCAATGTGGTTTCCTAGTCGCCTTCTGCGGAGCCCATTAAAACACAGTGTTATATAATTGGTACCTATGATGTACTAAGATGGTGTGAAAGGGGTCTGGAAATTGTTCATTGGAATTTATGATATTATAGTGTCAAATTTTAATCCAAAATTTTACGTACGTTCGACTATCATCTAAGTCGTTCTAGTCCAAAGCTGGACTTAGTAGTCCATTCAAAAGAGTTTAGCGTTTTATTGCATTTCTTGTGTTTTGCCCATGCTTACTTTACAGGAGTCCAACGAGGTAAGCGTGAAGCCCCCCGAGTGAATCTGAGGTTGACATTGGGGGAGTCCTTAGATCCCCTTGCACAGTTATAACCAATGTGTTAAAGATATCTGAGTAATAATAGCTGTTCTGTAATCGTAGTTTTAAGAGTCGCGCAGAGTCAGCAAATAATTTCAAAATGAATTACCTCGTCTTTGATGAGATATACATTGTATAGATAGCTTGCTATCAAGGGGTAGTCAAGAGAGTGTAGAGTCAATACGTAAGTGATCTGGGTTCGATATTGGCAGTAACGGCATCTTCAAATTTGTTAAAAGCAATTTTAATTCGGCATATTACTACGCGTACGCCGGCAACGGAATACTTTGTTTGTGATGAAACCGGCATCTATGAGAAATAAAAAAAATATTATTTCGAGGACATGTGAAATCTGCCATCACGGACTGGAGGGGAGAAGTGGATTCTTCCTGGCTCCAAAACCGTCTCAAATATTTAGAAGAGGGTTTTCCCCGCAGTTCGACATTCACAGAAACACTACAATACTTCAAGGCTAATTATTTGAAACATCATTTCTCTCTACGTTCCAACGTTTTAAAATAATGTCGTTTATGTAACTTTGGTGTTTAAATAATAAAACACCAAATAAATATTAAATATTTATTAATTTTAAATATGTTTAAAAATCACATCAAACCAAGAATACTATGTGGCTTTATACATAACGGTACTAAGTTACCACAGAAACTAAACGTGACACGAGCTAAGTTCCATAAATTGTTTCGGCCACTGGAGCACCGAGATGCCGTCAAACAGCCAGGCTACCATGGCGAGCTTACTCGTGTGGATCTTGTCCACATATATACTTTAGTCTATAAATAGAATCAGACTATTGAAACATATGTTAAAAAAAAAACGTTAATTACAAGTTAAACTGCAGATTAACGGATCCTTTTAGTTTCAAGTTCAAAATGTTCTTTAAATTGATTTTTAAGTATTTTACTACACCCAGTTTATCAGCACATTAAGGTATTCCAAATAAATAGTGAGAGCGACCCAGTATTTGTTCATGTCTTACTAATAGCTTCACGTGTCGTATCTGGTGATTCTAGTTTAGTGACACTAGACTGGTTAATCAATACTACTTTTCTCAAATGACAGGAGTTATGTTTGCATTCTCGTGCTACAAACTAAAGAAATCGTGTTTCAGTAACTGCGCAAATGTTCTTTTTAGAGTAATCATATTAGTAGATTACTCATTAGTATCAATCAAATTACAAGTTGATGTCAGAGTCTAATCAACTCTACGAAGTTGGTCTGAAAAGGCAGCATCTGTCAATAAATCTAGGGAATGTGGTTGCGCATCGTTTGACAGGTAATCACAAAACAAGTTTTACAATCATCGTTTTAGTATGTCAATGTGAGTCGATTTGAAAAAATCACATAATTATTATTATTCAAACAAAGAACTAATTTTAACAAATGCTCACTAATATACAAACTATTTAGCTAATCTGTAGAATAACAATTTAAGCGAAGCGAAACCATTTCAAACATTTAATGGATTCGATAATCAGTGGAATGATGGATCAGGTAATCTACAGTTTAAGTGATTAAAGCAAACTACCAGTAACGTGAATAATAAATTGTAAAATTTATTACGCATGGATTAAACTATTTTATTAGCAGGCTGAGGCTCCGGGTTCGCGTTTCGTATTAAAACAATCATTCTAAACTGGTTCTTATTGGTAACTTTTAAATATGTATATAACATATAAAATTAGACAAAACCTGCGATCATATTGTAAATTACAATATCATTGAATATATTTCAGTAAAATTATTAGCACTTAATTAGTTTTAAATCACTTAATAAATATACCTATTACTAATAAATGCAAATAAACCATGGGTCTGGTCCACAATATTATACTAGCTACCGGATCCTCTCTGGTATACCCGAATGCCACTGCACATTTATTATAACCTCGTCTGAAAATATAAAACATGTCAGTTAGAACACGCATAAACAATATTTTCTTACAACATTACTTCATCCATTTAAATTTATATTTATATTCAAGATATAATAATATAAAAGAGACGATAACAGCGAATTAATTTTACTAGCTGTATATAGGTGTTTCGCTGAAGCTTAACAACAAGAAAAAAACTAGATTAAATAGAAATGTAGAAGCTCATAAAATCCAATAACAGGGGGAATAGTACATCTTTGTCCAAATGTCAACCTCGCCAGTACGCCGTGCACTTCGCCCCTTGTGGGAGTGGGCTGTGTCCTGCAGTGGACTGTTTCTGGTCAGATAGGGTAACGAGGGGACATCCGACGTGCTAGCCGCTCGTGTTACATTACACGCGACCAGAGCAAGTTTAAGTGACGACAGACCATTTTCAAATAAAACACTTAATTGTATAAAAGCATGCAAGCACAATCAAACGATCTTACCTTGCCCTGGAGAGACGATTAACGAATAATCTATGTGTTAGCACAATCACAAGAAAAACGTGAAATTCACAATTTGTTATCACAATATTTTGTATCTACGGTGTTTCGCAACACAGAAACATGTAAGTGCTTTGGGTGCAAATTTTAAGAAAAATTACATAAAAGTTAAAAAATAAAAAAGTACTAATTGAATATGAATTGATTATTTTCTTAATTTTTTTCCCGTATTTAACGGTAGTAAATTGTAAAGAATAAATGAAACAATATATTTCTGCAAATTACACAGTTTTATTCAAATATCTTCTTGATATACAGATAAGTACACCTTTTTTCATAATACAAATACATCGATTACACAGTATATCATAGCACTAGCAACGTTCAACAAGACAGTACAAAACTCTGTACAATACATAATAACAACAATTTTAACGTCATCAAAAAGATGTTGATGGTTGTCTCTGCTCATCAGTAGGAAATAATACTTTATTTTTACATCGTCGAATATGTTCAAAAATTATAAAACGCAAAAAGCCTATTTTTAGGGCTGAATTAATATAATAATAATTAAAATGAAACTATTATTTACGGATTTAGTCGCGATTAGCTTTTTTTAAATACCCCGACGTTTCGGGTGCTTTGCAAAATAGTATTCGCGTAAATACAAGAAATCATTAATGTCATAATAAATAACAACTTTTTCTACGACTTCAACTCTCAAGTACTATTTCCAAAAATGATGGTAAATGATGAGAGCACTACCTTTCTCGATTTATAATTTAGAGAAATATTTGTAAACAAAAAAGTAGTTTTTACTTTAACAGAAGACAGTTTTATTGATATTAATTTAAATCTTAGAGGCCGTCGGTATTTTTTAATCATTAATTTAACGAATTTATGTTTAGGTAAACGTTACTCGTTAAATTTGTAACTTGGTATATTATTTTTGTATCGATGTATCGACAATACCCAATAATAATAAATGATACTGCACGACATCATATAAAGTACAAAACAAAAAAATAAATTACGAGGTAGGTGAAAAACCTATAAATACATTTTTCTGCCCAATAAAAATAACACAACATTTTTTATTTCCACTGGAACAGAAACTGACCATCAAAGTTAATCATCTTAGCGAAAGGCTAACGTTATTCCTATTTTAGATAAAGTCAAAGCTAAATATCATGTTTATAAATGCATATTGTAAATACAACACTTCGAAATGTAAACATATTATTCTTAATGAGATTTAAATTATTTCGTTTAGGATACCTACTATTTGATACGCTGTTTAATACCTGAATTAAAGAAATAATTTTCCTACTTAAAACTAAAAGACGGGATTAAAATAAATATTCGACAGCAGTAAAGCAAGGAGAGATTATAAAGATGGCGGATTCTCTTATGGCTAAAATAGAAGAAAGAAAAATATTATAAAACGCAAAAGCCTATTTTTAGGGCTGAATTAATATAATAATAATTAAAATGAAACTATTATTTACGGATTTAGTCGCGATTAGCTTTTTTAAATACCCGACGTTTCGGGTGCTTTGCAAAATAGTATTCGCGTAAATACAAGAAATCATTAATGTCATAATAAATAACAACTTTTCTACGACTTCAACTCTCAAGTACTATTTCCAAAATGATGGTAAATGATGAGAGCACTACCTTTCTCGATTTATAATTTAGAGAAATATTTGTAAACAAAAAGTAGTTTTACTTTAACAGAAGACAGTTTTATTGATATTAATTTAAATCTTAGAGGCCGTCGGTATTTTTTAATCATTAATTTAACGAATTTATGTTTAGGTAAACGTTACTCGTTAAATTTGTAACTTGGTATATTATTTTTGTATCGATGTATCGACAATACCCAATAATAATAAATGATACTGCACGACATCATATAAAGTACAAAACAAAAAAATAAATTACGAGGTAGGTGAAAAACCTATAAATACATTTTTCTGCCCAATAAAAATAACACAACATTTTTTATTTCCACTGGAACAGAAACTGACCATCAAAGTTAATCATCTTAGCGAAAGGCTAACGTTATTCCTATTTTAGATAAAGTCAAAGCTAAATATCATGTTTATAAATGCATATTGTAAATACAACACTTCGAAATGTAAACATATTATTCTTAATGAGATTTAAATTATTTCGTTTAGGATACCTACTATTTGATACGCTGTTTAATACCTGAATTAAAGAAATAATTTTCCTACTTAAAACTAAAAGACGGGATTAAAATAAATATTCGACAGCAGTAAAGCAAGGAGAGATTATAAAGATGGCGGATTCTCTTATGGCTAAAATAGAAGAAAGAAAAAATATTATAGAAAATTTTCAAAGAACTTAAACAATTTTCAGATCCATTTTGTTAACTTAGATAAAATAAATCAGTCAATGGCTATATAAAACGAAGTAATTAAAAAAGATGGTACATTCCATAATAGCCACTATAATAATGAGCAAAGTAAATAACACTTGCGACCTTAATTAAAAATCACTCTAAAAATATGACTTTACAATAAATAAGTTACGTTTGTAAAAACTATGGCAGTGGGTTAACTTTTATTCTTCTAGATATTATCTACATCTCAACGCGCTCAAAACTGACTGGAGGAAATAAATAACGCGCCCAGATTGCGTTAATACGAGCAACATTATTAACAATACTCCAGTGTTGCCAATATTATTTGAAGACGTTGTCGGTATTGCTACACGAACGGGAAGCTTTCCGTATGTCAGTATTTTACTACTCTATACGCGAAATTCGACTAGTGCTGTGACAAGGGTTGCCAATATTCTTTCAGCTGATTAAAGTATTTTTCAGAATCGGCTATAAAAAGACAAAGATAAACTACCTTCGTTACTTGTCTATGTGTTTACAAAGAGGGGAATTTGTTTGTTATGAGTTTCGGTGATGTAAAATAAAAGATTGATCAATCCATCTGAAATATAGTACGCACACACGAAATACAGCACAATACTATATATTATAGTACGATTAGCAGCCATGGTTGTGACGTTAGTATTGCCAATAACATTGATCGTCATAGATATATAAAAAAAAACAAATTTGTAATATACGGAACATTATTATGCAATTATGAGCATTTGTTATAATGTACGCTTTTAAACATTAGAACCTTATCATAAAAACATAGGTTTCAACCTTCAGATTTAATATATATTTTAATCGATTCAAAATACACATATTATATAACGTACCGAATTACAATCTCGTTTACAATAGCCCTACAACACTGATATTTTGACGAATAGGTGAAATTTAAAAGTCATGCAAAACATGAATATTCAAACACACCCTTATTGTACGTTGTTATTATTTTGACTAACACTGCGAAGCACCGGTATACTTTATAAAGTACTGCTAAAGTAGAGAGCTTCGCGTAAAAAAGCTACATAACAGACAACTTACATATGATATTATATTAATTGTTATAATGTATATAGTTGGAAAGGTTATATGTGTAACAGCCGCCTTATCTGTTAATACCTATAATCATTTAGCCCGTTTCAAAGGGCTTAGAGCAAAATTCGCGTGAAGTTGTCAGAATTGACTAAAAGTGAAAATTAATAATATACTATAACTATAATACTTCATTTATCAGAATAGATGTAATTTGCCCTCGAGTGCGTTGATGAATAACAAACCGTTGGCATCATGATACGTGAAAAAGATTCGTTTCAATTACCATTCTTTTCAAAACAAAGAAAACAAAACACTTTGATCCCGATTTATATTAATTTTCATCTTAACAGGGGGGCTTAATTTCGGTGTGAGCAACAATTATGACTGGCTACAGCACAGTACTACGATTTGGCATTTCTTTACATTCACTCATATATAGAAGATACGCAAATCTCACGTTAACCGTATTAATTCATAATATCACTGGTACTTTGAAGGGAAAATCCTTTTCGAAAAGAATCATACCAATAGTTTTGATTACGTACTCTTAAGACCAAGCAAAACTCAGCCATCTGCTAAATGCACAAACGATTCTTATATCGTGAAACATCTACAAGAGTTGTACTCGAGTATTATTAAATTTTGACAACATTCACAAGAACACCGTGGTAAGAATACATTTCGTTTTATTTCAACAATGCTTCTCTTCGCTCTGCATTTGCTGCATGTGTTGGTGCACCTCGTACGTCGAAATCGTTATGTTTGACGTCTCAGAAGTTAGGTGTTGGATTTCTACCTGTTGTGGAAATATGCCAGTTTAATATTTAAGGTGACACCCGAAACCATAATGAAACAGACAAAATAGATACTTTACAATGTAACTACGTACAATACGTGAACATATCGCAGCCAAATTGATGAAGTATGAGAGAGCTGTTATTTAATATGGCAATTGGACGTTGGCACTGAATGTTTATTGATACGTCACAGATATTATGAAGATAAAAATATAACAGTTTCAATTTACAGCATTTATGTCACACAACAGATGTCTATGACAACATTCGCAATTAGTGCGATAGTATATAAAAAAAATTTACGAATGGATTAATATATGTACAGTTTCTATCCTTTTAAATAGCATGAATTTTCTTGGAGAATAATTATTATAATGAAATCTCCAATATTTTTCATAATTGTTGTTGTATAAGATCCCATTTTCATTATCAATTCAGCACAGCCCTAACGCGGTTTATGTATATATTATGCAGTTGCATAAAAGCACTTCGCGCCGATGACGTCATTTCAACCCACTGCTATTTAATATTGTCCGAAACCTCCGTATAAAATTTTAAGTTACGCTATTTCATAGTTGCTTTTACCTACAATTTGCATGGAATAGCGTTAGTTTCCTAAACTATCAGATGGCTGGACACAAGATGTAACATCAGTATTTAGTAAATCCACAAGACAATTCCACATTAGAAGAACTCGAATCACAGAGAATATCACTGATGATTGACAAACGAGGCTCGTGCAAATGACCGATAGCGGAAAATATAATCTTAAGAGCATCTCTAATGCCTAATAATAATAGGTGCCATTTTGTTTCAAATGAATAATTATCAAATAGGATTTGGATTTGAAATCTTACCTTTTAATGTTGTCTTCGGGTTTATTTTGAAAATAAAAAAAAATGCTTTAAGCCAAGCAGCTATTAATATGCTTTTAAAGCTTTCTACTATGCTGGTATCTTAAATGATTGAGCTTGTGTCTGTCACTGTGTATGTTACTGTTTGTATATGTGTTATATACATACTATGCATACGTAGAGCTTGCGGGGTCTATTGCGGGTGGAAATTCATATAGCGTCAGAGTTAAATTTGAAGGATTGGACAGTTCTACAGATGACGTCAAAGGGACTAAGTCTCATTTAATCAAATTTCGTTTTCGAGTAAATGTATTCACGGAGCGACCTGTCAAACTACCTAGTCTGGCGCAATTTTAAATGGAAACCGCTACGACCATTACGACTACAACGCAAAAGGATGGCTAGACTGACAGCCGTTAATTGTTATTTATATTTTTTAACACGTTTTCTATTAGAGGCTAGTCTTTAACAATTAACGAACTTTTTTTTTATCTTTAAATATATTATAATTAATATATATATAAATTAATATAAATAAATGAATTATAACCCAACCAGACGGAAGCTCTCGGCAGGGGAGACCAGACGGTCGAGGGTTAGGGGGAAAGGGAAAAAACCTGGCTGACGATGCGAGCGGTATCAAGAAGCACCGCCTTCTGCATTTGAGCTCGGGGCGATCCGTCACGGAGTCCCAGCCGCCTCAGATATTTCAAGAGGCTGACTGGGATTAACCGATTTGCAAAGACAAATATTTTTAATTATTATTATGATTATTACTTATTTCTTAAGAAATTTAATAAAGATTAACCCACAGTTCTGATATGACTCATAACAATAGAATTACAATTGTTTTAAAGTGATGACTGGAGAAGGGTTAATCGTTATTCAATTTCTAAAGAATTAACTTCTTTAACCGTTACAGAGCTAGTTTGTTGAAAAGGTGGAAAAAAATAAAATGGTCGTTTATTAACGGTTAACGGATTAACCATGTAAATTATAAGCGATTGAGTGGGTTTACAGGATAAGTATTGGTAATACTTTCAATATTATCAATTATATTGACAATTATGCGCAAATTGAGAATTGAGAATTGAGAAGAATTTGTGTTTTTGAGGGCTGTGACATAGTTCTGATATAATACTCTATAAACGGTCAATTTCTGTGTAATTACTATTGGTTACTAGTTTAAAATTAATAAATAACTGGCTCATTAGTCAGCACACTAATTACTGCGAATTTTTTTCAAAGGTTTATTTCTACATTTCGATTGACTTAAATAGTTAACAACAACAGAATATACAATGTTATAGATATCGATACAATGATAACAACGACATGTAACCGGCCAGTTTCTTTGACACTATATAGCACTCTCGTACCGGAGACCACTGTATCTATTGAAAGGTGTTAATATTACGAAATATAAAAAGAATCCAAATGTTTAAATACAAAATATTTTCTTTTATTTTTGCATACGTAACAAATTTGCAGAGAATTTTATTAAAACTCTATCAACAATATTGTAAAAAATATTGTGATCTCCGCTAACAAGGCATAAGTTTAAATGGATCTGTAAGTATTTTTTAAGATAATAAATTAAAAATAGGGAACGGACCAACTCTTAATTTAGATATTAGTACTATTCCCATTGAATTACTGCTAATTTTGTCCGCTTCTTGTCTCTAACTATAGACTTTTAAATTATCGTTTATGAACATATTAAATTTGTTCCCTCTAATCATGTTGTAAATATTTCATTAAAAATAAAAATCTGAAATCTGCACCCTTACCCAGTTTTTAAAAAACAATAGGAATAACTATTGTTTAAAGTGCCACATTATTGCCATAGAAAAGAAACAAAACAAATTGAATATGAATTCAATTGAGTTGTATTGTTACATTCTTCGAAACATTTTTCTCTGGAAATTTAATCTTCTCTAAAATCTTCTAAAAGCTTTCTCTACAATGTGTCACGTCTTCGAAACATTGTTAACCTTTTGTTTCGTACTAAAGTGAATCTAAATAGACTATAGATGATAGTCTTTTTGGTCCCTCGAGTCGGACTCTGTTCATCCATTAAAGTTTTACTGTAAAAATTGGTGAAAAGATGCAATTAAAACGCAGCTTCATAAAAATAATCACTTTGCCTCTTTACATCTTAGTATTGCCGGCTTTAAATCCATGCTTTAAAAATCCATTTTCCTAACGGATCCCTAGTAGTATCAATATGCATAATCCAGTTAAAGATCCAGAAGAATTTCGCTATAAATATAAAGCCGCCATACTTGACTTGCGTTTACCTTACTTGTATCTTATTTCAGTAGGATATCAATAAACAAATAATAACGTACATAAAATACTTACAGATCGGTATATTACATTTACATTAGAACATCATTATTATATTAACACAGAGACAAGCGGTTTATATTTATTTAATAAGTTAAAGGTAAATTGCTTTTGTTAGACAACCTTTTTAATATATTCGTGCTGAAAGTTTTAACATTAACTTACGTCAATTTCGAATAGCGACATTTCATTGCGAATTTTATAAATTGTAACAGTTTGCTATCTATGGACTGTTTATTCTAATATTTTATTGCTTTGTTCGTTTCTATTACATACAGTTAAACATTATTATCAAATGAAATACATACTACAAAACTTTTATTTTTAACACACGGCATCGAACATTATAAAAATGTGGTTCGATATTAAGGGATATCTCGAAAATATTTTATTCAAAATCGTATAATTTAAATTACTAAAATTAACCTATTTTTTTTTTTTTCAAATTTGTACTATGCAAACGTATTGACATTATGAAAGGTCAATTATATACGAAAAACAATATAATAAGATGTGCAACCCTACTCACGTGAAAATCTCTTCAAAAGAATGTAATGAGCGCTGCAAAGAAGCGCGCTGTTAATGTTTTTATTTCATGGATTTAAATTTTAATGAAATATGCAATTTTTTCTAAGACAAATAGACTTCAAACTTAACTAGTATTGAATCTATTATCTTTCTGAACGAATTATGTAAACAAAATATCATAATTATGGAAAATTCACAAAATATTAATTATTATTTATACTGCTTCAAGTTTAAGGATTTTTATTTATTTAAAAATCCTGTCGTACACTTATTAAAAGAAAAATAAGTTCTTTATAGTTCTGAATTTTTATACATTGGAAAAGTATTTATTGAAATAAATTTTGAAAACTGTTTATGGTAACTGTTATTATCACGAAAAAAAAAACAAATAAAAGCAGTCCTTTGAAAGTTTTATTTTAACATGGCAACATGTTAAAATAAAAGTAAATGTAGTAAAACATGAATAACAAAGTCATCTGTTATTTTGATAAAAAGATAATTAGAAAACAACGGGCCCATTACTTTGGCACCTTGATAAGAACAATGAGTTAGAAATTGGACCAGAGGCGTTTTCCTTATCATTTACAGTGTTGACAGTAGCATTCCATCACCACGTATGTAAATTCATTGTTTACAGATAATCAAATTAAAATTCAATCATAGATTATAAACTGTACGCCTACTCAATTGTTCCTCACAACTCCGCTTTCAATTCATGATATTAATCTCAATAACCCAACATAAAATGCTCATTCCATTAAATAATGCCCGTAAGTCTTCGGAACTCGAAAAAATCAAGCTGCTTTTTCGCACTCCACAAATGGAAGCACCGACAAATTGTTTAGTTTTTCGGTTTAAATAGTTCATCTAAAAGCTAGCGCCAAAACTTTTCAAAACACCAGACTTGAAGCGATTGGATAGATAAATATTGCTAGTGATATTTTCTTAATCATTTATAATCTTTTTCTACTTTTTCTTTTAAGTGCAACTATACCACCCACCATTTAAGCAGCGTCCAAAATAAAAAATAATTTAGCATTAATTAACTTGGAATTGCACTGAAATATAAATATAGTTGAAATATAAATAATATCTAAAAATATGAAGGCCCATTAAAAAGCGCAACTAGTTTTTTTTTTAAAGACTAGCGGTAGGTAAAATTTTAAATATAACAATTTTGTTTTAGCCACTTTGATTTCTTTAACACAATAATTTTTGACGTGTAATATGAATATACATTAGATTGTTATGAAATGTGAAGGAATGTGAATATAGTATTTATTAAATAAAATATTTTTAAAATCGCGCTTCACTTTAAGGTTTTTACATCAATGTAACGTTTATTGTACGTATATTGCATTCTATAAATCTACTTACCGTTAGTCTTTACAAATTGTATTACTTGAAAGCTTTTGCATAACCAATGCAAAACGGAGAGATGTGACTGATACCACCATATGTGTTACTCACCAGGTGCACTCAAGGGTTATTCATATCACAATAATTTGGCGGAACGATTGACAGGATCACAGATAGTATTATGAAATAATGAATGATATTAATAATTATTTTTTTAAATAAAACTTAAAGATATGTGACAAAATTTACAATACTTAAATGCTTATTTTATAACAATCCGGTCAATCGTACCGCGCACGTAAGCCGTCCACCATACACACCAGCAAGCTGTGTGGCTTTGACTTACCACTTCGCTCGTGAGGCAGTTAATGGTGGAGGGTGGTGCGACACGCGCGGGGGGCGGTGGCGCACGGGGGGACCGACGCCCGTCGCTCGGAGTGGTGCCGCGGGCAGGGGTTATGGAGTAGCCTGTACAGTATTTTAATTCATAACTACACATTTCGTGATAATACCAGCGACATAGAAAGTATTTGAATAATAACTAAAGAAATGAGCAAAACTAGCTTCCTCACTTAACTTAGTTAACTAACTTTCCAAACTAGTTTCTCATTAAGAATTGTTATTATCTAAGAAAGGTAAAGTTAAATAGTAAAATTATTAAGCATTTATAGATTTCAGTATGTTAAAGATAACTACATTATGACGTGTTGCAAAAATAGAAATTTTATTGTTATGCCACGGTAAGGGTGTTAGTGTTCTAAGTAGTAAAATTAAAAATATAGGAAATTTTTAAATAAAAATACCTTGTTCGCTACTACTAGATTCGGTGAAGCTTGGCGTGCCTTCCGTCCAAGTAGGCGTTGATCCCTCCACTGATGCTGGCGGCGTCCAACATACGCTGAAATCATGCAGAGATTAATATTTACCCGACAACAAAAATAGGACTATGAAAATGTGTTCAGTCCAGCCCGCTCTGAAACAATACGGAGTAAAATATACTTGTATAAATTATATATCCAGTTTAAAGGATCAAATAAATTATATTATGTCTCTAGCCCATACGCTAATTCAACCTAGCATAGACTACACTGACGCCTATTACGTTTTTGCTATCGAAAACCTTCGTAGAGAGTAGAGTAGGAGACGAAGAAGATGGGGAGGCGAATTATATTGTTTTTGTTGTGTAAATTTACAATACAAACCCCTAAAAATTTAGTGGAAGAAATTTCAGACAATTTTATATAACAATATGTTTGGAAATGGCTTTTAATCTACACTTGCAAGTCCTCTGGCTATTTTAATTTAAAAAAAAAAATTATTTGACATTGTATTTATTTATTATAAATTGTAACATGACATTTAAAAAAAACTAACTAGTGTAGATTTAGTCGTTCATAAGATCTTTATAAAAGCTAAAATTTAATAAAAAAAAAAGTTAAGATTATTGTGTAAAACCATAATATCACCTTTTTGGGCCAAAATTTTACTCTATGTCACCTTTGTAAAGAAAAAATTACCTCCCTTAAATTTCCCTCTCCCCCGCGCGGAAATGCATAATTTTGTGCATATAAATGCATAATAAAAGTGTGAAATATTTTATAGATTACCTATAATTTCTGAAAAGTTGATAAATTACTTATAGTAGAATACATATTAATTAAAGAAAAAATTTATTATTTCTTTAATTAATATGTTTATTTAATTAATACCAATTACAATTTCTGAGGGCAAAAAAAAAATTGTTGCGTGCTTATGTACGCGAGTTAGAAAATATAATTATTGGAGTGATAAAATTTTAATTTGCAAATAATTCATTACAATAAAATAATAAATTTACTGGAGTGGGAATTAGTACTGAAAAACTCAATTATTAAATATTTATTTTCCCAAACAAAGTATAAAATCAATTTTGTCAATCAAGTATGAAGTCGAAGTTTTAACGGAGTGGCCTCTGCGCAGTCTTAATGTGTTTGTGACATTTTATAAGAGTAAAATTGAGATTCAAGTAGATACCACGCAAATATTTGTATAAAATTTTCAATGTTTAAAAACAACTTATCATTTCTCACACACTTCGGAAGTAGATGAATGGAAAATAATATATGAAACCCTTAAAATTGAAGAAAATATTATATTTCAATACTGCATCACTTTACCTGGCCTCGTTACTTCTTGCACTACTCAACGCCGCTGGTGTCAGTGCCAGCGATGAGGCCGACGAAGTCGTAACGACGCTAGCCGCACTCGACGCACCGCGTCGTCGACCCGACGCACTCGACGACGTCGTAGACGACGAGTTGGTGCGACTGGTCCTCGGGGGCGGAGCCTCCTCGAAGGGCGGCGGAGGCGTTGAACAGCAAGATTGTGGCGCCGCGGCTGACGAAACACTAGCGTTACTACACGATCCTACTGTAGCTGATTTATACACTAGCCATATAATAGCATGGACAAAAGAGAATGAAAATCAATGTTGCAAATGTTTTGTGATGAAAGCATGATACATGTAGATATTGTCCTTAATTCCTACACGTCAATTTAGACAATGTAGTTGGCTTATGTATGCTAATTTAGAAAAATAACGTAAAGAATTAGAAATAAACTAATAAACCGACAAAATACATTTTACTTGTCTTATTAATTGTACAACCACCGAGTTGTACGCCGCATAGTCTAATCGCTTAATAATACCATGATGCAAGGCGAAAAACGTGTCGCGTATTAAATGTTGGTGTTGTATTTTACCTAGTATCGAGTTTAGTGCTTGTATGGATGATAGTTGGGGTGAAGGCGGTGGTGATCTTATATTCTTCGAACTAAGTAATATATGCCAGTTCATTGTTTTATTCATGCATAATTGTGCAATGTATATTTTTCCAACATCTTCAAAATAATGGATTTCCGCAAAGTGACGCTTGATTAATTTTACTATCCCAATACAACATTAGCCAGTGAATTGAATGAAGTGTATACTGCTCATCTGCATATATAAAAGGAAATAGGTGTTGGTACAGACACAAATAATATCGTGCTAGTTTATATAAACATCACAACACGGAGAAAATAAGGTAGGAGCTGAACAGATAAATAATAAAGACATGTCTACAACTAGCAGAGCTAAAATATAACACCAATGATTTGAAGATAACACAAAATACCATGCACATAACAGTTTTTAGTTTGCCTCACATACACATGTGTGTTTATGTAATACAAAATTTTTAAAGATCTACTAGCTTTTCGCTGTTTTATTAAACGCTCCTTGGATTTAAATTTTCCAACTATTTTTTATATTTCAAGAAACATTAACTATTAAGAACTATTAAGCCTATAAATACTCTTCCACGTCTTTTGTTACTTTATAAATGTTGTTCCTTTCCGATTTCCTTTGACAATTATCGGTTAGATATAGACGGGCCGGTCTGGGAGGTGGTGGTGGTTTTCTTTCGGGCACAGGTATCACTGTGAATTTTTTTATTTTGTCGTGTACATTGCCACTTAAGGGTATGGAGACCGAAGGTTTCATATTGGTGATATAAGGCGAGCACAGTTTTTGATTCATTGTAGTTGTACTTCCATGAATTTGCTGGGCTGACTCGAAAATTTTCTTAGTTTCAGTGACTTTAGCTCTTCGTCTAACTGTCGGCGGTCTTCGTTGAACTGGTGACGTTGAACTCGGCTGTGAAGATACTGAACTTCGACGGGAACTGTTCTCGGAATCCGTTTGCATTTTCCAAATATGTTTTTGGAACATATCAATTTTTGTTTTCGCTTTCTTATCACACACATCAACCTTCTTCAGACCTTGTGAATGTTCTTCGCTGTAAGTTCTAATTTCGATTTTAGGTTTTATTTTCTTTGATTCCTTATCACGGGTTTTTTCTTTCTTTGATTGGTTGAAATTAAATTTCTTAGAGAGACCATGTATCAAACTAGGTTTAACGACATTTTTGTTAATCCTACTATCCTCTTTATTGGGACTCTTAACAGGCTCTTTCTTTAAAAACAATGATTTCTTTGATGTTTTTGATGCGATAATAAAATCAGGTGATTTAGCACGCGCACTTGTTGTTTCTGTCACAACCGGAGATTTTCTTTTTTGTCTTGTAATAAATTGTAATGGACTTTTAGAAGGTTTTATTTTAGGAGTACTATCGTCGCTTTCGTCGCCGTAATCTTTAACTTCCAGGGCTATTATAGTCTCCTCGTCACTCGACTCAGTGAGTGACAAATCACCTGAATCTAAATGTTCTCTTACTACCTTATCAATATTAAACTTGGCCATCATGGTAGTTTGGGCTACCAAATCTTTACTGGAATTAGATCTTTCAGTGATACTGTCCCCATCTTCAACGAAGTGTAAAATCTTATTAGATGCTGCTAATTTAGTAACTTTATTGGAGTTATTAGGTACAGATTTTGGAACATGGCATGCACTAGATGCTTTATATTTAAGATCATGCCCATTTAAATCAAAATCGTCAACGCTACTCGCAAAAGCAGGCTGTGAGTGTATATCATTAACTGATATCTTTAATGTGGTATAATCACCTTTAGTGTCATGGCTGGATGTTTGAAAATGACCTCCACCCCGTTTAGCCTTAGGAGATCCTCTTGGTGGTACAGGAGGAGGAACTCTCTGTTTATGAGATCCTTTCAGAACTGCCGGGAAGGCCACGTCCGGTTCTGACGTTGTTGTCTTAGAAGGCACTTGAGTGACCTTCGTCGCTGTGGAAACCGGTGACGTCACTGACGTAGGAGTAATATGTGCTGTGACATCAGATAGTGAGACTGAAGGGGCACAAAAACACTCGAATATTTGTATAGGTTTATTAAATACCAATAAAATTGTATAACAGATTTGGCACGATTTGAGGATAAAATTTAACAAAGTAGATATAAGTATAACAAACAAAATATTTGTGTTAAAAATGGAAGCGTAATTAGTTACGATAGTAGAATAAATTAAATGTCCAGAATTGCATGTTTGTATTTATATTTTTTAGATGGAGCTTGACCGTCAACGCATCGTATTTATTATTGGTGCATTATTGATAAAGATTTCAAATAGATAAAATAAATAATAGCATGCAGATTTGTAAGAGTGGGGTTAAAAGTAAAACGATACCCAATAGTAAAAGATCCGATCGGTCAGTAGCAGCATGGAAAAAGAATTAATGACATTAAGGTTAAGGTTACTTTTCTTTAAACAATTAAACCTTTTTTTTTCGATAATATTTTTGCGATGTTGCCCGACTTCGGTCTGGTAATTTTTAAAATGGTAATCCCGCCATCTGTCGGTAAGGCTCCCCTTTGTCGCCTCTTATGAAGGAGACCTCTACCATGACCTCTACCACGGGAAGAAAGGGATAGCAGATTCTGACGCCGATACCACACTGTCAATTTCTTCATTTTTGCAGCCTTAATCCAATACTCTAACATTAGAAGCATTTTCCGTAATTGCCACGCCTCACAAGCGGGTTGGAGAACGCAGTCCCAGGACATTTCGCACTTCAGACCCTGGTGACCGCCTCTGTTTTGGATTATTTAGGTCCGGGCTATTTGAGATGGTTATACCGCCACCCTCAAGCCATTTGGCATTTTCCCTTAGTCGTCTTTTACCCACACACACACCCATGGGACCAGATCGTATTAAAAGTGCTATTATATTACAATTTTATATTAAAAGCTAAATGCAAAAACAAGACAATTTTAATAAAAACAAAAGGAGCGGGAAGGAGGAGCGGATATACCATCACTTTTTCTTTAGCTAACAAACGTGGCTCTGGAGACCGAATGATGGAGTAGTGTTCATCCAAATTTGCGGAATCCAAATGTGATTCGGTGATGACTGGTGATGGGAAGCGGCATCACTAGTGCGAATCCACCGGCACTGCGCTCGACCTCTGGCTCAGCGCGGACGGAATGGGCAAACCTTCCAAATGTATGCTGGAGTTGACAGTCGCTTTCTAGGTGAGGCCTACGTTCTGCAGTAGGCTAAAATAGGCTGATCTAGTATGCAGTAGTCATTTTGCGTTCGAATACTATGTATTACGCAACTTAAAGCACTTTATAATCTTAATCAGGATTAATATCTATTTTCGTATAAATAAAACAAAAATGGGGGTAACCTTTTGGGGGTTAACCATTTGTTGTAATTTACAGATTACAAAAATTAGACTTAAACCTATTTTCAGTCTCACCTGCTCTGAAGCCGGCAGCGCCACTCGCACTTGCCGCGCCTAATCCATCAAGAGAGCGTGCAAATATAAGATTGTTATATTCGAATAACCTAGGTAATATTTTATAAATTTTAATAATGTTTGTTATCATTTGAAAAAATACATTAATTATAATCATAAGTAACATTTCAATTACTTATATTAAGCAATTTTAAACTGTGTTTAACTACTCCTTCCAGGCCCCGTCTAAAGATTGGCTTCAAGCGCTGTAAATAACGAACACCGTCCGCATCCACGCAAACTTAAGAGATCAATTAATAACAAATTAATTAAAATATATAAATCTGTATAAATATTTTTCGTAGCTTTTATACCCCATTTAAAATGAAATCAACAATCGATAAATGAAATTCAGAACAGTGCATTGAATTGAAACAAACCTATTGTGTATAAATCTCATTTATTTCAACATCAATAAATATTTTGGTCATAAGCCGTCGTATAGGCCGGTAAATTACAAACAGCTCGATACAAAAACAAGCTTCCAACGCTAACGACATTTACAAGGAGCAGCGAAGCACACAGGAATATAAATAATCATTTACATATTACGGCTGAATACACAAACTCGAACACCACGAAATCATCTGATAACAACTTTCACAAATATTTGGTATTTATCATTATATACAGATTCAACTTATGTAACACTAAGTAACTTTAAACCACACTGGTTGTAGACATCACATTGCCGAGTCAGTGTATTCGACCGCTCGCTGACAAAGAAGGTGACCGCTATCAATACTTAGGTATAACGTAAATTTGAAATAAAGTTAAGGCTTTATGCATGCCGACACATGTATCGATACGTCGCGAACTGTTAGAAAATGCGACCGCGTGGCTTTAGTGGTCAACGTACCTCATTGCTGCACCATGGGTCCTGTTTTCCAATCCCAGATGCAGTCACTATCTGAGCAAAAACAAACATTGCTTTTCGGTTCTGCTTACGTTGTGTTCGTCCTTTGTCCCTGCCACTGCATCTGTCCCTTTCTCCGATCTTATCCCATGAGCGTAGCGACGAGCGAGTGCCTCTGTGTTCGCGCGTACTTTCACGGCACTATGATATTCTCCGCGCAGTCGTGCACTACCGATAGTATACGAAAGTTGTCGCTGTGCTCGAAATCGGCCCGCAGGACATCGTCACAACACAACCACTGAATTTTATCAAATAAACATAATTCTATTTATCGTAGCTTGGTTACAGCTGCAGACACTAAATAAACCAAACAATGTGTTCGTTATATCAATTTGTTTCCATTGTTCTACGCTTGTATATAACAACTTCTTTGTGTGTCCTTTATTACTTAGCATGTCCTAACAATAGAATAAGTATTGTTGCATCACGTCATGAATTATTTCGTTTTCACGTTGCCATTGCATCGATACATAATATCCGTATGCATGCTGCCTTATCTATTGTTTCTCTATTATATTCGATACGATTCATAAAAATGTTATAAATTAAGTAATGGACGCCCAAACATATGATCACACTAAATTTTCATACAATTGTCAAGAGGTAGTTTTTTTATTAAATTACTTTACAACACGATTCATTACATGCCACTATAGACATGGAAAATTAAAAAAAAATAGAAATATAGGAAATAAATTCCTTAAAAAATTTCATGTAAGTTATAAAAACAAGTTTGTTATATTTTTTCATACCATTTGTGCGTAAGATTGTAATTTGTGACAACTGGTTTTAAAGGAATGCGCTAAGAGCTAAACAATTAATTGAATACCTAAAATAACATTTTCATTAGGAAATTTAAAAGCATGTTTTAAAAATTTAATCAAATACGAAAGCCTTTTTTGAATTCAAATTTTATGTTTCTTATAGTTTATACATTATTACAATGTTAATGTTTATTTATTGGAGTTATTTACCAGTGTTGAGAAATTCATATTTAATTTCAGATGCAATTTATTTAATAAACGAATTTATGACGTACAAAACATACTCATTCAAATAAATAGAACTGAATAACTATAAAGCTATTCAACTTTTCTTTCAACTTAAAATTACGTTTTATTAGAATGTGATATAATTTATAAAATACACATTTCATTTAAAATAGTAGAAAGAGAAATTGGGGATATATACCACAGAAATATACTGTCGGGATCTGCTTAGAACCTCCGAAAAGAACGTACCATAAAACCAGATAAACAAGTGTATTTTTTTTAACATCAACAATGTCTTTGTTCTCTGCAATAGCCGGTATTGCAAATAATTCAAATTTGAAAATTGTTAGCATATTGCAACGACTTTTAATGTCTAAAGATCTTTAAATGCAAATGTATCTTGTGGAAAAGACACACAGTTATATCGCGAGAGGAAAATTGTCCTCTTTGCAATTTTTGTGTTCGACATTTTCTCATCTAAATTCTTATCCTAATACATTCATCCCGCATTTCAATCAGCTGGTGGTACCACAATAATTGTGCTTCCGCTATCATTTCCGGAATAGATAGCAGCCTTATCCAAGGTCTTGACATATATTACTTCTTTCATAAATCGTTCAGATTCAGAGTCCTTGATATGTTCGTCTCCGTTCAGTTGAACTACGGACACGTACTCTTTCGTCTGCGCTTCCTGATCATTTCTTATAAGTATAGGCGATTCCGGTTTGATATACACCGTCTGTGTCGATCTCACTTTACGGAATCTCATGTCCTTCGGAAGCGTAGACGCTTCTCTCGGCTCGATGTTTCTAACAGGTGTGACGCTCCTCGTCCTGTAACTAGAGTTTAGGCTCTTGGGTAATGTACTTGCGTCTCTCGTTGTTTCAGTGTTCGTTGTTGGAGAGCTCTCCGTTTTAACTAGCCCTATATCCATAAAGAACTTCTTGAATTTCTCCACGAAAGTCGGTGATTTAGCTCTGTTAAAGCTGCTCGAAAGTCTTTCATTCGAATGCTCTTTGGAGCTAACTTCGTCGATTCTTTCCGGTATGTTCGACATGCTTTTGTGTTTTTCCAGAATATTCGACCGTCTCTTCCATGGTTTCTCGTCGTCGTCGTCGTCAATGAATGGTATATCTTGTAGATTGTTTTCGTTTCTCGTATCAACCGCTGCGTCTTTTAGAATTTTCACGACAGGGACGAAGTTCGTGTGTGCTGCCTCTGCGATGTATATTTGTGGGACACTTGTACTGGTATTGTCAGTTTGAATGCCACTGTCGGCTAAACT
Organism: Bhutanitis thaidina; assembly: GCA_029286595.1. NCBI lineage: Eukaryota > Metazoa > Arthropoda > Insecta > Lepidoptera > Papilionidae > Bhutanitis > Bhutanitis thaidina. The sequence goes on along the minus strand of JAGSMS010000021.1, from coordinate 2,781,152 downwards.
GCCGTTTATATGCGAGCTTCCCGCTCCTGTGCTCAATACTTTTGTCAGTTGATCAGATAAAGATTCCATTCTGTCGTGAATCGACGAACGGTAAACATTGTCAGCGTATGAGGTTCCCGGCCCTCGGGCTGTAAGATTCGATGTGTCGAAGTCGATACGCCTCTGGAAAGTCCCTATACGATCCCGATCGAGTATTTTTACTCTGTCGGAAAGTACTGACGGGTATTCGGTAGGTATTTGAGGGATTTGGTGCCTCTGATTCCACGTCGATATCGTTGTGTCGGTAAAGTCACTCATGCTAGATCTCAGCGAAGATCTCGGCGACAATCGGGACGTTTGCCTTAGTAGTACATCAGGGTTATAGTCCTTGATCGTTCTGCCGACGAGTTTTCGCCCTGTGTAACAGACGGCCATGTTAAAAGGAACACAAGGCTGCTTTGGGACTTTTTTTCGATACATTTCAGTTTATTTCGTTTCACCCAACGGGCCGTTTAGACCGTGCCGTTCCTTTTTTCGGCTATCACACTGACAAACACCGTTAGCACATAAAACAACATCACATCTTATTGCGTAGCGTTCAAGAACATTAATAAAACGCAGAGACAAAAAGTACGAATTCGAAATAAAACCAAAAAAATACCTTTCGTAATTGAAATAATAGAAAAAATAAAATCACAACAGCGATTAAGGTCACAAACACCGGAAAGGATGCAGGGTGAGGGACAAAAATAAACTGAAATGTATAATAATAATAATAATAAGTACTACTAAAAATATTCTTGCATTCACTTAATGTTAGGAATAGTAAAGGTACCTACTACAGTATAGCTACCCGTATTGTTAAAGTTAAAAAAGAACTAAAATTATTATTGTTAATCTACTGTCTACTGGTATTAGTATGTATTAAAAATGAGTCGTATGAGCGTTATGCAATATTTTATATTTTTTTCGCACTCATTTTCAATCATATGCAAAATACAATATCATACCTGGCGTATCGATTTCCTCCTGCGCCTTAACCGGTTTGGCGATGCTTTTTCTCTTCGACGGTGAGTGTTTCAGGGCTACAAGCATAAACATTTTTTTTTTAGAATCTCGTCATCATTTTGCATTGTCATTTAAAAAGTTTTGTGATGTTGATTTTTTTTTATTCGAATAGTATTTTATAACAATAGGTTATTCGTATTTTTGAAACATCTATAATAACATCACAGTAACTCTTTAAAAAAAACAACAGAATAAAAATTGTAAAAACGATTAAAAAAAATGCTTAAAGCATTGCGTCAAATAATGGAACCGTTAGGCGTCGCAAATTAAAATAAACTCATTCTAATTTTTTTTAGGAAGCTTGATAAAAATCTATCAGAAATAAGAAAAGGAAAAGAGAAAATACAGACGTACAGACATGCGCCAGAGAAAAAGAGCGAACGCGAAAGTACTGGATCAATTAATTTAAAAAAAATATAAGAACAAAATACTTAATACAAGTATTTTTATATCTAGTCTGTAACAGTAACATTCTATATTCTAGGTTGGTTTTACCCCAAAAGTGTTGAGGCAATAAAACTCTATGGAAAGGGAAAGATAGAAGTAATTATGTTCCCCCTTATCCAGAATTTTATAACAGGTATGGAAACTACAATCCAGACTTCTAACTACCGGGAACGTCAGATTTCAAACAAAAAAAAACAACTAAAATCTACATGGAGTCACCGAAATTCATTGGTACACAGGTAAGAAAACGTATACAATGTAAGGAAAACGTTTGAATGTATAATAATCTGCAAAGTAAATTTTTTCTCAAAATACTTATAAATAAAAGATTAAGTTTTTAGTTTATTATCTAAACTTGGTTATTTATAGCCACTTATTTTCTTTTCTATTTGAAAGTTAGAGGACTTTCAAAATGTGAATAAACAATATGTGGCTAATAATAAATATATGACAGGTAACTATTGCATTAAAACGTTTTCTAACAAAGAAAGTATGAAAGAAGGACAAAGAGGGGTCCAGTCAAAATGGCGAACGAACACATTGTCATGCTTTTAACGGAGACAGTCAATCCATCAACTCTTAGGGACTTACTCAGACCTCCAGAGACGCGCGCGAGAATCCGATTACGGACAATTGTTTGAAAGAAAGAATGAAAAAAAAAACACAGATATTATTTTCATACGACGACATTAATTTTAATAACAGTAGGAAATGGGGGACGTGCGTGGCCTTAAAATATTCTATGTCATGTAATAAATGTCATGCTGGCAACATTTTAAATAAAAAAAATTAAAAATAATCAGAACAGCATTCAAATAGAAATAATAATCTGTTTTACTGATACATGCCTGATACCAAAAAAAATAACGTAAAAAAACAAACGTATTTGTTAAATTTTAATTAATAACAATATCACAATCACGAACATAAAAACGCCTACTAAAAAAGGTTGGGGTGTTGGTGATTTTAAATGAATAAGAATACAGCTATGAACGGGGCTGTTAGCTCCATGTATGTAATTAAAAACATTTATTTATTGTCCATGTCGAAGAGTACTAGAATAGCTGTCGGTATTTTTCATCGTTTTGGTGAATTTAGCTATATCTAAAAGATCTAGTTACCGTATTAAGAATATCACAATATGTTACCTAACTAACTACCATGACATATCGAATAATATCGTAAGTAAGCAACGTCGAAGTTTCAAATATACCAAAATGGCATGCACACCAACTTCGCCTGGATTGTGGTCAACCCTGCTCGGTGACAAAGGACTCTAACGATTCCATGTGGTTTTCGTAGTCAAGGAATTGTTCCACCCCTATCCGATAATGTGTATCGTCTACTCGTCTACTTCTTTTCTTTACCAGCTTCCGTAAGTCCACATCCACTGCTGGTAGTGGACCCTTCCATGAACGTGTCCTCAGTTGCTGGCCAAAGATTTACCCATACTCACGCTGGGCAGGCTAGTCGGTGAGGGCAGTACCGTCACCCTCACGGGATACGATCGCTGGAGCCTCGCCCGTGAGTCTGCAGGGTGCATCGCGTGCAAGAGAGGTTGTCTTTTGAAGAAAAAGTTGGCATCCCCTTTGCCATTGCAACCTGTGTCGTGGTAGTTGAAGCAAATAACGCTTAAAGTCATGAAAATTGCAACACAAAATAAACGTGAGAGGAGATTAATTTTACGAGCCGTGAAAGCAGTACATTGCGACACTACTGTGCCCTGCGGACCGAAACACAAGAACGCCCAAGCTACTGCTTTGCGGATGTTTGATACACTATATTGATACTTATATGGACCTCCCAAACGATGTAACCGAGCGGCGGCTTATATAGCGGGTAGTACCACGGCATCACTGACTAGCGGCGTGAAGTAGGGGTCGTCTTGTGCTTCCGCGTTTCGTTCGGTGAGGGAGGTAACCGGAGGCCCACTCAAATATCCTTAAAGACCGGGCCAGGCGTCGGTAATCACTCACCATGTGATAAGCCCGCATGCTCGTTTGCCCCTTTGCCCATAAAAAAAGAATAAACCACCACACAATTGCCATGCCATGGCTTGTGAAGCTATTTCCTAGTTTCCATCAAGTTTCTGCCCGTACGTCATGGATCTCTTTGCTACCTAACATGATGAAATCTGGTTGTGTCGACACATCACACACAAAGCCCGAGAACATATTAGGATAGGAACATGGTAGAAATAAGTTAGATCAAGCCGTACGCCAAATACATAATAAATTATTACCGAAACTATTACAGTATTGCTCATTTAAAATACTAATGAGCAACAGAAGTGGTAAAACACCAACACCCGCCCCCAGCTACATACAAGACGCACACAAAAGACATAAAAACAGCGCGAACACGCGGCCCTACAGTACCTATGTAGCTCGTGACCAGGGTTCGGAACTTGCGGTGGTTGCCCTTGATCTCGGGCAGGTCCACTGGCCAACAATTGAGCTTTGTTATTTGCGTTGCGTGATATTGTTAGTGAGCACAGATAAATAAATGCATGTTTGATATTAAAACTCATAATATAGAATTAATTGAAAGTTTAGAAGTAGATGCAATAAACCAATACTTATTTCCTCAAGAGATAATTTCTATTTAAAAATGTAAATTGAAATTTTTATGCGGACACAAGTGCCTGCCCAATATCCATGTTCAAGTATTTACTATACAATCGATTGTTATGGAAGAGTAAAGAAGTCTCCAAATTTTTATTGAAAACGATAATATTCTCTTTCACCAAAGTGTACTTGTAATGTTATGTGATTTGATTAAATACACATTTATTAAAAATTCAAATAATACTCCATTGAACAATCGCTAATTAAATTGTACGAATCAAATTTTGATAAAAAACATTTATATTATACTAAATATGAGTGCTTTCAAAGTGTACCCTCTGTTAATATTATATATTTAAGTACATGTTGGATTTAACCACAAATTAGCCAAGTTATATGTAACAATATATAGCATGGGATGATACAAACTCAATAGGAAAAAAGGTAAAAAGCAATTCGGAACTGAGTCTTAAACAAAATTTACATAAAACAGAACATGCTGTATATTGTTAATAATCTTTTAATGTTTTTAAGACTCCACATTTATGTTATAACTTATTTACTGAGAACCGTCTGTACAGTAAAAAAGATTTCTTTTAAACCTTTCTCTGGACTTCGCCAAGTGCAAAATTATACTTAGACACAATATTGCTGTTTTACTTATATTAAAAACACCTCAGTTAATCTAAAAAACCGAATAAACAACTAATTTAATGAAACATAAAAGCGAGAGTCTTAAAACAACAATGAACACTTTACCACTTAAAAGATTTCTGGTGGGGGATTTATAAGTTAAACATTTATTAATTAATTGCACAGAATGTTAGTAGAACAAATCACACGTATTGTATTCCTTCCTTGGAACTCTAAAATGTATGGAATTCATTAATGAAATTCGGTTTTATCTGAATGGGGGGATATGGAAGCAATCTAGTAATAGCAAAATGAAGTCTATTTCTTACTAATGATTGAGAATTCTGTGATAAGTTTACGAAGGAAAAGAGGTAGAAACGGAAGGGAAACAAATGGTTTATTACTTTTGATATATTGTTTATGGCTGTTTGCAAATTATTATAATCATCTATTTTATTTTCAATTTGATAATAATTATTTTTCACTTATTTTCAGTCTAGTAATCAAATAGGACGACTGAAAGTAAATAGATCTTATTTTGCATAGACAAAATTATATTTTAATTTAAAACTGGCGAAAATATTCGGTATAGTAAATTACATTCCTAATTTTCGGCCGGAAATAATGTTTGGAAAATGACAAGATTCTGAAATATTACACGTTTTTGACATTATATGTGGGATAATATAAACAAAACAAATTATATTTGAATAGGTACATAACCATTATTGTATAACAGATACTAGAATAATAAAAAAATATAATTTTGTCTATTGTGAGACCAAAAAAATAATGCGGTATCGCTTTTAACAATAAACTCCTAAGTATATTAAAACTTATTAAAGACAAGTAAATTAATAATTACGGATATGACGTTTATAAAAAAAGGTTATACAGAAAATGTACTCACACGAAGGTATTTTCTTAAATACAGTCTTGCCCATGAAGTCTAGAAACCTTTGTGCATAAAAGCTCGGTCTGTGCACTGATACTGTGTCCTGGAATAAAATAGTTTAGTTTTTAAAAAAGTTAGCCACCCAAAAAGAAGTAGCTTCCTGAGAAGGGTTTGGAGCGGTTAAGTTTAAAAGTGTAGATTTTTGTTTTTATTACTTCACTTAATTTGTCTAGCTTGTTTGCCTTAGAGCTTGCAGCTTTTAAGGTGCTTTGAAAAGTACGAGGCTGGTACGGCGATCGCCCATTACCTTGCCAACTACAGTAAATTCACTCAACTTAGAATCCCTTATTCAGCATTGAAATTGTAAAGTACTGCCGATTACGAGCTACTATTTATATTATTCCTTATAAAGTGGTAAATGGGCAGTTATAATTAATACAGTAAATTTATTAACACAATGCAATTAAGACTTCTTTCAAAAGTAAATAAACTGACAAGTTCTCTTAGTTAGGTGCAAGCTTAAAAGGGTTTAGTTTCAAGGGAAAGGCGGCAAACGAGCCTATTGCTCGTTTAAGTTCACTTGATGGTAAGTGATTACCGTCGACCACATATATCTGCAACACCAGAGAAGCTACAGATGCGTTGCCGGCTTTTAAAGATATTTGGGAGATGGGAGGGAGGATTAGGAGTGGAATGGAGAGAGCGAGTGGGCCTCCGGATACCTCACTCACCGAACGAAACGCAGAAGCACAAGATACCTCTACTTTACGCCGATATTCTGCGAGGTCGTGGTATTAGTCCGGTCCAGCCAACCCATTTGAACAGCAGCTAAATCCGCCGCTTGGCTTAACCACGTTAAAGAATACTCTACTTGTTTGAGAGTATATTTGGTCAACCTGTATAAGGCCCATTGCAAGCGATAGCAACCCAACGAAGCGCCAAAATAAGGTGGTCAAAAATACTAAAGGTATATTCTCACTTATATGGTTAATAAACGTAAGTATGAGTATATCTGACCCCGTCGTGTATCATGCTCTTCCACGTGTGCTCGAGCTTCTTGCGCAGACGGTACGACTGCAGGATGTCGATGATGCCGAGGAAGAGGAGAAGACGTTCGCCGCGCGCGTTCCGAGCTGGAATACCGCCCGGCCTGTACAAAAATTGTGTTAAATGAAAATTCTATATTCTTCTATGTAAGAAAGATACTTTTCATTTTCTCAACTACTTTTCTTTCTTTTATTTTTCTAAAAAAAATTCGTAATGTCGGAGAAAATACAGACAAAAGGAATTAGGAAAGTATTAATTTTTTAATTTTTTTTAAATAAAAAATTAAAGGCATTCAAGAAGTATATAGTGATCTACAAAATTAAAGCACACGTCGACACTGCAAACTAGAGCAGACCATAATAACATGACCCGAATAATTATGATTAATAGGTAATCGAATATTGAATATGAATTACCATGTGAAAGAGAATCTGCCAGCCCATCTCGACCCGTGGGTGTCTTAAAATTCGACTTAGAGAAATGGTAGAAAAAACTCATTGTCACCGATCAAGTGAGCAGAGTCTAAGGTTCTAGGTATCTGATTCTGAAATCACTAACCCGTTTGCCTATATTCTAATAGAATGAGAAGAATCTAAAAATATTAGAAATAAAATTCATCGGGTCCGTGTTCGCCACGCGCGTTATTCGTGAAACTTCGAAGTTAGAGGAATGGGGAACATTTATGGTAAACGAATAATATGCATTCATCTTTTTCATTCGTTTCTCATTTCGTGACGCTTCATCCAAAAAAATTGGGGGTGGCGTGATCTCTTTCCCAGATCCAAATACACGTTTCAAAACATTACTATGATCTGTTTTACTTTTAATGGTAAAAACGTCTGTTAGGTGTTAGAGAGGATATGGATCAGACTGAACTAGCAGAGCTGTGTGATGATGTACTATGACAAGTAAACTCACGGCACATCTTCCTCTTCGTCGATAGGCTCGCTCTCGGCTTGAATGCTCTCCATTGCCGTTGAATGTGCGACCAATCGCTGCCGGTTTATCGACCTGTAAATACATAATCTTCTAAATTTATAATAATACTTTAGGTATATAGTTACAAAGTAGAATAAAACGTGACTATTTTTGTCTCTTATTGGACAACGTTTTAATGACCAACTAACGTAACGACAAAAAGTAAAAGTTGAATAATAAGCGATACAATAAAGTGAAAGTGCTAACACTTTGAATATGAATAATAAATATGGACAAGTAATAATCATTATCTATAATATGATTATAACCACATCATGTGAGAAAGTGATTTATAAACATAATAGAATATGCTTAAAATGTTCATTCTGAATTGACTACAGAATGGTAGCTAGTTATTTGGTGCAAAATACTTTTAAAAAATTAAAACAGCCTGCGAACCCTAACACTTTACAATCTAATAATTATGTAGATGAATTTGGATAAATTTCGCTTTCAGACGGACAGTCTAATGATTACTACTATTACTACATCATCCTATTTTAGTTCACAACTGAACACAAACCTTTCCTAGGAAAACTCAACAAAAGCCAGCACATATATCTTGAAGTTGCGCATGCCCAACCCAAGTCACACACTGTGAAACTTGGGTTCGACGTCAAATTATGGATGGGCATTCCACTACCAGTCTAACGATCGAGCCTCGTTTGTTGGCTAGCAGGGTGCGGTGAGGTGGAATACACTGCCGTATTTATACAGGTTCAATGGATAGGTCTTCTGTAAAGTTCTACTCATTTATTACTTCACGTCACATTTATTAGCAACCGGCTTTTAATAATTTGATACCCGTGAAATGCCCGCAAGGCGAGACCGATTACTCTTTAATCAATAAATGTGATTTAAAGTAATGAATGACTCGTAAAACAAGTACAAGTGTTTTATAATAACTTTCCATAACGATGGAGTTTTAACAAGTGACAACAACTGTATTAATAGTACTTTATTATAGTAGTAGTACTGTACTATAGTAGTCGTACTGTACTATAGTAGTAGTACTGTACTATAGTAGTAGTACTGTACTATAGTGGTAGTACTGTACTATAGTAGTAGTGTAACTGTATTATAGTAGTAGTGTAGTGTAATATAAGTATTTATATTACAATCTTTATTTTATTGGATTGATGTGAAAAACGAACTAACAGTCCACAAGATGGCAAGTGGCTACTGTAGCCAATGGACACCTGGAAACACCTTCAATCGAAGAAGGTTAAATATCCACATGTGGACTGAGATGGAATGATTCAAAGCCTGTAATAAAACTGACTCTTTATACCGGAAGACAACAGTTGTTGTCCTGTTGGTTGGCAGCAGAAATAAGTAAGTGAGATCTCCTACGCAGATAGAGTACCACCTAGTACACTCTTAATAGACCAGTGAGCAGGTACTCCATAAGGAGCATCTGCTGTAGTCGCCGCGCTTGGCGGATTCTCGAACGCAGCGCCAAACAAAGATGTAACGTCTCACAGCCCGTAATAATACAGGCTCTCTATACCCGTCAAACCGGAGCACAACAATAATTGCACGGCTGTTTGGAGAAAGAAATGGGAAAGTTAGTAATCTTCTGAATTCAAGTTAAATAATTCCTGAAGTAATTATAACGCGTCTGCTCAGCATGGTGAGCATTCGTGAGATGGGCAAATATTTCGTGCACGAATAGTTTTCGTTGACACTTCCATGGAAAGGCTTATGTCCAGCTGTGGACTTATATACCGGCTGATGATGAAGACGGAAATGTGTCCTCAATTCTCCATATCCTCGTGCTTAATGTTCGCAACAATAACAAGTATAAAATTGTGGTAAAGAAATGATCCAAGTAATTCATGTTCATCTGAATACCTTAACATTTGAACATTGTGATAATCGACCACAGTAAAGACACTCGAGTTATTATGCCACAATGACGGCAAACTGCTAGTGTTGTTAGATGTGAGTTACGAATTCACCGCTGCCGTTAATATTGTATTTATCCCCAGTTCAGATTAATCATTTAAAGATTAACAATGAAGTGGCAGAGAGTTGCAGGGTTATAACATCACCGACACACATACTTATACAATTGGATTAGTATTGTACTTAAGGACTGTAACTTGGATAGTTTTATTGTACAAACACCAGTGTATATTTATAATTTACTGATTAGGGTACTGTACCTTAGCTATATGAAAACGAAGGCAATTTTTTTAAATTCAAGATTTTACTATCTTACTTATTAACACATATCCACATAAATATTCTCCAAATTTTATCTAGGGTAGTATTGGTAAAAAAATATTATAATTTTTTTTTAATAATGGATCGGTTGAGGACGAGGTACTTTAATATTTCTTTAATTCTTGACTACTACTTGATATAATAGAAATTATATTGTGATGACACGTGAAGGGTTTTTCAAAAGAGAGATCAAGAGTACTGAAACCACTCCATCTCACCAATCCATAGTACTTTTAAAAAGAGTGGACAGGGTCCATTTTAACCAATAATAACTAAAAATATATATAAATATAAAATATAAAACACTAAATAATTAAAACAAAAATATAACCCTTAGTCATCATGCCTTTAAAATAATAGAACAGTCATGCTTTACAATAGAATAAGCATGCAGAGTATGTTAGAATTCACTTTAGATACAACAAAATTACAGGAATTAAATTGTTAGACAATTTCTGATAGTAGAAATGTTCAGAAAGTCTTAAAATGTTCTTAGAGAACTGAAGTAACGACTTGTAATAGGTCAGTAAAAGGTATTTTAGTAGGACAATCAAGTTATACATAGAAAACAGATAGATATCGTACTGTGTCCTTTTCACTTGCATCCCGAAATCCTCCTTCCCTTGTTCAGATCTGAAAAGTTTTCAAAAGAATACCATCACCACAGCCAAGAATACAATCTTCTTGTACAGGATAATCCAGACCAAAAGTTATTTATATAAAAAAAAAATAAAAAAATGTGTGTATGTCTTTATTGTGTAAAAACTTTATACTCAATAATTCAATACAGTATTTTTCACTTATATGTATTAAAACTTACACAATTTATGACAAAAAAAATATAACTTTGTAATAAGTACACACGTTAAAAAGATTTCTAAAAACTTTTATGAAATGTTGTATTGGGCATAAGATAAAAACCTTGTTCAATATCGCAAATACACATGTAATTACACACATATTGAAAACTATATACATACTATACATAACGATGTAACTTTATAATAACTATATTATTATTTGAAGTAAATCCTTAAGGAACTAACCTTGTTCTATTAAGACCACTCTTCTTGGGCTCTCCCTCATCTTCTCCATCACTCTGACCAGAGTCCGTGAGTTTTCTTGCCTCTGACTTCTCTCTCTGTGCTTCATCTAAGTTGTGGATGCCGACGAGAAGGGAGTAGTCCATAATCTGCAAAACGAATTATGAAGTTATGCCAGAAAATATTTTAGATACCTGAAACGGTATGTGCATGGCACAATAAACATACGCCGTGTGGGGACTGAAAAATGAAAATATCTCCTACCATGCTTTCTTCGCGATGGTGTCGTACGAGGCGACTAAAAGAAAAGTTTTAGAAATCTCGTGACAATCCCCGAAGGCCAATCCAGCGTCGAGGTTAGTCACCCTTCACCTCCTTAAAGAGTCTAAATGAGGCTTTTTTTATGGGAATGGCGGCAAACGAGCAAGCGGCTCACCTGATGGTAAGTGATTAGCGTCGCCCATGTACAGCTGCAAAACCAGAGGTGCTGCAGGTGCGTTGCCGGCCTTTAAGGGTATTTGGGAGATGGAAGGGAGGATGAGGATGGGGAGGGGGAGTGGGCTTTCGGATGCCTCACTCACCGAACGAAACGCAGAAGCATAAACTGCCTCTACTTCACCCCGGTATTCTGCGAGGCCGTGGTACCAACCCGGTCGAGCCAAAAACTTTAATTGGCCATCAAGCAAAGCCGAGTCGTGTCAAGTGTCCCGTTGTTTTTTTTTATGATTTGAGCTATGACGTTTAGTTTCTTTATTGTTTTTGTTTTGATGATGGCTGGAAAACAATCAAGACTTAAGACCGACTGAATAATATTCTCGACAAATCCCTAATTTCTTTTATTGGCAACTATGTCTTGGATTTATCCAAGAAGAGATTAGTTAGAAACCATGTTAAAAATATCAGGGCATGTGATCTAATCAGGGAATGATGTCATACCGGTCATAGCATTAGGCCTCGGGAACACGCAAGATAGGTGAAGTGGCAGCAGTGTCTAGACTGCGTGGCTGTCACTTAGTACGATAGGTAATTCGCTACATGGGAGATGCCTATGTCCAGCAGTGGACTTTCTATATGATGGTTGATGATAAGAAGTTAACGCTGATACAGAACAGGTACGTGAACATGGTAATATAACCCACCTTGAAGCTCTCCAACACGCGACAGTCTCGCTGCATAGTTTTGATGAGCGCGTTGTATGTATCCGCCTCGAGGAAGATGCCTTCCTGATGGTGTTCCAAGAAGTCCAAGTCCTTGTATGTAGGTGAGTTCTTTTGTCGTTCCGTTTTGCTTGCCTGCCGATGAGATTGATTTTGAAAATTATGCAATGCTCAGTACAATTAAGAGTTACTACAATTATTTTTTGATTTGTTGAAACAATAGAACCATTGACCAACCTATTGCGTAACTCTGGTGGTAATCGTAACAACGATCGCTTTCAATGTGATGTTACTACGGTTTCGACAGTTTGACAGATTATGTTATAGATACTCGTTCTCGTTAAATCGAATACTTTCTGAGTAAACTAGACAAGTCTCCACTTCGATGCGATTTGTCAAGGTCAGTCATGATTTCAAATTGTAACGGATCGCTATTATAAGTGTCACTAGAGTTACGCAATAGAACCAGGCATCCATAGCTTACATGAAAAGGAATCTACCTCTAAGTTACTCTTCTCTTCTCTGCCGAATCACTCTATTATTGTACTCACACTTATCGCTAAATTCTGCAGTTGAATTATAAACTTCCCAATAAAAAATATTTTATATATCATACATAGAAAAACAATTTGATTGATCTTACTATATAGAACGGCATTACCTTCCGCTTGTATGTAGAACCCTTGAGATCGTACTTCTGGTGAAGCTTCACGTAGGAAGGAAGCAGGTTGTTCATGGCCACCAGCCGCACATTCTTGCTATTACATTGATAACAATATAGTCCAAAGAACTTCGGTAGGAGCGTGCGGGGGTTCTGGGAACAAAATAATCACAATTGAATTTTCACAATTATTACAATAACTTTTTATTGGAGTGATATGGTAACTCTCAGGTGAAAAGTAATAGCTCAAGGGTCATTGACCACAGCTGCTGTAAAGCACTCGAATGTCGGAATCATAAATATTTAAATAAAACGCGATAAAATTCGTAAATAATGGAATTATTAATTAGAACTAAAACTGCGAATACACTAATTGAAAAATGTTATTACCATATTAATGACTTTTAAAATGATAATTTGAATTAATATTGATTTTCTATTGACATCAAGTAATTTTAAATTTACTTTTACCTATGAATTATTTAAATTATTAATTCCTATATAATGTATTTACTTATTCTTGAACTTAGTTGACATTAATCTTTTTTACATATTGCATGAAATTAGAGATATTATACAAAACTAACTTTTTTTAATACTTTCTTTAAGCACCTCCTTACGAGGCACAAGACAAATCTATATTTTAAATTTCCTATTGGTTCCATCCAACATTTAGTAATGTCAAAATCAATAGTAGAGCAAAAACACACGTTCAATAAGAAAAGGACTTTAAGCGCATAAGACTAAGCCTGCCCTATTATTACTTTTAATGAAAAGTAACTAATTATATTCTAATTACTGCCAGCATTCCACATAAACTATTAAAAAAACACATAGAACATTCTAGCAGTTTTAAATGATGAAATTACAAATTCTGCGAAAAGTATCGGTGAAAAAAAAGTACTTTAAGCGCTCAAATTGCCTTAAATTTAATTAACTTTTTTGTTATAACAGTACATGTATATATTATACGACTGCTATGATACTACATTTAACTTTTTTTACTTACATTTTAATTAAAAGCAAGAATAGGTAGAACAATAATATCTTCAACAACACAATATGGAGTCAGTAAACGACGAAATGTTAAAAAAACAAATTAAGTTTCCATTACATCTCATAAATACATTAAATAATTAAGCTTTCCGATATCTTTGGCATCGTCTACATACTAAACATATAATGCACCAGCACACCATTAACATGCATTAACATCATACGATTATGTGTTATGATCTCAACTTAGTACCGGTCTTGACGTCAGATAGCCACTGGCAAGTAGTCATTGAAACACACAGTTATACGTACATAATGTCCGTAACTCATGCAATCTTGAATTTACTGATATGTTCGCAATTGAAGCGAGAACTAATTCTACGTTAATTAGACTTGACTTAATTGATAGTATGGGTGGTGGGTAGAATATATCATTGTCTTCAAAGGTCTGTTTGAAGGGTCAGATGTAGTATCATGACCATAGGGCTGCTCCGAAAACCGATACCGGTATGTTTGCTTTGTGGCACAAACATTGACGTTTTTGATATTCGGATCCACGAAGACCGACTGTTGTCACGGACGCTTATCTGGATCACACAGTGGTAGTCTTATTGCGTACGATTCCTATCAAGTTAAAGATTGCAGAAAAACTTAAAAGTCGTAGTAATTAGTATAAGTTGTCGTAGATAATCAATATAAAGCAAATAAAAAATATCAGGCTTGTATTTGCGGCATAACAGATTCTGTCGTAAGAAACTCAGGTTTATTTGCATACAGAAATTTAAAATTTAATGATATACTATGATGTATTATCAACAAAATGTTTGATCCTGTGGGTGTTTTAAAATACGAATAAAGGAAATGCATGAAACATTTCGTGGCTTGCGATTGGTCCGTAACCGTCTCAAATAGGTCAGAGCTGAATTATCCAGACCGTCGACGGACTGCTGCGTCTAGGGTGAAGGTATCTGGTACTGCGACCGCCAAGCGTGGCGATTGACCGGTGTTCAGTAGAAGTCTGCTAAAAAATATTTGAACATAAAGACAAGGCTTACCTGATCGAGGTTCAAGTAGTATCCCGGCAGGAGCTTCTGCAGAAACTCCCCCTCCTTGTGCTGGACGGTCTTGATGATGAATTCGTCGTCGTTCGTCAGGTAGAAGATGCTTCCGGACGCGCCGGGGTTGCTCAGTTCTCGCAGCGGGGCGCTGCACATTGACATCTGGAGGAATATGTACATATAATTACTCAATAATCGTCAATATATACTTACGAATTAGGAATAGTAGTTATAGGACAGGCAGTCGTCTGCGATGGTACTACCCTCATAACTGTTTCTGTCGCCTAAGAGGGGTGGAATAATTGTTCTGTTCCGGTTTGAAAAGTTTAGAGAGTCAGTATAATTACGGGCTGTGAGGCATTCCATCTTAGTCCTGAGGGATGACATCATATCTGTAACCATCTTCGATTGCAGTTGTTTGCAGAAGTCCATGGGCTCCAGTAGCCATTTACCATCAGGTGTGCTGTTAGCTCCTTTTTCACGGCAATATAAGAAAAACGGACGGCCTATTACGACCTAGAAAGCGACAACTACAGAATACCATCGGCAGTTTTCAACTGCGCAGGAGATAGTACAGAGCCGCAAGTGTACGCGTGTACACAGAGGCACTAAATCATTAATCTCACCTTCGTATAATTTTAATTATTATGTTTACGGTTGCTGAAAATGTTCGCGTAGGTGGTAGTTGTAGCTGAGTCAAATCAAATCAATTCATTTATTCATCAACATAAGAAACATAAATTTCACTTGTCCAACGTATTTTGTTTTTAAATCCGCCACCATATATATATTGAGTATCGAGGCTCCTCTGGCGGAAAAGAAATCATCATCATCATTTCAGCCTATCACAAGTCCACCGCTGAACATTTTTTTTTAAAAGAGAATACTAGCAATGCTATATAACTAACATTACTAATATTCCTGTTAACCCTCCAGCTAAGCATTAGAGCTTGTATTTGGAGTGGTTCGCATCCTAACCCCTTAGGCTATTGGCGCTAAAAGATTGGAAAAGAAATAGTTGAAAGAAATTCCGTAGTTAACAATATTATTTTAGAAACGGCCTGTGAGCGATCAACTCACGCCCTGGGGTTATTATCATCTATGTATTCCTTTATGTTATAATAACCTTTTTATAAAGTCTTTCTTTAGCATTGTTTTAAAACTATTGATAAGGAGACTGCGCACTTACAGGGTTTTTGTTGTGGAATCGTATACATTGCTCCATGACACTATGGAGTCTAGTAACTGGCATCACAAGCTTGTGCCTGTTCCTAGTATTTGCATTATGAATATCACTATTCTTATTAAAAGAATTTATGTTTTAATGTACATACATTACATTTTTCATGTATGTATTGAGAAGCCAGGGTTCGATTATTTATTTCTGTAAATTTATCACTAAGAGATTTTCTAGGATTATAATTATAGGTAGCTCTTATGGTCCTCTTTTGTAAAACGTGTATTGTGTCTATAAAGACTGATATCAGTCACATGTCTCCCACAGCAAATAAAATAAACTGTCTTAGCTGGTTTAATATTAGTAAGATATCTTACAGCTGATGCGGCGGAGCTATGTCTGTTAGTTTGTTAGGATATATGGGGGGCACCATTGAAGCTTTGCATCGAGTTATTCCGAGATAAACAATAGTATGCATGAGGCCTAACTCTTCTCTATTCATAAGTAGTTTGGGATCTAAATGTTTAACATTAGGCATAGTGAATTATTTTATATATGTTACACCTTTTTAATAGACTCCAAATTAAACATAATTGCACTGATAGAACATCGTAATATCATATAATACGCTCTGCATAAGTGCAAATTCTAATGGCCCCACGGCAAGTTGTGAACAAAGTTAGAACCTATACAACGCTAAATATTAAGCTCTAACACATAATTATCACGTTATCAACATTATCGATATTAAAACCTGTGTTATGAAATTAAACCAATGAAGTACGAACATTATGATGATTATGACTAATCAATAAACAACATACGTTCTGTTATTTTTAGTACACACATTAGAAGACAAGAGAATAATGATGCCTGAAGTAATTATTTACGTTATTAATGCGTTATGGAATGGTGTCCTTACGCAAACTAACAACACGTCGATTGTGATGCGATAAAAAGAAAAAAAAACGATTTTGTGCCTTATTAATTACATAATATTTATAAAAAGAATACACTTATTATAATTTGATTTATATTTTACCTTACCTTACTCGACAGCCTGTAAATAGTCCACTGCAGGCCGGAGGCCTGTGCTATAAGAAAGATTTCCTATAATCGCCACCCTCGCCAAGCGGATTGGCGATCACAGTACCAGACACCTCACACTTAAGACACTGCTGCCCGTCATCGGTCTGCTTAATTTTGGTGTGGTATTTTTCGCGATAGTTATTCCACCATTTGTCGTTACCATCTGAGATACTAACGTCACAATGTTTCGTGTAATGTCAACACGGGACATTCTGACATTGGTTGGAGTGACAAACGACCTAATGGTCCATCTGATGCTAAGCGGTTACTGTAGCCATGGACTCCGGTATACAGTCCGGTATTCAATCTCAGTAGGTTAGAGATGCGTCGTCACCCTAAGGTCTATGATGGAATGACCCGCAGCCTCTATTTCTACTTGCTCTCTATGCCCTTCAGGCCGGAACACGATAGTGTTTGCACTATTGATTAGGATAAGAGGACTCCACTATTAGATAGATCCTAGGTAAAATAGGTATTTCACTCCACCTAGAGAATTATCGACCCACCACCACCTTCCTTAAATGCGCTTGTTTTCTTACCAGAAAGTCGTCGGGTTGGATCCCAAACAGGTCCCTGAAGTATCGGAAGGCGATAGGGGCATAGGTCTTGAACTTAAACTCGGAGTAGTGGTGCGCCGGCGTGTGATTGGAGCCCTCGTGTGGGAAGTTCGTTGTCTCCACCGTCATGAAGTCCTGCATGAGGAGGTCACGCTCCGGTTTCGATGCAAGACCGCCGATTGCATGTTGAATGCCTGTTAAAAAAAAATATATAAGTTTAACAATATAATTCATTCAACTGAATGTAATGTAAAATAGAGGGCACACATAGTTTAGTATACATATAAACTGTTGTATAAGTAACAACAATCGACACTGTCTTGTTCACATTCGTTTATACAGACAAACATTTAAGGCTGACGTTAAAATAAACAGTAATCCCTTAGTTTTATAGTATGCAATGAAGTAGAATTATGTTTTGCAGCAGTATGTAACGTTATAATACAAATTACTATTTTCGGGTGAACACTTTTTTTCTTGAAATGTCTCTTATTGAGATGTGGTACTGATAGATGAGGCTCTGGCAACAGACTGATAGCGTGATAAAAATCTATCTGAATATACGCAGATATCACCAACTCACACGCCTAATATGGTACATATGGGTAAACCTACAAAGTAAAGCTTGCAAGCTCTTCTGTGAAAGGTGCTATATAAAGCATTATATTTTGAAGAGTTGATCAATCTTATTTTGCACGCGTAGTGTTCCAGTGCACAATTAATTTAAGCTGGAAGTCTAATCAGCATTTGGGGAATAAATATTTTATTTTTCCACCCAATTGATTGCTTTTGAGGCTTATCCAGCAGTGGAATGATTAGTCTGATAATTACTATCTAAAAAAACACATTATTTTCAGATGATTACATTGAAATTAAACAATGTCAACAAAGATGTCAACAAAGAACGCGCGATTTAATATCGGAACAGTTATAAAAGGGAAGTTGCTGGCATTACACGTAGAAAATTGAGGTAAAAATAAAACATTGGAAAAATAAAAAAGTGTTATGTTAGACGGTTTAAAAAAAGAAAAAACTAACCAACGTCCATGCTACCGTTGTTTCAGTGGGCCTACGGGCGCGCACGGCGCACAGCCGACGGACTGGCCGTGTGTTGCACGTGTAAACATTCTACTGTTCACCTATCGGATTTTCTATTTTTATTCACCTAACGTGGAAAAAGGTTACGGTCATAGTTCATGTGTACCCCTTTTTATTTGTTGAGTTTAACAAAAGCTCACTATCCGTATTGTGTGTTCTTTAATCCACTCTTTCTTTTATACCTATTTTCTTTTAGTTAACCCGTTTAATTCCGGACTGTGAGGGAATTCATCTGAGTACTCAGAGGTTACAACGCGTCTGTAAGGTGATCTGTAGCATATTTGTGGGCTGCATTAGCCACTTATTATGAGGTCGTTTGTCACCTCAAGTTTTATAAACATAGTGTTTGTTTTTAACTAAACATGCTACATAACATAACAGTAAAAAAAATTGTAAATTATAATTTTTTACGGCTTTTATCCCGTGCTGCTGTAAAGCAATATAAAAACAATACAACAGTTTCATTGCACATGTGTTGTGTTCGCGTAAATAAAAGAAATTATTATTAAAAAAATATATTTTTATGTACATATCTTAGATATGACTTTCATGTAAATCGCGAATGCTACACTTCCTGTGTCTTAGAGGAAGTTGCCTATAGCGTCAAGGCCGACGGCTAACACAATTCAATGTCAAAAGCCAATGTACCGAAGGTTTAGTTTTGTTTACTTGCCGAGTTTATTATCATATTATATCAATCAATAAGAACCTGATAAAATTGCCCGTCCTAAACATACACGAAATGATGTAATCAAAAAATTGATTAAGTTACGTATGATACAATAATTCGTAGTTATGTAGTTGTGATATTGTACTTTTTCCTCACCACAATCGATTCATGAATATATCTACATTTTCATATTGACATGGTGGCAACACCACTAGTTACTTCGTAACAATAAGGTAAAGGTAAAAAAAACCTCTGTTTATAGCATTTAGCATTGTTATATAACATTTTTTTAAATAAAATATAAAAAATAGATAGTGATTAAATTTACGAAACGAAATTTAAATCGGGAAAGGGGATAGTTAGCTGTTATTTACGACTTCATACGCGTGAAATTCGTGATTATTTCATACTTCTGTTTTCCGAAAAATACGTTCTTAGATGATGCCTACTGTCAGTAACCTACCAGCCAAATTTCAAGTTCGTGATGTTAATATTTCCTGCGATTTCATGATTATTCAGTAAGTATTATTACGCTTTTATAGATATGTGTAGATTAACGGAAAACTTTACTCCATCGCAACACGCAACTAAAACGTATGATACAGACAGTAATGATCCTAACTTATATTAAGAATGATCTTGAAATGTAAATTCTCAAACAAAAGAGTGCTCTATCTACAGATAGAGAAGTCGCATCAGATGCTAGGTTTCTGGCCGGAATTTCGAGACTGAAGGACTATTAGTATGGATTTAAAGTAAAAATGAATCCAGAACGCTAACTAACAACAAAAACATGATGGAAAAATTTATTAAAGAAACTTGATACTTGTTTTGATCATTCCTAAATTTATTCACTCGACTCATTGCGATATCGACATCACTATTCAATGAAATTGCAGCTATATTTAATTAAAATTTTCTCTGTATATATTCGGCTACACTTTAAAAGGGTCAGGGTGGATTGAAATAATGCGGTTGGTTGGAAGGCGAGGATAATTCTTGATCCTGATTCTTAAGAGTTTGAATTTGATTTCTCAAATACGAGTAGTGACACTATTACGATCGGAATTCGAGACACATTATTGACAAACAACATGACACATTATTTTAGTTATTGATAATTTTAAATTTAAGAAATTTTCCTAAGACGTTGACTTTGTATTTTAGTTTTTTAATATTACAGTACTTCGGCGACAGAGCATCGCTCGAGCGATGAGCGATTCTATAACAACTACGCTAAGTGCTATCGGTAGTTAAGTAGTTAATATATCTCAATATTCTATGAGATGACGTCAGAAAAATAATCTAGATTAACTAGGGAAGTAAAACATTATCTAAAAACAAAATTTCATTCTAATCGTTAGAGCTGTTTTCGGGAAGAGTCAATGACATATAATATATATTTATATACCTAATACTCAAACATCTCTTTGGTATAAGATGAGATGTGTTAAAACAAAAGGTCTCCTTTCCTACCTTTTCTGCCCTCACTCTTGTTTATTTCTGCCGTCAATCAGCAGTGAAAGGGCGGTTGAGTTCGTTTGAAGCAGGGATTCCCAAACTATTTTGAGCAACTACCTCTTTTCCAAAATGAGCTGATACCTCAGACCCCCATAACCAAATTACTTTAAAAATCCTATCTCTATCTTTTTCCTATTGATACAAAATACTATTAGTAAGTATTTATGTATGTAAAATCTATGCGGTTGGTTAAGTGAGTAAACTTGACATCATTTTTGACTTTGGGCTCCGAGCTTTTCATCTTGTACGAACTTACCTTGTAGAGTTTTTTAAAAGTACAACAATGATACTTCCTACTAAAATATTAGTCATTTTTATAACAAGTTAGTATACGTAACACAACTTATACAGTATCTTGAAAGTTTCAAATAAGAACTTGTGTTAATTAATAGGGGTCGATTTTTAGACCTCGTCGACGCCCAAAATCAGTAGTCGTTTATGTCGACCCCTGGGAAACCGACCACTTTGGGAATCTCTAATTTAAAGGTTATAGAGCCGGTATAAACACAGGATTTGAGGTGTTCCTTCTTAGTCCTCACCTTCTTCGATTAAGTTGTTTGCAGGTGTCAAAAATTTTAAACTTGTTCCGTTAATAAGGCGAAAAATTAACTCAACAGCACAAATTATGCAACGAAAAGTTTTAATAATTCGATCTTGAATGATAATGAGTGCCACGTTTACTTTAAATGTCAATGAGATCGAATATAATAAAAACACAGCGCTAAAAGCCCTCGGATAATCATGTGCAATTGTAAAATATAATGTCATAGAAGTTGAGAACGCTGTAACTCAGCGAGTTATAACATCGCCTTGTACTAATGTAAACCGAATGCTATTTATGTTTTAATATTAATATCATTTGTCATGACTATGAATTTTAGATAGGTACTGTGCTACTAGTTGATTAAATAATTATACTTCCTTAAATTTTATAAAATAAGTAAAAAAAAAATACGGGAATAGTCAAAATACTCAAATAATAATTTCTTTTTTCAAATTCAAAATCATAATTTTATCGAAAATTATTTAAAAATACATTAGAGTAAGATAAATATATCACGCTGTGAATAAAGTTTGCTTTCGTAGAACTCGTTTGTTTGATCGAATACTATTATGAATGATCTGTTATTGAATTAGACCTTTATCGGTAAAATTTTACTCAAGTCCGCCGTTTTCTGTAAAAACGTTTTAATAACACAACACAAACATTCCTCTGCCGACAAGTTAGTTCGAAATCAGACTCACGTCATGCAATGTCAATGTTAGCCCAGCGCAAGCGCTGCATTTGACACACCGGCCTCAGACGACAAGCGTGGTTCGGAACATGAATACAACGCCTTGAAGGTGCAGATATAAAACAAGTCGTTATACGAAGGACACGATGTTAGGGACTTAATGATTGATATTCTCCAAAGGTTATTCTTTTCCTACAACCTTTTTGTACGGAGATACGAACAAAAGTAAAACTCTTTAAAATGTTTAATGGGTAGGTAGTGGAGATTAAATATTTTTTTTAGTGGTACTGGTAATACAACAGTAGTCTATGATTTCGAGTAATAAATAACTATGGAATACTTTTAAAATATAATACTGTCGAATTTATTTCGTTTTAGTAATAAGAATACCAGTAAGAACGGATCAGGTCGCACTGATATTGCAGTACGAGATCCTTTTGAAGAGTCTTCAAACTCTTCTATTCCGAACGTTACGGGTATTTTCCGGGAGAACAAGCACGGAACGCGAGTCACTGGGGGCGGGAGACGGTACGTTGATCGTGTTCCGAAACGAGACTAATGTGGAAAACGTGGAACGAGTTTTCAACAATTTCCAATGTTGAAAGAATTTCTTGTTTGAAGAATACTCTTCCTTTGATAACTTTATTTATTCTTTTGCGCTTTTAAATATTTCATTTCGGTAGTCATCATTTATAAACGTATCGTGACATATCAATAGAATTTCTATTCTTGTTGTAACTGTCTTTTATTCATAAAACTGGTGATATGTCTAAACGCCCGATAAACAAAGGCGCCTGTAATTACGATAACAGAAAATTCTTCCAACTTGGGAGAGGCCATGTCCACCAGACTATATACAGATGTTGATGAACTGTTTCTAAATATATCTTCCTAACCAATTCGACCAAAATGACAAGCTGATTAGTGTAATGGAAATGGCAAGTTAGACATTCAGAGAAAAAGATGGCATATTTCCCTTGACCATGTTATAGTGCCGTAAAAATAAGCATAAGCACAGAGGCAAGAAAGGGGTGTTATTTCTGAGGCGGTCTCAGATAGTGTGTTGAAAGTAATAAACTTTTAATAAAGGCAGATCCAAACAACTGACGGTTCGCGTGTGGGTGACCACAGCTGAGATTCGATTCCCGAAGTAAAACTCGGCAATCGGTTACGCTCACCACTGAGGAAGTCGTCATTATTAAAAATAATTAACAGAAGATACACTAATATAAAAATAACATGTATTCAAAAATATTCTTCCTTGACGACCACTTTTTTACGGTTAGGTAAAAACTTGAATAACCTTTGCGTGTGTCTATGAATCAGTGGTTACGTAGTAACGTCTAGACTAAAGACGGGAAATATTCGACGACCTTAAAAAGCTTCGGTAGACGCATTGCCCTCTCAAAGCTACAAAAATAAATGTCTGTATATCAGTTCCATGTTCGTGACAGTGATGAACGTTATCTTAAAGGTCTAGGTTACCACGAGTAGCTTCAGGTTCTGAACCACCAGGTTTGGAGTACTTCGATAAAGATCGATATTTATTGGATCTCCGTACAAGTTACGTCTATCTCTCTTTAGTCAGCAAATCCAGCGGTAAATAGGTTGTTGAAATCAGCCGTTAGGCTATGTTTTGATATACACTAAATCACATAGGTTAAGACCACTGAATAGCTGAATTGCACCTGATATGATAACAAATAAGAGCATGTGGAACACATAAACAAACACAAACTCACGTCTGTAAACTCTCATGAGGTAGACAGACGTGTCAATACTACCAACAAGCAAGACTGTTTTATTTGTTGACAAACTTGGATAACCAAAATTGAGTAAAATTCACAGCTTTAAACAGTGACATGATGCTACAAATAAAATTTACTTTAAATTATCTCTGTCATAACTTGGAAACTAATTGAAGTTCTATTGTTATGAGACATAAAAGGAATTATGACACAAGAAGGGTTTACCACGGACTTTTGATCAGTTTCAATTTCATGTAACGAATATAACATCAAAAGCGCCGGAAATCCCTCGGTGGCAACTTCACGAATTACGTTAGGGGATTTAAAATTAAGTTATTAATTTTCTCCTTTACAGAATTTAATAATGCGTTCTTATAAAACGTAACTGTTTAAAGGGGATCTGGAAAATAATCTGTGCTATATAGGAAATCAAAATGTTGTTTCGACTCGTCAAGATTAAAAAAAAAAAGAAAACAAGATTATGTGAGGCTCGATAGTCTACTTGCTAGTGACCCTGGCCTTCAAAACCGTGAGTTACGGGTTCGAGTCCCTCTTGCTTGAACATTGGTAACATGATGAATATAAATGTGTGTAGGGACCAGAGTCGTGGATGTTTGGAACTGAATGCCAGGTGTGAGGGTAACACGTATAAAGTACTTATTATGTTCGTGATAATGCTAAAGCTCGAACAGGCTAAGACCTTGATCGCTGCTATTGTTACCAATATAAAAATGCACATACATTTATCAGAAAATCAGAATGCATTTTCTGTAAATTCAAAGTCATAAATATTTCTCTATAAGACAGAATCTTCGTAAAACAAGCACAATGCCATAACTTAAAACCGCGCACGTTTCGTAAGAAGTGTATGATCACAAGTCAATAAAAAATTCAAAATATTTGTCATAATCTTAACTTACTCATATCATACATGTACAGGATATTGCCAGCGGCCATATAATGCGCTCGCGTGTTGCCAACTCATGCCATTTGGGTCAAGGTGATCGATTGTCGGATTAACGCTCGAATGAGAAACGAACCCGGTTGATAAAATGTATAAACCGGTTTGGGGTGACGTTTGCCACTGTATATACTTAGCATCGAACGTAAAACGAATTGCATTGTTACAGATAAACAACGGTTTATAGTTAATATACATTGTAACGGTAATGCTGGCACTGTGATAAGAAAATATAAAAGGAAAAAAAAGTATGTTAACCACACCGACCATTACAGCATCTGGAGTGGTTCACGTCAATAGTCGAATGGTGAGCTTGAACCAGCGACGTCAGGTTTCGCAGTCCGCACCCTAACCCACGGGTAGCCCGGCTATTGGGACTTCAAAGTCGAATAACTTGTGGCCGGTTGAAACGGCAACTGTACAATAAACAGGAGTTTATGCGAGTTCACTTAGGCGTTATCACTACACATGTCTAATAAACCTCACCACACACATTCGAACAATGTAATAAACCAAACTAACCAAAGTAGGTAGGTGTACTAAGCAATCGTTCTCGTACAAATTCACGCAGTTTTTATGTGATTCATAAATAATGTATACCTACAGAATTATTAACGCCTTGCAAGGACGGCCATCCAGAGACCTCCCGTGTTTACCATAGAAATTCGTTCGGTTCGATGGGGATACATACATGCCACCTACATAATAATATATTTTTGTTTAGACGTTTCGACCTACTTTTCACCAGAGCTTATTTGCAACAACGTGACAGGTGGTAAACATGTCACCGTCTTAGCTTAACGCCAACTATACAAATAACACGTGAGTTTTGGTGATAGAACTCGGATCTCCTGATTGGAAATTCTAAATTAAAAAAAAATCCGTAACAGGGCCACAGCGTCTATGGCAGGGAGTATTCTCTTTTTCCTATTTTCACTGGATTGGTAGACAAACAAGGTAACAGTCCACGTAGGCACGTGTTTCCATTCCCGGTGTCGCGAGATCACGGTTTTCCGAAATCCCGCATCCGGTTACCTCACTCACCGAGTACTACCCAGGTCAAGCCGGCCCATTCCAGCAGCAGCAAAAGCCGCCGCTTTGCTCTACCTCGCAGTTTGACCGTTTTCGAATAAGTACTAGGTAACCAAAGGTACTAGTAACGCAAAGTAAAGATTTGTACATACCTAGTTCACTAGTCTCTAGGATGTATATCTAATCCTTATGGGTTGAATGCTCAGGAAACAATGTGTTTTGCGTTCATAAAAATAACAATTTTGAAAAGTCTCTATGCTCTATATAAAGCAATGATTTTTAATAAAGATAAGTTATATGATCACAAACAAAACGAAAACAAGTTCCGAACGCTGCTGTAGCACCAATTTAATTTTTTTTAGTTTACTTACATTACATACATAACTGGTGCATGTACTTACGTATAACACATGATGGCAATAGAAGCTATAAAACGAAATTTAAACACGGTTAGCGGGCACTGGAAAGCACGTGTATATCGCCTACTTATTGGAAAGCGATTGAGGCCGTAGGCAATACAATTGTAGTCTTTTGTGTGCTTCATTTTCGGTGTAGTAACGTATCTACATAATTTTTTTATATAAAATCATTGTCAACAAGTTAATGACACCAAAACTATATTTTGAATCTCCCACAATATCTATGTGTCATATTGAGAAACCGTGCAGGAAATAAGGTGTGTCAAGAAATTGACATTCTGGATAGGTTGTCTGACTCATATATACCATATTTTATGCTTCATAGTGCTGTAAAGAATATAAAAAAAAAATTCTAAATTAATTTCGTTACAATTTTATACATATTGAAACACATTTTTTTATATATACAAAATTACAAATGTAAACACAAGCAGCGACGCTATCTAGTTGATAACGAATGGCAAATAACATTACATTTCTAACATAAAGTTTAGGGTATTATTCTAACGTGGCTGAAAATAATTCATTTACTCCGCCTTTATTTATACTAACTAACCGAATAATTGGACGGAAAGAAAATTAGAACGATAATATTATCAAAGAGAGCATTTTAGTTGTGGTAAATAAGTATGCCAGCCAGGAGTATTTTAAAGAAAGTATTTTAAAAGAAAAATATTTATTCATTTTTTTATTTCATCTGTATTGCATTCATTTATAAAGAAGGACACAAAAGGCGGACTTAATCCCTATAGGTATTCTCTACCAGTCATATATGTAATGTGTGAAGGAAAATAACACACACTTTTTGTTTAAAACAACCTAACCTCCATGCAATGTACTATCGCTAGCAGGCGGACAAACCGATGACATCCGCTGTCATGGTCTGCTGCCATCCATTCAAAATATGTCTAACCCTAAACCCCATATACTCCCCGCGAGTGGACGGAGCAGCATCACTAGTGCGACGTTGTTGCTGACTGCTAATATTACGCTCGCCTGTCCAGCGTGGTGTGTACGAGAAAATCTTCCATGATGCAGTTGATGCTGCGTCATCACATGTTTTATGATCATCATAGACGGTTACATAATTCTTCTCGGTGAAGAAGACGATCTAGCCAAAAATTGATTCATAAGGATATTTTTAAAAATGAGTAAGATAATGAGTTCATTAACCTAAAAGAAGTAAACCCATTAAATTTAAAATAGTTTGAAAGGTCTGACAGAATTTTGGCAATTCGAAAAATTCTCACCCATTCTCAATCCTTCAATATACTTTGGACTTTTATATTACAACACTAAGTCGTTTTGTTTATTCCGCTAAGTGTAATGTAATCTCGCGTAAAAAATTTTAAAATCTCGGACCTGTTAGACTTATTATAATTATATACAATTCTATGCCAAAGGCTCGAGTCAACTAGCGAAGCTTAAAAAGCTATCAGCAAAAGCATGTCAAAATATATAATCCGACTTCTTAGAAACAGAAGCCATACTTACCTTTCTCGTTCAATACAAAAGAAACATTTCTTTCTCATACAAAATTAACAGCTTCTACACTACATTATCTTGGCTAACCTGTTTCCATTTTCACTAACGTAATTTTTTACACAAGTGTTATTCCTTCACTTCACTGTTAAAGCGCTATAATGATACAGCTCGCTACATAGAGACAGTAGAAAGAAATCTGAATTGGAGATAAAAACGAGCAAAGACAAAAAGATAAGATAAAAGGCTGTTAAAGTGAAAATTCAAATTCTAGATTCAGCGTTACTGCCTCGTGGAAACAATAGATTCAAATAATGAGATGTTTTAATTAAAAACGGGCGAATAAATTTAAATCATAATAGTTATTTACAACGTTCATCTGTGAATTATTAAAGAGAAGCCGCAGCCATCGAATTCATCTATCTTCTCGATTAATCATATTTGTTTTTTCCTTATCTGTCATTGATGAACATGTAACGTGAAATTTAGAAAGAAGTCGGTCTAGTAACGTAATTAACATAGGTGAAAGAGAGGGATTAAAAAGATTCGAAATGGTTCCAGTACCTATATAACCCACGCGCCGATGGTTTTATAGTAACTTTTTATGACCGCACATTTTACAATTAAATGCTTTAAAACAGTTGAGTATAAAGTGGAATAAGTAGCAATTTTGATTCTGATCGCAATAGATTAAAATGTCGATACATTTATATTTCAGAACATATGGTGTCTAGTCCGGGTTTCAACGTCGGTGATATCTTCGGCACCGATTCGATATCCGGTTTATTACCAGAAGTTATCGTCTGCAGAGAGTAGAGGCCTTCTTCGCTCTCTAGAAGCCGATACAACATAAGAGAGATATGAAACAATTACAACACAAATCAATATTTGTATCACACGGATTATTTATTCACCCAGGAATTCGAAGCCTAAACTCACGATTGAGTCGGTCAGGAACGTTGACCATTGAAGGTACTCTGCCATTAAGTAATTCATTATTAGACGTTTACTATAGTGTGTAATGTTCTACGACATAAACATACATTAGGACAACCGCAACAATGTCATTCATGCAGGAAGTGGTTGTTTTTCGCCCGACCTCGGCCTCTAAAATCGATAGTTTAGGAAAAAACAAAGAGAACTGAAAACAAAATAAACGCGTCAGTATATTTCATCATTAGAGAGATAGCAACTGAAGCGAAGTTTTGAGAAAAAATATTAAAAGTTAATTATTTTCCTTGAAGAGTTAGTCGTTGTGTTGTTGTGTTTCAAATGTAATTTCTCTATTAATTAACATAACATATATAATAAATACGACTGCCACTATTTTACCAGTACATTTTATTACTTAAGCTATGTTTTACGATATTTTATTAGAATTTTGTAATAATACCCAAAGCCACCTGTGGATCCTACATAGCCTATGTATTGCAAATTTTGGATAACAAAGCGTATACACACACTACACACTAACAGTATTAATCAGAGATTACGGATTTTCACTTGGCACAACTCTGCGTAGACAAACGAGCTCTCGGAACGCACTGTTCATGGAGATAGAACGTGAAGAGCCTCATCGCCGGGTTTCATTCCGGAGACTGCCATGAGATTTTCAGGCCTTTTTCTTTAGACGACTCTTACCATACCCACGGGAAAATAGGACGAGGCAAAAATATACGTCGCTACCACGCGGTTTTAGTTTTATCTCTCTTATCGAATTTTTTGTTAGAGGCATGTCAAATACGTACTCATACATATACACAATACAGCTTCCTCCCGAACCGTCCAACACGTCACAGATAAAACCCAATCGCGACGCTTCCACGCAAACACGCTTGCAAACAATGACAATGACTAATTCGCACGCGATCGAGTCGCGCCTGCTTACACTGGTGTATTAAATAAACAAGGCGCATGAATCAGTTTTTGTATGCGATGAATTGATTAGGGGGACACTTAGCATGTGTAGGTGGGCCGCCGGGGGGGTCGCTTGTCGCATGTGCATCGGTTGAATATAACAATGTAGAAATATATATGCCAGTTAAAGGTTAGGTACATGCACAGAGGATCGAACTATGTATATACGACTATATCGTGAATCAATTGACGAGGAATAAACGGATGAGTGAGCAACATATATAATATAGGTATGCAAATACGTTAGAGTATATTAGGGTTGTATCTGTGTGTATTTTCGGTGTGTATATTTGCCGTTTTGGTGATGATCAATATAGTAGTTAGTTATGATGTCCTTTATAAAAAGCAAAGGCTTTCTTAGGGAAAGGGCTTCTTCCTCTACGTTAACAGTCTTTATTCAGTCTACTTCTGGACACAGGCCTCTCCCATAGGGAGGATTTGCCATAACCGCCACTTGGCGGGCGGGTTGGCGGTCTGGATAATTTAGGTCTGGCATATTTGAGACGATTCTTCCCCCATCTGACGGAAGTCTGTTTTAACTTTAAAATCTACACCGGTTCGAAAAAGGAGACCTTATCAGAGAAGAACCGGTAAGAAGTCATCTTAGAGAAGCTTGTGCAGAAGCACAAGATGCCTCTATTTAACCCCGGTATTCTGCGAGGCCGTGGTACCAACCCGGTCGAGCCAATAAGAATACCTAACACTTTCTCTTAAAAACGATAATACATACAAGCGTCAATCTTGGTGTGATTATAGTGCAATATCTAAAGTAAATGAACAAATAATAAACACACAAATAATCTGTAAATGAATGACATCATACCTCATACCCAATTCTGGAGTGGTCTAAAGTCTAGACATTCTTTTTTACTACAGCACATTTGGGACACCGTGACAGGTGGTGAGCCTGTTGACGTGTTTGTTTCTAAGCCAACGATATAAATCGTACGTAAGTTTTGAAAAACTGATTGATACGAGCCTGGGGATCAAACTCTAGTCTCCTTATTCGTAGGCAGATCCCCTTAACACTCGGCTATCGTTGCTCATCGTGGCTATCGGCATTTATTTGGTAAATACATAACAAAACATACTGCGTGGTTGTCGGTGCGCTAGTCCGCCACCCACATGTCCGATTGTTTTCATTGCCATGTTACATGTAATTTCTTATTTTAAAAAGATTTTAATGTCATTTACAAAATTTTAACAAGTGCTGAGTAAACGCTATTTCCTCACACCTTAGTCCTCGATATATTACCCATTTTATAATAGGGCTCTTTAAAAAAAAATATTATTTTAAATATCGAGTAAATTGAACTTTTTTGTTAGATTTTGTTGTAAAATATTATGCATTTACTCAGGAAAGAAAGACTGATTTTTAACCAATTCCCGTGCGCAGCGTATTACCTCGGTCCGTTCTATACGAGAAAGTCAGTTTTTTGGTAGATATATATTCATACTTTCCGTACTTAGATAATGTTTTTAAAAATACACCGCGACGGAAGTGACATAATATTATTCTCCTTGAAAAGGTCGCGTAATAACTCGCAAGGCCCCAAGTTATAGATTACCTGTATTGCTTGCTTTTATAAAACGAATAGACGACCTCGACGAGAGACCCACGGGACGAGATCCGCAGGCAGATTATCGCACGACGCCATAATACGGCAATGAAAAGGACTAATTATATGTTACAAGAAAACTTTATTCTGAGGTACTTGTTCGAAAACGGGAAGATTGCCTTAGGCCGTCAATACAGTAAATATAGTGACAAACATTAAACATTAAATATCGAAAATGTAATAGGTTAGAGTATTCAGTCAGCAGTCTAGCCTGGTAGTCACGATAGCCGAGTGGTTAGGGGATCTGCAACCGAATCAAGATACTCGAGTTGGATCGTCTTTGTGGAGGGAACTTAGAAACTTTTGTACGATTTATGTTATTGCCATGAATTCCATCTGTTACGTTGTCCTAAAATAAGCTCTCATGAAAAGTGGATTGAAAGGAATAAAATCTCCGTCATTAAGGCTTATTTTCATATTTATTATGTCTGTAAATGGTACATTATAAGGGGGAATATTCAATATTTTTCTCTAAAAGGTCAACCTAACCTGCACGCAATGAATTTTGTTATCTGACAGACGAGGCTCTGATAGTGTGAGATGGACAAGTCATGTAGAGCAGCATCTCTGGTGCGAGGGAACCGGCACTGAGTTCCCAATCTGTCTGCCAAGCGTGGTGAGTATGGACAAATCTTTCATTAATGGCATGCCAACTTTAGGTGGTACTTTCATGGAAAGTATGTCCAGCAGTGGACTTATACACGCTGCTAAAGAAGAAACCCTTCATAATGCTGACACAAAAACTGCAAACATACGACAATGATTACGTAAGTAGCCCTTAAACAAAACAATTTACGGATACATTATGAACGGATACGGTAATGAGTTTGCACGCGCATTTGTTAATGAAAAATCGCCTCTAAATACTTATAAATAAGATCCTGGATTATGTAGCTCGGCCGTCAATTAACAAGCTATCGACCTTGTAACGAGCAGACGACTGCAACAACACGCTAACGACGAGAATCGAGATGTGGGTTAGCGGTGAAACTTTTCGCTTTACCAATGACACCTGAATGAAACGTGAGAAACGCACTTTGTAATGTCGTATATGACTCGGAACTAATATAATCGGTGAATTAGAGTTACCTCCATAAAAGTAGCCCTCTTGATAATAAAGTGATGTTATAAGACTAGCAGAGGCACGGAACCCGTGTTTCGGTACGGGATTCTGTATTGTATATATACAAAATACAAAAAAAATAAAGTTCAGCCTAAAAACAATTATTCTAGATTCCAAGATGTTTATTAAATTTTAAACACTGGGCGCGGTTGTTCATGAGATAGAGTGAATAGGACGACAGTAGTAGTATGTGTAGTAGTTGTATTTGGCTCATATATACTCATATACAGGATGATTTTCAAGTTGTTTTAAAAGATATCCTAGATCTTAAGATAACAATTTGTGAGAGGAGTAAGTATAGGGATGGACTCAACAGCAGCAGTTCAATCCAAGACACAGCCTTGATCTCAAATTTTCTCCCATATTATCAGAATAATTTTAATAATATAATTTTGAATGTCTGCATTACTGTTAGCATCACGGAGGTATAAGATATACAGCAATAAATAGGTCATATAAAAGCAATAGCTTGCTAATTGCTAATTCAATTACATGCAACGGTAATAAGATTAATGTTTCTAGTCACGTTAAATCCAATTCCGATGTGAAACGAATTTGTTGAAGAACTCGTGATCTATTGTGATGATATAGAATATGATGATACAGGTTTCCTTGCGAAGTTTTCCTTCACCGCCTATGACGGAGTAAACTCGAGTTTCAAAATTTTAATTAACATTTTTGTGGAGTTGCCATCGAGATTCGAACCCAGATTACTCGCTTAGCTATAAGTAAGAAATTAAAGCGAGTACCGCCTGAGCTACCATGGCTCCATGTGGAACAGAACCACAATAAATGGAGTTTTCATGATCAAGCTGGTATGTAAATGACTTAATGTATAATCTTAACTGTGTAAATTACACAGCTTGCTTCGAATGCTTATTAGACGGTTCTCCTAAACATGTTTTATTTTTTCTTTAATTTATTACTTACTTGATAAAAGAAATGACAAAATTGAAAACTTTTACGAAAATTTTATTCGCAAATTTCCTCTACATCAGAGGAACCTCGTTAAGCAACAGCGCGTATACAAGTGAGACGTACGACAAATGAAGAGTCAGAGAAAAAAATTAAGACTTCCTTCGTTTAAAATAAACTGTAAAACAATGAGTAGAACGTAGAACGGACTTATAAGAGTTTCTAGTCATAATAAGGATCTTTAATAATTAGTTAAACAGTTTGTGGATAATGACATGACAATGTTTTGTCTTCTGCATTTAATTATCGTAATTAAATACAGAAGACAATATATACATTTTTATTTTTGACATTGCATTATGTTGTGATAAATAGGATATGTGTAGAATGAAAAATGTTTCCAGCCATCGTACCTCGCGATCTCTAGAAATAAACAATAGATAAAACTTGCAAAACACCTCATTTCAAACGCCATAGCAAATAAGATAAAAGAAAATACTTCACAATGCCTTCGAATAAGGAAAAATTAAGGAAAAAATAACTTTTTTTCATCTCATCACATTATAAAACGTGATATTTGCTGAAATTAGAGTTGTATAATTTATCATGTCTTTCACGTATAGCTTTTTCGCGATGTCCTCGAAATAAAAAAAATAACACCCAATAAATACAACTCTCAGCGAGCCACAGCCTTCCTCTCATTATTGAGAGGGTTTTGGAGCAAGAGCACAAGGTAAGCAAGCTCAAGAGAGCTTCCGCATCTCATCACGGTCCAAATTATATATACATATATACACTATAGATGTAAGAGTGACTCTACTTTTGATTTGAGTGTCACTTTTGAAAAGCATCTTTCATTACCAACACTATTGCCTACAGATACACCTTTTTATTAGGCAAAAAGTGAAACTGCCATATTTCGATAAACTATCTATCACCGGATTAGATTTCTAAGAATAGATATTGGACAGAAAGTCAATACAACAGTTTATGTCAAATACAATTTTTATTCGATAAGCAAATCCTGTGATGCATAGGTTGCTGTGTAATCTAGAATTAATTGTGTAGAGAAGCAGTGCGCTGACACAGCTAAATTAACTTTAATATCAAAGTAAATTACATCTTCCTTAAATTGATCTATGGCTACTCGAAGATCGCGTGGCATAGAGGTTAGCGTATCTGACCCAACCGGTAAAAATTGTGCAACAATTTGGTGAGTCTGGTCGCGTCTTTTGTCTCTGACACAACATATGAACCTTCCTCCGGCACAAGCCAAGTAGTAACTGCCTGTATTAACCGCGTATACTTGTGGTAAAATATCTAAGTATTTAAAAGTCGTCACCTTGGTCGATGTATCGGCCAGTAGGACATCATCAAACAAACGGATACTAAAGGGTTTGAGGCAACGTTCTGTAAGTCCAATCGTTAATAAACTGTGGCGTATAAATGGATTAAAGTTTACGCATACCCCTATGTTTTGTAAACATTGAAGCTCTCAGAACGGAGTTGTTGGCGGGTAAATATAGCGCGCTGTCAAATAACGCTCACGTGGAGCATATCGATATGCTAATATTATATAAAATTCTTCGTATGTATGTATGTATGTATGCAAGTATGTTTTATATTCGGATTTAATTTAAAAGTAATTTCAAGATTTTGTTTGAAATTTTTTTAAATGTTCTTTATGATTCCAGAATGCAACAGGCTATGTTTTACCCTTTTTCAACAAACGACAAAACTATAAATGGGAAGGTTTTGATGTTGGTCGGCTTTAAGGGCTACGAAATTAGGCAGAGGATTCATATATCTTATTTTATATTTATTTTATTTTATTATAGTTGTTTTAAAATTAATATTTATTACTTACGTTTTGAAATAAAATAATAATGACATGTAACAGGATAGAGATAGATAGAGATTCTTTTGAGACAACACTCTAGCTGTGTTAAATGACATTACTATGAAAAAGTGAAACATAATAGTTATTTTTATTTACCAAAAATGGTTGAGCGTATCGGGAATTGAAGTCAGATTATTTGCACACACTTATCTTACCAGCCAATATAAATTGTCCAGCGCAGAACGCAGTAATCTCTTACAAGGAAGATTTGCCGTAACTGCCACGCTCGGCCAGCGTACCGGCTCAGACGTAGCCTGGTAATTCGAGATGATAACCATCTGTCGGTAATCTTTGCGATTGTTTGTGGATGTAATGTGGATGGCTTTTCCCTTAGTCACCTCTTACGATACCTACGGGAATAAAGAAGATGATAGATTCTTAGGCCGATACCAAACGGTACACTAATAATATTTAATATTTTTAAGGCATGCGGACAGCTTCTGAGCTGCCCTAGTTTCCGAGATGTAGAGATAGAACCTAAAAACAACTCGCTTAGAACATTATTTCTTTACGTGTTTTAAATGACTAAATAATAACTTGCACCATATCTTATCGTGCTTACTAATCTCAAAGAAGACTAATACACATGTGAAAGTGAATGCTAACTTTACTTCCTGTATTGGAAATGTAATTTAAGTAATAAAATGTTCGCATTTCATTGCAAATCACCCCGTTCCATGTAGGTAAGTGTTCGATCGATTTGTTAATATCTAACATGATTTATGCAATATTAGAATTTCATAATATTGTTATTTATCAACAATTCCCAAGCTTTCACATTTTTTAAACTTTCACCTCCAACTTTTTTAATACCCAATTGAAGTTTAACAGTACAACTGATATAGCAATGAGTGTTTAAAAAATACTGAAGTAATACATAGTTACTAAAATAAATGTGTCAGAAAAATCCAAGGACGATGAAAGTTTCTCGAGTGACAACCTCGTAAACCCTACACAGTGTTGCGGGAAGTCGTTGGATGCAGGTGGTTCGGAACCGAGGTTTGTGGCATACTCCGAGGGGCCTCTCTCGGAGTATGCCACAAACCTCCTATGCTCAGCGGTAGACTTGTGATAGGCTGAAATGGTAATGATTTGAAACAACAGCTTAGGTGCGTGTAAATGAATTTGATAAAGCGTCTTGAATGTCTAACAATTTCCCGTAGGCCCACCAATGTATGGAACCTGTAATAATAAGTAATAGATGATATACATGGCCGTTTATTTATATGGCTAGCTTGTTTTCCAACGTAACCTCACCGAGCTTACTTTTCATTCAGCCTTTCGGACTGTTTTAATAGCTGTTAATAACTACAAGCGGTCTAACACACGCCTAAAATTCGCCATTACCCGACCGCGT
The DNA here is from genome assembly GCA_029286595.1 of Bhutanitis thaidina. Taxonomy (NCBI): domain Eukaryota; kingdom Metazoa; phylum Arthropoda; class Insecta; order Lepidoptera; family Papilionidae; genus Bhutanitis; species Bhutanitis thaidina. Next base: position 2,744,574 of record JAGSMS010000021.1, on the reverse strand, counting down.
TACTCGATTGGAGTACAGGAAAATTTAAATTTACACGTATATGGAACAATTCTCTGCTCATACAATTTTTAGATAAACAATGGCACCAATTATTGTATTAACTATTTTCATAGTACATGGTTTAACACAACGGTGCGTGGGAGTCCAAAGACTAAAAATACGACCAAGCTATTGTCAATTGTTTAAAAACGTTTAGCATATTTCAACCGCCATACATTTATGTATGCTTAAATTTATTTTTGACAATGTTCTGATTCAGCGTTGCCTTTCTTCTGGTTGGTAACACATAACTATCATCTTTATACAAACTCATCAATCTACATCACTATAGTATTTATGTAACGTTTATGCGTTAACTGTTCACGTGATATCACAAAAGAATTTCTATTGTTTGAACTCGTCAAGGAATAAGCTCGGATGCAGAGTAAGAGACACGATACAACTACAATACATTTGTCTATACCAATTAATATATTTACACGGAATACATTTTGCACGACAGGAATATAAAAAAAATCTGAAATTAAACGCGATAAAATTAAATTTCGTTTCAAAATTGTAATGTTCTCGTAATTACAAGAAATCATTATATAAATACTTGTCGTTAAATTAGAGCAACATTAGAGCAATTTTTTTTTTGTATGGCCAAACTAGTGGCCTTTTCTCTTGTTTCTTACAACACAGGCGATTCCACTTCTATGGTAATATAAAAGATCTTAATTCGGGAATCCTAATAATGGCTAAACAACATTTCAAGTTTTAATTTTTTAACATAGTTTACTACTAACATTTGAAGCTAACCAAATACAAGGTACAATTCAACATTATTTTTTGCTTAAATTATTAACGAATATAATTAAATTTTTGAATCCGCGGTTGGCAGGTGAAAGATCTTTACTTAAGAGTTGTCAGTGTCTACATATGGGACTGGGATTCTAGATGTTTTAAATTATCTTAAACCTACATTACTCATCCATTTTTTAATTTAAATATAATACCGATTACTAGATATTGAGACGATGAAAGAGATTATTATGAAAGTGATTTTGGTTTGGTTATTCATTTCTAGGCAAAACCTTCGATTTTATAATAACAGTAATGAAATATTAAACGATTAGCAGCTAAAGTTAGCAAATTATAGCTATTAATAAATTATAATACTAAAAGTTGTAGCTGTCATTAACCACCTTTTGAACAAAGGGTTAACGCGTCGACTATCACGGGTAGGGTAATTGCTATAATTGGTAATTTTGATACGTGTATTGTCAATTATTATAATATGTTTTTCCACAGATGAGGATTCTGTCTCCACTATTATCTCATTTTTCACTAATTCAGGGTGATGAATTTCTTACGCTACCAACGTTTCCGAATTTAAAATAATAATAACCATCTGAATTCACGCTCACAGGGAGAGAGAGTGTAACACTTTGCCGGGATCGATATTCCCAGACCGGTATACGAGGAACTGTCGAACGCGACAGTCAGTGGACATCTTCTGAGCTAACACGATTATTATCTTAGATCTACGTTTTTTTTTAATACGGTAGTAATCCTGCAGCTTATAAGGGTGCAGCACGAGTGACAAAGCTCGACCGGGGATGGACCACACCGGTGCGAAGTAGCAGCATAATGCTGGTATGATTCTTATTGTGAGTGATTGAACGGAAGCTAGGAAGGACATCGCATCTGCAACTTGATTCATAATCGAGCATAAGTATAGGTGTTAATTGACTGCAGTGATCGTTTCCCTTTTTGTTTTGGTATCTTTTATTTGAAACGCCAATAGCCTAAAGTTTTAGGATGCGGACTGCGAAACATGAAGTTGCCGGTTCGAGCTCGCCATTCAACGATTGGCGTGAACCACTCCAGATATAAGCTCTAATGCTCAGTTTGCGCGGTTAACTGGAATATTAGAAATACTAATAGCCTTGCCTCGGGATATTTAGCAAAATTATTCGTAAACAAGAATTTTCTGGTACATTCATTTCACTGCGTCGAAAGTATACAAACGTTTAGCAAAAAAGAATCGGTTCAAGATGGCTAAAATAATCTTCGTGGAATTTTCTTTGCTTTTTCCATTTGCTTCTTTCATCTTTTTTTAAATGTTTATTTATAGATCTTTCGCGTTGTATCTGTGACTCAATTCTGTAGGTATAGGTATATTATGTTTTTGGACCAGTAACAAAACCTGGCAATTAGCGAATTCTTACTAATATCCTAAGACACATACCGCATTTTGGCTTATGAAGTAGTGAACTTTGCTCTTCAACTTTATTGATTTCTTGCCGGTCTATTTTCTGTACCCTTAGGTTAAATCTCAACTGTTGCAAAGACTGTGGTCACGGGGGGACTTCGTAGTTGGACGTCCCCCGTCAGGTTTCTAATAAAAGCACTCGAAACGTTGGAAATATAAAAAAAAACGAACTGTTCATATTATAATAACCTTACCGAGTTGAATGGAGCCCATAATCTGCGACGACTGAATCTTCTTGTAGGTGATCTCGCCGCCCTCGCCGACACGCCGGTGCCCGATCTTCCGATCTGATTTGTGCACCTTGCTGATGGCCCCCAAGGGGCCAACAGCCGGCTGGAAAGAAAAATGCAATATTATTTCAAATTGTTAGCACGGTATCATGAGATATTTGAAATATTAGCTAATTGAGTGAAAGTAAACTAACTTACTCTTTTCCACGTCCTATCATTCTTTATTTATCGATTACAATCTGGGCGAAAACTGTCGAGACTGTCGACCGCACAGGGTATATTGGACGCGCGAACTCTCGCTCGCTTGTTTTTACTTTTCTACGAGCACATCAAACTCCTGTAGTGTAACGCTTATCCGATGATCCTAATGTAATCTTAAGTATTAGGGGTAAAACTATGAAATTGTTTTAAATTAACTCCTTTTTATTCCAAGAAAAAATGTATTTGAAATAAAAGCCACGGGAGCTGTAAAGCATTCGAAATGCCGGGAACATAAAAATAACATAAAACTAAACGCGATAGAGTCCGTAAATAGTGGTTTAATTTCAAATGTGAATTGTTCGCGTAAACATGAGAAATCAAAAATATATTTATTAATTGAAGTATTTATCCTCATAATCTATACATTTCTGCCGTCTCAAGGGAAGATCGTTTATGCATTCTAGTGATCTGGTCTACGCAGTATATTCGTACTGCTCCCTGAGAACAAAATTTTTTGTTCCTCCTCGGATGTTTTCGAAATATATCAGATGTGCAGGAGTTTTTACAATTAGTAAATGCAAAATTAGTGTTTACGTCCACCATAGCGTCCATCGCATTATATTCTTTATAATCAGCCAACATAAGCTACAGTGGAGCAAACCTTTTATGGTTTGCTCAACGTCGGGCAGGTGGATTGTTGAGCGCAGGACTTGATGCTGCTCCCCCTTGCTAATTTGTGAAATGTTGGAATGTATGGAAGTTTTCGGAATATTCGGATGGATCTTCCAACCATCAATCGTTCGTTGGTGCTACGGCCGTTAGTCGACAGTAGGGTATGTAGACGTATAATTAAGAAAACTAGTATGTTCTCCCTGGTAATGAAAATGAAGGGATTTATCCCCATTCTCTATATCCCACACCCCTATTGACAAATCACCCATTTCCGTTCGAAAAAAATACTGTGCCTTTTGTAGTTATAACGTAAAACATTAATTTGTGTTTTATATGTGGTAGAGCCAAGCGGTGGCTCTTGCTGCTGTTCGAATGGGCCGGCTCGAGCGGAATAGTACCACGACCTCGCAGAAATTCACGGCATCTTGTGCTTCCACAGTTCGTTCGGTGAGTCAGTAATAGCAGATTAGTCAGTCATATTTCAGTTAGCTTTTATATGTTCAATTATTGCTAGACAAGTAAATACATCTGGACAGAATTCAAACCCAAAGCTTTCATAAAATACTATCGGACTATCTGCTTAATCAATTGGCAGTCACAACAAGTAATTCATTCACTGTTGTTTGTGGTTATCATGTCAAATTTCATTAAATAGATTAGAGCCGTTTATCATAATCGTACCGAGAGTGACGTCAAGCAAATACAAAAATTGACGTGGATTATCTAAAATCGGACGTAGACGATACATTAGCATAATATCTTCTGACGTAATCTGATAGTTCCGTTAAACTAATATAGAAGATATAGTCATAATTCGCTTTAAGAAATCTTCGATGTCTCACTAATTAAACAATATAAAAGTGAAATATGTTTTATTTTATTAAGCTTATCAAATCGAAATCCGTCATGTGTGCCTTCTCCTATGGGCGACTGATGGGAGGGTGTATACATAGATTTAAGATCATATATTCGAAAACATCTGAATAAATTTCAACCAGCCCGTACCAAATACCAGACTAATTCAGAAATAATTCCTACTCAAAGTTTATAACTACTCATTTTTATAATAAGCCGTCCTCAGTAGTTTACATACTTTACAATTATCTTTTAAGTAGTTTAGTGCTTTTCAATACGAGGAAAGATTTTATTATTTTTGCTAACCAAACCTTAAAAAGGTTAGGGTTAGTTATTGGGTCTATAGTTCACATCATATTAATAATGCTCACGCTCTTATAGAGTTGACGAGGTACATCGTACTTGTGGTGTGGCAGCCCTGTTTTGAAAACAGAATATCTTTAATTTAAGTTTAGATTTATGTTTTTTTTTCTTTCTTGTTCCGTCTCCGTCGTAAGAACCACAATACTAAACGGCTACAGATTTTTCAAAAAGATAATGAATATATGTTTGAATAGAGACTATAGACGTTTGAAAAATATTTTACAAAAATATGTAACATTGTAAACTTTCATCTCCAGAGCCGATCAATATATTCTGAATTATTTATTCACCGGATAAACGAGTGCCTACCTACATAGGTCTTACATCACCGAAGATTTTCTCGGTATCTACAAACGACTATAGAGAATATATAGAGTTATAGAAGCCCGTGCTATCCAAGAAGGGCATGTACCGAACATCTGAAAATCTGCACATTTAACAACTATTCATACAAAAGAGCAGTAAAAACCTTATTGTGGACTACAGACCGATCTAAAAATTATGCATATTAGCAAAGATCTACGAATAAGATATATACAAGCATATATAGGTGAAAATTTTTAGAAATACGTTAATAAACAACACCAACAAAGAAACTATGGATAGTAATACCTCTGATTTCGAATGATTAGTGTGATTTTTTTTAATCTTATCTCGCAATCGTTTATGTACATAACATGTGGGACAGTGCATGACGGAAAGACCGTAAGCGAAATAGTATATTATTAGAAATGCTATCTTCGGTTTTGCTTACTATAAAAAGATATTTTACAGAAACTCCACACAAATAACCTTTCAGTAAAATATATCTAGCATTTTTTTATATTTAATTTCAAAAAAATTCAATGCAAAAGATTCAAAGGCATGTGAATTTCGCCAACTGGCAGTGTAGGAGCGTACTTGACTTCGCTGTATTACCTCCTTTAGAGATGGCATGTTACCAGCAATGTGATGTATCAAAGAAAAAACCTGGAATACAAAGGGCCAAGAAGAAGTAAACAAATTAAATATAAAGCTAAAATCACCACTGTGATTTTTAAGGACAGGTCAAAACTAAGCTTAGAACATAATTTTTGAATATTGTGCGTTTTGTGAAATACGTTTGTTAATCAAATCAATTTATACGGACCCCGCGCGGACATCGTATTGACCGATGTACAATACATAGAAGTACAAATGGAACCTGTTAAAAAACATCCAATAAGACTGTTATCGTTATATATATATCAAAATTTCGAACACATCCTCTTTTTTTTAGAGAAAACATCTGGATCACACAACCATATACAAACTATACCAAACAAATTCACACTCTTCCAATATCAGTACAGATTTCTATAAATTCAGGTTAAATATCGCCAATCTTGAGATTGCTTTAATTGATTGAATGTTTCATTTCTAGATATTCTCTAGAAAGATCTATTTTATCTAGATATTCTACATTTCCAAATAAGTTTAATGTTTTTTCTCTATTCCCTATTGGACTTGTCGTAAACAAATAGCTGTCGTAAACCATTATCTGCGGCGCGCCACTCCGTCGTTTATCCCGTATTTCACGGATTAATATCGCTCTACCAAAAACATTTCACCGCTTCTTTTCATCACGGGAAGGTCAACGAACTCTCTCCCCTTTTTTGGCGAAAGAAGTACCTATAAGCGATTCGAGTAGACAGGAAAGGGTTTTAAGAGGCTTTTTGAAAAAAAATTGTATTGTTGCAGTACAAATGACACACTAACGTAACAATGTGAAAAACAAGTGAAAAATAAAAAATCACACATCACACACATTTGAAATGAAAACATTATTTACACTGTTTATAGGAAAAATACCCATACCGACTGATATTTAAATATTGAATCTCACCACGATCCATCTGAGCTAGCTAGGGAAAATCTTTGTTTCAGAGAGCACGAGGGATCTGCGACAGTAAACACTTGGTCGCCGAGCTTCAACATGTCAAGTAAGTACTGCACGACAAAAAGCTTCGGTTTTCGCGTCTCCGTCACAGTGCCCGGATGAAGCCGGCTACAATCGAGCGAGTGCCTGCAGTATTACCGTACTCGTACATCAGAAGTGTCACCGACAAGATTAGCTATATTTCAAAGCTAGCTTTTATAAAAACTTATTACATCCTCCGAGACAGTCAAGTGTAATATCCCTCTACAAGGTGCAGGAGTGTACAAGGTTGGTGATGAACGTGGTCTCTCTTACATAGGACAAACAAAAAGATCAAATGAAACCCACGTCAAGGAACACATAGGTCATGAAAACATAGGCGCTCTGGAAAGTCAGCACTCTGTGATCATGTTCCGGATTGCCCCGACCATTACATTATATTTGATATCCACGCAAAAGAAGATTGATTCCTGCCAATGATGATTCGCAAAGCTATTGATATTAAAAAAAAATCCTAATTTCAATAGAGAAGATGGCTGGGTGCTCCACCTCCTTGGGGTCCGGTTATTAATAAAATGAAATCCACTGCACGACCTCAAATTACCGTGAGTGCATCCTGCCTAGATCGGACCAAAAATTAATAATTATAGAGCTGACTATGACATCAGGACACCTCAGTCCCCTCGAGACCGACCGTTATTTAAAAATTCTAAGGCGATAAAGTCCGTAGATAATAGTTTCATTTCAGATATTCCTTAACTTTATAAGAGCTGCCATAAAGTAAAATTAAGAAAATTGCGCAAAGTGCGGCAATAACATCTGGGTCTTTTATTAAATTTAAAAAACAGAAGAAAACCTATTGTGTATTACCTATTACATAAATACATTTTTATAAAACAAGAATTGTAAAACTAACTTTGAAGTTTCAATCAATAGTCGAGGAATCAATAGAAATGAGTTACTTTCTGGTTTTTTATAATTTTATAATAGTTTTTCTCATTTATTTAGTAATAAATACTTTTGTTACAATACAACAATTTTAGAATTAAAAATGATAAATGTTTACATAATACTTATAAGGGAAATTAAAATGTGTATGTGTAGATTTGACACTTTCAGATGGACTGTGCATTATCAGTCAGAGCCTTGCTTATCAGTCAGTGTGACACCATGTGCTTGTACTTGGCTGATTTAAAGCCAGAGATCGGTACATTCCCCTTTATACTATATTTTAAGAAATAAGAAATCAGTTTTAGCTTTTAGGGTACAAGTTTCACTACCCTTTATTTTCGAAATTAAAACAGATGACCATGAAAGATTGAATTAACGCTCATAAATATTTGTTACACAACTTATAGAGTTATAAAACAATCACAAAGGTATACAACACCTAAAATGTTAATTCAAGGTCTGTAAGAAATATATAAATTTCCATGTTAGTGTATTTATTACACTGTGGAATTTTCCGCGTTTTAAAGAGGTCTTCAAATATCTTTTTCAATTAAGATACTGCAATCTGTTTCAAAATTTTATTTATAACAATATCGACTCAATTAGATAGAGATTATAATCGTAAAAGTAAAACTATCAAAGAGAATTTTCCTCATGGCTTAGCTGAATGGCTACGAAACAAGAATCTGCCATTATGTCACGAGGGTCCAGTCACAGAAACAAGAAAAGCAGGCTATGAATCATAAGTCCAGCTGGATACTGCCGGTACACTATGTATATTATTTCATCATGTCATGTCTTTATACTCATCACACAGTACACAAAGAGCAAACTCACCTGCTCGCGGATCTTAGGATCGACTGATGGTGGAAAATGGATCCCAATCCCACAGACTAGTGATGGGGAGTAACATTTCTAGTGCGAGGGTCACCTTCCCGGCGGTGTTAGTGCTTTCATGAAAAGGTCCTATCCTGATACAGGCTAATGATGATGAAATACTCAGGTTACATTCCTCAACAGAGAAAAACCAATTAAGAAGGTGAGAAGAGAGTGTGTGACTATTATGAATTAGTCACTGTAGTCAGCTGACATAACATTTTGTGGTTATAGCAAAAACCCGTCCGCCTCCTGAACTTCTGTTATTTAAATGTTGCACGATTTAAATATGTATTCTCTGCATACCCTCCGATGAGAAAAGGACGTGAGCGCTTATGTACCATAAAAATAAAATAATATAGACGTTTCCTAAACCTACATCAAATAATCATGTCGAGGATGTGTATTATTTCGTCTATGTCATAATTAGCTTGATGTTCAAAATGTAATTCGCTAAGTAATCGGTAATTTTGTGCGTTCAATGTCTTATACCAAGGTTACGTACGAAAACAATAGCTTATAAGAAAAGCAGAGTATAAAAAATAAGTGTATGGCTGACAGACATGACCAATTGTTTCTACGTTAATTTTACAACACGGACAAACATATTAGCCTAGTGATCCCTCACGAGGTAGGCAGAGGTTAAAAAATCACCAACTGTCGGAGCTCATACTTTTTATTCGTTAACACTGAGCTATTTTTTGTTGTTGTAGGACTCTTTTTTATTGTTGTATATTTTTGTTGTAGGACTCCTTTTTCTAGGATCCAAGGAGCTGTCAGGGTAGCTACTAGGTAGTCTCTTAGCTAATTTTGCCGGCAATGAACAGTAAAACCAAGTTCCAGTTTAAAAGGTATTGAGAGTCAGAATAATTCCAGACCGTGCGGCATTCCATCTTAGTCCACAGGGATGACGACGCTTCTATAACCTTCTTAGACTGCAGTTGTAAGCTGGAGTCCATGGAATGCAGTATCCACTTACACTGCTGTCGTCTGTTAGATCATTGGTCATTTTGGTCCAATGTTATAAAAATATGATTGTATACAGTACTACAACGTGACAGATTGTCAGCCCATTGTGATTTTTATGTTTTTTTTTTTCAAAGTCTAAACGTAGTAGAGGCATCAGTTTCTTGTATGTACTTATAGTAGGAAACAAAAAATATGCACGACTAAATCCCACAGACTAGTGATGAGGAGCTGCATCACTAATACAAAGATGCCGGCACAGCGCACACCAACTCGCTTACTGCCCAGGGTGGTGAGATTGAGCAAATCTTTCAAGATATGCATGTCGTGCCTGCTTTTGCGCGAAAATAGGGTGGCGACGATTATGATCACGATCACCATTACCACCATAGTAACAATAGACTGCCAGTTCTAGTTAAGCAGTTTCGAGTAAAATATTAAAGTACCAGCAGATATAGGTCCCACTTCTGGGCGAAGACATGTTTCCGAAATAGTTTGATAAGATTCATGTACTAAAAAAACTGTAATGATATATAATATTCCAGAACTAACTCAGGTATCCCGATTCCAAAGCAGATCTCCTAACCACACGGCAGCCTTGGCCTATGCCGACCCAAAATTATCCATACCGGTGAGGGCAGCAGAGTCGAAGGAACGATGTGACTCTTGTCAAAGGCCACAGATCAGCATGATATTACAATATTACCAGTATACATGATATATTTATACAGGCGGCAGCCCGCGGCGTCGCCCGCCTGTTCGTAAATTTCATTTCTATATCCTATCCAGAGGCATTTACATATCAACCAAATTTTGTTCATGCACGTTCAGTCCCTTAAGCGTTGTCGTTCTAACAAACTATCAATAGCTAATAGCTCTTTCGAAATTATAACTAACTTTAAAAAAAAAAAATATTCTAAAAATTAGAAGCGAATTTGTTTTTAAGATAAATCCGTACACATTTTAACAGCGAGAACAATATTAAAATATACACCTCGAAGGCTCTTTAGTCATAAAACTACATATCAAGAGCAAGATATCCTGACCCCTGTTTTTTATATGATACAACAAATGAGATATACAAAAATAACCGAGGTGAAGCGCTATCTATGAAAAATTACATCAACATAACAGTATACGGAATCCTAGTCCGGATCATACAACCATCGCCAGTGATACAAAATGCATAATATTTAGACACAAAAGGATAGACAAACATCCGAGAAGAGAGCTCTTTCCTTCATTCTACGGAATGGAAACTTAGAAAGAAGAAAGTATCGAATAGAAACGCTGTAAAGCCGTCAGCCGTACGTCTATGCAACGTCTCTATGTATTCCAGTTCTGACACGTTGTCCGGTCGATTACTGCGAACACACACGCTGGTAACGGACAGTCTTAACGTTACAATGGCTCCATGAACCTTCCCACAAATGTGCACACCATTATGTACAGTCACGAACATATTTTGTGACTAGCAGTTGATAAATTAATATTAATTTGTAAAGGAAATGTAATACTATATTATATTACTGACACACATCATCCAGTCCTAAATTAGGATTCCTTGTGTCTTTGTAACTTGGATGGTGATTAGTTATACATACACCTATACATAGTATATCTACATAAAAGTGCTGTTCGTTGGTAAGCGCATCACTTAAAAACGGCTAGATTTATTCGGCAAGTTTTTTTTAAATGTTTGTATCGTTCTGAATTTGGTTTGTATGGAAATAAAAATTGGACGTTGCCAGGAAAATTAGCAAATTCGGGAAAAATGGGAATTTTTGTTCAAACGTTCAAAAGTGTTCTGTGAATAGTGAAGGGGGTCATCACTAGTACGCAGGTACCGGCATTGTGGTCACAAACTGGCTTGCACAGCGGGATGAATACGATGATGGATACGTCCCTAGAAATGCATGCCGGTTTCTGATGATTTCTTGGAAAGGCCTATGTTCAGCAATTGTAGAAGGCCTTATAGCTTTCGACAAATGTGCCAGAATGAATATGCATATATTCATTCTGGCAGCAGCGTCTCATATTACTATCGCCAATTCTCTTACGAGGCCTAACGATTACGGCAAATCCTCCCTATGAGAGGGGATAGAACCCACGAATTAACTTTTTAAATGCTGTTCAAGCAGTACCCAAAGTGAACTACTAAAGAATTACGTACCAAATAAATATAAAATAAATGCATTTGTTTTAGATTTTGTAATGTGAACTATGTTTTAAATTGATACTAAATACACGTCCGTACATTGTCTGTACAAGAAGAATCGAGTTAAATAAACAAAATAAACCGCTCATACCCGCATAAAAACTAGGATAACCAACTTAAGGATCAGCAAGCTGCAGTGGCAATGAGCCGGCCACGCCAGAATGCCAAGTTCTCGAGTGGCAACCTTGTTGACTAAAGCCGTGCAGGGTAACCCACAAGACATGAGTTCCCGCCTAGTCGTGGCGGGGGGGCATAGTAACCGTGGTCTCCCACGGTGAACCAAGAGGAACCTAGATGGCCAGCTCATCTTTGCGGGGATTGCTGGGCCGAGTGGGCGGTGGAGTCGCGGGGGACGAGGAGCTTTGGTATTACGTTTGGCCATTCTCCCTATCCTTCGCGACTCTGGCGGGGGCCGCACCGGTAATGCGGCCGTAGTGGGGCCGCACCGCCAATGCGGCCGTGGTGGGGCCGCGAGGGGAGAGGAGTGACGGTATTACGTTGAGCCGTTCTCCCTACCCTCCGCGGCCGAAACGTGGTCGGCGGCGGAGCCATAGACCAGATCCGCCAGGGGTGTCGGAAAGGCTGAGGCTTAAGAGCCCCAGCCTACCTGATCCCCATGACCTCCAGGGTGGCGGACTCGTGGGGGTCCATTGCCCTCGTGGGTTTGAAGGCTGAGTAGGTAGGCGCGTTTGTGTTCCGGCGCGTCTAGCCAGGACGGTGTGGGAGAGGACATGTTCTCTCCCGAAAAGGAGCCGCCTATAGCGGCCGGCGCTGGTGGGGTCGCGGATGTGTTAAAAAATGTTCCCGTAACCCTGCCGACATGCAGCCAAGGTGGAACATCATGGGGTTTAGTCGGTGCAAACCCGACATAACCCGTCCTTGCCCCCGAGAGAGCGGGTATAAGTTAGGAATTTCCCCGTGTAAATAAAAAAAAGGCTGTAATGATGATATTGAAACAAAAGTTAAATTTAAGCAGCCATCTTTAAATTGCATAATTTAATGTAAGCATTCGCTCGGGGAGGACTGACATTCAGGTCAGTCAATAGTTTCCCGCCTTTAATGCCGCCATGTTTGAATTGCATTAGTAAATAAATAGCTATTTATATCCAACTATACAACACTTCATCTCTGAATTGTATTGGATGACAATGCATTCTGTTCTTTTATCAGTAGTATTTTCTATATTGTTTAATTGCATAAGCTTTGCATCAGATATTTAATTTAGTAATCTAAATCACCCTGACTTTTATCACGATTAATTACATATAATAACAAATAATTTTTATTTCAATAATTTAAACGCTGAAAATATCTATATGAAAATATATAACTCATCTCAAGCATAGTATAGTAATATTATTCACAGAGCTAAGAGGGATGAACAGCTGGCAACAGGCCAATCTAACCTCGAAAAGGTCATAACTAAAGACGCCATTGTCGCAAGCAGTGGATGAGTCAGACGCAACAAGACCATATTTGCATAGTGCGCTGACCCACAACAATCATCGGAGCACCGTTATCAGTTCACACTTGCTCACGCGATAATTCGCTCAGTAAATTTTAGATAATATTTATCAATCCGCCGACCTAAAAATCACTAACATTAAAGACTTAAAAATGGTTGCTGGTTAGTCTATTCTATCTCTAGGTTTCCCGAAGGTGATACCCACAAGATAAATGAAATTTTATAAAACTCTATCTTGATAATAAATACATACACTCGCGCTTGTCATCCATAGGGGTGGCAGAAATAACGGATTTTCAATTGGTACTCTGCGTAACACCGGCTACCACGGTCAACTTTTCTCCTTCCCAAAAGATAAAAAAAAATCTCAGAACGTAAATGATTGTGAGCCCCGTCGCCGGGTACTCCTGGAGTTGTCCTTCCCAGGTCACGAACACCCGACCTGGAGAGTAGCTATGGCTTTCCTTCACCACTTCATCTGGGTTTACTCACCGATATTTTCATGAGATTTTTAAAGACTTTTTCTTTTATTGTTGTGACAAACAACCCCGGGAACAAAACGGATGACAGGTTTCTACTTCTCGCACTTTCTTAGTCTCGATATATTAGTCAAGTGTGCGTTTGAAACCTAATAATGCTTCGTAATAATTTTTTCTTCTCCAGTTATCTACAATTGTCTCCCTTAACTGTCATTACAATAGCAAATCTGTCGTTTCCAACACGTCAAGAATTACTTGGAAATTGTAATAAATGTACCTGCAAATAGGTATTTTTTTGGTAATAGCCTGACTGGGCAAAAAATGCATAATAAATCAGGGGTCAGGACGCCCGTTTTCATTCATAATACTAGAGTAACTTCGGTCGAATCCTGGAGCCAACGCCCCTAAATTTGTTAATTGAAATTTTAAGTGTAGTCTACCTTTCCGTAAAAGTCCCCTCAAAATTGATTAAACCGTTTCCAATATTAACTCTGATAAACAAACAGACTAAACTTTGAAAAACTCGTTTTTCAGCTATATGGTGTCTTGTAAATATGCAATGACGCTTTATTATATGGTATAAGTAATCATAATATGAACTTATGATAATTCAGTTACTTCGAAATCACAGACGTAAAGTCAATTTTATTTACGTTTATATCCTATACATTGCGATGAGGTCATAGAATAAAACGACAATCGCTATATTTCCATTTCATAATTTGTGTGCGGAAGTACATCGCTGGATGCGATTTATCTCCCAGTTATGTCTTATCATAGTTACTACACACTTCAAAATCTAGTACGCAGACAAGTGCAGATATTAAGGATCTGCTTTGGTTGTACAGGTTGTGATGCATTCGGTGTAGCTGGCTGTGCAACTTTGGCTTCCATATACGGCCAGCAGTGAAGGACTGCGTGTTGGTCATGACAGGTGCCACAGGACATCGACAGACACCTCCACTAAATAATTTTGTTCATATTTTCCTTATGATCACGGAATAAATTGTCTGTGGCGTTATGGATATATGGGTCGCAGTTCTATTCCCGCAATTCTGATTTGTAGAGCTGATATCTGATTGGTGTTAAATTTGTTTGCGAGAGATATACGCAAAAGTCCATCTACTCGCATCGGAGCGGTTACTATAGGCTGACCTGACACGCTGCATCAGCCCAGCTACGGAGCTGCCTCTTGGTTCGCAGTTGGTGACCAAGCAAGGGTACTGAGTTCTCCTCGTGAAGGTGGGAACCCATTGGGATTGCATGAAACGTTTCAACATTAAATTTAACGTCGTTTCTATGATTTTCTCCCAATGCTTAGCAGGCCCCGGAATCATGAAGGCGGCCTCTTAGGACAGTCATATTTGTCAATTTTTGAACGCCGTCTCAAGCTCTGATCACCACATTTGGGTATATGCTCGAGAGAGTTAATTTTTTTTGTGCAATAATATTAATCTAGACCTTGAAAACAGTAAACAGTTAAGGTACTTTACATATTGTTGCCATTCCATATACAACTAAGAGCTCAAGCTGTAACATTGGATCTACTAAAGTGATTGAAATACAGCCTAGCTATGTTTTTAGGTCAGACTATAAGTTATGCAACAAAGGCAATTGAATAGAAATCAGTCCTCGCGCACTAACAGACAGATAGACCCTGGAATCCTGGACTGGAGAAACCTGGACACGGAAACCCTGACTGGCTGACTAATAGATAAGGCTATGGTTTCTGAAAGATGATTGAAAATTGGTCCAAATATACTGAAACCAAGTTTCATCGGCTGGTGATGGGGAGCAGAATCTCTAGTACAATGGTACCGACACCCACAAACATCTGCATCACCAGAGGATCTGGAGATGCATAACTGTCCTACAAGGAATGAATACTCTTTTCTTGAATTTACCTAAGTCATAACTTTTCAAAAAGTCAAAGTCTTAGTAGTGCTTAGAAAAAAAAAGTCACAAGAGAATTGCACTGGTGGATTGCCAACCATTTAGATCAGGGATTATTTTGGTAAGTACTTTGTAACAATAGGATTGGAAAGTATTTTGTATCAATAGGATTTTGAAAGTAATTTAGCCATGGTTGAGGCCATACCTCAGATTGGAAATGGAGTTTCTTGCCCAAAACTAGTTTGGGAATCCCTGGTCAAGATGATGTTGGTGAAATTTTATATTCTGTTGTGAAGTAAGATAAAGTAAAAGTATATGGTTTGCTTGCTTTGTTTGCTCATTGCAATTTTGTTTAATAACACAATAGTATTGTATTAATTGGCTAGAATACTATGGTTTTAACAATAGGCATTTATAGGATACCATTAATTTTTAATAAGAACTAATCATAATAGAAGGTACTAAAAAATTTAGGTTAAAATTACAATCCTTTTTTGCTAGATTTGTTCTTTATATAATCTATACATAATTAAAACAATCTCTGTTTAAGATGAGATCCATGATTGATTTTTTTATTTAATTTTATATCACAGGGTTAATATATTAAATATATAATATATATTAAATATAGCTACAGTTTTGTACCAAAAATAGTTTTGATCTTGGTTGTAATAGAGTCTATCTGCAATTAGTACAATTCATTTAGTTAGGACAAACCACCAATGGTCTTTTCAAATAGTATATAACAAGCTTATTACATTTATAATGTGGATAACATTTGGTTGCCTATTGTATACGTTGTACAATTTTACGTTAATGAAACTTGCATATTAATAATTAGGCGTATTCATAAACTTTCTCTCTGCTTAAGGTGTTGCGAGAAACATTAATGAAAATATAAATAGAATATATTTAAGGTATACTTACATCGTACGGTACATTTTTCTCAGCAATTGAAGCTCTATCGCGATCTGAAAAGTGAGAAAATAAGTTAAGGATTAAGAAAATGGGTCGCGTTACACTGTCCTATATCGGAAAATTATATCAGTAAAGCTGTACATATGTATCATGTCAAGGATTAAATGGAGCATTACCGTCCTCATCCGTACCCAAAGGTCCCGTTGCACTTTCCGACTTTTTGGACACTGAACTATCCATTATTTCTATGTGATCGCTGTCTCCCGAAGCCATTTTTGTTTTCCTGTTACACCCCCTATTTTGGCGTCAATTTTATGAATATTAGCACAAAATTAATTCGCATGGTACACATCACATTTGCATTGCTAACACAACGTTTCACTTTAATTTAATTAGAAGAAATCAATTAGTTTACGCGAAAACGCTCGCCCGAAGCATCCGTCTGACACGACCGTTCAGAGTGCCTGTGTTGCTACAAATAAAAAAGATTTTTTTATATTGTGGTATTGGATCAAGTCCGTAGGAAAAAAACAAAAGATAAAAAATAATTATTTATTTATGTCATACCCTAGTCGGCACTATGCTTGCTAGAAAGCCTGTAAATATACAGTGGAAGTACTATTATAGTAAATATTTGCTAGACTGATGGAACTTAAAAGACTTACGAGTGCCCTCTAGTCTTGTATATAATTAATTTATTAATTACAATAACTATACACATTCACGGGCCCAGTGCTCGACTTAATAAACTATCAACAAAACTTGAAATACTTAATATAGTAATTATAATCTCTGTTATTCTGATTATAAGCCGAAATCATAATATCTATGATCTAATGAATTAATATGAAACTAATTGTACTAAAAATGTAAAATATGTTTAATTAAATAAAAAAAAAGAATATCTATATCTATCTTATAATTACTTTATTTAAAATATAAGCAGTACCAGGTATATAATATATTACTGATAATACTAAATACTTATATGATACTTTGATCTATATAGATATCCATTGGATAAGTCGTGGGTCTCGCGACAGTTTGAACATGGCTGATTGCTGCAAAATTTTAATGACTGTATGAATGTTACGATGGACATTAAAAAAAATAATGATGTATTGCGATCTTAGTAATATGAGATGAATTCGTATATCAGTTATCCGACGAACTCTGGTACAATGATACTCTGATGTACTATAATATATTATAATATTCTATATTCTCTGTATCTGTCTGTTGATCTGACTACACGTAACACACGTAACGTAACATGGAATTAGTTTTTACCATATAATGATTTCGTAAATACGCGAACTCTACACATTTGAATTGAAACTATTATTTACGGATTTTAACGCCTTTTTTTTTATATTGCCGACGTTTCGATTGCTTTACATCAGCCGTGGTCACCGGGGGACTGACATGTTAGACGTCCAGATGTTATAGTTAACTCAGTCTACCATATAGTTCAAAATGAGGTAATCTAATTTTTAACCCACGTACAAGTCATATAAGGTAAAAAGTAATTCTTATGCTACACTCTAACAAAATTTAAAATTCAGTTTTATTTTATTTTGTTTTTGTCAATTTATAATTTCTTTTCTACGTTCCTAAAATTTTATTTGAATCGGATGGATATACTAGAGTTAATTTAACATCGACTGGCAATTTATAAAATATTCTTTTTCTTGACATGACATTTGTCGACGTGATAGTCAAAGAGAATGTAACCCGTAGTGTAATACTAATATAAGGACGAACTAGATCTTTATAAAATGTTAAAACTTAATAGAGTAAGAGTAAGTATGCCAACGTGCCAACATTACATATCAGTCAGCAGCTGCGTACTAAAATGGATTTAGTATATCATCATCATCATCATTTCTGTCTATCAGAAGTCCACTGCTGAACATAGGCCTCCCCCAAAGATTGCCACGAAGCCCGGTCCTGAGCCAACTGCATCCATCGACTTCCCGCAACACTGCGCAGGTCGTCACTCCATCTTGTGGGGGGTCGTCCTACACTGCGTTTGCCTGTACGTGGCTGCCACTCGAGAACCTTTTTTCCCCAACGGTTGTCAGTTCTGCGAGCTATGTGGCCGGCCCATTGCCACTTCAGCTTGCTGATCTTTACGGCTATGTCGGTTACCTTAGTTCTGCTGCTGGATATCATCAATATATACTGAGCTACAAAATGGCATTTGGAGTAATTTGTGTAAAACAAAATACAGCAGTGTGCGCGTTATTTGCATGTTTTCAAAACAGAAAGTGCTGCACCATGCACTTACTTAACTTAAGGTGTAAATTGCAACGTCGGTCGACATTCGTCAACCTGGTTTATATTGAAGATGTCAATAGGACTTAGCAAGCTGAAATTTCGCATACTAAAAAACAAAACGAAATACAGCATGCAATCAATTAGGATCATAGATAACATGACACAAAGAGTAAATAACCATGTACAATGCTGCTCTCGCTAAATAGAGGTTATACCATTTTGTTAACAGAAGCTTTAATGATGCTTGTTTAGTGATTTAAACTTGTATTTCTTTTCTTTTGATTTCCCCACAAGAAGTACCTATCCCTCCCAGAATCCTAAATCTTGCGTTGATGTGTCGTATTATCACGTTCAATGTCATATTAACACAGTTTTTGATATTCCATAATAATCAAAATAATAACTAATAGCTCTAGTTTTACCTTTGACCCTCTCGGCAAAATAAAAAAAACTTATTTTAGAATAATGGCGTGACTGGCTCATTGTGTAAGCTGATGCATCAAAGCTAGATGATAAATGAAAAACCATTTTAACTCCTCTCAAAATAATCAGTACAGTCAGTGATATTTTAGAAGCGGTTCTATTTATTGAAATTACATAAAAAAATAACTTGAATAAAACCCTGATTCTCACTGACTCTTAGTTATACTAAAATACATTTCCCAGATTTATCATCAGCTCTTGGGCTAACGGTATATATTCTGTGGCCTAAGGCATAGTATAGAATCCATAGAATATAAGTTTTGATTTAGAATTTCTCATGGCAACACGAAAAACGCCATGTTTATTTCTTTTCTTTCCGTCATTTCTGATTTCGTTGCCGCGGTAAGAAATATTTTTAAGGTTATTTTTAATCTCGATCTCGGCGTCAGTTATTATTTAAAGGAATATCACCTAAATATTCATGTTTTATTATAATGTGCATTTTAAATAAATTATTTTGAACACTGTGTTGTAGTTTAATACGAGATAGCGGTAGTCGTTGATAATTAAATCAGAAATACACTGTCTAGTGGCGTTGCTTGAAAATGGGTAAAAAAGTCAGAGAATATAAATCAGGCGACTTCATTTTTGCCAAAGTTAAAGGCTATCCAGCATGGCCAGCTCGCGTAAGTACATATTTTTTATTAAAATTATTTTAATTGGTAATTTCATATATTTTACGATAGTATGTCTACGATTTCATGTCTTTGCGCGGGAAGACATGATGCCCGACGCTTTCGTGAGAAGTAGATATTAGTTAATGTAGTTGTTTAAGAATCGTTGTAAGGAAATTAGAATTTTCATACATATTTCTTTATATTGTTTGTATATAATATTGTTTATTAGAAAAGTAATAATTTTATCCAAATGTTATGTAAATTTAGTAACATTTTATTTCCCACAAATTCAGGACGTACTAATAATGTCTAATATTTAGTTTAATTAAAAAGTGCACAAAATTAATGTTTTGCATGCTCTCATAAATATGCACAACTTTCCACTTTATACACAAGTCCATTTAGTTACGAATAGTTGTAACATTTGATCAAAGTGTGTAAAAGTTGATATTCCATGTTAATGGAATAGTAACTTGTTTAGAGATTTGTGGATTTTGGTGATCTGCTTTCTGTAGCATTTTTGTATTCTTTTCATATTCATTTTAAGATCATTAAGATTTAAAGGAAGCATTGTTTTGCACATTGCATGCTAAAAAGTAACATAAATTGTATATTATGTAATATGTAGTTCAGAGAGAAAACACCACTCTGCAAGTGCATGCTACACAAAGCTCTTCCACCTAGGTAATACAATCCTGATTGCAAAGCATTTTACAAGATCAATCTTAAGATTAATGAGATTGTGTGGTAGCAATTAGCAACACATATTCCACATACACTTTTAGTGTGTGAGAACAAACATGTGGGGCAGTATTTATAATTTGCTTACAATAGTTTAATTTAGTTGGTCTCAACAAATGTTGAGTTTGAGATGGCATTTTCAACAGCTATAGGTACATAGCAGATGAAATAAAATTATGTTTGTCAGACAGCACCATTAATATTTTGTTTTATAAAGATACTATTTCCGAAATAACCCCTAGACTTCTAAATGGGTGTAAGGTGAGCAGACTTATATGTTTTTAATAGTTTAGTTTAAAAAAAACTGGGTAATTATTGTGTTCAGTATCATATTATACAAATAAATATTGTGTCTTATTCATGAAAAATTCTAATACTCCAAGTAGTTACATTGTTTTAGTTTTCTGAATAAAAGCAACTGCATTATTTCAAAAAGTATTTAATAACCCGGTAATACAAAGGTAACAAGAATTCAAATTTCTATTCTTGTGGGATCAGGGCTTTGCAATCTTGCCTTAATTCAAGATTTTGAGCGAGATTGCATTCTCTGCTTCCACCTTATCAATCTTGAGCACTACACACAATCAACATCGAAAATGTGATCTGTGTGTTGCCTCAGAGTCACTGGAATATTTTGCATTATTCTAATTAACTCAAAAGTATGGGAATTGATGATTTAAAGTGCATCTTTTAAGTTACAGTTTTTTGATTTTAATTATTCTTTAATTAATTTTCAGGTGCAAAGGTTAAATGGAAAAAAATATTTTGTATATTTTTATGGTACTGGGGAAACGTAAGTTTGTAATCAGATTTTATTCTTTTACTGAAATTTACTTTATTAAATACATTTACACTTAATACTTAGGTCATAACTATTCATTGAATTGTTTTGTTTCAGAGCAAATCTACCACCTAATATGATTTTTGATTATGCCGAAAATAAAGAAAAGTTTCTCACAAAAACAGTGAAACGTAGAGATTTTAATGATGGTGTAAGGCAGATAGAACATGATTTTGCAAACAATGTGCCATTAGACCAAGTTGTTGGAATAGGTGGTACAATGGTATGTTATATTTTAGTCACATTTTTCAAAATTATGTAATAAACTGAATATTATAAAGAATGATCAAACAACCTAATTACCTTATAATTTATATTTTGTTCAGTGTAATAGTAATTGTCACCTTGTTTCATTACTTACATACAATTTATTAATTTGTTTGTAAATCTGCTTAGTTACCAGAAGACCCAACAGCCAATGACACAGTGAATGAGTCTACAGCCAATGATTCAATAGATGACTCCACTGCAGAAGAGGCTGACACAACAGCAGCCAATGAAACTATGGATGATGTGAGTTTTGTCTTGCTTGCTTTTTACTTCATGATATTGTCTATTCTTCAGATCCCTTTCAGATACGGTATGATATTCAGACAGACACAACACATACTTATAATTATTTTTATTCACCTATCATAGGTGGCTGGTCAGGCATAGTTTGCCTTTTGAATATTGCATGCAATATTCATATCATTATCATCATCATTTCACCCTATCACAAGTCCATTGCAGAACATAGCCCTCCCCCAAAGCTTACCACGAAGCCCGGTCCTGAGCCACCTGCATCCATCGACTTCCTGCAACACTGCGCAGGTCGTCACTCCATTTTGTGGGGCGTCGTCCTACACTGCATTTGCCTGTACGAGGCTACCACTCCAGAACTTTTTTTCCCCAACGGTTGTCAGTTCTGTGAGCTATGTGCCCGGCCCATTGCCACTTCAGCTTGCTGATCCTTACGGCTCTGTCGGTTACCTTAGTTCTGTTGCGGATATCACGCAGAGAAACACCTTAACACCAAAAAGCTTAGCACTTTCCATAGCGTGCTGAGCAACTTTGAGCTTCCTCATATAGCCTGCAGTGAAGGACCAAGTCTCAGTTCCATATGTCATCATTGGCAACACGCACTTGTTGTATACTTTGCTCTTGAGGTTTTGCGGTATACTCAAAACTTATTGCATATATTCATATATTCTATGCATGACCACAATGATCCCAAATTCATTATATCTGACGGTTGTGGTAATTATGGTCCTATGAGGCACCTATGCTGGTAACACTCTTACGTAGAGTATTCCGCATGTAATAATTACAGACATATTATAGTCTATCAATGAATTCCTCACATGCTCACTGTAACTGAAACTCATTGATTAGAGTTGGTGTCCAGGAGTTGGATTAATACATCAGTGTGTCAATTAGCAGTGTGTACCATATGTTGCAGAAATAGGTGTTATATGCACCCTACAACCCTTAAACTTTAAAAAACTTAGTCCCCCATGGCTGCTGTAAAGATATCTAATAGTAAAATTAAACACTGATAAAATCTGTAAATAATAGTTTCATTTCAAAAAACGTAGTAAGTTTATAAACTACTTTTGTAATGTTTTGATAATAATGATATCCTCCTGGCCGATTTCGACCACAGGGAAAACTTCCGAATACTATTGGCAATTGTTAACTGCACAAGACAATATAGTGTTGTAAATGTACATACAAATACAGAGACATTCACTTGTCTTTAACCTCCTATAACAGATGAAAAGCTTATTCGAAAAGATTGATGTTTTACCAACTATTTAACAGCTACTTAACATGTTTATATGTGTATCTTTTTGTACTAATATAATAATAACTAATGTGAAATTTGCATGTTTTGATGTTAGTCGCTCAATCGTGCCAAAAAGATTGAATGAATTTAAATGAAATTTGGTAATGAACTTGATTACGTCATGGAGTTACACACATTGCCTCTTGACTGTTTTCCTATGATCACAGGTTCTCTTGAGACAACATATGTTGTCATGCAGGTGAATCAGTTCGTTCTATAATGTGTTTTAAATTTTACTACTACATCAGCCTATTTTAGGCCATTGCTGAATATAGGAACGGCTAAGAAAGCACCAGCAAAAGTCGGCATATGTTTCTCGTAAGGTTTGCCTACAAGATTGAGACTGTACCCTCGCAGAAGTGATGCTGCACACCATCACTAGTCAGGGGTTAGCTTTGGTCAAATTCTATTAATGTTCTGCTATAATTTCATTGGCAAGTTTTGTTTGTTTTGATACCAGTCTACACCTTGGCTGGGATTTGAAAAAGATAGTATATTCTTCCTTACACCACAATTTGATAATTGTGAGTCCAATTAGAAAAATAAATCGTTTTAGGGTTTTCTTTGACCTATATGAAAATGATTTAATTATATGTTCACATCACAAAAAGTTGTATGATACAGAAGAAACTAAAAATAAGATCATGAATTGTTCATGTGTCGAAATTATAGTTCGATTGTTTTGTATGTGGTAAGGCCAAGCAGTGGCTTTTGCTGCGCAAATGGGCAGATTCGGCCAGGGTAGCAGAATACCGGCGAAGTGAAAAGCAGCTTCCTCATCCCCAAACCACAAATTTTTTGGTTTATTTTTTTACCCTTGTTCAAGGTAACAGTGGTCATAAATTTTATATCAAAGCAGTGTATTTTATTTCAATGTGGATGGTTAATTGGATTTAGTGACAATTAAGCACTGGTTAGATATTTGTGCTTAAAACTAAACCCATAAAATAATTGCAGTTTTTGCCAAAAGTTTTACTTTAAGTCAAAGTAAAACTTTGTCGAGGGAGCTTACATTTTATATACATCTATTTTAATTCTTTAAACCCCATTTTCATTGTGCTTTTATAATCTAAACTTTTATTTTGCTGTAGCATACATGAATATTTAAAAAAATATGAATGTTTATTACAATAGTATTCACTATGAAACTAAAGTTTGATTATCTGCAGATGTCCAAAGTTTTTCTATTTAAAAGATACACATATTTCAAGTTTAAGTAATGTAATTGTGTAAAAAATAATAACATTATTTAAGCATAATTTTACAAAAAATATAATACTAATGGTACTCAGTAGACGTAAGCTTGTTATTCGTAAAATTTAGACATGCGGCCTGATATAAAATAATATTTACACACATATTTAAACATCCTCAAAAATTGTGTAGAAAAATCAGTCCTGACAGTTAATTAGCACTGAAGCAGCATAGTGAACTCTTAAGCCCCATAACTGTAATAAGTAGCAGATGAGAATAGTCATTTTACTTACTAATAAATATAGGAAGCTATACTAATATTATTAAAACATAAAATTTGTAGATTGTAATGCGAAGGTGTATACCACTCGAATTGTACTATTTTTATATTCAAATATAAAAATATTAAGTAATTGTGTGGTTGGAAGAATATATGAATTTATATTTTTTCCACAGACCACTACAAACACTACTCAGAATGACACAGGTGTGGATGATTCTGATGATACCGGTGGACTGGTTATTGACGAGGGCAAGGTGATTGAAAAGTCATTTCCATTAAACACTGATAATGCAATAACATTCTCACACATGATAATGCATTCACCATAAGTTAAATTATTTATTATATGTTTCTGGAAGATTATGGATATCTTAACCCTATTTGATTCTTATTTCACTAGACTTCTTCTCTGCTTAAGGGCTGTCTGGGTAGGTACCCTCATAAGCATTTCAGTCGCCAAATATCAGTTCAAAACTTATTTCTTGGTTTGAAAGGTATAGAGAGCCAGTATAATTACGGGCTGTGAGTCACATCTTAATGGCACCTCAGCGTCCTCTTGCGTCTGTAACCTTCTTCTATTGAAATTGTTTGCTGTTGTTGATTAGGTGCATTAGCCACTGTTAGTTACTAGTGGACTGCTATCTCGTTTTTCACCTCACAAAATAACGGCATTATCTAAAAATCATTTAGTTAATTGTCACTTATAAAACTATAGACGATAGTAAAGCACCACCTCACGAAAAATTATGAAAAAATACATAGCTAAATACCTTTTGGTCACCATAACATGTTTTATTTTAGTTGCTATCATAAAAACAATTGTTCTTTTATTTTGTCAAAAATAAAATAACTCCTCTTGAAAGTGTATTATTATTAGTGCAGATGATCAAGTAACGAAACTAATGTTTTACACATTATTACAATTAATCTAATAAATTATTTTTACCAGAAGGGCCGCAAGTCTACTCCGAAAGTTCCATCAACTCCCGCTAAACCCGCTAAAGAACCTAAGACACCACGCGGAAAGGCAAAGAAAGAAGAGTCCAAGGAAGAAGAGGAAGCCAAGAAAGAAGAAGAGATAATCAGTAGGAGTGGTAGAAAAATACGACCAAAAAGGTAATATACATTTCTTTACAATATTTTCAAACAAGATATGCTATACAATAAATAAATACGAATGTTTGCAGTTACTTTATTGATAAGTTTATTATCAAATACAGTTATCGGTCTTTATTTTTTTTATGATGTAATTAAAATGTATACAATACAGTATGTATACAACACGTAGATAATGGATTTCCTGTGTGGCAATGATTTTGTAAGATAAATTCAATGTCTGTATGAAATCCAAATATTATAAGCGTCACTAGCCGAAATTTGATGTTAGAGTTCAAATCATATTTGCGATTGTGACGTACACGTCTGTGACGTAATACAGCGTTGTTGTAGTGATACCTACATACATACTTCAATCCTAGCGTAAATCATTTCTCTTATGTAGGTTGTCATAATAAACAAAGAAATATTTTAAGGTATTAGATTAATATTTATTACTATTACGTTAATAAATTTAATAGGTCTCTATTAATCTTCTTCAAAAAAGTATGAGGTTTCCAACAGATTTACCCGTTCAATTTGATGGGTGGTGGTTAGATGTAAATTTTTATATTCAATTTCTAAATGATTTGTAACATAATAGTCTTATAGCAATAACAAGATATGTAACTATAATATTTTACACTAATTTATGGAAACAACTATAACTATAATTTATTTCTCACTTCTGAATACTTTCTACAGAAACGAAAATAATTTACGTAATTATGTGTGCAATGGATCTCAAAAATGAAAAGTATGCTTTTTAAAAATTTGTAGATACTTGGATGAACAGACTGAAGAAAATGCTACTTTACCATCACCGGCACCAAAGAAACGTCGTGGTGCATCCCCATCCACTGATAAAGAAAAGGAGAAAGAAAAAGAAAAGACTGAGCCGGTAGTAGCCAAAGAAAAAACAGAAAAGTACAAACATTTCAATGCCATTACACAGGTAATTTAATTATTTTATTAATGAGTGAAATCTTTAAGACTAAAATATTTTAATATTTACTCAATATTTAATGATCACTAATGAATCAATGAAATTTTATTATTCTTCAACATAAGAAAAGTAAATTCGTTGTGAAATGCCAAATCTTATTATTATAATTTTTGTAATCTACCAACTATTAATGTGTTGGAACAATAGAAATACATATTTAATGAATAAATTTCAGTTTCAATACAAAACATCAAAAATTAAATAATTACATTATTTAAAAAAATGGTTTGTGAATATTTTACTTTTGTAGTAAATTGAAACATTTAAAAATGTTTTGTTTAAAATGATTTTTTGCAGAAAAACTTTTTTTGGGGCTAACATTTTTGCAAATAAGGTGACTGAATAAAAAAAGAATATCAAAATAAGTAGTGTTATAATAAATTCCCTTCCCACATGTTTTCTCTATTCAGTTAGTACAGAGATGGTACTAAACAAAACTAGACTGTCTATACCATTACTCAAAACTGTTATTTTTAGCTTGAGTAATAATATTTTTTTTTATATTTCAGGTGGAACTTGAAGATTTAAAGGAACCTTTTATCCAAGGTAAATAATCATAAACACTTTTTTAATATTGAACCTTTATAAACCCGTAAAACCTAAAATCTACCACAGTTTTTTTTTATCAAATAATATAATTCTACTGTCTACAGTACTGGCCTAGTATACCAGTCGCCAGAGATCAGATTGTGGACGTTGTAACCAAAATTGCAAAGTAAAGTAGTGGCCCGTAAACATCTCATTGTTAGGAAAAGACCTCCTTTCAATGTTTAATAAGGTCGGGAACGGTCTGCCACGCGGTGCTCCAATACGGGTTGGCGGACTTCAGATCCTGACGTGGTGTCTATACCGCGGTCACTCGAACACAGGTCACTCACGTATAATTAAAGCGAGCGCTCTAAACGAACAACTAGACTGAACCATACCTCTCATGGGACCATGGATTTCGAAAATTGAGAGTCCGGCACGGCGAAAATCATATAAAAATAAAAAATAACTGGAAATAAATTCTTATTTTTTTATTATTAGAAAAAATGTCTTTATTTATTTCATATTTCCCGGTGTTTACTACCTTAATTACGATTGCTACTTTTATCACCTAACGGTCAGTATCAAATTTGACGGAATTCACAGACGTTTCTTTATCCTATATATGTATACTGCATCTCAAAACATTAGAAATTATGGTAAAATAATATTCGAAAAGGAACAAATCTAATAAAATAGTGGAATGGGACTTTTGGCGCAATGAAAAAGTGATGGTTTGTGTCTTAAATTTTGTAATTGCTTCTTGTTTTGATGTATAATATTATATTATGCTGCAAGTGCTTGTGAATGTGTGCAGAATTGGAAAATGAGCCGAATTGGGAGAAAGTTATATGTGGCAAAGAAAGCCCAGTTCATTTATTACAAAAATAAGGCCCACAATCTATATTTCGCGGTAAAAAGGCAAGGGTGCATTGTCTCTTGTGCTGCTATCTTGTCAATAGAAAACGGCACATCTTTACGTGTCTGGTATAAACAATAAGAGGATATATATAAAGTATTTTAGACATGATAGAGATAGCTGCCATTCTGTTTTCGGTTAATAATTAAATTGAAAATAGTATTTATTTAAGTTATCGTTTTGTCAAAAGATCATAAGACCCTTACTAATCTTTATATCGACACATAACCAATATCGATATGTTGCATACTAACTTTGATAGATGTTATTATTTCATACTAACCGATTTAAAAAATGTCTAGAAAGCTTGCCAATATGACCATCGAAAGGAACAAAAAACTATCAGTTCAATTCTATAAGAAAGGCATGTCAGCTTAATGCCTATATCTAGGACTCCATGTGAGAGCCAGCCCTTGGTTCAACTTTTGAGTGTGATAGTGCCGAAGCACTTAAGCACTTAGGTTACCAGGAGTGGGCGGGTGCTAGAGCCCGCAAAGCGCCGAATGTCCAGATACTAAAAAGAACTTTTAATAGTGCTGCCAAGATCTGCAAACGTGCCCTCCGCAAGGCCCGATTCTACCGTATTGGATTGGCCAGACTAGCGTCTTACCCATCTGGGAGTAAAGCTTTCTGGTCTCTTGCCAAATCGGTCGAAGCCAATTTCTGCCGGTCTACTTTACCGCCATTGGAGAAGTCGGATGGCTCATTAGCTCACACCGCAAAAGAGAAAGCAGACATGTTTGCCTCTCTATTTACGAAGAATTCACAACTGCTGCTGATAACTGCCCACCGTTGCTACCTAGTTGTGGCTCTGCAATGCCAGAGGTACACATTTGGCAAAATGGTACTCAAAATACTCATGAATACTAATGGGCCTGACGGCATTCCTGCCATTGTCTTGCGGTCGTGTGCGCCTGAGTTGGCTTCTGTTCTGACTCGGGTCTATCGCTTGTCCCTGACGACTGGTCAAGTTCCGAAATCCTGGAAGATTACTAATATCCAACCTGCCCCTAAGAAAGGAAGTCGTGCCGACCCTGCCAACTACCGACCTATCGCAATCACCCCATACTCTAAGATTATGGAGCGTGTTTTAAACAACCGTCTCCTTACATACCTGGAAGACAACGACCTCCTCAGTGACCGTCAATTCGGGTTTCGTCGAGGCTGATCTACTGGGGATCTTGTGTATGCTACTCGCCTCTGGAGCGAAGCCATTGAGAGACAAAGTGAAGCTCTTGCCGTGTCTCTTGATATCTCTAAGGATAATCTAAATTTCGGTCGCTACATCGAGTCCATATCAACAACTGCTGCCAAAAAACTTAGTATCCTCTCCGGGGTGAGACGGTACTTCACCTCGGAGCAGCTCTTGAATCTATACAAAGCTCAAGTCCGCATGAGCATGGGAATACTGTTCCCATCTCTGGGATGGTTCTGCTAAATATCAGCTGAATGCTTTGGACTCGTTGGATCATAGGCAGTGACTCACTCGTGGAGGTAAATCTAAGCCTCGAACACCGTAGACGAGTGGCCTGCCTCTCGGTTTTTTATCGGATACATTTCGGAGAGTGTGCGGAGGTTTTACATAACCTGATACGCCCTTCCCCATTCCATCATCGAACGACAAGGCGCGGCGAGCAGTTTCCACTTATGTTGTAGACATTCCTCCATTATGCACGATGCTGTTTACCTCTATGTAGACGGCTAAAGAGTGGAACTCTGCCGAGGTCAGTTTTCCGGAAAGCTATAATCTGGACATCTTTATGGCCAAAGCGAAAAGACACCTTCTAGGCAAACGTGTACCACCCTAGGCCTCATCTTCGCCTTCCATCAAGCGAGATTGAGGTCAAACGTAAGCCTATTTTATATATAAAAAAAAATATAGCAGTGAACTGAGGAAGGCCAATAAAGAAGATTACCATAAACGTAAATGTAACATTACGTTTATATTTAAAAAAAGTATATAATAAGGTCGGTACCTTATTTTACCGCAGTGGTTTTAGAAGGTCCTCTAATAGGGGTTTAAAATAACCCAATTTTTGTAAATGTTTAACATTTTCGAAATATTATATTTTTATAGTAATATTGATTCTATATGTCTATTCAGACACACAAGCTAGGTTAGGTGAGGTATTTAAAATAGGTAATATTACTGTACGCTACAATAACAAACACTAGATCCAATCTAATATAATCATAGCTTAATTCGTAAATTGTAATTTCTGAACCTATGAAATTCCCAGAGAAAACCAGACACAAAAAATTATTATTTTTTGGTTGAGCTGTGCTGTGTTATATAAGATAGCCTAACGCTGTTGCCGTGCACAGCCGAGAAAAGAAAGTAAAGCTGGCTGAAAGCACGGTGTAACTTTCAAATTAAAGATATATTTTCGATCCAATATTTAAAAAAAAAATTACCGCGAAATAAAAAGTAGGTTAGTTATATAGGCAGGCAAGGTATAAATAATAGTTAGCAGTAATTACGATTTTCAAACAAGCTCGTTTTTATTAGACGGTTATACAACCTGTTTCTATCTTACGTTTTTAAAATTATTTACTGATAATAATATTCAGTACGTTGTATGGTGATGAGAATTTTTTTAATGAACAGTTCGATAATATCTAGTAAAGACAAAGTTGCGACACACTTAAATCAGAACAAGAAAAACATGAAAAAATCAACTAAATTTAAACCTCCTATAAAAAGCATTTTCTCTAAGGACCAAAATGATAATGAATATAAAAATGCAATCGACTTTAAATACGTACAATCGCAAAATACAAACGTAAGAAATTTACAAAAAACTGTTACAAGTGATGCCAAAAACGCTGAACAAATGGTTTATTTGGAGAATCACATAGAAAGCATACATTCGATATATTCTAGTACGGAAATTTCGAATAATACAACACATAACAATAAAAGATCGATAAATACATCATTAGGTGGTGTTATTTTTGGTTCACTGAATGTTCTAAATGATGGTGATATAGATTTCTCTCAAGAAGTAAAAAGTTCCCAAATTACTGATAATTCTAGCGTGAAAAATTTAACATTTAGCCGAAATGCATCCTTTTGTTCAGTTGCTTCAATAAACAAAACTTTTATTAATTTAGATCATAATAGTTTTGAAAGCAATGTTACTAACGAAGCTCACAAAATATCTTTAGGAGACGACCTTTGTGATCTGTTCAAAGGTAAAGAAGTTACTAAAGCAATGAATGCTAAACCAATTCCAATGTCTACAGAATTTGGTGATATGGGATTTAATTTAAGATATTCCAATTACATGAAAGATGTTGTTATTAACTACGAAGAAAAATTGCATAACTTTATGAGTGAAACTGTAATGAAAATACTAAACATGTACCCAAATGAAAACAATTTTTTTATTAAAATGAGATCAAATAAATAAATTTACTTTGTTACGGTTCTGTCGTAATAAGTTAATAAGTACATATTACATAAATAAATTTACTTTGTTACGGTTCTGTCGTAATAAGTTAATAAGTACATATTACATAAATAAATTTACTTTGTTACGGTTCTGTCGTAATAAGTTAATAAGTACATATTACATAAATAAATTTAATTCTAAAAATTAAATGTGTTAGTTTTCTTGCAAGCTAAAATAAACGATAATAATTTATTTTATTTGTGAACATTATTCAAATCATCACAAGTATTGAAATATTGGACGCTGAGCAAGTGGGTTGGTAATTGTTCCGGTACGTACTATTGATAGTGGTTTCTATCACCAACTTGCGCATATTTGTAATCGTATTAGTTCGAAGTTTCAGTCATAAAAAATATTATCGAATGGAAATGGAATTTGATAGAGATCTTTTTTTTTTAAATACAATGTAGTACCATGTTGAAACGGGTTTAAATTCTGCCACTCAAAGAAATGCCAACAAAGATCTTAGGAACTCAATGGATGGCAGATTAACCTTTAGATTAGGAGCAAAACCACTAGAACACCACAGGCAATTTCGCTTGGGTGAGGCCTATGTTCGACGGAGGACCCAAAGATGATTATATGATTGCGATTTTAATGTCTGGCCTGGACTTCGTCAATTATATTAAAACGTGAGGCAATATAATGAGACTTTATATATTACTAATATTTGTACACCTAATTTCTAGTTTCCAAAGATTCCAAATTTTCAATGTCAGTAACAAACGCCAATATCTTAAACAATACTAACATATTTAAGATGCCGTATCAACCATATTTAATAATTACTCGTATTTACGACTACTACTGAACTTAGTATGATAGAAATTATCACCAGTTTTTGCAGCATATTCATGTAAATATTTTTTGTTGGAACAGAAGATACTGATAAGGAAAATATCCTCATTGCTTACCTCTCCAATGGACAATACGTCGGTATAAGACTATTCCAGTCTCGACCCACGAGTTTCAAGAACGAGGCTGCCAGATTGCAGTGGGACAAGCAAGCCGCTGCTAATGCAGTTACTTTGAAAATGCAATTAGGTATGTCCAACTGCTTTTTCATATATGCATGATTGTATAATGTTGATATCTATTATAGAATTTTATAACTATTATTGTGAGCGGTAGTCTTGAGTGTAACATACTCACTTAGAAGCCTTTGCGGCGCCTTGTGGCGGATCGTCCGCTGCCACTGGGCACAATATGGTTGAGGAGTGGAATTTAACGTTTTTTTTAGTATTCTTAGAGTATGCTTTAATTGCCTATGAGGACTATCTGTTGTTTTTTATTTTATGTTATATTATTTGGTATGTATAAAAACTGTTAAAAAAGAAGCCTGTTCCTTCTCTGTCAGAGGAGGAACCATTACGAAACGGTAGTAGATTGTAAAATAATGACAATTGAAAAATGAAATTTGAATTCGACAAATAAATAATTTTCATTCATTTATATGAGTTTAATATGTATTAGGAGGTTAATGTATATTGAAAATAAAGCCCCAAGTTGGTAAGCTGATAACATGGAAACGAAAAGTTGTATACAATTGTTAATGGCAGGCACTAACGACCTCAATAACTGCATAATGAAGCTAAATAACAATCTTGTCTCTATTAGAGATTGGTCGCACAGATTTGGGGTTACTGTCAACCCATTAAAATGTCAAGCAATCATAGTGGGTGGTCCTAGGATGCTTGCCGGGATTGATAATGGTTTCTATCACCAACTTGCGCATATTTGTAATCGTATTAGTTCGAAGTTTCAGTCATAAAAATATTATCGAATGGAAATGGAATTTAATAGAGATCTTTTTTAAATACGTACAATCGCAAAATACAAACGTAAGAAATTTACAAAAAACTGTTACAAGTGATGCCAAAAACGCTGAACAAATGGTTTATTTGGAGAATCACATAGAAAGCATACATTCGATATACTCTAGTACGGAAATTTCGAATAATACAACACATGACAATAAAAGATCGATAAATACATCATTAGGTGGTGTTATTTTTGGTTCACTGAATGTTCTAAATGATGGTGATATAGATTTCTCTCAAGAAGTAAAAAGTTCCCAAATTACTGATAATTCTAGCGAGAAAAATTTAACATTTAGCCGAAATGCGTCCTTTTGTTCAGTTGCTTCAATAAACAAAACTTTTATTAATTTAGATCATAATAGTTTTGAAAGCAATGTTACTAACGAAGCTCACAAAATATCTTTAGGAGACGACCTTTGTGATCTGTTCAAAGGTAAAGAAGTTACTAAAGCAATGAATGCTAAACCAATTCCAATGTCTACAGAATTTGGTGATATGGGATTTAATTTAAGATATTCCAATTACATGAAAGATGTTGTTATTAACTACGAAGAAAATTTGCATAACTCTATGAGTGAAACTGTAATGAAAATACTAAACATGTACCCAAATGAAAACAATTTTTTTATTAAAATGAAATCAAATAAATAAATTTAATTCTAAAAATTAAATGTGTTAGTTTTCTTGCAAGCTAAAATAAACGATAATAATTTATTTTATTTGTGAACATTATTCAAATCATCACAAGTATTGAAATATTGGACGCTGAGCAAGTGGGTTGGTAATTGTTCCGGTACGTACTATTGATAATGGTTTCTATCACCAACTTGCGCATATTTGTAATCGTATTAGTTCGAAGTTTCAGTCATAAAAAATATTATCGGAATGGAAATGGAATTTAATAGAGATCTTTTTTTTAAAATACAATGTAGTACCATGTTGAAACCGGTTTAAATTCTGCCACTCAAAGAAATGCCAACAAAGATCTTAGGAACTCAATGGATGGCAGAATAACCTTTAGATTAGGAGCAAAACCACTAGAACACCACAGGCAATTTCGCTTGGGTGAGGCCTATGTTCGGCGGAGGACCCAAAGATGATTATATGATTGCGATTTTAATGTCTGGCCTGGACTTCGTCAATTATATTAAAACGTGAGGCAATATAATGAGACTTTATATATTACTAATATTTGTACACCTAATTTCTAGTTTCCAAAGATTCCAAATTTTCAATGTCAGTAACAAACGCAAATATCTTAAACAATACTAACATATTTAAGATGCCGTATCAACCATATTTAATAATTACTCGTATTTACGACTACTACTGAACTTAGTATGATAGAAATTATCACCAGTTTTTGCAGCATATTCATGTAAATATTTTTTTTTGGAACAGAAGATACTGATAAGGAAAATATCCTCATTGCTTACCTCTCCAATGGACAATACGTCGGTATAAGACTATTCCAGTCTCGACCCACGAGTTTCAAGAACGAGGCTGCCAGATTGCAGTGGGACAAGCAAGCCGCTGCTAATGCAGTTACTTTGAAAATGCAATTAGGTATGTCCAACTGCTTTTTCATATATGCATGATTGTATAATGTTGATATCTATTATAGAATTTTATAACTATTATTGTGAGCGGATCGTCCGCTGCCACTGGGCACAATATGGTTGAGGAGTGGAATTTAACGTTTTTTTTAGTATTCTTAGAGTATGCTTTAATTGCCTATGAGGACTATCTGTTGTTTTTTATTTTATGTTATATTATTTGGTATGTATAAAAACTGTTAAAAAAGAAGCCTGTTTCTTCTCTGTCAGAGGAACCATTACGAAACGGTAGTAGATTGTAAAATAATGACAATTGATAAATGAAATTTGAATTTGTTACGACAAATAAATAATTTTCATTCATTTATATGAGTTTAATATGTATTAGGAGGTTAATGTATATTGAAAATAAAGCCCCAAGTTGGTAAGCTGATAACATGGAATAGAAAAGGTATATACAATTGTTAATGGTAGAAGAATCATTTGTTCATACAATTTTACTATTTTAATTACAATTGTTTGGTTTTTACCAATTGTTTCCATAAAAATGTTTTGTTGATTTTAACAGAAAGAGGGCAAATAACAGCACAGTCTGTCTTAGGACAGCTGGTGATGGATCTGCATTTAACCGATGAAGAAAAAGCTATGTTGGATAAAGAAAGAGAAACTGGTACGTTACTATAAAAGCTTACCTTTTTATTTCCCCAATTTTTATTTTGCAATATATTTTATTATACTGTGACATAATAAGAGATAATAAGAGAATTTGTCACCCAATTTCTTTTCGTGGGTATTTTAGAGTAGACTAAGGGAAAAGCCATCCATCCAATGCAATAGCACAAGTTCTCGCAAAATAACACCGATTCCTGTTATCAGAATTCTGGTTATCATCCTTATGGATGATTCGCGAGACTATTGAAATCAAAGAACATCCTGATTTCAATATTTAATATAAAGAACCTAAATTAAACGCTGTGAAATTCGTACATAGTTTAATTTCAAATGTGTCATTTCGTTTAAATACAAGAAATTATATTTTTAAGTAACACAACACCTTTACAAAAAACAAATAAAGTATTTCGCCCCATTTATCTTTCAGATGAAAAAAAATCACGGGTACAGTTTTTGAAAACGGAAATGAAGCTTATTGAGCTGGAAGCTAAAATAAAAACATGCCTTTGTTTAGAAAAGGCTGACACTGAACTTTGTTTGAAACTACTGGATGAGCTGATGGGTAAGAATTACCTTCTATATAACAGTATATTTCGATTAATTTTAATATTACATATATACATGTATTTATAATATTAAATAAAATATTTCACAAACAAAACTCATTGTAGCCACATTTTGCATGTTAAATGATGTAAGTATATTTATATATGCTATGTAAAACCATTACAACTCATTCACTTACTGATTACTGTATCTCAAGAAGAACTGGAATATTGAACAGGAGATGCAATAAGAAAGAATTTTTAAAAAATCATTTTTTATCTGGTCTTCCAGAACTTGATGTCAAACCTTTAATGTTGCTGAAACATCCAACTTGTTTGGAGACTGTGAAGAGAATGCGTGCATATGTGGGCAATACACCTTCCTGGGATCTAAGTGAAAGTGCTGCACTACTATTTAGTAAACAGGCGCACAAAATAAGGAGACAAGCTGACACTTTTTACCAAAATATGAAGGTAAAGATCATATATAATTATTACATTAACTGTTTGAAAAGTAGTAAAGTAAAGAAGTGCTGTTTTAGCCCATTATGAGGAAATATATTAAAATACTTTTTGTTAAAATAAACATTTGAATGCAGTAATGTGTATTAGTTTTTCCAGTAAACATAAAGAGGATGAATAATGTGTTATTGTGTCCAAAACATTAAATTTATAGAAACCTTGAATACATTTCCCAGGAATTATTTACTGCACCAGAAGGTCTTTCCTTTTGGGAGTACTTCTCAGAACGAGTTTTACAATTCAAGAAAGTTACGTCCAAGCTTAACCCAGATGAATTACTGGAAATGGTGCATGAACCACTAGGTATATATTTGTCATTTTTATTCATTTAAATTAGTTCATCATTATATTTATAACTAGTTTTCGCCCGTGCGGAGAATCTTACCGCGGATTTTTCTGAAGAGTAAGAACGAAAGTTTCTGATAGTATATGTATATTTGTTGATTCAGATGAAACAAATTATTCTGTTGACCTGTGCCTCTCCTGATACCGATTCAGATGATTAAGGTTTTTATATGTATTAATTTTTATTATTAATTGGTTAAAAAAAATTCATCAAAATCGGTTCTGCTGTTTATGCGTGATTGAATCACAAACAACCAAACTAACAATCTTTCACATATGGAATATAATATTAGTATGGATTACTTATTTTAGTTAAATTCATTATTACTACTATTCAATCGCCGGTCTTCTGGTAAGTGTGCCCTCGTTTAGTAATGGATTTTTCAAAAGATGATGATTATTTTCCAAACAAGAGTTATGATTTTAGTTACCTAGAAAATGCCTGTTTGGCCTGTTTTTTTTACACAACAACAGGTAGGAAATTATTGTTTGTTGATTTTTTTTTTCTCATGGAAAAATGCGCAACCTTTTAACGAAGGCTGTGACTGCTTCTGTCAGACTTACCGATCAAATCACTACGAAACGGAGATGCGGTTCGACCGGTGATCTTTACAACTTCAGCTGTGCGAGCAGAGCTCCACGAGTAATAATAAAAAGAGCAAGGACCACTTCTGACATTGTCTCGACGCTGACTGCTTGCTGCCCTACGCTCTGACCCCTGTTTACGAAAGAAATACTTTTAACAATTATAGTGGGAGTTGCAGCAATGTCATAGCCCTTCTCTTATGGAGGTACGAGACTTAGTTTTGGGTTACTGTAAATACTAATTGTTGCGAAATTAAACTTTCAGAAATGTCAATTCCAACATCACATACAATGAAGGCATCTGTGGAAGCCGCCAATGAAGAGGAATCACTAGAAGATGAAAATACTGTGAAAAAGAAAAATACTCCAGGTATTTTATTCTGAAGTCAATAAATTGTTGCTTACAATTTATTAACTTCATATTACGTAGATTATGTATTAATCATAATGAAAATACCTGTTTTGAAGTCAAAAACCTTTGAATATGTGGAATGCATAGCGTTTTTCGATATTTACTATGTTATATCTCACATCCAGTTTGAATTCTCCCAGTAGGATAAAATGAAAAGGAATGATTGTTTAGAAGAAAATAAATTCATTTAATTGTATTTCAGTTAAAGCCAAGAAATCAAATGGCACTCCATCGAAACCTCCATTAAAACGACAATCGTCGAGAAAACAACAACATGAAGAAAAAGAAACAAATAAAAACTCAGATGAGGTGGAGGAAGATACGATAAAGGAAAAGAAAGTAGATGACAAACCCAAGGATACTACTAAAGATAATGACAAAGAAGAAACTCAAAGTGCGGAATCATCAAAGGATGAAAGCGAAAAAACTGAAGAGACTGAAGAACCAACAGTAGTAAATAAAGATACGGAAAAAGAAGAAGAACCTAAAGAAAAAGAAAAGAGTCCAAGTCTAAATTCAAATGAAAGTAATAAGAGTTCAAAAGAGAATTCAGAACAAAAGGCTGAAGAGAAAACGGAAGAAGTCAAGGAGAAAGAAAAGGAAAAACAAGAAGTTGATGAGCCTAGAGCAAAGCGATCAAGAGAGGTAAAAAAGTTTTTTTTTACTTTGTATAGGCTGCTTAAAGAATTTTCTATATTTTATATATTATAAACATTTCTCATAGAAAACTCTTAGGATCTTAATATTTTTCATGTTTATATATTTTTTCAGAGTAAGAAGACTGAACCACCTCCAAGGTCACCAACAAAAAGAAAGTCAAAAGCATAAACATAATATGTAAACTAATTTGGACCTCCACTATGCACAACATGGCTTTCCAGCGTGAGATACGCGGGATTGGAACTAATTTAGATTGCAATATAGTTACTTGAATGAATTGTTTTAGAATTATGTACATTATGTTATTTGATATTTAAAATTCTTTAATTCATGTAACATAATTTTTATTGTAAAGTCTTGAAAGCTGACATACATATTCCATCACATAATATATTTTTATTTAGGAAATTTTCTTTCAAATTGTATTAAAATTTAACGTGTAAAAGATAATTTTGTTCTGGTGCCCTTGAGAAATGTGAAAGTTACGACGAATTCAAATAAATAAAGCGAACGCTATATCGTCGCGTTCGATAGGCTCGTGAATAAAAAAGGATTAAATTATATACTTATTATTTTTCGTAAAATTGTAAGCTACTCAAAGTACATTTATTTTATTCGTATTTAACTTTTGTATCGTAAATTAACTTGTAAATATTTACATATGGACAATTTTTTTCTATATCGATATTTTTGTGAACAGAATATCCCGATATTGCATTTTTAAATGCAGTGATGAATGCTGCAATATTATTTCACGTTTGTATTATATAAAGTATACATAATATGTAATACTTAGGATAATTAATTATAAGATTTGGAAAATCACACGCTCGTTCGACAAATAATGTTGTGATGTGAAATTCTTCCTATATTTTTATCGTGTTCGAGAAGTATTTTTAATTTGTTACACTTGTAAGGGAATTCCGAAGTCCAATTGTAAGGAAATTGACTTGTATTGCGAAGAACAACTATTTGTTGTTAGCAAGATTATTAAAAATAATTTTTAAAGTATACTTCACCGAAATTTTATTTCATATCCTGAGATAAATTATAACTTTATATCTTGTTAAATAAAACTACTTAATACTGTTTAACTTTTAAAAGAATAATTTTTATTCTACTAGAAATAATGTATCATTATGTTACCTCTATGTTACATGAATAATAAGTAACTTTTAGGCTTTTAAAGATCATTAAAATTGAGATTTAAATTTATAAACTATTAAATCCATATAAAAAGTTTATACTTCTCATTTAAAACTTGTGACATTTAAAATCTTCGGCCATATTTCCTGTTGTGTTGAGGGTATAAGGATAATATTTCTTTTTCACTCTTCTTTGCTTCTTGAACTGAAATTTACAAAATATCACTTAACTATAAATTATGATAAAGGTACAATTTTAAAGCACTTACAGCATTAATTATCAATAAAATTAATGTTTGAATCGTAGACTAAAGATCTGTTTTTAAAATTTATAACAGGAAAAACATACATTACTTATTACTTACTCGGTAAAATATGGTAATGCGTGAGTAGGACTCGCGCTGTGTGGATTCATCAGCATAAAATCATTATATTATAGCTTTCCATTAGCCTTTTAATTTACTACCGGACATAGGCTTCTTTGAGGCACTGTCTTAGGTCGACTTTGAGGAGATTGGTGACGCTGCCAGCGCACATATTTAACAGGTCTAATTAATAACTGAATATTACAACAAAGATAAGATTTGGTATCTCTTTTTCTAAATACCAACTTCACCTGTACGTGGTGCACCCTTTTGGAAACGACGAATAGCGGAGTATACATCCTAATTTGTCGAAGCCAAATCCTACAGATCAGTGATGAGCAGCATCCCTAGTGCGAGGGTATCGGCACTGTGCTCACCGAGCTTGTCTAGCGTGGTGAGCCAAACCCTGCAAGAAATGTATGCCAGTTTATGCTGGCGTATTCTTGGAGAGGCCTATGTTTAGCAGTAGACGAAAATAGGCTGATGTAGTAGAAAAGATAAGTTTCGTGGCATTAATGCGTTCTAAATGGCACGTTAAGCCGATGTCGGAAAAGGTTTGATGCGTCGCCAGAGATAGTAGTATCTTAATTAATTTTAGACCAGAAAATCAACAAAAGCTGCGGTTCGGTATTCTAAACCCAGGACCAATATTTTAGCATTCGGGAATGCTAGCCATTAAGCAATTAAATCTTCTAAGTTATTACACAGATTATAAGATTAATAAAAAAAAATCTTTAAAATACCTACCATCATTTTCTGTTTCATACTGTTTGTGACCATCAAGCAATATATTAATATCGAAGCCTTCGCCGTTTACAGCCGAGGACGGTAGATTTCTAGCGAATGTGGACTTATTTTCCATAAACCGTAATTCGAATGTCGGTATGTGTGCCCCTTGAAATAAGTTTAGGAAGTTATCACCTTCAGGTATTATGTGGTATTTTTGATAATTAATATTTCTTTGCAAAGCATTATTATTACGAAAAGTATTTTTATACGTCAAAATATTACTCGAACTGGAAGCTCCTAAGTAATCAAAGGAATAATTTCGGATGTAAGAATTAAAGCATTTTGAAATTTCATTAACGTTGTATGTATCGATAAAATCAGAATCTTTGGTATATTTCACTGTTTCGGTGTTCGAAACTTCTTTTGTATCAAGCATAATATCTGCTTTTGCTTCGCTTTCGTCTATAAATTCAAAATCAGATGATTGATATCCACTGCAGTAATCGGACTCAGATAGAGTTTCTTCACATTCTCTTTTGTCATTTATAAATGTACAAAAGCTTTTTAAATCATTATGTTTTTCAATATTGTCTAATGTGTTATAAAGCAGGTCTCGGTTAATTTTAACTAGTTCATCTTTCATATTGTGGTTATTCTCGTTCACGAGTTCTGTTGTTTTCACTTTACTATCTTTATCACATTCTGTGTCTTTTTCAAAAGTATGAAAGATTTTGAAATCATTCTCTTCATCGTGTTGTATATCTTGTAACTCGGGGTAATCCCTTACAAGTTCTTTTACACCTAGTTCACATTCTCGACCGCCAGACAAAAGATGCAATTTGTTGTTTGATGTAACACGGGATAACGTTTCAGTTGCTACAATGGATTCGCTT
This sequence comes from Bhutanitis thaidina, assembly GCA_029286595.1. Taxonomy (NCBI): domain Eukaryota; kingdom Metazoa; phylum Arthropoda; class Insecta; order Lepidoptera; family Papilionidae; genus Bhutanitis; species Bhutanitis thaidina. The sequence goes on along the minus strand of JAGSMS010000021.1, from coordinate 2,702,814 downwards.
GTAAAGTATTCAATCATAGACTTCAGCAAAAAATTATTATTTCCTAAATTTTCATAATCGATTGCTGTCTTAGAAATTGAATTTGCGTTTTCAGTGTTAGATGCATATCTGCTATCACTTTCAATAGCTTCATCTTTATTCTCATTGTTGGAAATACTACCAAGCGGCACCAACTTTACTGTATGAAGTATCTCCGAAGTTATAGTTGAATTAGTTGTGTTACTTTCATAGTCTCTTACGTTATCGCACGGGTATTTTTTTAAATCACTTTCCGTATTTACTTCAGGTTTTATTGTGTTAAGAATTTCAGAGGAGTCATGACATTTAATTTTATTTGTTGGCACTGTGGTAGGGAGAAAATGTGGCATTGTAATGCCGCTTTCCAGTTGAATATATTTTATGTATTCATTTTTGCTACGAGCGTTAGAATAACTATAATTTTCTGCTGTCGTAGTATTTTTTTCAGAAACTTGAGAAAATGATAAAATTCCATTTATTGTACAATTTAAATTGTCATTGTCCATTTTTGGGTTTTAATAGCGTTGCTGTTGTAATTTAAAAGCTCTGAGTTTCACAACTGTGCAAGGAAGGTAATAAATAAAATTCTGTAACAAAATTTAACTTACATCATATAAACAAGCTACTACATATACTTAGGTGTAACCGAAGTGTAATCAAAGAGGATTGTATGAAAATAATATGTTGGTACGAATAAATTTTTGATAAGGTTCGGGTTTGTTCTTTTTTATGACGTACCTACTGCTTACAGAAGGTGATATAAGAACTCCTAAGTTTTATTTCGGAACAACAATGTTGACGAAGAGACAGGAATAACTTGAAAAAATAAATAGAGCAATAAACTTTTTTAATCCTATTTCTCAAACATGAGATGATAAGTTAAAGAGTAATTTCCCTGACATATGTTTCATAGTGGACACAGTCGAAGGCATTGGAGAGACCGGAAAAGACACCCCAAGGAATCGTGTAAACTCTCCCAGCCCTCGAACATATGCTTAATCAGCTCTACACCAGCATCGGTGAATTTCCGGGAAGGTAAGGGCAATACGAGTGAGTGGGTCACGCGTTTTCGCGTACACTTGGGGCACTATAATGTATCCTATGATAACTGCTGATAATATGAAGTCACTATGTTGTAAATCAGCCTGGACAAAGACATCATAAAGACTACCTATCTTATGGAATGCTTCTTCGTTGGGCTAAGGGTTTTATTTTTTTAGAGATATTGTGTGAATAGCAAAGATATGTATAAAGGAAGTGTCTACGACCTTTTACCGCGAAAAATAGTAAAAAAAATTTAGTAGCCTCGGCATCTTTTGAAATATAATGAATGAAATGAAATATACTTTATTGTACACCAATTTACAAAATAAAGGAACAATGGGCGGCCTTATCGCTTAGAAGCGATCTCTACCAGGCAACCACGTTGGAGAGGATATAATGACCAGTAAATGAGGATTAAGGATGTACGCAAGATACTAAGAAATTAAATTATAATATAATAAATATACATTGATATATATCAATGTACCTTTTACTGAAGACCTGCTTAAAGTTGGGCAAGATACATTATATCATAGTCATCAGGAGTACAACCACACCTGGTTCCATGCTTCAACAAATATTGTGTGTCCGTCGGCCATAGTAATAACTTACCGTTATGCAGACTGTTTTCACCCTCAACGAAGTAAATAAATTATCATACCGAGAGGATTAACTCTACATGAATGTTCTGGAACATTCATGCAAAACTATGTGCATACCAGTTACATACCAGTGGTATGGGAGTCGTAAGAGATGGACAAACACATTTTCATTACACAAACAAATCCTGCAGTGAAGCAGCGCAGTAGATTACAATACTGTACCCTTTCATAACACAACTACAATAATCTGTAACCATTCATAAAGGTTTTGGTTAAGTTTAGCCGATGTTGAAAAGCCTAATTTGGTGATAGGTACATCTAGGTATACTGATATTGTGCATTGGTATTATTTATATTCGCTTGTATGTTTATTGATGGACTTTAGTACCATGCCTGCCTTACATTTTTGATATATCAGATCTCGAAAGTATGAAAAGTTACAATAAAGACTAGCTACTTAACCTGGCTTTTTTACAACAAAATGGCTATACATAGTCTATCGATCAACACACGCAAACATTTATTAATCCTTCAGGTGTCATAACTTTTGTTATGAGTTATATCTCTTATGGGACTTCTACTCACACGCACTCACTAGAAGGGAAGAACATTAAATAATGTTGAAAGATAAAATAATTTTACTAATTTATTGTAATTTAAATGTGTTTAACAAATCTATATTAATAATTTGGTGTGCATGTGGTATCGGCGTAAGAATCTGTCACACCTTCGTTCACCTAAGATAATCTCGTGGCGATGATGAAGATATTTTTAAAGACTGTCTATAAATATTTAAGTTCCATTTGGATTTCATTAACATTTCCCTGGCAACTAGAAAACACCAATAATTCAATAAGGCTGTTTTAAGATTAAATGAAAATTATTACGTACCTTTTTACAAAAAGTACATATCTTCACATTAATAACTTTTACATTGCACAATTAAAACTAATATTCAGAGGCTAAAAATGACAATAACAATTAAAAAAAAAAAAGGAAGGTGTATAGTCACTTTCATTTTTATTTTCAATCTATGGAGGGAATAATCAATTTTTTATGTTATAATTATAGTTTGCGGAAAGTAGGTCAAAGTATAAAACCGTATAAGTAATAAAAAATAAAACAATTTTAAAAACTGATAAAGTTTATTAAAGTATTAGAATGCAGTTTTTTTTAACATTATAAGGAATCATTTACAAAATGCGCAACTACATCACTGCCAGTGTGCATAATCGCTGGCTCAATATGATTAGTTAAAACTGGTTGATAACTTAAAACACAACAATATATTAGTACATCGTTTCTTAAAATTATGAATTTAATAGAGAAATGCCCTGTGAATATGAAATAACAAAGGTCATCCAATTTTTACATTTAGTGATAATAATATCCTATAAAATACATATTATAAGTTTTTAATCAACGAAAACAGCTGTTTACATTATGGTCACTTTTTACCAGATTTCTTTATTCCTCCTTGCGTCAGCGGCCCTTTTTGGGTCGCTTTAGCTTTGGCTTCCTGAAAACAAAATAGTGAAATTAGCAGAATTTTTTTTTGGTAATGATAACTTAACTAATGCAATAACATTAGATTAAATAAGATGAATGTTTAGTGTAAATCGTAGTGTTAATGACTTTTATTGATTTGGAGGTAACCAAGTAAATCAATCAAATTTTCTCCTTATCTGCCTACGATTTGTCGGAGTACGTACCACCCTTACCTATTTCTGCCGCTAATGGCTACTACTGTTGAGTTTCGGTTTGAAAAGTATTACTGAAATGATAATTACAGGCTTTGAGGCTGAGGATGTTTGCAGGTGCCCATTGGCGTTAGTAGCCACTCACATCATCACATCAGATGGATCGTTAGTTCGTTTGTCATCTAGGAGTCACAAGTGTACGCGCTAACACAGAGGTACTCAGTCGTCGTCACCTTCCCATACCCTATGTAACGCTTATACCATAAGATCAGAAGAAGGATCAGATATTACCTTAGATTCGGGACACAATACTATTAATAATTCGCGTGCATTATTACAAATTCAAAGTAACAAATTATAATGTTATATTATATACTAAATAATAATTGTCCAGGTTCTCATTACTGTGTGTGATTAGAAAATCCAATCAAGACAAGAGATCACGAATTTTTGATTTAGTTCTCTATCAGTCAAAAAAATATTCAGTAAAAGTTAACTATCATTTTACTGTCGACATTATTAAAACATAAATCTGAAATTAAAATTTAATATTATGACTGACTGACACTGGCTAAACGATATAAAGACAAAAACTCGCAAAAAAAAAAAGTAAATACTTTTGGCGCGAACTCAAAAAGTCGTGTTTGTGTCTTAAATTAAATTTTGTTATTTCTGTATTATTCGAATTTTGATGTATAATATTGAGTGTGTGCTTGTGAACGTGTACAGTAAAAGCAAAATTCAAATGAAAGCAGAAAACTCGTCGTTTTTCGTTTTTGTGCCATCTGTTCAACAGGTGGTTCAACTGTATAATGTTGACTATCGTTTTACCGTTGATATACTTGAACAAGTTTACAGGCTTGATTGTATTTATATCTGAAAATTTATATACTATTACTTTGACACTGGATAGTAGCTAACACTGTTAGGATATATCGCTCCAAGGTCGAGAAAACTAGGAAATAAAGTTATGGTTGTGAAATTATAATATGATTGAGTTTGTTATTGTTACATATTTTGAGACATACATGCATAACAGAGTATGCCACAAGTTTGATAGTTATTGTAAAATTCAAAAATATTAGAGCACCTTTCGTTTTGGTTTCCTCAGTCCTCAGAATTTTCAGTAAAAGTGAAGTGACAACACTCATTTTGCTGATAGTGAATATCGTTTAATTTTTTAATTATTTCAAGAAATTTAAATTGCAAATTGTACCACTGTATAGGATTGTTAGCACATTACATTTGATAAATACAAAATGTTTTCATATGGGCTCATAGGGCCCTAAAGAGGGGAAAAGGATACCTGAAATAATATTCCATGAAAAGTTCTCACTATAACTTATCATTGGGAGTTTTAGTAGTTAATTACAATGTATACATATGTAGAAACAAAAAGATTCACAGAGTGTATACTAACACTGAAATAATATAATTAATCCAACTTAATGTCTTTAACTTAATAATCCAAATGCATGCATGAATTTAATTATTATCTATTGTATGACTATAGAAGATCTAGTCACACTTAATATTAATATTATAAACAATGATTGTCTAAATGGGTGCATTTAGGTACCTCTAAAGCTTTTTGTTGTTCTTTTAACTTTTGTTTGTGTGCAACATCATCATCATCCAATTCCCTTTGTTCCTTTTTTGGAGCTTTCAGAGGCTTCTTTTTACCACCTTCACGGCCAGACATCTAAATATGAAAAAAAAGTGATGAAATGTGAAACTTCTGTTCCTCAGATCTTTAGTTTCTCAATCTGAGTATTATTATCATATATTGTAGTTTTACATGCATTAAATCATTACAACATGTCATAAGTCCTCTGCTCGATTTAGTTTACTCTATGGTAGACTCCTCCGCCTAGGAGTTGTCGAGACAGTTACCTCCCTCTTACCCATTTCTGATGCCAATCTCCAGTACCACTGTTGTGTTTTGATTTGAAAAGTGAAGAGAGCCAGTATAATAGATGGTCGTGGGTGAGCCATTATGTAACATCAAATAGCAAAGTTTTGTTACTATGAAATCAATAGTAACCACGCCCATGACTTGTTGGCATTTTGCAGATAAAAACGTTTTCTTGCACATTAAAATCTCCAATGATAATTATGGGTTCCTAGCAGATTATGGCCACATTTTCTGGTTTACAAGAATCACCTTTCACCTAAACAGTAAATATTATAGTGCCATATGTCTTAAGAGCAACACAGTGTTGGCAAATGTAGAATAATCTGCTACCTCACAGGGGTTTGGTAAAAATTCACTAAGTCCAATACCATGTTCATGAGCTCCAATATGCGGCAGAATAACAAGGCATTAATTATTCAATCTGATAACAGTTTACTGTGGATTTTAACATTTTAAAGTAAAATAAGGTGTTCTAGTATTGTGCATGCTTATCCACTTGTCAAGTGGAATGTCATTGCTTATCCCTTCTGTATTTGGAGATGACTATACTACAGAGGACATTTAGAGGGTGATACACATAATAAAACAGACTATACCACCAGTTATCACCAGAAACACTCAACTATCATAAAACTGCCATGTTAGTGGAAATAGTGCTATTCAGTTATTTGTTGATACATTTATTGGTATGTTAGACATAGAAATGAAACAAACATTATGGAGTTTAACTTTCTTACTTTCCTTTGCTTTACAGCACCCATGGTCATGAGGGGACTGAGGTGTTTGACATTGTGATGTCAATATTAAGTCAGGCTACAATTAAAAGGGTAAAATTTGTTTAATTTCTATATCTTGTATTCATGTACATCGAAGAAATAATTATGAGTATGTCAGAATAAAATTTTTGTCTTGAGAATAATCAACATTAAACAAAGTAATTTCCCTTATTGCATAAATAGTAATTCAAAGATAAAACCAATGCAGTTAGCGTATTGTAATACTGATACAATCATAGAATTGTGTACACGATTTTAGCTATAACAAAGGTGTACACTAATAATCCATATTGTAAATGCCAAAGTAACTCTGTCTGTTACATTTTCATGACTTATCCGCTGAACCGATTAGTATGAAAATTGACAAAGAGACACCTTTAATATAGCTGTAAGGATATAGGCTGCTTTCGGAAAAGCCGCGGTGGAATAAAAACTTCGAGGGCGGAAACTAGTTATTCCAGAAAGATAGATGTAATCCTGAGATGAATGTGACCATGGTTACAGATTTTTGTACATTGGTTTTGACCCATAACTGAGTACTGTTATTGGAATACTATGTGTTAATAGTAAACAGTTTTTGATGTGTTGTTGTGCTTGAATACTATTCATATGCATATATTAGAAAAGAGTAGTAGTGAGTATTCAATATTAATTTTGCACACGGCTTTAAACGGCGTAGTATTTCTTGTTCTAAGCCGCTCTGAACGTGTGCATAGATATTAATTGATTCTAAACGGCGTAATATAACCTATCATTATAGCCATTATGTCAATGTTGTACTTATTTGTGAATTAGAAATTGCAGACAAGTGATAAGGAAAATAAATTTAAAACTTACTTTTGTTGGTGAAAATTGATAGGTTGGTGAATTAACAATATCAAAAGTTATTAAAACGTAAGTAAAACTAGTCCAAGCACAAGGTTTTGAGGTTTTTCACCGGTAGAGGTGAGGCATAAATATTGGATTTAGTATTTTTCAATATGAGGTATGAGTATTAGGTATGGCAGAAATATTCGTCCACAGAGACATTTCAAACAATAATAAATCTTAAGTTTCAAGTTTCTTTTGCTAGTATATACCACTAAATATTAGTCACACGTTACATAAAAGCAAACAATGAAATAATTGATAATACTTACAGTTACCATACATGTATAAATACCTAAATACGTACGTACGTACACAGTACATACAGGTCGTAATAGTGAACTTTCCTATTTGTACCGTTTGCTTGTCGAAATAAAAATGTACCTAATATTAGAAACGGAACGTTCAAGCTGAATTTTTCCTACTTAATATACATAGAATGAATATCGGTAACGGTATTTTTAAATATTAGGACTAAGTGTAATACATACCGTTTTTACCTAATCCGCCTCTAGTTTTAATGACAAAAAACAAACAATGACATTGACGACCTTTTTGACAATGACAGTATGCAGCGAATAAACTCGGATTCGTTCAATAATATCGAAACTCAACCATGAGGTTTTAGAACAAAAAGATAAAATATTTATACTTAATCCCTAGGCCCGGATGGCAAAGTGGCATGTATGGGAAAAGGAGGTACATAACATAAGATGTGGTCAAAATCAAATAATACCAGCTATCCTCCATATTCAAGATTTCGCAAAAAATTTGTCTGAAATGTAATCTGAAAGCTTTACACGCTTAGTATTTATTCTTACTTTCTTTTACAGGCATTAGAATTAATTCTTCTACCACTGAACTATAATATATATATGCGATATAAAGTCTCTAATGTTAGCTGGTACGGGATATCTTTGTTTAACTTGTCTTCCCAGTTTATTCCAAACATGCGCTATCAAGTTTAGATTTGGCGAGCGAGCTGATCAGTAAAAAACTTAAGATTTTACCTATCTGTTATTCTGGAACTATCACTGAAATGTGGAACATTAAGTAATAATATTAATATATGGGGCACTCAATCCTCATTCTAATGGTTTTAGTGGTAACTGTCACTGGCCGAACATAGTGCTTACCTGTGAAGAAGTCGAAGTACAATTTTTTTAGCACACTGTTTACAATAAATCGGTTGTCGCTCTCTGTTGTTACTTTTTTGCGACCTTTTCCCTTATGTCTCGTATATTCTCCAGTCCAGTCCAGTCAGGTATCGTTTAAGATTGCGAAAAATTACTGACTTGGAAACTCGTAACGTTGGAGCCACTTGGTTCTAAGTGAACCACATTTTCAATGAAAGTTACAGCTCTTAAGACTTGAGATACCCAGAGATCCGGGATTAAGAAATTGATCAAGTGATCGGTCCGTAAGACGACAACAATAAATTTTTGACACAATAAATTTAAAACTAAACTGGAAAATAAGCAAACTTCCAATGATAAATCCAAATGAAACTGCAATAAAAGTAAGTTAAAATTCTTCTTTTTCAAATTACATGTACTGAAATCACTTCACATACCAGTACGCAATGAGAACATATTAATTATTTTTAAACTTTTTTTCGTTTCTCTAAATATGTCCACGAGTGTAGTCCAGCTTAATTGCGGTTTATTAAGTTGTAATAATAGGCTGTTTTCTATGATTATAAAATTTTAATCCTCTCCTCTCTCAGGACTTTTAATATCATTAAAAATAACACAATTATTCTAATTTTTTTATCTAATAATACTTAAAGAAAATTATGATTCTTCTAGATTTTAATTATTCTGCATACGTCGGGTACCGTTTCTTTAGACATCCTTTAACAAAGTAAAATTAAATTCGTATAATATTACGAAACAAAAGTTGTTACTACTTGTTATAGGCATCGATTATTTCTGAATAGTATAGTTTTTAATTATATAGAATATTAGAATAAGGATCATTAATGACTTGAGGACACTACAATCAGTATCACGTCCTTAAGTTTAGTCGAGTCGTTACTCGGATTTACACGAAATGTCTGTATGTCATTTGTTTTTGCTCCCGGAGCTTGATAAGATACTTTCAAGGCGCATGAAGAAAGGGGTAGCAGATTCCGACGCCCCTACCGTAAGGCAAATTGGGCAAATACATTAAGGGGGAATTCAGAAAAACTCAGAATATCTTGTTTGCTTCATTTATGTAGAGGTATAAGTTCTTTGAACTGGTGTAAATTAGTTTCAAATGCAGCCACATATTACCAAAAAACATATTTATGACATTTATGTAGGTAATAGTAACATTCATAAAAAAGCTTAATCTATTAGCCAGAGACTTTCTTTTATCACAACGTGTCAACGTTGACGACAGGCATCAAGTAATTAGCGTGTTCAGAAAGAGTACAAAAACGGCAAACGTCCTTTCAAATTAACCGGGAGCATCCACAATGTGACGAGGTTTCGGAATTCAAACCCGAAAGCAAAAGCGGGGTCGAAATAAAAGGGGATTTGCAGTAAACACGCGGCAGCGACAAATTGCGTTTGAAGGCTTGCGCTTGCTTCCTGCATGCACTTAGTTGCATCACACGTGCCTTTATGTAAGCATCTGTTACACCGAATTGTAATTGTATTCGTAAAATTATAGGTTAGAATTATCAAGTGCTTTGTCTTGGCGGATTGATGCTTTAGTTTTTATATATATTAGCTTGCTATAGCGCTCGCTGTCTTGCAACCAGAGTTTTAATATTATTTTGAATAAACGTAACCCATTATTGTGTTATTGGTGTTATTGGTGAATGGGAGGTAATTACTATCAATGAATGATTACTATATCATAATAATAATTTTTTTTATTTTATGTTATATTTTTATATATAACATAAGGGTGTTAGATATAATTAAAATTAAGGTTTATGCAACAAATGTGTAATTACCCAAAGAAACATATGATGAAAAAGAAATCATCGGTGTGATAGGAGCGCCAGTTCTGTGTGTCCCGGAAAAATTTACACTGTGTTATGCACACTAGTGTTGAAAGTCTTTGTTTTATTTTTAACACAGGCCCTTTTTTCGGAAACTGTGATAAAATACAATGAGATAAAGACGCCTTTGGTTCAGATTTATTGAAATTTAGATGCAAAATAGTGAGCTTCAGTACCTACTAAATTTATTCGAAAAACAATAAATACGTTGAGGTTGTTTAATTTGTACATGCTTCAGTCAGCTTGGTAATGTCTAACATCATTTTATTTAGGTTATCTTCTTATCAAAGAATTGTAAAAGGATCTTTACATGACACGGTTGCATTATATTTTGAAATTCTGGCAGTGTTTTTTGAGAATTTTGAACAGACGACTACAGCATTTAATCTCTTCAAGAGAGCTCCACGGTCTTCAACCTTCCGCATCCGTATCAATGTACATATTACACAAGACTATTAAGTTATAGGGTCAGCGTGTGCGAGGTATACTGTGCTGATACGCGCGGTGGCGACAGGACGCGTTTTTTTTTATTTTAGCAATTATTTTACCGATCATTTTTGGCATGGTTGATTGATAATAATGCCACCGGAGTTAACAGATGACAATTACGCGTATACTTACGGCGCTATAGTATATTTAGCGCGGATGAGAGTGTTCGGATGTAGGATAATCGGAACATGTCGAAACTGAGGTAAGATTTGTATCGTTGGTTTGGACATAAAGATGGCGTCAGGTTCACCACCTGTCACGTTATCCCAAACAAGCTCTGGTGAATAATGGGTTGAAAGAATTTCTTAACCCCTGACCACCTCAGTATTAGGCATACGGTCGAAGGAGCTTTTGCCGAACCTTCTTTTCAGTAAACGGTTTAGGTAGCATAGTGACCGAAAGTCACCTTTAACACCAAAGTTAATTAAAACACAAGCGGCTTAGAAAAAATTTATCGTATTTAATTGTTTTAAGAGTTCTATTCTGTACTATTAAGATATTTTACACAATTACGTAGTACAGGACACTTTTTTCGAAATACTCTCAATGTTTATTTCTGTAATATACTAACGTCATAATTTTTTTTATTATGAAATACTTGGGTACTGATGTTGCAGGGAAAGTATTTACACAATTAGCAATTGAATTATAGATAAAAGAAGCCGAAAGCGTAATTTTTTTGAATGCCTCATCTATTTTTTTGATTCGCAGACGCCATATTAAAATATTACCTCATATCACTACTGCAATGAAGACGAATGTAACGACATCTTACATGTTAAAATCCATTAAGTCGTTTAGGCTATAGAGCGTGTCAAAGAAATAGATCGCCACGCTCGGCAAGTGGACTGACGATCGTAGTACCAGACACCTCACACCGTGAACGCTGCTGTCCGTCCTCGGTCTACTTCATTTTGGTTAATCCGCTGTCCATCGCCATGAGAATACAAGACTTTTTCTAATTAAATTGATATTTTTTGGTATTTTTCATTACATTTTTTCCCTGTCAATGCATCTCACATCCTCATCTGCATTCTGTACAGTGGAAGCCATTATAAAATAAACACAAATCACTTTATGCACAAACACCCAGTCTTAAAGAAAATATATTTGAAGCTACCAAGCTAAAAATATTCTTTCTAACAAACATTTACTAATTGAACATTTTATTTTTTTATTTTTGCCGTTGTGAAGTGAGCGAAAACTCTCGCCTGTAATCGTAATCCTTGAAGTGTTTTAACAGAATAGCCAATACAAGTATCAAAGGGTAGGGGTCTATATTCGACTACTAGAACATTTGCTCCAAATAAATCGCTTCTTTTCTATTCTCGCTTTAATTTCATAGTGCAAGAGTGACCTGGTTTCGATCCTTGGTGCCGGCACCACTAAAATTGTTAATAACAATTATCAGTTCTGAATTTCAATTTCGACTTCAGCTCTCAATCACGTGTACGGCGGTGAAGGAAAACATCGTGAGGAAACCTGCAAGTCTGAGAAATAATAAAAATGTTATTTTGAGAACATGTGAAGTCCGCCAACCGGTACTCTGGAGCAGGGTGGCAGAACCTTCCCGGTTCAGGTGCAATCACTTGCAGCTGTGGTTGAAGAAGTTGTTTCATTCCCCTTACTCGAGTACTCCGCTTACCCAACATATCTGATGATAAAGTGTGTGGTGGGAAGGTATGAGCATAAGAATAGTAAATAATTTATATCTATGGTTATGGGTCAATCATACATGCGTTGCCTGCCAGCTTATGTTGGCGCGTTCATGGAATGGCCTATTGTCCAGCAGTAAACTTGCACTTCTGTAATAATTAATTAAAACACATTAGTGTTAACGTCGTTTTGTTAAGATAACGTTGTCCAACCTTACAAACGCAAGAGTAATTAGATTTTTAAAAAAATAGAAAAACAAAGCACGTAAAAGTTCATAAAATAACTTCTTTTACAACCATTCATGTTTTCCGATTTAAAATTTAGCGAGGCGAAGCTCTGCGCCGTTTGGCGAAAGAGGAAATTTCCTGTACACCAATAAATAACTTTGTATGAAGCCACAACCGTAGTTTTCTACGACGGGAAATAAAAACGACGCAGATAGGTAGGTAGTTGGTATTTACGACTCGTTGCTCCACATGCAACTTTTACATGGTTCTATTCTAACATTTTTATTCATAACTTTTTCTGGGTCCAGTGTTTAGATGTGTCCTAAATGCCACGCATTATACTTACGTGTATTTTCTTTATACAACTCATCACGTCTTATAACATTTTACGGACAACATACAATATTAATATTAAGATCCATATATCTATAATCCCTATGTCATAAACAGATTTTTGACATTTGTGATTTGTGAATTATAATAACCCGATAATAACAAAAAAATGTAGGACGGTTTTTCCCCACCGTATGATTTTCTTCTGATCGTAGAGGCATTTTACAGACGTTAATTAACACGGACAAACACATTCACCGGTAAAAAATATTTGTAGGCTTTACTTGTTTCGTGCGGAAATCGAATCTGCGATTTGTAAAATTAAAAAACAAATTTTAGCCACTGTGGCACCGAGCCGACTTGGAACGAGAAAAAGCAACTCATAATTAATCCTTTTATACTACGCCCAACACAACAGCCTAGTTGGTAGTGACCCTGCCTTCGAAGCTGAGGGTTACGGGTTCAATTCCCGCATGGTACAAGTATTAATGCGGACAACAAATATTTGCCGCGGGTCTGGGTGTTTGTTCATGTGCAATTAATTTACAATCTAAACAGCCTCCACGACACAGGAGAAATTCGTACAGAGGTCTTTATTCAACCACCAATATTATATATTTTTTTGAGAATATTCGCTTTCAAAAAAAAATATACACAACCAAAAACAATATGCTACGTTTTCTCCTTAAATATTTAACTTTTAAAAAAAGGCTAATACTACACCAAGTGGCTACCGCACCTGCTAACATTACTGAATTGTTTATCAGAATCAGACACATTTCATTTTTTTTAATTCAATGCGAAAATTAGTAAAAAAACTGCCACTCCGTTGTTCCCTGTGAGTGTAGTAAGTGTCCACTAACCTTAACAATTCTATTTAACAAATACTTTTTCATTAATTTTCAATATAAATATTTCCGTGATGAAATCATACCGTCTTATTTCACACATTCAAGATATGGTTTCGTTTAAAAATAACATGACATGATTTTTTCCGTGAGCAATGCCTGGGAAGGTGAAGGTAGAAAAAAGTGGAAAATTCACGGAGATGGTGCGCGGCGTCTGCTATCGGTAATCTGCCTGCCCAACAATGATTTTATAATACAAAAATACAAGTTTCACACATTCACAATGTTTGTACCTAGTATGGATATAATGAATTAGGTCGTGCTTGAAAGAAGATTGAACTTAAAAAATGAACGATATTTTTAGACTTTATTTTTTGGTTTTTCTCTTGAACTTATAAATTAATCTATCTCTCTTCGTATTTTGTACAGGCGCTAATTCAGACAATATCAAAGGATTTCTAATATTGACGTATTTAGATTGAGGCACTAGTTAATAATAAATATAACATTGTTATTGTTGATCATGGTATCAAAATAATTGTTTATACAATTTTTTTTATTTATTGAAAACAAAGTCACACAGTACTTATATAAAAATTATATAGATTAGGTAAAATACAACTTAATGCCAATGGACTTCATTATTTATAAATAAAAGAACTTGATAACATGTACAGTTACAGGTGATTATTACTAAGTAACAAACAAACTAAGCGACATTATGTAATTTAGAAAATAATATGAAAAAAAATAAACAAAAAATACACATTTCTAGAAATACTTAAAAAAAAGAAAAGTAATTGAAAAAAGATATAACAAATCAGTAGGTTCTTATGTTATTTTGGCGATGAGGTTATTTAAATGTTTTTAAGGAACTTGTTCTTCATGGTAGGCGTAGATAGTATTGTACGTGAGACTGTTTCCGAAAAATAGATGGTGCCTCCACCACCTCACTATAATGTTGTTCTAGTCTATTATACAAATTCATGAGTACTTTCTACTAAATCAAAATATAGGAAATAAAAAAAAATTCTGAACGTCTAAAAGTCCCTCAATAAAACTAAGTATTGACTTTGACACGTCAATAAACTGTCTATGTACACCATCCACAATTTAGCCTACATTGTTAACGTAAAAAACAAAAAAAAATGTAGGTGTTGCAACTTGTTTTTGTAAACTTTTTAATAGAAAAAATATTAATATTTATCGCATAAGAAAAAGGCGAATAAGTGAGTACACATAAAATATGTATAATAGATATAAAGCAAGCAACGCAAATTCTAATGCAAATAAAAAGATATTGTTTAAGAAATAGCAAAATGTTATTCGCAGAATGCACCAGAGGCTTTGTGTGAAATATCATATTAACCAGGGAAGTAGAAAATACTAGGAATAATATTGTTTTGTTTAAATCCTCCCAGTGGTCTAAGGAATGTGTAATATTCCGCCCAGCTCTTCCCGCTTTTCTGTATTATAGTATTAACCCAGATAGCATCGAGTGACTTCTCTTTCCATTAAAATATTATCAATAAAATATATTTAAAATTAATCACGCCAAAGTAATTTCTTAATGATTTAATGTTAATTACCGTTTATTATAGAACAATTATACAACAACTAAAATCTTAGGCATTATATCCGCCATTTGTGTCCTTCTGTATAAAGGAATGGCCACATTTTCTTCTATCATTCAAAGATGAAATGGCCATCTGTTCGCCAAAGGCGAAGCTCCAGAATCTAAGCAGTACTTTATTCTACTTTAAACGATCAAACATAATAAACATAGAACTCTCCATCGTATCTTAAGGATAACTTTAATTTTCTTTATTCGAGTCATGACCGAGTGTCTCGAACTGGCATTAGCCATTCCTTTGCGACACCCTAGCTGGTGTTAAGTGGCAACGAAGACTTTGATCGTAGCGTAGAAGCTCAGTAAGAGCCTATTCATTCTTGTCTTGAAGATATATAAGAAGTCAACGTTCTTATGAAAAAACGGATGCCATGCGTCTAGATATCTGATGACTGAAAAAGTATGAGGAAAATAAATCATGTAATTCTTACGCACACTCTCCTAGGTGTATTATATAAAGCACCGTGAAGCTTGCCACCCTGCGCTTGTGCTCGAGGGTGGCAAGGTTGGCAACTAGATCAAGGTCACCAATTAACTTCTTAGGACGCCTCTACAAATTCCAACGTTGCCAGTTGATATTTTGTTGCCACTGCCCAAATTTGACCGTAGAATTCTTTTGCTTAAATTTTTATAAAATTCTTTAATTAATATTATAAACACACTTAATGATTTATCGTTAGAAGCAAGCCGTCGCATAATACACACCGTATTAATACTCATTCCCCATGGACTACGAGCTCTGGTTACTGAAAAATCTATTTATCAACGTAAATAGATCGTACATATGCATATGTCGCGTCTGTGTTGCTGTTATTGTAGTGTGCTAGAGGGGTGCATACCTCGTTAGGAATAACCTGTAAGTATTCATTGTCGGACGATATTTATGTGATGAGAAAAGACAGTCAGGTTCTAAATCTTCTTTTATTTTTGAGGTGGTAAAGGAGCTTTCTTGATTGGATTGGGATGACAAACGAGCTGACAGTCCACCTGATGGTAAGTGACTATTGCAGCCTATGTAACTTCAATAGAAGGAGGTTCTAGTTGGGTTTTCACCACTAACGGAGTAAGTTGCAATGCCCAAAAGCCTGAAATGCCCAAAATACTGGAGCAGTTTACCTTTCGAACTGGAACACAACAGTGCAAATTGCGCTTAGAGGCGGAAATAGGTTGTGAAAGTGCTCCGCAGAGAAGGAGTCACCAGTCAGAGAAGGAGGTGGAACCACCGGTTAAACTAACAATAGCATATAGATTTACATCTTATTGGAGCGGCTCATAGCAGTAGACGGTTTAAAGATTGCTAAAGTAAGAGAAAAAAGAGATAGAATATTTATATGCAGCCAACGACAAGACAGCATGACATGCCACATTTATATTTTATTTGGGGCTTTTCTATATATTCTCATCTGGTTGGATTCTTTATGTAAATACGTATAGATCTAAGTAATACCATGAAATAAATAATATTTATTAAATTAAATAGATAATTAAAATCCAACCAGATGGATGGATGGGCCAAGCCCCCGGCAGGGGAGACCAGACGGCCGAGGGTTAGGGAGAAAGGTTAGGTTAATGCGAGTGGTATCGAGTAGCACCGCCTTCTGCATTTGAGCTTGGAGCGGTCCGCCACGGAGCCCCCAGCCTCCTCAGATGTTCCGAGAGCTGACTGGGATTAACCCATTCGCAGAGACGACGATCGGAAAAATTTCGGTCGGCATACCACCCCACATGTCGGTTACCTCGTGAGCCAGGTCCAGATATTTAGTCTTCGTGTCTTTTTCGGCTTTCACGGGGTTCTCGTCATATGGAATGGTGATGTCGACCAAAAATATTCTTAACTGTGCCCGGTCCATCAGCTCGATGTCAGGCTTGTTCGCATGAAACGTCCTGTCCGTGATAATGGATCGGTCCCAATAGAGCCTAGCGCGGTCGAGCACGACTTTCGGCGAGTATTTATAGGAAGGCAGTCTTCGATGCACGAGACCGTATTTCAGAGCAAGCTCCTGATCTAGAATCCTGGCTACTAGGTTTCTTTCCAACTCTAAGTATCTGCACAGATACTTAGGGTTAGAAAGCGCTGAACAACCGGAGATGACATGCCGAAGCGACACCCCGAGACGGCGACAGGCTCGACAAATGTCGACGGCGACATCACTTAGACATCCCACCTTTATTGTTAAAATATTTGAAATTGAAAGAATGTTTATTTGGTTGTTTCTTATTCAATCAACTATGAATTACGCAATACTAATAAATTTGCATTGCCAAACGTAAAAAGATATCTAAAAAGCTATTTTGCAATACCATATACAAGCTTTAGCCAGTAAACTCAGTTCAGCTGCTTACGCTGTTAGGAAAATAAGTCAATTGATTGATACTGCGCGTACAGTTTACTTTAGTTACTTTCACAGCAAAATGTCTAATGGTATTTAATTAAGGGGACACGCGGTATATTTTGTTATAGGGAGAATGGCGTATCTCAACACAAAAACTCCTCATCCCTCGCGACTCCACCTCCAGGCCAGGAGAGCGGCGTTAAGCTAACACTCCTTCCACAGTCTACCAACCCGCATCCGAAGTGGGATTGCTAAGCCCAGTCGGACGCCACTTCAGGTCAAACCTCCCCACAAAGATGGGCCGGCCATATAGATTCACTCTGGTTCACCGTGGGAGAACAAGCCACGGTAACTAAGCTCCCCCGCCACGACATGGCGGGAACCCGTTTAAGGAGGGGGGGAGAGATTATCCTCCTAATCTTACTATAGCTTGAACGATTATTTTAATGATAAGGAGGCGTAGTATGAGTATGTACCTCGTCTCTGGTTGAGGAGGGCGATGGCTGCCTCATGCGTCATGCTTGTGAACAGGCGCAGTTTGTGGCGGCTTGCCAGCTCGGGTCTGCGGTTCTTGGATTAGTGTCTTTCACTAATATGATTTCTTTATTTATTTTATTTTATTAGAAAATACTTCAGTTACCACTGATTCTACACATTGTATCTTTGTATTATATCTTTTTATTTGTATAATTTGGGACGTTTCAATTTGTAAAAAAAAGATGGTACTTACAGAGTTTGTTTTGTCTGTTTCTTCTCCTTTAGAAGAACCTCATAACGAAACGGTAGTAGATCGTAGAAAATGACAATTGACAAACGTACTTCTATGTTAATGGTGTATAATTTTCATTCAGTCATTATTTTTTTAATACATTAACGGGTGAACCGATTTTGATCAAATTTGATATGATTATGAATAAAAGTTGTGACAAAATGTTCACGATAAATTTCACCTAAAATGAAGCCGTAGAAAAGTCATAATAGTAGAGAGTGCCATGTAAACGCGCACTCTTCTTGAAAAGTGCGTATCAGACAACACAGTGTGCGTTTACTTTTAAACTTTGACGTGTGTTTGTGTGCGTTCATATCAGCACAACTGTGTTCAACAAGCTGATACACCATCTAAATAGTACAAGCAAAGGATTTCGTTCCGTAATACCTAAGCAATACGGTATCGAAACGCTTGCATACGCAAATGCATAGTTTTATGTCTCAATGTGCTTGGTAGTTTAAACATAATTACGCGGCTTACACCGTGAAATAGCCACATATTAATATAGAAAAGGAAATTATTCCTGTTCGCTCATGGTATGAATGATGATATAAAAAAATTGCGTATTTGTTCAGTTTTTCTATAAAAGGTCGACAAACGGCGACAGTTGTAAGTCATCGTCAATCGACTTACAAGATTTTCTTACAAACTTAGGTACGGATCAAGCTAAGTGGTATTTATTATGCATATAGTACTTATTAATGGTATTGAGATCCAGACACATATACGTCTCCATGAAATTGTTTCTACTTCCTTAACTTACCTTAACATCCTGTAAATAATCCACTGTAGGCGATAGGCCTCTCACATAAGGATCGCCAATCGCCACGCTCGCCGAGCCGATTGGCAATCGCAATACCAGACACCTCGCACCTATCGTACACCCGTCTTAAACTGTTCTCCTTCATATTAAACATTACGGACATGAAACAATTTTTATTTTGATTTTTATGGACCTTTACATAGAAAACATAATATCTACAATCGTAAAAATTGAAACGAAAATGTTTCATGTATCTTTTGAAACAGTCTGTAGATTCTGAACGCACTTTATGACTTTTTTACGACACGATTCCGTTGGCAATAAAGTTGGCAATATACTTCAAATGTTATTGTTATTTTAATTATTTGTGTTATTATTGGTTTTCAGGAATAATTATACAGTGTGATGTATTTTTATAAAAAATAAAACTTAAAGACAAAATTAAGTATAACTATCCCATAGATGGTTCTCCTCGACAAGGTCTCTTTTCATAATTTTTAAGCAGTTGTGTTGTGTTGTGTTGTTTAAAGAGCGCCACTCCATGTAACTAAAGAACGGGTAATCCGCGACATTTATCGAAATAATCGGTGAATTCACATGTCTTCGAAATACTATTGTGAGACAATGTTTTTTCTCCTTGCTGATCTCGAGGTAAAAGCAGTCATTTTTAAGCTGCAGTTATGTGTATCAACTGTGAACACAGAACAATTAGCTTCAGGTTTCGTTTAATAGTTCGCGACAGGATCTTAGCCGGAATCCTCATTTCGTTCGATAACATTTTTTATTTCTTTTAAGGGTAATACAGAAAATTAGTTGTCATCAAATCATGCGTTAGTAAAAGTGAATATGATTATTTAGTAAACAGACAGTTGAAGGTGACAATGTGTTACGATAATGGTTCTAGTGTAATTAACAATTCAAAACATTTTGATGCTTGGGATGAGTAGGACAACTGTCCTTCTCTGCCTTTGGAGAAAAAGAGTTTTTTTTTGCAGAACAAAGTTAGATTTCATCCAACCATGCCAATAATACAACAGTTTCATTATAGAGTTTCATCGAATTCAGGCTTTGACAGCGTTCACAGCCGGTCCGGTCCTAACAGTACGGGGTCGCCCCGATCTTTTATGTTTTCTGCAGAGGAATTGCTAGTGTAGTGTACCTGCCGATTGTGCCTGTTGTTGTACACAAACATACGGCTGATGCATGGCATTTGTAGCGTCTTAAAAATATCTGACGGCTCCATACCCACTTTATGGTAAGTAAACACTGCAATTCTGTTTTCTTTAACGCCCCACTCCAAAATTTAATTAAACAACCACTCATACATAATATCTGCACAATTCAAATTAAAATTTTGAAAAAAAGTCATTTTTAACATTGTTATATTATTTATGGGCAGACTGGTAATTATTATTTGGTCATTATTTTTTCTCAAAGATTTTTCTATGTATTCTATTTCTCGGCATAGTGTACTTCGCTATTGAATTCATTCATACTTGTTTATTCCTAAAGGTCTGTTAGTCGCTTTAAAGCAACAACGACAAACATAAAAACTTTCTCGTTTGTAATAATAAGATAAAACATAGTCCAAACCACTTTAGGAAAGATAAGAATCATTTAAAAAAGTTCTTTCAAAATCTCAGTAATTGTTTCTAAGTTAATTACTTTCAAACATTCAAAGAATATGTATAGTATAGTAACGCTTACGTTTGTTATCTTAAAACTAAGAAATGTCTCTAAAATTTGATGGAAAACCAATCCATCCTCTAGAGCAACACCAGCATCCCGTTGTCCATCCAACAGTCAAAATTATCAAAAATGTCATTCCTATTAATATTTTATTATTTTATTATTATTTTATTATTATTTTATTATTATTTTATTTTTATTCCTATAATTATTAAGTATTTTTTAAGAAAAATACCAAATGTCTGGCCTATACAACGATATAAATGGCGGAAGACATAATTTAGAACATCGGCTCTCTCTGTTCGAATAAACATTGGCAAGAGTCACAAGCGATCTCATTATCATAATATTTTATTCTCAAGAAGCTATGCATCTGCCAACAGTGCTTATCTCAGTTTCGAGGGCTACTTGGCCTCCAAATTACAGCGTTCTCTGCTACTTGTCTGTTGTGTAACATTTTCATCTGAAAGTAATTAATTGTGGTTAAGCATTATATACGCTGCTTAAGATATTTTTGTGATAACGAAAAAGAAGGATTTTCTTCTTTTTTAACAGCCTGTGGAATAGTCTACTCCTGGACATAAGCCTCGCTTGCTAGGTGAATTTCTTTTTAATTGGATTGGAGTGACAAACGTATTAACAGTCCACTTGAACGCTGTCTGCACCATCAGGCTTTTGTGCAGTTTTAAGCAGTGAAATTTGCTCCTGCTCGAATGGACCGGCACAACCGGGGCAGTGCCACGACCTCGCAGAATACCGCGGTGAAGTAGATGCGTCTTGTGCTTTTGCATTTCGTTCGGTGTGTTATGTAACCGGAGGCTCAATCTCCCATCTGATCCCTCTTCCTCATTCTCCCTCTCATCTTCCAAATACCCTTAAAGGGTATTAAGTAATTAAACTGGCTCTTCATACCTTTATAACTGGAACACAGTACTGGTTGCTTTTCTGACTGGGGCCGAAATAAGTATGAATGCGCACCGGATCAAACGAATTCATGGCACCTAGTAGTTGATGATTGAATTACCAGACGACACGCATCTTGGACGCTGTTAACCGGTCACAGGTCTTCGTTTTTTCGTTCTGGCTAATTTCAATATTCAGCTATCAGATTCTCGTGGCGTTTCCTTTAGTTGACATTTATAACAACCATGGAATGATCGTTCAGAGAGTGAGGTAACCAGAGACCCAGTCCCTGCTCCCCCACTTCCCCCCGCCATCGTCCCACCCATCCCCTGTACCTTTTAAGCCGGCAACGCACCTGCAGCTCTTCTGGTGTTGCAGAAGTACGTGGACAACGGTAATCTCTTACCATCAGGTGAGCCGCTTCCACGTTTGACCCCTTTCTAAAAAAAAAAGAGCGGGTGGCAGATTATGTTACGTCGCCACCATACGGCAAAGCATATCACTACTATTCATACGTGCGAGTAAGACTTGATTTTCGCCAATCGTATTCTTTACCAAATCACTGGATTTCCAATGGGCTTTTCATTGTTTGTTATTGAAGATAACTTTTAGAATGAAAGTTATGCAATGAAGTGACATGAAGTTCGTGATTGGCTAATAATAATATGTTGTACAATACAAATCGCGTTTGTCTGTGTCTTCGCTCTTAACTTCTTAAGTTCAATGTGGTTTTCACTGTCATTTAGAAGAAGTCATGAGGCAAGTTTAAATATAGAACACATTCATTTAGTCTATACAGAGATGTTCGGTGCGAAGGCGTCGCGGTTCGCTAGTATTTTATATACAAAAACTGTAAAGTTTAACTCTATTAAGTGTGTTAAGTGTAATTATTAACCTGACCTAAGCAAGCAGGTTGTTAGCTAAATATGATACAGCTATTTCAATAAAAATAGCTTGTCGCTCATTTCTGTGCTATTTTGCTATAACAACACAGGTTTGGTTGAATTCATCACCAGTTCTATTTATTAATTTCTTTTTCTATTTTACATTTTTAATAAAAATCATAATCCGAATCTAATTGGCGTTTTTTTAAGCCTCGTTAGACGTCGAACGCGTATGCGTGACCTGTTTCTTCCCCTACGTGCGTCTATACTTACATTTAGATATTTGCTAGGCGTAAAACTCGACTATAAAAACTAGGTATTCGTTAGTTTCCATATTTTATATAAAACCCAGTGCCCACGGGATTGAGGGGGCTTTGAGATAGTGGAATGAAATGGCGCTCCTCGTTGCACTAACACGACACGGCAACGTTATGCTAATGCCCCGCTCTACACATTTTCATTACATTACTTTATACGTGAAGTTGCGTTCACTATAAATTTTTTCAACATTTTAATATTGTAAATACAACGCAGCGTTTTAATATTTCACGATAAATGTTACGAAATTAAATTATTCACCTCTTAGGTCACCACTTTCGTATCGGATTTGTTTTGAAGTGGATATTTTGTAGAGAGCCGCGGTAATAGTGATCGAATTTTTTGCGAATAACTTGAGATTGATACTCCGTGCCGGAGCCAATGAGATTGTTAATGTGTAAGGTTAAGGGATAATAGGCGGTAAAACGGCTGTATGAAGTTGCAAGTATTAATTTTCTTTGTCTCGCAGGGAAATGCGCAAAAGGTAGGCAGTGACAGAAAAGGTCCTATTAGAGTTTCATTTGAGTACAGATTAGAGTTTCATTTGAGTACAGATTAGGGTTTCATTTGAGTACAGATTAGAGTTTCATTTGAGTACAGATTAGAGTTTCATTTGAGTACAGATTAGAGTTTCATTTGAGTACAGATTAGAGTTTCATTTGAGTACAGATTAGAGTTTCATTTGAGTACAGATTAGAGTTTCATTTGAGTACAGATTAGAGTTTCATTTGAGTACAGATTAGAGTTTCATTTGAGTACAGATTAGAGTTTCATTTGAGTACAGATTAGAGTTTCATTTGAGTACAGATTAGAGTTTCATTTGAGTACAGATTAGAGTTTCATTTGAGTACAGATTAGAGTTTCATTTGAGTACAGATTAGAGTTTCATTTGAGTACAGATTAGAGTTTCATTTGAGTACAGATTAGAGTTTCATTTGAGTACAGATTAGAGTTTCATTTGAGTACAGATTAGAGTTTCATTTGAGTACAGATTAGAGTTTCATTTGAGTACAGATTAGAGTTTCATTTGAGTACAGATTAGAGTTTCATTTGAGTACAGATTAGAGTTTCATTTGAGTACAGATTAGAGTTTCATTTGAGTACAGATTAGGGTTTCTTAACCTGAGGGCTGCGGACAAAACAATAATATAAGGTCGATTTCAATAATGATTATTTTTTTTTAATATTAAAGGGTTCGTGGCGATCACAGTAGAATCCGTCTGAAAAAGGTTCGGAAAGGCAGGTATAGACTATAGCTTTACTTTGCCGTTGTTGACATTAGAAAATTATATGCTTTAGGGTGTTCTTCAGATAATATTTCCAATAGATCAGACCTGTAATACATAAGTCGGAACATGAATACACGTTTCTTATATTAAAAAAAATAGCTCTGTTCTATAGATCTTCAAAGTAAATCTATTTTACTTGTATGTATAGATTCATGCGATTACTAAAATGGCTGTGATCTCTTCTAAGGACAAGTAATAACAAATTGACGATTAATTAAATAATATCAGTATATCTCCATTTATTTATGAGTGTTCGTTATGTATATAAAAAATCAACGTTAAAAATTGTCAAAGTTATAAATATATGAACACGGTAAAGTCGCTAGTTCGGGTTCACTTGACTATGTAATGTTTCTTCTAGTTGTTAACAGGAATGAAAGTATAAATTATTAATATTTTCGAAGTTCTTCTCTTCTTCTTCTCTGGTTTCGAATAAGTTATCCATATGATACTTGGTTTTATGTATGAGAAAAGTGAACAAATTTGCACAACCTTCCTACTGCTAATATGGATCAATGTAAAGTTGGTGTTATTATTCACAGGTGCACTTGGTTATAATAGCATGTAATGTTATTAGTAAAGTAAATAAAATAGAAAACTTAGTCTTAAATGTTTTTCGGCAAAGACCGCTGCATCTGCGATATGATTCACTCACATTCACATTTTTTTTAACTATTTATTCCTCCTCGCCACCTCTGCTGTCGAGGACGAGGGAAATCAGAAACAATAAAAGTTTTAGTGGTCCCGCGGTACCGCCGTCGCACATCGATCCCAGCTCACTTGCGTACTATGTACAGCAAGCGTCTGATCCTTGAGCGCTCACGGCTGGTTGTAGAAATCTTTAAAAAAATGATAAAATAAAATTTAAAAACTCAACTTACTAATGAAATGCCTGGAGTAAAAAGAAACCTTCAATTAAGATATAATGTAATAGTAAAATATAATCACAAAAGACACTTGTGTTCTTTTTAAATCATTAATTGCTATGTAACGAGTAACGACCTACATGATTTGAAGCATTTTTAAAATCGAAATTACACGCACCACTACATCGGTTGCAGTCACTTTCACTAATCAGGTTTTACGTATAATGTCAATATTTTATTAGATGATGTTTTAAATCTCTTAACTCTATTTTTTAATACTAAACGGAATACTTCAAGATTTGAATTAAAACTTAGCAATGATGGACTATTTTAATATTTTTCTTAAATAATAAAAAAATATATAATAAAAAAATTATGTCTGTATGTTTTTCGTACTTACTAACGTAAATTCAATACAATGGAAATAACGTGGCAGGCGGTGAGCCTGTTACCGTCTCAGTATCTAAACCAATGCTACAAATCGGAGGTTTCGAAACTACGTTTTAACACGTATAATTTAGTACGCGATTATGGTTCGAATAACGTCTCGCAGCTAAGTATGGAAAGGACTAGGATTCCCTCTGTGTACATGTGATAAGAGTGGAAAGTGATTCAGAACCAATCGGTTGCACACAATCACAGCTGATATTTTACTTTTAAGCTTATGTCCACAATATTTTTAGATCTTTTGCAAAATGACCTATTCTTTACAATATATACGACGTATATACCTGACACACATACAGAAACACGCAATAACAAAATGCGTGCACACATCGTCAGGCACGCGTTGAGTGGAGCGCGTGAAAATTCACGCCCCAGCTCGGGTTTTCGCGTTTTTTTTTAATTACAACCCCATGGCGCTATTGTTGTACAGCCCTAGTTGGGGGATCTAGTATTAGGGTTGCTTGCTTACATTTAGAAAGAAGAATCAGCAGAAATCATCTAAGCATGATTGATTTTTTTTAATGTTCTACGTTATTTTACATTCATGTTTCGCCAGGTTGATAACCTATTAAAGGTAAGGTTGTAATCGAAGAAAAACACCTAGAGCTATTCAGGTTAGGCATAGAATTTGTTAGAAAGGCGATGGTGATTATGATTTTCTTTATAGAACTATGAATTAAATGTGTATGAATATCGATTACATAGTTATTAAAGTTAAGTTAAATATCAGTAGTTGAATAAAAATATAGTTAGTTATAATATTATATACGCAGCAGCAGTACAGCAGAAGTTAGTTCAGCAAATTCGGAAGGTTTTCCACCATCAGTGCAGTTCTGGTTTGGGGAGGTTGGTACACGATTACTTATTATATATCGATGGCAGGAAAAGATGGTTTTTTCTCCGTAGCCCCCAATTTTGTTAATTTGATTATTTTCTGAAAAAATTAAACTATTTTATGACATGACGTAAAAATAGGAATATTTAACGTGCGCCTTACAATAAATTTTAGCTACTAAAGTTGCCAACCCTGGATCACATTTATCGAACAGGGGTTCGTCAAAGAGCAGCCCTACTACCATGGTAATATAGAAATACACGTAACGCACCTCACATTTATAGTATCGGCATGACATACTCCAAGATTATGCGTAGAAAAAAATGTCTATTTCATTTATAAAAAATATAAAGGTATTAAAGTAGTCTTCTTCCTTAACTCGAGAGAGTTTTTAAAATATTTGTTGTAGTTTTTAGAATTAGACAATTAAGAAGACGTGAAACTTGTTGTTGCAATTATGACTTTTAACCGCATTGCGAATATATAAATACATTATGGAATGAGTAACGATGGTCTTTGGGCGGTAGTTATAGATTGGAAATTACAATTAGTTTGTTTTTGTTGGTCTTCCTAAAGTGCGTAGCAAAATGATATATATATGACCGTACGTAAAGTAAGATCTCTAGTAACTACACATGCTGGTAAAGTAGTGCTTTGACACAGCAGTACCAGAAGCACAGAATCAAAACTTCATGGAACACCTACGTGGAAAACTCACGGCACGTGGCCTCGTAGACGAATAAAGAGGTGGTAATAGTCGACCATGCTACCCCGGTGCTGGTTGGCGGGCTGACCTGTGTTTTTTTCGTCTCGTGAAGAAACATGCCTGTCACCGATGGCAGTGACCGGTTGTATCGGGATTTGCATTAAGTGCGAACCGACTAAGCCCCACGGAAAAGAGATATTTTGTTGGCAGCTTCGGTGGAAGAGTCGCGTGAGTAAAATAATTACTACGACGCTGCTGGTGCTGTCCCGATGCACTCCTCGCATGTATAATGCGGGAATAATAATAAGCTTTACCTTTTTTTTATTTATACAAATGTTAAATCAATAGCTTGTGGTAGAGATGATCGAGTGTCGTGACACGGTGTCGGGAGATAAGGTTACTAGCAAGTACGTCACTTACAATAGATTGATTACACTGCGTGATTGATTAAAGAGGAACAGATATTAAGGTATAATTTAGGTATATCTATTTAATTTAGGTATATATAATTGTTGGAACTTACTAGAGGTCTAATTAAATCTGGTACTGATGATGATGGACAATAACAAATTGACCATAGAAAGTCATTATTTTAAGTAATTGTAATTAAATGAAGTCAGTGTTGAACAACTTTTACATGAATAAACCGAGTCCGTTGACTTTACAGTTGAGATTACAGTGGTCAGTTTGTACATTCATTTACAGAATTTAAATGACAACTATGCTTATTGCTTGCTTATTAACGCCGGATGCGTTACCCTGGTTAAAAATTAAAAAAAAAATTGACACGTGTCCTTCGCAACATTTTAAGAAACATATCAAAAAAAATCTGTGGATTTGAAGATTAGCCTGCACAACAAAATACAGTTACATCTTTATACATAAGTATAGATAACATCATTTTAATAATCGTACCAGAGGCCTATGCCTCCTCGTTCAATGTACTGTTAATTCGTAAATTCTCAACAAAATATTTTTTTTGTTTGATAAAGAAGAGGTTTTAACTATGAATAGGGCCTTCAAGTACGTCTCAAGTCAACTGCGCAAGTCTAATGATGAGAAGTGCAACAATCGCAGGCTCCGTGCGCACCTCTGGATTACTTGCGTCAGGTTTTTGTGCCAAAGTCAAAGTCAAAAGTTTTTCATGCAATTAAGGCTGGCTTATAGCACTTATTAATGCAAATGTGCCTGGTCCAGCCCAACCTTTATAGAGGCAAGGCGTCAAGGCTAGTACGTGTTTTTTAAATTGCATGTGGTAACAGGTAAGATTGCATATATAAACTTGTTTGTTGCGTGTATGAACAAGGTCAAGAAAATGAATTTTTCTATATGGCGATGAAAGAAAATATTGCACTCTCCTACTTCTCATGGCCTTGCTAATCATCCTCATCTCCTACTAATCATTGGAAAGCTTATGGCATCAGTTCTGTCGTCTTAACCATCTCAAAAATATAAGGCCAAAATACTCCGACCGATCATTCAATCCGCAATCATTCATGGACGCCGGACGCAGTATACATAGAGAAATGCTGACATGGTTACTGGAAGAGTATTAAGATGGTAATTAAAAAAAAATGTAATTGCTGTATTTCTATAAGAGCGTAAATTGCCTAGTTACAGTTACAAGATGCGGACGGATCATGTACCCTATACTGTATGATGATAACTTAGCAGAATAAAGCTGTGAATTAACTTAGTTTGGAATATATGCAAATATTTGTTATAAAATAGGTAACAGTTACTCATGAAAGTCTACATTTTATGAGTAATTGTGCAATAAATGCTTCTCTATTTCTTTCCTTCTAATTATTACAGGTAACTTTCGTCACCAATAGCGGTGTTACACCGAAAGTGTGAAGAAGAAGCGTGGTAGTCCTGTTCTGCAAGAAAGGCGATAACTTCCTTAAGTAGTCCATATATATAATAAATATCAATAAGCTACTAAGTCTGATTGTCAGATTGTTTTCTAGAGTCATCACGAGTTATCTAGCAAGCAAAATTGATAACTTCCAGCCTCCCGAACAAGCCGGTTTCCGAAAAGATACACAGAGATACATACTCTTTATACGAGAATATTTACCCCGAGGTCTGGCGTATGTGGATTTTGAGAAAGCCTTCGATTTAGTCGAAATTTGTGTAGTTCTTCATTCTCTTCAGCGATACCAGAAAGACTTCCTGTATTATGAAGCGTTGAATATAGTACTATAATAAGGTTACGATGTCTATCCTAGTACAAAATCACAATACGAAACCGAAAAGATAGGGTGACGTGATATCCTGAAATATTTCCATCACAGGCAGGTATTTAGAGACTATTTTAATGCTACTTTTAAATCTGTCATAGGATATCTGTCAATTTCATCCATGTTAAAATTCTAATTTGATTTTTTTCTTATTATGTCCATAGATTAATGTTTTTCTAATAATTTTTTGATTGGGACGCCCATATTATTATTTTTGAAGATAATGTAAATGTCCTTTAAAAATAAAATAAGCGTTTTTCATAATCTTCTCTCGCCCCTCACCGCTATATTCATATTAATTTGTAACGGATTGTGCAAGTCACGACAAAATGATTAACGCGCGAAAGTAAACAGTTTTGTTTACCATTTTAAATTTATTAAATGCAATGATTTCCGGTTCCGACTTCGACCATTTCAATATTGAATTTGCTACTTTTACTGAAATTAATAACGATATATTAGTATTTGACATTTGATGATTCATTGCTAAGTAATATCTATCGGAAAGGAAGTGCGTGTGTGTAGTTAGGTGAGAGAAACTGTTCAACTTGTAGCCGGGTGGGACCAGCTCGGGAATCAACCGCTCTCTATCCATGGGTGACGCAAGACGCAACTAAGGCGCCTTGACCAATCATGGTAGGTGTGGGTGAGACCATGAATTTATAGAGCCAGCATCAGACAATCCTATACCACATCTGTTAACACATGATGGTTTCCCGTAATAAAATGTAGTTCAACATTAGAATTTAGTAGTGTTTTCAGGCAAATCGCATATGTACAAATATCTAGATTCGCAAATAATACCTACGCCCCTAAGTGTTGAGCTGGGCTCAGCTGCTGCGCCTGATAAGCTATAATTTCAATTAGTTAATAAATAGTAACTAACTATTCAGTTAATTAGTTAATGCATGTGTGTAATTCTCTAGTAGTATTTTGAATGAAACTATTATTTTTGGTTCGATCTACGCAGAATGTGCTCAAAGTAATAAATAAATGCTGAAGGTAGCCCGAGTTAACTATGACATCTGGACGTCTATCACCTCTGTCCCCCCGTGACCAAGGATGCTGTAAAGCAATCGAAACGTCGGGAATATAAAAGCAAAATTCAACTCGATGAAATCCGTAAATGATAGTTTAATTTAAAATGTGTGGTGTTCGCTTAAATTCAAGAAGTCTCTGGTAGTAGTAGTTCTCTGTCTAGTAGTCGTGAACACATCGGAACACAGCGGTGCAACAGCAGAAGGTCTCCAAGTTGCAAGAACTGGGGTTGGAAGCTATCCGTCATCCGCCCTACTCACCAGACCTTGCGCCAACAGACTACTACTTTTTCCAGAATTTGGATAACTTCTTGGCGGGAAAAAAATTCAATAACCGAGAGGCAGTACAAAATGCCTTTGAAGAATTTGTTGCCTCCCGTCCAGCTGATTTCTTTAAGAAGGGCATCAATAAACTGCCATTGCGTTGGCAAAGATGCATTGATTGCATGGGTGATTACTTCGATTAATACAACTAAAAAATACATTTTTCACGTGGTAGAGCCAAGCGGCGGCTTTAGCTGCTGCTCGAATGGGCCGGCTCGACCGGATTGGTACCACGGCCTCGCAGAATACCGACGTGAAGTAGAGGCATCTTGTGCTTCTGCGTTTCGTTCGGTGAGTGAGGTAACCGGAGGCCCACATCCCCTCCCTATTCCCCTCCTCTTCCCTCCCATCTCCCAAATATCCTTAAAGACCGGCAACGCACCTGCAGCATCTATGGTGTTGCAGATGTATATGGGCGACGGTAATCACTTACCATCAGGTGAACCGCTAGCTCGTTTGCCGTCTATTCCATAAAAAAAAAAAAAAAAAAATACATGAAAAAAAATCGTTCAAATTTTTTCATACAAAACGCCAATTTCTTAGGTAAAACCTAACAATAATAAAAATTCCCGCTCTCTGGTTCGATGCCAGCCAGTAATTCCAGACTCAATAAAATATCTCAATGACTTCGGATGATTGGTTCAAGAAATGCTCGCCTCGGAATCTGACTCAGTGTTGGCCATGTCAATTATGGAGTCTCAGGAGAACTCACCTCCAATAAGCAGTGAACTGCTTGGAATGAGATAAAGTAATTTATATTTATAGAACTTTAACAATCGATTAGATATTAATAAAGTCTCGTAGGTACAAAAATTAACCGATGGTTGGTTAAGATTTGACCTACAATCATTAAAGAAAACCAATTGGTAAGAGGTAAAAAAGCGTAAAAAATATCGTAATGCAAAAATTTAAGCGATAAAATAAGTACAGACTGTTTATTTCGCATTAAGGCTAAATTATCTGGCAACATTTTCCAGGCTTCCAACAGTACCATAAACTCCGTTTCCCCTCAAGTGAAACGGACTTAGTCATACCGTAGCGGTATCGACTTGTCGAACAAAACACAAGATGGCTGACTTCCGTAGTACAGCTTTACTTTCTCAATGAATATGCAATACGTAATGTTCTTCATATTTTGAATACCGACCAGGATCGTTGCAAAGTAACCTTAAAATGGATACGTCTTATTTTAGTATAAGTTATGAAATAGTTACTATTTAAGTTATGAAAAACATTTTTTAAGTCTTGAAATGCCACAACTTGTTATGTATTATTATTATTGTTGCTCATTGCAAACCCATTACTGAACATAGACGTAAGGAGAGCTGAACACCGATGGCAAGAGCTGTTCGCGAAGTTTCTTTGTTGCAATAAGCAAATCAAATCAAATCATTTATTTTTCCATAAGAAATACAAATTTTACTTGTCAAATGGAATTTTTTTACAATCTACCGCCGTTTTGTAACAAGGTTTCCGTATAGGAGAAGAAACAGGCGTAAAAACTTCGCAGGTTTCCTCATTTTAGTATTTTTTTTATATCAATTAGTATGATACAACACATAGAAACTGGAATGAGTAAATTAGTATCAAAGTCAGTGTAATCTTTAACACGCTCTTAGGTAATCTGCAACTCTCGCAGAGCAGTACGTTGATGGCATAAGCTAAACTGCCACACCGTCTCATCCCAGAGACGACGTAAAATTCAACTTGGGAAATGTCAGAAGAATTTTAGGGCAAGCGATAGATACTAAACACGAACCAAACCAAAATATGCAGAACGGTGATGGGCAGCGGTGCAGGTATTTGTGTGGCAAATTCTCCTTACGGCAATGGTCTGATGGGGAAAGAAGGCTTTCGAGTTATTCGAATGGAACTTCATACCAGCAAAGTAAGTGCATGATGGACAGTTGATGGAATGGTGGCTCGGGCAGACCGTACTTTGTGGCAGTCTATGGGGAGGTCGAATTTTTATAATATTTTAAATATGAAAGTCTGCCTGTTAAGTTTTCATGGCTAAACTGTTTAATCAATTTCGATAAAATTAGCTAAGGAGAGGAGGATATAGAATCGTTTTTGTCCCAGGAAAGCCGCGGCAATGTTCTCCACGCGGACAAAGTCACGGGCGATAAGTTAGTTAGTTAACAACATTTAAGAGTTTAAGTTATTTTAGAATACTCAATTAATGACCTGCCCCGGGAAACTTTTATCAAATTGGCTATTAAATATGTGTTTACAATCTTATTTATTTCACTCTCAAACTTTATGTACCAGGTTCCCATAAGAGTTTAATTGAATTCAAAAATGATCTGTCTCCTGAATAGACAACTCAAGCATATCACTTGACATTAATACCGCATCTACATATAGAAATCCTTCCTTGCTGAGGAAGGAAAATCTTGAATTTTTTTGTGAAGACCTCTTTATATTTTTTTAATGTCCAAGGGAGAGTACAAACTTCGATGTAAAAAGGTCAAGATAAGCATCTTGGAAATACCGCCGAGTGCTTAGGGGAGGATATTAGGGACGATATTTTTTAAACTTTACTTCGTACTGTTTACGCTCCGAGATCCTGTTAATTATTTTCATGACAAAATATTTTTTTAATGCTATCTTCATGGAACATAATAAATTGTTTGGGCAAGTGTAAAAAGCGCGTTGGAATTTCCAAGAACCATCGAATTATATGAAAATTAAATCATTCACCATCATCATCATCATCATTTCAGCCTATTTCAGTCCACTGCTGAACATAGGCCTCCCCCAAAGATTGCCACGAAGCTCGGTCCTGAGCCTCCATCCATCGACTTCCCGCAACACTGCGCAGGTCG
The DNA here is from genome assembly GCA_029286595.1 of Bhutanitis thaidina. Classification (NCBI taxonomy): domain Eukaryota; kingdom Metazoa; phylum Arthropoda; class Insecta; order Lepidoptera; family Papilionidae; genus Bhutanitis; species Bhutanitis thaidina. The sequence continues at coordinate 2,669,480 of JAGSMS010000021.1, read as the reverse complement.
TCACTCCATCTTGTGGGTGGTCGTCCTACACTGCGTTTGCCTGTACGTGGCTGCCACTCGAGAACCTTTTTTCCCCAACGGTTGTCAGTTCTGCGAGCTATGTGGCCGGACCTCTGCCACTTCAGCTTGCTGATCTTTACGGCTATGTCGGTTACCTTATTAAGTCATTACTCGTATTTAAATAAAGTTTTAGTTAATACATGCAATTGTTTTTTTTTTATTGTACATCAAGCAACAGCTATTGATAATTTTATATTTGTTGGAACATATTTCGAGTTTTTTAATGAAATAATGTGGAGGAAGTATAACAGCAGCTATAGCCGAGTGGTTAGGAAACCACTCGGCTATAGCTGCTGTTATACTTCCTCCACAGATCTCCTGATCTGCCTGCGAATCTGGAGACGGAGTTCAATGCCCTATGAGGCGGGCTCGTACCAATGAGTCTTTCGAAACTTACGTACGATTATTATCGTCTTGTCACGTTGTTCCAGAAATCTCTGTCTAGTAAATAACTTGAAACGACTATAATAAATGTCTAGACCCTTGAGCACGCTCTGGGTATACGGTCGTGCAAGCTTATTATTACATATCATTATTATTATTAATACGTGTACATCGAAATGTAAGTACGATATTTTAGTATTTATTATAAAAGGCGATGAATGAAACTTATAGCATTCGAAAGGTACTGTGCCATAGATGTGCATAATAAAACAATCATGTTGCCGTTGAGGTATGTTAAAGTGAACATACACACATGAATTCTCTATAATGTTGACGGCTCGGTGGCGTAGTGGCTAAGCGTTTAGCTGCGGCGCTGTGGGTCGCGGGTTCGACTCCCGCACGGGACTAGTATTTGTATGGACTAAAAATAATTGTTCACGGTCTGGGTCCATGTGCAATTCATTTATGTAAACTACCTCCGGGACACAGGAGAAATTCCTACAGTGGAAGGTTACGTTTTTAAAAAAAGAAAAAGAATGTTAACGCTGTAATCAATTAAATAAAAGCATCTGATTATCAGAAAAATCAAATTGAATTTCGTTACCCTTCACAAACACAATTGGTCGAATTTGATCGACGTCGTCGAATTCGACAACAAGCAAGACCAATGAGGGAATTAAATTTTCTTCTTTCGTTTCTTCATCAGTCTGAGTAAGTCAAGCTTAGGCCTTTCCATAAAAACGACAACAGGAGCTGGGCGGGCGGATTGGTGAGCGCAGTGCTCCCTGGCCTATGGGTCTTGGGTTCGGATAGTCGTACCGATTATTCACCATTCGTCGAACGCTCGAGTTTCTTCAGTTAGGCAGCAAGATACACCAAATCGTGAAGTTGAAATTTGAAGATGAAGATCGTTCATCCCGACTAATACCACGCATTTATGTATGCTGTATGTATTTATTTATTTGTATTCATATTTGTTTAAATGTATTTATTCAGTAGTATGTGTTATATAAATTCATATGTTTAGGACATATAATACCTTTATTTTTTAGTTTAGTTAAGTTATTCATGTATTTTAGTTCTTTTTTTTTTTACAAAATTAATGTTTTGCACCCTTATCTCTCTACGCCCTGGATTGATTGGCAGAGAATGCCAAGAGGAATTAAGTCCGCCCTTTGTAATACTTTAATAAAGGTATTTAAATAAAGTTTAAATAAATAAATAATTAATATTTAAAAAAAAATGTAAAATTTTAATAAGTATGTTTTGTCTAAACAACAAAGAAACATAGTCGAAAGCCTGTTTTGTTTGATCCTTTATTCGTAAAGAGAAAGCTGTCTAGTTATATTTCAGCAGAACAAAAGTGAGAAATATAGGAAGCGGCAACTACGTCTAGAACGCGGAGATGAATGTGATATCTTTAGTGAAAAATAGTCAAAAGGAAGTATTGCGCTCAAGCGTGAGTTGGGCATACCGCTTTGAATGTTCAGTAATTTTCAATTATATAATAAATTTAATTTAATTGTTTGGATTTTATCGGGTTTAATTTATCTTTTATTAATCCTGACGTTTCGTGTACTTTACAGCCTAAGGGCATGGGGACGGACCGAGGTGTTTGATGTCTTGCTACGATAGTTAACCCTGCCACAGTCAGCATTCTAATTATCATTCTTTAGTCCGATCTACACAGAATAAAAAACTAAAATTTAACGCGATTAAATCCGTAAATAATAGTTTAATTTCAAATGTGTAGTATTCCTTTAAATACAAAAAATCATTAAGTCTTTATGAAATTATAATATCTTATTATAATGCAGTAGATTTAAATATTCATAAGTATATTTAATTCTACAGCAGAGCATTGACGCCAGCAAGCCTCAGTATATTTCAAGAATATTTTCGCTGACCAACTCCCATACCCAGCGTGTGGGCAAAGTTAATCAGCGCAGAACCGAAACAAAACTTGCATAACACCTTTTTCTCATAGCCGTAGACAGTGACAATGGATTTCTGCTTTTCACGATGTACACTTTTACCGCTTCATCTAATTTCGTTAACTTCTTCAAAAACCAACCTTGTTTTTGAAAAGTACGTCCGCTACTTGATGGTACGTTCACCAAAGACGATCGCAGCTGACTCTTCTACGCAACTCTTTTTCGATCAGACTTTTTTTACTACGCGACAGGACTCCTTTTTTTGCCTGATAACCGTCAGGGTATGTCGACCCCTTTGTTCAATTTTGCCGTTAAACGGCAGCGCAATCACCGCTGTGTTCCGGTTTAAAGGTAATGAATAGTCAACACATCTTAGAGAAGAGTTATTACATCTTAATTCCCAAATTGCGGGCCTTCGCTCTCGCAATTCTCTGTAAATGAAGCCTCTGGCACAACAGCATCCCGTGAATGGTTTTTATTCGGTATGGTTCTCCTTTGACATCCGAGTTCGACATAATCCGCTTGGTGGCCTCCCGGCCCGAAACGGGAAATGCGTAAAGCATTATCCTCCACGTAAAAAAAAAATGCATCTTAATCATCGTCGGTGACAACGCCACGTGCCTTGTTTGTATGAATTTTAATGCGTTATGGTCTGTAGTGATCACTTACCACAGGGTGGATTACTAGTTCGTTCGTTACTCTTACCCTTTCTTGCTTTAGAACAAGAACAGACTGTAGGACCTATGTAAGGAGGAGGATGATTTGCCATAATCACCACGCTCGGTAAGTGGATAGTGATAAAAATGTTGAACAGCCTGCCAAAATGCCCACTGCTGGGCCAAAGTTTCAAATCGGTTTCGGAGCCGAGAAGGGTCTGACACGCTGCACCGCACGTTGCTCTTAGCAATTTTAGTGGTGATGGCACCGGAGAACGAATTCAGGTTACTTCCGCTCTATGAAACTAAAGCGAGCGCTCTTACCACTAGATCACCATGGCTATCACTCTAATATTGTATAATAAAATAATTGTTGCGGAATTCTGAAACAGCTTACAGCGTGGTTGTTATACATAGGAAGTATATTCCAAGTATTTATTATAAAGGGTAACACCATAGGGGCCCTATTCTATAGTAGAGGCGTTGGACCATTAGACTAGAACTATTGTCTATGGTCCCGACAGAGGTTTTAATGCTCGTCAGTTGGTGAAAAGCGTGTAAATGATGCCTTTTGAGAGCTGTTCATACGTAAATTTTATGTGCTAGATTAATTGAGGGAGCATTAACCTATGAAAAATAGATGTTTAAAATATGCAAGCTTTGACCATAGATTTTTTAAAGGTAATTTTTTAACAAGCTTCTCACTGCTTCTTTTAAAATATAACACTATGAATACACTTGGCATAGTTAATACACTCGGCGGTTGTACAGTGTAGAGCCTAATCGCTGTCTTGATGCGAGGTGAAACGTGTGTCTTTTTATGTTTTTTTAAATGTATTGGTGCATTTAACCTAGTTTCGAGTGTAGTGATTGTTATGGTGAATGTGCACGGTGTGAAAAAAGCAGTGCACGCATTTGTGGGAGGGAGGGCGGTGCTCTTCTTCTCTACGAACTTGGTAATATATGCCATTTTATTATATTTGTATTCGGAATGGTGCTAAGTACATTTTCTAACATCTTTAAAACAGTGAGAAGGCCACGATAGCGCAGTGGTTAAAGGATCTGCCTCCAAATCCGGAGACCTGAGTTGAAACTCGTATGTGGAAGGCCCGTACAAAGTGACTTATCAATTTTATTGTTGGCTTGAACATTACGAAGGAAACATGCTTACCACACATCACGTTGTTCCAAATATACTCTAGTGAAAATAGGATCGAAATGTGTAAAATAAATGTCCTTGACCTTTGACCACCCCAATATTATGTTTACGGTCGTGAGACCTACATTTTAATTATTTTTATACGGAGAGATAAGTTTAAGTAGTTTCTGAGCTTATACGCATTCTTATTATTATATTACACTCTTATGTTCCAAATAAGCTGTGCTGAAAAGTGGGTTGGAAATGATTCAATATGTCTAGACCTAACAACCCCAGTATTGGGTACACGGTTTAGAGAGCTTACATTTTCTTTTATTTTAAATGCACACCACCACAATAAATGCACTTTGGTCAGTGTTGTAATTTCTGGGCTTGTTAGGATAGTGTATGCAAATTTACTAGATTGAGTCTAGATAAAAAGGAGTAACCTACAGGACGATTACCTTACTTAACTGAGGTTCTGCCAGCCCCTTAATCTACTTAGTTCCATTGCTAGATAAGTCATACACGCTTTAAGTTGAAGATTCTTATATTTATTTTCATATTGAACAGACACGGCGGAGGGAGGTATGAAAAATACTCAATACTAAATTCAAACGTTAGCACTCAGAATTTTATAGTTTGAAACTAATGGAGATCAGTGACAGATAGGAAAAGTGTAAAAAGTTTTTTCGTCCATCATTTAACTCTGCCATCGACTAGGGTTAATATATCAGCACTTGATACGCTTTTAGCTGGTGCAAGTTAAAAGCGAGAACTATTTAAAATTTATCTTCGAATGTGTCAAGTAATAAGTAACATTAAAATTGACAATTGTTATCTTCATGACCGTTAAAGGTCTAAGCGCCTTTTCAATCGAAACCCCGAGAGCTGTTGGAAAGAATGTGGAGGGAAAAAAGTTTTCGACATTCTTCAGCCGGTCATGAGCCTCATCTAAACTCAATATTCGGTATTATACCAGTTGTTCTTATATTCCTACCTATCACATATATCGCTTCACCTGGTCTAAATAAAGAAATTCGAGGGAGAAAAATGCCTTGTAATCAAAAACTTTAAGATTTAATGCCAAAGGAGTTATATACATATAAAGGAGGCATGCATTGACTTTGGAGTTTTGACCACATAGCTATGTAATACTGTTATCTATTCTGTCATTTGGTTTGGGTTCGGTTGAGAAATAGAATAAGATGTTATAGATATATCAATTCTTATTTTCAGGTCTGACTGAGGGACAATAATTATTATAAATAAGAAGAGACAGATGTAGAGTGGAACAAAGGTTGAAACAAATGTAAATATTATGTATTTTTTAGTGACTTAGAATAAGAAAGTTTATTCATAATTTTAACATAATGGACAATAAAGGTTTTGATAAAATGTGCTACAGGATTTGTTAAGGGTTAAATAAAAAGGAGGAAAAAAATGCAGACGTTGTTAATATGTTTAAATAATCAAAAGCAAAAGTCGTCGAGCACGTGGTAAATACAGAACTTAAAACTGCTATTAACAATTTTAGTGGTGCCGGTATCGGGGATCAAACCTAGTTAAAGAAACTAAAGTGAGCGTCGTGACCACGACTCTATAAATAATCAATAGTATGTTTAATGAACAAAAAACAACCAGGGTATGTAATTATAATAAAATTCGTTTTAAAAATAAATATATTAATAATTGCTAATTTACGCTTACGTTTGTAACTTAAGACTAATTTTATCGCATTTCCACTTTGGAAGCGGTTTCCACTAATTAATTACCTTCCAGGCTCTCTATAGCACTGACGTTCACAAAATGGCCGCCCGTGCTGTTCATTTTAAGCGCACAGATACAAAAATACATTTATGTCTACGTAATATTCAATAAAGATATTTATTAACGAAAGTATTGATACTAAAAAGCATAGGCTTAATTTGCAATCATGTTAATTTTAAATTATTTTTATGATAGAAATTATGATTCCAACTTGTATTACCTTCATCCGTTTCATTGCAGTTAATTATTCGTAATAAGTATAAAATATTGAAAGAACCAATACTCATTTTATTTAATGCATAGAAACTGGCATTTGAATAAGTTTTTATACGTTAAAAAATAATAAACATTTTTATACAATATCTATAAATATACTGTACTTGTAGTTTATGAAGATGGGTCGGTTGGCGCAGTGGCTGCGTTTGGTTGATCGATTGCGTGGCGCACTCAAGCTGCACTGAAGGTCGCAGTAACAATTCCCGCACCGAGAAGTATTTGTACGAGCTCCAAATAATTGTTCCAGCTCTAGGTGTTTGTTCATGCGTAATTTATGTATGTAAATCACCACGACTGTTCAGAAGAAAATCCTACAGTGCATGTGATGCAGGTGATTTATCTAGAAAGCCCTAATACATTTCCACTTTTGTCCAAGATATACGTGTATTTTTGTATTCATGTCCTGCGAAGCGAAGCCTCTAGAGTTAGTATCGCGAATTCTGTCACAATGGTCACGCTTGGTAAGCGCATTGGCGGTCGCAGCATCGGATGCCGCGCAATTAATTCGTTGCTGCCCCTTAACATTGTTTTTGTTCTGGCAATTTGCGATAGTTACTGGGTGTGTATGGTTTTAGACAGCACATGCTGTCATTTGATAATTGATAATTTGATTAGAGATATCTTGTGGCTTAATGATAATTTGTTGATATTTGATTGATTGCTAATGATAAATGATATTGATTAAGTGAGTACACGCGGTTGTTTGTGAACTGTAATAAAATATGGTAACATTTCATGCGGCACTAAAGAATGCTGACCGCGGAAAATGTACGTTTTATTTGCACCGTTCAGGGTGGTAAGTTCCTTTTTTAGCTGGGAGCCATCTGGGTAGGTTCCCTCTTACCCATTTCTTCCGTTAATCAGCATTGGAACCTTGGCTTATAATTACAGGCTGTGAGGCATCATCTCGTTATCCTCGGATGTGTTGTCGGATGTCTGGTGTATGTCCACCAGGTGGACTGTTAGCTTGTTTGTCACTCTAGTGTTCTAAAAAAAAGAAACTCTAATGTATTGAAAAAAAAAACGATGGTACTGTTGATGATGAAGTAGAATTAGTTTTGACGTAGACCGTTATCGAAATAATATCGGAATAATATTATCGAAGTTGTACTATGCTAATAAATATATCGCAGAAGAACTCGAGTCTCCTGATTCGGAGACAAATCCTTTGAACACCCGGCTATCGTGGCCCACATTGAAAATATTAAATATTAAAGGATACGAGAAAGTAATATAATTATAGGAGACGTGGAGAGTGCGCCCCTAGACTAGAGTGGCGGACTTTTCGCAGCTTCTAAACCCTCTAAAAAATTAGAGGATTTCTTTGCGCGACATTGGGACATTTTTACTTTACTTTACGTTTTACGTTAAACAAAAGGAATTACTAAAGTTATAGGGAGAACTATCTGTATTTAGTAGCATTGGAAAAATAATAAATACAATTCACTTCTAATTGAGTATAAATTCATAAAAAGAATAGCAATGTTGTATTAGAAAAAAATATGTTTCAACACAGGCCAAAGCATGACCGAGTGCTTTGAACGGCCTATTTTGTTTTCTATTTCGAAATGATTTCTTTATTACGGCCTACATAAAGCGTTGTAATCTAGCCTATTAAACTTGAAGTTTTCACATGCGTCAATATAACCAGGGTTATTGCATGCATTTTTGAACTCGCAAGGCAGCTGCGTCCAGTTAAAAGACTACATCATAAAGTACCCTTAGCCAACATTCACTACATCGGCGAGTCTTCGTCGGTTGAATGAGAGTTTTAATAATTAATTTGTTTACCCCTAGCTACGTTTGTTGAGGTCCGGTTGGTCATAGATTATGTTGCGTTCCTAATAAGATGTTTAATGCCTATGCCTCGAAGTGACGGCAGGTAACTAATGTATGTGATATTTCAGATCGGGTACTAAAGTTATAAGAAAAATCTTCGTTATTATTTTATTTTAAAATTACCTTCTTTTTTTTTGCGTTTTTTTACCGTTTGGTAGCGGCGTAAGAGCCGTAACATCTAGGGAGTGGCAGATATTCTTCTCTTGGGTGTAGTAAGAAGTGACTAAGGGAAAAGGTTCTCAGCGCCATCTCGGAGGGTATGAAAGTAATCTCGGCGAAGAGGCGGAGTGGCAATAATTGAATTCGAAGTCAAAAGGTTTAGCAGAGGACATATGGTATGCTGATCATATTCAGAGGTCGGTTATTAAGAGAAATGAATGAAATAATCAATTGTTTATTTGAAACTAAAACATGTTTTCAAAATATCGAATGTTTTATTTCGATGCGATAAAAATTACGACGGTCCAGGACTGTGTTGCAGTAATTAATGTCCAAACCTACGGTACTCCGAAGCGACACTGTTTCATCTTATTATTTATTTAATTATGCTATATATATATATGTAACTATGAACAATAAATGCGCGGAAGAGCGCCCGAGTGTATTTGCGTGAGTTCCATGTAACATAATATTTTTTTTTTAAATTTTTTGTCTCTTTGTAATTTAGCGAAAACACCTATTGTATTAAATCGTAATACAATTATTATTACTCTGAACGTGTTATTTTGTTCAAAAACAATAATATTTACAACTTCTTTTGAGCTTAAGGTTGATGCGTACGTAGTATCTAGTTCACATGCGTCTTAAATATTTACGTTTCAGATACTTTGTATTAAATAAATGATTCTGTCTATCTCACTCAATAAAAACTCAGAGCAAAAAACGAAGATGTCGTAAAATAAAGTTTGTGATAGAGCGTTCTGATTTTCTTTATAATATACTATGACCATTTTTTCTCGGACCGTACAGGCGGCCAGTGCGTACTCTAGAGAAAATAATTGGTCATTGTCTATGCCCGATTGCATGGGGTTGCTTTCGGGTGATTTCATATTCTCACAAAAACATATTTGCATTTAAAAATAATGTATTCAGCTTTATTAGAAAGACATACGGTGTAAAAGTACGTCATAGGTTGAATTATTGAATAGCCTTCGTTTAAACAAATTCATAGAAAAAAAAATTATGTTACTCTTGACCAGTACCATGTGAAGTAGGTAGTATTTGTTATAGAAAGCTTAATGTGAGAATAGCTAAATTGTGAAATTCTAATCGCGTTTAGAATATTTGATATATTTATTTATTTATTCTTTATTGTTGACCTGATGCTAAAGGTTAAAATGCGCGGACTTAATGCCAAGTGGCATTCTCTAGTCAACCCTTGTCATAGTGAAAATAGATGGCAGGAGCGAAATAAAGAATAAAAGACTATAATAGTTGCAAACCAAACAACAATTTATGATTTAATGTATATATAAACACACATTATTTTATTAAGTAATAAATGGACATTTATAACATAAAATACGTAATAATAAAAACGAAAAATAAATAAGCCGAACATTGTCAATGATTCATTAGGTATTCATGAATTAATCTCTTAAATGTATTCCTATTAGGAGCTGCTTTAATCTTATCGGAAGGGGCGTTCCAGAAGAGAGTAGCTTGAACAGTAAAAGAAGAGTTAAATTAAAAATTTTACTATTGCAAATTACTTTAGATTGCACGCACAACGATGACATCATTCATTAGATGTTGCTCCACTGTGCCTACTTAATCCCTTCTTTAAAGAGTGTGTCTAGTCCGCCATTCTGTTTTATTGTCAAGAATGTCCGCTCTGTAGTAATTATGATATAAACCATAGAACAGATAGATATGCCATCGGCCTATATGTGTTATATACAAAGTTCAAAGATTATAACTGTAGAGAAGTCAAGAACAGAAAATTTTGACAACACATTCTAGATAATTAGTTGACTTGGCTTCATAGCGGAACATTGCAAGAGATATGATAATGGGAAGAGATTAATCAAGGGCACAGTCCCCTGAAATACCCCTTCTTGTGTCCTTAGTCCCGATTTAAATCATACAACGTGGACGTGACGTAACAATAGAACTTCAATTGTTTCCAAGTTATGACACGTGTTTTTTTTCATGGGAATGGCGGCAAACGAGCAAGAGGTCCACCTGATAGTAAGTGATTACCGTCGTCCTCGTAGATCTGCAACACCAGAGGTGCTGCAGGTGCGTTGCCGGCTTTAAGGGTATTTGGGAAATGGGAGGGAGGATGAGGAGGGGGATGGGGAAGGGAGGAAGGCCTCCGTTACCTCACTCACCGAATGAAACGCAGCAGCACAAGACGTGTCTCTACTTCACGTCGGTATTCTGCGAGGCCGTGGTACGGTCCCGGTCGAGCCGGCCACATCTACCACGTTGAATAACACTTGCATGTATAATGTCATTAAAACAGCACAACATTGTATCAAGAGTTACAATATATAATCGTTTTGAGACGTCAGGTTCCTTCAGTAATCTCTGCCTAGAAGTCGTTAGAGTAGGTATGACCGTCTCGAGTATTTCTGCCGCTAATCCGCAGTGCAACAACTGTTGAGTTCCTGTTTGAAAAGTATACGGAGCCTGTATAATTATAGGCTGTGAGGTATTCCATCTTAGACCGTATCTATAACCCCCTTCGATTGAACTTATTATCAGGTGTTCATGGGCTTCAGTATCCACTTACCATCAGATGCACTATTAGATCATTAAACCCGAAATCATTAAAGCTTCACTACTAGGGACTAATGATGTGCAACAGAATCACATGTGCGTGGATACCAGCTTTTTTTATTTTAAGGGGTGGCAAACGAGTAAGCCGTTCACTTAATGGTAATTGTGTACGATGCGGAAAAGGTGAGGAAGAGGGGAGACGAACTCCGGTTACCTCACTCTCCGAACGAAACGCAGAAGCACAAGATGCCTTTACTTCACGCCGGTTTTCTGCGGACCATGCTACTACCCCGGTCGAGCCAGCCCATTTTAGTAGAAGCAAAAGCCACGAGAGCAAAAGGCTAGTCAGTTCTTGATTGTCTATTTTTAGAACGGCTTATGTCCAGCAAGGGATTTAGACAAATTGATAGCGCGTTTTTTTTTTTTATTTTAAGGGGTGGCAAACGAGTAAGCCGTTCACTTAATGGTAATTGTGTACGATGCGGAAAAGGTGAGGAAGAGGGAGACGAACTCCGGTTACCTCACTCTCCGAACGAAACGCAGAAGCACAAGACGTGTCTCTACTTCACGTCGGTATTCTGCGAGGCCGTGGTACGGTCCCGGTCGAGCCGGCCACATCTACCACGTTGAATAACACTTGCATGTATAATGTCATTAAAACAGCACAACATTGTATCAAGAGTTACAATATATAATCGTTTTGAGACGTCAGGTTCCTTCAGTGATCTCTGCCTAGAAGTCGTTAGAGTAGGTATGACCGTCTCGAGTATTTCTGCCGCTAATCCGCAGTGCAACAACTGTTGAGTTCCTGTTTGAAAAGTATACGGAGCCTGTAGTAATTATGATATAAACCATAGAACAGATAGATATGCCATATATGTGTTATATACAAAGTTCAAAGATTATAACTGTAGAGAAGTCAAGAACAGAAAATTTTGACAACACATTCTAGATAATTAGTTGACTTGGCTTCATAGCGGAACATTGCAAGAGATATGATAATGGGAAGAGATTAATCAAGGGCACAGTCCCCTGAAATACCCTTCTTGTGTCCTTAGTCCCGATTTAAATCATACAACGTGGACGTGACGTAACAATAGAACTTCAATTGTTTCAAGTTATGACACGTGTTTTTTCATGGGAATGGCGGCAAACGAGCAAGAGGTCCACCTGATAGTAAGTGATAACCGTCGTCCACGTACATCTGCAGCACCAGAGGAGCTGCATGTGCGTTGCCGGCCTTTAAAAATATTTGGGGGATAGGAGGGAAGATCGGGGCCTATTTTTTGCATAGTATAATTCACTTAAAAACATAGTTAAATTATTTCAAGCGACATAGTTAAATTATTTCAAGCGACGTAGTAGATTAATAGTTGTAGCTTCCATACTATGCTGTCCCATACAAAGAGAGGGAGATGATTGTCTGGATATAGCGAGCTACAGTGATACCCATGTGAGTAAAACCGTGGGTAGTTTAATGTGTCGATTAAAACAAACTCCTACGACCGTAAACTAAAATGGGATAAATGTAAAGATGATAAACGTGCTAATAGTTCAACCGATGGTAAGTGATTTCTGCAACCCATGGACATCAGCAAATAACTTCAGTTGAAAGGAGAATATAAATGGATCGTCACCCTAGACTACTAAAATGCAATGCCTCACGGCTTGTAATATTATTATTATTAACAAACAACAAGGAACAGAGAGCCAGTATTACTGTGCTCTCTGTTCCTTTCAGACTGGAACACAATAGATCCTAGACAGAAAACGTGTCCTAACACCTAGAAAAACTTTAGTTTTAAAATACATTTTTAGAAAGACTAGGTTCCGGTACCTGAACTGTTACGATCTAATCTAATTATGTATTTACCTACCATTAGAAGAATGTAAGAAGAAAAAAACATGAGGTCGTTACGCCAAACATTTTTCAGTACTCAATAATAGAAACTTTACCATGAGTTAACCAGCTATAAAAAAACTGTAAAGGTACATGATATTTACAAAAACACCCGAGTTTTATATACTGTTTACACATAACAGACTCCGAATTAAGTGTGAAGAAAAAGTATTTTTGAAATTTTTGTCTGTTGCTTGTTTGAGCAACGCGTGAAAATTGCTGTATAACGTCTTTAGCTCATATTAAAAAAACTTAATGAAAACAGTTTAAGTTTAACAGCAAGTAGTTAACTATTACGTAGCGTCCTAAAATAAAACCTCCTAAAATGCGTCCTAAAGTAAAATAATATTCTATATTTGGTAAACGTACAATTTGCATTGTTCCGTGTATAGGTAACAATTAATGTTCCCTAGTAAGACTTAGTAGTGAGATTCTAGTTAAGTAAATATAATAGTTTTCCCCAAGCGGCTGCTACTTGGATATAAATTATAACTGAACTTATATTCGTCCCACTGTGGGGCGCCGGTCTCTTCTCATAATGAGGGGCACAGTCCGACAAGATTCACTAAGGGGGATTGTCGGACATTATAAGTGCCTTCGACAATATTATACTTAAAGTTTGGTCGTAATGTTTCGCTACAAAGTTGTATGAAGTCATTAGATATTTTAACTAAATGTTCGAAGTTTACGTATTAACGAGGTAAACTTACAAAACCGATTTCGTGATTTCTCTACGACGATAAGAAGTGATTGCAGTGGGGTATAATATCTTATTGAGTCTATAACTCGAATTTGAAAAGGACGTGTAAGAGGATGCTTTATTATGTAACAATTAATAGAATTATTTGTTTTAACAATGCAAATGGGCGGTACTGACCTTTCACAATCAATAGACTCCAATCCCAAATATATGTCTAAGGTTCAATCTGAGCTTTAATGTATAATGATGGTTTCGGCTAACACGTTTAAGGGAATCTTTCGTTCTATCTGCTAATGATTTACTTCCGATTTCAAACACATTGACGTCTTCCTAATACTATAGATAATTATCTATGCAGGTGATAGCATAAGGCCACAGGAGCAAACTCAGATGAAAAGCTCAAATCCTGGTCAAAGCAGAAGCAGATCGCTAGGTGGTTATGCAGTTGCCATTTTGCTCTTTTTCTTTATTCATTCTTGACCAGTACCGCTTAATAGTCTATTAAATCAATTAAACATTGCACTGAAGTTTTTCATTGAATTGGTTTAACTGTTATTTATGAACTTACATATGTACTCGTACATGGACGTAGATACAAACACACGCATACAAGATCAAATTAAAAACATTACTACGTGTATCTAGTGCGGAGGAGAGTTCGTATCACATTAATGCATCCGTGTGGTCTAATTTAACTATAAAAGTGTGTGCCTAGACCGCCCCTAGTGTGATCAAAGGAGACTATAGAGTTATGTGCATCTAGACCTCACTATACACACCTTTGTAATACTGTATTAGAAATGCATAAATTGATAAATAAATCTGATCAGTTCTGCATCGTTTCTTATTAGATGCACTAACTTAAATTATTAATTAAAAATGTGTAAAGCTTTTAAATTGTCTACAAAAAGTTCTCCTAGTCATTATGGATTACGGTGCAGTAGTGCAGGATATAATAGTGCCTTAAATGTACGACATAACACTGACAAACGAAATGTGGATAACTTATAAAGAAAACGGAACATTGATGAAGAAAAGCATTCAATAATCATCAAATAATTGTTATTCGTAGTTTCACTAATTCAGTTAGCCGGAGTTGCGAAAACAGGTGACTTAATTTTTGCTCCCAATAATAACTTCGGATCTATTGGAGTATATAGAAAATACAGACGAGTTTTCGAAGGAGATCGTTTTATCTTCTAAGCTAATTCTAGAATACAGATATAGCTAGTGTTAACCGTAAACACTTTTGCCAGTTTGCACTAAATCTATGGGCATCGCGTAAATTGACATTGAAAAAAAATTAGACGTTTCATTATCAGAAATTCAGTAGGACAAAGACTGAGCGATGCCTAAAATTAAGACATTCCCCAATATGGTAAAAGCATAAAAGCAGGACTATTATTTTTGTAACATTGTTTCAAAATTTTGTTTAAGTAATGATTTTAATTTTGAGAAAGCTTCGAAAAGAGTTCATATAGCCAAGCATCAAGTATAGGATAAATAGACATATATACATAAGTAAACAAAAACTGATTTACGAATATCACGTTGTGGTGGTGAGCCACCTGTCACGTTGTCCCAAATAAGCACCGTTGATTGAAAGGAATAAAAATGTTTAGACCTGTGACCACCCTTGTATCGGGTATAAGGTCGAGAAAGCTTATTATTATTATAAAATACCCTTTTAAGAAAGAGAAGACTTTATTAATATTAATGCTAATTACTATAATATGAGTCATACTCCACTATCCACTTATGAAAATAGAGGCTATGTTCACAACCCAAAGCACGCCTGTACGAGTTATATCGGAAGTATCTACTACCACTGAAAAGACTATAGCACTGTACAAATTTCGACTGAATCGAAAGCTTTACAGTTCATACAGTACATACAGAAGACCGAGGAGTACAATTTACAAGAGATAATGGTAAATTGTACTCCTCGGTCATTTGTACAATCTGTCTATATATGCATGTATATATCTTCGACAGATATATATAGGTTTATTTATATCTGTATGATATATATATGGTCTATGGTCTTTCCAGAAACCGGCTTGTTCGGAAGGCTAAAAGTGGTCAAGTCTCTTGACGATTTAGACATTCTTAACATCCATTACATTCTAGAAGATTTAGAAAATAGATATTTAAATCGTTTCAACCCACATTTCACCAGTTTAGGTCACTACCTGTCAAAAGGTTCACTAACCTGCCGACGATTTAGCGTTCAAGCCAACGTTATGAATCGTACATACATTCGAAGAACTTATTGATATGAATTCTTCACATATCGGATCGAACTCTGATTCGGATGCCAATGCCACTATCGTGGTCCTATTTGACACATTTATGTTTTTCATCTGCATTTTTGGATGGTACAACGTAACATGTTGCATTCGTTGGTAAACAATTGAATTTTCAACGGTATATAGAACTACATTCCAGAAGTTGTCACATATTGGTCACGTATCATATTTCGTTTAAATATACATAGGTATCACAGTCACTCCATCACGAATGAAGCTCAACAACACGAAATCAAAGTCACAGATTACTAAGGGTTTATGTGTAACCAGTTTGGACGAAACGAAGAAGGAAGCCGCTTATGTCTTACCTTAGTTACGTCTTCCTTAGTTAGGATTTGCATTTAAAAGTAAGTTGTTTGCCGCAAACTACTTGGATACACCCTCCGCCATCATCAGCCAAGAGAATACTTCAGACATTTTTATTACCATACAGGGAAGATCATAAATGTATATAAAGAGAAGAAATCGGCCAAGAATCTATCCCTAAGTAACATCCATTCTTACTGCAGAAACAGTAGTAATAAACCTAAGCGACGTAATACACAGTCAGATTTATGTAAAAAGATAGGCATTAAATGAAAGTAACTATTAATAAATGGATTCGAAGCCTGATGTAAGTAAGGATTACTTTACTTACGTAAATTTCTACACAGTAACCTTAAACCTTTGATCCTAAATTTAAAGATCAATATCTTAAAATTCAAACACAATTTAACTATCCAATATCAAGGAGTTAGATTGCTCGGTTTGATGATATGAAATTGGGAGCTGTTTAGGACCGGTCTGTTTTGATGTCAACATAGATTAATTGAGGAACTTTACGGTTCAATTCCAGCTTTAATATTTATTGAAAATTTCTAACTGAAAATTTTCAATGAATTTTAATGGATTCACCGATCGATTTTATTTAAAATGCACGTTTTAATTTATTTTCTGGGTGAGCTAGCGCACTTAAAACATTGGTATGAAAAAAGAAGGGAGTATAATTTTTACTAAGTGGTAAGACACCTTGTCTTGCCTCGAACCCGTTTTAGTAGGTACCTTCTGACTTATTTCTGCTATTGTGTACCGGTTTTGATTGGGGAGAGCTAGTTTAATTACTGGCTGTGTGGTATTCCTTCTTAATCCTCAGATGTGACAGCGCACCTGTAGCCTTCTAAGTTTGAAGATGGTTGCAGATGTGCATGGGCTGGAAAAAAATATTTTTTATTTAATTTTATGAAGAACGTTGTTACCTCCAACTGGAGGAATGTCTCCTGGGTCGTGAAGGCAGTTACCCTTCATAAATTGCATATGGACAAATACCCGTACCCGCAAGTATTATTTGTAGTTCATACAAATTATCGTTCCTTGCGTGAAACGCCCGGACTGTTAGCAGGTTCGATATTTTATATTATTAAAAAGTCATTACAAAGAGATAATTTATACATCTAAGCTCTTTTATTTAAACTGCGACTGCCTTTTTTAACGGAATTTGTAGACTTAATGTATTTAATAACACAAAGTGTGGCTGAAAATAAAATAATTCATAGCTTTGAATAAAATTACAATATTAAGTTTATTACGGATATGTTGTGTTCTTGTCTGTGCGTAGTATTGTCTACGCGGTGCAAGTGGGGTCTTCGCCCTGACAAGGGTCTGCGTGCGCCAGTAATAGGTGTTTAACGGAGCGCCAGCTCGCATAATGCTGGTATCTAGGACTCCTCTACCGTGTCCTAGTAACGGCTGAAACCTTCAGCTTGTATCTTTTGTTGCTTTTGACGCATTCCAATCGAGGAATGTGACAAGCGAAGCGACATTTGTTTTTTTTTTCATTTGATCTCGCTGAGCAGCAGTATTCATACGTATTTATTTTATGGTACATAGATTATAAATCAAATGAATAACACGTATGTGTCAAACTTTAAACATTCTTGGTCACTGAAATTTAACAACTTTTTTTTAAAGTATTTTATAGCGTTTTTTTTTGTTTCTCGACGTATCAGTCTCCAGTATCATTGAGATACAGTTATGAGTAAGTAAGAAAAAGACTGAGTGGTATTTTGCTATAAAATTTATTAGCAATTACGCCGGCTACATCCATGGAGAAATTACGGATTTCCATTTGTATTTCCTCTGCAACCAACTCTTCGCCTCTCCGGGTGGTGGCAGAGCCGGTATTGCTCTGGGAGAACGTCAAACATTTTCCCTTTGCCTTCTTTTACGTCTCTTTTTTGTACATAGCAGAGCCAAGCGGCGGATTTTGCTGCTGTTCGAATGGGCCGGCTCGACCGGGTCGGCACCACGGCATCACAGAATACTGGCGTGAAGTAGAGGCATCTTGTGCTTCTGCGTTTCGTTCGGTGAGTGAGGTAACCGGAGGCCCACTCTCCATCCCTCTCCTCATCGTCCCTCCCATCTCCCAAATACCCTAAAAGGCCGGCAACTCACCTGCAACACCTCTAGTGTTGCATATATGGGTGACGATAATCACTTACCATCAGGTGGAACCGCTTGCCCGTTTGCCGGCTTTTTCATTTAAAAAAAGCCACGGGAAGAGAGCTTTAGCAGCCGCCGCTAATATACGGCATAATACTGTAATAACGTCAATAATTTTAAATAAATTATATTTCTGTGCTCTGTTTGTATATATGCCAGTCAATCAGTACAGCAGAAATATGTAATTAATTTCCATGCCTTTGTGTGTGATCAATCATAAACCTTATGATTGAAATATCTAATGTAGTTGCGACCCAGTTACTGCTAACGAGCCATCTTAATTTTTTATCATGGATCGATATAAGTATCTACGGGACACCCGGCATTAGATACATACACATCAGACATACACACACACAAACATTAGGTACACATCCATTATTATTTTGGGGTATACTTTTAGTTGACTTGTTAGGCTGTGATGATGCTGATAATGATGATGAAGAATTAGCGTAAATACAGACAGACTTAACTGTAGGCATATTTATTGAATTAGATCGTAAATAATTTCGGAAGTTTCAACCACTGTTGTGTGTTGAGTTAGAAGGGATAGAGTCAGCATAATTACAGGCTGTAATTATGCTGACTCTATATCAGCATTCCATCTTAGTCCTCAGGGGTGACAGCGCATCTGTAACTATCTTCGATTGTAGTTGTATGCAGGGGTCCATGGACTGCCATAGTCAGTTCATGTTATGAATATAAACTCGAAAATCAATCATTTGTGTCATGCAAGTATTGGCATTGGCAGGGATTCGAAGTGAGGACCTACGCAGGCTGGTACATTGACCTCTGTGCTACACTTAAAGCAAACTGTCTAGAACATAAAGAAGAATGCAACTCAAGTCATTAAAGATTTATTTGTGTTTAGCGGAAACGATGGACGTGTGTGACGTCATATAGGGCGAAGTAAACTTAAGCTCTACATAGTTTTTTTTCTTAACAATAGGTTCTTCTAGTTGTAAAAAGCAAGCGTAAAGTGTTGCAGGATTGATCAGTGTTTACGAATAAAGAAAAATACTGCTTCGTGCTAAAAAGAGATCATTACGAGATCACTTTATTGTCCTCATTTTATGTCTTTGTCTATAACAATTTTTTTAATAAATTAATTTGACGTAGTAAGTTGGAATTCATATAATAAATAATACTAAAAACCATCACATTATTGGATATAGAGTCGTGAGAGCTATTTATTTTTTCTGCGTTCTACGTAGATCAAAGTAAAATTGATAATTAAATACTGACAGTAGCCTGTGTTGACTGTGACAACAGGACGTCAAACTTCTCCGTCCCACTTGACCACGGGTGGTATTAAACAGGTACTATAGGCACGGATGCTGCAAAGCACTCGGAAAGTCAGGAATTAAAAAGTAAAAATTATACGACGTAAAATTGGTTTTATCTCTATTATATGAATCGAGTTTCTATTCATAGTACCTGGGTAATTTGCCTTTGCCGAGAGAATGTGATAACTTTCAGCGGGAAATGTTGCTTATATTAATTAACAAGAAAAGTGGCGTCTGTTGTTAAGTAACTTACATACTTATTTAGCTTATATACTTACGGGAATACAACTCAATATAAGTAGAAGTATAATAAATCAATATCTATTTTATAATCCTAAAAATTACAGGGGCTCAGGAACATTCACTAGTAATTTCCGTTCATCGTTTTCAAAGATTTTCCTTTAAAAATAAACATGTTAGATTGTATGGTCACTTCGGACCGTTCTTTATGTATCACATAATGAAACCCGCAGTGTGCGATTGAGGGTTAAATGATATAAGGGACCGCCTACGTCTATCGTTACTGCTCATTTTCTAGGCATAGCTGGCGTCCTGCGATGTAATTGTAGATTAATCTTTATGACTCCTATGTTATTAATGGTAGACAAAATAAGCTCCTTTATCTGTAGAAATATTATTTTGTATTTAATAAAAAAAAACAAAAAACTAACAGTCAAGGAAATTGTTGTATGTTTTAACTGTATGTTGTATGTTATAAATGTCCCACTGCTGGACAAATGTTTATCAAATATTTGAGATATTTTTATATATCTACATTCATTCCGTTAATCTCTTGTAACTACAATAGCTTTATCAGACGATTTTGTTTGTAATGTTTCACTTGACAATATTTGTGTTTCCATGACAATTACAAAAAGTTCGTATTTCTACTTAATAGAAAACTCATTATTTTAGTTCCGTACTTAGAATTATATTTGTACACAATTGTTTTTTCATTTAAGCAACACATTTTTTTACACACTTGCGCAAAAAATTATAAAAATACTGTTCACTCATCTTTAAATATTAATTGGGTTTTTCAATAAATTTTCTAAATAATATAAAAATTAGTTATAATAAAGTATTAATATATGTCCAGGAAGGACACCATCTAACTTTTATTTACTCTTTAAAGCGTGATGGCGCGCATGGTTCCCAACATGTTTGTTTCACTTCCATGTTGTTTCCTCATGTATATAGTTAACATATCAGAAAAAAATATATTATAAATTTTAGTGGAATTAGAAAATAAAAAGAATAAAGCCAGATATTAGACAGCAGAAGTCGGGATGCCCGACCCTGAAGTAGACCCCTATAGTAGCTGTCTAATCATACTAATATAATAAATGTCAAACATCCAAACGAACTTTCCGTTTCTTTGGATGTTTGGCATTTAATCAAGCATAAACGGCTGAACGGATTTTGATGTAATTTGTTATGGGGATACCTTGTAACCAGGGAAGGACTTAAGATTGTTATCCCACGAAAGCTGCGGAAGGATTTTCCACTTGGGTGAATCCGCTGGCGGAAGCTAGTATCATCATAATATATAGCCGACAGAAAAGAATATAAGTTAGTAAAACTTTCTATGATTCCGCAGTTTGAAGAATTTTACGTCCACGTGAACCACTTTGCGGGAATTGAAAAGTCGCAAAGCCGAGGGTGTCAAAAAAAGTCGATTGCAATGTGCGAAAAATGGCATGGCCTACGAAAAATGGTGGAATAATATAAAATATCCAGATCTTTAATTCCACAAACTTGGTACTCTTAAGGGCACCTTAGAGGTGAGAATCTCTGGCAGATATTGTAAAACCCCTGGCGTATCATAGAAAATCCCTCGTCCCTCACTGCGGTCTGTATTGTTTGAAAATGGCCTTTAAATAAGGTTCGAGGACTCTTTTCTAATACTCGTACGTTTATTATCGCAATAATTTCACCATCAACGTTTAAAAAAATATTTGATGTTGATTCTCACATACTTCACAGTGTCGCATCCTTTGCAAGTCACAATAACATATTAATATCGTGCTGGCCTCGTGAAGCTAAAAGACACAAGAAGCAAAGTGTACAGATAAACTAAACAAATGCGAACGCTTCTGTATGTTTTATTTTATTAAAAAATGTCGCGACTAACATTCCTTGAGTTACATACAAGTATGTAAGGAACGACGCTCGGGCGAGAGAAAAATGCTTTTCATTGTTGTTCAAATATAATGCAAAGCACATTCTAGAATATCATACTTGTATACTGTATATGTACACTTGCATACTTATTGCGCAAAGCGCCATCACCCAATTGCTCTGTCTGTGGTGTGATTGATGATGTTTAACATGTACTGATGGAATGTGCCCAAAATCAGAATACAAGGAGACCTTTTATTCACTTGATTTCGGAACTGGGCGATTGTAATATTATTTTGGCGAAGCCCTTGTCAGACGTAGCTGAATTGTTATATAGACTGGTTACTTCTAGACTTTAAGTAATTAATGTATAAAACTTACATATGTGATTAAGTCTCTTACTTGTACAATGTGTACATAAATTTGTTTTTTTAATTGACATCGAATTAGAGATGTGCAAAGCACTTGTTTGGGTCGCTTCATGCGTAGACACATTGCTGGTCTCTCATATTAAGACTACTATGATCATACCTAGCGTAATTGGATAAAAAGTTTCTTTTAAAGACGATTGGTAGTATGAAGCATTTTCCGAAGGAACTGTGTTCTGTTACCGATACTTGCCGTTGGTTACAGGTGAGCTGGTTTTTCTCTCGCACGGTTGTATGACGATTAAGCAAAGAAATACAAGCAACGGTCTTGCTCCAATGAGTAATAGAATTGTAAAACAATTTAAGTTATTACTCTTCTATTTTATTTAAAATATTGCATGGTTGTTTTGATAAATAACGTTTTAAATTAGTGTTAGCGTTAGATAATATTCGTTCTTATGAATAACCCTGTCTTTATGAATAACATACTAAAAGAATTCTGATCGTCTTCGATGTAACGTCATTTAATTTCAATTCAGAGAGGATATATGTTTCAACATAGCATAAAACTTTTGAAATTAAACTGAATTATTATTATTAACGGATTTTTTCTCTATTAATTCGATTTTTGAAATCCCGACGTTTCCCGTGGTCAAGGTCACGGTTAAAATTCTTTGTAAATTATGCCTTTGCCGGATGCGTCAGGATTTACATGCTGCAGTTTTGTGTGTACAACAGTTTCGAGAGTGACTGAAACCGGTTACTTAAACCGAAATCGTTCTGCTGTTTTATGATCATTACATTTGTAGGGTAGAGCGAAAAGCTGTGCATATTCACAACTCCTGTAAATACGGCTCTGACGTGAATTTAATATAATAGTGGAGTGCTACTCGTAGAGAAATACTTAAATTTCTTTCCCGACAGAAAAAGTGGAGCAAAGTAACTTTTGCGTCTGTTATATACAGCCGAGTTATTCAAATATTTCGTGTTAAAATGGTTTTATGTTAGGCCTATTTCACGCACTAAAGGCCTCTTTCAGACGTTGGAAATGAAAGAATGGGAAAAATATTGAAAGAGAAACGCATCTGCCAGTCTTTATTACAGTTCTTTGAATGTTTAGAATCGCGTTCGCTGAAAGAATGAGTATTTGCTATGTAACGTCGGCGACTTGTTCGCTTTGTGAGTTGTATTTTATTACATTAGATGAAAGTAAAGTAGAATCGAGTGAATGCTTTATGACGATTAATATGTTTTGTATTTGTAAGGTACCTTTTCGTAAATATGTAAAGTGAAAATATATAAAACGTGTTTCCCGAAACCGCTTTTCTCGGCTTGTTAAGCGTTTCAATAGTTTTCACAGGGCTTATACAATTTTCCGCAAGGATCAGCAAGCGAACAGAAGTGGCAACGGGCCGGCAACATAGCGCGCAAAATTGATAACCATTGGGGAAAAAAGGTTCTCGGGTGGGAACCACGTACAGGCAAACGCAGTGTGGGATGACGATCCCCCACAAGATGGAGTGACGACCTGCGCAGTAACCTGGAAGTCGATGGATGCAGGTGGCTCAGAATCGAGCTTTATGGCAATCTATTGGGGAGGCCTATGTTTAGAAGTGGACTTGTGATAGGGTGAAATGATGATGATTAGGCACACTAGCCACTGCATCCACGAACTCGCTCGCTGAGAGTGGTTGGAATAGGGCAAACCTTCCAAGAAATGTGTGATGGTTTTCGCTGGCGCTGACCTTTGTTCAAGAAGGTGCTGAACTGGGCTGATGTAGTACTAGTAGTACAAACCAGTAATATTGTTAATAGCAATTTAAAGTGCTCAAATTACCACGTGCTCGTTGACGAAGGAGAACATCGTAACGATATGTTGAAGAAATAATTAAAAATATTATTAAAGTCCGGCAACCCGCACCGGAGCAGCATGGCAAACATTTCCCGGGTCCAAACCCTCTCAGAGATTTGAGAATGAGGCAGTGGGTATTAACAGGTACTTTACTTTACTATAAAGAAATATATCATACATGCATAATATAGCAGAGAGAGACAGTACTCGTATAACTATAAATTTTGAAAATATTTTTTTTTAATTTTAATTTCCCTATTTTTTTTTAAAAAGTATTTTAAAATTTGTTATTATTCTCACAGAAGATTAAAAGGAACCTCATTCAAGTTATATTTTATCAAGGGAGTAAATATTCGCCAAGTAACAAATAAGCTACGCCAAAGTTTCTATTAATAAATCTTGTTTTGATAAACATAAACTCAGCAAGGTTGTGTTTATTAGATCACGAATGTACTTCTATGAAGAAGCGAATTTTTCTTATAAGGATTAATATATAAATAACGGACCTAGTAGTCCAGCCCATGACGTGGGGGTTGTAAAGGTATTCAAAGTAGGGAAAAGGTAGAATATTGTGATAGTGATAGAAAAATATTGTGGCCTCCGAGAATTTACATGTCTTGAATTATATAGACGGTGATGGGGTGCAGGGTCTAAGTTGCAAAGTTTGGTTTTGTCATCGTCAACCTATTTGCCCAGCGTGGTGATTATGGTTAATCCTCCTATTGGGAGCGGCCTATGGAGACTGGAGTTTTTTGAGGCTGCTAAAGAAAAAGTAACAGATTGAAAATTAAACAATATCATAGTTTTTTTTTCACTGTACGAGTCATATATAAACAATTTATTACAGCTAAATAGTAATCGGCTGTTGCAAGATGTTGTTTCAGATGTGTTTTTTTATATTTGTTTCCTTGTCTTATTCATGGATAGCGAAATAGGTAACTTTTTGTTCGTCTTTCCCCAACTGATAAGATACCTTAAACATGGAATGATGAAAAGCATAAATCAAACTGGATTGTGGTATTAGATTAGAGCATTCTAACCTCAGCCATCTATGGTTTTTCGCACAAATAATTCAAACCACAAAAAATTTGGAATTATGTATAGACTTTCGTCGACAAGTTGTTTGGTGTGACTCTGGACATAAATCTCCTGAAACGAACATTCGACGGCGAGACTTGTTATCCAAGGTCAAGTTGAAGACGACGTGACCGATCACTCCCTGGACGTATCATAAATAACACAAACTCAGTCTACGATCATCTATGGGTACCCTGTAGGGTTCTCACAACGGTGGAAACGGCCAAAAGTGGAGAAGTATAGCGAATTCCATGCCTGGGAGAACGTCGACCTTGAAGACCTACCGTGTACACTATCTGTATAAAACCTCGACCATTTTGGTCAAAAGTGCCCAATTTTAAAAAAGAGCATTAGATTAGAAAGTTTATTTTTTTTGAAAAATCAATTTACGTGTCAAAGACTACTTGTTTTAATGATGATCATAATAATGATGGGATATCATAATTTAGCATATTAGTGCTAAATATGTCTCCAATCGACAATCCCATTTCGTCCGGTTGATGTCGACTGGGGAAAAGTAGTTAAGTATCATCGCCAGCCATCCACAAGTTCACTGCTGAAAAACTTAACACGCCACCTGCATCGATCAACTTCCAACAGCACTGTGCAGGTTGTCACTCAGCCCTGTGGCACATCGTCCTACAGAATGTTTGTCATCATTATGTACGAGTAAATTAAACATAATTTGTGATCCATGCTTATTTTGACACTTCTGCATTCAGAAAAAGTATACGGTGCAAATCACCGTATCCATTTTCTCTACTTAACCTAATTATGATATCCGCAGCAGAACTAGGGTACTAACTAGGTTTGGCCAAAACCAACATAGCCGTAATCCCGTACAGGCAAACGCAGGTGAAGTAACGACCTGCACCGTGTTGGGCGAAGTCATTGGATGTAGACGGCTCTGGACCGTGCTTTGTGTCAATCTTTGGAGAGGCCAATGTTCAGCTATGAACTTGTGATAGGCTGAAATAATTATAGTAGGAAGAATTCATAATCCAATGAAAGTTTTTTCATAGCCTAGAACTAAGTTGGGTGTCCGGTTGAACTTACCCATTAACAACTACATGTAACATCATAAACGTAAGCGTTATAAACTAACTGAGCACATTGTAGGAATCGTTTTACTTTTACAGCGCCTCAAGCATGTTCACACAGACAAATGTGCGCTGTATTTATGCTCTTTCAAAATGCTACGTCATTAATGCAGAATGCCGGGGAACGCTATCTGAATTTCTTGTGTTGTCACACTATGTTTATGGTGTCTTAAACAATGTTACCACATATTAGGATTTGATAATTAAGCAAAAAAAAAATTTACAAAAGCTGTATTAAGTGTCAAAGCATTTAAGTAATATATATAATGCATCTTTAAGTAATTATAATATTTTTCATTATTTTTAAGTATCAGACAGTCTAGTGTTTTAACCTAATATTTAAATTTCCTACTCATGAGATGATTTCCATCTGCAACTTTGTTGAATGTGTTATCCCCCTACGCGTGCATAATAAGTTGCTTTATATCAAATGTCCCCCTACATAAAATATCCTAGAACCACATACTTCGATATCTAGGTATTACCTAGGCTAGGCAAGGGGAGCCCTAGTCCCCTTATGTAAAGAAAGCCTAGCTCTTTGATCTAACTGAGCAGAAATATGTCAAGTGTTGCTATGCACGCGCCATCTTGTCTATGCGGTTGTGCGTAGGAAGAAAGTGTCGCATATTTTTTTTTATAACTTTTTAAATCTCGTCAATGATACTCTCTTTTATGCCAGCATGCAAACACTGTTTCTGTCACTTATTTTTATTTAGAAGTGTTGAGCATCCTTACTGAACACGGAAAACTTATTTAATTTATTTTATCTTTTATGTTGTGCGCTACGGCAGCTGTTAACTAATGTTTATAAATACTTTAGTTATTGCATTTTTATTATAACTCTGTATTCAATTTCGAATAAATGTAATTCTTTTCAGCTGTATATTTTTTTAGTACATAGTTTTAACAAGTTAATGCTTTTTATAGAGTAACATTCGTTAACTAAAGTATGAAAAACAGTTTCAAGATTTAATGTAAATCATATTAATATGGTAATTGTTTTTTTTATAAGTTGTTATTAAAAATAACTAAAGTATGAAAAACAGTTTCAAGATTTAATGTAAATCCTATTAATATGGTAACTGTTTTTTTTATAAGTTGTTATTAAAAATAAGATGAATAAACATAATTTTAAATTTTATTCTTCTTTTTCTGATCTGGTTGAAGTCCACTGCTAGACAGACATTTTCGAAAAGAGATTTCTTTTCTTTTTTGAACATTTCCCTTTACCGTGTTTTCCCCATATTCACCACTGTCTCTGTTGTTTAGACGGCGTAGTACCAGCAGACGTGAATTATTATCTGTGTTTGTGGTTACTCTTACGCTATATATATTCTATTTCGATGTTGAGAATCACGGACAGCATTTGAAGACTTTCGCTGTGGTGGAAACTAGCCAAGAGGACACTATAAAAAGATGATGTAAAGCTTCTATGTGAAACCTAAACATGTCACCAAGATCAAATTCGAACGGGGCTTAAACACCATTTATAATATTATTCATAATTTCATGTACATTATATGGCATTTTATATTGCTTTGTTATTGAAGTGTCAAAGTCGATGAAAGCTCGGAGAAGCGCAAACAATTAATTACGACGAAACTTTTTGAGCCGAGTCAGATATTTCAAATCGAGTACACTTTTTAAGTGTAGTCTTTGTACGAAGTTATAATTAAATGATATTACCGCAGAAGCCAAATTATTAATAATATTGCCAACGAAGCAATATTAACATAATCTTCCATTATTTTGTGATTGTTTTTTTTATGGGAAAGACGGCAAACGAGCAAGCGGTTTACCTGATGGTAAGTGATTACCGTCGCCCACTTACATCTGCAACACCAGAGGTGCGTTGGCGCCCTTTAAGGGTATTTGGAAGATGGGAGGGAGAATGAGGAGGGGGTGGGGTGGGGGAGAGGGCCTCAGATTACCTCACTCACCGAACGAAAAGCATAAGCACAAGATGCCTCTACTTCACGCCGGTATTCAGCGACCACCCCATACGAGCCGGCCCATTCGAACACCAGCAAAATCCGCTGCTTGGCTCTACTACATATAAAATTATTGTAAATAAACTACCAACATTTTTCATTCATAACGATTTTGAAGAACAACGATGTATTCCATATTTATAACGAAGTTCGAACGTTCCAAATATGAAAAATAGCCACGTGGTATCGGCGTAACAATTTGCCACACCCTTTTTTTCCGTGGGTGTCGTAAGAGGCGACTATGGGTCTCGAAAATCGCAATGACTGCCGATAGATGGCGGGATAACCATTTCGAAAATTATAAGATTATCGTAGCGTCTTAGGTATGAGGTGTCTGGTACTGAGATCGCCATTCCGCTTACCGAGCATGTTAGCTTAGTAGTTAAGACGCTCGATTTAATTTAATAGTACGCGAGTGACAGTTAATTTAATAGTCCCCGGTGCTAGTAAAATAGTTAATAGCAATTTTAAGTGCTGAAATTACAACGTACTAGCCGTTGAACGAAACCACCGTGAGAAAACCTAAATATCTAAGAAATAACAAAAAATAATTTCGCGACCTGCACAGGAGCATTGTGGCGGACCCTTCCGGGCTCCATAGCTCTCTCACAAATATTTGAGAGAAAACCTTTGCACAGCAGTGGGCATTTACAGGTTGCTACTCTACTCCTTATGGTATAAGCCCTTGTTCTGCAGTGGACTATTTACAGGCTGGTAATGTGAGGTAAGGGGATGTAAGAGGGAATATATCAACTCTTTCTCTGAATGCCAATTTCACCTGAACGCGTTACAATCTGCTGATTAACTAATGTTGGATAATCCATCCAAATATACCGACCTCTGGACCAAAGATTAGTGACGGGGAGCAGCGATACAGATGAGAGCGTATCGGCACTGCGTTCGGGGCGTGATGAGTATGGGCCAGTGTTCCGTGCATGGCATGCCGGCTTTTTTCAGCGATTTTATATATAAAAACGCTTACGTCCAGCAATTCACTTTCACAAGCAGATACAAGAACAAAAAGAAAGAAGGTATATAAAGTGCGGGTGAGTTCGATATTTGAAAAGAAAAATGGCGGTGTATTCCCTTATTCCATCCGCGATATTTAAAAGATAGTCAATAATTCCCTTTACTACATTAACAAGCTTTTAAAAGCACTGTTTCAGCGTGTCCCGGACTCGGACCATCCATTAGTTTACAATGCTAGCGCGACTGGAAAAAGTTTAAAAAGAAAAAACACCGACCAATCATTCGGCTTCCCTCTTTTTAATGACACTTTGGATGGCTGCGTTGAGATTTATGCGTTTCGAATTAAAACAATTGAATAATAAAAAAGGATTTTTATCACAGCCCCTGTCGTATTTTAGATGATCGGAAATAAAATGATAATTGCTGCTGCTGTATAAAATGTAGTACTTTACGTACGTACTATAAGTACTAGGATACTTAATTACGTGATGAACTATATTACAAAATACCAGACCGGAAATACACGGACGTCCAAGGTGCAAGTAACCTGGTACTGCGCTAGAGCCAAGATACCCTAGTGGTCAGAGCGCTCGCTTTAATTTCATTGTACGCGTGTGACCTGGATTTTCATAGGAACCGATGCCGGCGAGTTTGAAATGTATCGTCAGCAAAATATTTCATGAGTATGAATATTTCAATACAGAGCGTACGAGGCGACTAACGACCTACTCCGGGAGCAATCTTGGTGACGAGAGAGGTGGATAGCGGAATCCCGTTTGGCTACCCTGAGTTGTGCCAAAAATAAATCTGTGATTTCTGTATGAAATAATTTCTGCGTCGTATGATTTCTGAGAGAACAAGACAGATATACAGAACGTGATTGGTTTTATACGGCGGGTAACGTTATTCCCTTGGTGTTTCAGGCCACGTCACCACGCATTCCGAGGAAGTTTCCGTTACTTAGCAACTTAGTGCTGGAACAACCTACCACCACCTCTTCGTGAATCAATCCAAGACCTGTTTCAAAGCTCGGTACTAGTCCCAGTTATGCATTTTATAATTTAGATGATTTAAACTAAAGCTAGTTGAAAGATTTCTAAAACTCTAAATAAATGCTGTGGATTCGAAGATAGTTATGATTAGACTTAAGATTTAGTTCTATAAACGCGATGATGACGTGATATCTAATGATGTGTTATTACAAATTACGTCACACAATACGTAGTCGTGAATGGTTTACGTTATGCATGCACTATGAAACAGGTAAAAACATCGTAGTATATAATAGTTCCAAGGTTATTCTTTACTCATAATGTTTTCTGGAATTTGAATAAAGAACAAATAAATAAAAATAACCTTTCAATTAATTTTATTTATTTGTAAAATTTGTTATTTGCATATAAATATTTAAGTCAAAGGTAAAGTAGTCCGTAGACTGCTTGCGAATCTGTCAATGGCACCGGAAGAATAACAGCGCTATAGTACTGTCAATGTAACTTAGGCATTAAGTTAGTACTAAATCGTTGCTGCATCGCATTTCTCCTGTGGATTTTATTTTGGGTATGTTAGTGTGAGCTGTGGCGATGAATAAACCATTTTTCTATGTTTGAATTATAATAAGTTTTGCAGGAAGACAAATAGCTTTTAGTTATGCAGCCACAATGTGGTCCTAGAAGCGAGCATGTTAGCAGCCCGACGACTTTAATGTTTTATTTTAATGGAAAATTTCACCGATTGGTCGTTCGTTCATATAGAGAATAGGGAATGCATTTGACGTCAGCTGCGTAGCGGTGCAGGTTTAAAATGGCGTCCTTTTATTTTACACTTAAGGTGAGGTTTTACTACATGAATGTACAATACTTTCCGCTTTTCTAATTCTCTAAGTGGTAAAAGTTTGTTGTTTAAAGATTATGTATTTTATTACAAAAATGTTGCGATGTTGTAAGAAAAAAAAACGCTGTTTCGGATTTGTTACATTCATTTTAAGAGTTGGGATATAATCATCAGATATTCACCAAATTTACATAGTATCTCATCGTAAATATATCCTTTTTGATGAAAATCTTCAAATATGTACAGAACTTCCCCATACCTTACCATAACAGCCTGTAAAAATAGTCCACTGCAGGGCACAAAGGCCTATCTCATAAGGATGGATTGCCATAATCACCACGCTTGGTAAGCGGATTGGCGTTTACAGTATCTGACACTTCGCACCTTTGACACCGCTATTCTTCATCGGTCTACTTAATTTTTGTATGATATTTTTCGAGACGGTTATCCCGCCATCTGACGGTAGTCATTCTGATTTTCAAGGCAATTTCCTTAGTCGCCTCTCACAACACCCACGTATGGGACTGCCACCCAGATTCTGACGCAGATAACCAATGATCATTTTATTATTATGATTATATATACAAAGGTGTAGATAGATTATGAACGAGTAAAATGTCAAAACTTTGCTAATTAGCTCACCTTCTCTCTGTCTGTCTCTTTTTAGCTCCCAGTAATTTAGACACGGCGTCCTACTTCCGTGTGCCAAATATCAAAGTGTGTCTTTACTTTATTATGTTATTTTTGTGTGCGACAATTTTCATTTATAATATAATTACACATAGCACAAAGTTTCTCCAAATATTTTTTTTTGGAAAATGCAGTTGAGATTACAAACTCTACTATTTTGGAAATCGTTTAACATACATACATACAAACAAATATTCACGCTTTGTTACCGACGGGGTAGGCAGAGACAATCTTCTTCCATTTGCTCCGGTCCTGACATACGTCTTTCGCTTCTTCCACTTTCATCAATCTTCGCATGCATGGTCGTTGGTTTAGAGTACTCTTAACCTGGCCTTTTTCCAGAAAATCTTTAATAATTAGGTCAATAAGCTATTAAATATTAATTAAAAAAATGCCTATATTTATATACTGTAGTATGGAAGTAAGTAATGGAAGGCCGGCTTAAGCCGCCGCTGTGGTGCCATGGTTTTGAAATTTCCATTCGCCACTGCATAAAAAGCTAAGTGTCACTTTTTATATACGCCTAATCTATTTCCATAGGTTTGCGACGCATTTTGTACTATATTGAACATATCGAATGCATGACGGCAAGAGGCAATGGATCACTATGTCTTAAATCGCAATGACAAGTTGTTACCAAAGACGATTCATTGAACGTATATATTTATATTAATTCTCATTGGTGATATTAAAATAGTCGATTAGTCGAACTCATTCCAGACAAACAAGCTATACACCGTTGCTGTAGATTAGCTATAATATAATATATAATATTATCATATATATAGTTATAAGCTCTAACGTCCGTATACTCAATATGGGGTGGTTGGAGATCTAGACGTTAACATGAGTCGTTTAATCCCTCTACTTTTCACCGGAGCTGATTTGGTATTGTCTTTCGTATTTATGTTCAGACCAAAGGTACCAAAGTTACATAAGTTTCGATAAATTCTTTTGGTAACTTATTCAAATCATTCATCATTCAAAAGCGGATCCCCAAACGACGTACGTGACTTCAGGCCTCAAAATGTCTATTATTTTTATAGTGGGTGTCGTAAGAAGTGACTAAGGGAAGGCTGTAAAGACAATCTCTGGGAGTAAAATCGTCACCCATCATGTTCACTCCTATAGTGTTAATGGCGTTTTGGGCTGCGAAAGCCCGTCTAACTTCGCCAGGTCGTGTCAAATAGAAATGCGTGATCAGTGCCTACTCTAGTGAGTAACAGGCGTGAGTGTATATATATATTATTTACATTATTTGATAATTTAATTTCGAATAAGAAAATATATTTTTAACGTGACTTTGGACCGTGTTGAATACAATACATCGGTTGTCGTCCGTAACTTTATGTGATGTACAAAGTTTTGTAGCTTCATCTTACCGACTCTTGCGTAATTGATATAAGATGAAAGGAAACGTAAACACACACGGGACACAATGCATTAACATCCATACTCGAAAAACCAATCAATTGTGTGTATTAAAATTACATTCGGCTGGGATTAGAATCAACAAGCCGCAACCCAGCAGGCAGGTGAATAAGATACTAAATGTCCCACTGCACCCTTCTTGTTTTTTAAGAAGGTTTTGAAGCCGGGATGCCACTTTGCTGCAGACAAGTTGGCGGACTCGATTAATGTATTTTTATAGTTCACACCATATTTTCCTTACGAATATCTGATAACCAAGCAATTAAAATTATAATTAGCAATTTTAGTAGTACCAGGAATTCAATCCAATCACCTACGTGTAATAAAATTTTAAAGTG
The DNA here is from genome assembly GCA_029286595.1 of Bhutanitis thaidina. NCBI lineage: Eukaryota > Metazoa > Arthropoda > Insecta > Lepidoptera > Papilionidae > Bhutanitis > Bhutanitis thaidina. Next base: position 2,636,256 of record JAGSMS010000021.1, on the reverse strand, counting down.
AGCGCCTGGCTTCGCATGTATCCCAGAGAAACCATACCTCACTATGGTTATAATTAATTAAAAATAAAGCGGAATATTGAAGTGCTTTACGATAGAAATTTAATGTACTATTCTCAATACTTCATTGTCCAACAAAATGTTTTGTTTTAAAACTATCCTTTGAAAGTACAATGATCCCGTGTGCATAGTGAAGTCCCCTACTAGGAAACTAGGGACGTTATTGTTCCTATTGAATTAAGATCCCCTGTACTAGGATTACGTACAGCGCTATGAATATCAATTAAATGTTCTAGGATAATGTTTATTTCACACCTCTCCTGTTTTAAAACACCTGTCTCTTTCCAACATCTCAAATCATTCCATTCTGACACCCCAACTCTCGAAAAACAAAAAGAGCCTCTTAAAAGCGACGTAACTGCTGCAATAATAATAATAATCCCTCCGTGTAAAATATAGAATATTGCAACCAATTTACCCAGATCCGCCGCGTCTCTGCCGCCGCTGGGTAAATTATTCCAAATCAGAGGCCGTGAATGGTATATTAGGGTTGAACAGGAATGGTTCTTTTGTAGAGTACGTGTCAGAAGTCTACAATGCCTATTATGCTGGTACAAAGACCTGCGGAACCCTCTTTCACACCTCTCAGCTTTTGATTCCGACTGTGGTTTTCGCTCGCGTTATATTTGTTTTAATTTTAGAGTAAGCAAATATGAATATTATTGAATTAAGTAATTTTTCTATTTTTTTTTAAAAAAGTTTTCACTATAAAAATTTCTAATTTAGAGGCAGTTTACGTACATAAATTGTACATAGACAAACACCCAGACCTGAATATATTTGTAGACTACCCGCCCCTCGAGGGGCAAATACTTGTCCCGCGCGGGAATCGAACCCTCGACCGCGCGTCGCAGCCTAACGCTTAGCCACTACGCAACCGTGCCGTCATAATATCAATACTTGTAGTAATAACTTTGCTTGCACAGAGCATTCCGACATTAATTTCTATTATTTGGCAACCTTTTCGATATGGATATTTGTCAGACCAACATACTGGAATTCACCTTTCTAGATCTCCTAAATACGAGTAAGATTTATTTTAAAACAAATTGACAGGTATGTCTTCATAATAAATATTATTTAATTTATGTTTTATTAGCCTCTGCCCGCGGTTTCGTCTGCTTCATCATAAATTTTGTCCCAATTTGATCGACAGAAAAGCTGTCCTAGGAAATAGCTCACCTCCCTCAAGTCGCATAAAAATCCATTCAGCCATTTAAATGGGATTGAATGACAAACATCCAAATATACAAATACAAAAGCACCGCGCCAGCTTTACACGAACATATCTGTTGTATATATATATATATATATATATATATATATAATTTAAATGTGAATGTGTTATACATATAAACCTTCCCCGTGAAATATTGTACTTGATGGTGAAAACCGTCTTGAAATCCACTAAGACGTTTAGAATTTATAAGATAAACGCGGACTGCGACATTGTTTTATACCATTCAAAATAAAAAGGTTGTTACTTTTCTTTATATTTGCCCAACACTTGGCGACGTGGGTGAAGTCACCGTCTCATGAGATCCTCTCGCGGGTGTACTTTAATATGACCGACTTAAATTGACAGGTCGCATTTAATGTCAAACTTCTTTTGTTCAGCTACGGACTGTGGTGAAGGATGATAAGATTTTCAATATAATCTGTAAAAATATTAATATAACTTATTACATTAAATTAATAAAAGTGCTTACTCTAAAGTCCATTCCATTACACTGCCGTATTCACACCTAACCTATCTTCGAGCGAATACGAGAAGTGTGGGAGCACGCACGCCTTTACAATTAATTTGTATAATGAACCCCGGTGCAATAAAGAAATGGGAAAAAAAAAAACTTTTGAACCGAGCCTTGCCAGCTACGGGATAATTGAATTAAGGATCTTAATGAGGGATTCACCTGGGTAAATGTCTTATAGGCGTGATTGACTCAATTCGCCGGGGATCATTTAATTGTCAATACTTTTGTTAATATCATCAACAATGATTTTTAACATTTATTGATTTGTTCCCGTCTTGTACACACATTGAACTAGATATAAGAGTATGCCCACCAATTTACTGTCTTGTAGTACGTCATTCCCCACCATAGACGAAGAAAACATTATAGTCGGTGTAAAATAGCTGAAGAATAATAATAAATAAAAAGAATACGGTCTTTTTATTTAGTGATTCGCTTCAATCCACTTTCCATCAGAGTTTATTTGGGACAGCAGATAGTTTCATGAAAGTGACAACAACTACTGAACAAAGTTTCGACACATTCAGACGTACAGTCCGCAAATACATCTGTGATGAACACACAAACATTGATTTTTATACGTAAAAGTGTAGTAGCCTGTTGGGCAAAGGCCTCCTTCTAAAATAACTGAGATCTAAAATACCGCTACGCTGTTTCAGTGGGGGTCAGTGGGTTTCACATATGCTCGAAATAATATTTTTTTCGGCATTTTTATACATACGTGCCGTTAATCAGTGGTGCAATTCAGGCTTGAAGGGTATAGAGAGCGAATATAATTACAAGCCGCGAGGCATACCATCTTAGGGCTGATTCACTGTAGCTGTCACGTAAAAAAAATATACGAAGAAGTGTAAAATAGAATTATACAGAAGCTACATATTAATTTGCTTTGCTTAGTCTGTTAAGACTTATAATCGTACAGATCTAGTAAAGTTTTCCATTAAGTCGTACAAGTGCATTCGCCTGAGCGCATTTACACTGAGTGTTTTGCTTCTAAACATCCGGATAATGGTGTTTTCTTTTTACTTTTTTACAACACGTCGTAAGTTTGTTATAAGAATGTCTGTTATCAAATCTTCATTACTCTATACAGAATGTTACAAATTTTATCCCAAGCCGTGATGGATACTAGAGATAGGTCATCGATTACATTGAGTTATCAAGGGTCCGATGCATTGACAGAGACACGCGATAATTTGTGTGTTGCACAAATATTAGCTTCGGCAGGAAATTCGAACCCGAAAGTAATGACTCGGTAGCCGCGTCCGCTAATCACTAAGCCACGCGGTCGTCGTCCGGAGTTGAACTATTTTTCATTAAAAAAAAAAAAAACTAGCGTACGGGGTAGCATAACTCGTGCGCTGTAAGTATGGGCCAACCTTTTAAGAAATGTTTGCAAACTTTTGCTGCCATTTGATCGGAGATAGGCCATGTTCAGCGGTGATCTAAAAGAGGCTGATAAAACGGTAAGAAAACAAAAGTTAGTGCTTCAAACTATAATGTACATGACATCTCATCTAAGAGCTCTATAATGTTAATTAATCCCCATTAAGGCGACAACCTCGTAGGCTTCTTGCTCTTACGGCGAATTACGGCACCGGCTCGGTTAATTGCTGAAAATTGGAAATTTAATTGATTCAGACGTCGCCTTAACGATACTTAAGAACACAGACTTATTATTTATACTAGACTTGGTACTTGCTACACAGCGTTTTAGCGTTAGCATAAAACTAAGTTTTAATATAAAAATGTAGCATAGCATAGCAAAAGGCACTGGTTGCTATAAACTACGCAATTGGGTCGCAAAAACACGTGTACAAGATTATTATTATTCTTTACTACAAGTAACTTTGAAAGTTCTTGCTTGATACTCCTACTATCTGATTTCAATACTCAAAAGACGGTTTCGAAATTGAAACATAGACATTAAATAGTCTAACAGTTAATAAGACTATTGAATTATCACAACGCGGTAACTTTAATCTTATTAAAAGAATATTGTGAATAACAACTTTTCAATTTGTTTTAAATATGGAAACGGTTGTACAGAAATTGCAAGATTTTAAATTTAAATTTTTTTCTATGTGAGCAAACCAGCCAGCGGGTAAACTGATGGTAAGTGATCACCGACGCCCACTTACATCTGCAACACCAGAGAAGCTGTAAGCGTGTTGCCGGCCTTCTACGATAAATGGGGAGGGGGAAAGGGGGATGATAAATGAGAGGGGGAAGAAGGGAGTGAGTCTCTGGTTACCTCACAACAAAACACAGAACCACAAGATGCTTCTACTTCACGTCGGTATTTTACGAAGCCGTGTTATAACTCGGGCTATATGTAGTAGTTATACTACTATTTCTTATTTAACTTAGTAGTATAATAAAGTATGTGGGCGGATGCTTATCTGCCCCCTCACGGGACGACACGGGGTGGCAGGTTTCCGTATGCCGCAACCAGACCATACGATTTCACGAATCGGTACAATGATGAAGATATGAAAGATAAATAAATTATATAAAAAAAAGTATTTGTGGCTACTGCAGCCCATGAACACCTGCAAACAACTTCAATCAAAGAACGTTACAGGTGCATTGTCACGCTGGGAACGAGGTGGTTTTTTTTAGCGTGGGGTAAAGGTGCTTATCATCTACCTGTCATTGAAGGTAGACAGGTAGATGATAATCGTATGATGTCGAAATCTGCATTAAGTGCTGGGCCGACTAAAAACTCCACGACAAGAGGTACGTTTGTTGGCCCGGTTGCTTTCACAGTTTCGACAGAAGAGAACCAAAATGAAATGCCTCATAGCCTGTAATTATAAGGAATCTCTGTACGTTTCAAACCGTGACACATCAGTTGTAACAGCCGCTGATTGGCTGTAGAAATTCCTATGAGAGTAGGTACCTAGATGACTCCTAGCTAGAGAAGGAGCCTCCTAGTTAAAGAATCGACACGTGGGTTTAAATAATTCTATTCCTTGCATGCATAATTATCGTCATAGTATTCTACGCTGCACTCGGTAAATCTATGCATGGAACATAATTTTACACATTTCAGTCGTACATAGGGAATCCGTACTCGATAGTTTTACGTCCATGTACTTGAAAATGTGTACACGTTTAATACTATGTTAATATATCGTTATTCATTATTAAATCTATAGATAATAAGAAATAATGAGGAAATAAAAATTCTCTTGTAACTGAAAACCTAATAATGGAGTAGTCAGAGGTCTAAACATTTGTCTGAAACTTTTCACCAGAGCTTATTTGGCACAAAATGACATTCTCGGTCATTGGTCTAAGCTCTCAAAATTGGGGATCAAATTTGGGTTTCGTGGTTCGGAAGCAGATCTAACGAATCTAACTAACCACATGGCTATCGTGGCCTTAATAGTCTTGGGTCTCTATAATATATTCTGCGCAGATGAAAATCGCCGATAGTATTCCGAAGTTGTCGCCGCGGTAGAAATGGGGACATAGTGTGAAAATAAAATCCAGAACTTTGTAAAAGAACATCACAAACAAAAATAAACTTTTCTTAATTTGATTAAAAATAAAGTGATGTATTGGAGCTAAAGTTTCGTTTTATGCGATAATAGAGATAAATTGGAAGGTGATTCGGGGTACAAACAAAGAAAAGCTAGTTACAGGTATGGCATATCTGTTACACATATACATTTATACATAATTGAACTAAACCAAACATTATAACATAATTGGGAAAATTAAAAGGAATGAATTTATATTACTCTAATCATAATGATTTCTTGTATTTAAGCGAACACTACACATTTGAAATGAAACGAAAAAGATTCTGTGAGCATATTCTACGTAGATCGGACCCAAATCGGATCGGAAGGTAGCCTGAGTTAACTATGACATCTGGACGTCTTACACCTCAGTCTTCCCGTGACCTCGGCTGCTGTAAAGTAATCGAAAGGTCGCCAATATAAAAAGCAAACTTAAACGCGATAACATCTGTAAATAATAGTTTCATTACTCTAATCAAATAATTTCTATTATACTAGAACTGGAAGAAGTAAGCAAGTTACATTGGAGTATTGTGGGGTTGTCTGAAGTCCGAAGACAGGGAGAGGACTCTATAATCCTAAAATCCGGTAACTTGTTCTACTACCGGCAGGGTGACCATCTGTCCCAAGGAGGTGTCGGGTTTATCGTCCACAGGTCTCTCATCAACAACGTGATCGAGATCGGAAGTGTGTCGAGTAGGGTCGCGTACCTTATACTCAGAATAACCAAAAGGTATTCGCTGAAGGTCATACAGGCATACGCACCAACCTCGACACACCCTGATGATGAAGTGGAGGCAATGTATGAGGATATTTCAAGAGCCATGCATTACTCTAAGACTCACTACACGGTGTTGATGGGAGACTTTAACGCAAAACTAGGTACGAAAAAGGCGATGAGCTGATAGTGGGGAACTTTGGAGTAGGGCAACGGAACCCAAGAGGGCAACAGCTGGCTGACTTCATGGCAAAGGAGGATTCTTTATGATGAACTCCTATTTCCAGAAGCGGCCCCACAGGAAGTGGACATGGATGAGCCCGGACGGTACCACAAAAATGAGATCGACTTCATCATGACGACCAAGCGTCAGCTGTTCAGTGATGTCTCTGTGATCACTAGGGTAAAACCGGCAGTGATCACCGAATGGTAAGAGGCACACTGAACCTTAACATTAGGCTCGAGCGGTCTCGTCTGGTGAAGTCTACGCTCCGCCCACCACGTGCCCTTATCCAGAACCCCGAGAGCTTTCAGCTCGAATTGCATAATCGCTTTCAGTGCCTAGACGATTGCGTTACAGTGGACGATACGAATAGCAGGCTAGTGGAAACTGTCCATGCGGTAGGAGCTAAGTTTTGCAGAACCCGCCGCACGAACAAGCCCCAAAAGCTCTCTGATCACACTCTTAAACTCATGAAAGCCAGGCGTGAGATAAAGCTGCAGTCTACAACGGATGCGTCAGCGTATCGGCTACTGAATAGACAGATCTCCAAATGTATGAGGCAAGACTTACGCAAATTCAATACAGCCTGTATTGAAAAGCGATAGAGCGGAACCAAGGCTCCAAAGTCTTCGCCAGAGATCTGTCTATCGGAAAGAGCCAACTGACCAAGCTGAAGACCGAAAGCGGCGCAGTCATTTCCGCTGGAGCCGAGATTTTGAGTGAGATCGAGAGATTTTACGGACAGCTGTACACAACGTCGTTGAAACCACACACTGATGTGAGTAACGACCCAAGAGCCAAGCTTATCCGACATTACTCCAATCACCTCCATACTCTGTAAGGTTATGGAGCGCGTTTTAAACAACCGCCTCCTTGCATACCTGGAGGACAACGACCTCCTCAGTGACAGTCAATTCGGGTTTCGTCGAGGCCGATCTACTGGGGATCTTCTTGTGTATGCTATTCACCACTGGAGCGAAGCCATTGAGAGACACGGTGAAGCTCTTGCCGTGTCTCTTGATATCTCTAAGGCTTTCGACAGGGTCTGGCACGCAAGTCTCATTGGCAAGCTTCCGGCATATGGTATTGCTCCCGAGCTTTGCATCTGGATCGAGGATTTCCTGAGGAACAGATCGATTCGGGTCGTCGTTAATGGCGCCTCGTCCGATCTCCATGATATTAATGCCGGTGTGCCTCAGGGGTCTGTGCTCTCCGCGACTCTTTTTTTGCTGCACATTAACGACCTGCTGGTAACACCCGATATCTTTGGGTATGCAGATGACAGCACAGTCTCGGGGAGATACTTGTCCGATGCGAAGTCTGGGGCAAAAGTCCAGTCTTTCAGAGAATCGATGATTGAGGGGTGAACTCGACTTTGGAGGCTGTTTCCCAATGGGGTGATGCCAATTTGGTCGAGTTTAACCCTCTAAAACACAGGCTTGTCTTTTTCGGCGAAACGGAGTCCATTCCAACTGACCTGACTTTCCGGAATGTCTCCGTTCCGGTAAATGACCGTCTTGCGCTCTTAGGTCTAGATCTCTCTTCTAACCTAAATTTCGGTCGTTACATCGAGTCCATAGCAAACACTGCTGCCAAAAACTTAGTATCCTCTCGGGTGAGACGGTACTTCACATCGGAGCAGCTCTAAATCTATACAAAGCTCAAGTCCGCTCTTGCATGGAATACTGTTCCCACCTATCTGGGATGGTTCGGCTAAACATCAGCTTGATGCTTTGGACTCGTTGGAGCGCCGAGCGAAGAGGATCATAGGCAGTGACTCACTAGTAGAGGCAAAACTTCAAAGCCTCGAACACCGTAGACGAGTGGCCTGCCTCTCGGTTTTTATCGAATTCATTTCGGAGAGTGTGCGGAGGTTTTGCATAACCTAATACCTCTTCCCTTTCCATCACCGAACGACTAGACGCGGCGAGAAGTTCCACCCTTATGTTGTAGACATTCCTCCATTACGCACGAGGCGGTTTGCCTCTTCTTTCTTTGTGCGGACGGCTAAGGAGGAACTCTGCCGAGGTCGGTTTTTCCGGAGGCCTATAACCTGGATATCTTCAAGGCCAAAGTGAACAGACATCTAGGCAAGCGTGTACCATCCTAGGCCTCATCTTCGCTTTCCATCGGGCAAGATTGAGGTCAAACGCAGGCCTATTTTTTCTTAAAAAAAAAAAAAAATTATACATAATTGAACTAAACCAAACATTATAACATAATTGGGAAAATTAAAAAGGAATGAATTTAATTTACTCTAATCATAATGATTTCTTGTATTTAAGCGAACACTACACATTTGAAATGAAACGAAAAAGATTCTGTGAGCATATTCAGCGTAGATCGGACCAAAAAAAAACCCAAGACCCAAATCGGATCGGAAGGTAGCCCGAGTTAACTATGACATCTGGACGTCTTACACCTCAGTCTTCCCGTGACCTCGGCTGCTGTAAAGCAATCGAAAGGTCGCCAATATAAAAAAGCAAACTTAAACGCGATAACATCTGTAAATAATAGTTTCATTACTCTAATCAAATAATTTCAATTATTTTGTTTTTGTTTTGGTTTTACGGATTAAATTCGCAATTATAAAAAATATATTAATGAATTTAAGTATTAATATCTAAAATTATACTTTCAAGTTCTTTAGAAAAAAAGTAATGCAAATAATTTCCTCAAAAATTTTTCTTCGCTCTTTTTTTAAGCAGCATGGAAACTCTTTACTATTAATCTCATGGAAACATTTGCTAGACACAAGCATTTGCTGACAGAGGAATAAAACAAAATGTCTAACATCAAATTTTTCAATTTCATTGCAGCCAAAATTCACAAAATGTAGTTGAAGTAAACTAACATACTTAAAAAATTTGAAAAGGACACACAAAATTAAACAAATTGTAATAGTTAACCCTTGTTCCATAATGCATAAATAAATCCATTGACAAAGAAAACAAATCTGAAATATAAATATTCCTCTTGAAAAATGTATAAGTTGAATTGACCAAAAAAATCAAAAAGGATTCCGAAACAGATAAAAAACAGAAACTGAATAACAGAATAGTATATAAAAACAAATTAATAATCGAAAATGTTCAAAGACGACAACGGTATGTTTGTATTAATACTTGTATTTACATTATTTGTAATTCATTATTTTTGTGTATACAGGTGTAATTTTGAGTTTATGAAACCTTTAAGTAAATTAATAGGGAATTTTTTTTTTCCACGTTTCTTTGTGAATACTAAAATTATTATTAATATTAAAATAATTCTAATAAGCCCTTTTGAACGATGCCATGAATGGTATCTACTAAAAAATATTTAAATAAATTTCTATTACTGCTTTTCAAGTCGATAGTAAAAATTACTAACAGTATATAGTGGTGATTAATGGGCAAGCAGAGAGTCTCATCGTTGTGTTTTATTAATAACTATAATAAAAAAAATTCTGAATTACACCAAATCAATATCACAACTTTTGTCAACATGATAATAAAAAAAGTATAACCTGTAAATAAATTCTTAAGTTTACAGAAAGCCGCGAGCCCGGCTTGTACATAATAAGGTCATTGACATACCGATGAGATCTAAAGAGTTACATAGAAATACAAATAACACTAGATGTACCTTGGAACATCCCTCATAGACGTAGCTCCTCATGATAAATTCTATACATAAATTCAAAGATTTGTAATTCAAATGCAATACGAGATTAAACCGACATCCTTATGCATGAGAGACATGTCTTCTCCCGACTGAGTTATCACGACATGTGATACAAATACTGTGCTCCTGGTCCTCAATATGGTAACCATAGTGTAGGTTGTATAACCAGAATTTAGCATTAATACACTTGCCGCCTTTATGATGAAACAAAAAGTTAAATTGTTTTATCTTAACATTTTGACATAATCCTGTTAGATAACTTTCGAGTACAATCGGCATAATGTCGACTGCGCTTAACAGAATGCAATAGCGTGCAAACTCATTGCACGGGAGCGCACGCGCACTTGTGTGCACGTACCCATATACCCTTTATTATATTACATTATTTCGTTATAATATGTTTTGTAACATAAATTAGATTACGTTTATTTATAAAGACAAATTTACAGTTATGGAAGAGCGAGACATTCTGGTACAAGTACTTATTTATTCGCTAGGGGGTTTCAATCTTGCACAGTAGATTATATAGTTATGTTTTGTGCTTCTGCGTTTTGTTTGGTAAGTGAGGTAGTCAAAGGGCCACATCCTCTCCTACCCTCTACTCAAATATTCTTTTAGGCCTGCAACGCACCTGCAACTCTTGTGGTGTTGCAGATGTACTTGAGCGCCGATAATCGCTTAGTATCAGGTGAACTGCTTAGTCGTTTGCCCCGTTCCCATAAAAAAAATGTGTCAGGAAGAAATTAATATATTTTAAGAAGTCTCTTGTTGAAACTCTGTCAAACAACAAAAAAATTAGTTTGTTTTATTGCCTCTGTTGTGTTTATAATGTTTTTATTCCATGATTTAATATTTTTGTGGTACCCGTACTAACATGACTGGTTGTTCTATGCGCAAGATTTAGAGCTAGTTTCAAGCCGACTTCAAAAAGAGAGTAGGTTTTCAATTCGACTTAATAGTACGCTTAAGATTAAATCCAAAGCCAATCGTACATTAACTTAAAATACTAAGAGCTCATGAGCAGGTCTGACTAAATTCAATAATTAAAACTTGATAATCCGGGTCCTTACGTGGACACTCGAAACATCCGAACAAAAAAAAATTAAAACTAAACGCGAAATAATCCTTAAAAAATTGTTTTATTTCACTTAGAAGTGTTCACTTAAAAAAAATCTTATTAATTAATATTATAATTTACCAGAAGCACTGGAAATTAATAAATAGAAACACTGCGGAGAGGACCTTATTCTCAATGATCGAAACGACATTAGTAGATACCCGATTGTCGAGGACATATTTTCTCATTAGTTTTATTTATAAACCATACTGACATTTAAACTATAATTATAATATTATTGTAATAATTTAAAATCTTTTATTAACATAATTTAGTTTTGACATCAACTTGAATTAAAATTTTGTATTTTTGAGATTACATAATATGGCTTTTTCATTAAGTACTTATAAATTTATTTAAATTTAATGAGAAGGTTTACTAACGAATTTAATTAAAAATTTTTGACTTATGAATAATATGTATAACATTTTAATTACACGTTTAATTTAAGGTTCATGGTTTATTACTTTGATTGTTCTTTAGTACCTTTTTCTACATTTCTCCCCACCCTCTAAAGTTTTAATAAATTTATTTCATTTATTATTGAATACATCATTATAATTTAATACTCTGAAGATGTCGTAGCGCTGAACCGGTCTGATCTTTATATTATAAAGTAAAAAATGTGATAAAAAAAAGAATATGGTGATCTTCAGTAACATTTTACTTTTGTTTTTTAAAGATGACGAGGAGGATAATTCCTTTGGGGTTACACGTTACCCGTGTATGCCGTCGTTAGTAGCACTGCAGCAAATGAGAAACAGACTCCACCTCGGGAATCTAGGCAGGAAACTGATGAAATGGACTGCATTAGCCACTGGCGCTGAGTTGAGGAACATCGCCTTACAAATTGATGGGTAATCGAAATTCTAAGAATAGTTAGGGGAAATTTATGCATATTCATTTAGTTTAAACCCCACTGCTGGATATGCCTTTCCTTGAACCAACGAAAGCTGGAGAGCGCTGTATCGGCACCCTCGCAACAGTAATGCGGGGCTCACCATCACTAGTCTGTTTTTTTTTTTCGGAATATTTGGATGGATTATTCGATCGCTATAGGCTCTTCAAAGTCGGAGTGCGTAGTTTACAGGTGAGGTTTTTTTGGAGAAAACGTTTGAATATTTTTCCCATAGCTCTGACGTTAATCTTCACCCTTTTATCTGTTTAGCATTTATCAGAATTTCACAGAAGACATGAGAAACGCTTACATCATGCTGGCTAGATGTCGCTACTTTTATCCGAACTTAAACAAAATGGTCGTCGAAGGAGTTCCCCCAAAGGTGAGTATCAAATATATTTTTTGTGTAAATTGACGGCGTACTTTATTTACTAAATCTTTCCTGAATCGATAATAAAAAGAGCATTAAATACTTTCTTGGATTTACGACAAATAAATAACCATTATTAAATCGGTACAAGATAAAATTTCATGTAATATTGTGGAAAATATTTACAACGTACTAAGTATAAGAATAATAAACATTGGTAATAAATAGATAAGAAATATTGAACTGTAAATGATACGCCGTCGCTTACGATATGGAGTAAAGATTGGTGAAACGAATTGAGTATTTTTTTTTTTTTTTTTTATGGAAAAGGCGGCAAACGAGCAAGCGGTTCACCTGATGGTAAGTGATTACCGTCGCCCACATACATCTGCAACACCATAGATGCTGCAGGGGCGTTGCCGGTCTTTAAAGATATTTGGGAGATGGGAGGGAAGAGGAGGGAGATAGGGAGGGGATGTGGGTGGACAAATGATACATGGTTACCAAACAATGTATCATTTGTAATGAAACATTGTACCTATTTACTTCATTTGAATGTCAGTAAGAATATACTCCGGGTACAGTCCAGTTACAAAAAGAGGGGTACCTAATAGGTACTGGAAATAAAGATTGAAGTCCCCTAGCCAGATAGTCATTCAGCATCATCACACATTACATATACCTCAGCTGAGATAAGAGGTTTTACAATTGCCATAATTGCTTAGTGCTCAGAAAGACTGGTCTGGTTAAATTTGCCAGGGCTTAATTATTCTTTTTGCATGATATAGACAAATGATTATTGGATATTGGCAGGTTTCCTCAAGATCTTTTCCTTCACCGCCGAGCACCTGGTAAATACTGCGCTTAAAATTTCTATTAACCACAATTTTAGTGGTGCAGGAACCGGGAATCGATACCAGTTTCACGCGCTCTATGAAATTACAGTAAGCGCCCTGACCACTAGGCTACCAAGGCCCTTGTCAAATCAAATATTAGATAATAATTATTGTTTTCTAATCTAATCTTAATAAAAAAAATCGCGCGAGTTTTTAGTGAATTATGAAATAGTAATATCACAACTATTACAAATGAAAATAAAAGATATCACGCCCCCGGGTGGGCTCGAACCACTAACCTTTCGGTTAACAGCCGAACGCGCTAGCCAATTGCGCCACGGAGGCTATGATGTATTTGACGAAAGTAACATAAATGACATAGATATAACATAACATAGTGGACATAAACATAGTATAAGTAACATAAAAAGGCTTTTCTTGGGAGAAATGATGAAGCATCTATCGCTTATTTCTTCATCTGTTGGAGGCCACAGCATCCTTCTTGCAGTCCTCGGTACACTTTTAGGATGCATAATTTACGCTGAGACGAAGAGGCAGACTCTCCAACGCCTCGAGAACAATGCCTGCTAAAAAATTTAAATTAAATAACTTAAAATAATAAAATTAAAAAAAGATTACAATTGATAAAACGTTGGATTAGAAGCAAACAAGTACCTATTCATATCCACAATATTTTTTCATGATTGACTTATGAGTAGCCGCGATAAGATTCACCGAAACAGTGTTTACGTTATTTATTTTATTTTCGTCACATTCAACATAGCCTCCGTGGCGCAATTGGCTAGCGCGTTCGGCTGTTAACCGAAAGGTTGGTGGTTCGAGCCCACCCGGGGGCGTGATATCTTTTATTTTCATTTGTAATAGTTGTGATTACTAATTCCTAATTCACCAAAATATCGCGATTTTTTTTTATAAACATTAGATTAGAAAAGAATAATTATTATCTAATATAGGAATAAATATACAATTTTTTAAAAACTTACCCCTCCAGGGCGAACCATTTTCACCACACTCGGTGGACGTGTTGGTATACACCAGATCTAATATATAATACCGAGGGGATAATTCTCTTATACTGAACGTTTGTCGGACTGACCGAAATTGAAAATATGATAATCTGGATTTTTAATTTAATTTTCCAACAATTCTTGCGGCTCAGTTTAATACCCATATTTTGAACTTTTTTGGTGATACTTAATTTTTTACTCTTGCATGTAAACCTTAAAAGTAACATTGAAAATTTTTTTAGGCAAACATTTTTATGTACACTACAACAGCAACCGCGTCTGGAGTAAAAATATTAAAATATCACATACAAGATGTAAGTAATTGAATAAAATAATTTATTATCAGATCCTTGACGGCAATGACCATGATTTTTTTTAATGTACTATTTATATATTTTTTTCTACTTTCTCCTCAACTCACTACGCAAGGGCCGTCTGAAACAAAATGCTTTCAGAGCGACCTACTGTACCTACTGTTTTTTTTACTGTATTTATTATTTTAATATATAATTATAACAAAGAATAAACATATGAACACAGAACGTACATACGTTTCAATATCATTATTACACTGTTTCTTTAAACAGGATATGCATTTTAATGTGTAAAATAACTTATGGCCATACTAGGTTCATTCGTTCTGGCAGAAACACAGATATTATTCCCTGGAATTTGGTTGTAAAACAAGTATCTTGATTTTATTAGTTTGATACTAACTTTTAAAGGACTTTCGACAAGCGTCAAGTGAGTTTTCTTTCAAAGGAATGATTAGTGACCATTGTCGATTTTTCTCTGTAAGAGTAACATTACATAATATCGTGATAAAATATATGGTGCGGGTTCACAATACTTTCCTTCATCGTAAGGCACAAATCAAATTCGGTCCTGCCAGCACCTCGTACACCTACTGCAAAGTCGCACCACACCATGCCTTGCCTACCTGAATATCTTTGGGCATTAATTTACTTCTCATGTAGTTAAGAACGTGTAATGAAGATTAATTAAATTGAGTCTTATTACTCAATATGATTTTAGAATAACACTCATCCATATCAACATCTGGGAATAGACAAGGGAGGTCAAGCAATTGATGACGCAAAGAAAGTTTGGCTGGAGCTGCTTAAGCGCATCATATTAATGGTACAGTTGCGGACCAACTTCCAATTGGTAGAAGCTGTGCAAAAAGCAGCCAACAAGTGAGTGTTCATTAATAACGTGTTCTTATAACACTTGTATGTATATTATTAAAACTAGCTTATTAGCCTGGCACAGTACGTCACCAGCAGTATATAGATGATAGAAACGAATAATCGAAAAAATTAAAAAAAAGTTTATTTGCATTTTTGTCATCAACTGCATGGTTTCAGAAGAACGCGTATCAAATTTCAAGTCTCGTTGAGATAAGGGTAATGAAAAAAATGTGCTTGGGTATCTTAGATATGTACGAGATATAGATTTCTTAATTAAACAGACTATTTTGCAACCTTTACTTTAGTTTACTTCTTAACATTATTTCTTACTAGTTTCATAAAACTTAGGTCCTTTTCTGCACAGACAATTTATTTCCCATAAATTATTGTATACCTTAGAAAACATATAATTTTAAACTCTAGTTGTTATTTAGTAATTTAGTTAACTAATTAAGTAACGATGAAATATTATAAAAATTAAAAGTAATATATTACATAAATGAATAAATTTAGTGTGAAAAAGTGATTCAGTAAAATTAAAAAAATATACAAAGTAATGAAATTAAAAAGGTCCCCAAAAAAATTATGCTTGAATCTATTTTTTAATAGTGCATATTTATTTCTTATATACGCTTGTAATATATCTTTTGTTTCGTGTTTTCATGCAAGTCATGCCCGGGGAAATAGTACATACTTCTTACCAATAACGGCCCAGCCGCGAAAGGTTACATCCTGAGAAATCGTGCTAACTTATATGATCCGGATCAAATGGAGATTAGCCTGGAACTTCGCAGCTTCCAGTGTTGTATTTAAAAAAAGCACATTAAAGAAAGGCTAATGTTCAGCAGTGAGCTTAAAAAAGGCTGTTAAAGAATCAAATAAGCATATGAGATGACGTTAAATTTTTTTTGTTAATTAACTATATACGTAATTTATCCTACATTTTAATCTAATTAAAACATTCTGTTATAAAAAGGAACTTTCTTATATTTCCCCGTCTATATGGAACATTTAAGGGCTGGTCTGCATTGGTATTTTAATTGATCCCTGCCATTTATATATTTTAATATAGAAGTTAGCCGATTTATATTTTTGATATAAAGCTGCCGATGACCACCTCTAAGGACTGGGCGAGATCTTTAAGTATGTCGATCGTTGTATGTTGTAAATTTATGTATTTTTTTTTAAATTTTAACCTTAATAAATGACGATAGCTCGCGATTGCACGTTTAAACCATGATATAAATAATATAGACAATGAAAAGCTGCATAAAAATATCTAAATAATTGAATTGAGGGAGATTAGTAATTATTACCTTTTTGAAGGTTCCGATCAATATTTAAATGTGTTCACAAGTACATTCAGTTTTGATAAAAATATTTTGATCAACGTAGGAGAGCAGAAAGTTCAAAATCTGCGTTTTAACATTCGTCATTTTATTGCAGGAAATTTATAATTACTAGCAGAATTGTGATAAATAATCGATACATGTTGTCAGCAACACATATTTTAGTTCGTGCAGTCCTTAAGGAAGGAGGAATCGGCAGTAGTTTCAAGATCGAATAATCTGTTCATGTAAAAATATTTTTGTTTATCGTAGGAAAATGAACGTATTAGCAAAAGTGGTTATACCGAAGGCTAAAGTCACATGCGAGTATATTATAAACGCGTTAGAAGAATTGGCCAGAGATGAGTTTTATAGAAGAAAAATGATTTTAGGAGTTAAGAAAAAGAAAAACGACAAAGATGTCCAAGCGCCCCCCGAAAATGAAGAATGTTGTGCTGTATGTGGTCAAGCATTATGTGTGGATGACAGTCCATCAGATTATAATAGCATCCAAAAAAATAAACAGTTAGAAGATTTTAAAGATCATATCAGTGAAATTTTAGAAATATTAAATAAAGTAGATGAAAAAGCCTTACAGGCATCGAATATGGGAGAATTTGTGAGTTTATCTCAAGAATTAAAGAATAAGTTAGACGAGAGGTTAACAGGAGAGAATTTGTTGCCTGGTTCAAGTTATAAGCAGTGCGAAATTTGTAAAATTAGAGCAGATAATGAAGAATTAATTAAATTAAAAGAACAAGAAACAATGAGTGAATCTGAAATGAACGAAAATTTTTCGAAACCACAAGCCCAAATATCTTTCCGAGAATCACCAGAAAAGTTAGTCAAGTTAGAAAATTATAACAAATCTTCTAATATATCAAGTGATATGACTACACCAGATTTACAAATTGGCACATTTGAGATTGATGTTCAAGAAATAACCAAGATTATAAGAATTAGAAATAAAGATGGGACCATTAGAGAAGAAAAAAAAATTATTAAAATAAGAAGAGAAGTTAGGGAACCAGTAACTCAGAATTTAATTTCCTTGTCTTCTTCTTACAACTCTGCAGATTCGAATGACGATGTCAATATAGCGCACGAACCATCTGCCTCGTCATCAAAATCAAAGAATTCACATAATACTACAATACAAATGATCACAGTCAAAGATTGGATAAGAAGACTATCAATTAACGAAAGTTTGAATGAAAATACGTATTTATTACCGCAAATTGTATATAAAAAATCATCAAAATCAAAGACAACAATTGTTGTGCGTAATAGTTCATTCTTTAATAATAGTTTAGCTAATATGTGTTTTGGTTTAGGTGAAGTATATTTAAAATCTAGCGATTGTTGTTCAATTTCCTCTGCTCGTGAAGATGAAGAAGTCGAAAGCGAAAAGTTCAATGTCCAACAAATGTGCATTCCGGTTTTAAAGTGTAATAAGATATCTGAGAATAACAATACTATTCGTATTGACAATAAGAAAACTACCGATTGTATATGTCCCACAGTAAAAGAAGTGCAGCAATTTGAATATTCAGAAGTTCCTTTAGAAAATAATGAGCCAACTGATGACAATAAGAAATTTAGGTGATATCTTTCAAAAATTACAAAATAAATAAGTTATCGATAAATAAAAATAAGTTTAATGATATGTTTAGAAGAAAGTTCGCGATTTGATAAAACATTCTAAAGTATTTTATCGGTAGTCGGATTAGAAAGGTAAAAGATGAAATGTAGTAGTTAACGAAATAAAAATTAAAAGTGAATAGAAAATTGATTGTATATTTAATAAGGATCATAATATTAAATGTGACATACCTAACGTTAATTTCATCGTTCATTCATTAAATTTCCCCATAAAAATAATAACGATAAAATAAAAACAAAAGTCAAAGTTAGAACCTCCTGGGAAAATGTTGTTATAGTTTGAGGTTGTCGATGCAATATTATTCAAAAGATTTATTTTCATAACAGGGTTGAACAGCGTGCCTTTAAGTTATAATACAACAATTGCATAGAAATATTTTAATTAGCAATAACTTTCATAAAAATGTCTATAATAATAGATTAATAGACATTTGAAGGATATCACAATCATCGTGTTTTCTAAAGACTGTGTTTCACCTGTGTTGTAGATAGCACCCTTTTTTTTTGTTAAGTTACATTCAAAAACGAGTAAATGAGCAAAACCTTTAGCACAAATATTGAAACATCCAATATTCTATCAGCAATTGAAAAATCCTTTTCCAATAACTATAATAACGCTAATTAAAGTACTAAGTATTTATCAATAAAAGTCGAAATATTTTTATCGAATGTTACTGACGAAGTCTAAGCATTATTGTTCACCGAAATCACCCAATTTTAAATTATTAATTCTTGTCCTGTGTACTTTTAACCTGTTATTAGAATAAAGTTCACGTCCAGTCTAGTACATCATCTTAACTTTAGAGTAGAATAAAAATATATTGTAATTGGTTAGGTTTAATACCTATATGTGTAATTTTGTTAATAAAAAAAATAAAAATATACCATAATAGAAATTAAAAAAAAAACATTTAAATGTGGTTCGGCAGCTTTAAAGTTAAGAAAATTAATAAAATAGAAGTTAGCAATAATTATGTTTACAGGAAATGGAATGTTCTTTCGAAAATGATAGTCCCAAGAGTAATGCTGAGTATACGGTATATTGGTTCTGAATTAGAGGAAATGGAAAGGGAGGACAATTTTAGATTAAAGCGGTTTAAAGAATTAAAAACGAAAAAAACTAAAAAGGAAGATGTCGTTAAGAATGACGTAATATTTGAAGAAGATGTCGAAGAAGAAGAAAATTCTAGTCCTTCCGATTCCACAATTAATGAACCCTTTAGTGATGAAAAAAATCTGGCCCCTAAAGAGGTCACGTCTCAAGAGGGAAACATGTCACTCAAAAATACAATACTTAACTCATCTAAAGAGTATAAAGAGCATATGCCCTCTGAAAAAAATATTTTATTTTCATCTATTGACCTTCAGTCTATTATAGAGATTGTTATGAACCGTGCCTGGGATACATATAAGAAGAAAATACAAAGATCTGCTAAACAAGAAGCTTTCACTCCCCGAAACTCATCTGGATTGCCTTTCGAAAATAGTAATTTTTCTTCTTCTGCTGACCTTGAGGCTATTTTGGAAATTGTTATGAATCACATGTGGGATACGTGTAAGGAGACAATAAAATTAGCTGCTAAAAAAAATGCGTCTTCTCCACAAAAGTCACCTGAATCGTTAGAAGTGCCGAGTAAACTGTCAGAAACTGAAAGCATATTTAGTTTGAAATCGGAAGCTGGTGAGAAATTGGGATACTATGAAAAAAAATACAAAGAAATAATAAAAGTATCACGACTACAGAACGAAGATGGGACAATCAGCCAAGAGAAACAAATAATAACAGTTAAAACGGACAGAAGGAACCCAAGCAAAGCAAAGCCATTCGATGCAAATGACATAAGTGATAATCAAATCTCTGTAAGCTCTTGCAAGAGATTGGACAGTACAAGTAGGGCCAGCTTAAAACAAAACAAAAAGTCTCAACAAGATTGTTTTTGTGATAATGGTGACAAAAACTATAAGAATAAAACTCAAAATACAAGTTATCTTGCAAGAAATATAAAATCAGAACCTGTTTGTAGTAAAAAACAATGGAATGAGCCCATAGTGCGGCCTTGTAAGTCCGTTGGAAGTGTCAAAGAGTCAATGAAAGTGGATGCAGCTACGTGTTCCTGCCCTGGCGATATCAATATAAATGTAACATTTGATGCTGAAAGCTGTCATAAGTTGCGAAATATTAACGTTACTAGATTGCCTCCTGCACCGTCTATCAAAATAAATTTTTTCAATTTGCCAAAAAGACCCATTTTCGTTCAATCGCAAAACGTCATTCCTCCATTTTGTGGATCAACTATGTCACTAGAGGTGAAATTAAATGAAGAAGTTGTAACAATAAGAAAATCCGTTTGCATATGCACAGCCGATAGTGACGAAGAAATGGAAAAATCTGTAGATAAAAGCGCCCAGACTTTATGCTGTTCAAGATGTGCAGAAGTAGATACTATGGTTAAGAATGCTTCTACTCATTTTGTAAATTCATCTTATTTATTCCATAAAGTAATACCGTTCAGCTCAGGTACAACTTATCATACAGAAGAAGGTACCAGTAAAGATAACAATGCACATGTATATGCTTGCATGCCCTTGCAAAATTTTCCTTATATTTTCAGTAAAGTAACAAAGCAAGACGACGTGAAAGTTTCAAATTCAACAGATTATTTAAAATCAGTAGATAAAGATGCATTTTTTAAAAATTGTAAAACTTTTACTACTCAGTTTGCTTATATATTTAATACTTTTAAACGTATCGAAATTGATGACATGCTTAAAAATGCTTGCTCGAATAAGCTTGGATTTCCATATGTTTTTAGTAAAATACCAGACGAGCACTTTAATGGGGATAAACATACAAACGTATCTAATAATTTGAAGTCAACTGATATCAACACTATGTTTAATGATGCCTGCACACGTACTTTTGATTGCGAATACATTTTCAATAACCTAAAAACTTCTGAAATAAATTCCTTGTTTAAAAGATCTTGTATGCACAGAGTAGATTTTCCTTATGTATTAAGTAAAGTAAAAGACGAAAGAAATAATGCTGCGAAATCAGTTGAGATCGAGACTATGTTTAAAAATGCTTGCAAGCGTCCTTCCGATTTCACTTATATATTTAACTACTTAAATAGTGTTAAAATTAACAACATTATCAAAGATGCATGTTCGCAGACTATAGATTTTCCATATATTTTTAGTTCAGTTCAGAATCAAACGTACAATGGAGCTTGGAACGGAAATGAGTGTTTAAATTACACTAAAACTGATACAGTGTCCAGAGAACCTCGCACCCGTTCTTGGAGCTATATTTTTAGTCGTTCAAAAGATGCTACAGTAGACGTTGAAACATTTTATGAATGTGTCAATTCGAAATCTTACACACGAGATAACAAGATTGATAACTACTCTTTATCTTGTTACACAAATAAATATTCAAATGATTTTCCGTATATATTTAGTAAAGCGTCAGAGATTAGCCAATCTATAAATATATTAAATTACGATGAAATAGACTATTTCTTTAAAGAGGGATGTTTACGTAAAAATGATTTTACATATGGGTTTAAGCTTCATGATAAAAAATCTATTCAATTATTACGACAAACAAGCTATTCACGACTTAGTGAAATCGACAATTTATTTAAATTGTCTTGCATACCTAATAATAACGCAAAATCAAATTTTAGCTATATGTTTAAGAATGTATCTCAGACTAAAACTAGACGATGTAATATATATGATAGTAGTTCTAAAAAAATAAGATCCAAAGAACATAATACTGTGTGTTGCACGAAACATAAATTTGATAGCAAGAACTCTCTTATAATTCATACCCGAACAAATAGTAAAACACCGCAAAAATTATTAATTCATCTTCCAAGTTCCGAACATGGTATAGATTGTATAGAAATTGAAGTTATGTGGAAATCTGGTTGTATATGTGGAAACAAGCTATCATCAAAAAAACAAAATAACGGAACGTCTCAACATCCTTCAGGAACTTATAGTAAGAACTTAAATAATAATGTTAATGAGTCGAAGAGTTGGTGTTCGAATATTATGATCTCCAAGTCGCCTCATAGTCACTGTTCTTCGCGGTCTTTCAATATTGATACGAAAAATAGCAAAATACTTAAGGAACAGGAGAATATCTCTCTTATAAGACGTATGTTGGACTCAGTCAAGACTGTTTATGTGCCACTTAGTAAATCAGAAAAGTCCGAAGTAACCCAGGAACGATCCGACACATTTGCTGATAAATTAAATAGCCTTCTGTCAGATTCGACAATTTCCAATTATTCGTGGAAATCTTGTGTTATGAAAACATGCCAAGCGGACGTGGAGAGTAAAGGAAGCAATAAATCATATTCCGTTATTTCGCTTGGATCTTCTCTTGATTATGCCTCATGTAAAAGTGAAGCTGTAGGCTCTGATACAAATCTTACAAATACAAATTCTGTCGACAAAAAAAGTCATAATGCATGTTGTAAGCATTTGAATTCTTCACCTGTTGCAGGAAAACAAATCTTATTTAACGTGGTAAAGAAATTAAGCAGTTCAGTTTTTAAGATAAATTCAAATAATTCAAATAGTTACATAAAACGGAAATTTTCTGCGAACACTAGATTCGAGTTTTCGAACAAGTGTACATGCTCGTCTGGTTTGAGAACTAAATATAATCCTAAATTATTTCATGAGAGAGAGAAGGAGTGTTCTCATTACCTAAATGAGCAAAATCAACACACTTGTCAATTAAAAAAGGACTTTCCCAGCACTTCGCGTAGCCGAAGGCATATTTGTAAATCAGACAAAGCAGCATGTTCCTCTACATCTGTCATGTCAATAAAACATGATTGTGAATCAAGAGCAAAGTCTTACTGCAATGTCTGTCACCAATTTAACGACATTATAGACTGTTCCACTACGGAGTGCTGCTGTGCTTCAGAAACTTATATTTTAAAGAAAGATGATTTAGTATCCAGATCTATGCAAAGATCACGCTCATTTGATGAAAATAAATATTTCTATTTCCAAAATAAATAACCTTTTCCTCCATTTCTATTTCTAGTTTCTATTTTTATTTCACATATAATTTTTTTTTATTTTAACTTCCAAATTACATGCACAGTATTAACACACTTAAATATTTATTAAATTGATGAATATATAATTCGTACATTCGTACATAAATGCATTAAATTAGATAAAAAATTTGATATTCATTTTACGAAATGTTATGTATTTTATACTCAATAAAGAAAGTTATGAATTAATTTGTTTTATTGCATTTTTAAAGTATAGGTATTTAAAACATCTTGCAAAACGCATGATATAAAACTTTTTATGGTCGTGTTTAAAATTTCCTATGTCATTAGCAATGGGGAATGCTTCGGACTGTATTTAGAATTTTAGATATAATAGCCAGGATTATTGCTAAGTAATGCTGTATTAAAAATTTCACTAGGGCTACTTCGCTACTATCCATATTTCTGCAGCTAAACTGCTGTGCAGGTACAACTGTGTTCTGGTTTGAAAGGTATAGTAATCCAGTATAATTCCAGTATAAGTGGTCACTGTGGTTCGATACATTTACGCGTCCACGGGTTTTTTTATTTACCTGTACACCAAAGAGAGAGAGAGAGAGCGATTATAATTCCAATAAATATATTTATTTATGCTATATTATCGATATTTATCAACAATATAGCAAAGCAAGCAGCAACGAAAAGTGCAAGTAGATAGACGTCTAACGAGTCCACATGTTACGAAGAAGTTTTCTGTTTTTGTTTTCCTTTGTAATATTGACATAATTATTTGCATTTCCCAAAACCAAATGCCATTTAGGCTATTTGTTTTAATTTAGCAGGCAAAGTTTTGTGATCTACGCTTAATCAAAAGCTTCATAAAGTCACAGAAAACGCCAATCGCATTTCGAGAGTCTTCACGGCCATTACAAATATTTAAATATTGAGAAGAGGCCTTTACTCAGACTTGCGTTATAAACAGACTTGCGTTATAAACACACCGGTTTCACGAAATTAATATCAATATGATCACCGTCTTTAGGGCAATTGCTTGAATTTTAAAGTTTTCCAAATTGCGGATATGTATAGTGTTTAACAATAGATATATATTTTTTACTTACTTGTCTATTAAGTGATAATGTGGTTGGAGTTTGATTCCATTACGATTTCATGTAGTTGTGACCGTAACAACATCAAAACGGATTCTGTTAAGATTGAGGAGTCGGTTAAATGTGTTTTATCAGCGAATGCACTCTGTTTTATAATTCTGGTCTTCACTCCCCTGTCCCGCACCCCTTGCCTCCTTCCGAAATATCCTTAAAGGTTGAGAACGCAACCGTAGCTGTGGGCGTCTCTAATCACTTACCACAAGGTGGGCCACTAGATAATTTGCCATCTAACACAAATAAAAAACAAATACACTCGGTAAATAGTTTCAATGGGCAGAAATTGCTTTATCATTAGCTGCAATTATTCTGAACCGGAACAATGTTTTAGAATTTTGTCGTAAACTCCGTCGATGACTGAACATAGGCCTAGTTCAAAGATCGTCATAGTCCTGTGCCATCTGCAAGTATTGGCAGCGCCCAATACTGAGCAGGTGGTTGTTAAAACTGGTCGGGGCACGTCTTACAATGCAAAAAATATTAACACTCGTGTGAAATACCCAATCCTAAATGATCGTGCTAATTTTACTATTTGGATGTAACAAATACTATTTTCCTACTGCATCAGCCTATTTTAGTCCACTTCGACCATCCTCTCCAAGAAAGCGCCATTAACCGGCATAGATTTTCACCACGCTGGGCGAGCGGGTTGGTGAGCCCCGTGTCGGTACCTGATCTAGTATCAGCATGTCAGGGTGACACGAGCAGGTGAGGTTAGCATAGACGATAGATGAAATGAAGAAGATGGTATATTTCCCTTTACACTCTTATGTACTGACAAATACTATGAAACGGTTTATTTCTATTTTCTTTACAATCGAGTTACGCCAAGAAATGCGACGTCGTCGGCCATTCGTCTAGACTGGGTCTGATAGAAATAAAGCGCAACCGGGGAATAATTAGCGCTGCTCCGATTGTTGGCATCCTATGTCGGATAATTAGTGGATTGCAAAACGACGGACAAGCGGTTCGGACTCTTTATGTTGTTCTCTTGTTAGATTCTGAGCGTGCGAGAGTATTACACATTTGTAACTCCAGGGCTGTCACCACATGTACATTTATTTTTAAAATAAGCTTTATTACATTTTACTACATTTCATTACTTTGAAGTGAAAAACGAATAGTCCACCTGGTGGTAAGTGGCTACTGCAGCTCATGAACACCTGCAAACAACTTTAATTGAAGAATGTTGCAGATGCGTTGTCACCCTCGAGGACTAAGATGGAATATCTCACATCTCATTGTTCCAATGCCTCTCTGTACCTTTCAAACCGGAAATCAACAGTGGTTGCGCTGCTGTTTGCCGGTAGAAATGGGTAAAAGTGGTGCCTACACCTAAACAACTCCTAGGCAGAGAAGGAGTCTATGACTAGATATAATTTCATGATGTCTATTTAATAACTGTGGTGTTAAATGTATGTTTTTTTAAGTGATAGCGCCAAGCGGCGGATATTGTTGATGGGCCGGCTCGACCAGGGTAGTACCACCACCTCTTAGAATACTGGCGTAAAAAAGGCATCGTATGCTTCTGCGTTTCATTTGGTGAGTGATCTAATTGAAGGCCCACAGCAGCCTCCCTAAATATCCTCAAAGGCGGTAACGCACCTGCAGCTTTTCTGGTGTTGCTGATGTCCGTGGGCGTCGGTAATTACATACCAAAGCCGCTTGCTCGTTTGCAAGCCTGTAAAAAATTAAATTATATATTAGTGACACTATTTTATACTATGCTATGTTGTGCACAGTGAGATCAAGTTATAACTTATAGCGATTTCCATTTTTTGAGGAATAAACGATAATACTAATAAAGTAACAAAAAACCTATTATTACATGTTTTACTGCATTCTATATCTAA
Source organism: Bhutanitis thaidina (assembly GCA_029286595.1). NCBI lineage: Eukaryota > Metazoa > Arthropoda > Insecta > Lepidoptera > Papilionidae > Bhutanitis > Bhutanitis thaidina. Next base: position 2,609,833 of record JAGSMS010000021.1, on the reverse strand, counting down.
CGGATCGTAGGCCATGCCAAGAAAGCGCCATTAACCGGCATAGATTTTCACCACGCTGGGCGAGCGGGTTGGTGAGCCCCGTGTCGGTACCTGATCTAGTATCAGCATGTCAGGGTGACACGAGCAGGTGAGGTTAGCATAGACGATAGATGAAATGAAGAAGATGGTATATTTCCCTTTACACTCTTATGTACTGACAAATACTATGAAACGGTTTATTTCTATTTTCTTTACAATCGAGTTACGCCAAGAAATGCGACGTCGTCGGCCATTCGTCTAGACTGGGTCTGATAGAAATAAAGCGCAACCGGGGAATAATTAGCGCTGCTCCGATTGTTGGCATCCTATGTCGGATAATTAGTGGATTGCAAAACGACGGACAAGCGGTTCGGACTCTTTATGTTGTTCTCTTGTTAGATTCTGAGCGTGCGAGAGTATTACACATTTGTAACTCCAGGGCTGTCACCACATGTACATTTATTTTTAAAATAAGCTTTATTACATTTTACTACATTTCATTACTTTGAAGTGAAAAACGAATAGTCCACCTGGTGGTAAGTGGCTACTGCAGCTCATGAACACCTGCAAACAACTTTAATTGAAGAATGTTGCAGATGCGTTGTCACCCTCGAGGACTAAGATGGAATATCTCACATCTCATTGTTCCAATGCCTCTCTGTACCTTTCAAACCGGAAATCAACAGTGGTTGCGCTGCTGTTTGCCGGTAGAAATGGGTAAAAGTGGTGCCTACACCTAAACAACTCCTAGGCAGAGAAGGAGTCTATGACTAGATATAATTTCATGATGTCTATTTAATAACTGTGGTGTTAAATGTATGTTTTTTTAAGTGATAGCGCCAAGCGGCGGATATTGTTGATGGGCCGGCTCGACCAGGGTAGTACCACCACCTCTTAGAATACTGGCGTAAAAAAGGCATCGTATGCTTCTGCGTTTCATTTGGTGAGTGATCTAATTGAAGGCCCACAGCAGCCTCCCTAAATATCCTCAAAGGCGGTAACGCACCTGCAGCTTTTCTGGTGTTGCTGATGTCCGTGGGCGTCGGTAATTACATACCAAAGCCGCTTGCTCGTTTGCAAGCCTGTAAAAAATTAAATTATATATTAGTGACACTATTTTATACTATGCTATGTTGTGCACAGTGAGATCAAGTTATAACTTATAGCGATTTCCATTTTTTGAGGAATAAACGATAATACTAATAAAGTAACAAAAAAAACCTATTATTACATGTTTTACTGCATTCTATATCTAACGGATCGTAGGCCATGCCAAGAAAGCGCCAACAAAAGCCGGAATGCATTTTTTTAAAGGTTTGCCTCATAGTGATCATGCTAGGCCAGCGGGCTGGTGAGCGCAGTGCTGTTACCCTGGCACCGGTGATGCTGCTCCCTATCACTAGTCTGCCAGATTTGGGTTCGGAATATTCGCATTGATTTTCCGCCATCATTCGGACACCGAAGCCTCGTTTATTGGTTGGCAGGGCTTGCACCACGTGCAAGTGATTTGAGCAAGTGAGTGAATTTCCAGTTAAAGTTTTGACATATTTAGCCCCGTAGACACCCTACAAATGGGTCTACAAACTATTTTGTGACATCACGAGAAACTGAAAGAAACTATACGACTTGGTTTAAAAATAACTATCAAAGAAAACTATGGGATTGAAATAGGAAATCGATTCATAAGTATTATTCAAACAAAAGGTGATATTTTTTTTAAATTAAATCTCAAAGCTCCGTAAAATTGAACTTAAACGATATATTATTACAACTAAGAGGTGGCAACATCGACAGCCCTGAGCTAAGCGAAACATTTGGCACCTCGCCACGCGCTACAGCCGGCGTAGTACGCAGACGTGACGTCACGGTGGCATTCCTCCACGAGCTATGCCGTCCAGCACGCAGACGAGACGTATCCATCGTACACGAGTCGGCAACTGCTTAGCGGCAGCGGGTAATGTCTCGTAGGGTTGTGATGTATCGTAAAGGAGGCACCTTAGTTTGTGATGCAAATTCAGCTGGCATTCAGTACTATGTTAAACCACCCACGGATTGTAAAATAAGACGCATGGAGTTAAATTAAAAGCTGCCTTTTTTTGCGAAATAAGAAGGGAAGAATAGAGTATATACGATGTAGTCATTTTTATATTATCTACGTTTATTAGTCAGTAATGATGATTCTTTGAATCGTCATTAGTTTTGTTTTGGTACCGTTGACCTCGTATACGCTACATAATTATATTTTATGAAACTTTTAAGTAATATAAAATATTTGGTTGGACAACACGCACTCTTTATCTCCCGGTGAGGCGAAAAGTGGATTCTTAAAGTATGTTTAACTTCCTTCGTCTTTCGTATTTCCATTTGACAGTTCTAGTGGTACTGCCACCTAAATTCGAACAAATAGCATGATGAAATTATAACGGACACCCGCTATTTTCAGCTAACACCGCAACGACTTATTGGTTGAACATTAAAATATATATATTTGATCAGTCGAGTCTTTATAGGAATCTATTGAATCTAGTTACTTATAGTGTTTGCGTAAATATAAGAAATCGTTATTATAATTTTATTATTCCGTAGTTTTTAATCTTGTACCATTATAAGTAGTACCTATGCAAAACAAAATTGAAAGCCAGTCGAAGTTATTAAAATAGGCATTTCAAACAACAATCTTCTAATACAACTGTTAGCTACGAAAAAGCGAAAAGTCAATTAATTATTAAAATCCGATCGTGGAAAACAACCACTGCGTCCAACTTTTCAATTGTGAAATCCATAATTATGGCGCCCCCTTGCCGCAAAAATCACCCGTGAGAAATGAGTGGAATGCCTTAACAATTCCATACTGTTGTTGTTTATGCGCAAATATATTTTTTTAAGTAAAATCAGTACACGGTAGAAATTGTAAATATTTTTATTGTTATGTGGTACCATAATTTTAAACCATATTTTTTTGAGGATTTACGTTTACACAGTGTCAGAGCCACGGGACTGGCTCTTCTACGTCAGAGAAACCTCATTACGAATAGGTTAGATTGAAAAAAAAGACTGCAATTGACAAACGTAATTTTAATTTCTAACGCCAAATAAAGAAATTTCATATCACCATCCGGTGGACTGTTAGCTTGTTTGTCACCGTAGTGCAATGTAAAACAATATAGTTTAATATCTTCCAATAATTATCATATAATTATCGTTTTAAAATAGCAAAGTTATCTCGATAATGATCTCTTTCTACTTTAACTTCGGTTCAAATACGTCAAACGTAAACGTAAATAATAAAAAAGATTGATTACTCTCGATTTCTGTGTGTGTAACATCTCAAAATTTGTGTGTGTAAATTTAAGTTTCAGATGATTTGGAAGTAGTTGGTCATATTGCCATTTTTATGCTTATTATATTTATTATCTCAGTCTTGTTGATACGCGAATATGACACATTTTACGAAAACGTTGTAAGCTGTCAATCGACATTCTCTATTCCACTGAATTATTGCGAGTCTAGTGGGACCCGAGTTATTTTTGCCTTGGCACACCCGGTATAATTAAATTCTGCAATTTCCAAGACAGATTAAAATCCAAAATAGAGCATGAGAGTTATAATTCGTTTATTATTATATCATTTCAAATGAAACTGTTATTTATGGATTTAATAGCGTTTTATTCGTAAATAATTATTTCATTTCATTCCTGTAAATACAAGAAATCTTTATGTCATGAATGGAAATGTATTGGCGGCCTAAGAAAATCCGCCAAGGAAAAAGTATGAGAACCTCTTATCCGACTGATTGATTACCATCCCTTCACGTGTCATAACTTTTAAACAATTAAAATTCTATTGCTAAGAGACATATCAGGACTTTAGTCCTGATCTAGAAGAAAAATGCCGGACCGAAATGAACTGACCGATGACGTGGTAGTAGGGTCTTAGATTCAGGGCGTCTTGTACTGATCTCCAACACTTCTGTGTTGATCTGCTGCAATGAGTGGCGATTGTGGCGTAATCTTCCATTAGGCGACCGATATCCAGCACTGGACTATAGACAGGTGAATGAAGAATAATAAGTTATCAGTTGTCACGAAATAATATCTCTCGATAAACTTGCGCACATAGTTCTGATGGAGTTAGTAGATCTGAAATGAATAAGTTTATTCACTTGAGAGATCGAGGCTCTTTGAATTTCATTAATGTTGCAACGACTTGGAGCTTTACTGAAACACTTTGATGCAATTACGCAAGACCTACCTTACGTCTGATCATTGCGGTCGGCACATCCTTGCTTTGACGTTGTTTCCACAAATGTGACATAAGATCCAGGTCGGATGTTGCCAACAGTATTAAGATTTGATTATGAATGTAAGTTCTTCACACTGATTGCTTCTGAATGTGCACTTTGATTTACAGATATGCATCTCATTTCGTATAGTCTTAAGATGTTTGCACTTTATATAATACAGAAGGAAAGACTTGCTTTCTATACGCTATGACACAAATGTATTACTTTTACTATTAACACATTCTATGGCCAAGTAAAACTAACTATAAAAATACAAAAAGAAAACAATAATTGAGAATCCTATGTTCGTTTGTATGTGTTACAGCATACCCAAACGGGCTATGCTCAGTCACTTTCCGCAAGGCACTTTTCACATCTGCAGGAGATGTAAAGTGAGCCCTCATCACCGAATTTGTTCTCGGAAATTCTTTGTGTCTTTGTTCTGGTCCAGGGGCGCCGACTATCCAGTTCTCCGGTCCATGTTGCGTTTTGGAGATTATTTACTAGGGCTTGCCGTTGTCTTAATGAAACACCGATATTTTGTGCCCTCGGTTTGTGTTATCCGATCAGGTTATCCGTTTAATATCATAATATGAGAGTGACTAGGATTCGATACTAACTGAATGCATCACCAAAATTGTTAACTGCATGTCCGAGAAATTATAAGAAAATATTTTTCGAAGTTCGCCAACCCGCGCTGGAGCAGAAAGGCGGAGGCTTCAGAATTTATCAAATGCTGCAATACAGTGTCAGGCTGCTACTCTCGCTATCGCATTTGCCATTTAGTTCTTGAAGTTACTTTTGTCTTGAAGTGTCAACATTTTTATTGTTCTAGATAAGCAAATAATTATATTTCGTAACCAAGCAAACAAAAAATCCCATAGGCAAATGCTTTGAATGCGTTCAGAGCACGTCAACCCTGTAAGGTTCACCTTGAATTAAATAATTTTAAAAACTTTTTTTTTATTTGCATAAATGTTATGAAATTCTCCACGCGTTATTTGATCTCGGGGTGGATTAGCTGTTTTTCATTTGGTGTGAGAAAATTACTGTCAAAATAAGGCTCCGATAGGTCTTACCTTATGCCTAAAATATGTTATTATTTATCATAAGTAGTAAAAAAAGTTGTAACATTTAATATGGCTGTGAACAAAGATTTGTTCTCCGTCTATGCGATAATAGGGAGTAGTAAAGTAAAGTAGCAGCCTGTAAGTACCCACTGCTGGGCAAAGGCCTCCTTCACAAATATCTGAGAGGGTTTTGGAACCAGAAAGGGCCCGACTTGCTCCTCTAGAGCGGATTGGCGGACTTCCTCGAAATAATATTTTTTATTATTTCACAGTGGTAAATACAGCATATAAAATTGCTATAAACAAATTTAGGGGAGTCCGAGGTTCGGATCCAGGTCACTCGAGCTCTATGAAACTAAAGTGAGGTCCCTAACCACTAGGCTACCACGGCTCTATAGTATATATAATAGGCTTTATAACAGGGAGTATCGTTGACTAATAATGTAATGAGCGATATAAATAAACAGGGCACGCAATAGGACCGTGACCGCGGTTATTAAGCGGTCGGTAATGCGGTGGCGGTCCTTTCGCAACGCGCCGGACCAGGAGAACGCTATTGTTACAATCCCATTTGGGTTGCCTGGTTAAACTTGCGAGTTAGGACAAATTGAGATTTATTTTTCTCTGTAGGCTTAGATTTTTTCTCTTCGTTGTATTTTTACGCGCGTGAGGAGCGCCTACATAAAAGTCTGATTGTCTGAAATTAAGAAATTAAGAAAAAAGTAGTAATGCTGCAATAATTATTGTTGCAATAGTAATTATTGTACCTGGTATTGCCAAGCGGCGGTCTTTGTTGCTGTCCGAATATGTCGTCACGACCGGGGCAGCACTACAGCTGCGCAGAATAACGGAATGCTTCTGCGTTTCGTTCGGTGAGTGAGATAACCGGAGCCGCCCCTCGCATCTTCCCTCTCCCAGCTCCTCTGATGCTGCAGATGTACGTGGCCGTCGGTAAACATTTAACATCGGGTGAATCGCATGCTCGAAGTCAAACATGCCACTGTTTGTTATATTATTATGTATTTATTAAGATCTAGCAAATTGGATGGATTTTTCGGTATCATTACCAGGTGGTACCACATCCAGGTGAGGTTGACATTTGGAGTATGGTAAAATAATAATGGCAAATATGGTATTTCCGCCCATACTTCAGTTCAGACATAGTCCAGTCAGTTATTGTATTCTAATTAATATAAACATATTAATAAATCCACGTATTGAAATAAATATCTAGAAAAAGAAAATTATATTTGTATCTAAAATTTTGCTATTTTGAATACAAAAAATTTAAAAATGATCTCATAAAAAAAGTTTACAAATTTTATGACAGATCATCTATGCAAATAAATAAGTTCAACGTCAAATAATACATTTATTTTCTGTAGTGTATATTAGAATTTAAAATAAATTCTAAAAATCCTAAATTAGCAACGTTCTAATTTACAGAAAATGTATGTTAATTAAAATAGATTTATAGGAATAGTCGTAGCTTAATTAGAAGCTTTGTTTCTATGTCCATAGTTTATGTAGACACGTCTTAGAACAAGCTAATACTTATCTGCAGAGACAACAATCATGCAGCAGAGTTCATTATTGCAGTGTTTACTTGTGGTTAAGGCGGAGTTATTTTGGGATAGCTGGGAAATTTAAAAATTTACGGCTAGTTGAATGTGTTCCGGTGTGATTGTAGACTTTTATACTTGTCCTATTTAGAGATAAGAAAGCGTGAAAATATCAATTGAGCGAAGTTATTCATCATTGTTTTACAAGAATGATGTATAACAAGTATACATTATATATATACATTATATAATATATCTGTCATAAAATAAACACAACTCCATCTGTTGTAAAAAGGTGATTTTGTCTCTATTATTAGAGACTGACATTTTTCTTTTTCTAACATTTGCTATTGCAAATTAGTATAGTAAATTTTCTTCATAAACTTATTAACTTATTGGAGGAACCAAAGCGGTGCAGCGTGTAGGGTTTTTGAAGTTCTGGATGATTTTGCTGTACAATACTTGCAAGAGACTGCTAGTCTTGTAACTTACTTCCATAAAAATATAATAAATATTAATGACTTCTTATTAATATATATTATCTTCTTATTATTCTTTAATAATATGGGGTTTTAACAGTACTGTTCAAACAGTTTGTTCGAACCTAAGCAGCTCTGCATGTTAACAACCATAGCGTCGATGACTAGTGATAGAAAATCCAAATTACAGCTCTCTCGATTCATTACTATTATTAAAATTAGTTTTATTAGACACACTATACATAGAAGTTATACGTAGAATCGGGTTAAATTGGGTTTAAAAAAAATGTTACGCTTATTAATCACTAATTGCATTGACTCCGCCTTAATTGACGACTCTACCATCACGAACTAAAAGCAATACTGCCTCTCTACAATGGCTGAATTGCAACATATAACATGGCCCTTGTTTCGCTTCATGTCGTTACTAAGCAGTACAGATAACTTGGTACACTACAAACTTCAAACACTTCGAGAAAAGGTAACATGGTAATTTTTGCTTTAGATGCAAACGTCCATTTGGGTGAAGAGTCCTTGTACATTAGGCTATTTTAGTCCACTGCTGAACATAGACCTCTTCAAGAAAGCACCAGCAACAGTCTTCGTAAGTTTCTTGGAAGGTTTTTTCTTTTTTTATGGGAAAGGCGGCAAACGAGCAAGCCGTTAATCTGATGGTAGGTGATTACCGTCGCCCACCTACATCTGTAATACCAGAGGGGCTGCAGGTGTGTTGCCGTCCTTTAAGTGTATATGGGCGATGGAAGGGAGGATGAGGAGGGGGAAGGGGAGGGGGAGTGGTCCTCCGGATACCTCACTCACCGAACCAAACGCAGAAGCCGAAGATGCGTTTACTTCACGCCGGTATTCTGCGAGGCCGTGGTACCAACCCGGCCGAGATGGTCCAATCGAGTGGCGGCAAAAGCTGCCACTTGGCTCTACCACGTTAACTAATATTTTTTTTTGTTGGGCTAGTGGGTCGGAGAAAGCAGGGCCGGTACTCTTGCACTAGTGATGCTTCTCCCCATCGCCTGAGGAATCTGGTTCGGTGAATTCAGTCGCCAGAGCCTCGTACATTTGCTAGCATGGTAAATCACTTGCAAAAGTGTTTGCCGTTAGAAGAAAGACGCACGAAGGGGTTTGCCTCTTCTTTCTTTATGCGGACGGCTAAGGAGTGGAACTCTCTGCCGAGGTCAGTTTTTCCGGAAACCTATAACCTGGACCTCTTCAAGGCCAAAGTGAACAGACATCTAGGCAAGCGTGTACCATCCTACGCATCATCTTCGCTTTCCATCGCGCAAGATTGAGGTCAAACGCAAGCCTATTTTTTCATAAAAAAAAAAAAGAACGAGATGGTATATCTTGAATTGAATTGAATTTCATTTTCTATGACGGTGAAGTAGAATTTTTTGTTATGGCGATTAAATATGCCTATATATAATATCAGTGTAACTGGATAGTATAACACTGCCTTTCACCGGTGTGTTTAATTTAGATTTGTCGGAGAAGATAATATTGTTAAAAAAAATCTAGATCATTATTTTTCGACATAGGAAAATAAATGACAGGATTTTTTTTTTGTTCTTCATTGACCTTTAGTTTATGGTTACAATTGGCGGACTTTAGTTAACTAAATACTTAATGAAATGGTATTTATTTCCCTAATTTTTATTTTACTTCCAAGAGATGAGACATAGTGGTCGATTCTCTTATGGTGTCATCACGTGAAGAGTATAATTATTATTACTTATTATTGGAGGCCGCGATAGCCGTGTGGTTAACAGAATTGCTAACGAATTAGTAGACTAGAGTTCAATCAGAGAGGGCTCGTGCCAATGAGTTTTTCGAAACTTATGTACGATTTTCATCGTTGGCCTGAACACTTACACGACGGCAGGAGACCACTTTGTTCCAAATGTCAGTCGTGAGGGCTTTTTTTTAATAACAGCTTATTTAACCTCACAATGCCAGCATGGTTTGTTTTACAGTTAAGTAAAGTAGCAGCCTGTAAGTGCCCACTGCTCGGCAAAGGCCTACTTCAGAAGTATCTGAGAGAATTCAGGAGCCGGAAAGAGCCACGCTGCTCCAGTGCAGGTTGGCGGGCTGCACATATTCTCGAAATAATATTTTTATTATTTCTCAGACATGCATGTTTCCTCACCATGTTTTCCTTCAATGCTGAGCACGTGGTAAATACAGCATTTAAAATTGCTATTAACAATTTCAGTGGTGCCGGCATCGAGAATCGAACCCAGGTCACACGCGCTCTATGAAACTAAAGTGAGCTCCCTGGTCACTAGGCGACCACGCATTTAGCAAATTCACTACACTGAGCAAGCGGGTTGATAGGCGCATTGCCAGCGCCTTCGCCAGCGCCTTGGTTATTATCTAGCATATCACATACAGGTGAGATTGGTAATAGAAACAATATATAGGCTTAGAACGGAATTGTATATTCCGTTCTAAGCCCCGCTTCATCTAAAGAATCTCGTGTATCACCTTAAGCATATTAAGCTGATAATGTTGTCCTGGCCCACTTCGACCATGGTGTCATATCCGAATACTATTGGCGGTTGCAACTGCGCAACTGTATGCTCAAAGAGGCAATCACTCGTCTCCACCTTCCCATATCGAATGTAACGCTTATGGGATCACATCGGAGTAAGGGTCAGATGCAGTGTTAGACAACACAACCAATCTCGAAAACTAAAATTGTTTTTGCGCATATATATGCTTCGGCTGGGAACTAAGGGCCCGTGTTTCAGCAGTCAGGTACGATAACCACTATGCCGAGAGGTCGTCGAGACTTAAGCATATGTGGATGTAGTTGAAAAGTATTCTTTTCTAGTTGTTTCCTGATACCATCAGGAGAGCCTGCCTTTTTCGCAATTGCCACAATTAATTTGCTGGTTGTACACGGAATAATGGGACTTAAAGGGACTTAAAGTTACTTAGCTCGTGGCGATTTTGCTGTATTTCATAGTTTTACCTTGCTATCTTAAAAATCATAGCTTTTGTAATAAATTGTAAAGTTACTTGAGAACTTGAAATATTATTTTCATATTTGATCAATTTTTTATCTAAATTTTGTTAAAGATTAAACTATGAGTAATACGTTTTTAGGTGAACGGGAGAAATTTGTCAAAAGAGTACATGAGAAATTATCCCGATGGACGCCATTTCTATCGCGATCATGACTCGATGACTCGATTTTTCAATATCATAGATATTTATCCTTAGTTTGTGTTGTCTTCTAAGAATAACGATAGATAGGATAGTCCTCTTGTTTTTCAACCGCGATCTCTTTGACAGACGTCGCGTCGTGTCGAAGTATCCAGTCATAGATGGGATCTGCGCTTTGAACGTTTGCACTTGATTTAAAACCACGTCCGCATAGCGATGAAGTTCATATACGCTTGTTTATTTAGTGTATAGCGTTTTGTCACCTCTTAACGTGAGATACGAATATGTATTAGTCAATGGGATAGAGTTGAGCCATATTGATGTCTCGATTATGTTTGTTAATACTATAAAAAATATGGTATTATGATATTAATGATATCAATTCCACGTCAGTGAATTTGCGGTCTAAAGCTAGCAGCAGCATATTACCTTTAAAAGTATTTTTTATTAATTTTATTAAGTTTATTGTGCGGTATGCAACTTCAGGGGTGACATTTACGGCACATGTTTTCTGCCACAGCTGAACCTACATTACTACGGCATCATAGGATCGCGATGATCCTTCTTAATTCCTAATAAGGTTTTTGTACTGTGTACAGTTTCGTTATGGAAATAACAACTTGAAGCTTTAGCCTCTTGCCTCACGATTGCGTGCTTTTATGGCGCTATCGACTTCAGTGCCGATGCAATCTCTGTAGGCGCCATGGAAGTGTTGTTGAAATAATGTTTTGTTTACATGAATTAAAAATAATTAAGTTTTTCCATTGGATTACGGTGACGAAGGAAGAAAGAAGAAGAAACAAAGTACATAAGTAAAGTAACAGCCTGTAAGTGCCCACTGCTGGGCAAATGCCTCCCTCAAATACTAGTATCAGAGAGGGTTTAGTAGCCGGGAAGGCCCCGCCACGCTGCTCCAGTTGGCGAGCTTCACATATCCTCGAAATAATATTTTTATTATTTCTCAGACATACAGGTTTCCTCACGATATTTTCCTTCACCGTTGAGCACGTGGTAAATACAGCACTTAAAATTGTCAATAGCAATTTTAGTAGTGCCGGCACCGGGGATCGAACGCTGGTCACTCGCGCTCTCACTACACACTAAAGTGAGCGCCCTGACCACTAGGCTGCCACGGCAAGCCAAGTACATAAGTAATAGCAATAAAACTTGTTATATAACAACAACAAACGAGTTAACAGTCCATCTGCAGGTAAGTAGCCTATGAATACTTGCGAACAACTTCCATCACCCCTTCAGGTTGTTAACCTTTGGACCTCACAGGCTCTCTGTACCCTTCAACTCGAGAGTCAACATTGGTTGAACAGGTGATTAGTGACAAAAAAGAAAAAAGAAAGTGATATTAACCGAGACAGCTCTTTGGTAGAAAAGATAACTACTATTTAGTAACTGTCTCTAGTAGCTAATATTTATAATTACCGTCCATAAAACCTTAGTAAAAAAAAGCCTAAACCTTCATTAGCACAGTGCTACAGTATTATTAATTTTGTTATATGGATTTTAACTCAATGTACCCCGTGATATAGAGTCAAGCCTCTGTGCTTTATAACGCGGTGTATTAATGGTGCGATAATTTTATAAAAGATGGTTGTACGCTGTACGGCTTCTCGCGAACAAATTTGTTGCACTACATTGACTTAGCTATCTAAGCGAAGCTAAGCGAACTATTACACTAAGTGAGAGTATAAAATGTCTTTAAAGTTATTTTTAAGTATTGAAAAATTAACAGATAAGTTTTAAATAAGTGATAAATAAATAATAGTTTGTTGTGGTGTAAGCATTAGCGGTTAGGGCACTCGCTTCAGTTTTATTGAGCGCGAGTGACCTGGGTTCGATCTCAATTTCAATTTTTAATAACAATTTTAAGTGCTGGTTTTATTGTGTGCTGTGGTAAATAATTGAAAATATTGCGAGTAAAACTGCATGCGTGAGATATAATAGAAAATATTTTTTAATACACCCGCACTGGAGCAGCGTGGCGGAACCTTCCCGGCTTCAAAATGTCTGTCAGATATTTTAAAAGGAGGCCTTTGCCCTGTAGCGTATATTTACCGGCTGCTACTAAGCAGCTGCTTTAAAGTAATATTTTTTTGCATTTTTTTTTTAAATGTACATAGTTTTTTTATTTAAATATATTAGCATTATTTTAGACAAGACAACTATTACTCTAAATATCAATCGGAGATGATTGACATTGTCATCAAAACTATTCGATAAGCACCTTCCTTGAAATTTATAGTTGTATTTATTAGCCAATCCTAACCCAACAGTGGACTTAGTGCTGATGATAATACTGTTCGTTGATTTGCAGGTGACCATAATTTTGTAACCTATTAAAGACATGTTTACATCGTACGTATAATTTGTAATGAGACCCATTTACTCATTGGTTCAGCAATACCAACATTATGTTCCACAAAAGCAAACAAAACTCCGACGAACTATAAACTACGATCGATGACGTAGTGACACTAGTTTGTATTGCACTAAAACAAGTTTTTGTTCCTTAGTCAGACATTACAGATAGAGTTATTTGTGGTGTTGCCTACCATTTATCATAAAGTATATCGACTAAGCCATCAGTGAAAGGCGGCGAGGGCGTGCCGGGCTCGCATTCGGCCCCGGTAATCTATTTCACTCCATTTCTAGAAACGGATTTCGAATTTTTCTCCATTTGTATGTTTTGAATTTACATTATCGCGAAATGCCGGAATTTTAGATTACTCGGAGAGTTTTCATTTTATATTTGTTACTTGATACGGTCGATATCGTGTAGGGTTTACGATGATTTCGATATTGTAAAGAAGCATTAAGAAGTATTTGTTTTTATATATTCAACCTATTCAAAGTAAATAGATTGTTTTTTTTTTTTGGTTACTTTATGTTAAGTTTGGTTATACGAGCAAACGGTTCACCTAATGGTAAGTGATCACCGTCGCCCACATACATATGCAACACTTAGCGAGCTGCAGGTGCGTTGTCGGCCTTTAAGGATATTTGGGGGATGGGAAAGGAGACGAGGAGGGGCACACACCACACGAAACGCAGAAGCACCAGATGCAGCTACTTCACGCCGGTTATAATGCACTATTAATGTGCATTGTGGAATGGTTGATAAAAAAAATAACAAGACGTATTGTATTTATCAGTGTATTCATATTTATGACGTTTGCAACGCCTATTATGTACTGGATTTTCGAGGGATTTTTATTTGAAGATCCTTGGAAAATTCAACACAACATTGTATGTGTTATGGTGTTTTACAAGTATTAATTACGGGTTTTATCGCGTTTAATTTTGTTTTCAAATTCCCGACGTTTCGAGTGCTTTACAGCAGCCGTGGTCACGGTGGGACTGAGATGTTAGACGTCCAGATGTCATAGTTAACTCATAAAAATTAAACACGGTAATTAAACAACTTGTAAAATTTCGATAGTTATCATCCTAAAATAACATATTCTTTTCGAAACAAAAAAAAAATTTAGGGTTCCGGAGATTTCGTGGGTAGTCTGTGATTATTGCATGATTTTTATTTGTTAAAGTTTGGCCAAACATATCGCCATTTATATGCGCCATTAAATCTTAAAAGACCTACCTTATTCCCTACCTTAACCTTACCTAGAAATAATATTTCTTAGACATGTAGGTTACATGTCTAAGAAATATTATTTCTAGGTAACCTACATTCATCCGATATTTTCCTTCACCGCCGAGCACGTGATGAATTCAGCATTTGAAATCGCTATTAATAATTTTAGTGGTGGCGGCATCGGAAATCGAACCCAGCTCAATCTCGTTTTTAAGAAACTACAGCGAGCGCTCTGACCAGAAGGCTACTTCAGCTCAAGCTAGGCTTTCGTAAGAAATTACACTAAAATATTTATTTCTGTTTTAAGCATGTTGCTTAATTGCCCATTACGGTTAGGTAATTCAGACTAATGATATAAAAGTATTCGACACAAATACATCACTATCGTTGGTATGACCTAAGCACTAAAATTACATTTCCGAAGCCAGCTTCCAGTCGTTGATTGAACTCGGCCCTTAACTGCTAATGTATCTATTTGCAATATCGATCTCAAAGTTAGATTGGAAATGTTTAATTTATTTTTATATGCATCGAGGTAGTTTGTTAAATTGAAAGTCACTTGTTGATAATACAATATGTGTTTAATTTAGTACGACGGCCCGATGGTCTAGTTGGTTGGCTTAGTTAAGGCAGGCTTTAGAGGGTTGCAGCTTCGAATACCGCTAGCCTCAAACATTTGTATGATGAATATTAATGTTTGTAACGGAGTCATGGATATTTATATGATTATTTATGTATGTAGGTATTTAAATGTCAAGACACAGGGAATCCTAATTTGAGACTGGAGGACGTGAGTGATTGTCGGATTGTAGTAATATATATATTGCATATATAGCTTCAAATATGCCAGACCTAAATTATTCATATCAGTGAAGGGGCCACAGCGTCTAAAGTCTGAGGTGTTAGGTACTGCAAACGCTAAACTATCTGAAAAGCTTGTCTGTTAGGGAAATTCTTAATTTTTGTCACATTATGAGAGGTTAATGTACACCAGTGGACTATTGATAGGTTGATAATGAAAAAGAAGATGTTTCTTAATGTTTGTCTTTCTTCATGTACTGTACTACGTTCGTCACCCTGAGATCAGTTATGGACATTAATCTCATACTAGGCATATGTATATTATTTCACTCCCTTCACTGCCTTTCAATACTACGAATGAATAAATGAATACTTTTATTGTATCCCACAAAACAAAAGGAAGTAAATTAGAAGGTGCAATTTGACGACATTATCGCTGCACAGCGTTTCCTACCAGGCAACCAAAGGCGTAAAGAAACAAAGCCACAGATATCAGGAGGAAAAATAGTTTGCAGGAGTCCTTTGGTGGAGAAAGCCAGTATAATTAAAGGTTATGAGACTTTTCATCTTACTATTCAGGTTTAACGAGGCATTTGTAACGTTCGTCATTAGAAGTTGTTTGCTGGTATACATGAGCCGAAGTAAACGCTCACTATCAAATAGACTATTGGCTCACTTGTCACTCCAGTGTTACTTTAGTTTAAAAAAAAAAAAAAAGAAACACTTTCGACATTGTAATGTGCCTTGATCATAAACGCCCGCAACTGTACAAGTTTGTCCTTAGAGCGTATCTCTTAGTTTGCAATTTCTGAACAGAACTCCGTATTTCAATTTATCACAATTTATTTGCATAGGAGACTTGAATACCGGATGAGATACGACGTTAGAATATTTGTTGCATAGCGACTGAGCTGCGCGAATCGTATTGAGGATTATCTCTGCGCTTAAATTGTCGGAACCACGAATAATACTTGATATAGAGAATAGCAGTTGTTTTTTATTTATTTATTTATTTTATTTTATGGGAAAGGCGGCAAACGAGCAATCGGTTCATCTGATGGTAAGGAGGGGGGATTGAGGAGGATTGTGTTGCCTGCCTTTAAGGGTACATGGAAGATGGGAGGGAGGATAAGGAGGGGGAGAGGGAGTGGGCCTCCGGTTACCTCACTCAGAGAGACCAGAACCCATTGTATGTGAGTCTTGGGACAATGATGGCCAATCTTCTTACCTGGGGCTAAGGCGTCGGGTGGTTCTACCATAGGATATTTGGACAGACTGCGGGTTTCCAACCTTTTGTTATTGAGATAACATGAGTTCATATGAAGCATTTACCATCGTACTACCCAATGCGTATTATCATGCGTCGACTGAATAGGATTTCACTGAGCTACTGCGCCTTTACCTAGGACTTCCTCTACCACCTACTGTTAGGATTGTAGTCAAGCAAATATTTCAACAACTTCATAATGCGTCTCTTACCTTTTATTGCACCAATTATTACTTTTACAAATACACGCAATGTACAGACATGAAATACTCATATGAAGTATATTCTAATATTTAATTTATTACTTCCGGCAGGAGTTCAACTGCGCTGAGGATATGTACAGCTGTAAATGTACGAGCAAACACAGCGGCGCTCAAGTCTTCACATTCCCATATTCGATAAGTTTGGTAGAAGGATTAGATGCCGTGACAGAGACTTGGGACGAACGCAATACAACCAGACCCGAAAACAAATAATTAGTGGTTGTTTAGTAAAATTATTCGGAAATAACTATCTTACTTTATTAATTGTTCAATAATAGACTTCACTAATAGGTCAAAAATCGGCATATAGACAGTATAAGTTAATATTTGAAAACATCTATGGACTGAGCGTGCCGATTGCGATAAACATTGCGATGAGATGTCTTGACAATCTCTAAACGTAACTCCAAGTACCCTATAATGTCTTAAAAACTCCATCCAAATAGGGTTTGTAGATTTTACACGAAGCGTGGTCAAACAAACAAATACGTGTAGATATAGATTCCAAAAATGTTCGAAATGTCTTTATAGCTTATCCTTTATTCCGCCAATTTTTTTTGACAATTCGTCGAATGTACGAATTTGATTTTATGCATAAATGGATATGGATAGATATCGGCTAAACTTCTAAGTAACACTATCTTGAGCTCCATCTTAATTTTTCGAGAGGTTTCTATGTTATACTTATCAAGGTAATTAATTTTTTAACGATATGTACGATAAAAACAAAGATTTAATGAGTTTTAAAGAATTTCCAAGATTGTGATAGTTCATCCCATTTGTTATTTCATTGAGTAAGGAATTAATTTTTTTCTTTCAAGTTGTCATAAGCTGACGGTAGTCAGGGTTAACAATGATATCAGAGCGATAAATACATCAGTCCATCCATGACCATGAATGTTTCACAGCTATCAAAACAACGGAATTTAAAAAGTAAAAAAATCCGAAAATAAGTTTTCTTGTGTAAGAATTTACCTATTTATTTTAAATGGCCGTTAGATGACTTTTATAAATGAGGATGAAATATTTGTATTGTGCAACAGAAATAACGCACTAATAAGCACTTCTTTTAGATAATTGAATTATTTTTTCTTCACCCTAAATCAGAATTGTAATTCGAATCACCAAAACTTGTTAAAACAACAAATTGATTAATCTACTGATAGGAGGCGTTCAATATTTATTTTATTAATGTATGCAATCCTCAATAAAGTTGAAAACACGATAGGATCTCGGCGTCGGTTATATTTTTTGCACGCGGACCTCGTAATGGTGAGGCCGTTGAGAAATTAATTAAATATCCCGACATTCTAAAGTTATTATGTTGACTTTAGGGTATTGCTACATAACTGGCAGTGCGGCTTATGGCACATGTCGCTAAGTTTGTCTTTCTATGATGTGTAGGTAAAGTTTCTGAAACTATCTTTCTTTTTTTTTTTGAAAAAGACGGCAAACGAGTAAGCGGTTCACTTGATGGTAAGTGATTACCGTCGCCCACGTACATCTGCAACACCATAGATGCTGCCGGTGCGTTGCCGGTCTTTCAGGATATTTGGGAGATGGGAGGGAAGAGGAGGGGAATAGGGAGGGGGTGTGGGCCTCCGGTTACATCACTCACCGAACGAAACGCAGAAGCACAAGATACCTCTACTTCACGCCGGTATTCATCATTAAATACTAAATGCATGTTTGTGATTATCTTTATTTTGTTATATTTTATTTTGTATCATATTCGTAAATAATATTGATATTCATAATCTTGTTTATCTTACTTTGGACAACGTGCGGGAGTATGGATTGTCTGTAATAGTTTTTTTTTTAGAAGTGTTGGCACACAGGCGAGCGGATTACCTGATGTAAATTCCTAACTTTGGAACGTTCTGAGATACAGTGATGATGTGCTCCTATGCCAGGATCTATTTCGATCATATTCATATCTTCGGGCTTCATAAAAGTGTGCCGGATTATTATATTTTATAGTATCTATTGCAGGATATATTTCGGTAGATAATTTCGTTTGTCTGACATGCGGTCTATAAAATATTTATATAGCAAATTTTAATCTAACAGTATTATTTTAGTTACTATTTATGAACATTTTCTGCTAGCTTGAATATCATTGTCTACTATAAATTATTAAAAATTATATCGCATAGTGTGACATAAGCTTTAACAAGGTATTAAAAGATATAAATAATAATCGATTTTAATAATTATAAAACAGTATTTTACTGTTTTATACTAGATGTTTTTAATACTACAATGCAAAATAGATTTCCGACCTAATAAAAAAAAACAATTGTCTTATAATTTATTAGAAATTAAATTAGATTCTGCAGAGCTAGGAACTGTTTGAGTAAATAAACAAAAAATAAGTTTCTTAAGTTGTACATCACATAAATAACTTGATTT
The DNA here is from genome assembly GCA_029286595.1 of Bhutanitis thaidina. Classification (NCBI taxonomy): domain Eukaryota; kingdom Metazoa; phylum Arthropoda; class Insecta; order Lepidoptera; family Papilionidae; genus Bhutanitis; species Bhutanitis thaidina. Next base: position 2,590,892 of record JAGSMS010000021.1, on the reverse strand, counting down.
TATAACCATTACTTAACTTACAACTTGTATAAATAAATGGTCGTAAAAACATTTTACGCGCCCAAATGGAATACGATTCTATATAGGCGGAGTTACAAGAGATATAAAACGTGTATCAAAAATCTGATAAAATAATAATAGGCAACGTTTCCAATTAAAAAATAAATATCTAAATAATAAGTTTATTTTGTTTTTGTGCGTTGGTGAACAGCTGAACAAATATACGAATTCAAAATATTTTTTAACTTGGACTTAAGTTGTGTTGTTGTGAGTACTTTTTACTTATTCACGTACTTACAGCAACTTTTTTTATGTGGAAACTCCTTAATGGTCATTTTCTCCTAGTCGGTAGGAGACCGACTAAAAACGTTTAAATTATATTTTTACAAATTACATCTGACCCTGTCAATGCATTATCAATCATATTTGTGTATAGCCCTTGCTTGTTTTCAGATTAAGTTCCATTATAGGATGACTCCTCACAAAATGGAATGAAGACATATGGATGCAGGTATGATCAGCAGGGGACTTCTGACAGGCTGTAATGATAACGTAGCCTACTGAGTGTGGCTTTGTGTTGTATGTTGTTGTTGAATTATCAAGCATTTGACTCGAAAATATCCAGAAAACAGAAAAGGAAATAATTTGAGGTTATATGAAGTTCGCTAACTAACAAGGAATGAAATAATGTCCCCGGTTATAGTTACCTACAACCGCAAATCGCAGCAGCATTTTGCTGCTTCTCTTAGGATGATAAAGTCTATTTGTAACGTCATATCTTTTGATTCCCGTGTGGCTGTCGGAAGTAAAGGATAGCGCCAACCCTGTCTGACCATGGGTGTTATAAAAGGCGACAAATGGTCAAAAAATCAGTTGCCAACCCGCTTGCCTGGCGTGGCGAAATATGGCAAAATACACCCTATGATGTAAAATCTTTGGGGGAGACCTATGTTCAACTGTGGACTTGTGATAGGGTGAAATTATCAGATAGATAGTAGATTTATTATCACTAATGCCTGGTCAAAAATACATAGTCCGGTGTAAATTTAGGTGCGAAGTGCCTGGTCTGGGATGCAATATCTGATCCGCTTGACAAGAATATTTGAGATGTTTATGTGCGTCGATCGGTGGACCATTTATCAGAAGAAGAGGAGGAAAATAGACCGGTAAGTTTATGAACTACATAACTTAGGGTTAGATGTCAGTGTTTAGCTGTATCGTGGTTTTTAGTTTATGCATAAACATATTGTATTATCACTTATTATTATTGAAGGTTCATATTTATTAATTGCTCTATAATCGTTCTTGAGAGCAATTAATAAATATAAACCTTGAATAATACATCCAAAACTCGTTTAACGAACTTTAGTACGCAACATTAATTGGAGCTTTATTTGATAACAGTAAAACTTTTATTTGTTTATGTTTTGCCGAGGATGGTTAACCGGTGAGGTCTTTCTCTGAATACACGTATTTATTACCAAGATTCGCTATAACTAGTAGCAATTTACAGTGTCAATGAAATAAAATTGCAGCATCGGGAGGTTAGGCGTAAGATCAGAAGTCTAGTGCCCTGGTAGAAGAAAGTCGAGGTCCTTATAGCTATCTAATAATAATAATATATATCTAAAAAATATTTTTGCTTCATTACTTCGTTAAAAGTGTAGATTATTCTACTTTGCTGTATAACATGTATTCTCGAAAGTTATCTTTGGCGGGATCGGAGTTCTCGATGTCACCAAATATTGTGATCAGAGAGCGTTGTGGCGTGAAAGACGATGTAGTGACACGAATTGTGAAAGGGATGCTGAGCTGGTTTGGACACGTGGAGAGGATGAATGAAAGTAGATTGACGAAACAAATATATACATGAGGCGAGTGTAAATGATAGAGTCAGGAGAATGAGACATAGGCGAACATTTCACGATCAAATCGGAGACGTTCTGGAAAAAGGTCAGGTCAAGAGTACTCTAAACCAACGAGCATGCATGCGAAGATTGATGAAAGTGGAAGAAGCGAAAGACGTATGTCAGGACCGTAGCAAGCGGAAGAAGATTGTCTCTTTCTACCCCGTTGGGAACAAGGCGTGAATATATACAATACCAAATATTGGTAGCATTGTTAACGTCTATTAACAGGTATTCATCACGATGATTTTTTTTACCTGGAGAAATATCTAACACATCCACCCTCGCGGAGGCTAAGGATAAGGTACCGGTTATGTCGGTCTTGCACCGACCAAAACTATACGGTGTTCCACCTTCGTCAGATAGCAGGCCACCGTAACGTATTCGCACACATCCACTATGACATCAACACGAGGCGCCTAGGCGGCTCCATCTCAGGAGAGACCACATCCTCTTCCTGTACCTCTTGGTCAGACATACTACGCGCCTAACACCTTTACAGTTCCAGCAATATGTGTTAAGTTCCTCTTCGCTTTACCGTGGGTGACCAAGCCACTGCTATTAACCCCCTTCCTCTCCCCCCCCCCTCCTGCAGTACCCGTTTGGTGGTATCATCGCTGCCATGGTATCATTAATATCCCGGTTGACTATTCGTATACGATGACTTTTGACGCAAACCTAAATAGATCTAAGCTGACACGATTTCATCTTGAATCACATCGCCAATTGACACCGGTTGGGGTTTTGGGATAATGTAATTCCCTTTGTAGCATTTCTTAATGACTATTGCCTAATGGCACTATTTCTTCTACGACCAAAATGTGCTGATTGCGTAATATACGGACGTACAATCGTAATTACAAACACGCACATTTCTTTATTCTATAAAAGTCAAAGTCTATTCTAACTATTATAACTATTCTATCTATTAAATTTAGGCTTGTTTAAAGCTCAAGCATCTACACAAACATCCATGTTACTATATAAATATAATGTTTTAGTCTAATGTTGCTGAATTAAACTATGCCTGATGACGTGCAGCAGCGTCTAAGGATTGGCGATCGTGGCGATTATGACTAATCCTCCTAATGAAAGTGGCCCATGTTACAGTAGACCGTTCTTAGACAGTTAACGTAATGTTGTTGAAGTCGGCAGTGGTTACAATAAATTTAATACCCGAAAACCAGTTACTATTACGTAACACTTAAATTGAACTTGGATAGAATTTCAACTCGGGAAGTATCAGTATACAATTACCCTTGAGACCGGACTCCAGTGACACAGATCTATTCTCAGGGTTATTTGTTATTACGTATCCACTGTGGAATTGTTTTAATAAGGCGCAGACGTATTTCGAATACAAATAATTTTACAGCCACCCTTTGTTATGTAATTGGATGGGGATGCAATGTCCTACATAGATACATAACCATATGAGCGTTTCCTTATTAATTTCAAAACGCCTTGTGAATTTAAAATATACATTTTGCGTACGAAACAGTAAATGTTACTCGAGCTAGCGGTTAATAGAAGTGAGCTAGGTTGCTTCCGTGGGATCCAGCTGACACGATCGATTTGTAGCCGAGCGTTGACGAAGATACCCGAAGACATCTTATTCTTATATATAAAGAGAGTTGGTAGCCCAGTGGTCAGGGCGCTCGCTTTAGTATCATAGAGCGCGAGTGACTTGGGAACGATCCCAGTGCCGGCACCTCTCGAATTGTTATTAGCAATTTTAAATGCTGTATTTACCACGTTCTCGGTGGTGAGTGAAAACTTCGTGAGGAAACCTGCATGCCTGAGAAATAATAAAAATATTATTTCGACGATATGTGAAGCCTGCCAACCCGGAACAGCGCCACTGGAGCACCGTGGCGATCCCTTCCGAGTTCCACCCATCCCACTCAGATATTTGAGAAGGAGGGCTTTGCCTAGCAATGGGCACTTAAAAGCTGCTACTTTACTTTACTTTTTACATATTTGAAGACTTGCTAAATCCGTGACAGGGGAAAATATTTGTATGATGTCATATTCATCATACAAATATTTTCCCCTAGGGGGATTCGAACCCGCAGCCTTTAGCTAGAGCCAGGGTCACTATCTATTATTTCAAATCACAGTGTTGTAAACACATGTATGTATAATTTTTTTTTTTATAAATATGCTTATTGGTTTCAGTACCTGCCTTCCAGCTACATCATGTGACCAATTCACATGAATGAAATGTCAATTATTGTCAATAGACATACATTTACAAAGTTTTAAATGGATGCGATATATAGAAGTATACCAAGGTTTTGTTATTAACTTAGTGACAGGTGAACATAAGCGTGTTATAGATACTATCTATATATGATCATGCTGATTTAAATACTGATTTCTACAGTAATTTCTTCGAAAATGGCAGGGGAAATTGATATATTAAGTTACGTCGTTTAAGAACAATCAGCTTCGATAATTCCAGTATAACAGGTTCTGATAGATTTCTTCATAACGAGCGTGATGAAGGTTTCGTCTTACGACTACTCCTCGCTTCTCTCGCCGGTATCGTCACCTGGCTACCGAGTCTTGTATACGTTTTGTAAAGTTACGCTCGAACGGATCGGGTATCGAGGAAGCCCTTACCATCGCCTCTTACATGAATTGATTATATTTACATGGCGAAATTTTTTTACCCGCGTGGTTGTGTATGAATCTCCGACCCTTTCTTCCCCTGCCGTAAGAGGTAACTTTAAAATGTCACGGTAATCTCCTAGAGCAAATGTGACGGCACATTCGATCTCCCTGAGAGGCGAAAAGTGGGTTAGGTTGCCTCCTAGTCAGGAGACTCCAGTTATACTAATGAGTGTTTCGAAATTTACCCTCGTCTAATTATACTACGTCTTAGTGTTCAGGTGAACAATGTTTATTGTTGTTAACCTTGTTCCAAATGAGCTCTGGTGTAAAGTGGGTTGAAATTACTAAAATATCTAGACCTCTGATCACCACCGTATTGGGTACACGGACGTGAGAGCTTTTTTTTTAATTTAAAATATTTTTCATTAAATTATGTGTCATTTTATTTTTGAGGTATTGGTTAAATCAAATTTCACCTTGAGGTTTGTGTATGGTAAACTGGCTAAGAATTTTTGAAGGTTTTAGACACAAACAGGCGATAGGCTCACCATCTAACACGTTCTCCAAAATAAGCTCTAGTGAAAATGGGCGAAGAAGAAAGAAAAGAATAAGATCAGTATTGGGTATACAATCATTATTAGAGCTTACGAGTATTTTTTACTTTTTATTATGATTTTTTCCGTAATAGTTTACAAATCTATTCTAGGTTCTCTTATGAATGGTATTTTACTCGTACGTTAACCGTCAACGATGTTCCTGGAGGCGATGCAATGACATATTAAAATAAAAGGAACACAAAAGCACAATACACAAAGAATATACTTTATCGAAGATAATTTCCTGTTACGAGTAATAAATTGTTTCTAGTAAGTAATAAATTATCTCTTGCGCAGAACTTTAATTCGTACGATACGTAATTTAACTTACATTTAAATATATTTGCAGTAACACTTGAAGTGCGAGTAGGCGTAGACAAAATCTGTGATCGAGATATGGCTGTCTAGACTCGGGAATTCTACCTTTGATCACTGAAGGCGTTGGCTTCACTCATCTGTACACTGAGATAGCCTTTTAAAGCTCAATCTGAAAATTTATTTTTCGTAATAAAAATTCTATATAGATTTGGCACTCTTTATGACTACCTCGTGGATTGCTGCAAAGCCACGGGTTCTGGGTTTATATCCCAATAGAAGCCAACATGTCCGCGAAGCAATATTGTTGATTGGTGTTAAGGAGTGGATTAAAATAGACTGATGTACGCGTAGTAGTGGATAACTACATATGAATCTTGCTGGTAGTTTAATTATTTCATTTGTGAAATATTGTTAAATTTTCTAACGATTCTCACACGAATTAACTTCTAAAGACAACGGTAGGGTAAAAAAGATAAGAGGATTTTATCAAGGTTTACAAAGGAAGATTAAAAGCTTCACCTTTACTTCGTTTGCTTATAATTTACTGCACTACGAAATCAGACGTTGTAGGATCAAGGCCCATCATTCGACTATTCTATTCGACCACTCCAGATACAAGGTCTAAATCTTAGTTGGAGTGGTTAACAGGAATATTGGTTATGTTGTTAGTGTTCTTAATTAAATATTTATATATAATTATTTATTTTTTAGGATAGGCGGCAAACGTGCAAGCGGTTCACCTGATGGTAAGTGATTACCGTCGCCCACATACATTTACAGCATCATAGGTGCTGCAGGTGCGTTGCCGACCGATAAGGATATTTGGGATATGGGAGGGAGAATGAGGAAGGGGATGGGAGGAGGAGTGGGCCTCCGGTTACCTCACTCACCGAACGAAATGCAGAAGCACAATATACCTTACTTTATTCTGCGAGGCCGTGGTACTAACCCGGTAGAGCCGGCTCATTCGAGCAGCACCAAAAGCCGCCGCTTGACCCTACCACGCCTAATTATATACACTTTGATGTCCTCGTGCCCGATTTCGACGTGACACGGTATGCCAGTGCTGCAAGTATATCCGGACTTAAAAACAATGTCCCTGTTTTTAGTCTGCATATACTTGCAGCTCATTCGTCTTTATCTTCCCGTATACGATTGTAACATATATACGATAAGTTCGGTGGAATAGCTAAATGATTTATTTTGAGAATTTAAATATTTTTTAAAAAGGAAATTAAATGCTTATCACTTTTCGAATGTTTCTCACACGAATTAACTTCTGTGGACAATAGTAGGGCCGTCGTGAATCACGACCGACTGGGCTCGGTCGCGTGTCGGCATGTCGGTCCGTCGTTACTCCCGAACGCGCACGTCACAAGCTGTTATGTCAGACGTTTTTAAACTCGTTAGCAGCACAACGAGCACAACAATACCGTTTAAAATAGACATGCTGTGTGTATGTGTGTGTCGTATGCAGCTGCGTCCAGATTTTTTAGATGATTTTCGATCGGAGGTAATGCGCTATGTTTTAATGGCTGCTATAAACTGTCATATATAATGCCTTTTGAATATTTTAGTACAGAATATACCACCTTTATCACCAAATGCAAATCTCACCTGCACATGATGCACCCCGCTAGCTGGTAAATGATGCTTTTTCCATGTCTTCGGGTAACGTAGAAAGTGACTGATGCTTAACCTAACATCTGATCGTGCGCTGTATCACATGAACGGTGATTGACCGACAGCCTGTCGTGTTTTGATTCTGTGTACATTTATTGACTAGAGTAGATGCTCCAACTATCAACGAATGACTCTTTTCGTAGATAGTTGTTAGTATAGGTACCTATGTCCACCACATTAGTAATTATAAGCGTGTGTTGAAACAATGCGATATCAAGTCAGCGACTTCATGTTATTTGTAATACATCCAAAATATATAATTATTATTGTTATTTTTAACGTAAAATAATTAGTTACATGGCATAGATTTATATTTTTGTTCTTCAAAATAATAAACAATGATGATGTGAATGATCTTTCGATGCAGTGGGCAATTTAGTCAAGGACTATTTAAAATTATTTACACCATGTGTCTTCTTGTTTGGCAGTCTCTAAATAAATTTGAATAGTTCACTTCTAACCGTAGGCTCACAGTGCTCTACTAATGGCGAATCATCGATCGTAATACCAGACCTCCCACCACTTGACGCTGCTTCCCGTCAACGGTTCGAGTATTTTAAATAAGGTCAATATGAGGTAGAAGTACTTGTATAATAGACATATCCGAGATAAATTAAGTCCACAAACACGCATTGGAGCAACGAACTCTTCCCGCCTCCCAGTGGGCTGGTGACTCGTTTTTCTAGCGTGGACAACCTTCAAATAATTGAGCTACAAGTTGCTTGCTCTCTGGTTGCTCTTTGGTACAAATCAAAGTCTTCTTTTTTTATTATTTATATATGTACACACAAAAAGGCATGAAAACATTAAGACATAGTATTAGTACAAGGGCACTTCTTATTCCATACATTGAAATTTCTTCCAGCAGACCCTGACAGGAAATTTTATTGAAATGGGAAACTTAGTGCGTACATTTCTAATACATAATATGTATACAATTAAATAAATAAGATTACATATAATTAAATAATTTCGACATATATATATTTATTTAAAAAAAAAATTCGACATAGGAACATAAATTTCACATGACATTATTTTTTTTAATCCCACATTATAATAAAGGCCTACTTTAAATCTAGTAGTGGACTTAGTGGATTGAAAATAAAGAAAAAGAAAAATTTGTCGCTCGGATTCGGTTTACTGTGTCACGCGGGCAGGCTCGTTCATCGGATCGTATGATAGGTTCTTTGGAAACGTTAAATATACTTTTACAACAAATTTGATCTCCGTCAACAAAAAACTATATCAAAAATAAAGCAGTTACCGCTGCCGTTGAAACCCGTTCAATCCAGCCCGCTACATGAGCAATGTCAACATGTTTATTTACTCTGCAACGTACGTCGCATCGTGTTTTCCACTTCATTCGCTGATGAATTAATCGCACAAGCGAGGCGTGAGCGAGTGCGTGACTTATCCGGTTACATAGGTAATTAGATATTGTATGGTGCATATTTTCACGTTACGCCCTGACTGGGACCGATAGTCAGGACCAATGGCGCCTAGCAAAAATCGACTTCTCCGTTCTCTGCTCGCTCTAAACCAACGTGCTATATCGTGTAACGAAGTCCTGTTGAAGTGTGGAAATGAATGCAGATTGGTAACGATGCATGTAGAGGAGCAGTAATTTAGTCCGTTATTTTTGTTGGATATCGAACGAATTTTGAGTACAGTTGTAGACATATTTCAAGATATCTTAATAATGACATACATTTAAAACAGTATAAGGAAAAGATCTTGTTGTGAAATATAGAGGATAAATTTTCAGTCCGGATACATAAAGTTTGGAAAGCTCGTAGTTTGCCAGAAGCAAAATGAGAAAATTACAATTGAGCCATAAATATACTTTTAATTATTCTTAGTGTTCTGATTCTCGTTTCAAGTCATAATATTATTATTTCTATTTTGCAAGACATTTTTTTTATAGGAAAAGGGAAAAGGAGCCAGCGGCTCACCTGATCGTAAGTGATTAGCGACGCCCATCTGCATTTGCAACACCAGAAAAGTATATTTGAGGAAGAATGGGGGATTGGGCCTCCGTTTATCTCACTCACCGAAGGAAACGCAGAACCACACGATGCCTCTACTTTACGCCGGTATTCTGCGAGGCCGTGGTATTACACCGGTTGAGCCAGCTCACTCGAGCATCAGCAAAAGCACTTGTCTCTACCAAGTACCGTTACAAGTTTTAAAACATAATGTGTTGATAATGCCATAGTTTAGTATATGTAGTTGGCGAGCTCTTACGATGCTGACCTTCACTAGTTTATGGGATTTAGGTTCAACAAATTGTGATATTCCGCCATCATTTGTTCGTCAGAATCTTATTTGTGGGCTAACAAGACGCATCACTTGAAGGTGAGGTTGGCAATTAGAGAAAGAGATGGTATCTTTCCACTTACACCCTATTGAAATAACTTTTTTTTTTTTTATGGAGAAGACGGCAAACGAGCAACCGGTTCACTTGCTGGTAAGTGATTACCGTCGTCCACATACATCTGCAACACCATAGATGCTGCAGGTACGTTGCCGGTCTTTAAGGATATTTGGGAGGAGGGGGGATGAGGAGGGGAAAAGAGAGGGAATGTGGGCCTCCGGTTACCTCTCTCATCGAACGAAACGCAGAAGCACAAGATGGCTCTACTTCACGCCGGTATTCTGCGAGGCCGTGGTACCAATCCGGTCGAGCCGGCCCATTCGAGCAGCAGCTAAAGCCGCCGCTTGGCTCTACCACACTTAAAAATGCTAAACCTAATTAAACAGTCTGATAACGACCAGCAGCGGCTAAGGCACGAGATGTCTAGTTCTACGATCGCCAATCCGCTTTCTCCTATGGGAGAGGTTTATGTTTATTGGACTTATAGGCTACAATAGAAGACGAAAAATATACAGGACTACTTTTATGTTTACTGCTTCTTGTAGTTTGGTAGCAAGCCGCATAAGGGAATATATCAATCATGTTCTTTGAATGATTTGTTATGTAAATATATTGTTTTAAATAAGTCATGATAGGTGATGCGATATGATTGTTTTCAAACATCAGAACCGTTAGGAACAGACCTGCATTATCACAGTGCATCGCGGTCACAAAATCCAACTATAAAAGAAATGCATGAGAAATATCATGGCCTATGTATTCTCGCATACCCAAGACTCCGATTAATCAATTTCGGAACAATTTTCGACACCATGACTGTAGCACGGTGGTTTCAGCTATGCTACCATATCCTAATTGTTATCTTTAGGTGTAAATACATCTCTGTCTAATCTCATGATGCTGTAGAAGCCAAATAGGTTAACTGGGTTGAGTATATAGGTATAGATCTTGTACCTCATATAAGGACTTTCAAAGAGGATGACTTATTAAAAGGGGTAATTATTTTTATTTAAGAAGTGATTTTGGCTAACCATCCCATCTTGGGGAGAGACCTGTGCCGTCAAAGGCCTATATGGAGAGATGCTTATTTTGGAAAGATTCATTCTGATTTCAACGTTGTGCATTCGCATTGGATACTTAAATATATTTAAGTAAAAGTTGTATTATTTACTTGAAAAATTTGTTAAAATATATCATAAGGTAATCTATAAAAATACTTCTGAAAAGAAATTGTACAGCAATAGAATACTTTTCCCTTACGCAAAATAAAATTGTTATTACTACAAAACCTTTGATTTTCAATCGGACCACGAGTATCCTCAGGAGACAGGAGGATACATGACATGCGTACCTCCTTCCCCAATTTGCTCGGATGCCCGCTGAAATAAATCCGGCGCGAAACGGCGCGAAAATTTGACAGGCCGTAACAAAGAGCAATGTGTTTCTCTAAAAATGGTTGATTTAAATGCAACATTAAGGCTCGAATGAGGTCGCGAAGGCGGTCAGAGATGCCAGAGTACGCAACGCGATAATATAATGCAAACGCCCAATGTGGTGCTGTTGGCATAAATATGAAAATGTTTATGGTTTGAACTATTTATGTTTTATTTATATATATTTCAACTGTAAGGATTGTTTTTATTAAGTAAATATTGAAACAAACACAATAGTGTACAGCAACAACTGCATTAGTATTAACCGTGTAGCAGCTATTGACGCTTACCTCTGAAATAAATTCAAATCAAAATTCTTTACTGTTTATAAGAAAGTTAAATTCGTTTGACAAATGTCGCATGTTTTTGGAGAAGAAACAAGCAAAAGCAACTCCGAAAGTATCCCCTTTTATAATAATAATAATATATATCATGAGAAGACTCACCCGATGATGATCCAAAAATGTTAACAGTTTTCATGAGAGAGTTTGTGAAGGGAAGGAAACCTGCGGAACGCCCTTCAATATATTCGATCCGGAAGAATTCACACTATTAATAACAACTTTATGAATTCTATTACTCAAATACGAGATCATAATCTGAATCGCTGTGCTTCCTATGGCTAAATGTAGTTTTCTGATCATTATATCTATGACTCTGGTGGCACACAATCGAAGGCTTTGGACAGATCACAAAAGACACCCAAGGCATCCTGCGAATTCTCCCAGGTCTCAAATATATTCGATCGTCCGATCGCCCGGGAAAGAAAGGAGAAATATTTCGGTGTAACTCACGACTTAGCGATAACATTCGCTTCTTGCATCAGGGTAGTTAGGAATAAGTTTAAGCCTGAGTTGCACGTCGCCTACGTTCAATGATCTGCTCCTCTAGCGAAATGTCCCTGAGACATAAACTCTTTTTTTATACAGGCTATACTTATTATGCTCTATCCAGTAGTATTAGCTCCTGGGGCACCACCTAATTTCGCCGAACTGCATAAAGTCCAAAACAAATCCTTGCATAGCGCCACCTAGCACCGGTGCTGGATGCTGTCACCGCAACGAAAACTACTTCAAAGACATGTCCCGGCGCTATTTGGTAAAAGCCGCTGTACACGTGAACCCGCTTATGGTAAAGGCCGGTCTTGGAAAAATGGCAATAAATAAAACCTCCAAGAAGTGAATACCAGTTTTTGTAAGCGTTAAGTCCAGATTTAAAGGTAAACATCCTTCGGAAAAATAAACTGCTCTGTTTTCTTGTTCTTGTCAACTGGGTCGACGATAATGCACTTATATATATATATATATATATATAATTTCAAATTGTACGTTTCTAGTCACTAAGAATTTTATTATTTTTAAATTACTGAACTTTCTAGTTTTATTGCAACGTAGTAAGTTCGAACGTTCCGAAGAAGTTTCTATAACTTGGTAGTGACTTACAGCACTTGCAGCCCGCCCATCGCTCCGTTTCCGCCATATTTATTCATATTCCGTGTGAAATATTACGGGTCACTTGACCTATATATATCTTAAGCATAATTTGGCAAAAGATATTTGTTGAAACGTTTCAGAGGAAGCAATGTTGACTGAATTTATATGGGATGGCGTAAATGAACTGAAAGCTTGCTATGGCGTATAATTTAAATTAATCATTTCAATGTGTTTAAGGGGGAATATAATTTTTCTCCAAATATCAACTTGACCTGCATACTTGCGGTGCCATCTCATCAACAGCATCTCTAGTGCGCTGCAGGTGGCGTTGGTGCTGAAATGGAAATGATGCTTAAATTGAATGTTGCGAACTTCTGTCTGGCTCAAGTTTTTAAGCATAGTTAACAATCTTAACTAACAGGGATATATTTTAATCTAAGAAAAAAAAAAACAAACAGTGAACACAAAGTTGTAAGAAAAAAAAATCAATAGTATTTCTAGCTATTATAGTGCTTTAGATATTCTATTAAGTCTTAACATTTATAATATTATTTGCTGATGATACTTATTTACATTAATTTTTAAAATTAAGCATCAACTTGTTACACACGACGAGGTGAATATGCTACGTCAAAAATAGTTCATTGCTAGCCAAAACAGGTAAGTTGCAGGTAATGCTAGCCAAAACAGGTAAGTTGCAGGTAATGCTAGCCAAAACAGGTAAGTTGCAGGTAATGCTAGCCAAAACAGGTAAGTTGCAGGTAATGCTAGCCAAAACAGGTAAGTTGCAGGTAATGCTAGCCAAAACAGGTAAGTTGCAGGTAATGCTAGCCAAAACAGGTAAGTTGCAGGTAATGCTAGCCAAAACAGGTAAGTTGCAGGTAATGCTAGCCAAAACAGGTAAGTTGCAGGTAATGCTAGCCAAAACAGGTAAGTTGCAGGTAATGCTAGCCAAAACAGGTAAGTTGCAGGTAATGCTAGCCAAAACAGGTAAGTTGCAGGTAATGCTAGCCAAAACAGGTAAGTTGCAGGTAATGCTAGCCAAAACAGGTAAGTTGCAGGTAATGCTAGCCAAAACAGGTAAGTTGCAGGTAATGCTAGCCAAAACAGGTAAGTTGCAGGTAATGCTAGCCAAAACAGGTAAGTTGCAGGTAATGCTAGCCAAAACAGGTAAGTTGCAGGTAATGCTAGCCAAAACAGGTAAGTTGCAGGTAATGCTAGCCAAAACAGGTAAGTTGCAGGTAATGCTAGCCAAAACAGGTAAGTTGCAGGTAATGCTAGCCAAAACAGGTAAGTTGCAGGTAATGCTAGCCAAAACAGGTAAGTTGCAGGTAATGCTAGCCAAAACAGGTAAGTTGCAGGTAATGCTAGCCAAAACAGGTAAGTTGCAGGTAATGCTAGCCAAAACAGGTAAGTTGCAGGTAATGCTAGCCAAAACAGGTAAGTTGCAGGTAATGCTAGCCAAAACAGGTAAGTTGCAGGTAATGCTAGCCAAAACAGGTAAGTTGCAGGTAATGCTAGCCAAAACAGGTAAGTTGCAGGTAATGCTAGCCAAAACAGGTAAGTTGCAGGTAATGCTAGCCAAAACAGGTAAGTTGCAGGTAATGCTAGCCAAAACAGGTAAGTTGCAGGTAATGCTAGCCAAAACAGGTAAGTTGCAGGTAATGCTAGCCAAAACAGGTAAGTTGCAGGTAATGCTAGCCAAAACAGGTAAGTTGCAGGTAATGCTAGCCAAAACAGGTAAGTTGCAGGTAATGCTAGCCAAAACAGGTAAGTTGCAGGTAATGCTAGCCAAAACAGGTAAGTTGCAGGTAATGCTAGCCAAAACAGGTAAGTTGCAGGTAATGCTAGCCAAAACAGGTAAGTTGCAGGTAATGCTAGCCAAAACAGGTAAGTTGCAGGTAATGCTAGCCAAAACAGGTAAGTTGCAGGTAATGCTAGCCAAAACAGGTAAGTTGCAGGTAATGCTAGCCAAAACAGGTAAGTTGCAGGTAATGCTAGCCAAAACAGGTAAGTTGCAGGTAATGCTAGCCAAAACAGGTAAGTTGCAGGTAATGCTAGCCAAAACAGGTAAGTTGCAGGTAATGCTAGCCAAAACAGGTAAGTTGCAGGTAATGCTAGCCAAAACAGGTAAGTTGCAGGTAATGCTAGCCAAAACAGGTAAGTTGCAGGTAATGCTAGCCAAAACAGGTAAGTTGCAGGTAATGCTAGCCAAAACAGGTAAGTTGCAGGTAATGCTAGCCAAAACAGGTAAGTTGCAGGTAATGCTAGCCAAAACAGGTAAGTTGCAGGTAATGCTAGCCAAAACAGGTAAGTTGCAGGTAATGCTAGCCAAAACAGGTAAGTTGCAGGTAATGCTAGCCAAAACAGGTAAGTTGCAGGTAATGCTAGCCAAAACAGGTAAGTTGCAGGTAATGCTAGCCAAAACAGGTAAGTTGCAGGTAATGCTAGCCAAAACAGGTAAGTTGCAGGTAATGCTAGCCAAAACAGGTAAGTTGCAGGTAATGCTAGCCAAAACAGGTAAGTTGCAGGTAATGCTAGCCAAAACAGGTAAGTTGCAGGTAATGCTAGCCAAAACAGGTAAGTTGCAGGTAATGCTAGCCAAAACAGGTAAGTTGCAGGTAATGCTAGCCAAAACAGGTAAGTTGCAGGTAATGCTAGCCAAAACAGGTAAGTTGCAGGTAATGCTAGCCAAAACAGGTAAGTTGCAGGTAATGCTAGCCAAAACAGGTAAGTTGCAGGTAATGCTAGCCAAAACAGGTAAGTTGCAGGTAATGCTAGCCAAAACAGGTAAGTTGCAGGTAATGCTAGCCAAAACAGGTAAGTTGCAGGTAATGCTAGCCAAAACAGGTAAGTTGCAGGTAATGCTAGCCAAAACAGGTAAGTTGCAGGTAATGCTAGCCAAAACAGGTAAGTTGCAGGTAATGCTAGCCAAAACAGGTAAGTTGCAGGTAATGCTAGCCAAAACAGGTAAGTTGCAGGTAATGCTAGCCAAAACAGGTAAGTTGCAGGTAATGCTAGCCAAAACAGGTAAGTTGCAGGTAATGCTAGCCAAAACAGGTAAGTTGCAGGTAATGCTAGCCAAAACAGGTAAGTTGCAGGTAATGCTAGCCAAAACAGGTAAGTTGCAGGTAATGCTAGCCAAAACAGGTAAGTTGCAGGTAATGCTAGCCAAAACAGGTAAGTTGCAGGTAATGCTAGCCAAAACAGGTAAGTTGCAGGTAATGCTAGCCAAAACAGGTAAGTTGCAGGTAATGCTAGCCAAAACAGGTAAGTTGCAGGTAATGCTAGCCAAAACAGGTAAGTTGCAGGTAATGCTAGCCAAAACAGGTAAGTTGCAGGTAATGCTAGCCAAAACAGGTAAGTTGCAGGTAATGCTAGCCAAAACAGGTAAGTTGCAGGTAATGCTAGCCAAAACAGGTAAGTTGCAGGTAATGCTAGCCAAAACAGGTAAGTTGCAGGTAATGCTAGCCAAAACAGGTAAGTTGCAGGTAATGCTAGCCAAAACAGGTAAGTTGCAGGTAATGCTAGCCAAAACAGGTAAGTTGCAGGTAATGCTAGCCAAAACAGGTAAGTTGCAGGTAATGCTAGCCAAAACAGGTAAGTTGCAGGTAATGCTAGCCAAAACAGGTAAGTTGCAGGTAATGCTAGCCAAAACAGGTAAGTTGCAGGTAATGCTAGCCAAAACAGGTAAGTTGCAGGTAATGCTAGCCAAAACAGGTAAGTTGCAGGTAATGCTAGCCAAAACAGGTAAGTTGCAGGTAATGCTAGCCAGTTTTTGGTGCCGCTTTCTTGAAAAAGCTTACGTCATAACTAAAATACTATTGAGCAAAATAGATTGTTGAAAAAGTAATAAAACTTTAATACAGTAATCAAAAATCACAAAATCTTAATAGTAATAATGAAATATTTTATAGAAGATGTGATGGATATATCTCAAATAAAAAAGTTATTCAATTGACCTAACGTCTTCTAAAACCAAAATTCCGGTAGCATTTGAAACTGGCAACTGACACCGGCGCTAACATGATATATCAAGTAAACGAAAGTAACGCCATCTAGGCAATTAGCAAACGTGTGCCTAACAATAATAACTCTGCGGTTGCTCGACGCGGCATTGGAGAAGGTTAATTAGAATATTATGTTTTCATGAGTGAGTGTGAGTCAAGTCAGAAAATCACAAGCGGCATGTCACGCAAACGACTATCTGTAGAGTTGACTTGAGCCAGAGGTCTAAGTTATAAGCTTTCAGTTTTAAACTTATGTAACCACATTTCTTAAAGCCAGTTAGTGAGCGAAGTGCCGGTACCCTCGCACTAGTGATGCTGCTCCCCACCATCAGTCTGTGGGATTTGGGTATGGCACATTGGGATGGACATTCCGCAATCATTCGGTTGCCAGAGCCTCTTTTTCTAGGTACTAGGGTGCACAACGTGCATGTGAGGTTAGTATTTTTGAAGCGGTCCTAATTTATTAATTTTTTATTTTTGAAAACAACTGTTATTTTAAGGATATCAATTGGTGCAGAAATTTGTCAAATGATCCTTTATAACGTACAATAACGTTACAATTTATCTATCTTAAACTAAAGTAACTTTCTTTAGTCTATTTTGGTTTATATATGCATAAAAAATGTAAATATATGCTGTATTAACAGCAAAACGATATTGCATTAGCCGATGTAAACTTGTAATTTTCTAATTCGACGCTTTACAACTTGCACCACCGCTGAAAGCAGACCGCAACCGCGTCAGGTGCTCATCACATCACGTCTGCCTGTAACCCGATAACCAGGGCCCGAGCGGCGAGGCAGAAACATTGAGCCCGGACTCCTCTAACTACCGAATTCGGCTTCGGAGAAATTATCCTACTATAAACGGGCGTCTAAAATTAATTACGTTGGGACGGAGATCGATCGTTAAATAAACATTTATGTCACATTGAAATAAATTAAGTTTTGGATGTAATTGGGTTTTTACGGTAGTCGGTGTTTATTGATGTTATTTACTGTGACTTGTTTGATTTACTCTATTCGTTAGAATACGAAGGTTAATTTGGAAAATAAAATCGTTTACATTTTCGTTTGGAATATAACAGTAATCATTAGTAATGTTGTTTACATTACTAAAATTATTTATTAAATTATTTGACGAGGTACAGTATTGTTCAATTATTTAATACCGCATTGAGGCCTTTGATTAATAATATTTTGACAGTATTAAAAAAATAATCATTAATGTGTATAAGGTGGAGTATACGAGTACCATCGTTATCTCCAAAACTTCATGTTTGCGACCGAATGATGACATAAAATCCATCCGAATACGCCGAACCCAAATCTCCGAGAGTGGTGATGGGGAGCAGTGTCGCAGTGCTTACCAACCCGCTTGACCAGCGTGGTATGGATAAGTCTTTCAAGAAATGTATACCGATGATTATGTTAGCGTTTTTTGTTTCTTTCGGCCTCTACGTTCAGCAGCGGACTTCAAAAAGCTATTGAAGAAGATGATGAGACAAAATAAATAAGTACATAATAAACAACTCACTCCATGTGAGAATAACAAGACGATCTTATGCGTCCAAAAAAAAAAAGGTCTCTCGTCCGTATACCCAATATTGGCTCTGTCAGAGGTCTTGGCAAAATTGCACTAGGGGTTATTTGGAACAACGTGACCGGTGGTAAACCCGTCCCCTGCACTAAGAGGTTCAGATTAACTATACAAATCGTAGGTAAGTGTCAAAACACTCATTGGTATGAGCCTCTCACTGGTATCTTACTCGGGTCTCCGGAACTAGGCGCTGATCTCCACCACTTGTTTTTTGAGGTCATTAAAAATAGACGTTCCCAATTCACGTACCTATATTTTATGTGTACTTACTCATATGTTATATGTGTTCATCAATTCACTGAAGAAAATATTGTTTAGAGTTTGCTTTTTTATTTAATATTCAATAATAAACCAGTATTTTATTTCAGAAAACACACATTGGCCACTTTTAATACATTACATAACATACCGTTCTTACAAATAATAAAAAAAAAACAAGCAGTGACACAAAAGCTTCTACATTCACGAAAGCACTTTATTCTTAAGAGTTGATTTTAAAATTTCCGTGGAACAATTTGCGAGAGAAGCTTTAGAAGACAACGCCTTCGGATCCTCGCCATTGTAAAATAGAGGAAATGAACCGTTACGGGCCATGTAGTGTCTGAAAGGAAAATCAAACGTAGGGAGTAAAACTTCACACCGAATGATTCTTTTAGACAATCACTAGATTTAAATAGGTCGTATTATAACGCAATAATACAGTAAGAAAGCTTACTTTGTGAAAGTAGTTAAGTTTGAATCTTCTTCAGCGTATTTATCGTCCCTCTAAACGGAAGGATTTGATATACACTAGCTGTGCCTCGACGTTCCACCCCCGTTATTTTGGATTTTTTTACACGCATTTTATAGACAGGATGAGTACGTGACCAATGTTTATAGTCACTGGTCCACTTCTATCGATTGTAGCGTAATGTTATATAGCCTATATCCTTACATAATAAACGGGTAATAAAGATGTAATAACAAAAGCAGCAAATATTTCAAACCTTTCTTTCTAGTTCGGGAACTACCAGAGAAATTCTATATAAAAATCTTCAGTTCTATGATATTATATAATATGGATAAAAAATAGTATAGATAAGCGCTCATGCAGGCACTAGACACAGATTAAGAACATATGAAATGACGCTGCGTAACCAAACGTGCCTCCGCAACCCACTTTTGGGCTCGGAGATTGCCATAGTATGTGCAATGCTTTTCTAAAAGTGGTCTGTTACAACACCCACGGGAACAAAGGTTTTTACGCCTCTATCACACGGTAATCGGATTATTCTCTTGAAAAAGGAACCAACCATAAAAGTTTAATTATTAATGATTTTTATACTTACGCGAATCATACGTAAATAATAGTTTCATTTTAAAAGTTTTATGTTTTATATCACATACATAGTAAAAATGATGGAAACAAAATTTTAATAGTGTTATTTAGAAAAAAATGTTGACTACTTCTGTTCAGAACCTTTTCGTTCTTAGTTAGATAAAGTTAGAGAATAAATGAATCCAAGAAATCTGTGTCCGTGTTTCACGCACGTGCATGCGGTGGTAGATTGTAAAAGAAAGTGTTTCTAGGTAGGTTCCTTCTCTGCTTAGGAGCCTGGAAAAGTACCTCCCCCTTTCCTATTTCTGCCGCTAAGCAGCAGTGTTCCGGTTTGAAAAGTCTGTGTTACATTACATCTTAGTCCACAGGGGTTACATCGCATATGTAAGCTCGCTCGTTTGAAGTTGCTTACGAAGACGAACGAAGACTGTTAGACCTGTTGTCACCCCAATTTATTAAAATAAGTTCTTGTTGTACTATGTTATTTTGTCTCTGTTTGTCACTGTACCCTTCCTTCGATTCAATCCTCGTATCATCATCAATTAGCATATCACAAGTCCACTGCTGAACGTAGTCCTCCCCCTAAGTTAGCCACAAAGCTCGGTCCTGAGCCACCTGCATCCATCGACTTCCCGCAACACTGCGCAGGTCGTCACTCCATCTTGCGAGGGATCGTCCCACACTGCGTTTGCCTGTACGTGGCTGCCACTCGAGAACCTTTTTTCCCTAACTGTTGTCAGTTCTGTTTCTACGTATAATAAGATTAATTCGATGTAACGCTTATAACATCGAATATAGGGAGGTAACGAATATAAGGAGGGAAGGTATAAACAAGTGAGTGCCTTTGTATTAGCGTGTACAATTGATAGCATTCGGATGTTGTTGGTGAAGGAGGTGGTGCTCTTCTTCTCTACGGACAGGGTAATATATCAAATTTTATTGTTTTTTTCATGCGTAATTGTGCAAAGTATTTTTATCCAACATCTTAATATTATATTCTTTATAAGAGAATATCAACTGTCGTTCTCATATTTCTTTTCCATCAAAAAAAAACTCGTTAAGTAACAGCAACAAACTGTAAAAAAATACTTTATACAACGAATTATTACATAAATATATACATATTACTTAAAAAAATTGTTTGAATTTTAATATTACAGTTAATACATATTTTATACACACGGTCATTTCTTAAAAAAAACTACAAACCCTTTGAAGAGCACTGTCATTAAAGCTATATTCAAGCCAAAATCTTACAAAACGTTAATCATAACAATTCAAATAAAACTTAAATGTCATGTAACAGTGTGACATCTTTGAACCCGGCATAAAGTAAATAAATAAATTTTATACTGCATGATTGTACGTGGTAGAGCCAAGTGGGGGTTTATGCTGCTGCTTGAATGGGCCGGCTCGACTCGAATTTATTATTTTATTTTGATACGTTCACGTTCTTGTTAATCAATCAATCAGTACAACTTAACACAAATCCAGTGATGAACATAGGCCTTACACGAGAGATTGCCACAAGGCACAATCCTGTGCCCCCTTCATTTATCGACTCCGCAAAACTAAAACTTAACATCCTTCTTAATTTAGTTAAATCTATACTAATACTATAAAGATATTAATATAATAAAGACAGGGTGCGTTTGTATAAATGTGTATGGTAATGTACGTAAATACTGCAACGACTTTCAAAGTTAATTTACAATTTATAAAAAAAAACAGATGCAAGCCAGATGGTATGTTTGATCCATGGATTTGATAATATGGAGATAGATTGACGTACGGAAAAGGACAGAGGCTACTGTTAACCCTGGAGAGCCGCGAAAATATTCTTCTCGCCGGCGCTCCGCGGGCGTAAGCTGGTATTTCCCCTTCCCACTTGTGTTTTGAGGAAAAATTATTTTTTTGGTTAAAAACATAATTTTTACATTTATGACAATTTTTCGATATTATGGAAATTTCCTTTGGGGGCCCCCACTTGCCACTACAAAAAAAGCCCTGGTTATATCTATATTTATCATATATCCAGTGCCCAAAAGACGGGTGTAAGGGGGAATATACCATATTTTTCTCCAATTGCCAACCTTACTTGCACGCACCACGTGCCCCTGCTACCAAAAAAACGTGGCTGCTCTGGCGACAGATTATTGAAGTTCAGAAGTACCACCAGAAGCTACCATAAATTTCTTGGAAGGTTCGCTTATATACACTACGCTGGGCAAGCGGGTTGGGCAGTGCAGATCTTCCCAGTGCTTATAATACATATTTCCCGGGTGTTCTTCCCATAGATGTTGTAAGACGCGACTCAGTACTAAAAAATCATGATAATCTCCGGAATCAATTACAGCGACGAGACTTGCCACCTGTCAGTATTTCTATCTCCCGGAGAAGCGAAAAGTCGGTTGCGAGAGTCCGTTTGGCTACGTCGAGAGTTAAAAGGAAGTCAAGGTAACTGGCGTGAGTGCCTACATATAGTGTGTGCGTATTTTATTAAGCATAATAACGTAATTTAATTCATTATTATACATTTTTATTCGTAACATCTGCTGAATAAATAATGTAATGAGCGCCATCATTTAATGGGGAACATCGGAGAGAACCGTTTAATATTCGAAGACCGGGTCGGATCGATGTGGTTTTATAAATAACATTCCTGCCGTCTAGTCGGCGTGACTCCGCCTCCAGACCACCCCTACCCCGTGCTGGGGGTCAATGACTCTGTGGGGCTTAGAGTACGTTACGCTAGAACTATGGGGTGGGACATGTGCAGTCGACCGCACGGAGGATGTTTTTGCTTTCTGTCTACCCTATGAAGGGAAGTTGGCGTGTAAAAATTGTATGGCCGGCGTTAGGTGTTTCCTTTCACGTTAATTGATTGAACTAAATAGAATGCGAATGTTTTTTAAATTACTCAGTCATCTTTACAATTAAATACTTTGCAATAATGTATTATTTTAATAATATTTTAAATTCTGTGCATTATTTAGTAGAGAAATATTATCACGTGAATTTTCATTACCTTCATTCAAAGTTATCACAAATATTTTATATCTAATATTCAAGTAAAACGGTAGCGTCAGTAAAAACGTTGTAAAAAGTTTGGACTCGAGGAATAATACCTGATAACGAATTAGAAATTAATTTCGATGTTCTATGATTTAAAATCCAAAGAAAGAGCATTTAGTTACCCGCCTTTAGTTATAAGCTCTAGTTATAACAGATGATGTAGTATATTAAATACGAGAATAGCTCTAATTTTAAAATAGGTTTAAAATTTAAAATTAATTATTTAAAGAATGAATACAACAATAAAATGTATCTAATAATAAAAATTATCATAAAGCGCTCTCTCTCCTGGATATAATATTAAATAAATAAAATATACGTAATAAACCAATAAACAACAGTTGCTATTTCTAAGTATGCGATATTTGTGCCTTTTTTAAATGAAAAATGTTAAATTAATGATTTCTTGTATTTACGGGCACATAAAACATTTGAAATGAAATGATCATTAACGCATCTTATTGAATTTAAAAAGACGTTTCCTGATGTTTCACAGCACCTGGGGTCAGAACTGTTAAAACGGTGAATCTCACCACCATCCATCTCAGCTAACCACCGATTGAAAATCTATGTTTCAGAGAGCACGAGGGATCTGCGACAGTAAACACTTGGCAACCGCAGCTTCAGCATGTCAAGCAAGTACTGCACGACAACAAGTTTTGGGTTCCGCGCCTCTGTCAAAGTGACCGAATGAAGCCCAGATATACCATACAGGACAAGATTGGCTATATTTTAAAGCTAGCTTCGATTCAAACATATTACAAACATCTAAGACAGATTCAGTTTTTACCATCAGTCAAGTGTAATATTCGTCTACTAGATGCAAGAGTGTACACGATTGATTGTTAATGTGGTCTCTCTTATGTAGGACTAACTAAAAGATCACCGCGTCAAGGAACACATAGCTGATGTAAAACATAGGCGCTCTGGGAAGTCTGCAGTCTGTGATCATATTCTGGATCGCTCCAACCATTATATTTCGTTTGACAGACCAACATATCCTCTCAAAAGAACACCGATTCCTGCCAACGATGATTCGCGAGACTATTGAAATTAAAATCCCACTAATTCTAATAGAGATTGATGGTTGGTACCACCTGCTTGGGACCCGGTAATTAATAAAATTAAATCAAAGACCAAGCATACCGCTGCACGGACTCAAGACACCGTGAGCTCTTTCTGCGTAGATCGGACCAAAAGTTAAGTAATTATATAGTAAAGCTGAAGGTAGCCGGGTTAACTAATAAGATAATCAGGACGTCAAACACCTCAGTACCCCCGTGACCCCCCGAAACGTCGGGATTTTAAAACACCAAAAGTTTAAAATCCAATGTTAAATTAAGTTAAATTAATGCAAAAAGTGTTAAAACACTTTTTAATTTTTACATAATACATTACAACATATTTTCTTTTTACGTGCGCATTAAATTTTGCTTCTTTTATAGATGTATAAACACATAATATTTAACTTTATTCGTAGATATCAGAGCAAGCAAAGCACGCTAACATTAAGGTAGTGTTTTCACAACTACTTCTTATTATCACAAATAGGCATTCATTCCGCTGCGAGTCCGACGGGAGAGCACCAAACTTTCCTAATTAATTAGAGCCAACTCGCAATCAGTACGTTTTATTAGATCAATAAAAGCCAAATCGACAGCCTAATACGAAAATCTCGTATCTTTAGTTTTTGGCCTTTTGGTAGGACCTCGGCGGAAAGTCCAAGTTCGAATTGATTCGATAGTTCTGGTTCCGCCGGTGCTGGGGATAAGTTGTAAAGTAAAAAAAGTCAGTACGTTTTTTAGATATTAAATAATAATTTTGTTTTTAATGATTGTGTTACGTTTTTTTTTTTAATATTACACCTACTCACGAACTTTTGATAAGTCTACCACACCTGCATGCCGTATAACTGGCTGACTAACGAAGGAGGATATGGCGGCCGTCTGATGGTGATTAGCAGCAGCGAGGGTACACATGCAGTGTAGTATCAGCGTAAACCCTCCCCCCCCTCCTTCCGCCGCCCCTATTTATTCATGTAGGTGTCCTAAGCGGCAGCTAAGGGAAAAGCCTTAAAAATTCGTTACGTTAATGACCTCGAAAAATACCAGACCAAAATTAAGCATTCGGTGACTGCCAGCAGCGTCTATGTTGCGAGGTGTCTGGTACTGGGATCGCCAATCCGTTTGCCGAGGGTGATCAAAATAATGTCAAACCATCCATAAGGACTGCAGTGGATTATTTACAGGCTTGGTAAGGTAAGGTTAGTATGAGCAAATATTTCATGCTTGTTGTGCTAGTTTTTGTAAACGATCTCATGGATTCAAGGCCTATGTCCAGCTGTGGACTTACACAAGCCCTGTTTGGCGGTTTTTTTTAGTAATTAATGCAAATATTTGCTGTAAGATTTTATAGATTGTACAATATCTAATTTTAACTTAAACGTTATTGTCAATTGAAAACATTTATATCACTGACACAAATGTTTTCAATTGGTATGGTGCAATATAGCGCCAACTTATTCTTTCACTTTCAATGTGAAGCCTCTTTGTTTATAAGTTGTGATACTTTCCCTAATGAACGTGTAATAGTTGTTTATTGAAATAATATATCGCTTTCATGTCTAGGATTCAGAGTAATTAATGTCTAGAAAGTTTAGAAATTTCAAAACGAACTGTAATTAAATTACAAACAAAGATGAGAATAAATGATGAATTTGTATTAATAATTCGAGTCAACGTATAAAGGTTATTGTTGTATGTTATAGTTAACAATTTAGTTAAAAATATTTTTTAGATTTATTAAGTTGGTAATAAGTTAAAGATGTCGGAGGGATCGGTTATGAGGACATGGTCTGCGTTCAAGTTTTAAGGAGCGAGCTTTACAGTAAAAAGTTAAATAGCAACCTATTATCCTATTCGGGGCTAAAGCCTCTTCTCATTATTGAGAAAGTTCAGGTGCCAGAAAATAACCATCATACAGCTCTTGAGCGGTTCGGCAAACACGTTAATTTTCAAGAGATTTCGTTGAATGCAGGCTTAGTAATTAGATTGTAATTAAATATATTATAATTATAGCATCTAAGTGGTTACCGAACCTGATGACTGAGATGTGTTGTTCGAAAATGTCCAAGTTAATATCTCTGTGCAATAAATCAAAGTTTTCGGCAATGGTTGAGTCTCTGATACTACGTTAGACCCAACCGAAGCTTCTTTCAGGGGTGCCGATACCGGTAATAGAACTCAGCAAATTAGAGGAGACTTTCGCTCAGGGCTGACCTACGATGACTACTCACCAGTACAGTCTTCACCAGCCACTACACAAATCACTATTCGCCATAGACCTGGAAAAGAGGGGTGGAGTGCGTGTTATGAACATAACTCTTGGCCGTTAATATTTTGGACTATGCTGTCTATCTGTGAATGTCTGATAAAAAGAATTGGATCGGATCAAGCTCTTAAATTTCCAATAACTTAGTAAGAGTTTGCAAATAGATCTCGAGGACCCCTATTAATAAAGCATGTACGACGGTGTGGGAATTAGGAGCCAGTTAAATAGAATAAGGCATATTTCGTTCATTTATTCCATTACTTAATTGCGAAACGCTTCATTTGTTTGTCTATCACGAATATATTATTTACATTGAAATGCTCTCGGCAAAAACGTATCAAATCGTTAAGTGCTAAATTAATTAAGAAACGTTATATCATTTCTTATACTGTCAACATACCTCTTTATTGAACGGGCTTTACGTTATAATTAAATTTATTAAGATTTTAATTAATCTAAAGTTTAAAGTAAATACTTTTTATTTTTTCTCTTCGGATAGTTTTCATAGTTTCGTAATAAAATATGGTTAAGTGATGTTGCAAAAAAAAATTTTTTTTTAAATATAGCTTAAATAGAATAACATTGCTGCAGAAATACTGTTTTGTAGCAAAGTGCTGAGCCGGTTGCCTTTTCGGTGCTGCAAACCAATTCTAATTAAATATAATTATTATTTTGTACCGACCAATAAATCTTGTTTCTGTCTTTCTTCTAGTTTTACCTGTAATTATTTGATACGACGTCCGCGAAGTTCAGTGGCCTGTCTAAGGTCCGAGTCCTAAGTCAAGTCAAGGCCTGGATTCAAAATCCAACCAGTGAACCAATTATAATAAATTACAATTTATTATAATTTATACTTACGATTATTGTCACTTCTTCTCTCTTGTACTTGTTTCATGATAATGGTTATATAATTATAAGTGACCGACCAGTTTCGCTTTACGGAATCTTGAAGAGAAGATCTCATAGGGAAGATGAGAAGAAGACAAATCGGACGGTTACTTATAGAATAAAAAAAAAGTGTTGTGAAACAAGAGATAATAATAATGGTCAATAAAATTTATATATATAAATATGGTTTTGTATGAATTATCTTAGTGTCTCTAAAATAGCATCTCGTCTCACTGATCTGGAGCCTCCCTCCTCGATATTCTTAGGCATGGCTATGAAGGAACATCTGTATAGTTTTGGTGCGATGACATATATCCAACATTGTTTACGTCTTCCAGCTGTGAGAGAGATATCACCGTGTTCGTGGTTATTCTCGTGACATAGCTTTGAAACGATTAAAATTCTAGTCATAAGCCGACTTTTGATACGTGAAAGGTTAATGAGAAAACACTTTTTTATTTAGAATTTCTTGAAAAGTGACAAAATGGCGATGGCATGGGTGTGATGGCGCCGTCTGAAAATGCCAACCCTTTTCTTCTCGTGGGTGTAGTAATATCGTATCGTATCGTAGTGTAATCGACAAAAGGAATAGTAGATAGAATAAGGGAAAATCTGATAACGCCCGACCAACGTTTGTTTACTAGCAGGATGTACTACGTGCAGGATTTAGAGAATGAGACAGTATATGTTACCTTTTACATTTCAGTCTGTCCCATAAGCCTATTTGTGTGCTTATATTATAAATGTGACAGCGTGCTTTATGTGTGTTTGTTTTTTTCACTCTTTCGATTAACCGATTTTGATAACATTGTGTATGGTGATACGTTGAAGCCTGCAAAAGGACCTAGTGTATACTTTTTAATGGCAGGATAGCGGTAGTGGTAAATATGCCTGGGTGGGCGAAAATTGTCCAGACAATTAAAAATTTATCGTCATTACAATTTTAATTTTTGGTCTGCATGCCCTCTCCGAAGAAGAGTGGAGTTCCAGTTCTCGCGACGGATTGGCGACAGCATTGCCGAGCACCGAGCACGATTAAAGCTGTTGTTCCGTCACGGGACTGGAGAGAAGTTGTCGGTATGAATAATTTGTGAGGACGTTTCAGAGATGGTCAGTTCAATAAACTTTCCAGTTTGGTAATTTTTAAGAGATTCATTAGATGAGTTATAAGATAAGATAATTAAAAACACCTTACTTCTATTCTTTTACTACAATAGTAATATTTGAGGTAATGTCTGAGATGGTCATTCCACTGGAAGAACGAAATGAATGAAATGAATAAAACTTCTGTATGTATTATCTGTATGATGAAAGAAATTCAAATATCAATTTCAAATACAATTGTAATTTTTTAATAATCGATTTTTTTATGGAGACGAAACAGGCGAAACATACTGTAGATGACCACTTATATAAATTTTAGTGATCATTTATCTTTATTTAATTAGTCTGATGTTTATTTATTGTCTCAAAAGTGTGTTACTAGAAGATTCTTGAGATAGTTATATTTTTATAAAATCAATTTTGGTTAATTAACTTCATAACCATTTTTTGTTCATGATGACTACACATTCTTAATTTAAATAATTTTTAAGACAAATAAAACTGTATAGATATAAAATATTTATTTAATATATTTATATAGTTGTATTCAATGTAGGTTATTTTGTGCATTTGAGTTGGCAAGGGAATCCATATTTAAAGAGGTTGACTTGACTTGTTTCATGAAGATTATTATGGATCTACAATCCATTTGGCGTCTGTATTGTCAATATTGTTGTGTAATTTAGACAAGCCCGCTCACATTGAGCGAAGGTATCGAACCTGTTACCATTTCCACCGCAGCCACCGTATTGGAAAGATCTGCATCCTCTTATTTGATGGTCGTAGCCGTATCTGTCAATAAAAAATATTTTACAATATGACCATCAAGGTACGAACTATGAATAAAATAACTTTGGATCTAGCAAGCGTTGTATTTTACAGGTCTGCTCTCATTTAGTCACTTTCCTATATAAAGTAAAGTAAAGTAATGTAGCAGCCTATAAGTGCCCACGGCTGGGCGACGGCCTCCTTCTCAAATACGAGTATCAGAGAGAGATTAGGAGCCGGGAAGAGCCCGCCACGCTGCTCCAGTGCGGGTTGGCGGGTTTCACATATCCTAGAAATAATGTTTTTTATTATTTCTCAGACATGCAGGTTTTCTCACTATGTTTTCCTTCACCGCTGAGCACGTGGTAAATACACGACTTAAAATTGCTATTAACAATTTTAGTGGTGCCGGCACCGGGGATCGAGCCCAGGTCACTCGCGCTCTATGAAACTAAAGTGAGCGTCCTGACCACTAGGCTACCACGGCTTTCCTATATAACTAGTGCATTATTACCCTATTACCATATCCGATACTCTCTATATTGTAGGGTTACCGCGGCCATGCAGCCGCATTTCAAAATGGCGAACTTCGCATGGATTTGAATAAGATTATTCTTGTACGTGCAGGTTGCCTCAGGATCTGTTTCACCGCACGTGATAGGTACGCATGTGTAATAAGTACCTACTTTAATTAAATCAGAAGGGCTTCTTTACTAGCATCGGCTTTCTTAAAATAGTACAATTGTGGTTGATACAGTTTCTACTGTATGTCCGGTACCTAGTATGGTCCTGTCAAGTCCTGTTACACAATAAAATGTGTATTTTTGGTAAACAATTTGGCAAAAAAAGTAAAAAGTATATTTATAATAAAACATGTGTCGAAGTCTCAGCGAATAATTAATAAAATTTCATTCAAAGTGCCCGTCTTTGAGTTTGATAAAAGCCTTTAAACTCTCTTACCACGAATCTATGGATTTATACACAGTCTCTATGGGGAATTTAATCACTATTAGCTCTAAAGATTTCTTAAGTAACTCAATGTCGGAGTAACTTATTAACAGAGCCTGTCGGGTTGAGATCTGAAGGTTTCAGCACTAATGAAACCAGGAACATTTATTATTTCTCCGGTACTCTTTACTTACCATAGGAGACATAGTAGTGTTGTTGATATATTATTCTGACTTTCAATTTTACCCAAAACTTTTCAATAAGGAAAAAAATTATATCTTACTTGGTTGTAGCATTACATGCTGCTGTATTAATTGGTAAGAAGCAAATAGGATCTGAAATGATTTTTTTTTTAATTAATTACAAAATATTTAGAAGTTCATCGATGACCTCGCTGATTTTAATTCCTTGTCATCATGATTATGATTTGATTCTTTCTTATTAAAATAACTAGAACACATACGCTCGTAACTAATACTTAGCTTTAAATTTATACTCACGAATATTGACATTATTTATATATTACTAATGCAAATACATTAGAAATATATGCCAGGGAAAATAATTTATTTCCTTTTGTGCCTTATGTATTTCCCTACAAGTCTTCTACGTGTCGAAAAGGTATAGAATAACTCGAGTAGTCCAATGCTGGACAAAGGGAAGCTGCTCTCTATGGGAAGATTTTCCATAATCGCTCAGCTTGGCAAACGTGTTGGCGATTGCAGTACCATACTATTTTAGGCGTGGTAGAGCCAAGCGGCGGCTTTAGCTGCTGCTCGAATGGGCCGGCTCGACCGGATTGGCATCTTGTGCTTCTGCGTTTCGTTCGGTGAGTGAGGTAACCGGAGGCCCACATCCCCTCCCTATTCCCCTCCTCTTCCCTCCTATCTCCCAAATATCCTGAAAGAACGGCAACGAACCTTTAGCATCTATGGTGTTGCAGATGTATGTGGGCGACGGTAATCACTTACCATCTGGTGAAACGCTTGCTCGTTGGCCGTCTTTTTAAAAAAATAAAAAATAAAAAAATACGCCTCGCACCTTAGACGCTAACTCAGAAATGCCAGACCTAAAATTCGTTTCAAACTATGTCCAGTTCGAAATTTATAGCAGAATATTAAGGAAATTGTTTTTTAATCATGTAACATGAGTTGAATGTCTTCGGCTTACGTCAGCGCAATTGTCTATGCGTGTACATAGACAACTGCGCTGACGTAAGCCCCTTCAGTTATCATTCATTAATGTCTCATAGATGAAAATAAGTTGCATTTGTTAGTTAAATTGGCCGATTCAAAATCAAGACTGATTGCGTGATACTATTGAGACAATTAGCATTGAATGAACATTGTAGCGAACGATTTAAAATTGTTAAATGAAATTAAACTTTATTGGTTCATGCTTAAAATTGACTCTTTATTAAATCGTATTTACTTTCATAATAGGTTCTGATAAGAAAAAAATAAAAATATTTTTCGTACCAGGGAAATACCAAACTTATGCCGGGCCTATTGGGTTCCACCACGGTGGTCGGGTGGGTACTAACCCTACTTACAAAAGCACAGTCTCCTTGAAATACAGATGATGCTATTTACTTACCAGTTATCATTGGATCATTTCATCATTATTCTCAATATGAATTTATTCTTTAGTTCTTTTTCTTTATGAGCCTGTAAAAGTATACTGCTGGACAATAACCTTGATTGAAAGCGCCAACAAAAGCCAATATGTCATTTATGGAAGATTTGCCAATACTCACCACGCCGGGCGGGTGGGTTGGTGGGTACCGGTACTATGATGCTCCTCCCCATCACTAGTCTGTGGTACTTACGTTCGTATGCTCGGATGGATTTTTCGTCAAAGTCTGTCACCAGAGCCTTGTGTTAACAATTACAATTAAAAAATATTACCTGCCACTCGTACTTGATTACTCGTGCTTAGAAAAAGGGCGAAAAAAGAGAGCGTAACGACGACTTGCCATTGACGTACCATTATGAAATTTTTCCTAAATAATTTTGGAAGCACTCGCATATATAAATGTAGTTATACGCCGTGTTAGCGATAAGTGAAAAACTTAATATTAATATTAGCCGCTTTGTTATAAAATACTTTATTCAATTCGCATTCAAATAAAGACAATGAACATCAAAATATTGATAAATGTTAAGGCGAAGTAAACTTTATATAATAACTAGCTTCAAGCCACGACTTCGTATTTTACGACCACGATTTATAAAATCAAGCGACAACTTGTTAAACACGACGTGGTGAATATTGTTAGTTCATTCGTTTAAGTCTAATAATTTTCTTTTAAATTGCAATAAAACTAAGTGTAAAATTCTCAACGCCTAATGTTAAACATTTAGGTACCAATGTACCTATAAATGTTATATGGTATTTTATGAGATAGACATGCAGTTGAAATAGAAACAATATTCGTCTTGCAAAATAAAGCTATCTATAATCCAAATTCTAGCGCACTCTTAGAGATAAATTTATAGAAATAAATATTTCAATTTAGCCTTTTCATTTATGTACCTATATATGAATATGTGATGTATGTACTTAAATCAGAATGAGAATTATCTCGTACTTCTTTGTATCATACATGGAAGATCATTTATGTATACCAATAACAAAAACGGGTCCAATTATGGATCCCTGAGAGACACCCATTTTTAGCATATGAACCGATGACACTACACCGCTGAGTGCTATTGTCGGCTTTTCTCTGCTACTGATTAAAATACAGGGACAACCTTACTGTATGCAGGTCATACAGATTTAAGACAGAGATTGAAAAACAATCGCTAAACATTCGACCTATGTCAATTATAGTCCTTACATAAATTATCATACATCATAAATTTAAATACCCCATAGATTAGACTTTCTTTTACATTTCTGATCAGAAAAGATCAGAAAGGATATGAAATGAAACTCTTTTATCGCAGCTATATCGTATAGCTCCAGAGCTTCTTTATTCCCGAAGCAGCGTTTTCCGCGTTTACACTAACTAAGGGGTCAATTTGATCGGCTGATTTCAATTACTAAATAAAAAAAAAGGACTTAATTTCCAACTAAAAGATCAATTAAGCCAGGTGCAGCCACCAGTTTGGGATTCTGTGATACAAAAATTAAACTTTAGAAGACTTTAGAAGTCAAGCTTACCTTTCCAAAATGATCATGGTACATAGTGTGAAATTCTTTTGCGTTGATCGGATAAAAATTGAATTGAAGAGAAAGAGAGAAAAGCACCGGTAAATTTAGCACCTTGTATTGAAATTTAAAAATATAGCCGCGCCGATATCGGAATTAAACCATAAGTCACTCGCGAAGAATCATGAGACTACAATGAAATTAAAGCAAGCGCTCTGACCCCTAGCACCGTGAGGTCACAGAATTGGATGTATGTCATTTGAAGGTTTATATTTTACGTGAACCTTACTATTTCGTATTTGTAAATACAAATACGAAATAGTAATTACTCGTACGATCCGAATACTAAATAGGAGATGCCAAGCGGCGGCTTTTGCTGCTACTTGAATTGGTCGGCTCGACCGAGGACCTCCACCTCGACCCACCACCTCGCAGAATTTTTAAAGGCCTACAGTTCTGCAGCTTTTCTGGTGTTGCAGACGTACGTGGGTGACGGAAATCATTTCCTAACAGGTGAGCTGGTAGCTTGTTTGCCCACTTTACCATAAAAAAATAACCGTACTTTTGTGAAATACAATATTTTTTAAGCCTAATGTTAGAGAATTTTTCTGCATCGTTACTTAATGACATTAATATTTTTTTGCACGTGCCTACATATATTTTTGTTTTCCATCTTCGTTTGTAACTGGTCCTCATGGTATCAAACTATATTTTTAAATACTTTTAATAAAGAGCTAAGCTGAGGTTTTTACAAAAGAAAAACTGTGTGTAAATGTAATGATATAATTGGTTTTATCCGCATGGTATTATTAATCGTTACAATTTATTCATAAAATCTTCGGTTTTTGTTATTATATAAATAATCTAATCGGAAAACACAAAAAAAATTAGGAAAATAACTTCTAAATTCCCATTTTATTCGATATAAAAGTACTACATTAGTACATAGACAATATTTTATTTTTCCTTTTACATTCTGTGCAAGATAATTTTCAGGCACAACTTGTTTACTATTGTTTTGTATTACGTAGTAGTACGAATAGTGTTACAAACATTTTCACAGTCTTCAATGGTATTAAACCGATTCGGGTTACCACCGCACCCGCCGTACAGGAATGGTCTGCATGCTTGTGCGTCTGTATCGTAGCCATACCTGGAAAGTATTGAAGTAATCGCTTTAGTATTACTATATGGGATCACAGCGTTACATTTCTTAAATCTTCTGAAAAATAAAAAAAAAACATTATGAATTTCACCTTTCCGGCACAGGATAAAACACTTTCGCCGGGGCTAACTCCAAGGTATTATAATATTACTATAATACCTTCGTATTTTTTTTAATAAGAAATAGACTAGAACTTTTTAAGTTAAAATAAATGTTGTAACATGTTTAAAAGGAAAGATTCTGCGCAAATTATTATACCCGATAATTAAAGCTTTAATCATGATATTACAAGACGTGGTAGCTAGTGGTCCACGCGCTCACGTTTATTTTATAGAGAGCGAGTGACCCTGGTGCCGGGGTCATTAAAACTGTTAATAGCATTTGTAAATGCTGAATTTACCACGTGCTGGGTGGTGAAGGAAAACATCGTGAGGAAATATGTATTTTTGAGAAATAATGAAAAATATTATTTTCAGGACACGCGACGTCCGTCAACTCGTACTGTAACAGCGTGGACCCTTTCGGGCTTCAAAATCTAAAAAAATAAAACTTCATGTAATTATTTCTTTTTCCCGAATACTACTCTGTTGAAATGAAGTTATGAATCAAACATACTGTATACTAATATGCTACTAAAAATTAAATATGGTAAAATCCGTAAGTAATAGCTTAACTGCAAGCGGCTTTGTGTATTACTAATGTACTTTATATTTAAGTAAATTTTTTAAATGTATCTTACTTTGTAGTTGCGTTACAGGCCGCAGTAAAAATACGTTGATTGCAATTTGGATCTGTAATACAAATAAAATATTTTAAAAGTAAATTACATTATACTGCTAAATCCCGTATTAGCAGTATAATATGATTTATTAACAATCATGTATTATATATATGGTAATTGGTAATAGTGTGGTATAATAGTAATATAATATCATTGATTACATGTCATTGATTATTAAATATTACATTTGGTTATATAAGGTATATACCTATAACCATAATGAATAACACAAAATTTGTAATTTTGTAATATTTATGGAACTTTAAATAGTCCGTCACGATACCTAAGTGCTAGTAGGCCGACTAAGAATTCGAACATTTTTCCCATTTATTATTTTTTAAGCAAACGTATGCAAGTTAATTAAAATGTAAGCTTTAAGACTAAATTATTTTTTTCAATATTCATAATTACCTGCTTGTTCTACACTTAAGTGAATGCAAATGCTAAATGAAAGCAAAGTTACTATTAACCGAAACATGTTACGCACGCGCAACTTTTTATGTAACTGCGACACAACTGCATAAATAACAATTATAAACATGAAAATTTATCAACTTTTTATATTTCACTGCAGCATAATACATCAAGCGGACGTGCAATATAAGTTTTATTGCTTCTTTACGATTAAATGTTATTTGTTCAAGTGGGATGGGAATTCATTGACATTTAATGAACAACTAATTATTTGTGACTCAAAGATCCTTTTTTCTAATTCATTAAATAGCCTATTATTCCAAGTGAAATGCAAGCGCTAGTCGTCATTACTAATAGTTTAATGACCTCGGCTTTAACCACCTCATAGTGGACGCGCCAGCGACTTCAAAAGCGGTAGCGGACGTCGGCGCGGACGGGTTGATAAGGTCTTTGACCAGGGTGTCGATGCCCTGGTTAATTCTAAGCGCAAATATATCATGTGGTAAAAGAACAAAAACTAAATGATTATACTGTGACAAAAATACTGAACTTATTTAATTGATATTGGATATAGGACTTAGACTAGTAAAGCCTGTAAAATATGAAGTTAAATTTAATATCCAAATGTCACATCCTCTCTGTATGTTAATTGTAAAATGTGCCTATATCTGGCACTATGTGGAATAGTACCAATTTTTTTACATATTTCTTTTTCTTCTTTCTATATCCATACATTGCTTGGGTCTGCTTTCATACATTGTCGTGTCCACTTTGCTCGGTTTTCAGCGTCCGTGGTGGTGAGGATATTAGCTACTATCTCCAAGTCGAAACAACGCGTCTTCTGTCCAACAGGGATTTTACTTCAACCTAGCTCTCTCCTGCTACTGTCAAGGTCAATAAGATGTACCAAGTCATTGAAGTAGAATTATCATTTTTAAAGTGTAAACTTATTTAACGGTTGGGTTCAAAAAGCAAAAAAGTAAAAACGTAGTCCATAAATTGTCCCACTGGGCAAAGGCCTACTCTAAATTTTTTAAAGGGTCTTGAAGCCACGGACTATTCCGGGTTGGTAGACGTCACATCGTGTCCTCGAAACATATTTTTTTATTTCTCAGATGATTTCCTTCACCTTATAAAATTCAATTAATGGGAATGCAAGAAAAATGGCGTATAGGCTTTCAGCATATGGT
This sequence comes from Bhutanitis thaidina, assembly GCA_029286595.1. NCBI lineage: Eukaryota > Metazoa > Arthropoda > Insecta > Lepidoptera > Papilionidae > Bhutanitis > Bhutanitis thaidina. The sequence continues at coordinate 2,554,783 of JAGSMS010000021.1, read as the reverse complement.
AGAATAATCACTTCAAACAATACCAAACCAAAACAAGGTTTACTTAATTTTGGCATTATTTAAAATGGTTTATTTGGCTTATAAAGCGCGAGGTTCAAGCGTATTATGGGGAATTCTTCCTATAGAAGAGGCCTATTCCCAGCAGTAGAATACTAATAGGCTGGTAAAGAAAGAAGAAATTATTACAGTTTACTGACATATTTGTAGTTTCTTAACAAGTTTTGAAACACATTAGAGAAGCGTTCAAGATGTGCATACCGATTGTGTAAAGAGGAACTTAATTCTTCAACCGGTAGGCTTCATCACAGTTCCTCCACGGAAACTTTCATACGAAAAAAGCTTAAAAGACTACTTTGGTAATCATTTAAAAGAAACGTAAAAACAATATTTTAGAAGTGTCTAATTCGAACAACCTATAATAAATTCATTAAAATTAAATAAAATCTTAATTTTGAACCTCCGTAAGCTACTGAACTGCAGTTTTTCTGCAAGAAATAGCAGAATTCAAAATCTCAAATGCTACACTAACAAACTATTTATGAGTTGAGCGGAAGGTAAATTAGACTTTAATTTAGGCGACATTCGCAGTGAAGCGACAAAATTATTTATCCAATATTTTGACACCTGTTCCCTAGTTGCAACCACAATTAAGCCCTCCGTATAATTTATGAAGCTTAGAAAATCTTAATTAATGTATTAAATAGTCTTTATAACATTGTTTGTATCTAATACTAAAATATTTTATGATACTGTGAAAGCGGTTCTTTTTTCGTTTCTGAAATAATTTTTAAATAAATCTTATATTATTTAAATTCGTATTTAGTTTTGATTAAAATTTGTTTAAGAATTGTTACAAAAAATATTGCCTTTTTTTGGCACTTAACAGCTATATACTTATCGGTGGATTTGATTACTAAAGGTAAATATTTGACATACCTTACAACTTATCTCACATATTTGAAAGACAAATAATAATACTTGACATATTAGGCTTTTACGTATAAATAGTTGACATATCCATGCGACGACTTTTTCCTTTGTACAGCAGTGGGACATATACTATACATTTTTCTTCTTTTTCTCACTCTAACAAGTTTGTGGTATAAATAAACACTAGCGCGAATTTCCACCTGTTAAAAGGCTCCCTAAGAATGACATTATTGATGATAATGACATAATAACTAGTGTTAGCAATGCGATCAAGGTCACACCCCTCGCACACATTCACTTACAACACACACATACGAACCGTAACGCGTGCAGTCTTCCCTTTGATCCCAGGTTCAAGATCTTCACGAGTTTTACTCGTGTTTGTACATGATCTTGAGGTCGTTTCTAAAATTCGTTCCACCATTATTGATGGTAACCCAAGCCGTTAGCAGGTGTCAGAGCACAGCGACAGCGAACATCGCGACGCCTGCGAGTCAACACTGCAGTGTCGTTGCTCTTTATTACTTGATACTTGCGAGCCCCCTGTTCGCGAGTCTTTTCCGCCGAATATGTAATGGTGATTCCGATGTACCCGGTATCTGCCTTCAGGTACAGGCAGATGATGAGCACCTTTCCCCCACGTGAAACTATAACGAAAAGTTTTATACGTGGTGGAGACATGCGGCGGCTTTTGCTCCTGCTCGAATGGGTCGGCTCGACCGGGTCGGTACCACGGCCTCGCAGAATACCGACGTGAAGTAGAGGCATCTTGTGCTTCTGCGTTGCGTTCGGTGAGTGAGGTAACTCCTCATTTTACTCCCTCCCATCTCCCAAATACCTTTAAAGATTGGAACGCACCTACACCACATCTGGTGTTGCAGATGTACGTGGGCGACGGTAATCACTTACTAGGTGAACCGATTGCTCGTTTGCCGGCTTTCGCTTAAAAAAAAATGTTCCTCTTCCTACTTTTCTTTTGTTACAATCAAACATGCCTTATCTACTAAATAAACGGTGATTACTTATTGAATAATGTTTATTATGTTAATAATAAAACGAAAGAGGAGTCGCAACGCGGCTGTTGGAGATGGACCGCCTTCCGCTCTACGAGTGACAGGTGAAACGCGCAGGTAAGTACGACACATTCCCACTAGTGCTTCATCAAAAAAAAACCCCTTGCTATGTATATAAACGAATCAACCTCTATCTGGAGAATTAAGTATATTTGAAAAAATATTTCGAGGATGTGAAGTCCGCCAACCCACACTGGAGCAGCGTGGCAGACCCTTCCCTGCTTCAAAACTCTCTCGAATATTTGTGCAGGAAGCCTTTGCCCAGCCGTGGGTATTAACAGGCTGCTTTACTTGTTTTAACTAACCGCACAGTTACGATACTAAGGACGATCTTTTTTTTACTTGTAACCTTTTATACGTGTTAGGCGTTTCTTTTTTGACGTTGCTGGGTTCCGTAACAAAATGAATTACTTATTGTAAAGAATATGTCAAAAATTGATAAAAAGTTAGAAGGTATCATTAAATGAAAGGAAGACAAACACGTTGCAATATTTTGACGAGTACAATCGATGTTTGAGTTAATTGCAAACATTGACAAAACAACGGTCCGGAATAATTTTTTGGCTCGAACGGGAACTATCGAGGAGCTGCGACATGACTATCAAGCATCAATGGACGACGTTGTTATGTTGTATTTCTAATGCAACGAAGATAATGAACTTAATTATCAACTTTCCGCTGAGTTCGACGATTTGTACATTATAATTAGGCATACTTTGGGTGCAAATGAGCCAGCTTTCTCAAAGTGTTCTGACCCTGTTCGCGTAAAATATAAAGAGCCTATTAAGGTACCTCGAATAATTCTTTCCACCTATAATGGAGATAACGCATTCATTACCTGTTAAACTATTTAACCGGTTCGTTCCAGCAGCTGAAAAAAAATGTAATGAGATGGTCTTATACACGGCATGTATGTATACATGTATATGTAAGTGCCGTGTTAAACGCAATTTAGCTATTAGCTAAATGAATTATTATCCATGGACCTTTTCGCTCCAGATGGGGACCTGAGCAAAGGGTTGACACCTGAAGATGTACTAGGAGACTTTATTTTTGTTCACTTTGGTTTTAAATTACTAGATAAGGAAATCACAAAGAGTTATGGATTGTCTATTTGTTATTCAAACAGTATTCCAAATTATAGTGATTTTATTCAATTTGAAAGAGGACAAATACAATTTTTAAACCGCAGCACTCATGGGTCTGACAACCCTATTGCCGCCACTGCTTGTAGATCGGCACAAGCACATGCGCCGCCTATCCGTCCACCACAAACACAAGTCGCTGCCTGCCGTTCCCCAACTGTGCATTATGTTACACTGATACATAAGCACCGTTATAAATGCAATAAATTTCTAATTATGATTCCAACCGTACAATTTACATATTCAAAATCGAATAATACTTATTGCAATTTTCTCAGTAGGCAGTCTGTTACTTATAGTTCTTGTAAATCAAATTCAAGTTGATATACTTGCAGCCAACGATATCATATTTTAATTAATTTTAAACGAGCATATTTTATTGGTCAGGTGTTGTTAGGGTTTCACCTACACCAGTGATTAATATACCCTCCTAGTATTCTATCGAACCCCATTCGAGCTGCAGGTGCGTTGCCGACCTTTAAGGGTATTTGGGAGATGGGAGAGAGGATGAAGAGCGGGATAGGGTTACCTCACTCACCGAACGAAACGCAGAAGCACAAGATGCCTCTACTTCGCGTCGGTATTCTGTGAGGCCGTGGTAGCAACCCGGTCGAGCCGGCCGCAGCCAGCACAAGCAGCAGCAAAAGCCGCCGCTTGGCTCTACCACATAGAAAAAGGCCTTCACACATACATGCTGTGACTCCTCAGGCACCTTTCCGGTTACTTTTTTGTGTAGTTAAATGTAAAACCCTAGCCAATGGCTAAAGAAAACCAAAGCTAAAGAAGCTTAGGTCAAATTAGTTAAACATATCACTAAAGTAAGTATTTTTCTTCTTTGCGTTATTTATCTAGTTCTTACTTTTAGTAAGCCACTGTTAGAATATTCTATAGTTTGAAATGAAATTTGAAAACTATTACTTACGGATTTTATCGCGTTTATTTTTTTTTTTAATTCCCGAGGGCTGCTGTGTAGTGCACTCGAAATTTGTAGTGTTCGCGTAAACACAAGCAATCATTATAATATTCTGTAAGTTACCTATAAGTTTCTTATATAAATATATATATATATTAATGCATTATGTTACAAACAGCAATCTACGCGCCGCTATTGCCCTTAACTATATTTTTTATTTCGACGCATATCGTTTTTTTTTTTTTTTTATGAAAAAATAGGCCTGCGTTTGACCTCAATCTTGCCCGATGGATCTTTGTTCGGAATAAAGTTTCTTTCTATAGACAGTCTTATTTTTCTAATAGTCGTATATGACAATCTATCTCGTTAGTATATCTCCCGCATAATATGTTTTGTTATCGGTTTTATAACCTACCGATATTTTCCTCATGGTTTTCACTTCGTTTTAAAGAAGAACCTTACCGCGGGATGTCTTTCGCGTACAATCAAGGGTATTTTAAATATTGTCTGTTTATAATGCACTCTAATACTCCCGGTATAATCGATTAAAAATAATTTTCAAATTTTTAATTTTAATGGCAGTAAGAGGGATGATAGTATTCAATATTTTATAAATTTGTATAGTTGCCTATAGGCAACTCGTCGTTTATTTATCAATGTGGTTGAGAAATGTTGTGAACAACTGCAAGTGGTATTCAAAAACTTACTATCTAATAAGTTTTTGTACAGTGAGACCTCTGAATAAATGTGATCGTGCCACACTGGCGTAAAAAATATGTACTTTAAATAATATATATTATATTGTTGAATTCAAAATAGACTAACTTTTTGGTAATCTATATCAATATTAAGTTTATCTATCTATTATTAAGGATCAACGGGACATACAAAACTTATAAATAAATTAACGAATACGAGTGAATCAAAAAATATGCATGACAGAGACAATTTATACATATAATAGAGATAGAGATATCCATTTAATTTGAAAGGTAGCCTACTAATGGTCGAACTCGATTATCGCAACGCTGGGCAAATTAATTGGCAATTGCAGTACTAGATGCCTTGCACGTAAAGAGTAAGGTAAGCATAGGGGTAAAAAGGTGTAATCACCAGGCCATCTGGTCGACTCCTTGAGATTTTTAAAGCTTTTACCTTAGACAAGACGAAGAGAAACCCTTCTATATGACAGGAAAAAGTGGTGAAAGTTTTTTTTAAATAAATACCACGCGGTGAAACAATGTCTCATTTATATCTAATTTAAATCACGAATGTAAATCGTTGATGTGGCACAATCTTTATATAATAAATACGCGTACTCCGCATTTCAAAACAAACACAAGTCGGACTGGGAGGAGTTCGCCGACGGTTGTCTGCACTACCTTTGAACGGGAAATTGAGTTTTCTCAACTTGCGTTAAATTTCGCGTCTACAAACAGCTCCTCATTTATCACTAGTGGATTGTCCCGGCGCTGTTCGAAATTTCAAATCATTAGCAATGCAACCTTTATGCATTGAAACTAAAATGGAAACTCTAACGAGGTTATTAAATTATTTTTTCATCTAATTTATGGTAAATAAAGGATTACTACTAATTTAATTAATAATATTTTATACTTTTTTCTCAAATGTGTCTTTTAGTGTAAAACCGATTTGTGATTTAATCAGTCGTATGTTTAGCTATACTTTTATCATACCTGATTCTTAAGGACGGGTTCGAATCCCAAACGAAGGCAACATTTTTGCAACACACAAATTATGGAGATTTTTTTTTGAGATGTTGTGTTTTTTGTTTCTCCTGTCTCTGATTACATTGTGCTTTAATCTTATCTCATAAGTATAACGTCGTATGCGGAAAGATAAAATAGAGTATCTTGTGTTTACGCATTCCAGTGCATTTGATAACTTCCGATGGAATTCAGATACTGTCGCCGTGGCCATGGGGATACAACCGCAACTACCTCCATATCAAATTTCATGAAAATCCGTTCAGTAAATTTTGCATGAAACGCGAAAATTCAGGCAAAAAGATAAGAATTTTAAAAATCACTGATTTGGCTTCAGTATTACAGTTACTACAGTTCAGTATTACATATAGACCGATGCAGTAATTTTTTCTCAAGAATATTAGAATTAAAGAAACTACTTTTCTTCAGATTTATTATATGTTAAAAACAATTGAGTCTAAACCACTGCACACCAATAGTAAGTCGCTCGAGAAATATAACAACCTACACCATCAAGCCAAGGACCTTTAAGGACAGAGAGATCGAACCTCTATTTTCGTTTATCAATTATATTTAATAACAATTCCGTTATTTGAATTAAACAAAATTGGGAAACAGAATCAAATAGCGTTTAATTAAAAAAAAATTTGGTAAATTGTCTCAAATGGAGAGGTTTTCACGTTGGTATGATATAAAAATAAACCTTGCTTCTTCTTCGATCAGAGTAATTTGATCCTACTTCATTATTACTAAGAAAATTGACCGGCCGTGAGTTACGAATTCGTTAAAACGTTGGAAAATTGTTGTAGGTCGTTTGAAACGATTTGCCGGACGAAGACAGTGTCATTTAAAATTCTCCGAGTATAAGTTGATACTAGGGCGCGTACTTTCGTACCTTTATTATGTATTAGGGGTTTTATTATGCTGCTTCGAAATCAATTATATAATCTAACCTCACGTCTGTCATCCATAGGGGTAGGCAGTGATCCGGATTTCAATTTGGTACAACTAATTGTATTCCTATCATATCTTATCTATTCTTCTTAACTATTCATATCTTCTCGTCGAGTATACCGCAAAGCCTCAAGACCAAAGTATACAACCAGTGCGTGTTGCCAGTGATGACATACGGATCCGAGACTTGGTCCTTCACTGCAGGCCGTATGAGGGAGCTCAAAGTTGCTCAGCGCGCTATGGAAAGGGCTATGCTCGGTGTTTCTCTGCGTGATAGAGTCTGCAACGATGATATCCACAGCAGAACTAAGGTAACCGACATAGCCATAAAGATCAGTAAGCTGAAGTGGCAATGGGCCGGCCACATAGCTCGCAGAACTGACAACCGCTGGGGAAAAAAGGTTCTGCGAGTGGCAGCCACGTACAGGCAAACGCAGTGTAGGACTACCCCCCACAAGATGGAGTGACGACCTGCGCAGTGTTGCGGGAAGTCGATGGATGCAGGTGGCTCAGGACCGAGCTTCGTGGCAATATTTGGGGCAGGCCTATGTTCAGCAGTAGACTTCTGATAGGCTGAAATGATGATGATGAAGTGTATTCCGTAAGCCACATTTCGCCTCTCTGTGAGAAAGAACCTTTTTGAAACCTTTGGAAGAACGTTTGCATCCCGAGATTGCTCATGGCAAAATTTTCAAAGTTTTACCGTCAGTCGCCTTAAGAGGCGACATCCGTAAGTGACTTTAACGGGAAGAAGAAGGGAGAGAGCGAATTCCTACGCGGCTTCTACACTGTAACGAAATTGTCCAAAGTTATAATTTTGTAAGTAACGATTGCTTGGCTTAGCGTCTAGCGTGCTAAATTGAAGAGCAATGACTAAAAGGTTCGCAAAAACCTATAGCTTGTTTTTTTTAATTTTTTTTATTTAATTAATTTGAGATTAATTCAGCAGCGGACATGGGAAAGACTATAATAACAGTCTTGACGAAAATTAAGTTAATGTTCCGTTTTGTTCCAGTGACATTACCGGACAAATGAGACTTACCAACTGATGTGATGTAGAGAGAAAATACACTACCTTTATTTTTTATGGGAAAGTGGGCAGACATCGTCTTTCCCCATAAAAAAAAATAGTAAGTGATTACCGTCGTCCATGCACATCTGCAACACCAGAGGAGTTGCTGGTGCGTTGGCGGGCTTTAAGGATTTTTGGGAGATGGGAGGGAGGTGTAAGAACAAAAGGATGATTGCTCTACATCGCTTCGGTATTCATTTAGAGCTGGTCCATACGAGCAGTACCATAAAGTGCCGCTTAGCTACCACGTACGGGCACGAACGAAGCCTCCCCGAGTGACATAATTCGAATCTGCTTTCTTTTTATTCCGCAAACGATTGGCGCACCCCGGTGATAGGTAGTCTCGCTAACGTAGTCTAACTTCTAGTTGGCTAATCCTTTCAACACGATGATTGACACGGTAAAAAGGTAGGGTATGGAAGCGTAAGGTAAAACTGGCAATTTAGGTATGCATGGAAGATTTGTTCAAGCTCATTATGCTTGGCTAGCGAGCTGACCAGTGCTAATACCCTCGCAATAGATACGATGCTCCACATTTCTAGTCTATATGAATATTATATCGGAATTTGTTTTATTAGAAACGACTTTTTTTTTACACCATAGTCCCCATAGCTTCGTTCGTTAATTAGCAGGGTGCAACGCGTACAGGATCAGGCGTGGTTGACGTTTGGGGAATTGAACTCATAATTAACAATTCTATCGGCTGGAAGGAGAGGATTTTTTTTTATGGTTTAGAATAACAAACGAGTTTACTGGTCGCCTGATGGTAAGTACTACTGGATCCCATTAAAATCTGCAAACAACTTCAATTAAAGAAGGTTAGAACCGGAAGATTAGAACGTCTGTGTACTATTGAAATCGAGTATGAATTGTTAATACAGGACTAACATAAAATCTCTCTCGAATACATTTGTCTAACAGTGGGTATTTAATAACTACTTAACTATTCACTTTACTAATATAAATAGAGCGAAATCTCAGGCCTTGGCCTTTGAACGATACTATTCAAAGTTACAAAATTAATTGATTCTAAAATTTATATAGGAAAGTGCGAAGCTGAATTTAATTTTAGTGCTGCCTTGTAAATCGCGTTCTAATTCACAACTTTTCATTGTTACTGACATCAAAATCAAGATATTACATATATAATTAAATATTAGTATTATAACAGCAAAAGCTACCGAGTAATTGCCGCAATAAACTAAAGCTTTAATTACGTAAGCAAAAAGCTAATAGAAATCGCTTATAGTCACGCAAAAAAGTACCAAGGTACACTTAAAGTGGAAAGGGTATAAAAACGGAATATTGAATAAGTTCATGACGAAGCAACTATTTAAATTTAAATACCTAATGGGTCACTGCAAATAGAAACGTAATGGCATTTAATTGCACGTACGAGTATTTAAAACATATGTCATTTCTCACGGCTTATTATGTGGTTAATATGTTTGATGTTTGTAGAATGTAATGGTTGAAATATTCTATTTTAACGTAAAACTGGAAAAACGAATCTAGGTTTTTTTTTTCATCGCCTGATCGATTTTGACCACGGCGACCATACTGGCTAAAACCAGGTTTTGTAAGCGTAGTATATGTGGGAATAAAAAAAAAACTTACTTCCATTTACTTATGACTTAATACTAGTAAGGGCAACTATTTTTGTTCCAGGATTTTTTTATGTTTTCACCTACACTTTCATTACTCTACATACCGCGTGCCTCTGATCAACTCTACAACGCAGCGCTCAAAGAGCAAAATTAAATTGGAATAATTTATTATTTTTGTACGAAAAATAAAATTCTTTCCATTCAAAAAAAAAATAGTTTTTCCATAAAAAGGTGCAGGTATTAACTACCGTATACATTACCGAGTCGAAAGAAAATTTACACTACTACACTTTGTCTTTAACTTCCGTTGTTTGAGTTCTATATATACAATAAGGGCACATTAGTGTGACGAGTGATGGATTTTTACATAATATATATGATTATTTATCTATCATAGTACATATATTTATCATATCACCATTTTCAATCCAAGGTGCGGAAAGAGAGAGGGAAAGAAACAAAATGTGTACGACATATTTAATAATAAAATATATCAAAAAGGAAGTCATTTTCATACACATTCATTTTCATAAACTATTGTTTACGGATTGTAACGCGTTTAATTTTACTTTTTATTATCGTCGCTTCACAGCGCTCTTGGCCACAGGGGACTCAGGTGTTTGACGTCCTGATGTCATAGTTAACACTGCTTCCGTCAGCTTTTAAATTATTTATTTTAATCCGATCAACGGAAAAAGAGCTAACAATATCTTGAGGTAGTTTTGCTATGCTTGTCCTTTGATTTAATTTTATTTATCACAGGATCCCAAGTGGATTGCCGGACCCAGCCATCTTCTGTATTTAAATAAGAATGTTATTTTTAATAGCCTTGCGAAACATGTTTGGCAGAAATCGACGTTATTGTTCCAGAATTTGTGATCAAATCGAATCTGATCGATCACAGTCTGTAGACTTCCTAGAGCGTCGATATTTCACATCAGCTACATGTCCCTTGGGGCGGGTTTTTATTGATCTTTTAGTTTGCCAGGGTATGTAAGAAAGTGACAAGGCCTTTGCTCTTATCTCTTGCACCTTCAAAGATTAATTTGATCTGTGTTGTAAGTATATTACGTTTGCGTACTGTAAAAATATTTTTTATAAACATTTAATAACATTCAAGAAGGTAAGATAACCTCAACTTTGAAAGATCAATATTTTATAACAAAGCTGGAAGTAATGATTACACGTCAACAAATACTTGTACGCTATACTATATCGTAAAAAATATTGTCTTAATCTTTTGATTGTCTGATGTTTTACAATAATGTAGACAAAATACATTCACGGTGTTGTGGAAAAGCGCTTCAGGAAAGATGAAGTAAAGTGCATAAATAAGGACATCTTGCAAGGTGCTTATGTTATGCAAAGCGGCCTCAATATCTTTGCTTATATTATGTTTTTTGTATGTAGAAAGTATACGCGGGTGCTCACCAATTACTATGTAATTTTATTGAGTAAAACTGAATTATCATTCATTTAACTGATTGTGTTTGTGTTGGGATGGATATTCCTCCATCATTCGGTCGTCAGAACATCGTTGGGTACACGTGCAGCTACTGTTGGCATTTAGAGAAAGAGATAGTATATTCCACCTTACACCGTAATCTCACGTTTGCCAGACCCATATTATCCAGACAGGTGAAAGGTAAAGCCATTTAAGGTCCTAGTTGTCTATGACTGCGGTCGACGAACCGCCCGTACGCCGTGTGGAGTACGAAACAGACCCGGAATAATTCTCTGTAGTTCTTACAAATATTTGTTCTGTATGAGAGTCGAAGCCGCGGCCTGCTGTGTTGAAGCGTATAGCTTAGTCCCTGCGCTAAGCAAACCGAGGAATTTGATTCTCACGATACTAAATTACGTCTCCAGCGATAATTTTAATATCTTCACCGTCCCGTATAACACTAATGCAATAGGATCGAAGGAAAAGTCATTACATGTCTTTGGAAAGTAGTGAAGATTACTATCATGTGTTCGTTTGTCACCTTCCTATATTAAATCATAATATAATATAAATACAAACAAACCTAACTATACAATACTCACTTAAGCTAAATTAAGCCGATATAAATAAATCGAATACAGTGTTTTAAGCGTAGTAGAGCCAAGCGGCTTTTGGTGCTGCTCGAATGGGCCGTCTCGACCGGGTTGGCCCGGGTTACCACGGCCTCGCAGAATACCGGCGTGAAGTAGAGGCATCTTGTGCTTCTGCGTTTCGTTCGATGAGTGAGGTAACCTGTGGCACACTTCTCCTCTCCATCCCCCTCCTCATTCTCCCTCCCATCTCCCAAATACCCTTAAAGGCCGTCAGCGACCCCTAAGCACTTCTGGTGTTGCAGATGTACGTGGGCGACGGTAATCACTTTCAAGTGAACCGATCGTTTGCTGGCTTTACCATAAAAAAATAAATAAATTAAAACTTGCAATTGTCTAATTTTCTAGGTTCTACGTAATTACAATTGTAGACAATTTGCCTGATGACTTACGCAGCAGTTACCTGTAATTAAAATGTCTTATAATATAGCAAAGCGGGCGGTGAGTCTGCCTTCTGCATTATAAACGAGGCGCGACTGTTCATTCGATCGTACAGCGACATTTCCCTAGCACTCGCTTTCATATCACGATGCTAAAGTCTAGACGTTTCGGATCGGATTTTGTTGTTTCTTACATGAATAAACGCTAACAGTCTGTAAATAGTCAATTGCAAGACATGGGCCTCTGTCATAAAGAGGATTTACTAGGGATTATTGCCAAGCTCGACGAGCAGATTGGCGAACGTTATACCAGACACCTCGCACTTTAGACGATGCTCCCCATCATAGATCCCACGGGAAGGTGGAATCTAATGTTGCTATCAAACGGTTAAGGCAAAGGCGTTTTTTATGTGATGAAGTAAAGTAAAAGGAAGGAGAAACCTGGAATTTGTCCTGCTACTGGGCAATCTCAATGTTTTAGAGCCGCGAAGGGTTATTACGTATTTGTATTACAAAATACAATATTCTTAACTTTACATCTTATTGACATAAGGAGCTTTAGTGGTTCTTATCATTAGGTTGAGCGACACAACTTAGCACTTGTATACGTCGTAACTCCATCTAGTGGAGGTAATCATATACTTTATTTGCTGATAAGAGACTGTCAAACGAGAATTTTTTTTCTCCAATGATTATCGTTTTGGAGAGATATCTGCTATCCTCTCGTGCTGATACTGATCTTTGGACTCTGTAAATTCTACTGATTACTTTGGATTCGGTCCACAGAAAGCGCCCTCCAAGACAAACGCCAAAGGCAAAGGAGAGCAGATGACAAATGTCATAAGCTCGCTAAGCGATTCCGAACTCTATGTTTGGAAATGTAACTGTATTTTGTTTATTAATTCATTATGGCGAAGTCATTTACGTTTTCAATGCAATTAATATTAGGATCTCATAAACATTTTGGTCGGATACGGGAGGATTTCATAAAAACTATTCGATAGTATACTTGTGATCGAAATTAGACTAATTGTGTTTTTAAAGTAACGAAATTGTTTTTACATAATCAGATGCTTTGATAAAATTGGTTCAGTTCTATGATTTTTCCATACAAACTTGTTTCACTTTATTTTACATGCCTTAGCGGCAACGTTCTCGTACAGAGATGTTTTCGAATGTTTCTTTCCTCTCCTTTTATAATAAATACTTAAATTTGTGTTGATGAAAAAATGATGTTATTTTTGTTTTTTGACATCTGAATTAGTCTGAAAGACAATAAATAAAAGCTTATTGTCTCGCCAGATTACTTCTATATCTATTTGTAATATTGTTTCCATTTACTAATAATAATATTATATCGTTCATTTACCGAGGCGAGCAGACAAATATCTGTATTTCTGAAATATGATTGTACAAGCTTCCATCCGCGGCTTGGAGAATTGGTGGCGTGGAGAATTTCCCCGCAGCTTTCAAGATATCTTCATACCAAGTTTCATCTAAGTCGATTCGACCGGTGAAGCGTGATTGACAGGCAAACACAAAACATAGCAAACCATCCAAACACACATACTTTCACATTTCTAATATTAATAGTAGGGTTATTATCGTAAATATGAAATAGCTGCTAAAAACATGTCAGAAACAAACTGGTACTACTATCGACAATTTCCCCTATCACGTAGGTACTATGATTACTTCCATCCCATTAAAAAGGACATCCCTGAGTTAGTGGATGCTAAAGTTTAATTAAGCTGATATTTGGTTTGGCAGCGACTTTTCTTCACGTGCTTGTAGTCAAAAGCGACTAAAGGTTGTAAATGTCATGACAATCTCCGGCAGCAAAAAGCCGAGGCACGCATCTGGTCTTATTGTACCTCTCGGAGAGTCGAAAACTGGGTTGTGAAAACCGTGCAGAAGAAGTCATGGCAACGGTAACCTCTGCCTAGCTCTGTGCTTACAGGCATAAGTGCTTATAATCGACGTTATACTTCATCAGCCTATTCAAGTCAACATAAGCCTTACCAAGAAAGTGCCAGACACCGGTATCTATTTTTTTAAAAGTTTACCCATACTCATCACGCTAGGCATGCGGATTGATGAGCGCAGTGCCGGTACCCTCACACTGGAGATGCTGCTCCCCTTCACTAGTTTGTGGGATTTTCGGACCATTTTTCGCCATCAATCGATCGTCATAGCCTCGTTTGTTATAGAGCTAGGTGCACCATATGCAGGTGAAGTTGACATTTGGATAAAAAACGGTATACGTATAGGTCACAATTTTTTTTTGTTACAATCTAACAAGTTATAGTATTTATAGAATGTAGTTGAAATGTAAATAGTCTTAAGCATTATGAAGGTTTTTAAAGCTAAATTTAAAGTACAAGGCAGGGTTTAATAAAAAAAAAACTAATTGGCTCATATGCTACTGTAATAAAGTCGGCTTTCATTACGTGTCGTAATTGCGTCGACATATCGTATGGTGAAAACGGATCTGTTAGTTTATAATTCCCTTTGGCTGGGCAATCTGGGCGAGTCGATTATGAATATTATATCACTACTATGTATCGATTTTATATCGAATATTGAGAATCGAGAAACGTTATTACTGGCAGTCGTTAACGATAAATTCTTACCGTTCATTAAAGATAACATTCAGGAAAAGGAATTCTTAATTAAAAACACTTGATTATTTCTGTAAAAAATTGTACGTAGTACTTAATAGTGCATGTAATAATTTAACTTTATAATAATAATTAGTAATATAAATTGTAATTTATTAGTAATAGGATATTATGAATTATTTTTAAGAGAAAAAGTTAAGTAGCAGCCTGTAAGTGCTAAATGCTGAGCAAAGGCCTCCTTTTCAAATATCTGACAACAGTTTTGGGGCTGGAAAGGATATGCCGCGCTGCTCTAGAGCTGGTTGGCTTGGGTTCTTTAAGAGCGCGACACCACAATAACGGCGTTAAGTTTAAAACTTGATCGACGATTTTACATTTTTAAATTAACCACAAAAACATTCGTTTTGAAAAGGGACAACCTGATAAATAATTTGATATTTTGAATAAGAACTTTTTCTCGCTTTCACGGCAGTTAAGGATATTTGCATACCAATTATCTGCGAACTAATTAAAATTCGAACACATAATTAAGTTGTCCGTCAATGGAACAAGTCAAACAGGAGCGGCGTTTCAAATTTTTCAAGCACCATTACCCGCAAGAAAACAAGCTCCAATTCCTTCTTCTTTAACTGTCTCAAATACACTGCTGGACACTGGCCTCTTCCACAGTAACGATTCATTGTAATGCCACAATAGCTGTCATTGTAAGGATGCTTGGCTGTGGCATTAAGTGGTGTCGGAATAAACTTTAAACAAGCATGAAGTAAAGAAATTGAAGGTAGAAGGAAGGAAGGAAAGGTAGGCATTGAAAGGTTCTGTGATTCCTCGTACAGCATTAAGATCCATAGTTTCCAAGTTCCGCCCCGGCCGCGTTGACCACGCCTGGTCGTTATTTATGATTTCATACTTAAATACCCGTCGGCTTAAGTTAATCTAGATCCTCCCCTTCTGCCCTTTGTATTGAATTTACATAATTACTTTGCGATATATTATTCTCGAATTGTCTTTGTTCATTACTTTTATAACTTCAGTTAATTTAAATGTCTACGTGATATAATTGATGTTGAATACGAGTATTTTAGAGATGAGGAGTCAGGTTTTAAACGTTGTTTAAAGGTATATAGAAGTTGAACAACGAACCGTTTGGTAGTGATCTAAGGAATTCTGTCACCCTTTTCTTTCCTTAAGCGTCGTAAGCGGCGAATAAATCACTCACCTTTGATTTGCAGATGACATACACACGAAGTTGTTAATGACTGCCGACGGATAGACAAATGCTTGGGACAACCAGTCCGTCCAGGTCCAGTGTTCGGGAAATTATCTTCTCGCCGAGTGTACCATAAAACCTGTTCTGTTCAACCAGTGTGTGTTGCCAGTGATGACTTAGGGAATCGAAACGTGATCTTTCAATTCACTGCAGAAGATAGGTTCTCGAGTGGCAACCTCGTACAGTGTACAACGACCCTCACGAGATGAAGTAACTACCAGCACTGTATTCCAGGAAGACGATGAATGCAGATGGCTCAGGACCGTGCTTTGTGGCAATCTTTAGGGGAGGTCAATGTTCAGTAGTGGACTGCACTTTAAAGCTTTGCATTAAAGCTTTGCTTCAAGTTATTCCAAGATTACAGTGTTAGAAGGCGAGAAGTAAGAAGCGTTAGAAGTTAGAAAAACTGTTAGAACGTTTTGTATTATGTGACTAAATGGAAGTGCCATTGTCTAACTTTGAAAGAGCTGATAGATATTTTGATATAGACTCGAATCGCTCTCTATTGTACTGAAATAATTTAACCAGCCCATCCTCATGACCAATATGTGCTCCGTTATATCATTTGGTGCTGATTTGTACTTGTTATAGTTATTCAGCATTGTTCAACTCTCTTGAATTAAACAATGTTGAAGTTACAGAATTTTAACACTTTAAGTCTCATTACCTGTTCCATTATTATCCGCCTCAATCGCAAATAATTTAAATAACGTTTCAAATAATATTACCGCATGAAATTTAATTATGCAATGTACATGTGTAATTAAATAATGGCACTGTGCGAGGCATGACAGCAAATTCCATCTTTGAAATTATACTTATCATTTAATACGGCCGAAATTTGAACAGAGACACGGCTTTTAAGTATTCATGCGGAACTAAAATAGTTCCGCGTTGTCTCCTCTAATTGACTGTCAGAGTGACGGCAGTGTTATGGAGCCATAAAGTTTTGTTCCGATAGACTTTTGCGGATATTTTAAGTGATTCGGTTTGATTCCGAAGCCGGCTGTGCAATTAAAATTAGAAGACTAGATTTAATGTGGTGCTTTTTTAACAACATTTATATTTCTAAGGACGTGTATTTTTTATATTTTTACTTCTTTCTTCCTTCCTTTAATTACAAGATGATATGGGGTAGTATCAAACATAAAACTGACATTTATTTATTGAAGTTAAGATAAGGATTCGGTCATTCTAGTGCATGTACCTGCTATAGTCATTAATTTTATTACTCATTAAGATGGATATATTTTTAAAGAAACAGTGTAATGTTAATAAAACTTGTAAGTATAAACAATTCCATTCAAATTCGACCGCCGCCTTTGGCTTTCACACAGGCCTTTTAATCTTTCTGAGTACGAAGCTCTATGGGGAATTTAGTCACTGCCAGCTCTAAAGATTTCTTGAGAGATTCAATATCCTAATAACGTTTGTACAGGCCCCCCTCCCTTTTCTGAATTTAATGGGTTCAGATTTTAATGGGCGATGGCCAGCCTTCAGCTCTTACAAAGTCCGGAACAGTATTCATGTGGAAAGTCGACGGTACATTTTTGAAAACTCTATCAATGAGGATCTTCACCAAGACAGTCACCTGTTATTGATTCGCTGAAGTTTTTACCTCTTTTTCACAAAAACATTTCGAATTAAATAATCATAAATAGAATTTATACTGCCAAATAGGCCAATAGTGGACCGAAAGCAATTATAACTTACATATGCTGTGGTTTCCGAACTAAATAAAAAGTAAAGAGAACTGAAGTTCTAAGTTCGGATTGCGTTATAAGGGAAATTAATTTATAGCAGCAGCCGTTCTGTAAGAAACCATACAAAACTGGGAAGTTTCGTTCGCGATGGCTTGGCAAAAATATTGAATTGTCATTGCGCTGTTAAGAAGATTGCCCAATTTCTGCTTTGTATGCTTCGAGAGCATTATAGGGATGTATTCGAAACTTATTGAAAGTTCTGGTATATCGATATAACTAATATAATACCTAGTTATTAAAAAAACTGTTTTGTTCTTTTTGGAATTGATCCTTGTATTTAACTTAAGGTTTCATCCTGAAAGTATAATATGCATGAAATAGTTTTACATAATTATTCTTCACACTTCAAGTTAATCACACTGATAACACAATAGCATCAAAGAAATTAAACGGCTAACAAATTTTTTATTAAGAAGTAGTAAATACAGATTCTATTAGAAACTTCGGATGAATAGAAGCATATAACCTAAAATTAAGAGCCTGTACTTGAAATGCCTTTGAGGACACTGTTTAACAAAAACATCTATGTTACTGACTTCAAAGAGATTGTTTATGAAGAAAATAACTCTGAGTAACTAAACCCATAAAATATTTAATTAATCGTTGTGTACGAAAATCTATATTATCACAGTCACTCACTAAAAAAATGCCGTATCATTCTATCTCCCAGAGAGGCGAAGAGATATATACAGAAGCCCGTTAGGCTATGCTGTATCAGCATACATACAACACTATCAAATGGAAATCCGTCACCACATTATAGGTGCCATTTATCATTTTTATGACACTTCCTTTCCTCAGAAATGCAGGTATCCTCACGATGTTTCCATTAACCGTGTTAAATTCAGGGGATTTTACCGGCCAATCGGGTGCTCTGAAATTAAAACATAAGCCATAACTGCTTGGCTACCACTGCTGAAGTAGCCTAGTAGTTATGTTAGGTAAAGAGGGTTACCCCTTAAGTTAATTCAATATAAAATAAAATTAAAAGAATAGGTAGGAAGCTTAGGAAGTTCTATAAGAATTAAAGTGCTTTAAGGGTTCAGAAATTATTACGTCTTGATAAAAATAATTATTGCTTAATTTAAAATTAAGTTTCTAAGCTATGCGGCAAATAATGTTTTAATTAATTTATTTACATTTACATTATTTATTGACATCTATAGGGGAAGACAGAGTTTGCGGATTTCCGTTTCACACGATCAGCCCAGTCAAACAGGTTTTCTCAAACCACTTATCCCGTATTCGGGGGATTAAACATGGTGAATGGCGAGTCTTGTTGCGGGGTTTCTTGTCTTGCTGCTTGGATTGCAAAGAACCTTGAAAAGAAGAATGCAATGGTCGCCGAGAAGTCGACGCCATTGTGATCGATGTCCGACCTGTGACACGCCTTGACGTTTAGATACTGCTGCTTGCCATAGCCTCAGAGGAATACCACTGTGGAATATTTTAGTGGCTGATTTTCCCTAGATACTGACTTCAATTTGTCAATAAATTATTAATGTTAGTCGTATTTAATTATGAATTAGTATGTGTTTGTGTATGTGTTTATAATTATATCTATATATATTCATTCTATATTAATTAGTAATTATTCTGTCTTGATTTTGTATTTTAATTTATATGTCGATAAAGAGCCTTGAATTTTGGTCATGGTATCTTATCGATAAAAAGCCTCACGACCCTATGTCAACGCCATTAGCCAAGTTATATCGCTGTCAAATGTCATCAATCATAATCAGCCATTGTCGGACTTCGGATTTATCGGAAAATATCCAGGCAATAAAGGAATCTTAGCGATTGTTGCCATGATGGGCACAGAAGTGTGTTTGCCGAAGCTAGTAAAAAAACATTATCAATCAATACATTATAAAATGGATGAAAATTAAATAATCATAATACGCTTTGACTCGTCCTGACCCACTTTTTACTTAAACTTATTAGGAACAACGTAATAGGAGGTGGATCCGTTGACGGTTTTTTTACATGGGCAAATGCCTAACGCCTACCCTCTCGCTGGTAAGGATGGGCTATGACGGGCTTGCGCCGATCAAAACCCCACGGTGTTCCACCTGTGCCGCATTGCGGCAGGGCACGGGAACGCTTTCGCACAGTACTGTGACCCCACCAGCGCCGGCCACCCGTGACGGCCCTTCCACGGGAGAGAACACCTACTTTCCCTCTCCGTCCTGGCTAGACGCGCCAGAACTCAGACGGGTCTACCTCCTCGGCCTCCAAACCCACGTGGCCAACGGACCCCCCCGAATACAGCGTGGTATGTAGTAACCCTTTCGATATGAGTAAACCTTTCAAGAAACGCTTGCCGGCCTTTGATGGCGCTTTTGGGGAAATTGAATAAGCTAATAGAGTATTTTCAAAAAACTCATTGCCTCATCCAAAAAGGGGGCACCTTTATATACTCCAGGGGTAGACATATATTGAAATAGTATTCAGTTTATTACCTCCCGGAGATTGGCATAAGGCTAATGGCTATTGCTTTCACATTATAATATAACCCTTGGGGTAACCACATCTTTTGCGAAGGCGGATTAGCGACAGGAGCTGCCGCTTGGGGCTACCGTTTTCTACCGATATATAAGTACTTAAGAGTTACAGTAATTGAATTGTTATTAATTGCTCTAACTGATCATAGAATAATTTTACTATTGTATATTTAAAGATTATGAAAATTCTATGCGACATAATTTTGTAATTATAAAACTGCGTGCTTTGTTATGTTATAAAATATAACTGCGCAGCTTCATAAGTTGAAATTTTCTCTTGCGTCTAAATTTATGCTCGGGCATGCGATGACATTATGTTTTATTTCAGCGTCGAGTTCGTGATAAATGCACACTTTAGTTTTAACAAGCAGCCGACTTCATTCACCTGGACTTTAGTATTACTCTGAATCTCTAGAACCTCGTAGATTTTATTTTGAAATAAAGAGTAAGTTAGCTCTTAAAGTTACTACCCACAAAATGTATGCAATTAAAGGTTAACAATATTTAAGACTAAAAGAACATTTTTCATTCATTTTATTTCAGTCCTCAGGGGGTGACAACGTATCTGCTGCATCCTTCGATTGATGTTATTTGTTAGTATGGACCACTTACCATCATTTGGACTGCTAGTTTGTTTGTCACCCTAATAGGTACAAAAAAAATGCTGGCCGCTTTCATCCGAGCAAACTGCATTCGGTTATTAAAAAAAAGTCATTGTAAATTGATATTATGTTTGAGAAACTAGTTCAATAAGTTTTCATTTTCTAACTTCTATCAATATATGTAAATAGCCTATGTAACATTTTTCCGAATAACATTTTGCCACACCATTATACGTTACTTATAAATGGTGTGTAAAAACATGCAAATTAGCGTGGGGACTTTCTAAAAGCCCAAAATGAATTGCGGCTTCTTTATAATCTTCTTCTTTTTGACAAATACAATAGTGTACCTCGTCTAAAACTAATGATGTAAATTAAATACTGGATAATATTTTAGCAAAGGCACACATCAAGGCGTCGGCGAACGTGCGGACACAGATTCAAGACCTAATCGTGTAGGTATTTAGTCGTGTACAAGGTCTAGAAATCTAGAATTGGATCCATTCCACCCTTAACGATGGTAATCCAAGCTCCCGTTATCGCACCTGGCTTGTCGCGCACCTTGGGTGTCAGAGCACAGCACAGCAGGAACGGAGACAACACTGCAACGTCGTTGTTTTGACTTCCGAGTCATCTGCTTGCGAGTTTCTTCCGTCGGTGCTATCAAGGCCGCTATCCGGCCCAACAGTGTTTATATCTTATCCATGGGGTCTTTAGTCGGTACAGCACTTATTTTTGATGACGATGTACGACGTGCACTCAAAAAAAAGTACACATTATACTGGATAAGTATTCACTAGTCTATGAAATTCTGTTTCATATACAGCTTCACATCAAAGATTAGATGCTGTATCTCACATGTATATTTTCGATCTGGCATTATAAGTAATCTGTTATAATGCTAGATCGAAAATCAGATCATCAGATGGTGGGATATCCATCTATTCCGCCATCTGATGGGAGCCTGTGGAATTCCCGTTCGGCCAATTTGGATAGTTTTTATGACATTCACAGTCATCAGTCTCGCCCGTCAGTCAGCAGTTGAGGTCGACGTATGAACTATCTTCCTATTTTCTAAATAAAAGATTCCCATTCATTATCTAAATAAAAATGGCGCATGTAAAATGTAATATGATGGAAATAGAAATATCGAATGAAATTATTTTAATAAGTAAAACCTTTTCACGTTAACATTTTACTATATTCAAGATTCAAGATCCATCGTTGTCATTTACAGTCTCATTCTGCAAAGTAAAATTGAAAAGTAACTAAGCCTAACGTCTTAGTTCACCCCTTCACACCCGTCGAAGATGCAATGTAATCTTTTTAGTGCCTTCTGGGCATGCAAATATACATTCAATTTATTCCTCTAATGAGAAACCTTAGATTATTCATTCCTTACGTTTCAATACATACTTATAAATATTTGACGTAGGTATATGTTTCTTGGAGGTTATTCAAGGTTAAAAAACAGACGCAGTTTCTATTACATTATTTGATAGTAGTGTCACATACTATTGTACAGACGAACGTTGAATTTCAAGGTTAGCATGGCGTGTTTTCTGCGATCTCCATTTGATTCACGGACATTGCGTGAATTCTAGAATGTTCGAGAGTTCTTTACATCGTATCGATTTTTAAGGCACTATCATATGTATTTTATTCAGAGAAATCTTAAGAAAACGTGCCATTTTGAGACATGCTAGACATTGTTGGTTTATATCTAGCATTGAGCATGAGAGGCTGGTGAAGAAAATTCTTTCCGCTTTCCGAAAAGTTGATCACGTCATTGCCCCGTCTCGTAAGGGAGATTTAAGTACATTCAGTTTGCCGGTACGAATTCTACGAAGACGCTACAGGAGAATATTTCTTTCCCAGCAGCATATTGTGAATTTTATTACATGAACGTCTTTCACAAAAAGTTTTAATTATAAATGCGTCCTTACTGTGCCAAATATTCGCCGAAAAAGCTACTTCGCTAAGTAGACACTTACGTGAAAGGGTGCTTTCTAGGAATTTACTTTAATACTAAATAAACAAGGCTGTTGACGAACCTTGTACAGCCTACGTGTTCTTAGTAATGAAAATACATGGCATAAGCTCTTTGTAGAAAATTAACTATACTTAAAAACGCCTTGCGATGCCTGTATATATTATATCTTTGATTTTTATGCCATAATCTTTATGTTCAATCATGTTGTTCGGAATTTCAAGAAATCGAAATTAGTCCTTTTTCTGTAAGGAACCATGATACGTCATACCACAACTTACCGGTGTCCACACTTACCTACCTTTTTAAACGCGATTGAGGCAAGCGGCGGCTTTTGCTGCTGCTCGAATGGGCCGGCACGACCGGGTTGGTACCACGGCCTCGCAGAATACCGGCATGGAGTAGAGGTATATTGTTCCGTTCGGTGAGTAAGGTAACCGGAGGCCCACTCCATCCCCCCTCATCCCCCTCATTCCCCTCCTCTTCCTCCTTCCCTTCTCCCACCTGGAGCACCTATGGTATTGCAGATGTAGGTGGGAGACGGTAATCACTTATCATCAGGTGAACCGCTTGCTCGTTTGCTGCCTTTTCCATAAAAAAAAATAATAACCAAGACATGGTTTCGCTTATTAGAAACCTATATGTACCATGGTTTATCCTGGATAAACGAAACCAAGTTAAAATGTAACACGGTATCATTTTATCGGGGATTGACTTCACACGAAACATCTGTGAAACATGTTTGTAGCATAGCTGTTAAAGCCCGAGTTATTAAAGATTTTGTGTAGTGATCCAATAAATAGAAGAAATACAAAATATTTTTTTGGTGTTGTAAAGCTTATGTAATATTCATGTATAATAAATACATTCATAAATCTCACAATCTTTTTTTGAATTCGGCTCGTCTAATAAACAACAACCTAGCACAACAAATCCAGC
Organism: Bhutanitis thaidina; assembly: GCA_029286595.1. NCBI lineage: Eukaryota > Metazoa > Arthropoda > Insecta > Lepidoptera > Papilionidae > Bhutanitis > Bhutanitis thaidina. The sequence goes on along the minus strand of JAGSMS010000021.1, from coordinate 2,531,202 downwards.
AACCCGTAGATACTTATTTTTTTTTATTATTTTATATACGGGAATCATACTGCGACTCTCAGCGCTAGAGCCAATCGGAGTTTACGCATTCTGTCACGATATTCTGACATTTCCTTCAATCGACCTTTTCTTACTACACTCATGGGACCGCTTTTTTATTTCCGCAACCTTGAAGATTCATATAGTGTTTTATTACCAGAGTTGCTAATTTTTCTTATAGCAATACAGTAGTGCGTGTGATCTTGGAGATGTTACGGAGTTTCCATGGTAAGACTCACCTGCGCTCGTTGCACCCAGCTAACTAACGGTCCGTTATTTACAGTTGTGACCGACAGATGACGGAAAATCGATCCCAATATTCCGAAACCAAATTTCACATACCAGTAATGGGATAGAAGCATCTCTAGTGCGAGGCCAATAGCATTGCGCTCACCTACCCGCTTGTTCAGCTTAGTGAGTATGGGTAAATTTTCTATGGTCAGTATTAATATGCTTAGTTGTGCTCAGTATTTGTTGGTGCTGTCAGGTAGGTAAGGCCTATAGGGGCAATCAGGTAGCTGTGGGCTCATACTGTTGATAATAAAAAAGAAATGTGATCTTGTTTCTTTTGATTGGCATTATATTTTCACCATTCGGTAACTTCCCTACGGCAAAATTTATTTTAACGATGGCTTCTGCACTCCATGTTACCTTAAGATATAAACTAATTTATGGTCTGTGTTTTTTTTATCGGATTAGGGTGACTGACAAACGAGATAACAGTCTACTTGATGGTAAGCGACTACTGCAGCCAGTCTGTCTGATGACAGTAATTGGAATAGCCAGTAATATTGCAAAATATAATATTATTATACCCATCGCCGTCGTCTTTTCATATGTGAGATAAGGTGCTTGGAGATAGAAGGGAGTCTTGTGGCCTTAACTGGTAGGTGTCCAGCATAACCTCTATTTTGACGTAGCGGAGGGGAAGCCAAAGTGGATTTGTAAGTTGAAAATAAGAGTTATAATTAATAAATAGTTTCACAATTAAAATAAACCAAAATCACATATACTGACTCTTTGACTTAACATATTTGTGTCGATTTGTTACAATGGTAAGAAGATACGAAGCCCAATTATCCAATTAACAAAAGATTAAATTGTCGTTAACGCTAACAAGCTGAATTTGTTATCACTTAAATTAGATAAACGGTAATTCGAGGAAATATCGATCAGAAGAACTGCTTACAGTGTAATGGACACATATCTCAGATGCTTAGCGTTGAGAATATAAATTAGAGATATATATATATATGAAAAATGTTTAATTTCAATACCACTATGTTTTGTTCGTGAGACAAACGGTATTAAAGAGTACGACTAACAACCCGTGAGAATATGTAAATCAATATTAGAAATATTCAATACTGTACTCCTGGTATATCTTTTTAGATCTCAACAGATTTATAGATAGTTATAATTAATGAAACCACACTTATCACTCACGTGTCACTACTATTATTATATATAATAGTAGTGAGTAAAGAACAGATCACGGCGGAGTAAAGAAAAATAATAAAATATTCCTTGAGCTCTTTTATAGTTTTGATTTTGTGCACGTATTAACTTTTATTTTGCTACGCCGGCGCACTTCTTCTTTAAACATGTAATTACAAGCTCCCACATTTTTGTCGAAACATGTTTGATTGCATAGACCGCCAACATGGCCTATCAACTTGAAAGGACTTGTCATCGTCAATCTTTTTTTTATTATTTGGGAAAGGGAGCAAATGAGAAACGGGGAGACCACTATGCTACCTCAGATCCTACTCGATGACAATAGGTATCTGTGCAAATTGGAGGAACTATTTAATGTGTTTATTTCCTGGGTTTGAATATTAATTATAATACAGTAGTGGCACTGAATCCGAACCTTTCTCCTGTCTTATCGTATAAGCATTAAGCGAAAGGAAGGTGATCAATAAAAGTGATTCTGTATAATATATAGATAACCTAAAATCTATTGAGATGGTCAAAATTGGCAAGAAACACAAACAATCAGTCCGTATAAGTTCGGTGTTGAATATATGCTTTTCCATGAGTATACCAACAAAAGGTGGCATGCTACTCACCGTACTGGATTGATTAGGAGTTTGGATTCAGTATTTTCGAATGAATATTTTCCCATTAGACGACAGCTGGATAAAAGCTGGTCAAAAGGTAATCAAAAGCTGGCAGATTCCAACTGACGTTTCGTATTTATTTCTTTATTCTTGACATGTCTGGTTTTATCACTGATGTGCCAATAGGAGGACCCGCGTAAAGGTTATGGTGCTCCATACAAAGAACAATAAAACTTCGTTCCCGTACGTTAACTCAGCAACAGAAGTTGTTTTGGTTGTAAAATATTATTATAACATGGTATACTCACTGTTAGGGCGTCCAGGATTTCTGTGATATTAATTAAATCTTCTTTTCATATAGGTATAACATAATACATTCCGATTTATTATTTTACCTACCTTATATTTCTTTCTACCTCCTTAGAAACACGATAACCACACTAGAAATTTTTCATGTGATATGGATGTCTCCATATATAGATATACTGCACACGCATAAACACCTAGACCTGGAACAACTATTTGTAGTTCGTACAAATACTTGTGCCTTGCGCGAATCGAACCCTTGACTACTTTGTTGTTGTTTTTAAATTTTAACAATCTGTGAATATGATAATGAATGTAATCCTTCAACCTAAACTATTTATGTTCAAAAACAATGTGTATACAGCGTGAAGGTTATGCTTTTAAAATATTTGACCACTTAAAAGTGATGTTTATAATAAAAAAAAAGTATTATCTGATAGAAATGAGGAATTGCTACAAAACTTAATTTACGATCATAACAGGTTCAAGAAACCATATACCGACGGTTGGGTCTTGTTTTATAATTAAAAAAAGAATACAAATTTGAGGCTGTTAATATTTTAAAAGTCAGTTCAATTCTTCTTCACATATTTATCATTTCAGAATTATTATCAACATAGTTATTTACATTAGACAAGATTACGGATAACAAAATATAAAATAAATTGCTCTTAAATGGCTTACAGTTTATCCTATTCGAGTTATATTCTCAGCTATTCGAGCATTTGACTTCAAATTTAGTCAACTAATAAGGATAACATCTAATATAATATGTCAACCGTACAAGAAAAATTGTGCCCTTCTTTATTTAATCGCTTCGATCCTCAACAACTCCATAAATGCGCCAAAATAAGCTGACATGCCATGCTGACATGGACCGCATCACGCTGTGGGGTCGGTTTGGTTGGCGCAGTAACAGTACTCTCGTATTAGTGATACTGGTCCCATCACTATTGACTATGGTGTATGTATATTTGGTATGAACAAATTTCACTAAACAATACCGGTTCCGGGTATATTTGGTATAATCACGACCGTCGATCGTCAGAGCATCGTTCGTTAATTAGCAGGGTGCTCCCGCGTGGAGATACGAGGTTGAAATGTCGAAAAAAAAAGCTGTTCTACTCCCCCTTACACTTCTATACTAAATCAGGCCATTCGTACAGAAAATATTATACAATGGAATTTCGACTGGTTAAAGATATATATGGGCATAATATACGTAGACAAACTTTAGTGCCGTCAATAAAATTATAACAAAAAAGAGCGGCAAAATCACGGTGATAGTGACGGTCTTGGAATTTGATGGAGTCGGCGTTTATTGCACCTCACTTTATTTTAACGACATTCTAATGCTTGCCGGTATGGCGGAGGCTCTGAAACGTAGCATTGGAACGTGTTGAATGATCACAGTAACGATTTATATCTATCGAAAACTAGCTCCTCGTTTCTAACTAAAAATAATTTCGAAAGCTTGCGGTAAGAGGTTTGAATAGCGTGTATGCCTTAAGAATAATTTTGTAAAATCTACCTGTGCAATAGAGATGGATTTAGTGATCCAGAGACAATATAGAGGAGAGCTCGTTTGTTTACGATGATTCGAGTCAAAGTTATATCCGTAATCAGTACCTTAAGGCTCAACTCAGCTGCTGTTCAAAATTAATATGTAGGGAAAAATATGCTTGACTATTGTATTACTTCAATAGTTCTCACAGGAAACTTTATTAAAACCTTACTTATTTTTGTATACGCTACTATACAACAACATCTATGTTACTAGAGTAAAATATCTACCTTATTTCCACATGTTAAGGATGAAGGTCCTGTATATGACGCACTATGATAACCAAGGGTATAGTCTAGGTGGGAATAATAAGAAATAACGACGCAGCTGTTCTAATAAAAAGAGGGTGGAGTTAAGCATAGAGCGACAACGCCGCGCGCGCATGTCATTGGTTGATTTTGCGACACTGCTATTTTTGCGTCTAGTAACGTCAGAATCGATTTATTTGAATACTTTTCACCCCTTGCTATAGGGTAAAGGAAAATTTTCCATGGAATTTTAGTTTTTAAAAATGCGAAAGCAAAACAATATTCTTAGTATTAGATACTATTCATAATATTATTAGCTGGTACGTACTTCTAGTTTGGTAGTCCTGTGGTGAAAGGGTAAGAAAATTTTAAAAGAAAATCATAGTAGATTTTCTTTCTTCCTTGGGTGTCATAAGAGTTAACTTAGGTAACCTGACGATACTTTATATGTGTGTAAAAAAATATGTTATCAAGTTTGACGCCGTTGTTTGTCCTTTAGATTAAGTAAATAAACCAACTCAAAATGCCAGACCGAGAACACATTGGCGGGTAGCTGCGATTAAGGTTAGGCGAGATTCATGCCCAACGGTGGCCTATCATAACCTGATGATGATAAGAAGGAAACCGAGTACAGGTTTTGGGTTTTATGATAACAAGCGAGCACACCGCCGTCTCGATGGTGTATGGTCAATGTGATTTATAGACACCTTTGTGCTTCCTTCATAAAGACAGATTGTAGGTGCGTTTTTATCTTTGTGGACTAAATGCCTTGTTGCCAGTAAATGCTTGTCAGATTCTTTCTCTATTCTTACTACACTCTTGCACGCAACTAAAAAAAAAAGGACTTCGGACAAGAAACTTTCTTGCCGGTTCTTCTTTGAGACGGTTCTTTTACGAACCGGTCTTCTACGTTTGAGGTTTATAACAGCTTTTAACAAGCCAAAATTTAATAAAAAAAAAACGATTGACTTTGACGATATGAAATATAGCTGCGTCAATTTGTAACTTTGGGCTGATATCATTTTAAATTTTTAATGTATTTTCATCCATTTCTACCTCTTCTTCAACCTATCATAGTTCACTGCTGTACTTTGGTCTGTCCAATAAAGCGCCTGCACATACAGTTCTTCGAGAGTTTGCCCATACTTGCCACGCAGGACAGACGAGTTGATGAGCGATTTTCGTTCACTTGTAGTGATTGGTTTTTCTAAACCTAACTATATCATAAAAAAGAGGCGCAATCATATTAAAAATTGAGTAATTACTACAAGTTAATTTTTCCTTCCGTAGGTTCACTAATGAAGCTTCTCCGATTTTACGCAGTAATTGCTACAGTTGCCATGGTTACTAAGCTTGATGGGAAGTAATGGAGGAACTCAAATGAAATTTATATGACTGATATATATATATAAATATAAATGTACAGACATACCCGGCGTCATTATCAATTAATTTAAGTAATATCACGCGTTTCGGTATGTTTAGCGGTGTTTAAACTACTCATGAAAGTTGCCTTCATTATTTGAACGTTGACAATATTTGCATACATTTTACACGATTAGACTTAAGATACAAAACGTTTATTTCGCGCAAGAAATCAATGTTGGAAAAATTTAATAATGTATCTGAAAAAGTTTAGTAACGTCGTTGACTTAAATGACTTCTTTTGTGTCTATATTATATATTACTAAAGCACAATACCTTTCCTTTAAAATTGGAGCAAACAGTAAGAATCGTAACTTCCCGGGGGTGTATAAAACATTAAAGTTTTGATGACATCCTTCCCATCGTTTATGTGTGATAATTTCCGTGTGGGTTGCCATTTTGATGACGTCATTTGTGCTGACGACATACGGCGCAGGGAAATGTAAATTTGTTTTTCGATGAAATTTTGACATTGTGCGTGTATTGTATACAGAGTATACGTACATCAGCCAAATAAATCCTCGAATGGTATGTTTGGAGTACCATATTTCAGAACGTGTTTCCTCTGACATAGCTCTCTAGAAAAGATAATTTGGAGAAGAAGGAAGAAATAAGTTAGACCTATTACAGTGATCACTTCGATGAAATAATAATAAAAAAGGAATATTTTTATTTCTTTATTCATGGGCAAACGTACAGAAAACAAACAAGTAATAATATTGTATTACTATCAATTAATTATAACTTTTCTCCTATGTTTCGATCAATAGAATGTTGCCACATTGAGAAGAATGTCACCAGAAGTTGTCCAATAATGTTCGATTTAATAATGCCACTCCCGGAGGCTTCTTCCATGCGAAAAATTTAAGACACTTATGTTATTGCGACAGAAAGAGCATGTAATGTACATTTCAAAATTTGTAATTTATCGGAGGTTTTATAACTCTAAATTAGTACACTTTAATTTCTATCATTAACTAAGGTCGATTGATTGACGTAAGTAATCAGTGGAAGATTTAATACGCCGTGTGGTAACGACATTAGAATCTGCGATCTACTTTCTTCCCGTGTGTGAAAGATGCGACTAAGAGAAACGCCTTTACAATGTCCGGCGACGAGCCTCACTACTCTTCACGTTATATCTCCCGGAGAGGCGATAGAGTAGCGGTAGTCAGTTTAACAAATAAAAAATTCCAAGAGTCATAGTGTATATACGGATTGAAATAAGGACTTGACAAACATCTTTTCACACTAGCATCGAGCTTCTTACACTTAAGGGCTTCCTGTTTACACTTAATTTCAGCATAATTAGAAACATACATATTGATATCAAAATTACACTTTGTGATAATTATTTTATTAAAAGCAAGGCCTATAGAACTCTCACGAGCCTGTCTGGGTTTACAACCCATTGCCAGATTTTGTTTCCAATTAGTAGTGTGCAAACATAACTGTGTTTTAGTTTGAAGGGCAACAATTTATTTTGATATATCTATATAGCTCATGCATAACGGCGCTCGCTTTAATTTCATAAAACGAAAGTGTTTGAATTCTACTTGCGATTTTAAATGCCTGCAGGTCTGAGAAACCAAAAAAAAAAATATTTCGTAATCAGCACCGTAGCTGTGAGGGACCCTTTCGCCGGAAGTATTGAGAGGATGCCTTTGTCCAGTAGTGGGACATTTACTGGCTTTACTTTACTAACATAGATACAATTTCATGGAAATCATGGGTATCCTACAATTTAGTCATTTTATTTGAGTGTCAGCAAGAAAATATTTTCTCAAACGACATGGCAACACTAAGTCGATTGTTCTCGGCTACGTCGGCGTCTGCGCATGCGTCATAGAACACAATAAACGCAACACGTTCGAAAAATATTACTTATTGTATTGAGTAACAAAACATTTTCAGACAAAAGTACGTTTGTTCTTACTTCAATCTCGTAATATAAATTCCAATAATACAATGTAGATTGAAAAACCGTAATAAAATTTGTAAAATAAAAATTCTATGTAATTTTAAAATAGAAGAAAAAATAGAAAAGAATGCATTTCATTCCATTTCTTTATATTGAGGAGTTTCCAAGGCAGGATCCTACATGGCACATAATGAAAACCAGTTACTCAGGTGTGGGTTCACTATGGCTGGTAGAGAATGCCTCAGGCCTAAGTCCGCCTATACACAACACTGTGTTCATTCAGTGTTGTGTTGTGTGTTGTGTATGTGCATGTATTTGCATGTTCTACCGTCCGCTACAGATCGATGAGCAGCCAGGACTACGATAGTAGTAGATGCGTACAACGATGGCTTCCGAATCTCAGGTACCAGAGGGCGTGACGCTTAGGTCACTTCCGCCTTTCCAGTAATGTAGCTTTTACTTAGTTTTGCCTAATTTTTTTTTTTTTTTAGTTTAACTTGGGGGAAAGGTGCTCGCACCTACCCGTCACCGTCTCCGGTGACTAGTTATGTCGGGATCACCATTGAAGATGCCGGACCGACTAAAACCCCCACGGTAGATCTGCTGTTGGCCCAGTGCTGTTGTACACGAGTAATAATTTTGCCTAATGTAACAGTGATTCCAAGCTCTCTGTTCGTCTGACAATCGTCTAGTTGCGACAGATTGTACAATTAAAAAAAATTATTAAAAACAAATTTCAATTAAATAAAAATCGAATCAACAAACGTGCCAAAACGTCAGAATAGTGAAGTGCGTGATAGATGCGATATGAATTGAAATTTATTATTAATCCTGCCCCCGTCGTATCGATATGTAGTTTACTGTTAATAAAAAGTGAAATTTCACGGTAAATATTTGTGTTGAGCTTTTCAGAAATTTGAAAACAATGTAACGGCGTGCGCTGTCGAATTGTTTCGGGGCGAATTTTGTCAAAGGCGACACAGTCGAAATCCGACAATTCATGACGTCATCATATTAACGTGGCAACACCACTGCTAATGACAGGACTCTCATTATGTAAATAGGCTCGGCCAGGATCCCACCTGGTACTAAGCGATGATAAGGTTCAAAATAGTAAGAATGTAAGCCTTCTATATCCTGATCTAGCTGGGCAAAGGCCTCCTTCTCAAATATCTGTTGGGGGTCTCAAATATCTCAAATGTCTCCAGTGCGGGTTGGCGGGTTTCACATATCCTCGAAATAACTTTCGTTTCTTTTATTCTCTCAGACATTCAGGTTTCCTCATGATCTATTCCTTCACCGCCGAGCGCGTGGTAAATACAACACTTAAATTTCATATTAACAGTTTTAGTGGTGCCGGCACCGGGGATCAAACCCAACTCACTCGCGCTCTATGAAGCTAAAGTGAGCGCCCTGACTAGTGGTCAGAGCTACCACGGCTACCTAGGCCTTTTTTAAAGGTGCCAACACAACTCACTACCTTGAGCAGGTTGGTTGGTGCACTAGATGTGCTACTCTCTATTACTAGACTGTGAGATTTGGGTTCGGCATATTCGAATAGATTTCACAATAACCGTTCGGACGCCAGTGTCACTATCGTTAGTTAGCATATTGGAAGTTAGGTATAGATATGCTGTATTGTCTCTCATATTCCAAAATTACTGTCCAAGTATCTCAATTTGTAAATTTTACTGATGTTTGATATATTTGTTCCCTGTTGATCCGATAGATGGCGCAAGTTGTATTTCACATTTATTCGCTTTATAATATAAAACCACTAAGTATATTTCTATACCACCTGTATCCATAGCCTTCATTTAACACTTGGCAAGTTTTCAGTCAATCTCGTAAAAGTTAGACCATCGTTAAATTTGCCGGTACGAGGCTGAGACTTGTTAATTTTTTCCTAACGGTTATCTGTTTTACGAGCTACTCGTATGTAGTCGACCCATTGCCACTTCGGTTTACCGATCCTTTTGTCTGTGTCGGCTACTTTGGTTCTGCTATCAACAAATGAATGACTGTAGTTCACTGGTTAGGTTATCTGACTTTTGAGCAATGAGCCCTAGCTTCGAATCGCTGCCGTGTGGTAGAGGGGTAAAAATCTGCGGCCACCTTTCCTCAAGCAATCCTCATTTAACACACCTCTAACGTCTGGCTCCTCTGAGTCGTGCCAAATGGAAGTTCGTAATCTCCGTCTAACTCTATGTATGATATGCGAGAGTGCTTATCCTTCCATAATATTTTAAATGTGAAAGTTTGTTTGTTTTGATATTTGTCATTCCATCACGTATAAACGGCAGAACAAATTTTATTGAAATTTTGTATGGAGATACCATGAACCAGATTCTCCACGCAGCAGAAGCCGCGGGTAGATGCTAGTATTACAATATATCTCCATTATTTTAATTAAAGAAATGACAAGACAATGTGTTTGTATTAACACATTATGTTGGAAATTCACCGGAACTACAGAAACGTGGTAGAGCCAAGCGGCGGCTTTTAATGTATCGGCTCGACCAGATTGGTACCACAGCCTCGCAGAATACTGGCGTGAAGAAGAGGCATCGTATGCCTCTGCGTTTCGTTCGGTGAGTGAGGTAACCGGAGGCCCACTCCCTCTCCCCATCCCCCATCCTTCCTCCCATCTCCCAAATACCCCTAAAGGCCGGCAACGCACCAGCAGCTCCTCTGGTATTGCAGATCTACATGGGCGACGGTAATCACTTAACCATCAGGTGAACCGCTAGCACGTTTGCCGCCATCCCCTTAAAAAAATGAAAATGAATGGACTTTAAAAATTCCTATAGTGTTTAAAATTTGCTTTAGATGGTCATAGATAGCCTATGGGCGTCTGAACATTAAAAAATGGGGTCCGTAATATCTTATGCAAGAGTTGTTGAGAAATACGATTACATTATAGATCTGTCCGTGAGAAACTGACGCAGATCACTAGTTGAAAATAAGATTGTAAGCTTTACGGCTTTACTGTATAACTCACAGTGTAACGCATAGTGAAGAGAACGCAACAGTTTAAACAGTTGAAACATTTCAATAAAAAAACATCTTCCACATCCCGTCTTAAGAGTTCATAATATGAAAACATAATAACGAACCTTTCTTTTACACCCAAATCTTTCTTTATTATCTAATATTGAAAGAAATATTCATAAGAAATTATATAGCTCCTTTGTTCTATTCGGCATTCATTTCAAACGAACCCTTTACGTAATAACGGTTCAAATCAATACGAAATAATAAAAGAGGTGCGATGGACGGACGGACAAAGTGTACGGTCAGTTTTATTAGTTTATGACTTTTACGCTTGAATTTTGAACCCGTTAGAGAAAGTGCGAAGTCATTAAAAGGATTACGCATCAAAACTTATTTTTGGGCAATAAACGAATGTTCTCAAACATTTGTTGTAACGGCTTGTTATGGAACATTATTGTTTAACCGTTTACGGTAAATAAAAAGAGGTAAAGTTTCTGTACGGCGTTCAAACGTCCCAAATCGCTGACAACATTCGAAATATCGAAACATATTATAATTTCTTTTCATATTTAAGTTTTGGAGAAAACTTAAGTACTAAGCTATAAGCGTATGACATATGGGTAGGCAGATATTATAGAATTTTATTTGGTCCGACTCAGCGAAGAACGGACCTTTCGCAAAACACTTTCACTTCGCCAGGTGATAGACCGTTGGAAAAGGGGTGGTGGATTCTTAAGCCGATTGGTACTCATGTCAGTTTCGATAGTGGTATACGTTATTCTTCTTTCTTTGTCAGAATTAATTCACAGCTGGATATAGATTTTTTCATGAAGGCACCAAAAACCTGGTATGCCATCAAGGAAGATTTACTCACCACGATAGACAGGTGGGTTCGTCAGCACAGTCCCAGAACCCCTGAAGAGTTGCTGCTTCTTATGACTAATCTGTAGGATTAGGGGTCAGCATAGTTGTTGTGTATTTTCCGGCATCGGATAATCACCAAAGCCTCATCCATTAGTCGAGGATATAATCTATATCGTTTTTACTAGCTAGGTTAGGTAGTCGGTTATTAGCTATAATCTGTGTAAGGTTAGATTCGCCTCACACAAGTTGTTTCAAATAGGAAAACAAGTAACTTATTTCTTGTTTTAAGTTTAGATTTCCAAACAATGGCATATAACATAACGGACAATTCAATTCATTTCGAATTTCAAAAATCCAAAAAGAATTGTATTATTCGATATGTTGACTGTTGGTTCCGTTAGGATTCGATCGGGCTCGGATAGGATTGAGATACGCGATCCTCGAAATGACCTGTCTTTGCCCTCGCGTGAATATGATGTAAAAAAAAGGATTCGAATCCGGTACTTATGATTTACTGAGCAGTTGCGTAACTTGACCACCAAGCATAAAAATACCTTCGATTTGTATGAAAACACAACGCTCTGTATACCTCGTTAATGATCACACGCGTAAATAAATGCTTATCGACTGCTTCATATACAAGCATTAAGTTAGTTCAAAGAAATTACGTTTTACCTTGGCTGCCTATGCCTACGCACTTTTATTCCTTTCCAGATTACTATTTTTAATTAAACTTGGTCGGTTTGTACGTAGGTATGAGAGTCGACTCGGAATTGCGCGACGAGTTATAACTTCTTTTTCAACGCATTTAAAAATAGAAACGCAGCATTTTCTTAAGCGTTTTCAAGATTTACTGGTCGTTATTTAACTTAAGATGATATTTTATGACATTTCTAAATCCTTGTCGTACATCGGAAAACGTACCTATATTTATTATTCAAAATTGGAATGGTATATGCTTTATTGACAAATAAAGACTCTTCTTTATCAGCCTTTAAAAAGATAACTGCTTTTTAAGGCGCTATCACGCGGCCTACTTTCCTCTTCTGTATTAACTTTTTATAGTACTTTATTAAAGTTAAGTTAAGCTTTGTAGTTACGTAAACAGCCTGTAAGTTTAAGGAAATGCCTCCTCTCATTTTTTGAGTGTTTCGGAACCGTTAAGTGTCCACCATGTTAATACTGGTTGGTGAACACATGCCACAGGTTTCCTCACGACGCTTTCCTTCACCGCCGAGCACGTGGAAAATTCAACACTTGAAATTATAATTAATAATTTTAGTTGTACCGTTACCGGGATTAGAAATCAGGACATTTGCATGCTATAAAATTCTCACTAGTGCCCTGGACCTCAGGGTCCATAGCACAAAGAGAACCAGTGCTCATTTCTGGAATATATAGGCCGTAACTTGTGAGTGAAGTGATTATTTTATGAATTGTTATGTCTATAATCTCCGACGGAGTTGACAGAGACCCAGCAAGGCACACAATTGTACACACTTCTTATAATTATTTCTTATGGACATGTAATGTTTGGCACCCTTACAATATCTCTCCACGGGTTGACTGGCAGAGAATGCCAAGAGGTATTAAGTCCGCCCTTTGTAATACTTTTATTTAAAGGTATTCAAATAAAGTTTAAATAAATAAAACATCAGAAACGTCCGGAAGTAAAATGTTGAAAGATAAATTTACTTAAAATTAGTTTAATTTCAACACACTAATTATATTTAAAAATAAAGACGTCACCTTATTATTACAAACACGACATAAACTACTAGATTGGCTCAGTCAATTGTAGGCCTACATTGTGGGATGCAGCTTTACTTTTATAAAAATAATAAATAAGTTTTCACGATCGTACCCAATACTGGGATGGTCAGTGGTCTTGACATTATACACACCCATACTTATATAGAGCGCATTGACCTGCGTTCGATCCCCGGTGTCGGCACCACTAAAATTGTTAATAGCAATATTAAGTGCTGTATTCACCACGTGCTCGGCGGTGAAGGAAAACATCGTGAGGAAACCTGCATATCTGAGAAATAATAAAAAAATATTTATTTCAAGGATATGTGAAGCCCGCCAACCCGCAATGGAGCAGCGTGGCGGGCTATCACCGGCTCCTACCCCTCTCTATTTCAGAGGGAGACCTTTGCCCAGCAGTTGGCACTTACAGGCTGCTACTTTACTTTACTTTACTATACTTATATGCATATATATATCAATGCAAGCGCCTGCAATAACCGTATGTTGTTCTGGAAAGGTTTCCTCGTTTTCACCTGGGTTTGGTGAGCGCAGGGGCGGTACCATCGCATTAGTGACGCTGCTCCCCATCACCAGTCTGTGGGATTTGGGTTTAGCAAATGCTTTTAGATTTTCCTCCTGTATTCGGTCGCCAGAAGTTTTATTCAATTCTCGATTTAATATAAACGGCGAGTAAAAAATAGAAAATTCATAGCATCATCGGCTTACAATTTAAATCAACCATTGTCCTAATACGTAGCTATTTGTATGCCGTCAGTTTAAACTATGTTCAGTTAGTTGTGAATAAATACTTTTATTTATGAGCCGAGGTGGCTAAGTAGCCGAGCGTTCCTTTTAATTTAATTTTACAGGAGTTAAGTTTTCGGTAGCGCTTATATTTTAACTGCAATAAAAAAAACTGTTAAATACTAAAAAGGTTTGGAGGTTTGTGTGTCCCAGAAATAAAAAAAAACATATCGTGGCGGATTTCTTCAGGGTCTCCATAATCCGCTAAATATTTATTACCTTTACTATCAATAAAAAAGCATACTGAAAATATGAATTATTATCAATATTTACCTAAGCATGATATGAATTAAGAAAGATTGGTCTAAAAATGAAAGAATTGCCGATACACGCAGCCACATCGAGCAAGAATTATTTTTCATGACACGACGCAGTCTGTCGCGCGAATAACAAGTGTGAATAAGTTTGACGCGTTTATTGCAGGCTTTGTATGCCTGTCAGCGACTTTTTAAAATCGAAAAATGTCTATAATACATTTCAGCATTGAGACAAAACGTTCGTACGAACCGTGTGCGTGGTTGTGGGGGTTGCGTTGGAAGTGAAACTTTCAAAGTCAATAAATACATCATAAAAGCTCTCACGACCGTATACTCGGTTCTAGAGAAATTTACATTTAATATTATTTAGTGTCCCGGGCGGGACAAAGTGAGATGCAGAAGTCTATTAGACTCAAAGTGAAATCAGTAATCTCTGCTTACCCGTTTTTTTTTATCAGAAAGGCGGCAAATGAGCAAGCGGTTTACCTGATGGTAAGTGATTACCGTCGCCCATATACATCTGCAACACCAGAGGTGCTGCAGGTGCGTTGCTGACCTTTAAGGATATTAGGGAGATGGGAGGGAGGAAGAGGAGGGGGATGGGAAGGGGGTATGGGCCTCCGGTTACTTCACTCACCGAACGAAACGCAGAAGCACAAGATGCCTCTACTTCACGCTGGTATTCTGCGAGGCCGTGGTACCAATCCGGTCGAGCCGGCCCATTCGAGCAGCAGCAAAAGCCACCACTTGGCTCTATCCGTATAAGTAAATAAATTATGCGTATAAAAGTTTACTTCCTCCACCATTGGTTAAGAATTTATTAAAACCGATTAATCACAGAGGGACTATATCGCATCCTAAACAATTTACAGGCTAAATATTCCACCGCAAGACCTCTCCGATATGGAAGATTTGCCATAATCGTCTCGCACGGCAAGTGGATTGTCGATCCCAGTACCGGATAGCTAGCATCTTAGACGCTGCTGTCCGTCATCGGTCTGCTTAATTTTCGGCTTTAAAGGCTTTTCCCTTAGTCTCCTCTTACGGCACCCACGGGACGAAAGGGACACTTCCCGTATATTCTTTCGCAGATACCAGACGGCAAAGATTATAAAAAAAATTACATAATTATACAAGTCAGTAAAGAAAACAATAATCAGTGTAATTAATAAAAAAAAAGGTTTTTTTTCGATAACTTTTCGACTAACAATTTATTTTAATATCATTAATAAAGCACAATAAAATGTCCACCATTAAGCAGGTAATAAAACGGTCACATGATTGAATGGAATCGATGGAACAAATATGAAATAAACGGAATATTTATTACTTTGCGTGACCAGCTTCCACTTGTGGTCGTATCATAATACAAAAGTATGAATATTTTAAAAATAAATTAAAAAATACCGGCTTGATAGGATCTTTGTTTTTTCCTTATTTTTGATTTATTTAAAAAAAAAAGTTAGGCGCTTATTCGTGTTATTTAATTATAACCTTATATTCAAAATAATTTTCTCCGATCATTTCAAGACTAATTTGGCCGATTTAAACTAAAATAAATTCACTGGCTTAATTCGCATATAGAATCGCTGCAGTTAGAAGTCTCTTTTGACATTTTTCTTAATCTAATTTTTCATCGTATAAATGTGATATTTATAACAGAAAGGAAAAGAAAACTTCGTTTCCAGTTCGTCCGTGCAAATGTCTGCAATTTTGCAGTGATGTAAAAATTATTTACATTTATTACAGTTAGTAAGGTAGAATATGTAAAGTCCCACTGCTGGCTAAAGGCATCCTCTCAAAACTTGAGAGGATTTCGGAACAGAAAACAATGTCTTCACGCTGCTCCAGTGTGGAATGGCGGACTTCAAATATCTTTTTATTTCCCTTATTTCTAACGTGTTGGTATTTCTCACTATGATGTAGAGAGTATGCAAGTTATTACTTGCCCCTGGCATTATTTTCTTATCCTAAAATATCTCGTATCCGTTGATGGACCCTTCTCTGTCTTCTTATATCTTCAACCTACACACAGAGTACTGCCCATTAAGGTTCTCGAAAGTTGGAATGAGAATACGTCATCGCTCGCACATTGTTATATGTCTGTCTTCGGATCTGCACAACCGCATTTCCAATGCTTGGGGTGTCATTTATTTTAGTTGAAGGAAAACATATTTAGAACCACTTGAGAAGTTACAAATCTGGCGTCGCCAAAGAGTTCAGATCAATGATACAAATCGTACGTATGGTTCTTTAAACCTATTGCTACCAGCTCTCCACGTAGGGATATGTTTATTTTGACAGCCTCAAAATTATAGAATAACGTAATGGTTTCTGCTAATAACATGGAAACCCTTCGCAAAGAGGAACACTAACGAAATTCTACACTTCACATTAGTAGGACCAGTGTAGGAGTTTGTATTTTTATTTTGAAACCCAAGTCACATTATTAGCATTGAAAAAATACAAAAAACCTTTTCTAAGAACTCTGGATTACAAACGCGGATCACAATACCGTACAAAAATTCCTTTAAAAATATAAAATGTTACCTCTTAAGCTCCAACGTCAACAGCAGGACATCATGTTCTTTCGAGTATATAAACTAGTAAATAACTTGACACCCATAACACGCTACAGAAGGTAAAATTAATGATCTCCTAGATCCAATCGGAGAAGCAATAACTTATTCACTGTGCCTGGTTCTAATACAAAGTACACTTTAAGCGCATTCTTTCATCGTTGTTTACTTATGAAAAAAAAATTCTCATACTGATCTGTTTTTCGCTAAATTGCAAAAGTAAAATTGAGTGTTTTTTTATGATTTGTTTTACATGATCAGTTCACATGTGTATCAGTACAATATTCAAGTACATTTTTGGGATGTGTGTTTTTGTATTTATGTGTATATCTATGAAAATGAAATAATTTAAGCAATTCAAACTAATTTCGTTCACATGAACTTACGCTCAGTTCAATCGGATAGTTTATAATTTAATTATGAATAGCATATTAGCTTTTAACTTGTTGGCACTCAGTCTACAGGTGTGATTGTTTTAGAACGAGTTTTTTATTGATCTATACACGAATGTGTGTTATCCAAAATATGTGGTATGGTGGGACCACAGGACTAAGTCAAAAAGAAGAGCCGACTACAGAAAGAAAATAACTAGTTCATTTGCAATAGTATTCTTTTTTGTGGCAAAAATAATAGCTTTGAAACACAGTCTGTACAAATATATCTAAACGCGTGGAAATAGAGTAATGGACATTGCGCAATAAATAGACAGGTTAAAGTTGCAGTATCCTCCCGAAACGGATTCCCGCCTTGTCGTGATAGGGGCTAAGTAACCATTGTTTAGTTTCGCACGGTGAACCAAGAGGAACGTACATGGACAGTCAGAATTTGGGAAGAATGCCGCCCACGAATCTGCGCAACACTAGAGGAGCTGCAGGTGTGCTGCCGGCCATTAAGGAAGAAATAGGCTCTTTTCTTGAAAGTCCCTAAGTCGTAACTGTTCGGAGATACCGCTTGTGAGAGCTGATTCCACAAAGACGAAGTGCCTAACAGAAAATTGATTGACAGTAACCTATGATTTGTTGGGGAGTCCTTCATATATGATTTGGGATGACATTAGAACTGACCGTCGACCAGATGGTAATGTGATAGTAAGTGGCTACCGAAGCTCACGGGCACCTGCAAACAACTTCACTCGACGGATGTTACATGAACGTTATCACCTGAGGACCGAGATGGAATACCTTACAGCCAGTAATTATACCCTTAAAGTCAGAACTCAAAAGTCGTTACACCGTCGCCAATCCGACTGCCAAGCGTGGCGATTATGGCCAATCATCTCTATGTGAGAAGACATATGTCCAACAGTGGACTGATTACAAGCTGTTAAAGAATTAAAATAATAGTTGCCCGTATTGCAAAATTACGTAAACAAAATGAACAAAACTTATTCGTCGTAATACATTGACCTCTGTAGAAGACAGGGAGCGGGCTCGCAACTCACTTATAAGGCATAACCGGCGCCCATTACACAATTAACTGAGGAGGAGCGCTCTGAATGCTCATTACAACTGCAAACTAATACATTTGAAAACAAATTTACCGCCCGGCAGGGACTAATTGCGTTTAACTAACACTTGAATAATACACGTAGTGGGAGCGTCGTTAACGAAAACCTCTACGTCTGTTGTCTGTTACAAAGTCACTTTCTTAGTATTTAAATTTGTATGATTTTAGATACAAAAGATTATTTACCAAAATAAGTTTCTATGTATAACATATCTGTTTTCACGCTATTAACTAGCTTCAAGAAATTCAGACCAAACCCTACCTCAGCTATCCTATTTCTACCTCTAAGCAGTGCAGCCACTGTTGTGTATAAATATAATAAATTGGTATACTGTGACAGTAGGGCCAGAGAGCTCAGAGGCGAGAACGCATTTGTAACGTCCTTCGATTGCAGTACTTTGCAGGTGTTCATGGGCTGCAGTAATCAGGCGACTGAGACTTGTCAACACAGTACAAGAAATCGTCAGTAAGTGTGACAATTTGGCTATGTATACTCCAGCAGTTGATATTTAACAGGTTGATCATGATAATGATGATCTATTAAAATGGTAACCAAGTGTGAAAATTTAAATACTATATCAGCAGCATAATGTAGTACCAGTTCTCTGATGCCTATTTTCAAATCACATCAAAACACTGTACAATTATACTTTCTTTTTTTTAATGTTGATTTTATTAAAGTTACAACCTGTTAATGCCCACCACCGGGCAAAGGCATCCTTTTCAATGTCTGAGAGGTTTTTGGATCCGGGAAGCATCCGTCACGCTACTCCAGTGCTAGTTGGCGTCCTCGAAATGGTGGTAAATTCAGAACTTAAAATTGCTATTAACAATTTTAGTGGTGCTGGCACCGGGGATCGACCTCTCTTCCGCTGTATGAAACTAAAGCGAGCGCCCTGACGCAATTATAGTAATAATTTAAATTGAATTTGGTACTAAAAATTATCATAATATGTATGAATTACTCGGTGACAAATTGAAATCATGTATGAATACATAAGAGAGAATAAGTATTTTTCGTCGCTGTGAAGAAAATATTTAAAAGTATAAATCAAAATTTGCAATGATTAAATTGCTACGTGATTTAAAGTAAAATAATTAATAATTTTTAATTCTTAATTATATAAGTAAGCTGTACCAAAATGTCTTTTACTTTGCTCATGTAGGTGTTTCTTTGTCATCTTTAAAAAAATTGCAAATAACTTCACCCGGCATAAAGCTAAACATGTTTAATTTCCACCTAAAGAGTGCTAAAAGCGGCGTGAGCCTTAAAGATAGCAATACAGCGAGAGATTATGTTTAAACATCCAATTTCAAAAGATACCCATGAAGTGTTGTTTAAGAGTTGGTTACTTGTTTGAGCTATGCACGAGAATCAAAGATTTCACCTGGAAAGTGATTAGGGTTGAATTTGAATGTCTTGTTATGAAACTATGGGTTTAGACGCTACTAGAGTATGTCTATCCAAGAAAGAAAGAAAAGATCGATTACGATTATTGTTAGACGTTTAGGGTGTAAGAGGAATTATACTATCTTTTGTTCCAAATTCCTATCGCACTTGCATGTCATAACAAACGTTTTGGCTGTCGTATAATGTCGGATTATCAATCCAAATTTGCCCAAATACCATGTTATGAGGATCAGGATTACTAGTATGCAAGTACCGGCACTGCACTCGATCTCTTTTCGGCAACATTTTAAGAAATGCATACTGGTTTTATCTAATTTTTCATTGGAGGTTTCAGCTGTGGATTTAAATAAGAGGATGAAGATTAGATTATTCCTGTAAGATCGCGGTAATTCTTAGTCTGTAAACCATCATGGACGGACACCTGAGTTCTCGGTGCCCCCGAAGGGGCGATATTACTAAAAGTTCTATCAAAATATCAGTTATGGTTGTTTTATTCATCATTGTGTGTGTATTTATAGATGTAGGGATACCGTGTTATGTTTTAGCCATGTTTTATTTCTTTGATGTTATGGTAAACATTAGACGATTTGTTAAATCTGACAATTTAATTTCAGATGTTTTTATTTAAATTTATTATAAAGGTAATAAAAAAATCTTTTAATAATTGACAGTTTAAAGAAAATGACGAAATTTAAAATTCTATTCTCCCAATGTGCAACCGACTCAGCGTAACTGAGCGGCTATCAATAAAGCAAACAAACAAACAAAGGTCTTATGTTACTAATGCATTGTGAAATACCTACCGCTAGAGGTGGCCGTTTTAACTTTCAATATAAAGAGGTATCCTTTGTCTCTGAGGTTTAACTGCCTCGAAAATTACTCAGAATAAGAGAAGACAGCGAGATGTTAAACTCTGTCAATATTATCAAAATATTAACTAAATGCCAATGATATTATATCATTGCCAATTATAGACCTTATGAATTTGTATTCGCAGAATTGTTCTCTAATACCGTCACCCTCTAATAATAATAAGGAATATAGTCTTATGCCAAAAAAAAAGTAGATATCACAGAATTAAAACGAACAACAGTGCTCCATGAATATTTTTTTTCTTCAGTTTTTTCATCCAGACTTCAAATTCTTTATTTAAAGTCTAATTGAAGTGAGTTAGCTGTGGTAGTCCAGTGGTCAAGTCGTTCGTTTTAGTTTCATAGAGCACGAGTGACCTGGGTTCGATCCCTAACTAAACTAAAATGAAAGGCGCAACTAAAATTGTTAATAACAATTATTTTGATTGAATTGAAGATGTATTTTTCCATGAATGGCGCTAAACGGCAATGAAGTGAAATGAAGAAGGCAAATCATCGTGAGGGAACCCTGAGAAATAATGAAAAATATTATTTAGACGTCGTGAAGTCCGCTAACCTGCACTGGAGGAGCGTGGCGGGCCCTTCCTGGCTCCAAAACCCCTCAGATTTTTGTGTCCTTAAAGAGGCCTTTGCCCAGGTGTGGGCACTTGCAGGCTGCTACTTTACTTTTTATTTATATATCGATAACGATTTGTCTGTATTTCTTTTTGTTTGTGTGTTACGCGATGCCTTCGCCGTTTGTGAACCGATTTTGGCGATTATATTTTTATTGAATAGGCTATACCCGGTGGGTGATCCCAATTAAATTTGTTAAACATTTTAAACAGCAGGGTTGTTTTTCGAAAACTTTGTTTTAAATTCACTCGTTAGGAAAACTTTACCCCCACACTAGGACTGTAACATACATATTGCACACGGACAAACAGCCCGAACAATTATTTGTAGTCCATACAAATACTATCCAGTGCCACGATCAAACACTCAAAATTAAACATTGTTTTCATTTGAACTATAATACTAAAAAAAAACCGTTAATATTTAAACAATTACGCTAAGAACAATGGTAGCTCAGTGGACATCGCACTGGGTCCTCGTTGTCTGAACCGCTAAAATTGTTAATCGCAATTTTAAGAGCTGCATGTCTGAGAAATATTAAAAAATATAATTGTGAGGACGTGTGAAGTCCGCCAACCCACACTTGAGCAGCCGTGGCCGATCCTCCGGCTACTATACTCTCTCAAATATTTGAGCCGAGGCATTTACCCAACTTAAAGAATTTACAAGGCGTTTCTTTACTTTATACTCTAAACAATAATAGTTTTAATTATTTTTTAATTAGGTCGCGTGACTAGAGTTTGTATTTACTAGTATTATCGCTGGTGCTCGAAATGAGACGAATTTTATTTGTAAAGTAACGAAATATTTAATTGGATAAAGTTTTTGTTTAGAAAACATCATGGGTAATTTTAACTTGTCACGGCGAAATTCAAATGGCTAAAAAAGGTTCCACGTATTAATATAATGATAAGGTCTATAGATAATAGTTTTGATTTTGGGCGATTGTAATTGGACCCGGGGCGATTGTTGAAACAGACGCCTCGCACTTTAGACGCTGTTCGTCACTGGTCCGGCATATTTGAAATATACCAACTCTGACTTATACCAACTTCTTCAATTCACAACCTACCTACTGACTAACCGAAGGTGTTTTGGTGACCGACAGATGGTGCATAATCCATCCTACAAGGATGTACCCATATCCTAGAAACCAGTAATGGAGAGTAAAATCTCTAGTGCGTGGGTGCCGTCACTGCGGTCACCGACCCAGTTTGCCCAGCGTGGGGAGTATGGGCAAACCTGTCAAGAAATACATGGCGGTTTTTGTTGGCGCTTTCTTCAAGTGGCATTTGTTTAGCAGTTGTTTAAATGGACAGATATAGAAAATGAAAAAAATATTTCAAAATATTATTCCGTCCAATACCAACCTCTTCTTTAGTTAACAATCTAACTGATGCACTTGGTGACGAGCGGACGTGGCTCTGGTGAACCGACAGATGGTGGCAAATTCATCCAACTTAGTTGAATACATATCTCGCAAACTAGGGATGGGTTGGAGTATTAGGCGGTAGGCTCCTTCTCTGCATAGTCTGGGTGGATACCACCACTTTACCCATTTCTGTCGCTAAACAGCACTATAACAACGATTATGCTCCGGTTTGATAGGTACAGAAATCCAGTATGGGGCTGTGTGAAATACCATCTTACATCTCAGGGGTGACAAAACCTTCTACGATTGAAGTTGTGAGCTGGGGTCTATAGACTACTGCAGCCACTTACTACCAGGTGGATTGTTAGCCCTTTTTTCACCCTAATCTAATGAAAAAAAAAATATTTCTAGTACAAGTGGTACAAGATTACCGACACTGTGCTCACCAACCCGTCTTTACAGCGTGGTGAGAATGTTATCATTCACTGAAATTTGAACATTGAAATGCCTTTGATAAGGATTAAAATCTAACTTGGTATTGACATAACATAACAGTTCATAAGAATTGGTATTGTATGGTAGCTATAAACCTACTATAATATTAGAGGCGCTCGGGTCTGATGTCCCAGTGCTTTTGGTTAAGCGATTTTCGATTAAATTGATCTCAAAATATGCGAGACACCTGCCAACTTGCAGTTATTCGCAAATAATTGTGTAGTGTAGATCTGTGGAACCATTACGTGCCGAAATTTTGTAAAAAAAATAAAACCGTATTGTACAACACAATCTGTAGGAATTTACACAGAGTTTGTGAATGCCTTTCACAAACACAAATTTTATATGGAGAAGCAACCAAACCTGGAACATTTATTTGTACAAATATTTCTTGCATGCAGGAATAGAACCCGCGATAACGCGGCAGGCTAAATGCTTAGCCACTGTGCGCTGGTGCGCCGTCTACTAAAAGTTTTATTAAAACATAGACGTTGAGAGTAAAACATTAATTTGTTTTTCTAAATTGATAATTGTCTTCATTTAATAACTTCGATTTAATAATACATTTATTTATTAAAATTATAACACTTTTAATAAATTTAATAAAATTATATGTAATTACGATTTGAGAAAAGAAACACAGTTAATACAGTACCATTAAGATGTTTTTAGCTTTCTGCCACGCACTTCGACTTCGTGGAATCAGCTGCCGCCAGCGGTATTTCCGAACAATTACTACTTAGGGACTTTCAAGAAAAGAGCCTATTCCTTCCTTAAAGGCCAGCAGCGCATTTGTAGCTCCTCTGGTGTTATGGATGTTCGTGGGCGTCTGTGATCACTTACCATCACGTGAGCCGCTTGCCCATAATAAAAACCGTCTTCTTCTTCTTCTCCAGTCTATTTAAGCCCACTAATATAAAAAAGGAAGTACCATTGGTGAGCGCAGTGCCAGAACTCTCTCGCTCTAGTAATTCTGCCATCACTAATCTGGTAGAATTTGGGTTCTGCAAATTCGAATTTTCACTATGATTAGGTCGCTCTGCTCTGTATGTTAGCTGGCAGTGTGCACGTCGTGCAGCCGGGGTTGGCATTGGGATATAGATATAGTAATGTTCCTGAAAGTCAATCAAGGGAAATCTCTTGCCCCGACAGATAGCGGAATAATCATCTCAAATATACCTGATCTTAAATTATTTACTTTACTAGTCCGATCGCTTGTGAGAAGCTTTCACTCAGGAGTAGATAGTGTAAGGGATGCTGAAGACCTCATATTTCTTTTGTTTTCCTTTTAGATACCTTTACGAACTCATACTCATCGGTTTCGTCATTTATCTTAATGGTTTTATAACATCAAAGGTTGATAAAATGTCTTAATTTTCAAAAACAGAAATCAATAATTACCTTTGAAACCTCTTTAACATGACTTCTTCATATGCCATTTGGTTCTATAAAAAGATAATCTGACAAAAATCAAGTATTAGAGAGAGAGAGAGGGAGATACTAACGCAGAATACGTACAAAAGGCAGAAGAAAGATTGATCAATACTTATTTTTCTTTTAAAATCGTTTTGACTTTCTGTCTTGTCTGTATGCACTTGTTCATCTAAAAAACGCCCTAATTTAGAAATTCTTTTGTGTTGTGGATTGTGCATTTACAGACATATATTGTTCACGCACAAACACCTAGATCCTAGGAATATCACGAACTTTGTTTCTAACAAATATTTGACCTATGCGAAAATCGAATCCGCGACCCGTAGCGTTGAAGCAAGTCGCTATGCCACTGCGCCTACCTTACCGACATTTGTCTTAAAATAATCAATGTATTTGGGTAATACAACATCAAACGTACTTTAAAATGTTCGGAGCATACCTAATAGCATCGGTTTGACAGGCATACATGTTTACCTACATGTATAGATAAACAGACGGACACGACGGTGTCGGTAGCTTATCTCTAATAATAAACATGTAGAACATGACAGCTATTTGTGTTATTTGTTGCTTATCTATCCTGATGTCTAGCCAAAACGTCTATTCCATTATCAATAACCAAATGCTGTCTGTGCGGTAAATAACATGTAAAAGAAAAAGAAATTAAGCTAACTTTAAAACTAAATTATTTTCACTAGGGCAACAATTAAAAAGAAGCACAAAATAATATATTTTTAATCAAAAAAAAAAGTTTAGGTGTTGGTAGATTCGGCTGTTGGTTATGGTAAAAATATTAATGCAACATATTTGTTTGTTTAAAACCACATTACGCCAACCTTATAAGTTTTTATTAAAACTTGATAGATCAGCGTTTTCATCACATAAAGAACATTCTGTTTGTGACTTAACTTTTGCTTTTTTATACAATGTTGCGTATTTAAACAGGTTTTAGTTTATAAAAGGGAAGTTAAATAAGTTTAAATAAATTGTTACACACCTTCACATGTGCTTTTTTCTTTTATTGGATTAGGTGACAAACAACTAACAGATGGTAAGTGGCTTCTGAAGCTCATGGGCATCTGCAAACAACATCAATCGAAGGATGTTACAGAAACGTTGTCACCCTGAGGACTGAGAAGGAACGGCTCGCACCCCGGTATTACACGCCCATACTGAGCCTTCCGGGACACACCGGGTCAATGGTTGCATTGCTGATTACTGACTCAAAAAGATAAGACCCATATGACTCCTAAGTAGAAGAAAAGAACCTACCACCATATGTAAATATAACATTTAAATATAAGTGAAAATATTTATAATTATTTATTAACATTCATTATAATATATTTTCATTATAATCATTAAAATAATCAAAAGGAAACGGGTGCAGAACAGTTAATTAGGCTTTATTTTTCGATAATCCGATATTTCACAAATATTAGATGAAACTACTTTGCACAATCCGCTGTTTCGTGTGCATAATTGTGCTTATTCATTCGTTTTAACATCCTAAAAAAGGAAGTAAAGCCGGTACGACCGGGTGAGGTAACCTAAGGTCCACTCCCTCTCCCCATCCTCACTCCCATCTTCCAAATATCCTTAAAGCCCGGCAATGCATCTGTAGGTCCTCTGGTGTTGCAGATGAACATGGGCGACTGTAATCACTTACCGTCAGACGAGCTTGCTCGTTAGCTCCCTTTCCCATAAAAAAAAAGACCAAGACCAGTGGTTAAGTTTCTCTCACTCTAGCCACCCACGTTTATATAAACACACGCACTGGTATTTTTTATGAATTGAGCTTCGTTTGCACTTGCTCTAAATTCACGATATTAGAAAGTTTTAGAAGCATAAAAATAGAAAGAAATTTATCATAAAATATATTTTTTGCCGGAATGGATCAGACAAAGGAATCTATCAAAATATTTAATTTCCCTTTCAATCGGGTACCGATGCGACTTCAATTTGGTGTTTCTCTCATAATAGGATTTGTTACACGGTATTAGTGACACGGCCGTGGTAAACGGAGCGGAATGCTTGGTGACCATAAATTGTTGCCCTACTTGGAATTCCTCTCCAATTATGCCTTAGTGATTTTCAATAATTTTCATTAAACCCTCATGTGTACCCACATAATGAAATAATACACAATTAATGTCCATGCTTGTATACCACGTATTCTATATTACATTCACCTACTAACTGTAACTGTACCTTGTATGTTACAGTGAAATCGCTGAACCGATTTTAATGAAATCAGGTAAGGAAATAATTACAGGCCAGGGAAAAGACGTCTTTTTTTCCAAAACAATTACAATGACAAAAATCTGTAATTTTCAATTCTGATTTCTTTTTTTAAATGATTGCTGTCGTCAGTACCATGTCTTTACAATAACTACAGACATCATATCCAAATTTTGCGTTAGATTCATACATACGGACTACTTTTCTTAGCAGCGTCCACGACAATCTTTTTAGTGCTGGTTGTTAGCTTGCTTGCTGTCCGTATCACGTAGTCGTTATTTAACAAAGTATAAATAAGTTATACACCCTTTGGCTATCCACTATCGCTTACCGTGAGATCACCACTCACCTTTTTTTTAAATGTGAATAGGCTAAAGTTCTTTAAGATCCTCCCAGTGTGTCATAGTTATAAAATTTCTAATCTGGAAATCAGTCATGAGTTATAATCGGAATGTTGAAATGTGAAAATTCCTATTCACATTCTTCTAAATATAGTTCACAAAATGGCGAGAAAATGACAACTCTTCACCGATGCTCCATACTATTAAGTGTTGCCTCAAGCACCGAGGCATCAATCACAAGGTTTTTTCTACATCTTTGCGCTGAGCCCAGGGCAGTTACTTGAAATCGCACAGCATCACGCCAAATGCGAGAGCCCGTGCTCGACCGAACTTGAGCACGATATTTTATAGATTAAGAAGTGTGGTATTTGCCTCTCTTTTCTTGGGTATCGTAAGAGGAGACTAAGGGAAAAGCCTTTAAAATCGCAATGTTGCCATTGCGACCGATGGCAGGATCACCATCTCGAAAATTACCAAACCAATATTAAGGTACGAGGTAGTGCTATCGCCAATCAGTTTCCGAGAGAGACGATTATGGTAAATCCTCCTGGGAGAGGCTTGTGTCCTGCAGTGGACTATTTATAGACTGGTGAGGAAAGATTAAGGACTTGTAGTAGCTGTTACCGAGTAAAGTACTAACGCTCCTTATTAAGAACACCAAGTTTTTTTGATTCAAGTCTTGCTTAAGACTCGAGAAACCAATACTGTAAGTCAATAATAAGTTTTATAGTTTGTGTTTTGCACCTACACTTGGCACCCAATGCACGTGCGCTAAATGCTAGATGTAGCGCACTCTAGATAAGTCACTGGTCTCCGTGTACCATAGACGTCTACATTAATTCTCAACCAAGAATCAAAATTCTGAGGACTATAATGTCAGTAAATGAGCCTCCAGTCACGGAATACCATTGTTATGTTTCGTATGGTCAGTGATTGTACCAGATTAAAACATTCTTTGATCAAGTGTGAACATTTGTTGAAAAATTCTGTATAGAAATAGAATTCTATGTTACTTATAGCAGATTATGCTGATTACTTCACTCTGGCATTCTATGAAAACAAAATCCTCTATTGCTGAGTGGGTGAGGGATATCGGGAGACTAGAATTCGACCCCCTATGGGGAAGGGCTCATACCAATGAGTTTTTTAAAACTATTTATATCGTTTGCTTGGTCACTTCGATGGTGACAGGCTGACCACCTGTCACGATGTCCCAAATGAGCACTGGTGAAAAGTGGGTTGAAAGGAGGGATGTAATATCGAGAGTTCTGACAGGTGGTCATACAGTCGTATTGACTATATGGTTGATAGAGATTCGCGGCCTGCTCTGTGCTGTTACGTGACACTAAAACAATTATAATCCTTTCAATTGCATCAGTGTTATAGGCCGTAAAAGTTCATTTTCAATCCCATGGTTACTTACATTGGCATGCGGCATACGGACTAGGAGTTAGTATGTAATTACATTATTATAGTTTTCACAATGATATATTAGAATTCCTTAGCGTAATTATCAATTATTATGTACCTCTACTATTTCGTTGGATTAGCGATAATCTTAAGTTTCCGCTACTCAGATTATAATATTTTTTAAGAGAAGTACAAGAAAAACGTACTTACTATAAGTACTATTTTTTTTTAATTAAAAACTCTTGTGTCCGCAAAAGAGTGAATTGTGAATTTAATTCATAATAGTATTAAAAATGTATACTGCTCGTATGCTGCCAGTATTTTTTGTTCTAAAATTAATTTAAAAGTGGATGTGTTAAACATGTCTCTTGTTACAACAATACGTGGTGACATGATGAGTAGACAGTAGACACCGTATCAACATTAATTAGTACGGATTTGTTTCGTAATGGGATGAAATTGTGATGCGACCTGTTAATTATCACCATAATATTGTATACACACGTTTGTCACGATGTCAGTGGGAAAACTATAAGACTACACTGCGCTCATAAGTGTTTTGTAAAAATTATTAAGTACAGCCATGGTGGCCTAGTGTTCAGGGCCGCTCACTTTAATGTCATAGAGTGTGAGTGACCTGGGTTCGATCCCCGCTGCCGGCACCACTAAAATTGTCAAAACAATTTGAAGTGCTGCATTTACCAAGTGCTCAACGGTGAAAGAAAACATCGTGAGGAAACCTGCATGTCTGAGAAATAATAATTACTATTTCGAGGATATGTAAAGCCCGTCAACCCGCACCGGAGAAGCGTGGCGGGTCCTTCCCGGCTCCTAAACCCTCTCTCATTACTAGTATTTGAGAAGTAGGCCTTTGCCCAGCAGTGTGCCCTTACAGGCTGTTACTTTTTACTTTTATTAAGTACATGCTATTAAATTTTGTTAACAAAGAGTTTAAAGAAGCCAGAGATATTTTGTTAATCCTTATTTGACAACGCTGCATAGTCGCTAGTCCAAATTTGCAAGTGTATTTTATTACATATCATAAAGCTAGATCTTGACCGTCATCTTACCTGGTGCTGAATGGCGATGGAGATCCAGGTAAAAGCACATTAGTTCAATAAAAGTCTATGTTTTAGAAGACATCCACGTTGTCTTCGAATGGAAACACCGACGCAGGTAAGTTACTCCAATCCTTTGCTGTACGCATTAAAATTACGAACCATGACGCTTCGTTGAATTAAGTATTATCAAAACGAATACTGTAAAATACCATTTGCCTTATATATTAAGTTCTATGGGATTTATTTCGGAAAGTGTACACGAGCTTCGAATTCTTTTTTCTTTCATCACTCCACGCTCACTTTACCGAATGTCGAATGAGAAACACATAAGTGTTTATTAGCATAAGCTAATTTTCATAGGTCGTGAAAAAAGTGTTTTATTTTGTTACTTCTGAACTTGCAGAATTTTAGCTTCCGTCGGTCTTACCAAGCTAGCGTAACATGGGTTAAAGCAAAAGTGAACAACAATCTTCAAGACAGACATGATTATCAGATTCAACCTTATCACCACTTTTTACTAGGTTGTCCAGTCAAATGTCGATCTACGTACAAAAAAGTTTAAAGTGTACTTAATTTACAGTGTGTCATTTATAGATGAATAATTTAGGCTATTATTAATAATGCCTTGTACATTATCTAAGGAATCAAACAAGTACCTAGATAAAAAATAAAATTATTAAATAATATTAATTCAAATCAGATCAGCATCATTTAATAAAGAATATAAGCAATTATAACAGGTTCTTTCAATTCTTCTATATGCCCGTTTGTTACACAGTTTGTTATAAAGTATGATTTAGTTAAATGACAATGAAATAACTAAATTTAGCAAATAAATATTTAGCTATAACTTACTAACGATTCTTTTTTGAAAAAAATTACATATTACTTTAACATCAATACATTATGTTATAATAAAACAAGGCTATTAATTCATAATATTGATATAAAAGGGCTTAATACATCGTTGCTATTCATTGAAGCTCTTTAAAAGTAAAATAGTTATATCTAAAAGAATTGTTCATAGCATATGCAATTATCTTAATCACCTGCTAGCCTGCTACATACATCCTACAACATCAGGCAAGAGCAACAGACCATAATATATGTATGTACACAACGTACGTAGTAAGAGCTTTTACATTGAACCAGAGAGCAAAGTAGTACTGTTGAGCTTTTCGTAAGCTCAGTCTATGGTATCCGTCATTACTCATTATCAATGACCTAACAGTTGCGTTAGTAATTTGTTGTCTGTAGCCGTGATCAAATATGTTTATTAAATAATAAATAATAAAGGATAAAAAAGCTAATAAATCGTGAATAAAAATAATGTAAAATTTTAATATTTCGTGGAAAAAAACTAAATTTATTGTTAGGTTAGGTCTTTCAAAATGGCGTCACGCCGTAAGTTTTGATGGAGCTTGAACGCGTCGGTAACCAAACGGAGGGAGTGAAGCGCCAAGTGGGGCGGGGGACAAGCCGCATGCGTACCGAGGGCCAGAGCTGCATTCCAGTAGTTCGGCCGAACGCCGCACGGCGCTACGTTTATTTCGCCTGTTTGCGACGCCCGCTCTTACCACAAAGAACGCTTCAGTATTGTAAAAAAATCTGTGATGTATTGATTAATTCCAACATTTTACCGAAACAAAAACCGGCAGACAACTAAATTGGACTCAATTTGGACACGGTGTGCATTGTTTCAGTGAGCTTCACTAGCGTTTTACTGCGGGCCACGTCCTATGGAATTCCACATTTATCGATGAATAGAATCTAGTGTGTGGACCGAACATGGTGGACTTTACGGTGCGATGTTGAATGCGTGCGGATTGTTCGTGTTTTCTGTGTTAAATTGCTACATTTTATAGTGAGAATTTACAAATCAGTGACTATAAATATGGATTGGTATGTGTACGCTTAAAACGCATCCCAGGAGGGACCGAGTTTACGTCGGATAATGAGAGTTGGAGAACGATAAACAGAAAGAATGGTATCGTACGGTTACTTTGGTCTTCGGCAGGCACCTTGGACGCTGCTTGTCCTTATCTTCTTCATCGAAAGCGTGATGGGAAATTATGCAAAATCTTTCTATATACATTGGAACACAACAAACAGTATATTCAGAATAGACAATACGGATCACGTATTCGATCTCAACAAGGGGAATGCTCAGTTCGAATACGATCAAGTGAATATAATATGTCCCGTATATGCACCTGATACGTTCGAAGAAGACATGGAAAAATATATAATATATAATGTAAGTAAAGAAGAGTATGATACATGTAGAATAACAAATCCGAATCCTCGGATAATAGCAATATGCGACAAGCCGAATAAGTTGATGTTTTTCACTATTACTTTCCGACCGTTTACGCCGCAGCCCGGCGGTCTAGAGTTTTTACCAGGAAAGGATTACTACTTTATATCTACGTCTAGTAAAGACGATCTACATAGACGAATCGGGGGTCGGTGCCTAAGTCATAACATGAAGCTAGTATTTCGGGTCTGTTGCAAGCCGGAGGACCAGTCACCGGCGCCACTGCCGCAACCCACTCTACCGCCACCTCCTCCACCACCAACGACGCCTCCTACAACTACATCAACAACAACGGTGAAACCGGTGACGAAAAAGACGCACAAGTACGATAAGTCGCCAAATGAAGTGGTGAAGAGCGAGGAGCTTTCCTATTCGCGTGGCGCCGCATTGGCTTCTTCCCTCGCCCTTGCCCTCGCTGCGAGCGCCGTTTTAGCGCCCCTGGCTCGGTGAATGTGCGCTAAGGCGGCGCGACCCCCGCGTCCAGACCTGCTGGCAAAGCCGTGCTCAGCTCACACCACACAAACACTACAGTCTCTCCACTTGCGACCGGACACTTTAGTTTTCACGTGAATCGGTGAATAGTGCTGAAAACGTTGTGGTAAACTGTAGATTAGTGACAGGCCGTCTAGAGATGCCCTTGTAATCTATAAATTGTGTGTTAAAGGATTTTCATACTGAATTTTGTAAGTACTTAGTGTGTGAGCGGAACATAGGGTTTGATACCGAGGGTCAGTGCCCAAAAAGTGCAGTGACATTGTAGTTGTGCTAAATTCCTAGGTATTTCCACATAATGTTCCAATGACTTTAGTCCTTAAGGAACCTAAGTTGAGAGCCTAATTTTTACTGTTGTAACTAAAGTATATTGGGCCTATTGAGTAATCGAACTAATATATTATACACTGGAAGATCACTTCGAAGCAAAGGAAGCTACGAACATATTATATATAAAAATGTTAACATGTGTAATGGTAATATAGGTTTCTTAAACCATTAGGAATTAAACAATTTTTATATTTTCACTAATGCAATGAAGGATATTTGATTAAGAATTAGGAAGCAAATACAGATACTACAGGAGAAATCTTATATAGAACGAAAATTAGTTAGATCTTAATTTAGTTCAAAAGACATTTTTTTTATTTTCCACGCAACGTATATTTAGAATTTATTTATACGAAAAAAAAAAACTCGGGCAAGTTATGAATCTTGTCCAGAAATACTGTGATTTTGGTTTTATTTAGGTGGTAATTTTTCTCTTTATGCTTTCATTATGTGATATGAAACTAATTGTATTTAATGTAAAGCATTTTCACGTCATTATATTATTTTCATTCTTGACTGATTTCGCAATTACGCTTGTTTATATTAATTTTATAATGCATTTTAAGGCCTATCACAATTGCAAATATAATTTTAGAGTAAAACTATTGATGAATTGGATATAGAAGCTTGGGAGGACCGAATACTTGCGACCTAAAATCTGATGCCTTTTCTCATATTTAGTATTACTACAACCATAATCCTAGAAACAACAATCAACAGGATTTTGATGATGTTTATGAATTTTCATATAATTCAAACGCCGATAGATTCCATCGTCTTTGCAAAAGACCTAATTATAAGCACAGTCTGTGCCATTTGTCAAATGTGTTAAAGGATAACTTGCACATGGTAATGAAATAGTCAAATAGTTGAATAGTAGATGAAATAGACCGGTTTTCAGTTAGACATACGCATTTAGTGACAGGTATAATTTTAAATAGTACTTAAGAATCAAATGCTTGGGTTTCATATTATATTGCGAAATTTAGGAAATTTCCTTATCGCCTGTCAGATAACCAAAGTCTGTGTCGTTTTCGTTTAAGCATATATTATATGATATTTAATATGGCATCAAAAACATGACTATGAAATGAAAAAATGTAGTTATCTCAATACAATCAGATCTATACTTGCAGACGTATTTATGGTAAATTGACCTGACTGATCTCCAAACCTCCAGATCCGAATAACTTAGAGAGCATAGTTGTGGTACATAGGTTAATCTTGCACTAGAGATTACTAAGAAGTAACTAAATAAATTCAATTTCTTACTGGCTTACAACTGGCCTCAGCTGTAATAAAATGAAAAAACTAAGAACAATGCATGATAACGAAGTACTATAATCACGATATCTCCTGATTTAAAAATACTACAGAGCTGAACTTTGATACATTTGTTCAACTTGTGCCTTAAAGTGCATACAAATAATGTTAATAAGCTTTCGAGAGTTATTAAAACTGGCTAAAATGTACAATATATAAATCTATAGTAAACCACTGTACCACTGTACCAGTGATTCAGTATGGCATAACTCATAAGACAAAATTCAATTCACTCTTCAAAGCTAAATATTTTACATAATCCAAGAAACAAAGAGTTACGCTAAAAAGATTCCAGTTAAGGATTGCAGGCTTCGAACTAACCTATGTAAATTTATTCCCTGGGAAGGAAAGAAAGATCTAGTAAAATAAGACTAAAGAAAAATTTTATGCTTCTCGACTCGAAGGAATTAATGCTAATGAATTCGTAACTGATTCAGGTAGCCAAATGCGCAAGTTTCAATTGAAAATTGGAAAAAAACGAACGAGAATTTTCAAGAAACTAAGAAACAAACTAGATTAACCATCTGTGCTTAAGATGTCTAGATTTTTGCCAAGTAAACATGGACAGATAACAAAAATAAAACTATTAAAATACATCATTAATGAATGATCATTTATTTTTAAAACAAAAAAAAATTATAATAAATTCAAACTCAACTTTTATTAATGTTATAAAAATGGTTATCGTAAATTTTGAAATTATGACAGCCGACATGGAAATAATATATTCATCTCGTTGTAACTATAATTTTATTGATTAATTAGAAAACAACGTATTTTTGCATTGTGTGGGAATTTGGTTAATCGTTAGCCCTATTACATAAAAAGTCTATAATAATGTATTACTGTTACAATTAATATTAATGCAACAATTATGAAGAAAATTATCAAAAACGTATTACATGTTAGTAAGCATTTTGTAAGCAACTTAATATCGACAATTAAAAGAAAAATCAAAAAGATGCCGAACACGTCTGCAATGTTAGATAATAAATATAAGAAAATAAAAAGCTCTTAATAAAAAGCTTTACAATTATCGTCCGGTTAATAATATATACAACAAAAATCTACATTGAAGAGCTAAATCATGTTGAAGTAAATGACTGTAGCCTTTGAATATATTTAGGAAAATCAAACTTCAATACCTTCAAGGAATTACCTTACTTGCCTATCATTTCACAGGTAATATACAAAAACTTATTGATTTTTCCTACTAAAACTAAAAAACAAAAGCAAGTTGAACATACCACCATTTTGAAATAATAAAAAAAATGAAAACTTTATCAGATTACGAACAAACAACAACTTAAATTTAATGTATTGTTGTCTAAACACTGGATTTAAAAATAGAAATTTTTGTTTGTCACCTATTAGATTGGTGCATCTACAACGGAGGTACGTTTCCCAGTGAGTGCTTCTATTTTTATATAAACTAAACAGTTTAAATGTCTGCTTAAGCGTTTCTTGGTACAGGCGTTGTTTAAAGTTGTCTTTTGGCTATTTTGAGATTACTGCCGCGAAGGGATTGTGGAGGGATAATAAGCCTAACCTAGTAGTAATAAATTTTAGGACGTGTTACTTTACAGGCCACGGGTTAATCTCTAGATCGAGAAAAATAGTAAATACAATTTGATGAAAGTTATCTGGAATTAAATAAAAATTAAAAAGTTGTCTCCATGTATGCCGTAATTGATCAATGTCTTTTTGATTTATACAAATTACATAATTATAATTACATAATTAACATACAATACCTTTCATAAATTTCGTTTAAATGTTAAGAATTATAGTCTTCTATAACATATAAGAATACACAATACAAATGAGCTAAATCATTACATTAATGACACGAACATTAATCAGCTAAAATAAAGTGCACACCTATTCGCGTAACTTTTAAAGGCGGGCACAAAATGACACTTTCCGAGATTTATATCAAAGTTTTCGTGTTCTATCCCGAAGAAATGGCGCGCGGTACAGTTAGCTGTGACATCAAAGAATCCAGGGCGAGATTAATTGATGACTTCATATTCGTTTACTAAGGGACCGGACTGAAGAGCCTGCTATTTTCAATCTACGTTGAATATTTTTTTGTTGTCTGTGGTGCTTTTGTTTTTTTTTTTCATCTCCAATATATTTCGACAATTGGGCACGCTTAACTTCTCAAAGCTTTGTTCTATAAAATAACATTTATATAGCTAAAACATGTTCTGTATCAGATATCGTATTATAATTTTTTATTTCATTTGTATTTTTATATACTCGCCTACTGGTTTCTGGTTTTCAGCGTTGTTTTTGGACTAAACAAGGGATTAGTAATATATTATCTTCATAGCAATACCTGTTTTCAATATAATATGAAACTCAAACACAAAAAAATAATTTTTCTTAGTATTCTATCTCATATTAGTTTTTGGTTAGTTGTGCTGTGTACTTAGAATAATTAATTGCCTATATTAAAAATGACCTCATTTTTGAATCTCGAAAGAAAATCAGTCCGCTAGTTTTAATAATGAAAAAGCATAATTTTATATTTAACTAAAGTTCGACTATTCTCCGACTAGGGGCAAAGTTGTTACAGATTTGATACATTTTGTTTAAATGTGATTTCTTTAGTCTTTATTTGAAAGTGATATCTGTTCTAATGAAATTCTAAAATTGTATTGTATTCCTCATTTTTGTTGTTTTAAGTGCAATTCCTTAAACTGTGTGTCTTTTATCATTCCCTCTTGTTTTTCAGTTAACATTAACAGCGTTTATTTAACTACCGATTTCAATATTCTAACCCCGCTGGTTTTGGTTACTAAAGATAGACATTTTACAGAAACACCATACAAGATGTGTGATTTATCTATCTTTAGTAAGCAAAACCGGCCCTTGATAGGGTTTGGCTGTTAATTGGACTCAATTTCTCCTCCAGTCGGTGAATAAAAATTAATTGATAATATGTAAGTTATATATTAATACGTATTTCGTTTAATTATGGCATAGTTATTAAATTTAAACGGCCCGATTTCAGTAACGTAATTAAGCTGAGCTATCCTAGAACTTGTGCCTCGTTTTATCAAGAACTTTTTGCAAGCATTGCCAACCAAGAATTTATCCACGAATGGCCACATTCTTGGAACAAAAAGAAAACAAAACGTGCTATAGTAATGCTAAAGCAAGCAGCTTGATGAAATTCATTGTTTTGCTCAGTGGTGGTTGTAAAAAATGTCTACGTTTAAAGGATTCAACTTAATTTTTTTTTTCTATTTAGTCAAACTAAAAATGTTAGTTACCAGACTTGAGGTTTGTAACTAAAAACGAATGTAATAAAACAGGGCCTATAAAGTAATATAATATTACTGTAAAATATAATAAATGCCCAGAAACTTTTTTATTTTATTTTTCTGATCAAATGTAACAGGTATATTCATATATATTATTCACATATGTATTTTATGGCTGTTACTGATTGAAAATATTAAAGAGTACTTTAAAATAATGGAAAAAGTACTGACAAATAAATTCGAAAAGTTCATTACTAATTACAATTAGATAATTGTTCCACACTGCCAACAATTTTTCTATATTCACCTAAAATTCTGCATAAAATAAGTTTTATTTATTTAAAATTTCATGTTGGTGCTACTAGCGAAGACTAAATGTTTTAATAGGAATTAGAATTTTGTTTTGTGTTGTATACTTTTTTTTTTACGTTTATTTTTCTTAATTTAAAAATAGACTGAAATTTTAAGTATTTATGTCCATAATGTTATTAACTTGTACTTAAGTTTTGTATTATATTTTATAGACAAATTATACCTAAATTCATATAGCATCAGCTACCTCTAGCAACTGTTCTAAAAGTATTTTTGTATAAATGACGTTAGTGCTTATGAAATAACTCCTTTATTTATGACATAACGTTACTGAAATCGGTTTTGTGCTTTCCTATAAAATAAAAGAGAAAACATTCAGAATCCTCACTATTCCTAAAAAACAATTGTTGGTTATTATGAAAAAATGGTTAAATCATACTTAATAGGTTGTAGGGAACGGTATACGTGCCGGTTAGTTTACGATACGTATATTTTTTGCAGCTGTATCTGTATGTATTATTGCTATTAACTATTAAAAAGTGGCCATGATGTAAATTACAATTGTTTTGGAAACTCTTGTTTTAGAAATGTCGATAAGGGCAGAGACGATTTCTTCTATTTGATATCTTTCTGTTAAAATATTCGTAATCAGACGTCAAAGATTTGTACTTTTGTTCCATAAATCCAAAATACATTACTTATGAAATAACAGTAATTATTTTGCTTCGAAGTTATTACTTTATGTTCAATGATACTATAAGTTTATGTTTATAAAATTCTTGTAACTACCTACGCGCTGATTCACTTCAATGCGCTGTGACTGATCAAAATACATATATTATTAATTATTTGAAATGCGTGAGTTCATACTGGTAACATTCAATTCATTTAAAATTGTTTTTAAAATATTTTTGGATTGCAAGTATCTTGTATAAGAAGATTGTCTCTATCCTTATATAAGATATAAAGGGATGAACAGTAAATAAATTATTATGACAAAAAGAAATTGGATAAGAGCGATTTGTAAAATAGAGTTCGAATGGGGGAAGGGGGTTGGATTGAAAAAGTAAATAATTGTACCTATTAAGCGAACTTCGTAAGGATTATTGTAAATATGTTGTTAACTTAAGCGTAGACCCCGTAGGTATTTATTTTTACGATTTCGGTCCTTTGTTGAAATCCAAAGTTTTAATTTATTTTTCGACCAATAAATGTTGGAGAGAACTACATTTTTCTTTTTATTTCACTCCATGACGTCATTGCCTTGATATCGCTGATTGTTAAATGGACAAGTATGTTGATCATACTGTTATGCTTGTTAGATATACCTCTGTATAAATGTTCAGTGTACAAATACCTGTAGCAATAAAATTTGTTTAGAAAAATGTTCTTATTAATGCAAATTTTTGGTATTGATATTCGGTATAAATACACTGTGATTGCTTTTATTGCCACAACTTTGCAATTGCGGTGTCCACGAAAGAGAAGAAAATTTCATTCATGTCAGTGAAGAGTTAAGTCACATAACTGCTAGATGTTAGCTGTAGTACAAAATGAGCAGGCATGTCTCAGGATAGGACACAGGAAGACGGTCAAATAGACGCACCAAGGCCTTTTGAGTTTTCAATAAACATGTCATACATTTCATGAAAGATTCACTGATACCGCCAGATGGGTCAATTTGTTAGTAAGAGATTCCATAATCTAAAAGAAACATCTTCTATTTTGTGTGATTATGGTCATGGGTACGTCAAAATTGAGTGAGCTGTCACGTTAAAATTTACTCTGGCAAAGTGATAGTATAGCACGCTCTAATACCTACGTGTGATTTCGGTACCATGTAATGAAATACCGCCGATGTCATCATAGTTGTTACACTCCCAATTCGGCTGTCAAATTAGAATAAAGTTTAATCGAAGTAAGTAATATATAAGCACATGTACATGTTACCCATAGGAGCAAGTAGAGATTCCAAATTTCCACCACACCGTATCCACTACTTCGCACAAATATCGCACAAAACTTCCACAAATGTTATTTTATCATATTCAAGACGTGGTAATCATAACACGGATTAACAAAAACATGTTGAAAATAACACGATATGATTTAATCAGGGAATGTTGTTACTCGGGTTTTTTGTGAATTTTTCTGTGGCATATAGGATAAGACTCCTGGCACAACTCCGCGTGGCCAAATAGGCTACCGCAGTCCACTTAGTACCTTACCAGGACATAGAATATGATATGATGGGAGACGAGCCTGGACGGTTTTTACCCCCGTAGATAGACGTAAGATTTTCTTACGACACTCATTAGAAGAAATGAGCGCCGCTACCACGCAATTTGATTTACTACAGTAGTAAATATTTTTGTATTTATTCGTAACGTAATCTTTTTATTTTATTAATGTACACACAAGGGCACTGAACTGTTATTACAAACATTCGTACAAGGGCACTGCTTATTCTATATTCGGAAATATCTTCTAGTAAACCCATACAGGAGTAATTCATTTTAAGAGACAAGTTTAGTGTGTTCATTGCTAATACATACAATGCACAATTCTTTAAGTATTTCAAGTAAATTTTTCAAAAAAGTTTATCTTTGAAAGTCAAATTTCACGAAAAAGCATTTGCATGCTGGCGTTTGTATCTTTAGTTCAAGTTTTTGAATTTAACTGCATGGACGAACTCAAGTAGAAGGCTTGATGACTTGAATATAAGGTTGAAACTTTCTTCATTTTGTTACATTTAATCTGCGGCGGACTTGAAATTGTACGTATATTTTAGTACATTATGAACGAAGCTATGCCAAGAATATTTAAACTGCGATTAAGTCGACGTCGGGCCTCCGAGACATACATCAAGGTATTCTTAAAGGCAAGTTAGCAAAGACAAGAGTATCTTTGAACTTCATACTATTTAAACAGTAAAGCTGAAAAGAATTCTTTATTTTTTTACTATGCGATCGACTTAACGTAAGTTTGTGTCTACCTTTATGTATTTCCTTTATGAAAGACTTCGCATCCAGTTTATAAAAACTTTAATTTAACCAATGTCGATCCTCTATGACTTTTGCAGTCATACTTTCAAATAATTGACAGATTTTGATCGTAGAGGCATTCCATTTTAGTTCTCAGGAGTGACGACGCTCCTGTAACCTTTTATGTTTAAAATTATGTTAAGTTAATTAACTTAGCCAAATTTCGTCCTCCGTGACCTAGGTAGGAAGACATCCTTTCAGGTAAATGACAGATTTTGATCTCTGAGGCATTCCGTTTTTGTTCTCATAGGTGCATACGTAACCTTTTACGATTAAAGTTACTTTAAGTTGATAAAGTTAAAGAGGTAGCGTCCATGGGTTGCAGCGCCTACTTGTCATTTAGCTAACAGCTCTTTTGTCATTCAAGTGTTTTTAGAAAATAATGTATCTTTTTATAAATTAGAAATACATTTACGTCTATACAACAAAAAAACTGGAAATACTTGGCGTCTTGTGCTCTAATTTATATGTTCGAATTTATCTCTAAAAACAATGGTTTTTTTGTACTTCACTCACTAGTTGAGGCAGTCAGTAGAAATCGCATGTTCGTTTCATTTCATGCCAATGACGGAGCCTTAATA
Organism: Bhutanitis thaidina; assembly: GCA_029286595.1. NCBI lineage: Eukaryota > Metazoa > Arthropoda > Insecta > Lepidoptera > Papilionidae > Bhutanitis > Bhutanitis thaidina. The sequence goes on along the minus strand of JAGSMS010000021.1, from coordinate 2,489,957 downwards.
TTTGTCTAAAAGTTATTTCACTACAACACTATTATGGGAATTCAGTACAGCGTGGTTTAGTGGTTAGCGTACCTGACCAGCAGACCTGTAATTGAAGTATTTTTTAGACTAAATGTGTTTTAAATGAGCACTCGCGCTTATAACCCACAGGGATACATAGATACTAGGTACACAATAACAATTACGCGTGTAAAATAATTGGACATACACTGACTAATTGACATATTAAAGTGGCGGAGGCAATACAGTGCTACACTGTACTTTAGAATTAAAAGTTTTTATACTGTAATTTCAAATCAAATCATTTATTCTTCGACTGTGAAAGATAAATTTCGATTGTCAAACGTTCTAACGTTTCGTAATCTCTGACGGAGAAGAAACAGACGAAAGAAACTATGTAGGTATCCTCTTCTTTGTCATTTAATACTACAATATTACAATTAAACTGTTAGAAACAGCTCGGGAGCGATCGACTTATTCCCAGGAGTTATTATCATCCTTGTACGTGTATTACTTTATATTATAATAACCCCTTTTATAAAGTCTTTGTTGATTTTTTTTAAACCCATTGATAACAAATATTTGCACACTTACAATATAGAAACTTATGGGGTAAACGTATTTACATTACCCATGAACGAGTTACTGACTCTATGGAGTTCGGTCAAAAATACGTCAAACCATTATTATTATTTAAAGCGTTTCATATCACACCAACTTATCTGAACGATATTCTATTCGTTTCGATGACATGACAAGACATGACATCTTCTGCTTCTTCTTTAACAACCCGTAAGTAGTCTATTGCTGGACATAAGACGGATTAGTTGTTAACACGATGCTTGGCAAGCGGGTTGGCGATCAAAGAATCAGACACATCGCACCTTAGTCATTGCTGCCTCTGACCGGTCTGAGTAACGTCTATTTGAGATGGCTATTCATCTTTCGAATGGCATGATGTTTTTCTGTAAAACTCGTTAGTTGATTTTTAACCAAACACCGCGGTTAGATATTTTTGAACATTCAGATCTCATATTCTATCACATTAGAGCATAGTTCACCGCTCTGCTATAAGTTGTCCGAGGGGTTCTATTAGCGTTTTACCCCTCTATTTTATAATGTCGTTTCGTCATTCGATATGTCTGAAGCAACACTGTTTCCGTTTATTGCTTGTTATGCGTCACTTTTAATTATCAGTTTGACGTATTTAAAGATGAAATATGCAGCAAAATGAAGTACATAATAGGAAAAATATTCCTTAACTGGTATATTTTGGACCGTATTCCGATTAGCTTTCTACTTATTCAACGAAATACTTTCGAAAGTGTAAATATTTGACTGTAATTAACTGCATTTTATGTTTTTTATTTATTTTGGGGCTATTTAGATTTATACTCGTCCGGTTGGGTGATATATTTAAATATTGATACGGACATAACATACAATAAAATAAATAAACACAATTTACTGCATTTTATGTTTATTAATTATAGGGTTATTTAGATATATACTCGTCTGGTTGGGAGACATATATAAATATGAATTATTTATGGGGTGTAATTTATTATTATTAGTATTTATCTATTACATGCTATTATCCTGCGACCCAAATAATTATAATATAATTAAGATACTTATTTAAGTATCTAGATCCGTATTGTAGAGAATGTAGAGGCTTATAACGAATATCCAGAAACCTTACTATGCTGTTATAACCATACATTTTGTTTATTTTAGTACGTATTAAAGTATGAAGTTGCCTTGTTAATTGAATGACCACTTTTTTACATTCAACATATGAGTTAAAATCAAAAATTTAAGTTATTTTCGAATACGAGTTCCAAAGAGGTTCTAACGCAAGTAGAGACAGCTCGGAAATTCAATGCTGCGTTTGAAGAGGATGCCGCTAACGAACGCACTGTGCTTTTTTGGTTTAATCACTTTCATAATGGAAACTTTGGCTTGAATAATAAACCACGAAGAAGATCAGCCACTAAGGTAAATAACGATGAATTAAAAATAATGGTGGAAGTCGATCCTTATCAAAAAACCTAGGAATTAGCGTCATGGTGTGATGGTATTACCCACAATATTGACTCCTTTGAATCGAAGTGTTATAATAAAAACCTCGAGAGGAGGTGCACGCTTTGAAGCTTGCCTTGTTTTGATGAGTAGGTACTGAAAAATGCAATGGCTGAACCCAGGTCGAATACCGGAACAATGCACTAAAGCTAAGCACACACATGGTAACTGTAACGGTAACTGTTGTGCAATTTGCTATTGTTTTTTGAGATTCAGTGTATCAATAACAGCAGATACTATGAAGAATTTCGAACAATGATGGCGAAATCATATCAGAAACAACCCCGATTCGCCAATAGATATTCGTTATTATTGCTCCACGATAACGCAAGACCTCGCATTGATAGGCCGTTTAACATTTCAAGACATGCAGTTAGAAAACATACGTCACCCTCCGTACTCACCATGTTTTCCGCAATTTGGATAATTTCCTGAAGCGGTACAAAATGTTTTCATAGAGTTTGTAGAGTCCAGATTCCCAGAGATCTATCGCAAAGGCGTAAATGATCTTCATTCGAGATGGCAGGAATGTATGGATAATGAGGGTAAATACTTCGGTTAAATAAATATATTTATTTCTCTGACAAAAAGGTGTTTGAGTTTTTCAATATGAAACAGCAATTTCATGCTTTAACCCTTAGTATTTATAGCAGCTAAGAAGATGAAATCACAAACTATGAAAAACACAAATGCAAAGATTAAGCACAAGATGATGATTCACATATTAATTATCATTTCATCATTGAGTCTATCATCAGTTAAAACTTATACTATCATCATCATCATCATCATTTCAGCCTATTAGAAGTCCACTGCTGAACATAGGCCTCCGCCAAAGAAAACTTATACTATGACTGTAACAAATATAACACGATTACATCACAATCATCCAAACATAAGAAGGTAGTATCAATTTCAAACGTATTGAAGTTATAACGTGTACTTATAATATACATAGTTCTATAGAAAATGGGATATTTTAATATGATGATTCTGTTAACATAATTATATAACACACTTTAAAATACGAATTTCTGAGAAATCATCTTTTATAAATGCGTGCCAAGGGATTAGAAAGCGGAATCCTACTAATTTTAGTAGAAGTAAATAAAACACTTGTTCTTTTCAGAATTGTAAGTAATTTCTTTATGGAAACTAAACACATTCAAATGAAATAATTTTTTGTTTTGTGTACAAAATTATAAAATTACTTCGTCAATTCGTCATTGATCCTTTGCTGTACTTGTTGACGTTTTTTTTTCTTTGACGAGAGAGAAAGGTGCAAACATCTATCTATCACTGAAGGCAGTATCTGCTTATGTCGGGATCAACATTTAAGATGCTGGACCGACTGTAACCTACCCGGTTTAGATATATGCTGTTGGCCAGATGGCCTTTACAGGCCTTTACAGCTTCGGCGGTGAGACTCGCGAGCAAACGGCTCTCACGTAAAAGTAATTAAGAGCCACGACGCTGCAGTGATGACGCGACGCTGGCTGCTGCTGTGCTGTGGCTGGGCTGCTATTGACTTACGCTATTCAGTGTTATAAGTTTCACAAAAAAATAATATTTTTCAATACATTGCACTCGGATAGTTTTCTGCTGACCATATACTTTTAGAACCAAAGGTTCCGGATTAAATTGACTTTTTGCATCTCAGTGTTATGCAGCATTTGTGCTGAATATTCTGCAGGCACAATATTGTCATTTTCCGTCCATAAAAACTGAACAATTTATCCCAGAGCGGCGTAGTGTAAGGTCAGGTCCGTACGTTGTCGCGGCTCAATTTAAAAAAACAAATGTTTGACGTCTCTTTTATGGTCCTAGAAACGGGATGTCTCGACAGTTGGCAGGCCGAGTTACGGCAATCATTTCGCACACAGGACAAGTAATTGTATCGACTACAAATAGTTATTCCATGTCTGAGTGTTTTTCCTCGTGCAATTATCTTAATTAGTTTAATTATCTCCATGACTCAAGAGAAACTTATACAATACTTAAACAAAAAATTGTCCGACATCCTTCGCTTTAATTCAGTTTTATAATTTGCACGATTTCTACTTACATTATTACGTTAAGTAACAAACTCTTCCCAGGATTTTACTTACTGTTTGGTGTGGTTAGTTGAAATTTATCATCTACTTTACAAAATGCCAAAGATAAGGCTATTATTTTTTCTCTATTATATTCGTCTCGAACTGGGGTGCACCATGAGTGTAATTGATGCCCTTTGTCCCCGAAATCTATTTCAATGTCCGGATGTCAACCCTGAAACTAGGGGAGAATAACATGTAGGAATAGATGCTTATTTTTTTATCTATGAAATCAAGACGTGATCCATAACGATCACACTTGATTGCTATCTTTGAAGGAGACGTATGTTCTGTAGTGCTTACTTATGACCTCTATAGGCAACTATCCAACACTCCGTAGCACTACTTTTAATCAAATAGATTTTAATAACTTTGCAAAATAAAAATATAGTTCCATAAGCAACATGAATCATGAAATAAAATAATATAAAACCCATACTTAATATAATCTTAAGCGTGGTTTAGCTGCTGCTCGAATGGGCCGGCTCGACCGGATTGGTACCACGGCCTCGCAGAATAACGGCGTGAAGTAGAGGCATCTTGTGCTTCTGCGTTTCGTTCGGTGAGTGAGGTAACCAGAAGGCCCACACCCCCTCCCTATTCCCCTCCTCTTCCCTCCCATCTCCCAAATATCCTTAAAGACGGCAACGCACCTGCAGCATCTATGGTGTTGCAGAGGTATGTGGGCGACGGTAATCACTTACCATAAGATGAACCGCTTGCACGTTTGCCGTCTCTTCCATAAAAAAAAAAACGTAATAGGCCACCACAAGTACCTGCTCACAAGTATGACGCATGTGACAGTCGTAGCCATCTTTAAACGCATTAAAATAAGGTGGACGACGCTAAGGTTTGAGTGACGACATGACACTCGATATGTAAAGATATCAGAAATATTGTATAATAAAATGAAGCCTAACATTATTATCAGCTCAGCCCATAATAATGCAAATCAACGCAATGAAATCAGTAACACGTACGTAATAATGCATTAAAGAATCCGATGCCAATCTTGTGCGCTGTCATTAGAGAGTTAACTGGTGCTCCGTCTCTCATAATGTAATGTTCCCGCAATTTCATTACATCATTTGTTTCGTTAGCATATCGAAATCTCGTAGAGGGGATTGAATCATAACAGAGTTTGAAGCTAACTATATTACATAATAAATAACGCCTGTCACCCATAGGGGTAGGCAGCGATTACGGCCTTCCATTTGACTCTACATGGCACAGCCAAACGTGATTCCGTAAGCCACTTTTCGCCTATCGGAAAGATAAAACTTGACACGTGTACGAACCCAATAAAAATGTCTTAAAAATTGTGACTCGTCAATATTTTCTATAAATATGAAAAAGTATTATTAGTGTTTTTATGTGTAAGTGTATATATTTATGTACGTTTTTATCTATTATAGTGCTAATTGTTTTTTTTTAATTGGTATGTAATTACATTAATGTTTACATTTCTCTGTTCGATAAAAATGTTTTTGTTTTTATTTTCCAATTGCCCCTGCCAATATTGTTCTGTATCTCCCTGGATTGACTGGCATTGAATGCCACAAGGCATTAAGTCCGCCCATTGTAGCCCTTAGTGTCTACAATGAAGTGTAAATAAATTAAAATTATGTGTTGATGAAACTAAAATTATTTACGGATTATCACGTTTAATTTTGTTTTTTATTCTCGACGTTTCGACTGCTTTATGTATGATTTAGAACCGGCAATATACGATTACGCAGCATAAATTAGACCTTACCCGTCCATAAAAAAGCACTTCTAAATCTAGGTCATAACATAACGAAAAAATAAGCTAAAAATCCTACACTGTACAAAACAATCCGTTAAGAAGAAACAATAAAAATGTTTAAATCTGATTTCGATCGCCAATCGAAGGGAGGTGACTTTATGGAAAGAAAAAGCTTTAAAATTCCAACTGCAAGAGTGTTATTAAAGAAATCCACAACGCATAAATTACCAGAGGCACAATAGAGTTAAACGACGTTCCTCGATATCAAAACGGAATACGAAACGACGTAGTTTTTAAACGGCGTAAGTTCAACGCAGAAAATACTCGGCAAAATTTTATCCTTATTTATTAAGTTAAAGGGATTTAAGAAGAAGATACTATAGTGCTAAGTAGACCTGCATGTCAGATAAATAATAAAATACTAAATATAATTTCGCGAATATTTGAATTCTCCTAAGTCCTAACCCACACAGGAGCATTATGGCTTTCTCTTTCCAGCTCCAAAACCCTCTCAAATATTAAGAAGATACCTCCTCAGCAGCGTCTGCTCACTAGGGCGCTCACTTTAAATTCACAGAGCGTGAGTGATCTGGGTTGTATTCCCCGGTGCCGGCACCATTAACATCATGAATAGCAATTGTAAGTGCTGTATTTACCACGTTCTCGGCGGTGAAGGCAAACATCTTGAGGAAACCTGCATGTGTTTTTTTAATATTTTCTTAACTTGTTAAAAGAATTGTGTACGATTGCATGATGTAATCGGCCCTTTTGTTTTAATCAGTCAAATTTCAATCAGTCCAGTCCGTTATTTGGGCACGACAGAGCAACGAACATACAAATATACAAACTTTATAACATTAGCCACAAACAAAGTATTAGGGACCACACGTACAAAAGATCTGACTTTGCGGTTTGTATTGAGTGTGAGTCATTGAGTTACAGCTTACCAATTACACCACCTTGCGAATTTGAGTCTTAATTGAATCAGATAAGGTTCAATCGAGTTTCTGTTATATCGCTTTATTAATATTTTTGACAGTCGATATCTCATTGATTAATAATACTTGGTTTAGGCAAAAGCAAAAAAAAAAACCACTTGCTTCTGGGAATTTCGCGTAACGGGGATTAGGTTACAAGTCGGCCATTTTTATATAACCCCAAAATTATTCCAGAAATGGCACAACACGCATACAGCGTTCAGCTGCTGCATCTAAAATGCGTGAATGGCAGCAACCATTCCTGGATTTCGATCGGGCATATTACATAAGCTCGACAATTATGCAACTCACAGGATAAAATGCGGTGGATTCTTCTTACGTCATTTGGAACCTTTGTAATATTGTATTAAATATGTTTAATACAATATTCATACAATATTAAGTTTATACATTTATTTTACAATACATTTCAGTGCCTCTAAAATATATAATATAAACTTAATTATACATTATATTTATTAACGTTTAATAACAACACGTTGATAGGACTGTATTCTTAAAGATTTGATATATATCCGATCATTACTCTAGGCTTACTCAATAAAAGTTTGAATATAGGTAGGTATATAAAGGTAAACCACTATATTCAGGAGAGAAATGTTTCTAATAATCTAGTCTCGGATTCTTGAGAAACAAAATGACCCGTGGCGGTGTCATTCTGCAAAATAAGCAAAAAAGACGCGACGTTGCAGCTTCGAGGCGGAGTTGATGACTTGCCACGTTTACGCGTGACTTTTATGAGTTTCGTTGAGGTTTAGAGCCGAGATTTATTTGCGAAATTATGATATAAAGCTTCATAGGCTCAGAATAGTCAAATTTTGTGCAATTCATTTAGTTCTATTTCTTTATTTTATACTTCAGTTTACAAACATTAATTTTACTAATATTAAAAAAAACATTACATATACTTTCTTTGCACATATTTTCCACGACAAACATAAGGATAGCAAAGTAATTCGAGTTGGTTTTTACTTTTCCGATAGAAATGCCGATTTCACAATAGTTTTTATTTTGTCTTATACAAATAGAAATATTGAACCCTGAGTTCAAGGTCAAGCAGACCAAGGATAACCGACATAGCCGTTAGGATTAGCAGCCTAATGTGGCAAGGGGCCGGCCACTTGGCTCCCAGAACTGAAAACCGTTGAGGAAGAAAAGTTCTCGAATGGCAACCACGTATAAGCAACCGCAGCGTGGGACAACTCCACAAAAGATGGAGAGCCGACAGCGCTGAGCAGTGGAAGTCCATGGATGCAGGTGCAGGTCAAAGGGGAGCCCCGTTGTTCAGCAGTGGACTTGTGAAATGATGATGAATGATGAGTTCAAGTTTTAGTTACAATGTATCTACCTTTTTCTATCATCATAATCATTGTCATCACTATCACAATCAGCTTCTGGTAGTAGTAGCTCACTATCAACTACGAACATACATTTCCCCTCAGAACGGAGAATCATCGCTGCTCTTGGCAGACGTTTTAGTAATAATATCACTTGTAGTGACCACTTCGTTGCTTAAATGCTGTTAACCGCCGCCAGTTTGGTTATTTTTAGACTTCCATATTTAAAATTGACACTTAGTCACCTGTTTCAGACCACGAGATTTTTTTTTTGATCATGTCATCGATACTGTTTAATGCTAACGTCACTGGCCGTGAATAATACCGGCCATACGTAGTCAGCCGCTCTGTTAACACATTTTCAGCCTTTGATCATTCACGTCGATAAGTTGCGTATAACAATTTATATTTTTCTATTTTCGTCTTGTTTGTTACACTCGAACATTTTTGTACTTCGACAGTCATATACGATACCGAATTCGTGGAAATGATATTGGATTTTAACTTCGAACTTTTCGTTTTATTTAGGTTTACTATACACTTTACAAGTCTATCTGCGCGATCTCTCGCTGAAAGAGCTTCCAATTTGCGTAGGAGAAAAACGGACACGTTTTCCATGGAACTACAACAGTGTTCATGTATTTAACACATACAAACAGCTAATGAGGTGTAGTTACGTAAAGGAATATTTCATAATTCAATGTGGTCGTCGGACTGCGCTTCGCCCCTTCTAATTACGACATGAAATTTTTAGTGACATTCGCGTGGTTTAAAAGTCACGGTACCTACCTTCTGTTTCAACTGTTTCGAGTGATTAATAATATTTTATGTAGTACTTATTATCATTGTATGAGTTATAGCACACTAGTTGAACCCAGCCATGTTTGACATTGGCTGTTTCTTTAAGTTAAGTAAGTTTTTGGTTTTATGCCTTTCCAGTTATTTGTTGAACATATTCCATAAATTTGAGCTCAATCTATCAAGCGGTTCGCGAGTACATAAGGGACAAATAAAGTAACATTAATTTTTAAATAGCTGGTCGAAACACGTTGTTTTGCCATTTCCGGTAGGTGGCGCGACGATGATAAGGAATATAATTTATTAATAACTCTACCAAAGTGCTACCTTTTGAGGCTAGATTTTGTAATTTTCTTTTTTGACACTGAACCTGAACTGAACATACACAGTAAATAGGAGTAATTGGTCCATAAATATAAAATTTGTTAATAACTCGACCACAGAGCTAGAAGCATATTTCATACGTGGTAGAGTCAAGCTGCTGCTCGAAAGAGCTGGCCCGTCCGGGTTGGTACCAGGGCCCTGGTACCAACTCACCGAATGAAACGCAGAATGCCTTCTGCGTTTCATTCGGTGAGTGAGGTAACCGAAGGCCCTCTCCTCCGTCCTCCAACCCCCTTCCTCTACAATTCTCCAATCTCCCAAATATACTTTAAGGCCCGCAAGGCACCTGCAGTTCCTCTGGTGTTGCAGATGTACGAGGGCGACGCTTATCACTTACCAGGTGAGCTGCCTTCTCGTTTGCCATAAAAAGAAATCACTTCCACCCACGGTGGATACGCGGCTGGCCCGGTGGGCTTTACAACTTCGGCGGTAAGACTTGCGAGCAAGCGGCCCGCAAGTTAGACAAGTCTACTATTTTTTTTAATAAATATATGGACGGCCTCATAATGATGCCGTACTTCAACAGTCAGTGCCGGTGGTGAGGCAGACATCGAGTTGCAGTGCCAACCTGCTGCCTGGTCCCGCGGATTATATGTTCACGCCTGGGCAGTAGGAAATCTCAATCTGTCAAGTCGTTCAAAAGATTCACGATCACTAATAGACGAACACCCGATTTTTATTTATAAAGATATAGGAAGATAACATAGGCTTTTTCGTTGTGTGCTATATAAATAAAAGTTATGTTATGATTATAAATATTATATTAGAAGCTTAGATGTATTTTTGATTTTTTTTCTTGATTCCAATTGATATACGTTCAATACTTGGTAGATAAATCTTTGACATCTTCTAGTGGTAACAAAAAAATGTAGTATCTGGTAATAATTAGCAGAAATACATTATTTTAAATATATTACAAGAAGCATAAATAATTGAAATGCTACATAGTTATATTAGTTAGTTACTTAGTTAAGTAATAGTTCAGAAAGAAGAAAAACACGAACAAAAATAAAAAGATATAATTACCAATGTCACTACCACACCAAAAATAAAAATAATAGAACTGAAAGCGAAAAATAATAAGAAAAAAAAACTCTTTTCGTTGTCATAATACTCGTCTATACAATAACGTTGCCATACGAATTAATTTCCCGCGCTGTCATTACGCAAATATTGGCGGCAAAGTTTATTGCTGTACGCGATCTAATTAGGCTTGTGTAACACTTGAGCGGCTGGAACTTTACGTAACATCAATAAAGTTGCCATAATGACGATAGATATGCAGTGCTGGCGCCGCCCGGCCTGATCTTGCATACTTGCGATATATATAATAGTTATATTATTGTACTTCGTTTCGAAATTTTTGTTCATACTTATATTTTTTGCAGCGATTTAAGACAGCCACAAGACCCAAGTTCGAAGCTTCATTGATGATGAACATGGAGGGCTCGTACCAATGAGTTTTTCGAAAGTAATGAACGATTTTTATCGTTGGTCTCAACACTAAGACAGCTATAGGCTCGTCACTTATATTGTTGTCTTAAATAAGGTCTTCTGAAAAGTGGTTAGTGGATTGAAATCACTAAAATAATAGCCTAGAATTCCGAACATCCTGGGGATGTTCGGAATTCTAGGCTAGTACAAGGTCGTAGGATCTAATATTTAGTATATGTTTATAAAGTTTGATAAAGGCCGACATACTTGGGAGCTTATTAAAAAAAGTGTGTATTATAGTGATTCCTTACATCATTAAAATTTTTCTATATTTAACTTATTACGGTATTTTCTCCAATATTTCCTTGTTATGATATAATAAGGAAAATTTGGATAAAATTTTTGAGGACCTCTCGTTACCTTTAAATTGGTATTTAAAAATCCTTTGCGACGTAAGACTTCAGATCAAAACAAGAGTTTCGCATTCTTAATACCCTTTATTCAATAAGTACCATGCTTTTGAGGAATGCGTTAGAATAATCAGAAATAAAAAGTATAAAAACATGATGTTGCGAATATTTTCTTTTGTTCATCTTTAATATTATACTGTTAAGTGTATTTAAGTATATACATATATCTCTGTGTAAATCGTAAAAAAATGTTTCGCTATGCACGTAACAAGTCGCGCTCGAATTGCCAAGTAATCAGTTTTAATGTAATGGTCATTGCACAATTGTTTTCGATTGTTTCATAACTGCGACAACCGACATAACGTGACGAAATAATTTTGGCCGTACACGATACTTTATGTGGATTAAAATTAAAAACTATGATGTCATTTCTTAAATAGTACAAGGAACTACTAGTAAAAGTTACTATTGTGATTTTCAAGATTATTTAAAAACAAATATAGTGGTATTTATTGTAATTCTTTGTATTATATTTATTTTGTTTTTTGTAGTGAAACTTTTTTGGGCTCGCTGGGGAAAAAATTCGTTACGTTTACGCGTTACGTTTCCTATGCATGTATGTATAAGTGTGAATATATGTTTCATGAGTATAGCTAAACTAAGGAGGAGGTATCGATGGTGGGTAACTTTACTAATGTTAGGGGTATACTAGTATACTATAAACCAATACATTTGCCGACGTATTCAAGTATAAAACTACTGTCATGAGGAAGTACGCAAGAAATATTTAAATAAAAACAAGAAATAGTCTACACAACATCATTAGAAAAATTTAAAGAAACCCCGATCAAATTCGGTCCAAATGATTTGAAGATTAGCTTGCACAAGTAAATACTGTTACGTCTTTATATATTAGTATAGATTATATGTATACATACACACATGCTGTATGCAACGTAACGACATGAAATTTAACTACAGAGTGCTTGTAAGTCGTACACCAAATATCAAATTAATTAGTACAGTGATTTAGTCACAGGATATTTTATTAGTTTTTGTTATTTTGCATCTAGGTATATTTGCGCTAGTAATTAACTAGACCAACGCCAACCAGGTCAAAGACCTTACCAACCGTCGGCTGCCCGCGATTGAAGTTTCCGACGAATAGCGCTTGCGTTTTATTTGGGTTTAGGTTACTTAATTTGTGTGAAAAAAGATTTTTATGACTTTCGTAATTTTTTTTTTATTTTCAAATAATTATGAACACTATTACTAAAAATGTTTTCATTAAATGTCTATAAATGAAAAGGAGGTTAGGAATAGTGCTGACAATTATATAGAAATTAACTAAAATATTTTAGTCAGTAAGTTTTGGCTTTTGAAAATTAATTTGGTACGCGCACGCCCAAATTAATTTAGGACACATATTCTCGCGTTCCCTTATAAAATGCAGCAAATGATCATAATAAATAACACGTGCCGATTTCGTTATCATTTAGAACTCAGGACTTTGATTAAAAAGGCAGCTGCGTTAACCCTTCTGCTAATTAGTCGTGTATAAATGAATATTATATCCTGACAGAAGATAAGATTGGGTCACTATAAAGATTTCTTTTAATCGTTTTATTTACACTTTTATTAATCATACACACAAAAAAAGGAACATCTGTGATGATAGATGTTTTAAATAATTTTCTTGTATTATATTTTTCTACTTCACAATTTCTGTCTTTAAATTTATCTTGTGTCTTTTTGTCCGTCTGTCAAACCGTCCGTATTTAATTTAAAACCTATTCAAGCTATTAAGATGAACATTGTAAAGATTATGGATTTTGAGACTATGTTAAATTTAGTATTAGTAGATATTTGCTTACTTAAAAAAATACTAAATTATTAAATACTTTTTAAAAAATTGAGTTAGTACATCGTTTGTAATGATAGAAACGTAGATGGATCTAGCGCCATTTAAACTACATTAGGGGCGTTCAAGAAAACAGAATTGCAGTAATTACTTTGTAGATAGTGAGTATGGAGCCGTCATTCATTTTGAGACATTTGAAAAGTTAGACATCAGCTATATGAATAAATTCCTCTGTCGAAGACCAAAAAAGATCGGGGCGACCCCGTGCTGTTAGGACCAGATGGACTGTCATCGAAAACAGAAAATAAGACGTGAAATAAAAATTCCTTCTAACACCCTGTCGCGAATTTATTAAACAAAACCTGATGCTACCATCAGGTTTTGCACCTACGTGTACGCCGTTGATTCACTGGACATGCCCTAAACTAGTTCTTGCAGCTTAAGACAGTGGATCGATCAAAAAGCATGCTGCTCCGATACCCTGGTGGTAGTCACAGAATAGTGCTCTTTGTTGATAATTGAATATGATGGAAATATTTCTACGACTGAAGGTCACTACAACAATGTGCTCACAGCTCTAGCGAAGTCGATTCTTGTATAAAAAGTTCAACATGGTCATCATCCTGCATCAATCATGGCTTGGTGAAGGGAGGCTGAGTTCCTAGAACGAGACACGTAGCTTGAATTTTCTTGGTATCGCTTTCGGTAAGACTTCGGTCAAAGTTAAACAAGAGACTTTTTTTTATGGGACAAGCGGCAAACGAGCAATAGGTTAACCTGATGGTAAGTGATTAGCGTCGCCCACATACATCTGCAACACCAGTGGAGCTACAGGTGCGTTGCCAGCCTTTATGGGTATTTAGGAGATGGGAGGGAGGATAAGGAGTGGAATGGGGAAGGGGAGTAGGCCTTCGGTTACCTCACTCACCGAACGAAACTCAGAACACACAACTGCTTCACGCCGGTATTCTGCGAGGTCGTGGTATTAATTCGGTCGAGCTGCCCCATTCGAGCAGCAGCTAAAGCCGCCGCTTGGCTCTACCACTTTAGAAAGACTATCTTGGATCGTGTAGTCAAGCCTCTGATACATTTTTCAAAAATGTACCGTAGACTTTCCAGCAAGACTCTGCTCCTGGTCAAACGAACAACTCAAAACAGACTCAAGAAGAATGTTCCGCACTCTATCATCTTCAATTCAATATAGACTCCGAAAATATGTACACAAAAATTTTAATATAAAACTTACAATATTAACATAACTTATGGCCATTCTAGATAGTTCCGTATGGCGTAAGATAAAGATCAACATGTGCGAAGCTGGAGCCTTAATAAAGTATAATATTTATATAAGGAAAGATTCATTACTTACAGAACGTAAGTAATCTTCCTTCTGTCTGTAACGTAAGTCTGTGATAATAATCCTCTTGGAAGATTTCAAAAATAGCGTCTGTCAATTGCAAAATATAATTGATAAAAATAGAAAAAAATTTCCTTTGCGTTTATAGGGAAATTCTTCAGAACAATGACAGTCTTTTCGGATGCTAGAAAGCTGAAGCTTTTTTAAAATTTCCTTCTGTGCTTTGAATCGATTGTGGAGGCTTTCACGGCATTTTTATTTAACTTATAATTTTTTTTAAAACTGTAGCAAAAACATAGAAACTATTTTTCTTTAATATTTAACATTAACATTTTGCTTAAATATTTTCGCATGCGTCAACCGTCGAACATAGTGGAATCGTTCGCGAAAACAGAATAAAGTATAAAAAAACGAACGAACGAGTCGATACTTGAAACATTAACAAGCGTTGTGTGTGAAATCTCACACACGAATAATTTACGCAATTGAATTAATTCTGTCACTCAATCGTTTGGATGGCACTTGGACCCCATTGAGCCGGGAGCTAAATTGGTTTTAAGCCAATTAGGTGTCGCTGGCGGCTTTTTAGCACCCGAAAGTATGTTGTCGTAAAAGTGGTTTTGTTAAACTCACATACTGGAAGGGTAAAAATTTAACATTAAAATATCTTTTCGCACCACATATCTTTGTAAATAAAAACAAATACATTTCTTAAGCCCTAGTAGCGTGGTCAGGACACTCTTTATTTTTATGCTACGTACGAGACCATGGTTCGAATTCCGGTGCTATCACCAATAAAGTGTTATTTGTAATCTTCCGTGCTGAATTTACCACGCGCTCGGCAGGAAGAAAAACATCGAGAGGTAACATGTATGAGCTCTGAGAGATTTAAGCTATTAGGAAGACATGCGAATCCGCTAAACCGTCTAGAAGCAACGTGACGGACTCTACTCGGCTATTTTTTTACTTCGTAGATACAAATCTAAGGCTATTGTTTAATTTATGGAGATTCATTTCCATAACAGAGAAACTAAGAGAAAAGACATGGTAAAATAAGCCAATAAAATTTGCACCCGGATTTTAAGGAAATTTTAATTAAGAAACGAATAAGCCTCTCGATCTTTTTATCTTATCTTAAACAATAATGTACACAAGGTCATGTAAAGCCTGATAACGATTATTATTTATTTTAATACAATGGAACAAAAATACTCTTTACGACCGCAGGAAGTGTCTGCGCCACAGATACGATCAAAACATTTCCGCACGATTTCAAACTAATATCTTGTTTGTTTGGTTGCAATAAAAACGATTCTCCGATAGAAAGAGAAGCAAGAAGGATTGACTACTTGACATTCTATAAGAGATCTAAAGAAGCCAAAATTGAATATAAAAGTTTTGACTTTGAGTTCTTTTTGAAATATATTCCCTACTTGAAGTAGGGAATATATTTCAAAAAGAGACAGTCTTCAGTTTTTTGTCTCTATTTTTGTAACAGAATACTTAATAGACGCCAATGTCTAGCACTAGTCAGATTACTTGAAAGAAGAGAAGAAAAAGAAGAATTATCGTTAGTTCATAGTTTTATTAATTTTAGGTAGTTAGTTTGTTGGAAGTTAGTTAGGTTCATTTTATAATTAAAATAAAATCTGTTTAGTTATCTTCGATGTAAACAATATTATATGGAGTAGAATAGTTGTAAGAATTTTGTAAAAGCTCAAAGTACAAATCAAGACCTCGAAAAATCTGCTCCCGATATTTTTTCTTCATCGGAATATATCTTTCCAGATGGGAATCAATTCTAACGGCGTTAGGAGTGTAATATATATATAAATATATATCGCTTGATCCGGTTTTTTGCCCCAAACTAAGCCAATTTGTATGAATGAAAGAGTGTTTCCTGTCACCCCGGTTGATCTCTCCGCGATGGAAATTTTATTTCACGAATATAATCTGCATAAGAATGGGTTTCCTGGTGACATAGCGTCGGTATTCTGAATAAAGATTGAACAGTTTTTTTTTCTTGTCTCGTTGTCCTTGAGATATTTTATGTCAGTAACAATTATTTACTGTTTAATGATGGCATCGGCGTGGTTTATGAAAATGGTAAACTAGAAATCTGCAAAATCACAATTAACTTTTTGATCCTTTTACCTCTCTTCCTCTAAGATGAATTCACTAAATAAAAATGAACATCTTTTAATTTAGACAATGTTATTTCTCATACAACTTTTAGTGCATATATACATGATGATACTCCTGTCCGGTTTCGAACACTGCGATAACTTCCGAACACTATCGGTACTGCCAACTACCGTCAACTGCGCAGGAGATATTATAGTGCCTCTGGTGTACGCGCAAACACAGAGGTATTCACTCGTTTTTACCTTCCTGTATTTGATATGCGATAAGATCAGACGTAGTGTCAGTGACAGTTGTATTTTTGCTAAAATATTGACTAATATTGACAGCTGGGATTAGGACCCAGGACCGAAGTTTCAACAGTCAGCTACGCCAACGACTATACGTCTTTCTGTTGCTTATTCACCGTTATTCCGCTGAACTGATTTGGTGCGTATTTTGAACTCTGGGGCATAGGCAATTTTATCTTATGAAAGTTGCTGGAGAATTTTCCAAGGTGACGAAGTCGCGGGCGAAAGCTGGAAGACATAAATATTAGACATACATTGACCATGAAATAAGCGATTACCCGATTATTATCGCGGCTTCATACTCTCTTACTTCAAACAGCAAATAAACTTACAAAGTAACACTTCTGATAATTATATTTACAAATAAACATTGTACTTAAATTCAATTTTTAAAAAAGTATAAATATTTTTTAAATTTATATTTATTAAGTATATTTCACAAAATCTTTTAAGATATACGCGACGTATCTTAATAAACATCCTGAGTTTGTCACATCTTACCGTTTCATCAAGCGTGTTAGTTATTTTTTAGATCAGGTCGACGAAGTCAAAAGTTCAAATACGGGATAATTATTTATTTGGCGATTGATCAAAATTTACAATATACCATGTTTCTTTTTATCTTATCAGTTGAGATGAGATTGAGATAAATATGTTTGACTTATGAGGTCGAGATAACGACGCTTGCTAAAAAAGTTTATTAATGTAGCCAACGATTCAGAAGTACATATTTGTAGTAGTTTGTCAATCTATGAAACCGTTAAACAACAGTGGACCCAATCCAGTGTTGCTATGGGACTAATAACAAAAGGAAAGTAATAAAACATTCTACAGAAATATCATCTGTGCGACAAATTTGAAACATTAAATTTTGTTGAATTAGATTAGGTTTAGTTTTATTTAAACAGAAGGAGCGAATCGAACGGAAACTATTTGACCAACACTTTTTTTTAATAAGTGTAAATATTTCGCCGTTTTCTAGAGTTTCAGAACTTTATGCTTGTAAGTTAGTCGCTGATTAAGTATTTTCATTAATAATAGGAGATTAAATTTCCTCTCATTTTAAAATATAAAGAATTTACCTAACAAATATTATGTTCCAATACGTAATAATGGTAAGAGTGGAAAGAGATGTTCAGTTCTAGGACTAAGTATTTATTGAAAGAGATTGGAAGGATAAAAATGAGTTATGAGTTAGTCGTGTAAAAATAAATAAACAATAATCTGTTTATAAACTTATTTAATGCGATTAGAACTCACATGATGAGACATCACATCTATTATCATACACAAAAAATTTGCACGAGAAATTCGTTCAAAATATGTGTAAATAAGTGTTCCGCAGGGATACTTTTTGGCCCTTTTTTATTATCTTCTTTAATGATCTGATACACAATACTGCGACATGTCTTTTTTGGTATAGCAAGTTTTTGCAGCCCAAATTTATTCATGACAAAGTTCTCTTATAGTTTGTACTTCTGAAATTACTTTTAAATAAAAGAAAATTTAAATGCATTAAATTTACGCTATTTAATAAAACTTGAAAAATATGCCATGGGTTTTGAAAGTCTGATTTTGCTGGTTGGTGTTGTTATTGAGATAAATTTTATACTATAATATTCTCCATCCATGAAATTATCGAAAGTAGCCGACTAAATTGGATGTAAGAGGAAATATACCATATTTGTTACAGTGTTCACTTCAAATCTTCAATCTTCTTCAACCTGAGCTGCACGCGGTGCACTCGGCTGTTCATCGAACGACGATCTGGCGACCGACTGATGGTGTAAAATACATGCAGATATACCGAACTCAAATACGAAAAGTTAGTGATGAGGAACACTAGTGCTAGGGTACCGGTACTTCTCTCACCAAGTTGGCCAACCAGCATGGTGAGCTTTTCTGGGCGCTTCCATGAGAAGTCTGAATGTATGATGTCTGTTGTAAAGTTATATCCAGCAGTAGACTTTTACAGCCTAATAAAGAAAATGAAGAAGCCGGCTGATAATCATGATCAATACGATTAATTATTGACGAGCAGTTGATAATTATCAGGATTTTGGTTATGGTGATGAAACCTTATACATTGATAAAGACTTTGATAATAGGCAAAGCCGAAGGCAAATGGTACCACCTCAGTTTGAGGGAAACAAACTTCTGTTGAGATGTAAATGTTGCAAAGTATATATTTAGCTGAAATTTAAAACTATTTTATATCATACGGAGCTGACGTTAAAGATAAGAAAATAAGAAATTACGGAGATTTAACAATTTGTTTAATTTAGTATTGCACTGTGTGGCACTGCGTGACAGACTTGTCTGATTTCCTTTTTGACAAATTTATCAAGTTGAAAGTGTTCAAAACAAATCCAATGATGTATTATGCTGCGGGGTTTATGAGTTGTGTGGTAAATTCCATTCTATCTGAATTTACACATACAAATTCTGTTGTATTATTATTATTTAAATAAAAGTGATTCAATTTACAGTTTTCGCGAAAACAAGCAAAGAGAGATATACCATTGAGTGATTCTCAACAAATTGTTTTTCTTACCTAGTACAGAGGTGGCGCTTTATGAAAGATAAAACGCAGTAAAAACCCCCTATTACCATTGTCGATGACGAAAGGACGATGACTCACATTAACATATAGTGACGTGCATTGTATAAGCTTTGCAATCATCGTCAGATATTGTGTGCTGTCATAAGGTTTAAAAACGGGGTTAGCAAATGTTCACCATTTTAATTTTTTTTTTTCTATTTTTATTACAAATTTGTTGCTAAGACATGTTTTAGTAAAATGTTAAATGACAAGTTACCTATAAAAACATCTGCTGATAGCTCTTAAAGCAATGAAGTACAAGTTCATTGGATAAAAGCTGGGAATACGTATATAAAGGTCAAAAGGCTATTCAATAAATAAGTTCCTCGTCGGTATTGGCGTTAGAAGCTAACTCGCTACATCGATAAGCGATATTCTTTGAAACATACCTTACAATTTGTATTTAGTGTTCGGTAAAAACTGTAATATATTTTTATTAGATGACACGATATTATAATTGCAAATGAGTTTAAAGTGAGATTAGGTGTTCAAATCTCAACTTGATCACTTGAGTCAATAAGTCACTTGATTATGACTATTTATCTATTTAAATATACATAATGTGTGTTTAGTTTATGTAATCACCAACCACTGATTCCTAGTTTGGGACTACATAATCTTCGATTTTTTATTGCAATGAAAAATAAACGAAATCGCATGGAAAGTATAGTCTAAAGCGATTACATTCTTCTTAACATCTCTAATTATATGACAATATGGAAGAACCTCATATGGTCCCGAAATTAAAACTAATCTTCTAATGCAAGATATAACATATCAAAAAGTTTATGTTGTGCAGCTGCAGACCAACTATTGGTTAATCGTAGTCGATATTAACCAGTAAACAGTCTATTGTCTAACATTGACTTCTACAAATTCCCAAGTTTTCCAAATCACTATACGTTTCATGTAACTCTGCAATCATTCTAGCACTTAGTTTCCGATGGTTGAAACCATTTTGAGTATTTTACGCTTGGATGTGTTTGTTTCTATTATTTTCATTAAACGCTTAATGCGTTTGATAATTGATTCTTTAGCCTTAACTTACACAGCAAATCCAGTGATTGAATGTGAAATAGAAAGTAATTTTCTTGTACTACGTTTTATATCCTTACCGATGCCAATATCATGTATCACAACGCATCTGACCCAACCTTTGATATTATTGTAAATGCTTTTACATCGGTACTAAGAAGATGAAGATCAGTGTGTGTGTGTTTTATTTTGTTATTGGCGACAATTTTATTTTCTTTAGCAGGCTTTAAGTAGTATCTTGATGAAAAAAGTCCTTTCACCTGAAGACAATTTGCCGCTGCTGCCCATCACCGGTCTGGATGAATTTGTTCTCCCTTGTTTAAGATGGTTATCATATTTCTTTTAGTCGACTTTACGCTAAAACCCTCTTCTTAAATTCTATTCTTCCGCACACAATACTACTAACATGCTTAATTAACTCCGGTCAATGAACTAAAATATAATCGATGTCGTTAAGGAGGACATTATAATCTTGTTAATATTAAAGACACTTCTCGTGATACCAATTGAGAAGCTCATTCATAGAATATACATATTTACCACAGTATGCTTAAATGTATTTGCGACCGCATTTCTCAATTATCACACAAATAAAACGCTATCTCCGCTCCGACTTAACAGAAAATATATGTTAACGCTTAGGAATTACGATCCAGATCTTAATACGAGTCTGGATGATATTGTGACGGTTATTGCTGTAACTCGGTACAAGGCATCTTGAACTCTGTGGGTGTAGCTTAAAGTTGTAATTTAATTGGACTTAACTTCAGGAGTGGACAGTAATTTGAGAATAATACAAGGAATTATGAGCACTCCGTTCGTAGCGAGGAAGCGGAGAATTGTCTGTTTTCTTTAAAGTAAGAACAATGTCTTAACACGCAATAAGCTATCTCGTTTTCTATTAAATACTAAAACTTTCTGTCCGTGGTCAGCTTAAGGAGTTGTACTGCGCCGTTTGTTGTTTGTTTATTTATTTGTAAATAGCACAGAGGTCGGTATATATAAATACCCTAACTGTAAAGGGTAGGTAATTACTTTACAATGTACATCCGAGTTAAGTCTTTAATAAACTATTTTCGAGTATTTCGTTTTAATCGTTTTTAATAATGAGTGTTTTGCGAAACTTGGCTTGACTTGAGTTATATCATGATCATTTCCATGACCATCATCATGATCATCATCATATAACAGTAATGCAATTCTTATGATAAACACAGATTGTCAAAAATATGGTGCAGAGCCAGATTCAGAGCATTCATAATCTTTTCATTCAATATAGAACGTCGCTCACTGTGTGGGTGTGCTTACACTGTGATTTGGTTGATTGAGAATTCCACTGGGGAATATTTCGTTTCCAACGGTTACCTTAGTCAGATTGGATGGGATCAGATACAATGGGTAGATATTGTCATTTCAGCATGCAGACTCTTAACTTTACATCTCTTACAATCATTTTGTTGTAGATATGCTCGTCTATGTCGCGAAAAAACACCGACTATATAGCCCGTTGCGCGAGTTTTAAAAAGGTAAAAGTAAAGTTAAGTAGCAGCCTCTAAATTCCCACTGCTGGGCAAAAGATTCCTTCTCAAATCTGAAAGGCTCGAAAAAGATATTTTTTTTTAAATATAACAAATACCTGAAAAGTAATATTTACGCTTAATATATATACTGTTTTTCGTGTTATGAAAATTGTATACAGAATGAAGCATGCTATCAGCCGCCGTCCTTCTGATATTCTAAAGCATGACGGCGGCTAACTGTTGGTTTAGTGGTTAGCGTGCCTGGCTGTTGAAAATGGATCCGGAGTTTGAATGTCAGACGGAGCAACACACAATTGTTAAGCTAATTGGTTTACGGATCTGGTTGTGTTGTGTATGTTCTGTATCCCTGACACTGCATATGACCCTGCCTCCATTCTTATCACGTAAGCGTCACATCAGTTATGGGAAGGTGAATAAGTCGATCGTAATCGGCAGATGTCAAAAGAGTACAGCACATCGTCTCTATACATACGCTTATACAAATTTGTAAAGAATATTTGCCACTCAAAACCTTCGGTTGCTGCACAACCTGAGAGTGCAGTGCGAACGTGCGTAGTAACTTCCATCTATTAGAAAAAAAAACAAATATTAACAATTAACATGGTAATTATTTACGACTATTTATTTACAATGCTTAAGCGATAATTACACGACCATAGAATGATCGGTGGAATATAGTTAACTGGTGAATGCCAGTTAATGCCAGCAAGTTACTGTAATAGATAAGTAGGCCGCCCTTGGGAGCGGTTCTATCGTCTCGAACGATGCTGTAGATTGCGATCTTGGGATCGCTTATGTTTCATTTCGGTAATATGTTTGTATTTCGAAATATTAGCATGTGATTTTGAGTTCACTTACAAATATAGGTAATTTCTATAAATATGTATGTCTAAGCTATCATCAAAAGGGGTAGATCAAGGATATACATTTGGCTAGACTCAATGAAGCCAAACGGGCTTCCACTTTTATATCAATGTGGATATCTTCCAAGATACAAGAGAAGAAAGAGAAGAAGAAGAGAACAAGATAGTGATTCTAGAGACTTGGCTTGCTCTCGGAGATTTTCAAGGATTTTCCTTTAGTCGCTTTTTACGACACACTCGGGAATAACGCTCCATGATATTTCGCAATAAATATTATGCGACGGACTAAAGGTCCTTCATTAACATATACAAGGCAACATAATGACCTTTAATCGAATAACTTTTGAAATTTAGCCCCCGCTGTTGCATAAAAATACTTTGAAACATTACATGCGATTAAACGGTAAAGGTTTTTTTGTATTTTATTGGTAATGCGTTCGAACATCGCGACTTTACCAAGGGAACGTATCTTTGTATGTGCTTCGAACAAGCTTGAACAGAATGTTGCCGCGTAAAATAAAAAGTGTAGACAACACCCGCTGATTTGGATTCATTACTACATCGACCTGGTGGGGGTTCGGATATGTCGACATTTTGGATGTGCAGTCGCTTATAATTCGTAGTGGGTTTCCGTAAAAAGTAATATAATATATTTTGTTAAAGTGTTTTTGATTTAAACAAAAATTTTACATCTTTTCATTATTAACGACTAAAGATGTTTTTTTTATGGATATTTGACTGGCTATATATATTTAATTACCATAGTTAAACTTTATTTTGGGTTGTAAAGAGGAGATAATGTACCATCGTTTTTCTCAAATGTCCCCGTGGTAAATCCCATCTGTTAACAAACGATGCTTTGACGACCGAATGATGGCGGAAAATCTATCCAAATTTGTTGAACCGTTCTCCCGGGAGCCAGTACTGAGCTCTCCAACTCGCTTCATCAGCGAATTGAGTATGGCATAGCTATCAAGAAAAAACCCTTATTTCGAAGTGCCATATGTTCTGCTGTGAACTTAAATGATGATGAACAAGAATATAGTATATTATTATTACGTAGCTATGCTGAAATGGTTGTACCGATTTTGATGTCTTTTTACATGCTGACAAAGCTCTTGATTTTTTATTACCATCCGATCAATGTATATTAAAAAAAGTGTTAATTAGACCAAAAATCTAACAAGCCATTGAAGTGTACTAAATGATCATTACTTTACAATAAAATTAACAAATGCTAAAAAAAATAATGGGAACTAGTTTTTATTTTGTAAATAGATCTTAACGACAGTAACCTTTGACTAAGGGTTTTAAAACGATTGATATTTATCTATATTTAGTAGGAGAGCGATATTTTTTCATTTTATTGCTAGCTATTAATAAATTAAACATAAGCTTTGTAAACTTTAAAAATGCTTTTGTTCTACCCTTATGCTGATCGAAATATTAGCATGTGATTTTGAGTTCACTTACAAATATAGGTAATTTCTATAAATATGTATGTCTAAGCTATCATCAAAAGGGGTAGATCAAGGATATACATTTGGCTAGACTCAATGAAGCCAAACGGGCTTCCACTTTTATATCAATGTGGATATCTTCCAAGATACAAGAGAAGAAAGAGAAGAAGAAGAGAACAAGATAGTGATTCTAGAGACTTGGCTTGCTCTCGGAGATTTTCAAGGATTTTCCTTTAGTCGCTTTTTACGACACACTCGGGAATAACGCTCCATGATATTTCGCAATAAATATTATGCGACGGACTAAAGGTCCTTCATTAACATATACAAGGCAACATAATGACCTTTAATCGAATAACTTTTGAAATTTAGCCCCCGCTGTTGCATAAAAATACTTTGAAACATTACATGCGATTAAACGGTAAAGGTTTTTTTGTATTTTATTGGTAATGCGTTCGAACATCGCGACTTTACCAAGGGAACGTATCTTTGTATGTGCTTCGAACAAGCTTGAACAGAATGTTGCCGCGTAAAATAAAAAGTGTAGACAACACCCGCTGATTTGGATTCATTACTACATCGACCTGGTGGGGGTTCGGATATGTCGACATTTTGGATGTGCAGTCGCTTATAATTCGTAGTGGGTTTCCGTAAAAAGTAATATAATATTTTTTGTTAAAGTGTTTTTGATTTAAACAAAATTTTACATCTTTTCATTATTAACGACTAAAGATGTTTTTATGGATATTTGACTGGCTATATATATTTAATTACCATAGTTAAACTTTATTTTGGGTTGTAAAGAGGAGATAATGTACCATCGTTTTTCTCAAATGTCCCCGTGGTAAATCCCATCTGTTAACAAACGATGCTTTGACGACCGAATGATGGCGGAAAATCTATCCAAATTTGTTGAACCGTTCTCCCGGGAGCCAGTACTGAGCTCTCCAACTCGCTTCATCAGCGAATTGAGTATGGCATAGCTATCAAGAAAAAAACCCTTATTTCGAAGTGCCATATGTTCTGCTGTGAACTTAAATGATGATGAACAAGAATATAGTATATTATTATTACGTAGCTATGCTGAAATGGTTGTACCGATTTTGATGTCTTTTTACATGCTGACAAAGCTCTTGATTTTTTATTACCATCCGATCAATGTATATTAAAAAAAGTGTTAATTAGACCAAAAATCTAACAAGCCATTGAAGTGTACTAAATGATCATTACTTTACAATAAAATTAACAAATGCTAAAAAAAATAATGGAAACTAGTTTTTATTTTGTAAATAGATCTTAACGACAGCAACCTTTGACTAAGGGTTTTAAAACGATTGATTTTTATCTATATTTAGTAGGAGAGCGATATTTTTTCATTTTATTGCTAGCTATTAATAAATTAAACATAAGCTTTGTAAACTTTAAAAATGCTTTTGTTCTACCCTTATGCTGATCGAAATATTAGCGTTTTAAATAGGGTATTTGTATCAAGTACCTTTTATGTTATAACGAAAAAACAATCACATATGTCATCCAATCGCGTGATTGCTTAGAGTTAATAGTCCTGCAGTAGTAAATAGTTTTGTAACGTAAAACTGATAGATTTTCGGGTCCAAGTGTACCTATTCTATATATTCTCTATACATCTGTTACAAGATGTAGTACTAAAGGAACGGCCAAAATAGAAATAGATAGAAGTCAGCTTACCCCTTTTCGTACTGTTTATATGTAAATATTTACGGCACTATAATATTCTCACACTAATGATGGATTACATCTTTCTACACACTGAACTTTAAATTTGTTAATATAATCAATCAAGCGTTACATGTGTCTGTATTTTTCTCTTAACCGACTAAAATAGACGTAAAAACATTCTGGAATGACTAACGGGGTATTTAGAAATTACACGAGTATGTATGACTTCGAAGAAAGATATAAAGCTGTCATATATGTGTCATACTTTTATTTCAATTTGATGACGAAGTTTAAAAAATGCCTAATGTCTATTTCATGCATAACTGGTGCAATAGAGCAATTCTTCGCAGGATTTTATTGAAACACGTTATCGCAACGTCATTGAGCTTAGTAATAGGTGGAACCCAAACCATAAAGTTTCTAGATTCGCATAACTAACAACTAGTTGAATCTGGCCATGAATTCTGTTACACGTTAAAATTTATATCTTAAAAAAAAATAAACATCAGTGTAATAATAATAAAACTCATGTGTACATATTTATCGAAATCGAAGCGATTAATAAAAGTAATTTTATTCTAGTGGCCGCCTTTGGCTTTGATTTGGGTCTTTAATCTCTTTTACCACGAATCTATGGATTTACGCGCTGTCTCCTTGGGGAATTATACGGTTATTGCTAGCTCCAAAGATTACTCGAGGGACTCAATATCGGAGTAACGTTTTAAGCACGCCTAGGCCTCTAGTACAGACCAGAATTAGTCTTTTTCGTCTAGTCCAAAGGACTCTGGACTAGACGAGGGCCAGTATTCAGCTCTTATGTAGTCCAGAACATTGTTCTCGAGTCAGGTTTGAATTGTTCATGCCTCCATACCCACTTTGTGCAAAGCAATCACTGCAATTATATTTTCATTAACAATCCACTTCATAATGTAATTTAACAATCACGTAAATAATAATATTTGAAATGACGGCAAATCGATCGCAGTTTCTTCATCTTGTGCTTCTGCATTTTGTTCGATGAGCGATGTAATCGGAGACCTCCCTCCCTCCCATCTCCTCTCCCCTTCTCCTCCCTCTTCCCAAATGTCCTAAAACGTAGGCAACGTACCTGCAGATCTTTTGGTAAAACACATGCGGCATCTAGGAAGCAGGTGCAAAATCCTATGAAGCTGAAGAAGCCAAAACGGCTAACAGCAATAACTTCACCGAATAAATGCGAAATGCTTTTGGTGTTTGCCCCATTTCGCATAAAGAAAAAAAAAATAGGCGATCGAATTCCAGTTACCTGATTCGCAGGCAGACCCTCTAATCACCCTGCTATCATGGCAGTTAAAACTACTTTGAACTCTTATTACAGTTATAGTAATGATACAGGCTACATACATTTCAACGCCTCTGCCTTAATTCCTATTATAATATCAATATCGTGCTCAACAACTGGTGCGACAATTGAAGTTACTTATCCATATGTCTTCGCCGTCGTTGTTTTAACAATAAAATATTTTTCCAGCAATACAATTCCCCGAACGGTCTGTGTGTCCGTACGTGCTGTGTGGAGATGTGTCATACAGGTTGGGAGTGACCGTCGCTAGTCGAGTTACAGTTGTCGCGTTAAAGCTTGACAGAATAATTTTTAATAATATTTTTTTTGGTTTGCGTACAAACGAGCTATCAGTCCACCTGATAGTAAGGGGCTACAGGGGTGGGCACCTGCAACTTCAATAGAAGGAGGTTACAGACAATGCAGTCAGCCCTGAGGACCAAAATGGAATGTCTCACGGCTTGTGTTGTGCCTGGTTCAGTATACCCTTCAAACCGGAACTTTACAGTGGTTGTACTGATTGAAGTCAGAATGAGTGTAGTATGTATAATAGTGGTAATCCTAGGCAGATTAGGAGCATACCACGAAGAATATTTTTTTAATTTTTTCGCACGGTTCCGCTTAAAGAGCAGTAAATAAACACGGGTTTCGCGTTTTAAAATTGTGTGATGTATTTGATCTAGTACCGAGTGTTGTGCTTGTGTGAGTGGTTGTTGGAAGAAGTGGTGCACGGATTTGTGGGATATAATAATAAAATTTGTTAAAATACATCGTTTAATTTTTGAATTTGTTAGAGCGGTATAGTGCTAAATAATTTTTTCTATCATCTTAAAACTTTCTTAATTTTTAAATACGTTAAACAAAGTATTAAATACGTTAACATTAAGTAGAATGCGTGTACCCTCGTCGCGCGTGTCGTGTCGGACACGCGAGTCGGTATATCCTGTCAAATATTAGTTATTTGTTTAAAATAATGTTACGACTCTTCAGGGCTTCAAACAGCGCCGGCTGGTGGGAACCTCTAACTTGGGAACGCAGGTTCGATCTTCGTTCGATAGTTTTTTTTTCCGTCTAGTTTTTTGTTTTCCTCTTGTCGCTTGGGTCTAATTTGTTAACCTGTAATATCTGATTATGTAAGCGATAAGGATATTGTGGTAAAGATACGTGGTTCCCACGTAACTAATTATGATTGATTCTATTTATTTTACAGTAAATTTTAATAAACGTACGTAGTAATATCTTTTTTTACTTTACTCTCTTTTTTCGCCTATAACAGTCCACAGTTGGACTGTGTTTCTTTGAGAGCAACTAAAGCCGGTTTGTCATGCGTTGAAGATTTGTACATACTGAGCCCGCTGGAGGTGTGGGTCGGCCAGCGCGGTGCCGGTAGCCTCGCAGCTGTGATGCTGCTCCTCATCACTAGTCTGTGATATTTGGGTATGGTTTACTCGGATGGATTTTCTCTCACCAGTTGAACGCGAGATCCTCGTTCGTTAATCAGAAGGGTGCACGGTGCCGGTGATGCATCGCATGAGGTTTGTAGAGAAATTTGGTTTATGTCTCCCTTAGGCGCCTGGTATAAATGTAATATGGAAATCTAAAATCTAGAAGATCGCTGCATAATGCAAATGTACTAATTTTATTATAAGTATTTTAGAAGCATTCGTACTTCAGTGACAACCTTTCACGATTGCTATTTTTTTCTGTTGTAAGCTGACTAACTAAGTGATAACAAAGTTACGATTTAATCTTAAAAGGTTCATTTATCAAGGTTGTTGATGATTATTCATTCTGTCACCTTTCTGTGTACGGCGTATTAATGGGGAGATAATTTTAAAATTGGAACGACGTTGGGTCAGAGCGTCCTTTATCTTCAGATAACGCGCGATATTCCACGATGCGATCCCAGTGCGAATTGACGAAGATTACTTTAGTGCACCTACAGATGTATAGTCCGGGTTCACGAGATGCTCGCCATACGATAATACCTAATTTCAAATAACTATATATATAAAAATGCCAAATGGTATCAGCGTATAAATCTGCCACCCCCTTTCTTCACAGTGGGTGTCATAAGAGGCGTTTAAGAAAAAAGACACCGACCGATGTCTGGATAACCGTTTGGAGTGCGAGCTTTCTGGTACTCTGATCACCAATACGTTAGCTGTGCAAGGCGATTATGGAAAATTCTCCTTATGGGAGAGGCCTATGTCCTGCAGTGGACTATTTACAGATTGTTGAGCTAAGGTAAGTTAGGTAAATATATTGAACAAATACGTAAAACCACTTAGTGTATTTCTAACAGTGCATTAGGCATTCAAGCCGGTTTTCGTTCCGAAAATATTTTTCGCTTCTTCGGGAGACTTCGGAGACGAGTGACTGGCCCAGACGCTGAGCTTGCTCCTGGAGTATGCTACGATTTTTTCAATGCTTCTTTTACGTTAATAGCCTCTTGTGATATTCACGGTAATGGTGACAGATTCGTACTGGGAGCTGTATCTGACTCGTTTTAAATGCTATGTTTTTTTTTCATGGGAAAGGCGGCAAACGAGCAAGCGGTTCAGCTGATGCTAAGTGAATACCGTCACACGTACATCCGCAACACCAGAGGTGCTGCAGGTGCGTTGCCGGCCTTTTAGGGTATTTGGGGGATTGGAAGGAAGATGAGGCGGAGGGGAGGGGAAGTTGGTTACGTCACTTACCAAACGTAACGCAGAAGCACAAGATGCCTCTACTACACACCGGTATTACATATATATATATAGATACCAACCCGGTCGAGCCGATCCATTCGAGCAGCTGTAAAAGCCGCCGCTTGGCTCTACCACGTTAAGAAACGTATGCGTTAAAGATGTGGCGCAGAAGTCGATTCATTAACTAGTTAATTAAAAATATTTGAATAACCATTGCCTTTTCAAAGTACTGTCTACCCTCAAACGTATACGTGTGAATTATAGAACGCAGCATATTTGTAAGTGTTAACTTGCTATCTAATTAACTCAAATCTTGAAATCTAATTAAAAGACCGTGTTATATTTAACGCTTGTTTGAGAAGAAATTTTAATTTTAACACCTAAACTTATTAACTTGAAACTTAATGATGCTTATTAACATACCTACTACTTTTAAAGCAAATAACTTTGTTAACTTTAGTTCAGCGAATTAGTTCTTTCTTTTTGCTTTCTGTTCGTATCTGTTAATTATGGTCGCACATTGTCAGATATACAAATATTTAAGTGTGAGCCGTGGTAGCTTAGTGGTTAAGGTGCTCGCTTTACTTTCATTGTATACGAGTGACCTGGGTCCGATCCCCGGTGGAGGCACCGTTAAAATTGATTAGTGGTGAATGTGACATGAAACCTGCATGTCTGAGAAATGATACAAATGTATTTTGGGTTTGCCAAATTTGCTGCTATTTCACTGTACTTTAATAAAAAAAACCCAATGTTATGGGTTTATTAATAGGTGGTAGGTTTATTCTCTGCGTAGGAGTCGGTCGTCTGGGTCGTCTAGGTGCCACCCTCATGTCAATTTCAGCTGCCAATCAGCAGTGGAACCACTGTTGGGTACCGGTTTGAACTAGTATAGTTATAGGCTGTGTAACGGATAGATTCTCAGCGGCGACAAAGCATCTGTAACCACCTTCGATTGTTGTTATTTGCAGGTACCGATGGACGTTTCGCACGTTAGCTGAGCGTGACTATTCATCACTTTGAGCAATGGGTATTTACACGGGCACATGCGGGCCTGTTAGACAATAGGCGTTAGACCTATTCATATAACGCCAGGAATTATAAGTGTGTTAATGTTGATTTGTCTTTCTGAGAACTGCGTATAAGTCATGAATAGGTGGGGCATAGGAAATAGTTACGCACCATACTAGTATTTGTTCTAAAGATCGATAGAGAATGTACTCCATTTTACTATTGACGTCTTGGTCGTTAAAGTTGTTTATATTTACATGTTTATGATTGGAGTAATTTATAAGTGGAACATTTTTTAGCAAGCGGCAAACTTTGCATTGTTGGGGTCTATCAATTTTCTGTCTGACGCTTCGGGTTCCGTATGAAGCACTAAACCTACTCCGTCTTGAACCGTAATAGACAGCAGGTTGAAGTTATCTCAGAATATGTGTTATGGTGGATATCTTAATAAATAACAATTGTTTAGGTTTTATTTTTTTTGTTTTTTCTCTATCGTAAAAACGGTTACACAAGCTTCAAACTTGATATGATTATAATGCAAACTGAAATAAAATTAATATACGGCTCGCGCTAAGCATAGCCGAATAAAAGAATATACAATTTTAGGGACCTAGTCCGACTCGGATTTGGCCGATTTTTATTTGAGATGGTCTTTGCGCTCTCTGGAGAAATTCAGGAGATTTGATACCAGAGCACAGTGGGGATCTTTATAATTTTTGAAACGATGTCGCTCTTTCAACATTAACTGTAAAATGAGCTTGATACTTCTCGTTAAATATTCGACAATATACGTAATTGTGAGAAACGACAAAGATTTTTTATTAAAATTGGAATCGAAAAATTGTTCTTAATCCTCTTTCTCTGGCAATCATTAAAACCCAACGGCTGCAATCAAATTTAACGAAATTAGATCACGCGATTTCCTTACATCGAGAGTATAAACACGAAAATTATATTTTGTAATTAAATCCGTTCAAAACATGTTACCAGTTAAACGTATACAAAAGGCATTACATAAAAAAACAAGTCTGGAAAAAGATTTTGTTCTCTGTATGCAAATTGGCCGTGTCGTCGGAATGCGAGGCGGGTAATTCATTATGCCAACTGATACTCTGTCGTATTAAGTCATAAAATAAACGAGTAACAACTAATCCAACATGACAGGAATATGTTTTAATGACCAGAAAAAAATATTGTAATCAGAAAGCAAAATGTTAAACAATACATGTATTTGATTCATTTTTTATTTTACTTTTGCGACCGCTGGAAATTGTGTGCTCATCAAACTGAAGTCAGTGACCTTATGTAGGGACCAGCATTAGGTGGCGGTACGATTAAAACTCCACCGATAGGAGATACATTGTATTCCCGGCGACCTTAACAGCTGCGGAAGAGATTCGCAGGCAGTAAATCCGCAAGTAAAAAATGTAATTTATTAAGGTTATTGTTGAAAGTTTGAAGCCTAAAAGGTTTCTTCTTGGCTTCAAACAGTTTATTAAAATACTACAAACGAGCAAGACAGCAGCAGAACAAGGATAACTATCATAGTCTTAAGAGTTATCAAGCTAAAGTGACAATGAATGTGAACAGATAAAAGCTGGGTAAGCACAGTCCTCGTGGGGCCGACCGACGACAAATTGAGGACCTACACAGTGTTGCGAGAAGTCGATGTATGGAACTGGCTTAGACCCGTGCTTTGTGACAGTCATTGGAGATGCTAAAGTTAAGCAGTGAACTTGCAGACTGTTATGATGAGGACTATGAACGAACTAATGAAATCAAAAGATATATCCTGTGACAGCTCAGCAGCCATATATTAAATGACAATTGACAATCGAAATCTGAATTTCTTACGGCAAATACAGATTTTACATCTCATTTAATTTAATTTCATAATATGCCAGTCTAAAGAGATTGATACTATGTAACAATCTATCACTAAAATTGTTACAATTTTAAGTGACAATTAGTTAAACCTTTTATTATCAGAGCTAACCACTGTATTGGGGTAGAATGACGAACTCTATCGGGTATAGAAACTATAATCCACTTAACAAATCGGAGCAGGCCAGTGCCTAGTCAGTAGTAAGTACTCACATAGCACGTAATATTAGCACTCAAGTCACCTAAAGAGTAAGGTATCTACGATTTCCAATTGGTAGGAGTCAACATACTAAACGTGCTTCTGCATCTCACTTTTTGCCACTCTGGCCTCTTCGATCTAGAGATGCTCCTTGTCATCACTAACCTGTGGGATTTGGGTTCATCATGGTCGATATAGTTCGTTAGTTAGTAGATGAGACCACCTGCAGGTAAAATTAACATTCGGAGAAGTTTGTTTATTCCACCTTACACCCTTAATATCGTTATAATTTTATTACATTGTCAGATTTATTTACTCGCACGAAGTAAAATAACTGAGAATATTTTTTGTAGATACTTATCCACAGTGTTAATATCGAAATTGACACGCTTGTTTAAAACATGCGTCCCTGTTTAATTAACGTTAAGTGATTTTTTATAACCTTGATTTTTTAATTAAACTGGTTCTTGAGAATAATAAAAATATTTGTGTGTATAGGTGTCGCCAATTCCCGTGTCGAGGTATTTCCATGTATATTGTTTATAATGTTTATGGTTATAATAATGGTCTTATTTATTTATGTACTTGAGAATGTGAAACAAAAAATAACAGATAGTAAGACCTCTAACTTTGATGTCCTCCAAGTTAAGATCGATCACGGCGATGACTTACGAACGCCTGTTATTAGCTGAGCAGAATATATTGTAGTGCAGTAGCGGCGCGTAATAAAGCAAGTCACACTTTTTTTTTATGAAAAATAGGCTTGCGTTTGACCTCAATCTTGCCCAATGGAAGGCGAAGATGAGGCCTAGGATGGTACACGCTTGCCTAGATGTCTGTTCACTTTGGCCTTAAAGATATCCAGATTATAGTTTTCCGGAAAAACTATAATCTGACTATCTTTGTCTTGCCATATTCGATGTAACGCTTATGCGAATTGTCGATTTATATATCAGACGAATAGAGAAATGCAGTGACAGATAGAAACACGGAACCCAAAATAACACAGCCGGACCCGAAAAGCAATCATTTGTGAGATGTACTGGTTTTAATTCGGCGTGGGGTTCAAAACCAGAGTCCATGCCTCACACTCGATGTGATCTCACAGGTGACGCAGGTTTTTTTTTGGTAAAGGGGGCAAACGAGCATGCGGCTCACCTGATAGTAAGTGATTACCAACACCCACGTACATCTGAAACACCAGAGGAGCTGCAGGTGTGTTGCCGGCCTTAAAGGATATTTGGAAGATCGCAAGGGGAAATGGAACGGGTAGTTGGGGAAGGGAAGTGTGTCTCCGGCTACCTCACTTACCGAACGAAACGCAGAAGCACAAAGTGCCTCTACTTTATGCCGGTATTCTGCGAGGCCGTGGTGCTACCCCGGTCGAGCCGGCCCGTTCGAACAGCAGCAAAAGCCACCACTTGGCTCTATGACATGGCAAAAGTAAGACGTCACACAAATTTTTTCCCAAATGTATGTGGCCTTAGTGGAATCTTTTGCTGGGACACGTAATCGCTTAGACCATCACCGAGTTGTGGACTGCGATATTTTTTTTAATTCTACAAATAAGAACAATATCGAGCAGAATAGAAAATGTTTAACAATAATTGCGAAGTTACAGTCACAATAACAATGTCAATTGGAAATGTCCGGATAGATTTTATTTTCATCTAGAATTCCAATTGCGTAGCATTCTCTTGGATTAAACAGTTAAGTGGAATAGGGTTACCACTTACCTGACCAAAGAATATTCTACTAATTGATCATTATTTATGTAAAATTTTATTTAATAAAACAATTCGAAATCAGAACTAATACTATAAAATTTACTACCTACCTACAACTATGATCATTTAGAAGTTATTCAACAGATTATTAATATTAGCTTCTTTCTACCCGCTGCGTAACGCTGCGGGTGTTCCGATAATTGTTTAATAATTTATCTCCTAATATTATTTCTAGGCTAGCGCAATAGTTAATTAATACTAACATGTTCAAATTGAGTTTATATTTGCGACAATATTTAAATAAAAAAAAAGGTTTACACGTTGGAAATGATGATGTGATGACATCCAAAAACAGATCTTTCTAGTCTAATAAGAACAAATATGACAAACTATAGAATTTCAATTGTTTCAAAGTAATAAATAATTAAAAAACACGTGTAGGAATAATAGAACTACTATTATCTATAAAAGAATCAAAACGTCTACACTATGTCTTGACTTCTGACCAGAACTTGAAGCCAGAAAATTAGAAGAAAATGTACACGTATATTTTAATATTATTTTTATTTGAAGTCTTAATTAAATGAGGCAGGTCCGATTTCGTATTGTGTAAATCGCAAAAGCTTTATGAAATTAGTTTTAACTGAGAAATAGTGGAGAATGTAGTAACATTTTCTCCAAATGCCAGTCTCACCCGCATCCGGTCTTGCGTTTTGCAGATGGTGTGACAAATTCCTTTACATCCCGGCCTAATAATAATAATAATAAGCTTTCACGATCGTAAAACAAACACGGTGTATACGGTGAGTAATAACACGGCACACACTACCAACATATCACCAGAGTTTATTTGATACAACGTGACAGGTCATGATATAATTCAATAATATGTATGTTGCACATATAATATGTATGTGGGTAAAACTCTGACACATAGCCGCATGCGAAAGAACAAAATGTTATTGAGTGTAAAGGCGATGGATTCCTGTCGATACTAGGAGTACATTGCCTTTGCTATGTTTTTGAAGATGTATATGAATAAAAATTACTAAGACATAGTTTATTTCCACATAACAAAAAGAAAACAAAACTACTTTACGCAGTGAGAATCTTAATACTAAATTAGACATTAGGAAGTGGCTCAGCTTTTGATGACTCGATTTCATTTAACTGTACGTGACATTATGGCAAATCCTTCTTATGCTAGAGGCCTATTATCCCGCAGTGGACTATTTACAGGCTGCCTTTTTGTTTATATTACTGAAAACGGGGTATTCCATGTTAGTTCTAAGAAATTTAGAACGTTCGTTCCCCAGTCCCCTCCACCCCAAACCCCCTCCCTATCCCACACATACCCCCAAATATCCCTAAAGGCCGGCAACGCACCCGCAGCTCTTATGGTGTTGCAGATGTACGTGGGCGACGGCAATCACGTACCTTTAGGTGCCCCCTTGGGCAAACGAGCAAGCGGAAAAAATTTAATCTCCGTAGAGAATGGTGCCGATGGGTCCGTGTGTCATCCCACAGTTTCGATTGTTCTATAGAATCCGTATGTACTATATAATATTCGTATATAGTTGTATAATATGTATATTTCACTACACTGAGGCTATAAAAACGTTTACACATAGATTTAGTTGGAAAAGTGTGTCGCAATAATTTACCGCCGCCAATGGAACAAAAAATACGCGTTTGTTCAATAAGTGCTTAATAGAGTTTATTTTTTACCAGACTCGCCTCCTCCCGCACGTCGAGAACTGATGATTTATAACTTTAAAGCTTATGAGTTGTGAGAACTTCGCTATATTTAGACGTTTCTGCAGTGTGACTTAGAAATCACATTGCATATATGTTAATGCGGCATGCGACCCCATTTGTTACCTGTTTTAAAAAAAAAATTATATGGATAGACGAGTAAGTTTGATTATTGGTAAATTAGGTCAGCGGTCTCCCGCTTATTTTTGGTGCGAATTATTTTAATAGTTTTTTTGCAGAATTCGTTTTACCGTTTTATTTATTGTTGAAGTTAAGTTTCTACATATTCTAGAAAATATTGTTTAATCGAGATGGTTTTGAGTCTACGTAAGTTAATTTTCTCTTTTATAACCTTATTTGTGATTCCGTGGCCAGTTCTAAAATACTTTTTTAGTTCACAAAGCTTTCTTTTACGCACCGCTCAATTATATTTTCTCCCAATTCCACAGTTCGAAAAATATGTAATTTTAATGAATAACCGATGGCAATACAATAATATGGTACCATCGAGCTGGTCTGATGAGGAAGCTGGAACGTGGATAACGGAACCCTTGAATAGTCCTAGTAAACCCTTCGAGCTTGAGCTCATTCGATTTTTCTTAACGATTCCTATTATGTATATATATCACCTGATGAAAGGAGGAAGAGTAAAAGTTAATTTCATTTCATTAGTACCAGTAATGAAGTGCAGATCTAGTGTTTGTATCGTCTAGTAATATCGTTTAATAATTAATAATTGAATGTAATAAAATGAAAAATCTTTAACTGTTTATTATTATTATCTGTTAGAAAACTCGATGACATTTTTTTACTGGTCATCATTGGTCATAGCACTGTGTAAGTGTACACGGTGACGCCATCAAATAATTTTTGGATTCTATCGAATCTGTGGTCCGTGACGTTCTCTTTTCGAAATTCGACAAATCGAACGATGCGTCACGATGTCAAAGATTCACACGGGTCAGACGTTACAGGGTCACTATCGCGTCACGCATCGTCGACTGTAGGTCGTTCTTAATAAAATAAAAAGTCAAGTGCGATCATGACTGTGGATTATGTCTTCTATATCTGAGCAAACGTGATCTAACTGAAAAAGTGTGTATAAAAAAAAAATCATTATTTATTATATATGAAAAACACTACATTACTGTACGTGTTATTATTGGTTTTCGTAATCGTATTCATAATAAGAATAAACATGACTAAGATATAGAATGTAGATAAAGGAGATCGGAGCTACTGAAATATTATTTCGTGTAAGTCTGAGTAAAGAAATGTGATCTTTGTTAGAAGAATATTAAAGATGGTTAAGCTAGCTCTATGCACAAGTACGTATGCACTAGTGGGAATATAGCATCTCCTTCTCCAATGGCCCAACTCACCAGTACGTGGTGCACTGCTAGTTAAGACAGGAGGATCTGGAAGCGGAATGATGGCGGAATATCCATCTGAATTTGCTAAAATCAAATCCTCCAGACTAGTAACGGGGTATTGGTACTGCGCGCACCAACTCACTTACCCAGCGTGGTGAGGACGGGCAAAGCTTCCAAGAAGTGTGATTTCTTGGAGAGGCCAACCACTTGTTAGCAGTGGATGATTAAAAAAAAACGGATGTAGTATTAGTACTAGACAATAATTTTCTCACTAATCTGTGTGTAACTCAGGGATCAAGGTGCTCACTTTAATTTCATAGTACATGAGCGAATATTTTTTTTTTATATAGGATAGGCGGCTAACGAGCCAGCGGTTCGCCTGATGGTAAGTGATTACCGTCGCCCACGTACATCTGCAACACCAGAGGTGCTGTAGGTGCGTTGCCGGCCTTTACGGGTATTTGAGTGATGGGAGGGAGGACCAGGAAGGGGATGGGTAGGGGGAGAGGGCCTCTGGTTACCTCACTCACCGAACGAAAATCCTACGTGTGTGTAGCGGTGTATAGGAGAACTACGGAACGCTTCGGTTAGTACTAGTTTCCAAGGCACCCGTCGGCAAAAGAATCTCTGCGGATAGGTTGAGTTCGCTCTTGACGCATCGAGGACTTTTGGCCGGCCACATACGTGGGGTACTGGTTGTTTTCCACCGACACAGCTGTGTCAAAGTTTCGGGTGGTAAACAAGCGGTCGCGTTGGACACCCTATCCCTTTCGTAGGAAAGGGCACAGGTCGTCCTGCTCAGCGGGGTGCCGTCAAGCACACCGCTGGGTTTCACGCCTACGTGCGCACCCCAATACCAGCACCAGTGAGACAAGCACCGACAAGATGCCGGACAAGGGGGAACCCCCCCCCACCACTTCAGGAAGCAAACCTCCTCCGCCAGGCCGACGCATAGCGGCCATAGATCGTACTCTCATGGAGAGGAACCTCTACGAGCCGGAGAAATCGCGCATCCTCCCACCAAGGGAGCAAAGGAGCGCGCGCACCAGGACGGGAATACCGCGCCCAACGCCACGGAGCACGCCAACCGAAGCCCCCGAGCTCGCAATGCCTGGCTCTGAGGGCCAAGAGCAGGGCGAACCGGGGAGCGAGGAAGCGAGGCGCGCGGCGCGAAGGCGCACCCCCCCTACCATAGAGGAGCCCCAGGAGGAGAAACGCCCTCTTTTGAGGGCGTACTCGCAGCCGCCGGAGTCACCGTCACCGGAGAGGAAGGGGCAAGAAGAACAAGAAGATAGGGGTGACATGACGACGTCGCCGATAGCCAACACCCCCGCCGAGGAGAACGTCGAGGCGGGGTGGGAGTCGACGCAATATGCGTCACTCGGCCCG
Source organism: Bhutanitis thaidina (assembly GCA_029286595.1). Classification (NCBI taxonomy): domain Eukaryota; kingdom Metazoa; phylum Arthropoda; class Insecta; order Lepidoptera; family Papilionidae; genus Bhutanitis; species Bhutanitis thaidina. The sequence goes on along the minus strand of JAGSMS010000021.1, from coordinate 2,450,473 downwards.
GTCGACAGCGGATCAACATCCGCCGGAAAGGGAAAGGGCAAGGGGAAGGGAAAGGGAGGGGTAGACAATTCCCCCCCCACCCCCACCCCCGCACCGCGAACCCGACCCGGAGCCGGGGCAGGAAGCCCCCCCACACCTCCCCCGCCCCTAGCGGAAGCGTACGACGCACAGGCCGGGGCGAGGGCCCGACCGGGGACGTCGACATCCACTGAGCATACGGCGACGTCGTATGCGAACATGGCGGCGACCCCGCAACGTCCGCGGAGCCCGCCGGCGCCCATGCAAGAGGGCCCACCGGCGAAGGGTGACGCGAAATACCCGCCCATCGTGGTCGAGTGCATGCCAGACTGGGCAACGCACTTCAGGAAACTGAATGCGTTGCTCGGCCACGCACCGAATGCCAGACCCTTTGGGAAGGGGGTTCGATTCCGCCCCCAAGGGGAGAAGGAATACCGCGTCATCCAGCGGTACCTTGTAGAGAGGAGCAAGACGGACTCCACCCTCGCATGGTACTGCTACGCGCCGGTGGCAGAGTTGCCCACTAAAGTGGGACTACGCGGGTTGCCAGCGGACACGAAACCAAGCGACATAGAGGAGGCCCTGAAGGCGATGGGCTTCCCTGTGACATACGTCAGAGGCATCCCGCCAAGGAGAGGAAGGCCGGGGTGCCTATTTCATGTAAAGATGAACAGAATTAGCCCAGAGGAGCTCAAGAAGCTCTATAGCATTAATGAGCTCCTCTACATGCCAGGCGTCACTATCGAAGCCTGGCAGGGCAGGAAGGCCCAGCGCAATGCCACAGGTGCCAGGGGTTCGGACACCTCGGCCAACTGCCACAGGCCCTACAAATGCGTACGCTGTGCAGGGGAACACCCGGCAGCGGACTGCCCTAAGCCCAGAGATGGGCAACCGAAGTGCGCCAACTGCGCGAAGGCGCACACGGCCAATGACCGGAGATGCGCTGTAATACAGCGCATCGCAAGGAAAAGGGGGTGAAGATCCCGCCCCCCATACCTGCACAGCTGCGTAGCCAGGAGGCCAGACGCCCGGGGCAGGGAGCAGCAAGGGTGAAGTCCCAGGTGCCACCGCAACAACAGCAGCGGGCACTGGACAAGGCACCAGAGGTGGTGCGACCAGCACCACCAGCACCACCTCAACCAGAGAGGAGGCATATGACGGGGGCCACACTGGCACCCCCGGCCAATGACCCCACGGAGAGGGGCGCACCTGCTGCCCCCAGAAAAAGAAGAGGGAAGAGGAAGAAGAGGAGGAAGGAGCCGGCCGCGTCCGAGGCTAGAGGCACCTCAACCCCCATTCCCCCCTACGTTGCCACCATGCAGCAGAAGCGGCAACAAGGGCCTTTTGCCCCCCGGACATCCGAACGGTACTGGAAGGGAGCTGCCCAGCCATTATTGCGGGAGACTTGAACGCGAAACATCCCGCATGGGGGTCGAAGACCATAACCCCCCCAGGCAGGCAGCTGTACGAAGATGCGGAGAGCGGGGGATATGAGGTGTTAGGGCCAGATGAGCCGACACATACCCCCGTTCAATCGCACTGCCGTCCGGATGTACTGGACATAGTGATATGCAAAGGCATATCGAGCCCGGTTCAGGTGGAGGTGCTGAACGATGTGGATACTCAGCACCTCCCCATACTAGTAACCACGAACACCTCGGTTGACTCCGTAGTGCCCAGAGGTCCCAGCAGAAGAACCAACTGGGAGGCCTATCAGAGGGCATTAAAGAATATGGACTACGGCGCACCGATCTCCACAAGTAACGACGTAGAGGAGGCCGCGCAGTATCTGACAACGATTATACAAAATGCGTATAGCGCGGCCACTGTGGAGATCGGTAGGACACGCCGTAGGGAAGAGCTCCCGGTTGGGATAACAAACAAGCTTAAGAGGAAGCGGGCGCTGAGGAAACTCTGGGCTCGCACTCGTTGTCCCACTATCAAAAGGAAACTCAATCAGCTCACGGAGGAGCTGTCGGAGGAAGTAAAAGCCCACAGGGGAGAGGAGTGGGACCGAAGGGTGGAAGAAGCGTCGGAAAAGCCGGCCTCACTCCATCTCCTCTGCCGACAGCTCAACAGGACACCAACTCCGGTGTGCCCACTTGTGGACAACGAGGGGCGCAGACACTACGGAGCAAAGGACCGGGCAGAGATGCTCGCCGAGCACCTGGAGGGGCAATTCCAAGCGAACGTTGCCGAACACACCCTCGCTGATCATTATGCAACAGTCGAGCGCCGCGTACAGGAATACCTCATGACGCCGGCAACAGCACTGCGAGGGGAGGACTTCATCTCCCCAGCAGAAACCAGAAAAGCAGCCGCACACCTTCCACTGAGGAAAGCGCCGGGTCATGAGGGTATAACCACCATGGCCATAAGGCAGCTACCCAGGAAAGGAGTAGTAGCGATCACCCGTCTTTACAACGCGGTGATCAGGACGGGACACTTCCCCCAGGAGTGGAAGCGGGGGAAAATTATCGTGTTGCCGAAGGCAGGGAAAGACAGGAAACGCCCATCCAGCTATCGGCCGATAACGCTGCTGCCGTACCTAGCAAAACTATTTGAAAGGCTCCTGCTGCGGAGGATCAAGCCCTGCATCGAACTAAGAGAGGAGCAGTTTGGTTTCCGCAGCGGGCATTCGACAACATCGCAGCTGGCCCGTGTGCTACATTACCTCGCGACCGAATCACATCGCGGTCGCGTATGTGTCGGAGTCCTTCTGGATATGGAGAAGGCCTTCGACAGGGTTTGGCACACGGGTCTGATCTATAAGCTGATCGAACACACCACCCTGCCGCCGTCGCTGGTACGGTTGGTAGCGTCATTTTTAAAGGAGAGAAAATTCTATGTATCGGTCGAGGGAGCTGAGTCGGCAACACGATCCATAGAAGCAGGTGTCCCGCAGGGTAGCTGCCTCTCACCCCATCTGTACGCGGTATTCACGAACGATATCCCCACACTGGAAGGTCGCGTCCAGGAGTGGGAGGACGACGTAATGCTCGCACTGTACGCTGATGACAGCGCCTACTTCACATCCTCACGCCGGGTTGAGATCGCTGCAAGGAGAATGCAGCGACTGCTCGACCTGCTTCCGGAATGGCTTGATAAGTGGAAGATGGCGGTCAATGTCGGGAAGACGACCGCCATAGCCATTAATCGCCGAGTACGCGTACCACCCCCCCTCCAGCTAAGAGGAGAAGAGGTGGCGTGGAGCAATACTATTACCTATCTTGGTTGCAAGATAGACCGCGCCCTTCGCATGTCGCCCCAGATCGACAACGTCGTAAGGCATGCAAGGGCTGCGAGAGCCAAACTATACCCGATTTTAACATCTAAGCTAACAACGCGCACCAAGATAGGTATATACAAAACCTACATTCGCTCGCGCCTCACATACGCGGCGCCGGCGTGGTACGCGCTTACTTCGGCGACGCAGCGGAAACGGTTGCAGTCGCAGCAGAGTCTGGCTCTCAGGATGATCGTGGGAGCTGGCCGATACGTCAGGAATGACGTCATATCCAGAGGGCTCCGCGTGGAGTCCTTAGAAGACTTTGTGGTCCGTTTGTCGCGACGACTGTTCGATCGAGCAGACAACGGGCCACACGAACATCTGCATAACCTGGCACCCCTCCACGCGCGCCCTCCTGAAGGGCGGCCACTCCCACGCGAAATCCTGCCACCATCAACGCCGCCTGGCCGAAGGGGGGCCAGGGACGAGCGTTAGCCCGACCACGCCTAGGCGTGAGGATGAAGGATAAGGAAGACACCATCTATACCCACGACATAGTGGACCCAGGACCGGGGGAGCCGTAGCCCCCCGAGATGACGCCCGGGCAAAGAGGATTACCTCGAGGCCCGCAACCTGCCGATCAAGGGCAGAAGATACAGTACAGTACCGAACGAAACGCAGAAGCACCAAGTGCCTCTACTTCACGCCGGTATTCTGCGAGGCCCGGTCGAGCCGGCCCATTCGAGCAGCAGTAAAATCCGCTGCTTAGCTCTACCACGTGTAAAAATTGGAATTGGATCCAAATCGAAGTATCGGCGCCACGGGTATAAAGCAATTTTAAGTGCTAACGTCCATGAAGTATAAGCATAGTTAGCAGTGAAGCACATAAAACAAAAGTAAAATAAAATAACACATGCCAAATAAACATTTTTTCACCGGAAGCAACCCGAACACACTTCGCTCCCGGCAACAATATTCAAATTTGTTACGAATTTCATTATTAAAAACCTGCACGTGTTATGATCTCTCACCAGTGAAAACAATGCGTCCAAAATGTGCATTTGAAGTACGTGTATGTATTTTTACTATTACTTCATGATCGTATCGTTACTCTTTACTCAAATGTCTTTAATGAATGGAACAGGTCTGGTGATTTACTTGATTAGGTACCAGATACTCATTTTAATAGTTTTCATGTCGTACAAGGGGGTTAATGTTTCGTCGTCTGATTTGTATAGTTATTATATTGTTATTCCTATTTCCTTTGCTTATTAACTGTTTATAATATTTATTTATATATTATACCCTCTCACTACTCTAGTTGAGTGAGTTGGACAGTTAGGATCAGTCCACAGGTGCCGTTGATAGTCATCTCTCAACACAGAGTCACGCTACCGGAATTTAAACTAACTAGATTATAAAGGAATCCTAACATATCCTACTTCGTTTTATAGACACTTAATAAAGTCTTTTATTACGCGAAAATACCAAGTCGTTTTATGATAGTTATAAAATTATATTTTTACTGCTATTCAAAAGCAAACTGATAATACCACCTGCTGTTATTTGATTTATTTTAGCAAATGAGTAATAAAATTAACAAAATAAAAACGTAACGCGGTTATCACTTTGTGGTTTTCTCTCAAAAAGTTTCCTACAGGCTCCTGTCTGACAAAGGAGGTTGTAGCAATCAACTGACGGTGTAAAACTGAACCGAAAATAGCGAACCAATATCACTGTCTACTGGCGTTAAGCCGTATCACTAGTAGGTAGAGAGAGCCAAGCGGCAGCTTTTGTTTTCGGCTCGAATGGGCCGGCTTGACCTGGGCAGTACCACGACCTCGCCGAATACCTTCTGCGTTTCGTTCGGCGAGTGAGGTAGCACACTGCCCCCTCCCCAACCTCCTTCCCCATCATCCCTCCCATCCCCCAAATATTCTTAAACACCGACCACGCACCAGGAGTACCTCTGGTGTTGCAGATGTACGTGGGTAACGGTAATCACTTACCGTCAGATGATCTGCTTGCTCGTTTGCCCCCTATTCCAAATTGAAAACAGAACCTGCCTACCCTATTGGGTAGCAATCCCATTTCTGGAATGTTTTTAACTATATTTAGTTAAAAACTTTCAAGAAATGCATATGTACAACATTAAGGCTTTTGTACTTAAACAGGCAGGAATAGGAAATTCATATCATTGTATAAATTATAATTCGTGCTACTAATAAAAACAAATGTTTTATTAAGAAGGCAAGGTAAATAATTATTTTAAGTAATGTTCCATTGTGAAGAAAGCTCAAAAAGCGCCATACAAAAAGTTATTCAATCACGTACAGATGTCGGGATGTGATGTACAATGTAAAGGGGTGTGTTATCATCGGATTCTGTGTGGCAGTCTCGCGGACGAATCTCTTTATAAGCGTAGGGTGGACGAGTAGGGTTGGCACTAGAGGAGAATTAAAGCGTGGCTTTCAAATGAATGCTACTAAATAATATAAAATATGGGAAGATTTTGTTCTTATAGAAATGATTGCCTTTTACTTACGTTTGTTTTAAATTTCATGATAAAGCTACGATATATATAAAATCAGATATGATAAGATGGATTAATTTCATTAAATTTTAAATATTAAGAAGACAAAATGTTCAATAAAATTAATAAAAAAGTAAACATTAGAGTCGCATCATTAAAAATACGAATAGTGGTCTTTTTAATTCATATCGCGACTAGAAATTTTGAAGCACATATATGTTACTTATAGTACTGTTTTGTTTTGGCTAAACGAGATGGATTTAGCGCCATCCAAGTGCCAAAGTTTCGTTTGTTAGCTGGGTGCACCACGTGCAATTGAGGTGGAGGTAAGTGGGTGTGTGAGGAAATGGCCCCCGATTAGAAATTAGTATCATTTTTGTTAATATATAATTAGGGTCCATATTTATATTAAAATTTAAATACAAAAACTTAAAAAGAATAAGGTTCATTGTCACCCCTACATTTTTGGGGGCCGGAATAAACGTATCATGGAGTCCTCTGGGCCCAATTCGATTAGATGAATTTTACGGATCGTACGAGTGTTCCCAACTATTTAGAATGTTCGCCCGTCCGTCCGCGAGGTCATCAATATAATGATTGTATCGGCGAGGGTTCTGTGAACTAGTTTTTACCATTCGGGTTTAGAGTTTCATTCAAATTTGTACACAGGAAAGGTCGAAATTATACCCGTAATCTGTCGGTTGCAGGTTTAAAAAGGAAAAATGTGTAGGTACTTTATTTGAAGATTAGCTTTATTTTAATAATATAAAAATAACAATAATAATTAAGCACTTAAGCCTGTAACCCACAGGACGAAAAGTTATACGCCTCTCAGGGAGATGGGTGGCACTATTTAGCCTAGATGCCGTCTGTGAAGGTACCACCCTATTTCACCCGCTAAGCAGCAGTGCCACCATTGTTGTAATCCGGTTAGAAGAGTACACTGTGCCAGTATAATTCCTCTGGAATTACATCTGTAACCTAAGGAGGCGATTGAAGTTGTTTGCAGGTGTTTATGAGTTGCAGTGTGGCTACTGCAGCCCTTGAACTCTACCATCACGTGACTAAGGCAACTGCGCATCCAATAGTAATCATAAGCTGTCGACCTGGTAGTGAATAAGCCACGAGAGTAATATAATTGGATTTGAATTTAAGACCAATGACTAGATAGGCCGGCAAGCTGACCACTAACCCACACTGTCGTCAACATTTGTGTAACCACACGAGTACATTGGATTGCATTGTCACGAATCGAGGTCGCTAATACAACTTACTTTCGAATTCGCAAGTGTGAAATTTAGATCAAATATACAATCAAAGAACTGTTCCAATCCAACCATATTTATCGGTGAAACAAATTTGAACGAACGTCAAAAAACCGTTGACTGAAGACGTCCCACGAGGACCGTTATGCGCGCGATACTCGATTTGTACCGACACAGTTCACTATTACCAATGAAATTGATTTGCTCGTTTTAGCGATTGTAAAGCGTTCTTAATCAGCTGGTCGTGAACAGCGATGCGTATAATCATCATCTTATAATACTTTCTATTTCAGTACACAACTGTACAAAGTCTGTGTTTATCGTTTAAGCTCATGGGAGATTTGCCAGAACTGGATCGTAAGCCAATGGTATGATTAAGGGGGTGTTATCCATTGTCAGCTTTATTAATTTCACTGCAAGACTTTTTCTGAAAAACGCCAGAAATCATTTCGCATATTTATTTTATGTAAACTGAGGAATATACTAATATACCATCTTTTCTTCAAATACTAACCACGCGTGACTCCCGACTTAAACCTGAAGCCCCGGCGAATAAACCAGCGTAGGTATTTCCAATATTGATGTGGTCACAGGTTACTTTTCAGCAATGCTTATTTGGAACAATTTGCGAGCCTGCGGCCGTGAAATCGTACAAAAGTTTCGAAGAATTCTTTTGTTCGAGTCCTCTAGATAGTATGTTTTCTGATTCAGAGATAGATCACTTAATCACTCGATTTTGTTGCCCACTATCTGAATATACTGAACCTAAATCTCGAAGATTACTGAATGGATATGCTCGCATATGCTGCACTGTGCTCACCGAATTGCCCGTTAAAGCTAAGTGTGGGTAAAATTTCCTAAAGTATCTCCGATCACCTCGCTCACCGAACGAAACGCACAAATAAAAACGCCACCACGTTTAAAATCTACTAAACTACATCCAAATCTCCATCGAACATGAAAAGTGAGTGCCTTTGTATTTATGGCGGAAATTACTAAAGAGGGAACAGATCTAAACCTTGTGTAGAATACATAAGCCTCATATAAAACAAAAATGATTAATAGAGTTTTTCTGCAATAATGATTCCAATCGATTTATTTTTATTTCATATTTAAATGATCTATGTAATACAGACGTACAACTATACTTCCATATACTAGCTATTGACGTTGCTATAGTGAACAGAAATCTACGTCTACATTTAAGCACAAAACCAAGTGTCAAAATATATTTACACCTAATCCACTTAGATTAACATCTAAAGTAGACAACAAACAGCTGGACATTCACACTGAGATATTGACCATGACTATTCCCATCCGCTGATTTAGTCCAAACCTTACACTTGTATTTTAATAAGCAACTATGACCCCTTGTGCTTTATAATAGAGTCCAAATTAAGAACATGTATGATGTTGAACAGCTATTGCCAAACATTGAAGTAGGTCAGATTGATTCATTATTCATTCTCTCATTATTGACCGATCATTGAGACTCTGTGTAATTTGTTCTCTGTGTAATCTACTGTAGATAAAACAGTCGAACGCTTTAAGCGCTGCGATGTATACGATATTGATGGATTCAATGATAAACTTTGTTCCGACAGTTAATCATTTGTTAGTGTAATAGCTTTAGAGTCAATGTTAAGCCTTATCAGGAGAGGAATAGAGAAATCGTAACTGTAGTCAATTACAATTGATTTCGTATTGTGGATATGTTGTCTGACATCGGTCGTGTCCTTGAAATATAAGTTCATTTTACTACATAGTCGTCTTGTCGGGAAATATACGTTATTGAGTGGCAACCTCGTAAATGACCCGGAAGTGGTTTAGCTTGCGGGAAGTGGTCTAGGCCATACCACGTGATAAACTATAAGGGGAGTCCTACGTTTAGTAGAGTAATTTTAATAGGCTGTAAATGAAGATGATGATGATGGTATATATAATAATTATTACAATTGAGTTTTGAAACACTATTTCCACTGAGTCATGGTGGCTATTTACATACTTAAATAGTGTTCTTTGAATTGGTTTTTCTCCCAGAATGCAAAACAATGGATATTAAGTTTGTTACAATGACAAATCTCCACCACTTTACTACCAAGTGGTTAATGTGTTGTAAGAAACCTAAAATCCTTAAGGAAGAGTCAAGGTGGAGGTGAGTTGTTATCCCTGAGGTTTAAGGTGAAATGCGCAGCGATGCAAGTAAGAACTTTGGAACGTTGCTATATTTTTAATAATTTCTCTATATATATTTTCTTACCTAATAAGAACTCGTCTTTCTTACTCATGTCGAAACTGTGTAGATCTCATGGTTCAATAAGACTGAAATGTCTCTTATATTGGACGTTCGTCGAACATCTAGTCCGTATCTAGGCGTGTGAAACGTCGATACATATTAATGATTCGGACGATACGTAGTAATTATACGCGTGGCCTTGCACGAGGGGGCGACTTCATGTGGTGCGTCGCGTCGGCTGAGTCCGTATGTATAGCGGGTTGTGACTCTTAAATGAACCGGCTCTGTCTTCGACACTTTTGTAGGCTTTGACCAAAGAGATTATATAATTTTTATTAATGTTTACGGAATTTTTAATATTTTCACGTGTCTGGTCGCGCGGACGTTTTCTATATTCGAATATTTCTAATGAGATGACGAATTATTAAATTTCTTTTTGTTCCTTAATAACATTACGGAAGTTCCATACAAACTCCCATCTTCTTTTTTTTTCCAGTCAGGAAAGAAATTTGCAAAATATGATTTCTTAGTATGTTAAAAAGTCACTGGTAATCCAAATTTCTTAGTCCCAAGCTTCAGTAATTTAGACTCCACGATGATGAATCTATAAGTAAGTTGGATATTTTTCTAGTATCGATGGATAGCTTACTCGGATTAAGTAGTGGTTTCGTACTTGGAAGAGCCAAGCAGCGGCTTTTGCTGTTGCTCGAATGGGCCGGCTCGAACGGGGTACCACTGCCACGCAGAGTACTGGCGTGAAGTAGAGGCATCTAGTGCTTCGGCGTTTCGTTCGGCGAGATAACCGGAGGCCTACTCCCGCCTCCCCCAACCTCCTTCCCCATCATCCCTCCCATAGCCCAAATATCCTTAAAGGGCGGCAACGCACCTGCAGCTCCTCTAATGTTACAGACGTACGTGAGCGTCGCTAATCACTTACCATCAGGTGAACCGCTTGCTCGTTTGCCCCCTTTCTCATAAAAATAACTGTTATTTAGATGATGATCTCTGGTTTTAAATGAAATAAATACCGAAAAATCAAAAAAAAAAAAAAATTAGACAAATATATAGATATGTTCCTCTCTCGGACGTACATAATAAATGATCGAGGAAATGCAGATAGCATTTTTGGCACTTTGCCGAAAATATAAGAATTTATGATAGGATATAACTTTATTAGTCTAAATTATATTATTCTTATAATAGATACTAACAATAATGATAATGTGTTATTGTTTGGAGTCTCTTCCTATAGTTTTTTAATTCTTTGTTTTGCACCTGCCAACTACCTTTCACCATGACAAGGGTTGACTGGTAGAGAATGCCACTTAGCATTAAGTCCGCCCATTGTAGCCTTAAGCTCAAGGTCAACAAAGAATAAATAAATAAATAATGCATGTGATGGTGTTCCTTTGGCAGATTTTGCCGGCACGGCACGGCACGCTAATATAACCGGTTAACTCCCGGATATGTTCCCAGGATATATTATAACCTAGTGCCGAAAATATTAACAATAACACGAAGCCTTCTCAGTTTCATGTTACCGCTTTCGATGTAACACTTGTAGGACAAGATCAATCCAAGCAGAGTCGGAAATACAAAGTCAAAGTCAATGACAAAATATTTGTTATTTATAAAGTGTGTTACAAAATCGTATGGTATCGGCGTAAAAATCTCCCTCTCCCTTTCTCCCCGTAGGTGTTGTAAGAGACGACCATCTAAGGGCGGGTTGACCAACTCGAAAAATACCAGCCCGATGACGCGCAAGCAGCGTGTAAGGTGCGAGATGTCTGGTACTGGGATCGCCAATCAGTTTGCTGTGCGTGGTGTTTATGACAGATCCTCCCTAGGGGAGAGGCCTATGTCCTGCAATGGACTGTTTCTAGGCTGCTGTAGGCTAAGGTAAGGTTGCACAAATATTGTCCACGCTTCAACACCGAGACTTTACCATCATTATCAGCATAAACGCTGTCTGCTGAGCCAAATGGTCGTACCTTTACTTTTTGTAATAGCGATAAGATTATAGGAAAGTTTTTTTTTATAGAAGAAGGGGGCAAACAAGCGTGCGGCTCACCTGATGGTAAGTGAACACCGACGCCCACGAACAACCACAACACCAGAAGAGCTACAGATGCGCTGCCGGCCTTTATAAGTTCAAGTATGGTAAATAGCGACAAGATTATAGGAATGTTCAAGTATGGTATCTATAAATATACTTTGTAATTTAAAAATGAATGGCTGCGGCTGTGATTTTAACCCTGATCCCAGGATACAAGCGCTGTTTGTCCATATAAGTCACGTGGGTAACATTACTATTTACTTTAAATCTAAAGCATTGCCGGCGTTAGCTCACCGAAGTCAATATTTTATAAGCTAACCAAGAATTCAGCAAATTTCGAACTAAAAGCGTATCACATATCTCACTTTTTGTGATTTACGAGTACGTAAGGTTATAAGATATATGGATCATAAGCCACTATCCATTTATATTTTATCTCTATCCAAGGATTATTATCCGTATAAAAAATATTACATTTTGGTTTTTCGTGGAAGGTGAGTGCGTGAAAAGTATTAGTTTGTGTTGATGTTTTGGAGTATTATCCTTAGAAAATAATTAGACTTATATCGGATAACGGGGAATTTTTTTTTCTAACCTAAATCAAATGTTAAAAAGCTTTCCGGGTCCTGGCTCAAAACAACACAAAGTGTTTTCGTACTTCTTTCAAAGAGCAATTCAAGTGTTAAAAGTACACGATGATGAGTTAAATAAGAAAAGAATTTACTTTAATGTTCTACACACATAAGCGAATGGAGCTTACATACGCTATTGAGAAATAGACTAGAGGTAAATATTGTATGCGCTAATAACAGACTAATAATTTAAAAAAGTATTTAGTACTAGTACAGTTAATTGTAAATAAAACTCGTACCGTTTAGTACTCGTTTCACTCATATATCTTTATACATAAAATCGCTGAGCGTTTTTTTCACTACCCTCATCTAGACAGCCACATGAGGAAGAGATTTGAAATTTAATGTGTACTTTTGAACCTCCATGCGGATGATCACAAAAACTTTTGAATTGTTTCACAGATATGCAATTTTCGTTTTTATTACTACTCTATTTTTACTCTACAATTACAAATTCGGTACCTTTTGATAGTTTCCCACAATTACAATATGTGAATTTACATCGTACCGAATTTCCAAATAGTAATTTGAATAATGCGTCACCTTACCTTACTTTAACCGTACCTTATCGGCATGTAAATAGTCCACTGCAGGACATAGGCCTTTACCATGTAAGTGGTTTTCAGTAAGTGGATTGGCGATCACGGTAACAGACATTAACACCTTCGACGCTACCGCCCGTCATCAGTCTGCTTATTTTTGGCTTGGAATTTTTCTTTGGTATTGGGTAGTTAGCCCGCCCTCTGTCGGCAGTCATTGCGATCTTCAAGGCTTTTCTCTTAGTCCACTCTTACGCCACCAACGGGAAGTAAGGGGGAGGCAGATGATTATTAATGCGTCCGTTTGTATAAAAATACTCATTTGAAACTTCACGATAATAGTTATGTAAAACGTCTATAACTTTAGATACTATTCAAATAATTGTTGAGGTATTTTAAGTAGCTGACTCAGCAGTCCTGCCCACTCTTTCCGGAAATTGTGCTTTTTGAATTTAATTTTCATTCAACCGCCAGTAGTCAATTGTTAATGTGTTTATTTTACCATTTGGGAGATGCGTTTTACATATTTTGTTAACATACTGAGTACATTAAGTAGTAGTGGTAGTTTTGAGGTTTCGAGGAAGAACACCGATTCCTGCTAAAGATAATTTTCGAAGTTATTGCTATCAAAAAATAAACCCTAAAAACCTTCATGTCTGATAAATAATAATAAATTATTTCGGGGTCATGTGAAGTCCGCCTACTCGTACTGGAGTAGCGTGCCGATCCCAAAACTTCCGGCTTCTAAACCCTCTCAATTTTTTATAAGTGGACTTCAAGGTATAAAAAAATGCAATTATATATGACAATTGTTGATGGACTACCGGAGAACCCATATTTTAGCAGAGTGGCGGACTCTTTTCGGCTCTATAACCCTCTGAATAGGGAGAGCGGCCTTTGCACATAGACGTTAATAGACTGCAGTTTATAGTCTTTTCTCATTCGACTTGAGGACCAATTGGTTCATCTGTCACAGTTGCCTATGTGCCTGACTCTGTGCTTATCTGAAGCTGAATTTTTTTGAGCTTTTGAATAAACTGAAATGATCTGAATTAATAGGTATATATGGTTGGTTGTTTTCTCGCTCAGAAACTAAAATTTAATCATTCAGCGTGGAAATACAGCTAGAATTCTTGATTGCTAGAAAAAAGGCTTAGAGATAATTTAGATTGTAGACTCTGTAAATTAAAAGCTAAATAATGTAACATTGACGAGATCGTTGCCTCATCTTAAGGAGGCTACGGGATATTCTTGGTACGTCCATTACTTAATAAAGCTTGACTTTGTCAAGTTGATAATAACATTGGGACAAACATCATAAGAAGTTAAACTACATATAGCAAATACAGTACATGGTACAGTAAGATAAATGTATGTATTATGTGAATGTAGACATACATTTATACAATACTTGTAGTGGATATTTCTGTGTATGTGTGTAGTTTTGTATATAACTATATAAGTAAATCATTACACAAAAAAAAAAAACTTAATTTAAGACATGTCATAATATTACGAAGGGTAAGGGCCTGTATTACCGGCTTATTAATTCCTCTACCTCAGGCAACTTCTCACATAATTAATATAGTCATAGCTTACATTGTCAATAGTTTAAACATCACAATGTGTATTGTTATGTGAGAAGACAAATAAAGACGTATTATTATTATAGTGGCTAACTCACTTAAGTGTTTAAGTATGCTAAAGAAGCCGATGTTTGTGCAACAAACAAATTGGTGGTTTTCGGGTCTAGTTGTGTTATGTTGCATCCCGTATCTCAGTTCGTGTGTGCACCTATCCCTTCCTTCGATCTTTTTACATTAGCGTGACACTAAAACCATAATTTGAGTCAACCACGACCATCCTAATAAGAGTGTCCGACTGAGAAGAAGACGTTGAAACTATTAAATTGAATAAGACCTTCCATTATTGGGTCTATTAGCTTATGTGGATTGTGATATAAAATATTTACTCAACTTTTTAAATAACGAAAATAGAATATGCACGTCTGAACGTAAACAAATATAGGCAAAACTACATAGAGAAATAAACAGGTGCTGTTAAAATTTGAGACTATGTTTATGTTACTTTTTCCGCTCCCATAAATAATAGATGAATCGTGTATTCCATTTGTAATAATACGTTATACGTGGATCCATTTTAACATAGAGACAATAAACAAACAGAATGGAAAATAAATTAGTTCAATTGTAAATAATAACATTTTACCTCTTTAAAATGGTAGAGTCGGGAGAGGAAGACCTAGGCGAACATTTCATGATCAAATCGGAGACGTTCTGAAAAAAGGCCAGGTCAAGAGTACTCTAAACCAACAAGTATGCGTGCGAAGATTGATGAAAGTGGGAGAAGCGAAAGACGTATGTCAGGACCGTAGCAAGTGGAAGAAGATTGTCTCTGCCTACCCTGTTGGGAACAAGGCGAGAATATATACATATACATTATTTTCTAACAATGACTTCGAAACAAAAACAACGATTCAGAATTTTGAGTCGCCGATAGCTCTGTTCATGTTCTGATTAGATTTTCGCGTTCATTTACCGCAACGTTCTTCTCTTAGAAAATACGTAGTTTTCTTACATAAAAGTGCACACATCAAATATTTTGACAAAAAAACAATATAATCAAAGGTATTTTTGGTCGAACAATTTACATTCATAAACAAGACAACCTTATTACAAAAGTATAATGACAAATAATTTGAATTGATACTCGAGATAAAAGAATATTACTTGTAATGGTTTGGAGATAGATACAATTTATTAAATGTTCCAGTTCCAGTTATAATAATAGATTAATTTAACGGTTCAAGTATCTGCCACCGCATATCTTCTCCTGGGTGTCGTAAAAGGCAACTAAACAAAAAAAAGCCTTGAATCTGCGCGACGTCATCCGCCATCTCCGGGAGAGGTGAAAAGTACTGTGGAGGACCGTCAGGCTTCATTCAGTTCTGTCAAATGTAAATCCGTAAACTCTGCCCACCTTCATATGGATGGCGTTAACGCTTAAGTAAGTAGAGAATACATTTTATGTTGAGGGATTTATTTCAATTATCATAGTTTTAATGAGGCAATGACATCATTCCCTCCGTTTATCTTGTCTGATCAAATCATTTATCCAACGTAGAAACATACATTTCACTTGTCAAACTTAATTTTTATTCAAAATTCCCCACCGTTTCGTAATGTGGTTCCTCTGATGGAGAAGAAACTGGTTATTAACTGTTAATTTGTAATAATAATATTTGTGATAAATGCATAAATGTTTTAATACTGTTATTTGTATTATGTACTATTAATTTACTTTATATAAGAACATCACTTTAAATTATTTTATAAATATGCTTTAAGGGGCATTAACTACCTTAAAGAATAAAAAATAAATAATTAATTTTCAAAATCAAATGAACGCCGAAAAAGTGTTTCTGAACTGGAAAGCGGTATTTTAGTTGTACCAATTTGGTTTTCGACACCTCTTGGAAAAAAATAAAAATTGAATAATTACGTCCGGCCTGAGTACAAAGCCTAAGCCGTTATTTACGCTGACCACCTACAATTTACAGTCATTATGTTAAAGAAATCCAGCGAAACCTAAATTGTGAAGTGTTTTACCTGCATTTTGTATTCCACGAGTTTCTTTAGTATTAACTTATAAGTTTTATTTTTAAGATGACAAGGTAATAGTTCTATAAGTGATACGTCGTTCGAACTCAAAAGCGCAGTACATTCTCGAAATAAGATAAAGTTATATTGTCACTTATAAAAATTCTACTCGAAATATGCTGCTTCTTATATATTTTTCGGTTGGTCTTCTGTAAGAACCCTACGATCTTATGAAACCTTTGGGACAAAAACTTTAAGCATCTATAATTACCAGTAACAGAGACTCTTTTTGGAATTTAAATGAAAGATATATTTTTGTGTCCATTCTACTCAGTTTAAAGTCTATGATCTGTGGAAATTTAGAGTGCCGGAGGATGTTTTTTATAGAAGTAAATAGCTAAATATTGGGTATTGAATGGTGAAATCATATTGTTGAGAACTCTGTTTTAAAATAGACATAGCATTGTAACATAACATGAATATAACGAAAGATGATTATTTAATTAAAACGCCCTTGCATACGTATCTGACGTTCCCAAAAATTAAGCCCGCATAAAAGGTTCCTTTCAAATTGTTTAACATAAGTATTGTTTCAAGATTTTATCAGTCCGAATTAAAGGAATACTTTAAAACATAACTAAGGGATTACTATCTTGAAAAATACCAGACTAAAAAATTAACTAGATCGCTAACGAGCAGCAGCATCATAATGCGAGGTAAGTCTAGCTATGTTAAACCAGGGCACAGATTCACAAATTAAGTTCCGATCACTCTGGCCAGTTAATCTCTTTACCTTACTTCAATTAAAAACAAAGTACTAGGAAATCTGTGTGTGATCCAATAAATAATTTATGTCGTATAAATATATAAAAATTAATTAACCACCCAAAAACTACTGTTTCATACAGAACATTATTTATTCTCTTAAGACATTTATTTAATGGATTTATTACTTCCAAAACCTTTTCTCCTTGAACAGTCGCAAGACATTTGCTGTGTGGGCAACAGGAGATTTACCAAAGTTAAAAGCTCTATGAACTTTACAATGAAAGTACATATTACCATAGTGAGATATTAAAAGAATCTGTTAAAAAAAATTAAAAATTATTTAAAAGAATATGTTCGATAGCCAAGTTATTATGTCTAAGCAAATAAAATTAAAAAGACGACTCATATTTGAGTAATAGAATTCAAAAAGTTGTGAAATGGTGCAAGTTCTTCCGGATCAACGGTATCAATGGACGTTCCGCAGGGTACGACTCTCGGCCCATTTCTTTTTCTTACTCAGATAAATGTCTTATCTTACTTAGTAGGGTATTAACACCTTATTTAATAAACTTACGTATTAAGTTTTAAAATTAAAAAAAATAATGTTATCTTAATGTCAATAGCCTTAACTATTTACTTAAAAAAATATATCAGTTAGAGTCAAAATTCTAATTTCGTTATCATATAAAATTTTAAAATATCCATAAAATAAATCTCATAATAAATGTTAAACGCATTACTAACAACTCATACTCAAAAAAATAATAATAAATAACTATATACAGGTAAATGTGTAATACATAAGTGTGGTAATAAAAATGTCAAATTAAATTATATGCGATAATAATAATGAAGATAAATATATAGTGACTAATTAGTCCCATTTTATCGCAAATAAATTCCTGTAATGTAATAAACTTTTACAGCCAATATTAGCCAGCCAGCCAAGTTTTTTTTTTAATTTTATATTTTTTGTTTGTCTAACAATATTATTAGGTAAACGGTTATTAATTTACGCAGCCATCCTAATACCATGTGCAGCAGAGCAGTTTTTCTAGGTTTTTTCTATATTTTGAAAAGTATAATTTCTCTGTTCTAGTTATCTGGCATAATGCGCGCATTGCTGCCTGTCTGATAGATACGAATCTGAAAGCTGCAAAGCTTTACCTCTTGTATTATTTTATGCAATATGTGATTATGATTAACGAGATCGCAAGTTTTCGTCATGTCTGTGAACACTGCACACATAGGTAAGCGTATCTACATTAATTATGACTTTATATATTAGTTCATACATAGCCGGTAACATAGACGTCTATTTACGAAACCCATTTTGTTCTTTTACAAATATATTATGTTGCTCGAAAAAGGAGTATAGTTTATTCTTTATTATGCTTTCCAGCGATTGAAATGCATATCGTTGTAACGGCTATGTGGCAAGATCGGAGGAATAGTCAGATGCAGAGACAGAGACACGGGACGAACACACGAACTTCGAACTCGGGATACATGCCTCAGCAGTCAGGTACACTAACCACTAAGCCACGTAGTCGTCAATCTTACCGTAACGTGGCTCGGCTACGTACTCGGCATGAAACACTAGTATTTACTCATCGACGATCTCATTATCTGAATAAATACTCTTTAATACGATCAAATGTAATTGATATACAATTACCCTATATTCAGAGTAGATAACCCAATATTTATATCTAGTACAATTATAGTCATGAACAGGCTTTCAATCTTAGAGTTGTAAAACTCAGTAGACAGATACGATGTTTACTGTGCTATAAGTTCATCAATTTGTAAACATGGATCTAAAATCAACAGTATTTTTAAAAGCTTTTACGACACGATGTTTATGTCAGATCCTGCTACCACTAGGAGGGGATTCCGTCAACTCTTATAAACATTAATGGTTCATAAAAGACGTGGAACAGGACTGAAATAGCATTATTTGCTACAATTTGTTCATAATCATAATTCTTGTTTGTCGTTAAACTCGGTATTATTACAAGATAGTTATATAATGATTCCAATCTCCTGGTCTAGCTATTAATAATAGCATGCAAATTTATTTATCTTAAAGTCTAATTATTAATAATATTATGCTTATAATTTACTTACCTGTTAACAGTAACTTCAACTTTATTGTATAATGTTTACATTAAAATAAATAGGTTCTTATCAGAAAGAAACATTGACTCTAAAGAGATGGATGCAAATTGTATAAATTGTATATGTACCTAATATGATATGGATTATTGAAGACGTACGTGTAATATAAGTCATTTTGCACGGCGTTGGTAAGGCCTCTGACCTAGTCTAACCACTTGCCCGTGGCGGGTGCAAAAGGTAAAAAAAGTCGGAATACCACCCAGTCCACACTCAGGCGGACGTAGGCATTCTTATGGCGCGCTAGTGAATTTAGTCTCTTGAATCGACGAATGGTGAATTTTTATGGTGTGCGAGGGAGGTAAAGTAGACTTTTGCATTCCTTTAAATCCTAAAGCAGCACGAGAGCCTTTGTAATTAAAACAAAGTCCTCGAAACTTATTAATAGACACGTAACTGGTTGCAGAAAGGCGTACTCGCCTTGTAGTCCACAATACATGCCCTACAGATTAATGAAGTACACAAAATGGGAGGAGGCTCCATAGAATGCATTTTACAGACCGTTTTTTTTTTTTTGGAAACGGTACCTTAATCCCATAATCTGTAGCTTTTAAACATGTCGAGGGAAATAATTAAAATTGCTACATTGTATTTTAAGATCGATAATTGTAAAATACGAGACGATGTACCTTAACCCATCGACATGTTCAAGGTTGTAAAGGCGAGTTAAAAAAAAGCTTTAAATGGTAAGTAGTGTCCATAAACGCATTCATTATTCTGTACAACACTTTAGAATATATAATGGCCATATACTGTGAAATTGCAACGAAAGACTGCATGGTTAAAAGAACGTCTCTTCAATGTTAAACTTAGCGACGAAAGGGCTTTTAAAATCGTTAGGGTTTTATACCGTCATCATGATAATTTTATGCGATAAAACTAAATATTCACTTAACTCTTTAATGCGTATAACAGCTTAGGGTATATGTTAGTTGGTCGGATTACAGCCGTCCATATTCCTCGGCCGGGAGAGCGAGACAAACAAAAAAAGGTCCAAACAGCGGGACGTCGACGAAGGATGCCATACAACAATCTAAACATAATGACTTGTAATGGACGTTGATAGGACGCAATAAAAAATATCCAAAACTGTAAAAAAAGGACACGGACGATGAGAATCTTAGCGTAAAACGGGGCCCGCTATTAAAGAATAAGCATAATTTTATTATGAACGTTTAATAATCTCCGAATTCACATTCCGTTTATTGTAATGCGTGGTTAGACTCCGAGAAAGGGAATGTTTGAAGTTTCAAAACGATTTCGAATTAGGGACGTATCAATTTTAACATTCGCAACTTTTGATATTCGATTGATACGTGTTATTTGGAATGAGTGTTTATGCAGAATCACGATTCGATTGTTTCCAGAAATCGTTTTAATTATTTAATGTTGTATCGTTTTTATAAGTAGCTGGAAATAAAAAAACTCTAAATGTTAACATAATCAGAGACTATGGCTTGAAACTGGAATAACGCTATATTTATATTGCAGTATGAAGAACGGAATCAGTAATCGAGCTATTTTAAATATCAAGGCCGACTAATAGCCAAAAAAATTGAGCGATATTTAGATATTTGCGAAATGGAAAACGAATTTCGTTTATTCCTCAATATCTGATTGTAGGCATGATACGCATATTTTATAAAGTTTGTTCCTTACTTGACTACTCAATAAATAAAACCATAAAAATGTTATAATGATTATGCCTCGGTCGGTGCAGTGCTAAGCGATTGGCTGCGGCTAGGATCGCGGGTTTGTTTCTCATATAGAACTTGGACCTGGAGTAATTATTTTAAGGTTATTAAAGCACCCTGGTGCTTGACCATTTGCATTTATGGCCGTAAAGCATCACCTCGATATGAAAGTTCCTATGGGTCCCCCATACAGTAACAGTACGAGTAAACATTTCAAAAAAAAGGTTTACTCGTTTTATAAAATAAAATGGGTCTGTGTTGAACCCAATGTATCGCTTAAGTAATAAAAGTGTTGCAATGTCGTCCATTTTACATTAAGAGAAGACTGCGGATAGAAAATAAGGGAAAAAATGGAGAGCATCGGTGTAAGTGTAAGGTGTAGGGTAAGGGTATAACGGGAAGTGAACTCTCACCCTGAATAAAAAAAGAAGAAGAGTATTCCTAAGAACACTCCATACATAAAGATAAGCTCACAATCCTTTGTATAATTACATTATATTGAATTAAAATAATGCCTAGTGAGTGTGGAATAAATCTTTTAAGCATTTTCGTTTAGAAACGTCCATTGAAGTTAAATCTAGCGACACTAATCGCTTATCAATAGGCAAGGAAAACCGATAAGAGTTATGTAATTAACGTCACACATTTTCGAATTCAAAAGCGGCTTTGGGAAGCTATGTTGGTTTGTACTCGTATTTTGGCGAGCTTCGTAATCCTTGAATTGTAGCATTCAATTGAAGTAAGTAATTAAGGATATTTATATTATACGTAAATTTTTACGGTTTTATGAAAAGGTTTATTTTCTTAATTTACGTACAGTTATATTAACATTATATTTACTATTATACAATTAAGAGTCGAATACAAATTGATCGTTTGATTGAATTATCAGTGTTGAAACATAAGAAATGTATGAGCACTTAATACTCATAGAAGTACGCAGAGATGAAGGACTTCCATTTGGCATAATTCAGCGCTGCCAAAGAGGCTTCTACAACCCACCTCTAGCTGGTCTGGGAATTACAACGTAAACGGAGGTAGCCTCGGAGCTGAGTTCGCTGAGGAGTATACAATCTTTCGTATTCGTTCTAACCGTCGAACTCACCTGCACGTGGTGCATCAACATACGAGGTTCTGGCGAACGAACGATGGCAGAATCCATCCGAAGTTATCTATCTAAAACCCCACAGACTAATGATGGAGAACAGCGTGACTAGTGTAAAGGATCATTCCTTACCCAACGTGGTGAGTATGGACAAAACCTTCCAACCTTCAACACATGGCACATTGGTACAATGTACACCGATAAAATGTTACTTGCTATTTTAAATGCCAATTTACCACACGTTTGAAGGTGATAGTAAACGTTCAGAGGATTTTAGTATAAGAAATGATAATACAATTTCACTGTATACTAACTTCACGGCGCAAATACCCTATAAAAATGAGAAGATGGTAGAAGAACATACTTAGCCTAACACTTTATTTAATCTTTATCTTCATAGACACAGCATATATGTTAGCTGAAAAGTTTCTGCAATAGCTAGCATTAATATCAACGAAGGGTTACCCAACTCGCTTCCCTGGGTTGGCTGTGAACTCAGTGTCTCAGTGACGAGATAAGAGAGAGATTTTGTTTCGGCGTATTCGGATAGACTTCACGTATGTCGGTGCCCAGAGCTTCGTTTATTAGTGTGTTCGCTTATCAACCTTATTAACGTGTCCTAACAATCGACATTCTATTATATGACGTCACGTCACGTCAAGAATTATCAAGGTGCACCACATGCAGGTGAAATTGACCTTGGGTGAAAAAAAAGTGTGTACTCCCTAACATCCTTAATTTAGTATCTATGTAAATATCTTTAGATTTTTTTTTAGGAAAGGCGGCAAATTAGCAAGCAGTTCACCTGCTAGTAAGTGATTACCATCGCCCATGTACATCTGCAATAACAGAGTTGCTGCAGGTGCGTCGCCGACCTTAAAGGGTATTTGGGTGATGGAAGGGAGGATGAGAAGGGGGATGGGAGGAGGAGTGGGCCTCCGGTTATCTCACTCACCGAAGGAAACGCAGATGCACAAGATGTATCTACTTCACGTAGGTATTCTGCGAGGCCGTGGTACCAACCGGTCAAGCCAGCGCATTAGAGCTGCAGCAAAAGCCGCCGCTTGGCTCTACCACGTGCAGAGCAATATCTTCTTTGTCTCCAATCATTGGGGCGTAGCCCTCTTAGGGAATAAGACTTCGATGCAATTTTTTATTGCTATCTCCTCAGAAATTAATTATCTGAATTTGATGAAACTTTAATGAAACATAGATAATCTACGTAGTGTGAATAGTGAACAGATTTATTTTCCAAACTCTACCTATTTTCATTTTCATAGATTTCATATACATACAAAGTATGTAAATTATATGATAAATTACTCCTCTTTTGTCCGAAACATGGACAATAACTAGTCATAATAATAATGTGCTCTAACCATGAGACATAGTATAAATGGATAATTTTTATTTTGAAAGCAATGTTACGGCAAAAAAGAATTAAAACTAACATTCGAAAGATCCGACTTCACATGACCAAGCTCTCTTTTCGTACAGTCACGATTATCGACACACGATTCCTTGTTTAAATGCCGAAGTTCAATAGATTTGAAACTTTTTCATTCCTTTTTCCAATGCTGCCTTATTTCGCATCAGCGGTTTAGTGAAACCGATACAATGTTCAATGGAGCATGAATACTAAAAAAACTTTGTATGATTATTGGTTCATTAGTACAGGTGCCTAGAACGGTTTTTTCACGAAAATAGCCGTAGGTTCTTTTTAAAAGCGTATCAAAAGATGAAAACGTCGACTAATCATCGCTTTTGCTTTTACCTTTGCAATATCCTTATTGTTTGTTCGAATTCAGCATGACCGGCCTTTCTATTTTCGCTTTTAACGTAAGTGCATTAAGTCTAAATTCCATTTCTTATTGTTCTATTACATTATGATAGGTTTATATTTAGTGCCTTTATCGAGTTCATCGCATTTCGTAAAAATTATTTCCTCAAGAATATCATTTGAAATAAACGTTTTGAAGAATTGAAAAACCAACAGCTAAATTTAATTAGACTTTTGTATAAATTATTATTAATAGAAACATTGGTTGTGATAACTAACGGAACCGTGACGTGAAAACCATCTTCTGAAAGTTGTTTGATGGAACTCAAAGTTCATCATATTTACAGGAGAACTAGGCTAACAAACATATCCTTAGCTGGGGAAGGCCACGTATCTTGTAGAACTGATTACGTTTAGGGAAGAGAGGTTCTCGAGTGACAACCTCATACAGTCAAACGCAGTGCAGAACGACCCCTCCCCCACCTTCCCCAAAGGAGGAATAATTCATCGACTTCTTCCCGATGTCTTCTTATTTCGAACACATGTGAATTCCACCAACCAGAACTGAAGCGACGTCGTCGAACCTTGCCAACTCCAAAGCCCCTTTCAATTGTTGAGAGGGTTGTGCCCAGGACACTTACTTAGCTGCTACTTAAATATAAAATAAACATCAGATAGTATAAAATAATTGTTTTTAAAAAAAAGTTAAAATGCATATTTTTTTTAAAAAAGGTTAAAATAATGAATACTCTCAGTTCACTGTAGGTCATCGGCATAGCGAGACTTGATGCCTATTCTTGTTTTGATTACTTTTTCCTTTTATTTTCAATGAAGTTATTTGCGTTCCTTTTATTTATGTTCAATGAAGTAAGTACTACGTTCACTAAGTGAGATCTCGTAAACATTTTAGGTTATTGAAGTAAAACTTATAATCTGCATAAAATCTACTATTTTCTGTTTTTAAACACCATATTTATTAATTTCTTTATTCTATTAGGATTCCTAACAAGGTTCTTGTGAATCCTAAAAAAGCTAGAGTTCGCGAGGACATTTTCATATTAGATAGTATAGTTTTATGAAAACTTGCTTGTTAATAACAAAACTTAGATCAACAATATATACATCCCGTGGCATGAACCACAAGGGAACATGGACACATAAGCGCATGTCAAGCAACAATTAGACAGCCCAAAGTTTCTTACGTCCCTTGTACAAACACTTTAAAAGAACTTCTTTACCCTCGTTTATTGTTATCCAAGGGTCACTTTTCTTTATTTACAACTCAGGTAGCGAAGTTGAAGTAAACTTTTTTTTTAATAAACTAATCCCCTTTTGAATTTCACACCTTATTTGTGTCATCGCATTGTGTTGAGCGACTCGTGTAAATTTTGTCAGTATTATTAATGTTATGTGTTTGTAGATCGGTCAACAATTTTGTCGTCTTTAAGCTTAGGAAGAATAGTTACATTGAGATTTTTTTAATATTGATATTTAGTGGGGTGGTTGGAATTACTGACTTTTATACCTCAGGTGTAATGAAGGGCTGTGAGCCATTCCAACTTAGGCTGTAAACTTCATCGTTCACTGTTTGCAGGTCCATAGGCTGCATTGGCAACTTACCATCAGATGGACTGTTATCTCGCTTTTTACCTCAATCCAATGAAAAAAAAGAACACATATCGATATATTATATTTATTTACATTTTCATCAATGACATGTGGTCGTTGTCCGGGACGGTTTTATTTTTATACTTCAGTAAGTTATTAAATACCGTGACGGTGAGGGTAAGCATCGATTGTACGCGATATAAGGATACACGTTAAGGCGAGGCGTCATACTTGGAAAAAGCGTGGAATGAATGATTTTGCCGTACCGACATTTCACAGGCATTTGCCGTACCGACCTGCCTGTCCAACTTTCTTGGATACCCATGTTTAGTAGTAGACTTTTAAAATTTTTGTTTTTAATTGAATTGGTGACGAAAAACGTTCTAACAGTTCACTTAGCGGTAAATGTCTACTCCAGCTCGTGGACCAACTTCGATCGAAGAAGGTTACAGATGCATTGTCACCTCTTAAGAGTAAAATGAAATGCCACTCAGTCGGTAATTATACTTGCTCACTATTCCTTTCAAAATGGAACACAACATATGTTACACTGCTATTTGGCGGCAGAAATGGGTATGGTAGTCTGTAAATAGTCCACAGCTGGACGCATACCTCTCCCATGAGGAGGACTTACCATAATAACAAAAAACACCTTTGACGCTGCTGCCCGTTATCGGTCAGCCTAATTTTGGTCGAGATCATTATCCTGCCTTCTGTCGGTAGCTATTGTGATTTTCAATGCTTTTTCCTTAATAAGACTAATGAAGAAACGGTGATGAAGAAGCTAGTGAAACTGGCCTATTGAGACTTTGAGACTAATATTAAGTTGACGATCGCAGTGCAGTACACAGGACTTGAAATCGTGGAAGTCTGCGTATCACGTTTGTTGTGGGCAGACATAATACTTAAATCAGTATCAATCATGATACTTATTAACTAGGTACTACAAAAAGTTAAGTACAATTATGAAATCGCAACTTTTGATATATGTATGAACACTTATGCCTGCCACCCACATGATGCTTTCCCCAGGTATAGGTTATGCTTTTGCACTCGAAATGGTCACCAAAGAGGCTTCCGCAATCCACTTCTCACCACTCCGTGAGATAGAAAATGAGAGGTAGCAAGTCGGTTTGCTCCCAGAGATTGACCTGAGATTTGCAAGGCTTTTGGCTTTGTCGCCTCTAACTATGAGAGTAAATGATTAGACAGATTTATAAACCGCTGCCACAAGTACCATCGACGTTTCAAAATAAATTTAAGTAAATGCAAACTGTGAAAAACCTCATACTCGGGGTACAACTTGCCGTCTCCTCAGTAAGTACCAAGCTATTTTATATTTTCATCCTTGAATTAATTACCATATCGTAGATGAAAATACTTCATACATTGTATTTTTTTTTAAATTTCAAATTACTCTATTATAATTTTGCCAATGAATCGAAAGACTTTCATTATATCTCATAATTAACCTTTTTATAAAATTTCGATACAACATATTTGAAAAGAATCTTCCATTTAAGTCTTGTGAGTCGGGCTGTTCCACGCCAGCGCCCGGCGGACCCCTCCTAACAAATTGTAATTTTCATTTTATTGTAAATTATTTCGTCTTCGAGATTTTTTATAACTTCTGTATTCAATCAGATTTGCTAAAAATGTATAGTTTAATAAATAAAGCGATTTTTCCCTTTTTTTTTTACAAAATAAATAAAGTAAAATGTCAAACATGTTTTGCAATGCCAACTCCTGATTTCCCTCCGATTTATTTCACTCATTTCAACTGATTGTGATGTTAAGAAGAAATGTCTAATTTTTAGTACCAGTGATTGTTTTAGCTTTGCACTAAAACCGGTGCTAGTTTTAGTACATTGAAGATATATTCTCATCTTTATGTGAATTACGAGCTGGAGTGCCTCAAGATGGTACGTTGTCTCCTTTACTCTTTGTTATCTTCATTATTTCGTTTTCTCAAACAAAAATTAATTACTTCTGGTAATAGCATAAGATAGAATTAAACAGTACAAGTATTTTAATAGGAAATTATGTAATTCATGCAGACGATCTCCAAGTGTACACGCAGTAATTTCTCAAAAATTTGCCTTTTTTATGGGAAAGCGAGCAAACGTGCAAGCGGTTTACTTGATGTTAAGTAATTACTGTCGCCCACGTACATCTTTAACACTAGACGGGCTGCAGGTATGTTGCCGCCCGTTAAGGATATTAGGAGAGGGAGTGGGCCTCTGGTTACCCACCTCACCGAACGAAACGCAGAAGCACAGGATGCCTCTACTTCACGCCGGTATTTTCTGCGTACTGCTGTTTCTATTATTAATGTTGATCAGACGGCTGTCAGTGAATGGTGTAAGTGTTGTGGGTTAATAGTGAATCTTAGGCTATTGTTGTTGGTGATGCTCGAATGATTTCAAGAGTTGATTAGAATAACTCGGTCTCGTCAATTGAAGGAAGTTAGCGGAAAATATTTGCTATCGTAAGTTCTATAAGACATTTGCGTTCTTTTCTCCACATTCCTACTAAGATTATGTTAGCACAATCCTAACTCCTCTCTTTTCGCGATGACGCGAACGCAAGCTATCTTTATTATATATATCTGAGAACCAGCTAAACGAACTTGAGTAAATTCAAAATCTAGCTATGTGGTTCATATTTAGTTAGAACAAATATGATATTGTTCAAAGCTCAAGCGGTTATCCATTCGTCTTCGCCGGAATTTACAAACTGTTTTTCTTCTGTATTGTGTATTGTTCAATCCTATAACTCTGAGTTATTGCATCGCACCGAATACTTTCAGAATTCCTTAACGTTCAAGACCATCTGATTATGGAATGTTACAAATTCAACATGCGAAAATCCTTACATATTACTCTGTAATCACTGTTCATAATTTTTGTAATATATTGAAAGAAAATATATATATATAAATATTTGTATACAGTTTACTATTACATTGTTTTAATGCAACATATTTATTTAGTTCATTTAGGCTAGTAATTTCTTTATATACACAACCTCCCACAGTCCATTAGTTCAATTTCTTCTTAGCTTTTAGGTTTTCTGAAATAGATCGCACTTTAGCGATAAAACCGCCTTATTGTTCCTACTTCTTATGTTTTTATTTTTGTATTTTGTTCCATTGTGTTTTTGTAACGTACAATAAAGTATATACATACATACTTCCTCGTCTGCCTGTTTTAATTTACTGCTGAACATAGGCCTCTGGTTTGCCCATAATCATCATGCTGGGCAAGGGGGTTGCATGAATATCGTGTGCAAAAACCCACTCGAAATCAAAATAATTCAATTAAATTGGCCGGATGATAGCGGTGTGGTGATTTCGTGGTGTAGATATCGTAGGAGTCGACTAAGAGATAAGTCCTTGAAATTTTTATGTCAGCAAATCTGACGACAAGGCTCGTCGACGAGGACCGATCTCGTTTTGTCGCCCGGGGACGCCAAAAGTGGGTAACAGAAGACCGTTTAACACTGAAAGCTAGCGCTCCAGTCTTACCTCAACTTTAGCATTAGGTTGAGTGTAATCTGTTTACCCAATGTGCCATGCAGTGCATCTACAATACGACTCATGTGGACATAGTAAGCAAATTATTTAGCGTATTTGTGCAATAAATATTTCTTTCTCTCTTTCACATCAGTCATCAAATGACTTACAAAAACAAAATCCGTCACAGTGAGTCCAGTGAGAACCAATATTAAGATTATTATAATTTTATTTATGATGAAGAAAATTTAGGTATTGATTGCATAGGAATAACTTCAAACCTAAAAATTAACAGAAATGGGAACTTCTTTCATCTTATGACAACGAACATCACGAAAAGAATGGACAAAGAAGAAAGTACAATATTATTTTACTGTATAATATTATGAAGGTTAAAAGTGCTGCGTTGGTCGTTGTTAAATAGCCGGATAGCAGAGTCGACAAGACCCTTTCTTTAGAATTAAAATGCAATTATTACAATACTTAAAACCTTTTAGCTTCAACTGATGTTATCAATTATGCCTTTTCCGCGAGCATTATATCTGGAACACTGCACTTTACTAAGTTATTTATTTTTCTTTAATGATATCGTGATTAGGAGGTAGTCTGCCTTACCAACTTCTGTCGCTAAGCAGCAGTGTAACCACTGTAGTGTTCCTGTTTGAAAGTTATACTGAGCAATTATAATTCCAGGCTATGAGGAGAGGCCAGATATTATAATTCATGTGTAACCTCCTTCAATTGAAGTTGTGTAAATGGGCTGCAGAAGCCACTTACCATCAGGTGGACCGTTACGTGGTTTGTTATAACAATTAAAATGAAAACGTGACAGAATGTAATGTGTGTGTTCCTGATGTGAATCTCAGACAAACGCTATATTTGTGAAACATAATTGGTTTTCCTGTCTGTGTTGTGTTGTTTGCTATGTCTATAATATTATTTTATTTCCTGAAACTTGAAGTGGGTGTCTCCGTGTTTGCGTGCATATAGAACTACTCAGTGGTCGGAGCCTACTAGCCGTTATCAAAATCTACTTCTACGACTTAATTACTATATTAGAACATGGAAACATCAGCATTCTTCTCATGAAAAGATACCGATTGTTGATTATTATAATTAGAAACCGACTTCATGACTTTGTTCGTGTTTTTCAAATTTAATTGAAATCAAGATTTAAAATAAACCTTGTTGAAATTCATATCAGTATTGCGGAAATTAACACAGATTTATTTCATTTTGGTTAAGTCAATTTTAATTAGTGAATGTAAGTGAAACTGACTGAACCCGAAAGTTATTCCATCACAAATCACATAGACATGTAATAGAGGCGGGATCATTACTTCTAGGATAGCGGGAAAATATGACTACTCGTATATTAAAACCTTAATATTCTGTAATCATTAAACGTCTCCATTATTTATTTGTTAATATACGAGATATATCTTTATATATTTAATAAAGTTTAGAAAAATTTATTTGATGTAAATAAGAGGTCTTTGATACATGATCCTCGGTATGTTGAATCCAACATGGCCTCGAGGCATTCCAATAATACATACCAATATAGCGGTATCAAGAAAGCAAAGCACAGAGCTTCGTTAAACGAACAACCGTAAACTAACTTTGATAAGTATAAAAATTTTATTATGTTGTTTGTTCAACCAATGAACATTGAATTACTCAACAACAATCTCTGGAAGTTTTGAACAGCAAATAAAGCTATTGGTTACTAGTCGTATTTTACGAGTATTAGCTACTGGCGTACAGCTCCGGCTTCGCATGAACAGTCCTGTTATATACATAGACTAAATATGATGTCTTATAATGTGAATGACACGTACATATAAACATTCCTCGGGAAATGTTTTAAATGTTGGATTTTTTCTCTCACAAGTACACTACTGAACATTCCTCCTGCTAGATTACCTCCTAAGGTATAGTTGCTAACTACGATTTAAATATTCAACGCTTAATAAGTAGGATGGTATTATTGTTAGACTTATTAACTTCTTTTACGCCCATGAGTCTAAATGTGTAGTCTTACGTCATAATACTGCTTTGAAATGTGAACATTAACAAAGAATATTTCCTATGAATTTTATCCATCGAAATGATTACACTTATTTCTTATTTTGTAAGAAAATGTATATGGACACAGTCGGTGATAATGTTTTTATTTTTCTCTCAGTCGGCTTTGAGCCAAAAACTTCCGACTGTATTGTAATTCCAGATATGATAGTGAGCTCGCCTTCTGCCTTTGGCAAATTTAAAAAATAGCTGCATACGTTATTGTCTTTTGAAGATTTTTTTTTAACTTGTCAGGGCGCTCAGTTTAGTTTTATAGAGCGCAATTGACCTGAGTTCGATCGCCGATCACGACTAAAATTTTTATTAGTAATGTTAAGTGCTGCATTTACCACTTGTTCGGCGGTGAAGGAAAACATCGTGCGAAAACCTGCACGTGTCTGAGAAATAATAAAAAATATTATTTTGGGGATATGTGAATCCCGCCAAGCGTGGCGGGCTATTGCCGGCTCCAAAACCCTCTCAAATATTTGAGAAGAAGGCCTTTGCCCATCAGTGGGCATTCATCGGTAGCTACTATACTTTACTTAGGCAGGTTTGAGTTCTTCTTTTAAATTAAAAGTAACTAATACTAACGAAGATAATAAAATGTATTATTAATGGGTTAATAGAGAGGGTGGGGCACATGAATTTATAGGTAAAAGTGACAATATAGATAGCTTGGTATTTCAAACATAGAAAACGCGATATTAAATTTACTGCGTAGTTTTCCATCAAGAATAACAGGAGCTTCAGTGAGGCTTTTATATGCTGTATTAAACCTTGTCACAACTACATAAAGTTCAAAAGAAAGATGATAAATTTTGATAATGTGTAATTAATGTATTTCTCTTTTTTTCAAAATAAGTTTGCGAGATTTAATTCCTTAGAATACATTTCTAAACACACCCTTTTTAACCACGCACAATCTAAATGACTTTCATTCATTCCAACGACCCTACAGCCCCTCGAGCTTCTTGGCCTCCGTACTTCCCTTCCACTTCTTGCGGTACTTTGCTCCTTCCTTCCTAGATGTAGATATTTCTTGGCGCACTTCATGCAATTATTTCATCCCTTTCTCACCCTCTGATGCCCTTATATCATAATATTCTTAGTATTTCTTCCCTGTTTAGCATTATTACATTGCCAGAATATGAAGACATTTTTTTAGATTAATAATAAAGAAGATATAAAGAAAAAAGAAAAATACCATTTTTTTATTAATATTTAATAATATACTTAATTATTTATTAAGTCATATTTTTTCTATTAATTTTGAAGAAGATGGATACACCAAAACTTATTTGGAATAATGTAACAGGTGGTGAGCCTGTCGCCCAGTGTACAGTCCTTCGAAACAAATAGTACGATAAGTTTCGAAAAACTCATTAGCACGATCCCTCCATGTAAGGGGATTGATCGCCAAGCTCGGCCGGTGTTTGGCGATCGCATTACCAGACACCGCGCAAGTTAGACGCCGTTTCCCGTCACGGATCTGAATAATTAAGGGTTGGCCTTTTTCGGATGTTTATACCTGGTTTCGATAATTATATTATTGCATGCTACAAGATTATTCTCGCATTTTTCTAACTCTACTTTTACGGCAATCACGGGACTAAGTGGGTTGGCAGATTCTCTCATACTGCCACCATACGACCATACGCTCGACTCATTTTCATACAGAAATAACTATGTATTATTGACATCTACTTAAATTTAATTCGCATATCACATAAATCTCCTTTTAAAAAATATCGGTAACAACGTAATACCTATAAGGTTTCGCATATCGGGGCTCCAATAAAAAACGAACTCGTATAAATGTAACGTTAACAAGAGCAATCCGATTCGTTTTAAGCCACAATAAACAGTAAAAGTAATCACCTATTGTTCCATGAGTGCTTCAGGCATATCAGACATATTGTTTGGAGCACTTAGAAATAGCGCTTACTGGATGGAGTGTGATTTTTAATAACACTCCCAAGAAATGTATAACCAACATTTCTTACCACCACATAAGTTCAGTTGTGGAATTAGACAAGTTGATGATGATGGTGAAGAAACTTGTAGAAAGAAATAAACTTACTCGCTTATAATTACATCGTGTACCCCCATGGTCCACCACGTTACCCTATTGTGGATTGGTGGACCTCAGAAGCATGCTATTGGAAATGAATAATATAGTACATATATATATAATAGTATAATTGATAAGTACTTCATGGCCAATTGGTCGTCTTAAATATACCAGACCTAAAACACCTAGAGCGATGACGAAATGAAGGGTCCAAGATGCGGGATCCACTCTGATATCGCCATCGTCTTTCCATCTGCCGAGCGTGATGAAGTTGAAGCGTATTGCAAATCTTCCTAACTTCAGAGAGGTCCATGTTTAGTATGTTTTGGGGATGGTGACAAATAGAGGGTATCTTGACGAGAGCGTTTTATGTACCATTCAATGTAAAACTCTTTTATTTATTAATAGCGGAGGCATAAAATATTTCAGTTCATATTCTTTGTTGTATAATGTCGTTATGTTTGTATCTGTTATAGAATAAATAAAACATAAAAAAAATTGAAATTTCGTAACTATTCCAGTTTCTTTACCTCCACATGTAAGAAGATAACTCCATGTATAGTTTTCAAAAAAACAATGGTATAATATTTACAGCTTTACAAACTTTCACCGAAGATTTACAAATTTTATGATTTGAAAAAAATATTAGACTGCTAACTTTCTTCAAGAATT
Organism: Bhutanitis thaidina; assembly: GCA_029286595.1. Classification (NCBI taxonomy): domain Eukaryota; kingdom Metazoa; phylum Arthropoda; class Insecta; order Lepidoptera; family Papilionidae; genus Bhutanitis; species Bhutanitis thaidina. Next base: position 2,416,882 of record JAGSMS010000021.1, on the reverse strand, counting down.
TTTATGTTCATTTTATGCGGTCTTTAAATTTTTATTTTCCAATTCCATTTGTTATTAGCGATATTGGCAATGCACCAACTGTGGCTAAATTTTGCGTCATATGTTAGAAACTTTATCGAAATGATAGTAATAAATGCCACTTAAGAATATTTTGAATTTATGATTAGAAATTATTAGGGTAGTTTGTATATATACTAGTTATTAAAAGTTATTCCTTTTAAAATTAATATGCGCTGATAACATAGATACGAGTCAATGCATATCAAAGATTCACCATTGGATTTTATTTATTCTTAACTAGAAATAAGATTTTATTTCTTCCAATTTAAAAATATAAACCAACGCTTCTTAAAATTTATTGTTAGTTCAGACGTCGTATCTGCGTCGTATCTGCGCCTTTAATATTTTTATTCATAATTTCAAGAACTGAGATCTTTCTAGAACATGCTATGTCCGATACAAACAAAAATAAAATGCTAGTCTCTTCTCACTTATATTACATCTCCCGGTACAGATGATGCCCGCGTCATACTGTAGGACGTTTCTTATTCTTTAGCAGCATACAAATATTACACTTCTGGAAATTTACCTCTTCAATTATGAGATTATGTCATAATCGCCACACCAGGCGGATTGATCATCGCAGTACAAAGCACGACACATCTTTAAGACGCGTTCGTTGTCGATCTGAATAATGAATGAACGATGAAATGGGAAGAAAGATTTTATTACGCTGTTGGTGGTACCTCGATTTAAAGTCTGTTAATTAACTTTAATTTATACACCAATGCAGTGTTTGTTTATAAGTTTATATACTATATAAATTGAATATAATACTGGCAGTTGTAACATTTTAGTGTGAAATTTACACATAAAATTAATAGTGACGTTATTAAATTATAACGGGGAGGCTTTAAACAGGGTTGGGTGAACACGCTAGCCTCGGATTTACTCGTATATTTAAGGTGTGGCTAAAGAGCGCGAGCTTGCCTCGATTTAACACGAACAACAAACAGTGGAAGTGTGCATGTATAGATAAAAACATAATAGGGCTTTGTTCTAGAACAATATTATCAATTTAGCCCGCAGCCTGTTGTGAATTACTGGTAAATTGTCTATTCCTCTTTTCGTTATACTGATACATTGTAAGTATAACGAAGAAGGAGCATGCCTATTTCTACACATGATAGAGGTCTTAGATAGATTGAATTTGTCTTATATTTAAGAAAATATATAGCCCCGACGATTTCAACGCAAATTTTATGAAATAACTCTATTTAATACGTATCTCTGAATAAAATATAGTGCAACAGTTTTAAGTATTGTTTCAATAAAAGATACACTTACTCACTATGTCCTATTTGCATTTGATAGGCTTAACATTAACGTTAGAGACACAATATAACCATTATACTACGAGGTACAAATTTAGGCTTCAGCTGGGATTTGTAACCCAGGAACCAGAGACACGTCTAACCGTCAGTACGCTGGCCATCAGTCACGTGATCAGCTGCTCATAAATATTATGGGACCGTAAGTAACACAAACACACTTTATATTTCTGTCCTAAACAAATATTGATCAGGTGTGTGAGGATTCAATTTCGGACTTAAAAGACGGTCAAAATATGTCCTAATTTAAAACTATCGTAGAGATGATATGTTTGTTGCATATGATTGTGCCGTAAGAATCTGCAATCCTATTATATTTCTATCGCTTTGTTAGAGGCGAATAAGGGAAAAGCTATTGAAATCTCATGATTGTCGAAGCGAGCGAAAAGTTGGATTTTTAGTAATTTTTCGTTTCATTTCGTTGGGTCGTGCGAAAAGAAAATCTGTACTCTCTGCCTATCCGAGGACTGAGTGCTGATGTATAATAACCATTGAATAGTATTTTACACAATGCAAGGATTAAGTTAGGTTTCAAAGAGTGTATACTCGACACAGTCGGGAATGTTCGTCTTATCTTTTATAATCATCGCTGGGTTTGCATCGTGAGTTGCGGTTGGAATAATGAGATAGGTAGCGTAACTAGTGGTTGTTAAAATCATCTATGGCAGAGTCGGGATTAGTATCAGTAGGGGTCGTTGATGTCCATTTTCTTAATATCACATTTATAACAAGACAAAAAAAAATTAATGAACGATTTCAAAAATACTTTATAACATTATAGACAAGATTTTTACATTTGGATTATCTCCGTCTGAACAAGAAAAGGCTTTAAGAGCTAACAAAAAAATAAACCCATTCTAACTAAAGCACTCATATGCGAAATGATCTTCAACGGCCTCTAACAAAACGGCTAGTATTTTTTGCAGCACTACAAACATAGCTACACCACATCGTGCCCCAACTTGATGTTCTGTTTTAGGTCTAATGACGGAGGAATAAGAGCTTGAATTGTGTTTTAACTTTTGTAGATACAAGTTTGCAATCAAGAAATGGGCTAGGTGGCGTATGAAACGACTCGGATACGATTTTTCCAATGCAATTCGATTGCGATTGCATCGAGTAATCGAATTCACCGAGCTATTCGACATCGTTTGGTTTTCAACTGTTGAGACTTAATTTCAACTGTCATTAATAAGGATGTTTGAGATTTCAAAAGGATTTCAATATTGGAAAAAGAGATATGGGTTCTAGGCATATTGTACACCAGCAAAGGTCGTTATGCACTGAGTCATTTTTTTTGGTGTTTTTCTTAAAAAAGATAAGATTGTAAAAACAAATTGATTAATCTGTATCACAGATCCAGTTGCCAAATGTGCTACCAGACAATCTAAATGTGTAGAAATATCTATAAATCTATAGAAAAACTTTATGGTGTTCTGAACGACGCTATACGAAATACCTGTAAGTCCTACATGGGTTTTAATTCTGTAGGAAACGTCTGGAAACTTTCCATCTTGGAATCATCTCTATGAACTACTACAGTGTGAATATGATGATTTATATTTTCACCAGATCATTGTACAAAATGACGGACTCAATATCAAGAGGCATTGATTATAGGGGCTTAGAATATGGTATTATTACTTGTTGTAACAATAATTATTCGTAACAAACAATATTTCGTTGTAAACGGTAAATTATTTCGGTTTTTAGAGAGAAAAAAATTATAACACTTTAGCAAATATCGGTCCACCCCAGTATTTAGTATTCAGTTGCAAAGACTTGTGTAATATCTTTGTAGATTTACAATAAAAAAGTACTAAAAAGCACTTATATAATTTTAATAACGACCATGCCGAGACACTGGTGAGATGTGTAAGGTAGTCAAATTCTGCAAACAGCTTTACCACATGCCATAAACCAAACAGTATTATTATAAAACTTAGTGCTTACAAACTCTTTGCTATAGACGTCAAATAACTGTCATCAAACATCAAGACATAGTTGAGCAAAGTATTAGAATTATTTTATTTTTATTATTAACAAAATTATCGTTCTCATATATTTAAAAGAATGCAAGCAGAAGTTTTGGACCATGCATACTCTACAAATATTGAAATAAAATATCTTGATCAAGATTGCACTTCGCACGAAGAAACGCCAGAAACTAAAACTCGCTACGGTGATCTTTATGTTATCGGTATAATATGGCTATGCGCATTAAAATCTGCTCTACTTGGGCACAAGGTATCGTTTATCCCAATCGTTCAGGCAGATTCTCCTACAGATCCGCCAAAGAAACCACCTCCAATGAAGTACAAAGACTTGCCACTCTATAAAAGCCCCCACTATGAATACAAGGAATTTCTTGAAGGTAAATCCAGATGTCCTGAAGCTAACATCAAATTGATGCATCGATTCCTTTCTCCCTATGTTACCCAGTGTAGGAAAGGTATACAGGATAAAACATGTGAAATAACGTGCTCCGTGAAAGAGATTTCTTCTAATATCAGAACGTCCTTAAATGAGTCTAAAAATGTATTTAAAGCAGCAATGAGAGATCGAGAAAACATCATGATTAGAAGGGCTATAGTTGGAATAGGAGCTGCAACAGGATATGTGTTAGCTGCTGGAAAAGGTATTCCCAGGCGTATTTTTATGACAGCCGCCGGCGCTGCTGCTGGAGGGGCATTGTGTTTCCCGAAAGAAACCGACGAGGCTTTCAGAAATTTTGCATATTACACGGGAAAAACTACACTCGGATTGTATAATTGGTCATGTGGTAAAGAGTTTAAGAGAAAGATTACCATGCCAGGATGAGATTCCTGCAACAACTAATCAAATAATTAGTCAATGTCCACAAAAGAAACAAAAGCCTTGAATTTTTAATTGTGTTTCAAATATTAAACAAAAATCAAATAAAGACTATTTAATGATAAATATGTAAAAAATATACCTTTACATTCTTAATGAAAAATGGTTCTTAAACCAAAACTGAAGTTAATTTGATTCTAATTGATGATAAAAAAAGAGATTTACAAAAAAAATATTATGTGTACTAGAGCTGCATTATTATGAAAATAAACTCTAAAATCTGTTAGTAAACCATAAGTAATATATTTTTTAATTCCAGAAGTAAAATTATTCCTTCTCTTTCATCGGCTCCTTAATAGTCCACTCATTCCTCAGTTTCAGAGACGATTTGGCGTCATAGATTTTAGCCCACGATTTCACCCACGGGGATAACTTCCGGATACTATCGGTTGTTGTCAATTCGCAGTTATCAAAATAACTGTAATCTGTACCTTCCTGTATCCGCTTGTGCAAAAACATCGAGGGAAGGAGTAACAATTAAACGCAACTAAACACTGCTAATAATTTGTGCGTTCTTTAACAAATACATTGACTACTAACATCTCTAACCCAAGGCTCATAAGATAGAGTACCTGACTATATTTTCCTGGCTAAATACATAACGTAATATAGACTCATATAATAGTAAATATTGTAAATTCATTATTGATAATTATGATTTTGAACATCTATAGTAGAGTTCGATCTATTAAGTAAACCTGACTGTGGAATGAATAAAGATAAGTAAGTAAGGCTGTGTTGTCACCATACGTGTACCATCAATTACCACGGTCAATTTGGAATCAGGTTTAAACTAGATAGAGCAACGAACTATTCATTTATTGTTATCGGAACAAGGTTTCTCTAGGGAAGTTGAGGTATGGGCTAAGGAATCGGAATCTATTGTCTATTATATTTTTAAATTTATTTCTATTAAAATTTAAATAATGTTGTACATTTATATGTTACAATAAAGATAACTAAGAAGAAATAAATTTACTTATTACAATTTCAATATTAATACATCGTCTGGATTATAACTTATAGCAGTTTACTCCTGAAGATAGGTATATCGTAATAACCCTATGAAGGTAGGAAATCCTAAGGCGTATGAGTAATTATATTACTTGGTAAACGGGTTAGCGATCAAGGAATATGACATTTCGCACCTTCCCATAGTCGACATTGACGTCAACCATTGACGATCACAACCGCATCGTATAGCTGCGGTTTTGGTGTAAGAGAATCTGGTCACCCATATTTAATGTAAATGTTACATCTTTATTATATTTCATCGCAGTAGAGTAGAGGAGTCAAGCCATGCGGCGGCTTGGCTGCACCAAAAGCCGCCTAAAGTAGAGGCATCTTGTGCTTCTGCGTTTCGTTCGGTTAGTGAGATAACCAGAGGCCCCTTCCCCCTCCCCAAGCCCTTCTTCACCCTTCCTCCCATCTCCCAAATACTCTTAAAGGCCGGCAACGTATCTGGAGATGTATGTGGGCGACGGTAATCACTTACCATCAGGTGAACCGCTTGCACGTTTGACGCCTTTCCTATAAAAAAAAAACTTTGAACTGAACTTGGCAGCAGAGCCTCAAATTTCGAGTTCGTATCCAAACCGAAACCATGTGCGATAAAACATATTTGATGGGTTTATGTCTTTGACACTTCCTGATAACTTTACATCGGGTATGGGAAGAAGATGTGTGAGACAGTTTGTGTTTACAACATATTTAAAACCCACCATGAGAACTTCATCCATCTTCTTCAATAAATTAAAGTTATTTATTAAGTACATAAAATAATGTGTCCGTAGTAGAAAGGTAACGTTGTCATTATTTCGGTTTTGCAATTTTTTTCTTATTTTTATAGTTGCGTGCAATATACTTTGGCCGCTTATCTCTTATGACCTGCGCCCTAACAGAAGTGTAACGCCTCCCAGCATGATGGCTAGTTTAAATTTGTGGACTTACTGAGCATTGGCCCGTGAACCTTTGTTGCTGAGCTATACGGTTATGGAAGCGATCAGCCTTTGTTCTCTATTTATTTTGACCAACTCTTAATAGTGTTTCCGTTATATCTTTTACGGCTTGTAAAATTTTCTGAAGCAGAACGTTTGAATGTTGGGATTTGTTATCAAGTATGATAAAAGTTAGATACTGTCAAATTCTACAATAAATTAATTTACTAAGTAAGTAAAGTATAGCAGTCTATACATGCCCCACTGTTGGGCTAAGGGCTACGGGGTAAGGCTAGGTGGTAGGCTCCTTCTCTGTCTTGAAGCCATCTGTTCTTTGTTTCTGCCGCCAATGAGGCAATGCATTAATTATTATCTTCAGGTTTCAAGGGTTATAGAGCATAATTTCAAGCTGTGACGCGTTCCATCTTAGTTCTCAGGGGTGAGAACGTCCAAACGAACATCTCCAACCTCCTTCAATTGAACTTGTTTGCAAGTGTCCATGATCTGCATTAGCTACTTAGAGTCACAATCCAATAATATAATATTTGCCAACCTACATTGAAATAACGTTGGGAACTTTTCACGACATTAAAATCCTTTTAAAAATGACATTCCTTTACCCAGCATTTTGGCCAGGACATTTAGCCACTTTATTTTTAATGATATCAATTATTGCATTATATTGGCCTAAATGAATCTGTTACTGACTTTACAAATGTCAATCAATTGCAATCAATTTATTTGACCGAATTTTGACTTCCATTGATGTAATAGAGTAGCATCGATGAATAAATCTGTTTGTATGCTACATAGTGTTATTTAATATGCATATTTCAATTATGTGTTAGTGTCTGTTTTTATATATAAGCAAAGTATTTGATTTCTTCTAAGTTTCAGATATTTTTATATTTATTGGGGCTTGACAGTTTAAAATGCTAGTTCACGCATAGCATCTTGTTTCTTATTTATGATAAGCTTATAACTAAGCACGAACGATTTGAGAAAAGAAACACAGTTAATACAGTACCACTAAGATGTTTTTAGTTTTCTGCCACTCACTTCGACTTTGTGGAATCAGCTATCGACAGCGGTATTTCCGAACAGTTACGACTTAGGGACCGTCAAGAAAAGAGCCTATTCCTTAAGGAAGGAATAGGCCCTTTACGGTAAAGGTCGGCAGCGCATCTATAGCTCCTCTGGTGTTGTGAATGTTCGTGGGTGTCAGGGATCACTTACCATCAGGTGAGCCGCATGTTGCCCGTTCTTCTATAAAAAAAAATAGTCTCTTAGGAGTTGTTCTCTAAAATCTCTTTAAAAAGATCTAAGTTATTTTTCTACAGATTTGAAACTTTTTTTACTTAAGACTTTATGTCGCTTCGCAATCACTGACAATAGCTCACAAAAATTCCTTATCCGCATTTCGTCACTTCTGTTTATCTAAAATCTATGTAATGTCCATAACGTCGTCGGCTCATAAAAACAACCCAAGACTCCCTCTTAGATAACTAAAGTCCATTTTCGTTGTACTGGTGTAATAAAAAAACACTGTTATCATCAGATTAAGACGTATGATAGTTGTTGTGACGTCAGACTTTCGAACAGCAATGAGCTAAAGTCGACTATATTGCTACGGGCACAGGCGTTGCAATGGGTCGTTTAACAATTTTTTTACGAAAATAGAACCTTCTGTTTTATTACCGTCCAGTTTTATATTGTTGTCTTGCGAGTTCCTTTTTCTAATTTACCACATTACTTTTCTTCTTAATTTATTTGAAATAAGCGAAACTCAGCTTTATTATGTACACCGTAAACCAAACGTTTGTTTGAGTGTATTTCATCGTCCTCTGTATTTTTCTTAGTTGTTCACACTTAATACACTCTTTTTAATTTACTACTCTGTTCATAGCTTCTTGTCGCATAATGCTGACTGGTTTTAAATCTTTGTTTCTTTCTTTTTTAACGTAAAAAAATGTGACATATATAGAGCAAATGTTATAAGGATAAGCAATATATGATACTTAAATGTCGTCCGGTGCTTAAATAATGAAAATATTTTAAAAGAAATGTCTGCTTCGGAATCTGGTAATTGGAGTTCGGTCTCCTACGTGGAGGGTTTAGCAACTGTGAGTTTTTCAAAATGTATGTACAGACTTTATTGTTGAATTAAAAACTTAAATATTGTTCGCATTAAAACGCACTGCGTAATCGCAGTTGTCTTATCGTGTGTGTGGAGCTTAATAGCTTAAATATTATAAAGTTAGTTAACTCTATGTGAATTATCATTTTTAACTTTGAAAGCTGTCTGTTGTCAAATGACTGCGCTTGCAATTTTGTAGACTCGTCCTTACTGGTCTTACTTGTATCAAGTCTAATTCTAGTTAGTGCTGGTTGCGATGGGAACAGTTATTTTGAGTGTCAAATCAGGAATGTAACATTTTATGGTGCATTCCCTTCTATTCGCTTTATAAGGCAATGATCTGAATGTCTCAACTTGTAGGTATAGCTGCAATTTGTACAAAATACTAATATTTTGAGTGTTATAATGACGATACGTTGAAAACCAATGGAAACTCATGTGAAAAGATTTTAATGACGTAAAGAGTTATTAAGTAATCCTAATATGCTGGTACTCCCTCCGTTCTACTTCCCGAAGAGAGTAACATCGCAACGGACATCAACAAGAGAAAATCACCAAATTATGCGTAATATTGCGTGGATAAACTGTTCCCATCGCAACCAGCACAAAATAGAATAAGCCTCGATGGCCGACGATAAATCCATCATGCGCCTTTTTTTTTTTTTTTTTATAGAAGAAGGGGGCAAACGAGCGTGCGGCTCACCTGATGGTAAGTGATCACCGACGCCCACGAACATCCACAACACCTGAGGAGCTACAGATGCGCTGCCGGCCTTTAAGGAAGGAATAAGCTCTTTTCTTGAAGGTCCCTAAGTCGTAACTGTTCGGAAATACTGCTGGCGACAGCTGATTCCACAAAATCGAAGTGCGTGGCAGAAAACTTCGATTAAAACGCACTGTGGTGGAATGCCAACCATCTAGGTGGTATCGATGGAACTTCGAATTCTGTCGCGATGTACGATGGTGAAACTCAGCAGCTGGGATCAATCTGAACAATTCCTCAATCCTCCATGATATGATGCGACAAGTGCTATTTCGCACTATGTTATACAATGACCCTGTCAAAAACAGGCTTGAAAGACACCTGTCGCGTTATTCCAAGTAAGTCATGGTGAAAAGTAGACTATGTAGTTATGGTGATAAGTAGAAAGAGTTTTTAGAGCTCTGACCAAAACATTATTGGGTGCACAGTTGTGAGAGCTTATATATTAGTTAATTAGCATTGCTAAGTTTAGCATAATATAATCACTTAATAGTCGCCCCAGACAATGTACGCATCAGACGGACCATTGATTTTATTATCGCTGCCTCAAATTACTTCCTACTATAAAACAGTATTTTTGTTTTACCTTTAGCAATTCCAGCAGAAAATTGCTTAAGAAGTAAACTTCCAAGATTCGCTTACATGCGGTTAATTAAAGCGATGGTTCTAGGTCGAATTTATAGCTTTTAGGGTAAAGCAAATGGCGTTTCTTATAAGCCATGGGACGGCTAATTAAACACAAAACTTTACAGCGTTTATCGCGCTTTCAAATTAATTTATGTTAGTCGCATAACATGACTGCTTTTAAGGGTTGTGTTTTTGACTGTAAGGTCTATAAAACTGACAAAATCGATGACTGAATTTTAATTAATTGAGCATATTCAATAAACCCGAAAATACTCGAAAAGCTCCTGTAACGCATTTTCAGTAATTCAGGAGTTTGAATATAATTTTGTGAAATATAATAATAATATATGGAAAAACCTCTCAGTAACAGCTATTATAGTTTAGAACTACCTCGCACTAAATGAATAAACACTCTTAATTCGAGCCACACACGTGGTTTTTTTTTTAAATCGAAAGGGGGGCAAAAGGATCTATTGTTGAAGGTCTTTAAATCGTAACAGGAAAAACGACTGGCGTCAGCTAGTTCCACAAAGTTCGTTTGCGTGGCAGAACATTCCGAGAGAAACGCACTGTGGTGGATTGCTAACAATCAAGATGGTGTTTGGTAGAACTTAGTGTTCTGTCGCGATGCACGATGGTTGGATATCGCAGGTGCAATCATTGCGAACAGTTCCTCTGTAACATTCCAAAAAATGCATAGAGATGCAACATCTAGTCGCAAGGCCAGTGGATCAAGACGATCAAAGAGGATTTGGCTGTCGACGACTCGAGCCGCTCTAGCTGCGGTAAAATGGAAGGACCCGGTACTGGGGCACCCCTGTCCAGAAATGAGAATTATATTTTATGTGGGGCCGAACACGGGCATTATAAAGATGCAATCGGTGGACCGCCATGAAATACTGCCCCGCTCTACTGATCTCATCAAATATTATACGATGATACTAAAAATAATCAGGTGTTACTGTATATCCATTATTTTAAACATGTTAAAAAAAAATAACCTTGCACAATTCGAGCACCTTCACCACAACAATCACCCACAGTGGCACTACACTCGGCACTAGGTAATATTGACCACCGACATTTAACTCCTGATGACCACGGAATTAAACATCGCTTGATATGTCAACGCCAAGGATTCCGATACCGGCCGAGGGGAAACGCTCAGAACTACTAACTTAACGCCCAATCTAATGGAGAGGTTATGTTCAGCAGTAGACTTGTGGCTTAAATTGGTCAATATTATAACATACGTGGTAGAGCCAAGCGGCAGCTTTTGCTGCTGCTAGAATGGGCCGGCTCGACCGGGTTGGTACCACGGCCTCGCGTGAAGTAGAGGCATCTTTTGTTCGGTGAGTGAGGTATCTGAAGGGCCACTCCCCCTCCCACCCCTCCTCATCCTCCCTTCCATCTTCCAAATACCCTTAAAAGCCAGCAATGCACCGGCAGCACCTCTGGTGTTGCGTATGTACGTGGGAAATCACTTACCATCAGGAGAACCGCTTGGTCGTTTGCCGCCTTTCCCAAAAATATATATATATATATATATTAATAATCAATATATTTTTATAATAATACATGTTATTTAAGACGAAATTTGAACATACAATGTTACAAGTGTAAATATTTATATTTAAAGCCATGATAGCCATGACGTAAGGGGTTCTGTTTCCGCCAGGAAACCCGATTTCGATCCCATAGTGGAGAAGGGTTGCTAGTACCAAAGAATTTTAGAAACTTTTGTACAATTTGTATCGTCGGCATTGACACAAAGACGCCTACAGGCTCAAGTTGTTCCAAACTGTTTTTCCTCTGTCCATCCTAGTATTGGATATACGGTCGAGTTAGCTTATTTTACTAAAACTTCTTTAGGCGCGGCTTGAGAGATATTCAGGTCTTTGTACGGACGGAAGTTACGGCCCGAGCCGATCTATGAAACGGAAAAACGAACTTTATAGACACAAAACTACTCGTAATACACTCTTTATTTTATTATTAGTTATTTATTATTACACATAAAATAAAAAAATAAGATGCTTATGATAAAATTATTTAGTAAAAACAGAACGAATCAAGTACAAAATGACATTGACATTTGATATGGCCGTCCAACAGAATCAAATCTGTTTTAAAGCCGCCATCTTTTATCGAGACATCTAAAAGTATACGAAGTAGTTAGTGGCATAGATTAAAAGCTCAATTAAATATATACTACCTGGGGCCTTATCTGCAATGCCGCAAAATATTTCACAGCAATTCCATTCCAATACGAGTTTATCGAGTAACTAGGGGAATATTAAAGGAAAAGTAATATTTTACGTGTAAGAGCCAAGCGGCGGCTTTTGCTACTGCACGAATGGGCCGGCTCGACTGGGTCGGTACCACTACCTCGCAGAATACCAGCCTCTTGTGATTTTGCGTTTCGTTCGGCGAGTGAGGTAACCGGCGGCCCACTCCCCTCCCCATCCCCTTCCTCATCCTCCCTCCCATCTGCCAAAATACCCTTAAAGGCCGGTAACCCACCTGCAGCACCTCTGGTATTGCAGATGTACATTGGCGATGGTAATCACTTACCATCAGGTGAACCGCTTGCGCATTTGCCGCCATTCAATCAATAACCTTTTGGCGTTTAATTTTTAATAATATTCACGCGCGCGTTTGGTTTTACTTAAACCGCGCCGAAAGGTTACACGCACTATTTTTATTTCAAAGGTTATGTGAAACGCACATAACCTCTCAATCGTTTACCTTTATCGCTGAGACCGTGGTAAACACTTGAAGTGGCACCTATCAATTTTTATGATGTTGGTACCGGCTTTTTAACCTAGATTGCTTTCTTGTTATGGAATTTTAAACCACTCTGCTCCTGAGATAGCACGACTTCAATTAACGATTGAAAATCAGCTCGATATATACAAGTAAATTAATTTACACGGAATCCTTGGCAATAATTTGCAGACAGGCTCGTTAATAATTTTATTTCCTTCAGCGTGTAGGTCCTTAGTAGGTATTAAAAATTTTATGATCTCTTTTAATAGACTTCTTATCGAAGAAGACGTAGCAAACAAAGTTCCAAGTAAATTATTATACAAAACAACCATGTACCATTGTGTATGTTTATACGACTGCTATATCTATGCGACTGTGCCGTGGAGTAAATTATACTTTTTTTTATTTCAATTAAGAATTCTCTTGTTATTGTTGATCACATATTGTGATCATGAGAGTGAAGCCGCGTGCCACCCCTAGTATAATACTAAGGGTGCAAAGAAAAAGTCAAAGTACAAACCTTTTTATCCAATTCATTGTTTGAAGCTCTTATGAACATCAAAATCTTCACAGATTCGCTAAACAAGACCTTCTTAGAGAAGATCCGGCAAGAAACTCTTGGGTCTTTTTGTTTTTAAGTGCCATGTTACAATTTATTCACAATTTATACTAAAATCAATACATTGTCTAATGTATTTTTTTTTGTTTGTTAATTTTTACTCTATATCAGTAGTCGGGTAACTTGCAAGTGCAAATTAATAATTATTTCCACACGTTCTTGTCCGCAATATCTATTTTATAAAAGGGCTTTTATACAAAGTATTTTGTTGTACTATGGTCTATGTGAATATATCAAGTCGACTTTTCTTCCAAGTCTCAACATCCATGCGATGCACCCTGCTGAATCGACTGAAGGTGAAAAATCCATTCCAAACCCAAATCCCACATACCGTTGATGAATGAGAAGCAGCATTTCTACTCGTAGTGCGAGCGTGGTGAGTACGGGCAAATCTTCCATGCATGGCTTGTCGTCATGGCATTGTGGGCACTCTCATGGAAAGCTTTTCGTTCATTCTTTCCAACCACGAAAAAAATAAATTACTGTTTTCTGTTTATCAGCATATGTTTCGTTAGTATGCAATCAGAAACTAAAATGATATGCATTTGGTTAGCAAATATCACATATTCGCTGGTAAACATAAAAAAAAATTTTAATACCCATAAAAGAGGTAGTAAAGAAACCAACAAACGTAAAATTAAGTGACGAATTGCGTTCATTAAAATGCGTTTACATGTGCGCGTGTGTGAGTGACATTTAATTTCTTAACTGACACACAGACAATTACTTGGAAGTGAAACTGTTTACGATAACATTTGCCAGGAGGCCTTTAATAACGCTGAGCTGAAGCGCTTTTCGCGTAGTTACTTATTTCCAGGAAATAAGTATTAGTTCCGTGAGTCTAGCTCGTTTCCGAGTTTAACGATTCGTTTATGACATGCTACGTAACGATAGGATTGCAACATATTTACCTATATTTAATTAAGTGCGATCAAGGTTATAGAGAGCTGTTCCCATATAATTAAATCACACATTCCATGAATGAATATTAATTGTAATGTGTTCATTACTTTAGATATGCTTAGCAATGCATAAGGGAAAGGTTAACCTTTTCTAGCGGCAGTCGAACGAAAAATTTATGTGAGGATAGTTAACAGAATCAGGCGTTGCTTTGCGGAAATCCATTATTATAATGTATGTATGTATATACCCACGCCTTGTTCCCAACTATGTATGTAAGAAAACTACGTATTTTCTAAGAGAAGACCGTTGCGGTAAATGAACGCGAAAATCTAATCAGAACATGAACAGAGCTATCGGCGACTCAAAATTCTGAATCGTTAAAGTCATTGTTAGAAAATAATGTATATGTATATATTCTCGCCTTGTTCCCAACAGGGTAGGCAGAGACAATCTTCTTCCACTTGCTACGGTCCTGACATATGTCTTTCGCTTCTTCCACTTTCATCAATCTTCGCATGCATGCTCGTTGGTTTAGAGTACTCCTGACCTGGCCTTTTTTTAGAACGTCCCCGATTTGATCGTGAAATGTTCGCCTAGGTCTTCCTCTCCCGACTCTACCATTTACACTCGCCTCATATAATTATAATGATGTTGGAAATATTAACTGCGATGTTAACTGTTTTTCATTATCACCTGCGACTAATGATGATGGATTTTTTTTGCAGAACTTTTTATATTTTTCATTTTTATGGGATTGGTGGCAAACAAGCAAGTGGCTCATCTGATGGTATGTGATTACCGTCGCTCACGTACATCTGAAACACCATAGGAGCTTCAGATGCGTTGCCGACCTTTCAGGATCGGGAGAAGGAGTGGGGATCCGATTACCTCACTCACCGAACGAAATGCAGAAACACAAGAAGTCTCCACTTCACGCAGGTGTTCTGTGAGGTCGTGGCACCACCCCAGTTGAACCACCCTTTCGAGCGGCAGCTGCCTTATGCTACCGCTCTGCTTGGCTCTACCACGTAAAAAATGTTCTCACGGTTATTTCTCATTACGACCAATCCATTATAACTTCAGGTATGCTACATTATATGCGTATGCACTTTTCAATATCGTCGACTCGTCTCTAGTGACTTGTAAAAATCGACTACGCGCAAAGTCAAAGCGATGCTAGGAAAATGCGTGAAAGGCGATGAAAGAAATGGTTTCGTTTTTACAAAAATGTGTATATTTGTCGTGAAGTAACTTCGCGCGGAATATTTGTGAAATATTTTCGTTGCATTACGAATCGGACCCCTGACATGACCTACTAGGGCTAACAGCGACCACAGCTAACCCTCCCAAGTAGGTGGAGACCTCTTCTTGGGAGGTTTTGCCGTAATAATGAGCTTACGGTACTATTAACTGGGATAATCAATATAATCTTTAAGGTTCATGGTATATCAGCAAAATATCAATTTACAATATATATTTCAATATCTTAAGTTTAAATATGTAGTTTCCCATCAACATTATCCCGGCTTCCCGTACGGTGCAACAAAACTTGAGTATTTTACAATGTCCCGTGAAACATTACCACAGATAAGAAAAGGGAGTGTGCATTATGCTAACAATGATACATTGGATACATTAAGTGACCGTCCTCGTTTAAATTTGTCGCTGTTTTTATCGCACAAAACAATTTCATACTTTATACGACACAGATTCTTTAAATGGTTTTCAATCTCACTTGATTTATTATAAAGAAACGAAAAAGGATTCGCCGTGTGACCGATAAAAATTGTCGTTTTAAGCTGCTTTGTTTAAACAATGCTTTTTTTGGCCTTTGCGGCTCCTCGACCGAGGTAGTTCCACGACCTCGCATAATACCGGCGTGAAGGCATCTTGTGCTTCGGCGTTTCGTTTAGTGAGTGTTGGTAACCAGAGGCCCACTCCTACCTCTTCCGTACCCCCTACTCCTTCCACAAATATCCTTAAAGCCCGGCAACGGACCAGCTGCATCTCTGGTGTTGCAGGTGTACACGGTTGACGGTAATCACTTACCATCAGATGAGCCGTTTGCTCGTTTGCCCACTTTCCCATAAAAAAAAAAACATAGACGCTCGATGGAAATGCAGTTATTATCACCCCTACAGACTAAGATGCAACGCCTCGTTATCAGAAAATCGAGGCCCGGGTTCTCTTTCACCATACAAAGCACAGCAGAATTATACTGCATTTCTGAGAGAGTGTGTCCCATCCCATCGAGCCAACCCATTGGTGCTGAATGGCTTAATGATAAGCGTACTTGACTACCCTTCCGATCTTATCGGATAAGTGTAACATTGGTTATGGGAATATAAAGACGAGTGAGCGCCTCTGACGAAAGTATACAACCAGTGCGTGTTGCCAGTGATGACATACGGATCCGAGACTTGGTCCTTCACAGCAGCCCGTATGAGGAAGCTCAAAGTTGCTCAGCGCGCTATGGAAAGGGCTGTGCTCGGTGTTTCTCTGCGTGATAGAGTCTGCAACGATGATATCCGCAGCAGAACTAAGGTAACCGACATAGCCGTAAAGATCAGCAAGCTGAAGTGGCAATGGGCCGGCCACATAGCTCGCAGAACTGACAACCGCTGGAGAAAAAAGGTTCTCGAGTGGCAGCCACGTACAGGCAAACGCAGTGTAGGACGACCCCCCACAAGATGGAGTGACGACCTGCGCAGTGTTGCGGGAAGTCGATGGATGCAGGTGGCTCAGGACCGAGCTTCGTGGCAATCTTTGGGGGAGGCCTATGTTCAGCAGTGGGCTTCTGATAGGCTGAAATGATGATGATGATGATGATGAGCGCCTCTGTGTTTGCGCGTACACTATATACCAACACTATAGTATTTCTTGCGTAGTTTACTGAGGGTAGTACTCACAAGTTCTCACTGTGGTCGGACATCATCTTCATCATCATACAGCGCGGCTTACAATGCCTTGAGGGGTACCACCACAAATTAACACATTGAGGGGGTACCACCTCAATGTGTTAATTGTAAGGCATAACGAGAATAATAAATAAATAAGTCAAAATAATCAAAATAAAAATCATTGTTAAAATTAAAGAAGCAAAATGTTAATTAATCGGAATACCTTTTCATTTTTATCATTGATAAAAACATAACAAAGAATTCTCATTTTCATTATTCGTTTTAAGTCCGTGCTCCATTCGAGTGAAATATTTCTCAAACTACGTCGTTTATCCTTGTAATTCACAATTTTGTTCTACTTTATTTGCTTTCTTCAATTACAAATACTTGTACTCTGCTTTTTCTCAACTTTTTTGTAAGTAATTATTTTGAAATTTAAATTATGTTTCCGTCATTATTCCCAAAATAGGATTCACAACGTCTTGGTGTTGAACAACTGGGTCGTGACATGTTAATAATAGCTTCTTGGAATATATTATTGCCATTGACGATAAATTTTATTGCATTTCCGGTCATCGAATTTTACAATACTCACGGAACGAGATGGATATAAAAACCAAGGTATCACGACCGTGCACCCAATAGTATGGTAGTCAGAGCTACAGACGTTTACGTAAGTCATTTCAACCCATAATATAGGGTGTGCATTGCAACAGTTTCAGTGGTGTCGGGATGGTGGAACGAAACCAAGTCGAGAATGATGAAATAAAAACGAGCACTCTGACCACTAGGCTACCACGGTTTAATAACAAATAAAAAAAAACAATTAAAAAAAATCCGTAAAGCGTGCAAGTTGTTTATTTTTTTTATCATTGAAAAAAAACTTGCTTGTTTTACGGAAAAGTTTATATACTATATATACAACGAAATTAAGTCTCTTTTTTATAACTGATTGTATTTATTGAATCAGAAATTCACATTTGCAACAATTATGCCTCACAACTAGCTTCCTTGTCTGTCTGTCCCAAATTTCAATCTTTATTACAGTTGTAAGTAAAGAGCTAGAGACTTGTAACTTTAAAACGTAGCTCACAATTGTCATAAATATTTAAACCCTTAGATAAAACAATTTATTACAACAATACAAGTTGATTATTATTATTGTGATTGGAGCTTGATCATATAAAGCTTTTACATATATCACTGCATTAAGGATGTCGCTTAAGATAGATGCAGCCTAATAATGCAAAAAATAAAGACAAGGGCCTCCTCTCATTTTTTATAGCCAAAATAACCGAACGGTTAGGGGATCTACCTCCGAATCTGGAGAACCGAGTTCGATTATCTATGTAGATGACTCGTGCTCAATGTGATCGAAACGTATGTACGATTTGTATCGTACGTCTGAACATTTGTATCGTACGTCTGAACACTACGACGGTGACGGCTCGAGAGTGAACAAGATGCCACGTTATTCCAATAAGCTACGATGAAAAGTGGGTCAAAACAGCTAAAATAAATATATTCCGCTGTCTAAAAGTTTTTAATTTGTAGAGGGGTAACTATCTAATTTGTTGTCCCAAAACTAGCCCACATTATATAAATTCTTACCTAGATTACTTACCTAGATACTGTCAGATTATATAATGCGTAATTTATTTTCTTAGTTTATTTTCATTATATTTAATATAAGAAATATTAAATATAGGGGCTCAGAAGCCTGTAAAGATCCACCGGCCGGCAGAGAGCACGGATTTCGATTTGCCAGCCATACGGAACGAATGACCTTATCACCTCTTCGGGAGATATAACTCGACGGTTGGCGCGTCACGTTTCTGTGCTTGCTCTCGTAATGCACCATGAAATATTCAAGGTTTATCCCTTAGTCGCCTCTTGCAACAACCACGGAAAGAAAGGTGGTAGCAGAATGTTACTCGTATGTTGAAGTTCAATCTGCTTTTATTGTTACTGGTATGTTCACGACTTAATGAATAAGACGATGTTACCTATGTGTATTTATATGATGCGATGTAAGTAAAATGAAGCGCGTGCACAAACTAAGTTCTCCACAAACAAATAAAATAACATAACTAACGAAGATATTTAAGTAAATTCTTTGCATGTGTTAGTAAAATTATGTTTTATTTTTAATTATGACGTAGAATATGTAGTATCATGCTATGAATAAGCTTGTATAGAATATTACCTGAGACAGTCGCTCCGACTATCGCATTGGATAATCTCTGTTATAGCAGAACAAGTTTATGATTCATTGTTTTGAATACAGAAAGCTTGCTGCATACTTTCAAATTACACATGCTAAATGAATTAAAGGGACATCTGAGGGAATAAACACGAATACTATTATGTACATAAAATATTTAAGCAATTTTCCTTTGTAAAACCATAGAAGCGATAAACCGAAAAAATTTAAATTTTTTCTCTCACATATTTTTTTTAAATAGCATTATTAATTAGCTCTTTCCTTTAGCACTCGGTGATTGTAGATGATCTGTGGATGATCTACTACATGTCCTACATCAGATTATGTTAGCGCACTGCTGAACACATGTCTCTCCGTGAAAGCGGCAGAAGAATCCGGCATATACTCGTATTTATTGTAAGGTTTAGAATAAATACTTACATCCCTTATATTCCTCATAATGAGGAACTCCTCATAATGTAAGTGGAATATTATATGAATAGTATGAATTTACGAAGGTGCGAACTGATTGGAAGTGTTTTCTGGCGTCCTTGTTTCCCGACTGATACACCATTGGTGTGGCAATAGTGTGGCCCCAGATAAAAGTTACTGCTGCTAATGCTTGTGGTCAGCAGAATTAGAGTAACCGACATAGCCGCAACGATTAGCAAGTTGAAATGCGACCTGAAATGACCTCCACAAGGTGGAGTGGCGACCTGCAGAGAGTTGCGGTATTGTGGTAATATTTAGGGGAGAGCTATGTACAGCAGTGGACTTGTGACATGCAATAACATATAAATAATAGAAAATAGCATGAATCAAAAATCACAAATATGTATTTTCTTCATCAGGTTAGAATAAAAGAAATATTATTTGCTTTTTAAATGAGACAAAACAAGCAAACAGTAAGAGAGTACCTAATTGATATAGTATTAGCATAAAATACAGTAAAAATATGAATGTAAATTTCATAAGTATATTCTTCGTCAGGTATAAGAGAAGAATTCTTTGTAAAAAGATTTTTCTTAAAAGAAATTTTCAACGGTCTTGAATAGAGTTACCTCTATCTAGCGTCGTCGAGATGTTGAAAGTTTAACGAATTGCTAACATTCTTTTTTTTTTAACAAGTTTCTTTATTTCCGCAAGAATAAAATGAAAAAGTACCTAATGATCTTTTTCGCTTAAAGCAACTGTTAGAGCTCTTTCCTCATTATCTCTTTTAAAAAATATAAATTAACCTAATTGTAAAAACGTCCAGTAAGTAAAAACATAAATGTTAAAATCTATAAACTGTGTTTAACGTTTTACCTCGCTCATTATTGTTATCCGCCATTTTAGATATCTCGAAATGTCATTAGCGGTATAAATGGGTTTCGCGCCATAACGAACGCGAGAGTTACTACAAAGGAAAATCATAAATCAACTGTCAGTTTGACAGTTGGTGAAAGAAGGTACGTCAATGCATCGATGCAAAACTTTTAAAGAGTCTTAGAGAGTCTTTTTTCGTTCCGCTTTTGATTAATTGTAAAAAGGCGTGCTGTGTTATTTTATTGTGTGATCTCAATGGAGATCTTTCGGTCTTATTAAAAAAATTGACAGATGCTTAAGTTGACCTTTGATAAGATTTTTACTTCATTCAGATTTACAAAAGAAATATGAAATTGTGTTTATATTGTTGTATTCTGATTACATGTTTTGTGGTTACCCATTTTTAACGATTAGCAAAAAAAGTTATTGTACAATAAACTAAAATAAAATTTAGCATAATCTTATCAATGATAACTACAGTAAACGATAACTAAGAGTTGTTGATATCTGTATTCAGTATGAAAATAACAATCTACTGAAACAAGAATATCAGAAATATTCAAAGTATACAGGATGTATGTACCTTATATTATAGTCTGTAAATAGTCCACTGCAGGACAAAGGTCTCTCCCGTGGGGTTTCGCTATAATCGACGATCGACGATCGCAGTATCAGACGTCTCGCGCTTTAGACGTTGCAGCCCGTCAACGGTCTGCTTATTTTTGGTCCGGTATTTTTTGAGATGGTCATACCGCCATCTGTCGGTAGCCACTGCGATTATAAAATTTATTACTTTATTTGAAATTAACCTATTATTTGCAGCACTCGTGTTCACGGGGGACTGAGGTGTTAGGCATCCAGATGTCACAGTTAACTCGGGCTACCTCCAGCTTCTAATAATTAATTTTGGTCCGATCAATTCAGAACTCGAAACAGCGGCAACATTAAAACAAAAATTAAACGCGATGAAATCCGTATATCATAGTTTTATCAATTAGTGTAGTGTTCGCTTTAATACTAAAAATCTTTATTACTTCATTTACGTTACTATTTATTTGTTAGAGCTTATTTATTTTGGCACAAAAACATTTTTTTATTTTACATTATGTTGCTGAATTACTCCTCGCCGACGAAGCGACGCGTATATACTCGCTACTCAATTGGGTCAGTTATAAAAAAGTTTAATAGTAGCTCTGTTTTTCTATTTCCTTCTTATTGAGATTTGTTTGAATCTGTTTGTTTGTTCATGTTTTTGTGTCGGACATCAAAAGTATAAGGTCTAGGGCGTAATAAAATTGTTAACTTTTCTTATTTATTTTAAATCTACGAATTAAGACGCCATTCGCTAAATTAAGAGAGCTCAAAAATACTTAATCAGGTAGCATGCATCTGATCTCAGGTAGCGTATAATATTACTCCATTCTCACTTTTCTTAAACAAGTTTATTTGCAAAAGTTATTTTTAGATACGCGTATATTCCTTAAAGTAGTTTAAAATATAAATGTTACAGGTCTTAAACATCAAAAACATAGTTTATGGCATGGTCGTTCGACTGTTCGGGTTTATTTAAGGGCGTGGCCGGGCAGCGAGTTTTTATAACAGCCTTTACAAATTGTGAATCTGTGCATCCAAAGCGTGAAAAGTGCCTTCGCCATTTTTTTCTTCTTGCATTATCCTCTGATAAGTCAAAACTGTTGATGCGGAGTTTCACTTTACGCGGATGACGTTTGAAATGTCACAATTGAAGGACGATTGAAAAAAAAATATATATTTTAAACTAGTGGCCGGGTTTAATTTCATAGTGTGACCAGAGTTCGATCCCTAGTGCCGGGGCCACTAAAATTTTTAATAGCTATTTTACAGCAGAGGAGCCGTTTTCCCAGCTGTGGGCATTAACAGGCTGCTACTTTATTTTATTATATTTATATGATATTAAAGGACTATACATTAGCAGCAGTTGCCCCTGCCCCGACCGCTTGATATTACATTTGCACCCATACGAACTCTTGCTTGGGATACAAAGTATCCTATGTTTTATTCCATGACATAATCTGTCTGTTACTCTAAACATAACATGCTTTTACATTTTATATTACCTTACAAAGCGCAAAGGTCTTCCCTCTCCGCATTTTTGAATCTCCAATGCCTATGCGATCGCCAATCTGCTCACCAAGCGTGGCGATTGTGGCAAATCGTCTTCCTTATGGGAGAAGGGAGGTAAGGTAGATATATATAAGATTCCAAACCCAAATAGAATCAATAAAATCAACTATGTATTTTTAAGTTTCACAATTTATATTATTCACTTTCCTTAGTGTTATTAAAATGAACCCTGCGAGCAGAGCAGTTTTGTCGATTTTCACATGACATTATTACTTTATGATTATTAACCATAAAGCATTACGCATCACTATTTTTTTCACATAATTTCAGGTAACCATTCACAAAATATGCATTTAGTTACTCCATTTTATGATAAAGAAATTCCGCTGCGCATTCCGCTTCCGCCGCCCACTAAAAGTATGCATGCACACTAATGCTAGTGGCCTAAGGGTGGTAATGGCTTGTCACAAATGTCGGTACATGTGTTGCGAATGGACGTCGGGTTCAGTAAATCAGTGTTAAAATCGAGGAATTGCTGCATGAGTCGAAATCGACTTTTTAAACCGATTACACGGTGCCTTCGCGAAGAAATTTAAGTCCATTTTAACGCTTTTGCTTTTTATTTTGATAATAATTTAAGCGATTGATCTTAAATTATTGTCGATAAGTTGATTTAAAGGCGGGAGAGGTATCTCATGAGGTGTTAGTATCTCATGACAACAATGTAAATTCTGTTGTTATGACACGCTAAGAGGCATAGTATGTTGAAATGAAATTATGGTTGTTTACTTTTAGATGTATATATATATATATATTCTTCACATGCATACTCGTTAGTTTAGAGTACTCTTGACCTGGCCTTTTTCCAGAACGTCTCTAATTTGATCGTGAAATGTTCCCCTAAGTCTTCCTCTCCCGACTCTACCATATACACTCGCCTCATATATTTGTTTCGTCATTCTCTTCCTACTTTCATTCATCCTCTCCACATGTCCAAACCAGCTCAGCATCCGTTTTTGAATTCGTGTCACTACATCGCCTTTCATGCCACAACGCTCTCTGATCACATTATTTCGAACCATGTCAGTTATCTTCACATCAATCATACTTCTTAACGCTCTCATTTATACTGTATTTATCCTGATTTCATGCTTCTTCTGCCATATCCAGATTTCACTTCCAAATGTTAGTGTTGGTACCAATACTCCTCTATGCACAGCCAAACGAGCTTTGTAAGATATCGTCTGGATGTTCATAAATGTATGCAATGCCCCATTCACCATATTACCTGCCATCGCTCTCCTTTCAATGTCACATTCGTACCTTCGATCTCTCGTAAACATTGTTCTCAAGTAAACAAACTCATTTACTTCCTCTATACTATCTTCCCTAATCTTGATACATACTTCCGTCATCCTCTCCTCTTTTTCAAATACCATAACCTTTGTCTTATAGATAAAGATATAGATATAGATAGTTATTAAAGTTTCCTCAATGGTTAAAAAAGTAGACCCAATATCTATACAGTTTCCGTCTTTATAACACAACATAGGTATCGAGGAAAACTTAACGAACTATCTCAACTAAATATTGAATTTTATTGAACGTTTTTTTTATTGAAAAGAGCAATAATTTCACTTTATGGCAAGCATGTGAGTAAACAGAAACTTTGCACTGTGTCCATACTGAGATATAAGTTATTAAGTCTATCGTATCGACAGATCGGTATCGTATCGAGGTTTTACATATATTTTACACTAGCTGTGTACCCGAAGTGTCACCCGCGTTACATTTGGATTATACACGCCTGTTTTATACACCTGTTGAGTACAAAATCTAGGTTAACGGTACACATAGGGACGGCCCTATGTGTAGCGTAATTTTACATTTATTATAACATTCTGCAATAAACTGGCTATCTAACACTAAAATATTAATAGCAGGCCCAGCAGACGTTATACCGCCCTTTCCGGTAGATGGCCCCATGAGAATGGTTGAAAGTTTCGTTTTAATTTGCGATAGTTAATTCTGAAGTAAACAATTATTAATTATTTACTTCAGAATTTCTTTTTAAATGACTAACGGATTCAAATCCCCCAGTCTTAAGTCTTTGTAGACAAGGTAACATCGAAGCAGGTCATCAAACCGACCAATGATAGTTATGTTCTACATACAAGCAATTGACTACACTCGATATTATTTAACTCTTTCATAAGTGGTTATATTTAGAGTCGAAAGCAATAAAATGTTGAAGGTGTTCTCATAAATCTATCATATTTACATCTGTCCTTATTTTTTATGGTGGCAACCCCATCCGAAGACGAGGGTCGAGTATAATTGAGTTAGCAATAATTAAAAGTTGGACCTATTCTATCCGAAACATACGTCTGTCCGTTGCATTGATTGATGGTGCGCACGCCCACACTTACGATATGTGTTTTTTTATTTATTTTCAACTGAACAATAAAATTTATAATTATAGAAAGACAATTAGGAATGTATTTATGTTATTTACATCGGATTATTTAGTTGAGACGGTCTCTGAAAGTAATTTGATGATGTCTTCTTGGTCGAAAAAGTCTGCGACTTTCTCTCTCTCTTTGGATAATATACAGAACTTGTCCTATAACAGAGCGGAAAGAATTAACACAAATGTAGAGGCACATAAGCAACGTCAACATTCCGTCCATGGTGTATTGTTCGATAAGATCGGAGAAAAATTCAAATGCAGTGTCATTGGCTGTCATCTGCATATCCAGAATAGACTTATAATAATTGTTGTTCACATTCATAACAGTACACCGATCACTCAGACCAAGGGTTATCAACCGGGTATACTATTAAGATGTAATGGTCTATTATTTATTCAAAAAAAAATCTCACAAATATGCCAAACATACATTTCACAGATTAGTGCAGGGGAGCAGAATCTCTGGTCCAACACATACATAAATGGCATATCAGCCTCTGTTGCTTGCCTAGAAGGTGTCTGTTCACTTTGGCCTTAAAACATATGGACAATATGTGATTATAATATAAAAGTACACAATTTTGAATGACGGGGAGTTGGTAAGTCAAAATCTTCAAAGCTTTTGTTTTTGTTAAGTACGTAATTTTACCTAGTAGATTATAATTATATAAAATAAAAAGTATAATTTTTAAGATAGTATTTTTTTTATTCTTGTGACAACACTGTGGGGTGAATTGCTGTGCTGCCTGTGGGTGTCGGAATGCATTCTAGAACAAAGGAGTCGAAATACTGGAATGACATATATATTTTAATACTGTGTCTCAGATATAGTTCTCATTTGTGGTAATTCTCTAATTGCATACTAATTTATAATAACTATGGCAAATTTTCTATAATAATTAAAAGAATAAAGGAATAACTCAAAATAAATTGTGGCCATATTTAAACACAAAGATTATATCTGTTTGTTTATACATACGTTACCTACGGCTAAATAATTGTAGCTATTTCATTGAAGGTAATTAGAAAAGTTTCCCAAACATTTAAACAATTTATGTCCGATGTGTACCACTTCATACATTATTCAGGATCTTCATGTCCGAACTCCAAATATTATCAAATTACTACGGTCACGTTTGTACAAAATATTTATAGAATTCCCTTAAATAAATAAGAGTATTTTCAGGGATTATTTGCTAGGAAGTATAATTGTTTATTTCGTCATCAGTAACATCCGGTTTCACAATACATAAAAATAAAAGTATGAAAAATACTTAAAAAAAACGTTAACATATAAAAACAACAAAAAGATTATTTTTAAGGTTACGTACGGAACCCTATTACAAAGCCTACGCTGTCCGTCGGCCTGTACTCAATAACATAAAAACCATTTTAAAAACCATCTGAGACTTGATAGTATTTATTCTGATTTATTATATATGTATGTTTTAAAGTGTTTGTATGCATGTATATATTATAGTACGTATTTGTAAACATATGTGTTTATATAGAGATGTATACTTATACATTTAAATATGTTTTAATTATAATTTCTCGATTCGTCTTTTAGCTATTTATATTATTCTAAATTTAATGCACCTATCACAACATTTCTTAACGCCCTGGGTTGACTGTTAGATAATGCCAAAAATTGCATTAAGTCCGCCTTTTGTAATACTTGTAGTGTACACAATAAAGTATAAATAGATAAAATAAATAAAAAGTAAAAGTAAAATGGACGCATTTTATCACGTTTGAGGAAAGACCTCTCATTTCTGGGAGAGTTTTGGAGCCAGAAAGTGTCCGCTACGTATCTCCAGTATGAATTGAGCCGTGTAGTGAATCTTACTTTAATTTTTTTCATTCCGTAAATAATAAAAACAAACGTCATTCGGGTTACAGATCGTCAAGATACCCGATTAAGTGAAAGTTAAAAGCGCGATTAAGTATTTTTATGGTTATTTATTTCAGTTTTCCATTCATACACCATAATCTTAATACATTCTGTGGAAAGGTAGGTCGATGTCTTGAGCTGAAAGTTTCTTAGCTCTGACGCATTAGCGTCCTATCTCATCAAGATACGTGTAAAGTTACTTCACATAGTGTGCCCATAAGCAAACACCTTCGAGCCACCATACAGGGAATCTCCTTTCACGGCGTATATCTTATTCATGCGTGAGACGATGCCAACAGAATGGGTTGATAAAGCCGGCCATTCACGCGCCGGTTATACGATTGATTTACAACAAGATTACTTAGGTATTAAAATTGCAGATCGAACGCAATTACTGAGATCCGATTTGAATTATTTTATGTTTTGTCGTCTTACAGCTTAGCGGGATTTATTTTAGTATTCGCGTAGCTTATAGCTCGTTAGAGAAACTCTTATTCTCATAACCTGTTTGACAGATAGCGAGACTAAATTTACTACCAATAAAGATTTTATCTTTTTATAAGCTTGAAGTATGCTCCAAGATATTTTCATGTTTTAAAGAAATACTTTTTTTGTTATTGTTAAAATAATGCTACGGAAAGTAAGGTGTATGAATATGTAAACGAAATTAATTTAAATAAAAGTATAAATGTATTCATATATTGCAAAATTCATAGTCATATATATATTTTTTATTTTGAATATTTTTGCATATAGCTCGTATGTTTATGTACCGTTTTTTTTTAGATTGTTATCTTATAGTTAACACCACATCAAATATCATTTTACTGATTTTATTTTGCAGAATTTAGTAAAAATTTGTTTTCCTTAGTGCCAGATAAATTGAAAAACGACGCGGGCTGAGCTTTATTGACCATGTAGTGAATAGATCGCTTTAAGGACAAGTGGGAATGCAGTGAAGTTACCGGCGCGGCGTAGGATAGATCCTTATTGTATTTAAGACTGCTTTGGTATACATAGGCATAGCATTTGAAATTCCTTACAGAATAGAGAGATCTGCGGAAGACGTGGAATGCATGCATGAATATAACAGCGCGGTATGATTTTAATCGATGTTATTATAACTTTGCATTCCTTTTTCTTTATTTTATTTTAATTAAAAAATATTCCACGTGTATATAAATCGGCCAAGTGCGAGTTGTACTCGCGTATCAAGGGTTCCGTACAACCACACATATAATATATAATATCGTTGTATTTTCCAAAAAAAAAAGGATTTTCTTTCATTCAGTTCGAGATCTATAGCGCAAGCCGGACTTATATTTTGACGGTTTTTATTATTTGTTACTTTTCTTGTATGGTTGCCTACCTTTAATTTATACATTTTTTTTAAATGTTTTATTTGTCGAGATATTCGGCATAATAATATATTCTACCGGCTAACTATTCCGTTCCTAAAGATACAGCCCTTTAATAGTAGGACACACACAGAGGGACGGACGGACAGACGGCGTAGGATGAACAAAAGGGCTCCGTACAGAACCTTAAAAATTGTTGTAATATTTAATACCTAGTTCGAAGCGAAAAGATCGTCCGTTCCTTATATTTCCAGGCGAAACTAACAAAACGCGACACGGTTTCCGCATCATATTATAGTTCCGTAAATAGGTACAAATACAGGAACACTCGTTTCCCCTTCTCATTTACTGAAATACTTATGCAAAACATTCAGAAGAAGGATTATATGGATCACGGTTCCCGAATGGTCGGGGCGGGGGCTTAGGCACGGTAAACCAATGTGGCCGCACGTGGTGGTGGACTGCGGAGGATGGATTAGCGTAGTTGCTTCGCACCGCTATCTCTGCCCCATAGGACAACATTAACAAGTATTGCAGTGTGGTAGCGGCGTAAGAATCTGCCACTGCATTTGTTCCTGTGGTTGTCGTAAGTGGTGACTAAGGGAAAAATCTTAAATACCTCAAGACATTCCCGGGAGCAAGCCCGGCGACTAGCCTTGCCACTCGTCACATTCTCTGCCGGTGAGGAGAAAAGAAGGTTGGGAAAGCCCAGACGGGTTTGATGAGTCCTGCCAAATTGTGATTCGTAATCTCTGCCTACGCCTATGAGTGTCAGTGTTTATCTAAAAGGGTGTAAAGGGATTTAGAGCAAACATCTTCATTTTCTCTGAATAACCAAGTGCTGGTGAAGCACGTGGTACACCCTGCTAGCTAGCAAACAAGGCTCTGGCGACCTTATGGCGGAATAAAGTAAAGTAAAGTAACAGCCTATAAGTAACCTTTTCCAATGTCTGAGAGGGTTTTGGAGCCGGAATTGGCCCCTCGTGCTGCTCTAGTGCGGGTTGGCGGAATATTCATCCAAATTTGCTGTACCGAAAACAGCACCACCAGTGCGAGGGTACCGGTACAGGGCTAGACCTACGTTCAGCAGTGGACTAAAATTGGCTGATGTGGTAAGTAACAGTGGTGCAATAGAATCTGCCACCCTATCTCATACCATGGGCGCCACAAGAGTCGGCTAAAGGAAGTGCCAAAGACATCACCTGGTTACCGGATATATGACCGATGAATAATTCGAGTCCTTTGTTGTCTACCTCGGCCGCAGCGTCAAATCTGTCTAGTACTGCGATCTCCAACGCATCTGTCATGATGATTATAGCAAATTCATCTAGTGGCCGATGCCTCCGTCTTGCTGCAGCACAGTGATAACAAGTTATTAAGAAGAAGAGCAACGGCCTGCAAGCCCTTTTGTATTTATAGGATAATTAAAAAGCAAAAGTCACAATAAACGTAATGGAAAATTACATATGTTGATACAATAAAATCAAGAGGCCTTCAACTCCTTTTCGAGTTTTGAGTGGTAGAAACATTTTAAATGCTAATTTAAAACTAAATTGATTCACACAACTTTATTTTTTAAAGAGATTTGTAAAACGGAGTGTTTATATACTCTTTGGTCATTTGCTAAATGCATTTTTTATTTGTTTTGTATACGTGTACATCCATTAAAGTAAATCTCTTATTCTTTACGTACTATCAGAAACTGCCAGTAAAATACGTGTTCTCGGATATTTGCAAATGTTTTAGCGTATCATGCACTAAGGATAAAGTACATTTTATTTAGCATTTTTACACAAATGATACTTTGAAGCCGAAAATAATTTAATTAACACCGAACATAAAAAGGCAATATAAACTTACTGCCGGGAAGTTTTTAAAGAGTGCCTTATGTCCTCCATTACTCGGCCAGCAAGTTGATGATAAAAATTAATATCTTAATAACTTTAAAGCATCGCAAAAATGTCTGTTTGCGAAGAAAGTCTGTTATTTTAATTTATTTGTAAAATATGGACACGCCAAAATGACTGTCTGTATGTTATGTCAAATAATCCGAAATCAGCGCGGGCATTGTGTTTAACGTATCTATAAGTGGTGCCACCTCTTGGTCATACATCGGCCATACGCATTCGCGTTCAAACGTCGTGATCGTCGTACCTGTTGCCTCTTCCACAGGAAGCGACGCTCTTTTTACATCCATAGTGTATGAAAAATATAGAAGTCAACTCAGCCACTGCTGGATATTGTGCGCGCACGCAATTAATAGGCATTTTCCCGCTGATATCACTGAGGAATCCCAGACGACCGCAATGCAGATGTTGCGGCTGGAAGCGTCGTACTTTCGACGCGTGACAGGTGAAGCGTGGGGGGATAGATGGATACGCTGGCTCGCTGGTCCTGCATAATTAAATTTAACTAGTCTCTTATGGGGTCTGATTCCCCAACGCGTGATGTTCTTCGCGAAGATATCAAAGTGACTAGTCAATTATGTTCAATATGTTACGGGAACCATTCAATTTTGTACTTTTAGCTTAGGCAGACATTTTAAATTATAAATACGTATTTTAAAGTAATAAAGAGGAGCTTCTTTGTATATTATGTTTTACACTGAGCCAAAACTTTTTTTGTTATTGAAACTGCTTCGAAAGAAGAGGACGTTGAAGAAAAACATCGTTAAAGGAACGTGCATGCCCGAGAAATAATAAAAAAAACATTTAAAGTCTGTCAACCCGTATTCGAGCAGCGAGGCAGGCCCTTCTCGGTTTCGAAACCTCTCAAGAATAGGTATTGTAGTAGGATCCAATTATGTCGTCATTTTCTTTTGTGGTTATCTTGGTAGAGTCCTGTAACCAGCAGCTAGTTACAAATTTAATATAATGATAATGAGGAAAGTCTGGTAGTATCTGTAATAAGGAATATAGGTTAAATATTTACAAGATAAAGTAGCCATAGGTATTATCTAAGAGCAAATCTCCTTAAAATCTAGGTGTGTTTTGTACAGTATTAAAATAGATGCGATGGCCTTATAATCTATCAAGCTCCGACGCTATTTACAGCTTTTGTTTGTGAGCACTCAAACAGTCCATTGGCTTTGCAAGTATTTGCACCTCGGCCTACATCTGGTATCATAGGTGTGTCTGTTTGCTCTACCTACGGCTAGAACAATACTCCGCAGTAATCCACTCCAATGCACCTAAGAAACAAAGACCTATGTTTAGTAGCAAACTTAAACGATTGATAAGGATGAAAAATTAAGTCCTTTTTAAAATAGTCTGACAACTGCCATAAAATCATTAACGTACCGAATTTTAGTAATTCATAGTTGCTTGTTTAGTATAGTATATTATTTCATAATAACACTTAATTGATGAAATAACAGATGAACCAATTGTGCATCAAAAGAAACTGGTCAAAATAATTACCAATAAAGAATACAAAATATAGTTTATCAATTTTCATTCTCTAAACCTAAAATACTTTATTATAACATTTATGATGTGACATATGATATACGGAACTGAGATTTGGTCCTTCACTGTAGCCCGAATGAGGAAGCTCAAAGTTGCTCAGCGCGCTATGAAAAGGGCTATTTTTCTGCGCGATAGAGTCTGCAACGATGATATCCGCAGCAGAACTAAGGTATGCGACATAGCCGTAAGGATCAGCAAGCTGAAGTGGCACTGGGCCTCCCACATAGCTCGCAGAACTGACAACCGTTGGGGAAAAAAGGTTCTCGAGTGGTAGCCACGTACAGGCAAACGCAGTGTAGGACGACAACCCCACAAGATGGAGTGACGACCTGCGCATTGTTGCGGAAAGTCGATGGATGCAGGTGAGTCAGCACCGAGCGTCGTGGCAATCTTTGGGGGATGCCTATGTTCAGCAGTGGACTTGTGATAGGCTAAAATGATGATGATCATATGGGGACAGAGATTCGGTTTGTAAGCACCTATACTTACAAATCAAATCGCTAAACTTATAGGAAAATATGAAATTTTCTTCCGAAATTTATTTTCCATAAATCTCACCAAATAACGAACTCCTTTCAATCGATTCCGTTGGAATGAAGCGCGCTAAAGTGTAAGGTTATATAGTGGAGAAGTGATTTATCGGTCCCCTGTAACAACTCTGCAATGCTTTTAAGTTGCTCTACGAAGTGCGGACACCTCAGACTTCAAAACCCTCCATTAAATCGTTTAGCGAGCGATTCCACTTCCAGACACTTGTGGTTATGTGTACCTTGGTAGAAAATATATTGTTTAAAATCACAATGACGATGTTCCCTTGTCCGATTTCGACCACGGCGATAACTTATCACCTGTGCAGTTGATTACCGAGTTCAGTAATCAACTGCACAGGTGATATCATCGTGCCACAATTGAAAAAGAACTAAGATGAAATGGGCGAGGGGTTGTACCTACCAAGGCGGCTCCTAGGCGGAGGAGTCTAACCAACAGATCATGATTATGTCCTCTTGGACGTTTTAGGCCACGACGACAACTACCGAATACTATCGACAGTCGTTAACTGAGCAGGAGATGTTATAGTGCCCTAAATATTCGAGCAGACACAGATGAACTTACTCGTCTTTATGTTCCGGTGTCTGATGTAACGTATATGCGATTAGATTGGAGGAATGGTCAGATGTAGTTTCTGACACACTAAACCCACTAATTCTCTCTTTCCCTTCTTTCTGAACTCGAAAAATCAATAACTTCTGTAAATGTACAAATATTCGCTTCAACTTTCATCATTCGATTCAGACCCAGGACACATATCTCAGCAGTCAGGTGAGCTAACCACCAACTGCACAGAAAGATAATTATCACAATGATTACAACATTATTCTTGCTAACATCCGTTATTTACGGGACTAACGATAGAACATGTCATTAAATCTAAAGGTGCCATCCCCAATCGTAATGAATTTAGCTGTTTACCCAGGCTCGAACCCCGTTAAAGGCGCTAATTCGAACACCGTAATGCATTTTATGATGTAGCGACTAAACCGTCTTCATAACTCACAGATGCGGCTTTGAATAATTAAATTTTGTAAAGTTTTTTACCGGTTTTTTATAATAAAATATAATCATAACCTTTATCAACATTACGCAGCTGTATATGCATTATACATCACTGAAGCCTTTTTCAAATTAGGAGGAATTGTGAACGCAGTGATTCACTCAAATCGTTTCAGTTACTTTATTATTCTTCACAAGGTTATTAAGTTTAAGTCCCATATAATTTATTATAGATACAATTAGAATAAGAATTTCTTTTCTAATTCAAGTGTCCAAGCATTTATTTTATATACAAACAAGCTTTTGTTTTTTTTTTTTATTACATATTATATATATCTTCTTATTTAGTTTAATAAACCACAAATCCTTAAAATCTTTAAGTGCACGTTGCCAATGATAAATTACAAAACGGAGACGTGATTCTTTACTGCTGGCTTTAAGTTCCAAGTGAGCTTTAGGTAACTTTGCTCTTTACCTAAATAGATCTATCAGTTGATAGATTTGGAAGGTATTATTTCTAGATCGTCTTTTTTCTAGGGGGGACTAACTAACTATTCACTAGTTGCAATGGGCTGCAGTAACCAGTTACCACCAGGTGGAATGTTAGCTCGTTAGTTACCCCAATCCAATAAAAAAAAATGATTAAACCGCTAAAACCTAAATATGAAATGCCAGATGCTTGTTGCCTTGATCAGATGGCAAAATGATCATTTTGAATATGCTAGAACTAAAATAATCAGACCGGTGTCGGATTGTCGCCTTTGTCTGTTGATAACTAATCAAGCGTTCTTAAAGTCGGTTTGTCATAATAAATTGTCCAGTGGTCGACTGCTAATTATGCCTTTTAAACTCGCTCATTGCCGAACATTATCTTTGAAGTATAATTATGTTATTATATAAAACTAATACTTTTTTAAGTCATAGTCAATTTTAAATTGAATTTGTGATTGTTGAAAGCCTTTTTTAGAGCCAAGCGGCGGCTTTTGCTGCAGCTCGAATGGGCCGGCACGACCGGGGTAGTACCACTGCCAGGCAGTTTACCGACGTGAAGTAGCGAAATCTTGTGCTTCAGCATTTCGTTCGGTGAGAGAGGCCGACTCCTCCCCAAATACTAAAGGCCAGCAAGGCGGCTGCAGCTCCTCTGGTGTTACAGTTATACGTGGGCGTCGGTAATCAATTACCCATAAATTAAAATATATTATAATTACGTTGCGAAATCGAACCCGTGACATCGAGACCTTAGCGCAGCAGAGAAACGTATAGCCACTACGCCAACCGAACCGATACCGAGCTGACTGAAGGTATAAAAATACGAAAGCCTATGTTTCCGTAGTAATAAATGAATAAATGAAATTAATACGTTATAATTTTAAAAACTATTTACCGAAGCTATGATTATTTCAGTAATAATTAATCGTGCCAGCGCTTTGTGATTTTACTCAATTTTTTTATTTCTAAACTTATCATGCGTTTTAAAGTTGTGAGTCAGTTCTATGGGTTAGCGAAGCTCATGGCCCAAACATTTGGCGAGCAGCGCCCGCTCTTGGTAAATATTTACGTGTGACTCACGGCGCGGCGTCGGACGGTTGTCTAAAATGGCGCTTTCTACACTTCTTTCTTTTATTTTATTGACCGGACCGTATTAAATATAATCATCATTAATATTGTTTATTCGTAAGTAAGAACGAGAATTAAGTCAGAGTTTTAGTGAGCTTCTACTTTTTTCAGGTGTATTTTATTAAAAGTTATAGCCGGTAGGACTTATGTTCTAGTTTAGAATATTCATCAGTTTCAATAAATTCATATTACATACTATATACTTCAACATTTTTAAATAATAATAGAAGAATATCCGCCGCCCACTTTCTTTTTGTAAGTGTCGTAATAAGCGACTAAGGAAAAATCGTTGTATATTTCATGGCAATCTCCGGGTGCAAATACAGGGACGAGGATTGCCACCCGTTAAGTTGTTTTCCCTGGAGAAGCAAAAAGTGATTTGATGGAAGCCCATTTGGCTATACTGAGATGGAATGTACGAAATGGAAATACATAATCCTTTTCCATCTTTTAAGTGAAAGTGTGTTCATATATAAAATACTCGCAAACTATACATGCGAAAATGTACAAATTCAAATTTTAATGGGAATTTGTTTTAAATAAAAACCTTCTGGATGAAATGTTCTAAATTGTGGTGAAACTGCAATTAAAATCCACTTAAATGTTTAAAACTTAAAGGCGATTACAAAGACAAATGCGTTGTCTACTATTGAAGGGTACATAAAATAAACTTGTCGTAAGAAGCTCAATATTTGATAAATATTTTTTTGTATCTCAATTCATTTATAAGTTTACATTATTTTGGATATAAGCCGAACATGAAAAACTTACATACATAAATT
The DNA here is from genome assembly GCA_029286595.1 of Bhutanitis thaidina. Classification (NCBI taxonomy): domain Eukaryota; kingdom Metazoa; phylum Arthropoda; class Insecta; order Lepidoptera; family Papilionidae; genus Bhutanitis; species Bhutanitis thaidina. The sequence goes on along the minus strand of JAGSMS010000021.1, from coordinate 2,381,209 downwards.
TAATAACAACAAGAAAAATAATTTTACGAACCAACAAATAAAACAAAAATAACAGATGCGCTATCTTAGCGCTCCTCCAATAAACGGAGCACTGATGTTTATGAAGTTTTATAACTGGGCGGCGATCGCGTAAGTGATCCGTCAATGTTCGCCGTATGTACGCGTTTACCTTTAAAACCTTTTTCATATTGTTCCCTTAACTGCCTTTTTGTTAGCGTCTTCTAAGGTTCCGTATATCATCATTTACACGTTCTACTTACAACGTGGCTTGAATTTATTCTATCTAATGAAACTTCAAACATCTACGTAACGTTGTCCGTCGTCTGAGAATCTAAAAGCACGTGCTTTATAAATAAAAATGTGTTTAAAGTAATGGTGTGTGAATTGGAAGAAAGGTTGGCACATCCACTTAGTCGGTATTGTTACGAGGAAACTCTGATGACAACAATTTTTTGGATTTTCATGCATTTACGGGTAGCGTATCATAGGGTAAACTATTAAGTAATTTAAGGGATATCTACGCATGTAAATGTATTGTTCGGCGTTGAATTTCAAACTTATTGCAGTTTTAAATAAAATTGTAATGAGTTTGACAATCTCTTAACTTTTAACAATCTGCAAGCAGAGAGAGAAAATATAAATTACATATGAGCTACCTGGTACACTCAAATATTTTAGAATTCATATAACACGGAACCTTGTGAATATTGAAATGAAAATACTTTTAAAAGGAATTTATCGCGTTTAATTTTAACGCATTAACTTCCGTCGTTAAAATTTGTGATTTAAACGCATGTTACAGGTTATTTAATATGATAATTTTGTGCGTTATTTTAATACGTGAATCTTCTGCGCCTCCGTCTGATTTAAGTTAGTCCCTGAATTACTGAAATACTTTGTAGTTTTCTTCATTAGTTTGGAGTTATAATATTAGACTAAATTTAGTCTACCTAACTTGCGGGCCTTCTGCTCGCGAGTCTCTTCCGCCGAACCTGGAAAGACCACCGGGCCAACAGCTTATATACCGTGGGGGTTTTAGTCGGTCCGGCAGCTTCAATGTCTTTCCCCCGCGTAAAACTAAAAAAAAATTGATTTCGTATGTGACTTATTTGAGATAGTGATGCAGCTGGTTGATATTAGAAAATCAACCACTCTGTCTTATCCGTGATCGACAAACGGACATGTCTGAAAAATCCAATTTTTTTTTCGGATATTCCATAAATAAGTTATAAAATTTAAAATAAATTTTATTAATATCCTAGGTAATATCAAAGTCGCTCAACTAGCTGTGGAAAGGGATATAATCAGAACCTATTTCAGCATTTGACTACCCAAGGCACAGGTCTGTTTAATACAGAAAAAGTGTTTGTTTAATTTTCTACTACGCTTCTTCTTTTAACTGAATCTTTAGTTGTCTTCTAATTCCAGTCGCATTTGAGACCGGTCGCATTTGAGACCGATCGTATTTCTCGGTCGAAAGCTTATGACTCTAGTTAAAAACTGCAATTTTCTTAATCCTAGAAAAGCACCGGGATCGGGCAGAACTGGATCTTTATACGAAAACAACGCGTACGATTTGGATCAAGTTAAAATTTTAAGTACTTTTGATTATGAAAAATACCAAGATTGATCAGAATAGGCAATAGGTAAAGAATCGATTCGAAAGTAGGCTAATTTTACTATCCGAAAAGCTAAAAACTGTGATACGTTTAATCCATAAGGTGGAACTACGGTCTACGAGCCGTCTGGGCAGATATCATTCTCTTACCTATTTCTACTGTGGTAGAGCCGAGTGGCGGCTTTTCCTGCTGCTCCTATGGGCCGGCTCAACCATTAGAGGTAATACCACGGCCTCGGAGAATAGCTGCGTGAAGTAGGAGCATCTTCTGTGTTTCGTTCGGTGAGCGAGGTAACCAGCGGTCCCCTCTCTCTGCCCACTTCCTCTCCCAAAATACTCTTAAAACCCAGCATCCCACCCGGAGCCCCTCTAGTGTTGCTATTGCAGATATACTTGGGCGTCGGTAATCACTTGGAGAGATGAGCCGCTAGCTTGTTCGCATCCTTTCACATAAAAAAAAGATGTTTTCTAATTGAAAGGTATATATTACTGATTGTGTAGTATTCGGTTTCAATTCACAGAGGTGAAAAGCCACCTACTATGATTGAAGTTGTTTCCATGTACTCATGAGCTACAGTCGCCACTTACCAACAGGTGGGAAACCCAATCGAATAAACAAAGCCTTTGAATTAGCACGAATATTTGAAATGAAACTATTGTTTACGGATTTTATCGCAATTTTATTTTTGTTTTAATATTTTCGATGTTTCGAGTACTTTATAGCACCCGTGGTCACGGGGGGTAAACGATATTTACATTTCAAATGTGTAGTGTTCGTGTAATACAAGAAATCATTAGCGCGAATATTTTTTAATAAACGTCGTCTATATATTCTATATATATCTGTATATTCTAAATAATCTATTCAACGCGAATGAAATCGCTGACAAAACATAGTCAAATAACAGATAAATTTAAAAATACCTACGTACGCAATTTATTACCGTACAGGTGATTATACAGCGGCTAAACATAACTAAATAATAGAAGCGAAAAATCCGCCGGGGACAGGCAATTAACATAAACATGATTAATAATTTAGGATTATTGGCAATTCACATTGACGTCCGACAATACAAGATAAACATCTAGAGAATTATAGTGGAATTATTCATCGTCTTAGGAAATAGTGTCCAAAGCGGATGAACGCATAAAACCCGTATTTGTTTCTTTAATAATACGACTATAAAACTTCTAATAGACTTGCAGGCTGTTATTGGAAATAAGAATCAATAAAAATTAAATGGGTAATGTGGTAATCATCTTAGTGGTACACCTTTTTTAGTCTAGAAACCGTCTGACCACCTTCTTACACATTTCTGTCGCTAATCGTCAATGCAACCATAGTTTTTATGCAACCATTTAAGCGTGGTAGAGCCAAGCGGCGGCTTTAGCTGCTGCTCGAATGGGCCGGCTCGACCGGATTGATACCACGTCCTCGCAGAATACCGGCGTGAAGTAGAGGCATCTTGTGCTTCTGCGTTTCGTTCGGTGAGTGAGGTAACCGGAGGCCCACTCCCGGTCCCCCATCCCGTATTCCATCCTCATCCTCCCTCCCATCTCCTAAATACCCCTGAAGGCCTGGTGCAGTTATCTGGTATTGCAGTATTCACCGGTATTCAGCGAGACCGTGGTACCAACCCGGTTGAGCCGGCCCATTCGAGCAGCAGTAAAAGCCGCCGCTTGGCTCTACCACGTAGTGTGTGAGTCATTTCATCTTAGGCCTCAGGAATGACAACGCATCTGCAACTTCTTCGGCTGAAGTCGTTTGTTGGTGTCCATGGGCTGCAGTAGTCATTGACCATCATCATCATCTTTTTTGTTTCTCCTGCATGCAGGTTTCTCCACGAGGTTTTCCTCCACCGACGAGCATTCAGCACTTAAAATTGCTATTATCAATATTAGCGTTGTCGGCATCGGGGATCGACCCCTGGTCACTCGCGCTCTATGAAACTATATATATTCTTTATTTTATTTTAAATAATCAAATCTTATTATAATGCCATTAACATAGAATTTAACACTCATTATTCACGTAAATATTAATGGTAATAAGTAAGACTTTACATAATTATGCATAGCAGAGTTACAGAAAGCAATGTAATCGTTTAGAGAAAAAGAAACGAAATATTGTACATTGTATAGCGTGATATCTTTCTAACAAAGCGATCCAAAATCAAAGCTTCGTTCATTCATTTCTGCGCAAGTAGCCCAAATGCTATTCAGTTTAAATGAGTTCATTTTACGTTTGGAATTCTAAATTGGCTCGCAAAGTTGCTATAATGCTAGTTAAGAGTTCATGGAAGGCCTGCAGATTGTAAATCAGAGTTTTATCTCTGCCTACCCTTGTGGGAGAACATAATTACAATATAACCGTAACATACGTACGATTTTTATTCATTTATTATTTAACCGATTGCACATCTAGAACTTTAAGTTATACGTACATTCAGTTTACGTTATGCTCCCTTCTAGAGATACTCAGCGGAGACGTGGCATGCAATCCGTTTAGAAAATGAGAAAAGTGCTACGTTCAAGAACATGACAACTGCAGTAAAGCTTAAAATTACTTCTGCACGCTTAAGTAAAACAATTTTACTGCACGGACTGATTAAGAAACTTTACAACCTCAGTGTATTTAACAGTTTTATCTTTCAACTTATTTTTGAGGTCCATATTAACGAAAATAATTCTCGTTTCTCATCGAAAGATAAGTTATTTAGTAGTATTATAAAGAAAATAGTGATTACTTGGTCCTGTCGAGAACCTAAAGAGGCAGACGCGCTGCTTACCATTTTCATAGTCTACAACTCAGCTCAGGCGTGTTAGATACTCTCAACCAACTTGAGAGCGCTCGAAAGAATTGCCCATGCAAAGACACGCATCGGCGTATAGGCAGAAATATTCTCGCTTGCAACGCCTAATGAAGGCCCTGACGGTCCTTGTTTGCATGAAATCACTCCGCTCAGGTACTTAGATGTGAATATGCCTTTATACCCTTTTCATTATTTTTTTGTTTTGGTTATATAATACCTGTCTATCTGGTACAATGTCTCAAGAGGTATCGACAATGTTTTTATTTTAATTTGTCTTTGCAAGTGAGGACTTATTTAGTTAATATTTGTGTACTTGTATATATTTATCTATCAACATATATAATAATACATTATTATGTCCACATTTATTTTATTTCATTTTAGTAGTTTTAAATTTTTTTTTATTACTTAGTTAATTTATTTAGGTAATTGATACATATGCTACTGCTATCTCACCATCCCATGGGTTGACTGGGAGGGAATACCAACAAGCATTAAGTCCGCCCTTTGTTACCTTACACTTTAAGGTGTAAATAATAAAGTATTTAAATAAATACCAAAAAAGCGTTGTAGGAGTGGATTAAGATTTTGCCAGACCCTTTCTTCTCGTGGGTTTTGTAACACACTAAGGGAAAAGGCTACAAAAAACTTATGGCAATGTCAGGGAGCAAACCCGGTGACGTGGCTCGGTACCCGTCTTGATGTCTGTATCTAGCCGGTTTATTTATGGGTCATATGGGGCAAACGAGTAGCTCACCTGATGTTATATGATTACCGGCGTCCGCGTACATCTGAAACACCAGAGGAGCTGCAGATGCGTTGCCAGTCTATAAGGATATTTGTGGAGAGGGAGAGAGGGAGAGACGAGTGGGCGCAGGAGAGGGGCCTCCGGTAACCTCATTCACTGAACGATACGCGAGGCCACCCCGGTCGAGCCGGCCCATCTGACAAGCAGTAAAAGCCGCTGCTTGGCTCTACCGCGTTAATAAACTATGGTAACCAAAATAATCGTAAGGATCATCTCGCAAAACCCACAATCGTTGGGGAAGAAAGGTTCTCGAGTAGCAACCTTGTACAAGCAAACGCAGTGTAGGATAAGCCCCCTCAGTATTGAGTAACGGCCTGTACAGTGTTTAGGTAAGTTAATGGATGCTCAGGACCGTCCTTATTGGCAATCTTCTGCCTATCTTCAGTAGTGGACTTGTGACAGATTGTAATGAATGAATGAAATAAAAAAGAATGTTAGTATAAATATTTGATAACTGGCTTCGGCACAAGATTGGAAGTAAAAATTCGAAAATCTATCTTTTACTAGGTGAAGGCAAAAGGGATCTTAACAATATAAAAATTTACGTGCAACCCGGTTCATTTACCTCAGCAATATTATTTTTCAAAATATACAAAAACGTTATACGATTACTGTGTGCATGGCGACAAAGTTTTTCGCATACGATTCGTGACTACGTAAATGGTTCCTGGTCAAACGAAAGATCTCACGATGAGGTAGATGCTATGGTCTTTTTAAGGGACCATTAAAGTTAAATTTGCATACAAAAACTTCCGTTTAAGATCCTAACATACAACGCGTTAAGTTTATTTTCTCAAAATGGTCACCAAGGCGTGCTGGTATCGGCTCGAGGAATAGGGAAATCGTTTACGGTGTTGTCCTGGAGAATCGCAATAGTTATTTTTAAAATAATAATTTGATTATTACTATTGCTACTATGAAGTTATTTATTATAGAGAAGGTTATTTATCTTCTTTTTAAGAAGAGGGTTACTTAAATTCTTAATAAACGAATGTATTTACTAACTTTTGTGTTGAAGATTTATATCCTTATTAGTTATTTATGCCCTTTTTAGCTTCTCTTCAGCTACATTATGCGAATCATAACTATTTGTGATACACATATGCATGCTTGCAATACAGGAAATCCCTGGGTTGCAATACATAATGCATAGAGCATGAGGGATCATAATATAAGCACTCACGCCTATCACTCATGTAGGACATTAAGAATGACACGACTCGATTTGGCAAACGCGCTTCCATATCCCCTCGCCGATGCGTCTGTTTTCAGAATATCTTTCACTCAATCCAGTCTTATGACAGCCACGGAAAAAATGTAAATATATTTGGAAATATACACAGCTGACGCTAAGTTAAGATAACTATAAAATATTCAAATAAGAGAATATCCTCGTTTCTTCCTAAAAACCTTGATCATTTTCAATCAAATTGTTAGATCGGAAGACTTAAATACAATTAAGGTGGTATACATAATCAAGTGACATGAGAAATCCAACAAACTATCGCTCTATACCATCGATATGAACAAAGATTCAAAATTCTTTCTCGAAATGAATAATCGATTGGTGATTAAACTCTTCTAAGAAGTCATAGAATTTTAAAAAATCAATTCACGAAATAAATTTCTATTCCACTAAGCAATAAAATCGCTTATAGTTTGAAACGTAATCGACCTCGTCGATGGAACTAATGGTATTATCGTAAAAGCTAGACTTTAAACACGATTTATGATTATGGTCAATCGATTATCGGTCTTAGATCCTAGATTGATGTGTTGATTGATAGAAAGATTGCGTGAATCGATCGTATGGTGAATCATTGTCCGTTAAATTTTGTGTCTAGGAATTTCGTCACGGACATGAATATGGCAATTTTATATCAATATACTATCCACCAGCGCACAGCTTTTAATAATTATTATTCGATTCGGTGTCGGCACAATCGCGAAATTCTTTTAGTTATATTCGTGTATTAATCTTAATGACGTCTCGACGTTCAGAGGTCAGACAGGTATATCTTATCTTTCGTTGATCGTTTTGTATAGATTTTATGGTATGGGGAAGAAGTGTCAGCAAAACTGCCAAGTTTAATTTTGTGAATAACAAGAAATACAGGTGACTATCATTACATCTAAGTGTTCAGAGGCAGACGTCTCGATTCTTTATCGAGAATGGATAAATGGCGTTTAAGAGTAATTTTAGTAATTACCATTGGATAAAAATTAATTTTTGTGCATACATATTTTATGCGTTCACGCATCGTATAGTTGTTGTTGGCACTTGCGTTAAAGTTTCTGACATAGTACCATCAAAGTGCAATAGGCGGCGCGCGAGACATTTCTAATTATTATTATGATGGTATTAGTATCGCATTAAATTGAATACCGCGTGAACAAAGTCGCTAGCAAAAGCGAGTGCTCAATAAAAGCAGACCAACGAGTGGACTATATTCTAAATAGTATCAGCAAATATTTTAGAGTCACCCAATTATGAAAGCATTTTAGTAAAATTATGTATCTTTATTTTTTTAAATATGCAATATTGATAAAGCCAGTAATATTTAGCAGACAAATATAATAAAAACTGAACTTTAGTGAATGCTAACTGACAATAAATAAATGTTGAAGAAAAATAAAGCAAATGAAAAACTTTTTCTGTACAGATTATGTATTCTTCTCGTTTGTAGACAACCGTCGTCGAAATGTGACAGATATGTACATTGCGATTACCAAAAATAATAAATAGATATTTTTCAAAATTGAAACGATAATCATATATATTGACTTCTCAAAACGTTAGTCCCACATTGATCTTCTCCAGAAATCTTTACAGCTAGCAAATAGCTAAATTAATGGGGGCAGTGCGTAAATCCATATATTCGTGGTAAGAGAGATTAAAGGCCTATACTCGTATTAAAACCGAAGGCGGCCACTTTGAATAAAATTGTTTTTAATCGCTAAGACTTCGTTTAATATGTAAACCAAAATAAACTAAAGTCACACGCTGCATAATTTTATTTTAGTTACAAATTACTTATGTAACTGTTTCTTTAAAAAAATATTTGATATTTTTTCTGTTCCCGAACTTATGGTCGTACCGTATACAGTACCTCCTCTATACCAATCCTTTCCCTAAAAACTAAACATTCCGTTATTCACGATATTTTATACTTAGGGCGGTCCGAGGACATTTATTTTAGCCGTTTCTTTTCGTTTCACTTTTCTTGGTGCCTTCCACATAAGAGATCGAACTTGGATATCTTGGTTTGAAGATCCTTTAACCACCCGTCCATCGTCGGCTTTATTTTAGACATGAATACCTTTCAAACTATATCCTATACTACTTTAATTCTTCTAAACTTGAAGACTTAACTATGAACGGTAAAGATTCTTCATATTTTATTACACGAAATAGACTAAAACTGAGTTTACCAAACGACTAACGCGTGGGCTATGTTACATCGTTATAAAACGAAAACATCATTGTAGATGAAAATATTAGACTGATCCAGCCGTAAATACGGATTAAGGACCATAACGTGTTTTGAATAATCTTCTTCTGTCCCCGTTCTCGTTGCGCTATGATTTTTTAAATAAATCGACCGAAACTAAATGCGTGTTGACCAGATGTGAATTATGAACGATTATTTTCGCAATATATTAAACATGTAGACACAATATGCTATTGATAGAGAATTCTAAAATGGTTTCTGACATGATCTGTAATGGACGCGGGATAATAATTGTCTTTTAAATAAATATTTAGATAGAGCTAAATTAAAGTTGGATAAATGGTAAACTTTCCATATTTATTTTAACTTTAATAAATGCTTCTTTTTTTTATGGAGAAGACGGCAAACGAGCAAGCGGTTCACATGATGGTAAGTGATTACCGTCGCCCACAATCTGTAACACCATAGATGCTGCAGGTGCGTTGCCTGTCTTTAAGGATATTTGGGAGATTCGGGGAAGAGGAGGGGATGTGGGCCTCCGGTTACCTCACTCACCGAACGAAACGCAGAAGCACAAGATGCCTCTACTTCACGCCGGTATTCTGCGAGGCCGTGGTACCAATCCGGTCGAGCCGGCCCATTCGAGCAGCAGCTAAAGCCGCCGCTTGGCTCTACCACGTTAACGTTCGGTTCGCAGGTATAATTTTAAATTTCGGTGCCCACGTCATCAGTTGAAATAAATTTAGCATTACTTGAATACATTTTATTATCTGGGAAGGGCTCAGCGATAGACGGCAGTGCGGCGGGCCCCGGGTTCGATTCCTGTATTTATATAGTATGTGATTGTGAGTTTTTGTTCATGTCAAATTAAAGCCTGTTAATTAACGTACAATATAGGAGATATCTTCCTCATCTGCTATTGATAAGTTACCCGATTTGCTTTGAATAAAAATATGTGTAATTAGAATCTACATGTTTAATAAACTTGTAAGAAATTCAAGATGAAAAAATATATTTAAAAGTTTGTATAATAATATTTAAGATTATAAAACGTGTTTCATGTCTCAATGAAACAGTTTTACTGTTAGATTAATGGAGAATCATAAGTAAGTAGAGATCTTGCAGTTTAAGATTAAAATTACTATTTTAATTCTTATCTGAGCAATAAACTTAATTTATTACACCTATTTGGAATAAAAGCATTGGTATTTATCACCAAGTTTAGAATTGATGGTGTACCACGTTTATCGATACTTAAGTATGATGAAATATTCTATGATGGTCAAATTTTGTGTAGAGAAAAACATAATTCATTTACTTTATTTTAGTTACAAATTAGCTTAGCAATAATTTCTGTTACACATTAAAATGCATGTCTTTTGGAGAAATAGTGTAGTAATAATAAAACTTACATTAACATGTTTATCAAAGTCTTAATTAATTACTACGTTTAATTAAAAATTATTTCATTCAGAGTGGCCGACTTTGGCTTTGATATAGATAATTAATTTCGCTGGCCACGAATCTCTGGATTTACACACTGTTTTCATGGGTAATTTAGCCACAGCTAGCCCTGAAGATTTCGGGAGAGCTCAATGTCATAGACACGTTTTGTCCAGGCCCTATACTCTAGTACTGACCACAATTGTATCGGGTTATTGATCACGGTACCAGGGGCCTCGCACCTGAGATGCTGCTAGCCGTCCCCGGTTAGGATAAATTAAGGTCTACTTACTACTTGTACTTCAGATGACTATTTCGCCGTATGTCGGTGGTTTTACAAGACATACAGCGGGTGGTGTGGAAGTGTCAGATTCTCTTAAACCGTCATCACGTTACTATTCACGTCATCATTCCTACTTGGGAGAGCCAATAAGCGGTTTAAGCTGCTGCTCGAATGGGCCGCCTCGACTTGGGACAGTACCACGGCCTCGCAGAATACCAACTTGTGCTTCTGCGTTCGTTCGGGGAGTGAGGTAATTGGAGGCCCACTTCCCCTCCCCATCCCCCTTCTCAACCTCCCTCCCATCTCCCAAATACCCCTAAAGGCCGGTAACTCACCTGCAGCATCTCCGATTTTGCAGATGTACGTGGGCGACGGTAGTCACTTTCCGTCGGGAAACCCTTTTTCTCGTTTGCCACCTTTCCTAAAAAGAAAAACCACACCAAAATTCAGCAAATAAAGGGTTACGTTGACCTCTTGTAACAGACGAAAACAAAAATGATATTTTGGTATAAAACAATTAACGCATCATGATACAGAATAATTATAAACAGTAATGTCAAGACATGACTGTCAATTAAAATTTGACGAAAGATGAGGGACCGCTGACCGCACTGTCAGGATCAGTCAAAATAATATTTCCAAATACAACCTAGCGTGATGAATATTTTTTTAATTCAACTGGGATTCGAATCGAGGAGACCGTGAATGAATGGGTAGATACGCTGATCATTAACCTTCCATATATGCCAATAACTTTCATTATTAAGTTGTGTTAATTGACCTTAGGAATGTTACCTTGTAACTTGAAGCATTAGTCATTTCCCAGCGTCGATTGCTCATACTAGGTATTATATTTAGTATGTATATACCCGCATAGGCAGAACATACACTTGAGTCGGTCTAATCCGAATCTAATAAACACCTTATGCATACAAATCATAGTTTATCTGATAAATCTAGAACCTTCTATTAGATGGTGCTATGTCTAACAACACAATCGAATATAAATGACTATACACTTGATGATAGTCTTAAAATAACGTGACATCTGCTTGATAGCGTAGTATCCATCTACCATATGACAGACCTAAGTTATCCATAACGGTGGTAGGCAGCAATGTTTAAAGTGTAATACGTCTGGTATTACGATTGTGATTATCGTAGTGTTAGAGACTGGTTTTGGACTATTGGTTGTGGACTATGTCCATATGTTTTTAAATATGCGTTAACGATACCGGAGAATACCTAGAAGTAGGGTAAGTTTTCGAAGATAAAAATTAATAAAAGAGTTTTTTGCAATTTATGTACGATTTGATTCGTTTCCCTCTATTGACTCTAAACTAAAACGACTAAAAACTGACCTCTGATCAGTGTGAGGTTTTTTTTTTATGAGAATAGCGGCAAACGAGAAATTGGTTCACCTGATAGTAAGTGATTACCGTCGCCCACATACATCTGCAACACCAGACGAGCTACAGGTGCGTTGCCGGCCTGTAAGGGTATTTGGGAGATATGAGGGACGATAAGAAGTGGGCCTCCGGTTACCTCAATCACCGAACGAAACGCAGAAGCAAAAGATGCCTCTACTTCACGCCGGTATTCTGAGAGGTCGTGGAATTAATCCGGTCGAGCCGGCCCATTCAAGCAGCAGCAGATGCCTCCGCTTGGGCCAACACGTTAAAAATGGTATGCAATCGTGTGAGCTTACTTTTACATTATCTTAGATTTCTGTTATATTTATTATTTCTCGGTCTAAAAATGTACGGTGACGAGTATACAAAACAGTTGAAACTATTGCCTTGTTGAAAGCCATACTTGTATCTCTATATACGAGTATATCTAGCTTCACTCATCACTGCCCTTGACAATGCGTTGCATATCATTAACTGCTTTTTATTAGTTTGTCTGTTTTGCGTGAGACCACGCTCTTATGAGACATGTTTCCTATTTCGGAACTCAAATCGACATTCTTAAAAATAAAATGTTTAAATAAAAACCAAATTACATGATGCACGGTTAATTATATGGTAATATAACGGACAATGAAAACTGCGTGAATGGTCAACTGGTTAATAATGTTAGCCGTCCAACCAGTTTAATATGAATCGGATATAAAAAAGACGAACAATTACCTTTGTTAAGCCTAGTATAACTGGTTTTGTTTATATTAGGACATGGACCGAAGAAAGTATCCATGTAAGTGCTATTAATAAAAGTTGTTTTGAATACAATAATTTGCTTAGAGTTATCGTCGGCTCGATAAACAAGTTAAGAGGTACTCTGTCTTTAAAGTTCCAACTAGCGGGATCGGATTCCGCTTGGGAAAAACCTGAGAATTGAAGAAACTTCAATACTATTATTTAAAATAATTATATATAATAATTCATTACTAATTTTAAGTCTTTCTTCCAAAGCTTACTTAAGTCCACTGCTGAACATAGGCCTTTCTAATAAAAAAAGTATGAGCATAAGCAGAATGTATTTCTCCCATCCATTCCATTCATCCTTCCACTAATCTGTTGAATTTAGGTTTAACAAATTCGGATGAAAATTGCGACGTCATTCAGTAGCCAGAACCTCATTTGTTTTTGCTGGGTACGTCACGTACAGGTGATGTTGGCATTTGGAGAAGAATTATAGATAATAATTGTATTAAGAAGATAATACATTACCCTTACATCCCTACATGGTTATTTATGTATATGTTCATGATCATGATTTTTATTGCAGAACGATTTACTTACAGTGGTTCTTTCATATTTTTTTGGCTTTTGGTTTGTCCCCATTCAGGCCGAGGAATCCCTACATAACAAAGGATATAAAGAATTAAGTAAAACGTAAAAATCTTTGAAGTGTCACAATTTAGTTTTACGTTGATTCCTCGCGTCACGTAATTACGTTCTCTGTATTCGTATTATGGTATGATTTGTTACAACAAGGCCGTTGTATCAAATAGCCTCTGCTGCTGTAAGTCACATTAATCAGATACTGATTTTTAACTCTTTACACAGATATATAGTTCATTAATTTTATTATATTTTCAATTTATTTCTTCAGCAAATATTTAAGGAAAATATGTAATTTTACTCTCGAGTGATAAATTAAAATTTTGCTCAAAAAATGTTTACCAATATATTGAATTTGTTCAGAAAAATGAACTCTCATTTTCAACAACCCGGGCTGTGATTGATCTTCCCAAACAATATCGACTTTTGTTTTATTATAGTCCTAATGCAAACGGATTAGTAAGTACAGTCGCAAGAAACAAATTCTTGTAAAATAATATGTTCTCTCCGTGATTTTTTTAATGTGTACCTTACATTATTTTCTGTTTTATAACAATTTGTAACAATACATAAGTATTTTCTAATATATGACTCAATCCGAAAACATAAAAAGTAAAAAGAAGTAGAAACACGTAAGTGCCCACAGATGGGGAAATGCCTCCTCATATATCTGAAAGGGTTATGGAGCTGGAAAGTCCCGCCTAGCTGCTCTAGTGCCGGTTGGCGGGCTTCACATATCTTCATCTGAAAAATATTTTTTACCATTTCTCAGACATGCAGGTTTACTCACGATCTTTATGCTACATTAATCGCCGAGTACGTAAATAAAGCACTTAAAATTGTTTTTAACAATTTTAGAGATGTTGCCACCGGGATCGATTCGATACTAAAGTGAGAGCCCTGACCACTAGACTACCACGGCTCTTACCGAACACACGTCTTAAGAATTAAAAAAAATATTTAAACGTGTTATAAAAATTATCGTTAGACACGTGACCTAAGAATCTGCCATCCCCTTTCTTCCTATGGGTTTCGTAAACAGCGACTTAGGGAAAAGCCTTGAAAATAGCAGAGGCTACCGACAGATGGCGGGACAACCATCTCGAAAATTAACAGACCGATGACGGGCAGCAGATTCTTCGACCGTCACACAGGGGTACTCACTCGCGTTTACAAATGTTCAGCAGTGGACTGGTGGAAATAGGCTGGTGCAATAGTGTAATACATAAATATTAATCCCCCCGGGATTAGAAACAACGACCCATGCAACAACATGCGGTCGAGATTTACGTGTATGTAAAAGTTCATTATACAATAATCATTACCAACATAACCACATCTGCTCATGGGAGTAATTAACTCAAAGCAAACATTGAGATGTACGAGTATTTATCCTATTCGTAAAACCAGTAGCATGTAGTGCTAATAGACATTTTATGTGTGTACTCTGAGTAAACTCATTATCTCATAAAATTATGGCTTCGGAGAAAAACATAATGTAAGGTATAAACTTCCTACGTATTCTGTTTACGCTCTTGACGTGTCTGATGACCGAGTAACTCAGATGTCGTTATATTTGCATTCTGCGTTTTTTTTTCGAACTTCATTACTTTACGGATCTGAAGACTCTTTTATTTACTTTAATGTATCCTGTATAGCTGAAAACTTCTTGTAACGTAAGTGTTTCTGTATTTTATATATTCGTTAAATAAATATGAGAAATGATCGTGTAGCTGTTGTGCTAAGCCGTTTCGGTAAGGCTAACTTAGTGCTGGGCTTATTAGCGCAAAACACAGTTTATTGGTTTTATTTCGTCAAGTTGACAAGCATGGCATGGCTGCACCCCTTCCTGTCATCGTAATATTTAATAGATCTTTATATTTTTCAAGTCGACTATATATTCTATAGTTTTGTACTCCATAAAGACTCCCTCTACTCCGAAAGTAAGTACGGAGACTCTCTTCTTTCTGATCTTATTACACAACTGTGATCGAATCTTCTAGAAGTTCTTCATCGCCATCATGCGTAATTTTTGGATTAAAAGTATCAACTAGTTTTGGTATATTCTCCCAGCGTTGTTTTCTTCGATACTTTGTATGTTTTAATTTTTAAAAAAAGGTTAATTAAACATTTTAGGTTAAGGTTCCATGGATTAATTCTGCCTTGAAAATATTAATTTTACGTGGATACGAAATATGTCTATATGTCACTTAGTTTAAACACATCCAGTGTTGAAACAATTGAATGTCTATTGTTATAACACGTGAGTATTTCATTCGGTTTTTTAAAAGTAAAATTATTTGACCAACAAAGAACTCACAATTTAATCTGTAAATGTTCTCACGCCCGGTATAACTTTTATCACCGCCTGTACCCATACGGCGTCTTCGGCGAGTTCTATGATTGATTGTGACAGAAGACCAAACTTCGTCCGCAAACTGACGGACATATATAAGTTTATACACTTTTCCTACGAACTGTACTCGGGCAGACTATGTCGCTGTACGTTTTGCTTTATTATATCTATTTTAATATTGTTGGGCGATTCGAAACGGAGATTCAGGTGGAATTGGGAGTCGCGAAAAAAGGTGGGGGGAATCTCCCTGGAGCTATCACTCTTATCTATTACGACCGAAAATGCTTTATCACTAGAGATCCCTCGCGACTTCGTCTACAATAAAAATTTCTTCGTCCAAAGTTATAAATTAGTGTGATTTTCTTACTTTCTTTCTCGTAGAACTGATCAGATGCCGTTTTATTTATCATTAAAATATTTTTTAAATATATACAATATAAATTATTGTATGTATAGAAAACAGTCACTTCAGCACAGCTACTTGGAGCAGCGTGGTAGGATATTCCCGGCTCCTACACCCTCTCAGATATTTAAGAAGGAGGCCTTTGCTCAGCAGTGGGCATTTATAGGCTGCTACTTTACGTTACTTTACACACTCAGTGCCGGTGGAAAAAAATTTATCATCTTGTTTATTTTTTTTATTTGCACGGTGTATTTCTGGTTTGCTCGGACTACAAGAGAAGTAGAAATTACACTTTTCAAAGCTTATTGTTAATTGCTGTACACGCCTGTAGGTTAGGTATAAGCAGGGAGCGGCGGGGCATTATAACGTTCTTCGAATACAATATAATAACGATTTTAGGGTGTTGTAGGGCTCCCTCGGTTCTGTAACGCATCCGGCATGTTTGCTGAATCACTAACAGATTGAATCAATGCGATATTACGTAAGAGAACCGCATCGTCAGTGCATAGGATTGCAGGGAGTGGAAAGTTTTAGTTTCATAGAGCGCGAGTGACCTGGGTTCGATCCCCGGTGCCGGCACCATTAAAATTGTTAGTAGCTATTTTAAGTTTTGTTGTTTAAGCTCGGCGGTGGACGAACATCATGAAGAAACCGGCAAGTCTGAGAAATAATATTCACATATACATATGTGAAGCCTGCCAACCCGCACTGGAGCAGCCTGTCGGGCCCTTCCCGCCTCCAGAGCCCTCTCAGATATTTGATAGATAGGCTGCCGTACTTTTTTACCTTTCTAATACTACACAGCAGAATACTACACAGCTTTACACTCTTGTATCATCATACGAATAGGAGTGTACAAGCTTAATAGCTCGATTGCGAATGTGATCTCTCTTCTATAGATAAAATAAAATCATCAATACAAACCCAAGACAAGGAACACATAGCTCATGTAAAACACCGACGCTCTGATTTCGATTCGCTGAGATTTCCAGTATGGGATCACATTTTAGACCGCCTCAGCCATTAGGTACAGCAGATTTGACATACCACATATCCTCACAAAAGAACACAGATTCCTGGCAAGGTGATTCGCGAGGCTATTGAAATTAAAAAAAATAACTTGCCTATTAAACTAAAGACGTTTTAGGACGTTTATGATTGAGTGCTGCCACCTGCTGGGAATGCTGTAATGGAGAAAATTTAATCCAAGACCAAGCATACTACTGCCCGATTTCTAGATACTGTGAGCTCAACCTGCATAGAATGAGCCTAAAGTTAATAGTTAAAAATCAGACCGGTTTAACTATGACATCAGGACGTCAAACTCCTGAATCCCCTGTGACTACGGGTGTTGTAGAGCGCCCGAAACATTGTGAATAAAAAGTGAAATTAAAACCGCAAAACTCCATAAATAAAGGTTTAATTTCAAGAACACGTCTACCTGCTTGGTGTTAAGTAAGAAGAATAGATGAGATGCTACCTACAACCATCAAACGACTGATATTCACTTGCTTATAAATTGAACATGTTTCATAAGCATAAACAGAAAGTAACATAGTTAAGTACTGTAATAAAATTACAATCCCGAATGTTACAAATTAATTGTGGTCTGTATTTTCTAAATACTACGCTGTATTATTATTAATTCTGTGAAAAACGAATTAAAGTTTAAGTTATTGTTCAATTATTGAAACGAGCGATTTTAACTATAATAGTTTAGCGGTATTTTTTTTTTAAAGAATACTAGCAATGCTATTTAACTAACATTACTAATATTCCTGTTAACCCTCCAACTAAGCATTAGAGCTTGTATTTGGAGTGGTTCACGACAATAGTCGGATGGTGGGCTCGAACCTGCGACGTCATGTTTCGCAGTCCGCACCCTAACCCGTTAGGCTATTGGCGAAGTATTTCGAGTACATGCGGTATTGCGAGTCTATTTCGCGCGCTAACGGTTCTTTTTTATTCAAAACTAAAAATGTTAAGAACTTCGTTTCATAATTCCAATAATACTCTTAATTCCTAAATCAGAGCCATTTATGCTGTCATCATTTATGTCGGAGCCATTTGGACTCTTGAAAAAGTAAAAAAGTCTAAAACTTCATCATCATCATCATTTCAGCCTATCAGAAGTCCACTGCTGAACTCCTCGGTCCTGAGCCACCTGCATCCATCGACTTCCCGCAACACTGTGCAGGTCGTCACTCCATCTTGTGGGGGGTCGTCCTACACTGCGCTTGCCTGTACGTGGCTGCCACTCGAGAACCTTTTTTCCCCCAAAATCAAGTTTTCATGTGTAACTTGATTTTCTCGTTTAACGTAGAGGCGTTTTTCAGATATAAATTACACATGGTCACTGGGCGTGAGATCCGGAACAATTCATTGTAAAGCTTACTTAGTTGTCCGGTGCGAGAACCGAACCCGCGTCCGGCAGTGTCGCAGCCGAAGCGTTAAGACAGCACCACCGAGCCAACTAGAATTATCAAAACTGTGATTTGTAAGTACATTACACGTCGCAGATGCGAGTCTGCAACATTGGCCTCTAGTCGCGTGAACACGAGCAGTATCCCCAAGTGGGTCAATCGTTAGCAGTCGCCTCAACATGTTAATATCCTAACGCCACGCTTTTTAGGGGGTGAGCGTACTTAAAATTGTTTTTTTTTGACATTATTTAGAACGACTAAATGGTAACCGGTTAGGGTACCGGGAAATATAATTTCTGTTCACCCTTTTAATCGTAAGTACTGTTTGATGCTTTTAACGATACCCGTTAAATGGCAGTAAAGTTTATATAACGACCATTGTTACAGATTATAAAAATAAGTGACAATTATGTTTACTCGCCGTTACCGTTTTTTAGACATGGTAGAGCCAAGCGGCGGCTTTAATGGGCCGGCTCGACCGCATTGGTACCACGGCCACGCAGAATACCGGCGTGAAGTAGAGGCATCTTGTGCTTCTGCGTTTCCCTTGGTGAGTGAGGTACCACCCGAGGCCAACATCCCCTTCCCATCCCTCTCCTCATCCTCCCTCTCTTCTCCCAAATACCCTTAAATGCCGGCAACGCACCTGCGGCACCTGCAGCATCTCTGGTGTTGCAGATGTACGTGGGCGACGGTAATCACTTACCATCAAGTGAACTGCTTGGTCGTTTGCCGCCTTTCCCATAAAAAAAAAAACACCTCTAAATGTTCGATTATGAAGTATTTAATTTTATGATATCAAATATTAATTTAAAAATATAATTAAAACTCCACAATGCGTGTAACAAGAACTGTAAAAAATATTATTTAGAATGGTGAAGGAGAACACTGTGGAGAAACCAGCATGGTTGAAAAATTAAAAAGGAGATACGCGAGCACTGGAAATAGCAGCGAATTTCGCGAAAAATCGATACGAGTATCGATGTTTATAATTGTAATAAGTCATGTTATACCCAAACTTTTATATGCAATTATAAAGAAATAAATGAAAAATTAAACTACACAGAACCCTAGAACTTATTATCGACTGAAGTCCGCGCTTCACCTTTTAGCTAACGTACACTTTAATACGTGTTATTGTGCATTTTATGGCGATGTCTAGACATTTTGGTCATGGGTTGTGAAGGCTGATTATTAGGAATAGACACGAAAAGTTAACATCGAACATGAGCATAACAACTTAGGAGTATTTCTAATAGTATACTAAGAATAGTAATGAATGTCTCACTGTGCAAAGGTATCTTTTAACTTTTTTAAGAGTTATGGAACCGTTAAAAAGCCTGAATCCGCTGCTCCTATGCATTCTGACGGACTTCACATGTCGTTGAAATATTTTTAATTTTTTTTTAGACTAGCAAGTTTCCTCAAGATGTTGTCACATACACACATGCACACACACACAGATACAGCCAATCAATCACATCGTTGGCACACATACTATTTTGGTTAAACTCAAAACATGTCAAAAAATGCATCCAAGATACTCAATTAGTAACAAAACAAAATCAAAACATATTTAGTCTACGTTACTACTACACTACATCAGCCTGCATAATTTCACAGCAGGTCATAGGCCTTTCGGGAAGGTTAGTGAGTGGTGAGTGCGCAGTACACTCACACTAGAGACCCACTAGAGATGGTGGGACCATTGGTCGGTCGCCAGAGCCCCATCCGATAGTGATCAGGGTGCACTTCGTGCAATATAGGTCGAGAAAAAGCTGGTATATAATGATTTCTTGTAGTAACTAAGGTGGTCGTAAGTAGTAAGGTGGAAGTAATGGTTTTCAACCATTTCGTAATGAGGCTCATCTGATAGAGAAGAAACAGGTGTAAGGAACTCGGCAGGTATCCTCGCCAGATCTAAATGAGCTGTCCACCTTCCTTCCCATGCTTCTCGCATAGCACTCATCAACCCTCCTGTCAATCTTGGTGGTGAAAAGCTGATGATTATAAACATATTTTCACTACCTTTTATTTTATATAACAATTTTTTATCAATTTATATTTTTATTCAGACCATACCAGATTTATATACCATTAAATGCGGATCCTTTTGAACATTAGATTTGTCGATGGATTTGTCGGAAAAATTTCCTTGCCGCAAGGGAGACACGGCTCAGCGTCGGATCAATGCTTTCAACGCAAAATGCAAATAATTTCATTGCGAGAATGCAATGAAAATATTTTTGCAAGCCGTCTGCGGTGTTATTAGTTCAATTAATTTTATGAATTATTTGCGGTGTTGACTATTCACAGAACAAAAGTAATGGAGAGGATTTCACTTGGATGAAGTTTTAATTGGCATGATTTTGTAACAGTTAAGGCCCTTTTAGTGAAATTAGAACATATTTATAGATCTTGTTTACATGTTCTCTTTGTATTTTAAAACAACTACGCGTTATAACGAGATAATCCTCGTGCGCGTATGACGATTATATCGTTATTACTCGTAGAACAAACATAGAACAAGAGAATGTAATGCGAAATCTGACATATGAGATGATGATAAAAAAATATTATATCTCAGTGGTCGTCTATATATACTTGAAATGTTAATTTGTAAGTTTTATTTTTCGCTTTTGGTTGAAATTTGATTCGAAGATTTAAAAAAAAATTATCGCTTCTGTACGATTTATTCCTGCATCATCAAACCAAAGCACAAATATGTAACACGCATAGCCATTGGACCAAAGAGCATACAAATATTTGGACAAATTACTCTAACATAATCTGAAAAGGTAGACGATATGTTTGGTGAAAAACTAAATATTTCTTTCGACCGGTCATTACCTTCATAATTATATCTACTAGCTTATTAAACTATCTATATGCTTAATAAAATGTGACAACCCTACCGAATGTTACATTCGCTGTCGGATAGTACGGTTCAAAAATTACTAAACTAGCAATATTATTTTAATGAGGAAATACTATCA
Source organism: Bhutanitis thaidina (assembly GCA_029286595.1). Taxonomy (NCBI): domain Eukaryota; kingdom Metazoa; phylum Arthropoda; class Insecta; order Lepidoptera; family Papilionidae; genus Bhutanitis; species Bhutanitis thaidina. Next base: position 2,359,825 of record JAGSMS010000021.1, on the reverse strand, counting down.
AAATGTGCCTTACTAACATCGTCAAATCTGCTGCACTGAAAGTTTTTGCATCTCCGAACCTGTGTAAGCTTAAGTGCTGTAATTAAGCAAACTAGTTACATCCGGTGCAATAACTTTAAACACTTAAAAAGTTTTAGCTAATTTGAATAAATACTACACTAAATCATGGTTTTTTTTTAATAAAAGAAGCGATTACACCCTCGACATGGGAAATATATATTACAACACACGTAGAAATGCGTAAAAGAATATGTACAGTGAAGTTGTTCAGCAATTATTAATAATTAGTTGACCTGATAAGGGGCAAACATTCTATTAATGAAAATAAATATATTTATATATGATATGGAATATAGGTATATAATATACTTAGATATTATTTTAGTCTTGTGTCCAAGATGCAGGCAATCCTACAAGATACAAGCAGTTGTGTTGCTCTTAGCTGTTAATAATCTGTAATCACAAGATATAATAATGAACGTTTTTTCTTTTACATTTGAGAGCCTTTTTGAGCTATGGAAATGAAACTTTCAACTTCACCTTAGATATCTTTTAATTATGAAGACTGAACTTATTTTAATGATGTCAGTAGATTCTCTCATACCGCCACCACTCTGAAGACCTTCAACTAATAAAACATTTATAAAATAATCAAGAGGTTGATTATCATCACCTATTATTCTACCAGTGCTAACTTTTAAAACTTAAAGTACTTGTAGTAGCAGTGTATTATCTATAAAACTGCCAACACGTGGCAGTGGTTTTAAAGTGTTCATTCAACAAAAAAAGGTAACTCAAAAAGACTCCATAGTTTCTTTGTTCCCGTCTGTATGCAACTCGTTTCCACTTAATTACATATGAATTTGGCAGCCGCGGGCGCGGTCTCTTCTCACTACGATTGATTTCATTTAAACATTTTGTTTGCGACACAGGGCTATTGTACGGTAAACATTCCATTTTAGTTTTAATTAACAATATTAGCTTGATGTACAACTTTGCCAAATATCTATACCAATGTTTGCGAACATTTCAGTGGTGCGTACCTTAATAAATGTTTGATAAACTAATAAATTTAAATTAATTAGCAAATAATAGTAACCAGTTATTAGTTATACTCGTGTATTTAGTATTTGTTATCACAATTTCTGTACCACAATATTATAATATTGTGACTAAAATTTTTCTATAAAGGCACTACTGCTTTAGTTGCCTTAATCTTCTGTATCATCATCAGCTTATTTAAGTTCTCTACTGTAGATAGGCCTCTGCAAGAAAGAGTTAGCTACAGTCAGGGTGCACTGATCGAAAGGTTTGCCCTCATTTTTGTCAGCCCTTCTCAACAAAGTCTTTCCCAAAGATTGGCACAAAGCTAGGTCCTGAGCCTCCTGCATCCATCGACTTCCCGCAACATTGCGCAGCTCGTCACTCCATCTTGTGGGGCTCGTAACTTTCTACCCAATGGTGGTTAGAGGTCTAGACATATTTCGTTTTGTTAACCCACCTTGACACCAGAGCTTATCTGGTGTCAACGTGACAGGTGGTGAGCCAGTCGACGTCTTAGTGTCCGAGCCAACCATACAAATCGTACATAGGTTTTGAAAAATTCATTATTTCGAGCTCTCCACATCGATGGAACCCAAGTTTCCTGATTCGAAGGCAAATCGGTCATGTTTACTTAAATTTAGTTTCAATGTCAACCTGATTTATACGTGATAGAGCCAAGCAGCTGTTACTGGGCTATATCTACGTGTATTGTAGACTTAAGTATGTCCTGCTCGCTTAGAGTCCTCTACTTGTGGTAGCTTCGTATGGCAGGTCTTCCTCTTCCACTTGATATGGGTGAGAAGGGCGATGGTTCCCACATGCGTCATACTCGTGAACAGACGCTGCTTGTTTAGGCTGGCCTGCACGAGTTTGCAGTGCACCTGTGCTTTGATTTTGTGGATTGCCACATTATAATAGCTTGAATTGAGTTTCCTATGGGATCAGCTTTTATTTTATTATGTACATTACAATTATTTAAATATAAAATCAATTCTATGGAGATTCTTTCTCTGTCAGAGGAAATAACGGTGGTAGATTATTAAAAATGATTTTTAACGATATTTCTTACCTCGAAGTATAAAGAGTTTTCATTCGTTCTAAGAAAAAAACATTATAAATTTATGTTTGTAAAATAGACAATTTACAATTTTAAAGTATTAATCATCTGCTTTAATCGGAAGTTACCGTTATCAAACTATAAAACGTCCCAGCATCCTTTATAGTGCTAAATTCGAAGGGTTTGGTAGTCAATTTCAAAAGTTCATTCAAACTTATAGTACATTTTAGAAATCACAGACTTAATTTCCTGAATCCTGAATTTTTTAATCAACGGTTGAATAAGAATGGGCCGGCCAAATAGTTTATATTTCTTGAAAGGCTTCACCATGGTGAATGAGTACATATAACATGTGGTTGAAGCGCTGTTTTTGTGAAGCTACTCCTCCTCATCACACTACTAAAAAAAAAACTAAAATAACATAAAAATAACTTATATCGTACAATGGAGCTCTTACTATGAACTAAAGACTCACGTCTACCAAGCGTATGCCTGATCTTCGCTGAACCCGCCGACATCTATATTTACTACACGGCGATGCTCAGTTTCTTTTAAAAAATAAAAAATAACTTAACATGGAACGTACTTTTGTGCAAGCTTGAACACTTTATAGTATGCCAGTAACACATTCCCATCCATAAAAACTTTTTACGAAAGTTATTTTAGCAGCTATAGAAAAGTCAAAACAAATCGTTTTTTTTTTTAAAAACAGTTTGATTGCCGAACTAAATGCAACTGCACATAACAAGTTGCCTTGCTGTTTGCGTTGTATTTGATTTTATATAAATTAATGATTTACATTAAAAAATACGTTTAAGCGTTGTTAATTGTATTTTCTAGAATTTGCCAAGACAAATGCAACTGTTGTATGAAAGCTGATATTGAATTCTGAATGGGAACATGTATAGTTGAGGTTCATATATTAAATGAACCACTGCAATGTTTCATATGTACAAATGCACTGTAAATATTAGCACCATTATGCATAGTGAATGATTTTAAATTCCAATCGGAGATCAAGCTCAAATAACAAAGAAATTCTTATAAAAAAATTTAGTTCCTATTTCAAACTCCCATCGTAAACCCTCCGCCCCCATTGTTCTATTGTGAAAAACTAAATCTGAAAACATTCAATTCACAAGAAAGCTTAGTTTGTTAATGCTTGTTTTTTTTTATTTGTAATACAGAGATTTCCTCTTAGCGTGCATGCAAAAGCCTGTTCGCGCTTCGAGAACAACTTTTTGTTTCCACGTCTGCGCGAATTGATTACGTTGTGACTTTAATATCAATAGTTTTCAGCACGAGATGCGAGACTTTTTATTCTGCAGGATCAATAGTCAATTGGTGAAATGTTACATTATTAACTCCGCGTTTTAATTATAGTAAACACCAATTTCTTTTATTATATTGTACGTAAAGAGCCGTGGTGGCCTAGTCGTCAGGGCGCTCAATTCAGTATCATAGAGCGCTAGTGTCCTGGGTTCGATCCCCGGTGCCGACACCATCAAAATTGTTAATAGGGATTTTAAGTGCCGTATTTACCACGTGCGCGGCGGTGATGGAAAACATCGTGAGGAAACCTGCATATCTGAGAATAATAAAAAAAATATATTATTTAGAGGATATGTGAAGCCCGCCAATCCGCAATGGAGCAGCGTGGCGGGCCACTCCCGGCTCTTAAACCCTCTCAGATATTTGAGAAGGAGGCCTTTGCCCACTACTGGACACGAACAGGCTAGCAGCCTTTACTTTTTTTTATATGTACGTCGTGATATAGCTGATGTTATCTTCATGCAAAAACTTATCATTAATCATACTTATTTACCAAAATTACTTAGTTTAATCATTCTTAATATTTTACCTCAGTCACGTCGTATTAGCGCCATTCTCTCCTTAAATAAATTATAAAGTATTTACAGACAAAGCTCTTATTTAACGTAAACATGTAAATCAACAACAAGCTTATTTTATTGCTAAATTATTGAACCAAGTTATATGCCAAAAGGTTGAACGCAAATTACATTTTATCATTTTTGTGATCTAATTAGTATTCACAAGTGTAAGAAGTTCTCGTGACAGTTGATCTTTTAAAGTATTGTATAATTTTGTTTCTCATTTTTTGTTTTATCGAAGCTCGAAGGGGGCAGACGCAAAAGACGTAAGTGACATTCTTATCCTCACTACTACCATTGTAACACTGTTAACAACTTATTTGCTGTATTTCGTATTTGATAAGATTTATTCTTGAAGTAGTACAGATGGGCAAAGGCCTTACTCAAAAAAATTCCTGAGGGGTTCGGAGCCAGGAAGGGTCCATCACGTTGCTCCAGAGGGTTGGCGGGCTTCACTTGTCCTCGAACTCGAGTCTTCCGATTCGGAGAGAAATCCCCTAACTATTCGACTATCGTAGCTCGTCGTCGGTTTAATTACTTGACACGGAATAGATAATAACTCTGAAGAACCCAAAACAAGCTAGCTTATCTAAAAAAAAACCACAGATTCTGTATTTAAAGCCTCAACTAAATAAGAAGTTCTGTTGATGTTTTACCTAGGACTGAGATTTCTTTTGTTTTGGTTCTGTAAAAAATCTGCGAGCCCCTTTCTTCCCGAGGGTGGCATTAGAGTCGCCTAAGTGAAAAGCCGATGTAAATCTTGTTGTGCCCGACAGATGCAGGTTTAATAATTTAAAAGCCAGACTAAAAATACACAGATCGATGGCTGGCGAGGCAGCCGACGCTGCTGAAGAAGTCCGCAAGGAGAAATGGCAATTATAGCAAGTCATCTGACTAAAAGGGACCTTTGTGCGGCATTATTTATGAGTGTATATTAAAAAAAATCTAAATAAGAGTAAAAATACCGCATATTTAAAGGAGTAAAAAAATGTTTTGATTCTCCAGTAGAAGCCATTTTATGTTCGCGACTTTAATCGCTTCTTTTGTAAAAAATATCTTCTCTCTACTCGCTCTGCTTCAACGAGGGACTTCATCTTCTCCGCGAAATATTTTTTATTTATATTTCTCATACATCCGAAGACTATTGGTAACCAACTGCGCAGGATATGTTATAGCGTTTAAAGTTTAAGCGCAAACACAGAGATAATTACTCGTCTTCTCCTTCTCGTATTCGATACAAGGCGATATCGATCGGAGGAAAGGGTCGGATGCAGAGCCAGAGGCACGGGACGCAACACATAAGTACCAGACCCGAAAACCACTCACACAAATATTGGCGTCAGCTGGAATTCTAAGGTACGCTAACCATAACTATACCAGGTGTTTGCATTTCCCTTTTACTCTAAGTTTAATAACATCGCACAGTAAATTAAAGTGCATCGATTATAGCGTTTTAATGCAAACATCTCAAAATTTTCGTAACAACAATATCGGAGGGGAAATTTACGCCACCTTCGAACTGGCAACCAACGAAAATTGCTCGGTGACTCGGCCAAACTGCGGGCGAATAATTAAATATTTTCATAACACGGCAACACTGGGCGCTACGCTCATAAATCACAGACGCACGCTCGTTTCCATTGCTTGTAATGGTTGGATAAGGTACATTATATTTTTAAATCCTCTAAATTTGCCTTAAAACACATGGCATTTTTAACTTTTTTTTAAATTTCATTATAATACACAAAACAGAGTTAGAAAAGATATGGTAAATAAATATTACAGGATTTAGACCTTCATGGTCCAAAGCATGTGTATAATAAAGAGAAGATGTGCAACATCCTTCTTTCTTTCAACCACAACTAGACTAAGCACTAAATGGTGTCAGAAAAATAAATGTAGTTCTTGTATTAATAAATAAAAGAAACTACAGTAATTTTTACTTTTTTTTAATGTTACATGACCATTATTTTCAAAGCGACAAACCTGTATGCGCTATACCCCCAATGCGTCATTACCTTTACCACTTATACTTTGTACGTGGAAGAGTCGAGCGACAGCTTTTGCTGCTGGTCGAATCGAGTCCTCGCAGAATACCGGCGTGAAGTAAAATCATCCCAGACTTCGCCCGTTGGCCGTAAAAGTAGAAAACAGTGAAGTTTTTTTTTATGTTGAACAGGTTGTATAAAATTAAATTGTAACCCCTTTGTAATAGTTAATCTATGACGAACATAATGACGTACAAATGGAAACGCGCACTTTCATAAGGGGTAAATTCATATTACTAGGGACAAGTTTACTTGTAGCAGAGCCTGAGCAGCACAATATAGAACGAAACAATGGCTCATACGATGCTTTATTCCGAGATAATGTCGTCAAATACTTCGCCTAAAATTAGTTTCACATTTTTAATCCGGTTTAACACTAATTAATATGTAAAGAAAAAATCCTTAAACATTAATCTTTTAATTTTATGTTATAATTGATAAAGCAAGAATAGATAGATAGAAGATAATAATATGGTATCTCTATAGAGAGCTAGTATAATTACAGGTTGTGGGGCAGTCCGTCTGAATCCTCAGGAGGGACAACGCATTCTTAACCTTTTAGATTGTCACAACAAACCTTTTTTTTATGGGATAGGCGGCAAACGAGCAAGCGGTTCACTTGATGGTAAGTGATTACCGTCGCCCACGTAGATCTGCAACACCAGAGGAGCTGCAGGTGCCTTGGCGCCCTTTGAGGGTGTTTGGGAGATGGTAGGGGGAATGAGAAGGGAGCTGGAGAGAGGGAGTGGGCCTCCGGTTTACTAATTCACTGCACGAAACGCAGAAGCTTAAGGTACCAATCCAGTAGCGCAGCAGCAAAAGCCGCCGCTCTGCTCTACCACGATAGAAACCTATTAAAATAAAGAGTTTCTGTTCTGTTTAGTAGCAAAACAAGAAAGTTTAGTACAAAAACAGGAGTGTTAATAAAAAATAATCCAGAAAAAGTTTATTTAAATTATGTTCAAATTATCAATAAGAATCTTTTAAATGACGAAAGTAATTCGTGACTTGGTACCATTAAGCACGTGTGAAATTTGTCAATTTCCCTGTTCCGGTAAATTGCATTTGAGTTTCGATATGGCCGGCGTTGTGTCATGCAATAGGTACTTGGCTTATAGAATACTTTGAGAGAGAATAATCGATTTCTTTCACAAATAATAGAAATCGATTATTCTTACTAATACTTATCTAAGCCTATTGTATCACATCAATAAGATGTCATTTACGTGTGGTTCGACATTATTATGGAAGAGAATATGATTTCTTCGCAAGAAAGTTTTCTTGTCATAATCGTCATGATAATATAATATTTACTAGGACTTTCTTTCTTCACAGAGCTTTGGAAATAATTGTACTGTATGAGATTTAGGTTCTTCGAGTAATAATAAACAAATCTTTTTATTCTATGTATATATAGCCTTTATTATTCTACATAACATAAATTTCCTTAGAATGAAACATTAAAACTTTTTGTCAGATTAAATTTCACAGAATTGACAATGCCTGCCGTGGGTATTTACTAGTGTGCAGAACCCGTTGAAACAGTTTATGGTGGCAGTACGTAAAGGGAAATATCTAACGTAAACCCGCCTCCGAGGAGACAGGGGCGGATTATATCGGTCTGGCAACGACTAAAACCTCACCAACGCGGGCTGCTCTAGGCAGGAATCCTCGGGGAAGGAATCCTCGTTTCATTCTCCCACCAGGCAAAGCGAGTCGCAATACGGATGCGCTTTTTTATACCGCCTCCATTCCCATGTGGGTAACGGACATCCCTGAGCCCGTCACCTGTGGGTCTCAGCACTGGAGCCGGTTCATGGGTTCGATGTTGACCACAATTTGGAGCGCAGGGTGAGTGGTGAATCGTTATATCAACGATCCTGTCCCCTATTTTGACTCAATGGCAGTCCTAAATTGAACAAATTGACGATCGATTAGTGGAAGGTCTGAGATATGCACCACCTTCAAATAGTCGTTTTTAAAGTCGTCGTTAGTCGTAGTAGGTGTTTAAAGTCCGTCATTGAGCTCACCAAACTTGCAGTGGTTACTATGGGCGCAACTTCCATGCATGGTACGCTAGCTGTCGTTGGTAATTCAAAAAGTTGGCAAAAATAGAACAGTTGCATAGTTACCAACATGCGAAGATCATAACCCTTCATAGGTTTTGCTGTAATCAGATAGTGTATTCAATCCTACAAAATATAATAATAGATATACGAAGCAAGCAGCAATACTAGAGTATGTATCCGGTTAATTATTATAATATTATTTATCAAAATTATACTTGTCATTGTATTCAGTCGAGCGTTCTTATCAGTTTGAATATACATCGTTAATACTAAACCGTTGTTGAGATCGGTGCTATAAGTGTCTCACACTACACGTATTACACTTTATTTCACATCTTGTGTATTAAATACTGTATTGGAATATGTTTCATGAGAATCCATCGTAGAAAAATCACGTACGTAGATAACTTCTATTTATATATTGAAAAAAGTAACTTCAGGGCTCTGTTCATTGTTCATGTTGGTATCTTTATTTTAATTAAAACTAACATAATTTAAACATTTTCGTTTGGTCCACTGTAAATTATCTATAAAAAATAAGCTCTCATGACCGTATTATAACCATTAATGTGATCATCAGAGGTCAGATGTTTATTTTAGTCGTTTCAACCTACTTTCCACCGGGGCTTACTTGTACTAAGGTGACAGGTTTAGTCTCAGGTCATAACTGTAAACATAAGCGTTAAATATAAATTACCAACTTGTTCTTACTCGTTTAGGTTGTTAAAATATTATCTTAGAGTTATTTATATTACAAATAAATTATCTTTTTGGATGATGTCAAGAGATTTTATTGATAGAAGCTGTTTAGTTAAAGTTATAACAACTGTTATAACTTTAAGTAAACAGCTTGAAGACTATAATATCAAATGTGATCGAAATATAGTAAGATGTCAATAAATATGTGGTAAATTATGTCTAAAGATTGTATACATTCAACATCAACATCATGTAATAATGAAAAATCTGGAATTATTTATATATTCCGTAAATATGTACCTACTTAAGATAGTTTAAAGCTCTTTGTATTTTTCTTACGAGTAGCTAAATATTAACTGTCTTTTAAACTTGTATTTGGATAGCGTTTAACAAATCACGTAGTCAATAATGAAACTCTTATCATCTACTCTACTTTACTTTTAAGACGGCTACGCAAAATGTTTGTTTGTGTGTATATCAAAAGATAATGAAATAAAAATACTTTATCTGTTATATGCTTATTAAATTGTAGTTCAATTTCATCTCATTCATATTAAACTAAAGATTATTTATCAAAAAGCACTTGGAGTAAAAAAAAACAAAGTAAATACATATGTTACAATAGATACATTTTATATCTCTCATAGTTATAATTTATTGTTTTTATTTACTGCATGTTATGACCATATTTGAGATTTAAATATAAGATAGATAAATATTAAGATTACAACGTTTAATGGGTTTTGTTCCAGAGTATTCCAGTGTGTTTAATTTAATCCTAAAATGACCTGGTCTTGCGATCCTCAATTCGTGTCGTCAGTGATACAAGATTACGTGGGAGCTGGTCCTTTACTGTTCAATACAATTCAAACATTTTTAGCAGCACAATGTGTGCTAGCCCCCGCTTTATTTCAGGAATCTACACCATCAGATATCATTAAAGCTGCTAGTAAGATTGTTTCCTATTGTCACACTTTCCTATTAAAAATAATTAAACATCGTCTGAGTGAGCGTGATATACTCTGCAAGGATGATATCCGCAGCAGAACTAAGATAACTGACATAGTCGTAAGGATCAGCAAGCTGAAGTGGCAATGGGCCGGCCACACATAGCTCGCAGAACTGAAAACCGTTGGGTAAGCCACTCAAGTGGCAGCCACGTACAGGCAAATGCAGCGTGGGACGACTCCCCACAAGATGGAGTGACGACCTGCGCAGTATTGCGGGAAGTCGATGGATGCAGGTGGCTCAAAACCGCGCTTCGTGGCAATCTTTGGAGGAGGCCTATGTTCAGCAGTGGACTTCTGATAGGAATGATGAAACATCGTCGTTCATACTTTTGTACAAAAGTCTCCTCGGATATCAATTAAAATATTTATATTACATATTTGATTAAAAATAATGTCCATGAACAATTATTTATATATATATATATATATATATATATATATATGAATTCAATCTTTAGGGGAGGGTTATTTTGAGCCGTGGACTTGTGATGGGCTGTAATGATGAAGATGATATAAATTCTAGGACATGGAACAATACAATGAACAACCGTAAAATAACATTGTTAATAATTAAACAAATATTTCAAAATTACATGTTTAAATATATAAAAGAGATAAGGTAAGTATCTAAATTTTTATAAAAAGGATGCAGAAAAATTCATCTCCCACAAAAATTACGACCAGTCACACAGTTACGAGGCAGAAAAAGTTTAAGAGAACGAGCATTTGTTTTTTTACTTAACTTTCAAAAGGTTTTCCGCTTTTTCCATTCATTATTCGCCCATTTGAAAGAGACGTAAACAATCCAGTAAAAACGAGTAAACTTTGTCACGATTCTATTGAAAATTTTATCTAGAGTTTCCTTTATAAGCCTCCTAGAATTAACATCTCCATCTCCATTAGCCTATCGAATTTTACTGCTCAAAATAGGCCTCAATAAAACACCAGGAAGTGGGCACATATTTCTTGGTAGGATTGCCTCTCTCAGCGGTCGGGATAGCAGTGCCACAGTACTCTCGCATTAGCGTTGCTACTCCCAATCACTAGTCTGTGAAATATACATTTTTAGCTTTGTTAAATTTACATGAATCTATGTTAATTGAGATGTAAATTGTATTGAAAATACAATAATTATGACCAAGTTTTGAATCTTTCTGATTTTAAATTTTCTCATGTTTTGCAGACACAACTTACGATTTTATTATAGTGGGAGGAGGGACAGCTGGTGCAGTTGTCGCCAATCGACTATCAGAGGTATCAAATTGGTCTATACTGTTACTTGAAGCAGGTGGCAATCCTACTTTAGGTACAGAAGTAAGTGTTCATTTAAACACTAACTTAAAGTTATCCTAGACCAATAACGTGCGTTATATGAAAGCTAACTACGTCGGTAAATAGCACAATGAAGACTACATGTAATAGTTCTTGACATCTTGAATAAATAGAAATTCTATTGTTATGTGGGAAGAGTAGTAGCTTATAAGTATTTTTTGTTAAATCCTAAGAGAGCTTTTTCTATCCCTAATGTAGATGCACCCTACATTTGGCTATACACGAACTTTTTTCCATGTTCCAAGATCAACCCAATCCAGCAATCTAACCCTTTGCTGACCACTGAGCGTGTTCTGGTTCCGACTCAATGTGGAAAATTCATCTGACTGAAACCAATTCTCAAAGACTATGGAGAGCAGCATCTCTAGTGTACGAGTACCGGCACTGCAGTAACCAGCCTGACTTCCCTGCGTGGTGAGCATGGGAAAATTTGTCTGGCATCATATACTTTTGTCGATGTTTTCATGGAAAGGCAATGAAATTAATCAGGCTGTTAAAGAAAATCTAGGTATTAAACTAGGTGAAAACCTAATTGCATCAAATTTATATTAAAGCTTACGACATATATTTGTATATGTGTGGTATCGGAATAACAAGCTGGCACCCCTTTCTTCCCATTGATATCTTAAGAGACGATTAAAGAAAAAGTCTTGAAAATCACAATAGCTAGCGACAGGTATAATATATAGGTACGGCGGGATATGGATCTCGAAAAAATTAATCAGATCAAAATTAAGCAGATCGATGAGGGGCGCTGCTGAACTATGTCTGTAGTGCGAAGTGTCCAGCGATCGACAATCCGCTTGCTGAGCGATTATGGCAAATCCTCCTTATAGAAGAGGCCTATGTTATGCATTGGACTATTTACTGGCTGGTAATGCTAAGGTAAAGCATTTAAATAAAACCAATAAAGTATGACATAAAAAGTTTGCTAATTAGAATAACAACAAAAGAAAAGAAAGTAAAACATTTAATGGATATACATTGTCGTACATTTTCAGGTACCAGCTCTCTATATCAATAACTATGGAACTAAAGTGGATTGGAATTTCCGAACTGAATCTCAAAAATATGCTTGCCTAAATTATAAGGACCAAAAATGTTACTGGCCGAGGGGCAAAGTTTTAGGAGGCACTAGTAGTATCAACGGAATGTTCTATGTGAGAGGCAATAAAGAAGACTATAATGACTGGTCTACATCCAGTCCTGGGTGGAGCTACGATTTAGTTCTCGAATATTTTAAGAAGAGTGAAAAATTGGCCTTAATTAACAAAGATGATGATATTGATATGAGTTATCATGGTACAAATGGTTACCTCAATGTGGAATATGATTCAAATATTCATCCCTTAGAAAAGATTTTAATAAATTCCAATGAAGAACTAGGTAGTCAATATATAAAAGATATGAATGGATATACCCAAATGGGTGTAAGTAGAGCATACACTACATTAAAAAATGGTAAGAGACACAGCACAAGTAACGCGTTCTTAAAACCCATAAAAGATCGTCCTAATTTACATGTCCTTACGAATGCATACGTGGATAAAATTATATTTGAAAATACGATAGCTAAAGGCGTACACGTGAAAATCAAAAATACGAATATTGATATTTTTGCTAGAAAAGAAATTATTGTATCTGCTGGAACTATAAACTCTCCTGTTATTCTCTTAAACTCTGGATTAAGACCGATTGGATTAAGAGGCGATAAAAATATTAATACTGAACAGATAGATATTTCCCTACCGATAGGCAAAAATCTTCAAGACCATATTTATGCACCTATTTTATACAAAATGAAAAGTTCTGATGAATCTAATTCACTAGAAAATATTTTTAAAACTTACTATCAATATATAACAGAACAAAAAGGCCCCCTTAGTGATTTAAGTCCTCACAAAGTAGTTTCTTTTATCAATACCACCGACTCAAAATCTAAAACTCCAGATATACAAAATCATTTTATAATAGCATATCCTAACCAATCAAATTTCGTCGATTTTTTTGGTAAACATGCCCTTTCTGGACAATTTTATGACAACTTCAATGACTTAAATAAAGATAATCTTATAGTTATGGTATTTGTTACCCTTTTAAAACCAAAGTCTAAAGGTGTTATCGAATTAGATAACAAAGATAAAGATCTGAGAATTTTAGCAAATTATTTAACGGACGATAATGACTTGAATACGCTTGTCCTTGGTATGAAACATGCTATGAAATTAGAAAATACAGAAGCTTTTAAAAAAGCCGGTCTTAAACTTCACTGGATCGAAATAGATGCTTGCGTTCACTTTGATAAGAAATCAGTCGAATTTTTGAAATGCATTGCTAAGCATCTAACTGGAACTTTATATCATGCAGTAGGTACAAATAAGATGGGGTCAAAAGATGATCCCAGTTCTGTAGTAGATGAACGTTTAAGAGTTAAATTTGTAAACAATCTAAGAGTAATAGATGCAAGTGTAATGCCTAATATTGTTAGAGGTAACACAATGGCCGCAGTCATAATGATAGCTGAAAAAGGATCGGATTATGTCAAAAACGACTGGTTGAACAAAAATATTGGTAGCAATTAGAATAAACTTGTCATGTTAATTAATATTATACTATTTAAAGGATAAGTTAGAATAAATTATTACTTGGATAATTATCTGACCATGTCATGTAACTACGCTTAGAAAAAATAGGTAATACTGATATCGAATTGATGAAATAAACATTATATTCTAAGTTATCCAATTATTATTTGATATCTTTAAAACAAGTAAAAATGACATATTTTGTCATTAGCATAAGAAACTGTTAACTCAGGGGTCAGGGCGCTCTCTTTAATGTAATAAGATGCGAGTGTTCTGATGGGTTTGAAATTACGACATTCTCAGTAGAAAAGAAAAATCTGCATTTCTGAGAGATAATAAAAAAATCTTTAGTGAATATGTAAAGATGCCCATTGTATGTTGGCTTTGGCTCCAAAACGTTCTCAACGTATCATATAATTTACAGGCTTTAGTTTTATTTCACATACAATCCATTCCCAACAATACATTACATATTAAAGGTAAATGTGTTTTAAAAATGTTATATTATGTGATTTTAATATGGTGAGTATAAAACTTCAAATTATTCTTTTTTCCAAAAATAATTTTAAAACAGGAGCAAGAATTGGCAAGCACTTCGTAAAATTGTAAAAGTAAATATTCTCCAATTGTAAAGGCTTCGTTAGGACATGTAGAGAAAAGACTATATCTCTATACCAGTTTTTTTTTAAAGTTCTTAAATCCATAACTGGTGGAACCGTGGTTATATCGCAGACGTACCGACTAAGCCCCTCGATGATCGTCAACATCATCGTCAGTATAAGGGGTCACGGGATCCATATTAGGAACGCAACCATAATTGCTTGATTCCATCAGCATAGCCCTGTCCCAGTAGTAGCCCCTGCTGTACCCGCTCCCCGTAGAATTGTTGGGAGCTTGCATATATGCGTCATGACCAATGTATGAACGTTTTATATCTTGAAAGGCAGATGCCGTTGCCTTGGAGCCCCACCATTATTTCCGTGGAAGTCGTAACAAGAGAAACTCAAAATAACGTCAAAACGAGGCGTGTGTTAATGGAATTTTCCTATTGACCTATGAAAATGAATACAACCAATTGAAAAACGATGACAATTTAAAAGTTGTTATTGAAAATTGATGAGAACTAGACAAAACGATGTAATATAATAAAAACAATCCAATACATTTACGAAATTAAATGATTGACGTAAATCTTTTAATTGAATTAAAGATACTTTGCTCTCGCGATCCTACTTCACGATGTTAAGAGTACTTTAAAAACCAACTTTACGAGGTTTTACTAGTGAAAGTGAGGCAGTCAAACTGTTTACTTTCTCTCTGCGATGCTGAGTTGAAAATGTTTTAAGACCTCTTGGATATCCCGAAAAGCAGTAATTTGTGAAATGTGTACCCTTAATTAAATATGAATGATGAACCTTAATTAAGTTTTAATTCAGGCAACGGCGATGACTTACGATTAATTACGGACAGTTACCATTTCCGCTATAGGTAGTCTTTTAATAAGAAAACGAAATATCTGGACCTGGCTCACGAGGTGACCGACATGTGGGGTGGTATGCCGACCGAAATGATTCCGATAGTCGTCTCAGCAAATGCGATAATCCCAGTCAGCCTCTCGGAACATCTGAGGCGGCTGGAATTCTGTGACGGACAGATCCGTGCTCAATTGCAGAACCGCCTTCTGCATTTGAGCTTCCCGATACCGCTCGCCATGGTCCGCCGATTTCTTCCTCTTTCCCTCTAACCCTCGGCCGTCTGGTCTCCCGTGCTGAGGGCTTCCGTCTGGTTGGGTTATAATTTGTTTATTTGATTTATTTTACTTTATGTATATTAATTACAATTTATTTAAAGGTAACTTTATTATAAAATTTATTTATTTTATAGCATTTTACGTATGTATACATATTTATATTTCACCCAACCAGACGGGAATAATAATTATAAATTAATTAATTATATGATTATTATTTATTTTTCCAAAAGAGTACAATGGTATAAACTTAAACTAACATGGATATACAATTTTTTTTAAGTTGCAGGTAGAACAATTTTTACTTACATGTTCACAACAATCCGAAGAGTTCGACCACTAAAACTGCGAACATTAAAATATTTAAGTTCGTAACAATTCATGTAAAAGTACCAGTGCGTGTTTCCAGTAAAGATTTAAGGAACTGAGACATGGTCCTTCACTGCAAACCGTATGAGGATGCTATGGGAAGGGCTATGCTCGCAGTTTCTGTGGGCGATAGAGTCTGCAACGTTGACATCCGCAGCAAAACTAGAGTCGGTTACTCTGTATACATACCTGTAAGGATCAGCAAGCTGAAATGGCAATAGGCCGGCCACATAGCTCGCAGAACTGACAACCGTTTGGGGGAAAGAGGTTCCTGAGTGGCAGCCACGTACAGGCAAACGCCGTGTGGGGCAACAAGATGGAGTGACGACCTGCGCAGTGTTGCGGGAAGTCGATGGATGCATGTGGTGCTTTGTGGAAATCTTAACACAAGTTAAATAACTCGAAATTATTGTCTTCGAATAGACGTAAGAAATATATGAATCCTCGAGACGAGTCTAGAGTAACGCAGGGTAACAGCATAATTAAAAGTAGAATATTGTACACAAAATGTAATTTTTTTTTGGTACAAATATTGCCATGGCCTTGATTTCGAAACTGCAAGTAGTTAGGTTATATCAGTATAGACGACAATTAATATCATTTTCTGTTATCGCATTTGAGATGGTGAGTCACGGCGGTTCGTACGCGATTGAATTTGTTTTGTATCCCGGTGCCGGTACTACAAACATTTTTATTTGCAAATTCTAGTGATCGGTGATGATGGGAAACATTGTTACGAAACCTGTTAAACCGCATGTCGTAAAAATAAAAAAAATATATTCGAAGGACATGTGACATCCGGCAACCCACATTGGAGTACCGACGCCAAAACCTCACTTGTATTGAGAAGAGTCCTTTGATCAGCAGTGGGACGTTTATCGGCTGCTAATTTACATTATTTGAGATGTCATGTAACAGTTTTTATATTGTGTTCGAATCAAAGTCATAGACATAGTTTGTGAAAACCACTTTATATTGTACGATTTTATGTTATACTCATATTGCCCCCTGCTCTTTGATAATGCATCCGACCCTTCTTTTGACCTTATTGTTAGTCGTCACGACAAGTACACTACTACTGTCACGTTTTGATGATGTGTTATACACACATACTACAAAAATAGGTGATAATGTACTATAAAAGGTATGTACTGAAGTGTTTATCAAATGTGTGCTCCAACTGTCTCTCTGAATGTGACTTAACTATTATAAAGTTAAGCTAAAAATAGTTAAGGTTCGTTATAAAAATTGAAATAATAAATAACATGCTATACAGAAACACTTTCACAAGTAAGAATATTTAATTCAATCGAAATTTTAACGTGTAAAAATCATGATTTTATTTAATCTGTACACTGATTTGATAGGTTTCATATAAACCTCACCGTTCGTGAGTGAACGGAATATGAATGCCGACAAGAGTTCGCACTGTGCGATATGCTTCGTGCAGCCGTACGTAGGGCTGTTCAATATTTATAAAAAGTTTTATTGTTTTTATTTTAGCTTTGATACAGGGATGTGCTATCTTATAAAAAAAACGTATGATTTGATTCATCTTATGTTATGACGACCACGGATTTGATCACTGAAAACATCTACTATTGATTAAATCCGTATAAAGAGGTAAATTAATAATTAGTTTTTTTTTTAAATTATACCTAAGTTTACCTAAATATAATAAAAAAGCAAACATGAATTTAAATACAATACTTACGATATTTTGATTCTAATAGTTATCGCAAAGGCTAACATAGCTCTTAAATTGTATTTTAATTAACGTCATTAAAAGTAACTTCTTCTTTATTAAGATTGCCGACTAGGGAAGGATCGGAAGAAATATGCCGAACTGAATATCTCTTTAGATCCTTCGCATGGTGAAACAGTTGGGCTGCACTCTAAGGTTTTTCAACCACGACTTCTTTCTACACCCGACGTGACTCTTACCCGCAACTTAGCCTAGCCATAGTTGCAAGAAACCCTAATGTATTATATAAGAAAATTTTATTTATTCCACAGTAATAATAGTGTAATAAATGTAATATACCAACATTTTTTTTCTCCAAATATCAACTTAATCTGCACATAGTACACCCTGCTGATTAATGAACTGTCTACAGACTTATGCCAGAAAATCCATCCGAATATGTCGAACCCAAATACTACACACCGCTGATGAGGATCAGCTTCAGCAGCTTGGTGCGAGAGTACCCGCCCAGAGTGATGAGTAAGGGCAAAAATCTTCAAAAATACATGGTATGCCGACTTTTGTTGGCGCTTTCCTGAAAAGGCCTTCGTCCAGCAGTATGCCTTCACTGGCTGAAAAAGTAAACTAAGTAAAATATAAAATCTTTGGTACCAGAAGGCAACCCTAGTTTCACTGCGGTCGCCGCTACCCGTGTAGGGCGCATGTAGGCGATCTTTTATTCTTATATTCACGAATATAATATTTTTTAAAACTCTTTTTCGCATTCTTATCTGTTTCGGACGTCGGTTTTTGTGCATACAAAAACTGACTTTCCCTCACTTTATTTTATTATTACTCGTATGAGTCTCATCAAAATGGCGGATTCGCGAAAGTGCGTTAGCGTTACTTTTTTTTTTCAATAATATTTAAGGTTTATTGACGCAATTTGTGCATCCTAATGAGGTTGTTACCTGCCCAATGGATTGAGAGGATACATAAAATTATTTTATATGAGCTTATCGCGGATATGCAGTAGGTTAGATAATGTATGGAGTCGACACGAAAACAACTTACCCTTTTTGGTTGATATTGGACTGTAGGCGTTGAATTGTTATAATATTATCGATTACCTTCTTTTTGTGTCGTGTTTGCTTATTGTAACAAAAATGAAGGTAATTTTAAAGAAGATAAACTATTTAGTGTTTATAGTTCAATAATATTATGACCGCATCGCTTGTTGAATACAGTATTTGACTTAGTCATGTGTTTTGGTTTTGAATCCCAGCTGAAGTTAATATTTGTACTATTATTGTATTTATGTGTGTATATTGTGAGTCTGGTTTTATTGTGTATCCGATTCCTCTAATTGTGGATGGTAAAGACTTGTGTTTGCATAATCTACTATCTATTTGCAAGGGATGTTCGCTCCTAAGCTCTGTCGATCAAGCTGCGGCAATCGAACTATTCAGTTACAAGTAAAGGTGGACGCATGAAGTGCAATCATCATCATTACAGTTTATCACAAGTCCACAGCTGAACATAGATGTCCATCAAAGATTGCCATAAAGCACGATCCTGAGCCACCTGCATCCATCGAGCCGAGCTAAATAACAAGCAATAGGATACAATTATCTCAATGAGCTTTCGCCTCTGCTTTCCAACAATATAGAACATTTTTTTTAATTTAACTATATGCATAAAAATAACGCGTCTGTACTTATGTGTGCACGTAAGAAGTTATACTTCTTAAGCGTACATAACAAAAATAACTAATAATAATAGTAATTTATATGATATACAAATAAAAAGAATACAACCGACAGTTAACCTCAAATCTATAAACTTAAAAAAGTTTATAATATAAATAACCATTTTTATCACGAATAACACAATAACTTATCATTCTCCATCATATATAATTAAAAATCACACACAAGGACACATGTATATTTATGTATGGATATAATTTCTTATCTCCACTGATATAAAACTCGTGTTTTATTTGAATAACTACCTTGAGTATAGTTATCAGTTCTCACAAAAACTTGAGAGACAATTACCAACCAACTTCATGGTGTCGCTTTTAGGTGTCGGTGTGCGCGGCCATCGTAAAAATTCACACTCATTCACGCGCAAAAAGAAGTATAACTGCAAAAAACTTTTGAAGAACCATTTCAGAAGTGTCGAATTACAGTTGAAATAATTTGTTCTATTCCATGTTAATAATACTGCCTAGTCAAGAGATCTGGTTATGCATATCCATGATTAAAACTATTTTGTCAATCCCATCTTGACCTATGTAAATGAAACTATAACTTTGAACCCAAAGTTCTCTATTAAATGTAAATGTCAAATGTATGTTAATTTATCTTACGTTGGCTATTTAAAGAGATTGATATGGATTTTGAACTTACTTCGTTTAATATTACTAGTGATAAATCTTTGGAGTAATTTGTATTTATATGAATTTTAAAAAGTCGATAATGGTTTAATGATTACAAAATCAAATATACCAAAAGCATAATGAGTAAAAGATCTTCCGTTTAGGATCCAAAGTTTTTATCTACGTATTATACACAATGTCCTACAGCTGAACAAAGGCTCTTAATATTTGATACGGTTTTGGAACTTCTGAATCTTCGAAATATATATTTTTTTTATTTCACTTTGTGGCTGTACATTAAAGATAATTAAACCTTTTGAGATAATATATACGCCTAACTTAACTCAATTTTTATTTATTTGGTATGTTGTCTGTCTGTATATCTGTTTGTTCAGACATCACGCAAAATTACAGGATCGATTTTGATCCGGTTTTCACTACTTAAAAGTTTATGATTCAACTGAAAAAACGGTGTACTTTTTGTCCCGGGAAAAGCTCGTGAATTGACGGTACGAGATTTGTACGTAACATGTACTGGAATAAATGGACCACTGTTCGAAAGTGTATGACTCAAATTAAAAACTCCGATACGTTTAATTCCGCAAAATACCGGGATCGTCAAGAATGGGATTCATACCATCAGTAATATAGCGATTATACAGATTTCTTAATTTGAAAAAAAAAATACAAGGTCAATATAAATCCTGGGTTTCGCCAGAATGGGATCCATACACAAAAATCACAGAACGATTCAAATGTCACACTCACTGTTCGGAAGCCTATGAATCAACGTCTATATTCATTAAGAAACCGCATTATAAATAAAACGATACCGTACTCATTGATTACACGCTGATGAAACCACGGGCAAAAGCTAGTTAAATATAAAAGTGTTTGCTTTAAAATGTGTGTGACTGCTATCTATTAATTTAGATTGGCCGATTAAATACGAAGCCTAGTCGATCAAGCGTTTATTAAAATATATAATATATTAAAACTATTTCGAGATTACTATCTTTAAAAAGAAACAACCGTTTCTCGGAAGCAATACTATAAAATACACAATACTTGAAGACAGAATGTATATAAATGAATACTTTTCTGCCTATCACATTTAAATTTATTTCAATTTAATGGAAAAATCGTATTATCAGTTTGTAATCTATCGTTTTAATATTAAAATAGTTTGAATTTATTATCAAAGTCTGTAATGTATCAATGTATCAATATAAGAGAAAATAGAAGTGGTTTTCGAACGATTACTTTAGTGATTTGTTTTGATTCTCTATTTTGCCGTGTCAGCCTTAAAAAGTCCATTATTCTAGGTAACTACCGAAGCGATTGACTTGTTCACCGACGATATTATTTCAATTTTATAGAAAAATTGTATTGTCGGTTAATAAAATATTGTTTTAATATTAAAATAGCTTGAATTTTTTACTAAAGTCTGTAATGTATCAATGTATCAATATAAGAGAAATAGAAGTGATTTTCGAACGATTAATTTAGTGATTTGTTTCGATTCTCTATTTTGCTGTCTCTATCTGTCAATGTCTGTAATGTATCAATATAAAATAAAAAAGAAATGATTTTCGAACTACAAAAATTTTAATTTATTTTTTTCTCTTTATTATTGTTGGTGCAACTTAGTTTTTGTAATAAACCAAACTCGAATAGTTTATAACCTTCTAATATTATCCAAGAAATAAATAACGAATAAAAAATATTACGGTTAAATTTTCCGGATTAGCGATACAATTTTGATAAAAAAAAGGTTGCATACATTGTCGGATAAGAATTTTTAAAAATAGTTTTTTACTTGGTGGTAGCCTTCTTCTCTGCTTCATCATCATTCTTCTGGGCAGGTACCCCCTCCTCTAACCTATTTCTACCCCCAATCAACAGTTCTTCTGTTGAGTTCTGGCAGTGAGGCGTTCCATCGTAGTCCTCTGGGATGACAAGGCATCTGTAAACTTCTTTGATTGAGGTTGTTTGACGTGTTTAATAAAAAAAAGTGGTCCTTGTTAGCCGTTATACGTTTTCATTATCTTAGCTTTTGACAAGGACAAGAAGGACAAGACAAGAGGACAAGAAGAAATTAAAATAAGTTCTCACCAGCTGTTTTGCGAATATATTTTACAATTGATTATAAAATAAATATGATACGACGGTCTAATACTAGGTCACAAGCTGTTTTTCAAGTTTTAACACGATAACGCGTAGGTATGCATTCAAAGTAGTTGATGAAAAGAAGCTACTGTAGTGCTTATGTTCTGGCCAACTCAAAAGCTAGACTCACTGCCCTTTTCAAAACTACTTCCATTATAAGTTTAAACCATTCAGCTATCCTTCTCATTTCAGAACTGTGTGAATCGCGCGTGCTTTTTTATTTTTTTCGAATATACTCCACTTTTTTTAATTCCTTCCCTCAGTCAATGGCAACCGATTCACTCATCCTTTCAAGCTTTCAAATTCTGCCTTTAAAAAAAGGCCTCTGTGAGAGGTGTGCGAGCTTGCTTTTATTTCCATTGTACGGACACTTTATTTTTCTCCACGGCAAGTTGGATATTATTATTATTTAGCCGTCGTCGATGTATCCGCAAGGAACCCGTTTTCGAGGCGGCGTTTGGGCCGTGACCTTTAGAGACGTCTTCAATTGAATAGCTTCGTTTATCGATATCGAACAAAATATATGAGTTAATTTCTAAAGTAAGCATCTAGTTATAACAAAAAATTAATAAATAAAAAGGGCTCGCTTTAATAATAGTTATTATAATTTTTGTAATTAAAACTATAACTAAAAATATTAATTCAGTGTACGTCCAGAGGTACAACGGGTCACGTAAGTCAACATTAAGTCTTGTTTATTTTCATTTTTGCTTTCATTGAAATTACTCATTGACTACATTTTAGTTGTGGTATAAAAAAAAATACTGTTTTTATTTATTTATTTATTCTTTATTGTGTCCCTAAAAAAAAGGAATACAATGGGAGGACTTAATGCCTTTTGGCATTCTGTACCAGTCAACCCTGGGTTAGAAAAAAAACATGTTGGAAGGTTCTAAATAAATATAAATTAAATATTAAATATATAACCCTTATAATATACTTATTTACTTATAACATACATAATACACTATACGTAGTCATATAGTACATACATAAACAAATTAAATATGGAGAGGAAAATTTCAGATAGCATTGGCCTTCAGATAGTGACGCGGAGCAGGGTTTTGAAAGAGTTTTTTATGTTATTTTAATGCATCATACAATTACTATTAAAACTACAACAAATAATATCGAAACGTGCAATTTCAGCAACATCGATAAAACTATTATCCATCTAAAATACTGCACTAAAACACGCGTCACTTTCGTGTTTCGTCTTTTACACCTTCCATGATGCACCTCGCGACTAAATCCGTCTCTTTCACGTGAACCTCTCATTCACACTAACCGTTTTTCTACTACAAGCCATAACACTCCAACACTACGGAATGATATTACACTGTGCCGACACGCTATTGTAAGTGGGTGGTGCGGCAGTGTGTTGGACTTCGTGCAACTTCGGATTCCGTCGTTAATGATCGCATTAAGCCGTGTTAATGCTGTCATTGCCTATTAAACTAATAATATCGATATAAATGACCTTGTTACATTTTTCGGGTATCGATATGGGTGGTCTGACTATTAATTTCTTCTTTATCTTTCGACAAATGACATAAAGCTATTATTTAATCAAAGGTCATTGACCATCGTTGTTAACCGTGAACGCAATATGCAAATGCCGAAGCTATGGACACTTTACAGTATTAAGAAACATAAAAAGGTTAATTGTATCGAACACATATAGTAAAAGGGTAATATTTAAACATATATATATCGACACGCTTGCCTTTGGTTGGTATAGGCAGAAGTCGGATCAGAAAATTTTAAAACATGAGAGTTATCCACTGCGTAATTACTGGTACTAATTGTAGGCTACTTCTCGAAGCTACGTGTAATGTGAGCTGCGGTAGCTGAGGGGCCGGGTGTTCGTCTTAGGTTTCATTGCACGTCAGCAATCCGAGTTTCAACCCCGGCGCCGGAACATCAAATTGAACTAACTTTTAGTTGTTATTTAAAGTTCTGATTTCCCACTGGCAGAATAATAAAAGAAAAATAGATAAAGCGAAAATATGTTAAATCTGTAAACCAACAATGTGATCACCATTGGAGCAACGTAGTTAACTGGCTAGGCTTGGCAGATGGACGCTTGGACTTTACGTACTGGAATGCTTCACTTTCTGTATTTATAATAACTGTGATAGATAATTAATTATCTACAGTTATGATAAAATATACTTACATAATTCTGTACATTTTATCGTCTATAATCTTTGGTTGGTGGTCATGGTCGCGAATAAGTTGTAAGTAAAAATAAAAGCTTGCTTCGAGATAAATCTACTTTTTCCATTGCAAACTCTGCTCCATCATAAGTATAATTTAAAACTATATCGCGTACTATAAAATTAGCGAATACTTTGACTCATGATCTGCCACGTTTCTCGTCCATAAGGCAATTTTTAAGAAAAATCTTAACGCATATACCTCTAGTTCTAGGTTATCTGTTGATTTAGTTATCATTTAACCAATAATTTTTAGAATACACGAGCTTTTCACGTACAGCTATTCGCGTCGACGAGAACCTAAATAAGCATATAAATGTCCCATAGCTGGGCAAAAAGCTTCTCTTCAAGTTTTTTCGAGATTTTTTCTTACTGCGAAATTGTAAGAAATAATCCGCTAAGTTGCTCCAATGGTTGGCGGCCTTCACATGGTTTCAAAATATTTATGTCACAATATTAATAATTTATAAAAAAAATAATTATTTAAATTTCATGTCGACAGTTTTTCTGCATCATAATCATTACACCCTGTCACAAGTCCACAGCTGAACATAGACCTCTCCCAAGGCTTGACACTAAGCAGCGTCCTGAGCCACTTGCATTCATCGACTTCCTGCAACATTGTGCAGGTCACCTGTTTGAGGTTGCCACGCAAGAACCTTATTGTACCAAATATGAATAGATTTAACCCGCGAAGACAAACACACAGAATACGTGTTTTTAAATCATATAGAGATAGATATATACCTTTTCTATACCTAACTTAGCAGGTCACTTAGCGATAACAGTACCTACTACCGCTAGGCTCCATTATTGCTTATTGCACTAACTTCCAGAAGCCCCATGATTTTTCAGGCATTCACCGTAGTATCAGTTTCGAAAAGGCATCTTCTTCTTCAAAACTAGCCTATTTAAGTCCAATGCTGAACATAGGTCTCAAATGTCCATTAGGCTAACATCACGGGCACCTGAGATTGGCAACAGGAAAATTGTAGTGGTGTAATGTTAGTTAATGGAAAAAAAAAGTATTTACTCCCTTACATGAAAATATCAAAAGATTTTAAAAATTGCCACATTAATAATTACAAATCATTGTGTTCTTACATCAGACCTTTTCTTAAAAATGTCTAATGTCTTATATCACATATTTAACAAAAATAATAATATTAAATGTTACCAAGCACTAAAAACATGTAATTTTATGAATGAATTATTGTGCCAGCTGTCCCATACATTATTACATTCACGTATGAAATGTTCCATGCCTTAATAAGTTTGTACATGAAATATCTTTAAAAATAAGAACACTTATTTAGTGGTTGGTGCAAGTCAATGAAGCAAGCTACTGAATTTTTAATATGCAAATTATTTAAACTTCAAAATTTGTTTGTTGTTTATATTTAAAAAAAAAACACTGGTCGCTAAAATATATGAATTCGAAAACATCTTTGTAACTATTCTACTGCAAGACCCTTTGTCTCTCACATGCCAAAACTTACATAAAGTATGCTCCTGAAATTCGGTTCGATAGAATCGCATAATTAATAATACAGCAAGATTCTTCTTTTTCTTTTTCTACATCCTATTTAGGTCCACTGCTGAATATAGGTCTTTACAGGAAACAAAGTTGGAATTTCATACATTGAAGATTTGTCCATACTTACCACGCCGGGTGGGTTAGTAAGCGCAGTGCGGGTACTCTCGAATTATAGATCCTGCTCCCATCACTAATCTGCGGAATTTACGTTCAGCAAGTTCGGATGAAATTTCCGACGTCATTTGTATGGCTAGAGCCTCATTTAATTTTGTGTATGTACCTACTATGATGTACCCTAACATCACTTGCAGGTGAGGTTGGCATTTAGAGAAAAGAGATATAGATTAGAATTATTAAGAAGATAGTATATTCTCCATTTCATAGCCTGTGTGATTTATGCAAGTGTGGTTGGCATTTGGAGAAAAAGATGGTACGCCAGCATTTAATATTCCTGCAAGTTATACCCAGAGAAGTAGTTGAGATAGGAACTAGGATCAACCTTGTCAAACAATCTCATGCTCAATGCGAAGATTTTCGTTCGCGTTGGCAGGGCGGAAGCCATGTTTGAGAGACTGAACATAAGACTATGGAATAACGCAATTCGAAACCAAGATGACTATTTAGCAGCCTACATCTTCTCCAAACTACTAAACGGTATGGACTGCTGAAATCTGGAACACGTAAACAAAACAAAAGATATTCCCTCGGAAATATCTAAGGGATATTGTGTGTAAAGAGACTAACTAAAGGAGTCTTGAAGTCGCGCAGCTGGACTAAGCTAAGGTTGGACCTTACAGCTTTAGCAGCCCGTACTGTGCTGTATTTTATTAGATACAGATAACATATTAATTTCACGTAAAACTGGTCAGCTAGCACTTACACCATACGCAAAGATCGTCCTAAGATAAAAAACGCCGGCGGAATTTTTTTTTTTTCGGAGAAATAAATCGCCAACTCAAATCAATGCGAAGCATTGGGGCTCGACCTTGGGTAAATTAAAAAGATTCCTATTTAGATAATGCGTATAAGAGGGCAGTGTATATTGATCTTTAACTTTGTTGGCTCGCAACCGAGCAAAGTTTATTCTTACTTGGTTATTTGTACGCGATAAAGGCCCCGCGTCACTTGAAAAGCGATGAGCCGGGCAGGATAACAGTTATGTATTAGACGACCTCATGGCTCAATAGTCAGTATAGTTGCTTACTGAATTGTATGCTCTGAGTTCGAATCTGTGTTAAAGGCAATATAAGTCAAACGCATTATTACACTTTGATATTTTTTGTAATTGTTCCGTGTATACGAGACTGCATCTAACCTCTCCTCCGAACACAATGTTCGTCGTGCATGTGTCTTATCATGAACAGATAGAAGTCAATAGTCTCGGAGCAGGCGTTCTATTCATTTTTATATTTTTGTTGGTGGTAGAGCCAGCTAGAGCGGCTTTTGCTCGGAAAGGCCGGCTCGAACGGGGTAGTACTGCGACCTCGCAGAAAATCGTCTTGAAGTAAGGCATCTTGTGGTTTTGGGCTCCCCTGCTCTCCTTCTCCAACTCCCCTAATATCCTTAAAGGCAACGCTCCTCCAGGTCTTCGTATGTTGCAGATATATGTGGGCGTCGGTAATTACCATCACGTGAACGGCCTGCTGGTATTCCCTTAAAAAAAAACGTAAATAGACTGCGGAATTCCGATTCGGAAGCCACCCTTACTGCCAACATATTTGTGTATGTATATGCACACATGCGTGAGTGTACTAGTGGACATTAAAAAATATATAGAATGTGAATTTGTCATGAATAGGTAATGAATATAAAACATAGTTTCGGGTTTAGTGACTATGTACGATGTTTAATCGCCTAACGTGACTAATAATCACATATCACGTCATTTAAACTGGCCATTTGTTCAACCGCAACTGTTATGATCCAGCCTTCCTAGTATACACGCTATAAAGGCAACTTGTACGTGCAATTTGAATTTTTTCGACACAAGCGAATCATCATATGGTTTTCCTTGTACTACGAATGCTTATCCAAGTAATTTTTGTTACGTTTTCATGGCTAAATCGAAGAACCAACTTTAACTTTTTTTTTGACATTGTAACGAATGTCTGATAATGTCTTGTCAACTCTCACGTATTCGAATATGACAAGTCAAAAGAAATAATGCTTTAGAAATTACCAGTCGATGTTAACAAAACTCTTTGGTAGGTAAATAAGATTAAAAATCGAAAACAAAATGTCTATCAAAATTCGGGTCTATACAAGAAGCTCTGGAGCGCTCTAAATCCAGTAGTGATTCTGAAGTAAGTGGAAGAGGAAGATCACGAATAATAACAGACCGGGAAAGGATATGGCTACTTTTAAACCCGGAGAAGCATTAATAAATTGTCCAAACGGACGGAGGTACGACCGAAAGCTTGTATTATATAAAATACTTACGTATAAGCAATTTATTAGAATTCTTCACCAGTGTCAAACTTCTATATATCTTATTAAGGTTTTTTATTAAAAACCGGATCTAGCTATACGAAACTAGTGGCCGTTATACTTATATCGACGATTTTCAATCAAACGCGTTAAATTTACTTAATTAAATTTGATTTTCACAAATTTTTTCTCACACAGGTTCAATAATGAAGCACATTTAAATATTCTTAATTCAACAATAAAAAATAAGGACCCGCGTGCTTTCAGGCAATTTTTAAGGGGAAACCAATATGCGTATAGGTATTATATATATAATTGTATGTAAATAGTAACTATTATATATGAATATGATGACTCTCAGGTTAGAGTTAGCCCGGAAGCGTCTACTAGTGAAATATTTTTATTTCATTCAGACATTCTAACGATGTTTGCTTTCCTTCCATTAACACGTGGTAAATTCGAAATTGAAATTTTAATTGTAGTTTTAATTGTGCCGACACCTGGAATTTAAAGCATGTCACTGGCGGGCTATGGAGTAAAAGACAAACGTCTTTCCTTAACGAGCGATTTCGGTTACGAACCGTATACCAGTTTACGTATAATCCTGTGGAATGAAGTTCCTACCTGCCTTTTCTTTAATAATTACTGGATATTGTCCAGTAATTATTAAATAAACACATTTACCATCATCACCATCACAGTCATTCTTTTGATAAAACAACCTTAAAATTTTTGGTTTAGCAGGATTCCGTCTCTCTCACATCCATATTT
This sequence comes from Bhutanitis thaidina, assembly GCA_029286595.1. NCBI lineage: Eukaryota > Metazoa > Arthropoda > Insecta > Lepidoptera > Papilionidae > Bhutanitis > Bhutanitis thaidina. The sequence goes on along the minus strand of JAGSMS010000021.1, from coordinate 2,330,780 downwards.
ACGTATAAATTCAATACTTCGGAATATTTGTAGCATAGATTATGTAAGATAATCTATTGAAAATGACACGACTAATTCCGCCAGAAAATTAACATTTCAATGAAATAATATTTAAACAAATCTACTAGGTAGTTATAGTAATGAAATGGGAAAACAATTAATTGAGTTTTAAGAATGGTCATCAAATTAATAAAACTTGAATAAATGCCTGAAGGTACAATTCAATTCATCAAGTTTGTATGCGTATACAATTCATCAAATATATCACACATCGATATATCTTTTTTTTAAAGACTCCACTAAGGCCACAAAACAAAGGAATGAATGTTATTTCAGACCGGGTTGTCAAATACTCGTACAAATATTTTTTGACGAATATTTTTAACACATGCAAATTAGTTTTTTGTGGAGACAATCGAGACTATTTGTTCAACACCACTTCGGGCGCCACACATCCTTGAATCATGTTTTAGCATAAAAAATGGTTTTAAGAAACTTTTGATGACTTGCCGCTAAAAGGATATAGATACCATATACAAATAGAATTCAGTTTAGTTATTATAGTTTGCGCCACTCTAAATATTTTTTGGGTAGCCTTTAAAACAACTTATGATATTATGTAAATAAAATGTATGTTTGTTTCTTATTTGTATATACTTATTCGATCGAAATATTAATAGTAGATATTATGATATACTGTTCGGTGTTCCTAGAAATATTTTTATAGACGTAAAGCGAACGAATAATAGCGAATAATTCATCCATATTTGCCGAACACGAAATACCACAGACTGGTGATGGGATGCCGCATTGCCAGTGCGAGAGTACCGGTACTGCATTCACCAACCCGCTTGCCCGGCGTGGTGAACGTGTGCAAACTTTTCAAGAAATCCTGGATTTTGCTGACGTTTTCTTGGAGAGGCCTATCTTCCACGGTTGCCTTGAATATTCCAATGCAATAAATTTTCTATTGTACCATTGTAATAATAATTACTTTAATTAATTGAAAGACACGCAGAAGAAGAAAGAAAGGAAAAGCTCAAAAGCTTTCTCATACTTTAATTATATTTTAGAATTCACATTACAATAAATAAAGGACGTTTAAGCTGTAGAAATCGCTAAAAAAGTAAAGTAAATTAAATATAAATCAAAGTTAAAAGCTTTAAAGCGCTCAAAAATTTAATTTTGATCTGATCAAGTTACACTGGCACTCGAGTGTTAAGTACTGCATAATTAACTCCGTGCTAAGTGGCAGAGCAGTATGAAGTTGATATCCGTTCAACATAGCTGATTGGGATTTCATTACCGATTTCCGGCGACGCTCGAGCTTAGCGGGAACGACTTGGGCGTCTCTTATCTATGCTCACTTATCACGCCACGCTTTGAATTTTAAAAAGTTGAAGTTTTATTGCTATATAAAAATAACACTTGTTCAAGCGTTTTTTTTTAATCTCAATCAGATACAAAATTGATCGTAGTAATGCATTAGGTGTATGTTCACGACAGAGAGTAAAAGTAATAGAGTGCAGACAGAGTCTCGTCATATGAGGTGGACATGTTTTATCTTTGTTCTCGAGTCGAAGAATAAAGATAAAACATGTCTTGCAATGGTTGCGGCAAGAGCTTATCTAAACTATCTCAAAGTGAGCTTTGTTTTGATTTACATACATTTTAAATTTTTTCCTGACTTATTACTTAACGTAACAAAACCCATTAGTAAATAACATTATTACTAAAATGTATGATGTCAATTGTTTTATCATAAACTAACATTGCATCGCGGTTTCCCCATGCAGTTTTTGTGCATTTCATACACTAGATGAGTAAATGGCCAAGGTTTATGGTTACTGCTCCGCTCCTATGGGACGCAGTGTGATGACATATAGCCTTTAACCCTCCTCAATTAACGGACTATAGTAATCTTTCAAATCGGACTGATAGTTACTGAGATTAGCGCGGTTATATAGAAGGACAGATGCTTACGACTTCGGCTTACGGGCTTCCTTTTATACTATGTATAGATTTAAGTTAGTTAATGTATGTTGAGTAGGGGGAAATCTTCCATTGCCTCGCTTGTATTTGTTTTTATGTTCTGGGGTGAGTTAAAACATGCTGAAAGAGAAGATAAGAGAAATATTAAATGATTTTACACAGGAAACATTAATTATCTTTTTTAATATAAATATATACTTTTAAGTTAATAAACTATTTCGATTCGAATCCCGCGAGAGGTACATTTGTATGATAAATATCGAAGTTTGTAACTGACATAGATGTGTGTATATGTATATATGATTATTTATCTATGTATATGTACATCTATCTTATCACCATCCAGTTACCATGGCACAGGGAGTCCTACATTGGGACTGGATGACGTGCTAACAAAATGTTCAACTTTTTGTACCAATAAGATCCTACTATCTATCCCGCGTCAGTATCAAAGGCCGCGGGAAAAAACTAAATATTAAAAAATATCAAAGAAACTGTTAATTTCGAAATCATAACGATCAAAACCCATTAGAGTTAATTACGTGATTAAAATATCGAACGGCAGTACTTAAAATACTGCCGTTCGATATTCATTTGTTTCAACGTTCATTGTGAAACCACGCATCGCATACTTTGCATTTTCTTTAAAAGATTTTACATCTAAGTCATTATATCTGTGATAACTTATAAAATCCCGTTATTAACTGTACTTAGTATAATATTGCAAATGACATCTTTCATCATAAAATTTTAAAGTTATCGATACACTGGAGATAGTAGAATCTAGCACTAGAAATGTGAAATACAGGGGAATGATTTGAAGTGAATACACAATAACAAAGTCAGGAACAAAATCAGCTCAGGTCTGAAATTGTTGTAGTTATGATTTCAACATTTTTTTTAAAGTCTATTCTTTACACCTTAAAGTATAAAGTATCAAAGGGCGACTTAACATCTGTTGGCATTATCTGCCTGTCACCCATGAGGTGGTGAGATAACAGATACACTACAATTATTATTTTCTAGCTATATTATATATTCGATTTAAATAATACTACTACTATGTTGTATTGAATAATGATAGAATACATCTTTTCAAGCGTCCCATTACCACGCACATATCCAAGTAATACAATGTCCTACCAATTAAGGAGGGAGTACCTGCCACTGGCCACTGGGCCAACAGAGTATCTCAAGTACCTTTCATTCCCGGTAAAATTAAAGTTTTTTGGCATTGGTTAAGCAGTATTATTCTCGTAGATAATACCCTGAGTATGCGATACTTGATCAACATTTAATTTATAAATTTGTTATAAGCGGACGTTCATACGATACAATGATTATGTATATATATATATCTTAAATACCTTAACAGCCTAAAAATAGTCCACTATAGGACATAGGCGTCTCCGATAAGGAGGATTTGTTATAATCGCAACGCTCGGCAAGCGGATTGGGGATAGAAGTACCAGACACCTCGCACCTTAGACGCTGCGGCCCGTCATCGATGGGGTTATTTTTAATCTGGTATTTTTCGAGATGTCTATCCCGCCATCTATCGGTAGCCATTGCTATTTTACCTTTATCGCAACTCACGACACCCTAGGAAAGAAATGGGGCTGGCAGATTCTTACGACGTTACCACGCGGCTTTTTATAAGCCTCTGTCAGAGGTTTTAGACGTTTATTTTAATCGTTTTAACTCACTTTTCACCTGAGCTTATTTGGAACTACGTGGCAGGTGATGAGCCCGTCGCCGCCTTAGTGTTCAGGGCAACGATACTAATCGTACATAAATTCTTAACACTCATCGGTAAACTCAGCTCTCCACGTAAGGGCTCTAACATGAGTCTTCTTATGAATAGCGGCTCAAAAAGATTATGTGTATTGTTAATACATGACTACAATCCCTTTCGTACCTGTAACATATTTTATAAATTCATATTTTAGTGACACCACATTTTTATTGTTTTTGAAGTATCTCGGAGACTACCGGCAGCCGAGCACGCGGTTTTTAATCAGTATGCAGCGTTAATTTTATGGCGTCACTTGATGTCTGTTCCGTCCTTATACATCGTGTTCTATTTGTCATCATTTTTAAAATATTAAACAACGAAAGTGGAAGATTTTGATCTGTTATGTATTTATTTATAACAAACCGTAGACTTTTGTAGTGAAATAATATTAAAATGTTACTAGACAAATACAAGTCGAAAGACAAAGAGTGTTTTTTTTTTCAAATATTAATTGTTTTATTCCTTCTATCTTTTTTTTAACCTTTTCCTACTTTGACGTTTCTCCTGTATAATATACGCAAACACTGAAGATGAACCATATAAATAAATATTATTTCCCACGGATTAAGCCCGCGTATGCTATAGAGCGTTACTATCATCTAACTATAGATTGTTTTTATTATCCATATGCCTCTGATTTTACTTTTTAACTGTTTTGAAGTGTTACTTGGATTAGATTCGATTCGATAATATTAAAAATATTTTATTAATTTTCGAACACGCTTTTCTAAAATATATTTTTAAAAATCAGTTAGTGATAACATACTGTATATCGATCTCACATAACATGGCGATTAACACATTATAAAATTTGGCGCCTGAATGAAGACTGGCGATATTTTTAACGTCAATATTAGCATGCACATAAAAATAATTCATTCCAAATTTATGTTCGGCTTCACAGCTTCTATAGGTATGTAAAGTTTTATTAAACGTCTAAACAAGTGACATAATAAAAGCCATAAAATTTAAAAGTATCAGATGTAAAGGAGGAACTTGTAATAAAACATATGAATACATCAATTATACCATAAAAATTTTCAACACTTATAAATAAAATTATTATATGAATATATATATGACTATGAATATAGAATATAGCTATTAACTTTAACATATTGATAGAGCTACGGCCGTTGTTACTCAGAGGTCAGCGAGTTGACTTTAATTTCATAGTACAAGAGTGACCAAGGTCTGAATCTCATTGTAATTTTGAGTGTTGAATTTACCACGTACTCGGCGGTGATGGAAAATATAGCGAGGAAACCGGCATGCCTGAGAAACAATAAAAATTATCATTTAATGACATATGATGTACTCCGACCCGTAATGAAACAGAATGGCGGACACTTCCCGGTTCCAAAAACCCGCTTAAATTTTGAGAGTCCTATTAGTCTTTGCCTAGCAGTCGTAAAAGTAAAGACAGGTCTCCGCCGAAGATTGCCACAGAGCACTGTCATGAAACATATCGTTAAACAAAGTCTCCAGAGTTTGTTATTAGTAATTCTTTGAGAATGTCTTGTTTTGCGAACCGGTGTGGCTTTTGAGGTTCTTAAGAGCTTTATACAAGTCTAAATTTAATTTTAAAAGTTTTTATTTTGACCTTGATTTCAATCACTTCACATAAGTAAGCTATTGTGCGAGTAAATGAAGTAAAATAAACAAGGCGTGATATCATTTTCGATTAATCATAAATAAAATTCACATTTCCGATCGCCATGAACAAAGCAATCATCGTCGTCATACGAAGGCAAACATCACGTAGGAAAACAAACATATGAAAAAAATGTGATATCGCTGCAATGGTGATATTTGCCGCAGAATACTATCGAATCAAATTTTATGTGAATTGATTTCGATCTTTCATACATTTTTAAATAACCTGCCAAAAATTGCGATGAATGAAATACGGCGCGTGTTTCAGATTATTTCCTTGTAACATGTTCAATTTGTTTTTATTCATTAGTGCGTTCAGGTCGATGTTTCAATTGTTTTAAATTTCAACAGGAATACATTTTTAAAATAATTATTAAAAAAATGCGATATTTCTTTTCTTGGTCTTTGACGCAAGGAGATTGCGAACAGAGCACCAAATACCTAGGGATTCTAGGTAAGGTTTAAATACCAGTATTAGGGATAGTTTATTTCGCCCTCTTCGACCATTACTTTGGTATTCCATACCATTTTTTTGGCATTCCACTATTTATTGATTAAGTGTCAAATTTACAAAGGTCGTGTATGTGGACATAGGTCAATATATTAGTTATTGGATTACATTGGGACACATAATATATGTCATATATCTCGCAATATACATAATTATGTATCGGTCTCTCTTGACTTTAGAGCTCGAAATAATATTTAACTTGAGTGTTAGGGTTTCAAAAAATTTTGTTCTTAAACAACCATTCACTTTGTAAATATAAATATATGACAATGTCCCGCTCGAGTTAATTAACGCTGGTTGCGCAGGACGGTGCCTGAAGGCTATTTGTGAGAGAAACCTTCAAATCCCCAGGACTTTAGGGTTACGGAGTTTAAATTTAATGGGGACTTAAATGAAGAACTTTGCAATGCATACAGTAAATGCCTTTTAATAATATTGTAAGTTCTATGAATGATAAATAGTGAGTTGGATATTCTTTCTCTCTTCGATCTATCTTTCTTGCAAGTCGGAATTAAAAAAAATTGATAATCTCTTAGTTTCACTAAAAATTTCCTCCTCCACAATCCAACCTGGGATCTATAACTAAGAAACAACGATTGCTAAGCCATGCAGTAATTCTTTTATTTAAAAAAAACTAATAGTTTTTATTCTCTTGTATTTAAGATTTTAAATACATAAATTATTATCGTGCCGCTTTAGTTGTTTGTCCTGACATGTATATTATTCTATGTATATATGTTATTTATGTATCTATGTATGTATGTATGTATGTATCTATTGTAAGTATATATTTTGATATTTATATTCTTTTACTGGTTTTTTTCTCTTAGCTGTATCGCCTCTATTATGTATATATCTCTGCTTAGCCTAATGGTTGACTGGGAGAGAATGCCTCTAGGCATTAAGTCCGCCATATGTACGAATTAGTGCATAAAGATTAAATAAATAAATAAAATAAATTGCATATAGACAAAGACCCGAACCCGGAACAATTATTTGTTGTTTATAAAAAATACATGTCACCCTCTCAAGCTCTTAGCCACGGCGCCATCGTGCCGACTAATACCTCCCATGGACCCTCGCATCCAATACATGGTTGGTCAGAGTCCGTCCCAGGTGTCTGGTACTGCGATCGCCAATACGCTTGGCGTGCGTGGCGATTATGGGAGTGGCATATGTCCTGCAGTGAACTATTTGCAGGCCGGACCCCTTAAAGACCCCTTAAAATTTCAAACAATTAATAGAAAAAGAATGATCATTTTAATGAGACGGCTCGGTGGCGTAGTGGCGGAGCGATCAGCTGCGGCGCCGTGGGTCGCGGGTTCGATTCCCGCACGGGACTAGTATTTGTATGGACTACAGATAATAGTTCCCGGTCTGGGGGTTTGTCCGTGTGAAATTCATGTATGTCAACTGCCTCCGCGACACATGAGAAATTCCTACAGTAGAAGGTAATTTAAACAAAAAAAAGAGGAAAAGAAAAAAAAACTGAAATTAATTAGTTTTAGCGCTTCTATTAAGTGAAGTGTGGTGCGAACTATACCAAAAATTAAAAATACATTTACTTTGGTATTTGAGGTTTACAAAACCAAGTTCTTACAAGTTATAGAAGGAGCACAGATTTATCAAAAAGAAGGCCTTTCTACAAAAATTAATTCTAAATTTAAGTTAACAGTAACAGGAATAAAATACTTTTTAAGCTTGCTCTTTTTTATTTACTCATACATTAAACCCACTTTAGGAAAACCGAAAGTCAACATTCATCGACCTTAAAGTTAAATTAATTTCACATTTGTAAACTTGTAATTGTATTTTTTAATATAGATTTTGAAGTTCCTAAGAGATTTAAACAGGACTAAATTGAATAAGAAGATTTGATTTTGACTTTGAATATTTAAATACAATAACATTAATTTTGAACATCGGATATTTAAGTCGACGTTGTATCTCATATGAATATTTCAGAGTTCATAAATCGATTTATTTTACCGATGACAACTCATACATACATGTTGCAAAATATATCTCGCTCTGTAGCACGTATTTCGATAAGGATGGAGAATTATCGCAATGTTGGACTTTAATTCATTTTGACATAGGTACGTGAGATAACTGATAGGGACTCAGAGCGTATATCTCAGGATTTAGTTTGTTTAAATCTGCTACTCGGCAATTACGGCTTTGTGGATCTAACAAAGAAATATTACCCTAAACACAAAGGTATAAAGTCCATATTTTACGTCGAATAATCTTTGACCAATGTATTCCAATCTAAATTTTGGGCGGTACCACGGTTCTGAAATATAAGCGATCATCACGAATACAGTGTAGGAGTTAATGACGAAAATACGTGTTTTAATGTTTGTGTAATTCATAAAGAGTTAAATTTAAATAAATAAAATTAAAATTAAAATTAGTTTTATAAAGAGATTTGTATTCAGATGTTTTGTCAAAACGATACAATTTTTTTTTGGTAATATTGTAATAAACATTGCAAAGGTGAAATATAACAATTTTATGACTTTTGACTTTTGCAGATACCCATTGATGAACCTGGGCATTGGGCCGCTGCAGCTGTCAGTAGCTACTCGTAAGTAATAGCCATATTTCTGAATAGACGCCAATAATGCGATAAAAGGAATTTTTATTCGAGCGCGCGGCGAGAAAATTTCAAATGCCGGATGTCACTCGCTCCGGATTACTATAGTATACCTCCCTAGAGACAAAAATATATAGTAGTAGTAATATATATTATATTAGTAGTCTGTATAAAGAGTTAGCAAGTTCAACTAAACTCATCTGACCCGGTGGCTGAAACGAAACTGGAAATAATGCCGGCATAATATTAAATCAATGATATTAAATAATTTTATTGTTTTATATTGTAAAATACGTTAGTTTACATTTTCTAGAATAGCTTTTATAATAAACCTTTGTTGTTTAGGGATGATGTTTTACATGTATTATTGTATTTTAAACTAAAAATTGTAAATAAATAGAATACGTTTTTCAGTAATTAAAAATAATTAAAGCTCCTGGACTAAAATTGGTCCACGTTAACAGTAAGTTCGGTTGAATCGGATTGATGGGGACTGCGCGGTGGCGACGGCCATCTTAATTGGTTTTCGCCTGATGTATTTATGAATACGCTCGTTTTTCGGCTTTAATTTTCTCCTTTCCGACAGTTCTCTTTCAAGGATTAAGCGACCCGTGGCAGTTATCAAAAGTGTAATATATTGTTACATGCTTCAGTAATTACTGTAGAAGACGCAGTTCGCATTTCCGACCGGGTTAATGTCCGTTCCAAACTTATGCTTTCCGCTTTCTTTTTATTATCAAATTTTTGGTTTTGAGAACTTTGGTTTTCAAATGAAGCGAAAGTGTTCAATGTAGATCTAACTACTCTTTTACTTTTAAAAACTTTTAAAAAACTTAAAAGTTAGTTTTCACGACCATATCCCAATACTAAGATGATCAGATATTTTACTCGTTTCAAAATACTTTTCACTCGAGCTGATTTTTGAACAACTTGAAAGTTGGCGAGCCTGTCATCATCTTAATGTCCATGCCAACGATATAAATCTTACAAACGTTTCGATAAGTCAATGGTAGAGCCCTCCATATGAGAAATCAAATTCAGGTCTCCAAATTAGAAGGCCGATCCCCCAACCAGTAGGCTACTATGATATTACAAAACATTTTTATCTTTTTTTTACATTGGGTTTATTGTATTGGATTTGTATTAGCGATTTTTTATTGGTAAGTTTGATGACCACCTGATGGTAAGTGGCCACTGTAGTCCATAGACACGAGCCAACAGCTTCAATTGAAGAAGGTTACAGATGCGTTGCCACCTCTGGGAACTAAGATGGAATGCCTCACAGCCCGTAATGATACTGGCTCTCTTTAACTTTCAAACCGGAATACACCAGTATATGCACTGCTGTCAAGCAGTAGATAGAATAAATGAAGATGAATGGAAAAGGTAAGATAGGTAGGTACCATCCACCTACTTAGATGACTTCTGTACAGAGAAGGAGTCTACCGCCTAAGAAACTAGAACACAAATATAGTTTTAAATTAATTTTACACTAGCTTACGCAATATGACAGATGAATATTTTTAAACTTCGGTGTATCAATTAAGCATAGTTAAACACATTGTTCGGAAGGCGCTCAACAATCGCTTTGTTGGAAGCTGCGCCTGTTCGGGAGTTGCTCTTTTGTAGTATTAGATTAATACAGATCTAACAGCTTGTTTTAGTTATAACGGGAAAGCTTAGAGTGGACATACTAGTACAATAATATTGTGTTTTTTTAAGTTAGCATATATTTTGCGCCTTATGTAATTCTAAGAAAGTATAATACAAATCACTCTTCATGAGTCATGGATGTTTATTTAAGAATATATGATTATTTATCTACTTAGATATGTGCATGTAAATTTATCGTATCACCATTCAATTATCATGACAAAGGAAATCCTAGTTTGAGACCGGATGACGTGTGTGGTTGTTCAAATACTATCATTATTTTATTAATATATAGGACACCCAGATTTCACGGATTTCCATTTGATACGTCAGAATTTTCTCAAAAGACTTTGCCCTTCTTTAGGAGAAAGAATGTGTCGAGTAACGAGCCTCGTCGCTGAGGTTGCATATGAAGATTACCATGAGATTGTCAAGGTATTAGTCGTCTAGTCGTATCATACCAACAGCAAGAAAGAAGAAGAGAAAGAAGGAAAAAATAATTAGGGGAATGTATTTTTTAGTGTTTATTGTAGCGACAAAATCTCAAATAATTTTCTCTAACCTTTTTTCTTTAAAGAAATGTATATTTTTCGTTAAAAGAATTACATATAAGTTTACCTGAAGTAGCGTAGCTCAAAAAAAAATTGTTTGTCTGACTGCCTATTTCTTATCTATTTTGTCTTCATCAGTATATTAAAGTCAACTGCTAAACTTATGCCATCCCGTCTCGCGGAAGCCAAAACCAGCATGCATCTCTAAAAAGTTTTGCCTCACTCACCTTGCTGGACAAGCGGCTCAGTGAGCGTAGTGCACCTTGGCACTCAGTGATGCTGCTCTCAATTGCTAGTCTGTGGGATTTGAGTTCAGCAAATTCGGATGGATGTTCCGCTATTGTTTCATCGACAGAGCCTCGTTTAGCTAGCCTACCACGTACATGTGAACTTAATATTTGAGGCAAAATGTGTAATTTATTTGTAATCTGTGTCTGTCTGCTTTTCCAAGTGAATCTTGGAAACGGTTGCACCGATTTTGACAGAAAGATCACCTTTATAATATATTACTTTCACGTTTTTTTTAAATACTACTTTTGACGTGTTTATTTTCTTCTAGTTTTAAAAGCTTCTTTTTCATCCAATTTTAAATTAAATTGCTCAGAATAAGTTTATGTGCTTATACCCACGCTTTATTAGTTGAAGCTCTGTGAGTAATCAGTAATCACAGAAAACCATTAACTATTTCTTAACTTGAACATCGAACAATACGTGATAAAATGCTTCCATCTGAGATTACTAAAAATCTCACAGATTTCTGTTTCGCTTAAGCTGGATTGATTCTGAGTGTCTCCGAAAATACTTGTTGTTGTATTTTATACTATTTGTCCATTATTTCAAATATATACTTTAATCAAATTTTTTTTTTCCATTCGACCCTATTTTTACAACGACACCATCTTTACTTTGTCCGTCGGGAGTTTTTATAGCCTGCACCTCCTCACACTTACGGTAAAGCTTAACGAATCCTTTTCTTAATATAACTATTATTAAGAAGTTAGTAATTTTATTGTTATACCAATATTACGTGACTGTATTTGCAATTCACACTTCATTGAATCGAATCCGTCTTTCTCTGTTTCATCGCGTTATACTTAAGTGTACAGTTGATAGTTCTGTTGTAGTTATTTTGGTAGTTCTTCTGCTGTATTGGATCTAGAAACACTCACGCCTATTATTCAAAAGTATGTATATATATATCACGCCTTGTTTCCAACGGGATAGGCAGAGACAATCTTCCACTTGCTACGGTCTTGACATACGTCTTTCGCTTCTTCCACTTTAATCAATCTTCGCATGCATGCTCGTTGGTTAAGAGTACTCTTGACCTGGCCTTTTTTCAAAACGTCTCCGATTTGATCATAAAATGTTCGCCTAGGTCTTCCTCTCCCGACTCTGCCATTTACACACGCCTCATATATTTGTTTCGTCAACCTACTTTCATTCATCCTCTCCACATGCCCAAACCAGCTCAGCATCCTCCATCTCAGTTCGTGTCACTACATCGCCTTTCACACCACAACGCTCTCTGATCACATTATTTTGAACCCTGTCAGTATCTTCACATCAATCATTCTTCTTATTCAAAAGTGTTAGCAGATAGAACTTAGAACTCTCGACACTAGATTTTCTCGCCTTACATTCCACATGAACTCGTCCGAACCTCAACACACCAAGTGACTGTCAGGGTGGAGCTTGGAAAAAAGATAACCCTTACATACAACGTAGAGTGTTAAGATTTTTGGTATTAATTGAAATCTGAGGATTAATTTCATAATCAATTAATTTACTAAATTATTTATTTTGTTGTTCGACGCTCAGCCCCTATAATGTCCACCACTACAAAGCTCTCTTCGAAGTCGGAAACATTTGCTGTATTTGCCTAACTTTGAGCATGCATTTTAAATTACCGCACCAAATAATGCTTATCGACAACTGTCTGTATTTTATATTTTCTAAATTTACGTGGTACAGACACTTTGCAATAGCTTAACGCACTATTACATAATGCCTGCGAAAAACAGCAGATTGATGCTACTGTATTTCATATGGCGATTGATTGAACCGGAGACTTATTAGGTGACGAATAATTCCATCTTATTCAACAGGGCTAACAGCGCATCTGAATTTTGATTTTTTATTAAGGGTAGTAGTAGGTGTCTATGGGCTCAATAACTATTTACCATCGGCAGGATTGTATGCTCGTATGACATCCTTATTTAAATTAAAAAAATAATTGCGATGAAGCGTTTAAAAAAATAATTAATGACTCATCGTAACACAAATTCGTATATGTTTCATAGTATATAACAATTTTATTTACGACGCAAATTTTCAAAGCATTGGTTAACATTTTCTTTTACTTGTTTTTTCTGTAAATGTCAATATAAATTTCACCTTTTGATCCTTCCAGCTGGCCGTTCAACCTATAAATCTAGTATAACGACTAGAATTTATGTCTTTTACACATATATTATTATGATTCTACTGGATAGAAGTACATTTTATTGCTTTCGAGATTCATTTCGGGGTGTCTTTTCAGATTTATGCCATTGAATTAGAGATTACTAGCTCCCGTCCCTAACTTCGCTAGTGTTTAAAATTTCACGTGGCTTCTTCTAAAAAGAACCTTGCAGATTGGAGAAGAAATGTTCGTTCCAAGGGTTCAAGGTATTTCCACACCAATTTTCAACAAAATCGATTGAGCCATATAGCTGTGAAAATGTTATATACAGACTGACAAACAGAGTTAGTTTAACATAGGTTTTAAGGACAAAATCTCGTTATTATCGTCGCCGGCTCGACCGGGTCGGTACCAGGGCCTCGCAGAATACCGGCGTGAAGTAGAGGCACCTTATGCTTCTACGTGAGGTATCCGGAGGTCCACTCCCTCTGCCCATCCCCCTCCTCATCGTCCCTTCCATCTCCCAAACACCCAATCTTGAAGGCTGGCAACACACCTGCCTTCATTCGTGGGTCATCTTCAGGAAGGTTAATACCCCCCTGCAGGTTTCCACTCCTGGGGAAAGTGCCCAGTTCTTAAGATTCCATTGAAGAGGCGCGCCAATGCTACGATTCCTCTTCTGGGTAGCTGCCTGATGGCAGTGGTGGTAACCCCATCATGTCCCGGTGCTTTCCGCAATGGCTGTCTCCTGACTGCGTTTCGCACCTCGGCAGGAGATGTAAAGTCATCGCCGCCGAGTGGCGGCACCGGTCCAGATAGGAACTCCTGTACGCGCTGCTCGACTTCGGAGTGGAATTCCTCGACGACAGCGGCAGCAGCGTTTATTTGAAACTGCCCGTCGAGATGGTGTGCCAACATTTCCGCCCGGTCTTGGGCTCCGTAGTAGCGATTGCCTTCGCTGTCCACAAGTGGGCAAACGGGTTGAGGTGTTCTCTAGAGCTGTCGGTTTAGTTGGTGGAGAGATGGTGGGTACTCCGAGGCCTTCTCGATGCAGCTATCCCATGCCGCACCTCTGAAGGCCTTAATGTCCTCCGACAGCTCCTCCGTGAGCCGATTTAATGTGGTTTTCAGCCGGGGACAGCGGGTGCGAGCCCAGAGTCTCCTGGTTTTCCTCTTTTCCCGGAGTTTCATTTGAATCCTTTGTGGCAGCACCTCCCCTGGTCGGCGTTCTCCTGTTGACAGCGTGGTGGCCGCCAGGTACTCCCTCTGTATGGTTGTACAGATACTCTTGACGGCCACCTCCACATCTTCCGCTGTGGTTATCGGTGCGCCGTAGTGGAAGGTTGCTTGCGCACGTTGGTATTGCTCCCAGCAGGTCTTTTTGCTGGGTCCTCTGGGCGCTACGGAGTTCGCTCCTGCGCCGATCCGGATGAGGACTGGTAGGTGCTGCGTATCCAGATCGTACAGCACCTCCATTTGGACCGGGCATGTGATCCCTTGGCACAGGATTATATCCAGGACATCCGGCCGGTGTTTTTTTTTTCTGTGGGGATATGTGTGGGCGAGTCTGGACCCATCACTTAATACCCCCACTCCTCGGCGTCTTCATACAGTTTCCTGACTGGGGGGGTTATGATGTTGGACCCCCATGCCGGATGTTTTGCGTTAAAGTCTCCGGCAATGATGGCAGGACACACACCTGCCGTACCCATGGTATTGCAGAAGTAGGTAATAATTTACCATCAGGCGAACCGCTTGCGCGTCCTGAAAAAATAATTCAAACCGATACATTACTTTATTTATTAAGTAAGTCAATTTCACTATTTTAATTGTTTTATAAAAGTTAGCCGATGGATTCAGGTGACACAAGACCGAGGTTTGTGGCAATTTTTGGGGAAGCTTTTGTTGAACAGTGGACTTGTGATAGGCTGAAATGATGAAAGATGATAACGATGATAAGAGTAAGTTCTCTCGACCATACCAGATATCCAATAATTAGATGTAACCACTTTTCAATAGAGCTTATTTTGGAACAATGACACGTGGGTGTCGACGTTAAGTATTATTTAATGATTTAATTATATAAGCTTTTAATAAACGAATGATAAACTTTATTATATATTTTTATTTTTAACTTTGATTAATGTAAATAAAATATGTAATAAATCTTAACTAATTTTATAGAGTTCGAGGACGTTCCTTTATCATATCCAATGTTGGTTGGAACATCGTTTACGCCAATTAAATTCTAGAACGCCCGTTCTACTGTGTCACTAGTCAAAAATATTATACCCAAAAAAAAGAGCCCAGTTAATTTTTTTTTTCGTGGGGAAAGGTGCTCGAGATCTAGCTGTCTCTGAAAGTTAGTGCAGCATTAAGTGCTGGACCGACTAAATCCCCACGGATAAGAGATAGCATGAAGCGTATACACGTTATAAATTCAGATGGAGTGACGACCTGCATAGTGTTGCAGGAAGACATCCGAGTGTATGTTGCGCAACCTTTACGGTATACCAATATTTAATAGAAGATTGTTATAATGATGATAATAAGTTATAAGATGCTTTAGAGAAGTTAGAAAAAGACATTTAGTATTTTTTTATTAATGAGATGGATAATGGGATAAGGGGGGAGGGGGGGGGGCATCCGGTTATTCACCGAAAGAAGCGCAGCAGCAAAAGCCACTGCTTGGCTCTACCTCACATATCGACACACCATAAAATTTGATACTTCGTCGCTCACTTTATCCCCTTATAGGAGAGGATCGGTCAGATTTCAAATTATTTAAACTTATTTTAAAATAAAATATTTTTTTAATTAGATTTTAACAAGCTATGATCTTCACCTAATCTCTCGTCTTGTAACTTTTGTGTCGTAAAAAAGCTTTTAAATTCGTAATATTGAAAATGGTTTTATATTTGTCCCATCCACACTAAGGCAGCATGTTTACATATCATAAACAGCACAATAGAGTTGTATTGTAATGAGTTGCGCCCACGCACACCGACTTTACTAGGCAGTTGATTTGTCGCGTGGTACAATCACGAACACATGAACAGGCGGTCATGGTGAGCGGGTATGTACCAGTTCAAAGCAGTGATTGTTTTAATTGTGCTCTCGAATGTACTTGTGCTATAGAATACTCAATATGCTGTTGGTCCGTTAACTTCTGTTAGTATTGTTCGATTACTATAGCTAGTTAAATCATAGAAACAGCAGGCCGTAAATACCCACAGCTGGGCAAAGGCCTCCTTCTTAAATATCTGAGAGGGTTTTGAAGCCGGGAAGAGTCCTCCACGCTGCTCCAGTACGGTTTGGCGGACTTCACATGTCCTCGGAATATTTTTTATTGTTTCTCAGACATGCCAGTATCTTTCCGATGTTTACTTCACCGTCGAGCAAGTGGTAAATTCAGCACTTAAAAATGTTATTAACAATTTTAGTTATGCCGCCACTGGTGGTCGCACCTAGGTCACTCGCGCTCTGTGAAACTGAAACAAGCGTCCTATCCACTGGGCTACCACGGCTTAAATCATATGGAAGGTTTAACTTCAATGTCTCTATTGATTTTGAAGTGAAGTGAAGTTGCCAAATAAGGATCACTATATAACTGATCGATAACGGAATACGTTAAGCTAGTTGTCCTTCAGAAAAGTTAGCCTTAGATATAGTGTATTGAAAACAGAATCTTATTGAAAATGAAAGTTACCGGTTATTTTATAACATCTAAGTAGTGAAAAGAATGAATCTATCAGAAAACAATAAATTATTTTTTTAATTTAAATACTTGACTACTAGTAAGTATTTAGTACTTATATTTTGTTACAAAATCACATACTTGTACTTGTTCCACAACTTTTGCTGTATTTATGTTTCCGACTGGCTTCGCCTTTAAGCCACCATCAAGGTAATTGTGTGAAAAATGGCGTTCCACCAAGGGACAGCAATCTCAAGTATTAACTTAATTTTATTTAGTAATATTTAGTATTTATAACTCTTAAATGTAGAATGTTGGTAAGTACCCATTAGTTCTCTGCAATTCAAAATAAAAAATTCAAAAAAGAAAACTTCTTGAGCTATTCCTAAATCCACAAATAAGATTAAGATTTATTTAACTATTGCAATTATGTTTAAAAAAAGAAGGTTGTATTTATATAGCAGCAATTGAAATAAGATTAAAAATGGACACAAACATTATTACAACACAGTGGTATATCTTAAGGTCTTCTCACTTACACCAATCATTAGGCGTATAACAAAGTAAGCAATTTACTAGCTTTTAAATACGTAAGTGGACCATATATCGACGACTTACATCATCATTAAAAGAACAGTTTTGGTTTTTCAGCGCAGACGTAACAAGAAGTAGATGCAGCTACTTATAATACTATTACAAAGACCTTTGTATGCGCAATGTACTGATATTTAAAACAAGGTAATTAGTCATAGTCAACTAGATCAACAATAGAAAAATAGATCAATCGAAGCAATCATAACAAATTCTCCTATTGGGAGAGGCTTTTAACAGTGAACTATTAAAAGGTAGATGAAGAGAAAAAAGAAAGATCGCTGAAGTAGAATCATCTTGAGCAAATATTTGACTCCCAGTCTTGGTCGTACTTCTCGTCTTCAATATGTAAGTTATAAAATAATAGATTTCCAGTAATTTTGTTACACAACCGCGCGCTAGATTAGTGTCGGTTAAAATATTTTACGCTTCCTAACTTGGCGACTGCATCGTGCGCCACAGTTGCTTTATAGGGCAAGTTACGTAATGTGTCAGATTTAACGGTTACATCGACTTGGCTGTTTCTAATTGATTCTTTGCTCGCGTCTCGCTCGTGACATCATAGACAATTTCTAACCAGCTAATAGATTTCATATAGTTCTTCGTTTATTATAGAAAGCTTTCAATAAAGTAAATAATAAAGATTTAATAATAAATAATGAAGATATATTTTTTTTTATTTAATGTGATTAATTACATCGAGAATATTTATATATTATAAATATTTTTTTTTAATTTTAATTAAACGAGGCACATTTTACTTGCGGGTAATATATAAAATCCTGTTAGACTTAAAATAAAATATTAGGCTGCTCATTAAGATAACGCTTTGAGAGTGAAAGAAAGGTGTTTTTTTTGGTAACAAAAGGTGCAACATGCCAGTACGATAAGAATTAAAATTTCGAACGCTTTAAAAACATTGGGCGTTACAGTGCAAATTTACGGCCTCGAGTTAAGAGTTCTTTTAAGTGAAGTTTTAAGAGGGCTCCGTTATTTCGCGTATTTTAATATCTACTTTTTTATATTTTGATTAATGATTGCACTATTTGTAATAATTATTAATGATTTTATAAAGTCATTTCTTATTTCGTGGAATACAATTTTCTAATATTCGCTTGTATATTTTTTATACATTTAACATTCAGCATTTTGTTCTATTGTTATATATATTTTTGTCTGTCCATATGTCAACTCTTCTGTAAAGACGTTTAAATATCTTTCTTAAACAAATCTTTATTTGTGTTTAGATTACGTTTACTAGATAGTAAACTGTTAAGCCACAGATAATAATAGTTATTCCATTTTTGAAATTGTGTATGAAAAGTGTGAGACTACGTTTTGAAATTAAACTATTGTTTACGGATTTTCTCGTGTTTAATTGGCTTTTTTAAAACCCATAATAGGTTAACTATGACATCAGGACGTCAAACACCTCAGTCTCCTCGTAACCACGGGTGCTGTGTAAATAACAGTTTCATTTCAAAAGAAACTGTTGGTTCAAACATTTGGCTATGAATTAATCAACAAAACTATTTGTTCAATTTTAACATTGCTAAATAACATTTGTCTGGCATATTTTTATTAACGCCCCTGTCGAAACTAAAAATTACAGCGTAGTTGCATCTTAACACAATAACCATAAATCAAAAAAACTTACATCACAGAACTCAACCGCCAATCCCATGCTGCCAAGTCGACACCTACAATTATATTTTCAAGATATTTTATATCTCTCATCGTAAATTATACACACGCTACACCGCTACCTCCTGCACTAAACTCGATCGTATCTCGATTATTCTAATATCCAAAAGCCATGTTTGTTTAGTGCTGTGTTTTAATTTTATAGCAATATCTTTATATGGAAAAAGCTGTAAGAAATATATCAAAGATTGTTTTTGGTAATAATTATAAAAATGTTTACATTAATACTAATCACTTTACGCCTCTGCGGGAGAAAGAACGAGAGGGGTTGTGAGCCTCGTCGCTGGGTTTGCTGCCAGATGTTTTCAAGATCCTTGTCGCCTCTTACGACTCCCACTGGAAGAAACACCACGGCATGAAATACATACAATCTTAGTCCAATCCAGAACATTTATTGCAAGGTTTACCCATACCAGCACGCTGTGAAAGCGGGTTGAAGAGCGTAGTCCTGGTAACCTCGCCTCAGAGATGCTGCTTTCCATCAGTTAAGAGATGGAATGGTTTTTATTTCATAAGTACAGATAAGACAGTTATTATAAATTATTTAATATTGATTTATTTAGAATTCTTACCCATTTTTCAATATTAGAGCAAAAACATTTTTCTAAGTAATTACAGATACGTGTATATAAATATTATTGATTTAAGAGTGAGAAAAATATGAGTTCTATTTTCAATAGTTGCACACATTTCTTAGAAGAGCCATAATTTAAATCGATATCCATAAGTAACGTTTCCTTTGACGTTCCAATATTAACACGGAAAATGGCAGAAGTACCTTTTGACTTTTAACGCAATGAAAATAATAATTCTTGGTTCAATTCGTATTAAGACATGTAAAGTGTGGGCATTGAGCAAAATCGATATACGATTTACGATTAGTCATACCTGCTCTTGAACAGGCACCTAATTATTATGCTGTCCTCTATAAAACTCAAATCCATGTACAAATGAAAATAAATTATCATAGACATTTACACTTAAAAAATACAAAAATCCAGACTCTATTATTGGAGGATTCAAGAACCTATTTTAGTGACATTTCGATGTATGTCTTTTGTAGATCTGTATGTCATGACCCTTTTTCTTAGTAAGTAGTGAAACCGAAGTAAGCTATTATAGAAGCTCGAATTTCACCTATTAATTTTTATCAAAATTTAAATAGGTTGCCAAATGAATTTCTTTTTTGTGTTTTGTCGTTTTGTGTTAGCTTTGGTCAATGTCAAAATATCCGAAAGATACTTGAAAGAAATCTGATCGATCTTTCTGAAGTAGTATACACCAGAAAAATAAAGTTTCAGTCATTGAAAGACATATTGTACAGAACCTTCACAAGGAGCAGTACAGTAAATAATAAGTTGAATAAAAATAGTTATCGTTGGAGTATTCATTATTTCGGTCTCATATAAATCACAGGCCTAATCCAGGCTTTTGAGAGGCAATAGCTAGAATGTCAGTCCCGTATTATATAATTAATTACTATGATATTAGAACAAAAGATATCTGCTGCCCATCAGATGATTTATGTATTTTTTAGTTACCTCTTATGGACCATAAGCCACTAGTACCTTAGTCGTGTGGTAGAGGCATAAGAATTTGTCACCCTCCTTCTTCTTGTGGGTGTATCAAATGAAAATCCGAAATTTCTGCCTACCCTTTTGCGTGACAGTCGTAAGTACTGGTTTTTATCTTATAAACCTATAGACTTCAATATTGAGTGTTACAACTCTTTCACGCACACACCGACGTTCACAGATACACAAACATAAGCGCGAGCGGTCGTGTGCGCACTCTCATAGACAATTTCTGAGATTGTATCTGTATTTATTCGTGGGATAGATTACTGGTGTTCCATCATACAGGTTCATTCCTACCTTGGGCACCAGTAAAGCATACGTGTGTTTATTTAAGCTGTGCACAATAAAATCGTAGGAAATAAAATAAAAATAAATGTTTACTAAGATAAGGAAGGCAAACGAACAAGAGGTTCACCTGATGGTAAGGGATTACCATCCCCCATGTGCATCTGCACCAGACGTGCTGCGGATGCGTTGCCGGCCTTCACGGGTATTTGGAAGATGGTAGGGAGGATGAGGAGGGGTTCACCACGTGTAGAGTATACCACTCGTAAATCTTTTCTATAAGTTTACCATAGATTTAGCAAGTTGTCTGGAATAATAATAATATAGTTCGTTCAAGAACGTGTAATGCTTTAATTTATTTCACTATTTTAAGTTAAGTATTATTAAGTTTAATATTATTAACAGACAATATAAATGTATGTGAATTAAACACTGTGCAAAAGACAGCACTAGTGCGTACTTGAATAATTATACCTAATTATCAGCACTAGAAGATGTAAATAGCCTGCTTGGAGCACTAAACGCCCCAGACAGATCTAGATTTATTACATCTCTTAGAACTCAGACTAAGGGCCACACTTGGGTCCAAACGGTGGCGCGTTCATGAATATGCTCCGTCGACTTAATGTATCCAGTATGTAAAATATGCTTTGAGATATTGGATAGTGTAGTAAGCAAAAGCGATAAGAAGAGAAATATTCTTTCGGTCTGATTGTTTACTTATATTTTATAATTATTTGTTTATGAGATATTTTTAACAATAAAAAGTAATCTGTTCTCATTTTCAGAGATATATTCGGTATATTAATGTTATCTTATTTTGCTTATTCAATTAATTTTAAAATTTTCAGTTTATCTTTTTTTTATGAAAAAGCGGGAAAGCAGTACACCTGATTGTAAGTGATTATCGTCGCCCACGTACATCTGCAACACCAGAGGTACGACAGGTGCTTTGCCGGCCTTTTAGAGTATTTGGGAGATGGAAGGGAGGATTAGGAGGGGGATGGGGAGAGTGAGTGGGCCTCCGGTTACCTCACTCACCGAACGAAACGCAGACGCACAAGATGCTTCTACTTCACGCCAGTATTTTACGGGGCTGTGGTACCGACTCGGTCGAGCCAGCCCATTCGAGCAGCAGCAAAAGCCGCCGCTTGACTCTGCCACGTATAAACATCGCTCATTTACGGCTGTGACGGATTTGAACGAAATTTGGCAGAAAGCGAAACCGAATTTGGTCGAACCCGAATTCCTCGGAGTAGTGATGGAGTGCCGCGCGACTTGCGAGATTTATATATCGATAATGTGCCAACCCGTCTGTCTAGTGTAGACAGTGTAAGCAAAACCTCCATAAAATGCATTCTGAACTTTATTAGCGCTTTTTAGAAGTCAGTCAGTCCAGCAGTAAACTGGTGAAGGTTAGTGATGATGATGAGAAACATAACGGAACAAGTATTATGTTTAAATGTATATTACTTTTGAACCTACTTATTACTTCTTTTTTATATGTTTTGTGCTCTACATTATTGTGAGAAAAACATGACACAATATTTTCTACAACAAACAGGCGAAAGCAAAGATAAAGTTAGAACAATAGTTTGCATCTACAAGTTTGCTACAGTATTTCAAGACGCGTGACAGGCTCTTACAAGGCAGTTGCAGACAAGTGTAAAATGAAATTCTTTTCAGAAAATTTATAATAAAAATGTATGGCGAACTAGTCATAAAAAAATGGTTTAAATACAGACGATTGAGAGAATAAATATATCACTAATAAACATCGTAAGAGATTCTATCATGATCTTTTCTTCACATGAGTGTGGTAAGATTTGACTAAGGCAATTTTTAAAATCTCATGGATTTCGTCAAATGGCAGATTAGCCATCCTAACATGTATTACTTGTGAAGTGTATGGTTCTGCGGTTGCCAACCCGCAAGCCAAGCGTGACAATTAT
Organism: Bhutanitis thaidina; assembly: GCA_029286595.1. Classification (NCBI taxonomy): domain Eukaryota; kingdom Metazoa; phylum Arthropoda; class Insecta; order Lepidoptera; family Papilionidae; genus Bhutanitis; species Bhutanitis thaidina. Next base: position 2,307,813 of record JAGSMS010000021.1, on the reverse strand, counting down.
GGCAAATTTTTCTGTGTACAGTCCGGCAGACTCCTATCTCAGAGAACTAAAGTTTTCATTGTAATTTCAAATACAAAATAACCATTCTTTTCATAACCCACGTTCCTTTTTCCTTTCATACTTTCTATATCACTTATTCCGAAAATTGAGCGGCAGCTCTATGTGAAAGGCTTGAACCTAAACAGAGATCAAGTCACTAAGACTACGACAAGCTCACCGCCATAGTACAAAGGCGGTTGTCCTAAATAAGCTAGGTTGAAAAGGGGGTTGAAAGGGCTCAACTAAAAATCCTCTTTCCACCCCACAATTGGGTATACAGTCGTGGAAGCTTATTATCTTAGTATATTATAGAGGAAGAGCAGCTGTCACTTTAAACTAAAAGTCAACATTGCATGTAATGATTGACTACCCACCTATTTCGACCACAGCAATACATTATTTGACAGCTACACAAACCACTCAGTGTTACAGAATATAACCGGATAACATGTATTGTTATCCGATAAAAGTACTATAGTAGACACTAAAGAATTTATTATTCAATATTAGAACGCGTTAATGTTATGTTAAAAAAAATTAACTCATATTTTGAGCAATCTGCATGCAAGGGGTGGATGGGAGGTAGCTATTATTCTTTGTGAAAATTCATGCCGGTTTTTGAATTAGTGTATGAGCAACTGAATCCAGAATTAAAAAAGGAATTACCCATGCCTGGATGAGTTTGATGAATATGATATGAAGTAAAAGATAAAGAGTGAAGTCTTTACCGTCTTATTTTTACACGCACGCTTAATATTTTTTGATCTTACTAATAATAAACTTCATATCATACTTTAATGGATCTCTCAATAAACTATAACATCCAAATATTTCTTTATCAGCCTATCAGTATTATCTTTATCAGTCCACTCCTGAAGAAAGCGCCAGCAAATGCCAGGATTCACTTCTTAAAAGCTTTGTTCATACTAATTACCCAGCTCGGGTTTGGGTTCGGAGGGACCTTTCGCCATCATTTGATCTCCAGATATCTGAATGATGTTGAATGATCTGAATGAACTCCTCTTTTTCGTTAGTCTATTTCAATTAGACGACTCTGGACAGAAGTTCGTATACGAGTCTGGGCATATGACTTCTGCACAGACGGGTTCGGAACCAGAAACAGTATCTGTTAAATAATGTAATTTATTTTCAACATTTTTACCCCGCCTAAACGCTTTCCTCAGTCTAACATGACCGCATCCCGAAAAGCATATTGTAATTACGCCAAAACAATTGGTAATTAAGTGAGATAATTATGCTTCAAATTGTGTTATAATTACTTTACACCCGTTTAATGGAGATTTTATGGTTCGGGTTATATAATGACAAATTAAACTTGGTACCAGCGGACTTTGAGTGTCATGTGAATATAAAAGCCGTGACTTACCTGGTGTGTTTTAAATAAAACACAGAAGATGCTCATGTAAGCAGAACGAATGTAACTCAAAAAAAATTTACATCTGTAAAATCAAAATGATTTATCTTTACAAAACATACCGAACATAACCGTTTCAGCCAGTAGCATTTACGTAAGTCTAAAACATAATAAAATGCTGTCTAATTTTGCAATTAACAACATTTAAGATTGTAAAACAACTTTTTTAATACATTCGAATACATAATTGGAAATTTAAAAAGCGGAGATTAAATTAATTGCTAACACAAAGGTAAATTGTTTGAAATTAAAACGCATAACTATAGACTTTTCGTTAAGATCCCTTATGTTTATGTTTATAAAATAGACAGGGAATCAATACTATCTAAAGGAAGTACAATAACGAACATTTTTACGCTTTTTAGACTAACCTGATCTGTAATGTTTAAGCATGATTGTTTAAAATTTAGGATGTAATTTCCTATAAAAACTAAATCGTTTAATTTTTACACAATCAGAAAGTTTTCAAACAGATATGTAACGAACGCATACTACGTATTTACATTTGGGAGTTATTTTTAACTTCCCTTAAGAGCCTGTCTCGTCAATATCACTCATGCGAGTCTTTGAAGAGGTCGTCATTAGTGCGTCATCGCGCAGCATTGCTTGTGTGAAAGGAGAGTAAATTTTAAAAATGTCTGCTTTATATACCAGCTCCTAGTTCTATGCTAAAAGCTAACAAACAACCTGTTTCAACTAATGGCAAGTCACCGTCAGTCATAGACAAAGGCCGCACCTTTTTAGAGTTCCTCGTGCGCTGAATAAAACGATATAAATACCACAATAATAATGTAATACTAGTTTATTTCCTCATCTCTCTAGTATTTCAAGAAATAATAATAAGTATAATAAGTAATAAGAACTGAAAACCTTGGTTTACTGCATGTCATAGTTCTAGAAAGCTCTAGCAAAAGCTGATTATCAAAATTCATTTCTTGGAAGGAAAACTAGAATAGTCTGGAAGAAATCCATCCAATCACTGTTTCATATTGCTCTTTTGACACAACCAACAACCCTTGTGATCCCTGGACACTACAGGGAACTTATGGTTTTACCCCACAACCATATACCTTTAAAACAGTGGAAGCGAATCAGCACCGATGGTTAGGAAGCAATCTATGCGGATTTTCGCAAAAATCTCCGATTTTCCACAAAAGCTCCGATTTGCCGTAGCAATATTCTGGAAACTTTATTATACTGAACTCATTGATTACTTCACCCAATCAGATCGTCGTAAAAGTGTGGCGTATAGAACCGCGTTTGCCAATCCATCTGTCCCAATCCGGATGTCTTCAGTGTCTGCTGATGATCCCAAAAATAAAAAAGAAACCCATTCGTTCGTATTCCACGACCTCGCAGAATACCGGCGTGAAGAAGAGGCATTTTGTGGCAATTGGCAGAGAATGTCCAAAGAAGTAAGAATTTTGATACATTTTGAATTGTGATAATTCTAACAAAAATATTAATAAAAAAACAAATACTATTAAGCTAGAGTTGCAAAATTGCGTCCTTATGAATGCAGTTTAAAAGAATATTGAAAGTAGAGTTAATGATGTCTAGACGGCACGCAAAAGCTAACAATAGGGAATCGGAGGAAAGATAAGGCATTGCAAATATTATTCAGTCCTATCTCTAATATGTAACAAAACAGTTTTTTAAAAGATTTACGAGACTTTTCCTTAAAATTCCAGTAACTGTGCTTATTATTATGTTCTCATGTCTGCAAACATATATATTACTCGTACGTTTGTGTTTCTCTAAAACATTATTGAATATTAAAAATAAGCAAACCATAACGCTAACTGCTGCTGAGCTTATATCTCGGAGATCAGGGCACTCGCTTTATTTTCAAGGAACGTGGGCCTGGATTCAAATATCGGTTCCGGCGCGACTGAAATTATATTAAATTAACATTCACACCTGTAAGCAGAGGCATTTCCATTTGGCACGACACATCAGTATTCCGCATCTCACTTTTCCACTCTCTACGTTACGAACCGCGTCGCTCTTGGTTAATTGCAATTTAAAACGTAACACGTACTTGACAGAGAAGGAAACTATCTCACTCTCACATAAAATATAAATCATATATGAAGTTCGTTAAGAAGCAGTGTGACGGATTCTCTTCGGCCCCATAAGCTCCTCATCAATAAGAGGCCTGTGCCCAGCAACGAAACGTTTATAGACTTCTTCTACTTTTATTATACGCTCATAATTGAGAACACGAAAATGCGAATAAAGAAACATGAAAAAAAATTGTATAAAAAAAAGTAACGACTTAAAACCAGCGGGAAGCTCTTTTTCAAAATATTACTTTTTTTATGGTGTCTTAGTCATGTTAGTTGTCACCGGTCAATGAGTAATAAACGATTATATTCGTTTGTCACCATTTCGATTCCCATTTACAAGATAAAATGAGGCTATTTATAGAGGAAGGTAAGAGCAACACTATATATCAGGTGTTGTAATACGGATCTCTAGCTTTTAAGTTTTTTTTACATTTGTCGCTCTGAGCATCGGTTAATGGCCAAACACATTTGTCATTTGATCTGAAATGGAATGAATGAAGGAAAATTATTTATTCTTCGACGTAAGAAAGATAATTTCGTTTGTCAAATGTCAAATCTTTTTACAATCAAGCACCGTTTCTTAATGACGGCTCTGTGGGAGAAGAAACAGGCGAAAGAAACTCCGAAAGCACCCCCTTTTCTTTTTTTTTTTTTTTTTCAATAATTAAGATCTTACAACTCTAATCGTTAGTTACATACATATTTAAATTTATTAAAAGCTAAAGGTAGCACGAGTTGACTATGACATCAGGACATCTATTACCTCCCGTGACCATAAAATATAAAAAGATAAACTAAACGCGATAAAATTTGTAAATAATAGTTTCATTTCAAATTCTGGTATATTTGTTTCAACGACTCAGTTACTAAGCAAAGGTGACGAAGCAGTTATCGGTTTGATTCCCGGACGTAACAAGTATTAGTGTATGCAACATAAAAACACCGGAGAAGTCAACTTCCGTAGCTATATTCTATAATTCACACTACAACCCATTAAACGACACTATTTTAGATTTTTAATTTCGGGTGATTGTTTTGCCATTCTGTCTATTATTACCACTACCGCGTTACATTAGATGAATAAACCTCTTTTGCCGACCTCGGAAAATCAATTTTCCTGTAGGTAATTATTAAAATTTTTAGTTATTATTTTCAAGCGATGATTTACTTAATCGAAAATTACCATCAGACAAACGACCATAGGGTCTTGCAAAAGGGGCGTTTCTCTTCCGAGAGTCGTTTGGATTCGAGATACATCTAGACTACAGTCCTGAAAATATCGCGTTTAAAACTGATGGAAGGATAATGGGCCTTCGAGAGCCTTTTGGATATCGTCATTCAGAGAACCATCACCGCTTATTGAGCTTTGAAAATGCTCTTGAATAGAGTATTTAAAAAAATAATACTAATTTTCATCGTCATCGTTACAGCTTGTAACAAGTCCACTACTGAAGATAGGCCTGCTCCAAAGATTGCCACAAAGCACGGTCCTGAGCCACTTGCATCAATCGACTTCACGCAACACTGTGCATGTCGTCACTCCATCTAGTGAGGGGACGACCCAAACTCCGTTTCTGCACTCGAGAATCATTTCCCCAACGGTTATCAGTTCTGGGAGCTATGTGACGGGCCCATACCCAGTTCAGCTTGCTGACCTTTACGGTAATGTCAGTTATCCTTGTTCTGCTGTGGATTTTATCGCCCTATTTATTTATTATTCAAATCTAATAAAATCACTTATATGTACTTCATTACTGTTTTGATACAAGGTGACACACAATTTACGATACTGTAGATGAGAACGTACGCCACTAAGTTATTTGCAGCTTTAAAATGGTTTACATATAGATAAAATGTCATCTTCCATAGCATTTTAAAATTTCTTGAAAAAAAAAATATGAAACTGTCTCATACATATGGTCCGGTAATTACAAAATGTTTGTTTCTATATAAATTTTAATGTATCGCTACAGCTTAATTTATCATCAATAAAATACACGTATAAAACATCTTATCAACGCCACTTCGCGTATTTTAAGTATTTTTAACCTTTTCAAAAAAATGCTAAATGGTTCATAAAAACGTAGTCAACGTCAAATAAGCGAATTACGAAAAAAAATCCATCCATTATCGTACTTGAAACGACCACCTTATTACAGCGATTTTAAGGTTAATAATCATAAACTTTCAAATGAACACTTATCTCTTAATATATTAATTTATTTTGATATAGGTCGAAGGCGGCTGTTTCTGAGACTTTACGGTTGAAACGGCAATGGCCATAATTGTTTTAATTCGGGGAGAAGTTTATATTTGTGAAGTTAAGTGTCTCCTCTTTTGCTCTGTTTTTTTTTTATAGATTCTAAGCATTAAAAGAAACGTTACGTTTTTATAACGTCTTTCAGCATTAAAATATAAAACGTGATCAAACATTAAACAATTCCTAATGAAATTCAACAAGCATTGTGATTTGAAAGAAAAGGTAGGTATTTATATAGTATAGTAACAGTAAAGTGCAGGAACCTGCATATTATATTGGTGACGAATGGGGAGCAGCATCATTAGTGCCAGGGTACGGGCATTGCGCTTATCTACCCGCTTGCCTAAGATGGTAAGTGTGGGCAAACATTTGAAGAAATGTATTGGTCGCGTTGGCCTATGTTCAACAAAGGACATTTATATATTATGAGCTATTTCTCAGTAATTGAACACAACTTTTCATCGAAGATAGTTATTATCGCATTTAGTTATATAAATCCTATGGCCACAGTCCAGAGGCCCCAAGACTTTAGCCACGTGGTGGATCCAGCATTTTGATTTTTTATTTAAATTTAATTAAAAGTCTTGTACAACACTCTTAGAGTTTAAGCTTTTCATTATAGCTCTCATCCACGATGCGTCTGACATAACTAGCTAGGCAGTAAATACTAATAGAGTCTAGTGTTCTTCAAATAGCGCTATATGATAAACTACTATTCAGTTTGAACAAAAAAAAGTCAATGACATTTTATTATCGAAAAGATAACTTATCTACTAAACTACACAAATGTGGCCACCCCACACATACAGTCACGAATTTTTATCAATAAGATGACAGGGCGCGTCCAATCTCCGTAAAGCGTGGAACAATAAAAGGCTTTATAGTCGGACCGCAGTATCTACATAATAACATATCACTCCATACGAATAAAAAACAAAACGGAATATCGGTAAGGTCGGAAATGGCTTGGTGTTTGATTCTTTGATCTAATTTTTATACGATTGTTTTATAAGTAGTGAAAGGGGTACTTGGGCCACCTGACGCAATGGGATTTTTATTGATACAAAGGGTTTTATTCTTTTCGACCCAATAATCTCATATAGAGTAAATACATTTTCACGTGCCTTTGTAACTATTTGGACAATTTATTTAATTATTGCTAACTTTATGTTGTACGTGGTAGACGAAACATACACACGAGACAGACAATTTTACATATTAGTAGTATTATAGTTTTTATAATTAAGCATTGTTAATTGCAGAAATGTAATACTATGAAAAAAATTTGTACCTGGTAGAGCCAAGGGGCGGCTTTTAAGGATGTTCAAATGGGCTCGACCGGGACAGTATCACGGACCTCACAGAATACCGACGCAAAGTAGAAGCTTCTGCGTTTCCTTCGGTGAGTGAGGTACTCGGACGCCCACACACACACCCGTCCCTCTCAACTCTCCCCAATCTACTTTTAAGCCGGCAATGCACCTGCAGCTCCTCTGGTTCTGCAATGTACGTGGGCGTCGGTAATCGCTTACTGTCAAATGAGCCGTATTCTCGTTTGCCCTCCATTCCCATAAAAAAAAAATATTTTCGTCAGCAGGGGTACGTTCTCACGAAAATAAAATTGACGTACACGAGCCAAATTTATAATCCTATCGATTATTCCATTTTACATACACAATATGTTAATATACATTCGCATTTCCTAATAGGGATAAAATGCCTCTCTTAGAGAAGAATAGAAATCTGAGTCGATTTCCTCTAGATGAGCGATCGACGATTTGCCCGCGTGGTAACAATTCAGAAGAAACTGTATGCGCGACTGGTCAGAATAAGAGAGCTGGTTATTTTCTCACTCCGTACCAGTTTAATCATACAACGAGAAAAAGGGGCCATCTTAGTGATGTGTCTCGAGAAGAACGAAGGCTTTTATAATTAATCATCAGCAGCGTGTAGCCGCATAACAGTCTTTTAAAAAGAAAGGTTTCTCCTAATCACCAAATTATCCATGGAACATACACTTGGTGAAAGGTTATCTACATTCAGTGTAACTTTATGGGACAGTGTAATTAAACCTGTATTAATTTTATAACTTTAGTCTATTCAATCTAAATACGTTTGAAGGAAAAAAAAGTTTATTTCTTTCTAAGTGCCGATGTGTCAATAGTTAAAGGATATAATTTTTGCAGGTATCGCATATTTAGGAATCATAAAGCGCTTAAAAGTATGTCAAACAAACAGATAAGACATGATAATATTTATTGATTAATTTAATTGAATAGAATATGTAGTAAATCTTTGATATACATTCACATAAAATTCATATAAATATTATATATGCAATAGCACATCTATTTTTGATGTTATACTTGATTTTTTATGTTTGTCACGAGATAAACTATAAAATACAAATAAATCTCAAGAAACGATTTTCATTTTATGTATATAAAATTTTCGATTTCAACACGGTCAATTTATTATTAATAGAATTGAACGCTTATAGTGAAAGAATATTTAATTAAATTTGGTTATAAAATATAGAGTGAAAAAATGGGTGTTCAATCTTTTTTTTGTAAATTGGAAATTTATATCAAAAATTTATTCCGTCAGAAAAACATCAGACGCAGTTTTTCGATTTAAAAATTAAATGCACTGAACGCTGTGTAATTTCCAAAATCGGTCTCAAATTGACTTACGCATCGAAAAAGCAATTTTCTGCGACAATATTGGCGTCCAGTCACATCCAGGCTATGAATGCAAAATGGTTTGACATCACGATTTGGGTGAGATCGATGAGATTTTTCAAATTATTATTATAGCTTAACATCTCGTTGTGTTATCGATATTTTAAAAATAACTAACATCACTATTATCGCAGTCCTTAAATATCTACAGTTGAACATATACCTTGTATATGCCCACTAATTATAGGTAGATACATGCCTTCACGGATCCAGAGGTTGTCAACCTAATCTAAGCTAATTAATTAATTCATGACTGTAAACATTCCGCTACCGGACCTCCTAGCACAAGCTTAAATTTAATGGATTTTTCGTAATCACTACGCATAAAAATGAACACTAGAGGTGCTGCAGGTGCGTTGCCGGCCTTTAGGGGTATTTGGGAGAAAGGAAGGAGGATAAGGAGAGGGACGAGGAGGGCGAGTGGGCCACCGGTTACCTCACTCACCGAATGAAACGCAGAAGCACAAAATGCCTCAACTTCATGCCGGTATTCAGCGAGGCCGTGGTAACAACCCGGTCGAGCCGGCCCATTCGAGCAGCAGCAAAAGCCACCGATTGGCTCTACCACGTTTAACGTTTAAGCTGCTCTTTACGGGTGTGATCGACAAAGCTCCGTTGCACAGGATCGCCTTCTGATCGATTTCGACCATGGCGTCCGTATATTAAAGGCAGTTGTGAAATGCACAGAATATATTAGATGCTGTTAGTGTAAGCGTTAAGACCGATGCACTCACTCGTCTTTACTTTTCCATATCCGATGTACCATTTATGTGATAAGATCGAAGGCAGGTAAGACTTCTTAGGGCGGTTAGCGCTAGTGGGGTGGCAGAAGCGTGTGAAAGTATTCCCGTGACCTTGCTGACATGCCGCAAAGGCCCGTGGAGGTTTGGTGCGTTGCAAACCCAACATAATCTGACCTTGCCCCACGAGGGCGGGTATACGATTGGCAGTTCCCCTAGAAAAATAAAGGTAGCGACAGGCCAAGCTTATTGTTCTAAATAAGGTCTAGTGTAAAGTGGGTTTAAAGGACTAAAATGTGGAGAATGGTTTTTTTGTGGACAAGACTCTAGCGACTGATGGCGGAAAATCAATTTAACTACGCCGAACCCTAATCCAAAAGACTAGTGATAGGGAGCAGGATCTCCAGTACCAACAATGCGCTCACCAACTCTTCTGCCCTGTGAGTAAGGGCAAATCTTCTATGCATAGTATGCCAGCTTCTGTTTTTTTGTTACTTTCATGTAAATACTTATGTCCAGCAATGAACTTATACAGGCTGACAAACAAAAACAAACTTAGGCACCATGGCAATAGTTTTACATTTTTATAATAAAACTTTATACGCAACATAAATTTCAATCTAGTAAGAAAACTTGGCTGCGCTTAGTACGGACACGTTGAGAAAAAAGACTTTGGACTAAGTCCAGATTTTTAATCTGTTGCGGAAAAAATGTCGAAACCAAGTTTCATATGTTTCACAAAAGATATTTAAAAAAAAGTCAAGTAACACATTCTCACATAATTTATTTTTAAAGTAACAGAATGAAATTGGTAATGGCAAACAACTGGCAACTTATCCTAACCTATTTTTAATTTCCTGGCAGTAAATTCTTGTACGTGGTAGAGGCATACGGCAGCTTTTAATGCTGCACAAATGGGCCGCCTCGACCACGCCTCCCGGAATACCGGCGTGAAGCATCTTGTGCTCCTCGTCCCCCCCCCACACACACCAGCACACCTGCAGCTCCTCTGGAGTTGCAGATGTACGTGGGTGTCGGTAGTCACTTACTATCAGGAATGCGGAATGAAGAAAATGGATGTGGAAGAGGCGTGTCAGGATTGTGCCAAATTAGTGTTGTAGTATTTTACCATCAGGTGAGACACCTGCCCATTTGCCCCTTTTCCCATAAAAGAAAAGCTGGCCTGCTAGTGAATCTAAGATGACGACATCTCGTCTCCTGAATCGTGATCCACACATTTATTACAGTCTGTCACAAGTCAATTATACAGAACATAGGCCTCTCCCAAGTATTACTAGAAAGTGCGGTCCTGGGCCCACCTGCATCCATCGACTTCACGCATCGCTGTGCAGGTCTTCACTCCAACTTGCGGAGAGACGTCCTACACATAAAAATATCTGGTGCTACTTGTTGTTAAAATAATGTAAGCTTATACGTTTTATCTTTATCCAAATAATTAAAAATGTATAAATCCCTGTATGTAACGGTAGCTGTAAGTAAAACCGGAGAATTATAATTAAAATCACTAGGTTTTAATCTTCATTAAATTATTAGAATATCCTTTGTTAATATTTTTCCCTACCCATGCTAAACCGACTTGAGGTGCTAGTTTTAACATACTGTTAATTAAATGAGAATAAAAACTACTTAGCTGTAAATTTTAAGACGATGTACTATGATTTAAATCGAGATTGTTCGTTTCTATAAACATTTATGACCTAAAACTCATGCAGCGGCAGATTTTTTTAGCACAGATAATAATCTTGTTCGCTATTGGCATGGCTTGGCGAAGGAATGTCTTTAATAACAAGAATAAAGTTACTCAAAATAACTAATGCGAATCTCAATACAATGGATAGATGTCAATAAAAAGGCGATTTGGAAGCGTGCGGTGTTTCCGAACGGGCGGGCAATGATACTCCAGCGCTTACATAGGAAGTTAGGCAAGTTAATATGCAAAGCAGATTCTGAAGGGGTAGCAGTAGTCGTGACATTGCAGGTTGGTCCGTTCGAGGATGCTTTCCAAGCGGGTTTTTTTTTATTATTTCACGTGGTGGAAAGGTGTTCATCTCCTATCTGTCACTTAAGGTACTAAAACCCCCACGAATTAGAGAAACGCTGTTGGACCGGTGGCCTTAAGAGCTTCCGCGGAGGAGACTCGGAAGCAGGATTGCCGCTACCACGCCGCGCCGCCCCCCTACCACGTGTTCACACTCAAGGTTAGTTACCTTGAGTGTACCGTGCCCCTTCAACTCGTCACACCTACTTAATAAAATCATCAGCGACGTTTAGAATGTATAAACCCTCAGATGAATTATTACATTGGACGGAGCGAAATTACTTTGTTGTTGGTAATTTTTTTTTATATAACATAAGACTAAATTTACATACATTATCTCTTTACTATTCCTAATGCTGGTTGCTACTGTGCTGTACACTGACGCCTGTTAAAGAAAGAGACTTTTGACAACTGGAACGGGGCACGCGGCAATCCAGGGAGGTTAAGGAGGTAAATAGGAGGTACCATAGAGACCTCACTAAGGTTACCAGAGACAAGAGTAGAAAGGGTCTAATTTTACTGGATCTGAACGGGAGGCGTAACCACGAACGTATTTGTAAAACTAGTTATTATGTTAAAATCGTCAATAATTACATTCTTAGGGCACCTTTTGACCGGTAGGTTACGCGCGCGGGTGTGTAATTGCCCAGCACCACCAAACAGGTTAAAGTAATTTTTAATTCTGACAAATTAATTCGCTGGAGTTTCCTCGAATGTGAGTCAAGTCGCGGTGTAAGTCTACATTCAGTACGTAATGAGGTGCTCGGGTAGCTTGGTGCATAAAACGATTTTGTATCACTAGAAGTGATCTTAATCGTGCTTTAGGAACGTGCGCAAGTAGTATGAATACTTCCGTAATAAACCTATACATTTGACATAATAGGGCGTATGCAAGTTTTATATAAGTACATTTTATATATCTTAATAACATTTTACTGCGACTATTTGTAAGGACATAAAAGCAGCCGGATATAAGGTTGCCCTATTCCTTTCGTTTTTATATGTTTCTTGTGGTCATGTAGTTTACGGTCTAGTGTGATTCTAGGGTTCATTCAAGAAAACGTTGTTTTTCTGCGGTTTTCCTTTAGTTCATCATTGTTCGAATTATCAGTTTTTCTGTAACTCGTATTATCTCCCGGATAGGCGAAAAGTGGGTGACGGATGCCTATTTATCTACGCTGAGTCATGGTAAAGGGAGTGCTTACGTACATACCTACTAAGTATAGTGCATGTTGAGGAGTAATCGTGTTTTATAGTTTATGTACTAATTTGTCTGTATATGAAAACTAGATTTTTATATCAATGAACATAGCTAGATTCAAGAAAATCTATGCTCTGTTCACACTACGTAGAATATCTTTGCTAAAATTGAAGACGAGATAGCTATAATTTAACGCTTTATATTTTTTTTTGTCAAAAAGTAATTGACACATTTCACATTATTATGCAAATAGAGAAATAAATTGCAAAATACACGTTTTTAAAATTATAACTGTCTAAGGTGTCGATTTTGATATTGTTGAAAAAATACAGAAGGAGACAGAAGACATAAGATGATAAATTATGGTTTATCATTGAAGTATTTTAATAGTATTAAAAAGTTTTCTACGGACACCATTATGCGCCGAGCTTACTACAGTACTGAGCATACATGGCACGACTCACCTAAAATTCGGACCGAGCTCATGCAAATGGTTTATAGTTTCCGCGGCGTGGCCAACGTCATTTAAATCCACGAAATATGGACTGTATGGTATTTCCAAATTAAAATATTTACCGACCAAACATTGTTATTTTATAGTAGAATGTAGAAGAAAAAAGTAGCAAACATTTACCAAGTATTTGTAAGTTCAAGTGGCAATGAACAGATCGATTCAACGAGCCGATGACCAGGGAGGTGAATTTCTATACCAGCTCTTCCACATGCTTGTACGTGCGGTAACGTCCTCTTATTAGATGGTGCTTCAACCTAAACTAGAGCCTTTTGCACTATGCCACAACATATTTCGCGGAAATTCCGCGTGACGTCATTTCTCGATGAAATTATTAAGGCGTATCAAAGCATTTGTTGGCATAGTTAGTCGTCCTTATCTATAATCTAATTACATATCGAAATATAATCGATAAGCGAGATGTACTTACACACTCTACAACACTTGCTTGACGAGCTACATGGACGGCGCGAGGAGCTCGTAATTGTGACATCAACGGTTACAAGACGACATAAATAGATTCATTGTTGACATTGATGACGTAATTAGATTCATCGCATTTTTTACACCCACAGACATGGTTTCGTTTGTTGGTAACCATCTCTTGGAATATAAGAAAACGGTATAATTTTATTAAGGAATGACATCACACGGAATTTTTGTTAAATATTCTGTATACCTAAAGGCCAGCGGCGCATCTGTAGCTCCTCTGGTGTTGTGGATGTTCGTGGGCGTCGGTACCATCAGGTGAGCCGCACGCGCGTTTGCTATAAAAAAAATATATAATATTTTGTATTATGGCAGATAAGGCACAACAAGCTTATAGTTATATAGCTTCTGTTTCTAGATAAAGAATATATTTATTTAATAGAAGTATTCACACATCATTAATGCTATTGCAATTAAACTATAGAGATCTGGACTCTACAACATCTCAACTCTATGAAAGCATTTTGTACCGCTTCCAGATAAAACTTTCTTTTTACATTCAGGCAATTGTCTGAATTTAGGAAAAAAACGGTAATCGGTTGGGGCTAGAACTGGCGAGTACGAAAGACGACGTACGGTTTCTAACTGCAGGGCTTGTAACGTTAAAAGATCGATTGATGATCTGTTTCTCTGAGAGTCTCGCGATTATTGTTCCAAGTTCTTCAAAATAGACATTTGCTGTAACTGTTACACCGGATCTCAAATAGCTCTAGTGAATTACATCATCCAGTGACCACCAAACAGTTAACATTACTTTTGTATGGGTGAGCTTCGTTTTGGGGCATTCTTCTGGTTCAGCCATTGTGTTTTTCGCTTGCAATTATCGTAGAGAATCAACATTTCATCACGTCACAATTCTATCCAAAATCCCTTTATTTCTGTACCTACTTACCAAAACAAAGTAAGCTTCAACGCGACCTGCTCTATGCACATCAGTTAATTCATGACCCATTTCTCGGGTTTTATTATTTTACTCATTTTGTGCAAATTAGTCATTCTTCGAGTCGAAGTTTCCACTACGAAAACGATTAAACCAAAACCGCACAGCGCGTTCGTTATCGATATGGCGCGAGCTGTCTCTGCTGCGTTGAAACCACTTCGGAGTTTATTAGAAAATTACTCTAATTTTCTCCATGTTTAACTCAATATCTAACACCCAAAAGAGTGTCACAAAACTTTTGAATACACATATAAATATGTGAAAACATAATAGAAGCTTAATATGAATTTAGACAGAGAATATTTAGTTGATAATTATTGTTAAGACCAGGCGGTCAGACTCCTCCTCTGTCTAGGATTCGTCTTAATACCCAATCTGTTTGTTTGTCAATCATTGTTTGTTTTGGTGTAAAAAAACACTTTTAATCGCGAATCACTTGAACCATGGCCACTTTGAATTAAAATTAAAATAATAAAATGTTTTTATAGCGCCAATAGCCTAATGGGTTAGGGTGCGGACTGCGAAACGTGACGTCGTAACTTCGGGCCCGCCATTCGACTATGGTCGTGAACCACTTCAGATACAAGCTGTAATGGTTAGTTAGAGGGTTAACTGGAATATTTGTTATTAATGTTACTTAATAAATAACATTGCTAGTATTCTTTCAAAAAAAAAATATTAAAACAGCAACTTCATACTTTAACACTTATAGTCTATGGTCTGGTCTGATATATTTGATACACAATTATTAGCAACGAGAAAATTAAAAGATTTAGAATTTACGTAAGATATTATACAGTTTAAGGACATATATGTGTTAAAGTGTCTTTGATGAGTGAAATTTAAGACGTCTGTCCTAATCCTTTGCTAACTTGGCTCTTATATTTATTTTAGTTATATATATTTATATATTATTGCTATTGTATACGACAATGGGTTCGATTCCCGAGCCGAACACATAAGTATGTAAGCACCTCCGCACCACAAGAGAAACGTTTTTTTAAACCTCAAAAAGACAAGTGTTCTTAGATTGCCTTGGTTTGTCTGTGTGTCAGTTTGTGGTATCACAGTTCTAAATCTATTTATGCATATTCGTTTCACATGGTGAGTGATTAGGGCGCTTGCTTTAGTTTCAAAGAGCGCGAGGAATCTGGGTTCGATCCCCGGAGCTGGCACCACTAAAATTGGTAATAATATTTTGAAGATATGTGAAGCCAGCCAACCCGCACTGAAGTAGCGTGGCGGGCCCTTCCCGGCTCCAAAACCCTCTCAGATATTTGTGAAGGAGGCCTTCGTCCAGCTGTAGGCACTTACAAGCTGCTACTTTATTTCACTTCTGCTATCTAATCGACTTGTAATTTTGCACACTTCGTAAACTTCAACAAACAGAAACATACTGCAATAACATTTAACTGTACGGTAACCTAGACATGACGCTGGTACCACGAAGCGGGAGTTGTGCCGGTGGCTTTCGAACTTCGACACCACTATCCCAGTTTATATTCCGTTTGAAGAAAAGAAAACAATGCAAGTTATACCGTACGTTATTATTTAATTACGATCCGTTTGCGAAATGCAGAAACAGTGTTCAACGAATCTACTGTCGTAAATCTAAAGGTCGATATACACTATGATACCTTGCAGCGAAACACGTGTCGTATCTCTGTCGGTGGATTGTATTTCCCGTTGCTTGATACTTATTTATATTACAGACGTGACTTAGGATCAACGTATAGGACGCGACCAATGTATTTATAATCTGTGGTTTTTAATCGAAGGCGTCGATAACATACGAACGAGAATATTGATGGTGTTGACATATGCATAGTAAAGTAAATGTAAAATTTATACCAGTGTCACCATTTTTATTTTATAATTGGTTATTTCATACCCTGAAGCCTGAAAAATGGACACAGCTTTCGTTTTACTTTTTTTTTTCAGCAAAGGCGGTAAGGTTCTCTACGCAGTCGTAGTCACGGTAGGACGCTAGTTACAATATTTATACTACCGGTAAGGGGTCGTTGTATTCAAATGTAAATCTTAATATATCCTCATTGAACTGAGATAAAGGTTTTCTGTAGTTGAAGAATAAATGCGAAGGACTCTTGCTTCAATGTAAGCAACATATGTTATCTGTTTCTTTATTTGTCACAGCTAAGAACATAGTATGTTCCTGTGCGTGCCGAACGATTTTTGTGCTTAAACCACTTCTTGTATATGTGCAGAAGTGGCTCAACTGATACTCAGTAATGAAGTGGCTCTACTGATACTGATACTAAGTATTAATACATTGATTACAGTACGACTTAAAAAGCAATGTATGACCCAACCCCAATGTGACTGTGTTTCGTAAAACGCAACTAATCCTTAATAGGTGTAACATATGACGTTCAGGCGATGGTACTTGGCAACACGCTCACCAAATGGTGTAATCAGTATCCACTAAAATCTAAAAATCACGTCGACGCCGCTATTCGTAAAGTCATACCTCCCTGGTATGCTACACTCAAGAGGATTGCGGCAAGTAAAGATCCGTAGTCTCTGCCTACCTCTGGACGATAGGCATTCGTGCTCATAAATACAGTGAAGTGTAGGTGCTCCGATTATCAATGAATGGGCTGTCCTTTAACAATTGAAGTGTTATTTACACCTTTGCCTATCTACAGGCGTGTTGTTATATAGTCGCTTCGTAATTTATAAAAAGACATCAAGAACTATGTAAGTTTAAGCCCTTCTTCTCAATTATCTGAAAGGATTTTGGGACCTGGAAAGGATGTCCACCGATTAATATTTTTTTATACATCGCCGCCGGAAACTTGATAATTACAGCGCTTAAAATCGCTAATAACATCGAACCCAGGACACTCGCGCTCTATGCAACTAAAGCGAGTGCCCTGACCACTAGGCTACCATTATTACCTACCTTAATTAAGTGTTAAGCTGCTAAGTTCTGAAACTATGTATTACAACATAAAATAGTAGCAATTACAAAACTAATATTTCATTATTAATATTATTACCTTAAATGCCATAAAAGCTCTTATTAAACACACTACAAAAGACTCGTAAAATTTTATTACATGTAAAATCAGTAGGAACTCGTAAAACACCTTAATATTACATTCGGTAAAGAGAACAATGAGGATTCCAAAAAATTATAACGAATCACTTCCAAATCAGGCGTGTGTAATTTGCATGTAATGTCGCGTTGAAAAATGTTATAGCAATTTTATACATTAAATTTTATTTAATCGCTATTATTTCTTACAATAATAATAACAAATTGGAGGAGTTTCATAAAATTGGTAATGATGTCTTCCTAAGCGATAACAACCACGGCGACCACTTTCTAAAACTATCGGCAGACAACAACTGCACAGAAGATCAGCGGTCGTCAATCTAATATTGTAAAAATATAATTCATTACATTATGATGATACTGATGAAATAACTGTCATGTTTCTTTAACTTATCTGTACTAATATTATAAATGTAATGTGAGGCAGCGGTGTAAGGAAATCTGCCACTCACTGTCTTTCCGAGGGTTTCGTAAGTTTCGACTGAGCACTATCCCTGGGGTGCCGCCAAGGATAATTCACAGTCGACTCATAAGCCTAGATTCAGCTCATCTAGTAAGCCTCAAATTCATTCTTAAGCCGTTACTAGGTGGCTATTTATTTATTTCGTATTTATTATATAGGCAGTACGCGGTTTCAACCGCGTGCTTACGAGAAGTCTTAATTGAGATAAAAGGTATCCTATCTCCTATTTAGTGACATAATCTGTAGATCTCTGCGAAATTCGTTGCAAGCCATTCAGCACTTAAAGCCTGATTGAACACCCAACTTACAAACCTTTCACATTTGTAACACTAATATGAAACAAACATTTTGTACCGAAACACCTTTGCCTTTGATGGTACTCAGGCATGTTTGTATGTCTCCCACACTTTTTTCCGTTTGTGCGCCATCAATCACACCATTATCAAGCGGTACACTTACGGTGGTGCATACATTATAATTATATTAGACGATAGATTAGCATAGGATATGTGGGGTTTAAAAGTCAACTCGAAAATTTTGGTACTTTTGTAACCATTATACCAACACTCGTATATATAGTTTGAGCAATTTCAATAGAACTGTGTTGAAAACTCTAGTAATTTGGTGTCGCGGTAGCTCTGGGATCTGGGATTTTAATTTTATAGGACCCGTGTGACCTGGATTCAAATCACGGTGCAAGCAGCACTAAATGGTAACTATTGGTAAGTGCAATTTGCTATTAATAAGTTCTGAATATACCACCTACTCGGCAGTAAAAAAAAAGTATTGTAAGAAACCAGCATGGCTGAGAAATAATACAAAAAAAAATAGTCCACCATCACGTACTTAAAAATTAAAAATGATAGAAGGCCTTTTACCAGCAGTGGAACATTTACAGCTGCTATTTCATTAGGATCTGTGTTGGCCTTGGTTTGATCCATGAATAATTTATATTACAATTTTAAACGCTGAATTTACCATGGCCGACGGAACAGTAGGAAAACATCCATTACTAAAAAATTCAAAATTTCGAGGACGTTTTAAGTCCATCAACCCGCAAAGGAGCAGCGTGGCGGACCTTTCCCGGCTTCAAAGCTCTCTCAGATATTTGAAAGAAGGCCTTAGCTCAGCAGAGGGCATTTACAAGCTGCTACTTTACTTTACTTTTTTTTTTTTATTTTACTTTTCTCGTAACCTGACCATGAAAATATATCAAAATCAAAGAATAGACAAAAATGAAATTATTTAAATTTGTAAGTTAATAATCATCATTTTAACTTAAAAATTAAAAGTCAATCAAGGAATTGATCCTTTCATTTTCTTAATGGACTATTAATATGTAAGATGGTTCACACTTTAGTGGAAAGATTGAAGAATATTTTTACCCATAAAGTTGTAGTAGAGGGGGGCTGAAGAATCTAAGATTAAATAATCTTGATCAAATTATAAGGTATATAAGTGGTTAAGTGATTCTGGTTATGAATGTAGGAAATCATGTGAGTATGGAGAGATAGACTATAGTTATGAGAAACTTATGCTAAAAAATAATAAATAAACAGCGATTATATGTGATATAAAATAAAAAAAAAAAACGTTATTTTCAAATATATTAATAATATTATACTTCACTTAATAATTGCTTAATAAAAGTTCATATTTAAAGCGAACAAGTATCAATGGCGTTCATTCGCAGTATACAATAATAGAGAATCAATAACGCTGCCATACACAGCCCGTGGCCATAGATGACCAATAAATATGACTTATATAGACTCTCATTATGCTCTCGCAATATTCTGTTATTTACTAAGCAATCTATTTACTTGTACCATATTTTATTAAATGCCATCCAAAAAATATAGAGGGAACGTTTTTTTCAGCGTAGGCGTATTATCACATTAAAGTCGTATTATTGAATTATTATTATTGTAAACTATGAGCATTATGCAATACAATATAAATGCTGAGAGAAATTCTCAAGTTCTGTATGTACTTATTTTTTATATCAAAATGAAACGATGGCCTTGTTGATAGTGCTGAACAAAACATTTAAAAAACGTAAACCATCACACATGTCTCCCAGAAGTGAAGGCTGACTTCGCATTTGTCACACCTCTCTCGCATCTTCCACATCCATTTTTTTTCCTCGCTCCTGATGGTAAGTGACTACCGACGCCCTCGCACATCTCCCACACTAAAAGAGTGCGTTGCCGGCCTTTAAAGATATTTGGGGTGGTGTGGGCCTCCGGTTACTTCACTTACCGAACAAAACGCAGATGCCTTTACTTCAAGCCGCATTGCCTACCCTGGACGTGGCTGCCCACTCGAGCAGCAGCAAATGCTCTTGGCTCTAGAACGTAACGTATATAAATTTCAGCCTATGAGGAGCTGAGTTGTCGCTATACTTACCATTCGGTGAATGTGTCGTAGAACGTGTGTGTTGAAATACTTACACTATATAAACAATATATTGATATTACACACTTCCAATTCAAATGGCTCACAGCTAATCGAAATATTACACGAAAACTTTGCACTCAAATTCAACCTTGAAATTTTTCTTACATCGCGCCCAAAGTTCACTTCAATAAAACGTACCACAAGCAACACAGCAAATACATCGTCATTAATAAGAATACTTCCTTAATGACATCGTGGTGAGAGTGGAACTTTGAGAATTAATAATGATTTCTAAATAGATATGGTATCCCAGTCTTTAGTAGAAGACGACTGCTAAATACTTGTTTTTTTTTTATTTTGTCGTTTGAAGTATGTACTGCATCACATCGCTAGTCACAGGGAGACTAAGTTGTTTGACTTTCTGAGGTGATAGATAAACCAGGCTAATATTTGCATTTAATTATTAACTTTGGCTCGATCTACGCAGTAAGTCAATGTATATAGTATATAATAGTAATGTATTCGTAATTATATAAGAAATTATTATCTTACCCAATCTGTCCCAACGTCTGTAATTATTTATTGTGCGCAGTACTACCAGAAAAGCGAAGATAGGCTGACATACAACCTGTCTCGTTTTTAGATTCAGTAAACAAATTGAGTTAAGAGGTACTCCAACAAATAATGAAAAATAACTGTCTATTTATAATGTAAAGTATTGGCACCCAAGCATACAAGTGAGTTTTTTTAAGAAATTGTTATGTAGCCTTCGAACTGTCCGCCTACAACTTAAATATTTAAAAAGAAAAAGCTTAATCGTGTAAGAATAAAAACACACTCGAATGTCTGTGCTCGAATGTTATTATACACAGATAAGTAAAGACGCAACTTACAAAGATAAAAAAAATCACGTAAGAGCTTCTACAAACCTCATAATGTAAATACAGATCTTCATTCTTAACGTTAATCTCATAACATAAGCAAATGGAGAAGTTTATACGCTTTTATATTTTTTTCTCTCTTCATAACATGGAGGAATAAGTTTTTATTATCTCCGTATATAACTTTATCTCGGCGCGTCTTAATCAGTCTTCCTGTTATTTTGTTTGCCGACTGCGCTAGATGTCATAGCAAAGATGGATTGTTCCTTTTTAACTTAAAGAACAGAGTATGATACAAGTAAGTGTAAAAAATAGGGTTAATATCGTAGGCGACTGATAGCGCCCGAGATGAAATTGTATTTTGATGATATGATTATCTGACACAAGAAGGTCGTAAGTACTAACATTTTTATCATGACTATTGTCGGTATCTAATGTTATCTATACATCTAAGGCAAGTGCACACAACATTTTCTAAGACTTATTATTAAATAAAAATTACGTAAGAATAGCAATTAAAAAAATAGAGATAAAGGCTAGAATTTGTCCTTATTCTTAATAAGCTTAAGACTAAATAATTAAGGCATCACATCATATGGTACTGTAAATAAATGAATAGATTGCCCGGAAAATTAATATATTAATATATCCCCGACATAAAATACTCGAACCTGTAGCGAAACGTGTAAGGCGCCATGGTTCTGTTGCCGAACACAACGATAACCGCAAATCCTCCGAACCTTTGTGAAGGCTTAGACCAAGCATAACACTACATTGTTAAGCTAGATACGTTCCGCGGTAATAAACACAATGCACGATTGATAATTTGTCAATTGCTCATCACACATCAACTGGGATTAGGTGAATATTCTGAAGCTATAGACTACGGGCATGTATAAACGTCTCGCCTTTCACCCATGAGGTTTGATAGAGTTTAGGGATTTCTAATAGGCAATTCAACGTATCCAAGCGATCTACCGCGGTCTTCGTTTCGCCTCTCCGGGAGATAAAACGTGTAGAGTGATGACAGCTGCCTCGAGACTTTCAAGGTTATCCCCTTAGTCTTGTCTGACGTCATAGGAACAAATTGAGTTAAGAGGTACTCCAACAAATAATGAAAAATAACTGTCTATTTACAATGTGAAGTATTGGCACCCAAGCATACAAGTGAGTTTTTTTAAGAAATTGTTATGTAGCCTTAGAACTGTCCGCCTACAACTTAAATATTTAAAAAGAAAAAGCTTAATCGTGTAAGAATAAAAACACACTCGAATGCCTGTGCTCGAATGTTATTATACACAGATAAGTAAAGACGCAACTTACAAAGATAAAAAAAATCACATAAGAGCTTCTACAAACCTCATAATGTAAATACAGATCTTCATTCTTAACGTTAATCTCATAACATAAGCAAATGGAGAAGTTTATACGCTTTTATATTTTTTTCTCTCTTCATAACATGGAGGAATAAGTTTTTATTATCTCCGTATAACTTTATCTCGGCGCGTCTTAATCAGTCTTCCTGTTATTTTGTTTGCCGACTGCGCTAGATGTCATAGCAAAGATGGATTGTTCCTTTTTAACTTAAAGAACAGAGTATGATACAAGTAAGTGTAAAAAATAGGGTTAATATCGTAGGCGACTGATAGCGCCCGAGATGAAATTGTATTTTGATGATATGATTATCTGACACAAGAAGGTCGTAAGTACTAACATTTTTATCATGACTATTGTCGGTATCTAATGTTATCTATACATCTAAGGCAAGTGCACACAACATTTTCTAAGATTTATTATTAAATAAAAATTACGTAAGAATAGCAATTAAAAAAATTGAGATAAAGGGTAGAATTTGTCCTTATTCTTAATAAGCTTAAGACTAAATAATTAAGGCATCACATCATATGGTACTGTAAATAAATGAATAGATTGCCCGGAAAATTAATATATTAATATATCCCCGACATAAAATACTCGAACCTGTAGCGAAACGTGTAAGGCGCCAGGCTTCTGTTGCCGAACACAACGATAACCGCAAATCCTCCGAACCTTTGTGAAGGCTTAGACCAAGCATAACACTACATTGTTAAGCTAGACACGTTCCGCGGTAATAAACACAATGCACGATTGATAATTTGCCAATTGCTCATCACAAATCAACTGGGATTAGGTGAATATTCTGAAGCTATAGACTACGGGCATGTATAAACGTCTCGCCTTTCACCCATGAGGTTTTACAGAGTTTAGGGATTTCTAATAGGCAATTCAACGTATCCAAGCGATCTACCGCGGTCTTCGTTTCGCCTCTCCGGGAGATAAAACGTGTAGAGTGATGACAGCTGCCTCGAGACTTTCAAGGTTATCCCCTTAGTCTTGTCTGACGTCATAGGAAGAAAGGGAGTAGTAGATTCTTACGCTGTTACCACACAGCTAAGAATGTTAATACAAATGCGCGTTTATAATATTAATCAACACAGACCATACATGTGGTTAGGCCTCAGCTTAATGAAGTCTGTACTAACGGACGAAATTCCTGGAACATTAACTTGAAGGACCATAAATATAGCTGACGTACCCGACTCGTGTCTCTCAGTAATTAGCAGAAGCTGTCCCCTGCGCAGAATTAATTGAAGTGCCGTATGTCTCCCTGGCTGGAATAAAAGCACTCACTCGACCTTACCATCCTTTGACTAAGAGAACGTACAGCTGATACGATTCCAAGATATTTCTAATTCAAAATAAGCGATGCACGAAATTTTCACGTCATGTCATTGATTGGAAATCAAGTCATTGCTTGTTACTTTGGGCCTTCGAACTTTCTGAGACTATTAGTTATTCTTGAAAACCTTTGAAAATCACATCGCATTATTTAGTTTCCATACTCAATAAATGCTAGAGATACATTTGATAAAGAATTAATATTCTAATGCCTAATGATATATTGCTATAATAACTAACCGAAAAGGAAATTGATATTCTACATATATTAAGTTTTCTGAAAATCTTATGTATGGTGATGGCGTTATTGTAAATAGTAAACTTTATAACAGACATAGTCTGTTATTCTAACTTTGTTTCTAAACATGCAATTGCGAGCACAAGTAAACCATAGATTATTTTATTTAGTTTAAATTTAGAATAGAACACGTTATGTGTCGTTTAGATTTGATTAATTCAGTTATAGATAACAAGTATTCGCAGTACATCAAACGTTATGTATAACGTAAACGTTATGGTCCAACAAGATACTGGTGCAATCTGCTTCAAACAAGAGGTTAGTTAGCGACTTGAAATGAGAAATTAGCGATAGGGATAGACAGGGTGTTACGTTCAGGGATATCTATATATCCGGTATAAGCTTGTGACGACGCTGACGCCAAGTCGATACGTAGGAGACATCATATTATTACATAGATGCAAATTATTATATAGGTATTACGGTAGTTTATTAAATTGAAATAGAAATATTCTTCTATTATAGGGTAAGCAATGAAAGGTACAAAATAAGACCAGAATTACAAGACTTGCAACTATTGTTGCAACTGTCGTCTCGTTAAGTAAGATTTGATTAAGTTAATATTAATTTTCGATCAGATAAATTATTTGTTGTTACACCTTATTGAGGGAGACACTGTTGCCGATACACTTTTTTAAAAATATAACTATATTAACCATAGAATAAGAACTCATAACATCCTTTGAATTCAAAATTATTCAAAAAAAGAATTTTAAACTAAAATGATTAATTTAAAAAATCGTTAAAATAATAATCTCGACCGTTTTGAAAGATGTAATTTAATTTTAGTCTTTTTACAATCCCCAAAATTAAAAAAAAATGATTGCTGTACAGGAACTAACCGGTTTATTTCCGACTATCACAATGTTACTTACATGAATGAAGGATGTAAATGTTTGTAAGGTTAATTTGAATCGAAATGCATTTACCGTTTAAAATCAACATTAAAAACTATATACGTATTTATCGTAATATATTAACATATTTACTGGAAGAGGTACTTAATATGCAAGGAATAGCAAACGTATCAATCTTCGACGATATCAGATCAAAAGACCTGAACATCTTCCAAAGTTTTGTTTTATAACAAAATACCCTTTACATTACAAATCACTGTCTTATCCCAGGAGCAATTTACGCTATGGTGCTACAGTGTTGGGGATAATGAGCAGAGAGATACGATGTGTCCACGTCTATCATAATATAATTCATCGCATACATAATTGCACGTGAGAAAGTGTTCCCTCATTGCGTGTAACGAGCTCAGGCCCGTTTGCTTTTACTGTGGTACAATGAAACAGTGTTTTGCTAGAAGTGGTAGATATAAAAATTTCAAAACGCACTATACAAATTTTGTAATAGTTTTTAAAAATCTTTGATGTAAATTTGGCATTAAAAGGGCTTAATTTTAAGGATTCAAGGGAAGGAAGGCTCGGCAGTGCAACATTCATAATGCTCCTTTATTTTTCTGTTTGTTACTTACTTAGCCACTATAGACCACAACCCTGGGAGTTAGGCATACTTTATAGCAACATCTGAAAGCGCTATAAACTCACTTGAATTCTGAAACTTACGCAAACAAAGTCACGAGCTCAGTTCCGGCAAAAGAAATCAGAATAATAGTTACTAGACACATCTAGTAATAAACAAATTCAGGAAAACGAAATTACTGCTCTTACCGTATCACATCGCGGCGCTATGCGCGTTTTCACTTAAAGCTATGAGATGCCACTCGTTTTGTTGAATTTACGAGAGCATCCCGCTCGACAGATATTTTTGAAGTTTTGTGAGCTCGGGCTTTAACGACATTATATAAAGCTCTTCGCAGTCCGCCTGTTTCAGTGATAGCACGATAAGACTGCGCTCAATTTTGTCTCTTGGACAGTAATTTTCATTCCACTCTTCAGGCCGCTTAATAAGTTAAATTTAATTTATTCAAACTGTGGTATTATCTTAGAAAATTATTTATTTGTATGAAAGTATTTTTTTATAGGAATATGCCATCTTGTTGTTTAAATATCAACCTTATTTTGAGATGTTGCATCGTGCTAAATAACGAACGAGGCTCTAGGGATCGTCTGATTGCTAGCCGGTTATAAAGAACCCGAATATCAGAGTAGTAAGGACTTACCTAATCGGACAAATTGTCCGATTAGGTAAGTCCAACTTCGACTCAGAGGTCAATCGACGAATCCAACTCGGCTGGGCTGCGTTCGGGAAACTACGTCATATCTTCTCGTCGAGTATACCGCAAAGCCTCAAGACGAAAGTATACAATCAGTGCGTGTTGCCAGTGATGACATACGGATCCGAGACTTGGTCCTTCACTGCAGCCCGTATGAGGAAGCTCAAAGTTGCTCAGCGCGCTATGGAAAGGGCTATGCTCGGTGTTTCTCTGCGTGATAGAGTCTGCAACGATTATATCCGCAGCAGAACTAAGGTAACCGACATAGCCGTAAAGATCAGCAAGCTGAAGTGGCAATGGGCCGGCCACATAGCTCGCAGAACTGACAACCGCTGGGGAAAAAAGGTTCTCGAGTGGCAGCCACGTACGGGCAAACGCAGTGTATGACGACCCCCCACAAGATGGAGTGACGACCTGCGCAGTGTTGCGGGAAGTCGATGGATGCAGGTGGCTCAGGACCGTGCTTCGTGGCAATCTTTGGGGGAGGCCTATGTTCAGCAGTGGACTTCTAATAGGCTGAAATGATGATGATGATGATGATGAAGGACAAGACAAATGTGGTTAACGTTTGTACGGAAAAGAAAGATGATTGAAGAAGGGAGCCTTGTTATTTGCTCACATGTTCAATCATTGGCCAAATAAAGCAATATTTTACCAAATATAGCAATCTTTGAGCAAATACCAATCATTGACAAATATTGCAGAAGAACCAAGCTTTATTAGAGCTCGTGAAAATCAATTGGAAAATGCCGAACTCAAATCTCATACTGTGATGGGTGCGAGTAGTCTGAGTATAATACCTGATCTCACCACCTACCTGGTAGCAAGCTTGTAAATGTTCCACTGCCGAGCAAGGGTATCCTTACAATATTTAAGATGGTTTTGGAATCGGAAAGGGTCTGCAATACTGGGACTGCGGGTTGTCGAACGATATATGCCATCGAAATATTTTACATTGTACCTCAGAATTGCAGGTTTCTTCACCGACGTGTTCGCCAGTAATCGAGGACTGACCTCTGGTTTACTACGAGACTTAAAGCGTTCGCCCTAGCCTCTGAGCTACATGACCACAATAGGTACCAACATTTTACAGGTTAGACAGCTACTGCCCTTTATCAACCTAAGTCTGGAATTTAAGAGATTGTTATTGGAGTGGCTAACAACCTGCCAAGTTTTCATGATGTGTACATTTTTTTTGAACGATCTTCACCCTGTGATCATTTACTGCTACAGCATCTTAATGTGTAGCAGAATGACTGTCATTGTGATGTTACATATGTGGTGGTATATGGTCTCCTCTGTACAGCAGTTCTAACACCTAGTCACGATAAAGTTGTTATTCCGATGAGGATACTCTGGCATTTTCTTCAGTTAAGGCATATGATAAGATGCGGATTCCCTTTCGCACTACTGTAAAGCGATTTGATTTGAATGCTAATCAATAAAACACCTATAGTCCACGTTTAACCATGGCCATAAAAATACATTGTATTTGATGATTACGTTAATTAAAAGTTTATGGATCTCTTTAGACTAGACGGGGTAATAAAAGTTGAATATGAGGCTATCTTGTATAAGCATCTTAGTGCATGTTTAGCCTTCATATTTTATCGGTAAAGGGCCATAATGGTAGATATATCTTTTTATTTGTAATTTCTTCAGACAGGTTAATAAAATAGTTAAACTAACAGCTTATAAATGTTTCACTAGTAGTTCAAGGCAAAATAGTAAACCTTTTTTTTTTTTTAGAATATCATGAACCTGGAAAAGTTCCCAATAACCGGTGCAGTTATCCGGACTTCATTATCTCGTAATTTCATTCTGTAAGTCAAATTTTCTTATAAATGGCTCTATCAGATTATTCTCAATATCTCTATTCTCAATCTATTAGGCTAGGTTGCTGTGCAATCAAAATATCCCAGGGGATACCAAACAGGTGTACCATATGAAATACCTTTAGCAATTCAGGCGATTTATAGATATGATGGATAATATTTCTATTATATTAAAACCCTGTTAAAAAGCCTATGCGATGTACCCTCTGTACACAGCAGCTGATGAGCCTCTGGAAACCAAACGCTTGCGGAAATATGTCGGATATCCTGTAGAAATATGCCGAAGCCAAATCTCACGCACTAGTGTAGCGTGTGGGTATCGTCACTGCGCTCGCCGACCAGCCCGCCCAGTCTGGCGAAAATGGGTAAATCACCCAAGCATCATATAATAACTTTTGTGGCTATTTTGTGTTGGCGTTTGGGGCTCTCATAAAAATGTCTATATCCACCTTAATTTACCTTAACGTATTGTACAGGCCAGTACATAGTCTGGCCTTACCTTACTATAATACATTACCTTATTGTCCTCGTGGGAGGCGTGTGCTGAAATGATGATGATGATGATGATGATGATGATGATGATGATGATGATGATGATGATGATGATGATGATGATGATGATGATGATGATGATGATGATGATGATGATGATGATGATGATGATGATGATGATGATGATGATGATGATGATGATGATGATGATGATGATGATGATGATGATGATGATGATGATGATGATGATGATGATGATGATGATGATGATGATGATGATGATGATGATGATGATGATGATGATGATGATGATGATGATGATGATGATGATGATGATGATGATGATGATGATGATGATGATGATGATGATGATGATGATGATGATGATGATGATGATGATGATGATGATGATGATGATGATGATGATGATGATGATGATGATGATGATGATGATGATGATGATGATGATGATGATGATGATGATGATGATGATGATGATGATGATGATGATGATGATGATGATGATGATGATGATGATGATGATGATGATGATGATGATGATGATGATGATGATGATGATGATGATGATGATGATGATGATGATGATGATGATGATGATGATGATGATGATGATGATGATGATGATGATGATGATGATGATGATGATGATGATGATGATGATGATGATGATGATGATGATGATGATGATGATGATGATGATGATGATGATGATGATGATGATGATGATGATGATGATGATGATGATGATGATGATGATGATGATGATGATGATGATGATGATGATGATGATGATGATGATGATGATGATGATGATGATGATGATGATGATGATGATGATGATGATGATGATGATGATGATGATGATGATGATGATGATGATGATGATGATGATGATGATGATGATGATGATGATGATGATGATGATGATGATGATGATGATGATGATGATGATGATGATGATGATGATGATGATGAAGGACAAGACAAATGTGGTTAACGTTTGTACGGAAAAGCAAGATGAATGAAGAAGGGAGCCTTGGTATTTGCTCACATCTTCAATCATTGGCCAAATAAAGCAATATTTGACCAAATATAGCAATCTTTGAGCAAATACCAATCATTGACAAATATTGCAGAAGAACCAAGCTTTATTAGAGCTCGTGAAAATCAATTGGAAAATGCCGAACTCAAATCTCATACTGTGATGGGTGCGAGTAGTCCGAGTATAACACCTGATCTCACCGCCTACCTGGTAGCAAGCATGTAAATGTTCTACTGCCGAGCAAGGGTATCCTTACAATATTTAAGATGGTTTTGGAATCGGAAGGGTCTGCAATACTGGGACTGCGGGTTGTCGAACGATATATGCCATCGAAATATTTTTCATTGTACCTTAGAAATGCAGGTTTCTTCACCGATGTGTTCGCCAGTAATCGAGGACAGACCTCTGGTTTACTACGAGACTTAAAGCGTTCGCCCTAGCCTCTGAGCTACATGACCACAGTAGGTACCAACATTTTACAGGTTAGACAGCTACTGCCCTTTATCAACCTAAGTCTGGAATTTAAGAGATTGTTATTGGAGTGGCTAACAACCTGCCAAGTTTTCATGATGTGTACATTTTTTTTGAACGATCTTCACCCTGTGATCATTTACTGCTACAGCATCTTAATGTGTAGCAGAATGACTGTCATTGTGATGTTACATATGTGGTGGTATATGGTCTCCTCTGTACAGCAGTTCTAACACCTAGTCACGATAAAGTTGTTATTCCGATGAGGATACTCTGGCATTTTCTTCAGTTAAGGCATATGATAAGATGCGGATTCCTTTCGCACTACTGTAAAGCGATTTGATTTGAATGCTAATCAATAAAACACCTATAGTCCACGTTTAACCATGGCCATAAAAATACATTGTATTTGATGATTACGTTAATTAAAAGTTTATGGATCTCTTTAGACTAGACGGGGTAATAAAAGTTGAATATGAGGCTATCTTGTATAAGCATCTTAGTGCATGTTTAGCCTTCATATTTTATCGGTAAAGGGCCATAATGGTAAATATATCTTTTTATTTGTAATTTCTTCAGACAGGTTAATAAAATAGTTAAACTAACAGCTTATAAATGTTTCACTAGTAGTTCAAGGCAAAATAGTAAACCTTTTTTTTTTTTAGAATATCATGAACCTGGAAAAGTTCCCAATAACCGGTGCAGTTATCCGGACTTCATTATCTCGTAATTTCATTCTGTAAGTCAAATTTTCTTATAAATGGCTCTATCAGATTATTCTCAATATCTCTATTCTCAATCTATTAGGCTAGGTTGCTGTGCAATCAAAATATCCCAGGGGATACCAAACAGGTGTACCATATGAAATACCTTTAGCAATTCAGGCGATTTATAGATATGATGGATAATATTTCTATTATATTAAAACCCTGTTAAAAAGCCTATGCGATGTACCCTCTGTACACAGCAGCTGATGAGCCTCTGGAAACCAAACGCTTGCGGAAATATGTCGGATATCCTGTAGAAATATGCCGAAGCCAAATCTCACGCACTAGTGTAGCGTGTGGGTATCGTCACTGCGCTCGCCGACCAGCCCGCCCAGTCTGGCGAAAATGGGTAAATCACCCAAGCATCATATAATAACTTTTGTGGCTATTTTGTGTTGGCGTTTGGGGCTCTCATAAAAATGTCTATATCCACCTTAATTTACCTTAACGTATTGTACAGGCCAGTACATAGTCTGGCCTTACCTTACCTTAATACATTACCTTATTGTCCTCGTGGGAGAGGCGTGTGTCCTGCAGTGGATACACAGTCCTATCCCACGTTAAATGATAAATTAAATTATATAACTTAATTTAAAACTATATTAAATACTCTTTTTAACCTAGGCGCTTACAATTATCGGCACCTACGTGAAGAGATGTGTGCCTACTCAGGGACAAAATCGAATAGCGTGAAGGTAGAAACAAACACAACGGCGCTAGAGCAGTCCCTAATAGTGTCAATATGAACCCATGAGTACTTCGTGTAGAGAGCTTTGAATATTCAGACTTGGGTATTAGATTAATTTTGGATATAAAACTATAGGTAATAAAGCTGTAGCAAAATTACAATTATTTTATTAGTCGAGTTACCATGGAAAAGTTTTTTTAATGAACGAGTGACACACGAGCTACCAATGGTGGATTGGTAAAGGCAAGTCGGCACTACAGCCCATAGACACATGGAAACAACTTCAATCGGAATAGATAACAGATGGGTTTTCACCAGGACTAGTATGAAATGCTTTACAGCCTGTCAGCTTACTGCAATGATTGCACTGCACACACATATACCACACACAAAGAGTGTGGTATTTACCAGTCCGTGGCGTAAAGAGAGTATACACCTAGTAAAATATTGAATCTTCATTGAAGACGACTGGCATCTGGAATTTTTATCTCTACTAAAATCAAAATAAAACAGGAACTCCAAACTCAGCAGGTTTTTCGTAATAAATTATATTAAATAGCATTCATTGCTTTTTTTATACCTATAACAGTCACAAGGGTAGCTCAAGTTCATGTCCCACTGCTGTCCAAAGGCTTAATGTAATATTTCTATTATTTGACAGACACGCAATTTTCAATGGTACACCTGCTATATTTAGCACTTAAAATTTACATACACAATTAGCAATCTTAGTGATGCTGGAAGCAGGGATCATGCCCTGGCTAATTGTGTAATAAAAAAAAATAAAGCGAGTCCCAAGGCTACATGTTAAATTTTTCACAAAAATTACCCTCGTCTTTCATTCATATGCATGAAGATAGAATTTTATTATTTTTAGGTATTGCTCTGTGCACCAGGTGACAAAAGGAATACCTTAATGTTGCCTTATTAAATTACTGAATCTTCGCATCGCACAAGCAAGTATTTTATGTTCCTATTCTCGTCTGCGAATTTTTCTTAAAAATGGTAAAAATGTGTTTGTTTTTCACTTCAGTAAAAAGTTTTTTAATTAAATTTGGGTGAAAAACGAGCTTACAGCCCTCTTTATGGTAAGTAGCTACTGAAGCCCATGGATACCTGCAAAAAACTTCCATCAAAGAAGGTTACAGATGAGTAGTCATCCCTGAGGAGATGGAATGCCTCGCAGCCTCTATCTGGCTGCGAGGCTATATTGACTCTCTGTACCCTTCAAACCGGAACACAACAGCAATTGTACTGTTGTTTAGCAGTACCAATTTATAGGAATGTGGAACCAACCCAGAAGACTCCTAGGTATAGAAGGCGCTTACCATCGGTTATATTGTTTATTTACTGTATTTTATTGATTTTATGTATAGACGTTACAATAATAGTCGATACTTAAATATCAAAGAAAATCAGTTGTACATATTTTAATCGAAAAGTGCCTTTAGTTGTTCACCTCTGTGGTTACTAATTATGGTTCAACAAGTATTTTTGCTTACACTACTTTAAATGTGAGCTTATTTGACATTTTCGTAAGGAGTAGTTAAGTTTAGTTAGTGAAAACAATATATCCAAAAACGGTACGGCCTGTCTTAAGCCCTATCTATAAGTTTCTAAGCGTCTAGGTACACTTTGCCTCTCACATCCCGAGTGTATAAATAGCTAAATGTATTTAACAAGCAATATTTCCACTTGCGCCACGGTGGTCTGGCGGTGCGGCGTCCTTGTTGACTCTTCTCTCTTTTCGGTCTCCCACTAATTTTACGTCACGCTGTATGAAATTGCCTTAAACACGGTCACCGCGTTACGCTCTTTGTCTTTTTTACATTTTCTACGTTGTCATCTTTTTAAGGATGGGGTCGATAAAACGTGACAAAACTCGCGACCCACCCTCTTCTCCGCCCACGTTCCTTTTTTGATGTCGAAATTGCGAATATCAATCTAGAATAATGTAAAATTTAATTTAATTTAATTTTTTTAATTTTAACATTATAATATAACTTATTTACAAACTATTGTTTATTCGCTGGTCCGACAATCTACTCGTAGCTGGTAGTGGCCGTGTCTTCCAAACCGATGGTTAGCCGATCGAAAAACATTTTTAATGAATATATGAATGTTTGTCCCCGAATAAAGAATTTTTAATAAAGAATTAATATGTATGTGTGCATCTATTGTATTGTCATCCATTGCCGAATAAGCGAGATGGATTAGATGACGTGTTAAAATATTAATTTTAGACTCTACTAAAATTAAAACGCGTAACTCTGGTATTAATCGTAGTCTAGTTTTCGTTTTGCCGTTAAGACCTGTTCGACAATTTTCAAGATCGCATATTAAAAACTTGTCTACTTTAATATCAACAAATATTTGATTAATATGAACAATTTAGAAATCCTGGTTTCTTAACTCAAACCTGTTATTCCTCATTGGGACGACGACTGGAAAAAAAAATTAAAGCATGTTTGCCATTTGTCGCCTTTTACACTCATTATAACGTATAAGTTAGGTGTAATGTTTTATAAATCCCGAAACCCACGTGGATACATCCGAACCTTGTTAAACGAAAAATAAAAGGTAGTATGTATTCCCCTTAGACGTGCGCAAGATAACCATCAAATTTTTATATTTTTTTGTTTATTTTTTACGAATCACACCAGGTATCAAAAATCACACAGTAAAAGGTTTTCAGAGACATGGAGCTCAATGCAAAAGAGCGAGATTTTTTAACAAGTCACCAGGGCTCTAATGTCTGCCATAATGAAGGGCCGGTAGGGCTTCGCCGGCGATCGCGACCGGTAAATGCCTGTCAAAATACACATAAATGTAACATGATAATCATGTATACAGGATGTCCTCGGTCTCTTTTGTCGATTTTTTTTTTATTAAAGAGACGGCAAACGAGCAAGCGGTTCACCTGATGGTAAGTGATTACCGTCGCTCACATACATCTGCAACACCATAGATGCTGCAGGTGCGTTGCCGGTCTTTAAGGATATTTGGGAGATGGGTGGAAAGATGGAGGGTAATACGGAGGGGGTGTGGGCCTCCGGTTACCTCACTCACCGAACGAAACGCAGAAGCACAAGATGAATCTACTTCACGCCGGTATTCTGCGAGGCCGTGGTACCAATCCGGTCGAGCCGGCCCTTTCGAGCGGCAGCTAAAGCCGCCGCTTAAATTCAAGATTCACACAGAAGTGAAATTTGAAGCATAGAGTTCAAGTTTCAAATATCTAATAAGGAGAATAATATTTTAGATCATCGTAAATGACTCACCTCTGTCTGCATTGACATTCTTTTACATCACAACTGTTTTTTTTTCCCTTGCTTTATTTATTTTTGGTCCAGTAAATATCGAAACTGGCTAAGCATAGCAACTTTGCCAATTACAAAATACAATGTCAAGGTATACTAGCCTATGTTAAGCAGTAACCAATAACGTTTTGAAATTATGATGAAGTAAAAATATCAATGGCTAACTAATGTTTTGGATTGGTTTGTTATACTCTGGGTACCTGCGAAGTCAAAGTCTAATATCCAATTTTGTTTCGCGATTGCTACAGTTTCGTAAAAGTCCACTAAGAGATATTTCACTAAACTTCGACTAAATCTCAGTCAAATTCTGACCGCTAAGGCTAATATTTGATCACCAACTCGATTCTCAAGCATGGCGATTGTGGAAAATTATTACATGAGAAAGTCCTTTACCAGTGGTAAAGTAGTAAGGATCAATAAATTAATGTTGTACGTAATGTATCACTTTACAACTCGTTTTTATAAGTAAGGCGAGTCCCTTTTTCTGACATTAAAGTGAATTATACTCTCATTCCGTAAATTATTACATTGGTAAGGTCTTACGTTTGAAAATATCAGAGTGTATATAGGTAAGCCTAAGATTTAAATATTGAAAAAAAAAATCAGATACTTTGAACTGTAAGACTCCTCTTTCGCAATTGCGGTGTACCGCTAACCGGCACACTAAAGCACTTGGCTGCCGGAATTAGGCAAGGCATCCTGGCGTACCGCCTCGCGACACACCACAAGAGCGAAGGTAGCCTAAGACATTTTTCACGATTTTTATCTTTCTTCTTTTACACGTACACTTCGTATTTGTTTCAAACATGTTGTCTTACTCACAAATGAAAAGATTTTTACCATATTTTTGCTTTCTACAGCACTAAATCGCACGCTTAATCTAGGTTTTCATTAAAAAGGCGTGTTTACAACACCCTGTTTCTAAAGAATGTACGAGTATACCACGTATCCTGTGGGTTGCGGCCGAGACGCCATGGATAACTAAATGTGGAAGAAACTTTTTATCCATCACTAAACCAATAATCTGAATCGTTGTTGATTGGTATATATATTGCTATATTAAGACGGTTTGTACAAAAAGTTAATAAATTACAAAGAAGATCGCCTTATTCTTCACCGTTATTAGAATTTCTTATGTCAAATAAAGATTTGTCATTCAAACCAGGAATAATTTAATGCATTCGACACATTGTTGTACGACTAAGTCATCCTTTTTATTTACAAGAGACTTAAACAGCTTACTTCAAACGTGCTCAAACTCGATTTTTGTACTCTGAGCAGAAAGAAATTTATTTGAAATGATAAATTCGTTATTAAATATTTATAAAGAAACTATTCAAAAAACAAAAAATAATTATAAAGTAGAATCTCTTTCCGTACTTACTTAGCTCTCACATCGCGTGTCTACGAAGTTATGGCTTCTTAAACTTGGAGCAAGTATCTAAAGTGACGTGACAGCAGTTTTTATCATACGGAAAAAAACGCGCAAAAAACGCCAAACATGTGTATCGTCTAACATTATGTATTTAATATCAGACGCAGTAGATTGAACCTGTTTCTAAGGGCTCAGACACACGCAAGGCTGCTGAAGATTGATTAATGTTTGTTTTAGACGAAATAGAAATTTTAAATAAATTTACTGCTAATGTAATGTAATGTGAACCACCTTGCTTATCAAGTAGAAAAATTAAATATCCGAATAAGTAAAAGACTAATATTCTGTAATTATGTGTGTGCGTAAGTATGTGCAAATAAATTATGGCATAGTTGTCATTCTAACTCACCTTCCTCTACCCAAACTTGTTATGTTCTTTTTTATCCTCTTTGTTAACAAGAAAAAATATTATCCGACTCTATGATGGTGCATTGAACAAGCGTCGGTGTTAAGGACATAAACCGCACATGCGGGAACATCCCGATTCGGAACAATTACTTACAGATCAAATATCTGTTCCGCGTGGCAATTGAATTTCCTGCTATCGGTAGCGTGAAGCCAGTGCGTCAATTCAGTTGAAAAAAGGAAGCTTTTTAAAGATAGGTGACTTCGGAGACAAGGTCTGTAACACCAGAAGAGCTACAGGTGCGTTTACATCGTTTAAGGATATTTGGGGGATGGGAGGGATGATGGGGAAAGAGGTTGTGGGAGAAAGAGGTTGTGAGAGAAAGGAGAGGGCCTCCGGTTACACCACTCACCGAACGGATGGCAGAAGCGAAATATGCCTTTACTTCAAGCCGGTATTCTGTAAGGCCGTGGTATTACCCAGGTCGTGTCTGCCCATTCCAGCAGCAGCAAAAGCCGCCAATATGTACCATCTACAATAATCAGCAAGTCATGCAGCGGAATAGTAATAACTTGTTTCTTTAAACGGGGCAATAATTAACTTCTAAACTGTTTCACTAATTAGTATTAAACACGAGCTAAATCGAACCCTCGCTATATGAATTCGATGACTTGAAGATATTATCTATTCGCGTGGGAGTACTTTATGGGCTTTGGCAGCAACTACTCCGGAAACCTGGGATGTTTTATACTACAGAATACAATTTTTTTATGTAAAATGTCAAATTTATAACTCCTGTCACCCTATTGGTGGGCATATTATAGTGATAATCGTAATTTAAAACTTCAGCGATAAAATAAGTCAATATATTAATATAATATCTTCCCCATACAAAAATACATTCTTAATTAAGATATAATTTTAATAAGACCAAGATTTAAAAATTTCGGCGTTATCGGAAATATTGTTGTCCTAATAATAGTTTATCAAAAAACGCTTCGTTTATTTACAAAGTTCATTATTAGATTTTCACCAAATCTACAAGAGGTTTTACTATAAATTTATCTTTTTATGTAAGGATAACGAACGTATCATCTAAATCGATTCAAGAAATGCCCGAGTAATCCATACCGAAAAAAAGTACGCCATATAGTTACAACAACATATTTATGAGGGCAATGTATATATTTCTACACCTAAATTGTAGTAAGTGTGCTACAGTGCTTAGTCTAAAGTCTCTACAAAGTCTTCTCAAAAAAAAAAGTTAGACGAAGACCTTTGAAAACGGTTATTGTGAAAACATGAATATTAATAACCCTAATGAGTTAATCGCTCCCAAGTGAGTTAACTTGCGGGCCTTCTGCTAGTGAGTCTCTACCGCCGAAGCTGTCGACGCCACCGGGCCATCTGTGAATCTACCATGGGGATATTAGTCAGTTCAACATCTTAAATGTTGGACCTGATCTAACCAGTCACAGGTGTTAAAACCATTCCCCCACGTAAAACTAAAAAAAAGCTGTTTCCAAAGTATATCTATTGCAAAAAAGATTTTTTTTTTTAATATTTTTTAAACATTTAGGTACCAATACCACACATATCGCGCCGGTAATCTCTCACTTATGTAAAATATACTTCAAACTGTTACCAGAGACAGTTACTCGTAACATTCGTTAAAGAAGAGAGCTAATATTCATTAAAAGTTGAAGCACTCGTTCTTGTCAAAAATCAACACCTCACTGTGACAGGTTGTCAACCCGTCGCCTTTACACCACAATATGCAAATTTGTTAAGCATATAAAGCGTTCCTTTAGGTGCTTTCTACGACTAAAATGTATTTATAGTTTTAAGTTTAATGAAAGGTCATCAGAAATGTAACTTCAGAACTATAATTTTATGATCCTTTTAAAACTTTTATAAAATGAAATGCAATATATTTTAAAAAGGTATGTTTTATTATCGAATTAGTTATACTTAATTTTTCTTCTTCTTTCGCTTTTATGCCACATTTACTTTGAAAAAGGTCACAAAAAGGCAAAATTCCATGAAAATACCAAAGAGGCAACGATTTTCGATTAGATAAAGTAATTATCAAAGAATAGCATTCAATGAGTGGGTATTTCGTCGCTTAACATTATCACGTCTTAAATCAAGAATATCTTAAAAACTTGGTATTAAGTAAAAAGAGGTTTGAACTCATGATAAATTTATTTTCAGATAGTGATACAATCTTAGCAGCCAGATTTAACTAAATAATTACCAATTAAACTCAAGCGATTATGATCAGGTGATGGTAAATAATCAATTCCATTTTTTCAATAATTTATCAAGGCGCGATTACGATCGGCGTTCCTAAACGAAGTGACGCTTTAAAATGGCGGCGCATTTTTAAAATGGCCTCACAAGAATCTTTTACAGAGTGTTGAATAAAGCAGAGATTCACGACGCTGACATAATGTAGATCTCTTTTATTGACATCAGTTGAGAAGAGTTCCTTTGGTAGTTGAACATTACTGTATTACCTTTTGCAGTTTATTTTTTACTTTAGTACGAACCTTAGCAACAATATCAAAACGAGGCTCCTTTAGTTCCGTTTAGAAAAAGATAGTATAATTAAATATTAACACCTTAGTAAATCTTTAAAATGTATTCTCTAACTTCAGTAACTTCACTAACACAGATAATAGATTCTTTTCAACTTATAAGTCACGTTCACCTACTCTTAACAGACTACAAGGTCTAAATTACTTTAGAAAATAACTATTCACTCCAACCTTGAGCAGTTGCACTGCATGAAGTCAGGGTACCGTGGATAGTTTCAAGATACTAATCCGGAATGTAGAAAACAACATTTGGGTAGGTCATAAAATAAGGCTTTACTGACAAAACCACGAAGTTACAAAGTCCGTACTCTGATTGCACCTACTCTGGACACTTTGAAAGAAATAATTGGCGCCAAATTCGACCAGGCGTTTCGAAACAATGTCAAAATCTTTTTGCGTTAAACAGTTGGTACACAGAGTACAAAAAATATTAAAAGATAAACTCAGCAAAAAGATACCTGGGACAAATTTCTTTCGCTTTTCTCAACCATGTCCGGTAAAGATTAATTTGCTTTTTGTTAATCCAATAAAGCCTTCATGAAAGTTTTTATTATTAAACACTTAGAACTCAATTTAGAATGATTTTACTGCGGACTTACTTGATGGCATGAAAATAGATTTTGTATATTCTCAAGTTTTTATTCGCAGTTTAATTGTGCGGAATTGTTGCATTCGTGTTTTGATTCGGGGACACAAAATTATTAAGTACATGCGTGAATTCCAATTTTATCCCTTATACTATACGAAATTAGACCCAATATATTTACATAGAGAGAAGAGGGGGATTGTAGTGCAACTTTTTTATTTATTTATATTACTGCCAGTAATTGGTCCTTTGAGCGTTGAGTGTATAATTTATTGGTCTTGCTAATTATTTCAGCTCTTGTTTGCTAAAAGGTTTATTGGTTAGTAAAACTTAATGGGTAATATATATTTTTTAATTCAGTACAATAAAATTTATGCGGCCTTTATACAATGGAGATTAATCTTATTTTTTGAAAATTCTGTGTTATCAGTTCCACTCTTTGACTTTATGAGACATAATATAAAAAATTTAATTTCACTTT
Organism: Bhutanitis thaidina; assembly: GCA_029286595.1. Classification (NCBI taxonomy): domain Eukaryota; kingdom Metazoa; phylum Arthropoda; class Insecta; order Lepidoptera; family Papilionidae; genus Bhutanitis; species Bhutanitis thaidina. The sequence continues at coordinate 2,267,221 of JAGSMS010000021.1, read as the reverse complement.
AATTAATATGTATGGAAAATATAATCTGCTTCAACATTTAATGCCTCATAATTCATAGTATGAATTCCGTTATGTCCTTTCAGTACACTCAATTAAAAAGTGAGTAAAACAAGAGCTTCCTGTTTTCAAAACTTTATGGAGATTCCTTAATAGATTAATAATTTAATTTTGATTAATGTTTTACTTTGCTAATTAACGTACATCTACAAATTTTTACCTTTGACATACTGTTATTTTTATAGGATTGGGGTGAGAAACGAGTCTTTGGTCTATCTAATACTATCTGATACTATGTACGTGGTAGAGCCATGAGCCAGCGGCGGATTTTCCTGCTACTCGAATGGGCCGGCACGACCGAGGTAGTACCACGACCTCGCATAATACCGGCGTGAAGTAGAGGCATTTGGTGCGTAGTGTTCAGTGAGGTAAGCGGAGGCCCTCTCCCTCCTTTGAAACGCTCCTCCCTGTCATGCTCCCCATCATCCAAATCCTTAAACGCCGGCAGCGCATCTGCCGGACGGAAACCACTTACCAACAGGTGAGCCACTTGTCCGTTTGCGCCCTTTACCATATAAAAAAAAATATCCCAAAAACGACATTCGACCAACGAAGCAAAAGAACAAATGAAACTCGTTAAGAATGTTCCATCTAAAAGTTGTCTACCAGTTTAAAATTATTTTAATCATAATGCGTCAGTACCTACGATATATTAGAAAGTACAGAAAGCTACGATGACAGTACCTGTGAATTTAAACCCTGCCCTAAGAATAAATATTAGCACAGACTTCTGAACCACGTTTGTCTTATATAGATAGAGAATAAAAGTATATCACGCGTAAATTTTGATTCAATATTGCTTTCCAAAGTTTTCAATTAAAGATAATCGGACAAATTGTTAAACGATTATTATGAACATAGTAATAAACCACGTAGGCGGGTCGACGTTCGTCGTTCGACCTGAAATCAACCAACCATAACTAAACAAATCAATATCATACCGTTACAACAACAATCATTATTTAACTATAGAACTCAACTCCGGTTATAATGAGGGGCTTAACACTGATTGGTGAATAGTTACAGTTGTTCAATTCATAACAGCGATGAGCGCCTGTGAAAAGTATCCCATGTATAGACAATAAAATTAAACCTTTATATTTGCTTGAAATTAAACTATCGTCTCAAAGACATCACTAACATCAAATTAAATCAATTGTACTTCGTTAGTTATTGCGTGTTAAGTGCAATATTTTATGGTTCTATATACACTTACCCAACTCTGAACATTGTATTATAGTTTTTCTTTTTTTATTATAGTGATAAGTTATGTAAGTGCAAATGATCACCATTTGTATGCGCCCAATAGGATTTTATTATTTATGCATTCAGATCGAAAATTAATACTTTTTTACTTAAGCAACTCATAAATAATTAATTCCACAAATACACGTTTGCATGTTCTCCATTTCCCGGCTCCTCCGCACCGGCTCGTGTCCGTCATTAGATTTCACACCGTTTCCGCGTATTGGTGTGTAATTCGGTACAGCAGATGTGCCGCACTGTCTGCCTCCACTTCCTCCCAGTGCTATTCGCGGTGTAACGGGGCATTTACACTAATTAGAGAATACTTTAGTTCTATGAACTTGACATAGTTTGAACTTCGATACTCTTTCGTTACATCTATATCTATCTCTTTCTTGCACTACATGCTAAATTTCATTGTACGATTATCTTTCTAATACATAATTTAATTAAAAGATCAATCAAATACGCAGAGCGTTTCTATTTTCCGCGTGGCTATCAGAAGTAAAGATTAGCGCCAAACATATCTGACTATGGGTGTCTTAAAAGTTTCTGACGACTGTATTTACTATCGTGTTATGGCGGTATAAGAGAATCTGATATCACGTTTTGTCCCATGGGTGTTGTTAAAGTAGACATATGAAAATAAAAATATCAGGAGATGGTCAGCCGCAAATTCCTTTAACATCAATTTAACAAAAATAGTACAATCCGTACGGTAAGCGCAGCTAAATCAAAGAGGTGCAGTTGTTTCCACTGGAGTTGAGATTTCGAGTGAGATAAATAGATTTTGCCATACAAAATCAACACTAGTTTAAGTAGCGAGCTAAACTTATCCGACTCTATTCTGATGACAACGTCAGTCTGAATGAGATTAGGAAAGCTTTCGAACAGCGTAAAAACGGAAAGACACTGGGTGAGGACGGAGCTACAGCTGAGTTTCTGAAAGTGGATGGAAAACCTGTACTTGAGGTACATCAGAATTTTAAACAACTTCTGTTAATTATGGCGCTATTACGCCGAAAGCGTGGTGTAGAAGCGTAGTTATTCTATTCTTCAAGAAAGGGGATAATTGCCTATTGAAGGGCTATAGACTGACATGGTTACTAAGCCGCGTTTACTTGCTGAGAGAGCTTTCGAGAATTATCACAAATCGTCTAGCAAACAGTATTGGCTACTTCCAACCTTTCGAGTCCAGTTTCGGAAAACACTTTAGTACGATGGACTAAATATATAGTCTTCGCCAGATTGTACAGAATACCCAGGAGCACAATTTAACATTATATCTAGTATATGTGGACTATGAAAAAGCCTACGATTCAGTCGAAATTTGGACGGTACTAAAGTCTCTTTAGCAGTGCCAGATAGACTCCCTAGATATCGAGGTGTTTGTACAATGACGCAGCGATGTCTATCTGAGTACAGAACCAGAGTACGAAAGCCATTCAATTGCAAAATTAAGACAGGGTGATGTGATATACGATGTCACGACCCTCGCAAGCCCAAGATGAAGTGACGACCTGCACAGTATTGCGTGAAGTGCATAGATGCAGGTGGCTCAGGATCCTACTTTGTGGCATCTTTCAACATACGCCTCCAATGTTTAACAGCACTTTTTGTCTGGCTGAAATGATAAATAATATCTTGTATTTATTGTGTAAATTTTTTGACACTTTAGTTTATAACATAACATTTAAAATAAAACGCAGTGTGAAGAAACCATTACAATTTCAAAATTATGGATCTTCCAGTACTATATCATCGGGCGGATGTCTGTATGTTCATCTGTCTCATCTGACACGTGAAATTTAACATTAAAGGGGTTAAATTCGCAATTAAGAGAGTATAGCGAATTTTGTTTTATTCTGTAAAGATAACTGGCATGATTTTTAGCATTCCAGCAGATCATTAAGACGGTTATAGATTCACCACACAAATCAAACACCTTCGTATAATCTCGAAAAGAATGATGATGATGATGATGATGATGAAATCTTGGCCGATTTCAATCGCAGTGAGAACTTTCAAGTAGAACTTTCAACTAGTGCACGCAGAAACACAAAGGCACTCATTCGGCTTAACCTATCCGTATCCAATGTAACGCCTATACGATAAGATGTTAGTGACACGGGACGCAATACAACATAATTAGACCCGAAAACTAATAATTAGTGCGTTGTACAAATATTGACTTCGGCTAGGATTCGACACACGAAATCGTTGCTTTAAAATACCTGATCATACAATTCCGACGCCAAAAAAGAGTATTCACCACGAGGTTCAAAATAATTACAATAAGAAATGTATAGAAATACAGTTGACTGTTTCTCAAATCGATACAGTATGCTCTGAGATTACAAAAATGGCACACCCTCCTTGTAATACCACTTGTATATACAAACATTTTGTTGCTCAGCCAGTCTGCCCCAATAGCCAACAAAAGCTGAGATAACATGAATAATTGTCCATACTCGCTGGGCTGGTGCGTTTGCAAGCGTAGTGTCGGTACTCTTTCACCAGTTATGCTACATGCCATCACTAGTCTGTGGAATCAATCATTCGGTTACTAGCGGCTGTCAATCAGCATGCAGGTAAGGATGAAACTTGAAGAAAACTTGTTACAATTCCCCACCCTTTACTTACATTTAAACATTTTCTAGGTATGAAAAGTACAAAGAGAATAAAATAAAGTAAAGTACAAAGTCGAACTGAGAAACTACTTCTTTTCTAAAGTAAGTTAAAAATGTACATAAACTTAATTATTGTACACGCATATACAAACATTGTTACGATCTCCTTTGCACTTTGCAGCAGTGACAATTCTGCCTTTATATACATTTTTAGCTAACAAAGATTCTTTTATAACCCATTATTTAATGAAACACGATACATTTGAATTATTATGTAACTAACCGAACGGTTACGCTTTACGGCATATTCAAATATACTACATATTATTTGTAATTATAATCCTCTGAATTTCTATTGGTAATCAACTCGATTTAGAATTAAACGATCAACACTAGAAGAACATCAAAACGATTAAAGCCCCATCTACACTGGCGTAAAAGAGTTAAGCTACGGCAACAAGTTCGCAAGCGGGGCTCTTAGAGCGTCCAATTAAAGAGAATTAAACCCGCTTTGCTTATTAGAAACGTTAACAAGCGTTTTCATTTGAAGGGTTGAACTATGACGATAGTTAGGTATAATTAATGTGTTCGCCCTTTATAATTCATTGCGGATTTCTATAATTACTTTTCTTTCGTATGTTATGGAAAAAGAAACCGGCGTGTACGTGAACGAATAAAATAAATACAGCTTGGGGTTGGTTTGGTGTAATTAAGTATTGCAAATCGCAGTCGTACGATATTTAATTGTTTTAGGTGTGACTATACAGATGATTTTGCGTTTTGATATTTAATTTCTGCCCATTTTATCGATTACGTCCTACGTAATGTAAATAACATTTTGTGTATTACAATTATTATACTTATAACCATAATTATGACACTATATATTCACATCAGCTGCGAAGCGAAGAATTATGTAAAAAAAAACATTAAACAGATCTTTCTAGATATTTTTCTTAGAATCAACTTTATTATGATTATTTTGTCTAAAACCATATTTTTTTCAATAATTGAAGCTATTCGATGTTAAGTGGGTTTGTTTGGGATAGTTAAGCAAGTTAACATAAATTAAATAAGCACTTTGCCTTAAAGAATTTGGAAATTTTGTTGTATTGAGAAAACAGCCGTTGGCAGTCCGTTCACCAAGTTGACGTATAGTGGAGAGAAGATGATGGAATTACACACACATATACAAATCAGTTCGCAATGGGTCGTTAGTGGCCCCGCACCTGCGGGTGCCTACTCGGCCCTATTGTCTTTCCGGGTCTTTGTCCGCGTGTTATTAAAGTGAGTGCCGCCCGCCGCCCGCGCATACTGCACGGCGGTACTGTTTGCGACTTCGCCCCGCGCATACGTGTGCTCGCCCTCCGGTTTGAGCAGCCATGACACTGTGCCGGAGTGTCTCGTACTCAGTATTTGTCGCGTAGATCTTGTCAGGGTCGTCGGTCTCCGCGCCTCCATCTTCCCGCGCATATTCGCGAGCTATTAAGTAGTGAGTGTCGGCCGTGTCCCGCGCACGCTGCGCGGCAGTCCCGTCTGCGACTTCGCTCCGCATATAGGGTCACTGTGCTAAGTGTCTCACAAGCAGGTTCTGTCGTGTCGGTTAGTCAGGGCCGTTGGTCGCCGCGCCTCCATCTTCCCGCGCATATTCGCGAGCTATTAAGTAGTGAGTGTCGGCCGTGTCCCGCGCACGCTGCGCAGCAGTCCCGTTTGCGACTTCGCTTAGCTTACGTGTGCTCGCCCCTAGGGTTAGAAGCAGCCATATACACTTTGCCTGAGTGTCTCACAATCGGGTTCTGTCGTGTCGGTTTGTCAGGGTCATAGGTCTTCACGCCACTATTAGCCTCCCGCATACGTGTGCTCGCCCCCAGGTTTGAGCAGCCATAACACTTTGTCGGAGCGTCTCACGATCGGGGTCTGTCGCGTCGGTTTGTCAGGGTTCACCGGTCTCCGCACCACTATTTCTGTCTTATCCTTCCGCGTATAAATCCGCGCATCATTAATGTAAATCGACATCCCGCCAAACTCGCGGGCCAATCTGTTCGCGAGTTAATTCAGATGAGGCTGTAAAAGCCTCCGGGCTAACAGCGTGTGGATGGTTTTTAGTCGGTATGGTCCTCCTTCAGAGGATTGAGTCCGACATAACCCAGTGCGTAAAAGCATTTTCCATCCAAGGGAAAAAAAAAACATACAAAGTCTCGCGTTTACATAGACAAAGACGGCATTACATCCAACTATCTAGCGGAGATAAAATTCGATACTAACAAACACACACACACACAAGAGCCGGTGATAGCCTAGTGGTCGGTCCAATTTCACAGAACGCGAGTGACCTGGGTTCAATCCGCGATGCCGACACCGATAAAATTATTAATGGTAATTTTAGGTGCTGAATTTACCACTTGCTCGGCGGTGAAGGAAAACATCATGACCTGCATGCCTGAATAAGAAATATTATTTCTGGGACATGTCAAGTCCGCCAATCTGTACTAAAAAATATTTAAGAGGAGGTGTTTGCCCAGCAGTGGAAATGTAGCCACGCCGGTAGATAAAACGAAACGGATGTCGCATCGCCAAATTTGCTCCCAGAGAATGTCAGGAGGTTTACAAGGATTTAGTCTTATATTTATTTTATTTTCGACGGCCACGGGAAGAAAGAGATGGAATCCAATATAATCGCGTATTTATACAATAATTTAAATTGGTTACAATTATTACTTATTAGCCCTCTAGGAAAGTAACGTGTTCACGTGATTTGAGCATTAAAAACATTTTCATAAAGATATGAAAATTCACTTAAATAAATGAGCATTAATCTTGAATATTCGTATCGCATATCTTCCAAATGCTACCGGACAACATAATTCCCGGTAAAACGTAAGCTTATCTAATACAAATCCTGCTAAAATCACGGGCGAGGAGCCACTCAGATTTAAATCCAGCATAATTGAAGTGGAGAGGAGCGCTCGCTCTTGTACTGAAATAAAATTAAATCGTTAATTTGTCTGGCCAGAGTTGTTGGTACTTCATTAGAATTGAGAGATTCAGATTTTAATGCAAAAAAGTATTGTTTGTAAATTGTCCATCGCACCCACTTCTTGCTCGTCGTATTCTTAATGATAACATTCTTTATTTTTTTGTTTCCTTAACTTCATTTGACTGCAGCGGCGTTACATTCTATCAAACCCTTTCTTACCCTGGATGTTATAAGAGGAAAAGCGTTGAAACTATCTATCTTTAGATAACTATCTTCCGGAGAGGTAAATAATGGGTGGCAAAAGCTGTTTGCATTCGTTAGAAAAACACAACGAAAAATATTTTAACCCTTTCAAGACACACTTTTATTTATGAGAGACAACATGAAAGGTGTGACATGAGTGAGCCAGTCACCGTTTATGTATCCAGGCCAACGAAATAAATCGTACAAAAGTTTCGGAAAACTCATTGTCACATGCTCTCCGCGTAGGGGATCGAACTCGAGTCTCCTTATTCAGAGGCAGAGATAACCACTCGACTTCTAGCTGGCCATCCAGCCACGACAGTCGAGTCTTGAAGTGCCAAAAGTAAAGAGGGGAATAAACGGTATCGTTCTCCAAATGCATCTCTAGTGCGAGGGTACCAGCACTGCGTTGATCGATCCTCTAGCCCAGCGTGGTGAGTATGGGCAAGCCTTCCAAAACTTGCCCATACTCACCACGCTGGGCTTTTATGCCGGCTTATACTGGCGCTTACTTGTGGGAGGCATATGTTCAGCAGTGGACTGAAATAGACTGTCGAAGCAATATCCTCTCATCCTTATTCCTTTCTGTTCAGTTCTGAACAAGTCTTGGGAGATTAGTACGTTTTCTTTCAGTGCATAATTGTCGACCGCGTGAATTAGAGATTACAATACCTGACTACTGACCCATTGCTCCTGGCAGTAGGTAAAAAAATCAAAGTATTTGTAGCACAAAAAGATACCTAAGGCAATACCAGCTCAAGCAATTTATTTAAGTAAGGATTTCATAAAAAAATGCTAGAGTCGGCACCTCGCTCCCCGTTCGTGATAAGTAGTGGCAAATATTAAATGCTTTTGTTGGTACTTTTATGGAAAGGTCTATAGGTCTAGCTGTGGCCTTTTACAGGCTAATAAAGTAAAAAAAAATAAGAAACTAATATTGCACAAGGCAGGAAGTGAATTACTGTAACTATTGTAATTCACTTACTGCATTACTTAAGATTTTTAGGGATTCAAGGATTCACGGGTTATATTATACCCGTGTTGTTGGAGTAGGCAGGGATTCCGGATTTCCTTTTGGCACAACTTAGTGTAACCAAATGGATTGCCACAAACCCCATGTGCCACCCCGGGAGATATAACGTGATAAATGACAGGTTTTGTCACCGGTTTCACTCCTGAAAATCGCTTTGAGATTTTTTCTTAGACCTCTTACGTCACCCATAGGAAGAATGGGATAGCAGATTGTTAGGCCCCTACTTCAACGTTTCTTTATATGAATGCATATGAATTTCCTGTAATGTAAATACTTATTTCAAACGATACACACTCCACTAAGTTTATACCACAACAGGACATCAGACGAACTGTAACTGAATACTCCCATAAATTAATATGCATACGAATCTGAACCGCATTTCAAAGTCGTAAAAGGTAACTAAATTAGTTGTGGCAACAAAAAGAGGAGAAACGCCGACAGCGCTAACACTGCGGACCTTGTTAAAAGGTGTCCCGATGCCAAAACCGTCTAACTCCTCTTTTTCTGTTTTGCTTCTCTTTTTTTTTCTTTTATTGTTATTCCCGACGCATTCCCGACTGTCGTAGTCGTGTTTAGGCAAATAAAGTAAATAGGCGAATCGACGGTTGTGTCGATATAAGGTATTGTTTTGGAATCTATGGAGCAGGCTTTCTTTTTTCGAATTTAAGTAACTTTAATGTTAATTACATTAATTCGTTCTTTCCAATCGTTTTTATTATTAAAAATATTGTAAAATTTCACGAGGAGGTTAATTCACCATCAGTATACTTTTAAGACACCTATGGAAAGAAAGTGGATGGTAGATTCTCTTAGGCGCTACTTAATACTATTTTTGTAAAGGAAAATATAGTTTCCCGAATACTAAAAGTATATAATTATAATATGAAAATGATTTATGATAAAGTTGACCAATATTTAGAATAACCGCAATATTTATGGAAAAATATTAGAGTTAAATTATTTTATAGTGAGCTTTAGAAAACTACGATTTTGATGAAATATAAAATGCGCTACCCAAACAAGCTTCTTCCCGAAAGCCAAAGCGTCTATGTCAATTTTGTTTCTTTTTTTTATTTATACACAAGTTTTCTTTGAACATTAGCTCTCGCCATTCTGTGGCGCGGCACGACAATGGTTATTGTTTTTTGTGAATAAAAATCGTCAGTGGACAGACTTTCGGATTGCAATAACATTTATTTCTATGGTTCGTGTAAATTTTACGGACTGGTATCGTTTTTGTAACAGGCATGAGTTCGTTAAAGGATTTTGAGTTTGAATTTTACTTTAGCGAACTGCTGTGTTACGTCTTTTACTAAATTTATAAGGTCTTTTTACTTCTACACCTGCACTTTTACTATAGAACGCATGAACCTCAAGAACCTGTAAGGAATATATAGTAGATTCCTAGATTATCCATTATCTGCTTATGTTCTGCTTATGTTCTGCTTATTTATTATTTAATACCTATTATTTCAAAAAATTTAATATATTACCAGTCACATTCCTTTCATCCAATTAGAATAATTACCATTGAAACAGGTGTTTTGATAGTATGATAAACCAAAACCAAAGCAAATAATCCTAGTGACAGAGAGATGCTTACACAGAAAAAGAACTAAAAATAAAAAAAAATTAACTAAGAACGTAAACATTAGTTAATATCTAGTTAAAAATGTGATCAAGTGACAGACCATACACAACTTAAGAAAATAAAATATACATTAATAAGTAGCGTCGTCCAGCCTCCGAATTACTTTAGAGTGTTACATTTTTTTTGCTTGACGTTACAATTGTAAACGGGCGACTTAATGTCGACTGTATCTACGGCAAACTAAGACACTACTTTCAAAATTTTATTTAATAAAAATACTGTCATATTATTGCAAGGCTCAAAATTCATTATTGTGTTTATGTTTTCCAGAGGTTGAAAATGTTAATATACGTAACGCTACAAAAAGCAGCTGATCAGGAAGATTGGCGAACACTCATTAAGGATGGATTATTCATTCATTAAGGATAACACCCGTTCCATGGTCCTTTCACGGAACAGGATCACGTCCCTCAAAATAGAAGAGGAGAAATTTATATAATATTAGTTCGGATCTAGATAATGTTGTGCTCTAAAGCACATTTATTTAAGTTTCAATCTGTTATATGTAAGTAAAATTTAAACATGAGGAATTAACTAGTGACGGTCCATAGCGTTGGAGATCCTAGGCATTTTGGTGGAATCCCTAGTTCAATAAGTATGTTTTTGGTTTGAAACAACAGAAACTTAATACATTAACGGTACAAATTATTAACATAAAATATGAAAACAAATTAAACTTTATTGGAAAAAAAACTAATCGCATAATTTATTGAAGGGTTTCAGTAAATTTCCTTCATTGTTCTCATGTCGTAATAAAGGATATATCATAAAATACAGTCGCAATATATAACGACAGTCGCCTGTCTGTCCGCACGGAGTGTCTCAGAATTCTTATCTTATATCTCGGTGTACCCATGTCAACGTGAAACATTTGACAAGCCGGACTGCTATGAGCGTTTGTGTGACCAGTCTATTTCGGCTTCACTCTCAATTCTATAATATACTACGATCTTACATAAGATATTATATTTTCTACAACCTTTAAATCTTACAATGTTCGTGGAAGTTTTAGATGTTTTATTATTGGCAATAGTTTCGGAATTTTATTCAATATCGTAATTCTTAGAGAAATATCATTTGCTTACATATTTGTGTTTGTGATACATAAAGCTTAAGTAAAGTTTTTAGTACTAACTTCTAGGTCCACGATTTATCGTTTAAGAAATCCATGTTTTTTTCATCCTCTAACCCTGGTTTAGAGGATTCCCAAACTATTATGGGCAAGAAACCCTTTTTCAAAATGGACTGATACCTCAGAACCCTATAGCCAAAATACTTTGAAAATCGCATTTCTAGATTTTTACTATTTATACAAAATACTTACCGGAATAATTTACCCATGGGGGATATCGATCACTTTGGCAATCCCCCCTCTAAGTTAACTGGTTATGTCACAAGGTATTTAGTTTTACTTTTGAATGCGAATCGTAAGTCTTTTTCTTATGTATATCTGTATACTGTATAGATCCTCAAAAGTCTCCCGCCGCGTACGTCTTGCCCGGTCTGTACGCACAAACAGAAGAAACTGCTATTAGTATAAATTGTGATGGACGACTTATTAAAGTGTTATTTGTATTAACAGATTTAATACGAATTTAATTAAGAGTTAGTTGTGCCGAAATATTTGTAAACGTAAATCATAATATACAACGATCGGTGCTATAGAAAATTTTAAAATAAATGATTAATTGAAACTTTACGACTGTAATTTTTTTTTATCTTAAGTTATAAAAGAGGTTAATTTAATTATTAATGAATTCATGTACGTTTATTATTAATTACATAAATCATCCCTTTCTACAAATTGATTGGATACTTTAAATTTTAGGAAAGTATTTTACAATATTCAGTAAGCGCAATTAATATTGAACGCGGTGACTGTTTGTATGTTTTGCTATGTTAATAACGTCCAATATTTCAGTGGCGCATTAATGCAAATACGGCCGATTCCTATACGGCCTGCGGCAAACACCGCTTGCGGCTTTTTACTTGTGGGCTTCACGTTAATATTTATTACTAAAAACTTAACTTTATTATTTCTTTATGACTAACAGGAAAAAAAAACTGTGGATTTTACTACTTTCAATTAACATTCAACTAAAAACGGAGTTAATCGTGTGTTTTTGATAATTCCGTGTGGTCGTCTAAATTACCGCATTTCACCTACTGTCTCTCATCTAGTTTTTTTTTTGGTAACGGAGGGCGAACAAGCAAACGGCATACCTCATGGGAAGTAATTTCCGACGCCCACATACATCTGCAACCAGAAGAACTGTAGGTGCGTTACCGAGCTTTAAGGATATTTGGGATTGGGAGGGGAGTCGGGGAAGAAGAGAGTGGGCTTCCGGTCATCGCACTCACCGAAGCAAGCACAATATTATTTAATTCACGCTCTACTTCACGTCGGTGTTTTATCCGGCCCTGTCGAGTCGGCACACTGGTCGAGTTAGCAGGAGAAATAGGTAAAAGCATATCAATTTCTGTATCGTTGAACCATCTGTACTTTTTATATTTAGTTATTTTACGTTCCAACCATAATTCCAACATAATTTATAAATATTATGACGTGTACTAGGTGATGTTAAGTAGACTACTACTAACTTAGGTCTACTTCTATGAATATATACGAGTATGCATGGATTTGCTTGCATAGACTAAACAATTACAACAAAATGGTACTACACCCATTTCAACAAGTTAAACAAACTGGCAGGTGAAGTTACTTGTAGTTGAAAGTATATTTTTTTATATATAATTCAAAAAGTGAACATGCATTATTATCCTCAACTATTTTTAGAATGTACGTACTCTGTTCTTTGTTGTACTATATTTCCTAACAAATGTTCCTTATAAGTTGAACATGAAAGTGTCAAAGTTGTCACGGTAGATATAAGATTATTTTGTGTTGCAAAAGTATGTCACACTACTATTCGCAATTTGGATACACTGTCATCCTATTTCGGAAGTAGCGACATCTTCCGGTAGCTAGCGTAGGCTGTCAACTGTACCCAACGTAACGGAGCCTTAAATATTTTTAAATCAGAATTTATTTTATACAATTAACATACATATATTCAGTTACGTTATCATTTCTTTAGTTTGAATATGATAAATTTAGAGCTGTAGCATTGGCATTTTTATTAATAACTGCTAAGAGAGACAGATAGATAGTCTTCACCTTTTGCATGTGCATTAATAAAAAAAGTCATTATTAATAAATGTCTTTTGTTAAGAGGCCTGTGGCTTTCACATTTGAAATATCTAAATAAAGTCCTGGGAAAATCTCCTCACCAATGAATGACACTCACCAGAGAACTAATAAACTCAAATGTGTCAGACCTTTTTTTCATTAGGAGATGTATATCGCCATCTCAGGGGCAGGAATATATCGCAGAGACTAAAACTTAAAAGTATTGCTCCTCGCGTCATATAGGCTACGTATATCTACACCGACTGACCCTTAGCCCCTCTCCGAGGAGGAGTCTCTTTCCCAATAGTTGACTCTTCGTCTTTTTCTAGCTCTCTTGCCTTGCAAGACGCACCGAAACATAGTGCATTTTGGATATGGAACATATCTGAAATTTATAAAATCTAAAATAGTGCACCTTGCACTAATAATATTATGTACATTCAGACTTTTAATGTAAATCGCCATATTTAACATATTTTTGTAGCGAAGCAAGGGTTGAGCCTGTTTATTATATTTATATGCATGGGTAGTCTTTCCATGAAAGCGCCAACATAGGCTTGCCAGATATGGAAGACTTGCCCATATTCAACACGCTGACCAGGTCCCGCCTGCCCACAGGTGAGCACAGTGTCGATACTCTCGCACTAGAGATGTTACAACCCATCACTAGTCTTTGGCTATGCCGTTTACGTCACACTTAATATGCTACCCAGTACCTATGCTTTGGCCAGCTAAGTGGCGTGCCTTATGGAATTTTTCGTTCTGCAGTGGACTTGTGCCAGACTTTGATGATGATGCTGATCATGATAGTTTGACGGATTGCCATCTGTGGATCGCCAAAGCCGCGTTCGGTAGTCAGCAGGGTGCTAGTAAGGTTGATATTTTGAAAATTACTTACTTAGGTAATATAAGTTTTTAACAGGATTTTAAAATCGAAACGACGCAACTAGATTATAATTTCATATAGAGACACTGCGTCAGCGAGATTAAAGCCCACGTTCGAATACTCTCGGAAAGTAATCGTGAATCATGTCTATGTTCAATGCATACCAAAGATAAGCATAAACTAATATTAAAATAAATAAATTTAATACCTAGTACATAGTTTTATGTTACGTTAACTTTGTGATTAATATATATGATTGGTAAATCGTAGGTGCTAAGCCCCAACTGAAGCTAATATTTGCGCCAAAGATATTTTTGGTTGTCCGCGATTGCTTGGCTTTCGGATCTGGTTGCTAAATTTGCGTCGCGTGTATCTGACCTGTCCTCCGATCTTATCGAAATCGGAGCCGAGAATGTAAAGTGGAGTGAGCGCCTCTGTGTTTCTACGTATACTTGCGACTCTTTAATTTCCCCTGCGCTTGAAGAAAGGAGGTCATAGATTTAAACGCCGCTTCCCCACAGTACATATTAGTATTCTGTTTGCCTTAATTTTCTCTCATCTCAAATATACCAGAGATAAAATGACCTGATTGACTAGGAATAACTTATTATTATAGTCAACGTATCAACTCCCACTAGTTAGTCGATTAAGACAAATTTTACGAAAAGTACATTCATTGTCATAAGTACGTTGAATTTTTATCAGATTGGTATTGGATCAGAATGTTAATGCAGTATGTGTACTCAGACCAGATATTAACGAGAGCCATTTCGAAAAAGGCGAAATAGTCAACAGAAGGTGAACAGTACACTACGCCAAGAACCATCCTTGTTTCCCTGACATTTAGTTCGACAAATAAGAACTCTGAAGAGGCAGAAAACTGAGGAGAACTTAACTCAACGTATAAATTCCCACTGCTTAGTCAATTCACAAGGCCAGTTATCTAATCTAATTACGGAAAATTTCACATAAATTACATTTCATCATAAACAGATTGAGTTCACATGAATTTTCAATAATTAATATATGTTTAAGAGGTGATGATAATGATAGTGGACTTATTTTTTGTAACAACAGTTTCAATTAAAAATGTCTTTCGTTAAATCATATAATAGAAATAAAATTCAAAGCTTTGAATATCTATAATTTTGAATCGTTAAGGTACGAGTATCAAACTAATAAAAGAAAGGACTTCAGATCCCGCATTATGAATTAGGAATAAAGTTATGCAAGCCTACACTAAAAATAACACGTCGCCGACCGGAGATCCGCGATACGGCTGTGTAGAAATAAAAAAAAAATTAAAGTCTAAAGCTGCCAACACAGAATTTTAAAAGCGGCTAATTGCCGCCGACGATTCGTGAAGGAAGAAATCGCAAACGCTAATGGGGTCCGCGACTTAATATAACGACCAAACGAACACCACGTTAGTAGGGACTTAAAATATTTCGTATCGTATCAAGATTTGGACAGATAATGAACTTTATGTTGACCAGAACTTCGAAAGTTAATAAAAGAGAGAGCACTTTTAATTGAATCTTTTTAAAAATAATGATGCACATAAATCGGTTTTCGAAATGCTTTGAAGATAAGCTGAATGAAAACTTATGTGCTTAAATTGTACGTATATGTATATACCACATATATGCTCTGTAACCTTCTAATCATTGCAGGATATTTAGCTGCTATAATATTATTAGCTGAAGTGCTTTGAACCTGTCTGATATAATTTAAACAAAGAGGACTATACTAAAATTTGGATTATTTAAGTTCATCGGAAACTGACCTAGATTCGAGATTATAACCCGTTGTACAAAAAACGCAGCAAATATTGCGCTTTAAGTAATCATCAAGGAAATAGTTAAACTAGCCGCTAGAATTGCATTTGGCAACGGGCTTCGGTACCCCACTTTTCACCGTTCCGTGAGAAAAAACTTGACGCGTGGCGCGTTTAACGCTGGACTTACTATCGGAGATTACCATGAGGTCTTCAAGGCTTTGCGCTTAATCGACTCTTACGACAACCAATGTGTAATGGTATAATATATATTATTCGATTGAAAACCAAACTATAACGTAAGGAGTTAAGCACGTAACTTTCTTTTATTGTATAAGGTAGACAAACGAACTAACAGCCCGGCTACTGAAGCCCATGGGCAACTTTAATCAAAAGAGGTTACAGATGTGAATGCACAGTCTGTAATTATACTAGCTCAGTGTATTTTTCGAACCGGAACTCGGCAGCTGTTGCAATGCTGATTGGAGGCAGAAATAGGTAAGACGGTGGTCCTACCCAAGCGACTCCAAGGCGTAGAAGGAGCTTACCACCTAGTAAACACAGAACACTCGTACCAATGCACCGGCATAACGCTGCGGCTGCAGTTCATTTAGTGAACTGCATGTCTCAGTTACTGGTAACTAGACTTTCTATCACTGTTCATGGCTGTGACGACCTTGAAGCCATTATGTCATTTATTACGGGGAATCGATGAAGGTGCCTACGATCCACGATCGTCACTTAGTTTCATGGATTTTGTACTTGTATAACATTACATGTTTCATAAACAATTGAGAATCTTTTACTAACATAAAACAATAAATTATTTATACTCTTTTTAGACCTCCAAAATTTGACAAAACTGGGCGCTTTTCTTCGAGATTTTTTGGTAGATGGATGACGTGAATGTAATTGTGCTAGGAGAAAACTATAAAAGTATAAAACTATAAAAGTATAAAAGTTTTTACTTAGACGTATCAGTATACTGGTTCACTATTCATCGCCCTTGATACAAAAATTGTAGCCGTGTGGTGCATGTGTCTTCTTGTTATAATTTACTTAAAATCCATTACAGATTCATGCTCAAATTTTATTAACAGTTCATAGTCACCTTTACGAAGCTGATAAAATTCACCCGATATTCCCGATGCATGAAGAAATGTCCATACCATCAGCCGATAAAATCTGTAGACAGAATTCTGCTCGTGTGTTCGTTGCGTCCCATCGACTGCGTTCCA
Source organism: Bhutanitis thaidina (assembly GCA_029286595.1). Taxonomy (NCBI): domain Eukaryota; kingdom Metazoa; phylum Arthropoda; class Insecta; order Lepidoptera; family Papilionidae; genus Bhutanitis; species Bhutanitis thaidina. Next base: position 2,250,291 of record JAGSMS010000021.1, on the reverse strand, counting down.
ATACCTTGTCCTACGTTTCTTTGTTCGAATCGCATCGGCTGACAATTTGTTACTGACACGAATATTTGAAAGCCTTGTACACGGAGATCAACAAAAGAAACTAATCAGTGACGCCGATCACTCATCGGTTGTTCTGGCGAGCAAGCTTTTGTTTTGACGGCCGCACATTCGATTATAGATTAAAGTGGATGTTAAATTTTTTCACTAATAAAACCTTAATTGTGTTCTGTGTATGTAATTATAATAATTATGGAGACACAATTAAATACTTATGTTTTGTAAAGTGAAGCAGTATTGTACATATACAATCGTTTTAGACAATAACCGGACTGAGTGTGTAGGTTTTTATGCAACAAGTCGTTCATGTGACAGTAAGTGCCACACCTGCCTATAAAAGCTACAGAATTTGTGGCACACAGATCTCCTAGCACTCTAAAACATTCAATCATTAACTATTTGTTCCCGTCGCTGATCATGTTGATATTTTAGCCCGATGGTCTGCAGAAAATATCTACGTCTGATAGGGGTTGACAAAAAGCTGCGTCTTATTATCTGGTTTACTTATTTCATTGTCGCCTTTTTTAGACCGCTTTAAAATGCGACGAAATGGAGTGCTAGAGTTCCTTAAAACATTACCACACAACTTAGAAGATTTTGGTAATAGGTAGTTTTGGTAATAGTTACGGATATAAGCTGTGTAATAGGTATAACAGAATCTACCACTTCATACATCAAATCTGCGTTATAAATTATGTTCTATGATAAAGTTAAAGTTAAAGTTCATTTAAATAAGTAAAATGTCTATTATATTATTTAATATTAACGAGGTACGCACATTTTATCATTTCAGACAAATAAATGCATGCAAAGCCTAATTAGAAATTCTACATGAATTTAATGCAAAACATTTGCGTCTTATTTTAAATGTAAAAATTCAGAAAAAAATTAACGAGAGTTATTTCTTTATTTCATTAAATGAATTAGATTTCATCTCTTTTGAAGTAATTGAATTATGAATACAATGTGCGTAGAACAAAGTATTAAGATAATATTTATAATCAAGCGAAGTCGAATCAATGTGAATTGAAAAACAAAATATTTTGTATTCTGTGGGTTGTAACATTGTTAAATAGTATTTCGTTGTTTATATGTATTAACGGTGTGTACCTGTTTATATTAATTGGGAATACAGAATGACTACTTTACTTACTCAAATTATTCGAAATTAGTAAATTTCGTGATCTTATATTAGTCTTCTTATTTAACAGTCTGTAAATAGTCTACTATGGAACATAAATCTCCCCTTAGGAGAGATTTTCTTTAATCACCACGCTTGGACTACCAGGCGTGGCTGAGACTGCGTATTTTCGGTCTTTCGGCCTGTTCAGTTGTTTAGTATCAGCCTATTTAAGTGTTCTTCTGTACAAGGCTCTGTCCAAGAAAGCCCCGGTAAGCCGGTACATTTGTTACTATGTCAGGCATTCTAACATATCACCCAGTTTCAAGTTTCAATAGAATTTACATAGATACATAAATCAGAAAGAAACATTTAATGAAAGCTCAGATGCAAACTTTCATATTCATTGCTGATGTTTACCCTTAGCGTGATTCGAACTCGTGACTCGTGCTTCAAAGGCAGGGTCACTATCAAAGGTTATCGAGCTTTAAATATGGAAAATAAGGAATTGAAAAATATTGTTCTGTTATAAGAAAAATCTCTGTAAAAAATTTCATATTTGAAACATAAAGAATATTTCGTTGGCATTTGAAGTCTGCAACTTAGCATTCTGCACCGTTTGGTGCAATTTTTTTAAATTTGTTTCTTCGAATATTTATGCTGTTACTTTTTTACCATTTATATCGATATATTATATATATTTATTATAATTTGTTACATATTTTTGGACGTTTATATTTGTGTACGTGATAAAATGTAATTATTGTAAGAATATTTAAAAAATGCATTTACTTACATTGGGTACGCCACCGAGCTGTGTCCCTAGAGAAATTAGCAATAAAGTGAAACCATGAAAATAGAGAAGATATTAGAGCCTGCCAGCACTCACATGTATTTATATATTAAATGTATGTAACATATTTTTAGATTTATTTTTAAAATTAAATTCTAAAGCTGCAGCGTATAAATGTCATAGTCTATTTACTACTGGGCCAAGGTCGGGAAGAGTTCTCTGTTTTAGTCCAGTGCTGGATTCCATATATCTACGATTCTTTTAATGTTTTTCAGAGGGACTAGTTGGTGAGGTCCTTCTCTGCCTCGGAGCTGAGGTACCACCCTCTTACCTATTTCTGCTAAGCAGCAGTGCAACCACTGTTGTGTTCGGGTTTGTAAGGTATACTGAGCCAATATAACTAGCAAGCTGTTATGTATTCCATTTTCGTCCTTGGGGTTGGTAGCGCATGTGTAACCTCCTTCCATTTGTCACCTTTGGTTTTCCATCAACGCTAAGCCTGTGAGTACTTCGTAATTTAAATTGCCATTAACAAATTTCATCGTGGCTGGGTACCAGAATCGAACCTATGCCGCTTTATTTTAAATCACCGCCCAGGCTCCGAGTCATTGTGGAATATTTAACTCCAAATAGCAATATTTCTTTCGCAGATTTTTTTTTTATGGGATATGCGGCAAACGTGCAAGCGGTTCACCTGATGGTAAGTGATTACCGTCGCCCACGTTCATCTGCAACACCAGAGGTGCTGCAGGTGCGTTGCTGGCCTTTAAGGGTATTTGGGAGATGGGAGGGAGGATGAGGAGGGGAATGGGGAGGGAGAGTGGGCCTCCGTATACCTCACTTACCGAACGAAACGCAGAAGCACAAGAGGCCGTAGTACCAACCCGGTCGAGCCGGCCCATTCGTGCAGCAGCAAAAGCCGTCGCTTGGCTCTACTACGATATCCGGCGATTAGTTTTCCTAACCTAACACGTTCTGTCTCCGGGTTAAGCGAAAAGAGAGTTACGGAAGCCCGATTGGCTACGCTGAGGTATACCTCATGGTAATCTGTAATCTTTGCCTACCTCTATGATGACCGTGTCGCCTATATTTTTAACCGACTTAAAAAAAGGAGGAGGTTCGCAATTTGATTATAAATTTTTTTGATTCTATGTATGTTACGAGATATTTTCGCCGCAGGTGAATTTTAATGATATTTATTTAGTGAATTGCCTATGCCCATTTAAATTTGAAGAATTCACATTGAACTCCCGCTAACCTACCAGTCAAAATTTGACTTTGAACTGCTTAAATGGAGTTTCTCTAAACTTTGTTTCCTTGACGGTCAATATTGTTCTTATTGTTAAATTGTAATTATTACTTGTGTGTAATTTGGCTGTAAGGCTTAACATACAAGCTTAATATAAAAACTATACTTAGGCAACTAACCATCTGAAATAGCTCAACCTACATAACCTTGTGATGCAAAGCAGCATCTAGGTTGAAGGTTTTGCATTGCCGCCTAGAGTGGTGTCTCATCCAAGGACCGCCCAGCGGTTAACTTATGAAGGCCAATGAAACCTGGATTAGATTCTGTTACTGTCAGTGGGCCGTGGTAGCCTAGTGGTCAGAACGCTCGCTTTAGTTTCATATAGCGCGAGTGATCAGGGTTCGATCCCCGGTGCCGGCACCACTAAAATTATTTATAGCAATTTTAGGCATTGTATTTACCACGTGCTCGGCGGTGTTTTGAGAATGTTCGAGTTTGCAAAATATCATTTTAAGCATATGTGAAGCCCGCCAACTCGCACTGGAGCTGCGTGGCGAGCTCTTCCCGGCTCCAAAATCCTCTCAGATATTTGAGAAGGAGGCCTTTGCCCAGAAGAGGGCACTGACAGACTGCTGCTTTTTCTTTTTGCTGTCAGTGTCTCATGAAATGCAGAAAAAAGAAGAAGGTTAGGAAGAGGAAGTTCGTCCTATTAGACGCAGCGCTCAGATTCGGGTCGGATAGACTACATTACGCTTATTAAGTGATAGTAGAATGGCAGGAAGTGAAAGTGGAAGGTGGCAGCAAACTGTCTCTAGACATTCTAAGCCACAGGCGAGTGCTGCCGCTTATAATAGTGAAATGCTCTAAAATCGAAACAAAATTTAAAAATCAAACTCTTGCAACATCTTCAAAAGCGTGATGTTATTGTTATTGTAACGGAGACGTCCAATAATTTTTATGTTTCCCGTATAATAAACATTTATAAATTTGATATCTGCTCTGTAGTTAATAAAATCGATGAAACGCTCTCAAACTCACGCACTATTCACAATAAAATTACGCCGCTATGTAAATGAATTTCTGTGTATGCGATAAAAAATAACTCAATAATTAGTTAACCCTTGAGACGCGGTCCAAACGACCAGCTCGGTGAAGTAATCGAAACGTGGGAATGGACAGACGAGAGACTGTTACAAAGCGGAAATGATTGGAGAGGACCAAATTATTTATAAGTCAAATATATTTTTTAATAAAATTTCTACTTTATATTTAATAAATACGTACATGTTTATGTATCGTGTAAGTTCGTGTAACTCGAAGCCGAATGCTCACATGGTCAATGTCCCCTATTGTAATGTAACGCGGTGTTGTCACCATAAAAAGTGTACATCGTAGATATATAAATTAAAAAATATCACGATGACAAGCGCTACCCGGTAACTGGCACTATAACAGTGGCGAAATCTTTTCAGACTCATTTCTCAAAAATGGTGTTCAATCCTTTTTTTTTTTTTTTTTTCCCTGGATGGAAAATACTGTTACGCATACCCTGTTGCTGGCCGGTAGGCCAACTGGTATCAGACTCAATCCCTGAAGGAGGACCATACCGACTAAAACCATCCACACGCTGTTAGCCCGGAGGCTTTCACAGCCTCATCTGAATTGACTCGCGAGCAGATTGGCCCGCGAGTTTGGCGGGATGACGATTTACTTTAATGGCGCGCGGATTTGTACGCGGAAGGATAAGACAAAAATAGTGGTGCGGAGACCGGTGAACCCTGACAAACCGACGCGACAGACCCCGATCGTGAGACGCTCCGGCAAAGTGTATATGGCTGCTTCTAACCATTGGGGTGAGCACAGGTATGCGGAGCGAAGTCGCAAACGGGACTGCTGCGCAGCGTGCGCGGGACACGGACGGCACTCACTAGTAATGGCTCGCGATTGAACGCGGGAAAAGTGGTAGAGTCGAAGTAGGGACCCGCTGATGCGGGGCCCACGAGCGATATACTGACACACGACATATTGTACTGCGAAACTCCGACAAAGTGTTATGGCTGCTCAAACCTGGGGGCGAGCACACGTATGCGGGAGGCTAATAGTGGCGTGAAAACCTATGACCTTGACAAACCGACACGACAGAACCCGATTGTGAGACACTCAGGCAAAGTGTATATGGCTGCTTCTAACCCTAGGGGCGAGCACACGTAAGCTGAGCGAAGTCGCAAACGGGACTGCTGCGCAGCGTGCGCGGGACACGGCCGACACTCACTACTTAATAGCTCGCGAATATGCGCGGGAAGATGGAGGCGCGGCGACCAACGGCCCTGACTAACCAACACGACAGAACCCGCTTGTGAGACGCTTAGCACAGTGACCCTATATGCGGAGCGAAGTCGCAGACGGGACTGCCGCGCAGCGTGCGCGGGTTTTTACACATACATACATTGAACTACTGCAATGATTTTATTGTAATAAATCATTGTGGTAACTGAATAATTTCGTTATCACAGCCGGTGACATGTTCACGGCGAAACATCGGCCTACCTCAGAGATTGCCACAAAGAACAAGAGCCAGCTGCATCCATCAACTTCCCGCAACATTGTACATGTAGTCATTTCACCTTTAGTGAGTCTTGTGTACCCCTGTAGATTTTTAATGCTACACATATTTTAACCAGGTACCTCTACAATATGTTTTTTTTAAATTTATAAACGCAATGAGATTTAAATTATTGATCATTATTATATTTAGCCAATCGTAGGATTATAGCTAAAGTGTTTTTTTTTAAATACAGTTTATGGGGAAGTGAACTGTCACCATTTAAAAAATAATACGGGATAAGTGTGTTCTTTGTTTTTATCACTTATCGACTCCAATCGTTCCGAGTCGAAACACAGAGTGAACCAAATATTCAGTGGGCGTGCGTAGGGCGTTACAATTAAATATATATTACCATACCGCCGCCCACACGAAACAATACGTTGGTATCTGATGGTCCCTTCGACCCGTCGCCGCGCTTGCTGGTTCACCCTTGGAACTTTGACTCATTGAAATTCCTAGATACGAGACCTATCTGTATTTGCCGTTTTAATACGAAATTTGCTTATTTGTATCTTGTTAACAGAAGTGAACTAAATAAGATATGGCATAGAATTGGTTTATGGGATATTATCAAATTTCACAAGGATATTCTTTAATGGTTAGTACACCGATATGTTTTTTTTATCTTAGATGAAACATTAACCTTCCACTGTAGGAATATCTCCTGTGTCGCAGAGGCAGTTTACATACATAAATTGCACATGGACAAACTCCCAGATCCGGAACAATTATTTGTAGTCCATACAAATACTAGTCCCGTGCGGGAATCGAACCCGCGACCCACAGCGCCGCAGCTTAACTTTTAGTCAATGCCTTAAATAACAGTCACACTTTGAGTAGGTTTGAAACCGACTACGAATATGAATTATGAACCCTTAAATATGTGGCAACATAATTAAATTATAACTTAGTGATAACAAGCTGACTTTTTGATAACGTTGCCCCTTTAACGATTAATAGAAATAAGCATCAGGTGAAACACATATTCAAAAGTCTTAACGGCAAAATTCTAAAGCATTTCAGAATATATTTATACATAACCTATACAAGATCACGATTTAAATTAAAAATAATAAAGTAGTTCAAAAATCAAAATAATATTTATATATCAGACCGGAAATCTAAGAGATATGTACAAGAAAATCTAAACAGCTGTGCATTAATAATTATTAATTAATAATACCAAAACTGTGCCTTAATTACAAAAGAAGCAGCATAATGTACATATAAATTAAAAAAAAAAAGAATCGCACGCTTTGTAACAGAAGTACGTCGATGTAGGAAAAATGTACTTCGCACTCTCTAAGTTCTTGTGCAATGACCGTTAAATAATTTCTCGGACATTACGTAAAAACAGCTTAAAGCAGTTTATGCGTGAAAGTATTTTAATTCAATCTGTGATTTTGATATTCTTAATTTTTATATATAATTAAATATTGCAATGTCTATCTAACCACGAACTTAGTACTAACTAAATAGATAATTAACATACGAAACCCTATCCAAAAAAAAAAAAAGAAGCAGCATAATGTACATATAAATTTAAAAAGAATCGCACGCTTTGTAACAGAAGTACGTCGATGTAGGAAAAATGTACTTCGCACTCTCTAAGATCTTGTGCAATGACCGTTAAATAATTTCTCGGACATTACGTAAAAACAGCTTAAAGCAGTTTATGCGTGAAAGTATTTTAATGCAATCTGTGATTTTGATATTCTTAATTTTTATATATAATTAAAGGCCATGAGGATTTAAAAATAATAAAGTAGTTCAAAAATCAAAATAATAGTTATATATCAGACCGGAAATCTAAGAGATATGTACAAGAAAATCTAAACAGCTGTGCATTAATAATTATTAATTAATAATACCAAAACTGTGCCTTAATTACAAAAGAAGCAGCATAATGTACATATAAATTTAAAAAAAAGAATCGCACGCTTTGTAACAGAAGTACGTCGATGTAGGAAAAATGTACTTCGCACTCTCTAAGATCTTGTGCAATGACCGTTAAATAATTTCTCGGACATTACGTAAAAACAGCTTAAAGCAGTTTATGCGTGAAAGTATTTTAATGCAATCTGTGATTTTGATATTCTTAATTTTTATATATAATTAAAGGCCATGAGGATTTAAAAATAATTTTGAAACATTTACTTAAACACAATGAGGTCGTTATTTAAATATTGCAATGTCTATCTAACCACGAACTTAGTACTAACTAAATAGATAATTAACATACGAAACCCTATCCAAAAAAAACATATCCTATATCCCGTAATAATACTATTGTAACAGAGTCATAGAACTTTTGAAATCGGTCTTGTTCTTATCACATTTATTTCATACAAATAGACACAAACTAGTTTTATTAATCTAATATGTTTATACTAATACTTTATAGGTTGTAAAAATGTGCCATGCCATAATAATATATTTCTAAACTTGGTAGAGCCAAGCAGCGGCTTTTGCTGCTGCTCGAATGGGCCGGCTCGACCGGGTTGGTACCACGGCCACGCATACCGAATACCGGCGTGAAGTAGACCACCTTGCTTCTGCGTTTCGTTCGGTGAGTGAGGTAACCGGAGGCCCTCTCGCCCTCCCCATCCCCTTCCTGATCCTCCCTCCCATCTCCCAAATACCCTTAAAAGCCGGCAACGCACCAACAGCCCCTCTGGTGTTGCAGATGTACGTGGGCGACGGTAATCACTTACCATCAGGTGAACTGCTTGCTTGTTTGCCGCTTTTCCTATATAAATAAAAATATATTTAAAAAAAAAAAAATAATGACATCTTCCTCTTACTCACGCAAGTTATAACCTCCCGGGCTGTACTATACCCGTACAATCAAAATGGTTAACACTTCACGTAAACAGCCCCTGTATTATGACGTACTTGGCCCTCATTTTATAAATAATTAAAAGAAGGCCTTAAGGCGTAGATCGTTTACGAAGTAGTGATATTTTAAGTAGTGCTTAATACTTGGGAACATTTATGACGGAAAACATTATCGCTGTATTCAGTTATATAGGGACAATTCATCCAACTCCGTGTGCGCATAGGAGCCGGGAAAAATATACGTCTCCAGTGTCGGACTTAAAAAGATTTTTTTTATTTGTCACATAATATTATTCTGGTTTCATGGTGACTGTAAGCAAATCGAACCTCGAGTCATTCACGTGCGATCACGTATAAAATGTATATGCTGTGCTACAAAGTGAGGCTGTCTTTCTGCTCTAGAGTTTCTAATATCTGCACTTTCTCTATCTCAGGTTTACGTGATAAAGCCAGATAGCGACTTAAAAAGCATAAAAGTGATATCGTCTCATCAGATATTTTTTTTTAAATAATATCAAAATTATAATTCGTTCCATACAAGAAAAATTGTAAAGTAGTGATTACATTATTTTTGTTGTGCATCTTTTATAATAAATGCCATAAATCTAAAACCATAATTTTTCAAAAGATACTCATAAAATATTATTAAATTTAGTAGTAAATTGGCTTCACATCAGATTCGAACTAAACTTCACTTAAAAATCAACCGTACAATTAAAGTCGATACAATAAATTTAAACCAATAAATATTTTGGGGTTTACTGTCTGATATGAAAATATTTATAAGGGAGAGTGAAATGAAACGTTTGGTTTACAAAATTTAAAATAGTCTAAGAGCTTGAATAGAGAACATATGGTCACCGCAGATTAAGCATTCCCATTTCCATATCGCATGATTTCAGCTTCCGCAACCCACTTTTCGCCTCTTCAGGAGGTAGATCTTTCTTTTTCATATGAGAGGCGAAACAATAAAATTATAAAAGATTAAGTGTTTGGATTCTATGTCAAAGATAAAATATCCAAGTAACTTGGATATAATTTTAGTCAGAGATGGATCTATTGTTCCGATAGGCGATTGTAACTTACATACGTCCGATCTTGTTTGTTTTAATATTCAAAGACAGTAGTAGTATATTGAAGAGTGTATTGAACCGACAATAAATCTAAATCTGTAATAACTACAAAATAAACATTATAATAAAAAAAAAGAAGAAGAAAATTGTGTTTCGTAAATAACATATTGTGTTATTAAAAAATATATATATTTTTGTTGTTTAGCTCCTTCACTAATATTTGGTGGAATGGTAAAAAAAGCGGCGCAGGCGCACTGCCAGCTACATTATAATTTGCCTGTCAAACAGTTCTTAAGGGACGTCATTCATACACGTACACGCGAGAACATTTCATTATCTATGATTCCCCGAGTAACCAACCGTTCATTTCTTTTTGGTACGCCTTCTTTATTTGGGTCGTCATTACAATATGATTTTGAGGTTTTCTATTCTGTTTTTATTGTATTGCCGCTTAATGCCTTTTGTTTCGGTGCACAATTTCTCTCATTGCTTAATTTCCGTAGCAATTACACTCCGCTATCTCCGTTCCTAATCTTGATCACAATAATAATTTAATTGTGAAAGTTTGCTGGACCGTTATCAATAATTAAATCGTCATCGTTAGGAGTTGGGCTAGTAAGGAATTGATTATTATTTATGAAGAGAACAAAAGTGTATTGTATTTATTTCAAAGTTCTAATCAAGTTTCCAAGGATTTCGCCATGGATTAGATGTTGCAGTCACACCTATTCTGTCGAAGTAGTCAACAAAAATTATTGTCTTTAAGATTGTGGGGCACTAGAAATATGTACAGATATACAGATACAAAATAAATTATGTGCAATTTAAAGGCCATATAATTTGAAGCCTAGGAGTACATCTGACATTAACAAACGTACGCACTTGACATCTTCAGGTAAAAGAAATTATCCATTTATCACTTACTTTGATGAATGTTTCAGTTTCTGTTTACTTCAAATATTTTACTTTATGAAATACGAAAAATAGTTACGTGCTTAAATGTTCAGTACTCTTAAATATTTCCTAAATAATTCTTTGTGTAACTTTGCAGGCAGTACAATTAAAGTATTCGATTATCAAAACAACATTCGTTATAACACTGTATTTTCAATATAATTCAATACTATAGCTACCACTCTGATCACTATACCTAGTGGTAAGGGCAGTCTCTTTAATTTCATAGTAAGGCAGAGACAAGGGTTTGTTGTGACGGCACCATTACAAATAAATAATAGCAATTTTAAGTAATGAATTCACCACGAGCTTTTTGGGGTGAAGTGAAACATCGTGAGGAAACAGACTTTAGCTGAAGATCGCTGATCGACCCTGTTACCGCGGAGGCGTATAACACTGCGCACTTACAAAGTTTGTGCGCTTCGTTCACAACCGGGGTTTTCTTGCGTAATATCTTTGGAAAGTCGTGATCCGCACACCTACTATCGCGTACTGTAAAATTAAAATAAATACTTTGACCCCTGAGCCTGTAGTGGCTCAACACTACCTTAACAATAATATTTTTTGTGGCTAAGTTTTATACATTTAAGCTTAGAATACCTAGTCTCTGTTGATGAATAGTAACACGACAGAGGTAACTATGATGACTTGACTATGGCATCAGGACGTCTGTCACCTCAGTCCCCGAGTGACCACAGGTGCTGTAAAGCACTCGAAACATCGGGAATATAAAACAAATAATAGTTTCATTTCAAACGATAGAGGTGTTGAATTTGATTGCATTTATATTTCTACACAATTTTTTATCACGTAATTTACATTCAAATAAAAATATCAATAGGAGATTGATTCACAAATAATTTTGACACCACTGATGATTCCATTAACAGAGCTCCGTGAGAAATGAAACCATGCGGGTACTGCCTTTCTTATCTACTTGGCACCTAGCTTTATGGCTTGGCATAAGCTTTAGAACGTTATCCGTCTATTATGTGGTCACGTGACTGAAATTAATCCAATCGCAATGGTTCCGCAAAATTATTTATATTAATATATAAATGCGTGTGCGGAATTTTAAAGACCAAATGTGTTTCTTTTAACAGATTCGTTATACTTTGAAATTACGGTAATGGCGATTTAAGCGAAGTAAAGTAGCCTGTAAATGTCCCAGAACTGGACTAAGGTTGGAGGGTTGTGAAGCCACGAAGGCGCCTCACCGCTTCAGAGCGTTAGCTGACTTTCGGTATCTTTGATTTTTTTTATTTCTTCTCAGACATGCAGATCTCTTAGTTTGCCGTTATATTAACAGGGAGCAGAGGAGTAATTAAACTCATCGTATTTTCGCAGTGCGGAGATTTTACAAACAAACATAATAACCCATCAAATATGGAAGCATGTGATCTGTAATTATATTAAATTTTCTAAATGGAAAGAAGTTTTTCATTGTCTAAAAAATACAGCATCTTTATCATAAAATTATAAAATCAATAAAAACAATTAAAACTTCTAAATTATTTACAGCGGTACGTCTTATTGCATTGCATAATTAAAGCCACCTATAACCGGGACATAATACACATGTTACAAAAAATCATCTCAAGTGTTGTGTTTAACCTAACTTCATACGTGCAACCAATATTTTTGACTATTTCGTCAAGTGCTCACTACATATACAAAACTTTTAAACGTATCTCTTTTAATAGTAGTAAGTTCATCCTACTGACTACCTCGTGGCTTAGCTCTTAGATGTCCAGTTGTAGGTTCTACCCTTCGCCTAACAGTATCGGGTATAGATTAACTGCCTATGTCTGAACTGCATCTTACCTTTCTCCGATTTTATAGCGTTACACTCGTAAGTCCCATCGGCAAGGAAGGCGCTCTAAAACTTGCACTATTTACTAACTTAACTAGGAGCGAAAAGTTTTTTTTTATTGGATTGACAAACGAAGTTACACTCTCCCTGACGGTAAGTGACTACTTTAGCAACAGACACTTGCAATGCATTGTCACCTTAGAGGACTAATATGGAATACCTAACAGCCTGTAATTACACTGGTTCAGTATTCCTTACAAACCGGATCTCAACAGTAGTTGCTATGCTGATTGACGGCAGAAAATATTAAGAGAGTGACAAAGAAGGAGACTTCTACCTTCGGGGTAGCAGGGTTGAAACCTAGCAGAGACGTATCAAATAGGCTGTATATGATATAGCGTGAAAGCTCATATATGTAATAACAAATAACTCAAAATCAAAACATAACATCGTATCCATAGGTTTTCCCAACAAACGTTGGGATATAAGCATCACCTAAAAGTAATTAATAAATTGAATTTAAGTATTTCCAAAAAAAATAAAGTAGCAGTCTGTCAATACCCATATCTAGGCAAAGGCCTCCTTCTCAAATATCTGAGAGGGTTATCGTTTTAGTATTGCCAATACCAATATAAATTTACTATGGAGACTATAATATTGTGATCGACTTGGTTGGCGAGCCGACGATAGCGGGTTCGATTCCCGCATAGTATTAGATGCACCATGTGCAATTAATGCTTGCAAAACGCCAAAGGAGAAAATGCTAAAGTGTGTGCGCGACATCTTTTTAAAAAGTTTTACGTGTGAAAGGTAGGGCTGTCCTTCTCCCATAACTATTAAAAAAAAGTAATTGGAAGAGATGTTGCAGCCAACTTAAACTTAGTTATGTGGTGGCGGATAAACAGATTGGCTTACGTTAAGTAAGTACAGTCGCGTTGTAATTTATAGCGCCTAGTTTTTATTTGTAATTCAATTTTCCTTATTTTATTATTTTATTTAGTGTGGTAGAGCCAAGCGGCGGCTTTAGCTGCTGCGCGAATGGGCAGGCTCGACCGGATTGATACCTCAGCCTCGCAGAATACCGGCGTGAAGTAGAGGCATCTTGTGCTTCTGCGTTTCGTTCGATGAGTGAGGTAACCGGAGGCCCACATCCCCTCCCTATTCCCCTCCTCTTCCCTCCCATCTCCCAAATATCCTTAAAGACCGGCAACGCACCTGCAGTATCTATGGTGTTGCAGATGTATGTGGGCGACGGTAATCACTTACCATCAGGTGAACCGCTTGCTCGTTTGCCGTCTTTTCCATAAAAAATGAAATTGCCGCTTAGATAAATATAGATTTTTTTAAACAAAAGATTACGTAGCACTTCAGTAGTGTAGTAGTTCATGCTAGGATAGTACAGCTTGGTAGGTTTGGTAGGATGACCTTGTGGTCCTTTTGTATGATTTAATGGAAAGAATTTTGTTTATAAATAATAGACGCGATGTACGAGGGAATTTACCATCTTTTCTCAAAATTCCAACTTCAACTGCTTGGTGCGCCCAAAATCCTTAAGAATTTCCTGAACCAAATCTCATAGACTAATATTAAAGAGCAGCTTCACTGCCGGCGCTTTCTTGAAAAGGCCTATGTTTCATCATTAGATTCAAATATGCTCATGAAGAAGAATCAATGACACTTTAGAAGTTAATTTAACTACAGTACATAATTAAAAGTAAGAAAACTAATGAACATTAAAGCGTTGCTTACTATCATGTAACTAAAAAACAAAACATTCTCTTTTTGAATTTTAATACCAAAGATTATTTTAATACTTTTCACACTATCCAGGAAACAAAGAATAAAACAAAAATGAAGCTGACTGTACCGTTACCTAAAAAAGCTAACGCTCCATGTGCGCACGCATCTGTCGCCCCTACCGCTACTGTGCGCCATTCAACCACTCGACTGTCGTATCTGTCTGTCTGTTGTCGCGTAACAGGAACTTATGCGGGATAAGTAATGCAATGTCTGCTGTTTAACCTAAAATAGATGTGGTGTGAAGATAACCTATCTTGTTTACAACAAAAACCATTTAGATGACACGTTTCAAGTATTTGTTGAGAACTAATACGATTGAACGTTTCAAATACAACATATGCATTAAAAAGACAAACGAACCAATTAATTACTTTTTACTTTTATATTTATTTTATTCGCGGATAAAGACTGCGACAGGCTCACCACCTGTCACGTTGTTCCAAATAAGCTCTGGTTAAAAGTAAGTTGAATTGACAAAAATAATTGTCAGACCTCTGACCACCTCAGCGTAGGGTGCAGTCATGAGACTTTATTTATTTATCATATTTGACGTGGATATTCCGGCCCTAGTTAGTCTCGAGATTATCCTGCCACATCCCTTAGTTTTATTGACACTATCAGGCAAATATGGGAATGAATTTTCCGACACTTCCAGTGTGTGAAAAAAAGAAAAAAAATATTATTTAAATTTTTGTTGAAATTTATTTAAAGAAAAGAATATATTAAAGCATGAGGCGAAGATATCAGCTTTGGAGGTCAGGTTTTAGAGCAGGGAAGTGCTCTGCCAGGTCTGCTCTTTTGCTTGAAGTTGTTTACTGTTGCTAATGGCCTGTAGTAGCCATGTACCGTTAGGTGTGCTGTTAGCTCGTGTTTCAGCCCAATCCAATGAAAAAAATAGTTGCCCAACGTTTCCCGCCGTCTTCACAGTGGCAGCCACGATGTAGTTTCCTTTCTATTGGGGTCTGCTTAGTGGTGGCTTTTAGCCTTAACTCATCCGAAATGCGGAATATACGTCCGACCCTGTCCCGTTTAAGATTTTGCTGTTTATGATTCCAAGGAATACAGTATCAAATCTCTGACATGATCTGCAAGTTTCGCTCCTAATATTTAATATTTTTTTTATTTAAAAAAAAAACTAATTTTAGCTAGTGTTTGCAACACTGGTCCTGGTCTTTGTCTCCGGCTGGGATTCGAATTGATGATGATGATGATGAGATGTATGGCACATAGTCAAGTACCCTAACCCCTAAGCCACAGAAAAGTATAAAGTGTATGTTATTCAAAATCCTATCATTATATATTGACATTATTTCCTCAAAGCATACAGTTGCCCACAGACTAAGTAGGTGGGGAACAGAGCCCGGCTAGAATCTATGGCCGTGTCCGTCACCCGTTACCGATGTTCGAGCAAATGTGCCGATGACTCAGAAACATATTGCCTGCGGGCGATATTTCCGAAACAATGGATTCATTGCCGAATTCAAATCTTCTGCATAAATTCGCATATGTATTTATCCTATTCCTTTTATTTTCATCGTATAGTCACATGCTATTTTTATGTGTATTATATATATACTAAGTGTATTTCAAATGATACATTTAGGGATGAAATAATTTTTAATATTGATTTCCCGCGACAAGAACAAACGCCTTCTCTTAATAAAGCCGGGAAAGGCTCTCAGCTCCTATTGGCGGACCTCACATTACCAGTTTTTTTTTGTTTCCAAGTAATGCTGGTTTTCTCTAGATTAATCGTGTGCTATGAAATTAAAGCAAGCACCCAGGCCCCTGAAGTACCACGACTCTCTTGATTGAGATACATTTTTTAGTTTCTTACATTTCCAGAGCTTTACAGCACCTATGGTCAAGGTACCTAGTGTTCGGGTTCGCGTTATAAAATTTGTGATCAAATCTCAACAATGTTTACATAAATTTTGGTATTGTGTGTCTCTGTACCAGAGGCCCAGGCCCCGCAGTGGAGTTATTAGTGGACAGCGTGTCAATGAACAAAAGAAGATTATATTACAAAATTCTTTTCACTGGTTACAGGAAAAATAAGAATGAGTATTCGATTATGCTACATAACAGAACAATTTATAACTAGATAAAGTTTACAGTCGGAATTGCCCAGAAGCATATCATCAGTGATATTTCAATCAGTCTTCCTGCCAGGTTTGAAAAGTATATTAAACAAAGACTTTATTTTTATTTTAGTACGTGGTAGAGCCGAGCGTTACACTCGAATGGGCCGGCTGGACTGGGGTAGACAGTGAAGTAGAAGCATCTTATGCTTCAGCATTTCGTTCGGTAAGTGAGGTAATCGGGGGCCCTCTTCCCCCTCCCTCTATCCCTCTCCTTATCCTTCCTCCTATCCCCCAAATATCCTTTAAGGCCTGCAATGCACCTGCAGCTCCTCTAGTGTTGCAATTGTAAGTAGGCGACGGTAATCACTTACAATCAGGTGAGCCGCTTGCTCCTTTGCTCTTGTTTCCAAACAAAAAGGAATTTATAAAAAAGTTAATATAATATTAACGAATTCATAACCCTTGGAAATATACTGATCGCTCCCAAGCTTTTTCTAAATGTTTTAACATTATTCAAATAAATAACTATTCCTGCGTAGTTTCGTTCGCAGATTTTTAAAGAATGATATTTGACACGTAAAATATTTATTTATTCATTTATAAACACGTACATACATAGGCGGACTTAATGCCAGACGAATTATCTACCAGTATACCTACGATATACAACATGATATTCCATTTCATTTGACAACTTTTGACAACATGACATTCAATCATGTCACCATATTAAAATTCACTACACCTTGATTATACCAATCTATTATGCTCTTCCCTAGTAAATGTCCGACAGCGATACCTTTGAACTATCGGTGAGTAATCTACACGACACAACGATTACTGAAACAGCGCTTCGTAGTTTATTGGCTCCTAGTAACTGCGCACTCGTGACGAGTCTTGGCGATTTATCGATGAATAGTTAACGCCGAACGCAAAGTGTCCGTTACGTTGCAATCAAAATGTAACCGACTATGTTATATCTATATATGACATAATATACATATATATATATATAGTTTTCACTTACGCCTGTCACCCAGTACGCAGAGAATGCGAATTTTTATGGGGTCGGGGTAAATGTTGGAACGCCTATTCGAATTTGCCGAACCCACATTCTATAGATTAATAATGGGGAACAGCGTCACCGCGGTACCGGCACTGGGCACACCAACCCCACGTGGTGCGTATGGGGAAATCTCCAAGTTCACACGTTTGGATTTTCTAAGTCGTGTCAAATAAAAATCCTTAATTTCTGCCCACCCCTGTGTGGACAAGTATTTGTATGGACTACAAATTATTGTTCCTGGTCCTGGTATGTACTTAAACAGCCGTCGTGACACAGGAGAAATTCTCACAGTGGGGACGTAAAGTTTTAAAAATAAATATAAAATATCGAATCTGTTGAACGCTGCACGTATTGGACTGAAATTTAACTAATCGGATACCGACATTTTCAACTAAAGTTTTGTAATATTTCAAGGCACCCCGGTGACGATGCAGGGGCTTATCGGAGAACATCAGTGAACATTAAATTTGGGATACCCCCTTAGGAGACACGCGCATATCTAGATACTCATCGATCCTGCAAATTTAACTCTACGAAGGAGTGCTTGAGCACATGAAAATTTGTACATTCAATATTAAAACATTTATCGTGAACATGGTAAAATAAGAGCAGATTTTATAAACTAATAACAACATAATAATTGTATTCACCGTTCAATTACGAAATACATCATTTACGCAGCAATCTCAAATTATCAATGAACACGTGTGCGAACCTTTAATTTTTCCCAGCGAAAAATACAAAACCAAGTCACGGTAATATCTTGCAAAGTAAACGCATTCAAAATGGCGCGTAAATTGAAGTAAATGTTAAGTGCGAAATAAAATTCAAGCTAATGTTCCGTAGTGATGGAGCCTAAATTTAAAAGTAACGATGGTGAGTGATGGAGAATCGGCAAAAGAAATCTACTACCATCACGGAAAAAGTCTAGAAAAGATAGGCAGATAGGAGAATACCTATTTCCAAAAATTAAAGATCAAGGATAAGGTCAATGGGCAGCCGCAGCAAAATTCCGAGGTTTGTAATAATCCATCCGTCAATCGACAGGCTATACAGATTTAAAAAAAAGAAGCGGTAATAATTCGCGCGAACGCAAAAACGGGGAGTGTTCCTGAACGTCCTCTCCAGGTTCTCACTTCAGGGATTTCTTCAGATACTCGCTAATATGGCAAGAATGCAGGATCAGATGCTGTGTACCATAATCATTCAGATCCAAAAAGCAATAATTTTAAAACCGCCTATGGCCATTAAATCATTAACTGAGAATCGTGTCCACAGAATCACGTTATTATAGCATTTGTATTTAAATATATCTAGTTTTTAGAGATAACTTATTTCAGTAGGTGACAGGTAATTGTAATCTTGACACTTAAATATTTTTTATGATCTATAGTTACTTAATTTGTTGTTTAAATATTTTTGTAAGTACTAAATAAAACATGTATATTGGAGGTCAAATTTTTTCTGGCTTTAACACATTGACAAAGCGCTTCAGCGACACGACTGAGACCTTTATGTATGATCTTTAGTGTTACTGTCCTTTTATTGGAAACCTCCTTGCAATCATATAGAAATCAAGATTTTATATTGTTATAGCAAAACAACAACTTTTTTGTTTTTTTTAATAATTATTATAATGAAATTATGCAAACGTTTCACTTTCTCAAAATTTTGTACGGAACGCTAAAAAACGATTTATAACAAGTGCATTGTAAGTATTCTCTTATCTTTCCGAAGAATATAAGCCATAAATCAAACTTGCAAACAGCGCCTCATAATGTAAGGATTTCAGTAAATAAACAACTTCTAGATAGCATCACGAGGCGCCTTAATAACGGGCTTAAGAACTTTTTTCGGCATTTTTATTATGAAATATTTTTCATTTTTTGCGAAGAACACCTCTGCCGATCTGATCCTTTTCAGGGTTACCACTAATTTGATGATACTGCAAATAATATTTCTAATAATTAATCAACAAAAATTTTAAAACCGTTAGTCAAATATCGTTTACTCTGGGCTATATTACCTCGCGAAACAAATCCGGTGATCTTAATCACGAGTCTTAACTCGTCTCGTTTTATCTCCCGGAAACGAAAGAAGTATTTTGCGGAAGCCAGTTTGGCTACAATTCTCAATTTGACACGATAGGTTCGTATTATCTGTCTACCCCTATTGGTGACAGGCGTGAGTACTTATCGTAACACGGCACGTGGTATATAATAAAAAAAAAATTAAATGCTGATCTCCGACGGAGGTTGGTATAATTATAACAATAATGCCATACATAAAATTCAGACTTTTAAGAGGTAGAAGCTCTCAAGATGCAGGAATTCTAGTAATACGATCTATTATTTACCATGTTTGACGATTATTGCCAGTGACGGCTCGGTGGCGTAGTGGCTAAGCGTTTAGCTGTGATGCTCTGGTTCGCGAGTTCGATTCCCCTACGATACACGATGAACAACAAATATTTCTTCTACCACTAACATTTAATACGCGACAAGTGTTTCGCTTTGCAACAAGGCATTATCAACAGATTGGCTTGCTTTACTTGTACCAGTAGCAGTATTCGTAATAGTGAGTACGTATACTCTTTTCTTTTTCTTTTTTTTTTTATGTGAAATGCAGCAAACGAGCTAGCGGTTCACTTGATGGTAAGTGATTTCCGTCGCCCACGTACATCTTCAACACCAGAGGTGCTGCATGTGCGTTGCCGGCCTTTAAGGGTATTTAGGAGATGGGAGCGAGGATGAGGATGGGGAGTGGGCCTCCGGTTACCTCGCTCACCAAACAAAACGCAGGAGTACATGATGCCTCTACTTCACGCCGGTATTCAGACGATGCCGTGGTATCATCCTGGTCAGCTATTCGAGCAGCAGCAAAAGCCGCCGCGTGGCTCCACCACTCGTATATTATTGAATATTTCTATTGTGGAACATTTTCTTTCCAAATAAGAAATACAATTGATTCTCAAAACAGATACACTTTACTACTTTTACCTGATAACCCTACAATAATATTTTGAGTTCAGTAGTTTTATAACTTGTCAACTGTAGTTCAAAAGGAATTGCTAATATTATATTTATTTATAAAAATGTTGCTCTATCTACGTAAAGAAATCTAATACAACAGAATCTTATTTACACCCAGGATTATTCAAACAGTCATATCGGTAATAAACTTGATATTTAAGCATCCTCTCACTATTTTGCTCAACAGCCAAGAATTCAGATATCGATGTCAGATTGCATTCAAATCATTCGATAAGATAATCGAGTGGGAAATTTTAATTTTAAGCGCGACTTGTTCAACAAACTTGGTTTTATCAATACCACAATCTGGGTGGCAATTTATGTTATAAGTATACAGACAGGGGATATGTCTAATGGAGATAACTCTCTCAAATTTGAAATAAAATTATCTAGTGACAAGAACATTAATTATCAATTATGTCATTATTTATACACGTTGTATGCGAAACTGAGCGTCTTTGGCGTAACTAGTAGTGGAAATATCCCTTGAGGGAAAATAACGAAAATTAAAAAGTTATGTGAATGTGACTTAACTAATGTACCTACTTAAATAATTTATATTTTGTGTATGACTTAGAAATTGCCTGTAGAGTTTGAGATAAAACTTAATTTTGTAACGTTGAATAAGGGTCTAGACAGAGATTACGGATTACTTTTTCATAATTGCAAAGAGCAACCAAATAATTCAATCGCCAATGTAAGAGTCGATTTTCAATACTTAGGGAAATCAACAGATAATAAAGTATTGAATTTTAATTTACCTGACATATTAACCAACAGAATAAAAAGAAGTACAGAACAACTAAAAATAAGCAGTATTTAACGATGCAATCGAAGCACCAATTACCTAATGGGTTTAGGGTGCGGACTGCGAAACGTGACGTAGCAGGTTCGAGCACACCATTCGACTATTGTCTTGAACCACTCAAGACACGCTCTTAGGCTCAGTTGGGGTTGTTAACAGGAACGCAACTAATGTTCAATAAAAATATATATTTTTATCCGCTTCCTGTTTCTGCTACAATGGTATCTGCTGAAAAGGAACAATTTTTAATGAATTTCTACGGGTTTAATTATTTCTTGTTTATACCTGACGTTTAGAGCTTTACAGTACCACGGGTACGATAGGACTGAGGTTTTAACGTCCTGATGACATGATTAACCTAGCAATGAATGAAATGAATGAATGAAATGGAATGAAATGAATGAAATGGAATGAAATGAATGAATGAATGAATGAAATGGATGAAATGAATGAATGAATGAAATAGATGAAATGAATGAATGAAATGAATGAATGAATGAATGAATGAAATGATGAAATGAATGAATGAAATGGAATGAAATGAATGAAATGAATGGAAATGAATGAAATGAATGAAATGGAATGAAATGAATGAAATGAATGGAAATGAATGAAATGAATGAAATGAATGAAATGAATGAAATGAATGAAATGAATGAAATGAATGAAATGAATGAAATGAATGAAATGAATGAAATGAATGAAATGAATGAAATGAATGAAATGAATGAAATGAATGAAATGAATGGAAATGAATGAAATGAATGAAATGAATGAAATGAATGAAATGAATGGAAATGAATGAAATGAATGAAATGAATGAAATGAATGAAATGAATGAAATGAATGAAATGAATGAATGAATGAAATGATGAAATGAATGAATGAAATGAATGAAATGAATGAAATGAATGAAATGAATGAAATGAATGAAATGAATGAAATGAATGAAATGAATGAAAAATTAAAATAAGCGGCCTTTTCGCTAAGAAGCGATTTCTTCCAGGATGATGATGCGCGAGGCTATTGAAATAGTTTTTTTTTTGCTCAGAGTAATGTCTAAACTAAAAATCGTTTAGATCTAAGTCATGTCACACGTTACACAATTACAAGTTGTTGTTGAGAACACTAGGCTTAAAGTTGTCTACGAGTACTGGGACAAATTGGCCGATTAGGTAAGTCCAACTTCTACCCAGAGATCAATCGACGAATCCTACTCAATGAGGCTGCGTTCGTGAAACGTCACATTTTCTCTTGGGACGACCCCCATAAATAAATGTAGGTGGCTCAGGGTCGTGTTTTGTGGCAGTCTTTGGGAAGGTATGTGTTCAGCTGTCAACTTATGTCAGACGGAAATGATGATAATGATCAGAGTTAAGACATGGCCTGTCCAGCACTACTTATTGGCTTTAATAACCACACCAATATTTTTTGACTAAAAGCAGCGATTCGTAGTGAATGCTTCTAACAGATAATATACGCAAAATCCTAAGCCTAATAAAATTATGGAACTCAATTAAAGACGTATTTGTACACGTTATACCAATAAATATTATAATCGTAATATTAATAATTATCCCGCCCCATAGGAAATAACAAATGGCTGACTCTTACTGGCTTTTCTGTCACACTGAATATACCGCTATATATTATTTCTTCCATAGAGTAATATTAACATATATAATTTTAACGTGAATGTGGATGTGACGTATCGGACGTCAATCCACTCTATTGTGTAGAATCATATTTAAATTATCGTGTGGTATTGGCATATTTTATATTGTCTCTAATACCTATAGGTTGCAACCTGACCAAATTGCAGAAAGTGCTTATGTATATAAATACTAAAAGGAAGCTGCCTCCTAAATAAAATAAAACTACGAACTACAGTAAATAATACCGATAAAGGAAGCATTGTCACTTAAATTTCGGTACATTAATTCGGTATTGCAGTATTGTTCGTCTCCATATTCCGTACCTCGGGCCGTTAAAATTTATTGAACGCTGAAAAGAAGTGTTAAAAATAAATTGCATACATTTTCGACGGGTGTCTTAATAACTTTATTTAAAGATTTATTTACGGTAAGGTTATACTGATATCCGATCACATAAAAAGAGTTCGGATACGAAAGTTTTTTTTTGGATACAGATTCCCGTTATCGGGATCGTAATTATGAAATTACACATTTTTTAACAATGTGAAAATATTACATGTACTATTCTAAACACAACACGATTTAATATATATATCGGGTAAGATACTTCTACATCAACCTATTTTCGTCCACTTGTGAACATAGGCTTCTAAGAAAGCGCCAACAAAACCGGGGTACATTCCTTGGAAGTTAGCCCATCTGGGCAAGCGGGTTGATGAGCAGGGTGCCGGTACTCTTGCGCTATTGATGCTCCTTCCTTTCACTGGTCCTTGAGATTTTGGTAGGCAAATTCGGATCGATGTACCCAGATCTAAGTTTATTAGTTAACAGAGCGACATGTATGGTTGATAACTAGCCCTTTTTTTAAGGGGAAAGGAGCAATTGAGCAAGTTGCTCCCAACAGCTGTGGAGCTGTAGCCTACCTTTTAGGATATTTGGGGGATGGGGACGGGATTAGGGGAGGGAGAAAGCGAACAGGTTACCTCACTCACCGAATGAAGCTACGTCACGCTTAAATAGTCTAATGAAGAAGAAGTAAATCTGATGCAATTCGAACTCTATACACTTGTAATAATTTACTTAAAAAGTGAATGCGTACGCCACACAGATAACGCTTCTTGTTGCTTGCATATTCTAATGTAAGACAAAATTGTAATGTATCAAGTTACAACCACGTTAAGAGGTAATAAATGTTTATCTCTAACATTATAAAATTTAACGAGTAACGACGTCGGATACTGAAAGTGCACACGTCTTTACTTGATCAATAAAATGTGAAATTAATACGAAACCAATAAGCGCTGTTAAACGTAATTTTTATGTACATCTTAATTTTAACACCTGCGTATCATGTTGGCAACACTTTCAATGACAATGTACCGTAAACCGCTACAGAAATCCCACAGAAATTTTATGTCATCCTGAATCACCTCGCTTTTGAATTAAAAAAAAATAGTCAAGCATGTGACGTTTAAGTGGAGGGTTCCGTACTTCAATAAAAATAAATTAGAGGATTCTTAAAGCAATTGGTTTATTGATCTTGAATCACACTCATTAACAATCTTTAATTAAATGTTCTATACATGAATGAAATATAAAGTTGTTAAGCATCTCTCATGACAAAGAAGAAAACATCTTAATTATAAATATAAGTGAATAAATATGTAACGTATATACAAATCTCACATACGCAGTGTAACCGCGACGCACAGCTAGTACTGTTTAAAATTTTTGGTTAAGGTGGGAGAATCAGCATCAACGAATAATACCTGTGATGTTGACAGTTTTAATACGTATAACTTTATAAGGTATATACCATATAGTTATTGGCACCTCTGTCTATAGCCAGAAGGATACCATGCGTGAGTTTGTATAATGTTTTATTTATATGTCGTTAATATTTTTCTAGCTATAATAATTGTACATTAAGCATGACAATAATACAATTAAATATTATTACTATTGATTAATATTTAAATTATAGTACTATGCTTTGGAGTATTTAGTATGGTATATGGTATTTCTGAGAGACTTAATCTAAATAATATTTCAAATCCCAATCTCCAGCATGTTGTATCTTCGCGTGCTGATGATCCTTTACCACATTGTCGTATTAAATTATCAGATAGCTTTAAATATATTGAAAGTAAAATATTGGTACCATAGACAACTCTCGGGAACCACGGAACTCTAAAAAAGTCAACCAGTGTCAAATACTATAGTGTAGCCACTTCATTAAACGACAATTATTATTTTTAGATGGTCCTCGACTTTGCCTCTTCATCGACAATGGGTGTTTGCGTACATCTGCTCAATTTTTTTTTTCTTATAACTAAGTTTGACAAAGGAATTTTGTTAGAATGCCCTGAGGCGTTAAATTTTGGATCTTAGAAAAGTACTACGTTATACAATGGATGTCGCATCTATTGTTTAACATTACAAACCTATCTTTTGCCGTTCTGTAAACATAACCATACTTATGTGTTCACTGATAATAAGGTCGAATATCGAAAGTGAAGCATGCCGTTGCATAAGTTTGATGATTCCTTTCGGATTTATATTCGAAATACGTTGAACGTATCGCAAAAGAAAAAGTTCCGAACATACATTTTTTTTGCCAATTTACAAAGATTTCTGTAACAGGATACATCAATTATTTAACCTCGAGCATTTTAATAAAAACGGATTTGTCCGGTTTTTAAAAGTATTGCGTTTCGTTCAATGCGGTTTCTACGATTTTTCATACTTTTAAATTGCGTTGAAATCGTATACTTTAATAAGGGTGGTAATTTATTCAAGAAAAGATATTCCAAAAAAGTATTAACTTACTAAATTACTGATAAATTGTTCTTCATGGATGGCTAAGTGGGATTCAGTTAAAGTAATCGTTAAAATAAACATAAAAAGATTATTTGTATGTATATTATAAAGTTATTTACAACGTGGCATAGTAACTTCTGCATTATTTATAATTTTTATTAAGTACGACTCAGCACAGTTAAACAGTCCCCAACCCAACCCCGTTTTTCCTCTCCGGGAGATAGAACGTGTTAGATGGCGGACCTCACATATAAAGTCAAAGTGGTAATAATGGTTTTCGAAACAATTAATTCAATATGGAATTACAAAATTTGTTCGGAGACATTTCAGTCCATAGCTGAAAGTAAGCCTCTCCGAAAAAGAGCCAGCAAACGACAGGATACATTTCTTGGAAAGTTAACACCACGCTGCTCCAGCGAGCAGGTGAGCGCCCTAGTGATGCTACTCCCGTCACTGGTCTGTAGGATTTGGGTTCGACAAAAATCTGATGAATACTCCGCCATCCTTCGTTCATCACATTATCGGACACATAGGTTATGTATTATGTGTAATTATACAGAGTTTAAATCAATCGTTTTTAAGAATTTTTGTCAGTCTGTCTGTTTATCTAAGCACGCACCACATCAAAACCAATGAATGCATTTTGACGAAACTTGACACGTGCATGCTGACAAACATTATTTCCCTGGACAACATTTAAAAGTTTTTTCTATTGGATTGGGGTGAAAAACGTGCTAACAGTTCACCTGATGGAAGTGCTACTGCAGCCCATACACACCTACAAATAACTTCCATCGAAGAAAGTTACAGATGATTTGCAGGCGTGACCCTGAGGACCCTGAGATGGTATGCCTCAAACCTCGTAATTATACTGGATCTCTACACAGTTGTTACTCTGCTGTTTAGCGGCCGAAACGAGTATGTGGATGGTACTATCCGTACCTAACCACCTAATAATAAAAGAATGAGAAGAATAAAAGAATATAAAAACTATGTGAGGAAATACGATGTGAGTGATTTTTTACGATGCGCGAGCATACCGACGCCTAAAAGCGACACCATGAAGTTGGTTGGTAATAGTCTCTCAATTTTTCGTGAGAACTGATAACTATATTCAAATATATATGAATCCACAACACTTGATTTATATCAGTGGAGATAAAAACATATATTCATACATAAATATAAATGTGTGTGATTTTAAATTATATATGGTGGTGAATCATAATTTATTGTAAGTATTCGTGATAAAAGTTTTTTTTATGCTATAAACTTTTTAAAGCGGGTTTATAGATTTGAGGTTAACTGTCAGTATGTATTATTTTTATTGGTTACATTATAAATTATTTATACAAACAAAGAGTACTGGCACACGGAATAAATTTTTTAGTTAGTTTTGTTTTGTTACGCTAAAGAAGTATAACTTCTTACGTGCGTACATAAGTACGCACACCATACCATTTAGGAATGAAAAAGAGCTCAAAACAACATTTTTGTACCTTTTTTTGTATCTTTATTCGGCATTTTGAGTAAAAAACTACTAAACGTATTTGACCGGACTTGGCATAAAGATACGTTATTTTCTTAACCTTATTCGTGTATTGGTTTTATGATAAGCTAAATTTGCTTATAACTTACTTACATATTACGTAATTATTTTATGTATCGGATGGTGTTCATTACCTTTTACTTATATAGGCTCAGCTAGTCTCAAATTTACGGCATACTTGTTTTCGTTGGCTCCTGTATATAGCTGAGGACATAGCTGTGATTCGTACCAATAACGCACGATTCACGCTCAGGTACATTAAGCATTGAGACTCGTGGTCATCGGGCTCGTACGTAGGCATATAGAGATGACACGTGTATGTAAGATAGTAGAGTAATTAAAGTTATTACCACCTGCGAAAGTTATTACCAGGAGGTGCCAAGGTAGGGTTCTTAACCTGACTAGGGCACAGACAATAGAGCACCACCACTATATAATGCAAGCGGCGGTTTTTGATGCTGCACGAATGGGGGGGTTCGACCACTACTATGTGACCAATACCGGCGTGAAATAAAGGCAGAGTAGGCATCTTGTGCTTCTGCATTTCATTTAATTAGTGAGGTAACCGGAGGCTTTCTCCCCTTCCTTCACTTCCCCCTCTCCCTACTTCTTCCCCAAATATGCGGGCAACGCATCAGTAATAATTTACCATCAGGAGAGACGCTTTCTCGTTTACCCCTGTTTCCCATAAAAAAAATCCCATGATTCGCAAACTATTAAACTGGAAAATCATAACGAAATCCCTAAACATTCGTTTACTTTGGAGAAATTTCATTTACGTACTAACATATTATACGGAACCCTATGCGCGAAAGTCGAACTCGTACTTGACTGTTTCTTTTTCATATCTTAATCTCGTAACGAGATTCAATTTACACGAAACGAGATGTCTGTATCAATTATTTACAAAATAATTACAATACAAAAAGGGATAAAGAAATAAATCGCAAACAAGCTAAGAATAAAAATATTGTAATTATTGCCAGGAACAAACAGGTATGAAATAATTATTCTTTACGGATCACGGATGCTGTATCCGGCTCTTGTTTGTCTCAGGTGTTATTATTGTTGTAATTTCCTGTTCTCAGTCTACGTGTTTTGTTTCTTTATTTGCTTTATATACCGTCGCTTGTTATCTGTTTAATAAATACCGAAATAAATTCTCATTAATTGAAATAATCTGTTGAGTGTAAAATATTTTCGTAACATTGGTGCTGTAATTAATTTATATGTTTGTATTTTTTCAATTCTTTGACGACGAACGATTGTGTTATATAGTTGATTATTGTAGCTTAGCGTAGTGATTTAGAGGTTCTATCTACTAGGATCTGATAGGTGGCGTTGTGGTCGAGTTATTAATATTTAAATTTCTCATACTGATCGCGCCATCTACTGCAAAGGGCAGAACAACGTATACCTAGGCAAGCTAGTTTACATAATATATACTCTTTTATTTTAAAACAATGCACGGACTTCATGCAGCGACGGTGGTGATCTGCTTTCTTTTGGAACTAGGTAATATATACCATTTTATTATTTTCATGCATAATTTAGCGAAGTACCTTCCTGCCATCATAACCTGTCACACGTCCACTGCTGAACATTGTCCTCCCCCAATGATTTGCCCAAAGCACGGTTCTCTGCCACCAGCATGTATCGACTTCCAAAAGGTTGCTATAGACTTAATTTTTATCTAACGCCGATATTTTGCAAATTAGTAGTATATTATTAATTATTTTTATTTTGTACATAGACGATATTGTAAATGGTTTCGTAGAAAATTGTAGGTTGAGTTGTTCTTCGTCAGGAGGGCGATGGCTGTCACATGCGTCATACTTGTGAATGGGTTCTGCTCGTGAAGGCTGGTCTGCTCGTGTTTGCAGTCCACTTTTTTTTTTTATGGAAGAGACGGCAAATGAGCAAGCGGTTCACCTGATGGTAAGTGATTACCGTCGCCCACATACATCTGCAGCATCATAGACGCTGCCGGTACGTTGCCGGTCTTTAAGGATATTTGGGAGATGGGAGGGAAGAGGAGAGGAATAGGGAGGGGTTGTGGGCCTCCGGTTACCTCACTCACCGTACGAAACGCAGAAGCACAAGATGCCTCTACTTCACGCCGGTATTCTGCGAGGCCGTGGTACCAATCCGGTCGAGCCGGCCCATTCGAGCAGCAGCTAAGGCCGCCGCTTGGCTCTACCACGCCAGCTTGTATTTTAATTTTATGTATAGCATTATATCTTACGGCGAAAAGTAAAGAATTTTCATGTTCATTTAATTACTGCAACACTGTGCGGGTCGTCACTCCACTTTGTAGGGTTTCGGTGTAGGTTGTTAGTTCTGCGTGCTATGTAGCCGGCCCATTACCACTGTTGATACTTTCAGCTATGTCTTAGGTTAAGTTTGCACTACTTACTATTCGGTGGTCAATGCCTGTTTTTACCCGAGTGATCACAGACACGTCACAGCTGTCGCTTAGTCATCATTAAGAAATCAATCTATTTTTGTGTGATACAATCAGGATATACAACGTATAGGATATTATTTCCCTCTGTAGACTTCTACGACACCTACTGGACGAGACGACATGGCAGATTCTTGTATGCTAGTATCACACAGATGAAGCACATATGTTAAACTTTATGTCATCTTCTACCACACTACACTGTTCTTTAATTTCGACTGACACAAAATCCTTCATCCTGTAACATTATTAGTAGAGTAACAGGATTTTCGCAAACCAATACTTCGTACTTATCTTATAATAATCTAATCTAAAATAATACTTTATTAAATTACTTTTATTGTTAAGTCTAATTTATATAATGTAGACAAAGTTTCCAACTAAGTTAAGAACCAATGAATCTTGTCTCACTTAAAAAGTATTAACAATTGTCTAGCGCCGTTTGTTAATTGCATGCGTTGATGGTTATTCATATTATATGCCGAATGCGAAATAAGAAATCTCTTACAATCGGCAGTAGTAGAAGAAGTTTTGTAATTTCCTGGTTCACGAAGACGCTGACAGTCGCTATTAGTCAAAGTCAAAGATGCTGGGAAGTAATTAAGAATGCGACCAAGAGAGGAAATTTCCGGATCAATAAAAATACAGAACAGTGAATATTTAATATATAACCTCTACATGGTCAAGATAGAGCCGTGGGAACCCAGTGGTCAGAGCGCTCACTTCAGTATCATAGAGCGCAAGTGTCCTGGGTTCGATCTCCGATGTCGGAACCACTAAATTTGTTGATAGCAATTTTAAATGCTGTATTTACGACGTGCTCGGCGGTGAAGGAAAACATCGCGAAGAAAACTGCATAATTTTTATTTTGAGGATATGTGAAGCCCGCCAACACGCAATGGAGCAGCTTGGTGGGCCATTCCCGGCTCATACATCCTCTGAGATATTCGAGAAGGAGGCCTTGGCCCAGCCGTGGGCACTTACAGGCTGCTATTTTACTGTACATGATCAAGTCCTACGTGCCTTAGTAAATTCAAAATCAAAACAACAAAACTAATACCCCAAAGTTTTTATATTCTATCTCTTCCACGTTTACGGGCTTAGGGCCTGTGACGTACATGGATACACGGATGGACGGACAAGCTTTGCTTGCTCTGCTAATAGGGCTCCGTTTTGACCTTTTGGATACGGAATCCCAATTTTTTTTAAATAGAATTTTTTTATAAAAACGTTTTCATTGATATTAAAAGTAATATATATTTATAATGATTTCTTGTATTTACGCGAATACTACACTACTAATAATTTATTCATGGGAATAATTTGTAACAATAAATTCTTTAGAGATCTCTATGAGAAATATTTTTATTCGATCATCAACCGCATGGGTACAAAATTTCAAGTCTCTATTTCATTTCATTGTTGGGTTGTAGAAAAAAAAACACGGGGATTTCATATAGATAAACTGTTTAACCGTTACATCAATTACATCAGTTGTGAAACATCCGAAGTTCTCTAAAATATCTAAAATGAATAATGTTTCTATTCTCACCACATTATTTGTCAACGATTCGACCACACACAAAACATATAAATTAACGTTAAAGTGACAATAATTATGGACAACTACCCAGATAAAAGCAGTTACAATATCCAATGCATTAACACCGCACCGCGGTCTCTCTTATCGAGGAGACTTAAGTACGGGACCAGCGTTATACGTGGATTGTCTCATTCAAAGTGTTAATCGAGTGATATCGGGGAATTCTTTGTTTTATGGTGTTTGTTCGAAAAAGGTCTTAATATATATTAAGTCGAATTTGGCGTTCTTTACCAAACACGTTAAGGAAGTGGGACCTTTTTTTTTTAAATTCTTACGATTATTCTCGGGAAGTTGGTTTAATATATTTTCGATTTAAAGCAAAATATGTTGATAATGCTATTAATGTCCAAGTATAATTGATAACGCAGTTAAACCTAACGGTTGTATTAATATTTTCTTATTTGTAAGATACAGAAATATTGTTACATAATGAAAAATAATTACCACTAACAATGTTATAAGAAGACAAAAATAAAAACGGAGCATTAAGTAAAGTAACACAGCCGGAAAAAGGCCTTTACACATAAGTAAATAACCATGGATTGCATATGGTGTCTAATAGCACGTAATATGCGTCACACCTTTAAACAATATTTTGTTCAGTATCACAAGACTCACGCCTGTTAACCATAACGTTAGGCACTAAATATTATTAGTTCTGAATGACTCAGCATAACCACACCGACGGGGATGCCAAATGTGGCAAACCTTTCGCCTCTCCGGGAGACAAAACGAGGGTGATGGCTAGCCAGGTCGTTAGGTTTACTCCCGAAGATTGCCGTGAGATAAAAAAAATTCACTTACACCTACGGAAAGAAAGGAAGTAGCAGATTCTTAGGTCGCTCAAACATGGTTAATAAATATTTAATAAGAATAATTTATAAAAGACCAAATTTCTTTAAAAATTTCTAATTCGAGTTAATAATGGCAATCAAGTACTTTCACCCTTAGTTTTATTTCCTTACGCATACTCCAAACGAAACTTGTCAGAAATTATATAAACATTTCGTATCAAAACTTGTTACATAACAATCGAAGTTCTAAGCGTAGTTTTTAATTTCAAATTTGGAATCGGTTTCTTCGTTGTTTCAGTATATTTACGCTCGCGTGGCGAAGTTTTAAAAGTGACGCAGACAAAGTTTTAACGAGTGTAATTCATTTTATGCCCCAGCTTTAGTTACAATTTCGTAATAAGCGCATCGGGTAAGTTATACTTGTTTTGAAGCGTCTAGTAACGGGATACGGTATGGAAACTTTGCATCTCTAAGTAACAATACATTAATTTGTCGATAATAACCCTTCATTCTGCAGTTTGCAATTAAAATTCTTTGAAAGACGAACCGGAAGGTGTGTGTGTGCGTGTTTTATAAAGAACGCAAATTTAAATGTTCTCTAAGTTATGCGCAAGTGACAGCTTCTAATAATTATTATCATGGCATAATAATTATGATGATGGTTCCCCTTGTAATATTTTAAATTTAATTAAAATAATATATCTTAGGACTACGAAAAACTAAAGAAAGTCTTAAGAAACTCCCATAAATGGTGGAATCCCTCCCACAACTATCATAAAAAATATAATGTCATAATTATTAACGCAGTTACAGAAATACTGACCGAATACCACCTTCCTCAACGTACTATAAAATTAGAGAATTTAAGTTTTAAAACAATTTTGGATTCGAACCGATCCACCACCAAGGCATAGCTAGTCTTTGTAGCGGAGTAAAGATTGCCACCACAGTGTAGATCCTTTCATCACAGAGTATTAAAGACTGTACGTCAAAGTCGTTTTATAATTGAAGTATCATTTTTGAGCTGCAAAAGAACAAAATTTTGCTACGTCATCATTTAATATTAACACAAGTATTCCCACCCCGCGTAACCCTATCGAAACTTCCCGAATTCATTAATTTCAAAGGCCGCAAGCAACGCTCACGAATATATCAATTTAACTAAGCGGTAACCGAAGCTTAAAGTCGGGGTTAACTTTAAACTGTTGTTTATCTATCCGGTTTATCCCCCGGTTGAGTCGGCAACGAGGCCGATGGACTGTGTTTTCTTTAAATCTGGGGTAAGCTGGGATACAGTAAATTGGTTGAGGCTACATAAAACACGGTTCATTGGTGTAGAGTTTTAAAATTATCCCAAAACTTGTGAAAATTTTACTTATAATTTTCGTAATATAGTTTGCAACTGTTAAACAATTTCTCAATAAATTACTTATATTACACATTTATGTCGATAGCTGCGTTAGTCGTGTCGTGGGGGCTCTATTTAAACTTCATATCATCGAGTGACCTGGATTCGATCCCCGGTGCCGGCACAACGAAAATTATTAACTACAATGTAATGATTCATAGAGTATTTTTATGTCAAAGACAACCACTTTTTTTGTGTACTTAACGTTGTAAATTAAACAAGTTTCATGATCAGTTATTTATGTTTAAACTTAAAAATATTTATAATTTCGCGAAAATGGTAACACGTTTTGTATTACAGACTAAAAAGTATCACAAGTGTGTGTTTTTATTAATCACATATTTTCCAATAAGACTGAGTCTGAGTAGACCACTGCAGGACATCAGGATCTTCCAAGGAGAGGACTTGTTATAATCGCCATGTTATACCAGTACAAGATACTTCGCACTGATGATTTAGGTCTGGCAATATGAGATATCATTTCATGAATTTCAAGCGAACGCCCTCACTACGACCATGACCTGATATTAAAATATTAGCTAAAACTTTAGCAATTTTTGTAACGTGGAATATTAGCATACAGCCCAGGTATATTAAAACAACTAGACTCTGAGCTAAATTGGGTCACTTACAATTTTCATCTTATTAAACGTGAATTTTCACTGAAAGCAAACAAATTGCTTGTTGAAAAATTAGAACAAAAATGTCTCCAAGACTTTGCTTAATACGAAATATTGTTCTAACTTGCGCTGCCCTGACGGGTCTCGTTTTAATTTTCAATTAGTTTCACGAAAACCTGGCGGAGATGAAACATATTTTACACTCTAAACGTTATTTGAATTTTAAATTAATGATTTTTTAAATTTGAAATATTTTTAATTGCACTGCTCATCGCTCAGCTTTGTTGGTTTAAGTAAAGAGATTTAACATTATTCTTTTTATCAAACGATTATAAAAGCAAAATATAGCGGATAAACTGAATATTACGAAATAAGTAGTTTCGAATCAAAAATAAAAACCGTTTAAAACGGAAACAAAGCTAGAATCAGATTTGATCCGCCCGAAAGTCAGAGGAGCATGTAGCACTTCTATTTGATGATCTTATCCCGTGATTTTATCTGTGTGGAAAAACTTTTCTCGCGGTTTCCCGGTACCTAGGAAAAGTAACCTTCTGCTTCCATTCCCTCTGCCGCTTTCAAGGCCACTGAGCAAAACGGTATCTCTTGTCACTCCGCTGGTATCGCTGATCCCAATATAACCTATCACAGCCTTCAGTGAGAGATCCTATAGTTCATCTCCTCTAGATAATGGCCTTGGAAAATATAATAAAACCTTATATGTAATATCGAACACAGTCGTTACATGTATGTGTGTGTAACATATGTACGAAAGGATTCACACACATTCACATGCATCTAAATTCTTAATTGTTGATGAAAGCAAAGTAAATGAGGATCCTTCATTAAGAATATCATACCTTAATTCTTAATTAGATATGCAAATGGAGCTCGGTAACCGAATAAGTTTGATAAAAGAGCATTCATCACATCTGTGTCGGAGCTGGAAATAATTTGTCAAGGAGTCTGTGTAAAACATTTGTATATTCTGAGAAAACCTAAAACCTAAATGAGAACATTTAAGTTGCATGGTTCATTATCTTTACAAAATGCTACATATCTACGAGTTTACTTATTGATTTAAAGAGAACCTCAAAGAAGGTAAAGAAGGGAATAAAAGTTTGTATCAGAGATGCATAATTTTCATGGAAAGAAACATGCACACATATGCGCATGCTACTGCGTAAGGTAAGCCGCGGAAAACTACTAGTGTTTAACACATATATCATCACCAGTATCATTATTACGGCTTGTCTACAAATCCACAGCTGATCATAACTCACCCTCAATGATTCCCACAAAGTAAGGTTCTGAACTACGTATATGCATTGACGTCTCACTACACTGCATTAGGAGTCACTCCATCATGTGGCCTCCTACAAGAACTTCTGCGAGCTATGGGGCTGGGCCATTTAATGTACCAGTTTATAGACTAGCATTAATAAAAATATTATTTAACATAACATTCAATGTTTTTAATATGTTATAAATTCACTTATTACCTAATATAACATTGCCACTTCCAATATAAATTTAATATAGTCGTCTTAGGTGATGATGAAGATGCAGGATCTTTGAATTCAGCAAACCATTTAAAAACTGTAACCCGCACATCGGAGATAATTGCTCTACCGCTGATTTGAAGCGCTCCAAGCTTAACTCTTTATTTAAATCAAACTTGAAATCATAATAACATAATATTTATTCATAGCACGCAAATAATCAAGTTTCAACTCTATAATTGCAAAAAAACAAAAGGAGCAGTGCTACGAATATTGTAATGATAATTTTAATTATTTTTATCCGTACACTTTGTACTTTTTGAAATTAATTCTGAAAAAAGTTTTTGTTTATATTTTAGTTTACATATTAATATTAATTTCTAAATAGAAAAACATTGTATAAATATCATTGTTTATTAACTATTGTGAAATAATGAAATTTTATTCTATTCCCAGGCAGATTTCTGATGTTGCACCACCCCTATACACGAATCCCGACGGCGCATACAAGCACAAGGGTAACTTATTCCCTAATAACATTGCTTACAATGACTAACGTTATTACCTAAAAATACCTTGCGTGCTCAGACTACTAAATGGTTTTCGTTGAACATTAAATTTTAGATTATGCCATATTAACTCTAAAATACTATGAGATGTGTCGCGATATTAACTCATGCTCTACGGTTAAAAAAATAGCCGAAATATTATCATAAATTACAATTGAATGATGAACCACGTGCCGTTATGCCTCAGGGTGGCGTGTTGTCTCCTCTTCTATTTTCTATATTCTTTAATTCTATCACTCCTCGTATTTCTTCTGCCACTTTAAAATTTAGCAAACCATTATTTAGACCTTTAAGACATTATTAAGACTAGTATTCTCGTTCATTTTTTTTATCGTATTGCCCCAAACAAGCAAGCGTCTCACCTGCTAAGGTGTTGCAGGTGCATTGCCAGCTTTTAAGGATATTTGGGAGATGGGAAGTATGACGGGGAAAGGGGTTTGGAGGAGGGAGTGGGCCTCCGGTTACCTCACTCACCTAACGAAACGCAGATTCTCACGCCGGTGTTCTACGAGGCCGTGATACTACCCCGATCGAGCTGGCCTTTTCGAGCACTTGGTTCTATCACGTATGAAAATTAATTGTCATAAAGTACTTGTAATATCCATTGATGGTATCGAAGTTCCATCTGTAATAGATCTTGGATTATAATTGATCAGACTCTCTCTTGGTCTTATATATTAAAGAATCATGTAAAATGTTGTTTGCGGCAGCTTGTACTTTACACAACAACAACCTACCACCACCTCTTCGTGGGTACCAATCTCAGGCTAGTTTTAAAATTAGGTATAGCTCACTTCTTTTACATGGCAATTAGGTTAATAGTAGTATGGCCTGTGTTAAAATTTGTCAGTTCTGATTGTAAGATACGAAGGAAACTTAGACAATTTAAAGAAATTAAGGTACAGTTTACAGTTGTCTGATGTGTATTACTCTATGCTGATGCGGAATTAAGCTCAACAACTTACTTTTAATTGTTTTATATAAATATTACTGTCATTAATGTCATTTGTATAGTTATTATTATTTTTTTGTCGTTATTTATATTTTGATTCCTCATATATTACAAAAAGCCTGACGACTGCTCGCAAAAGAAAAAAAAGGGTTCCGACAGAATAACAGGGCTGTAGTTGTGGTTTAATATTTAGCATGGCTACAGCATTATTCTCAGTCGGACACCGTTTTGTTGCTGCAACTCAATAAAATATTTTTTTTGTTATGTTAATTAAGTTTTCATTATGTGTTACTTGAGTTGTGGCACTGAATAAAGTACTTTCTTCTTCTGCTTTTTTAATTTTTTGCGAAATGGTCTTCCTGTTTCCACTGAAATTTTACGAGCCCACATTTAGATACTGCCTATTCTTTTTTTTATAGAAGAAGGGGGCAAACCAGCGTGCGGCTCACCTGATAGTAAGTGACCGACGCCCACCAACATCCATAACACCAGAGGAGCTACAGATGCGTTGCCGGCCTTTAAGGAAGGAAAAGGCTCTTTTCTTATTAAGATAATTAACTTTAATTATTATTCTTGAAAAACCTGATGCATGTTATTCCAATATTATGGAAGAACAGTTAAAACGTTTGAGCGGCTTCAAAATTTCGCTATAAGGTTTCTATTTGTCCTTCACAATTATGAATATGTCCGAGTTTCGTGCTAACCTCAAGTGGCTTCTAATAAGAGTTCATCAGAATAATCGTATTCTATCTCTACTGTATCGGTAGAGCCAAGCGGCGGCTTATGCGACTGCTCGAATGGGCCGACTCGACCGGGTTCGTGTCACGACCTCACCGGTTACCGACGTGAAGTAGAAGCATCTTGTGCTTCTGCGTTTCGTTCGGCGAATGAGGTAACCGGAGGCCCACTCCCCCTCCCTATCCCCATCCTCCCTCCCATTTCCCAAATATCCTTAAAGGCCACCGCAACGCACCTGCAGCACCTCTGGTGTTGCAGATGCACGTGGGCGACCGTAATTACTTATCATCAGGAGAGTCGCTTACTCGTTTGCCGCCTTTCCTATAAAAAAAATGTTACTACACACTCTACTAACACAGAAGTACAAATAGTAAAGTAAAGTAGCAGCCTATAAGTGCCCACGTGACAAGACGTTCTTCTCAAATATCTGAGAGGGTTTTGAAGTTGGGAAAGGTCCGCCACGCTGCTCCAGTTCAGGTTGGCGGGCTTCACATATCTTCTAAGTAATATTTCTCAGTAATGGTGGATTCTTCACGATGTTCTACATCACCGCCGCGCACTTAAAATTGTTAATAACAATTTTAGTGCGCCGGGGATCGAACTCTACGCGGTTGTACGCCTACCGAGGTATTTGAATTAAAGTATTTAAGTTTTTGGGAGCAGATCAAGAAAATTTGAAACTTGCTGACAATTAGATCTTTCGAATGC
The DNA here is from genome assembly GCA_029286595.1 of Bhutanitis thaidina. Lineage (NCBI taxonomy): Eukaryota > Metazoa > Arthropoda > Insecta > Lepidoptera > Papilionidae > Bhutanitis > Bhutanitis thaidina. The sequence continues at coordinate 2,211,623 of JAGSMS010000021.1, read as the reverse complement.
CCTGTTCAATTGCTCGTTTAGTGTTATAGCTGTGTCACTATGGAATTTAGTTCCTTGGAATATCAGGAAGGCTTAAAGCGTCGTACCGTTGAAAATAAAATTTATATTATAATAAAACTTAATTATGAGTTCAATTAATTATTTCTTCATTTAATAATATGTACATAATAAGACAATTCATTTTCATTTTAATTACTTTATTTACTCGATGAGTGCACTCACTTCCGTAATTTATATACCTATAGATATAGTCAGGCCTATTTTTGTCACTTCTTTTTTGAAACGCTAATTCTCGAAAGTAGGAAATCCATAATTTTGTATAAACCGTCGCAACCCCTTGCCACTTTGTGTTGAGGAAAAAATCAACAAAAAAAATTTTTTTGTGTTTTTTCAAATCCATTCATTTTTTTTTTTTTTTCTATTCAGTTTTTATGGCAATTGTTCGATATTTTTGAAATTTGCTTGGGGGCACCGCGAGCCCCCACGTGCCCCAAAAAAAAGCCTTGGTTATAATAATAGGTAGTAATAGGTATAAGCATAGTCTTATTCTCCTCTAAATTATACATTTCAATGGAACTTTAATAGAGCTTGGTCAGCTCGGGTCGGGTGGGCTCCCCATACCTAAAACGTGTTTCATAATGTACTTTTTTTTTATTCTAGTGCAAATTCTTAAGTAAAACAACGTGTAATAAAAACCGACGAAGTGAGAGTGATCGCGCTAAGGATCCCGATTGAATGAAAGAAAATAATTTTTCTTCGTATATACATAATACAGATATAGTGTGGCTGTACGGAACCCCCGGTGCGCTGAGGTCCGACTCACACTTGACAACTATCCTCATCTCGACAACTTAATTATATAATGACTTATTACACTTATGTGTACTTTGAATACCATGTGTTTTATGCCAAAAATGCCAAAAGTATAATTATTTTGTATTTAATTGTCGCAATATTAAATTTATTCCGAAATCTACATATGTAGTGTACAGTGATTGCCGGGAGAAGATAGGCTGATATGCTAGTTCATTGTAATACTTTAATATAATTAAAATAATCTTTAATGTATACCCAACACTTCCCAACAGAGTGTATAATCCTAATTGGTATTCAAGGCAGCTTATGTAAGAACTGGGTGGTCCATCGTTTGCATAAAACGACATCTTCCGTTTGACAAAAGTAACGGTGGGATACTTAATATAGTTAACGCGCGTAACTTAACGCCGTTTACTATTTATGGCATAAACAGAATGTAAAACAATAAATTCGTGACAGCATTCGATGTGATGTATTTAAAGCATAAACGCCCGCGGCCTCAAGGACGCAGGCGCAAACCTATGAAGCTGTAAAAGCCAAAACGGCTAACAGCAATAACTTCATCGAAGACATGCATGTGATGTATTGTGCAGGCGTGGATATAATTAATGTCAAGTTCTGTCCTTTTCAGGTACTACTACAAGGTGGCGCAAAACGAATCATACGATTTTCTTCAGCTTTATAAACATAAGCCGTAAAAAAAGGCTTATGTTTATTTCATGTAATAAATAATTAATTTCATTTTATGATGTTTCGAAAATGATACCTAATAAGTGGACGCCACCAGATTTGTAGCAAACTTCGTCTCTTTTCATAGCATTTTGTATCACGTTCATCAAGATCGAATATTCGGCTTGAAGAGACTAGGTCAATTCGTGATCGGAAATGAGGTGGACAGCCTGGATCAAGCCGGACACTTGTACACATGCAAACGGTGAGGGATAGTATCGAGGAGGATCCATCAATATACACGCTAAAACGCGCAACGCAATTGGCCATTTCTCGGCAGTCTCTACAATGTATTTTAACCAAACATTTTAAGATATTTCCGTAGAAAATTTAGAAGGTTCAAAACCTGCCGCCAGCCTACCCTCAAAGCCGTATGGCGTACATTCTGAGGTAGTTGCAGCTGAACAACGAAATGCCAGATGTTTTCGAGAAATTAATGATTGATAAGTGACGAGATGCATATCCACGACAGAACACGAGGATTGTCAATTACCTAAACTGACAATCCTCGTGTTCTCAGTTACCTATATTGACAATCCTCATGTTCTCCATGAGACACCACTCCATCCAAAATAGTAACCTTATGCAGTGTACTCAGAACATGTGATTGGTCCTAACATTTTATTCATAATTGTAAATTAGCGCAAAAACTCACCATTTGCGTGTCACATCGAACTGACAATAAGAAACAAACTATCCAAACCCAACTTAATTTTAACTTACTCACTTTATTAAAAATTTCGTAAAATCTTATAAATAATCACATTACGATGAAGATAATGAACATATTAATTACTAAAATAAAAAAGGGTGTAAGAAATACATACGTAATTTTATTATTTATCAAGGTCAAGTTTAGTAAATGGAACACACGGTGTTTTTATTAAATAAACCCTGCGGTCTAATAAGAGGCATAGATCAGATCCCATCTCCTCAGATTATGCGGGTCAAATATCCGACCGCTTTGTCACTTCGGAAACTGACAATAGAATAATATTTGGTTTTATTTCTGCCAAATAAAGGGCTGTTTTGGCAATTAGTAATCCTTTTCTGTCATAGATTTAGTGTTTATTTTAGTAAAAGTAGTAACTAGCAGCCATGCCCTGTTCGGCAAAGTCCTACTCTCAGGTGTTTCCTACTTAAATTCCATTAAAATTACCGCTGAAGCTGCAAAGGCTACCGAGCCAACAGCGTATCTCTAATCAGTGGGGGTTTTAGTTGGCCCGGCACTCAATGCTGATCCTGACTCTAGATCCCCGCCTACAGTAATAGAAAGGTGACGCCCACGTGAAACAAAAAAAAAACACTTTACAAAGTGAGTTCTAAGCATAATAAACCTTTCTCTTTCTTCAAATACTTACTTCACCTGCACATGGTAACTCTGCTATCAAACAATCGAGGCACTGGTGATCATTAAAATTTGAAATGAATGAATGGCAGAATATCCATTAGAGTTTGCCGAACCTAAATCCTGCGAACTAGTGATGGGGAGTAACGTCACTGGTGCTAGGGGTACCAGTTTGTGCAGCGCGGTGAGTATGGGAAAGAAACTTTCAACGAATGTTACGTTACGCAGTCTGTTACTAAAATAGTCAGACTGCCACTAGACAGTAGTCAAAATATACACTTGTGAGCAAATTATCATGCAAGGCACAGGGAACCTAAACACTGGTGATCCGTTGGAATTTCAAGACGGAAAGCTCAACATAAAAGCTGAAAAAATCAGTATTGTTGAAAACCTAAAACAAAACCAAAACTGTATGCTAAATATGAACAATTGCAAAATGATTTGTGTTTTGTTTTAAGTGTACAGCAAAAAACTATATAAAAGCGTAGTTCCAATGGTTTTATTTTAATTTGGTCATAATTTCGAACATCGTTCATAACGCGCGTTCCGTTTGTTGAAATATGGTGTCGAACGCTAAGAAAGTCTCTAGTATATTTTACTTGCTCAAACAAGGGACCGAACAAGTCCTTTTGACAATATTTCCAAAACCAGCCCACCCTAATTACCAAAACGTCAAATAGGTGAAGCGGGTGTAATAGGTACGAAGACTCCCTTACCAATGGTATGCGTATACATTGTTATTGAAAATGGATATTAGTATTATATAAAACGTAGCATATTAGTATTCTATAAAACGTGGCCTCACTTAGAAATTTAATTGAGAGTTTGTTCACATAACACACTGAGGTAAGTGGATTGGTAATGGAAGTACTCCACAACTAGTCTTTGGAATTTGGGATGGATTTTCCACCATCATTCGATCGCCCAAGCATCCATATTTTAACAAACACTAACGGTTTGTACTCTACGCCATGGTCATAGCTGATAGAAGTTGGTTGTAAACAACATACCAATCCGGGTTGAAATCTGGCAACAGGGTTTGCCTCCGATCACATTGTAGATCCCGGGAGGCAATAAGTATTAATCTACTAGCTCTCATAGTTTTGGTGATTCGAAATTTGAACGTTAAAAAATTTATTCAAAATCAAAACTAGGATCAAAGTATACTGAATCAATTTAAGGGCGAGAGGCTTTATTTAGGGAATAAATAAATCAGAAGCTTGGCAATATCATCTTCAAGAGATTTTTTTAACGTCTAAATATATAATATTCGAGTATTATTCGAGATACAAAAGTAATATACTAGCTATAATCACAGCAAACGATTCCCCCACCATATTCGACGATCACTCAGGAAGAAAGCCGAGATACGGTCGCCATAGCAACCGGCTCCCTAGCACCGCTGCGAACGAAGCAAAACGCTTAGAATGTTGTAGAGGCCTTGTACACTCAGCATTATTCATAATTCTCATTTCAGCAGTACACAGAGTAAGTATTTATTTAGGTTTTGATCTATTCGTCAATGTATACGATTAATTTACTCGGCGAAGTGGAATGACTAACAATGGATTTAAGCTCAACGTTTATTTCTATGGTAGCTTTATGGATAACGTAATCAAGCAAATGTAATCCGCTGTTACTCACGATTTTCTTTTTTTATTTATAACAAAAATATTTAAATTAAATATACAAAAATAATTAATTATTTAATAGTTAATAACGGAATTTTGAATTAACGTGATATTACGGTGACGCAAAATTTTCAATTTCCTTAGCTAAGATGTAGCTAAGGAAATTTACCCGGGTAATGTTTGACGGTAGTTAATCATTGGCCAATGTCAAAGACTGGAAATTTAAGTCGATAACTTTATCATTTGCCTGTATCCCAACTTAACTTGTGAAATTCTATTTATTTATGATAAAAAACGGACTGTCTGAACGGACTGTAAAAAAAGATTCTTAATTTAGATTGGTTAAAACTAGAATGTTTTTTTGAGTTAAGGCATAAAACTTTACAATAATATTTCTGAAAATAAAAAATATTTAAGGAAAATTTGCGAATTTATCTTCCTTATTCCTGTAGCTTGTTGTAGTACCATAGCCTCGCAGAATACCGGCGTGAAGTAGAAGCATCTTGCACTTCTGTGTTTCGTTCGGTGATTGAACCAACCGGAGGGCCACACCTCCCTTTTCAAATATGATTAAAGACCGGCAACGCACCTGCAGCTAGTCTGGTGTTACAGATGTACATGAGCGGTAACGACTTTCCATCAATTGAGCTACTTGCTCGTTTGCCCCGATTTCTATAGAAATAATTATTAGGCCATGGTTCTTATATATTATTATTATTATAAATGGCAAATGACATCGTAACATGCCGTTTAAAAAAGACCCAAGATTTATTACCATATTTTCTATGAGAATGTTTTGTTTTTTGTGTACCGATGTAGATTTTTACATAAGAGCTTAAAACAAGCCTAAATCGAATAAACATTTTTCAACTTTGACTTTATTGCCCTATCAACTTTTTATAGACGATCGATTTGCAAATTGTCTGTATATAAATTAAATAAGATATTAGTAATTACAAGTATAATTGTTAACAGAAATCCCGTTGGTGGACACTCCATTCTTTCAATTACTCATGATATATTATAGAACCCATGAATGGCAGTAAGATCGCTTAGGTATTCTCAACGTAATGGAGTTGTATATAAAGTACCAGAACATGGGTTGCATGCAGTTACTTGAGCTCTATAAATACTTCCAGGCAAGTAAACAAATAATTTTAACTTGTGTAAAAGCATCTGTCCGCACACCGCCCTGTCTCATCCCGTGAGTGTCGTAAAAGTTTTCAAAGGACCTTAATGTACAGACGTAGGTACAAACATCTTTCTGTCACACCAAATTGGTGACGTAAATCTCCACCTGTCTTGAATTGAGTTGACATTTAAAGCTGGTTATAACGATGAAGAATAAATGTAAGATGCATTGTAGATACCGGTTGCAGATCTCTCAGATTAAACACTAAATCAGTGTCAACATATAAACTTTGATTGTGCCCTTCTGTTTTCCAATGTAAACAATACGAACAGTTTTACCCAAACAGTAATTTAATGCATTTGAGGCGTATAGTTCACATTTCTATTTGTATAGCTTATTTTCTTCAGTAGTTGCAAATTTCATTTGTTTAGCTCATTTTCTCAAGAAGGAATAACCTCCGTGAATGCATTATCACTGTTTTAAATAGACTGTTCGTTAGTTTAAACTTTTTCAGTTTGCAGTTTAAACTTTCTATTTAGAAAGAGCAGCGTTATAGTTCCCGTGTCACCTCTCTAACTTAACCTCATTACGTAGTACGATAAAATAGAATAACCAACAGTTATAACTTGTGGAACAACTTTGGCAATTTCATTCGCAGTTTGTCGCTGCTGAATAACATAACAAACTTAATAATCGGTATTAGGAACTTCTTATTTCAAATTTGTAGTTTATTAGATTTTAATAATATTACAATAATCACGCCTAAAATGTTTTAACAAAATTGATAAATATAAACTGGAGCCTTTGTGTAAGTAAGTTGTCTGGGCAGATATTGTACAAAGTTTTCTGTTGCTATCCATCTTTTGGGGACTGGCCTACCTAAAAATATACGGCATAGGTATCAGAAAGTATTAACAAATGTCATTCAATTCTGTTCCATCGGAACAAATATTGCAAATAATTCGTTTGTATTTTATTCTCGAGACGTGGATGGACGGCGATTAATATATTCCGGAAAATCATTCAGAAAATGTCTTACCCAAATTCCACAGAGTAGTGACAGAAAACAATATTAAGGGGGACACTATGCTTGCCAACCTACAAGCACAACCTGATGAAGTTTAAACAAATCATTACATGGAATCCATACCATATTTCAAATCAATAAATATTGTTAGACAGTAGTAAATATCATTCAGTTTATTCAAGATAAGCTTTGCTCACGACTTAGTTAAGTTGGAACTCATTTCAATCTTGTCTAGGTTTGGGTATCGGAATATGAAATGGTCAAATCAGAATTAGGGCGTAACCGAGACGGCTTTAACGATCAAGCTGAAGTGCCGGCCGGTGGAACTAACAATTATCGAAGAAATATAAACTTAAATAGCAGCTTCATAGAGACAAACAGCGTAGGTTGATCGCCAACAATAAGAAAACGATGCATAACACTGCTATACATAGTTTTCTCAGGGCCACGTTTTGTGGCAATCAATAAACGAGGCATATTTTCAGGAGGTGATTTGTGACAGACTGTAATGATGACAGATTTACAAAGATGACGTAACGTACATTTGTTGTTGTTTATTAATTTATATTGAATAAGGCGTGTCTTTGAAAAATTTTATTACAAAAAATGTAGGCAGTAATGTTAAGCTATTATCGTCTTTACATTGTAAGGGCTTTTTATTAACATCGCCTATAAAAACATAACATTTCAGATATGTAGCACTATAATTTCCAACACTTTACGAACATGAACACGATGTCACGTAATGCGTGGTAAAAAACACTTAACCTTGTTGTAACACGCCCCGCTGCGATAGAACAGAAAGGTAACTAAATAAGACAGATTTTTAGCTAAAACATACGCCATCGGCACCGCCGTAACATGTTCAATAAAATAAACATTAATTTAAAAACAAAAACTCTAAATGGTCTCCTTGGACTTTCCTTGATCAAACAACTAATTTATTTATCTATTCTAATTGCTAACGACAATAAAAAACAAATTTGTCACAAATGGACTGAACGCTTCATTCGAATTTAGTGCAGAACTACATGGACAATGTATAATTCTATTCAATTTTCTTTCGAATTAACAACAATAACTAGTTCTATAACTTCCGAACGTCTGTTTATTACTTTACATACAATTGACGAAGGATTTACGCAGAGAAAATTTATAAGTACAAAAAATCCAATTGGATCGTTTGAACTTATAAAACTCTTCTCATCTTCTTCTCGATCTTGGCCCTCGATATAATATTTTGCAAAGCAGCAAAAGCTGTGCCGGTATACTTGAAGTATTAGTAAGTTTTTCGTAATTATGGAGAGGTTGTGGTAATTAAATCCAGTAAGCACATTTTTTAGGGTACCGAGTCTCACAGGTAGTAGTTTTCAAAATGGAATCTAATAAGATGACAGTAAGGAAGTATGGAGCCTTGTGGTCAGGGCGCTTACTACAGTTTCATAGAGCGCGAGTGACATGGATTCGATCCCCGGTACCGGCACCATTAGTGGTGTTAATATCATGTTTCAGTGCTGTATTTACCCCGTGCTCGGTAGTGAAGGAAAACATCGTAAGAAAACTTGCATGTCTGAGTAATAATAAAAAATATTATTTCGTGGATATAAGAAGCCCGCCAAAGTACACTGGAGCAGCGTGATGGGTCCGTCCCGGCTCCTAAACACTCCGATTTTTGAGAAAGAGACCTTTGCCCAGCAGTGGTCACTTACAGGCTGCTAGTTTATTTTTTTTCATGAAGAATATACTCTCTTTCCTTTAATGCAAACCTCATCTGCACTTGGTGCGCCCTGTTAGCCAACCAACAAGACTCTGGCGACTGAAAGATGTTGGGTAGCAGCATCACTAGTGCGAGCCTATCGGGCACTGCGATCACCAACCAGCTTGCCCAACGTGGTGAGTATGTGCAAACCTTCCAAGAGTTATGTGCTGATTTTTGTGTGTTTGGTGTACCTTTTTTTGGGTAGGCCTATGTTCAGCCGTGAACTAAAATAGGCTGATGTAGCGGTAGTTTATTAAATGGAATGACCGCATAGCTTAGGGGTAGCGTACCTTGGTTTCTACGCTCCTAAAACTTGGTTTATGTGTCCGAACACAAAGACAATTAGCAGCCAACCTTCCAACCTTCTGGCGCTTTCTTGGAGAAGCCTATGTTCAGTAGTGGACTAATGTACGCTGACGAAGGAGCAGCAACACAACATTTATGTCCTCACCAGATCATGTTAGTAGTAGTAGTAGTAAAAGTAGAAGTATCAGTAGCACTAGCAGTAGCTGTAGTATTAGCAGTAAGGATAGAGGTAGCAGTAGCACAAGCAGTAGCTGTAGTATTAGCAGTAAGTATAGAGGTAGCAGTAGCTGTAGGTCTTCAAACAAAGATGTAAGATAGATGTAAACTCTGTGCCAGAATCAAAGAGAGATTGAGTTTCGTATAAATAGGTGACATTTAAATATGTAATTTAAAATGTATATAGCTTTTTATAAGCAGACATTTTCATAACATTTTTTTGATTTGAGGCATAGTAATTTTTTGGTTAATTTAAGATTTAAGAATATGATTGTTTTATCTTATGTCATCTTATTTTAATTTTTATTGATATTGAAATTTACTTAAAAGATGAACCTTTTAAATCACCCCTAATGGTGAAATGCAGATTGAATACTATCATTTTAGTTTTTATGTTCCCGACGTTTCGAGTACTTTACAGCCACCCATGGTCATGGGGAGACAGAAGTAATAGACGTACCAATGTCATTGTTAACTCGCGCTCCCTTCAGTCTAATAATTATAAATTTTGGTCCGATCTACGCAGAAGACGCTCAAAGTATCTTGGGGTCGTGCGGTGTCACGACTTAAATAATTTCTAAAATAAATTATATCCTTTACTGGACCCCGAGCCGTTGGTAAGACCCAGCCATCTTCTCTATTGAAATTAGGATGTTTTTTGATTCGAATGGCTTCGCAAATCATTGTCCTATTTTAAATGTTAATCAAAATTCGTAAATTATAGTTTAATGTAATATAACTGCAATGTTTGAAATGAAACCACATTTTACGGATTTTATCGCGTTTAATTTTGGTTTTATATTCCCGTTGTTTCGATTGCTTTACAGCAGCCGTGGTCGCGGAGGATTTGAGGTCATCATTATATTGTAACCACAATGTTTTATTTATCAGCAAAGAATTGAGCCAGGTAAGAACCAATATTTCTTTCCGGCTTAGAACGAAATTGTCAATCTCTGCCTACTCCTACTGGTAAAAGACGTGAAAGCTTATTTAAAAAAAATTTCATCCGAATGCAAACCTTTTCTGTTATGTTTACCGTTTATAACTCTGCATGTATAGTAAACGTTTAGTGGCGATATAATTACTTTTGTTCTTCAATTGTCAATCACGGCCACAAGTTCGTTGAAACATGTCAAACTGTTCCGTAGTCAGAATTAACTATTTCATATTGCGTTCGCATTGTTCACGTTAATGCTAATATTGTGAATGGCTTTAGTTTTAAAATGAACATGAAATTTTAACGTAACGATCTGCGTTTTATTAGTTTTATCGGCAATTATTTTATTTTTTAATGAACTATAAAAAAAATATAGTCAAGTAGCAGCCTGGAAGTGCCCACAGCTGGGCAATGGCCTCCTTCTCAAATATTTGAGAGGGTTCAATACAGGTTTAAATAGGTTAAGTTTAGCCGACTTAGTTTCATATCCGATAAGTAAATAAAAATTTTCGGAGAATTCATAATTAGTTTGTGTAATAAAAAAATTTATCTCAAATAATTCGGAATCATGAATCTGATCCATGTTTAAACTACGAAAATCAGAAAAGGTAACTTAATTGAAACAGATTAAAAGATTTAACAGTAAACAGGGTAGTTTTGGGAGTAAACACGACCTTCACTTGTTACACACCGTTCTAAGTGGAATTAGAAAACCTTCGCAAAGGTTTTAGGATGATTGAAAGAGGTTTTAAACAAACCGACGGCCCTTCGCATTTGCATATTAATACGAATTTTCTATCGACGCCACTTTACCTAGCATTTCATTAAAGTAAATATTAAAAGTCTGGGCAACTCGTCAGAAAATGAGCATTTAATTTAATGTAAAATGATTAGAAATTGCTTTAGTACGTATTTTCTGTAATTCCTTAATCTATAAATGGAACATAAAAGAACATGCACTAATTGCCTTATTCGTCATCGCTGAGCCGAAACCGCTGAAGCTGAAGTACCTGAAATTTGGGCAGTTAGTTTCTTTTATAATGTTAGTACCCACTGAGAAAGCACTTTACGATATTCTTCACATAAGGGGTATAATAAAATGGAAGTTTGTATGAAAATACGTAATTTTTGAAGTTAAACTAAGTTATTTTGTCTTTAGATTAGAAATTAAGAAAATGTTTTCCAATATTTTTAGAAAAAATTATATGGGAACAGGGGATAATAATTTGTATAGGCATAACGTTATTTTTGTATCCAAAACCATGAAAATTGGTATTTAACCTTTTTCTTAAAAGACTTCCGGAACCGAGACGTGGCCTTTTATTGCAGGCGGTAGGCAGGGACTAAGCTCAAAATTACTTAGCGATTCTCTGAATTACAGAATCTGCAATGAAGATATCCGCAGCAGAACTGGAGTAACTGACGTAGCCGTTAGGATGCAGATGTAACAGTGGAGACCTCGTATAGACAAACGCAATATAGGACGACACCCCAGAAGATGGCCGATGATCTGCCCAGTGTTGCGGTTACGGAAAGTGGATAGATGCAGATGGGTCAGGACCGTGCTTTGTGACAATCTTCGGGGGAGGCCTATATTCACTAGTGAGCTTGTGACAGGTTGTAATGATGAAACTGCTGGACTTAGGCCTTCCCCAACTGTTAAAAGCACAACTATATAAAACAAATTACATACATTACTGATAAAGCACTCCTAGAGGCCTCAAGTTCACTGAAAGCTTGTCTATACCGTAACAATATACATACCCGTGCCACCAGGAAGAGCTTGCATGATACTTTAGTGACTTTAAAGATGAACTTTACACCTAGATTACACATAAATCTTATAAAATATTACGCTACATAGTGTTTGATTGAATTTTTATGTAACCTATACAAGATAAAAATTTCCTCAGTTTCTCAATATTAACATTAGTAAGATGTTGAAGTATGTTGATTGAATAATCTAGGAAAATAATTGTAACTAATTTAGTAGGTACACACAAACAGTACAAATAGACCCAATTAATAGCAATGAGACATTGCTTCTTTAATATTCAAAATATCATATTGACTATTCGAACAAAGTGATTCGTTCGAGAAGTAATCAACCGAATGATAGCGGGAAACCGGTGTAAACAATTATTATGAAAAATATAAATGTAAGTATCGTGGATGCTTATTTCATATTGTAAATGATTAGTTGTCTATGTAGATATACGTATATCTTGTAACCATCCAGTCAACGGGACGAGGGTAATCCTAGTTTGGAACTGGATGGATGTCAATGTTTTTATTACCATTTGTGCCACGGACAATCCGCTAACCGAGCATTATTGCAAATCAGGGATGATGAACCCGGGAAAGATATATTTCCAAGAGAGGAAAGTTTAGGAGGCTTCTAGCGATAATTCCATTCGAGCAGCAGCAGAAGCCACCACATGGTTGTCCACCACCAAGTAAAAATGACCTCCGGAGTAGTGCCAAATAAATTTGAGAAATAGTCTACTCTTATGTGGTAGTGCCAAGCAGATGTTTTCACTGGCATTGGAAAGGGCCGGCTCAGCCGGGGTACTGTTATGACCTCGCAGAATCCGGAGTGAAGAAGAGGCATCTTGTGCTTCTGCGTTTCGTTCGGTGGGTGAAGTAACCGGAGGCCCACACCTTCTCCCTACCCCTCTCGTCTCCCATATATCCTTAAAGGCCGGCAACGCACCTGCAGCTCCTTAGTATTGTAGATGTACATGTGCGACGGTAATCACTTTCCATCAGATGAGCCGCTTGTTCGTTTGCCGCCATTCCCATAAAAAAAACCTTTAAAGGTGGAGAAACGGCGAATCCCGTTGGTTGCTTATTGTTTCAAATTCACATAATCAACTACCAAGATTGTTATCACTCTTTCTCTCACTATCTCACTCGTTCTCTACCTACACTTAATGTTTACTTTTTGCTTAGCAGTAATTTAAGTTTATTTACTGTTTATATTTTTCATTTAATCTTGATAAGACAAAGAGTGTAAATTTTAATGTTTCTTTTATGCAAGGCTTGGTTCGTGTGCTTGTATCTTCATATTAAATTGCCTGCTCGAAGCGTGACAATAACGTTCTCACGTTAATTGCTAATTTAGCAGACATAATAATTCATGAAAGCAATTCAGTATCATGCTCCCCATACAAATGAAATTATTATATTGTACGAATTATATATGAATTATTATGATATGTACAGATTGTTCAAGTCTACGGCATTTTGTGCATGACCTTTGGAGTCGTACGTGACATTTTACCGCAAACATATTTGTTCATAACACCGCTCTGTTTTGAGGCCGAATTGTTATTTGTTAAATGGAAAAGTCGTGTGCAAATATGACTTGTGTGTTGTTGACTTTGTTTCTTTTCTATACTTTTTTCACCATATGATTGGATTTTATCGCGTTCAATTTCAGTTTTTAATTTTCGACATACCCATGGTCACAGGACATCTGACTTATTTTTGTTAATATGCGACCAATAGCTTATAGCATAACCGCTTGGCGAGTGGGTTAGTGATCGCAGAACTACACAGCAGCCAATGGAACTTCTGGGAATATTAAAGAACTTAACTTACTGATTTCTCACAGTGAAGGGCGGATTGCGATGTTACATATGCAATAGGACTCAAAGTATAGAGTTGCCTTTTGAATAGAGTGGCCACTTTGAACTAAAATTAGACCCGCATAGATCCAAGATTGGTGATACAACACTCAAAATTCAAAAAAATTACGACATTCAATAGAATAGTTTGTCTTTTTGGTTTAATTGCTCTTTCGTAGTGGAAACTTCTTCTTAAAGAATGAACCACGAGGAAGAACTCATGCAATGGAAAATAACGATGAATCAAAAGTAATGGTGGAAAAAAACATACTTTAATCCCTAATATTAGATAAATAAAAGTAACAGTATTGTATCTATTGTACTTTATTTTATATTTCAATATTTGCTTACTTATTTCTATAAAGCCGGCCCTAGACGTGTGTCAGTATACAGTTAAGTGCAAATATTTCTAAAACTGTTTTTTTTTTTATTTTAACAAAAAGACTCTTTGCGAACAGTGACCTCCCACTCACGTTTTGAAAATATTTTTGGATCTTTCGCGTTTTCGTTACTTATGTTCTTTTAATCTTAGTTTATTTCATCTGCTTCGCTTGCCAAAAACTTTGAGAAAAAGGAGGCGCTTGCAATAGTTCAATAAATTCCAATACAAACTACTTTATTCACTCCTTTTAAACTATGTTTAGAAAGAAAAAACGGTCATGTAATAATACCTGGAAACAATAGTATAAAGTAAGACCCGGATGTTATCACACCGCTAACTCTGCAAGTGTCATCTAAATATTTACGATGAACAACAAAAACTGAAATATTTGTAAAAATATGAAATATTTTTGCAAATGGCCGTCACACACAGTTTTTGCGCATCTTTGCAAATATCAGTACACAGGTCTGTGAGCGGCATGGCAGTCTGCTGTTGACAATTTGTTATACTTTGGAATTATCAACGTCGGCTGCTAGTTTTCTAAAATGTACTTATAACTAAATGTAAAAATAGAAACATAATAAGGCTGACAGAAATTAAAAATATTCATTTTAATTTTTATGATTCTCCAAAATTTTTCATTATTCATCAAAGAAAAATTCTGGATATCAGACGTGAGAGAGGCTTGGTGGAAGAACGCATTGACCTTTACCATTGTCAAGTATTAATAATAATCCATCAAAAAGAAATGGAAGTGACCGAAGTGCCACTCAATCCTGCGATCTTGGAGGCGGCCGCTGAAAAGCCGTCTTCTTGTGTATTTCACGTGGGCCACGGCACGCGCTCTACCTACTCTACTTCAAAAAGTTTTATATTTATTAAGGTGTACCTACATTTATATAGTTAGAATTTATAAAAATCACTTAAGCTACTTTTGTCTGCATTCGCGTATCATGGCAAACTATTAGATAAATGCTATTTTCTTTAAAGGAAACTATATTATATGCTATGTATTATAATTGTCATCTCTATATTAATCATACAATATTAGCGCTTCAAGAGTTTTAATATTATAAGCTCAGTACAGTACAGTACAGTAAGTATTATTAAAGTTGCATGACTATCCCTCAAGATAGTTAAGTAATGTTGAGATAATTAGGAAGAAAAATTACAAAATTCAAGTATAAGTTGTTTATCATAGTGTCTTAATTATTACCTCTTTGATTACTTACAACTAGAGCAGTCAATACTTAATTAATCAGTCTAAATTCGATTAAATTAAAACCTCGAAACTCAACTACGTTAATTGAATTGCCGTGTCTGCCAAATCTTATTTCAGCGCGTTCATAATAAAACAAGAAAACATCGAGTAATATTTAAACGTTTCGATCCATCGAATTCTGTTAGAATTTAGTTTCTATTTAAAAATGTCAAGTTTTAAATATACTTAAAGATAGTACAGGAAGTAATTAATGCATAATTCTGCATGCAAAAATAGAATTGTCATTTTTCCCATAAATTTGTACACGTATGTAAGTGAAAAATACACTTCTACCACACAAAGCACCAACACCACACCAATCAGCACCGCAAGCTGAATATTCGTTACTAAATAGACACCACTATCGTGAAACAACTATTAGTACTAGATACTCCTAACCGTGGTAGCCTCTCAAATATTTGAGAAGGAGGCCTTTGCCCTGCAACGGGCATTTATCGGCTGCTACTTTATTTTTTTACTACTAACTAGCTGCAGCACGAATGAATAAGCGACTATACCCGAGTGGTTAGGAATTCTGCCTCCCTAACAGGAGTCTACGAGTTCAATCCATTAAGTGGGGCGCTCGTACCAATGAGTTTTTCGAAACTCATGAACAATTTGTATAAATGTGTTGACCTGAACACTAAGACTGCGACAGCCTCACAAGTTGTCACGTAGTTCCAAATAAGCTCTGGTGAAAAGTGGGTTGAAATGACTGAAATAAATTTCTAGACCAGATACAGTCGTGATAGTTATTTTTTGTTTAGAAGTGCCCACTTCTGGGCAAAGGCCTCCTCCAAAAAAACAAGTATCAGAGAGGGTTTAGGAGCCGGGAAGGGACCGCCACGTTGCCCCAGTGCGGGTTGGTAGGCTTCACATGGATATATGATATTCGAGGATTCGAAATAATATTTTTATTATTTCTCAGACATGCAGGTTTCCCATGATGTTTTCCTTCACCGCTGAGCACGTGGTAAATACAGTACTTAAAATTGCTATTAACAATTTTAGTGGTGCTGGCATCGGGGATCGAACCCAGGTCACTGGCGCTCTGTGAAACTAAAGTGAGCGCACTATCCACTAGGCTCCCACCAAAAAAATCGTGCTGATTTTTTCTATTTTTGTATAATCAAATTCATGGTTTTGCTTGGCTGAAGGCAGTATAAGATTTATTATTATATATACACAAACAAGCCTTGAACGACTGTTTTATAATTGTTTCGAAAAATAAATCACAGATTCATGTTAGCTGTCGTTTAAGTATTCACTTGGTTTCATTCTCATTCAGTTATTTACAAATGTAGTTTAAATTTTAACTCTGATAATCACTGTTAAATACACGTATAACCTCCGCCGTATTAATTCAAGCTTTTTTCTCATTTTAAGATTTTAATAATATTGCTTTATGTTGAGCAAAATTATTCATCCATTCAGCATATTGGTTTCCCTACAATTAAACATAAGCAACATTTTAAATAGTCCATGGCGGACGTAGGGCTCCCCTATAGGATGGACGTGCCGTCTCGCCTCGTTTCGACTACCCTCCATGTAGGCGATCATAGTACCAGACCTTCCCCTCTTACGTAACCCAGGGGATGAGATAGATTGACATTTTTTTTTTATTATTTATTGGCTTATGTAAGTCCATAGCTGGATTTTATCCAGCTATGGACTTACATGATTTCCATGAAAGCGCCAACAAAAGCTGGTAATAATGCTTTTCCCACAATCACCACGCTCAGCAGGCGGAATGGTGAACGGTTTTCTTTCATTACGGTATATTAGAATAAATTACCTAACTTAAATAGAGATTAGTCGGTCGCCAGACCCTCGTCGGTTAGTCAGTACGAGTTATTTCACAACAGTTCATTGACTTACTGAATACCGTGTGGTATCGGAGTAAGAATCTGCCACCCCCATAAATATCGCAATAGCCACCTACAGATGGTGGGATAGCCATCTTGAAAAATACTAGACCGATGATGGGCAACTGCGTTTCAGGTGCGAGGTATCTGGTACTACGATTGCTAAGCCATTTGCCATTATATAGAAAATCCTCCTTATGGGAGAGGCCTATTTCCTTTAGTGGACTATACAGTGTTACGATAAGGTAAGATTCGTACACGAAGCCCCTTGCACTCGTAATAGTACAATAATTAAAAACAAAAAGGCAAATTTTTGCTTTAAATTATTTCATTTCTGTTACAATTTTCATTTGTAGTCACAATAATAACCTTTGTATTTTCTCCCAGGACAAACAAAATCAAGAAAGGCTTAAGAAATAAATTAAATGCTCTCTTAATTGGTATGAATGATGTTTTCCACATTTGTCTTAAACTCAATTATTTGAAATAATTTATTTAAATTCGTAATAAAAATATTTTCCTTTACTTGATTTTCATCATGTTAATGTAATTTGGTTAGTCATTCTGTTATCAAATATGGTTGATGGTCAATGATTATATGTTTTAATAAAGATTATAAGGTTTAAATATCTTACATTAAATACATTTAGTCAATATATTAAAATTGCGTCCGCAAGTAATTGAACCAACGACAGAACAAACGCCGTCTTACCGATTCTACTCGCACTTCTCAGCCGGCAGTCATAAATAAATCCCTAACAACCAAAATCAATATCCACGAGACGGGAAGCGGGGGAGACTAGGGATAAAGAGGGTTTCATTCACTTTGAACTTACTTTTGTTTTGACAGTGTATACTTTTAAAACCATTTGTTTTGATTTGCTACACACATACAAATTTCTACGGAATTAGTTTAAGTATAAGGTATTATTTGTCATGTTTTTGGTTATTCACTAATTAACTTACTGTATAAAACAAATTTCATAAATTATGTGTAATAAATTTTAAACTATAAATATTCCAGTAGCAATGATTGGAAATAAAGTATTCAGGTTAATTTTTATCACATGGTGCAAATCTATCGGGAACATGAGGAAAAACCCTTCGTAACCAGGACGGAGTCCTGTGTCATTTACCTGTCCTCATTAAAGCCTACTTTGTCAACCTACAGATGTATAACTATATAAGAAGATTGTCTCTTACCTTACTCATTTATAATGTTTGCGTTCTGCGTTATGTACACCGATCCTGAAAGTCACCCCATCTAGATAATGCTCCCAAGTTCGATGTAACGCAAACTTTTTAGGTTAAATGAAGTGTAAAGCTATAGGAATGAAATAAATGAGCTTTTCATAAAGTCGTTTTTTCTATGCAAATACATTTAAATATCACATTGTCCCTTTGAAATACTTTCGCATAAGTCAAATTTGGAAAATTAAATGTTCATTTTCGTCTTGCCTTTCGCAACCTCTTTGTTAAGTTAGACTTTTCAGGAGCCAGTGAGGGTTCATCACTCACCTCCGGTGCGGGTTGGCGGACATCACACATCCTGCAAATAATATTTTTTTCTCAGACATGGAGATTTCCGCATGATGTTTTCTTTCACCGCCAAACATCTGGTAAATCCCCAGTGCCGGCGTCACTATAATTGCTATTAACCGAAGTATGTATCTAGGTCACTCGCGTACCATAAAATTAAAGCCTGTATCTTGTCCGCTGGGCTACCACGTCCCTTTTTACAATGTATTGTATTGATTATATGAGATGATTGATTATAAATTTTACTGCATAATATGCCGATGCTTTTGAATACCGTTTATGTAGATGAACGTTTCGTGATATTTTTGCTAAACTTATTACTTTAGATGAGCTTTAGGTTGCCATCCGAACGAAAAAGTGCTAGTGCTAAAGAAAAATGAATTTGATAAAGTAGGTTTGTTGCAGAGTGCTGTTGAATGTGCTGAATTTAGGGGCAATACTCGTTAATAGGCAATCAGTTTAAGCAGCAATCGAAATGACTATGTTCTTTAAGTATCTCTCGTGTTCTTATATAAAATGGAATGGACACAAATGTAACCACTATGCTGTTATAAGTTAAGCTTTTTCTTTTTTAATACAGTTTAGTTCAGTCACTAGGCATATCTAAGATTACCACTGCCTATTAATAAATAAGTTTGTCAAGAAAATTTTATATTACCTAAAAAAGTTATTAAAATGATTATTTAAATAAGATATAAGATATATACTTGTACGTTTCAAAGTTGTATAATTATCTTTTGTTTAATGATAGCTATGAAGCTATATCTTTTACATATTTTTGGCGTAGAAATAACAAATACCAATTTATTTTCCGAATACAACGTTATCATATTATATCACATTCTGAAACACAATTTATACATATTATGTATAATTTAGATCTGAAGATATTAAATACCTCCAGCAAACTTAACTAAAACTGTTTTTTTTTTAAAAATCAGTCTAGCTCTGGACTATTTAATTTTATTGTATCATCATTTCATAATTTCAGCCACTGTCAAGTCTACTGCTGAACATCGGCCTCTTCCAAAGATGGCCACAAAACTCGGTATTGTATTTTTAACTATTTATTATATATTTAAAATTTACATACAATCTTATTTAAGGTATGTGTTTTCATGTTGGTTTTGCTTCGTTAATATATAGTTCACTTATTTTGTAAAGTCTTAACATAAGCACTTCAGCGGTGAAAGTCACATCATAAAATTCAAAACACCAACAAAAATAATTTGGAGAAGTCACTGGTTAAGGGATGAGATTAACGTTCGTATTCACGATTTTTTTTATTAGACTCGTATGACTAACGAACTAACAATTCACTTGATGGTAAGTGGCATCTGCAGCCCATGGACACCTGCAAACAACTCCAGTCGAAAAAGGTTACAGATGAGTCATAACCCCTGAGGACCAACATGGAATGCCTCATGCTAATGGCCCAAGAGGAATTCCATGTATTTTAAACTGAAACAGAAACGATACTCTGAGATCTCCCAGTACTTGCGAACGCATTGAGAAATGCCTTGCTTTGCTTATTTGCTTGGGCAAGTATTGTTTGTGTCGATTTGGTTTTGTCGGTGTCTTAGCTTTTATCAATTTTCAATTATCTATATATAAGCACCCATGGAGCCATTGTAGCATAGGGATCAAGACGCTCGATTTAATTTCATGCTTGAGTGACCAGGGTTTGAATACCGGCACCACTAAACAAATTAAATGCAATTTTAATTGCTGAATTTACAAAGTGCTCGGCGGTGAACGTAGATATCGTGAGGATACCTGCATGTTTAAGAAATAATGCAAAAAAGAGGCCATTGTGAGATCCGCTAATCCGCTTCCCGGCTCCAAAAGTCTTTTTAAAGGAGGGCTTTGCCTAGCAGTGGTAGATTTAGGGCCAGATTCATGAACGCAACTTTTCTTTACACTAAGTCAACTTCGCAAAGTAATGCTACCAATGTGGAAAGTTTAGTTTAAATTCTTTACAGTTTATCAGTCGCTTCTTCATCTATGCTCAGTAAAATATGGTTTTGTATAATAAAGTGAAACTAATAACGGAATACGAAAGATAATTTTGGTCTAAAGTTAAACTTTCATTGTCTCTGACCCTTAGATAGGCTGCTAATTTACTTTACTTTACTCTGTTAAACATATGAATATATCTAAGTACGTGCTGAGTTGCATTCATTACTAGATCATTGGCGCGTAGTGTGTAGTGTAATGAATCTGTAGAGCTATCATAACTTTGAAAAATATCAAACTTAGAAAAAAATCGAAACTATTGTTATTACTTATTATATTAATCCAGACCTGGAGACCGCGGATGCATTTTTCAAATAACCTCGTCTACAAAAATAGCCGCTCAAAAACATTTATCAATGAATTCTTGGGTTCAATTTGATGAACTATCATTTCCTTGTTATATTGATTGAAAGTAACACTTTAGAAAAATATAATCTGTTGTGTTGTTTACATATTGTTAAAATAGGCCCTTTTCAGTTGAATTAAAGTTCAAATTTTAAATAGTTAACGGCAAAGATATCTTGGTAATACGTAACGATAATAAAATGTTATAAGGGGTTCCTTAAAAGCAATTGGTCGTCCATTAGTTTTATTTTTATAGGGCTACAATGAGTTAATGGAGCCCGATTAAATTCACTTTAAATCTTTCCCGACTTCACTAATTTGTTACTCGATTCACTAGTGACAACATGCGACTTTGCGTAAACAAAAAAATTTTGAAGATAATCACCGCTCGTTCTATCTCCCGGGGTGGTGCAAAATGTCTACCGTATGTGTTTATATTATCATATTTATACTAAATCTATCATTTTATTTTATTATGAAACAAAATATACATATCTTTTATTAGTTACTAACAAAAATTTCATAGTTACTAGGCTTTCGGCCAAAGATAGATATTTTTTTATACAATTTATATATGCAGTTTCTCTATAGTCCAGCCTCATTGATACTCAGAACAGTAGGTTGTGTGTGTGTAATCCAAGTAACAGTTTAACGTATATTTCTTAAAAGCTTCAATCGGAGTTCTTCGTACTAAAAGTTAAAACTAGAAATATATGTTCGGGTATATTCGTATGTCTCTCAAGCGGATTTTAATAAAAATTTAAAAACATTATGAAATGGAAAAGGATGCTGGGTACAATATTTATTTAATATATTCAAAAAAATGTTTTTTTTTATATTTCATTTATTATATAATTGCAATACATCTCAAATTACGAAAAAGAAGCTTTTACAGCTTCTTTTTTAAAAATACGAATTAAGACTTTAATAAAATACACTTTAAACAAAGATAGACAAAACAAATATTTTACTTAAGTCTAATTAATATACAAAAAAATGTTTGAAGTTATTGAGCAAAATGAAGTTTTAACACTCCCCAAAAGTTCTCTTATCTAAAATATTTGTTATTCGAAGCTAAGAGGTTTGAAAAATAGTACGCCCCTTTATATTATCTTTTGCGCTAAAAGCTAACCACTTTAAGTCCACAAAGAAAAATATTATTTTCTTTTATTCAAATAGAAATAATATTCATCAAAAATACCAAAGTGTTTTCTTTTTGTGTTTTCTTTGTAAATACCCTGCGGAACATAGGCCTTCGCCAAAGATTTCCACAAATCACGGTTCTGGAGCACCTGGAATCATGTACCTCCCTTGAACATTGTACGTGTAGGTCGTCACTCAGTTCAAAGTTTCAGTAAAAGATTTTTTTTCTTGGTGTGGAGGAAAATGCTTTATGCATACCCGCTGCTGGCCGGGAGGCCTCCCAACGGGTTACGTCGGACTCGTATCTCGGAAGGAGAAAGGACAGTCTGCAGTTCGCGTTCGCTACAGCAACACCGCTCGGACCACAGGATATCTCAAGCGTTTATTGATATAAACGCTTCGAGAAACCGCGTTCTCTAGCGCGGCGGCGAACACCTCCAGGTCGCGGCGAACTGCACTAGTCATGAGGAAGAAAGGTAGTAAAAGCCCTGCGTCAAAGATGTCGACATCGGCATCTTCCAACGCCAACACCAGCACGGAGACCTCGGCGACCAGCGTGTCCACCACGGACAGCAGCACCGAAAAGGACGATACACCGTCACCCCCAACATCTCCAGACGTTGCCGACCTATCGCCAAGGGCTCGTGTTGAGCACGAGCTCACGACGATACAGTACATGGAGAGCTTGGGGGCATTCGCCTGCCCATCCACTCCGAGATCTATCATCGCGGAGCTGGAGAAGTCCCGGACAGACCTCGTGGCTTCGGACCACAACATCGGACCCGAAGAACTGGCAAAGGTTCAGCAGGCAGCGAAGGACCGTGTAGACACGGAGATACTTCGCCCTGCTAGACGCCACAGAAGCCCAGAAGAGGAAGAGGCAGACTGCAAGCGCATCTGCCTCGAGGAAACCACCATCCCCAGCGCAACTCGCGACCCGCCTGCCCAAGTAGCAGTGGCCGCGCCCCTCGCTTGCCACGAAGCCCCCTTCACTTCCACGGCTGGGACCACGGCTAGCACTCCGCGCACCGCTCCGGTAGCGCCAGAGTCTCGCAAGCCGTGCACCACGCCCCAACGCACGCCCACACCCGTCCACCACTCCTCTCCCCCAGCCTCTCCAGATACCGCACAAAGCGGTAATGGATTGATGGCTACGGAGAACGGAAATACCACGCAATCCACCAGCTATGCGAGCATCCTGAGCGTGCAAAAAGAGCGCTCACAACGCCCTCCAACCCTGGTCTCGGGAACCTCCGACACCCAGAGGTTGGTGAAAGCTCCCCGCTTCCCACCCATCGTCGTGGAACACCTGCCCAACTGGACTCACCACTTCCGAGTCCTGTCCGGCAATATCGGACGTAGACCTAAACGCCCGCCCTTTTGGGAAGGGAGTCAGGTTCTACCCCGAAACAGCCCAGGAGAACCACGCCATCACCGCCTACCTAACCTGGCTGGAAAAGGAGGAGAAAGTAGCTTGGTTCACGTACTCCTTACCGGCAGACAGAAGTGTCAAGGTCGCAATACGCGGGCTGCCGGAGGGTACGGAACCAAGTGAAATCTCAGAGGACCTCCGGATCCAAGGTTACACGCCGGAATACATAAAGAGCATCAGTGCGCGGAAGGGACGACCAGGCGTTATCTTCTTCGCGCAACTGAAGAAGACTCCGGACATCCTCCAGACACTGTATTCTGTCAGCGAGATACTTTGTATGCCCGGTGTCAGAGTAGAGGCCTGGAGGGGAAAAAGAGGCCCGGCACAATGCCATCGCTGCCACCGCTTCCGCCACTCATCGCACTGTTGCCACCGGCCACTGGCGTGTGTGTGCTGCGGAGGTAATCACGCCGCCAGGGACTGCCCGAGACCTCGGGAGGAGCCGCCTACTTGCGCAAACTGTGGACAGGAGCACACGGCTAACAACTCCAAATGCCCTGTCTACCAGCGGGAACTCCGTAACCGCTGCGCAGGGGCAGTGGCTCTAACCAGGAACCGGACTGCCAGGACACAAGAGGCGAGGGCGGAATCTGCCGTGAGCCATCAGGCTCCGTCAGAACCACCTCGCCAACCGGAAAACGCCCAACCCCCCTCAAAGCGCAAACGGAGACGCAGAGGAGGGAAAAAGAAGGCAATAACACCAGAGCCTCCAAAAAAAACTCACAGCCACCACCCAACGACAACAACAGGAGACGAGGCCATGCCCGGAACCCCGGCCGACGCCCGTCACCGCCCAACACCACGTCTCGCGGACGGAACCCACTGTCCCGTTGTCGTCAGTGATTACCATCCTGCAGGACATACTCCTGGCCTCCCTAAACGGAGACGACATAGGCCAGGCAGCAATCGAGGGACTCGCCAAATAAGCGGGACTACCTAGCCGTGCCCCAGAAGCCACAAACCCCATCCAACCCTAAATAATCTATGCGCCGCCCCCCGCGGGCAGGATGGACGGGCTTTCCCCGAAAGGGGTCCACCTGGCCACCAGCTCGCGTGGAGACTGGTGCAGAGACACCGAAGCCGAAGCGTTTACGCACCCCCATGACCCGCACGTACTTCTACGTGCGGCGAACAGATACCACTGAAGGGGACCAAGCCCCGATACATCCCCGTGTGTGTAGCGGTGTATCGGAGAACTACGGAACGTTTCGGCTAGTACTAGTTTCCAAGGCACCCGTCGGCAAAAGAATCTCTGCGGATAGGTTGAGTTCGCTCCCTTGACGCATCGAGGACTTTTGGTCGGCCACATACGAGGGTACTGGTTGCTTCCCACCGACACACTGGTGTCAAAGTTTCGGGTGGAAAGCAAGCGGTCGCGTTGGACACCCTATCCCTTTCGTAAGAAAGGGCACAGGTCGTCCTGCACAGCGGGGTGCCGTCAAGCACACCGCTGGGTCTCACGTCTACGTGCGCACCACAAGACTCGCACCAGTAAGCCAGTGACCCCCCAACCCGCTCGCTGGGCGCCTTGCTGGGCCTCCTTGCGGAATCACCCGGCACAGTGGCCCGCGCTGAGGGGCAGGGGCGAACGATCAAGAGGCAAACAGGTCGACACCGACAACATGCCAGATAAGGGGGAACCCCCCCCCCACCTCCTCAGGACACAAACCTCCTCCGTCAGGTCGACGCGTAGCGGTCGTCGATCGGGTACTTATGGAGAGAGACCTGTTCCAATCGGAGAGATCCCGCATCCTCCCACCGAGGGAGCAGAGACACGCTAGGACGGGAATACCGCGCCCAACGCCACGGAGCACGCCAACCGTAGCCCCCGAGCTCGCAATGCCTGGCTCTGAGGGCCATGAGCAGGGCAAATCGGGGAGCGAGGAGGCGAGGCGAGCAGCGCGAAGGCGCACCCCCCCCCCACCATTGAAGAGCCCCAGGAGGAAAAACGCCCTCTTTTGAGGGCGTACTCACAGCCTCCGGAGTCACCGTCGCCGGAAAAGAGGGAGCACGATGACGATGAAAGGGAAGAAGCGACGACGTCGCCGTCAGCCAACTCCCCGCCAAGGAGCAAGACGAGGCGGGGAGGGAGTCGACGCAATATGCGTCACTCGGCCCGGTCGGTAGCGGGTCTACATCCGCCGGAAAGGGCAAGGGGAAGGGAAAGGGAGGGGTAGACAATTCCCCCCCCACCCCCGCCCCGCGAACCCGACCCGGAGCCGGGGCAGGAAGCCCCCCCACACCTCCCTCGCCCCTAGCGGAAGCGTACGACGCACAGGCAGGGGGGAGCCCCCGACCGGGGACGTCAACAACATCTGAGCATACGGTGACGTCGTATGCAAATATTGCGGCGACCCCGCAACGTCCGCGGAGCCCGCCGGCGCCCACGCAAGAGGGCACATCGGCGAAGGGTGACGCGAAGTACCCGCCCATCGTGGTCGAGTGCATGCCCGACTGGGCAACGCACTTCAAGAAATTGAATGCGTTGCTCGGTCACGCACCGAACGCACGGCCCTTTGGGAAAGGGGTTCGATTCCGGCCCCAGGGCGAAAAAGAATACCGCGTCATCCAGCGGTACCTTGTAGAGAGGAGCAAGTTGGACTCCACCCTCGCATGGTACTGCTATGCGCCGGTGGCAGAGTTGCCCACAAAAGTGGGACTACGGACTAAGGCGCTGGCCTTCCCAGTGACCTATGTCCGAGGCATCCCGCCAAGGAGAGGCAGGCCGGGATGCCTATTCCATGTAAAAATGGATAGGATAAGCCCTGAGGAGCTCAAGAAGCTTTATAGCATTAATGAGCTCCTCTATATGCCAGGCGTCACTATTGAAGCCTGGCAGGGCAGGGAAAGCCCAGCACAGTGCCATAGATGCCAGGGGTTCGGACACTCCTCGGCTAACTGCTATAGGCCATATAAATGCGTACGCTGTGCAGGGGAACACCCGGCAGCGGACTGCCCCAAGCCCAGAGATGGGCAGCCGAAGTGCGCCAACTGTGCAAAGGCGCACACGGCCAACGACCGGAGGTGCGCTGTCATACAGCGCATCGCAAGGAAAAGGGGGGTGAAGATCCCGCCCCCCATACCTGCACAGCCGACGCTGCGGAGCCAGGAGGCCAGACGCCCGGGGCAGGGAGCAGCAAAGGCGAAGTCTCAGGTGCCACAACCGCAACAACATCAGCGAGTTCTGGACAGGGCACCTGAGGTGGTACGACCAGCACCACCACCACCTCAACCAGAGAGGAGGCACATGACGGGGGCCACACTGGCACCCCCTGCCAATGATCCCACGGAGAGGGGCGCGCCTGCTGCCCCCCCCAGAAAAATAAGAGGGAAGAGGAAGAAGAGGAGGAAGGAGCCGGCTGAGTCCGAGGCCAGAGGCACCTCAACCCCCTACGTTGCCACCATGCAACAACAACAAGGGCCTATAGCAGTGGCCACAGTACCAAAAAATGTACCTCAGCATGCGCAGGTGCATAGCAACGCAAAGAGCGCACAAACCTCGAAGGGGAGGACCGAGACCTCCCCTCCACAACCTACCCACATGCCAACGACCATCGAGGCAGCACTTGCGCAACTGGTCACCGTCGTGATGAAGATCCTGGGAGACGTCTTAACGGCGATGACCACGGGAGCTGACCCCTTATCTGCCATATTAACGGCGTTGGCCCGACTGACACTCGCCAGAAATGGCTGAACTACGGGCCATGTACTGGAATGCTGGCGGCGTCAGGAACCAAGCCGCCAGCTTAAGGACACTCATCCAGCAGCACGATGTCCAGGTCATGCTGCTTGGAGAGACGAAGCTCAGGCCCGAGCAGCCATTCAAGATCCCCAACTTCTTCGTGTATCGACGCGATGAGATCTCTCCTGAAAACATAGCGTACAGAGGCGTCGCGGTGTTAGTAAGGAGGGATCTGATCCACGAGGAGGTTGAGCTGGACGAGTACCAGACGACCCGGACCATCGGAGTTCGCTTGAGAACGGCCGGGAGGGAGTTGCGTATATACGCTGCGTACCGTCCCCGGTACCCCTTTTCCCTCTGACATCCGTACGGTACTAGGAGGAGCTGCCCAGCCATTATTGCGGGAGACTTGAACGCCAAACATCCCGCATGGGGGTCGAAGATCATAACCCCCCCAGGCAGGCAGCTGTACGAAGATGCGGAGAGCGGGGGATATGAGCTGTTAGGGCCAGATGAGCCGACACATACCCCCGTCCAATCGCACTACCGTTCCGGATGTCCTAGATATAGTTATATGTAAAGACATACCGAGCCCGGTTCAGGTGGAGGTGCTGAACGATGTGGATACTCAGCACCTCCCCATACTAGTAACCATGAACACCTCGGCAGACTCCGTAGTGCCCAGAGGTCCCAGTAGAAGAACCAACTGGGAGGCCTACCAGAGGGCACTAAAGAACATGGACTACGGCGCGCCGATCTACACAAGTAACGACGTAGAGGAGGCCGCGCAGTATCTAACAACTACGATACAAAATGCGTATAGCGCGGCCACGGTGGAGATCGGTAGGACACGCCGTAGGGGAGAGCTCCCAGTTGGGATAACAAACAAGCTCAGGAGGAAGCGGGCGCTGAGGAAACTCTGGGCTCGCACTCGTTGTCCCAGAATCAAGAAGCAACTCAACCAGCTCACGGAGGAGCTGTCGGAGGAGATAAAAGCCCACAGGGGGGATGAGTGGGACCGAAGGGTGGAAGAGGCGTCAGAAAAGCCGGCCTCACTTCATCTCCTCAGCCGACAGCTCACCACAACACTCCGGTATGCCCACTTGTGGACAACGAGGGGCGTAGACACTACGCCCCTCGTTGTCCCCTAGGAGTAAAGGACCGGGCAGAGATGCTCGCCGAGGACCTGGAGGGGCAATTCCAAGCTAACATTGCCGAACCCACCCTCGCTGATCATTATGCAACACTCGAGCGCCGCGTACAGGAATACCTCATGACGCCGGCACCAGCACTGCGCGGGGAGGACTTTATCTCCCCAGCAGAAACAAGAAAAGCAGCCGCACACCTGCCGCTGAGGAAAGCGCCCGGTCATGAGGGTATAACAACCATGGCCATAAGGCAGCTACCCAGGAAAGGAATAGTAGCGATCACCCGTCTTTACAACGCGGTGATCAGAACGGGACACTTCCCCCAGGAGTGGAAGAGGGGGAAAATTATCGTGTTGCCGAAAGCTGGGAAAGATAGGAAGCGCCCATCCAGCTATCGGCCGATAACGCTACTGCCGTACCTAGCGAAGCTATTCGAAAGGCTCCTGCTGCGGAGGATCAAACCTTGCGTAGAACTGCGAGAGGAGCAGTTTGGTTTCCGCAGCGGGCACTCAACAACATCGCAGCTGGCCCGTGTGCTACATTACCTCGCGACCGAATCCCATCGCGGTCGCGTATGTGTCGGAGTCCTCCTGGACATGGAGAAGGCCTTCGACAGGGTTTGGCACACGGGACTGATCTTCAAGCTAATAGAGCACACCACCTTGCCGCCGTCGCTGGTACGGCTGGTAGCGTCGTTCATGAGGGACAGAACATTCTATGTATCGGTCGAGGGAGCTGAGTCGGCAACACGATCCATAGAAGCAGGTGTCCCGCAGGGTAGCTGCCTCTCACCCCACCTGTACGCGGTATTTACGAACGATATCCCCACACTGGAAAGTCGCGTCCAGGAGTGGGAGGATGACGTAATGCTCCTACTGTACGCTGATGACAGCGCATACTTCACATCATCACGCCGGGTTAAGATCGCTGCGAGGAGGATGCAGCGACTGCTCGACCTGCTACCCGAATGGCTAGATAGATGGAAGATGGCGATCAATGTCGGGAAGACGACCGCCATAGCCATTAATCGCCGAGTACGCATACCACCCCCCCTCCAGTTAAGAGGAGAAGAGGTGGCGTGGAGCAATACTATTACCTATCTTGGTTGCAAGATAGACCGCGCCCTTCGCATGTCCCCCCAGATCGACAACGTCGTAAGGCATGCAAGGGCAGCGAGAGCGAAACTTTACCCAATATTGACATCTAAACTAACAACGCGCACCAAGATAGGTATATATAAGACCTATATCCACGCGCGCCTTACATACGCGGCGCCGGCGTGGTGCGCGCTTACATCGGCGACACAACGCAAACGGTTGCAGGCGCAGCAGAGTCTGGCTCTCGGGATGATCGTGGGAGCTGGCCGATACGTCAGGAATGACGTGATATCCAAAGGGCTCCGCGTGGAGTCCTTAGAAGAGTTTGTGGTCCGTTTAACGCGACGGCTGTTCTATAGAGCAGATAACGGACCACATAAACACCTCCATAACCTGGCTCCCCTCCACGCGCGCCCTCCTGAAGGACGGCCACTCCCACGCGAAATCCTGCCACCATCAACGCCGCCTGGCCGAAGGGGGGCCAGGGACGAGCGTTAGCCCGACTACGCCCAGGCGTGAGGATAAAGGACAAGGATAAAGAACAAACTCCAACAGCACCCACGATACAGTGGACCCAGGACCGGGGGAGCCGTTGCCCCCCGAGATGACGTACGGGTAAAGAGGGCAACCTCGAGGCCCGCAACCTGCCATAAATAGGGCAGAAGACACAGCTAGCTAGCCCCGATACAGTTCCTCCCAGAAGACCTGATAGGAAGGAGAAACATACCGACTAAAAACCATCCACGTGTGCTGTTGGCTCGGCGGCCTTTACAGCTTCATCTAAAGAGATAAGTAAAAAACCACGTCTCGGTTCTGTAAGTAATCGCTGGCAACACGCATTCGTTGTACAGTTTGCTGTAGAGGTTTTGAGGCATACTCGACCAAAAAATTAAGCGTAGTTTCCCGAACGCTGCCCAGCCGTGTCAGATTCGTCGATTGACCACTGGGACGAAGCTGGACTTACCTAGACTGCCAATTTGTCTCAGGTATACGCATATGTCACCGTGGCCGTTAGACATGATCTTCGTCTTGTCCGTGTTCATTGTAAGAGTTGTACTAGTTGGGGGACACTATTGAGAGCATTGATTTGCTAAGCTTCTCTGGCGATCCCGCCGTAATGACAATGTCATCTATCAATGCAGCGGGGAAGAGTTTCGGGGATATCACATTTATGTCTTACACCTGTCCGTAATTGGAAGGGATTCATACTTTGATTATATAATCTGATAGACAATGCATGTACAATGAGGCAACAATGTCCTCGATATACCGAGAGTCTACCTGGCATCACTAGAGACTCTAACTCCGCCCAAATTTCGACTGAATCGAAGGCTTTAGTCCAAATACGCTAAACATAATGCTGTTGGCGCTTTCGTGGAAAGGCGTATGTGCATCAATGGGCTTACAAAGATGATATAGAATAAGAAGAAACTTAGAATCTTCGCATATTGCTAGCTCATTTTGTTGTTTTGTTTTGAGCAATTTTCATTTAGTGTGGGATCTCTTACTGCCTACCTCGTAGTGAAATTGACTAACAGCGCATTTTGCGCAAGTTAAAATTACGTGGTGATAACCAAGATGGTAATGACGTAAGCCTGGATGTTCCTATTTATTCTTGTCTTAAAGAGCCCCATATCGTACAGGTCTGGAATGACCGACGACTCTAAATGGTCCTCTTTCTCGTAGTAAATACCAGAAATGATTTAAGCATATAGTTATTGTTTAGAAAAAGAAGCACGAACTTATTACTAATTGAATTTGTATTTTAAAGTTTATGAACTAGCTACTTTACAAATAATCGACGAAGAACGAGACAGATAGATATCTGTTGTAAATAATTTAGCTGACGTCGGAATCTAAAGCGTTTTAAAGACAAGTCTTTTCTACTTTCTCTACATTATTTATTGCTACTACTCAGCTCCCCTTGTATAATCTGTGACATTATAGTCTTTGACAATTTAAAAAATAAAAGGAATAAAAGTTACCTGAGCACAATGACATGACATTAAAGTGTATAATAGCCAGTGTAATATATTTTAAGCCAGTCTTAATGGTTTAGTGATTAACAGTAGTAAATTAAAAATGTTGTGAATATTTATTACTGGTAATTAGATACGAATATAACTTATACGAACGGCCAGAGGCTTGTCCTAGAACTTGTTTTTGCAAAAATAAGTACCACGAAAGAGCATAAAGTCCGAGGAGACTGGTGGTGGGGAGCAGCATCACTAGCTGAAGCGACGGCACTGCGCTTAGAAACCATCTTGGGATGGTCAGTATGATCAAATACTTCATGTTAGGACTATTAATGTCTAGCAGTGATAATAGGCAGGCTAAAGAAGATTTATATGGGTTCCTAATATATACGCGTATTATCTATAAGTAAGGAATACTTTTATTTACAATGTTGTTACTTAATAGGTAAACAGATCCGTTATTCATAGCCCTCCGAACAGTGAAATTCAGTCCTGTAGTTTTTACATGATGCCTGAACAAACAGATAAACACACAAAGAGACAAAAATTCAAAAAAAATGTGTGTGTGTACTTATCTACGCACATAAGAAATTATACTTCTTTAGCGTAACTAAGCAAATAAAAAGAATACATACCGACAGTTAACCTCAGATCTTTAAACCCTCTTTAAAAAGTTTATACACAAAAAACCACTTTCATCACGAATACTCACAATAAATTATCATTCACCACCATATATAATTTAAAATCACACACAAATACACATGTATGAATATATTTTTTTATCTCTACTGATGTAAAACACGTGTGTTACAGATTCATAAACATTTGAATAACCACTTTGAATATAGTTACTATAGAGACTATACACTCCATAATAGTGTATAGTCTCCATAATAGTTACCAAGATAATTTAAGAGTCATTTAGAAACCAACTTCATCCTGTTATTTTTAAATGTCGGGGTGCGCGCGTGTCGTAAAAATTCACTCTCATCATTTTTGCCAAACGCGCCAAAGGAAATTTATCTTTAAAAAAAATCATTATCATTAAATAAATAATATAATATACCACAAAATAGCAGTAATTTATACGTTTCTCATGACCACGAATAATAAACGAGAAGCTAAGCCTATATAACAAACGAAGATATAAAAAAGTAGAGTAATTCAATATGACCTTTCAGACGGCGAGACACTTGACGAACATCTATTATGATTCTTACTTTATTCTATTGTTACACTTACATTGTCTGTGGCATTTCTGTTTGGAAGAACGATAACTTACACTTCAATTGTTATCACGTAACTTCACGCCTGTTATTCTTCCTGCGATAGGTATGTAAATGAAAATGGATAAATTTCGATTAAGGACTGGCAAATGGTTGACGGGGACGTATTTTAATTCGATATCTTGTGGACCAAGTCATCGATTCAGGCCATGGAAAAGTTTGTTATTATATTTTGCGAAACCTTACATTTTTTTTATAATTCTGAATCTAAACAAGGGATAATTATTATGTGATGATGAACGGCGAATGGTCAGTGACGACCAGGTGGCGCGGATAAATAATTTGTAGGTTCGAATCCTATCCCAGACTAATTAATGTGCTTACTAATTATTTATTTATCAGGTGTGTATTATTTATTCATTAATTTTTTTGAATATCTTATCGTTTAAGATAACTCTTATAATACAAGAACGTGAACACTTGTCTTTGCGTCAATCTACGTAGATGACTTACTATGATTCAACCGATGAAAATGCATACATACTAGCTTGGCTCTACCACGCTTTTCTAAGCGTGGTAGAGCCAAGCGGCGGCTTTAGCTGCTGCTCGAATGGGCCGGCTCGACCGGATTGATACCACGGCCTCGCAGAATACCGGCGTGAAGTAGAGGCATCTTGTGCTTCTGCGTTTCGTTCGGTGAGTGAGGTAACCGGAGGCCCACATCCCCTCCCTATTCCTCTCCTCTTCTCTCCCTTCTCCCAAATATCCTTAAAGACCGGCAACACACCTGCAGCATCTATGGTGTTCCAGATGTATGTGGGCGACGGTAAGCACTTACCATCAGGTGAACTGCTTGCTCATTTGCCGTCTTTTCCATAAAAAAAAATAACAATCCTATAAAGTATGTAGGGGGTATAAGGGAAAAAATACTAACACTTTTACTTCAACTGTCAACGACCAACTTGGCCGAACCCTAATACCACATACTAGTGATGGGAAGCATCACTGGTATGAGGATACCGACCCTGTGCTGCCTGTGTGTTATCATCTCGCTCGACTTGCATGATCCGTATGGGCAAAACTATTTAACGTTTATATGAAAAGTACCTAAGCAGTTGACTTTTACATACTGATAAAGTAGAAGAGAAACAAGATACGAACATAGAACCGGTCAGCTCGCAAGGTAATGTTTGACAGTTTGACGCACAGCACCGTCTCCGTGTCATTAAAACAACAATATTGAGCTAATTACTTAACCCACCTTAAAACTACGCCATTGAAATTCTTGTAAAATTTCTTATTAAAAGTGCTAATAGACGACAGTCTTATAAGAAGAATAAATAAATAACTGATCAAATATTACTTGGTTTTTCTTGTCAATTTTCCAAAAAAATGTTTTTTATTTACTATTTTTTTTTGACACAAGGAAGTAGACAAATATACTATCATATTTTGTTTGCTATTTCGCTGCTGTCTGACGGACGAGGCAAAGAAATCTTACTACGCCAAAAACAAATCCCACAGACTGCTCAGCATCTCTAGTGATGAAATTCCGGCCACCACTGTTGAGTTCCGGTGTGACAGACTGTGGGCCATTTCATCTTAATCCTCAGGAGTTATATCGCGTCCTTAACCTCTTTCTCTTCAGTCTTCAGTCTTCAGTTCACTCTTCAGTCTCGTCTTTGTCTCCAGGTACCCATGGGCTTAAGTAGCCACTTACGACTCAGGTAAGTGTCACATTACAAGACATCTTGTAAGATATGCTGCTTTAGACGTTGCTGCCCTTAACCGTCTTTGTATTTATTGTCTAAAAAGTAAGTAGTACTTGAAAAAGAACACAAAGTTCGTGGACATAAATGGCTTAATAAAAAAATGTGTAATTAAAAAGCCTGGACAATCTACGTAACAGGAACCGATGCTGCAACACTTGTGAAACAACGCGCACTCTTTATTCTGTACTTGACATATTTTCAACGCATCATTCAAAGTGAAGCGGTGCATTTAAATGGAACGCCTTTACTCCATTCCATTCCTTTTTTTACCAAACAATGGTAACGTACTAGTAACACACATGATGAGAAGTGTCAGTGGTTGCAGTTTTCATATCATGATAAAAAAAAAAAATTCTGTACAGGCAAAATGGAGGGGAGGTTATAAAAATGTAGCATAGCATATACTTCGCGTGACAGTAGGAAAGTTTAACTCGCAATTAACTAGTGCATTTGATAAGACAAAACGGATAACGTCTAACAATCACGTGATGGCTCTATAGCCCGGTTTACGTTGGGTTTGAATCGCGCCATAGGCAGACTTCGTGTTGCCAGCCGTTACGAATATACTTCCGAACAGGCCTTTCTATAAAAGAGCCTAACATGCCATGCATGAAAGATTTGCTCATAGTCACTACGCTTGGTAGACAGGATCCTTGAATGCCGGCAACGCACTCGCAGCTTATCTGGTGTTCCATTTGTACCGGGGTGTATTCACTTACCTTTATGTGATGGATTAGGTGAGCCACTGGCTCGTTTGCCCCCTTTCCCATAAAAAATACTCGTGTTTATGTGTATTAATTATTATTATTATTTTTTTAAATTAACTAACCATTCTGCGTTAACTGAGCTTTTCGGGATCACTACCGCTGGCTCTCTTCACCAAGTTTGAATATACTCATGGGAACACAAAGGAATGGGCGCCTGCAGTGATTAATCAAAAGAAATTGTTAAATAATGTAATTAAAAAAAAATTGTAGAAAAATCTGGAATCCTTACTGCCGTTATTTTTGGTAAAATATACTTTAAGACTAATGTATGTTCAGTGTATTTAAAAACAATATGATTGTTAGGATAACGTAAATTTACCGCGGTGTTAGAACTAAGCCAAGATCACATTATTAACTTAACAATACCAGAACATTAACATAGATTTTTTTTTATAATAATGACAAAAAGTGCCGGAGCTTATTCGCCACGTCGAAACGATGGTAGATTTTTTTTAAAAAGATTGAATTTTAACAAAGGTTTATGGTCCCATAACAAAATGGTTTGATTTGATTTGATAAAAGATTGACCTTGTTTACCGTACATTATGATAAGATAACTTAGTACTTAGAATACATAAAATATAAAATTGAATTAGGGCGCTCGTTACATAGACACAGATGTCGTAAATGCTGTACATTAGGAGCGAATTACATTTCACAATTTCGTATTACGTATGATCAAAGCGGGTGAAGTAAGAGCCTTCATTATTCGTAACAATGTAAATGGGCCTTCTATGAGTACGTTATGTCGTTAAGTTTCATTTAAGAGCCCGATTTAAATCATTCATTTATTATTATTTACATCAATCTTAAACGTCTTCACGTCTTTCCATTACCTTTTGCATAATTTCCTACTTTATTTTTTTTTAATTTAGAAACAGATTTAATTTGTTTTTTTTATTTATTATTCTTTATTGTACACATTATGAGAAATTTACAATTTAAATATGCAAGTGAAATGAACGAGCACAAAGGCAAGCTTACAAGAGTTCTTTATCAGTAAACTCTTGAGGAAAAATGAAATAAAAAGAAATCACTTACCAAGTACGCAGCTGTGTACTTAATTAATAATATTGTAACTAATATAAAATTGGCTATAAATTAATAAACTTACAAAATATTTAAATACGGTATCTAAATATATAGTAATATAATAATATAATATTAAATATATACACTATAATATTACATAATATATTTAACAATAATGATTAATACAACATAATATATAAATACCGATAATGCGTTAGAGGCCACGCCCCCTGTACTGAATTACGTGCACACTAATTCAAACCGCGTATCGCGTACACACCTCCCTTCACGGCCTTCATGAGATTTACTCGACACAGGTTTTTTTTTTATGGTATATGGGGCAAACGAGCAAGTGGCTCACCTGATGTTAAGTGATTACCGTCACCCATGCAACACCAAAGCAGCTGCAGATGCGTTGTCAGCCTTTATGGATATTTTGGAATTGGGATGGAGGATGAGGATGGGGGATGGGGAGGGGGAGAAGGCTTCCGGTTACCTCATTCACCGAACGAAACGCAGAAGAACAAGATCTAGCTCTACTTCACGTTGGTATTCTGCGAGGCCGTGGTCCTACACCGAGCGGCTCCGGCTCATTCAAGCAGCGGCAAAACCTACTGCTTGGCTCTACCAAGTTAGAATACAGCACAGCAGCAGCCAACTCTTCATAAGTTTTTACTTGTGAGCCTCCTGCTTGCGAGTCTCTTCCGCCGAAACTGTCAAGGGCGGTTAGTCCAGGTTCCAGCACTTATTGCTGATCCCGACATAACACTGAAGGCAGCGACAGGTAGGTGATAAACATCTTTTTCTCACGCTAAAAAAAAAACGTATTGTTTTAAGCTAATTGAAAAGTGCAATGCCGGTAACCTCAAAGTAGTGAATCTGATGATCACTAGTCTGTGGGATCGTTTGGTTACCTAGCCTCCTCTGTTTGCTATCAGGGTGCATTACGCACAGGAGAGACTTGCATTTGGAGAAAAATATAGCATAATATCGCTTACGCCCTAGTTACATATTATAAAGTATACAATCATTATTAAAATCGATACCTTTGTAACAAGAAACATTTCTAAGTCTAAAACGCAATATGGAACAACGCGATGGAAAACTTATGATGCCATGTGTACAGAAGCGAAAGCTTGTCTTGTAATTATCGCGTGAAACATTTTAACACTAAACATACATTGACGTTTGTCTGCGGCGTGCCCTGTTGCTGTTGCACCCTGTTGAGAAGTATAGATCAATACGAGAATCATTTTAAAAAGGTGCTTTTTATTTATCATATTTTTTTTTACTTCGTCGTATGCGTCTCAATTATACAGGCCGTATCAGGAAAGCCCAGAACAATCCAGTGGGCTATGGAATAGGCTGTTCTCGATATTTCTCTGTGAGATAGAATCACACAAGGGTAACCAATGCCTAATAGCCTAAAGACTTATAATCAGCCAGCTGAATTAGTCATAAGCTGGACACACAGTTTTTTTTTATGGCAAAGGGTGAAAACGAGCAAGCACTTACCTGATGGTAAGTGATTACCGTCACCCACGTATATCTGCAATAACAGAGGGCCCGCAGGTGTTGTTGAGGAGGATGGGGGAGTGGGCCTCCGGTTACCTCACTCACCGAACAAAACGAAGAAGTATAAGATGGCTTTCATCAAAAGCCACTGCTCGGCTCTACCACGTACCAGACTCGTACACAGTGTATCTCCGCCACCTGGAGGCCAGGGAGGCCATTGACTGAGGTGTGTTAACAATGACGTCACTCGGAGAGACTACTTAGCACCATAAAGAACTTAAGTACTTAATCAGTGCTTTGACTATCCGGCGATCTATCTTTTCGTCCATCAATATATCAGCTGTTGTTCACAAATACCGATGATGACCCATGGACAAATTAGACCAGGGCGACATCTGCCGGCTAACAAATTAATGCATATTATAGTGCCAAAGCTGTTAGCATACATTCAGTACTCCCGCGCTTATTCAGAAAGTATACTTGTCCAAATAAAGAAACATATTAAGGCGTTTAAATAGGTTCTCAATACGTTTGTTACGATTTTTGTATTACTGATCGGTCGCACTTACTATGACACATCATAACAACGTTTGTGAATTCGGACATCAATGGTCTTCCTCTTCAAGTAACAGGTAATGCTCTGTAATTACAATAAGAAGGAACAATCACAGTAACTTCCAGATACGAAAATTAAAAAAAATTAACCATTAATTTCTTAAATTTTTAACCAAAGCTTGACAAGCATTTAGCTTTTTTAAGCATCCTTATTGTACTCACTGGATCTCTATTGCAACTCCTTCAGTGTACGTATCTAGAAGACTCTTTGTCTCAAATTATTCCAAAATAAAAGCCAACATAATTATTCTGTATAAATAAAAAAAAAAACTGTTTCTTTCCCTTAGTTAGTCTATGCTTGAGGCGATTGAAATGTTGCTCCTAACGAAGCGCTAAAGAGGCGCGGACAGACAGACGTGTCGTGCGCTAGCTATATTAGTACGTCCGCTAATTATATTAGAGACGGTGCACACGTGAAACAAAAATACCTTTCAAAACGGATAAAGCACCCAATAACTTAGCTCGTAGTCTCGTAAGTGACTTAATTAATCAATGTTTAATTAATATAGCCTGAGTTGCGTCTAATCAACATTGTTAATTATAACTGTGTGACTGGTGTAACCTGATTTTGTAATTAATTTGATTAACATTATTTATCTCCAATTTGTGGATTTTAATGCTGTTTAAATTGCTTTATCTTTTAATAATATTGTTAAATGGAGACAATACAGTGTGTGAAATGTCGCGGCGAACATTGTATGTTAGTACTTAAAATATAAATTATGATCTCTTTGAAAATTACCATATCAAAACAAATATTGAAGCGCCAATAGGTTAATGGGTTAGGTCACAGGTTCAAGATGATGATGATTAATATGCCTTGTTTTAAGCATCATCTTCAGAATCAAAATCTTTACTCTTCGACATAGGAAGTCACTTGTCAAAAGTCATTATTTTATCTTCTACCGTATTCGTAATGAAAGAAATTAATTCTAAAGAAACCCTCTTTATATCAAATATTTTAATGTACTTTTGAACAATACTATATTATATATTGTTACATCTTATTCACCTACAGGATTATTAAATCTAAGAGACAATTTTAAATCTTTTATGATTTTAAGGTCATATGAAAATGTTGCGCAATTTTCATCATAGGTGCCTCTTTACTACTTTGTGCAATGCCTAAGTTGAAACTATAAAGCAAATTACAAAGGCCAATATCCTTTATCAGGAAAATCGAGCACGGGCGCAGAAAGGGTCTAAATAAAACTCAAAAGAGGAGGTGTGTCTGACCGGCTCGTTAGAGCGTCTAATAGCTGCCTGTGTTGAAAGTGATCTTCGATAGGTTTACTCGGTGGCGCACATTCTTCAAAGATAGAAAATCACTTTGGTACAAAATTAAATTTATTGCTTACATAATGATTTCTTGTATTTACGCGAACATTTGTATGTGTAGTACATTTCGTTGTGCTTGGGTGAGACACGTGACCACGGCTGCTGTAAAGCACTCGAATCGCTGGAAATTTCAAAACAAAATTAAACGCTTTAAAATCCGTAAATAATAGTTTTCGTTTAACGTAGATAGTGCAGTGCGTGAGTTGTTGATTAAAGTAATAAAAAAAAATCGTGAAATCGTTGATAATGGTTTATTAAAAATATAAATATAGCGTCTTGTTCTGAGTGGACATAATAAAACGAAAACATCTCGTTTTAGCGTAGCGTTTAAAAACAAACTTAGCATAACGTAGCAGTTTTTCTTAGTAGTGGTGAGTACCGTGAACTGGACACCTAATCAGTGGCACCTGGTCTTGTTATAAGACAACGGCGTCAACAGGCCGCAGTTTCGAATATCACATTTATTTATTTATTCAACTGTGGGTGATAAACGACTATCCAATATACAGTACAATCGATGAGAAATGTTCAATTCTCAATTAAGAATTAATTACAGATGCGCTGTCGTTACCTGTGAAATTAAGTTTTGCGGTTCAACTGACCATACGTAAAACAGCAGCATTCGGTTATTGCTTCTCGCACTGGCTGTGAA
Organism: Bhutanitis thaidina; assembly: GCA_029286595.1. Taxonomy (NCBI): domain Eukaryota; kingdom Metazoa; phylum Arthropoda; class Insecta; order Lepidoptera; family Papilionidae; genus Bhutanitis; species Bhutanitis thaidina. Next base: position 2,171,287 of record JAGSMS010000021.1, on the reverse strand, counting down.
CGCGCTGCATTTCCCAGGTCTAATTCAGTTTCGGCATTTCCCTATCACATGTAAAACCACGTACTATTATATCTAGGTAGGCTTTGTGTACGTTTGTTATACTGGGTACATACAAAATAAAACTTATAGGCAGGGTTATGTTACTGCTTAGTGACTCAATAGTTACGACCGCGTGACTCAATGGTTAGCGTACCTGACTGCTGACCAATGAGTCCCGAGTACGAATCCCCACCGAAGAAAATATTTATGCAGTAACAAATTATTGATTTCGATCTTATTGCATAAGCGTTACATCCGAAACGAGAAGGAAAAGACTAATACGTACCTCTGTATTTAACGCGTATATTTATAGCACTGTAATATCTCCTGCGCAGTTCATAACTGCCATATAGTATTTGCAAGTTGTCGCCGTGGTTGAAAACGACCAGGATCACAGCATTCTACAATACTGATGAACTTAAAGTAGCAGCCTGTAAGTGCCCACTGCTGGGCAAAGGTCTCATTCTCAAATACGAGTATCAGAGAGGGTTTAGGAGCTGGGAAGGACCCACTACGCTGCTCCAGTGCTGGTTGGCGGGCTTCAAATATCCTCGAAATAATATTTTTATTATTTCTCAGACATGCAGATTTCCTCACGATGTTTTCCTTCACCGCTGAGCAATTTAAGTGGTGCCGGCACCGGGGATCGAACCCAGGTCACTCACGCTCTATGAAACAAAAGTGAGCTCCCTGACCACTAGGCAACCACGGCTCTGATGAACTAAGATTGCTATAATTATTAAGCTAAAATTTAAGTTATGTAGTGGGATTTAAACCCGCAACCCTCAGTATCGTAGACAGTAATTAGTTGGTAAGCTACGACCGATCGACATACATCTAATAAGTTTATAAACAGGACACGGTACCCAGTGATTATTACATTGTTACATAACCAAGTTTATTTCTTTAGAAGAAGTAGAGGTCTGATTCGGAACTTGAATTTCACTATCCAATATGTCCAAGGATATAGCATCGAGTTCATTACAAACAATCCTTCTTGGGATGCAAGAAATACTAGAATAGAGATCCGAAACTGCGATACGTAAGCAATATGCCTGCAAAACGTGAACTAATGCGACATGATTTTGTGATAGTTAAATCCCCGATATACGAGAATAGAAAATTCAATGCATGCAATACTGAATCGTCCCCATGATTTTGTAATGCAGAGAGACAATGGAGGAACCAATTATTATCAAAGATACATGCGTTGGACATCAATAATCCTAATACCCATTGACGACCGTGAGTCATTAGTCAGCGTACCTGACTATTATTAACTCGTGGGTCTAAGTTCAAACTAATACTTGTTTTTTTTTTAAATTGGCGGCTTAAGAGTATCTGGTTCTCCGATGCCTTCGACAGATGGCGGAATAACCATCGTAATTAAGCCAAACCTAAATTGCCCGTGGGCAGTAGCGTCTAAAATGCGACCTTTTTGGTATCCATTTATTGTATCGCCATCTTGTTAGCCAAGCATGAAGTTATGGAAAAACCTTCCAACTGAGGAAGAGCATCTAAAACATTTTACTGTTGTACATAAACAGTAGACTTTAAAGAAGATTCTGCTGTTGATGATTATATAAATAAGATTTTATTGTTGTGAATAAATAATGTTAGTAATTTTAAGTTCTTTTGCCTCATCAAGACTTCTTTTCTAATTTTTAGAAAGAATCTATGAAGTCGGTTACGCACTCTGTGTAGCTTCTTAATAAATACGAGTATCCAATATCCGCCCGTTATATAATATGAATTCATCATCGGGTTAACTTTAACATACAAATTATACAATTTATCTAATAATCTTCTGAAATAAAAGCTTTTGAAGTCAAGACTAAAGCATTCAAAACAGTAGTAAAATAGAAAGAACTGACGAATATTGTCACCCCAATAATTCACCATTGAATGCGCCTGCGCAGCGCTCAGAGTGTTCAACATTCAAAATTCAAATCAGTCTCTGTCCGTCGCTTGTCGCGCGCACGCGTCCCTCACATATTTACATATACTTGTTTTGTATGTTAAATTGTTTATATTTATCTTGTGGTTTTTGTTTTTATTTGCGCAATAAAAAGTGCATTTTCTACCTAACGATGTGGGTTTACCATTTGAAACAGGATTTATTTGGCATGCTTTAAAGTCATTTATGAAGTACCTATCAAATTAAAAGAATGAATAAAATGTTGTTTACCCATAATATGTTATTACAAACTTTTATGCGATTTCCATGAAATCTTTGGTTAAAATTCTTAATTGCGTTTTACATTCACTACTCTATATATAATCTGTAAGATAAGAAATCATGGTAGAGGCAAGCGGTGGCTTGGCTTCCTGTGGAATGGGCCGGCTCGACCGGGGGTACTACAACCTCGCAGAATACCGGCATGAAGTAGACGCATCTTGTGCTTCTGCGTATCGTTCGGTGAGTAAGGTAACGGAAAGCCCACCCATCCCCCGCCTCCCCAATTATCCTCAAATCCCGGTAACGCAGCTGCAGCTCCTCTGGTGTTGCTGATATATGTGGGCATCGGTAAGTGCTTGCCATCAGGAGACGCATACTTGTTTTACTCCTTACCGCATTCTTGTGAGTAATCATCACTTCATTCACCCCTAACTTACATCATACAACATCACACAAATTTACAAATCATCATCATCATTAAAGCAAATTACAAGTCCGCTGCTGAAGTGATTTAGGTGATGCCTATTTGTATAATTTGGTAGTTGCGAGGCCTAGCATCTCTTTACGGATTTCTTAATTTATTATAAATATCTCCAGACGAATTCTCAAAACTACTTCAACTTCAGGACAACATCGGACAAGCTTCGGTGATCGTAAGTTTCCCCACAAAGTGACGTAAAATGTTGCAAAATCATATGCAACATTTTACGTCACTTTCCATTTTACAAAAAAACACGGACACGGACGAATTGGCATGTCGATATTGTGTGGAAAAACGAGTCGTGATAAAACTATGCAGTACAATGTAACGCAAAATGTCTCCGCGCGCGTGACAGAATGATTTAAGCGAGTCGCGTCAGGAGGCGCTCCTTGTCCAGACGAATGTATAAGAGATTAATATATTCAATGTTAACCTCCTACTTACAATAGATGTGGTCATTGAATTGCAACAGGAGAGACGTAGAAAACGTCGTAAATCTGATTTAAAAAAAAATTGCAAAACATTAAGTGACGTTACGGTAACAGGCGACGTGTCAGTAATTTAATGAACGAGTATGTGTAAAAATTACTGGTTAGGGTTTCGAAGGTTTATCGAACCTTTATGGTGTAACTTCAGTGTTCATATGTATTTATCACCATCGTATAGTCTCGGTAATCTTCTATTTATATTTACTTTTAAAACAATTTCAGTAACAAATTTATAAAAACAAAAAGAATTGTAACACTTATTTATATTGTTAAATTTATTTACGTAAATGCAATGTATTTGTTATTTTAAATAAATACTAATGATATAACATTTTCATAATTACATATATAATTTAAAGTTCAATATAAATAATTGCAACGCGCTAAGTTCTTATGTACCACTCCAAAAACCAACCAATGTTATACATAATACCTTAAAATTCCTACCCTATAAAATAAAGTTTTTTTCTTGTTTATTCCTTTATTTTACGCATTAGTAAATAGGCAGATGTGTGGACCTATTCCAATGTATAGTATATACATTGGAATAGGTCCACATTCCAATGCATAATCATGACACGATAATTTTGGAGTCTGGGAGCGATTAACTGAACCCAATTCTCCTTCATATTTTAAGAATAACTTCGAACATCTTCATTCTTCTCATGACAGAGTACCTGGTTCCATAAACCAACTTAAGCTAATACAAGATACTACGTAATACAGGATACTACAACTCCTCTTTCACTGTTCAAGCTATAGTCCTCGTACGCACTGCACTACCCTATAAGAATAAAACACCTTTAAAAAGGATTACATTTAAGAGAAATTTTACGCAAAGAAATAACTCTTACTTGTTTCTAAGCCGAAGAAAAAGAGGGAGGAAGGTAGAATAAGTTGAAAATGTGAGTAAGAATAGGAAGAAGCCAAGGAATAACTAGAGTAATTATTCGAGAGAACAGTCCATCGTTACCTATAGTAGTCGAGGAAATGGCTAAAATATATTTTCTAGTTTCTCTTCGGTTACGAAAGAAAGGAAAGGGAGAAACATGTGATGCCGGTTGAGTAACATGTTTGACTTGACAGATGATGGAAGAAGTAGACAATGTTTATTTAGATCGTTTACCCGTTTGCATTCAGATATCAGAAATCAATCTACACAAACAGAACGAAGGAATTTCCGCATCTCAGTAGAATTTCGATTATTAAGAGATTCGTGGAAGAAGCGTCTTTTATCATCTTGACACAGACGACCGCAGCAGTTTCATAAAACTTTACGTGTTAGATTAATTTCAGTTTGATAGCGTTTATACCTTCGCTTAGCTTTGTCCCTCCGTCCCATTATGTCTTTTATATCGAGAATAAGACAAGGAATACGGGACTTTTTCTTCTTCATCAACCTGTTGAATATAGGTCTCTCCTAATTGAAGGATTTGTCACAATCGCCACGTTTGGCACGCGGTTTCGTCATCGAAGTACCAGGCGCCTCAAACACATTGGTGTCCCACTGACAATGCGTATTTTATGCGTGACATTTTCGAGATAGTTCATCCGCCATGAGTTTCACGCCACGAGAAAACAAATGTATTTTCCTCAGTCGGATACAGCAGAAAGAAAGGGGGCAGATTTTCTTACACTCCCACCACACGGCAAATATTCTTTCTTTATAATTTATCACTTTCCTTTAGCTTTTTAAGAAGTTTGAATGTATATTTAGCGACCGTTGCTCAAGTGAATCATTAACAAGGTAATAGCACTGAAGGCTACCATCAGACTGGTAACATTTCTAAGAAAAATTGCATCGCAAACATTGTTACGGCTTCGTTAAAATGCCATTTTACAACTGACAACTGGGCTAAGCTAAAAGCTCTCAAGTGATGCCTCCGCAAAGTGCAACGAAAGCCTGGAAGGGGGATAGGAGAGATGTATAGAAGGGATGTTTATTTCTTCTTTACTGTATTTAAAGCATAATTTCGCAGGATGAGTGGGTTAAGTTGGAGTTTTATTAATGCAATTTTATTGTAAGCTTGCACCTTATGCTTTTTTTATGGGAATCGAGCCGCTTGCTCGTTTACCCCTTGTAAACGAGCAAGCGGCTCGATTCTGACGTTTAGCGATACCGTCGCCCACGTACATCTGCAACACCGTGGGGCTACGGATTCCTTACCGGCCTCCGGTTTCCTCACTCATCGAACGAAACGCTGAAGCACAAGATGTTTCTACTTCACGTCGGTATTGTACGGTAGTACCCTGTGGTAGCAGGAAAAGCCGCCGCTTTGCTCTATCATGTATGGAAAAGAAAAGATGAAGTGATGATGTAGAAGTTGTCGCCATGGCTTAAATTATCGAGGATTTTGTGGGTCAAACATCATTTCATCAACCCCTTACACCCCCACATCTACTCTCACATTACTCGAAACGACCATTTAGCTGTGACATAAGTTTTAGTTACAGGTCTGTATGATTTTTTAGAAGCACACCATTTAGAGGCATCTGATACATCTATCTTTCCACTAACAACTCGTTATTGTAATAATAGTAACAGACTATGGTCAGTACGCTTACTTTTCTTTCATAGTACGCTAGCGGTTTGAGTTCTAATTAAGTTCGAATCCTGATGTAGGTTTGCAATTTTTAATTGTAATTTTTAGTGATCAAGTTGCCATATGATAGACAATGAAGGCAAACATTGTGTACAAATCTGCATGTCTGATCAATAACAAAAATAATTCAACTCTTCTCGACTCAAAACCCTTCTCAAAAAATAGAGGAGGCATTTGCCCATCAGTCTGGTATTTGTAATCTGATACTTTACTACTTCAATAGACTATTTATTATGGTAATGCTGTAATGCAAATATATAGCCTTGAAAAACGTTTTAGCTAATTAATTAATAAATTTGAACAATTTTTTAATCATATATGGTGTCGTCATTTGAACTCAAACTCGAAATTAATGTTTAACCAACTCACACTGGTTAATACTGCGACGATAATTAACACAGAGTAAATTCGATATTCGCACTTGAAATTAAATAATACTTGTACATAGTATGTTATGAAACTTACGCCAACGTAGATATGTGAATGAAACAAACCGTTAAAGAATTTAAAATATTTAGGGGAATTACGTAATTACTTGTTAACGAATTGTCCTCTTGAGCAAACTGCACCTTAAGGAGCAGTTAGCTTTGAGAGTAACATCTACCACGAAGTAACTCAAAAAAAGGTCTCAAAGCTGTGTAACTGGACTAATTTTTCCTCATTCAAAAGGTGCACAAATTAGAGAATAAACTCTTGTTTTTAATATAAATGACTTCGTTTAAAAGTTTCTTAATACTTAAATAAAAGTTTCTAATTGTACCAAGATAAGACAAAGTAGGCTACGAAATTTCCACCGTTGTGCAAAGGTCCCTCACTTTGATTAGGATTTGAGTCCAAAAAAGTTGGCAGAAACTGCTCCATTGCGAATTGGCGTATATTACAAATCCTTAAAATATTTTTATGCTTTAACAGAAATACAAGTTACATCACGATTTTTCTTCTGCGGTATTTTACATATATACAAATTCAGCAGACGAAAGTTCAATTAAGAATTTTTGTGGTACGTCACGCGAAATCGAACCCATGTCATTCGCAAGCAAGCAAGCAAGCAAAAAAAATTTTTCTTTTTTTTAAATAAATCACCTTTGCACTCCCGCAGGTATTCATATACTCGTAAACATGGCTGACTGGCTTTCAATGTCAAATAATATGTAAAAAAATTCCCAATTTTTCAAATAAATTAACTATCGCATCCCAGCCGGAGCGAATATTTGGACAACACAGAAACAATTAATTTCTGATCTAGATGTGCCTTCGACTCTTCTTTTTTCTCCTTTTTCCGGAACGGAGAAGATGAGTTGATATGGTAATATGTTATAAATGATAATTATACTCAATTTTGAAAGACTAGTTTCGGGGAACAGCATGACTTTAGTTCTGTACTGACGAGGTGTTACATAGAAGTTAGATACAACATACACGTTTTTAGGGTTCTGTATAGAGTAGTAATAGACTACAACCATGCTGTCTGTCCGTCTGTCCGCCTGACCATCCGTACGTCCGTCAAACCAAAAACCCTCCAAATGTGAGTCGGACTTGCCTTCATGAACCCAATGGTTTCCTTCACCACCGAGCTCACAACTTTGTGCTGTATTTACACAAATTCTAAATTATAATCTTAGACGTATCGGTACCAGATACATCTACATTTTTACCTTTCATATATAAGCCCGTGAGCGCGTCCTCAGCGCGGTGAGTATGGGAAAATTCTCTATGTAATGTATATAATGTAAAATGTACGCTGGCTTACTGGCCCTTTCTGTAAGTGGCCTATGTTCGCCAGTGATCTTAAATAGGCCGATGAAGAAGAAGAAGAAGTTTTCCAATACTGTGTTAGCTACTTAGGATTTGCCCATACTTTCGACGCTGGGCGCAGTGGCGGTACCCTCTTTTTCTTTTGTATTTTTATGAGAATGGTGACAAACGAGTCAGCGGCTCACCTGGTGGTAAGTGATTACCGACGCCCACGTAAATCTGCAACAGCAGAGGAGCTGCAGGAGCGTTGCCGGCCTTAAAGGAAATCTCGGGAGGAGGTAAGGGTTGAGGGAGGAAGGAGAGAACCTCCCTCATTAAACTTTTAATTATTAATTTTGGTCCCATCAACGCAGACTGTGCTCACAGTATATTGTGATCGTACAGTGGTATGCTTTGATTTAGATTTAATTTGTTCATTATAAAATGTATTATTGTTCATTATTAAATTATTTTAATGACGAACTAAATATTTAAATAATTTAATAATAAACAGTAATATCTTGAGCGAAAAATCTCAAATTTCTTAATTATCCCTACGATCCAGCATTAGCAGTAATCAAAACAAAGTTTGAGTCAAATATTCAATTATTCAAACACCGCTAAGATTCATTAGTGATGTGACATTTTATTACTTAATGTAAACTTCGTCTAATTTAGCGTTCCAATTTTATAAGGGCAATTAAACTTAAATAAACAAAAGTAGGCTACTTGCACAATGTGAATTATATCGGTCCCTAAGATAACGATCTCGCTGGCTCACACTTAATTTTTTTTTTAAATAATACTCTTATGAAAATGACAAGCTTTGGGTTTGGCGAGTGACTCGGGTTCGATTCTCCGTACCTGAACCACTAAAATTGTTAATTGCAATTTTAGAACGCCGAGTTACGCTGCATATACTCACTCGGCCGTGAGAGGAAACTTACTGACTGACTGAGATATAATAAAAAAATATTTCGTGGACATGTGAAGTTTGCCAACCAACCGCATGGCGGATCCTTCCCGGATCGAAAAATCCTCTCAACGTTTCTCAATGGGATTTATTTCACAGGTCATCCAGACCCAAACAAGGATTCTCTGTGTCTTGGTAACTGAATGGTAATAAGATAGATATATACATATATCGTCACAGATAAATAAATAATCATATGTCTCGGGTGCAAACATTTATATTCATCGTACCATTGTTTGCCCCTAGCGGTTTTCGATTTCAGAACCATCATTATAGAAAATAAAATCAAAGTATGAACTTCTTCATTCAAATTTGGCTTGTTTAAAGGTATGGTAAAGAAACAAACGAAAATATGATACATTTTAGTCTATAATTGACTTAAATATTTAGAGTTACTCACGGACATCCAATGCTAAACAAGGATTCTCTGTGTGCTGGTAACTGAATGGTGATAAGATAGATATATACATATACCGTCACAGATAAAATATAAATAAATATGATTAATATGTCTCGGGTGCAAACATTTATATTCATCTTACAATTGTTTGCCCCTTGCGGTTTTCGATTTCAGAACCATCATTATAGAAAATAAAATCAAAGTATAAACTTATTCATTCAAATTTGGCTTGTTTAAAGCTATGGTAAAGAAACAAACGAAAATATGATACATTTTTGTCTATAATTGACTTAAATATTTAGAGTTACACACGGACATCCCTACTCAGTGGATCGATAGGCAAAGCGGGGCCGTCTGTTACTACGGCTACCGACTGCCCCGTACGTTGTAAAACCAGTTGCATATAGAGCATGCGAAAAAAAAATCAAAGGTTATTATTTTGTTTCCATCATAGTTGACAACACATGACATTCTATTTAAACTTTTTTGCGAATTTCTAAGCTAAGAACAACTTATCTGCTACTTCAAACAATGTACTCAGACACAAGAAGTAAAGACAAAAATGAGTGCCTCTGAATTTGCACGTACATTTTACCACTTATTATACTGTCAATGTCAACTGGTAAGGAGATTAATTCCTACAACGGCCGTTAGATTACTGTGACGGAGTAGTGTTCGTAATCAGCCCGGAGAACATCGTCACTAAGATGCCAGAGATTTAGAACAAATATAAAATAAATACATGTATTTTTTTAGACAGCGGATCTGATTTCTCCGAACTCCTATCCCACAGACCTGTGGGACTTGTGCGCTTGCCTGGCGTAGTATGTATGGACAAAACTTTCTATAAATAATTTCCAGCTTTCCTGGAGAGGCCTAAGTGCAGCAGTAGACTAAAATAGGTTAATTTAGTAGTGTGTGTGATATAGATACATTGCCACTGGAAATTGAAGCTATGAGAGCCATAAGAAAGCTTAAATAAAATAAAAAAGTTGTGACTTTGACTTTGAATCTCATATATTTGATTGTTATTAATTATATGCTACAAAATGTAAATATTAGTAAAAAAAACTTGTCATCATCTTTTGAAATGGGACTCGTTTTGGAAGGACTTTCAAAGCAATTGTAATTCAACGCGATCATATTTTTAAAATATGTTAATTAGATTTTGTAGAATATTGCACAATGTTGACAGTATTAAAAGAAATTAATAAATATTTTTCGCAATTTTCTGATAAATTGAGTTTGGTGTGCTATGGTCCTAATTCGGCTCTATCTGATATGCACTCTGAATCATTTCATAGCTGGATTATCCTGACTTTTGCACTCAGACACATAAATGACTGAAATAGATGATCAAAACAAAGGAATGGGTATTAAAGGTGAATTTAAATATTTAAATTGCAGTGATTTCGTGTAAATTTTATTGTCCATATTACATAAGATGATTAATGAGAATATGAAATTGGAAAAAAGCAACTATGTATATACGGACATATTAATATAGCAGCCTATAAATGTACCACTGGATAAATTGTTCTCATATATTAGAGAAGGTTATATTTTTCTATTAACGTAAAATTAGGTTCTAGTAGACGCCCTTTGCACGTAGAGTACGAACAAGACAACATATAAAGAGTTAATACCCGAGATAAATAAAAAGAGAAGAATGAAAAGTTTGTCTGAAGCACCAATAAGTTAAGAATTTGTATTGTGTAGGTTTTGCCTTTTACGAAAATACCAAATCTTATCTTTAAGCTTCAGCATTAAGTTTTAATTACTGAGTTAAATAAAACTCATTGTTATTAAGAAATAAAAATGATTTTCGACGATGACGAATTTAGTTGTATTAATATGTAATGTATATTAAAAATTAACGTCCGTGTTTTATTCTGATATTACAACAATACGTGGAACAAGAATACAATATTTTGGCTAAATTTCAATTGTCTTTACTTTTCATTTATAATATAAAAATTCCTAATATGATGCCCTCACTCGACGTGTCAGAAAATTAACTAGCCCAAGAAATGACAAAAATAAATAGATATAATACATCTTGTGAATCCGAAATGCGGTAAGAAAGGATTTTTGAAAATTTACCGTTTGAGATCAATTGAGTTCAGCAATCGTTTGAGTTCAGCTAGCTTTAGCTGTACTCCATATAACATTCCGTAGCGAAGCAAGACTACAATAAATGTGCTAGTATATACTGTTAATATAGAACGTATTAATGAGGAATTTTGTGCGTTTGTTCCATATAAAAGAATACTCTGGGAGTTTTGTTTTGTTGTTATTAGGATGCTTAGTCAGAGAACGGAATGCAGACAGGTATGGAATCCTTGTGAGGAGAAAGAATAGACATCTAATAGGCTGACGATTTAATATACATACCATTTTATATCACGTTAGGAAGAAATAGCGGTTTAATTAATAAAAAAATCAAAAACTAAAAAAAAGTTATGACTATATACAGACTTTAAATGTATTAAGTTCAGAATAGATTTAATTCTTTCATTATCTTTACTCTCCATCAGAAAGTGGAAACCTTTTTTTTTGGTATGAATAATTAAACAGAAACGTGATGTTTTTATTAACACTGTATTTAATTTTATTGTTGCCCAAAAAAGTACGAAAAGGTAAAGAAAACATCCAAATTCTGCTAGGTACAAAACTAAGCAGAACAAAAAGTTTTAATAACATAGCAGCGATTCAAATGAAAACATAAGCCGTGAAGTTGGTCATCAAATCGTTTATTAAGAACAGGTATTTGAGTCTCGAGACATCGTAAGCGCTTTCAATCCGATGATATTATTCTGGAGAGTCTGTCGACAAGTGAATGACTCTCGAGGGGTATCTAACACCGCTATCATTACAAGAGGGTTCATTGTAAGTTTGTCGATTTATAAAAAATAGATACCGGTGACTTGTGCTCCATGGATATGTCACATGTTATTAGTAACTTGATTTTTATTGTTACTTCGGATTTTTTTATTAAAGCCTCCGAAAAATAAATCAACAATGTTATACTCTATTATATTCCTAAGTAATTTTAGGTTCTTATTTAAAACATAACTAGGTAAAAAGACGAATGAAAAAGGCGATGATAGAGGGAGTAAGGTAACGGAACCAAAAGAGGCAATAGTTGGGCGACTTGTATGAGCCTGAACGCTTTAGCAACAAATGAGATCGACTACATTATTACGACTAAGCTACTGCTGTTCAGTGATGTCTCTGTGAGCACTAGGTTAAAAACCGTCTGTGAAAATCGAATGGTAGAAAGCACACTGAACCTAAAACATTAAACTGAGCTTCAACAACCTAGAGCCTTTATTGAAAACCCCGAGAGCTTTCGGCTAGAATTACAAAATCACTTCAGAATAGAAGCGTACAGAAGACCGAAGAAGAGTATAATTTATTCTTAAAATAAAACATTGGTAGAAGTTGATGGATGCAGGTGACTCGGGTCCGTGCTTTGTGGCCATCTCTTTGGGGGAGGAAAATGATGATCATAATGATTCAAAGATTTATCAAACCAAAACAAGCAGGCAATCAAGTAGTACCGGTAACAACGGTGTAGCGGGTACCGACAGAGTGTAATAAATAATGTGATATTTTTATTTTTCAATCACCAGTCTACTTGTGTAACATAACTAATATGTTTAAATATATTGCAGGAATAATTTTAATAAATAAATAATATAGCTTTAATTAAAAACAACGTTAAAATTATTTTTATTTGTATTAATTTAGAGTACATCCTATTGTTAAATAATCCATGGTACAGAAAAGCACTGACCAATCGCGAATGCCCTCAAAGTTGCTATATCATCATCTCGGACTGTACACTGAACTAACAATATTATGCACCTTCAAATGGATAGAAGTGACTCAACTTACCCATTTGGTATTAATATTCAAAAGTTTATTAATGTGTTTTTTAAAATTTATTAAGTTCATTGGTGTGTTTTATGCAAATTTCTTAGAGGTTTTATGGTTCATAACCAATTTAAGAAACTTAAGAAAAGGTTTCTTTTTCAGTTTTAATTTAATAGATTTTTTATTTTTTTTTAATTAGTATTTATGTGCAATACTTTAAAACTACTTTGTAGTTGGGAACTGTACTACAGAGAAGAACAAAAGATCAGCGATAAGCCCAAAAATTGTAAAAAGTTGGCTTTCCTATTGTTTATGGGTGAAAAATGAGCTGTCAGTCCACTGCTAGTCAGATACTACTGCAGCCCATGGACACCTGCAAACAACTTCAATCCAAGAAGGTTACAGGTGCGTTGTCACTGGCTCTCAGTATCTTTTAAACCGGAACTCTACAGTCGTTGTAACACTGATTTTTAGCGGCAGAAATGAATAGGAGGCAACCTAAGTAAGACATTCAAATGTCAACCTCACCTGGGTGCGGTATACACAGCTGACTAATGGGAGATTCTCTGATCACCAATTGACAGCGAAAAATCCTACAGATGCCAAACGCAAATTTCACTGATCGTTGGTACTACACGGAGGACACTAAGAGGGTGATTGAGCAGTATGTTATTGTATCAGCGCTGCACTCACCAACCTAGTCCAGCGTGATGAGTAAGTAGAAAATTTCCATGAATGGGATATCTGCTTTTGTTAATCCTTAAGATGAACGGTCAATGTCTACCAGCTGACTTACAAGGAACAAAGTCTATTATAATCCTGATTGTATGTGGTTTGTGTATCCTTTATATAAAATCTAAGTAATTCTTGATGTCTCGCTTTTTATATGGGAAATAAAGGTTGTTCGTTCAAGAGTTCACTGCTGTTCATTATCTGATTTTTGTTACTCACTTTAAGCGATCCCAAATGACGGTTCATCTTAATTATCACTCGATAAAATGTTGGAACAGAACAATCCAGCACTGCAATATACCCAGCAAATAACTACTTCCAATAGTAATGTACAGGCAATTGTTATAATATCATGTTTATTAGTTAATTAAATAAAATCGATAAAAAAGGAACACATTGAAATGACTATGTTATGCAATCTAATCTGCCACCCCCTTTCTTCCCGTGGGTGTAGTAAGAGGCGACTAAGGGAAAAGCCTACTTAAACTAAATTAGCAATGGCTACCGATAGATGGCGATAAATAACTATGTCGAAAAATACTAGACACTAATATGAGGCAGACCGATGACGGGTAGCGGCGTGTAAGGTGCGAGGTGTCTGGTACTGAGATCGCCAATCCCCTTGCCGAGCGTGGCGATTATGATAAATCCTCCTTAAAGGTGATGCCTGTGTCCCGCAGGGGACTGGTTTTAGGCTGTTAAGGTAAGGTAACCAGGTGCGCTATAATAGTACTCAAAGTTGTCGAGGTTCAAAGTAAAAATTAAGTATTTATTAGTTACAGAAACAGTTAATAGACGTAACTAGTTTATTTTAAATATAATTTAAGCAACTAAAGCCCTGTATCTTCGATTTCATAGGGCTCGTGTCAATGAGTTTTAGAAATTTTTGTACGAATTTTATCGAAGGCCTTTCAAAGTGAGTTGAAACGACTAAAAATTATATTTCCAGACTCGCCGCAATATTAGGTATACAGTCATCGGTATTTTTAATTTATAATTTATTTTTCCATTTACTTTTGAAGGCCTTAATGTTAGGTATATCTATAAAATTATCTAACTACAGTTACCAAATCGCCCGTTGAGAGCCTATCATAAACGAACAATAGCAATTATTGTAGTCGAAGAGAAACCTCGATCCGATCCGATTTAAGATACAGATCGATTTTTTGATATCGATGTCGCTGTGACAGGTAAAGATACGGCACTCTTGATACAAGTTTAGTACATAAGTTCTAATGAATGGAAAGCGGTCTGTGTTATTAAAGCTTCAGTTTTGTAATTTGTTTTCAAAATCTAAATGTTCAGGACATTAGCAAATATTTCGTTCTGTACATGGTACAGCGTTCCACAGGTTATTATTACACTATTATTAGTTTTATTTTTTGTTTAACGTGGGGCTTGTAGAGTAAAAAAAGCAGCCTGTAAATGTCTCACTGCTGGGCCAAGGCCTCCTCTCAATACTTGAGAGGGATTTAGGCGCGGAGAACGGTTCACCCCGCATCATGTTGGTTGAACATCACATGTCCTCGAAATGTATTCGTAATTAGTATCACAGAATTTAATGACGTAATCAAAATGATTCAGAAGGAAACAAATTTTAACATAGTTTATGTTACAATAAAATGATAGCGATTTAGCAATAAATATGATAAACATCTGCAAATATGCACCGGTAAAATATTGTCATATATATATTTTTCATAATGTATTTCAAAGAATATTAGTTCTACAAATCGTAATTACGTAACAAACATTGTCAATATAAATGGCCAGTCCGAAAAACATTCAGAATAATCTTTGAATGTCAGTTAAAGATATTAAAGAGGATAGTGTAGACATGTTATACAATTTGTTGGTCAATAGCGTCAATATGTATTAAATAAAATATATATGTTCCCTCTTAAACATCTCACCTCAGCGATAGAAAAAATGAAAAACTAATCTGTAAAGTTTGATTAATCGTTCTATCGAATTTACATTTTAGAACTGCATTAAATCTTACGCATTATCAATGTCGTTGTCGTGACAAATCGTTGTGACTAAACGTCTATTTGACAGTAAATTGACTCATAAATATTTCTTTTTTTTTATTCAATTGGTGTGAAAAACGAGCTTACACATCTGATGGTAAGTGGCCACTGCATCCCATAGACAAATGCAAACAACTTCACTCGATGAAGGTTGCATATGCGTTGTCACCCCTGAGGACTAAGATGCCTCACAGCACAGCCCATAAGTATACTAGCTCTTTTTACCTTAAAAACCTGGAACACATTGTGAGACTGCTGTTTTGGGGCAGAAATGGGTATGAGATTGGTACCAACTTCTAACTGCAGAGAAGGAGCGGTTTATTATATCAAGTCATATCATAACAATTAACTAAAATGTTTATTTTTAAGATTATTAATAGTAAAGAAATAAAACCAATTGTTAATAGTAACATAATAACGATTTTAGCGCTGCCTACGCCGGAAATTGAACAATAGGAATGAATTAATCTTTGAAAAATTTCACTGTCCTCTATGATGCAGGGCAGGAATTGAAAAAAACTGGATTGTGTGTTAAAACATGAATTAAATTCTAAATGACAAAGGTGCTAAAGGTATTGAATATCGAAATAAATTTTATTGAACGCATAGTGTGCTGATTAGTGGATAAGGCTCTAGCGACCGGATAATAACGGAAAATCAATCCGAATGTGTCAAACCCAAATCCTCTAGGTTTGGGGAGCAGCATCACTAATGCGAGGGTATCGGCACTTCGCACTCCTATGTTAAGCATTGGATTAGCACAGGCTGAAGAACAAGAAGAAGAAGGAGGAGAAGGTGAAGAATTGTATATATTTAGGTTTAAAAGTGATTAAATTCTGTAGTTTCATTCTTAGGCCTTATTCTCAATTTGATGCACCTATAACTATGAATGAGCTAGCCAAATGAATGCTATTCTCCATTCAAGTCTGCCCTTTGCACTATGAGCTGACGATTCTTTATTTATTTTTTTTTTATAAGAATACTGGCAATGCTTTTTACATTACTGATATTCCTGATAACATAGATTAGTTAATTAAAATCTTGTACCTGGTGTGGTTCACGGCAATAGTCAAATGGCGGGCTCCAACCTGCGAAGTCATGTTTCGCCGTTCGGCTATTTGGCTATTGGATAAATTTATTTATTTAACTGTCTTTATTTTATTTATTCAAGTGTGTAATTTCTTACTAAGACGACATGAGTTGCAGTATCACAATTTCTAAAGAAGAGGTATTTGCAAATAATACGTCCGTAGCCAAAAGTAAACACTTTTTAGTATCTTATACTGTGACGTAATCCCAAATAAATTTTTCTATAGTAGCAACCAAATGTCCCACAGCTGGGCAATAGGCCTCCTCTAAATATTTGTAGAAGGTTTTGGATGCTGCTCTAGCGCCGGTTGACGGACTTCATATGTCTTCGAAATAATATTGTTCTTTATTTCTCAAATATGCCGATTTAAATTATATAATATTATATTATAGTGCTATTAATATTATAGTGTTGCTGGTACCGGCCAAACCCTGGTCACTCGGACCCTATGAAATTAACTAGTGTCCTCCACATTAGGCTATCGCGGCTCCACTGTTCTAGAATTAAATTAAAACAATATTGAGAAACTATGTAAAACTCAACTCAATAACATTGAATTGCATATCTCGAAAATAAATACACTTTCCAAATGTAGATATGGTGCGTTATAACTATAGCACGTTTAAATTAATTAAATAACCGATAACCGCTCGGCTTAAAGCAGGACAGATTGATTAATTAAATGTGTAGATTAGTGACAAATTGGCAAGGTACTCCATTTGTCAGTTACAAAATAACAATTAATGGAGTAGACATTAGGAAATTTAAGGTATTGAATAATACCTAATGTTTTGATAGCACTATGCTGTTCCAACTTGCGTTAATCAAACTTCGAAATTCCTTTTCGTTTATTTTTGTGTTGAAGTGATTTGACGAGCGCTTGACTCAGTGGTTTACGTAACGGACATCGAAATCATGGGTCCTGTGTTCGAATTACAGCCGTAGCCAATATTTTTGCAAAACACAAATCGTCGCGTTTCGGTTCGGGTGTTGAGCCAGAGGTACGCGACGCACACAAGATGGGTCTGTTTGTATTGAGCGCTGAGTCAGAAACACGTGACGCACACAAGATTTAAATGCTGCTCCCCATCACTAATTTGTGGAATTTAACACACTCATCATTTCACATTTAAGTACCTTTTTTTAGTAAATTTATTAAAGTAGAGGAATAAAACTTATATTAATCGAAAGGTCTGTGCCAAAGATGTCGAAAAAGAAAAATGTGTGAGTTTGTTGACGTTAAGGCACACCATGGTTTTTTGAAAGCATCTGAAAAACATGTTGAATTTCGTTACTCTACGAACACAGTTGGAATCACAAGTGACACTAGTATCTATTATTCGACCTCAGTTAGACAGACAGTCGCACAGAGTAGAGTAAATCAGTCGTTAGCGCTACGTCCGTGTCAACCGAGTGCACAGAGTACTGAAAAAAAAATTTCATCTGCTATACAAATAGCACATTACTTCAATGTATACGAAAATAAACATGTTATATTAAAACCTCACTTACAAAAGTGGTATTTGTAATACCAACCATAAAACATTGTATGATTCCATTAATCTCGTTAATCGCGGTGTAGATCGACGAACAGAGAAACAACTTTGCTATAGCAAGATCTTTGGGAATGTTTTAAATTATGCCATCGCTCTATGGTGACAGATGGAAAAATTACTTAGGCTTGCAATATCGCTGAGCGCGTGTCCATTTTTAATTATAATCAAAATTTCATTTTACTTTTTATTATGTAAATTTTTTACTTACTTCTTCATACTTGGTTCATTTTGTAAACATAATAATGTAAATCACAAGATTGCAGAAGCCAAATTGAAATCAATTATATCTGCCTACGCCCAATCTCGCAATAAGTGCCTATATAAAGATCGATCAATAAAGCAACAATACGTTTGTGATACCATTAATAGAAATAAAAAAAGTTCTTCTGAAGCAAATAGTACATAGAATCATTTCATGTTTTTCAGTTTATTATATAACATATATATTTAAAATAAATATAATTTAACAATAATTTTTTGTGACATTTGGCTACTACACTTATTAATATACCTACATATAAATCATAATCCACAGCAATTTACATTAAAAAAAAAGGAAATAATGTAAACAAAACAAACTATGTTCCAGAGGTTATAGATTTGTTTTTATTGATCTTCATTTATAGTCCTAATAATCTTTAATTATGTCCGAGTATTCCAGAATAGTATAGAGAGACGTAAAAATGTGCACGAATAAGTATGTATTTGCGTATATTTGTGTGTGTAAATAATATAAAAAAAAACATAATTTGAATTTGAAATGGAGTAAACTGTGAGCTACGCAAGTATTTTGGATGTTACGCAAGTATTAACGTATATATAAGATTGAAAACATTGCGATTCAAATAAAATAACCGTTATTTTTATGGCTTCTCAAGATTTAGTGTACGTGTACCAGCCTATTTGAGTCCACTGCTGAACATAGGCCTTACCAACAAAGCGCTAACAACCTTCCTATCACTAATTTACTATTCAGTAATTTGGTCGGCAGAGCCTTGTTTGTATGCTGATTACCTATATACATTTTTCATATTGTGAAAAACTAAATTTAAATTAATTTTATATGAAGCCGTGCCGTATTAGTACTATGTGATCGAACCAAACGGGTTTGCAGCGGATAATCGGCCATAGGGCCTATTAGTGTGAAATATTCGAAACATTAGCATAACTTATACCCACCATCTACACTTAAGCGACAACTCAATCTAGTGCCGTAAGTGTAAAGTTGCCCGTAATTAATAGAGGATAAACTGACCAGGCTCGTTAAAGAAACGTCTACTTAACGGTTGTTAATAGGAGTATTATGTAGTATATATATAGAAATATATACATAAATAAGCTCTCACGACCGTATATCCATCCTTTACTACCGTGGTTAGGGTTCCACGCTTTTAAGCCCTTTCAACCCACTTTTCACCAGAGCTTATTTGAGACAACGTGACAGTTGGTGAGCCAATCGCCGTATTACAAATCGTAAATAAGTTTCGTTAAACTCATTGGTAAGAGCCCACTACATAGGGAATCGAACTTGACTCTGATTATTTGGAGGCGTATCCATACGTCTTCTTAATATTCATTTCTGTGCATCTTTTAAGCTATGCCGGGGCTACAATGCACCACGTTCCACGTTACAAAAAATATCACCGTGAAATGAATGTCTTAAAGTACATTATCTTCTGTGGACTGCAGTAACGGCCCTCAGAAACAGTTTCAGGTGCATATGCATCGGCGTAACCGGAACCTAAACTAACTCCTGCTCAAAGTTTTAAGGATTATTATTGTCTTTGTCTCGTGTTTAATTATAATGTTCTACAGAGTTCAGTAACTTTTTGAATCTCTGCAATTTTATGATTTTCTAGCAAATAATAAATAGAGTTTTACTAAGCTAGTCCGCAATAACCTCAGACTTTATCACCACATAACACTATTTAGAATTGTAGTACACTGGCTTATTATCAATAAAAAAAATACTGTATATCGAAATCGACGTGGTGAAAATGTATTTCCTCTGCCAAATTTAATCCCTTTCAATTCCCAAGAAAACGTAATACGAAAGAAAATAAATAAATAAAAAAAAAACTATCTTTCAATCTCATAAGCTGATGAAATCCTTTGATGTATCAATCACGCACCTCGTCCTATTACCGAAGTAGATTCGGAATGATTCTGAGGCGTACACGAAAAACTGTAACAGACATCTGGCAATTTTGTAAAAGCGAACCACGCCCGCTTCCGATGGACACGTCTAGTTGATTCTCTACACTTAGAAAGAGCGTAGAACTGGCAATGTATTATTCTGGAAATTGAAATTACGATTATTTAATCTCGGCAAAAAAAATATGTTGTCCCTGACTTTAAAACTTTATTTAGTAAAATACAGTAGAGTAGATGCAGGTCCGTTGTTGGGCTTTGAGGATATTTTGATAGTTGGAAGCGGAGGAGTGCAGCTAGGAAGGAGAGGGCTAGGTCTGCTACTACCTCACACACCGAACAAAACGCATTTAAACACTTGATCCTCTATTCTGCGAGGCCGTGGTACTACCACGGTCGTGTCCAGCTGTCTACCACAGCTGGAAAACCCGCCGCTTGGCTCTGTTAATATGAGATATCAGTGACTGCTATCGCTGATACAACCAAGAGAGGCTCGATTCTGTTCTCAAACACATACTGTTTAAATACTTTTTCATAACAATTTAGTTGCAATAGAGTGAAAAGGAAATGTTTGCAGTCGGAGCAATACTCTACAACTTAGCTCAATGTCTTATTAAGGAAAATATGATATATAAAAGTATTATTTAAAAAATAGCGACTAACGAAAGGGAGTCGTGGGTGTCGCTGAAAAATACCTTCGAATCTAACCAATGGAATCACACCAATGAGCTTTTCGAAACTAATGCTCGATTTGTATCGTTGGGTTGGACACTAAAACGGCTTTGGGACCACGTGAGACCCGAACGTACTACAACCCAAAATAAACTACAGTGAAAAGTGAGTCCAATGTCTAAGCCCTTGCCCCCTTTCTCCAGGTCGTAAGATTAAACGCTTTGACAATCGACAGAAGATGACGGATTAACCATCACAAAATATTACAAATATGGGAAAATGCACCATGATGTTAGTGGTTCTAACCCAATGGCAGTGGAGTTGTAACCCCTGGGGACAAAGATGAAACACCTTTCGGCATGTAATTACTTTGGCTCAGTATACAATACAAACCGGAAGATACCAGAGGTTGCTGCTATCAACTGCTGATTGGCGGTAGAACTAGGTAAGTAGTTGGTACCGTATCTGCTACTAACTGCATCTAGTATTGATGTGATCATGGCAGATCAACAGCCTCTGTATCCAGCGATGGACTATTAACAGTCTGAAGAAGAAAACGATGAATATTTGGGAAAATATCTATAATTTAGTTTTTAGGTCTTGAAATAATTAATGTTTTATGGAGTCAGTGAGCTGTCATGACGTCAATTTTACATTGCATTGCGTGTTATAGACTATGAATTGTGCCTTCATCTACAAAATAATTTGTAGGGGACGTCAAAAATATAATAGCTTCGCTATATTTCAAAGCATATTCAATTCAGTCTAGGGGTGGTAAATTATGTGGCTCATACGAGTAGATGAGTATGTTTGGCTTAAAACGATAACTCCTGGGCACAATGGTTTTCAATGTATTACGAATGCATAAAGTGAAGATTTCTATTTCTTACTTGCATAGAATATTCTCAAAAAAAAAAAAAGAGAGCATGTTCTCAATAGTGAAATGTTTATTGGTTATTTACTTTTTCACTTTCATATCGCAATAAAAACCTCATAAAAGTCCAACAAATTCTAGTACTGTCCAAACGAAACGAAGGTTATTAGGTTAAGCCACATAGTCGAACATTATGTAGTTAGTGAACGGTAATAGTATCATCAGTATCATTGTCAGCATATTTATGTAGACGTCTGAACCTCCT
This sequence comes from Bhutanitis thaidina, assembly GCA_029286595.1. NCBI lineage: Eukaryota > Metazoa > Arthropoda > Insecta > Lepidoptera > Papilionidae > Bhutanitis > Bhutanitis thaidina. The sequence continues at coordinate 2,149,141 of JAGSMS010000021.1, read as the reverse complement.
CTTCAAGAAAGCACCAACGAACTGGCATATATATCTCAGAGGGTTTCGCCCTTTTAGAGGGTTTCAAGCGGGTAAGTGAGTGCCGTGTCGAAACCCTTGCGCTAGTGACGCTGCTCCCTATCAGACGATTAGCAAATTCAGACGGATTTTTCGCTATCAGTCGATCGCCAGAATAACGTGTGTTAGCTAGCAGAGTGCACTACGTCCTGGTGAGTTTGATATTTTGATAGAACGATGGTATATTATTATTTTTTACTGACAATTTTTTCGTTGGTGTGCAATAAAGTGTATTCTATATATCTATCTATATTCTTCATAACACACTTACACTTATAAGTACATACACATTTTTATACACACCTGTGTAATGACTCTTGTAATTGGAAATGTTATTCTTCGTATTTGAAGATTCACAAAGGAAGATATAACGCTTGTAGGTAACGGTGTATAACACATGCCGAACCCAAATCTCACAGAGTAGTGAAAGAGACCAGCATTACTGCACTGTGGCAATGCGCAAACAAAAAAAAAATATGTTCATGCAAGAACATCTGATATACACTTAGCAGTCATAGAGGTCCATTATCCCTCTAAATAAAAGAGGTGGCCAATGCCGAGAAATGAGAAGATAAGGAATACTGTAAATTATCTTCTTTTTCTCCATTATTTTACTGGTATGTCAAGATTGTTACAGTACAAACAGTGGTATCCTAGTAATGACCTGGGTACTGCTCCCGATGCCGGCTACACAGATTTTTTTTTGCTATTTTAAGTGCCGAATTAGTCGTGTACTCGGCGGTGAAAGAAAACGTCGTGATGAAACCTGCATTTCTGCGAAATAATGAAAAATATTATTTAGAGGACGTGCGAAATCCGCCAACACGCAGTAGAGGGGCGTGGCGTACCCTTTCTGACTCCAAAACTCCCTCTAATATTTGAGTGTAGGCCTTTGCCCAGCTGTGGGCATTTATGGGCTGTAAGTTACTTTACGGTCATAGGCTTGGCAGGCGGACTTGCGATCGCAGTACCAGACTCTTCTCTGCGACATCGGTTTATGTATTTTTAAGGATAGTATCAGCAATCGATAATATTGAATTTCACTTCTAAATATTTTTTATACTCCAAAATCAATCACTGACGCCTCAGAATGGCTGCTTCCGGCAGCGTTTGGAAAAGATGGCCGGCGCGGCGTTTCCGGTAAACGTCATGTTTCGCCGAAAAAATTGCGTTTTGATATAATTTTAACTGAAATCATAGTAACGATTGTTTCGAGCACCTTGAATTGTATATAACTCTTTGTAATTGAAAAAAAAAGTTAATAATAAATTAAAATATTAAAAATAACAATAACTGATATTACATTATTCTGCAAAAATTTGCTGGCCAAAAAAATAATTATGCTATAAAGAAAATCTCTACAAAATTATTTCGGAATCTCACAGGCTACACTATGTACATCATCATCATCTTCACCATCACTATCATAATTATCAGCGAGTAAGTAATATATGGAAAGGGCTATGCTCGGTGTTACTCTGCATTATTTACTGTTTTGGTCATTTATTAAGTCTAACAAAAAAAGTTATGGCACTCTTCCTTCTTCTCTTTCGTATGAGGGACAAATGGCAAGTTCTGGAGAAGATGTTTGTACGCTTTTCTCATCTTATTTTCAATCAACGTATCTTTCCTCCCGTACCATTCAAAGTGATGGCTCCAGCGTGCACGATTCTCTAGAATTCTCGAATTCTATAAATACCATTAGCGATATAGAAATCATTCCAGAGACGGTTAATAAACTACTTAAGTCATTGGACATAACAAAAGGAGCAGGACCGGATCATATAACCCCTTTGTTTATAATAAAATGCTCAGACGTTTTAACTAAACTACTGACTCTGTTATTCAAACGCTCATTAACAGATGGTATGGTGCCAAAGATTTGGAAGTCTGCATTTATAACACCAATTCACAAAAGTGGCAACAAAAACAACATTGTAAACTACAGACCAATTTCTAAACTATGTGTCTTCCCAAAAATATTTGAAAGATTGGTCTATACGCAAGTTTACAATACCCTGTCAGCTTCTTTTATCGATCAACAACATGGATTTCTTCGTAATCGATCAACAACAACCAATTTATTGACATTTATCGACTTTACTACATCAGGTATGGATTCTGGGGGACAAGTAGATTCCATATTTACTGACTTTAGTAAAGCTTTCGATCGTATAGATCACACTTTGCTATTACAGAAACTCTTACATGCCGGTATTCATGGAAATTTATACAGATGGTTTACATCTTACATTGAGAACCGAACTCAAGCTGTTGTTCTTAATGGTTACATGTCATCATGGAATCATACACCCTCGGGCGTGCCACAGGGCTCTTTACTAGGACCACTGCTTTTTAACATTTTCATTAACGACATTAGTGCTTGTTTCCACCATTCCAATTTTTTACTATATGCTGATGACATGAAAGTGTTCAAAGAAATTAATAACGAAAACGATTGTCGTATTTTACAGCAAGACCTATGTAGATTTGAAAAATACTGTCACTTTAATAAATTAGACCTTAATTTAACAAAATGCAGGTTAATGACATTTACACGTAAAACTAAAATCACGAAATTTATTTACAAACTTAAAGATCATGAACTTGAAACCGTGGATGAAATACGTGACTTAGGCGTCGTACATGATTCAAAACTAACTTTTGATAAACACGTTGATAGTATAGTCAAAAAAGCCAACACGTCTATGGGATTTCTGTTAAGAACTAGCTACCAGTTCTCTAGTATCAAAGTTATTAAAATTCTTTATTGCGCATATGTGCGTAGCATACTCGAGTATTGCTCACAGATATGGAACCCGCAGTATGATGTTTACATTAACAGGCTAGAGTCGATACAACGAAGATTTTTGAAGCACTTACAATTTAGGTGCAAGAAATACGATGCTGATTACGAATCAAGATGTAGGAGACACCATATGTTACCTCTTTATGAAAGACGTAAAATAGCGGATATTGCCTTATTAACTAAAATTGCGCAATGCCAGGTAGATTCTCCACAGATCTTGTCTAAGATAAATCTGAAGATTCCTTTAAGATCCGTGAGACAACCAAGACATCTTAATGTTTCACATAGTTTTACAAAATATAGGCAAAATTCATTTTTCATCAGATCAGCAAACCTAATGAATAGACTGGATGGCGTTCCCGATTTAGATATTTTTAACATTTCCCCAATTTCTTTAAAAGGTTATATTACAAAGGAATGGTTCGATGCGATTTCTTAATTGTTGTGAATTGCTTATGTGCAAGTAGCAAAAACGCAGATTGATAAAATTTCTAGTTACAATATGCGAAAACAACTAAAATGGTGTGTACCATTTATAGTAAGTTTTAATTTATCAAGCTATGTATCACTGTATGTTTTCCGAATAAAATAAAATAATAAAATAATTATAATGTCTGCAACGATGATATCCGCAGCAGAACTAAGGTAACCGACATAGCTGTAAGGATCAGCGAGCTGAAGTGGCAATGGGACGGGCACATAGCTCGCAAAACTGAGAACCGTTGGGGAAAAAAGGTTCTCGAGTGGCAGCCACGTACAGGCAAACGCAGTGTAGGACGACCCCCCACAAGATGGAGTGACGACCTACGCAGTGTTGCGGGAAGTAGAGCTTCGTGGCAATCTTTGAGGGAGGCCTATGCTCCGCACTTGACTGTGATAAGCTGAAATGATGATGAAGTTATATATTGATGAACCTAATCACTTAATCCTGTCGCAGTTACGGCAAGTAATCACTGAGGAACTATGAGAACTTTTTTAATGAGGAGGTAAACAAGTGAATTGCTCATCTGATGGTAAGTGATCAACGATGCCCACAAACATCTAGAAAACCAGAGGAGACATGCAGTTGCGATCATGCTGTTACAGTTCAAATTACAAGAACGTCATTTCGTCTTTTACACAAACATCTAGGCGCCTACTTCATCAACTTGCTTGCATCGTTCCGTACCCGATATAACGCATATGGGATAAAATCAAATACGGGTCAAGCACAATGTAACCGGACTCAAAAACCAGTAATTTGTGTGTTCAACAAATAATAGCTACCGCTGAAATCGAAACCAGTAATCATAGTCTGAACACTAAGTCACGTGGTTGCGACTTGTACAAAACACGTAGAACATGAAACATTTATCACCTCAAGCGCAAATAACTTAATACTTAAACATGATTACTTAACACTATGAATGGCCTAGATAAAAACGTCATTAATATACCCATAAACAAAAGCGCAAAATAAATCAGTCATAACGGACAGACAAAAGAGAAGAAAGTTTTATTTTTACAGCACAATGGAGGTACGGTCGGTTGTTAAAAGCTGTAGAATACGCACAAAGGGCTGAGTGCAGCGGAAATTACATCATGTACACCTTGTTGTGTTCACTATACTCTTTGAATATTGGATCGCTTTATGCAGAGAGTGATCACTGTATCAAATTGTTAACCTCAATATTCAACGGAAATGCTGACTCACTGCTCAGTAGGTTAGCCTGCTTCACTTTTTATAAAACAAATTATTCTTGTGTTGGGAAGTGTCACGCCTCCCGTAACTTTTCCAGTATTATTTCTAAGCTTAAGGGTGGATGCGCCACTCGTGAGAAGACTGGTGCTTGGAGGTAACCAGTTGCCTTCCAGACCTGCATGCCCTCCGGGTGGCAGGTGGCAGTCTCGAGAAGCTTAGTTGACCACGTGACATTGGAGGCGTGAAGTCCGAGTTTCAAACGTGCCTCCACGAGGGCAGGTATCTCTCAACGTATAAAATTGGGTTTTGTGATTGAATTTAAGACGAATTTACTTATCATGTTATTAATCAGCAAGCTATCGTCACCAGCATAACGCTTTCCACGCATAGAGGTAAGCGATCAAAACACGCAATCAGTTCTCTCATTCAATCGCATAATACCGATCATCTTTTAACACTTCTTCGCTTTTGTATACCAGTCTTCATATGCGTTCTCATTGATTGGCGCGTAAAGCGTACCATTCAACGTCATCTTTATTGTATTGAAATAAAATAAGTAATTAACTTACTCGTCAGTCGGGTCACTGATTGGAGATACTCGTACAAGTGATTATTTTCGACTTAAAACTTATTCGTGGAAGTGCTTTTAGTGTTAGTGTGTAATTTTAATGCAAAGAGAACAAAGAGCTCAAAAAATTAATAGAGTTTGTAGCAATTTTTTTATGTCTTGGTTTTTTACCTTATTATCATCATCGTAATTAATCCACTGTTAAGCCCTTAATGATCCAATATTTTAACGATTCATTTATCCAAGTTTTCAAGACTTGCAGTACCTAATCGGTACGCACGGCAGTTAGCGATCTTAATACTAGACATATAGTCTAAATATATATACTAATGAATACTAATAACAGTTTTATATGCTACAGAGAGACTCATCGATGCTCAAAATCAATGACACTTCTCCACTGCTACGAATATGTTACGGTATAGAGTTAGGGAACTTCACAAGCGGTTAAAAGTTTTCTGATGCGTTCAAGTTTCTTTTGTAAAAGCTCTTTACCTTAACACTATACATAATACCATTTGAAGCCCGTCATAGTGAGCAGTACAGCCACATTATAGTGAACAATCGTTAGAGAACAAAAGTTCTGGAACGGTACCTTGCACAATTTAACTTCTGCGTAACCGGACGTCCACGTCAGAGACCCCTTACGAAGCGGTGGCATATTGTACAAACTAAAATAAATAATAAACATTTGACAAATGAAATTATCTTTCTTACGTCGAAGAATTTTCATTCATTCATTTCATTCGTTTCATTAATGTCATTCGTTTCATTCATTTCATTCGTTTTGTTCATTTCGTTCATTTCAAATGAGAGAAGAGAGGGTCTCTTCCATGTGAAAATAAAGTGGAAAAGACAAAAATATCTAAACCTCTAGCCATCCCAGTTTTGGGTATATGATCGTAAGACCGTTTTTTTTAATTTTTTTATAATTTTTATTTAATTTGTATTCATGTTAACCTGAGTTAGTAATTCGAGAATATTTTTTCTTTATTTACATAAAAAAATGAATTCCACACAAGAGCACATTGTAACACGAATAGATGGCTTTAAATTTTGAATATGGCTTGACCCGAACACTACTATCACACGACCCGTGTAATATAATCAATCAGCGAGTATTGTGTCTTAAATACCTTTCTTTAACTTGTAAGTTATTAAGATTGATTACGATATCATTGTCAATTTTAGCGATCTTCACTGTTGGTGTTGAAAATAAAAGTATTGTGGTTCAGTGTGATTTATTTACATTATTGAATTGGTAGAAATCTTCATCGGCTTGCTTATAATCTACTACTGGATACAGACCTATGCTAATAAGAGAATTGGCCAAAATTTACTAGCTTGGCAAGCGAGTTGGCGATGGCTGCCTCTCCAGTATCGCACATAAGACGCTGCTGCTCGTGACTTTTCTGAGATGGTTAATCCATCATCTGTCGGATGCCATGAGATTTTCAAGATTTCTCCCATGGATGATATCACCGGAAAAAAAGGGAATGGCGTATTTTCTTACGCCACCAGCACACGAAAACGCCACTACTACTTAACATAGGTACAGACTGTCCCTCAAAATTCAACATCAGATTCTCTCAGATGTCAAAACACATTTGATCCTGTCGAACTACTTTTCACCAGAGCTTGTATGGGTACAACAAGACATGTGGGTGAGCCTGTCGCCGACATAGTGTCCAAGTCAGAGAGATACAAATCGTACATAAATTCCTAAAAACTGATCGGTACGGCCCCTTTGCATCTGGAATCGAACTCGACTTTTCCGACTCAAGGCAGATACCCTAACCACAAGGCCATCATGGCTTCATAAACAATGTCTCTTATAGGATATTTCCTTAGTTACGCTGATGGCAATGATGTCCTCCTGGCCTATTGCGACAACGGTGACGGTAGGTGCAAAGCCAGCTGGATACGCTGCTGGCCCGGTGGCCAATGCAAGAGACTTGCAGCAGATGGCCCATGATGGTTTGAGATTCGACTCATTATTGGGAAGTTTTAAAGTATAATGGAAGCGTGGTTGGGGTTCAGCTAGTATGTAATATTTTTTATTACAACACGCAACATTTATTATCAACACAGCATAGGCCGAAGCTTTTACTCGTCTTTATCTTTCCCTGTAAAATTGGAGGTAGTGTCAAATGCGTTGTTAGCGGCTCGGGACTCAACACAAAACAATCATATACTTTATTTGTGAGGTGGCAATAATTTATGTTATGTAATATTAAATATTGTCTCCAGCTGGTATTCAAACCTAGGGCCTAAGGTTCAACAGACCATTGTCCAATGGTGTCCTTGAACCTGCTTAAATGGTGTCCTTGAATAACTTTAAATATCAAATAAAGCAGTTTAAACTAATTTGTTTTGGCAAATATTTTACAGTTATTATCAAACTATGACATTTCACTGCATGTTTTGTACTGACTTTGTACACGAAAATTTGTAAGACTATAGCGCGCGGGTTCCGGCTTCTGATCTCGCTAAGGACAAACATTTGTACGATGAATAAATATATAAATCTTATTATTAATACTTGTAAATAAATAATATAAAACTTATAAATAAATAATAATATAGATAATAAATAAATCTTTGTAGCCGGTTCAATAATGTTTATTTATCTATATTTGATTTCCTAGACACGGGGTTTTCTAGTTTTGGACTGGATGACGTGCTAAATTATCTGATATGTTATAATTATGTATACGCGTAGTATTTATCTCATTCTCTGGTACTCGGAGGAGAACGTTACTTATTAGTAATTATTAGTAAGAGAGAACTTAAATGTTTTTACCCAACTTTTAAATATAAGAGAAAACGCCTCGTAATGGAGGCGTAAGAAAATCTACCGTCACGTATCTCGTGGGTGTGTAAGAGTCGACAGATGGCAGGATTCCCACCTCGAATTGAAAATGTACAGACCCTTGACGCTCAGCACTGTCTTACGTGCGTGGTGTTCATGTGATGGCGTTAACTACGAACGGAGATTATAGTAAATGTTCCATATGGGAGAGACTGACTTCAGCAATGAATTATTGATAGGCTGTAGAGGAAAACATTTAATAAATTAAACAATCGAGGATTTAATAAACATGGATACACACGGGTGTACTCACACACATATTCATACACATCTCCACACATTCTCCACACTTCTTTGCAGCACAGCATCATCATACAGACACGCGCTCAGTTTTACATGACTGCTTTGTCATTTGAAGTAATTCTTTTAAAATTATATCATATTTTGTTAACATATCTTTGACCCAATGCGCGTTGGAAGAGTAATGACTTCTTGATACAGGTGTTTTTGTACTTGCAAGGAATTCCACCAAAATATTACCAACTTAACACCTTTTTGATGGTATACTACTTCTCTGCTTTCTCCATCTAGGTCGGAACCCCACTTTTACCCATTTTAGTGTAGTTCAAACTCAGCATTCACGGCCATGAAAGCTAAAAGTTTTCAACTATTTTTTAAATATAAAACGTATAAACTACAGGTTGTATTATAAAGAATTTATTAGTGAATTAGTTAAAACTTTAAATTAAGTAGACACTTTAATAGACCGTTGCCTACCATAATGCAAAAGGTTTTAATGTGAAACGCTTTCGTGAAAAATTTACTTTTTTAACAACAAAAAAAGACCTGCGGCTCTCCTGTTAAAGCACAGTTACTATCCCCTAAGGCCACATTTTAAACTCAGAGAGACACTACATTAAACTTTTTTGAGAACCCCTTTAAAACGAAGTGTTATACGAGCTTGTAGTTCTATTAAAAATTTAACTGTAAAGCTTAATTTTAACAATTTGTGAGCTGAAATTATAATACGAGTCACACAATTAATAAACTGTTCTTTGATTTAAATTTTTAGTGATTTGAAGCACAAGTACTTCAAGAGGCAAGAAGCTTCAAGGGCACTCGTTTTAATTTAATGCTACGCGTGGGACCTTGGTTCGATCCCCGATGTAGGCATAATATTTTTTAATAGCAACTTTAACACGTGCTCGGCGGTAAAGGAATAATTTCGTGAGGAAAACCGCATATCCAAGAAATAGCAAAAATATTATTTCGAGGACGTGTTAAGTACGCCCACCAGCACTCGACCACCGTGGAGGAGTCTTCCCGGCTCCAAAACACTCTCAAATATTAGAGAGGAGTCCTTTGCTCAGCAGTGGACATTTTCAGTTATTACGAAAAGAAAAGTTCCTAAAATAGACGGTGTCATCTGTCATACCGCTTAAGCATATTTACATTAAGTTTTTCATATTCAATTACAGCCGCGTTGTACCAATAACAATCCCCGCCATCCCCTTTCTTTCGCTTGAAAATATATTAGGATCTGACAGATCGTCTTCTTCGTCAAGCATCTTAAAGATACCAGTAAGAAAATACACAGACCATTGACGTCTAATACCCAAAGCAAAATCAATCGCAAAGAGTGGCAATTATGACAAAATCTCCCACTGAAATTTTTTTTTTCAAAAGGGGGCATTCCACACTCATCGTCGCCCACATTTGCAACACTGCTACAGATGCATTGCTGGCCTTAAAGAACTTTTGGGGGATGGGAGATAGATTAAAGAGGGAGGAGGGGGGTAAAGAATGTGAGCCTCCGGTTACCTCACTCACCGAACGTACGCAGAATCAGAAGATGCCTCGACTTCACGTCAGTATTCTGTGTGGTCGTTGTACTAACCCGGTCGCGCCGGCCCATTCGAGCAGCAACAAAAGCTACCGCTTTTCTCTACGTAACTATATGACTTTTGCTTAGGGGTGATGCGACTGATATTGAATTAATTGATCTATAATCTTAATTCAAAAAATAGGGATAAAATATAAATTAATAAATACTCTAAACTTAGCTTCTCAACCATGTGTTGTTATATTATAATATTTAATAACCCTTTTATGAAGTCATTGTTTAACAAAATTATAATATTTCTTCTCCGTCAGAGGAACCTCTTTACGGAACGGTGGTGTAGATTTAAAAAAAAATTACATACTACACGTAAATTGTATGTTTCTTACGTTGAATAAATAATTTGATTTGATTTACTACGTACAAAACAGGCTTAGTACAAACTGATGAAAAAACATTCGAAATAATTTTCTCATTACGCTAATTATATGCAAACATATAGTCACGCTAACCTAGTGATTAGGAAATCTGCCTCCGAATCATGAGACGCGAGATCGAACTCGTGTCTCATGATTCGGATGATTCCAGTATGGACAGCTCGTACCAATGAGTTTTTCGGAACTTATGTCCGATTTGTACCATTGGCTTGGACGCTAAGGCGTGGTACCCCAGTATTGGTTATACAGTATTTTTTTTAATTGTATTCTATGTATTTGAGTCCGTGTATTCGCCAGGCAAGGGAATAATTGTCTCATTTACGTAACGACTAACACGCCATTTACGTTATGTTACGTTACGTTTTGATGTGATGGTAGTAGTACAATTTTAGTCATAGTTGCCGTTACAACTGTTAATGATTAATAAACCTTAGGCAGTTAGAATTGTTGGCTGATAGCCACCGCCTCCTACTTGGTGCGGGATTATAAAAGTGAATTTTTGTTATTATTTAGGAAATTAAATATATAACTGAAATTAAATAACACAATCCTAGTTTATCTTCCTGATACTTTTACGTAGAGGTTGATCTTTTGGAACCAGTAAGCGATGACTTTCAGAACAGTTTGAAATAAGCTTTAAGTATATAAAACTTTATGACCTATATGAATATGGTTATCAATATTACTCATGGTTATCTAAACAACTAGCAACCCGCCCCAGCTTCGCACGGAGTTGAATTATTTTTTTAAAGATTCTCTACATAAATCATGTTCATACTCGTAGCTTAGTCAAAATGGCTACGAAAGTAAATCATAATTTTTAAAATTTGGATTTTCCTTTAAAAAAACATATGACTTTTTTAACATATTTATGTGCCTGAATTCTGAATTACATTAATTTAATATATCTCTTATGGTATAGTTGATTACGAAACATCGATATTTCTCTACTTCTATAGACTAAATGTAAATCTTCCTTGTGAAATGTTCTAAATAGCGGTAAACTCATTTTTAAGTTATAAAGGCATAGACAGCCATACTCGAGTTGTGACTTTTGTACTATTTTTAGATAATTGTAAAATATAAAAAAAAATGGTACAGTAAATCTCAACTATTACACAACACGTCAAACATAGCATAGCTATCATTTTCTAAAAGTCTTTTAAATTTATTATTTAAAACAACATTATCATGTTAAAATGGAATTTCCTTCATTATAATTCAAACACTGATTTGGCATTTCCTTAAGTATATAAAACGAAGGCATTTTTCTTATGTGAAGGTCAGGCGCAATGTACGGAGAAATATTTGATGGATGGCCGTGCAAAGATATTAATGTGGTACTGAGGCAACCTGATTCACAGGCTGTTTGTGTTTTATAAATAATGTTCATATTAAAATAATATTATAATAACTTTAATAATAAACAATATTATAATACTCAAAAATCTACATACCCGTTATACCCTTTTTTTTAATAAATTATTTTTATACAGATATATCTTTTCGTACTATACAGATGTAGTAAGAAAAGACATACCATTTAGTAGTATGATACCGGCGTAAGAATCTACCATCTCTTTCTAGTCGTGGTTGTCGTAACAGGAGACTAAAGAAAATTGGTGATGTGTGACTGCTCCTTAGGGCAGGCTTAATTAATGTATTTATACTGGAACAACAATTGAATACCTCCATTCTTTAATCTTAAGCCCTTAAAAATCATTAATTGTTTATTGTAATAATTTAATTATAATATTGATTAATTACTTTTCCTTAAGAGCAGTTTTAGAGTCGTGGTAACCTAGTGGTCAGAGCGTTCGCTTTCATTTTTTTTAGTGAACTTTCCATCCCCGGTGCCGGCATTATATTAATATTAATAGTATTTTAATGTGCTGCATTTACCAGATGATCGGTAGTGAAAGGAAACATCATGCCTATCTTAGAAATAATGAAAAAAAAACATATTTTCGAGAACGTGTGTAGTCTGCCAATCAACGCATAGGAGTGGCGGCTTCCTCCTTCCCGGCTCCAATCTCTTTCAGAAAATATTTGTGAGAATGCCTTTGTCCACCTGTGGGCATTTACAGGATGCCATTTTAGTTTACTTTTTACTTGTTTTATCTCTAACATTTCTCTAAATACTTATGTAGGAGACTTATTAATAAAAATGTACTACCTTAGTTAGTTAATACTTCCGATTGTAGTCTCTTGATGTAATTCCATAGTAAATTTAGTCGGGTAATACACATATTTGTACATATTCCTCTTATTTCAATTATTCTAATAAGTACAAGTGTGTGTGTTGCCCAACTAAATATACTACCTCATAAATATCAATGCAGCTTTGGTGAATTTCGAAAATCTGCCTACAGCCATCATGAAACAGAGAAAGCGTCGTCAAGAAACTTTGAGATCAGAATTTAGATATTTTGCATTATTTAAGTGTCACATTACGCATACTTTCAATGTGTATAATATACGAGTGTATTATATAACTTAATTTCCCTAAATGCAAACAACCTATGTACTTTAGAACAGCACGTCCCCAAATGATCTATAATGAAATATCACTCTCTTTGGCCGTTGTTCCGTAAGTAAAATATAGACGGATGTTGACCTCAGGCAGACACAGACGGACGGAGTGCTAAGGTAAATACTAGTTACACTTGATAGTTTCTCGCATAAATCTTTCATCGTGTTTGAATATTATCTGATGGTGGGAAGATAAATCTGTTATTGTTAAATTCAACATCTATTAAATTAAATATAACAGCGCAAAGTCACGCGGCAGTGCTGGCTGTCCGTCATACATTTATTTTTAATTTATTAAAGTGTAAGTGGTCACTGTAGATGTGACCTAAAGACTTAGGTCACCTTTGATAACTAAATGGGAAAAAAAAGTCCTTACAATATCACAATATGAACTTCCGAACACATAGTTATAGACTTTGTGTGTGTTCTATTGTTTTCAACATGGCGGCAACCCGAGAGAAGTGACAATCGGGGGAATTAGCTCTTTGCCACTTTTATCCTCAAAACTTTGACATGACTACCGGGGAAGTGCGAGAGGAAGGAACAAAGGAGCCGCGAAGTCACTCAAGGAATCGACTCTAATTGGAACGTCAACAGAAGCGCCAGTTTAATGTAATTAAATTTAACTTTTTCGAATCGTAAATAAAGTTAATGATATGAAAATTTTAAGAAAATTTCAATAAAAAACTGCCAGTAAATAAACCTGGAGTCTTAGACAGTTTCATAAATAAATTTAAAAATCATTGAAATCTACTTAGTGATAATATCCAGAACATTGACATATGAATTGTTATTGTATTACAAATATCAAATATATATTATTTAACGTATATTAATATTTATTTTGGTAATTATTTTCTTGTGATTTCAATTGAAAAAACTGATGTCACAGATTCGTATACTTGGCAGACTGGTTAGCGGCAGAAATTGAATCTTAGTGATCCAAATCCAAAACCTAGCTTATCTTTTAAATCGCCTCTTGACACCTGATGAAATTAGCCTCATAGGGTTCATGATCACAGAACCGGACACATCCTAACGTAGTCACTACTGACCTTCCCCGATCCGAGTTATGCAGGAAGGAAATAGGAGATTATTTCACGAGAGAACACAGGGTAAAGATTCTCTTATACCGACACAAAGTGACGTGGAGTGAGTTCTTACTGTATAAAATGCAATTTCATTCCATTGAATTTACTTATATCAAAGTACCTTAACCAACAAGTAGTTTGTGTTTCATCTAAAACAGTATAAAACTATAACTCACATTGTATCAAAATTATTTCATATATAAAGGGAAATACTTCGTTTAAAAATAAACCATTATTTTCGGATTTCATCGTGTTCGTTGTTCGTATTTACCTTTTAATCGGGTAATAAATATTGTATTAGTAAATATGTAGTCGCCACGATTCGCTACATTTGTAACTGTCGCTCTAACTGAATCTTAAAGTTTACGAACTTAGTACAAGTTCACAATCATTATCTTTATTAGAAAAATAGTCGATGATTCACTACCCCGTGGTTGAATCAATCGAACAGTTAAGACTTTATAAGGCATGACCGAGAGACACGCAAGAATGTACAGTCGTTAGAAAAAGCCATTGTGTGCTTTTATATTTAAATACCGTCAAAACGCTTGAACGCGTCGAGGCAAAAGATTTTTTACATAATTATACATAATATATAACACGGAATCATTACAGCTCGGTATATTCGGTATGTATTAAAATCAGTTAAAAAACAAAGAGGTTACCTACGGAGTTTCTTTCGCCTGTTTCTTCTCAAACGAAATTTGAATTTCTTACGTCAAATAAAGAATTTTTATTCGTTTATTTCATATTAATTTTCATGACACGGCATAACAAAATTCTTACAACATTTCAGAAAGAAAAAGGTATTAAGAAAAAAAAATATTTTATTAAATTTTTTTCCACGCGACTTTCCTCCCAATCAAGCCCACAGGTCGTAGACAGAACTAAAAGTACGCATTATAATATAACAACTACAAAATCGGACGGAGTATAACAATTAAGAAATCATTGTAATAGAAATCGATTTGTGACGCCCGTCAATTTGATCGCCCGCGGGGGTCCGCACGCATATCAACAAACCTTATTAAAATTTAATAGTTAACTAAAAAGTACAAATTTATAAAATTTATGATCAGAGAATAACATAAATAAACATCGGTTATGAATTAATACGGGGTTACGATGTATGTAACTATTGGTTTTTCTCACGTCTAAGTTTAGGTTTGATAATGATTAAAGTCGTAAATTCATGAATTATTAATTTCCCATACATTTAACTTTTCATTTAAAAATCTTTTTAGTTAAAATTCCTCACGGCATTACCATGCCGCTAAACGTTTTATAATTTGTGTCTAAATAGTCTATACATGTGTTTCTCTGAGATATTTAAAAGAATACATTAACCAGTAGCTACTTAACATGTTTGAAATGTACAAAAGATTTTTTATTATGGGAAAGGCGGCATACGCGTAAGCGGTTTACCTGATAGTAAGTGATTTCCGTCGCCCACGAACATCTGCATCACCAGAAGTGCTCTATGTATTCGATGAAGTTATTGCTGTTAGCCGTTTTGGCTTTTACAGCTTCATAGGTTTGCGCCTGCGTCCTTGAGGCCGCAGGCGTTTATGCTTTAAGTAGACGTACTAGAGTACATCTACTGCTTACCTCTTTATAGTGAGCTATCTATGGACCGTCCGAGGGAGCTTCGGACCTCGTCGCAGACGGTCGAGGTGTTTCGATAGAAATGGGCGGTAAGAACCGCCCTGAATCCCGGCTGTACGGTGTGTACGCGGGTGTTTTGTTGGCACGATACGCTCATTTGCGTCGGTGGGGACCAGAAGTGCTGCAGGTGCGTTGCCGGTCTTTAAGGGTATTTGGGAGACAGGAGGGACGATGAGGAGGGGGTGGGGAGGGGGAGTGAGCTTCCGGTAACCTCACTCACCGAACGAAACGCAGAAGCACGAGATGCCTCTACTTCGCGCAGGTATTCTGCGAGGCCGTGGTACCGTCCCGGCCCATTCGAGCTGCAGCAAACCCCTTGGTTATGTAGTAGACGTAAAGAAAATACAAAGTAGTAAAGTATATTATGTGATTTCTTTTTATTTGCATTTCCTTCTATTATTACCTAGCTCCCCTAGCCGTAATACCTCAATGGATGCGGTGCTTTTGCCTTACAGTAAAGCGAGTGAACCGGGTTCGAATCCCGTAACAGGTATCACTAGTATTGTTAAAAACATGCCTATCGAAAATACTCAGACAGGAGACGTGCCGTACGGGCTGTACTGTGATCTTTGATTCACCTGCTACGATAAATTCTCCCATCTTGAGAGAGACTAATGTCCAGCAATTATCTAATTAAACTGAGAAGAAGACAATGACAATGAAATGAAAATTATTTATCCTTCGTCGTAAGAAAGATAATTTCGTTTGTCAAAAGTCAATTTTTTTTTACAATCTGTCACCGTTTCGTAATGAGGTTCCTCTGTCGGAAAATATAGCACTAAGATATATATTCCGATAGAGGAACCTAATATGTATCTCACAGTCTGTAATTATATTAGCCACCTTCTACCCTCCCACACACTGAAGATGCTGCTCCGCATGACTACTTTTCTACATAGTCAAATGGATTTATAGCCACGAATCGGTCAACAGAGCCTTGTTTATTAGTCAGCAGAGCACAACGCGAGCAGGTCGACATTTGGATAAAAAGATACTTTTTACGTGGTAATTAATAAAATTCTCGGGAACTCTTAAGCGCTTTTTAAAATTAATTCTATATTATCATGCTTATGATAATATAGAAAATATCAATAACATTTCTATATAATAAAATATTTAATACAGAACCCGTACATGTTCCTATCTTCCAACAACTTTTATCCATTTCTCATCTGCCGACGCGGCTGTATTAAAAATAAAGACGCCTAATGACTGTGGCGGTGTATCACAAAACACAATAGAGACAAATAGGCGCAGATACCGTACCAAAGATACAAAGTAATGGTCAATGTAAAGAGACGCTTTTATAAATAGTCTGTCACACTACATTGCTGTGGCAATCACAAAGAAGTAGAAAAAAAATAGCTATCCAAGTGCACTCCGATCTCATAAAGACATTGACCAAAGACAATGACGTAAGCTTTTTTTTTACTTTTTCTCTGTGGTTATTAAGTTCCGACACTAGAGATTTACCTCTATTATTTAAATGACAACATTTAATGTGTTAAGTATTCTCAAGATGCGGTTATTAATTTAATACTTTTAGTTCAATTAATGCTTTCTAACATAATAGCTTGTTGTTTAGTTAAAAGCTTTAAGCATTTTCGTCATTCATTTTCAATACATATCTTTACTGCAATTTTTACTAAGGAATATAGAAAAATGTAAAGTGTCCAAATGCAATTGCTAACGTAGGAATAATATAAGTAGCAGGAATTAAAACTATTATTATGTTCAATTAATATCTATCTCTACGGCATTATAACGGCAATTATTGTGCCGTATCTATAAACAGACACACAGAGGCACTGCCTCGTCTTCGCCTTCCGTGTTTGTTGCTAAGACTACAGATCTAAAGAAGGCATTCGACATCCACTGTCATGACGATAATGAGTTGATAATCTGCATCTGATACCTGGAGCGATGATAACCATACACATTCAGACCCGATAATCAATAATTTGTCTATTGTACAAATATTGGCTTTACAGTGATCAAACAATTGGAAGGTTCGCATGTTTACCACTGAGCGCATGTGCCAAGGTGTTTGCTTTAAGTTTCATTATACCTGTGTGACCTAGGTTTCGATTCCTGGTACCGGCAATACTAAAATTTTAATTGTAATTATGCAATCAAAATATTCATATGGCATATGAAGTAAATCGCATAAGAGCAACGTGGCCCAGCTCTTGCTCTTGCTCTGTCTAGGAATCGTCTTGGTAGATACCATACTCAAACAGCTGGTACTATTTTATTCCGGTGGGTAAAGAGAGCAGGTATAACTGCGGGCTGAGAGGTATTCCACATTTCCCCAGGGTGACAAAACATCTGTAAAGTTTTTCGATTGAAGGTGTTTCCAGGTGTAGGCTGCAGTAACCACTTACCAACAGATGGACTGTTAGATCGTTTTTCACTTCAATCCAATAAAAAAATTATTAGTCCTTTAATTTTGAGATTCAAACGTGGGTGACTCAAACTCTAGAACTCAAAGTGACTAACCAATTGCATGCCCTATTTCTGTTTATATGTGTTAGAATTAAACAGCTAATATAACACGAAAGATAAATTCGTTGCTTCCTTGTCAACTAGTTATGATGTTCTGTAACACTTTTATTATTAATGTTATAATGGATTTTAGAACTCGCAAATGCACTATTTAACTATTAAAACCGTTAAAATTTGTTGTTGGTCCACATAAATAAATCCCAGTTCAACGTTCGAACGTCACTCGGACTTCGTTAATACGTAGAATTATTTAGATGTTTGTATGCCTGTGAGTTTAGTTCGGAGTATTTGCTCGGGCGTAGCGCGACATCTGTCAGTTGGTGGCTACGCGCAGCTTTTGACAAGTGTCGCGTTTATAAGTCACGACATTACGTTTAATTTTCGTTCTAAAATTGAGACTATAATTTAAAAAAAAATAACTGCAAATTACACGTAGTATTTACAACCGACGACAAATTCAAAATTCAGATGACGTTCGAACTGATGAGCCATAGCTCAGCTGTTGACTTGCTTGAGCACGCTAACCATTACTAAGCCAAGTGGTCATAACTAAAATAATATAAATTTATAAGCTCAGAAATATTATTGTCAATTCATAAGAGAAGAGAATTTTTACATGTTTAGCTATGCACATTTATACATGCAAGCAGGTGGTAAGTAATCACTCTGGTAGATTTCTGAACATTAACATCTACCCTCAATGAAGAATCACGACGAATGCTTCGTTGCTAGGAAAATTTTATTCTTCTCGTAACTCACCATATAAAAAGTTACAGTAAGATGTAACCACTTCAGAATTTAGCTGTGCTGGCAACAGATCGGAATAAGCATACAATATATAGACACTTATGAATTAATGAAGATTTTTGACTTTTCGACCTGAAAAAAAATGATTTAGTTTGTCAAATCTTAATATTATTTTTCATAATTTAATCTTTTTACTACGCATAATATACTACATATAGAGTTATTTTACGTTAATTCGAAATGTGACGTCTCCGCTATTTCTGTTAATGCAAACGATATACAAAGTGGACCGCTTGGATTAGCGGTTAGCGGACCCCAAACACACACTGGTTTTCGGATATGATTGTGTTGTGATGTGTCCCGTGCCTCTGACACTGGTTCTGACCCTTCCTCCGATCTCATCACATGACTCTTTAAAGTAAAGATGAGTCAGTACTTCTGTTTATAATCGCGTACACTTACAGTACTGTACACTATTATATCCGTGGTTAAAATTGATCAGGAGCACAACGAACAAAGACGTTAAACAAATTTACCCCAACATTTATCGTAATCTTGATCCTTGGCATGCGGGTACGCTCATTCGTCTCACTGCCAAGCACGCCATACATAACGGCTTGGTGGCGTGGTGGCTAATCGTTTGGCTGTTGGGCTATGGGTAGCGGGTCACTCATTACAAGTATTTGTAAGAACTACAAACAATTGTTCCGGATCTGAGTTAAAAACCCGTACCTGGTCTGAAAAATTTATTTCTGATTTTTGACATATATGGGATGGTGATTCCGAGGGCCATGAGACGACACACACGCAATGATGAAATGACAGATTATCATATGCCGCCACATGCCTAAACTTCCTTTTATATTTTAAACTGTCTCATTGCTAGTCAAGGGCCAACCATTCAGTATTTTTTTTATAAAACACTACTACAAATATTCTGCTAAACCGAATTATATGCAAGCGAATCCGTCGGTAAAAGCTAGTATACAATAAAGCGCTGGTGTAAAAGCCCATTGAAAAATGTATTTTTGGCACATAAATAAAAATTTTAAATTAAAATCGTGCCGCAGTCGTGTCGTTACACTGAAATAAATTTTAAACATCATTTAAGCTCAGTTTTGGCGTTAAAATGATTTAGACGAACACCGTCCACTGAAATTTATGAATGTGCTACCCTAAAATAGTCGACAATTATAACTTGATCTGTGTATAGAAGAACCTGCCACTTTACCCAGTGCTCGTGGACACTGGTGGGTGTAACTCACCTTTTTCTGTCTTATGTAAATCGTTTACCATGGCCGTTACGGTTCAGGACTGTATTTGTGTTTTAGAGTATTTCGGTACCAATTATAAAAGGGAATATGAGCAGGAATGTATAGGGAAGCGTCAATTAAGCGTGGTAATGAGGAAGTGTGTTTCTTCAGGCAAGTAATTAAATTACTTTGTAGTGTTTCAAAGTAAATGACTAAATTTATTAATGTAATGATTGAAACGAATATTGAAGAATAATTATTTACACAAGTTTTTAATTAAAATAAGATACAACATAATATTATTACCCTGCACATTGTGCGAGTTATCTTATCTCGCATCTCTCTGAAACCTTAGACGATTACAATGATGCGCAGAATTCATTAAAGTTCCATAAGTAATAACTTTAGATAAGCACAAAGGTCAAACGGTTAATAGAAATCGTTGTAATGTGATTTCATGTCATTTCCTGTCGTATTCGATGTAACGCTTATGCGATAAATTCGAAGGAACTGTCTGATGCAGTGTCATAGACTCATGATATAATGGAAACCTGAAATGTGCGTTGCATAAATATTGACCCGGCCGTAATTACCTCGGACTCGTGATTGCTTAGCAATGTAGTGTACTTGACACTAATAACTAAGCCACGTGATTGTCAAAGTTTGCAAGCTATCCCTCTTACTAGTAAACTTTGTACAGCGGTTGCATAGTTACACAATGCTTTGTCTTCTTCTTTCGATTTTGAAATTACTAATGACAGAAAGAGAAATCTGTGTGTAGCCGTGTAAATAAATTGACCCGAAATACATCGTTTATTAGAAAGAACGTTAGTGTATTATATGTTTGTATGATTTTCACACCACTTTAATTTTACAGGCGGATCTTCGGTTTTTTTATGGGAAAGGGGCAAACGAGCAAGATGCTCTCATTACCGTCAGCCACATAAATCTGCAACACCAGAGCAGCTGCAGGCGGCCTTAAAGCATATTTGGGGAGAGGGAGAGAGAAAGTGGGAGGTGGAGTGGCCTTCCGGTTAACTCACTCACAGAACAAAACGCAGAAGTAACAAGATACCTCTACTTCATGCCCGTATTCTGTGTGGCCGTGGTTGTACCCGGGTCGAGCAGGCCCATTCGTGCAGCACCAAAAGCCGCCTTCCAACCATCACCATCATTACAGCCAGTCACGAGTTCACTGCTAAACGCCTACGTACTCCCCCGAAGATTGCCGCAAAGCACGGTGCTGTGCCACCTGCATTCATCGACTTCCCGCCAATACTGCAGATCATTACTCCATCTTATTCAGCAGGTCAATCACACTGCGTTTTTCTGTATGAGGTCGTCACTCCAGAAACTTTATTCCCTAACGTATAAAACTTGATACCATAAAATCGAAAAATACTTTGTATACTTTTACATTTAAATTACATCCAACAGATTAAAGAAGACTAAACTCTTCGTCAATTAAACATTATATTGGCAAAAAAAACTCTTAAAATAATACATATTTAAGAAAAGGCGCTTTAACTGGATTTCTTATATGAATTTACTTCACTAAACAAAAATAAATCTAAATTAGATACACGTACATCTATTGAAGAAACATCTAACGTCTGGAGGAAGTTTTACTTTTGTAATTTGATTCGGTGACATCAAAGACTCGGATCTGTCTATGGAGTCTATTCTCGGTCGCCATCTTCCCGCCATAACATGTCACATTATAGCTTTAAAGTGATTAAAATGTAACTTCTGTATTATTTATTTCCTAGATAATTTGATATATAAATAAATTTGAGTTTATTTTTATTTTTTAATTTATTGAAGAGATCTGAGATAATCCAAGGGATTTCTAGACAAAAAGTGCAGGCTGACTATATCGTCTCGGTTCATTAAATTTGGTTATCTAAATAGCTCTTGTCTCCTTAAATATTCCTTTTGGTTTTAGAGACTTTTTTAGGGCAAGAGACTCGTCGGCTTGACTTTGATTAATTGGAAAATATTTTTTTTTAGTTTTTCGTGGAAAATTGCTCGCACCTACCAGTCACCGAAGGCGGTGACAACAGTTGAAGAACAGTCCCGTATAATAAGTTTAATTATTAGATAGCAGTTATTGAAAATATTCTTGATTCATTAATTAGGTACGGAGATAAAAATCATTCAGAATAGAATAGAGCTGTTTTGACCCCATCTAAGGTTACAGTGTCAAAACTAATTAGTCTGTTTGATACACCGGGTTCTATATCAACATAGGAAGCCATTTTTTAAATACTTAACATACTTTTATTCGCCTTGTAACTAAATGTGTTTTACAGAGCCTCCAAACAAAAACAGATATCTGTACAGTGTCAGTAAGGTAGAGGTAAGTTGGTAGCTATACATCATTTTTTCCAATGGTCAGCCTAACCTGCATACGGTACACTCTACTGACTAACGGCCGTTACTCTGAAGACCGACTAATGGCGGAATGTCCATCCAAATATGGCGATCCCAAATCCGGGTACCAACACTGTGCAACCCGCCGGTTAAGCGTGTCGTGCCAGGCCAGGCCAGGCCAGGCCAGCCAGGCCAGGCCAGCCAGGCCAGGCCAGCCAGGCCAGGCCAGGCCAGGCCAGGCCAGCCAGGCCAGGCCAGGCCAGGCCAGGCCAGGCCAGGCCAGGCCAGGCCAGGCCAGGCCAGGCCAGGCCAGGCCAGGCCAGGCCAGGCCAGGCCAGGCCAGCCAGGCCAGGCCAGCCAGGCCAGGCCAGCCAGGCCAGGCCAGCCAGGCCAGGCCAGCCAGGCCAGGCCAGGCCAGGCCAGGCCAGCCAGGCCAGGCCAGCCAGGCCAGGCCAGGCCAGGCCAGGCCAGGCCAGGCCAGGCCAGGCCAGGCCAGGCCAGGCCAGCCAGGCCAGGCCAGGCCAGGCCAGGCCAGCCAGGCCAGGCCAGGCCAGGCCAGGCCAGGCCAGGCCAGGCCAGGCCAGGCCAGCCAGGCCAGGCCAGGCCAGCCAGGCCAGGCCAGCCAGGCCAGGCCAGCCAGGCCAGGCCAGGCCAGGCCAGGCCAGCCAGGCCAGGCCAGGCCAGCCAGGCCAGGCCAGGCCAGGCCAGGCCAGCCAGGCCAGGCCAGGCCAGGCCAGGCCAGCCAGGCCAGGCCAGCCAGGCCAGGCCAGCCAGGCCAGGCCAGGCCAGGCCAGGCCAGCCAGGCCAGGCCAGGCCAGCCAGGCCAGGCCAGGCCAGGCCAGGCCAGGCCAGCCAGGCCAGGCCAGCCAGGCCAGGCCAGCCAGGCCAGGCCAGCCAGGCCAGGCCAGCCAGGCCAGGCCAGGCCAGGCCAGCCAGGCCAGGCCAGGCCAGGCCAGGCCAGGCCAGCCAGGCCAGGCCAGGCCAGGCCAGGCCAGGCCAGGCCAGGCCAGCCAGGCCAGGCCAGGCCAGGCCAGGCCAGCCAGGCCAGGCCAGCCAGGCCAGGCCAGCCAGGCCAGGCCAGGCCAGGCCAGGCCAGCCAGGCCAGGCCAGCCAGGCCAGGCCAGGCCAGGCCAGGCCAGGCCAGCCAGGCCAGGCCAGGCCAGCCAGGCCAGGCCAGCCAGGCCAGGCCAGCCAGGCCAGGCCAGGCCAGGCCAGGCCAGGCCAGGCCAGCCAGGCCAGGCCAGCCAGGCCAGGCCAGGCCAGGCCAGGCCAGGCCAGGCCAGCCAGGCCAGGCCAGCCAGGCCAGGCCAGGCCAGGCCAGGCCAGGCCAGGCCAGGCCAGGCCAGCCAGGCCAGGCCAGGCCAGGCCAGGCCAGGCCAGCCAGGCCAGGCCAGGCCAGGCCAGGCCAGGCCAGGCCAGGCCAGGCCAGCCAGGCCAGGCCAGCCAGGCCAGGCCAGCCAGGCCAGGCCAGGCCAGCCAGGCCAGGCCAGCCAGGCCAGGCCAGCCAGGCCAGGCCAGGCCAGGCCAGGCCAGCCAGGCCAGGCCAGCCAGGCCAGGCCAGGCCAGGCCAGGCCAGGCCAGGCCAGGCCAGCCAGGCCAGGCCAGGCCAGGCCAGCCAGGCCAGGCCAGGCCAGGCCAGGCCAGCCAGGCCAGGCCAGGCCAGCCAGGCCAGGCCAGGCCAGGCCAGGCCAGGCCAGGCCAGGCCAGGCCAGGCCAGGCCAGCCAGGCCAGGCCAGGCCAGGCCAGGCCAGGCCAGCCAGGCCAGGCCAGGCCAGCCAGGCCAGGCCAGCCAGGCCAGGCCAGGCCAGCCAGGCCAGGCCAGGCCAGGCCAGGCCAGGCCAGGCCAGGCCAGGCCAGGCCAGGCCAGGCCAGGCCAGGCCAGGCCAGGCCAGCCAGGCCAGGCCAGGCCAGCCAGGCCAGGCCAGGCCAGGCCAGGCCAGGCCAGGCCAGGCCAGCCAGGCCAGGCCAGCCAGGCCAGGCCAGCCAGGCCAGGCCAGGCCAGGCCAGGCCAGGCCAGGCCAGGCCAGCCAGGCCAGGCCAGGCCAGGCCAGGCCAGCCAGGCCAGGCCAGGCCAGGCCAGCCAGGCCAGGCCAGGCCAGGCCAGGCCAGGCCAGGCCAGGCCAGGCCAGCCAGGCCAGGCCAGGCCAGGCCAGGCCAGGCCAGGCCAGGCCAGGCCAGGCCAGCCAGGCCAGGCCAGGCCAGGCCAGCCAGGCCAGGCCAGGCCAGGCCAGGCCAGGCCAGGCCAGGCCAGGCCAGGCCAGGCCAGGCCAGGCCAGCCAGGCCAGGCCAGGCCAGGCCAGGCCAGGCCAGCCAGGCCAGGCCAGGCCAGGCCAGCCAGGCCAGGCCAGCCAGGCCAGGCCAGGCCAGGCCAGGCCAGGCCAGGCCAGGCCAGGCCAGGCCAGGCCAGCCAGGCCAGGCCAGGCCAGGCCAGCCAGGCCAGGCCAGCCAGGCCAGGCCAGGCCAGGCCAGCCAGGCCAGGCCAGGCCAGGCCAGGCCAGGCCAGGCCAGGTTGTGCCAGGCCAGGCCAGGCCAGGCCAGGCCAGGCCAGGCCAGGCCAGGCCAGGCCAGGCCAGGCCAGGCCAGGCCAGGCCAGCCAGGCCAGGCCAGGCCAGGCCAGGCCAGGCCAGGCCAGCCAGGCCAGGCCAGGCCAGGCCAGGCCAGGCCAGGCCAGGCCAGGCCAGGCCAGGCCAGGCCATGCATGGCATGGCTAGCATGATTGACGCTTTCATGAGAAGGACTTGTCCAGTAATGAACTTATATAGACTAATGAGCTTATATAGATCTAACAGTCAGAATCAATTTGAATGAATTTGGCATTGACTTCAATATTGTTAGACCATTGGGCACTTTAGCACTTAAGATGATTTAAGGTTGCCTAACTATAACATGAAAATTTTTAGCATCGTCCTTCATCACCTTTTACAAGGAATTGATATGCGGAGAAGAATTTTCTTAAGCCACTGCAGTATGGCACGTGGCTCTATCATGTGTATAGAATCTTCATAATCATAGACGTAAAATATTCTTCTTCATTCTTTCTTATTTTTAAAGCATTCTTCGGCGAGAACGTAGTAAGACACGGTCTGACCAAAGAATGCTGTCTTAACAGCGTTTAAAAGCGTAATCAATTGTTTTAGACCGACACCCGCGATCGAACTCCTGCTGTTCGTTTTTAGTGAAATGTAAGGGGCCTATGAGCCTCCGGTCCGTGAGCTACTGCGGCTCTTTGAGGCTCTTGACTGACAGAGTGGGGTACCGTGAATAGCACAAAAACCCATGAAGTGATACGACCGGTTAAAGTATCACATCGTATTTATAGTAATTCACTCTACAGGTTATACTTATTTATTTTTAAATTTAGGTTTTGAGCTAAGTAAGTTGCGCTTTGAGGTTTTCTAAAACACAGGAGTTGCACACACAACGATGCACACACAGCGAGGCACTACAGCATATTTCTTATAATTGCGATACCTAGAAATAGATTCTTCGCAACTTATCATATGTAGACGAGGCATATGTAGATAGGTTAGGTTAGGATTGGGTTAGGTTGGGATTAGGTTAGGTTGGGTTAGGTTAGGTTAGGTAAGGTTAGGTTAGGTTAGAGTTAGGTTAGGTTGGGTTAGGTTGGGATTAGGTTAGGTTGGGTTAGGTTGGTTAGGTTAGGTTAGGTTAGTTAGGTTAGGTTAGGTTGGGTTAGGTTGGGTTAGAGTTGGGTTGGGTTAGGTTAGGTTGGGTTAGGTTGGGTTAGGTTAGGTTAGGTTAGGTTAGGTTAGGTTAGGTTAGGTTAGGTTGGGATTAGGTTGGGTTAGGTTAGGTTAGGTTAGGTTGGGATTAGGTTGGGTTAGGTTAGGTTAGGTTGGGTTAGAGTTGGGTTAGGTTGGGTTAGAGTTGGGTTAGGTTGGGTTAGGTTGGGTTGGGTTGGGTTGGGTTGGGTTGGGTTAGGTTAGGCTAGGCTAGGTTAGGTTAGGCTAGGCTAGGCTAGGTTAGGTTAGAGTTAGGTTAGGTTAGGTTGGGTTGGGTTAGGTTAGGTTGGGTTGGGTTAGGTTGGAGTTGGGTTGGGTTGGGTTAGGTTGGGATTAGGTTAGGTTAGGCTAGGTTAGGCTAGGTTAGGCTAGGTTAGGCTAGGCTAGGTTAGGTTAGGTTGGGATTAGGTTAGGTTAGGTTAGGTTAGGTTAGGTTGGGTTAGGTTAGGTTAGGCTAGGCTAGGTTAGGTTAGGTTAGGTTGGGTTAGGTTAGGCTAGGTTAGGCTAGGCTAGGCTAGGTTAGGTTAGGTTAGGTTAGGTTAGGTTAGGTTAGGTTAGGTTAGGTTAGGTTGGGTTAGGTTGGAGTTAGGTTGGGTTAGAGTTGGGTTAGGTTGAGTTGGGTTAGGTTGGGTTAGGTTAGGTTGGGTTGGGTTAGGTTAGAGTTGGGTTGGGTTAGGTTAGGTTAGAGTTGGGTTGGGTTGGGATTGGGTTAGGTTAGGTTAGGTTAGGTTAGGTTGAGTTGGGTTAGGTTAGGTTAGGCTAGGCTAGGTTGGGCTACGTGTTGGCAAATGTCTGCAGCTCATCCGCCCCGGGCCTTTTCGGGTTAAAGGATTCGCTGGCCTGTTGTAGCTCCGCCATGGGTCGCAGGGCTCAACTTGCTTGCCATCATTCACTTTTTCGGCTTCGGCTATGGTTTGACGGTGGTCGCTGTTTTCGCCGTCAGTGAGATCTTCCGGATAGAAGGTCTCTGCTAGAAACTCGACGGAGCCCCTCCCATCCAGAGCCTCCCCTTCCTTCTCCAGCTGCTGATCCTCCTCCCTATTTGTTGTCCTTCGGATCACCCTATATATCCCCTCCCACACACCCTCCCTGTCCTGCTTACAGCAAAACTCCTTCCAACTTTCCGTCTGAGCCTTTGGTGCTTCTAATTCATACTTTTCTTTTTGTTCCAGGTACTTTTCGACGACCTTTGCCCTCCGGATGGGAGCAGCGTTCCTGATTCTGCGTTTTTTAGTGGCGACCTTCCTCTACAGCTCTGTGAGTTTCTCGGACCACCACGGCAGGGTAAGTGTTTCGTTTGATTTTTTAGTTGGCATCGACTCTACGCAAGCGTCCGTAATTGACTATGTAAGGCCTAGTGTGATGTTATTAAGCTGTTCAGCACTCCGTACATTGGTGAGTTCCGCGGTGGTAAATTTATTTTCTATTAATTTTTGATTTAGTTTCTCACGAAAACTCATCCAATTGGCTTTCTTCGTGTTGAACAGCCTAGTGGTCCTTTTTATTTTTATGCCCATGGATTTTTGCAGTCGAATACTAAATAATATGCCGTTGTGGTCCGCGCTCGTTAGGCCCTCATCAACTCTCCAGTCTTCCACTACTCCGATGTGTTACTAATTATTATTGTACTACCGCTCTTAAGTATGCTCTCAAGTAGTGATTATTTAGTAGTATAAATTATGTTCTCATGTTAAGTGAATTGTCCTGTAATTCTTTAATGAGAATAAATATCTAAAACCAGAATTCTGCTGAACAAGCTGTTACGTCCACAAAACTTTGGTATCGATTACCCCCTCGGATGGTATCAAAGGTCGGAGTTTCCCCTTTATTTTGTATGTGCAGCCCTAGCTCATTGAGGGCCCCCAGCATCTCTTCATCTCGGTGGTCATTTAATGGACTCCCCCACCATGAGCTTTTAGCGTTGGCGTCATCTCCAACAATCCACTTTTTGGACCCGATTTCTTTTTCGATCCGCGCTAGATGTTCTAAGTCAGGAGTGATGGGCTAACCGCCCTCGGAGTTCTCGAAGTAAAAGGAGACAAGATGATCTCCCAAACACTGGTGCGGAGTCCCACCACCACGATATTATTTGTGGTGAGATTCGGGTATTGGACCACGTTTAGGTCAGGGTTAAAGACAGCTATCGCTGCTTTAACTGTTCCGTCTCCTGGACCAGTGCTTTGGAAGACTCTTACGCCCCTGTAACTCTTCATCACTTTGAAAGCTCTGACATACGGCTCCTGAAATAGGGCTGCTGATATTCCGCGATTTTTCGCTTCGATCAGCAGCTCGTTGGTCGCTAGCTTCATGCGTTGGAGGTTAGCTTGTGCTATTTTGTAGCGAGTTAGTATATTTTGGGTGCCCTCAGCAATAGGCTATCGTTGAGCGGGCCAGTTCGTCCCATTTCCGACGTATTGGGCAGTCGTGGCTGAATGCGTTGTGTGCCGCATGGCCCATTTTTGCCCTGACGCAGTTTTTGCAAATCGGAGGTACGTCCGCCAGATAGTCAGTACATTCCGACTTCAGGTGAGGGCCGCCACAGTGGTTGCACAGGTCCGCCGGCTCTTTGCAGAACCGCTTCCCATGCCCATAGCCCAGGCAACGTGTGCACTGGACCAGTGTTGTTTGGTCTTCGGCCTTAACCCGCTGGAGATCGATGTGGGCCTTCCCAGCTTCCGTCACCCTCTGCCAGACAGTCGGGGAAACACCGATGACTACATGGCTGGTGTGGGGATTCCTGGTTTTCTTTCTTTATTTTATAGATATTCTGCTTTCCTCCTCACCGAGGCCGCGAAAAACAGCCCGGTTCTGATTTCTCAGGGCTTTATAGATGTCGTCGTCAGTATTGACCTGCAAGACGTCCCTGAGGATCAGAAGCGGGTCCCTGTTCCCCACCTCCTCGATGGTGAGGTTAGCAGCTTCCTTTTCAAGTCTATCCCTTACTTTGCTTCTCTCCTCCTTAGTCCCAAAACCCATAATCACTTTCCTATCCTTTCCCTTCCTGACCCTCTCCACCTTTACCCAGCCCTCCTCCCGAGTCTGTTTCTACCCTCGAGGAGACCACCATGGAGTGCAGCGTGGTACGCCCGTGCGACGACCTCCCCCCCTGAGTCGCCGTCACACCAGCGTAGATAGCCGCTCGCTCCAGTGACTGCATTTCCATCGTCCCCTTCAACTGTCCCATCATCCTATTCGTTTCCAGCAGCAGTTTGGTATGCTCTTCCATGCGTTCCACCTATTTTTGGTCCGCACTGACCATAGGCGGAGCGTCAGCAGCTGTGTTGTTGGGCTCTGCTGCTCTTTGAGTTTCTTTTGCCCCGGCAGGCCCCAGTGCAAGCTCGGATTCCTTCACTAGCTGGTAAAGGCGCTCCAGAGCCCCTACCACGACGTTTTTGATTTCACTCTTCATGTTCCGGGACGCGCTAAGCTGCATCTTGGCTCTGCTAAGGCAGGCCTTCGCTTCTGCTGTCCTGTTACCGAAGCCTTTCTTCGGCGGACTTTTTGTCCCGGAGGACGGTCTTCCCGTCGCGGGCTTGACTCCGGCACCCTGTGTCTGTGTTACCTGCTGTCCCGGGCTTGCAGTGACGGCCTGCGTCGTCAAAGTAGGAGTCGGGTCGCTATTTGCGCCGGCCTCCCACTCGTGGATACTACGCCGAACATTCTTCAAAGAGGTGGGATTGTCCGTCAGGGGTGGGGACCTCTGCGCACCTGCCGACTTTACGGGAGTCCTGTATCCAGCTCCAAACATGTCGGACACAGTTGTACAGCGGAGTCAGTAATAATCAATTACAACTAGTATTAACAAATGAACTTAATAATAACTTAATAAGTAGGTTGGATAGGTTGGTTATTACAGTTTCTATTTAAAGATAGATAACTGCTAAAGCAGTCAAATTTTTAAAATAACAGTCTAATCCTATCTTAGTCTAGTGTGCAATAGCACGTGTCACAGTCACTTTCTGTTCACTATTTTGAAGTATTAGCTCCACCAGGCTCCGCCGGTGGTCTTCGTGTTGCTCGGTGAGAGGGCCGACGTGCAGCCGGAGCTCGATATTCTGAGCCCTGTCTGCACACTGATGGTGGTCCTCAATGCAGTCCTCCGGCGTGTTTGATTTTTGTGCGGGTGCCGGATCGGAAGTTTCTGTTGGGGCCAAGTTATAGACGGCTTTGTGCCCTTTTGATTGAGCCCAAACTCGGCTTTCCAGCTCCAACGGGTGCCTTATTGAGCCACGGGGGGTGAGCGAGTGATGGCTGGTCTGCGGGCGGATTCCTCGGCCGGCTTCGGAGTCTCCGGTGAGGGCTGCCCTGACTACACTGTAAGTCGCGCCTCATGTTTCTAAACACGTGGTAGCTAATAATTTGTAATTTTCCGCTTGAAACCACGTGTTTTTACGGATTTTCACTCGTAAATGGCCCCCAAACCACTGGTCCGATTTTCGCACTCTTGGCGTCGTTTAACAGGTCTTCACAGCGACTCTTCGGTGTAATAATATTGTGATGACTGTACAGACCTGCGCTGTGTTTCACGCCGCCAAAGTTTCAGGGGTTCTACTCTGAAACCCGTGGAGGTAGACACTTGCCCACACGTAACCTGGTAGGATGTCACTGCACCAACTTCACTATTAGTTAGGTTAGGTTAGGTTAGGTTAGGTTAGGTTAGGTTAGGTCAGGTCAGGTCAGGTCAGGTTCGGTTAGGTTAGGTTAGGTTAGGTTAGGTTTGGTTAGGTTAGGTTAGGTTAGGTTAGGTTAGGTTAGGTTAGGTTAGGTTAGGTTGAGTTAGGTTAGGTTGGAGTTAGGTTAGGTTAGGTTAGGTTGGGATTAGGTTAGGTTAGGTTAGGTTAGGTTAGGTTAGGTTAGGTTAGGTTAGGTTAGGTTAGGTTAGGTTAGGTTAGGTTAGGTTAGGTTAGGTTAGGTTAGGTTAGGTTAGGTTAGGTTGGGTTGGGATTTAGGTTGGGTTAGGTTAGGTTGAGTTAGGTTAGGTTAGGTTGGGTTAGGTTAGGTTAGGTTAGGTTAGGTTGGGATTGGGTTAGGTTGGGTTAGGTTGGGTTAAGGTTAGGTTGGGTTAGGTTAGGTTGGGTTAGGTTAGGTTGGGTTAGGTTAGGTTAGGTTAGGTTGGGTTAGGTTGGGTTAGGTTAGGTTAGAGTTGGGTTAGGTTAGGTTGGGTTAGGTTGGGTTAGGTTGGGTTGGAGTTGGGTTGGGTTGGGTTGGGTTAGGTTGGGTTGGAGTTGGGTTAGGTTAGGTTGGGTTAGGTTAGGTTAGGTTGGGTTAGGTTAGGTTGAGTTGGGTTAGGTTGGGATTAGGTTAGGTTGGAGTTAGGTTGGGTTGGAGTTGGGTTAGGTTAGGTTAGGTTGGGTTAGGTTAGGTTGGGTTAGGTTGAGTTAGGTTAGGTTAGGTTAGGTTAGGTTGGGTTTTTTTTTTTTTTTAAACTATTTCTCCACAGACTATTTGTCCGTGCCTTTTTTAGATTTGATTTTTTTTATAATTGTAAGATTGTTTTTTATTTTGAACAATACTCCTTACACTATGTGCTATTGATTACAATAAATTAGTTACAGTATTTTTTTTTTTTTATAAAACAGTTGTATATATATATTTTGTTTTTCTTTTTTTCCTTTATTATTATTATTTTTTTTTTTTTTTTTTTTTTTTTTTTTTTTTTTATCATTACTTAATTAATATCATTAGTTACTTAAAAGGTAAATTGAGGTTACATTATGCCTATTTTGTGTCCATTGGCATTGTCAGGTATTCCGTGACCGCTGAGTCCCTGTTCCTAATTGCCATTTTTAGGTTATATTCTCTGATTTTTGTTGTTGATGCAGCCATTGCTCTCTGAACCAGCCTCCCTGTTGCGTCGTCGCAGTCATCCGCGTAATAGATGCAGCTAACTGTGTGTCTGGACACCGCCACCACAGCATGCTGAACGCTGTCGTGCAGTTTCAGTTTTTCTGCCACAGTTTTCATGACTACGACCGTCCCGGATGTGAGTCCTTGGGCCTCATGAACTGTTAGGAGGCGTGACCCGGCGCCCGACCCGTATCCTAAGTCAGATAGGGATTCCTTTTCGGTTTGGGTGAACACCAGGTACAATGTATCAGGAGGGTGCTTGGAATATTTGCTCCTGTGTACCTTTCCTTTTAGTGAGTGTACCAGAGATTTGGATGAGTATATGCCGCTGTAGATCTCATTGAGGGCATACGCTACATCCATTGGGCTCCGGTGCGTACACAGAAGCTCCTGGCTGATCGTGGTTACCAGGTTTGGGCGAGTGTACTGCATCGCGAAAGGTTCTCTCTGTCGATGAAGGGAAGTTGGTTGATATCACCGATAAGCAGCATTTCTTCCGCATCGCACAGTTTTGTTGCCATCACTATGGCTCCGAAGTGATTCATGAGAGCCTCATCGATGATGAGTCGAGAACATCGAACCCTGTCAGGCTCTCTTACACCGTTTACAAGGACAGAGGCCATAGTGCGTACTTTTGTTTTGGCGTCTGCGCCTATGCGGTTTGCTAATTTTATTTTTAGTTCTTTTGCTGCTTCTAATGTAGTTGTGATTATCAAGTCCCTTCCCCTCGAATTGGTTTACCACCCACGTTGTCTTTCCGCATCCGGGGACTCCGTTGATCCATTTTATTTTTGAAATTGCCAGGTGTCCCAGGGCGCCCCGACTCCGTCCTCTGTGATGGCTTCAGCCATATTGAGGATCTTGTCGTTTAGCATCACCCTGGTGCACCGTGCAGTTACAACGATATGGTCACCCGGAGGCGTTTTGAATTTGGGTTTTCCGTTGCTGTTCGATATGTCCTCGTCCAGCATCACGAAGCCTGCCGTTCCACTGTAAGCCGCCATATGGTGTTTGATTTTTCCTCTCAGAACAGTAGATGTTTTATTGTCATATATGGCCGCTTCGTCCTCCTCGAGTAGCACCTTAAGCAGATCCTCACTACCAAGGTGATAAGTTTGTAGAATGTTTCTGCAGGTGTTGAGGTTCGCCTCTATGGTGGCTTTTATTAGTCCTTTAAACTCGAGGAAGGCGTTGATCATGTGATCTTTTGACTCCACTACCGTACGAAGATTTGGGTGGCCGGGTTTTCTCGTGGCGGCTGAGGTTAGGTTAGGTTGGAGTTGGGTTAGGTTAGGTTAGGTTGAGTTGGGTTAGGTTAGGTTAGAGTTGGGTTGGGTTAGAGTTGGGTTAGGTTAGAGTTAGGTTGGGTTGGGTTGGGATTGGGTTAGGTTAGGTTAGGTTAGGTTGGGTTGAGTTAGGTTAGGTTGGAGTTGGGTTAGGTTAGGTTGGGTTGAGTTAGGTTAGGTTAAGTTAGGTTAGGTTAGGTTAAGGTTAGGTTAGGATTGGGTTAGGTTGGGATTAGGTTAGGTTGGGATTAGGTTAGGTTAAGTTAGGTTAGGTTGGGATTTAGGTTGGGTTAGGTTGAGTTGGGTTGGGTTGAGTTGGGTTAGGTTGAGTTAGGTTGGGTTAGGTTAGGTTAGAGTTAGGTTAGGTTAAGGTTAGGTTAGGTTAGGTTAGGTTGGGTTGAGTTAGGTTAGGTTAGGTTGGGTTGGGTTGGGTTAGGTTGGGTTAGGTTAGGATTGGGTTAGGTTAGGTTAGGTTGGTTAGGTTAGGTTGGTTAGGTTAGGTTAGGATTGGGTTAGGTTGGGTTAAGGTTAGGTTAGGTTGGGATTGGGTTAGGTTGAGTTAGGTTGGGTTGGGATTGGGTTGGGTTGGGATTGGGTTGGGTTGAGTTAGGTTAGGTTAGGTTGGGTTGAGTTAGGTTAGGTTAGGTTGGTTAGGTTGGGTTGAGTTGGGTTGGGTTGGGTTGAGTTGGGTTGGGTTAGGTTGGGATTTAGGTTGGGTTGGGATTTAGGTTAGGTTAGGTTGGTTAGGTTAGGTTGGAGTTAGGTTAGGTTAGGATTGGGTTAGGTTGGAGTTGGGTTAGGTTGGAGTTGGGTTAGGTTAGGTTGGTTAGGTTAGGTTAGAGTTAGGTTAGGTTAGGTTAGGTTAGGTTGGGTTGGAGTTGGGTTAGGTTAGGTTGGGATTTAGGTTGGGTTGAGTTAGGTTGGGTTAAGGTTAGGTTAGGATTGGGTTAGGTTAGGTTGGTTAGGTTAGGTTAAGTTAGGTTAGGTTGGTTAGGTTAGGTTAAGTTAGGTTAGGTTAAGTTAGGTTAGGTTAGGTTAGGATTGGGTTAGGTTAGGTTAAGTTAGGTTAGGTTAGAGTTGGGTTAGGTTAGGTTGGTTAGGTTGGGTTGAGTTAGGTTAGGTTAGGATTGGGTTAGGTTAGGTTAGGTTAGGTTGGGTTGGAGTTAGGTTGGGTTGAGTTAGGTTAGGTTAGGTTGAGTTGGGTTAGGTTAGGTTAGAGTTGGGTTGGGTTAAGGTTGGGTTAGGTTAGGTTGGGTTAGGT
This sequence comes from Bhutanitis thaidina, assembly GCA_029286595.1. Classification (NCBI taxonomy): domain Eukaryota; kingdom Metazoa; phylum Arthropoda; class Insecta; order Lepidoptera; family Papilionidae; genus Bhutanitis; species Bhutanitis thaidina. The sequence continues at coordinate 2,114,634 of JAGSMS010000021.1, read as the reverse complement.
TGGGTTAGGTTAGGTTGGGTTAGAGTTAGGTTAGGTTGGGATTTAGGTTGGGTTAGGTTGGGTTAGGTTAGGTTGGAGTTAGGTTGGGTTAGAGTTAGGTTAGGTTAGGTTGGGTTAGAGTTGGGTTGGGTTAGAGTTGGGTTGGGTTGGAGTTAGGTTAGGTTAGAGTTAGGTTAGGTTAGGTTGGGTTGGGATTTAGGTTAGGTTGGGATTAGGTTAGGTTAAGTTAGGTTAGGTTGGGTTAGGTTAGGTTAGAGTTGGGTTAGGTTAGGTTAGGTTAGGTTAGGTTGGGTTGAGTTGGGTTAGGTTAGGTTAGGTTAGGTTAGAGTTGGGTTAGGTTAGGTTGGGTTGGGTTAGGTTAGGTTGAGTTGGGTTAGGTTAGGTTGGGTTAGGTTGGAGTTAGGTTGGGTTAGGTTGGGTTAGGTTAGGTTGGGTTGGAGTTAGGTTGGGTTGGGTTGGGTTAGGTTGGGTTGAGTTGGGTTAGGTTGGGTTAGGTTAGGTTGGGTTAGGTTAGGTTGGGTTAGGTTGGGTTGGGATTGGGTTGGGTTGGGTTAAGGTTAGGTTGGGTTAGGTTGGGTTGGGTTGGGTTAGGTTAGGTTGGGTTAGGTTAGGTTGGGTTGGGTTAGGTTGGGTTGGGTTAGGTTAGGTTAGGTTAGGTTAGGTTAGGTTAGGTTGGGTTGGGTTGGGATTGGGTTAGGTTAGGTTAGGTTGGGTTGGGTTAGGTTGGGTTAGGTTAGGTTGGGTTGGGTTAGGTTAGGTTAGGTTGGGTTAGGTTAGGTTAGGTTAGGTTAGGTTGGGTTGGGTTAGAGTTAGGTTAGGTTGGGATTAGGTTAGGTTAGGTTAGGTTAGGTTAGGTTAGGTTAGGTTGGAGTTAGGTTAGGATTGGGTTAGGTTAGGTTAGGTTGGGTTGGGATTGGGTTAGGTTGAGTTAGGTTGGGTTGGGTTGGGTTAGGTTGGAGGTTGGGTTAGGTTGGGTTAGGTTGGGTTAGGTTGGGTTAGGTTAGGTTGGGTTAGGTTAGGTTGGGTTAGGTTGGGTTGGGTTGGGTTAGGTTAGGTTAGGTTAGGTTAGGTTGAGTTGGGTTGGGTTAGGTTAGGTTGAGTTAGGTTGGGTTAGAGTTAGGTTAGAGTTGGGTTAGGTTGGGTTAGGTTAGGTTAGAGTTAGGTTGGGATTTAGGTTGGGTTAGAGTTGGGTTAGGTTAGGTTAGGTTAGGTTGGGTTAGGTTAGGTTAGAGTTGGGATTGGGTTAGGTTAGGTTAGGTTAGGTTGGGTTGGGTTAGGTTAGGTTGGGTTGGGTTGGGTTGGAGTTGGGTTAGGTTGGAGTTGGGTTGGGTTAGGTTGGGTTAGGTTAGGTTAGGTTGGGTTGGGTTAGGTTGGGTTGGGTTAGGTTAGGTTGGGTTGGGTTAGGTTAGGTTGGAGGTTAGGTTAGGTTGGGTTGGGTTAGGTTAGGTTGAGTTGGGTTAGGTTGGGTTGGGTTGGGATTGGGTTGGGTTGGGTTAGGTTGGGTTAGGTTAGGTTAAGGTTAGGTTAGGTTGGGATTGGGTTAGGTTGGGTTAGGTTGGGTTAGGTTAGGTTAGGTTGGGTTGAGTTGGGTTGGGTTAGGTTGGGATTGGGTTAGGTTAAGTTAGGTTAGGTTGGTTAGGTTGGGTTGGAGTTAGGTTAGGTTAGAGTTGGGTTGGGTTAGGTTGGGTTGGGTTGGGTTGGGTTAGGTTAGGTTAGGTTAGGTTAGGTTAGGTTGGGTTAGGTTGGGTTAGAGTTGGGTTAGGTTGGGTTGGAGTTAGGTTGGAGTTGGGTTAGGTTGGAGTTGGGTTGGGTTAGGTTAGGTTAGGTTGGGTTGGTTAGGTTAGGTTGGGTTGGGTTGGGATTGGGTTAGGTTAGGTTAGGTTGGGTTGGGTTGGGTTAGGTTGGGTTGGGTTGGGTTGGGATTGGGTTAGGTTAGGTTGGGTTGGGATTTAGGTTGGGATTGGGTTGGGTTGGGTTGGAGTTAGGTTAGGTTGGGATTTAGGTTGGGATTAGGTTAGGTTGGGTTGGGTTGGGGGGCGGAGGGTGTCACCTGCATCCTATTGGGGAGGGGCCAGGGCTTCGTTGCAGTGCAATGGGGCATCCAGGTCAGGCCAGGCCAGGTCAGGCCAGGCCAGGTCAGGCCAGGCCAGGTCAGGCCAGGCCAGGTCAGGCCAGGCCAGGTCAGGCCAGGCCAGGTCAGGCCAGGCCAGGTCAGGCCAGGCCAGGTCAGGCCAGGCCAGGTCAGGCCAGGCCAGGTCAGGCCAGGCCAGGTCAGGCCAGGCCAGGTCAGGCCAGGCCAGGTCAGGCCAGGCCAGGTCAGGCCAGGCCAGGTCAGGCCAGGCCAGGTCAGGCCAGGCCAGGTCAGGCCAGGCCAGGTCAGGCCAGGCCAGGTCAGGCCAGGCCAGGTCAGGCCAGGCCAGGTCAGGCCAGGCCAGGTCAGGCCAGGCCAGGCTCAGGCCAGGCCAGGTCAGGCCAGGCCAGGCTCAGGCCAGGCCAGGTCAGGCCAGGCCAGGTCAGGCCAGGCCAGGCTCAGGCCAGGCCAGGTCAGGCCAGGCCAGGCTCAGGCCAGGCCAGGTCAGGCCAGGCCAGGTCAGGCCAGGCCAGGTCAGGCCAGGCCAGGTCAGGCCAGGCCAGGTCAGGCCAGGCCAGGTCAGGCCAGGCCAGGTCAGGCCAGGCCAGGCCAGGTCAGGCCAGGCCAGGTCAGGCCAGGCCAGGTCAGGCCAGGCCAGGTCAGGCCAGGCCAGGTCAGGCCAGGCCAGGTCAGGCCAGGCCAGGTCAGGCCAGGCCAGGTCAGGCCAGGCCAGGTCAGGCCAGGCCAGGTCAGGCCAGGCCAGGCTCAGGCCAGGCCAGGTCAGGCCAGGCCAGGTCAGGCCAGGCCAGGTCAGGCCAGGCCAGGTCAGGCCAGGCCAGGTCAGGCCAGGCCAGGTCAGGCCAGGCCAGGTCAGGCCAGGCCAGGCCAGGCCAGGTCAGGCCAGGCCAGGCCAGGTCAGGCCAGGCCAGCCAGGCCAGGCCAGGTCAGGCCAGGCCAGGCCAGGCCAGGCCAGGTCAGGCCAGGCCAGCCAGGCCAGGCTCAGGCCAGGCCAGGCCAGGCCAGGCCAGGCCAGGTCAGGCCAGGCCAGGCCAGGCCAGGTCAGGCCAGGCCAGCCAGGCCAGGCTCAGGCCAGGCCAGGCCAGGCTCAGGCCAGGCCAGGCCAGGTCAGGCCAGGCCAGGCCAGGCTCAGGCCAGGCCAGGCCAGGCTCAGGCCAGGCCAGCCAGCCAGGCCAGGCCAGGTCAGGCCAGGCCAGGCCAGCCAGGCCAGGCCAGGCCAGGCCAGGCCAGGCCAGGTCAGGCCAGGCCAGGTCAGGCCAGGCCAGGCCAGGCCAGGCCAGGTCAGGCCAGGCCAGGCCAGGCTCAGGCCAGGCCAGGCTCAGGCCAGGCCAGGCTCAGGCCAGGCCAGGCTCAGGCCAGGCCAGGCCAGCCAGGCCAGGCTCAGGCCAGGCCAGGCTCAGGCCAGGCCAGCCAGGCCAGGCCAGGCCAGGCTCAGGCCAGGCCAGGCCAGGCCAGGCTCAGGCCAGGCCAGGTCAGGCCAGGCCAGGCTCAGGCCAGGCCAGGTCAGGCCAGGCCAGCCAGGCCAGGCTCAGGCCAGGCCAGGTCAGGCCAGGCCAGGTCAGGCCAGGCCAGGCCAGGCTCAGGCCAGGCCAGCCAGCCAGCCAGCCAGCCAGGCCAGGCTCAGGCCAGGCCAGGCTCAGGCCAGGCCAGGTCAGGCCAGGCCAGGCCAGGCTCAGGCCAGGCCAGCCAGCCAGGCCAGGCCAGGTCAGCCCATGCAAGGGCGTGGGGAATCCCAGAGATAGTTTAAGGAGAGACCGTTAAGGAATGGGCGGCTGGACTGGACCTCCGACTACTGAATCGGGGTCTGTAAGCACATGCGTGCGGTGGCAAGGAGTCGGTATTGGACCTAACATGGGCGACACCCTCTGCGATGCAATTGGTATCGGGCTGGCGGGTGGCAGAAGAGGTGGTCACATTATCTGACCACCGCCACATCGTTTTCGAGGTGGCATCACGTCGCCCCGATGCCATCTCAAGCCGCCGCGACGGCAGCCCGCCGCGACGGCAGCCCGCCGCGACGTTGGTGTCTCCAGCGGCTAGATCGAGACATGCTCGAAGCCGCCGCGACGGCAGCCCGCCGCGACGGCAGCCCGCCGCGACGGCAGCCCGCCGCGACGGCAGCCCGCCGCGACGGCAGCCCGCCGCGACGTTGGTGTCTCCAGCGGCTAGATCGAGACATGCTCGAAGCCGCCGCCACCGTTGCGGCATGGCCAAACAACGCCGAAGAGGTTTCGTCCGCTCCAGAAGGGAAGCGAACTGGTTTCGGGGCACACTGACGCAAATCTGCGATGTGTCAATGCCCGCACCAGACGCCCTCAGCGCAGGGCGGTGTACTGGTGGTCGGCAGAGATTTCTCGACTCCGCGCAGTCTCTCTGCGGTGCCGACGCCAGTACACCAGAGCCCGAAGGAGGGGAAGGCGAGCTACAGCCGAGGAGGTAGCTAGGCTCTACAGGGCATACCGAGCGGCTACCAAGGCATTGCAAATCGCAATCGCCAACGCCAGGTCTCGGTCCTGGGTTGAGCTCCTGGAGGGACTCAACGGGGATCCTTGGGGGCGCCCATACAGGATGGTGCTGGGTAAGCTCCGGCCCTGGATGCCCCCTCTGACGGAAACCTTAGACCCGGACCTACTGGGACAAGTGATCAATTCACTTTTCCCGGAGGGCCGGTCAGGTCCCTCCGTCCACCCCCCTAATCGATTGGGAGTGGCAGGATGAGATGGGGGTGACCGTACAGGAGCTGGACCGAGCCGTTAGCCGCTTGAGAGCCCGAAACACTGCGCCTGGACCCGACGGAATACCGGGCCGGGTCTTGGCGCTGAGTATGGCTGCCCTAGGGGACAGGCTGAGGCAGTTGTTTACCAGCTGTCTCCGTACCGCCAAGTTCCCTACGGCCTGGAAGGAGGCAAAATTGGTCCTCTTGAAGAAGGAAGGTAGGGCTGCAGATTCTCCCTCTGCCTACCGTCCCATATGCCTGTTAGACGAGATCGGCAAACTCTTCGAAAGGATTCTTGCCGCCCGTCTTAACGGGCATCTGTTGCGTGTCGGTCCCGATCTGGCCGAAAGTCAGTTTGGCTTCCGACAGGAGCGTTCGACCATAGACGCGATCATGCGCGTCCGCTCCCTGTCGGAGCAGGCGGTGTCCCGGGGAGGTGTGGCATTGGCGATAAGTCTAGACATCGTCAATGCCTTTAATTCCCTACCCTGGGAGGCTATGAGGTGGGGACTAGCACATCACCAAGTGCCCCCCTATCTGCAAGGCGTTATCGTAGACTACTTGCGCGACAGGTACATTTTGTACGTGGACAAAGACGGCAAGAAGATCCGGAGGGAAATCCAGTGCGGAGTTCCACATGGGTCAGTGCTGGGCCCGGTACTGTGGAACATCGCGTATGGCGCAGTCCTGCGTGTCGATCTCCCCCCTATGGTAAATGTCGTCTGTTATGCAGACGACACACTGGTGGTAGCCAGCGGGGACACCTTCGAGAGGGCCAAGGAGCTCGCCGAGCTTGGGGCGGAAATCGTCGTCGCTAAGATCCGCGAGTTGGGATTTGAAATAGCGCCGTATAAGACCGAGGCGCTATGGTTCCACAAAATGCCACGGAGCAGGGAACCACCCGACTCGTGCGTCCGTGTAGGGGAGTCTGAAGCCAGAGTGAGGCGGTACATGAAGTACCTGGGTCTCCATCTGGATAGTCGCTGGGGCTTCGAAGAACACTTCGAACGCCTAGTCCCCCGGATCGAGAGGGTAGCGGGTGCCTTGCACAGACTACTGCCTAATCTCGGGGACCAAGGGAGGAAGTTCGCCGCCTCTATGCAGGGGTGGTACGATCCGTAGCCTTATATGGGGCGCCCGTATGGGCAAAAAGGCTTGCCATCCGACGCTGTAGATCTAAAATCTACAGTGTCTAAAGGCGGATGTCAATACGGATCGTACGAGGATATAGAACCATATCCTTCGAGGCGGCAACTGTCCTGGCTCGTTTTCCACCTCTGGACATACTGGCGGACATGGATGCACAGGTTTACAACCGGATCCACATCCTCCGCCAGAGCGGTGGCAGCGAACCAGAAGAGGTGTTCGAGTCGATTAAACGGCAGGGACGTCAGAACGCATTCGCGACATGGCGCGCAAGCGTGTCGTCGAAGCCTTCCTGCCGGTCTTCGAAGCCTGGATGCAGCGACGGGGAGGAAGACTCACCTACAGGCTTACAGATAATCACCGGACACGGGTGTTTCGGTGATTATCTGTGTAAGATCGGACGTGAGGCGACGGCGAGCTGCTTTCACTGCGGTGGAAGGGACCAGGACTCCGCATCGCACACACTGATGGTGTGCCCAGCATGGGAGGCGGAGCGGAGGATCCTGGTGAACCATATTGGGCGAAACCTCTCCCTGCCAGCAGTCGCGTCGGCGATGCTGAGCGGGGATACGGAGTGGAGGGCCGTAGCCGCATTCTGTGAGACCGTGATGGTCCAGAAGAAGGCTGCTGAGCGGGAACGCGAGAGGACAGATCCCGCTCGGAGACGGGGCCACAGAGGCGTGCGTGCGTCTCGTCATGGCCCTCCAAATATTGATGGTGTTCCTCTACAAGAAATGGGGCCCCTGGGGTCGTGGACAAGCGTTGTCCAGTAAAACGATCTCAAGGTGGACGGTGACTCGAAGTGGTCTCGAGTCACTGTGAATAGCACCGCAGGGGTGCTGGGGCAGGGTAATACTGCCCCCGGACGGGGCTATATTAGCCAAGCGCAAGAGGGCCACGGTAGTGTTCCGAACGGAGATCCCGTGACCCCTCGCCAGTGCTGATGGTTGGGTTAGGTTGGGTTGGGTTAGGTTAGGTTGGGTTAGAGTTGGGTTGGGTTAGGTTGAGTTAGGTTAGGTTAGATTAGGTTAGGTTAGAGTTGGGTTAGGTTGGAGTTAGGTTAGGTTAAGGTTAGGTTAGGTTAGGTTAGGTTAGATTAGGTTAGGTTGGTTAGGTTAGGTTGGGATTGGGTTGGGTTGGGTTGGGTTGGAGTTGGGTTAGGTTGGAGTTAGGTTGGGTTGGAGTTGGGTTAGGTTAGGTTAGGTTGGGTTGGGATTGGGTTGGGTTAGGTTAGGTTAGGTTGGGATTAGGTTAGGTTAAGTTAGGTTAGGTTGGAGTTGGGTTAGGTTAAGTTAGGTTAGGTTAGATTAGGTTAGGTTAAGGTTAGGTTGGGTTGAGTTGGGTTGGGTTAGAGTTGGGTTAGGTTGAGTTAGGTTAGGTTAGGTTAGGTTAGATTAGGTTAGGTTGGAGTTAGGTTGGGTTAGGTTAGAGTTAGGTTGGGTTAGAGTTGGGTTAGGTTAGATTAGGTTAGGTTGGAGTTGGGTTGGGTTAGGTTAGGTTAGATTAGGTTAGGTTGGGATTAGGTTAGGTTAAGGTTAGGTTAGGTTAGATTAGGTTAGGTTAGGTTAGGTTAGGTTGGGATTGGGTTAGGTTGAGTTAGGTTGGGTTAGGTTAGGATTGGGTTAGGTTGGGTTAGGTTAGGATTAGGTTAGGTTAAGGTTAGGTTGGGTTAGAGTTAGGTTAGGTTAGGTTGGAGTTGGGTTGGGTTGGGATTGGGTTAGGTTGAGTTGGGTTAGGTTAGGTTGGAGTTAGGTTGGGTTAGGTTAGGATTAGGTTAGGTTGGGATTAGGTTAGGTTAAGGTTAGGTTGGGTTGAGTTGGGTTAGGTTAGGTTAGGTTAGATTAGGTTAGGTTAGAGTTGGGTTAGGTTAGAGTTGGGTTGGGTTGGGTTGGGTTAGGTTGGGATTAGGTTAGGTTAGATTAGGTTAGGTTAGGTTAAGGTTAGGTTAGGTTAGGTTAGGTTGGGTTGGGTTGGGTTAGAGTTAGGTTAGGTTAAGGTTAGGTTAGGATTGGGTTAGGTTGGAGTTGGGTTAGGTTGGAGTTAGGTTGGGTTAGGTTGGGTTGGAGTTGGGTTAGGTTAAGTTAGGTTAGGTTGGGTTAGGTTAGGTTAAGGTTAGGTTGGGTTGGGTTAGGTTAGGTTAGATTAGGTTAGGTTAGAGTTGGGTTAGGTTAGAGTTAGGTTAGGTTAGATTAGGTTAGGTTAGGTTAGTTAGGTTAGGTTGGGTTAGGTTAGGTTGGGTTGGGTTAGGTTGGGTTGGGTTAGGTTAGAGTTAGGTTGGGTTAGAGTTAGGTTAGGTTAGGTTGAGTTAGGTTAGGTTAGGTTAGGTTAGATTAGGTTAGGTTAGATTAGGTTAGGTTAAGGTTAGGTTAGGTTAGGTTAGGTTAGGTTAGGTTGGGTTAGGTTGAGTTGGGTTAGGTTAGGTTGGGATTGGGTTAGGTTAGGTTAGGTTAGGTTAGGTTGGGATTAGGTTAGGTTAGGTTAGGTTAGGTTAGGTTGGGTTAGAGTTAGGTTAGGTTAGAGTTGGGTTAGGTTGGGTTAGGTTGGGTTGGGTTAGGTTAGGTTGGAGTTAGGTTAGGTTGGTTAGGTTGGGTTGGGTTGGGTTAGGTTGGGTTGGGTTGGGTTAGGTTAGGTTAGGTTAGGTTGGGATTAGGTTGGGTTAGGTTAGGTTGGGTTGGGTTAGGTTAGGTTGAGTTGGGTTAGGTTGGGTTGGGATTAGGTTGGGTTGGGTTGGGTTGGGTTGGGATTAGGTTGGGTTGGGTTAGGTTGGGTTAGGTTAGGTTAGGTTGGGTTAGGTTGGGTTAGGTTAAGGTTAGGTTGGGTTGGGTTGGGTTGGGTTGGGTTAGGTTAGGTTAGGTTGGTTAGGTTAGGTTAGGTTAGGTTAGGTTGGGTTGGGTTAGGTTAAGTTAGGTTAGGTTAGAGTTGGGTTGGGTTGGGTTGGGTTGGAGTTGGGTTAGGTTAGGTTAGGTTGGGTTGGGTTGGGTTAGGTTAGGTTAGGTTGGTTAGGTTGGGTTGAGTTAGGTTAGGTTGGGTTAGGTTAGGTTAGGTTAGGTTGGGTTAGGTTGGGTTAGGTTGAGTTGGGTTAGGTTGGGTTGGGTTGGGTTGGGTTGGGTTAGGTTGGAGTTGGGTTAGGTTGGGTTGGGTTGGGTTGGGTTAGGTTAAGGTTGGGTTAGGTTAGGTTAGGATTAGGTTAGGTTGGGTTGGGTTGGGTTGGAGTTGGGTTGGGTTAGGTTGGGTTGGAGTTGGGTTAGGTTGGGTTGGGTTGGGTTGGAGTTAGGTTGGGTTGAGTTGGGTTGGGTTGGGTTGGGTTAGGTTGGGTTAGGTTGGGATTAGGTTAGGTTGGGTTAGGTTAAGGTTAGGTTGGGTTAGGTTAGGTTGGGTTGAGTTGGGTTGGGTTGAGTTAGGTTGGGTTAGAGTTGGGTTGGGTTGAGTTGGGTTGGGTTGAGTTAGGTTAGGTTAGGTTAGGTTGGGTTAGGTTGAGTTAGGTTGGGTTAGAGTTGGGTTAGGTTAGAGTTGGGTTGGGTTGGGTTGGGATTAGGTTGGGTTGGGTTGAGTTAGGTTAGGTTGGGATTGGGTTAGGTTAGATTAGGTTAGGTTAGGTTGGGTTGGGTTGGAGTTGGGTTGGGTTGGGTTGGTTAGGTTGGGTTGGAGTTGGGTTAGGTTAGGTTAGGTTAGGTTGGGTTGAGTTGGGTTAGGTTGGAGTTGGGTTAGGTTAAGGTTAGGTTAGGTTGGGTTGAGTTAGGTTAGGTTGAGTTGGGTTAGGTTGGGTTGGAGTTGGGTTAGGTTAAGTTGGGTTAGGTTGGAGTTAGGTTAGGTTAGGTTAGGTTAGGTTGGGTTGGGTTGGAGTTGGGTTAGGTTAGGATTAGGTTAGGTTGGGTTAGGTTAGGTTAGGTTAGGTTGGGTTGGGTTGGGTTGGGTTGGGTTGGGTTGGGTTAGGTTGGGTTGGGATTGGGTTAGGTTGGAGTTGGGTTAGGTTGGGTTGGGTTGGGTTGGGTTGGGTTGGGTTGGAGTTGGGTTGGGTTGGGTTGGAGTTGGGTTGGGTTGGGTTGGGTTGGGTTGGGTTAGGTTGGGTTGGGTTGGAGTTGGGTTGGGTTAGGTTGAGTTGGGTTAGGTTGGGTTAGGTTAGGTTAGGTTAGGTTGGGTTGGGTTAGGTTAGGTTGGAGGTTAGGTTAGGTTAGGTTGGGTTGGGATTAGGTTAGGTTAGGTTAGGTTGGGTTAGGTTGAGTTGGGTTAGGTTAGGTTAGGTTGGAGTTGGGTTAGGTTGGTTAGGTTAGGTTGGGTTGGAGTTGGGTTAGGTTGGGTTGGGTTGGGTTGGGTTAGGTTAGGTTGGGTTGGGTTGGAGTTGGGTTAGGTTGGGTTGGGTTGGGTTGGGTTAGGTTGGGTTAGGTTAGGTTGGGTTGGGTTAGGTTAGGTTGGGTTGGGTTGGGTTAGGTTAGGTTAGGTTAGGTTAGGTTAGGTTAGGTTAAGTTAGGTTAGGTTAGGTTGGGTTAGGTTGGAGTTAGGTTGGGTTAGGTTAGGTTGGGTTAGGTTAGGTTAGGTTGGGTTGGGTTGGGATTGGGTTAGGTTGGGTTGGGTTAGGTTAGGTTGGAGTTAGGTTGGGTTAGGTTAGGTTAGGTTGGGTTGGAGTTGGGTTAGGTTAGGTTGAGTTAGGTTAGGTTAGGTTAGGTTAAGTTAGGTTAGGTTAGAGTTAGGTTAGGTTGAGTTAGGTTAGGTTAGGTTAGGTTAGGTTAGGTTTTTTTTTTTTTTTTAAAACTATTTCTCCACAGACTATTTGTCCGTGCCTTTTTTAGATTTGATTTTTTTTATAATTGTAAGATTGTTTTTTATTTTGAACAATACTCCTTACACTATGTGCTATTGATTACAATAAATTAGTTACAGTATTTTTTTTTTTTTATAAAACAGTTGTATATATATATTTTGCTTTTTTTTTTTCCTTTATTATTATTATTATTTTTTTTTTCTTTTTTTTTTTTATCATTACTTAATTAATATCATTAGTTACTTAAAAGGTAAATTGAGGTTACATTATGCCTATTTTGTGTCCATTGGCATTGTCAGGTTTTCCGTGACCGCTGAGTCCCTGTTCCTAATTGCCATTTTTAGGTTATATTCTCTGATTTTTGTTGTTGATGCAGCCATTGCTCTCTGAACCAGCCTCCCTGTTGCGTCGTCGCAGTCATCCGCGTAATAGATGCAGCTAACTGTGTGTCTGGACACCGCCACCACAGCATGCTGAACGCTGTCGTGCAGTTTCAGTTTTTCTGCCACAGTTTTCATGACTACGACCGTCCCGGATGTGAGTCCTTGGGCCTCATGAACTGTTAGGAGGCGTGACCCGGCGCCCGACCCGTATCCTAAGTCAGATAGGGATTCCTTTTCGGTTTGGGTGAACACCAGGTACAATGTATCAGGAGGGTGCTTGGAATATTTGCTCCTGTGTACCTTTCCCTTTTAGTGAGTGTACCAGAGATTTGGATGAGTATATGCCGCTGTAGATCTCATTGAGGGCATACGCTACATCCATTGGGCTCCGGTGCGTACACAGAAGCTCCTGGCTGATCGTGGTTACCAGGTTTGGGCGAGTGTACTGCATCGCGAAAAGGTTCTCTCTGTCGATGAAGGGAAGTTGGTTGATATCACCGATAAGCAGCATTTCTTCCGCATCGCACAGTTTTGTTGCCATCACTATGGCTCCGAAGTGATTCATGAGAGCCTCATCGATGATGAGTCGAGAACATCGAACCCTGTCAGGCTCTCTTACACCGTTTACAAGGACAGAGGCCATAGTGCGTACTTTTGTTTTGGCGTCTGCGCCTATGCGGTTTGCTAATTTTATTTTTAGTTCTTTTGCTGCTTCTAATGTAGTTGTGATTATCAAGTCCCTTCCCCTCGAATTGGTTTACCACCCACGTTGTCTTTCCGCATCCGGGGACTCCGTTGATCCATTTTATTTTTGAAATTGCCAGGTGTCCCAGGGCGCCCCGACTCCATCCTCTGTGATGGCTTCAGCCATCTTGAGGATCTTGTCGTTTAGCATCACCCTGGTGCACCGTGCAGTTACAACGATATGGTCACCCGGAGGCGTTTTGAATTTGGGTTTTCCGTTGCTGTTCGATATGTCCTCGTCCAGCATCACGAAGCCTGCCGTTCCACTGTAAGCCGCCATATGATGTTTGATTTTTCCTCTCAGAACAGTAGATGTTTTATTGTCATATATGGTTAGGTTAGGTTAGAGTTAGGTTAGGTTAGGTTAGGTTGGGTTAGGTTAGGTTAGGTTGGGATTGGGTTAGGTTAGGTTTTTTTTTTTTTTAAATAAAACTAAGTCTCCACAGACTTTTGTCCGTGCCTTTTTAGATTTGTCGTTATTATTTTTATTATTTTAACATAACTCCTATCACATTGTGCAACTAAAATGAAATAAAATAAATACAGAATTTGTTATTGCAGTCACTTACTTCCTTATGTATATATATTTATATATATAATATTTTTTAATATTTTTTAATATTTTTTTTTATTATTATTAATTTTTTTTTTTTTTTTTTTTTTTTTTTTTTTTATATTTTTTTTTTTCCTGTTATTAGTCTTATTTTATTAGTATGAACATGCTCATTAATATAATTTTTTTTTTTTTTTTTTTAACAATCTTTAACTATGTTTATTGGGTTAACTATGTATTGGGGCCGTTTGCGTTGTCAGGTTTTCCATGACCGCTGAGTCCCTATTTCTCATTGCCATTTTTAAATTGTACTCTTTTATTTTGGTAGTTGATGCAGCCATGGCACTCTGAATCAGCCTCCCTGTTGCGTCGTCACAGTCATCCGCGTAATAGATGCAGCTAACTGTGTGTCTGGACACCGCCACCACCGCATGCTGAACGCTGTCGTGCAGTTTTAGCTTCTCTGCAGCAGTTCTTATAATTATGACAGTTTCGCATGTAAGTCCTTGGGCCTCATGGACTGTTAAGAGGCGTGACCCGGCGCCCGACCCGTACCCTAAGTTCGTCAGGGATTCCTTTTCGGTTTGGGTGAACACCAGGTACAGTGTGTCAGAGAGAGTGCTTGGTATATTTGCTCCCGTGTACCTTTCCCTTTTCAGTGAGTGCACCAGAGACTTGGATGAGTATATGCCGCTGTAGATCTCGTTGAGGGCATACGGCACATCCATTGGGTTCCGGTGCGTACACAGGAGCTCCTGGCTGATCGTGGTTACCAGGTTAGGGCGAGTGTACTGCATCGTAAAGAGGTTCTCTCTATCGATGAAGGGAAGTTGATTGATATCGCCGATGAGCAGCATTTCTTGCGCTCCGCATAGCTTTGTTGCCATCACTATGGCTCCGAAATGGTTCATGAGAGCCTCGTCGACGATGAGTCGAGAGCATCGACCCTGTCAGGCTCTCTTACTCCATTTACAAGCACCGAGGCCATAGTGCGTATTTTCGTTTTGGCGTCTGCGCCTATGCGGTTTGCTAGTTTTCTTTGAGATCTTTTGCTGCTTCCAGCGTCGTTGTTATTATCAAGTCCCTTTCCCCTCGAACTGGCTTACCACCCACGTCGTCTTTCCGCATCCGGGGACTCCGTTGATCCACGTTATTTTGGTTTCTTCCAGGTGTCCCAGGGCGCCCCGACTCCATCCTCTGTGATGGCTTCAGCCATCTTGAGGATCTTGTCGTTTAGCATCACCCTGGTGCACCGTGCGGTTACAACAATATGGTCCTCCGGAGGCGTTTTGAACATGAGTTTTCCGCTCTTTTCCGTTTCGTTTTCATCCAGCATCACGAAGCCTGCCGTTCCACTGTAAGCTGCCATATGGTGTTTAAAACTGCCTCTCAAGACTGTGGACGTTCTGTTGTCATATATGGCTGCTTCCGCCTCCTCGAGTAGCACCTTTAGCAGATCCTCACTACCGAGATGGTAAGTTTGTAGAATGTTTCTACATGTGGTGAGGTTCGCTTCTATGGTGGCTTTTGTTAAAGCTTTAAACTCAAGGAACGCGTTTATCATGTGGTCTTTAGGCTCCGCTACCGGACGAAGACTTGGCTGGCCGGATTTTCTCGTGGCGGCTTTAGCTTGGTCATGCTTTTGGGATGGTGATATGTTGGGTAGCTCTCTTATGTGGTGTTGTTTGAGGTTCAGTAATTTCCTCCTTGACACTGCGGGAAGGCTCCGTGCTGCTGCACTTATGGTGTGAAGGAAGGCATCAATCGTGCTCTTTGTTTTAGAGGTTTTGATGTTTTCTTGTTGGATTTTTGCCTTCTCTCTGGCCGTTTGGTGCTGCAGTCGGTCCGATCCGCTGCATGTCTCAGGTTTTGCTATGGGGTGTCCCCAGCTGTCAATGGGGGTGCTCGCTGTAGATGAGTCGTAACTTATGAGGTAGCTTAGGTTTTCTCCTCTGTTCTCGTATACGACTATCTTGTGGTTTCTGGAGGCTTTAATGCACCCAATGCGATCTGCGACTTCACCTTTGTCGTGCAGAACCGCCATAGCATCCACACTGATAATGCGTGGTGTGACTGTAGTGTCCGCCTCCTGCTTTCCAAGCTCATTCAGAATCGAGCACGCCTTTGCGAATGGGGTGTTGTCTTCGCTCCATGCTAATAGTAAGATTATTTTGTTTCTTAATCTTACTATACGACATCGCTGGTTTGCAAATACTACCTCCGCCAGCGCGTCGTATTTTTTGCGCTTCATGCTCGTTCTGAACGTGCTGCCATTCAACAAATAGGCTAGGCCCGGCGAGATCTTCACAAAGTTTTGGTTTATTGCTGCACAGAAACCTATTCCCAGTGTCTCCGAGTTGTTGTCCATAAAGAAAGCTACTCCTCTTGTCCTTACTCCCGGTTTGCCTCGTTCTGCATGTTCCAGCAGCTGGTGTTCGGCTGTCCGGTACGTGGGACGTCCATCTCTTGCATGTGCCGACATGGGGTCCGCGGCAGTGCCTTGAAGGGCGGAAATTTGTATGTGTGTGTTTGTCGGTGTATGTGTTGTTTTAGTGTTTGTGCTGTTTCGTTTGGCGGCAATTTGAAAAGCGTGTTCCGCAAAAGCCAAAAATGGTTTCCTCTTATCATCGTCTTGTAGGATCGTTGGTAGGTCGGATTTTGTGATTGAGGTCCCTATTTTGAATTCGAGGTCCAGACGGGCCGCTTGAAAGCGAGGGCACTCCAGGATGACGTGCCATACAGACTCATTCACCTCCGCGTCACACTCACACTCAGGGCTGTCTTTCAGCTTGAACTTGTGTAGGTATTCCGCGATTCCACCGTGTCCTGTCAGTACTTGTACTTGCGTGGGCGTCAACTTTGTTTTCCTCACCACTCGGTATGCTTTTTCAACATCCGGGAGGAATTTCTTTGTGACTGACCCCGTGATGGAGGTTTCGTATCTGTCCTGCCATTTGCGGACAGATTCCTCTCTGATCTTTTTCTTGACATAGGACAGGGGAACTTGGTCGTAGTCCGAGGCAGCATCCTCCCCGAGCGCCGCCGACTTCGCGAGCTCGTCAGCCCTCTCGTTTCCGGTCGTTCCGATGTGTGCTCTCAACCAGAACAGTCGCACCTCTCTTCCACTCCGTCGGATCTCCCCTAAACTTTGTTTGATGGCTTGTGTTAGGGGGTGGTTCGCTTTTGGGTTCGCCAGCAGGTCTAGTGAAGATCTTGAGTCACTAAAAATGTTTACGACTGAGTCAGTCCTCGTTTGGACGAGCTGGATGGCCCTATGAAGCGCGTAGAGTTCTGATTGGAAAACCGTGCAAACTGGGTCCAATTTGAAGGTGGCATAGTTGGACTCACTGCCGCCCTCCCAGCAGGTCAAAGCGGCTCCGACCCTCCCTCAATCTTGCTTCCGTCCGTATATATTTGAGGACCGGTTACTTGGTGGGAGTTTAGGGTTTCGGAATGGCAGTTTTCCAGTAACTCATACGTTGTTGTGATAAGTTTAGAGGGGTGTGGCTGACCCATGTGATCCACTACTTGCTCCAGCTCTCTATCGGGTGGTAAATAGTCAAGAGATTTCTTTTTTTTGACTTTATATAGGCTAGCCGCTTCCTGTATTCTCAGGTCTAGCGGAAGCAAGCCAGAGATAGTGAGTGAGGAGGTGAGTGACACCGTGCGGTATGCTCTGCAGATCTTCTGTGCAAATCCCCTCTGCAACGAGTTCAGCTGATCTTGGATCATTTTCATCTCTGATGCTGAGGACCATGCACTCGAGGCGTACATCACTATGGGCTCCACTACTGCGACGTATATGGTTCTTATGATCTCGCTATTGAGGCCCCAGGTCACCTTAGCTGCGCGCGACAGCTGTTTGTGTATGTCTGCTGCTTTTGCACGCAGCTGCTACATGTGCCCTGAAGGTAAGTCTGCTGTCAATAACGAGACCTAGTATTTTCATTTCCTCTACTATCTGTACTCTTTTGCCAGCCATGTATAGGTTTGGAGGGTCAAATTTAAGCTTTTTTGTTAATAGCATCGCATTGGTCTTGTGTGCGGCAAAGTTTAGCTTATTCTGAGCCCCCCATTCCACCACGCTCTTGAGAGTGTCGTTGGCCCGCCGCTCCAGAGCACCTGTTGAGTGATCAGTGAGCACCAGGACAACGTCATCCGCAAAGGCTTGGCAGTGTAGCCCTTCGACCGAAAGTCGGTTCAGTAGCGAGTCAAGAATGACATTCCAAAAAGTCGGTCCTCCGATGGAGCCTTGGACGCAACCCTTGGTGGTTTGCCTCTCGCTACACGCTCTAGCGTAATTGACTCCGACCTTCCGGTCTGTGAGGTATGAGCACACCATTTCGTAGAGGTTTTTTGGGCACTTTTTCTTGACGAGTTGTAGTTTCAGCGCTGGCCACCATGCGTTGTCGAAGGCCCCCTCTATGTCTAGTGAAATTATGAGGGCAATTTTTTTGTTGCTTATACCCTCTCTAACGTGTTCTACCAGATCATAGAGGGCGTCCTCGGTGCTGCGCTGGGGCATGAAACCATATTGTTTGTTATTTAGAGTTGGGAGAATATGCCACTGGAGTCGGCCCACCATTAACTTTTCGACGATCTTTCCCAACACCGACAGGAGGCCAATTGGTCTGTAGGACTTGGGATGCGTGTAGTCGTCCTTGCCCGGTTTTCTGATGATGACCACATGAGCTGTTTTCCACTGTTTGGGGAAGTGCGCCAACGTTAAGCACTTGTTGGCAATAGCTAGGAACACCTCCGTTTCGCTGTGGATAGCTGCGGAACATATATCGGCTGTAAGCCCGTCAGGTCCAGGGGCTTTTTTTGGGTTCAGTGCGCTAAGCACTAAGGCCAGTTCCGGTTCTGCAAACAGTGGATCATCATCAGATAGACCTTGTTGTGTTGTTGGTTTGCCTCCAGTCAGTTCTCTTATTTTGGTGTGAAGAGGCTGATCTGTTGCCTCATTATCGTCTGGAAAGAAGGTTTCGGCCAGGAGTTCCGCCGATTCTTTTGGAGTTAGGGTGACACCCTCGGTGTTTCTTAGGAGCATGTCTTCTTGTCTTCTTGAGGTGTTACGTAAGACTCTGTAGATCTTGTCCCACATGCTCTCCCTTTCCTGTGTCGTGCAGAACTCCTTCCAGCTCCGTGTTTGTTCCTCGTCAACTCTTGATGTATATAATTTTTGCTGTTAAGTACTCGTCAATTACAAAATGCCTTCGAGTTGGCGCTGCGTTTTTATTCTCCTTTTTTCCGGAGAACTTCCTTTTTCCTGGTTGAGAGACTGTGACCACCATGGGGCACTGCGTTTGCACTCCTATTTCCCACTTTCGGAATCGTTTTTCGCAGGATTCCTGGATGGCGTTTGTGTAGGCTGTTGTTATGGATTCCAGATCCTCCGGGGTTTTCACCTCTTCAATTGAGGCTGAGGTTAAGTTTTTGTTTCAGTAGGGAGCTGAGGTGTGTTTGAAGTCTGTCCAATTCGCCTTTTTGGTGTTGTATTTGCGAGTTGTGCACGGTAGTACTTCCGTTAAGGTTGTGCCAGCTCGCAAAGTAAATGTGATAGCGTTGTGGTCCGATGTGACAAGGCTTCTGTTCACCGCCCAGTCTTCAACTTTGCCGAGCAGAGGCAGACTACAAGCTGTTACGTCTACTATGCTTGTGCAAAGTTTTCCCCTTCTGTAGGCCTCAAAGTTGGTGTGTCCCCGGTGTTTAGGATCTGCAGCTCCATGTCATTTAGGAAGGTGCTGTATGCTGCGCCCCTCTCGTCTTCTGTGCTGCTGCCCCACCATTGACTCCAAGCGTTGATATCACCTGCTACAATGATATTTTTCGTATTTAGTTTTCGCAGGCTGCTTGGGTGCGTCTTAGGTAGGGTTCTATGTCTTGCTCCCCTTCAAAGTAGACCGATACCACGCCTAGCTTCAAGTTTCCCGCAACCAGAAGAACCGCTGCCTCAGTTTCAGTCACGAGCTGTGGGTCATGTACGACCTCCAGCCTGTTTCCAAAAATGATGATGGCAGCTTTCACGGGCTTTTGCCGGTTGAGGGTGCATTGGATTACTCGAGTGCCAGGATATTGTTTTAGGTAGCCATTTCTTCCTACGTAGGGCTCTTGAACAATGGCGACTGACACTTTTTTAGTCCTTTGCTACTTGAAGAAGTTCGGCTGTTGCCACTTTGGAGCGTTGCAAGTTGGCTTGTATGAAGTTTATGGAGTTGTTCGACCCTTTTGAGCTGTCGCTGTCATCGCTGCCCTTAGCAATAGGATATACGCGATCGTGCTATGGCGTCCCACTTTTGTTTTTCCCTGCACATGCTGCTAAAAGCATTGTGTGCAAGGTCTGTGCCTACCCCGTGCGCTGTTGAGCAGTTTTTGCAGATCGGTGGCCTCCCCTTCAGTCTGCTTGGGCATTTCTCCCAGGTGTGAGTCTCTCCGCAGTGACTGCAGAGGTCTTCCTTTTCCTGGCAGATGGCCTTGGTGTGGCCAAAGCCCAAGCATTTAGTGCATTGCACTAGGGTGAGTGATCCATTATGGGTCTCCTCTGGAGACCGATGTAGACTTTCTCTGCCTCGATTAAGCGCCTGTGAATTTGGGGGGAGAGTTCCAGAACAGGATGGCATTCAAGAGGGTTTCTTGCTCTCTTCCTGTATTTCACTCTTATTGCACAGTTTGTGAGTTCTACGCCCTGCAGAAGGTGTTTATTCTGCGCAAGTATGTTTTCTACCATTTCGGTGTCCGTATGGTAGGATAGCACGTCCCTGATTATTGCTAAGGGTTGCTTGTCTTAGCTACCTCCACTTTTAGCTGTTTGTCTAATTTAACCCTATTTTGGATCAGCTTTAGGTCCTCTTTAGTGCTGCAGCTGAGAACCACCTTTTGGTTTCTGGCCTTCCTTACCCGATCCACTTTGGCTCCGGTCTTCTTGGTGTCAAGGGCCTCTCTTATCCTCTCAATGACTTTGTCCCCTGTGTTTTGGGGTCAGTTGAAGAGATGATGAGAGTGTGATTGAGTTTCGGTGGAGGGGTTTGCAGCCACTTTAGCGTAGGTCGGCTTTGGCTTCGGTTTCGTCTCCCCAGCCTGCGCCAGTTCCGTTGCCAGACTAACAGCGGCTGGTGGTGGCGTCCGTTGCCTCTGCTCCCTAATGGTTTTCAGCTCCGAGGACATGGCTTGTAGGTGTTCGGTCAGTGGTTGTAGTTTTTCTGTCAGTTGGGAGTGGTCTTGGCTTGTTGGAGGAGGTTCTGAGAGTCTGGTTTTAAGCTTGTGTCCATTTCCTCAGTGATTCCTCCAACTTTGATAATTTGTTTTCAATCGCGGCGGTGTTTTTGTTTTCGGAGGGCAGGTTGGTTGTTTCTCCAGGCAGAGCAGGGTTTTTTGGCTTGTGCTCGAGGTTTTTTCTAGACCTCTGCGCAGTTCGTCCAGCTGGGTCTTAATAGTGTCCACGCTGGCTTTAACAGACATGAGGTCCTTGTTTGTTTCCTCTTTAGAGCCAGTCCTTCCTCCCTGCCCTGGTTTGGATAATGTGTCCTGAATTGCCCCTATGCGTTTTCCTAGTTCGTGCAACGATGTTTGAACCTCGTTGATTTTTCGGTGTGGTTCTTGGGTCTCAAAATCCAGCCAGCCACGGATTGCTTTTGACTCTTTCAGGGTGTTCTTGACGTCGGCTCTGGTGTGGCCTAGTTCGTTGGCCAGCTCCTTAATCAGCTCCGTCACTACTTTGTTGTGGGCGCGCTCCACTCGTACCAGCTCTTGTGCACCTCGCGAGCGCTCCTTCTCTAGATTAAGTTTGTGACGGGATCTTGAGTCTGATAAAGAAAGGACAATCTCGTAGAGGGACTGTAGACACTCGAGTGCTGTTTGCTTGCACTCCCTCTTCATGTTGCCCGCCGACTCTAAGGCCTCCTTCCCTCTAAGGAGCATCTCGTTTGCTTCCTTGGTGGCCATGTCCATCTCCACACCCAGACGCCTGCTGTAGTTCACTAGCAGGCTGGGTCTTCCTCTCGCCGGAATCTCTGATGTCGGCGATTCCGGAGCTGAAGCCACCGACAGTTCCTCATCCGACAATATGGAGTGCGGAGGGATTTCATCCCGCCTCCAGTTGACGACCTTCTCTATGCAGTCGTCCACTGGATCCGGGATGGATGACTTTTCGCTTCTGTTGGAGGTGTGCGATGTCTTTGCCTTCGATGCGGCGTTGTGGGAGGAGGCCTTTTTTACTTTTGTGAGTGTTTCTGTCGGAGCGGTGTCCATAGCGCTTTTGGTGATGGCCGTTTGAGAGGCAGGCTGCAGCAGTTTGTCGTTTGGTATTGACCTGGGCTTGCTGCTTTTGGTAAGGACTTTCTCTCTCAGCGATCGTGGAGGTCTGGCTGGGAGCGCTGGAGGGCTTTGTGGCCCTGTGGACAAAGTGGTCTCCACCTCCGACAGATTGGCACTGATCTTTTGTGACATGTTTATTTTTTTATTTTTTTACAATTTACTTAAAAGTTATGTCAATGGGTTATATATATACTTATATTTAATTTCTGACTAGATGAACTCACTGCTATGAATTAATGTCTTTAATTTAATAACGTTTGTTGCTGTTGCACGTTGTGTGGAGTACGTTGACGCGAAGAGAGAGTCCGATGTGCTGGATTCTCCGTGATGTTGTGCTGCGAGTTGTTTGTGTAGTGCACCACTTTCTGGTCAGGTGTGGATGTCGAAAACGATTAACTCCAGGTTTTGTTGGAGCCAAAAGATAGATCTCGTCTTCCCGGTTCTAATGAGCCCTCACACGGGGGGTCTAGCTTAAGTGCACCCCGAGATACAGCTCGCGGGGGTGAGGTAGCCTCGAGGGAGGAGGGGGAGGTGGGGGTGTAGGTTTCGTGGGGATGAGTTTGAGATAGGTTTTGAAAAAGGGGAGGTGGAGGGGTAAAGGGTCTGACAGGGGTCGATTTTTCGTTTTAGGGGTAGGGTTTCTGGATGCCGACTCGATTGAGTCGAGACTCGGGTGATCTGGGATGAAGGGTTTTGGAGTTCCCTCGGGACTTACCGGCTGAGCGTCTGCAGCGTCTTCAGCGGCGTCTTGGAGGCCTAGCGGAGTCTCCACTTAGACTGTGGAGTCTTCACAGAAGCCCGACTTGTGTTGTGTCGTCACCGCCTCGTGTCTGTTTCCGCGTGGTGGCCGCGTGCGCGTGTTGTACTTGAAAACACGTGGTTTGAGAGGTTATAACGTGGATAACTGCGAAGCTTATAACTCCGTCAGTTTCTCGACTTTTCTCAAACTTTTTTTTCCGCTATGTTGATGGTTTTTGCGGCTATCTGGATGTTTTTGTGTTGTTCAAGTAGGCACTGACCTTCTGATCGTTTTACTCCACCAAAGTCCAAGAGCCCCTGCGCCTTTGCCCGACGAGATATCGACTTGCCCACCTAAATCCTGTAAAATTGCACACAATTACACCTTTTCACAGCACTTCCACTCGCGTAGCTCAAAAGTTGCCACTTCTAGCAATTTAGGTTAGGTTAGAGTTAGGTTAGGTTGGGTTAGGTTAGGTTAGGTTAGAGTTAGGTTAGGTTAGATTAGGTTAGGTTAGATTAGGTTAGGTTAGGTTAGGTTAGATTAGGTTAGGTTAGGTTAGGTTAGATTAGGTTAGGTTAGGTTAGGTTGGGTTGGGTTGGGTTAGGTTAGGTTGGGTTAGGTTAGGTTAGGTTAGATTAGGTTAGGTTAGATTAGGTTAGGTTAGGTTGGGTTGGGTTAGGTTGGGTTGGGTTAGGTTGGGTTAGGTTAGGTTGGGTTAGGTTGGGTTAGGTTAGGTTAGATTAGGTTAGGTTAGATTAGGTTAGGTTAGGTTGGGTTAGGTTAGGTTAGATTAGGTTAGGTTAGGTTGGGTTAGGTTGGGTTAGGTTAGGTTGGGTTGGGTTGGGTTAGGTTAGGTTAGAGTTAGGTTAGGTTAGGTTAGGTTAGGTTAGAGTTAGGTTAGGTTGGGTTGGGTTGGGTTGGGTTGGGTTAGGTTAGGTTGGGATTGGGTTAGGTTGGGTTGGGTTAGGTTAGGTTAGAGTTAGGTTAGGTTAGGTTGGGTTAGGTTAGGTTAGATTAGGTTAGGTTAGGTTAGGTTAGGTTGGGTTAGGTTGGGTTAGGTTAGGTTGGGATTGGGTTAGGTTAGGTTAGAGTTAGGTTAGGTTAGATTAGGTTAGGTTAGATTAGGTTAGGTTAGGTTAGAGTTAGGTTAGGTTAGAGTTAGGTTAGGTTAGAGTTAGGTTAGGTTAGAGTTAGGTTAGGTTGGGTTGGGTTGGGTTAGGTTAGGTTGGGTTAGGTTAGGTTAGAGTTAGGTTAGGTTAGGTTAGGTTAGAGTTAGGTTAGGTTGGGATTGGGTTAGGTTAGGTTGGGTTAGGTTGGGTTGGGTTAGGTTGGGTTAGGTTGGGTTAGGTTGGGTTAGGTTGGGTTGGGTTGGGTTAGGTTAGGTTAGATTAGGTTAGGTTAGAGTTAGGTTAGGTTAGATTAGGTTAGGTTAGGTTAGGTTGGGATTGGGTTAGGTTAGGTTAGATTAGGTTAGGTTAGAGTTAGGTTAGGTTAGGTTGGGTTGGGTTGGGTTAGGTTAGGTTGGGATTGGGTTAGGTTGGGTTAGGTTAGGTTGGGATTGGGTTAGGTTGGGTTAGGTTAGGTTAGAGTTAGGTTAGGTTAGGTTGGGATTGGGTTAGGTTAGGTTAGGTTAGGTTAGAGTTAGGTTAGGTTAGGTTGGGTTAGGTTAGGTTAGGTTAGAGTTAGGTTAGGTTAGGTTAGATTAGGTTAGGTTAGGTTAGAGTTAGGTTAGGTTAGGTTAGGTTAGATTAGGTTAGGTTAGGTTAGAGTTAGGTTAGGTTAGGTTAGGTTAGATTAGGTTAGGTTAGGTTAGATTAGGTTAGGTTAGAGTTAGGTTAGGTTGGGTTAGGTTGGGTTAGGTTGGGTTAGGTTAGGTTAGGTTAGAGTTAGGTTAGGTTAGGTTGGGTTAGGTTGGGATTGGGTTAGGTTAGGTTGGGTTAGGTTAGGTTAGGTTAGGTTAGGTTAGGTTAGGTTAGGTTAGGTTAGGTTAGGTTAGGTTAGGTTAGGTTAGGTTAGATTAGGTTAGGTTAGGCTAGGCTAGGCTAGGCTAGGCTAGGCTAGGCTAGGCTAGTCTAGGCTAGGTTAGGCTAGGCTAGGTTGGGTAAGGTTAGACTATTTGTTTGTTTGTCGGCTTACATTAACAAATATATATAAGAGAGACTTAGTGTGTGCGTGGCTGTGTGGATTAAAAAAATAGGAGAGGCTGGTTTTCACTCCTTTTTCCTCTTGAAAATAGTCTCTATCAATACTGTTAATACATGTCGGCCCATGTTCAAAATGATAAACATTGTTGCATTTATCTTCTCGAAGTTATGCAAGACTGGAAACATTACTGAAAATAAGACTGATTGATGTTATGTAGTTTTGGATGGGAGCCAACGGTAATTCTTTGACATTTTGTATAACCCACATATAGCGATGACGTCAAGACAGCTACAAATAAACACTCTTTTAAATAATTTGTACGTGCATATTTATTAAAAGATTAACACCATCCAACGAATTTGTATTTCCTCCTCATCTTTGGTAGTAAAATTATGTTATATTGTCCAGTTCATCTTATTTAAATTTATTTTATGATTATAAAAATTATGTATGTAGGTATATAAAAATATGTATGTTCGGATAATTATTATAATTAAAGGTTAGTAATTGAGCAATAAAAAATACAAAAAAATTACCCACTGTAATAGCTAAATCGATGTTAAACTATTAATATTGTAATAGTGCTATATTAACAGCTTGACATCGGTTCATAGGAAGCTAAATATAAGGTACAAGTGGCTTCGAAAATGTTATGTTTCACATAACCTTTACAAAGGGTTTCGGTAACCTTTCTACACAATACAATGGGTCAACATTAATTGCTTTTGAGCAAAATTAATCACGGTTTAACAATGTGGTGTTTAGTTTTAAGACAGTTTTCCACTAATAAATATTGGTGTAATATCATTTACACTGTACTTCATTGTTTGTAAGGGTGAATATACCATCCTTTTAACAAAAGTTCAACCTAATCTGATGCTCCTTACTAACTAAGGAACGAGTCTCTGGCGACCGACTGATGGAAAATTCATCATGCTATGCTGAACTCAAACCCTACAGCACAGTACTAGCAGCGGCGAGTAGCTAGTTCGCTCATAACACGAAAGTAACAAACAACTTGCTAGTAACAAATTAAAGTCTGGAGTATTGGTGCCTCCGAATTCACCGTGAAATATTACAAGCTTGAGTTTGGTTTATTGTTGATGGTAAAATTCATGATTATTCACTTTTACTCATTGCTCCTCTCTCTGGAGACATGTCATGATACATTATATTACACAAAACTCTGCAAACTGCTTTAAATTATACAATACATTCATAGCTTGTTATGAATATAGGTTAATTAAATTTTGGCGGAATTATTACCAAATTAATTTTCTCTTTGCATTTCCCTAGATTTGCATATTACCGCCGATGGGAATTGTAACAATGCGAATCGGACACTTAAGATTTCTTCGCTTTTTCTGGGGCTGAGACGTATTCAGCAAATATTTCCGGACAATTCCTCACGATAATTTCCTTCCCCGTAAAGCATCTGATAATTTCAAATCTTAAATTGTCATTAACAATTCAAAACCCAGGTCACTCGGGTACAATGAAATTAAAGCCGACTGTCCACTAGCCGAGCACCCTGACATAAGCTGTTATTTATTTATTTATTTAGACTTTATTGTCTACACCAAAACGATTACAAAAGGGGGACTTAATGCCTTTTGGCATTCTCTAACAGTCAACCCAAGGCGTGAAGAAATGTGGTGATTGGTGCATCAAATTTTAAATAATATAAATATGAAAGGCTAATTGAGAAATATACTACATAATTAAAACATATATAAATGTATAAGCATACATACACATATACTAATACATACTATAATATATACAGAAATACCAACACAGATATATACATACATACAAACACATTAATACATACATATATTATGAATCAGAATAAATATTAACAAGTATCAGATGGTTTTAAAATGTGTGTTTTATGTGTGAGGAAATACCTAATGCGTGACCTAGACGCGGCTACTCTGTCTCCCATGATTTTTAGATTTCGGATTTCCCTTTGGCAAACTTTTGCAATCCACTTTTGACCTCAGAAAGTTATTGACGTGTCGCCATTTAAATCGAGAAAGAAGACAGAAGACATTAAATTATAACAATCGTTAATTTTAAAGTTTAATTTTATTGAGATATTAAATTATTACTTATTGTTCGCGGGCAATGACCTAGCTTTAAATAAATAAATATAATTGTTACTTTAATTCTATAAAGAAAATATTGGATAAAAGAAGTACACATAGAAGTTTCAATAAAACACGAGGAATTAATTTAATAATACAATAAAAGTAAACTTAAATAAATTTGATTACCCAAACTTCTGTACACCCCATTTTTATTGAATACCCTGAAGATGCCGTAAGGTGAAACCGGTCAGTTACTAAAATAATTAAAAGTGTTGTGAAACTACTATGAGATATAATAATAATTGTCAACATGGTGAAGTTTCACCAAGTGGCAGCTATAGCAAGTATAAATTTAATAATATAGTTGGTAAACCTAGGTTAGTTAGTTAGTTACCTAGGCCTTAAAGACAGACAGTCAATCAGACGTTCGTGACCCCTGCTTTATATAGAACAAAATAGGTCAATCTGTAACTTCGGATCTTCTTAACCGATTTAAATAAAACTTAGATATGTTTTTAAATTAGACTATAAGCAATACAAATAATACAATTGAGTCGATACCCTGCTGATTTACGTGATGATCGCGCAAACTAATTGACAGACAGACAAACAGCTACATATTCTTAAAATTGTTATATTGGCTTCTACTGGAGTACTTTTTAGGGATCTATCCCAAAACAACACAATTTAAAAAAAAATTATATGTATAGAGATAACCCACACACATATAGATATTCTATAACTAAACATGACAATTAACAAACGTGACCAAAAACTCACACTAATAAACCACAGGCACTAACAGAAAAACGTTTTTTTAACGTCCTTTGTATGCAGCTTAGTATTTTTTTTTTTTTTTTATAGAAGAAGGGGGCAAACGAGCGTGCGGCTCACCTGATGGTAAGTGATCACCGACGCCCACGAACATCCACAACACCAGAGGAGCTACAGATGCGCTGCCGGCCTTTAAGGAAGGAATAAGCTCTTTTCTTGAAGGTCCCTAAGTCGTAACTGTTCGGAAATACTGCTGGCGACAGCTAATTTCACAAAATCGAAGTGCGTGGCAGAAAACTTCGATTAAAACGCACTGTGGTGGAATGCCAACCATCTAGGTGGTATCGATGGAACTTCGAATTCTGTCGCGATGTACGATGGTGAAACTCAGCAGCTGGGATCAATCCGAACAATTCCTCAGAACATTCCCCGTGGAAAATTTTGTAAAAAATGCAAAGAGAAGCAACATCTCTTCGCAAGGCCAAAGGATCAAGCCGATCAGACAGAGCTTGGTCGCCGACAA
This sequence comes from Bhutanitis thaidina, assembly GCA_029286595.1. Classification (NCBI taxonomy): domain Eukaryota; kingdom Metazoa; phylum Arthropoda; class Insecta; order Lepidoptera; family Papilionidae; genus Bhutanitis; species Bhutanitis thaidina. The sequence goes on along the minus strand of JAGSMS010000021.1, from coordinate 2,087,654 downwards.
TTCGAGCCGCTCGACGTTGGATACGGTCAAATGGAAGGAGTTGGTACTGGGGTGCCCCTGCCCAGAGATGAGAACAGTATTCCATGTGGGGCCGAACTCGCGCCTTATAAAGTTGCAAACGGTGGACCGGCATGAAATACTGTCCCGCTCTACAGAGAACACCAAGCTTTTTGGAGGCCAATTTGGCCTTTCCCTCCAAGTGACCACGGAACTGAACGTCGCTCGATATGTCAACGCCAAGGATTCTGATACTGGCTGAGGCAATAAGGGGGAATGTTCTCAAAAAAGAGGAGAAACGACAAAGGGATTCTTTTTAGCGGTGATCGCGCAAACCTGTGTCTTTTTGGGGTTGAATAGGACCAAATTACGTCGACCCCAATCGGAGACTTTGAATAACAAGACTTCAGACACAAGTTTGTTCCGGCACTCGTCGACGTGTTCCCGAGAAATATTCGCACGGCCTGTATATAGGGCATCACCCGTGCTGTCGTCTGCATAGCAATGAATGCTACTGATTTGTAGCATGTCGTTGATATGCAGAAGGAACAGAGTGGGAGATAGCACACAGCCTTGTGGAACACCAGCATTCACGGGTTTGGGGTCCGAGCATGCACCGTCGACAACAACCTTGGTGCTCCGATCCGTGAGGAAGCTGGTGACCCAGTTGCACAATCTCTCAGGAACCCCGTAAGATGAAAGCTTTGAAAGAAGCGCTTTATGCCAAACCCTATCAAATGCTTTCGCTACGTCCAGACTAACCGCCAAAGCCTCCCCTTAGACTCAACTGCTTCTGCCCATCGGTGAGTCAGGTAAACTAGAAGATCACCAGCTGATCGTCCGTGACGGAAACCGTACTGTCAGTCACTGATGAGCTGGTGTTCCTCCAGGTACCTCAGGAGCTGGGTGTTGATGAGTGACTCCATTATTTTAGATAACAAGGGGGTGATGGCAATAGGCCTGTAGTTGGACGGATCAGAGCGGTCGCCTTTTTTGGGTATTGGATGCACAAATGCTGTCTTCCAAGATTCCGGGACGACGCCTGAAGAGTAGGAGTGTCGGAAAAGACGCGTGAGAACCGGTGCCAGCTCAGGGGCACACATCCTCAGCACAATTGGAGGGATTCCGTCCGGCCCACTCGACTTATGAATGTCCAGGAAGCGGAGTGCCTTTCGCACTGAGCTCTGCAGAAACTGAATTTCCAGCATGGAGCACTAACACCACGGGATGGTAGGTGGAGAGTTTCCCCGGTCATCAAGAGTCGAGTTGGATGCAAAAAGAGAGCCCAAGAGATCGGCTTTCTCTTTTGCAGTATGGGCCAGCGAATCATCCTCCTTGTGTAGAGATGGGAGAGATGGCTGACAGAAATTCCCTGGACAGCCTTGGCGAGAGACCAGAATGCGCGGGATCCCGATGGGAGGCGAACTAGTCTCGCGCCAATTCTGCCAATGTGCTTTAACTTTGCCGCAGCGATAACTCTTTTGAAGGACCTGGAGGCAGAGTTGTACTCGTTTTAAGAGCACTGGTTTTGCATCCCGAGACGCCGATGCATCGGCCCAGGCCTGGTAGCACTTCCGCTTTCGGCGTGACGCTATTTTGCAGGTGCGACCAAACCAAGGCTGGGATTTACCTCCGACAGGCACTGCAGAGAACGGAATAAAAGTTCCATTCCTGAAGTACCACATCGGTGACAGAATCTGCAACGGCGTTGGGATCATCCAGCGAGAAGCAAACCTGCCCCCATGGGTAGGAAGCAAAGAAAGACCGCATTCCATCCCAATCTGCCGACCTATAGTGCCACACACGGCGGAAGCCCGCAGATCGCGTTCGGGATCGGCGCGCTATAGGCACTACACTCCGGATCAGACAGTGGTCCGACGAGCCAAGAGGGGCATCGACTGAGACCAAATATCCGTCCGGGTGTGAGGTCAGCAAAAGGTCCAACAGGGAAGGTGTATGACCTTCCACGTCTGGGATCCGCGTCGGCGAGGTTACCAGTTGTGTCAGGCCAAATGCTAATGCAAAGTCGTGAACAGATCTCCCCGCATGATCGGTTATGCGAGAACCGAGCCAATCGGTGTGGTGGGCATTAAAATCGCCGAGAATCACGATCTCTGCGGATGGGATCTGTTGTAGCACGGAATCTGTAGCCATTTGGATGTGGTCGATGAGTCGGTCAGTTACAGTATTACCGCTATGGGACCTGTAAAGGCACGCATAGACGCGCGGATGGTCGTCGCTGTCGATGCGCAGCCAAACGGTAGATAGGTCCAAACCTTCAAGACTACCGAGGCGTCGAGAACAGATATCATCTCTGACGTATACGCAAACTCCGGCACGGGGCACAATGGAGTGTTCTAGTTTGTACCCCGGGTAATGGAGATAAGAGGTATCAGCCGGAGACGATATCTGAGTCTCTGTAAGAAAAGCAAGGCTGGCTTCGCCGTTTCAAGATGGTAATGAACGGCGCTAAGATTCGAGTGGAGTCCCTGATATTGCAGAAATCCACGGCGAGCGCGGTAGGGGATGCCATAGTTTCCTTGCTGCGTTTGCCTCGAGTAGGAAAGAAAGAGAGCGGAATATTGCCCCAGAATTCGCGGGGCAGACTGAGCATCCACGATTAGGTAGCGTAGGAAAGCCTGAACGTGGATGCTCAGTGAGGGATTCTCCAGAACCGTAGGTACTGGTACCCTCCTGGGGTAGCTCAAAATTATATACCGCTACCATATTTGGGGAGGGGGGAGGGGGGAGAGGGCCTCCGGTTACCTCACTCACCGCACGAAACGCAGAAGCACAAGATGCCTCTACTTCACGCCGGTATTCTGCGAGGCCGTGGTACTTATCCGGACGAGCCGGCCCATTCCTGCGGCAGCAAAAGCCGCCGCTTGGCTCTACCACGTTAAAAAAACTGCATTACGTTAAATAACTGCAATAAAATTATAATTAATATAACAATTACTATTTGTATAGTCTATGGTATGATTTCCTTCAAAATTAAGTTGGCAATGTAACGTCACAAATTATAATTTTGTGCTGTGGTCTCAAAAGTCAAAATAATAAACACGTAGACGTCACGTAACCTCTTGTAAATTTTTAACTTTTAATTCTATTTATAGGGTGAAAATATTCTTCCATTAAAATGGTACACACAACGATGGAAGGCTCATTATTTGTAAGTGTTGGGTCATGTATTATAACCCATTTTGAATTGATATAACCAATCTGCTGCATAATATGGATCTTCAGTCGTTTATCGTTAAGTCGTGTTTTTTTAGTTTCTTTTGGTTAATCCATTCACCAAAAAAAGCCATTGGATATTCTATAAAGCTGTTAATTGTGCTACATATAATTATCACATTAGTGTCCATTCAAACAGAAGCACTTAAACTAGTCTTGTGAATGATGAATCTTTTTCTACAATCTGAGAAACAGATTGTTGACTGTTGATAATTTACCACATTTAATTTTGGATTGTTATTAGATACAAAAAACCGATTCATAACCTTCAGTTTTTTCATGAAATAACTAATTTTCTTCTTTCAATAGCTAATTAATTTAATTAATATTTCATACAAAAGTAAAGAATAAGTTTTGTTTGTCAAAGTGCAATCAAGGCTTATTTCAAATTCTTATGAACATATAACATCAACTTCTCATAGTCCTAAAAGGGACAATGAGGAAATTAAAATTACCTGTAATGAAGTGGACAAAATACACAAAATCGAATTATGATTCACATTTGGATTTGTCATTCCACAACTTTCCTTGGTTGTGGCGTTGCTTTTAGTTGAATACTAAAATGCCTTGTGCTTTCCTATGGAAGTATTTGATAGTATGAGAAAGATAACAGACAGTGGTAGAAATAAAAACATTCACATCTAATGCTAGTAACAATAATATAGTATCTGTAATGATAATATGATGGTATATGTATATATACATATTTATTTTTAAAAGGACGAATACAACAAGTTTTGATAATGTATATTTTACTTTACATAGAAATATTTATAGTGTTGTGTAAATAGTAACACATTGTGTACTAAACACACTAAAGTCTTGAAAGTGTATTTTTACTAATCAAACTTTTCCTAATTAGATATCATATATCATGACTTCTCTGTGAGTTACCAATATGATTCCAATAAATTTTGTTATTATTCCAATGGTGTAATTAGTTTTAATGTGAAAATAGTAATTAGTTATAATTTGACAATTTAATGACAAGAAGTGTGCTATGTGCCAATCTATTAATCTGACTTTGACAAATATAAAAGTTAAAGGAATTGGTATGTTGTATTAGTATAATATATATATGTGTGTATATATATGTGTATACATATTCACACCTTGTTCCCAACTGGGTAGGCAGAGACAATCTTCTTCTACTGGCTACGGTCCTGACATTCGTCTTTTGCTTCTCCCAGTTTCATCAATCTTCACATGTTCTTTGATTTAGAGTACCTGGCCTTTTTTCAGAATGTCTCCGATTTGATCATGAAATGTTCGCCTAAGTCTTCCTCTTCTGACTACCATTTACACCCACCTCAATTAGTATTATTAGTATAAAGTTCCAGTTAATAGTAAAATTGTCCAGAACATAGAAGTTTGTTATATTGTACTCTAAAATATCCATAAACATTTTGCTATAAGATTTTTTTTCAGTTTCATTAATTTTATTTTTATTTTATATTACAGGAACCAACATTGTATATTGTGAAAGGCATGTGTATACTGGATAATGAAGGAAATAGAATCTTAGCCAAGTATTATGATAAAAATATTGTACCAACCACTAAGGAGCAGAAAGCATTTGAGAAGAACTTATTTAATAAGACACACAGGTAGTATGTTTTATTTTTTAAATAATAATTATCTTTAAATAAATTTAATTATCTCTACTACTCTTATTTTTGCTGAGAGTGGTCCAGGCACTGCTATACTGTAATACAGGCTTGGTATTAGATACAATTTACTTTTCCTGCATTATTGTTAATGTTTTTTACTAAATCTTAGTTTTACAAATTTTTCAGAGCTGATGCTGAAATTATTATGCTGGAGGGCTTAACCTGCGTTTACAAGAGTAATGTGGATTTATTCTTCTATGTTATGGGCAGCTCACATGAAAACGAGGTATAAACCCTTACAGTCATTGTTGTCCTATCTACTCTTAAGGAAAGGAATTAAAGGAAAATTCAATTTTATGTGAAATGTTTAACAACGAAAAATAACTTGCAAATAGTATGCCGTCTTGAAAAAAATAGTTTGTAAGAGTTCATGGAAGAAAATAAAACTTACTCGGTCTTCTGAAGATTAAAATATAAAAGAGAAATTTCATCATTACATGATGACAAACAGGGTTTACAGCTCCAGAAAACCACCGCTAAATGAACTGTCCTCATCGACTAGCATAAATATCAACTAATGGCAGGAAATATAGATACTTAACTCAAATCCCACAGACCTCGTGCTAGCCTTATCATGTAGTAGATTTTGTTGATGTATGCTTTCTGTAAAAATTTCATGATTAATTTAAGTTCTGTAGACAAGTTGACTCAGGTGGCGCAATTAAAATACGAATATTGTCTAACAGATAATTATTCCAGGTCTAAGTGTTTGTTGAAATGCGATTTATATCTGTAAAATTACTTGACAGAATCCTTCTATGCAAAAATCTTACAGTGAGCACAATGTATATTAAAAAAAATAAATCGGCGAAGTCATAATTGGACTCATGCACTGAGGGTTCTATACAACCACAAAACTGTTATGTATGTGCCAAAAAAAAATGTATTTTCTTTTCATTCAGTTTGGGATTCTTAGCATCAGCCCAACTCACACTTGGCCGGTTTTTTATTATTTGTTGTCGCACTACAATCACTCGCAAGTATAGGATATGTGCAATAATAACACATATTCTGTGAAAATGTCAACTGATGCCCTATACAGACTGTGTACATTTTGTAAAAGGGCTTCATACTTCATAAACTAACCTTAAAAAGAATAACTAAAACATTACCTTTTGTGGTGTTGACCTTAAAATTTTATAGTAGTTGGACAATCTCTGCTTATTGTGCCAGCACAGTATTACTGAAATTATAAATCAAAAATACCTGTGGCTACCTGCGTCTGTATGAAAATTAGATACATAGAGTAGATGACTTCTAAGCCGGGCCGGTGTCTGGTAGTGGCATATTTGAATAATTTAATATAATATAGATTTTTTCTAAGTTCTCTGTTTAGGTACAGTATCTTTCAGTATCTATTAGCGTAAGAGTTAAACAGAATCTATTAGTGTATAGTTTTTTTGTTGTTAAATAAATCTACTCTAATCTATATTCTATTCTTAACTGAGAAACATGAAAATAAGTCACTGACCAAAAATGTTCATCAACTACATTATGCATTTCCAGTTGTTACTGCAATCAGTCCTGAACACATTGTATGAGTCAGTAAGTATATTGCTACGTAGGAACGTAGAGAAACGCGTTCTAATGGAAAACTTGGACTCTGTGATGCTGGCCTTTGATGAAATCTGCGATGGAGGGTAAGTTTCCACTTCTTTGTTCATTTCACTTAATTAAGCAGCAAAAGCCTTTCAAGAAAAGTCAGGGTGTATTTCTTGAAAGGTTTGCCCATACTCACCATGCTGGTCAAGCGGATTGGTGAGCGCAGTACCCTTGCGATGCTGCTCCCAATCACTAGACCAAATTGGATAATATTTCCACCATATGTCGCCAGAGCCTCGTTTGTTATATAGCTGGGTTCACCACATGCAGGTGGCATTGGCATTTGGATAAAGAGATGGTATATTCTCTCTTAGACCCTTAATCAAGTTTCTGCAGCTTAAAAAGGGTTGCTAATAGAATCTTTGTAGGTGTAATGTTAATATCTTCCACATCTCGGAATTCCGTATTTGCCTTAAATGGCTTACTATCCAATAGAGGCGTCACTCTAGGATTCTAATTACTCTCTATTCCATCCTTAATAATGTAAATTCCCCGGCGTATCTTCAAGATAAATTTTTTTACCTTTTCTTGACGCACGCCAGAAAGCTTCGATCTTCATCTAATCTTAAGATTAGTATTCCACAACACTTCACCGGATTTGTCGGCAACTCTTTTAAGATTCAGGCTATACTGCTCTGGAACTCCCTGTCCGACGAAGTTAAGAAATCGGCAAGCAGGAACTCTTTTAAAAAATTAGTTAAAGATTATTATTTAAATTTAAATGGACTTATCTCGTTATAATTATGTTTCTTATTTATATTTAATTATCTATCTACATATATAATAGTATATTATTATGTATATCATGTATATTACTTCATATTTTTATTATATTTGTTTATAGTTATTTTAAAATAATTTTATTACTTAGTTAAGTTACTAAATAAATACACCTACTATCTCACCAATCCATGGGTTGACTGGCAGAGAATGCCAATAGGCATTAAGTCCGCTCTTTGTCACCTCAAATTAAAAGGGGTGTAAGCAATAAAGTTTTTTAAATAAAAAAATAAAATATATATCTTGATATAAAAAGTGGAAGACAAGCGTTGCTCTTAGCAAAAACATATGTTTACAACTTTTACAATATCTTATATTTACTTTTCTTTTACGGGTGAATAAAATGAGCGCGCTTCGTGTTATCTCCCGGAGAGGTGAAAAATGAAAACCCATAAAATATGCCTGCATATATTTGTTCATATCAATTATTAAAGTGTATTTATAATCGTGGTCACTGATAACGCTCTGCAAGCGGATTGGCGAGCGCAGCTCAGACGCTGCTGCCCGTCGTCGATCCGTTTAATTTTGATCTGGTATTTTCCCAGATGGTTCAAGAATTTTCCCATAATCTTCTCGTACGTCACGAATTGGGTGGTAGATTCTTGCGCCGATACCGCATGGCAGTATTATTGATAATAAATACTTCGAATTAATTTCGCACTGGAAACATAAATTGCGCGAATATCTAGTAACGTTGGCACGCAGTGTGTAGAGTAAAGAAAATCTTTTATATTCGAGCCATCAAGCACAGATAAGTTTTAAAATGGTATCAATTTTAATTTGAACCTACAAAACTCTTAAGCCAGTCGGCTGTTGAACATAGACCTTCCCCAAAGATTGTGCCATCGTCCGTCGACATTTTACAACACAGACCTTCACATCTTCCATCTTGTGGGGGAACCCTCCCCCTCAATCTTTTACTGCGTTTGGCCAGCACGAGGTTGCTACTCTTCAGCCTTACCCCAACAATTGTCAGTTGATACCTTCTACCACTATGATATTATATTATCTGCGTTCCAGAGTGATCCTCGAATCTGATCCCACAGCGATAGTGGGTCGTGCCGCTCTCCGCACTGAAGATGTACCGCTTGGAGAACAAACTGTTGCACAGGTAATGGATCATTTGAATAAGTACTTTTGGTGACTAATGTTCAATCACCTTGTAACTAAACAGCAGAGGAGAATTGGTACGTAGAATTCATCATCATCATCATGAATCAATCATCAGATACATAACTAGAGATTTATGCACAAATTTTATTCATATAATTTATACTCGCGATTCTTGTCACTTGGTGTCACTTCATCATATTGACAATCATTGTTATCTCTTGTACTAGTTGTGTTGTGAAACTAGTACAAGAGATAATAATAATTGTGAATTTTATTCATGTTGTGTTTTTAATTTTAACAAACTATATAGCGATTAGCAGTTACGTTCTGTTATGCGTGTATTTAATTATCCTTTTAGAAGTGTAAGGTGAGTACAGTAATAAGAAATATGTGTACTCTATGCACAGAACGCCCTTAATAGAAACCAAGTACACTTGACTTGATTTTATTATCGATTTGAAACTTACTCACTATCATTTATTTATGACTACATACGACCAGTTCTCCGAAACGGAAACATTTTGCACAGAAGTATTTCATAATTCGAAAATTCTTTCCGAGAATATAACAAAATTTCATATTTAGCTAATTAGCCAACCCGCATTAAAGCAACGTGAGGAAATCTTTCTTTCCGTTCGTTCGTTCTTTGAGGGAAGCCTGCTTACATCAATGCACTTTAGCTTACATTAAAATGATAATTAAAGAGGCGTGTCGTCAATCGAATGTTAGCTTTGTACGTGCATACGCTTTTCGAACATAATTCGTTACATCCGGCTTCCGTTATGGGTGTTCTGTCGCCTCTGCTTCATTGTATACCTTTTTAATTTAATCTGTATCACTAAAAGATAAATTTGAGTTAAGAATATTCCAGAACTCCTTGTCATAATATTGTTATAATAAGGCTTAACATATCATTACATAATTTGATATACTCTAGAATATATTGAGAATGGTTAAGTTATAAAATAATTAACATAATCTTTGGTTGAATACAGTATTTTCACTGTCCCGTGTGCTAACATGACATAATACCTAAAGAAAAAACTATTTTGGAAAACTTGAACCTTATACCATTGCGATAAGGCTGGAGTTTGGGAAATCGTATTCATCATAACTACCCACCTGTGTCGAAATTGTTCACGATTACTTCCTTCCAATCCTTTAAAAAAAACTATCCTTACAAGATATCGTCATATTGTGAAAACCTTTAAATTGGTGTATTTTTTTATAATCTTGTTGTCTTTTTGTTTGCGCTGACAATGTTTTTTAAGTATTTACATACCATTTTGATTTTACTGTATGTACAAATATTTACGTGATTTAGTTAACTTGAAGTTTGATTTATTTATGATTTATGTTGTAACAACAGAAAATTGGAAAAAATGTAAGGAATATCTAATTACTTTATCAGCGCATAACATTTAATACTGGCAATATTTTTTTTACATTTTGTGATTAATTATTTTTTGTTTATTTTATGTTGTTTTTGAAAGTATCAAGAATTGTTAAAAAAGTAAATTATTTGATTCAGTTTTTCTTGAATTTTCATTTTGAGATAACTATTCTACCATCTGTTACTAAATATGGTAAAAGAAATAACGATTCTGTAAAAATATTTAAGTAATCTTTATTTATTTTATTATTGGGACATTACTGCTGATAAAAAACTTACTAGACTACAATTTAACCATATTGCGTTAGCTGCTTGTTCATTAATACAAGAAGGTTAGGTATAATTTATGTAGTTTTGTTTCCAATTTACTTCTGATGCTATTTTATCTATATTCTTTCTTATTTTAACGATTCATAAATTGTAATTCCAACTTTCAGATAATATTCAACTCTTGGGATTTGTAAGTTTTAATTTTGTGCTTCTTTTTAACTTCTGGGATTTCTATAAGAATTATTACTTTCAAAGTCATATTAAGAAATTTTTGGGAGTAATAATTTCAGCAGTTGAGTGTATGAGCAATCCTGCTTTAACGGATTGCAATCATATATGAATAGAACAAACTTGTAATTTGGAAACTTTTGCTTTTTGATAGTCTTAGTCATATTGTTTTGTTATTTTATATTAAATGTGATTAATTTTACTAGCATTTATTTTTTTGCTGCAATTAAGAAGTACCCTTTATTACTATAATTTTTAATCTATGTGTTATAACTATTCATTGCCATAGTATAATAAAATGTTGAATATTTTATCTGTCATATGTAGATGCACATTAGTTGTTTTTGCTATCTAGTTTTAGTGTTGGCTTGGTTTCTTATTTCACTTTGATTATATTTTGATTTGACACATTTTTACATACTAATGTGGCTAAGCTATTATAAGCTCCAATTTTTTTTTAACAAATTGCAATTGCGATGGAAAATTAGTAGTTGTTGTTTTTAAGGCGTAATTGAAACTTACTGATTGACGACATATGACTGTTTTTTGAAATGGCAGCCTCATCCAATCCATACCGTGCACACGGCTAGCCGACACACGGCGGCTCTCAAAGTTCTGACCAATTAAAGGCGGGAAACATTTCGATAGTATGCCGAACCTAAATAGTACTGACTAGTGATGGGGATTAATATCACTAGTGTAAGGGTAGTGGCATTGGGATTACCGTCCCGCTTGCCTAGCGTGGCGGACCATGTAATGCTTGTGTCAGCTTTTGTTGGAAAGGCCCATGTCAGGTATCAGACTTTGGAAGATTCCGTGTTTTATTTAATTTGGAACACTAACTGCTTACAAAAATACATAACCATAAAAATAATAATAAACTTACATATACATACATAAACATTTTGTAAGGAACAAGTCAGGGGCATCCGGAGGCCGGAACCCGTTCGGGTGATTCTGGTGAACTTCTGATACAACAATGCCGACCCCTATCTTAAAAAACCAATGAATGGTGGCCAGATTACCAGTGCGAGATGTCTGGCACTTAGCTCACCAATGCTGTCCAACGAGCATGGCGACTCTGGTTGGAGCTTCCTTGGGGAAGTTCAGTAAATTAACATTGGTAGTTTGTTTTAGTTATTCGAAGTCTATCAGTTGATAGAGTGGAGTTCCAATAGGATCTTGAGATGTTTGTATGAGTGCATTTGTATTGTTACACCGAGTCATGATTACGAATTTGCAACGAACTTTGACAGTTCGAGAGAACATTAAAGAAATTATTAACATTCGAAGAATTTATTAAAAAAATTAAAAGAGACAGGGAGAACCCTGCAACGGTAGACTTTTTTTTAGTCTCGCACGGGGCAGGAGTTTTTTTTTATAGAAGGGGGCAAACGAGCGTGCGGCTAGAAAAACAACTTTTCTGTTTTTACTATGGTACCATGCATGAAGCGTGTTAATCCAGTCGTAAATTTAACGTAACACAAAGTTTTGTAATTTTCTTTTGTTTTTCTCTAAATTTATCCAAAAGCGTGGTTATTTTATTTCAACTCGTGGTAGACTCGCATCTCTGCCTAGAAGCCGTCTGGGTAGGTACCGCACACTGTACATTTCTGCCGCCAAGCAGCAGTACGTACCATTGTGTTCCGGTTTGTAACATATAGAGAGCCAGAATAATTACATGCTACGAGGTATTCCTCCAAGGTCCTCAAAGGGTGACAACGCATATGTGAGCTACGATTGAGGTTGTCTGCAGGTGTCCATAGGTTGCTGTACCACTTACACATACAAACGGGTGAACTGTTGTTACGCGCTCCGTTCAAATAAAATTAGAAAGTATTTTTTTTTTCGGTTTCGTAGTAACCTTTATGTACTGAAGAACAACCCAATGGCCTTACAGTGCATTATACTCTGGCTCTAGCATGACATACGAATATCTGGATATCTCATAAAATGATAGTCAAAGTAGCCCAGACAAATGGGGATCTCGCTCTCAGATCACGTTCCCACTAATATCGTAAGAGAGTAAACTGGAGTTCTTTAGTAGTGTAGTTTAGTAATCTATACATTAAACATAGTTCTAAAAATTTTAATCAGACAATGTTATGACTGACGACACAGAAGCAGACACAACAATTTTGTCTGTTTGACCACTCTTCACACTAAAACGATTTTCAATGAGACTCACTACTGATATGTATTATCACGCTATCTTTAACAAGAGTTAGGCATGAAACGTATTCGTCTTGATACGTAGAACGTAGAAACTCGAATTCGACAAATTTCGGAGGAGCATTCAGCAGTGTTACTTTTATATAACTTAGTTTTTATACGTAGTGCCTTTGTAGATAAAAAAAATGTATAAAAATTAAAATCGAATGTTAATAATTTTAAGAAAAGCAGCTTGGCAGTAGGCGTGATTGTCTAAGTACGTACAATTTCAGAAGCTGAGGACGGATTATTATAGGATCACTGTCAGTGTTAACAGTGATCGAGCCGTTGTAGTAGTATCTTTCGTTTGTTATCTAAAAATTTTCATAATTTACGTTACCTGGCATCATGATAGATGCTCTGCTGACTCCAGCCAACCTTAAACAAATGACAAGTTAATTTTCACCCCTGAGGGACTAAGGCGGAATACCTCACAAACGACGGATGTTTAGTGAAAACCTTTACAACTACAAATTGGGTGAAATATTTTATCTATTATTTTGATTCCCAGCACCACGACCGGTTTAGTATATTAGGCAAAGTAGATGTTCCCGTGAAGTCATACCAATTTACTCTTAATAACAGAGGCTCAAGTATGAAATTACCGTTTTAATGGAGAGAGGCTGCTTTAATTTAAAATTAAACCATGCTAGTTTGTCAGGTCATGATTAAAACTTTTCTTACACAAACTATAATATTAAAAATTAAAAAAAAATATATGACATTCTGTTGACTTTCAATTGTTTTTACATTTAGTATTTGAGATTTGTTTTTACCAAAAATTTAAGCAATTTTCAAATTAGAATTCCGTCGTGGTTCTAACCGAGACAGCTCACAATATCAATGCTACGTTTGGGGAGTATGCGATTAAAAAACGCACTGTGCGTTTTTGGTTTAGTTGCTTTCTTAGTGGAAACCACGCCACCATGCACCAAATTGGCAAAATGATGTGCATAAAGCACGAGTTGAAGCTCGCCTTGCTTTGATGATTAGGTACAGAAATAAAGGAGATTTTGGACGGAATTGTAACGTATGATGGAAAACGATAATCGTCAGCGATCAGAGAAACAACCCCGACTAGTCAATCGTTCTTCACCATTATTGATTCATGATAACGCAAGACTTTCAACGACAAACCGTTTTAACATTACAAGACCTGCGGTTAGAAACCATACGTCATCACCCGTACTCGCCGGTCCAGTTTGTACAATTTCCTGCAAGGAAAAAAAATGTTTACAAGAAATGGTACAAAATTCCTTCAGTCTTTGGGGATAAAACCTTGGTTCTATCTCAAAGTCATAAATAGTCTTCTCTTGAGATAACAGAGATGTATATATAATGTAGATAGATAATGAGGATAAACACTTCGATTATGTAGCATAACAATGATACTGTCAAAAGTATGTCTGTAGATTTTTATGAATGCATGTAAGTGATTTTATGCATTTCAATACTTTTTATTTATGTAATATATATACGAGTATTTATTAGTAATTTTGTTTTTATGTTCTTTTGGTTTTTCTTACTATTTTGTTGCGCCTACCATAAAGCTTGATCACACCACACCACACAGCCATTAAGTCCGCCTTTTGTATCCTGTATAAAGGAATGGCAATAAAGATTAAATAAATATATAAATACCCGGAGAGAAAAGTACCCATACTTTGCCGGCACCACTGAAATTGTAAAATAGAATATTTACGTGCTTGGCGTTGAAGCCGAACGATTGATTGCGGAAAATCCATCCCATTTTGCCGAACCCGAATCCCACGGGGCTAGTGATCAGCAGTGACTAATGTGATTAGTGGGAGTGTTGTGATTGTACCGTCACAGCACTCTACAATCCTCTTGCCCAGCGTGGTGGGCGTGGGCAATCCTTTCGAGATATGCATGCTGTCTTAGGCTGGTGTTTTCTTGGCGTAGCCTATTGACTTAAATAGGCTGACGAAGAGCAAACCTTCCATCAAACCATCTCCCAAACATCTTTAAAGGTCGGCAAGGCACCTGTAGCTCCTCTGGTACGTGAGTGGGGAGAATCATTTACCATCAGTAGAGCCGCTTGCTCGTTCGCTCCCATTTCCAATAAAAAAAATTTATCTAATCAGCAATAAAATGTTACAGGTACTGCAGTCAGCAAAGGAGCAGTTGAAGTGGTCTTTGCTGAAATAAAACTCATGTTTATAAGTTATCAACGTACTTTAATAAATTCCATTAAATATTTACATAACTAATAAATAAACATTACAATTTTATTTAACATAACGATTTGACCATTTTATCACATTACAATGTTTAAAACACACACCTGCCAATATTTAAATAATTTAGTTACCATAGTTTATACTAAATGCTATTTGAAAACGTAACATCATTATAAAATGTATATATCTGATGCAATTGCAATATATTGTATACAATTTATTTTCACATACACTCTACATCAAAATTTATTTATGCATTTTTTGCATATCAGTTTTTATAAGCAACAAAATTTGTTTTTAAAAATCTACGAACTCTTACCAAATTCATCGGGTGTCGGTGTAAAGTTTAGTTTCGATACCTCCTTGAATGCCGGATTATTTTTATCTCTCAATAACTTGAACAGAACATTTTCCGATGTACCCACAAAACCACCAATGTTTTGAAGTCGCTGAAAATTAAAAAGAAATCTTACGTTAACTCTCCTTTTTGATACAACAATACTGTATTGCACAACAATAACACAAGTTTACGCCTGTTATGACGGACGGGGTAAGCAGAGGCGTCAATGCTTCAAATAGTCTACAGACAGAGTAAGTATTTGTTAAATACAATATTTTAAACCGTATTTGCCTGCAATTGTCCGCAATACTAACCCCCTAACTAACATTACCCCCGATCTTACCATAGATCAATATCTATGGTAAGATTGTATCATATAATATTTTGTGGCATAGCGATTAATTCGACAGAATTATTTGTAAGCCTAATTCCGACAGCTGAGCCAATATTTTTCCGTATTTATAGACTACGGATTTTCATTTGGCATATCTCAGCGTAGCCGTACTTCCGCAACTCAATTTTTGCTTAACGAATGTCTCGCCTCTTCGCCTCCGGGGTTTTGCTCCCGGAGATTGCCATGAGATTTTCATGTCGTTTTTCTTAATTACCTCTTAGGACAGGAATGGAAATGGCAGATTATTCCGCCAATAACTACTGAGGTCTTATACGCTATGCCACCAAAAATTTCATAAGAATTCAGTGTGGAATCATTCCCTTAAAAAATCATACCGTGTTATTTTTTCCATGCCTTGAATGTGAAAAACAACATATCATAGAAATATTTTTGCGGCATAGACAATAAAGCCCCTTCACTATAAAAGTACTGCCTAACTACCATCACATATTTCAAATGATAGAGTACCTCCAAAGAATTTTATACCATTTTCGATTTTTATAATTTTGCAGTGAAATCAAAACCTAAAGTATCTACAGTGGGTACTTTATTTAGTTTTGATATATGTTTGAATACTGGATGGTTCTTGTCTTGCATCAATTTGAACAAAACATTCTCAGCAGTTGTCACAAAACATCCCATCGATTGCATGCGCTGTAATTTTCAAATATGGTGTTAATCCTAAAAGTAAAGTAGCCTGTAATTGTCCCATGGAAGAGCTACGTGGCGGCTTTTGCCACTGTCAGTCATTTAGGGTGTGTGATTGAGTGATAAGCATCCCTACATTCAAACAATCATATTAACAATATTATAGTAGGATTAACACCAATGTATCATAGTGATCATCATCATCATTTCAGCCTATCAGATGTCCACTGCTGAACATAGGCCTCCCCCAAAGATTGCCACGAAGCTTGGTCCTGAGCCACCTGCATCCATCAACTTCCCGCAACACTGCACAGGTCGTCACTCCATCTTGTGGGGGGTCGTCCTACACTGCGTTTGCCTGTACGTGGCTGCCACTCGAGAACCTTTTTTCCCCAACGGTTGTCAGTTCTGCGAGCTATGTGACCGACCCATTGCCACTTCAGTTTCAGTTCATAGTGATCAGGGTGCTTTTTTTAATTTCATGCAAGTGACCCGGATTCGTGAGGAAACCTGCATGACTGAGAAATAATAATAATATTTCTAGATCATGTGTAGTCCGCCTTACTGCACTGTGTACCACAGCGTGGCAGACCCTTCCCTTTTTTTTAATAAGGTGGAAAACCTGCGGGCTGCTGGTAAGTGATTACCAACAGTATGTGAGCATACACCAGAAGAGCTGCGTTGTTGGTTATTAAGGATATTTGCGGGATGGAAGGGATGAGCGGGTTACCTCACTCACCGAATCAAGTGCAGAACCACAAGATTCCTCTACTTAAGGCCGGCATCCTGCGAGGCCGGAATACTACCCCGGTCGAGCTGGCCTTTCAAGTAATAGCAAAAGCCGCTGTTTGAATTTACTACATATAAAAAGTATGAGTTAAAGTACAATACCACCTGCATTATTCTCTGCCATGCCACTTATGCTATGTTTGGGCAAAAAATTTATCTGATTTACTTCTGATTTACTGATTTTAGTCTGATTACGGATTTTTGAATTATGCCTTTGCAGATGCATGGTATGTGCATGAAATGTTGAACACTGTGTTTTAAATATTCTCCTTTTTTTTTCTGTACACTGTAAAATTATTGTCAATGAGACACACAAAGAAACTATTTTTTACCTGTAGAGCCAATCCCCTATCCATTAGTGACCTTGATGAAACACCATCAGCTAGTATATGAACATTAATATCCTCACTCAATAGGTCTATGACAGTTTGTTCAATGCAAACATGAGCCTGAAATGTAGACAAATTGTTTTAATATGATTAAAAGAATAAACTATACAAAAATTATAACTGAATGCATAATCTATACTAATATTTTAAATTCTGTGTAAAATATGTGGTCACAGATTTGACTTAAAAGTTACTTAGCGGATTTTAAAAGAACTTTTTCCTTATAATCCCAAAAGTGCCAATCTTACTTCAATGCCAAATAATACAACGGAGCTCAAACTTGGCACATCTTTTTTAAGTCTTTCCTGGAGCTCTGGAGTATACATTGAAAACCTAGTTTTTTCATAAACCATTGCTGCCTCAGCTACATCAATGTCTTTGGTTGTATGTCCAAGTCCTTTGGGATATTGCTCTGAGACATAGACCGGTATTTTGAATAGTTTTGCTGCAGCCATCTGTAATTATGATCATGCCATATTATTAGTACCTATTACTAATATTATACCATTCCATTTTTTATACTTTATTTTGAGTGTTTTTTATATTTTAAGAGAACCTTAACCAGTACTTAATAAATAAATCAATACCTAATATCCCTACATATCCCACATATAGTGACAACACAAAGAGGACTGAATGTAAGCTAAACAAAAATACAACTACTGTAATACTTGTAATACATTCATAAACATTTGTCTCATATACCATGCAAAACGTAAATTTTTAGGATAATTTGTATTTTTTTAGAAGGCCATTTTGTTACCCTCTAGGCATGCTGAGTAAGGCTATAATTTAATTATTACTTGTACTATGTAGGTAATACAGAAACATAGGTAAAAGAAATACAGCGACTAAAATACAATTATTTATAAATCAAAACAAATCTTTTTTAATTCATTTTAAATACATTGAGAGCAGTCTTTAAATGTAAATAACATAGAAGAGGGTTTAAAATAATTATTTTATAAATATAGTTTGTTTCAAATTAGATAAAGGTACCGGTTTTTTTCTAATTCAGTGTACATTTTTTTGACTGTGATGCTTAAATAAAAGCAGAAGTTTATAATAATTTTCATTGATATTACAACATTATGTAATATACTTAACAATCATACGAACCATTTTATTTGCCACCTTTACAACTTCTCCAAAATGTTTTATATGAGGACGAAATGTTTCTTGAATATCACATAGCAAAAATACAGTCTTTTGCGCTTCTAGAGCGCCCAATTTGAGGATATTGCGAGACATTGTTGAAAAATGTTGATAGAATATTGACCGAGAAATGGAATCGAATTATAATTATCAATAATAGAGTAAAGTAAAGAAGGTTATTCTCTACAGAAGTAGACCCGATAACATTATAGCTGTCATCTGTGTCTGTCACTGTAATTCAGTGTTGCCAGGACCTTGAGTCGAAAATTACGTTTCGTTTCCTGAAAGCTTACATTTTTGATGCAGAAGTAAATTTAAAGGTTTTATGCATGTACAATGATTTAGATCAAGGATCTATGCCGTGATGTCAATGAGCGTGACAGATTAAGAAGGCGCTAAGTTTTGATAGTAAATTTTATTAATTTTCATTAATTATATCTGCCATCATCAAAAAGACATTTTAATTATTTGATCATATTTGAACATTTTATTTTATTTATTTAAGCATTAAGCATACTATTCACGAAAAAAAAACCACGCAAGTTTCCTCTTTGTGAGAGACCCATTATCATTAGTTGCATTATAAATTGAATATTCGTTGTAATTAAATATTAAAGCAAAAGAATAAATTCTAAGAATCGGCCTTAAAATAAAAAAATAAGTAAATCTGTTTTCAATATAATTTCTCATAGACATAATCATAATCTACTAACCTATCCATCATTGTTTAAATTTTTTACTACATTTATAAATCTTATAAATTATTCATCAGAGATTTTTATAGTAAGTAAAAGTACCTTTTTTTTTTAAATATAATTACATTTGTGTTAGGTAAGTTTCGCATTAACTTGCAAAAACTGTAACACTAATATAACTTACCCAAAAAAAATATTTAAAAAACGAATATTAGGTTTAATTAAAAGTATTTAATATACGTAAGTTTCGGAAACTGCATTTATAATGTTATATATATAACATCATATATATATATATGTATATGGTGCGGTAACTTTTATGAAAAGCACAGTTGTGAAAATGAACAGTTCAATCAGGGGTTACTTTGCGGAAACCCATATATAAAAAGCAATAAAAAGACTTCCTCCACACCATAAACCTTCACCACAACTATCACCCATTATCATCACACAGCACACTGCGTGGATTTATGGGACTGAGGAGCTTTGCTTCTCTTCGGACTAGGATTACCTATTATGCCATTTGCTAACACATTAATTTTACTAAGTAGTACAAATGCAAAGCAATGTGTGCAAAGTCAAACTGAGGTTGTGTAAAACTTAACAGAGTTATATGTTGTTCCTTTCAGTATTTCAATAGAGAAAGAAGAATATTATAGTCTACCCTCGTAAGTCTTAGCCTAACACGTTACACAATCATAAAACCTATGAACTTTGAACTATTTACTTCTTTTTAAAGCACATCCACTTCAAAAGAAATAAATAGTTCAAGCCCTGTCCTGATACTTGGGTTTTCATTCTTTTTTTACTAAAATAAAACTTATTAATGCGATTTTTATTAAAAGAAGTCGTTTGTTTTTGAAAAATTACTTGATTGCGTCGTGTTTTGTTAGCTAGCTATAGTTGAACATATTGCTATTGAATATATCCAGGCGCTAGTATAAGTTATTTCTCGAACATACAGGAAGCAAAAACCTAACGCTCGCAAGTCTCTACCGCCCAAGCCGTCATGGCCACCGGGCCAACAATGTATTTACCGTGGGGGTTTTAGCCGATGCAACATATAAAATGTTGATCACGACATAACTAGTCACCTTCGGTGATTGGTACCCACCTCCCCGTCACGTACAACTAAAAAAAAAGGGACACAAAAATTACTGGAGAAAAATATAAAAATATGAGTAGCAGTGTAAGGGGAATATACAATCTCTACCTCAAAATTCCACTCTGACCTGACAGAGCCTCGTTTCTGTGCATCCTGCTAGCCAACTAAAGATCTGGCGACCGAATGACAGCGAAAAATCTACTTTAATCTTCTCGACTTTGCCAAACCCAAATCCCTCGAATAAGTAATGGAGTGCAGCATTACGTAATGCTTACCGACCCGCTTGCCAAACTTGGTGAGTATGAGCAAATCTTCTAAGAAATGTTTTCTGCTTTTGCTGGCGTTATGTTGGAGAGGCCTATGTCAGCAGTGGACTAAAATTGTCTAAAGCAGTATGAGTATATTATGTACTTTATGTTATGAATTAATATTGACTATTAATAAAATAGCAATGTGGTAGCGATGTAAGAATCTGCCACCCCTTCCTTCCAGGGGGTGTTTTTAGAAATTTTTTGACAATCTCCGGGAGCACAGGTCTAGGCGTCTAGACGTTATATCTCCAGGGGAGACGAAAATTGGTAAGAGTGTAGTACCTACCTATACCACTCCCAAGTAGAGATAGAGTCTTCCACCAGTTAATTCTGTCTCTTATAATTTAACGTAGGTATTGAAAATTATTATTACCTCTTGTACTAGTTTTACAAGAAGTATTATTTATTCATATAAGTAACCGACCGGTTTCGCCTTATGGCATCTCATTATAATCAGCTATTAATTATATAATGTAGTTAACCAAGTGCCAACAATCGCAAGTATAAATTATAAAGTAGGTAGATTTTATATAAAAACATGTTAAATTCCATTAATCAATATTTATAAACTGAAACTTGTCAATAATGTGTGGAATTTAGCTATAAAAATTACGTCCTTCTGGCCCATTTCGACCACGGCGAAAACTTCCGAATAACATTGGGCGTAAATGTACGTGAAAACTCAGAGACACTCACTCGTCTTTACTTTCCCTTATAAGAGGAAAGACCATTTGCAGTATCAGAGACGAATAAAACCAGACCAGACCCGGAAACCAATTATTTGTGTTTTTGGACAATTATTAATAAGCATCAATAAGCCATGAAAATATTAAACAGATAACACTGTCATTAAGGATACTTTTACTGGAAGCACCAGATTCCAGGGCCGTAAAACTGGGCACCGTATTTTTATGAGTAGATTGATCATAAAGGTCGGCTACATAAAGCCTAGTTCATTTCATAATAATACCAATCCGTTGTCCTTCTCCAAGACAACACACTATGTTTACAAGTTACACAAAAGTAGATATATACCGAAGTATAATCAAAGTGAAAACAAGTTTGCAGCAAGCTTAGGTACATGCTGTCTGGGTATGTAACGCATATGCTGTAATATCGAAGAAAGAGTATCAGAGTTTAAGCTTCAGTAAATATACTTATTGAATTTAAACCCAAAACCTGCAATACAATGCTTACGATTTGACAATCGTCACGGTGAATTTATTGATCACTCCTAAATTACATTCTGTCATATGAGGGTTAAAAATTAATATTACGAGTATGTCATGTTACGTTGCCAAGAAGTTAAGTAACCTAGAGTAAGTCCTCTTAAACAATAGGACAATATACTTTCAGTACCTTGGAAGGAATACCTTACTTCAAACCTTCCTTCATTGTGACAATCTTTGGAGAGGCCTATGTTCAGCTGTGGACCTTTGACAGACTGTAATGATAATGATGATATAACTAATAGTAAATTTCGATCCCAGAACCAATCCTCAGTTGACAGGTTTATTAAACTAGTAACCAGGCTAATGTTTATATTAAAAATAGGAATATTGTTAAACGCGAAAACTACGGAAGTCAATTTATTGAAACAAATAAAATTTTGTTTAGTAGTTTTGTTTAGTCTATCTAAAAAGTACTTACTTGTACCATGCTGATTCGACAACTTTAAAATACTGTCGATATTTGTTAACTGCGTAGGATATATGAATTTTAAGTATTCCTTACGGATTTTATCGCGCTTCGTTTTACTTGTCACTTCAGACGTTTCGGTTGCTTCACAACACCCGTGGCCGGGTGTTTGATGTCCTGATGTCATAGGTTTATCCTACTACCGTCAGCCTTCAAACTATAGACTTTTTGTCCGATCTACGCAGAACGAGCTCAATGTATGTTGAGGTCGTGGAGTGGTATGCTTGGTCTTTAATTTTATTTACAGGTGCTAACAGCCATCTTCTCTATTGAAATTAGGATTTTTTTTTTTTAAATTGTTTAGCATCGCGAAGCAGCCTTGGCAGAGGTTGGTGTTATTTTTTGAAGATATGTGGTCTGACAAATCTAATCTAATGGTAAGGGCGATCTAGAATATGATCGCAGAAATCAGACTTTTTAGAACTTCGAAGTTTTACATCAGCTATATATGTTCCTTTACGCAGGTTATTATTGATCATTTTGTTTGCCCTGTGTAAGAGAGACCGCATTCACAATAAAGCTTGTACACTCCTACATCATGTAGAAGGGATATTACACCTGATAGATGGTAAAACTGACCAATCTTTTCTGCATTCAGTTTCCAGCTTCTTTTGGAATTCTTCACCACCCTTCCTGCCTTCCGTAGCCGAGGTAAACTCGGGGGGGAGAGAAGTGTTGCTATTGCATTATTCCCTTGCCCTATCCACTGCGACTCCAACGGGGTTACACCGCTGATAAGGATGAGGTGGGGTCGCGCGGTGAGATGAGTGTCGGTATTTCGATGCGCCGTTCTACCCATCATACGCGGCGGCGGTGAAACACTTTGGGGTTTTAGTTGGTACAAGTCTTCCGGCACTTAAACTGCGGCCCTTCTGCTCGCGAGTCTCTTCCGTCGAAGCTGTAAACGCCACCGGGCCAACAGGGTATCTATCGTGGGTTCAGTCCGTCCGGCATCTGCAATGTTGTTCCCGATATAACCAGTCACCGCCTTCTGTGACTGGTAGGTGCGAGCTTTTACCCACGTAAAACTAAAAAAAAAATTCGGTATCTCTAATGCAATAAGACATGCGACATGACGACCGCGTGGTTTAGGATCAGCGAGCCTAACTGCGACCTGCTAATCTCGGGTAGGTACTGTGTTCGAATCCCAGTCGGAGCCAACACTTACGCAACACTCAAATAATTTATTGTTATTTCCACAGGGGTTACACACGACATCTATCCTACGAACTACTACCCTTGTGAAAAGAACAACAACAGTTGTGGATCAGAATAACAAGGTGAAACCGAGAATACAGCAGCTTTTTATCCAAAACGTCAATTTCATCTGCACGACCGAGCCATGTACGATTCGAAGCAAATCTTACAATTTTGGTAGTGCTAGACACTGGGGAAAGAAGGGGCTCTCACTCACTGGATATTAAATTAAAGCCCGTGTCGTATTCACTAAGCTAAGGATGATTAGTATGTATATTTTCATATTATCAAGCATCAAGATACAGTGAGTACTGATGTGGATATGGGATACCGGATGATGTTGACATCTGTGGATGTCCTAAAATTTGTTGCGAATTTTAGTTGCCTTTTAACAGTCTGCCCTATCTATCGGCCCTTCCATCCTCTGTTGCATTAGGGTAAACTCGCCTAATAGTACCTATTTTTCATAATAGGCACCACGATATCGTTTTTTGTCCATCACCAGACAATATAATTTAAGCGTGGTATATCTGAGATTAGCAAAATGGACATAACACCAGTCCAGCAAGCTAAAAAGCAAATAAGCCGGTCACATAACTTGCAGAACTAATAACCGTTGGGGACAAAAGTTTTCGAGTGGCAAGCTCGTACAGACAAACGCAATATAGAGTAAACCACACAAGACGGAGTGACGACCTCCACAGTATTGCGGGAAGTCGTTGATTGCAGTGTATTGTGACGAGCTGTAGTGTGATGATATTTGAGATTAGTCTGTTATTATATTACAATGTTTTATTGTTATCGGTTCAAGACCATTAAATAAAAGCCACTGGTGCCCTACACACAACAATTCTATATACGAAATTTATTATTTAAAAAAAAGAGATTTGCGACCGGCAAAAAAATAAACCTCACTAATTCCGGTCCAATTTCTCCTTATTATCTACTTTGTTTCTAGCCGACGTCACAGGTAACAGTCTAATTTTTTTTTCTAAAGCCCTTCCCGCCGAAAGGAAGAGCACGCGAACGCAGCATTGGGCGCCATCTTTTGTTTATTTTTTTTTTTCAATTCTGCGGTTGCGTTCGGGATTGAGAAGATTGCCCGCAAGCTAAAACAGTCAGTCAAAAGTCACGCGTTAGGAAACCTGGTTAGGAGAAAAAAAAGTAGAGAAGGGTCGTTCTTGAATGATATAGTTTTTTCGGTAAATTAGAGATTTGGAGCACCCTTTTTTAAGAAGAAATTGCGTGCTCGACGCCGGTAATGATATGTCTGTGGAGAAACGGTTTATACTTGGAATATTTGGTTTTAGACTTTTATTTTAATTGTTTCTGAGGATTTCGACGGAAAACTATTTCTTTCTAGAAGTTAAACCTAACTACTTAATACTTAACCTATTTCGTTAAATATTCGTAAAAATATCGAGAAAGTGTTTGTTTGGTTTTGATTTACGAATGCTAGGCAAAGGTCTCCTAATGGGTTTGGACGATGAGTTTTTGAAGAATTGGCGGATTTAGTGAAGTGGTGACCTTAAAACATTTTTAAAATCATTTATAAGAGAAAATCGTAGGTTACTTAATTATTTAATTTGTCTTTATTCCAATTATAAATCCTTCTTCGTTTGTATTGTTTCGCCTAATATTGTTATCAAGTTTTAGTTTCTTATAACTCACCATAGTGTTTCTTTAGATAAGTAATATATGTGAATATTATTAATGTTCATTTAACTATACTAGTACAGTATCTACTGACTTTCCGGTGTTGTCTTTAAGTAAGGTAGTACGTGCCTTTTTTTTAAAACATTTTGTGAAAAAAAAAATTGTTGTGTGTTAACCTTGTTGGTAATCCCTAATAAATAAAAAAATAATTTTTTATCATTTCTCAGATGTGTTTAGGAGTTTTCTTTCAAACCGTGAAAGTGGTAAATTCAGTATTTGAAATAGAAATACTGAAGTTAACTATTGGTTTATGCACATATTACCTACTTACGTGATTCTATTTACAAAATATGGTGTTGATACTTATACTTATTAATAATGGAGGGTCCATTTATTTATCTTTCAATTCTTGTAATTAAACAAAGACTAGACTAGGCATGTCCATTATTCGGTATCCGGATAAAATTAAAAGTGTACGATCAAAGTTCGTAATACGCAAATATTATTTATTTATTAAATGAACGAAGATGAAGCTATTTGAAACGTTCAATGCGTCACTGTTTTTGTAATCTAATATGTAAACAAAAAACCATGAACGTTATTACTCTCGAAAACGAATCCGCGTGTTGAAGAAATGATATTTTTTTAGCTGAGATTTTAATTTAAAACTATCAGAGGTATTGGGACAACGCCAGTTGACTAATACCTGCTAAAGTGCTGCTTCCTTAAAATTCAGCACACTATAAGTCGACTGGTAGAGAATGCCTATAGGCATAACATGCGCCTTTTGTGACCTTTTGTATTGAGAAAATGCAATAAAGATTATATAAATAAATGAAGTGGTCACTTGTGTAAAAATATAATGAGATTTGTTTTAAAAAATGGAAAAACGCTACGCGCTGCCGCCTATAATTAGAATGGACCTCTGAAATACGTAAACCTTCTAATAACTGTAATTATAAGCGATTTTATTAAAAATATAAAGTTGCTTTACAAAGCACGCGCCGCGGCGCCCGCGGCGGTTACCGGCTGAAGATGGCGCCACCGGTACGAATTTTGGAGGTAAGGAAACCTTAACGACCTAATTTATTTATTGTTGTGAAGAATTACACACATACCTAAAAATGTAATATAAGTCTAAGATCAACTTCTTTGTAATATTGATCTATCCTAGCTAGATGTATTTGCGAGAGAGGTTTTAGGAGCGGAGAAAGCTCCGTCAATGCTGCCCCCATTGTGGTTTTTATTTTTTTCTCAGACTTGACGCTCTCTTCGGAGTGTATAGCGAAACACGTGGTAGTCAGGTCCGTATCCCACCGTGGACTATACGAAGCCCTCTTTTTTTTAATTTTTAAAAACGTTTAAAAATGTTGTAGGTAGTTTTATTTTCTACACGTACGCCGTATGGTAGCGGTGTAAGACACTATATAAGAGGCTTGAAAGTCCCATGATGATCGACAGATGGTGGTTAAGCATCTCTAAAATGCCAGACCGATGACGGGTAGCGACGTCTAGAGAGCGAGGCGTCTGGCATTGCCTGGTATTACGGTCGAAAACCATCCGTAATTGTGGATAATGGAGAGGCCTACGTCCAGCTGTGAACTTTTAATGTTTAGAAAAAAGAATAACTCTGATGAAGAAGAAGAATCAAAGTTAATTAAAAAAAAAACAACAACGAACTGTGGGTAGGAAGTATATTCTAAGTAATTGAAACAAAAGCAGAAAGACATTTAGAAGTTTTCGCTGCCTGGTGGGTACTTAGGCAGTCGCTAGAAGATAACACTAACTTAAATATCACAAATGATGTAACAAATTATTCAGTTAAAGATTTTATTAATGAATTTTTTTTTGAAACTGTGAAACACTAGCATAACAAATCCAAGTAAACTTTTCCGGAAACCTACATGCAGAAATCCACCCTATCATGAATGAAAGAGTTTTGTCTATATGTGGTCCTGTCTTGCGGTATATGGAGTAAGCTAGGATTATTTAATATTATTGTGCCATTCGCTATTTTTTAAAGATATATCATGTCTGCAATTTGTCTTCGTTCATAGAAGAGTATTATATGAAAGTTTTTACACCGTACTATATAATTATCACAGTAATATCGCGTCTTAAAATGAAGAAAACGTAAATAAATGTTTAATAGTAATATAAAAGTAAATAATAATAGTTTCCTATCGTATGTGCTAGAAGGCGAATATTAACAAAACATTGCCTAACATCTTCCCGAGCAAAAGGAGTGCAATGTGCTGCCAATGTAATGATATTTTGACGCAGTTTATGTTTTTTTGTCAAGAGTGGAAGCTAAAGTAATGTAAGTGTTACTTACATAGCTTACTTGCATGACTTTAGCCTGATTCTTGACTTGCAATCAGATACGTGTTACAATTATCATTCAAAGTTTTTAATTAAGGTGAATCATTAAGGGCACCACAATTCTATACCTGATATATTATTTAAGTTTACGCGCCAAAATATATGTCACAGATTAACTAATTAAATTATCCATGCCTTTCAAGCCAACCGCTCCAACGCCTTTGCCGCGGGGCGTCCCAAAAAAAAACATAAAAAGTAAAAAGTCAAAGCGGAAAGCTTTGGCGCCACTGACACTTCGCTTTTATAGTTCGACTCCGCCCACGGCGCCACAGACGAAATGTAGACACAATATTTTTAAGTAGACTCAGGACACTAACATAAGAAAAAATAGAAAATTTTAAGGATAATGTAACATCAGAATATTAAACAACAGCTGAAATATTACGACTTGAAACAGGTTCCTCACATAATGAGGGAATAATGAGGTAAGAGATGGTCTATTAAACATCGTCACTTTTTCTAATGCTTATGCGGTAAGAGCAATGGGAGATTAAGATGTAATGTTATTGAAGGAAAACAATTAGAATGCATCTAGACTTGAACTTCAATAATATGTGTTACCAACACATATTATTAAAGTTCAAGTCTAGTACAGTCTAATGTACATTATTAACATGGTAGAGCCAAGCGGCGGCTTTTGCTGCTGCTCGAATGGGCCGATTTGGCCGGGTTGGTACCGCGGCCTCGCAGAATATCGGCGTGAAGTAGAGGCATCTTGTGCTTCTGTATTTCGTTCGATGAGTGAAGTAACCGGTGGCCCACTTCCTCTCCCTATCCCCCTCCTCATCCTTCCTCCAATCTCCCAAATACCCTTAAAGGAGGTCAACGCCCCTGCAGCAAATCTAGTGTTGCAGATGTACGTGGACGACGGTAATCACTTACCATCTGGTGAACCGTTTACTCGATTGCTGCCTTTCCCATAAAACAAAAATTAATCCATTTGTGTTCCTTACCTAATTTGGCGGACGTTATATTTCCGTTAATTAAATAAGTATGTAAATATACCGTCGTCATCTTTAACACCTTTTAAAAAGCTTACCGCTTCCTCGTTGCGTATTTAACCTCTGATAAAAGAACTTTCTAATGGAAGGATGGTGGCGAACGCATCACCAGACACCGAGGACGCAGCTAGTCCTTAACAGTATGAATGGAACTTAAAAATGGATGGCATATTCTAGCACAAGGCGTTAAGACAGATAAAAAAAAAATTCTATGTATTTTTGTAGAACATCCTATCCTGAATACCGAAATAACAAACAGAAGCGTACATAATAAGACCCATAAAGATGCAGTTGGATTGGATTGGATTGGATGGATTTTTTTGATATTAACGTACTAAAATATCAACAAACAACAAAAACTCTAGGATTGTGTTCGTCCAAAATCATGAAACTGTTCAGTTTGAAGTCGCGTTATGGAATGGACGGACAGACATAGTGACATCCGTTGCCGTTGGAAGGGACGGGCGTGCGAAGATCGTCTCGGAGCAGACCCGGTGATGAGGATCACCACCCGCCTCGTTCTATCTCGCTGAGAGGCGAAACGGTTTCTTTATCCGGCATTGCAGTTTTAACAATCTGATGATGACCTATACAAAACTGTGACCGGGTTTAGTTGTCATTGTAGTCGTAGGTTCAGATCTCAAATCTCAGCTGAAGCTTATATTCGTTAAAGGACGTTGAACTTAGTGTTTTGGAAGACTGCACGTATTTATTTATTTATCAAAAAAGATCTACATATAATAGTTATTATAATTACTTAAAGGTCAACACAGCTAAGATAACTTTTTAATCATAACCTAAAATAAATATATTGAGATAATTATAGTTATATCATATATTGAGATAATTATAGTTAGAAAACGAAAACGCAGCAACTTGTGAATCATACACACTATCTACGATACTTTTCCTCCGATTCTATCGCCTATACATTACATGGGAAATGACAATGAATGTCTCGAATGCCTTTATGTTGGCACTAATATTTTTTTTCCTTTCTTCTTTAACACACTCATAATCTTATCGAACTTTTAGCCTATTGTGATATAGTCATCTCCTACAAGAACTATTTGTCGTAATTACATTTCGCAACCTTAGACGTTATTGGATCACTAGCACAACTATATTCCGCCTATGCGATGATGTCATTTATATGACAACTTACTTAAAGCGAATATATTGCAGAGGTCAATATCGCCTAGGAGCTATCAGTGTAACAAACTATTTTATTGAGCACTGGTTTTTGGTCTTTTGATCTTTTCCCATTACGAGTACTTGTATACAGATTTGACGCTAGGAAAGTTGTTGATGACATTGTTTTATATAGTAGAGAAACGATACGCGGTAGAGCCAAGCGGCAGCTTTTGCCGCTGCTCGGATGGGGCGGCTCCATCGGGGTTGTACCATGACCTCGCAGAATACCAGCGTGAAGCAGAGGCATCTTGTGCTTCTGTGTTTCGTTCGGTGAATGGGGTTCGGTCATCCCCCCTCCCCCCCCCCCCCCCAAATTTCATTTAAGGCCAGCAACGCGCCTGCAGTTATTCTGCTGTTGCAGATGTACGTAGGGACGTTAATCAATCAATCACGATATTATTATATTACATTGTAGTATTCGTACTCAATACTCATCAAGAACACATTCGTGCGTTTGTTATTATCTTTTATCATTGTAAGTTTTGTAGTCGATCGACATCTCACTTTTACGTCGTACATCGTGATCGATCTAATAAAAAATAATTCTATCGTCTATTATCCATTGTCTAAGGCTAATAACATTTTTTTTATAAGTACAATCAATTAGACTTATTATGAGGAAGCTTCTGTACCCTTACATTTGAGGAAATAGCTGCTACACGCTAGGTTTAGGCATTAAGGGGTAAATTTCCACAGATGCTAGGCTCACGCCCTCACTAACGCATTCGCTCTGTTTTAACTAAAGCAAAATAAATGCAAATCACAAAAACAGCATCTATATAAACAGTGATATAGTAGCTGGAGTTTATTCTAAGTTATTATGGTAATCAAGATAATTTCCTATTTGCGGAATATTACTGCTGTATGGATTTTAATTTACACAACGTAACTCTATAGAAGCTCTTCCTATACTGGCCGCTACAAGTTCCCGCGTAAAGCCCGTCACCAAAGCGTAAAGCATAGAAACCCGTCAGTCACGACGATGACGCAACCGAAATGGCGAATTAAAAAGTAATTAATACCGACCTCTTCCGTTTCGAGCTTTTTGTTTTATTGCGTGTGAAAGGACTTAATATTTAATAAATCATCTTCAGATTGCGCGCCGCGGCTTCGCTGTTTGCTTTTGATAAATGAGCGTTTGTTTTAGCTGCATTGTTTGTGAGGAAAGAATTGTCGAATAATAAATTATTTTTTAATGTTAACATCATTGGAGTCGTGGAACTCAGGTCTCAAAGCGCTCTTTTTAATTTCGTAATACGCAAAGACCTGGGTTCTAATTTAAGTGTCGGCACCACTAAAATTTTTAATTGTAATCACCGAAATACTACGTTCTCCGCGATGTAGAAGAAGATCGTGGGGAAACCTATGTGGCTGAGAAATATAAAAAAATATTTCAGAGACATGTGAAGTCGGAATTGGAGCAGGGTGGCGGGAAATTTTTCCATTTCAATAATGAAGAGAGGCCTTTGCCCAGTCTTAGAACATTTATTGGGTGCTACTTTAATTGTATTTCTATTTATTTTCGATATGATTTATAAAATGGCATCGAGAATAGCCAACAGTAGCAATTAAGCTAAGCTGAGTCGTGCCAAATAGAAATCCGTAATCTCTGCCTACCCCTATTAGTAACCGGAGTGAGTGCTCTGCTTATGAAATTTAAAAAGGTTACCTATCAGGTCATAAATAAAACCGTTTAAAAATATTAGTTACTACCTTTGTGTTTGACTACTGAGTAAATAGTACTGTTATACTTTTCTACGTTGGCAGAGCCAAGCGGCGGCTATTTCTGCGGCTCGACCGGGTTGGTACCACGGCCTCGCTTCTTCGGCGTGAAGTAGAACCATCTTGTGCTTCTGCGTTTCGATCGGTGAGTGAGGTAACCGGAGGCCCACTCCATCTTCCCATCCCCCTCCTCATCCTCTCTCCCATCTCCCAAATACCCTTGAAGGCCGGCAACGCACCTGCAGCACCTCTGGTGTTGCAAATGTACCTGGGCGACGCTAATAACTTACCATCAAGGGAACCGCTGGCTCGATTGCCGCCTTTCCCATAAAATAAAAAGTAAGCAATTTTTGTAATTTAATTGTAAATTTGAAAAGTAATGTTCCTCTCATTCTAAAAAAATTTAGGACAAAAATATTCGAGAGAAGTTTGACTAATGGCAGTCCTGGAGACTGGTAATCCGCCAGCAGTCGGAGACCAGGTAATTATTTCGGCACTTACCTAAGTCGACATTCACGACTGGTATGAGATGGGGTGACAGAATGGTTTGCTTGCGATCAAATGGCTGATTTTCCTCGTTATATAAATAGTACTCTTAGATGTAAAGACATTAGTTTCCAGTGAGCTGTCGATTGTCGGCACAATAACATCTTATGTATACAATACTGTCTATTATAAAGCGCCTTAAATAAAACAAAATAAACACTCTCGAGAGTCAGGTAGCTAAGAAATGAAGATGCGAACAAAATCACTAATTAATCCCCTTTCAATGAAATCTATGACGCATTTAATCTTAACACGGTAATAAATACTTTATGCAGATAATCTGAAGATTCAAAATTAATATTATGTTGTTTGATATTGAGTAAAAAACACAATTTTGCCGTGTCAGCATGCTTAGTAACTACAGTTACTTGCAAAAATACATTAACTTTTAAACACAGAATTTCTTTATCAAAAAGACGTAGCTTTATAGGTTATATGAGCAAAGTTATTTCATTGTGTATTTTATTTAGTTACTAAGCAAAGGAGTGTTTGGGTTTCATTGAACTAAGCATGTAATTTCGGATCTCTAAAAATAATTACATTTCTGATAATGTTGTAATAAGCCAGAAGAGAGAGTACATTACAGATTCTACAATGAAGAAATAATTATTTATCAAAATCTACTAAAGCAACTAGATTCAGGAAAGAGAATATGCAGACAATTAGAAAATAGGAACCTTATTGAACAAATGTATACCGACCACATCGTCTTAATTTTTTGAGAGACAGTAACTCTCTACCCACCTATACCCCAGCTTCGTATAGCTTACGTACGTACTTCGTACCTCTCGTCTCTCTCTCGAGCCCCCCTCTAGCTTTAGCCGACCTTTGTTAACGAAAGAAAGACCTTCGTTAACAGGGGTCGAAGCGCGTCGTACCAGCGCCGTTGCTCTTTTATTTAAATAACTTTAGAGCCTTCTGCTCTCGTGTCTCTTCCTGCTGTTACGATTCCGATTGTTACTTTGCTTGCTTGCTCTGGTATACATTTTTACAAATATTAATATTTTGGTATTTTTAATACGTATGGGGTATTAATTTTCATTGAACGTAAGTGTATGACGTCCGACATTCACACCGGCGCCTTTGCCCTTGCATTGGATCAGTCATCGTCCGACAAATGTCGCTCAACACTCCGTGTAAAGGCATTGTTACATCTTTTTTTATTAACTTCAGAAGTTGACTCTGACATCAAACCTTTTACTGTAGCTTATGCTTGATGTGATAACATAATAATTATTTAAAACCTTATCTTTGCAATCACCGAATTGTGTGTTAAAAACCAAGGTGGACGATAAAGCTATCTCGTCTTCATCTTCTTCATTAGAAGTCAACAGCTGGACATATACCTCCCCACACACTGCCGGCTAAAGACTATGTGAACTTTCTTGAAAGATGCAAGCTGGTTGGTGAGCACAGTACCGGTACCCTGTACTAGTCTCGTCAGAAGGGAGGGCCACCACGTTACTCCACTCTCGGTTGACGAATTTCAGATGTGCTTGAAATATTTTTTTTATTATTTCTCAGAAGTTTCACTTTCCCGACGAGAATGTGGTACGTTTTAAACTCAAATTTAAATTAACATTGTTTGTAGTGCCTGTATGCCGAACCGAACCCACATCCCTTGCATGCGTACTATAAAACTCAAAGTCTGAATAATATAGGTATTATTATATGCGTAGGCGCAGGTCATAATTTCTTCATAATCCGATGATGACGTGAGCGAAATTCGGACGAAGGTCGTCATCATCACTGCATTAAGAAAGTCAAGATGACTTTGTATTGACGTTTTACATCTTCATTACACCTGTGCCATCGACCTACAAGCCTATGGTTCCAAGAAAGGAACCCTTGCCGGCTGAGTCATAAAGTGTGCGGTTTTACTCGGAAACTGCCGCACCGTGTCATATAAAAAAACGATAAATTTTTTTTATATCACTATTATCAAATCGACGTTTTATTGTCGACTTTCGGCGCGTACCTACTTCACGTGGAACGCTTGATTGAGTCCCTTAATTTTGTTTTTAACGACATTCGCTGAATTATTTGTCGAAGTCAGGGGTCAGCAGGTTGACTCGATCTATTTTGATTTACCAAAAATATTAAAGGTTGATAATACACTGTACTCCAAAAGTTTATTATATTAATACATTTGTAATTTATTGCGCTTGTTTGCCAAATTATTGGAACAAATGATTGCAAGCAGCACCGGTGTATTATACGAGATCTGGCGTAAGTCAGGGATTGATATAGGGGCTGACGCAATTTTTAGTTCTGATAAACGATTTACCAGTGGTGGACAGTAACGCCAAATATTTGATGTTTGGCAATTATACTTCTTTCTTGCCGGTGGCTTATCCATCCTATTGAATATTTCCTCAGCGAGATATTGGTTTAGTAAGCGAATGGACTAACAAAAATCGTCTTCGTTAAGAAAAATCGTAAAGAAAAGTTATCTTTTACTCGCTCGCGAACTCCGCTCACTCACCGATTCACTTGCATAGTATTCCGCTTGATAGCAAGACTTTCAGGATTTAGTATTAACCACGGACATGCAATCCCATTTAAGGTAGCACATAGTTAATACTCGCGTTAAAGCGTATCGAGCCCTCGGTTTCATCGGTCTCTCAGCCACTTGTACTAATTCTCGTCCCTCTCTTCATATCTACGAATACCTACTCGACCCCTTTCAAAATAGAAGTTAAACAGTCTGTTACTCTTAATTTAATAAAACAAAATTACACACACTTAATTTCACACCTATACATTGGATAATAATTTACATTAAATAATATTTTATACTCTCGGACGTGCGGTAAAAACGACGAAAATTTGATTAAATAGTGTTAAAAATAGAAAATATGTAGAATTTGAAATATCTATTATTTATGAATATAATTGAGTTTAATTTTCGTTAATAATATTCACGGCACGGGGTCACTGATTAAATAATAGTTGAATTTCAAATATCCAGTGTTCGCGTAAATACAAGAAACCAATATATAGAATTACAAAAAAACAAATCCAATTATTATTATTATAATATTATGCAGTGTGATTGCACAATTCTCGCAATAGTCGGCCATTGTGCGATATACAGCCTACGTCCGTAATAATTTAAGAGTAGGTATAACTCTATGATCTGGAATCTCAATGATCAGAAGTACCTATATACTCTAATGTAGGAAAACATATGTATGTGTGAGTTATATATCTCTCTTTACGTTACAGGCATGTTCACATTTCTCTTCATAGAAATTTAAAAGAAAATTAATGGTATCGATTCATTTGTACTTGCTTTAAATAAGAAATTAGACAGTCCTGTACTTTTAGAGCATTTAAAGTTTTTGGATCACTTAATTGCATGCGAGGAATCGAACCCGTGGAAGGTATTAATGTCCGACGTCGCCTCCGGTTGTTTGCCGTGCTCCCGGGAATCCTCACATCATAAACCACGTCTCGCGCTATCGTACGCCTCAACGATATGCTCGCTCAGTTATCAGATAATGATATACATCGTACTCAAGGAAACGGCCGTGGTAGCCCAGTGATCAGAGTGCTCGCTTTAGTTTCATGGTGTGTGAGTGATTTAGGTTCGATCTCCGGTGTCGGCACCACTGAAATTGTTGTTAATGGGAATTTTTTGTGTTGAATTTACCATGCGCTGGGCGGTGAAGGAAAACACCGTGAGGAACACCACACATGTCTGAGAAATAGTAACGTGTATTAAAAAATAAAAATTATTTTGAAGACATGTGAAGTCCGTCAACCCGCATTGGAGCAGCATGGCGGACCCTTCCGGCTCCAAAACCCTCTCAGATATCTCAATAGGAGGACTTTGTCCAGCAGTGAACATTTACAGGCGGATACTTTAGTTTTACAACAAATGTTTAGTTCCAAGTCCATCCATAATGTCATTTTATATTAAGGTTATAGACATTCGCTGTTAAGAATATTGTTAATAAAGAATCATCTACGAACTCGGAGGTGTTCACTAATCTACACTTTTATTTATTTATTTAAACTTTATGCACATTACAGAACAAAAAGGCGGACTTAATGCCAAGAGGCATTCTCTACCAGTCTACCATTAGATTGAACAGAGAAAATGTAAAAGGGTGCACAAAAATATTATGTTCATATATATATACTCGAATATTATACTACAATATAATACTTATATATGACGGTACTTAGACATACATGTAATTATAGTTGTACATTATATAAAACACATTACGCACTATACATACATATTTATATAACTATATATACTTTTCCGTATCCGATCTAAGGCCTGTGCTCGGTTCGGAGGTAAGAGTGCCGAGGACGCAGATTCGTTATAATACATCTATTGCATAGTAATTTGTGTGTGACAATATGAGGAATTTTGATCTAAGACTCCAATCTCGTAATGAAGCAAAAAGCTGCTCTCACAGTGAGTTATTTATGAAAGTAAGTACATAAGTCCATTGCTGAACATTAGATCTGACATAGGGTTACCCCACACTCATCACGGTGGGCGGACAAGTGGGCAAGCGAGGTACCAGGTACCAGTATCGCACTGAAGACGCTACTGCTCACCATCATCAGTCTGTAAGATTTTGTTTTGACAAATTTAGATGAAATATTCGATATTAGCCGATCGTCAGAGCTATGTTTGATATATAGACAAATAGATAGAGCATTGAGCATCTTGACACAGTTTTTTTCTTATCTTGAAATTATTAAATAAAATATAAACAGAAACCATTATTTACGGATTTTATCATGGTTAATTAACTTTTTTAAATTCCGTCGTTTCGGGAGATTTTATTAATTTTTGGCCCGATAATAATAAAGTTGACGGTAGTCGGGTTAACTATGATATCGGGACGTCAAACACCTCTGTCTTTCCTTGCTAGGGGGTGCTGTAAACCACCTGAAATGACGGAATTTAAAAATATAAACTATACGCGATAACATCCGTAAAATCATAGTTTCATTTCAAACGTGTAGTAGGCGCCTACATACAACTACATATTTATAAATAAAAAAAAACTTGAAAATGGACTATATTATTTCGATGTAATATACACAGTAGAGATCATATATACTTCGGTTGCTGGTATTCTAGTTATTTCTATAAAATAATAAAAACGGTACAAATTGTCATAGACGAGTATTTGAAGCGTTTAGTCGGTAGGTGGTATTTAGCCTCTGGTGTCCATCATATTGAATTTTTAATGACTTTATGTGCTCCATATCACTCCCCTAATTCATATGAAGCTACAGAGGCCTCGTTTCGTCCAAATCGGTTGAAACGTTTAGCCTGTAGGTTGTACATACGTATTTATTTACCGCCGCGTTAAACACGGGTTGTGTTTTATCGACACATCATCGTAGTCGGGTAACAAGAGTCCCTTCAAGTTTTTCAGGAAGAGCTTAACACTGATTATGACAAACCTACCGGATGAAAGATAGCACGGCAGACCAAAATAAAAGCTCACGATCCTAGGAGAAGTATATGCTATGTATGTGAAACAATCAATTGAAAATGAAATGAAAAGTCATAGTCAGCAGTCATACTCTAAGAGTTCTGTATTTAAGATTAAGAATAAACGCAACTGTCTGAGTACCGACTCAGACACTTTTACAAAGCATAAAATAGCACACACACACCCACACACAAATATACACACGCACACACACAAACATATATACACGCACCCACTAACACACCGATATACACATGCAGCCATTAACGCAGAAACACACAAACGCAAGCATTTTTCTATTAATAACGATTTACACATCATTTAACCTTCTATGTACTTAAACTTCTTTTACATGAACAGTGTAAAGTTATGGGAGAGCGGAGTCTCCTGGTACAGACATAACATACTTAAAAGGAGACTTCAGCCAGAGCTCATTACTAACGAAGAATTTTGTAAAAAAAAATATTATTATTAATGCGAAAGTACAATAATTTAATATTATTCCTTCAAGTGTTCTATCACTGGAGCAGCTTGACGGACCCGACCGAGCTCTAAAATCTTCTCTGATATTTGACTGCTTCTTTACTTTACTTACGTGTTATAACAGTATATTTGCTAATGTATCAACAAGTAAAGAATTATTAAAGCGAAAGTAACTCCGACTGACAGATAAAGATAAACAGATTTGGATGAAATTTTGAGCTTGCACAATGTACTGTCAGTATGACGTTATAATGATGGCGGATTTGTCATCTTAAAAATGCCAGACTGAAAATACACAGATGACGGGCAGCAGCGTTTAAGCTGCCAAGCGTGGCGATTACAGCACATCCTCTTTTTGGGAGACCTATGTCCAGCTGTAGACCATTAACAGGACGGTAAAGAAAAAGCAGTGCAATTTTCCAATTCGCTCTTTGGAATTTAGATTTGTTGATGTAAGGGTGTGCTTCCAATATATAGTCACGCCACGCCGGGCAAGCGGGCTGGTGAGCGCAGTGGGGATACTGTCTCACTAGTGCATAAAATATAAGTATTCGAGCTATTTGCTCTGTTCCACCAAATGTTTATTGTACTACTATTTGAAACTAAAGGAATTCTTGCATTGCGATGTCCATATATGTATTTTGGAAATGACAAAATTTGTGAAGCAAACCACGAGAATCTTTATAATAAGAACAAAGGTACAACCCATCGAAGTACAAAATTCCTAAAACCTACATTTCACATTTTCAAAATAATTGCTATTAGATGGTAAAACATTATATGTACCAAAAAAATAAAGAAGCTTCTATTTCATAGATTTAAAAACACTCTGTATATGTGGGTTTTAGAACAAAACACTGTTAAAGAATTGTAAGACTACTAGAATCAATTGAAAACTAGCTTGAATTTAAATAAATTAGTCAAATACATAACAGCTTTTAAGGTAACATAAACAGTAACTGTAAGTTAACGCAAAATGTAATTGTAATTAACTAATTAATCTCTTAGATAAATATATTTGCATGCATAAATGGCTAAATGAGAAGATCGAAAGCTTCATATTACTATCTGGTAAAATACTCAGTTGAAATAAGGATTAAGATTATAGTCCCCTTTCAAAATATATATAACATGTTACCTACTTGTTATATATATTATCTGATGTAATATTAAAAAAAAGAAATGCATTTCTATCTTTATTTAAACAGCCTGTAAGTAATCCACTGCGGTAGTTGGGTTGGGGCTTGCACCAGACACTGTGCACTTTAGAATGATAGTGCCTGTAACGGGTCTGTATATGTTAGGCTGGCAATTTTCGAGATGGTTATTCCGCTATCTGCTAAGCCACGAGATTTTACTGGCATTTCCCTTAACCGACTTTAATAAAACCTAAAGATTGATAGGGGTTAGCAGATTCTTTTACCTTGGAGGGCATTACTATGATGACTTTTTTTCCGAAGTGTCCTTACTCCTTCAAATAAACACTTCGTTTTGTATTTCGATTAATATATAAAAACTTATATAGAAAACATTTATGCAGGTGTAAAATTAAATCAAGTTCAAGGATATTAATTGGCATGTCACATAGAAAGTGAGAGTTGTATCATTGCTCCGGAAAGAGAAAGGAACAGCGTGCGAAAGGGAAGAAAAACCTGACTGTTGAAAGCAACGGCGCCATGGTATGCCTTTGAAGTACAGTCGTTGCGATATGAACAGAATACCTGTGTGGTCATATAAGAAAATTTTAAATATTTTTTTTTTAATGGCTGCAAATTGTTTTTTTATACAAGTATGTTAGCTTATCTACAAGTATTACAATGATTATACAAATAAATCACTGTGAATCATGATTAAAATTTCTTCGTCAATAACCTTTACATGTTTTATTTAAGCTAACAATGAAAGGTCTAAAATTGAACACAACGTTACTAGAAGTAACGCAACTGCTGGGTTATTAAATTTCTGCACAAACAATATTTAGAAATAGATTGGTATTAATGTAAAAAATATGTTTATAATGAAATTAAAACGGAGCAGAGTGTACTAAAATAGACGACTTCAATCACGTCTGCGGGAGGAAACGCGATTGTTTTTACGTCTTCGAAGAGGTTGCATCCACACTATGTGTTTATTTCTGCTTGATATGAATAAATTTGTGCTTTTTTAATATTAATATCACGGAAATTTAAGTAGTTAACCATTTCGTCAGATACTTGAACGTTTGAAATGAAACTATTATTAACGGATTTTATCGCGTTTAAATATGTTTTTAAATTCCCGTCCATTTGAGTTGTGTTTGATAGTTATTAAAAAAAATTCAACGGCCTATTGGTTTTTTTTTCTGATAACTTACATATCTTACTCATTTAAAAAAAATAAGGTCTTTACTTCTTTAATTGGATATTTAGATAGAACAATAAATAGCTTTGAGCAATAACTCCAGTCGTTGTACTATCACGGCGATCCTATCCCTAAGAGTGATTTCTTTCCGACTACACAAAGATTGAGGGTTTTGTGAAATTTAAAGATCAAGTACAACTATCAATTCTTTTCCGAAGAAGAGGTAAATGTGGGTCTATGACGGATTAAGCACAAAGCTAAATTAACAGTTAACATTAGAGTACTTAAATTTAAGATATATATTTTATAATATTTTCCTCTTGTTTCTAGCGTTTCGAATTCTTCACTCCCAGGCAAATTATGATATTCTGCAACATTTCCCTTGTTCAATATAAACACAGTACAATAATTAATAGCATACCCTTTACTACGTTTTCAGCTAAGCTTTATTAACAAATGATATACGAGCTTGCAGTCTCTATCTAGTCAATTTCTAGCAAGTTAAAAAAATAAACGCATTTGCTATTATTGTAGAATATATTATATATTAAGTATTTATATTTATTCAAAGGATGTATATATATTTTATAAATGGTTAGTTTATTTATTTAGATAACATAAAACAATTAAAATTTTCTTTGTACACTTTATTTCACACGTAAGAGTAGAGTGACTCCATTCAGGGTTTACTTGAAAAAAAAAACTCTTATAGAGTTAAGCTAGCTTTTATACACTACTAATACTTCTATATCAGCCTATTTTAGTCCACTGCAGACCATAGGCCACTCTGAGAAAGCGCCAGCATGAGCCAGCTCATATAAGAAATACCAGCTGGCTCATGATGGCGCTAAAGGAAAGTTTGCCCATACTCACGACGCTGGGTAAGCCGTTTGGTGGGTTTAGTGCCGGTACCCTCGCAATAGTCATGCTGCTCCCCATCACTGGTCCTTGGAATTTGGATTCAGCAAATTCGGATGGATATTCCGCCATCATTCGATTGCCAGCAGTTAGCATTTGGAGAAACGAATGCATATTTCCCCTTACACCCCTTTATATTAGATATTCTTAACATACTGCGTACATAAATAATAAATAAATACTTAAGTAAAATAAAAGTAATGGACTTTGAACATCCCACTAATGCTCAGACCAGGACTGATTTTAGAGGCTTTGGCGCTACGCTGCTAAAAAGAATTTCATTTTTTTTTTAAATATTTTGCATCATGCTACTTTCTTTACTATGTGTTCCTTTCTATTAATTATTTCAGTGATGCTGGCACTGGAATTCGAACCCCGGTCATTCGCCTATCATGAAATTGAAGCCAGTGGTTTGATACCGTAGAGCTACAACGGCACCTGTCTTAATACCTAATCATAGTTAATCAATACCAAATTTCTCCAGAAATATACGTGTCGTGTATACTCTGGCGCGCATGCGTGCTACGCTCCGCGCCCTGTCATTAGGTGCGGAGCGGCGCGGACGCAAATTATATTATCCTCGTGTGGGTACATTGGGATTATGTACAATTATGCCGGGTACATAAGGATTATATACAATTATGCACCGGCCATTTACCGCGCGGGACACGCGATGCGTGTTTTTTATTATCCGACCGCGGAGGGCTGTGTTTACATGTTTCTCTTGTTCGATTCCATTTGTGAATGTGGTTATTGGAAGCATAGAACTAGAAATAATTCAAATCCGGCTTAAGGCTTTAGCTTCCATCAGAATTATAATAAAAAGATGAATCTGAAAACCTCAATGAATGGTTTAAAATTTATTTTTATTAGGATGGTATTAAAATATTAGATTCGTACTGTGCCAGCTTCACACGACCAGATCCATAAAGAAGAAATAGAAAAGTTTGATAGAATTTACATGGTACTCTTTTGAAATAACCGAGTTAAGTAATACTTTGACACCTCGAACCAACATCAATATTCACCCTCTGAAACCCGTTTCTTTTTTTTTCAGGATTTAGGTCACACGCGCTTGGAGTTACGTTGGATTCAAGAGGCACATGTATAGGTTATTACTCAGGGAGGAGAGAGGGATGTAAATTATACCCACCCGTTGCTTCCCTCCTGTGGTTTCTAGGCTGATGAGGGAACTCTGAACGTGGAATATTTAAGGAAATTGAGGGAAGCTATAATATGAAAAGGACGGGGCAAACTGTAAGCAGTGGTTCTGTTTCACCAAAACAATTCACCTTCACACAAACTGCTCGAACTCTCGCTCTTTTTTCCAGATCGAGCCTCCAGTGATTTACGTTCCTCGGCTCAAATAATATAGAAGTGCCAAGAAATCTGTAGGCGATAGCGTAACGACAACCGCTGGTCATAGCCAATATTTAAAAAGGTTTTTGGAGCTAGTAAGAATACTAAGTAGAAACAATTAAAAACTTATATCATAATCTTCATTTAACATATTCATTATCATTACTTTTGGGTTACGCCTTGTATAAACAAACTCAGACTATCTTTTTATTATATTACACATAACGAATGGTGATGACAAATTTATAAAAATGAAAATAAAGGCTATAATTTAAATTTAGAAATTTGAATCTCCATTGCACCACACAAATCAGTTACATTCTGAGGTAGCTTCCGTTATGCGGAATATCACACAAAACTACTCATAACTTTAATCTAAGCTTTTGGGGATATCTGATCGATATTGTAAATGGCAGTAAGACGTGGCAGAGCTAAGCGGCGGCTTTTGCTGCTGCTCGAATGGGCCGGTTCGACCGGGTTGGTACCACTACCTCACAGAATACCGGCGTGAAGTAAAGGCATCTTATGCTTCTGCGTTTCGTTCGGTGAGTGAGGTATCCGGAGGCCCATTCCCCCCTCCTCATCCCCTTCCTCATCCTCCTTTTCGTCTTCAAAATTTCCTTAAAGGCCAGCAAAGCACCTGCAGCACCTCTGGTATGGGAGATGTACGTGGGCGACGGTAATCACTTACCACCGCTTGCTCGTTTGCCGCCTTTCCCACAAAATGCACAATGTGTCATTTTGAAGTTCAAATCAAATATATCAGACTTAAAATGTGAAATAGATGAGGTGGGGGAGTGAATCTCCAGTTACTTCTCTCACCAAGGCACAGGATGGCTCTTCGTAACGC
This sequence comes from Bhutanitis thaidina, assembly GCA_029286595.1. Lineage (NCBI taxonomy): Eukaryota > Metazoa > Arthropoda > Insecta > Lepidoptera > Papilionidae > Bhutanitis > Bhutanitis thaidina. Next base: position 2,044,306 of record JAGSMS010000021.1, on the reverse strand, counting down.
CGATATTCTGCGAGGCCGGAGGTACCACCCCGGAGAGCCGGCCCTTTCAAACAGCAGCAAAAGCCGCCGCTTAGCTCTACCGCGTACAGAATCCACATCATTAGTCTGTGGAATTAGGGTTCGGCATCAGTCAGGTGGATTTTTGGCATTAGTTGGTCGCAAGAATAGTCGTAAAGTTATCAATGTGCACCGAGTGCAGGACTGGTTGACATTTGGGGAAAGAGTTGATAGACCTATTTACAACACCTAATGTTTAATCAATTACATTACGTGGTGGTATTAACATTATAATTTTATTTAGAAGCTACTTGTTTATTTAATACGCATCTTAAATTTATATCGTGTATGTCTCTCAAACAAAGTACATGGTTGGAACAGTAGTTAAAAAGAAATCCTTTGCTAGACAAAGCGGCTTTACTGTAAGTTTTTTTTTAGAATTAACCATACGATAGTGGACCGCTCAACCCTGAACATGTTGAATGCGTGCGTCGAGACGTAGCTGATGTGATTACAACGCATTACAAAGTAGATTTTACAGTTGAATGATAAATATTTTTAAGAAAAAATGTACCGTTGGCGAGGGGCGTTATTGGTTTATGCATTGTGATGTTGGTAAGGAAAATGGTTTTTATTGTTTTTCATTGAGATGACTATTTAGCGCTAAAATTATTTATAAGCATACACGCTTGATGATTTAGCAATTATGTGTCAATAACTCCTTTGTCGAACACTCGGTTTGCTCCCAATGATTATTCGCACCTATGGCCTATTCCAGGGAGCCCGGATGTCTTTTGGCGTTTTTACACAAAGGTAAGGTTAAAGAAACCCCGGATTTATGTCATTCTAGTCGACAGATTTTCGAATTTTCACTTTTTCGAGACATTTTGAACCCGTTAAAGTGAATCAAGAGTTTCGAGATATTTTGCATTCTGCTCTTTCACATTAATACACGACATCTAATACTAATAGTGTAAGCAGATAATCTAATTTATTACCTGCTGGATTGCAGCTCTCTTTTACCTTCCTTATCAGCTTATTCATAGTCCACCGCTGAATATACGTATCTCTCTATGGAGGTATTCGCCATAATTCGCCACGGGTGGAAGGCGGATCGGCGATTCGAGTACCAGACGTTTCTCTTCGCACCTTTGACGTTGCAGCCCGTCATCAGTCCAAATATTTGCCGTCTGATATTTTTTGTGATTGTTAATCTGACACCTGTCGAACACCGTGGCAATTTTAGAGCAATACTTAACCCTCAATAGTCAATTACTCGACTCTCTTTAAAGTCGACGCCACCTCAAGAAGAAAGGCGGTGTTCATAATAATAAAAATGTATCAGCTTCCAAACCTCATGTCTTTAAAGACGACGAAGTACTTAAAATGATGGACAGAAAGTTATTCGGTGCTCATCTTAAAATCTATATAGCACCAAAACGTGACACGGAATGTTCACCGTTGCTCGACTGATATAGCCAAAATATGCAAAACTGTTAAGCCACTACGATTTGTCGCCTTCTGCGGCTCCCATGTTGTAAAGGCGTGATGTAATTCTTTAATTCCCATCGCTGCTCATATTTACCACAGCCACGTTTGTCAGCCAGCAGGTCAATCCGAAACAGCGGTCTTATCCCACCATCCACATATCCATAGTGTGACAGCATTCCCTTACGGAATCGTGCCGTGTTATTTTTTACCTTGGTTGCGTTTATCCAAGACATGGTTACAAATAAACGTGACGAGCTGTTCTCGTGTTGAGTTCGGTTATGCTAGTAGGTTTACGTTAATGGGCATTACCTGCCGATTCACAAAAAAGCATGGTGTTTTAGCATAATAATTATAAAGAAATGTTATTTCGTCTTTAACGATCTACCTCACACTTAGTGCGTATAAAACAGCACTTAAGTTTCATCGAAATGACACCCTTGAATGCACAATATTTTTATTTCTAATTGTTATCCATATTATGATTGAAAAATATGATTTCATGCAAAAGTCAAAAAGACGTGAAATATATCTTGTGATTAATTTTTGTGGCATATCGGATAAGGCTCCAGGTGATGTTGACATTTGGAGAAAATGGAAGTTTATTTCCCCTTACACTTCCGAATACGCTTTTTTTTCACTGTGTCAATTATTATAAGTTGTCACAACACTTGTAACACAACCGTGGTCGTCTGTTTAAATGTAATATGCACTTTAAAGAATAATTTTAAAAAGTGTTTGGCAACCTTTTGATACCACCCGCACGTTGTACGGGACATTTGGCAATTTTTTTCACCTTTGTCGGCCGCTCCGCTTTCACCGGGCGAAATGGTTAACTTTATGAAGTACCTACGTAGGGTCGCTGTTACATATTTGATTGATGTGCAAAATTCGCAAATTAGAACAGAATAGACAAAGCCGTATAAAATAAAATGGAAATTAAAACAATACGCCGTGTTGAGCTTTAGCTTCGTTCAGTTAGTATAGCCCTTTTTTATGGGAAAGTCGACAAAACAGCAAGCGGTTCACCTGATGGTAAGTGATTACTGTCGCCCGCGTACATCTGCAATGCCAGAGGTGCTGCAGGTGCGTTACCGGCCTGTAAGGGTATTTGGTAGAAAGGAGGGAGGATGAAGAGGGTAATGGGCAGTGGGCCTCCGGTTACCTCACTCGTCGAAAGATACGCAAAAGCACAAGATGGCTCTATTTCACGCCGGTATTCTGCGAGGCCGTGCTACCAACCCGGTCGAGAAGGCCCATTCGAGCAGCAGCAAAAGCCGCCGCTTGGCTCTACCACGTTATAAAAAGCCCTGTAAGGAATTTAAAGATAGTAGTTAAAAATTTAGGACTATTCTGATAGTAATTGGTGGTTGTAGGGTTGAATATCGATCGCGTTGATTTCACCTGTTAATAAACAGTGTGAATTTAATATTCCACAGTTTTGAATGTCTCACTACAGCGCACAGGGCTTCTCTTGTTTTGTGTGAGGGTGTTTAGAGCCGGAAAGAATGTCACTACGCTCCAGTGCGGATTAACGGACTCAATATGACAATGAAATATTTTTTAACTTCTGAGAAATTACTTTTTTAATAATAATACTAGCAATGCTATTTATTAGGTAACATTACTAATATTCCTGTTAACCCTCCAACTAAGCCGTACAGGTTGTATCTGGAGTGGTTCACGACAATAGTCGAATGGCGGGCTCGAACTTACGACGTCATCTTTCGTAGTCCGCACCCTAACCCATTTGGCTATTGGCTCTTTCGCTTTCCTTATAATGTTTGACCGGATTGGTACCACGGCCTCGCAGAATACCGGCGTGGAGTATAGACATCTTGTGCTTCTGTGTTTCGTTCGGTGAGTGAGGTAAGGAGGCCCGCTCCCCCTCCCCATCCCCCACATAATTCTCTTTCCCATCTCCCAAATACCGTTAAAGGACGGCAACGCACCTGCAGCTCCTTTGGTGTTGCAGATGTACGTGGGCGACGGTAGTCACTTACCATCACGTGAACCGCTTGCTCGTTTGCCTCCTTCCCCGTAGAAAAAAAAATTATAATTTTAATAGATCCTGACTGCTAAATAACTACGACTTAACACAATTTTGCTACCATTTTACTGGGTAACAGACTCCTTCTCCGCCTAGAAGTCACCTGGGTAGGTACTACCCGCTTACCCATTTCTGCCACCAATCAGTGTCTATTGTTGTGTTCCGGTTTAAAAAGTTATCGGGAGCCAGTGCGATAACGGGATGTGGGACATTCCATCTCAGTCCTCAGGGGTGACGCATCTGTAACCTTCTTCGATTGAAGGTATTTGTAGGTGTTCACGGCACTCGCCACCAGGTGGGCTGTTAGCTCGTTATAAAGTTAATACTGTCAGGTTTTTGTATGTCATGAAATCGGCATAAAAATCTACCTCACCTTTTTTGAACGACTGCTAGTAGAAGAAGACTAGAGTAATAAGAAGAACCTTGAAAATCATATGGCAATAATAGTTCTTACGAATTGATGAATTATTATAAATAAGTTAAGGGACTTAATTTGCCAAAATAAAGTAGCCAGTGCTAAAAGTGCAAAGTCATCAAGGACTAATGCATCTTCCACAAAAATAAAGTCAGCCCATCACCGCCATTTTGCCACGTCATCGTTCAAACAATCGGGTTGAGTGGCGGACCTGCTTCGTTGACAACTCTTTTAATTCTGTCAAAACATTTTTGTGTCAGTGATTTATAGTAAATTTTAGAATAAGATAGATTGTTATATTTCCTTTTAAGGTTTGTATTGGTAAGTAAACAGTTCTTACTTTCGTTTTTGAGAGTAAGTTTTTTTTTGTTTTGAGAGTAACTTAGTAAGAAAGTGTTATATAAGTCTTTTGCTTTTGTAGGAAAAGCATTATCTTTGTAAATAATACGAAATTCACATGTTATCAGTACGAGCACGTGGTAAATTCAGCACTTAAAGTTTCTATTGTTAACTTTAGAAGCCTGTTCACTGACGTGCTGTGAAATTAAAGCAAGCTTCCTGACCACTAGGCCACCACGGCTCTGTTTAAAAAGTTTGAAGAGTTTTTGGAGTATATGACAAACAAAATTTTTAACCCAAATAGTGTCAAAATTTACAGTGTCACCCTATACGTTCAAAATAGACTAATGGAGTTGTCTCACATGTCGCGTTCTATTTAATATGTAGGTCGGTATCAACTTGAAATGATAATAGCTAACTTTAAAAAACATGTTGCGGTTTCGATTCCCGTGGAAAGGGGTAGGATGGATAAATAAAAAACGACATTCGAAATAAAAAAGATGATATCACAATATTATAGTATTTATGTAATCATCCTGTACTGTTATACCCGGTAGCACATGCAGCAACGTAAATGGAGTCGGCACGACCGGGTAAAAACCGATATTCGTGGCCTTTTTCAACCACCGCTACAAGTCTTAAGTTGTCAACTGGACCGAAAATATTATAGTGCCGACTTAGGCTTAGTGGTTTCTGACCGGGTCCATAGTTAAAATCCTAGCCGAGGCCAATATTTGTGCAAAAGCACAAATTATCGGTGTACGGGTCTGCTCGTTTTGTATTGTATCATGTGTCTCTGACATATGCAGATATGACCCTTCCTCCAATTTTATAGTAAATAGATAGACAGTAGATCGACATAGATACGTAGTTTATAATTATGGAACTTCTAGCAAGAAACGGTAGTCATATCTCTATAAGTGATTACTCCCTGACAAACTGGGAATTAGAGGAAAATATTGGTTAATTTAGTTACATGCTTTTAAAATAATTTCAGCTAAATACATTATACCGTACACAAATAAATGAATATTAAATACGTATATTACATGAGTAGTGCCTTAGTAGTAGTACTAGTTACTAGTTTAGTACTGCATAGGAAAGGTAAGTAAGTGCCTTTTTGTTTCCGCGTTCTTTTATAGTATTATAATATGCCCCGCGCAGTTGACAACTGCCGATAGTTTTGAATTTATATAATAATATGAAGTTGTCATCGTGATCGAAATCGGTCAAGAGTCACATCATCATCGTCATCGTTATAATGCCACAAGCGTACACGCAAACACAGAGGCGCACACTGGTCTCTAGATACCTTTCCGTACCCGATGTAACACTTATGCAATTCGCTTTTAGATTTTTTGATGTGTGCTTTAAGTATTTCTGTGGCTTTGGCATTTCGTCCTAACTTCTTTTCAATGTTATCATAATAATTGAGTCGTTAGATAGGATCCGGAAACTATATTGTGAATGACTATGTGGTTATGCGAACCTTTAATCATATACCGTACAAATTGGGGCGAAAAGTCTGAGTTCAAATGGGGTATTTCATGTACGAGTATTAAAAGTCCAATATTGTAATACAAACCATACTAACAGTATTCTATTGTGAGCCATATGTCCCCCCTCACTATGACAGCTTTTTTATTTCTGTAAGTGTGACAAATGAGCTCACAAGTAATTTAATTGTGTGTTACAACATGGTTTACAACATCTATTGGTTAAATAGAATCAAGATGATGGTGTGTTGTCACCTCTAGGGACTATGACAGAATGCCTTTTAAAATAAAAAAAAATGTAGTGTCGTAAGAATCTGCCACTCATATTTTAGTCTGACACACGCCTAAGAATCTCATGGAATTATCAAAGAGCAAACCTGGCGACTAGGGTCTATATCCATTCCTGAGAGACAAAAATTGGTTTGCGGTAGCCCGTTTGGTTGCGCGGGGTCGTACCTAATGGAAAACCATAATCTCTGCCTACTCCTATCGACAGGTGAGTGTAACGAAATGTTGGCGTATTCTGCTGCTGCAGTACACTAATTGAGTCGATCTATTCTTTATTGAACTTATATAGTAAGCATCAAATTTATTTATTGGAGCTCACTTCACCCTACTTCTGGTTGGAACCCTACATCGAGATTGCCCAAGAGGACATTACAGTCCTCATTATCATTTATCTTTCTATTGTTCTTCTTTATCAGCAAATACTTTTAATTTTAATAGTATTTTATTCTTCCCTTTGCCACCTTTCCGAACGCCGGCTTTTGCTGGTGCTTTCTTGGAGAGGCCTTTCTTCAGTAGTGGAGTAAAATAGGCCGATGTTGTTGTGTTAGTAGTGAGTTTATTACATGAGTGTCCTTGAACACCGCATAACTAATATTTTCTCAAAACCTGGTAGTCAATTCTTCTTTAAATATCGATCCATACGACTCGAGAGACAATCAAATAAACAATAAAACGTGAAAAGCAATTTACTTCGGCACATTTCACTGAAACATGCAAGTAGATATATTTGCTTCGGTTATTCACTATTCAAAGCAGACTGTGTCTTATGTTAATCGTTTTAAAGGTAACACTAACGTTGAATCCAGGTGTAAAAACTAATGTTGCCAAACTATAAAAACGTCCCGTCTTTGGCTAACGAGGTGGGTTTTAATTATTTTAAAGTCTGTGTTAATTTACTTTTTTCTTGGCAGCGCGGCGCGGCGTCTTTGCTAAGCGGTGTCTTTGTTTTTTTTTACATTCTTATTTAGTTTGTATAATTTGTAAAATGGCATGTTAGCGCCGATACAGCGGTCAGTTGATCTTTTTTAAATTATTATTGATATTCCCTGTGTTTCCGGTCGTGATTTTTTTTCGCCCACCCAGATTTTTGACAATACCTAATGTTGTTATAATCTGTTTTGGATGAGCATCAACATCAACTTTGGTATATGAGTGATGTTCTCATTTTTGGCGGTGAAACAGGCTTAACAGTTTTCTGCATCATTAGTTTCTACATCTTGTTAAGCTAAAAGTCCATAAGGCTTATTATCTGTTGTTAATTTCTGAGAGTATTTCTAACCTGGTCTATAGCCTATATTGACATTTTGTCAACTCTGGTGGGGCAATTTAAGAAAGTCCCCGTCTCGTTCAGTTGTCGGGGTTAAGGGAACAACCAACTAGCAGTCTGTAAATGCCCCAATGGAGCCCATCTCGATATATTTTATAGGGTTTAGGTGCTCCTACATCAGCATCCGCCACGCTAATCTGTGCCGGTCGGCGAACTTTACATCTCGATAATCACGGTGTTTTCCTTCAACGACGAGCACCCGGTACATTCAGCACAAATAATTGCAATTAACAATTTTAGTAGTGCAGGCTCGAACTCAGGTTCGACCCTCGATCACTCGCGTACTATAACTTAAAGGTGAGCGCTCCGACCACTAAGATACCAAGGTCTAAATCTTACCAAGAGTGGCTGTAACGTCAAGTCCTCATAAGCTTATCATCACATCATAAAAATCTCTGGTGTTGCAGATGTACGTGGGCGACGGTAATCACTTACCATCAGGTGAGCGGCTCTCCCTTACTCATAGGCTGATTCACCCATTGACATTTTTATTGCCTTATTGAGTTTACTTCGTACGTCATAGTAATATTACTGACAATTACTGTCAACATTTGAATTAACTGTGAGCAAAAGTGCAGTTTACAGCGATATTGAAGTGAAAAAAAAAACATGATTATAATATGCACGCGCGAGGGAAGGCAAAGGTGAAGTCTAGACATATTCCAAGAATCGTAGAGTAAAATTAGTTGTTTTTTTCATTGGATTGGGCAATTGACAAACGAGCTAAAAGTTCATCTGATGGTATGTAGCTACTGCAGTCCATGGACACCTTCAATCGAAGAAGGTTACGGATGCGTTGTCACCCCTGAGATCTAAGATGGAATGCCTCTCAGCCCGTTATTATACTGGCTGTCTTTATCATTCAAACCGGAACACAACAGCAGTCGCACTGTTGTTTAGCGGCAGGAATAGGTAAAGGATAGGCAGAGAAGGCGTCTACGATTAGTTATTTTTTTAAGTTACCACGCCACACGTGTCGATTAGTGAAAATTCTCTCTTCGTGTAAATGTCAAGTAGCGGACTGCCTTCGAAGATTATGTATGGATTTCGGCACGACTCAGCAACAAAACGGGCTTCCGGAATCTACTTTTCGCCTCTCCGGGACATCGTGACGGGTGACGAGTCGCGTTTGTTACCAGAAATTTCCATATCGAAAATTTTCGTAGCTTTTAGTCGTCTATTAAAATATCCGCAAAGGTTTTTCACTTTAGCAGCCTCTTACTGCCAGATTTTTACTGCAGTACTACTACAATAACCGCTTAGCGTATGTTATCAATATTTTTTCTATCTAAGGGTGAACAGTTTTACAAATTTCCACAACAGAAGATAAGTAGGCATTAGCGTGCGTTTCCCATAATTTGTGCGATGAATGCGGGGTGCATCATTTCGTTCAATTCATCGCAATTGCGTCCTTCGCATTGTTGCCTCTATTTGTACGCATTAGCGCAACATGCATACTCGTTATTGCTAATGCAATTGTCGATTGTTAGTTGCCCGCTATCGTGCAGTACTTAAACTGTAAACTCTTTAATGTCATAAAAAAAAACAAAGTAAAACGTTCTTTATTTGAAATGTAGCGAGAAGGGCGGGAAATTAACAAACATTGTCTAAAAGTCAATCTCAGCTAAAAGGCAAGGCACTGGACATCGGCTGATGACGGAAAATTCTTCCGAATAGTATGCTTACATTATTATAGACTAGAAATGAGGTAAGGCATCACGACGCAAGAGTGCCTACAACGCAAACACACACGCCTGTCAAGCATGGTATATACATATAAGTACTCGTACCTGTCATCGAAAGGGGTAAACGGAGATCACAGATTTCTGTTAGGATCTACTCAAATTTTTCAATTCGTACTACGATGTAAAAGATCTAAAATAATGAAACTGAGCAAGCGGCCTACCTGATGGTAAGTGATTATCGATACCCACATACATCTGCAACACCGAAACTTTACATAATCTGACATATAAGTAGCTTATCGAGTACCTACTCTCTTGCTAGGCACAGTCTTTCGCTAATTAAAATAAGTTTTGTTTCTTTCTTCTTCTTTACTGTATATAATTTTTTTTTAATTCACGTATTTCTTTATCCTATTATCCCGTAGCAATGATCATAGTAAATCAATATGTGAAACTCTGATTAATTAGTGCAGTCTGCAAGAGTAATAATATAGGAAGCGTCTTTTTGTCTGTCACACCGACGTCTAAGGTACTAGTATACGTACCAGATCCACAATATACGAGCTTGACGATTACAACAAATCTTCCCAATGGGAGCTGCCTGTATCCAGCCCACTCCTGATTACATGCGGTAAAATAAAAAAATGGTTATTTCTTGTTACTAATACTTCAAAACTTACTTATGTACGCACGTAAGAAGTTATACTTCTTCAGCGTAACGAAACAAAAATAACTAAAAATTTAATCCCGTGTACCAGTAATCTTCGTTTGTGAAAAAAGACATTAAATGCAATAACGGTTTAATTAAAAAACTGTAATGAACTTTAAAAGGCTTTAGAATAAACTATTTATCAAAAAATAAAGTGATAATAATAATTCAAATAGTAAACAAATAAAAAGAATACATACTGATAGTTAACCTGAAATCTATAAATCCATTGAAAAAAGTTTGTAATTTAAAAAATCACTTTAATCACGAATAGTCACAATAAATTATCATTCACCACCATATATAATTATAATCACATTAATTATGAAATTACACAATAACCATGATAAGATGTTTTTAATGAAGATACGTAATTACGATAAATGTATGGAAAAGGATATAAAACAAGCAATAGAAATAAAATAAAAGATTGAGTATTGAGAATATATTTTATTTTTATGTGCATCACTATAGTAACTATACAGTTTCATAAAAAAATTTTACAAATCAATTCAAATTACAGTATTCAAAATAAAGTTAATACTGCCAGTAACAAATATTAAAAAAAAAATCGAATGATGCAAATTGCCTGTAAGCTGCTTCTAAATAATAAAAAATAACAAGAATCCTTTTGATTAATAAGTGGCGCATGTCTTAGAGGTTGACAACGCAAATTCTCATTGACGACAACGTAAACGTAATGTTGAACATTACTTAACAATAATACAAAACATATTAACAAAGGGAACCCCTTCAAAACGGACACAACTTCACCTGTGTTAGTGCTGCAAAAAATTCGCTAAAAGGTACTTTAGACCCCCCATAACAATGGCTGAATAGAATCCTATTATTGAATCCAAAAAAAATCGCAAAGAGCCGTCTCATTTCGATTGTCATTTTGTATTAAAAAAAATGATGTACAATGTGAAATAGTACAGCAAAAGTGCCGCATGTTAAGGCAGTCTCCTACTAGAGTGATCATCAACTGTAGCTATAGAAACGTTAATAAAATTATTTTTTAAGCTCTGAGGACGTTACATATATATATATTTATCATAAAACACATCCATTGTGATGGAACCTAATACGTCACACATTGTCATGTCATAATTTGGGACATACCCTAAAATAAGTTAAACACGTGAAGATATCAGGCTGAAATCAGTAAAAAAAGGTAAAGTTTTTATAAAACAAAAGGAAACTAATAAAAGTTATTTTAGTCGTTATTATAATATTATTAGACTTTTCTAATTACATATTATATATTTCTAGTGTTATTCGTATAACTTAATTTAAAAACTTAACATTCAAGCAATGCTACAAATTCGAATAAGTGTTAATGCACCTTTAAATTATTTATGGTCAGAGACATCCTTCAATCAAGTACGATACAATAGCCCATGGCGCTAATACGACACAATACAAGAAACATCAAAGTAACATTAAGTAAGTAAATAGTAATATTTAAACTGAGTGAGCGTGTCGGAAACACCAATAAATATATTTTTGGAAATTGCATATTATTTAACAGCTAGATCCTTGAAACATTCGAATTCTCCCAAACAAAATGGGCCTCCGGTTACCTCACTCACCGAGCGAAACGGAGAAGCACACGATGATTCTTTACGCTTGTTTTTTCTGAGGTCGTGGTACTACCCAAAAAAGCTGCAAAAGCTAAGCTACGGAGCGGTAGCTTAACATTACAAATTAACGTAAGAGGCGTCTAAGGTAAAAACCTTAAAAATTTTCATGGCAATGTCTCAGAGCAGTTCGGGCGACAAAGATTGTCGACACTCGTTACGTTCTATCTCCCGAAGAGACGAACACAAATGAAACATGTATATATAATATCAGCGTACTCTTATTGATGACAGTCATGAGTGCTTGAATTTCATATTTAAATTTTATTTTTAAATGTTTTATTTAACATATCTTTAAGTTTTAAATGTGTAGGCATAAAAATTGCTAATTGAAGCCCTTTAAAAAAAGCCTCTCTCTCACACTTATTACCTGCTAAATACGGTCAAAAACTCAATTTATTTTTCGTTAACTTTATAGGTTCCACTCAGAACGGTAGTTGATGAAGTTCGGTTGAGTTTTACGAGAGTTTTTGTACTTTATTTATAGTCTTGTGACATTTATCGTTTGTTGCCGATTTGTATGAATAGATCTTATCTATTTTATGAGGCGTGAACAGACCTTTTTTGTTGCGACATCTTCACAATTTGCGACCACAGACACGGGTTTAACAATTTTGTATACTATTTTTTTTAAATCGCATTTACTTTCATGCGTTATACAAATTAAATACATATTTTTTTTTAAATGATAAGTTTCTTTTCTTCTCTTTAATAAACAAACGTTACCTTCCGCTGTAGGAATTACTCCTGTGCCGCGGAGGCAATTTAAATACATACATACCCGGAATAATTATTTGTAGTAGTATACAAATATTAGTTCCGTGCGGGAATCGAACCCACGACCCACGGTGCCGCAAGGAAGATTAAAATTAATTTTATGTAAAAGATTTTTTTTAATCAAGCAAAATCTTAACGAAAACATTAATTTTACAAGAACTACTAGTCACAGCCGTTCTCACACCACCCTCAACGCTTAGTTTCATATTATTTGAATTGATTCCCAGTGCCCTCTTAACTCAGAAAACCTCTAACCAGCAGTGGGCAGTATAATTACAAACTAATATTTTCCCTAAAAAAAGTTAACTTGATAAGACATTGAATTTTTTTACGAAGTCTTACAGTATTATAAAAGTTAGTTTGTTAGAGCGAATCTACCTGCCTAAAAGGCATATAATTGTTATTTTTTATTATGTAATAATTAAAAAAATCGAATAAACCACAGTTCCAAGTAAAATAAATAAACAATAAAATTATAAAAAGCTACTCTGCGGTAAACCCTATTAGCGCTTCTAGGAACAATTTGGTTTTGGTAAAAGGCGCCGGCGCTCCGCGTACGTGGTTTTATTGAGCTATAAAGCAGCTTCAAGCGCTATTACTGATTATTACGTCATGGTCGCTTTTGTTTTGAATGAAATTAAAAAGTATATTATGAAAAACACATGTTTGTTTAATCTGTGGACTCAATTAACATAATTATCTATTGACTATTAGATAAGAATACAAGAGTGATTTACATATTTTGTTCACAATTTAAATAAACATTCCAACCCATCCATGGAAAGGGCTATGCTCGGTGTTTCTCTGCGTGATAAAATCTGCTTCAAAGATATCCCTAACAGAACTACTACAACCTACATAGCTGTAAGGATAAGCAGGCTAAAGTGGCAATGGGCGGCCACACAGCTCGCAGAATTGACTTTCATTAAGGAAAAAAGGTTCTCGAGTGTCCGTCCACCTCGTACAATCAAATTAAATAATATAAATGTAAAAACGTTATTATTAGTATTTACTTCTTCTAGAGATCTAAAGTAGATGAATGTATTTAATGAATGTTATGAGCTTTTCCTTTGATAATTCAATGATAATAATTGATAATCTACTAGGTCAGTAAGTATGTTAATCATTACAAAGAAAGTATATTACACGTTAAATATATAATTGAACAGTATTTCATGTACCTTAACAGTTATTTTCACTTTATTCCATAACTTAATTAAATTCCTGTATTCAGGTAAATGTCATGAATTCGCTGTTAAGTGTAATTCTAAGTAAATACTTTCAATTTAATCTAACTACTACTACAAAACTGTAAAGCGACGTGTAAACCATTTATTATTCACACGTGAAAATTGAAATATAAAAATTACTAAAATATTTAATGTATTTTGTTTTTTTAAAAAAGCACCTACCTACGTAAACGTAAATGCGTACGTAGGTAAATTTTCTGGTTATTGTAATTATACAAGTCCATCGCGAACGGGTTACCGCCTTGTCGTGACGGGGACGAGCTTAGTAGCCGTGGCCTGGTCTCTGGTGAACCAAGAGGAATCTTCATGGACGGCCTAACTTAGCGGGGGCTGGCACGAGGTGACCGTTCCAAGTGGGTTTGGCAAGCCTACTTCATATAAGGATTGCAGAACTATGGGAGTGTTTGCACCGTTCTTCTTGCCCTCGACAGCATAGGTAGGTCGCGGTTAACATTTTGACATTGATTACGAGCTTGTACACCAGGAAAACATCAAGAGATGGAACAGAAAAGTAAAAAGTGTGATAAATTAAAAAATCTTCATCCATCTCTTACCATCTTGTTCTCCGAAGGTTAACCTCACCTTCACGCAGTACACACTACTGTCGGTCTAAGGTCTGGCGACCAACTGATGGCGGAAGATACATCCGCGTTATGGCAAATCCTAATCAGTAATCATAATACGAATTGATAAATTGGGAGCAGTATCTCTAATACCAGGATACCAGCTGCTCACTGTGGTGAGTGTGGGCAAATCTTTCATTCATAGCATGCCTGCTTATATTGATGCCTTCATGTAATGACCTTTGTCCAGCAGTAGACTATTTAAAAAGCTGATGAAGAAGACGTAAACACAAGGATACGTTAAAGTAAGTAATTAATAAAATGAAAAATTTTTTTTTACGTAGAATGACTTAATTGCGATAAATTCAGCAATAAAATCACAAAAGTTAATCTGTGTTCAACAACTAAGAACTGATAATTGCCATAACAAAGAAACAATAAAACGATTGGACTTGCGTCTTAGAGTCGTATACACTCATTTACGATTGTTAAACTGTTCACCTGTACAATAGACTATACAGAGTCATTACTCAAAAAACGGCTACAGATTAAATATTCGTATTACGGTTTTGCTATTTATAATTAACATTGCAGTCTATTATAATAGCTACTACTGAACATATGCCTCCTCAGTCACTAGCAGTTACGTCAAACTGCCATTCCCTGTACAGAGCACTGTCACTTGCCAGATTTGTCTTAGGCTAGACGAACACCGCGGTATAATAATATATGTATTTTAAACAATACATTTATTATTATACTGCGATTTTGAACACGCTATTTACTGTTGGTCGTGTTAAAACTCAAAAGCCATCCGATACTAAATTTAACACCTTTTTTATTTCATTAATATTTTTATGAAATTGGACATTACAAAGAGTATAATAACAATCCGTAATTTTTTTCCACTAATTTTATTTTTTATCTTATGCAAAAATATTTATAACCACTTGTCGATAATGTCTATTGACATTTCAGTCTTGATATAATTGTCTTTTGATTAATTAAAACCGTTTTCATTCAAAGGTCAACGGCTGTTGAGTGAAGAACATTTTTAAGACGTTATGTCAGTTTACGTCGTGTTTGTTTTATGTGCATATTAACGTTTCTATTAAAAATAATTAACTTGGTCAAGCGAAATTTATGTCCATGACTTAAGATTTTGATTTCGGATTTATATTATAATCTTAGCCGCAGCTAATATTAAATAAATATTTGATAAAGTAAATAGATAAACGATATTTACGGAAATAACCATTTCGTTTCGCTTTTCGGTCCCACTTCATAGTATTATTCTCGTTTTTATCCTGATTCTATATATGAATAAATGTGATAAGAAACAAGAAAAATTTATTGTGAAACTAGTACAAGCGTAATACTAATTTCCATTATGATGAAGTTTCACCTTGTGACAACAATGGCGAGGTAAATTATAATTACATTTTTAGTTTTTACAGTTAAATGTTTTGTGGGGGCGGCGTAAGAACCTGCCATCCCTTTCTTCCCAACGGAGAGGAAACTGGCGACTAAGGGGAAAGTCTTGTAAATCCCATTGCCATCTCTGAGAGCAAATCAGTGGCCTTATTCGCTATGCCATAAAAATGTTTCCCAACAATTCCTTTGGAAGTTAATTCCCATTATAATCACATCCAAGACCTAGTACCGTTTAACATCTCTTGGATAAGCGGAACCGTGTTAAACAAATAACACGGTATGACTTCATAGGGGATTCCTATGTCGGTGGCAGTGGCAATTGAGTGGTTCAATACTTACTGCACTATGATATATCATACGCAGGTGAGAGCATCTTATCAGTAACCGCACTATATCAGCAATAACGTGATGGTTAGAAATCACGTTGCTATTAAAGACTGAACAAGACAGAATAAGATACTACATAATTGCATAAGCACTCATACCGATCACCTATAGATAAGATCTATTTGGCACGACCCAGCCAAACGGGCAATCGCTTAAGCACAATATTTTTCGCCTCTCCGAGAGATTAAACATGTCGGATGTCGTGAAGCGTCGCCAAGTTTGCTTTGGAATAATGTCAACTTTCAAGGCCTTTTCTTAAGTAAGCTTTTACGGCCCGCAAGGGAGGAATGGGGTAGGCACATTCTTAAGGCGATAACACACGGTAAAGTAATACGTAATTGGAAGTGCATAAAATCATAGCTGAACGGAGAAGTATAACAGTGGTAGTTACAAAAACAGCAAGTTCACTGCAGGACAAACGCGTCCCCTATTTGTAATTTTACGCTTGACAGAAGGATAGGTAATTACAATACTAGACACCTCGCAACTTGGACGCTATTGCCCATCACCGCTCTGAATAATATTATCCGAAAGTACTATCTAACGAACGAACTACTATCAAATAAAGAAATAACAATCATAATTGAGATAGTTATTTTATAACGTTCGTTTTGGCACGTCCTGACATAGGGTATTTTTAAAACATCCACTGAATGAGATGGGTGGTAGTTTCTCCTACTCTACTGCTATAATAATATAAATAACCAACATAGAAACAGCATTTGGTTAAAAGTAAAGCAGCAGTTTGAAAACGCCCACTGCTTCACGAGCTGCTTTTTTCTCTCAAAACTCTCCGAGTTCAAATAACAAATATTTTTTAAGGAAGATTGGCGCTGAGGAGGGTCCGCTCACTGCGCTGCATCAGGCGCGATAGCGGACTTCACACATCTTCGAAGTATTTCTTTTTATTATCTCTCACACGTGCAGGTTTCTTTGCGATGTATTCCTTCACCGCCCAGCACACGGCAAATTCAGCACTTAAAATTTCTTATAACAATTTTAGTAGTGCCGTCCGCCGTGGATCGAACCCAGTTCACTCGAATACTATTAGAATTAAAACTAGCACCCTGATTACCGTGATAGCCTGGTAGTCAGGACGCTCACTTTAGTTTCAAAGAGCGCGAGTGACCTGGGTTCGATCCCCGGTGCCGGCACCACTAAAATTGTTAATAGCAATTTTAAGTGCTGTATTTATCACGTGCTCAGCGGTGACGGAAAACATTGTGAGGAAACCTGCATGTCTGAGAAATAATTTCGAGGATATGTGAAGACCGCCAACCCGCACTGGAGCAGCGTGGAGGGCCCTTCCCGGCTCCTTAACCCTCTCTGATATTCGTATTTGAGAATATTTGTATTAATATTGAGGCCTTTGGTCAGCAGTGGGAACCTACAGGCTGCTACTTTACCCTGATTACTAAGATACAGGTTTTAAACTATATCACTTTTGGAGAGGCTCTAGACAAAAGTATATAACATTTTGTAGTTTGATGGTAATATTATCACGAATCTTATTAAAGTCACTACTGCACATTGAAAAACGCCACCAATATTTATACCAAACGCGGCACGATGGATTTGCCCGTAACCTTTACCAATCTCTCATAAAATCGGTGATGCCAGTGCTGTTGGCCGGTCTTTGAGCAAAATTAAAAACACACACATCTCCGCTGCACGACTACTCCTTATCTATTCTTTCATAAGCAATCTATCGAGTCGATAATCGATATCGAATAAGTATCGGTCGAGTAGTGTTGATCGATCGACTTTGGTGAGCAGGTGTCATAACTCGCATGGGATACATCAGTAAATTCGGATAGATTTTTGTTCTCTCTGGTATTTAGAGCCTCGTCTGTTGATCAACAGGATGCAAGCGTGTTTAAATTTCGAAGAAAACTTGATGTATCGTATCGCTATGGTTACGGGATATGAAAGAATCAATTGGAACAATATTGTCCCTTAGTGAACGACGTCTCCTTCTTCTCTTTCGCATCGACCTGTTCCAGTCCACGGCTGGTCATAGGTTTTTCCCAACGCGAGTATCTGTCATTATCGCCACGTTCGGCAGGCGGTTTGGCGATCGAAGAACCAGACGCGTCACATCTAAGATGGTGCTGCCCGTTATTTGTTTGTGTATTTTCGGTTGTTTTTAGATGGTTAATTGTGTAATCTGTCGGATACCATTTATGATATTTTTCAAAGGAGTGAGAGATATTATTACGCTGCCACCAAATGGTAACTGGTAATTTCGTATGGTGTCGGTGTATGAATCTGCCAACCTCTTTCTTACCCTGAGGTTCTGAGAGGCGACTAAGGGAAAAGCTACTGCTACTGTTGCTCAATCTTAGCGTATTTACTACAGTAATAGCAAATAACTAAACCTCTATATCTCTTTTAATTTCTTAAGTGGCTAATGTCCATTCTATCTCTCAATTAACTATATCTATACATAGCGCACCTTACTGACGAACGAAACTTTGGCAGCCATCTGATGGTGTTTAAGACTTTAGACTATGGCGCTGGATAAATCGAAATATGAAATTTCAGATGAGAACGTTAAAAGAGTTTGAAAAAATTCAAAAATACATAAGTCGCGAGAAAGGCTCTGTGTTGCTTTTTACCTTCAACATCATCATAAATTCAGGCTATCACAAGTCCCCTGCTGAACATAGGCCTCCCCCAAAGACTGCTACAAAGCTCGGTCCTGAGCCATCTTTTTTTACCTTAATATAAATATTTTATGTTGGAATTAATTCACAAATGTCATACTTAAAACACCATAGACTGGTTATGGGGTATCAGATGTGTAATTTACTCGGAAGTTACATGGATGGTTAATATGAAATCAAATAAAAAAAAATTAACAATCAAAAGACTGGGCACTACTGATTTTATATTCAGTTGCTGTACACGTACCTCAGATAGAGCTAAATAAGCTAAAACCGTTATAAGTCAACACCCACCATGCAACGCTAGGTAACTTTTACCCCGGTCTACTATGATTCTAGGTATTTTATCGGTATAGTGAAAATCGGTGTCTAAAGTTTCACTTTCAATTATTTCCACTTTCTAACCCATTAAATAACTACAGGGGTGATTTTCGTTGTGTCATCTAAGAGAAGTTAAGTTTTTTTTACGCGTTTTAATATTAGCTAGTTCTTTCTAGTGGGACCAAGGATGAGTTATGACGAGCTTGCATCGACTAATAATAATATAACTAAAGACTAAAGACAACTCGTAGGAATGGACTTGTTAGGCTTTTATTTTTTTTTTAATTAACGCAGCCATGTCAACTATTTTCAAATTTGTCTATATCGGTTTCTTTATGTAGCGAAACGGTTATGATTTTTGATAAGGTTCTATTTTTGTGTTTCGTGACTGAAGATCTAACTAAATCCCTATTCGAATAGTAAATCAGAGCACTCAGTAAATTTTTGCATCCAAAATACGCTTCACGTCGGATGTGTTCAGGAATATACCTTATAAATTTTCTTCGAATATCAACCTTATCCGCACATAATATAGTCTGTTAGCAGACGGAAAAAGCTCTCTCCCTCTCTCTCTCTCATTCCATATAATAGTGGTAGGGACCAGTGGGACTAGCAGGACGAGGCCGGCACTGAGCTCACCTACTCTTCAGTCCTGTGTGGTATGTATCATTCGAATATGTTCAGCAGTTAATTTAATGATTACAATGATACATTATCACATTTATCACCACAAAATATTAGTTTCATGAAGAAATACATTTCTTATAATCACATAATTGTATATTATGCAGTTAATATTTGTATTTTAATATGAATATGATGCTAAGAAATGAAGAAATATCACTAAATGTAATAGGTAATATCCATTCCCTTCTAATTTGTTAGAGAAAAATACATAAATAAGAGTTCTACCAGTATAGTGTTTCAATCTAAGTTAAGATGTTATTACACTACTTATGAACGTAGGTGAGGCGCTGTGTATATCTCTATCGCAAACCACGGACATACCTACTTACAATTTGCTTAAATACTACATACATGCGACAAAGGCAACTTGACGAAACAAGTTGAACGACTTCGTCCCCGACAAACAATGAAAACCCTCAAAACTGACACCACACACCAAAATTGAAGACACAGTCACGATAAATAAAAAAACACACTCCGATAAAAAAAAAACTCGTAAAGCCTACGGCCGGAGTCTGGATTGATAGCCGTTGTTCTTCTCTCTGCACGTATCCACTAAGTCAGCTGGGCGTGGCCTCTATAACAGGTTACTAAAGCGCCGTGCACCGCCAAAAAATACCCATAAAAAATATAATGGCAACCCAGGCGCCGACGATCGATCCCCAAGTACCAACCCGCACGCTCTGCACGAACAAACGAAAAAAATCGCACCATATCCATCCTCCAATCAGGGAAAGACGCCGCCCCTAGATCGTTCCTCCTTCAACCTAGCCGCGCCCCCTAACCGACACTAGCGCCAAGTTCCTCATACAAGTGGCGTAGATCCGTACTAAATAGAAAGAGAGAGCGATATACTGGGCTGTTCGTTTCTCGGACAATTTCCTCCAACCGATCATTAAGTGTTTAAATTCAACGGGAGTTGGTTGTGTCGGATTTCTTCGGAGGGGAACGCTATTAAAATATCCACAAACATTATCTTTAATTGGACAGAATTTTGTGCTTGTGTGCGTTGGTGCGCTGTTTTTTTTTCCCGCCAGTGACGATTCCGTTTTTTCGAAACCTGATGACTGTTATCGTTCGCGTTTAGTGCGCGGTGATCGTCGGTGATTTTTGATTGCTGTTATTCTCGGACGAAAACATGACTATTGATTAGACGTTGTATGTTGAAGCTCAGAATAAACTCAAGTGACGACGAAAATGACATCAGTGACGTGACAATAGAGAAAAAGAATCGGTGAAAATCGATGTCCGCGGCCACAGCGAAAAATTTAATCGGAAAAATGATGCCACGTGCTTTGTAATTGCGGAATCGTAATTCACGGATCGTTAATTGCTCTACAATTATCTTTCTGTCCCGTTCTTTCTAATTACCGTCTACAATAATTTTGATTACACGCGTCACTCAAGCGCCGAATAGATAATTTACTTTCAAATCACAACTCAATTTTTTTTCTAATACGTATAAGTAATTACTTCCCGATAGAAAAATAAAAAATAAATAAATATCGTTAATCAACTGTGTTTTAAAGACAAGTGTACAACAAAGCTTTTGTAAACTATTATTGTGTGACAATTTGGTGTGTACAAAACGCGAAAAAATTGTGAAAAAGTGATGCTGTGTTCATTTGTCTGATTCTAATAAACCCGTAAGTAATTTTCTATCTTATTCTTAAAGTGCATAACACAATGTTATTTAAATTATCCTGACAATTTTTAAATTTTTTTATTCTTAAAAAAATTGCTAAATACCTATTGGAAATTATTAGGCCTAATGCTAATAAGACACCAATAGGATTGAATTAAATATCAGGTCGACTATGTACAAACGGACAAGTCATAATGGCGAATGTATTATAATGTTCTGCAAATGCCAACCTCACCTGCACGTGGTGCACCCTGGCAACAAATGAGTCTGGTGACGGAATAATGGCGGAATATCCGTCCGAATTTGCCGCACCCAAATCTCACAGACTAGTGATGGGGAGTAGCCACATTAGTGCGAGTGTATTGACACTGAGCTCAGCAACCTGCTTCTCCAGCGTGATGAGTATGGGCAAACCTTTCAAGAAATACGTGCTGGGTTTTGCTGGTGCATTCTTGGAGAGGGTAATGTTAAGTAGTGTACTAAAATAGGCTGATAAAATTATATTAAATATAAAGAAAAGCCAAAGTACTTTTTCTGTATATATTTACAATCTGTCACCGCTAATGCTAGTTACTGAGTATAGAAAAACTGACATCATACATGTATAGGTAGGTTATATGATTCGGTTCTATCACCACATAGGTCACAAATACATATCAGTACTTATAGTTAGGGGTTAGGGACATGAAGGCGTCGCATTCATTATGCTTTTATTGGATTAAGATTGAAAACGAGCCAACGGTTATAGATCTGGGGACTAAGCCCTAACATCCCATGGGTTATAGATATTGGCTCCTTTTACCTTTCAAGCCGCTGTTTACCAGCTGAAATGGGTAAGACGGAGATCACAGACGTCACCTACGCAGAGAAGGTGTCTTCCTTAATATGTGCTTTAATATTTAAATACACTAAAAATATTAAGGTGTCAGTTTTACAAAATATGCGTTGTCAATTGTAAAAAATGGTAAACTGGTAAATGATGGTCGACACACTATCGAAAATTATCTTTACATAAATAAAATATGGTTAGAGGATCTACCTTCGAATTAAGAGACGTGGGTTCGATCGGGATCATAGAAATTAATTTTTCGAAACAAATGTACGACTTTTATTATTCGCCAGGACATTAAAAAGGCGATACGTTGGTACAATCAAGCTGTGGTGAAAAGAAGGTTGAATCAGCTTAGAGTTGACCTGTCCTATCTATACTGACTTATTTAAGGTTACATTCCACATAAATAATTTAAATCCGATCGGCAGCTCACGGCAATGCCTGCATGGCCTTGTTTTTTTTTTTTGCCAAAGGAACCCATAATGTAGATCAAAGTATACTACGTCTTATTCCTCGACGTGACCGACCTCTCAGACAAATAATTTTTCTTTAAGCTCTTTAGATCTCTGCCTTAAATAGCCCTAAATAACTAGCTAACTTAATGTCCAAACATACAAACTTTTACATGTGCATTGTAAAGCTTAGAAAATAATAAAAAAAATTCTAAGAATTATTTTTTAATTATTTTTATTTTATTAAATTATGGGATAATATTACAGTAAGAATCGTGAACTTATCGTTTACAGTATTGCTTGTTCCGGAGCCAGTATAATTACGGGCTGTGAGACATTCCATTATAGCCCTCAGGGGTGATAACGCATCTGTAACCTTTTCCGTCTGAAGTTGTTTGCTGGTGTCCATGTGCTGCAGTAACCACCCCAATTCAATGAAAAAAATAAGAAAGAGATGCCTCGTCTGCTAAGTCATGAAAATGCCGTGCCGTCATTCTGAAGGCAGATTAGCCATCTCCAAAAGTGGTATACCGTTAATACACAAATCGTTGACGAGCGGCAGCGTCTGCGATCGCCAAACCGCTTGCCAGACGTGGCGATTATGGTATATCCTCTCATTAGTAGAGGTTTAAGTTCATAAAAGCTCTATCAAAAGGCTGACGGAGAAGACACGTTTTGCCTAAAATGACT
The DNA here is from genome assembly GCA_029286595.1 of Bhutanitis thaidina. Classification (NCBI taxonomy): domain Eukaryota; kingdom Metazoa; phylum Arthropoda; class Insecta; order Lepidoptera; family Papilionidae; genus Bhutanitis; species Bhutanitis thaidina. The sequence continues at coordinate 2,021,168 of JAGSMS010000021.1, read as the reverse complement.
TAAATCGAATATTCGATCGAAATACTTCGAATCGAGTATTCGTGTTAACTAAATACCACACGTATTTAGTTATCACAAATACAAAATCGAACTCTAATCGATTTATAGTTATAATTTTTAATAAATTTGGAACATAACGGATTTCATGTTTGATCTTCAACCGATTTTATTATAGTTATTATTATTTCGTAAAACACCGGTTTTCCACAAAAGAGCACATTTCATACTTTAATCGATGTTAATTTATTATTTATTAAAGTGACTTTTAGTTCGTTACACTGATATAGTGTACGTTCCAATAACACAATTGAGTTTTATTATGTCCATTTGTTGGTCTTTTATGATGTATCAAATTTATTATTATGCGATATTCTCGTGGCTGTAATGGGTTGTTTAGATTTAAAGAAAATAAATGATTATTTATCGTGATTTAACCGATCCAAAGTTGAGACAAAATAATTATATTTCCGTCAATAATTCTTAAATATTTCTGACATTTTCGTATTATACTCAATAAGTTTCTTTTTAAAAATTTGAAATAGATCGTGTTAGTTTTAGTTATCTTCAAACTTATTTTTTTTTTTGAGTTGTTTACAGCACTGAGCGCGGTCAAAGGCACAAGCTAGTCTCGGAAACTAATTAATTAACCATGCGTCGTCGAAACCCTTTCTATGCCATTAATATATAAAGAAATGGTTGTTTTTGTGAAGAGGTCAATTCTCGGTAAGCGTGTAGGCATATATGGTATTTTGCCGTTGTTAATCACCGAGTGAATGGCATTTAGAAGCCGCAAATACTTTTTGATTGTTTGTATTGAGTACGTCGTCAAAATATTATATGTCACACAATAATATATGTAAACACACACCCCGTCACCTATGCAGGGGAAAGGATTACTGATTTACGACAAAAAGCACCTTAATTTTCGCCAACTCTGAAAAAGAACGTGTCGGTTGGCTTGTGCTTGCTCTCGGAGGTTGACATCAATTTAACAATACCTTTCCCTTAACCCCATCTTACAGCACTCACGTGATGAAAGAAAGTTGAAGAGAGAGAGAAACTATTTGCAACACACATGACACGCAATGCTTGGACTTATACCTACTTACATTGATTATATGAAACTTAAAAAAATTAGATCAAACACACACACTCACTCGTCTTTACCTGCCCGCATACTTTATAACGCTCATGCGATAATAAGGGTTAGATGCAGTACTAGAGACAAGGGTCGAACACAACACAACCAGACCCGAAAATCAATGATTTGTGTTTTTGCACAAATGTTGACTTCTGCTGAGATTCGAACCCGGAAGCCATGGCTCAGCAGTCGGATATGCCCACATTAGCCCACGCGGTCGTATAATATATAAAACCAAAAGATAGGACAGGAGACACTAACCTAACTTTCGCTACAATATAGAACCAAGAAAGGGTTTAAGCTAAGCTAGTAAGGAGTTTGTATCTAAATTATATTAAAGAGATTCATCAAGATTAGGTTGAAGACCCAGTTTAGTTAGTGTTTTTTGCCTGTATAAGATCATCTTAATAACTTAATTAAGGAAGATGCCACTGCCCTTCTCCGCTATGCCTCAAACATATTTCACAAAAATATCTATCCGTCTTAAGACATTATACCGTATTATCGTATATCGTATATCGTTTCATTCAGATCCAAGACATGGTTTCGTATTTTGGTGATCATGTCTTGGATAAACTTAACCACGTTAATATACAACACGGTATGACATTATCGAGAAATGGTATCGCACGGAATTTTTGTGTAATTTTTTGTGTAGCGGATAAGGCCTCCAGACATTTCGTGGTCTCAATCTGTTGGCGCCTTATCTGTCTCTTATAACGCCAGAACAAAATTATTCAGACCGGTACGGGTAGCAGCGCTTAAGGCGTGCAATGTCGGCTCATGCGATTGCCAAACTCGCTTGGATGGCGATTTCGACAACTCCTACGTTTTAAAGAGATTGTTTGTTGAGAATGTGCCAATAACTTGACTACAGCGTCACCTATCGGATCTTTGTATACAATGAATATGAATATGATGAGCTATGAAAGATTGTCACGACTAAACAAATTTAGTCATGTCGTTCAGAAGTTACACGACCACTAACAGACTCACCATTGATTATATATAAAGAAGACAGTGGGCTATAGAGACAGATAAAGACTAAGACCTGAATCAGAAGTGACTAACGAAACACGTAAACGTACACTACCAAAACTGTCATTCGTATATTGTGTAATAAATTCTCAATAAAGGTTCTATCGACATGACGAATAGGCTTATGGGATAGGTATCTTGTCATTCTCCATGAACGGTTCACGCCAAAAGGGATAAACATTAGGTAGCTTCACCATCAGTAGATCCTTGCCGTAAATGCTGGAGTGACTACCAGTCTAGAACAGACAGCAGAACTATCGAGGCTGCACGTGTGGTTACTTGCATCGGTGTAGCATCAGCAACAGCAAAATAACGGATAATGATGGCATTATGGCAGCGACGAAGAGAAAGAGGATTAAAAGGGGTTAAGGCACGAGTTCGACTTCATGGCAAAAGCGAATCAGATAAGAGATATTTGATGGGATAACTAGTTAAGTTACCTAGTATTATTGTTTAAAATTGCGTTTCCTTTAACTCTATCCAGAGGAAACAGAAAAGTATTATGAGAAAAACAACTCGGAATAGACCATACCTTCCTCCGTTTTAAACAATCCTGTTATTTATACTGGATTTTTAAATTCTCTCTACGTAATTTACGGGTAAAGGATGTAAAGACGTAAGGTTGTCTAACTATATTTTGCATCAAACTAAAAAAAAAGCATAATTTTTTTCAAACAACAGCAACGTTTATTAAAGATGTTTTTTTTTAAATAAATACTTGAACAGAAACACAACTAGAGTTCGAGATTCAATTTTAGAATAAAAAATGCCTTTTTGTTTTGTGTTCGATGCAAATAAAAAAGGAATAATATAGCACGTGTTATAATATCAATTAAATGGTAATTATTTAAAATATGGTCAGGTTTTATAACGGCTAAGAGTTTTTTTTACATGTATCGACCGCTGAGATAAACCTTTGAAATAATAATAAATAAAAAATAATAGATCTTTTACGCAGATAAAACAATTTAGCTTGAAATATGCAAAAGTAGAATAGCGCTGGCGTCATAACATAGATTTTATTAAACGTTCAACACTCAATCACTAGGATTATTTGTCATCTACGAAGTAACCTCCTTCGGTTACAGATGCGTTCTCATCCCGGAGGACTAAGATGGAATTTCGCACAGCCTATAATTATTCTAGCTATCTGTACCTTTCAAACGGCAAGACATTATTGGCTGTACTGCTGCTTTGCGGCAGAAATATGTAAGAGGGTGGGTTCCTCGGCAGAGATGAAATCTATCATCTAGTAAAATCTTGAAAATATCTGGCGACTGAAGTTTGTCTACTTTACTAAAATAAAATAAACACCAACTTCTAACTTAGTATCCTTTTCATTATTATCGTTTATTTTGTATAGCATATTTTATTTAATTTATACCAATTAGACCTAAGAATTACCTGATGCACAGTTGATCATCCTCGTTTATTATTTCGCTCATCGTGTCCTTTTCGTTTCTTAAAAGTAATGAAAAAGCCACGACGAAACCCCTAAAAGATTATGAGAAAGAATCTCGTGGCCAGGCGGCCGGAGAAGGACCACGCTCTCACAAATTACCACCGTAAAATAGTTGCATTATGCTACAGTATTTTATATGGAGATTGAACCAGAGAAATGAATCAATGAAATTAATGATAGTATGAAAATAGACGTAAATCGACGTAAGAAACATAATTTCGTCTTGTCAAATGTCAAATCTTATTGTTATTATTGTTTTTTACTAGAGACCTAGATCCTGTAACCAAGCATTCCATCTTAGTTCTCAGGTGGAACAACGGAGCTGCATTTTGATTTAATATCGAGTATAGACTATGCTGGCAGTGTGATATCGCCATAATAATCTGCCACCCAAATCAAAAATCAGCAAGCAAATCCTCCTAATGGGAGATGCTTAAGCACTGCAGGGAATTATTTTCAGGCTGGTAAGGGAACCATTCAATCATGGTTCGCATTTGCATTGCTCTTGAAACTTCGTTTTTACTATTTCGGGGGCCTATGGATTCATTGAACATAAATTGTCACAAGTTTTAAGTCAAATAAATTTATTATTATTATTTTGATTTATGATCGAGTGTAGATTATGCAGAAGCCTAGAACTTCAACAAACGGCGTTTGAAATAGTTATCAGCGGATTATAATTTTAATTTTATGAACACCGTGATTATTTTAATCATGTACAAAAGGTAATCGAAGAAAAAAATTCTCTCTGTTCATGTTTAATCAACAGAGCATCGTATATCGTATAGTAATTGTTTCAAGTACTTTTCTTAGATGTTACAAAATTTTTCAAAACTTGACCCTAGATCGTTGTATATCTAAGTGAATGTAATGATTTTTACAACAAATGAATCACATGTAGTTTTTTTTTATGCCGCGTGTCGTATTTACAAATGATAGCAAATCCGTTAAAAGTTGTAATTATTATCTTTGTCTACACCGTGAGGGATAACAGGCATATACAGGCAGTCATGTATGGTAAAAACTTTTATACATATTTAATTTATTCCGGGTCATCAATGAATTATTAAGTATTTCGATTCAAATCATTGATATTGTCACATGCTATAGCTAATATTATCTTTTATATACAAGACGTAAAAATTATTTACACCTCAATCGGAGACTGTTCTATTTGACATGGTTTGACAAGAAAATTGTTAGCGTTCTTAAATACATTCGTGGCTTATTCTGTATTAGTTTCAAAGAATTGTTTGACTGTTAAGCTGCGTTACTGTTGCTAGGTTCAATTCAAAGGTTCAGTTCATATTAATTCGTAACTCACTATAATTATGTAATCTAATAGCTATAAAATGTAAAGGATGAAATTTAAAACGACTTTTGTATGCACTTCACCTTATCGTCAGCGGTCATTGTAGAATAGACCTACTACCATATACACCAATCATTTCTCTATAGACAATCGGATAATAAGTCATATTTTCGTTATCACCTCTGAAGGTGATACCTTATGATTAAGTACCTTGTTACCACTCATAGATTCGTTTCTCTTCACGCACAATAATTGTAGATGTTTAAAACGTAGAGATAATAATTATTACTCTAATGCGAAAAGGTATCATGTGTTATTAACTCAATTCATTGAAATTAAATTAAATATATCATAAATAAACATATTGAAATAATTTGGTTAATGAAATTGGAACCTAATCCAATTGTAAAGACAATATTAAGATCTCTTCGATAATAAGGAGTTGTAATTCGTTTATGGAATGAAGCAACCAAAACTTTTGGAAGTAGTCTAACGCAAACAAACGTCTGCTCTATAACATGTCTTAATTAACTTTGAATGAAAGCGACTTTCGAATATTTTCCATTTTATCTCTCTTTTAGCAATAGAATGTTTAACACAATATTTACGAATAGTTTATTAAGAAATTTTACAAGTACTCCTACGACAACAAGTAGACCAAAGCATGGTAATGTAAAAACAATTACCTAGAAATCCTTTATAACATGAAACATATAAAGGAACTGTAACCCCTTTAGTGTCATAAGTTCTAACATGACTTACGCGTGAAGAGTTAAGAATTGCTTCCCTTAACCTTAACAGCTTGTAAATAGTCGACTGCACCACGCAGACCTCTCCCATAATTAGGACGATATGCGATTGCCGATCGCCGTACCACTGCGTCATCGATCTGCTTAAATTTGGTATAGTATTTTTCGTGATTCTCTGATAAGACATCCCGCTAATTGTCAGTAGCCATTTTACAAAATGTATCTATATGGAAGCTGCTCGAGAAATATCCCTATTATTTACTGTATGTTATTGTTACGTAAAATAATATTCGTAATTGACACGTATATACTCGTATAAATATATGTCCATAGGCTGTGTCACATAGAATAAGACTATACAGGTTCTTAATATATACTCCGCCATCATATTGTCTATTGTTAGATCATAACAATGACATCTCAATCGTCAAAGTAGCGATGCGCCAGCGAATAATTACAACTCGCAATTACAGGACCCGCTGCCATGTAAGGTTAATACGACAAAATGGCGTTCGGTTCGTTTCACAGACGATTAATGGCAATCGATGTTACAAATGGCGCATTGGCATTTTTTAACTCGCTCTTTTCGGTGAAATGATAAGTGAAATTTTTCGCTTTCGCGAAGAGTATCTACTAAATGAATGTACGTTTTTCATTCATTCATTACACATTAGTGTCACAAGTTCACTACTGGACATAGGCCTCACCCAAAGTGTACCACAAAGCACAGTCCTTAGCTACTTCCATTCATCGACTTCCTGCAACATGTTGCAGGTCATAACTTCGTGGTTACCTTTCCCCCGTGGTTTTCTTGAGAACTTTTTTAATGATCAGCAAGCGGACGTGGCAATGAGCCGGCCCACATAGCGCACAGAACTGATAACCGTTGTGGTACGTACTTAGTAGGTACTGAATATATTAATATGTCAAATGTAGTATGTATGTAGGTTGGTACTATTAGTATGCTAATGTTCTGTGTTTAATAAAATGAGTAATGTAATAATTAGGCAAAGTTTAAGTCACGATGATTTTTATTCTTCGCACATTTCACCGCACACCGATACAAAGTCCTGGGTAAGAGCCTGTATAAGAGGAATTACGTTCATGGCGCCATACATTTCCAACCATCAATACCCGTACATCAGTCCGTTAGGAATCGGTCAAATAACTTGACTCTATTTATTTTACAATAAATTTAAGTTTTTTTACTTGGGAACAATGTTTATGAGAGATGGAAGGTACGAATGTGTGCGAAGAAGAACGATGGCAGGTAATATTAACAGCCAGACGATATCTCACAACGCTCGTTTGGCTTTGCATAGAGGGGTATTGGTACTAACATATGTTAGTGTTGGTACCAATGCCCATTCCAAATGGAAGCAAAAGCTGGGTATGACAGAAGAGGCATGAAAACAGGATAAATGCAGTAGAAATGAGAGCGTTAAGAAGTATGATTGATGTGAAGATAACTGACAGGTTCGAAATGTGAACAGAGAGCGTTGTGGCGTGAAAGACGATGTAGTGACACGAATTGAGAAAGGGATGCTGTGCTGGTTTAGACATGTGGAGAGGATGAACGAAAGTAGGTTGACGAAACAAATATATGAGAAGAGTGTAAATGGTAGAGTCGGGAGAAGAAGACCTAGGCGAACATTTCTCGATCAAATCGGAAACGTTCTGGAAAAAGGCCAGCTCAAGAGTACTCTAAACCAACGAGCATGCATGCGAAGATTGATGAAAGATAGAAGAAGCAAAGACGTATGACAGGACCGTAGCAAGTGGAAGAAGATTGTCTCTGCCTACCGTGGGGAACAAGGCGTGAATATATAATAATAATAAATTTCAGTGTTATCAAGTAATGGGGAATACAATAATTACTCTATGCAAATATCACCTGCACGGTATGTATTTTTGTGTTCAAACGCAGTTCTGTCTGTCGGAATTAAAGAATTATGCTATCTCTGTCACATAGGCCGCTCCAGGAAAGAGTCAGCAAAAGCCAGCACTGCGTTTATTGAAAGGTGTGCACATACTTTTTCAGTATCTAGAGACCGGCAACACAACTGTAACTCATCTGATGTCATGGCGGGGGCGATTACCGTCGGCCACAAATATCTCACGCACGAACTCATCTACGGGTTTATCACACAGAAGGCGTTGGTTCTTCTACTTGCTCTTCTGATAAAGAAATACTCCTTAAAAATACCACTAGTCTGTTGGGGTGGGGTTGAGTCAATTCGGGGATGAATTTTCCTCCATTATTTGGTGAACTGAACTGTTTCATTACTGGTTGCTACGTGTGTGATATAAATCTTTAAATACTATAGTATAGCAAAATATGGCAATCCGCGTTTGTCTGTATGTTCGCTGATAACATCTAAATTTCTAAGTGGTATTCAATGCGGTTTTCACTATTATTTAGAACATTTCATGGAGAAGTTTTATATGTATAATTACCTATATACGTTCACAATTTAGTTTATATATTACCTTTATAGATTTAGTTTATATATTATTAGATCCGACCGTGCGAAGCCGGCGCAGTTCGCTAGTACCAAATAAATTAATAAAACGTTAGTAAACTTTACGAGAATGCGATGTACTCGAAGGTATAATGTTATAACGTAATGAGTAATGCTAATATAATTTATGTATTTATACTTAGATCTTACAGGAAATTCCTTCAGTTAATTTGATGTAACGAATTTCATTAAGAAGTTTTCTGGGATATTATCCACCAAGAAAGATTTAAACGATTTATAAAAATAACATTATACGCTGCTTTATTTTTCAAACATAAAATGACCGATGTATAGATAATTGATTTCATTACACAGACGGACGCGCCAATCGAAGCGATGCCAAATAAGGAAATATCGTCTTTGGTTTTTGTCTCTTTGAATTACATCAAGAACAAGAAAATATCACTGGTTAAAGTAGCATCGTTCTCTGTAATAGCTAAATGATTTTATTCCCTTTTTTCTTTACTAACCTTGCATTATTCTCATAAATTTACAATGTTCTGTATTATTAGTGTTGCGAGAACCTTACTGCAGGAAATAGTCTCTCTTATAAGAGGAATATGCCATAATTGTCACGGCAATTGGATTGACGATCAGTCTGCTTAATTGTTCAAAGACATTTTTCATTTGAATTTGCCATAGCTGTTAACATAATAAAGATATTGTCATTATAACCCCGTTGGGTAATACGGAGGAATATACAACGCTTTTCTCCGAATGACAACCTCATCTGCTCATTGTGCACCCAGTTAGCTAAACGTGGCTCTAGTGATCTCGTGATTGTGAAATATCCCATAGAGTGGTGACAAGTAGTAACATCATTACCCTCTTGCTCAGCGTGAGCTTTAGCTGGCACTTTCTCGAAGAGATAAAAGAAGTAGAAGAATGGTTTACCTAAATAAACTGATATAGAAGGATCGTGTTAGAAACTGTGCGGTCTCGGATATCTCTATATACGAATAGGCTCATATGTCTTAGAGAGATTGTATATATAAGCACACACGCTTATTATTAATGTAGAGGTAGGCAGAGACTTATTTTCTATAGGTACCAAATATGTTTTTAAGAAACGTAGGGTCATTCTAACCTAAGGACTTGACTTTTAAAGACCGACGTATTCGATAAATGCATTTTAAATTTATGATAACAACCTTGTTAAGCTTTCATAATTATTTAATTGTAATCAGATCGCAAGTCTAAGGTATCAGTAATGTTTATTGTGAATAAACACGTAAGCTCAATTTCAAGTACATACTAATTCACTTTACAAAGACTACTTATATGGGCAAAATAAATTTATTTTTAACTGTGTTAGTTTACTTTGTACCGTGAGAGGTTCTAAAACCACTTTATTTAGAAATAGATCCAGTTTGATTCTGTAGACCGTTAAATAGTTTCAAACATAAATAAGTATTTTTAAATTATGTTTTACTTATTGAAGTAAAATTAAAATTGACGTAATTTACATTGGTAAACGTACTTTATTGTGGTATTAGTTGAAACAACATTTGATTTTCAATAATTACACTTATAATGAAATAATTAACATCATGATAATTACTCCATTTTTGTAATTTTTATTATAGTGGATATTACATTTTATTAAATTACCATACTTTTTATTTGAACTTTTTACCCAACTAAAACTGTTTTCCTCGCGATAACCACTTCTCATGTGAAAGAATAGTGTTTACTTTCGATGATCACGGAGAAATTTAATCTTTATTTTGTTTCTGTATTCGCATAGTACTACGAGCGACACCGTTTTTAATTTTATTCTCCAAGCAATAGTACGGCAAGCGGCGGCTTTCGCTGCTGCTCGAATGTGCCGATAAGACCGGGGTAGTACCACGGCCTCGCAGAATACCGAAGTGAAGTAAGAGGCATCATGTGCTTCTGTTTTTCGTTCGGTGAGTGAGGTAACTAAAGACACTCCCCTTTACTCTTTCACATTCTTGCACCCTTTCCCACAAAAAAAACTTGGTGACGAAACTCCCCACACGCTACGTTCTTTCTTTCACATAGGCGACAAGTGGGTTTCAGATGCCCGTTTGACTACACCGAGTCGAACCAAATGTAGTGCGTAATCAAGTACATAAAAATAACGAAGTACATGAGTTTTAGCTGTAATGTTTTAACCTTTGTTTTCTATCATTCTACGAATAAAACAAAATAGCGCCCATTATATTTTAAGCTTTGTTTTAGAAATGTTGATCCTTTGTCAAAAAATATATATCATTGACATTGAAGGATATATAATATAGCATTAACAGTCTTGGTCGATAGTAGTGAAAATATTAACACAGTTAATAATAATAAACGTGTTCGTTTGCGACCGGACGATGGTGAAATATCCATCCGGAATTCTCGAACGCAAATCCCATAGACGAGTGATGGAGAGAAGCATCACTAGGGACCCTACCTCTGCTATGCGCTCACCAACCCGCTTGCTCAGAAGGTGAGAAAGAAATGCATACCGGCTTTTCCTGACTCTTTATTAGAGAGACATATGTACAGTGAGATGAAATAGACTGATTAAGATGTATGTTTCAGTAGTCAAATCGGTCAAATTTAAAGATGTTCTCGACGTGGTCTAGTTGTTTTATAGAATAATATGGTAATATTAAATACAAAAAATTGAATCACTGTAACAGTAGTGTGTTTTATGGAAGAATGTTTAATTAAGTTAGTTGTTTATTTAAATAAATATTCACATAAAATGTCTTTATAAAAATTTTAGAAGGCAAGACTTTTTTTCTGTCAGATATTCGTCTTTGTGGGTACCACTTTCTTATCTGTCGCTAATTAGTAGTCCTAGTTGCACTGCTAATTGGCAACTTGAAACACACCACTAAATATTTTTTTATCAGTTTTTAAATATTAAAGCATTATCAGATTAAGGAAGTCACCTTCTCCGGCTACTTGTCGTTGTAGATACCAATCTGATACGATTTCTGGCGCTAACGGTGGAACCACTATTGTGTTCCGATTTGATTTGTGTGAGTATAGCGAACTAGTATAATTACAAACTGTGAGGCATACATTCTTAGTCCTTAGAGTTGACAAGACATGTGTAACCTCCTTCAATTGACTCTCCTTTAGTTGCAGGTGTTCCGTTGCATGGCAGTGATTATGGGATATGTTCTATATCATATCTTGCTACTGTAGTGGACTATCTTGATATAGTCTGTAGACTACTTGCAGGCTGATATAGAAATGAACAGTATACAATTTTTTTCCGGGAGTAGCTTTTAAATTTAAAAAATATCAAAAGATTACATATTCTAAGTATGTCGCTTTATGTAGGTAAGCGATGTTATCTAATTAGTGTAGTTAACTTATAAAAGTTATTTTATTTATTCAATTTAATAAAAAGAAAAGGAAAATATCTTCTTTTTAGATTTCTTTCATAAATTACTATACAGTAACATGGAAACACCAATTCTCGATAACGAAAGTTAATGACTATGAAGAAACACATTTTTTCCGTCCGTGCGTCTGACGGTTAGGATAACAGAGATCTGTATCTCACGCGAGGCGCATGCGCTGTAATCTAGCCGAGCACTAAACAGTAGGTTAATTTTACATTACGACATCCTTTGTTACTACATTATTACTACAAATCATCTTCACAAAAATATATGTAAGGAATAATCAGAGTAGTTTAATTTGATTTATCGGTTTACCGCTAGTTTTCTAAAAGTTAAATTTGCATCAAGTTATATCTGTCAGTGGAGAAGAATCTGCCTCCCGCGTTATTCCCGTGAATATTGTAAGAAGCAACTTAGGGAATACCCTTGAAAATATGTCTAAAATATATATAAATTTATCTCTTGTAATAAATCTTCTTTCCACAACGAGAATACCGACTTGAAATAGAGGCATCATCTTTCATTCGCTTTTCGTTCGGTGGGTGAGGTAACGGGAGGCCCGCACACTCACCCTATCCTCCCTCCTAACTCCCAAATATCCTTAAAGCATCCATATCCATCTGGAGCTCCTCTGGTGTTGCAGATGTACGTGGGCGACGGTAATAACTAACCATTGGGTGATACACTTGCTCGTTTGCCCCTTTCCATTAAAAATATACCAATATTAAGCACCTTGTAAGTAATCATTAAAAATTTTTTTTTTTGGAAATCTCATAGAGCGAGAGCGCTAAATTACCGCAACCTCGTGTACATCATAGATAAAAGATATCGTGAATACTGGTGAGGTTGTATGTCAAAAGCAATTTAGATAATAATCTTTTTCTTTTGTTTGTAAGAAAAAAAATTAACAATACCAGTGACAATATGATCAAATCTCTGTATTCTGCGTGTCATATTATTTAATTACGTTTGATATTATTATCATAAATAGATGTAATACATAAAACTAATAAAACCATGAAGTACAATAAGAAAATACTGAAAGTCTAAAGTATATTTAAATATTTAAACGTGATTCTGCGTGTCCCGTACACGTAAAACCACGTTTATTAAACTTCGCCGTGTGGTGGCGATCTAAGAATCCGATACCCCCTTTCTTCCGTGGGTGTCGTAAGAGCGTTCTTTGAGCCTTAAGAATCTCGTGACAATCCCTAGAAGCAAACGCAGAAACGTGGCTTGCTATCGGTCAAATTTTACCTCCGGAGTAGGTTGCTGAAGCTCGTTTGACTACACTGACTCTCTGCCTGCCCCTGTCGGTGACGGGCTTTAGGCTGTTATGATTTTAGCTCTGCAATGTTATCGATGGAATTCATTTACCATCTATTCTTTTGAAATTTTGTTAAATATAAAGTAATATTAATTTAACAATTTAGAATTAGTTTTGATACTAGAATTCTTAATAGTTTTCAGACATTTATGAGAATTCCACTCCAGAAAGAGGAAAAACTTTATTGCGACGGCAAATGTTTGTACAATAAAATACTGCTAATTTGTCTTTGATCCGACATTATAAGTTGATTATGTACATATGTATTACTAATTAAAGACATTTTGTTGCTTACCACGAAACACGCACATTCGAAAATGTGAGATATGCAGCTGTCACGTAATGTTAAAAGAATTTTTGCTAAATGATCACTTTTTCATTTTAATTATTCTTGCCGTGATAAGGTAAGGTAAACATTCGGAGATTCTTAAAAAGTTTTCTAATAACGATATTTTGTTTTTACACCGGTCATAACCGGTAAAATTTTAATATAAAATTATATTCTAAAATTAAATTAAATAATTGTGAAAACCATTGTCATTTACTATATTAAATCAATGATAATTTGTATACGAAGTATTTTAACTTTAAATGATTTAGTTTAAATTATTTAATTAGGTTTTAGAATTTTACTATAAAAATGTGAAATACCTTTAAATGTGTTTCTATGTAATATATCATATAATCAAATAGTTGGTTTGTTTCAAGATTTGATTATACTTAATTTATTAGAATAGTATCTACGTTTCGCGCCCTTCCCATTGTCAACAACAACCGCCATTACGTCGGTAATGTCAATCTGTCAATAGCCGTAACAACTAATTCAAAATGGCCGACATCGACATGACACGCTACGAAATAGTCACTAATTTAGTTGTAGCGAATTGTAGTTTAATATTTGATAAAACATATTTCGTTCTGTAATAGAATATGCGTTTAAGTTCGGAAAATATTCAAGAAAAGAGCATGTTACACATGTATCTTTACTCCACATATTTATTAGTATATTTATTAGTTATTTAGTGGTCACCATCATCTTTTAACATCAACGTAAAATTTGTAGATATAAAATTCTATTTTCGTAATTTTCTTATTCTATGTTGGCAAAGCTTACTATAACAGATTTAAAATTAAAATAAATTATATTGCGAATGAATAAGAATGCCTTTGTTTTGATTTGAACTGAATCCCTTTGACATCAATTGAATCACTACCTATGATACGTTGTTAAAATCGAAACATTATTATGACGTCAAATATATACCTATAGGCATTCAATAGACCTTTTCCATTCAACAATTCATTTAAATTATTTTAAAAATTGACGTCCATTAGTCCTTACTCTCGGTTAGCATAACTATTTGTACCTACACTTCCTATAATCGGCTATGAAAATTTCACGCATAGCTAAACTACAAAAGGAAATCAGTTGTGGTTTTATACAATTACGTTATTGTTACAGCCGTTATGGTAAGCCGTAGCTATTAAGTGATGCGCAATGTTATGGTGGTTCGACTAGATAAGAGCTCCACGCTATTTCCAACCAAGGAGATAGAGTTGAGTTGAAGATGAGAATTCATATTATTTTTTTAAAGATTTTTATTAGATGGTTTTTTATCTTCTTAATCAATCAATATAAGCCCAATGCTGGACTGGCCCAAACCGCCACGAGCTAACATCCCTCCTGAGAGTAAGTAGCTACTGCAGCCCTTGGATACCAGCAAACAACATAAAGAATGAACGTTACCAGACGACTCCATGGCAAAGAAGGGGTCTACCATATCGCACTAGTTCGTGGAATAGGGGTTAGCCATAGACATGTGATTTTTGTTCGATACATTCGTAGGGATTTTTGGTAATCAATCGTTCACCAGAACCTGTTCCGACAGTAAGTAAGGCGCATCGCGTTTAGGAGAGGTTGACCTTAGAAAGAAATATTACGGTTCTAAGGGGAATATTTGCAAATAGTGTTTGTAATATGGTAAAATCATTCTTTTATTTTCACCATTAATTTATTATGACCAAAAAAGTAAACAGCTATTTCGGGATTGGATGTATCATTTCCAATATTCGTGACTCAGTATTTAGGACATTCAAGTCATAACATCCAATAACTCAATAATTTGGATAAAACACGTTCGTGTACAAAGCGGTCATGGAGAAAAAAAAACACTTCAAACAAACCGGCCCGACTAGCGGTCTCCATAAAGATTCGTATAGAAACCGTGTCTAATCCACTATTTTTGATCGTAAAACCGGCGCACGCGATCACCTGATTATTCACGAAGTATTATTGTCCTTACTAATTAATACGAGAAGTGAGTTTTTCTCAAAACCTGTGGCGTGCAATCTATCGAAGTGCAACACTTAAACCTTAAAAAGTAACCAGTAAAACAAAAATTAAACGTAAACGATAAGTAAATATACAACAAATATGAAACTGTACTAATTTGAGTATTAGTACAGTTCAATGCTTTTTTACCAGCTTGCAGAAGTCAACAGCTGGTGAACTTCTACTAGCCCCGTTTCCTACAAGTGCCAATAAAAGCTAGTGTTTCATGCATGGAACTTTTTATGGCAGACTCACTCACGGCAGGCGGGTTGGTGAGCGTGGTGGTGGAACCTTCGCACGAGAGATCCTGCTTATCATTACTGGTTTGTGAGATTAGGGTTCGAGATAATCAGATGGCTTTTCTGCTATCAATCGGTTGCCAGAGCCTCCTCCAATAGAATAGTGTACTCAGGTTGGCATTTCTAGAAAAAGAGACTTTCCGCCGACAGAGTAATAATTAAAAAAAAGTCTAATTTTATACACTTACAAGCGAATTACGCTGACCTTGAATGATCAGATCTGTAATACATACACTAAACGTGGATATATTATACTTATAAACCTTTCTCATGAAATGTTCTAAATGATGGTGAAAATCGAATTTTAGAAGTTTGGAAGTTATAAGCGGTAAGACACAGACAATTGTGGACAATTTAACTAGGTATAAGTTGATAGTTTTTTTCTATAACCCCATTATTGTAAGTGTTTGCAGCAACATTATTTGTAGAGGAACTGTTTATACACGAAATAATTACCTTTAATATCAAACAACGTCAAAAGTACAGTTTTTATGTAGATCTTTCTTCCATATAGGCAGATAATGGATATCAGCACGGCTCAGTGTAACTAACGAGTATCTTCAGTTTATTTTTCACTTCTCTGGGAGAAAGAACATGGTTGGCGTTGGCCTCGTTGTCATGTTTACTTCTGAAGATTGTAATGAGATGTACTCATCTCAATCGGTGGGTATCGTAACCCGTGAAAAAAAACGGGTGTAGATCCTTACAACGCTACCGGATTACAAATTTCATCTTAATTTTAAAGTTTTATTTTTTTATACAGGCTGCTTCTTTCCTTTACTAATAGTATAGTAATGGGCTAGCCATTGCATTAAAATACTTTTTATAATAATATATTTGAAACATAGTTTTAGTGTGAATGATTGAGGGGCGAAATTTTGCTGATAGCAATACTTATTATTTTGTGTGTAGAATAGTGATTTCCTTAACAAACTGCGTAAAATTCGTTGAATCTGTACCTAATATGACAAGGGTTGAAGAACAAAGTGCAATATTAATCGGTAGCATGTTCTGTTCTAAATACAGCTCACATTCTATTCATAAACTACTAGCAAAAAATGGTAAAAATATTAGTCGCGCTCTGTGATCCGAAGTAAACAATTTGTCAATTCCTTTAAAACTCACACAAGTATTATAAACTGTTCTAAGAAATATGAAGCAACTAGAATTTCATTTCACCTGTCAAAGCAAATTTATATAGATATTCTAAATGATACTCTTAAACATTTTTGTATAGAATTAATGAAAATTCTTTATTCATCGACGTAAAAAAGATAATTCCGTTTGTTAAAAGTCAATCCTGATTTTTTTTTTTTACACTCTACCACCGTTTCGTAATGAGGTTCCCCTGACAGAGAAGAAACAGGCGAAAGAAACCCTTGTCGATATCCTCTTTTTTTTTCATAATCGACTATACTTTAAACAGCAATTAAAATAAAACATTAGCACCACCTTCACCAATATTTAAAAGCCATATGCATCATGGAAGAAAAGAAATGTAATTGCTGCAGTTAGTAAATATAAATGACGATGAGCGTGACATGACATACGTGCGAGTTGTCATGGTTTTTTTGTCAAAATGGCGGAGTTCTGTCTACAGATAATTCCGACCTCAGTACTCTTTAGTTAAATTTAAAATTAAATTATCAAACCGCGACACGGGAGACGAGCCCATAGACAATAGAAAATGAAGTTCATATTAAATCCTGGAGCCCAGTGAAGCATCGAGTGGAACTGTCTCTAATGAATACTTAATAGTATTTTATGGGTTTACAATTATTTATGGGGTTTTTCATGCGTTCTCATGAGCCCTCCGTTTCGGATCAGTGACCACGGTGCTTTCTCCTTTCCGTGAATTGAACGAACTAATGAACAAAATTGCGTATTATATGCGCACATATTGATGTTTTTAGTAGGATTTCGTCTAATAAGTTCACAATTTCAATCAATCAACACACTTCATTCAGTCATATGACCTAAATTTTCGCCAGGAGGTAAAATATTAGTTGAACATTTACCTTAAAAGCTCATACATTGAACTGGTTTGAATTTTGCATATACTGCTAAAACAGTGTAATGGCTGCCACATGCGTCATAATTGTGAACAGGTGCTGCCTGTGGAGGCCGGTCTGCTCGAGTTTGCACCGCCAATGTGCTTTAACTTTGTGTAACTCTATATACTTGTAGCATGCTTGCAGTTGCCTATGGGGCCATACCTTTTATTTTATGTCAATTATTATAATTATTAAAAAAAAGAGGATAACTGCGAAGTTTCATTCGCCTTTTTCTTCTCCGTTAGAGTAACCCCACTAGGAAACGGTGGTAGACTGTATTAATAATAATAATAAGAATTGACATTTGACTTGTCTTCCTTACGATGAAAAATAAAGAGTTTTCATGAATTTTCATTCAATAATATTTTTTTAGAAGTAGGCATGTGGAATGTCGGCTGCCTCTATGCAAACACAATGTGGGGTAAGATTTGGATTTACCAAGCGGAATATCGGGTGAAGCGACGCTTCTTGATAGTGTCTGAAAATGTCCAACAGTGGACTGTATACCGGTTGTTTCTAATAGTGTTGGAACATATCATTTAATTTTATTGTGAATAGATAGAACGTAATTAGTAGTTATTTTAAAAATGTCATTAAAGGGCCATTGTCCCAAATTGTCTACGCTATCCTAAGAGATGCCCGGAGAATGGAAGTTAAAAGGAAACTGTAGAACGCGAGCTGCTGCGTCTCCATATATAGTCGAAACTCCTTTGTTTTCTTAATAAGCTATTTACTGAACAGGAATACGATGTTAATTTCTTTTCAATCCCAGTAAAGTACGGTAGAGGGAGAGTATAATGAGAAATACAGGTTTGCATAATAGGCTTGTTGCAACTGATAAAAGTAATTATAAAACGAAACAGGTGCGGCCGCAACTATAAAATAAATAAGATAGACTCTATAATGCTTATTAATTCAATTACTTTTAATTAGCAAAATGTTAAATAACTACATTATCCGTCTCATTCGTTTAGGTTTTTAATTGTAAATGTTAGAGATATATTATGAGGTAAATGCAAACGTGAACTGTTACATAATGGTGTAATAAACGATATTTAAGAATAAAAATGCATAAATTACGGATTTCCTTAAGTGATTGACTAGCTTTATGCTGGTCTCTTAGTATGTGCATTTTTAATAATTTCGATTGTTTCACTTTTTATTGGAATGAGGTGAAAAATTTACCCGATGGTAAGTGTCTACTGCAGTCCATGGACTCCTGCAAACAACCTCAACAGAAAAAGAAAGAAAGTCACAGATGCGTTATTGCTTAGTCCTAAGGGTAAGTCCTCTCAGTCAGGAGACTACTGGCTGTGAGTCATTACACCCACACAGCCCATAATTACGCTGTTTCTTTATACCTTTCAAACCGAAAACCGAACAGTCGTTGTACTGCTGTTTGCAGACGATTCCTATGCAGGGAAGGCATCTACCACCTTTTAAATACAGCCATGTACCTACCACCTCCTCTTTTTCGAGAAACTACAAAGAGAGAAGCCTTGAAAATATGTTGGCATTCTTTGGAAAAAAACCCGACGACGAGGTACGCTTCGATTACGTCCGATTACGCTCAGACGCGCCAAATTAAATTTGTAATCCATCTACCTCTATAGGTGAGAGACGTGAGTCCTTATGCTTCAATATGTATTGATTAACAATTAGTACTATTCCTACACAGGCTACTTGGTGGTAGACACTTTTTCTGGCACATGTCCTTTTCTGCAGGCAATCAGCAGTGCAAACACAGTTGTATTCCGATTTTGAAAAGTATAGAGAGCGAGTACAATAACAGCCTGTATTTCATTTTAGTCCTCAAGGATGACAATGTATGTAAACTTCTTCGATTAACTTCAATCAATGAAGATTACAGTCGATGTTTACAGGTGTTCTTGAGGTGCAGTAGACACTTACTATAAGGTGGACTGTTAGCTCGTATGTCAAACCCCAATCCAATGAAAAAAAATGTAGTAAGACTTCTTATGCTGTTGGGTTAATTTAGCCACATAAACCTGGGAATATGATATAGACCTCAATTCATTTTCGAAGAATAGTATTGTTCATTAATTCAGTAAGAGAAATGAATTCTTGCTGAAAGCTAATTAGATTGTCAGATTACTCGTAAATTTGAAAATGCCGTTTTGACCGTGGAATAAACATTATACTACATCTATTATCTTATTACTTATAAAATTGTAAGTATTGTATCAATGTGTAAAAGTTGATGCCGCAATTAATAAATTACATACGAAATTGAGTCTTTACGTACTAAGGAACATCGCTAACCGTAATAATTTTCAATAAAAATTTACACCAATTAGTTGACTCTAAACATTATTATTACCGGCGAGAGCAATCAACGCGTACATAAACAAACAAAAACAAAAAAAATGTAACAAAACGATTTGACCCGACCTTTTATAGGCGCCGTCGAGATGTGAGACCAGAAAGGACTCAATGTTGAAAAGAGATAGTAAAATAAACGGTTTCGTAAGAGAGAAAGAGTTAATAGATGAAGTAATTAACACAAAGATCTTGCCGAAAAGGGTTTTTTTCCGTTTCAATTCTTCGGGGTCATTTGTTTTAATGTTTCAACTTTTCTCGGGTTAGTTTGGTAAGAAATTGCCCTGTGAATGGATGGCGGCGAAGGCGATGCCCAATTAGTTTTTTCTAATAGAATAAAAGCTATAAACGTTATAGCAATACGGTAAATTGTTTCCAGGACGTACAATGTTATCGAAGTGTCGTTTTATGTCTTACAATTTCCACGAGTGTCGGCAGATTTTTAAAAAGTAAAAAATTAGAATGCCTTAGTTACTTCTAAAAAAATCTGCAAACATACTTTACTCAATCGTTAAGTATATCAGGAAACTTGAATTCAAAAGCTTCTTCAATGGAAGGATTTGCCATTATCGGTACACTTGTTTCGCGATCCTAGTCCCGGACGCCACGCACCTTTGACCTTGGCCGTCTGGTATTTTTTAACATGGTTTATCCGTCACCCATCGTACGTAAACAACAGATAGGTTAGAGCCTCGATTCTTCTTCTACTTCATTTAAGTCCACCGCTGAAGATACTCCTCTACATGAAAGTCGCTAATTCGGCACCAATTATTTTATAATATATTTACAAAAAGAGGTATCATTGATAGGTAGATATTTTTTGGAGGGTTTGATCGTATGTTTGTTGATTGATGATTCTCATTACATAAATATTGATCGGGAATTGTTTTAAGATGCTTAGTTTTCTTCGTGGACCCTTATCCATGACGTTTCGCTAGTATTCTGAAGTTAAAGTACTTTATAAGACAGTACATTAATTGTATGTTTTAAATTAAACGAGGTACATTTCTACCTGCAGACTTAAACTTAATTTAAAAAGTTACAAAGCTCCGTTTAGAAGTCGGCACACATGAACACGCTATTCCGTCCATACGCCTGCATCGACCGGTTAAGGCCACTTCATTGGATCAATTGACCGTGTCGGCGGCTAAATTGTTTTCCAGAAAACTTACAATACCGAACGAACTCTCGTGACCCCGTGGGAGTGGGCGGTCGCGTTTCGAAATGTCTAATTTTTTTTTTTTACTTATAACCGTTACGCATGATTGGGCGTTGGCAAGATATGCACGGAGTCTACGGATGTTTCACATGTCAGTTTGAAGGCGATGCGTATGTTTTGCTTATGTCTAAAGAAGCTATACGAATAACTCCACGTGTGTATATTTAAAAAATATACTTAGAAAATATTAGAGAAACGTTACTTCGCACAATTTCGCATTCAGTAAATAGTCAAATGATATATCTAGGTAATCTAGCTTGAAGAGATGAAAGGGACCCCGTCCTACACCTGCACTACACTGGACACTAACTAATAAACTTTAGCTATGTGAGGAGTATTATATTACCATTACCTCGTGCATTTTAACTTTTTAAACTGAACTAGTTTAATTCAGCAACGCCATTAAATATATTTTACTTGGCTTGAATGGTTCTATTATGAAAAGGTTTTGGACCTTTGAAGAACCTCTCCAAAAGTTCCCTAAATATTATTTTTTGACTTTGATTGCCCATGATGTGATCCTATAGCACCGACAGTGTAGCTCTTAAACACCAATTCTAATGTTTGATCCAGGAATGGAAATCAGAACACACGAGTAGAAACTATGAAATTTGAAGCGATCGAATGGCTGGTCTACTGCGGCATATTGTGGTTGTGTTATAGATAAATCAAAGCTATTAGCTGTTAGTTACTATTATTTACATTTTGAATTATTGCTCAGGGCAGTAAAGTTACGTATAGTATCAACCTGTAAATGTCCCACTACACACTTAGCAAAGACTCCCAATAGTTGAGTAGGTTTGCCACGCTGTTACAGTGTGGGTTGGCTAACATATTTTGAATTAGGTAACATGCATACACAATAATTAATTATTTAATTATTACCTTTCTTTTTCATCTTAAAGAATATTTATTATAATAGTCTACTGCTGAAGAAAGACCTCTACAAAAAAGCGTCAGCAAATGCCGTATACGTATTTCGTGAAAGATTTATTCAAACAGACTTCGCTGCTCAAGCGGGTTGGTGAGAGCATTGCCTATACCTACGAACTTGTCAATCTGTTCAGGACCACTAGTAGGAATTTGGGTTCGGCAAATTCGGCCGTCATCTGTTAGCCAGCAGGGTCCACCGTGTGCAAGCGAGGTTTCCACTTGGAGAACAATATGATGCACCTTACAGGTTAATTACGATAAACTAATAATAACTATATAAAATGTAAATATGTTTATTAATAATGTATAGTAATTTTTTCAAAAGCCGTCCATTAATAATTGAACATTTTAATGTCACCTTTTACGTACAAAATAAATAATGAAATTATAATATTGTCGGTTAATAAAAATAATCAAAAGCATTTCTTTTAATTTCAGGCTCAACCAGCGGCCAAATACTAACGGAGCAGCAGAAATCCCTCAAAATTACCCGAATTCAATCCCCAAACAACAAACCCGGCACCCTGAGTTTCACAGATCCCTTTGGGCCTCCCCAGTCAACCGACGGGGGGGGCCCGTCGACCCCACAGCCTGCCATGACCACCCAGGAGGCGTTGGAGCACCAACACCACCATTTGGGTGGCACGCAAACCCCACACGACATTTCGAATTCCGCAAACTCGACTCCAACAAACGTGTCATCCAAATCAGCCTTTATAGAACTACAGCAACATGGCTATGGACCTTTCAAAGGCGGCTATCAACACCCCCATCATTTTGGAAGTCCGGGGGGTCAGCAAAATCCTCACGAGGCGTCAGGTTTTCCCAGTCCAAGGTCGTTAGGGTATCCTTTCCCTCCTATGCACCAAAATACGTACGGTTATCATTTAGGATCCTATGCTCCACAATGTGCCAGTCCCCCTAAAGATGGTGAGTGTAATTCTTGTACTATAATGTTGTAATTGAAATTTTTATGAGAAGGTTATGTCATGTTTTGGGACTATTATTATTATATTATTTATTAATGCACTTGTAATTACCAAAAATTATGCTGGCGTAAGTGATTTTTATTTACTTTTATTTTAATCATTATAGACAAAAGACTTTAAAGTCGTTTAAAAAGAATTCTTATTCCAGCTAAATTTTTTTTAGTCATGTTAGTTAAAAATAAATGACGCGTACTGTACTATTTTATTATTCACACCTTCCAATTACGTCATCGTGTTTGCCTAACACCTTACTGTTCTCATGTAACAAAGTTTTCGATTTTTTTTTCGACTTATTCGTTGTCTAACCAGCTATTACCCAAAGTGTTATGATTGCTGTCACAATTATTGTACTTTTATTTCTGGGGTGCTAAACTGCAAAGAAACTCGTTTCGTAAAAAAGAATTATCAGTTCAATATTACATTAATGCCGTCCCGTCTATCATTATTTGTAGTCTTACGATTTCGGAATGAAATATCAAACAAGCAGGTCTGAGCTACCGAGAAGTAAACATACTTTTTTGAAACTTATGTACCTTTAAATTTTATCGAAAACGAAATCGAAAAGTCTGCGAGTCAAAATACCTGGTTAAAGAGATTTCATTTAATCCCTCTTAGAAGGAAATTTATCAAATCACTTTTCTATCGTAAAGTGTAAATATATAAGTAAAGTGTAATAAAAATAAGTAAAGTGTCTCATATAAAATATCAAAACACTGTTAGTGCCGTTATTGGATCCGGTCGGAAACGCGCTATTGAATCTTTGATGAAGTGTCGTTCTCCATCGCAATTTAGCATCGAGTAAATTCTTTAACGCGCCTTCTAATGGCTCATAAGTATCAAACTATAACGGTACAGAATATATTTTAGTCTGATTATCTTATCTGTAGTTTATTCTAAATTCATATTTCCATATCTTTACTATCAATATTCGATACTTTAATAGTAATAGTTTATGATACTTTATTTATAACTTTGTCTGTCTGTAACGTTTTCTCGCTTATATCGCTGAACCGACGTTAGCCAAATTTGGTGTTATGATAACATAAACAAGTCTAAGCCTACAGACTACTGTTTATATAAGAAGTTCTGGGCGTACCAGTCATAAAATAAAATTAAAATCTGTGCCTCTAAGATTATTTTCGGCAGATTTCCGTACTATTTAAATTAACTTGTTTTACAAACCACCACAACGAAAATCTGTTCGTTACATTTCTAAAATAAGCTTTGGTACGTGATACTGAAACGTGTTCGTGACTGTCCGGCGATGGTATTTTTCAAAACGATGTATAAAGCTCGTTTTCTTAAATAAAATAATGTATTATTTTAATTAGAGACAAAGGAAATACATAAGTGTGTCCAAATTTCAATGTTTGTGTCAATAATTAATACCCTGAGGCTAAAATGCGGATAGCCGTAAGAAAAATAAAATAAAACATTTCAACACGCAAACGTTGAGTAAAAACGCGCCCGTTCATTTTTTTTGCAGAGCGTTAATATCGTGTAAAGGAAATTAAACCGTAAATTATTACCTTCCGACATACGTTTCCTCGTTACCATCTAACGCGGCAAGGTCGCTTTTCCAATGCCCGTTAGAATCATAGTTTCCCAAATGTATCGTGATTTCTCCTAGTTTTCCCGTTCCACGAAGGTCGTTGAATTTCATTGCTTTTTGTTGTTATTTACAAAACATCGATCGGAAACTGTTTTTGAGTTAGTTGTAGGTTGTCTTACCTTTTTGCTTTTTAATACATTTATGTTATTGCTGTATTTGCGTGATAAGAAATAATATATGTGGCTACAAGGCATGTCCAAGGTTATAAGTAACTGTTTTCCGCTGCTCTATTTTTATTTCGGAACAGTCTATGCTACCAGTGGACATGTGTAGACGTTGCAAAACAATTTATGAATACATTTAAGTTTTTATTGCTTCATTGACTTTCTTCGCATCACATCATTTGCTCACGCGAATATATATTATCTGTCTCTTAATGTAGTAATAAGCACACTCTTATACAAAAACATATTTTTTAAAATTGAAGCTTCAAATTACTTGCTGTTAAAATAACAATTTGAGTTCCTCTATTTTAATACCGATGCTGTATATAAAAATAATCGATATATCGATATCGATAATAATGATACATAAGTTTCGAAAAACTCATCAGTACCAGCCCCCCCCTCTTACTTCGGGTCGGGGTTCGAACAGGGGTATCTTGATTCAGAGCCAGATCCGCTAATTGCTCGGCTATCGTGAGTTTAAATATAGATTATGTATCGATACGTTTTATATTTAAGAATTCAGCAACGAATCTGTGTTCGTTAAGTTTCCCAAAATAAAAACAAAATGTAAATCCTTTTTATATGACTTTCATACGCTTCCTTGTATTTATTTCCTAATACACAACATGTAATTGTTATAGCCAATCGTCCATTAATCTCACTAAAAAGCTATATAATTATTAAATTGCATTCATTTTATAATGCCGCGATCAAATTTGATCATTACAATTTACAATCTTTTTTTAACAAGATCTAAATGTTAATATATTTGTATTAATGTTCACGGCTCTTGTAAAGTGCAATTTAGTGGTTATTTTAAGTGCTTGAAATATAAAAAAGGAAGCTGCTATGTTATACGTATAAGGTTCAATTTCACCTAAAACTATTACAAGTCATAAATCTAAAAGACAAAAGTAGCAAGGGGCGATTGCATTAAGTAGTTACGTCTGTTTGTAAATAAAACGGTTAATTGTATAATAGGTTCGGGTCCATTGGTATTACAAAATGGTCGTTTTGTTTTTCAATTGTTTTTTTTATTCTCGACTTTGTTTGCTCAGTGAATGCGATTACTATCGATTTTTTTTTTCTAAATGTCATATTTGCTTTGCATATAATAGAAATAAAAAGTAATTTAATCGTTATGAAACGCAGGCATCGATGTAATTATATATATAAATTATGTATGGTTTCACGACAATGTAGTTCAGTGGACAGTGTCTTGAACCCTGGCTATTCAAAATAACGACAATTTGAGACAGTCGACAATGTATGTATGTACAATTCTCTAAGTATTTATTAAAAAAGCAGAGGAATGAAACTTTAGTGTGTGTATGTTGCCCATAAGATAGGTAAAATTAGGTGAACATACACATACACACATTGTTTATTTATATACATAAATATTACTAATTACATTAAAGTATCTGATTATCTGAAAACTAGTAAAATTTCTTTAGTACTTTCATCATCATCATCATCATTTCAGCCTATCAGAAGTCCACTGCTGAACATAGGCCTCCCCAAAAGATTGCCACGAAGCTCGGTCCTGAGCCACCTGCATCCATCGACTTCCCGCAACACTGCGCAGGTCGTCACTCCATCTTGTGGGGGGTCGTCCTACACTGCGTTTGCCTGTACGTGGCTGCCACTCGAGAACCTTTTTTCACCAACGGTTGTCAGTTCTGCGAGTAGTACTTTAAGTTGGTTGTATTTTAACCTCAAGCAATACTAGTATTCACAAAAGGAATAATCTTGGATTATTATATTATGGAATATAAGTACGAAATTGTGAGATCCTTCTTTTTAAATAGAGCACGTTATTATTTCTTATATTTACGGTAGGACTGGGCATTGAAATACGAAATTTAGTCTGTAATCATACACTAAATCACCCTGTTAGATTTAATAGACCACAAATCCTTGAAAAAGAACAACGATACCTGTCAAAAATTATTCGCGAGGCTATTGAAATCAAAAACATCCTAATTTCAATAGAGAAGAAGCCTGAGTACCACAGAAGTGGGACATCATTATAAATCAAATCAAATCCAAAGCCAAGTGCACCGCTGCAGATAGCGTGAGCGTCTTCTGCGGAAATCGAACCAAGCACCTATATGCAAGCACCATAATTAAGAGCGAACGGTAATCCTAGTTCACTATGACATCAAGAATCCTAACATCTCAGTACTCTCGTGACCACGTGTAATAATTAAATGCGATACATTTTGTAAAATTGGTTTAATTTCTATTAACTATTCAGGATACTAATTATAAGAGAATCTCTTTAAGTGAATGTGAGAATATACCGAGAAGTTGCAACTTTTCGCTTCACAGTTTTATTAAAATATTGAGATTTCTTTCTAGGCTGCTGTAAAGTAAAATAGTAAAGTTGCAGCCTGTATGCGCCCAATGCTGAACAACCTGCTTCTTGAATATCTGAGAGGGTTTTGAAGCCGGGAAAATCTGCCACTCTGGTATTTTTTTTCCTCGCGATATTTTCCTTCACCGCCGAGCATCTGGTTAATACAGCGATTAAAATTGCTATTAACAATTTTAGTGGTGCCGACGCCGGGGATAGAAACGGTCTGTGAAACTAAACCCTGGGCTACCTCACCTGAGGTGCGTGAGGTAGGTGGTGGCGGTATAAAAAAATATATATTGAATGATATAAATTTCATAAAGGTATCGCTGTTAGCCGTTTGGGCTTATACAGCTTCGTCAGATTTTGCGCTTGCGTCCTCGAAGCCGCGATATTGCAATCTTTGTTATATAAGCTGTCTATAGACCGTTGAAGAGAGGTTCGGGCCTTGACTAGGACTGTCGAGGTGTATCGATTTCTCTGGGCGATGAGAACCGCCCCAGTGTAATGTTTACGCGACCCGCTCCGAGTCGTCGACGGGGTATTGTTTCTGAGCTGCTAACTTAGTGTACAATGTAAGTGCAACACGAATTGGTCGGGTACTTGAATGTTGAATTCGTTACGTTTTATGAGCCTCTGCTGGACACAGGCCTTTCCTGGCATGCGCAAGCGTAAACATGCATCTATTGGAAGATTTACCCATGGCCGACAGGTTGATGAGCTCATGAAACTATTCTTTCTTCTATTTATGCATGAAACTATTTCAAATATGTGCAATTTGGTAATTATGCTGAATCTTGATCGAATACTTTCAATGTTTCTATTCAAAGTGACGTTCATGTAAGTTGATGGCGATGATATAACGTCTGTGAAAGCTAAAGTACTTACTTATCGTCATCCGTCTGTTGTCGATTAAACCACCGAGCATAAAATCACTAAGGTTTTAGATGGAAACTTAACAACAAGTAACGTGAGTAAGGTTTGAATGCATTGTCAAAGACTAGAACAATCAAAATTGAATGTGTGTTATGTGCAAGGTCTAGGCTAATCGATTAATTATTACACTCTATGCAGGACACCAGAGCCGTGGTAGCTTAGTGGTCAGGGCGCTCACTTTAGTTTCATAGAGCGCGAGTGACCTGGGTTCGATCCCCGGTGCCGGCACCACTAAAATTGTTAATAGCAATAAAATTAGCAGCGGGCACTTACAGGCTGTTACTTTACTTTTTTTTATGCAGGACACTTGTCGTTGAATTTCATTTGATATTTTGACATTAAGCATGTCTGTGAGTTTCCTATGTACGTTTGAGTAATCAATTTGGTAGCGGTTGTTGTTCTTCACGAACTCTTGAAATAAATCAAAAGATTCACGCACGCTAGTTGCGCAATACTTCGTTAGCTCAACTTTTACTCTCTTGCCTTGATTCTGTACGTTGCAAGCTAGTCACGCGAGCACAATTGTTAATGTTTTCAGAAGTTCATTAATACATAAGAGTTTCAATTTAACGCTGACACTTAGTATGTGATAAATAATTTCATATTATTCAGTTGCTTTAGGATGCACATAAAGAATTATCTTAAACGATTGTTCTCGCAAATAGGGCTGCATTGTTATTATGTTATAATACTGTTAACTTTTGAATTGAGCAGTGCTATCACCAAAATGTAATGCTGCGATACATTTTTTTTAATTTTCTCGTTAGCTTCGGTATTGTATGTGATAGAGACAAGCGAGCGATTGTGCTGCTGCGCGAATGGGCCGCCGACCGGAGTACTCTACGGTCTCGCAGAATACCGGCGCCACTTCCTCTCCCCTTACTCTGCCCCTTTCTCTTCCCTTTCCTCTACTAATTACAAATATCTTTAAAGTCCGGTAAAGCACCAGCAGCTCCGCTAGTCTTGGCAGTCGCATATCATCTAGGGAGCCCCTTGCTCGTTTGCCAAATTCCCATAAAATAAAAATAAATATTTCCCTAATCGCTAAAATAATCTCATAATATTCCGCTTAATCAAGCCTAAAGGACAGAAAGGATTTGAATGAAATTGTTGGCCGACAATATAATGCAATAAGACATGATGGTTTTTATCTCTATCAAGAGTGCTCTTGGTATAAAACTTACGAACACGTGGACCAAGCCGCGGGCAATGGCTAGTATGATAATACAAAAATTAACAAAATAATACATACTCCTTTCAGTGCAATTCATGAACATTCATGGTCTTATAACACGAACCAAACTACGTACTAGACTTTTATGATTCTAGCAAATTGGCACAGTCAATCTCACGGTGTTCATGTTTATTTAATTACGACGTAACAGTGCCCAATTACGTAGTTTATGTTCAGATGATTTAGGGTTTTTCTTTAATCAGCTTACTAACCACGGTCAAAAGAAATAACAGAAACAATATTCGAATATCATTATGGAACATTTTCCGGTTGCTTTCCTATGATGGAGAATAAATATATATATAAATTAATATGAACAAAAATTGCGAAAGTAAATCTGTCTGTCTGTTTCATTTTCACGGTTAAACCGTTGTACCAATTTTGGTAAAATTCGATATGGAGATACCTCGAACTCAGGACATAGAAAGTCTTCTGAAAAACTTGCTTAACTATATTCTCGTACAGGTTAGTTAGTAGTTTTTGTTATTTTAAATTTAATATATATTGATCTTTTGTCCCTTGAAAATTAAGGTTTTGTTAACGCTACAAGTATTAAACTTAAACTTGTTGTTTTCGGCCAGATACATTTGGATTCCGAACAATAACAAAGGAGCTTTAAAAGTTTCATACAACGCTCTTTGCCAAATTATTAAAAAAAAAATATTTTTATGAAAACAATTACAATTCATCATTAACTTACTACGAACTATATTTTTTTTTTATTTATTCACCAATCTTCGAGTACGAGTCGCATCTAATCAAAAGATATGCGAAACGATAGAAGAACATTCAGAAACAGTCTGCGATTCCAAGACAGCACACGCATCTTGGTTTTGTTTTAGCATTAGAACACAGAATCAGTGTGCACTGTATAGCTACTAAATCTACCCAATACAATAACATTTACTACATTCATAATTAAATAAATATTGTGTCATTGAAAATATCTATTGTATAGCAAGAATAATACAGCCTTTTTTAATAGTTTATTTAGATCATTCTTATAATAACTTATAGTCACATATTTTTTCCAATAACGAATTGTGAGGTAATTTATGTAATGTTAGTAACGTTTCAATTCCTAGTATTGAAACACCATACTCCTGGTATGGGGTTAAAAATGCCTTACAAAATATTGCGCCCGATGTTGTGTTGTGCATGTTGGTATGCTGTTCTAGTACACGTAGACAAATAAGTTGCGTATTTTTTTTTACATACGGTTATGTGGTGAAAATGTTTTCCATTATTATTACCTTTCAGCACACGGCTTTACTTGCGTTACATTGTGTTTTGTGAATTGTACAAGTGTAACAATAGTAAACACTGTTTCAATCAAAATCAATTTATGACAACACTATAGACTGTCATAAATAGTTACAATACGTTTTACAATCAATCTGTTGATAACCTATTACTTAAAGTGATACGGAAATAAATACATTATAGATTATACCATCATTTTAGTATACCTTTTTTTAGAAAACGTGTTGAAGTTATCTCGATTTGGAGTTCTCTTCAGTCTAAGGCTGCAGACCCTATCAAAGACATTTTTTTTTCAACTCTTCTAGGGACTATAATATGAAGTTGAATGTACTTATGGTACATTGAGTACGTACTTTAGCTTATTTTAGTCATGGTCAGTAAATGGTATTTGATATCGATTACGTTTATCGATTACGATGACGATTTACGATTACGAGCTTTATATTGATCACATGCAATAGTGTGGATCGTGTTCAATCATCCATAGTTACGCGGCATGTATTTCTAAAGCGTGTCAACAAATCAAAATCGTATCGATCACGAAGAAAGTAAGAATGTTTCCTTCGATCTTCGATGATTTCTGATGACACAACAATTTTGTCATTCGTGGCTTTTATTATCTGGTAGGTGTAGAAACTACACCACTAGAATCACTTCAATATACGAGAGTCGATGCGTGGTTCTTCCGCGCTGTCCTGTTCAGTGAGGCATGGAGAAGGTTGTGCTCGGAAGTCGCCGGCTGATATGATCCGAAACGAAAACATTTGCATGTAACGATTGTCATAGCTCGATGAATCCGTAAGATGAAGGAGCAAAAGTCCAACCAGAGCCTCAGAGTTCGTAGTACTTATAAATGTTGGAAATGAGAATTCTTGAGTGGCGGACTAAAAGCGGCAAATGCAATAAAGGAAGAAGCAAGAAGTTGATCGATACAAGTGGCTTTCTGTTCGTCCTTAGAACTAATTTATCCCGGTGACTAATGCACTTTCCAAATATGACTATATTAATTATTATAACTTTTATTGATACAAAAATTATATAATTATAGTGTTTAATCAATCAATAAAGTGATCTGTATCGTCTACAATAGACCGAGTCTATATTTTAAACGCTTGGTTATGATTACATAAAATGATCAATTCTAAAATAAGAGAACACCGAAGGAAAAATATTTCTGTAAGTTGTTGTGATTTAGAACCTATTAGGAATGTCTACTTTAACTAATAGGAAACGTGTCAATTCACTAGAACAGTGTAAATTTATTTAAGGTTATGGCGTATCAATAAATCACAATAATCGACTGACAAGATGTGTTGTACACATTAATCTATTATTTGCATACTAATATCTCCGACTCGGAATATCAAACCCGTAACCCTCCAATAGAAAGTCACCAAACAACTGTTCCCAAATGGCCGCGGGTCGCGTAAAAAGAAATGTATAATAACACGTTGTACGGACTTTTAATTATTGCCCCACGTTGAGGTTTTAACGTTTTTCGTAGAAAAACTCTCGCCTTAAGCGGACCACGGCACGTGTGCTGTACAGGTGGGTGGGCAAGTGCTTTGTATTTTATTTCTAATTAATTAAATAAATTGTTACGGAAAACACATAAACATAAAATATATTAGTTTAGCATACCCATTCGTTCCGATTTAATCATTCATTGGCGAAAAATTAATTGATTTACGACTATATAATTGTATGCTAATATTATAAAGCTAACCTTGAAACAAAGAATATTATATTTTACTTTAAATATGATTTTTTTTTAAATTCTTATGTTCAAATTTTAGACATAGTTAAATCACAGCATGTATATTAATTTAATGAAGGAAAAACTGAATAGGTTACTTGTACAAAATAAATAACGCCTATAATATTATAAATATTTTAACTAAGCACTTTTTAATGTGACTTTCCGTTTTACTCAAAATGAGAATTAAGATTGGAATTAGATTAAACTAAAAAGGGTTCCTAAGGCGAAGAATAAGACACACCCTCCCGTTATACGAGACGTTTATTGGCCCCAAAATAGACGAAATTCTCTCTGTACAGACAGCGACAAAACATATTATTTAATTATTTTCATATTGAGAAATATTATGTTATGAACTTGTGATTCAAAATAAATGTTTGACCCGTTTCAACTACACAGAAATACTGTTTTCATATCTAATACCTATTTCCATACTTCCATAGTATCCTCAATAATAGTATAATCGAGAAAGTAGCTCTGTCTGTCTGTCTGTATGTTATATTCTCACGGCTAAACTGCGGAACTGTTCTGATGAAATTTGGTATGAAGTTACTTCGAACCTTGAACATGGAAGGACATAAGCCACTTTTATAAATATTAACGCGAACAACGACGCAGGCGGAACATAGTTGTAAATAATGTCTGTAGAAATGCTTAAATTGTTTCGAAAAAATATTATATTAATTAAAAGTTGTAGTTTATGAGACATGCATACATACAGTGAAGTAGCGGAAAAATTGTAATAAAATTAATTAGACAGGTCATAAATTTGTGGTTAGATTAAAAAGATATATAGTCACGCTGTGATCTGCCGTTTGGCGAAAAATGATTATTTATATTATAGTAGGATTAATATTAAATGAATTACTGAATATTAACAAATTCAATTTGTTTTGCATTCTTCTATTGCATGCGGTTATCGTAGAGAATCCACTTTCATTTCTGTACCAAAGTCCCTTTATTTCTGTACCAACGTCCCTGAATTTCTATAGGTATTCATCAAAGTAAGACAAACTTCCACGTTGTTGACCGTATTCAAAAATTACTCTAATTTTTGAGGTCTCTATGTTTAACTCAAATACTGAATAACTTACACTTAAATAATGTTGTTGCCTTCAAAACACTATTCTGATAATGATTACACACGATACGACATAGACACGATAAAGAAAATACGTTCGTATAAAACTTGATTAAGTTAACGAGAGATTCTTCTATTAATATTATAAATTTATTTGTCTTAATTTAATTCATATGTTACTAAATAGTTTTGAGTTACAATTCACGACATTCTTGGCATGTATACTCATATTTTACGCTACCACAAAAAAAAAAAAAAAAACAAGACAATCAAAATTGAATTTGATACTGACTGTGTTATTATGATATAATTTCTATTGTTGCAACACGTCTAGAATTATAGATTATTTATCAGTTGGATTATTTTTTATAAGTGGACAACACATAACTGTTAAAACATCTTCGAAAAATCCAAAACATTAAAAATGTTGTAATACTGACAATTTAATAAACACCACATTTAAATCAAGTGCATCACATACACATACACGCCTAAAATAACAACCTTATTAGAAACGATCAAAGTAATTAAAAATTATAATTTGATTCTCATGCGACTATACTGGCGGCCATCCAGAGCTCTCTTTATACGATGTTTTTTTATTTGTGTAATGAGCAATGTAGACGAGGGTATTTTAATTACAAATATTATTTTTTATATAATCTAGAATTTACTATTAATTTTAAACATTATTCTGTGGGATGTGGTTTCACCATCATTCGGTCGCCATAGTCTCGTTCGCTTTGAGGAGGGTGCATCACATGCAGGTGAGGTTGTCATTTGCAGAAAGAAATAGTGCCTCGGTATATTCTCAGACTGACAAAAACCGCTTTCCGCTGGTCTAGCAAGTAGTGCATCGACTGTTTTAATAAAATGTTATAAACTGTCGGAATGTCACATACATTCAAAGTGTTTCGTCACTTTACATAGCGAGAACTTTTTGCAGTTAATTTAACTCAAATTATTCGTGCTATTTAAGTAAAATTGCGACAAAAGTTGTTTTCCAGTCGCCCGTCTGCACCTCGTCGGCGTATCCAAAAGTGTTTTTTGTTGAAGCGTAAATGTTTTTGGAAAAGGGTTTTATTGTTTTTTAGTTACCTCGTTTTATGCTCGGTTTTTCGGTAGGCGGTTTCGATGGGCGGGGCAGGATCGGCGCGACTCAGCGTCTGAGATAGGGCTACGCTAAACGAATATTCTTAATTTTTAAACATATTCCTTTGTACAAATATTTAAATACCCCTAATATTGTATAATAATTTAAGAGATTAAAATATCAAAAATAATATTCGGAGAAATTTAGACAGACATAGTAAACAGTTTACGTATTAAAATACACAAACCATGTAACCATGCAACTTTGATAATAAAAATTATTTGCTTAGGAGCTTATGTTCAGCGGGTTCGTGAGCCTGACGTAATCATATGTATTGTAAATATCACAAGGTCAGGCTTTAGCAACTAATATAAATTAAGTCATAAAGAAAATCCTCGGCTTGTACCCCGAAGAAGGAAGGATTTGGAAACGCCGAGCTTCGCAGGCGATTTGGCCATCAGTACGTGGATCAATCTAGCATTTATCGGGGCGGTTACTTGGCCATTTTTTTTAATTTTTAGTATAGATCCACGATATAATTATTATAACAAGAATCTTAAATGATACTTAATGCCTACAACAGGATCAATCTTTATAAAGCATACCAAAAAATTACAATACTATCACTTGTTGCAGTGGATACCCAACTTAACCAATTACTCATCGAGTCGAAATCTACTCTTACGAGGTTTTCTCACAACTGTAATTTGAAACACGGCTTAATTTTTTATTAAATTGCAAAGTGACTTTTGAGATTATAAGTTAAATTATTATCTTTTAACATAAATTTTACAACACAAGTCGACTTCGATATTTACTTACTACATGTAATGTTTTATACATCTTAGACTGGCCAAAGTGAACAGACATCTAGGCAAGCGTGTACCATCTTAGGCCTCATCTTCGCTTTCCATCGGACAAGATTGAGGTCAAACGCAAGCCTATTTTTCATAAAAAAAAATGACTAATATTTAATGTTAAAACCATACGTTAAGAAATTTAACAGTTAAAACATTTTTTTACAGTTACCTACATATTTTAAATAACTGATAAACAATTAATCGAATCTAATGCTACATTGGAAAGTGTAAAACATGTTAATTCTCAGAACGATTACAGATTTCACGGTTAATCAACACAAACCAAAAACTATTATTTGTATTTTAGGTGTTTTTTTTTCTGTGGCTGTATTTTTGTGATTTATGCCGTTAGTTGGACTTCCCTAGTACGATGTGTTTAATAAAATAATAATGTGCTTTTTGTTCAAAACAATAATGTAGTAAGTATAAGCTACCTATTCATCTCATCGTGCGTTGCAACAATGTACACTAAGGGAAAGAACAAATATATCAATACAAAGTTTTTTTTTAGAAAAAAAGCTTTTTGACACAAGAATTTTTTCTTTTATTTTGTATTTTCTAATTGCCTCATATTAATAATTTATAATATAATTTTTAAAATTGTATAAATAATATCAAAAAATATTCGATAATATTAAAAGACAGCACTAAAGAGCAATCGACAAGTTAGTAATGTAACGTCACTACTGCTCAGGGGTGTGTCCGTACCTCGGGCCCTCAGCATTGTTTTGTCTGTCTGTCTGTCGGACGCCGACATGCGTATGTGAATACGTGTTCTTGTATATACACATATCATCTTTACTTAACGCATAGTATGGGAAACTGGTCTTAGAAAGTTTTGTTGGCTAACAAATCTTTACACGTACCTACGTCATATTCACTGTGAGCAAATGTGCAAATTTAAGTTTTATACTTTTAATATAGGACAGGATAATTGAGGAAGGATCACTGAATTATCTCTTTAAATACTTTGGTTTCTTTAGGTATTTATTCGCGTAGAACGGATATGTGAAAAATAATAATAAATGAACACCGAACATTGTTTTATTTAAATTATATATTTATACAAAAGTATTCTGTTGCGGCCTAAAATATTTATCTTTTAACAAAATAGCCGTTGTTAAAGATTAGAACATAACACCTAAAAATACAACAAAATTAAAGAACTCGTTCCAAATTCAAACCCCTTCTGCCCGCCAAGCGTGTGTAGCGATTTCCCGCGATATGCAAAATTGTTTGCTAACTCGCGCTCGTTTATCAAACACTTGCCAAGGCAATAATGCACTCTTCATAACCCTTATTACCATAGTTGAAGCACCGTAATAACTGATTTCAAGTGCATAATCTGTTTGTGGAATTCGATCTGTGTAATACACACCACACAGTTACAGACTGCGATGAGTAAGTGTGAAACGGTTTGCGTCCCATATTAGTTTTATTAAGTTGTCGATTGTTTTTCTTATTATGCATTACAACGTCTTTTATTGTCAGAATAATGATATATATTATATTCGGTAAAGTGATTTTTGTAAAAGGATGCGATATAATTTAGTACTAAATGTTAGATATTAAAAAAATTCTATACTTTAATAATAACGGATTATTACCTATAAGTATAGTCAATTTCGATTATCAACATCATTTGAAGTAATGGTTAAACATTTGTATATTTATGATTAATATTCATTCGATAAAAAAAAATTCCCGAGACATTAGTCTCACTCCCGTTTTAATTGAATATCATTATTTGAGTATATTTTTTAGTTGAGTGGACAGAATAACTGCGCTAAGTATAATCGCATATACATGAGGTTGTGTTTTTTTTTAAATATTCCCTTAATTGGTATTTTTAACTAGTCGCATATCCATCATACGAACGTTACGATGTTCACAAAGAGTATTATGTATTTAATGCGTTAATTGTAAGAACAATAATAATATTTTATATTAGTAAAATTTACGGAAAATTTTGAATGGATTTTTTACTATCATTCTCCAGTCTCTAGAACCCTGTTTGTTAGCTATCAGGTTGCATCACGTGTAACGTTGGCATTTGATGAAAATGATAGTATATCCCCCTTACACCCCCTAACTACAATTATTTAAAATACGCTAATGCATTACAAAACTGAAACCTTTTAGTGCAAACCTTGTATATTTGTTTCAAGCTTGTTCAGTGTTATATGCCAGAATAAATATTGTTTATGTTATCGACAAGCTGCGTTCAGATAATGCACGCGCACAACCAAAAAGTCGGGTGTCGGGTTGTTGGTCTTGCGGCGATCAGATGTAGCGATATTAAAGCAGTAATTACAAGTTACCACTGACTATTATCAAGTAGCGAGTGGCTTTCATATATTTCACAAAATGGATGGCGAGTCTTCACGTATCGTATGGCTCGAATATTTATTTTATAGATTTATTGCGCCGTTTTGTGCTCGTTGATTTATGATAGGGGTGTTGGTGCTGGCCGAAATGTGTTGTAGGATTCGGGGATGTTACGTTTAAAATTAGAGTGGTTTTGTTTTGAGCCACTTTGAATTGTTCATTATTCCCAAGACTTCTCATAGGAAAACTTTAAAATATGATTTACGAAATTAAATTTAAATTTTACACAAATATATATTATAGATTATTACTAACGATCACTTTTTTAAAGCAAAATAGAAGATATTGAGTGCAGTAGACATAGAATTACCATTTCTTAAATTATATACTAAAACTATATATTTTGTTTAGAATACATAAAAAGTTGTATATTTTAATACAGTATAAGCTTCACCAGAGTAAGGACGTGCAAAATGAATAACTTTATAATTATTTGGCTAACTTTAAATAACATCGCTAAAACATTCGAGTGTTGCCTGTAATGAATTCAGCACGGATACCATTTTTCATTTTAATACCAGTCGTACATTCTCGTGTTACTGGAGTGTCGTAATAAATTATAACACTTCTATTAACATTTTTAGCACATTTACGTCTTTTTAAGCTTATGAACAATGAAGACGTTTACGATTGTAAGTTAGCTCCAAACAATGGAACATTATTTAAAGTTTAGTTTTAAAATATTTCAATTTATTTTTAGTTAACGTAGCGTTATTAATCTATACTAATATTATAAAGCTGAGTTAATAAAGTTTGTATGTTTGAACGCGCTGATCTCCTGATATTCTAGGCCATTTGATAAGTAGTTTCTTGCGTTAAATAGTCCGTTTACTTAGGAAAGTTAAATGCCGTATAATATCACGCTACATTATAGGAGCAGAGCAGTAACCACAAACCTTGATCATGTACTCATCACGGAATGAAACCGGCATGTATAATCCCAATTTAACGCGGGTTAAACCGCGGCACACGGCTAGTTAGCTATTATAAAGAGCGTTATTTTTTTTCTCTGCCTATTTTCGTCCATTTCTGAACCCAGGCCTTTCCATAGAAGCGCGTTCATGGAAGATTTTCACTTACTCAACTCGCTGTGCTGGTATCCTGCGCAGTTATGCAGCGCAGCGCCGGTATCCTAGTTCTCGATACCGATCCCCTTGTTTGACTGTTGGCTATACAATATTTCACTATAATCTCCAAGACAAACTAATTCAGGTGTATTCTGCCCATATAACTAAGACAAATATCGGGAAATTTTCGGACAGCTTCACATGGGGACATGACATATAAGTGCGAGAGAGAGAGATAGAGTGTGAAAGCATAGTCTAAGATGCGAGACGACTGGTATTACAACCGCCGAACATGCCAAGCGTAGTGATTACGACTTGCGGCTATGTATTTTGAGCCAGATCAAGGACTAAATGTATGCCCTCTTCTTCCCGTGGGTGCCTTAAATATCTCAGCGTGGCGATTAGACAGCAGAGCGTGGCGATTATTTCAAATCCTCCGGAAGCCTCTCACGTCAGATCATGCAGCCCTATGTCCTGCAGTGTAGTTAACCAGTAATTAACAGGCTGGTAAGATGAAGATAAAAAGGGCTTCTTTATATACGACAACGACACAAATTGAAGGTGGTTATTCCATATCTCAGCGAAGCTGGTGATGCCAATACGATTGTATTTGTATTGCCAATATATGTATGTGATCAGAGTATCTAGACACATTTAATATTTTAATTACCCATTCTCCACCATTGTTTATTTGAGACAACATGACAGGTGGTTAGCTTGTCGCCGTCTTAGTGTCCATAAGTTTCGAAAAACTCATCGAGGCAGAACCCCTAACCACTCGGCTATCGGGGCTTGACACTTATAAATCAATGCCAATAAACCATTAAGATTTTGCGTTATCTACTCCATCACAGTCAAAATAAAACAATAAAACCTTGTTGCAGAGAAATGTGGACTCTCAGACGACCCTGGACTCAGGGTGAACGGTAAAGGCAAGAAGATGCGGAAGCCAAGGACAATCTACTCCAGTCTTCAACTTCAACAGCTGAACAGGAGGTTCCAAAGAACCCAATACCTCGCGCTTCCTGAACGGGCGGAACTTGCCGCGAGTTTAGGGTTGACTCAGACGCAGGTAAGTTCTACGTGTGGAGTATGGTTTTTGCAATATCTTGAATATATTATTAACAAATAGATTTTGTTTTCTATATATAATAATATTGTAAAGAGGGTGTGGTGGTATACATATCACTTCTACATTACTCCTTATGGTTTTAGGCTATAGGCAAAAATTGGAGATACGTAAGACTATCGATATTTTTTTAATAGATTTGTTCGTAATTCACAGACATAACTAACTAAAATAGAGACAACCAGCGCAATGCCATTATAACTTACACACCATATAGCTTATTCTAGTTATATTAAGATAACATAAGTGTATTTAAAGCGATTGAATTGGTTTTTATACATTCCGATCTTTATATAGTAACATATTAAAGCTATATTTCCAAAAAATAAATCTGCCGCAGTGTATTAACGTTAGGTATTTGGCTAAGTTTTACGAAAATAAAAAAATAAAAGAACGCCACAGACAACGCTTTATCCCTGCATAGTAATTATGTCACAAGCCTAGTAATTAGCCGCCAAGTGCGTGCGTTCACTCAGATTTTTTCTTTGCCACCTATTTCAATCGATGTGCAACTAAAATGAGACTTTAATCAAATAGCATTGGAATAAAAAGTAGTGCAACTAATATATTCATTAACAATGGCTGTAAACTGTGGAACGTGTTATTAAAAGACATTTTTTTTAATATCTGTCAAATACAAAGTTGCTTCAACGTTATAATTATTGGAAGTATTTCCTCTATTTCTATATCTATGCCATGTAGCTAGAAATACATTACTGGCATATTTATGATATAAAAAATTGCTAATTCGTTGTGCGTCATCATGGGAGTAGAAACAATGAATATAGGGGATGTAATAACACCTAGTCTTACATCTTTTAGTTATTATTGTGTTTCTTATTTATATTTATTTATCTATCTACATATGTAATAGTATATTATTTTGTATATTATATCATATTTTTATTCATTAATTTTATTATATTTGTTTATAGTTATTTTAAAATAATTTTATTACTTAATTAATTTAATAAATGAATACACCTGCTACGGCTATCTCACCAACCCATGGGTTGACTGGCAGAGAATGCCAATAGGCATTAAGTCCGCCCTTTGTAACCTCAAATTAGGGTCTAAGCAATAAAGTATTTTAAATAAAAAAATTAATCTTTCTGTAATTAGAGCTGAATCATTTTGGTTATGTGTTTATATAGTGGCCTTACCGTACAAACACTACATATACAGTCAATCTGGCACCAAGCATAATGTAAATTTAAAATTTTTGTAAATTTAAGTCCGTATGCGCTGGACATTCTATAGAGTACATATTCTATAGAAGAATGTATACCACAAGAACTCTTTGCCGCCTGAAAAAAATCTCCTATCCATAACACCAGTGACTATTATTCAAACCTTGATTTTCCTCCTTATCGAGTGTGTTGAAAATAGCACACCTATTTTGAACCTTTCTGTTACGTTTAAGTTTCTGTGTCCTATATTCGCATTACAACGTTTGTAGGCAGTGGGTTTTCTTAGCCGTTTTGATTAAAGAATTTTTATCTGAATCAGTTTATACGTTTATCCAAAGTTATATCTAAAGTACTGAACCGTTTCCAAAGTCTTGTTTATAAACTTAGCCACCTTTCTGACTTTTCTGGCTATTGTAAGAAAAGATGAAACGATTTAATCTAAAATAAATTTAGAGTGCCGACTACTTTTTAATGTTCCAGTAATGCTTTTATTACTACTACTGCAATAAAAAAACGAAACTGCATTACGGTGGCCATTTTCATTTCCCGTTTGTATTTCCCGCCAAGCGTCGACCACAGATAACAACACACAAACTATCGCTCGATTGGATTCGTTCGTAGCAGATTGATTCGTCATGTGTCGCCGTGTAGAATGAATAATCGTTATCACATACGTTCCGACGGCCTATCCGTGAGACGGTGAGACTGTAGACTGAGGAACTTGTAGAGTGGCTTTCGTTCTAAGACATTTTCCAGGGGAATAGCTCTTAATGACATGTTTGGTCTTCAACAAAAATTAAAATATTTTAAAGAAATTCATGTTTAATTTAGACTTTTGATCACATTGAAAAAAAAGGAATCTACATCTAAAATAATTATTATAAATAATATTGAACAGATTTCCCCTTATGCCTCACTCAAATAGAGCGATTGGTGCATCCTGGTGGTGTACCGCTCAGCTCTGATGACCAATTTATGACTGAAAGCTACCGGCGTATCACATGATGACGAAACCGATTGCTCGCTTTGGTGAACATGGGTCCATCTTCTAAAAGAATACCTGGCAGATTTTGTTGTAATTTTCTTGAAGAGTCCTATGTTACCTATTTTACCTATGAAGAGCATCGGTTTAATAAATTATGCGGAAGACGACTTCGAGAGAAAATCTTACCTTAACACTATTTATCCTAATTAATATCTCTTAATATATATTTATCTATATTAGTAAAAAATCCTAAATTAAAAACCTAACTTTAATTACTTACATAACATTAGGATAGAGTTTATTATTAGAAACGCAACATCTAACTGCTCCTTCTATTAATTCTTATTGCTGTGCGCAGTAACGGTATAAAAAGTAATCCTGAGTTAATTTTATTATAATTTAATATTTCTCAGTTATTGTCTGTACGCCGCACTTTGATGAGCCCGCGTCGTTGTCGTATAGTGTTGTTCTACTTTATATATCGATGTTTTAATAACAATCGTCATCGTATATTTTATATATATATATATATGTACTCATATATTTTTAGTTATATGTATATGCACGTACACATATGATGTTTGTATAGACATTACTACATGACACATTTGCAGAATGAAAATGCGGTATTGATTGTTTAGTCAAAATAACGCTTGAACCTTTAATTATTTGTAGTTTCGTTTTTGTTTAGACTTAATAATAATTTAATATGTTAACAGAAAACTGTAAACACTAAATTGATTCGACAGACTTATTCGTGAGTTAAATTTGTTACATATTTATTTTAGACGTTAGCTAATAAAGTCTAATAATAAACGTGAATTAAATGAACTGTTACAAAAATTAACCATTATTTTTTAAATAGCGACATTCACTCACGAATCGTCGTAATGAAACTTTTGTCGATAGTTCATACCACACTAACAACATTGTTATTTCTTATTTCTTGATTCGATTCCACATTAAAAGAAAAAAGTGAGGTTCTATACATCAGGGTCTAAACCCTCTCTTTCTCACAAACTACGAGGATCAAATTGTTACTTGTACGTGTACCTTTATATACTACTCCATAAATACCGGTAAAGTCACCCTTATTACAATGGTGTTAAGGGTTTTGAGAACGCCTTTAGAACGCAAATGTGCAAAAAGTTTTTATTGAAGAGTTAAACAATAAATCTTGACATTTGTCTCTAGGTGCCGTTTACGATCTATTGTTTCTCCGTTTATTCTAACGTTGTACTTAGCAGGAACTAAGTTTTTTTTTGTAGAATTGTTTTTTTGTGAAATAGTCTATGGATTAAGCATATAAGTTCAAATGCATCCATAAGTTTGCACGTTCGACTAGGCATGAATGATGTGATTACGTATGGCTATGGTTACCTACCCATATGACGACATATGACGATATAACGTTATTTAGCAAAACATATAATTAAGTGTATGACGAAACTTTAACTTCTCCCACGACGTTTTGTAGTACACTGATGGGAATATCTTTCTGAGAATCGAGATTTTAAGGTTACCTAGTATGTATCCAAAGGCTAAAGAAAACGCACACACGCTTTTTTAATAATAATTGCATGAGTAATCTGGTTTATTAGACTCGAAAGCTTTGCCTTCGAATAATACTGTTATACTACATTAGGTTTAGGGTAATTACTACAATTATTATTATCACCATAATCATTATATAAATATGTAAACAACGAAAAACCAAAGATTGCCACAAAGCTCGGTGCTCCTTTTTTGTGTATTAATTATGAAAGGAGATAAATGAAATTTTTGTCATTGGAAAGGTACAGTGCTATAGATGTGTATAAAAATAAAATCATGAGTGTATGCGGCCGTTAAGGCAGGTAAAATAAAGTGAATATACACTGTTTTCTATATTGCTAATGTCGACATTAAAGAGACAAAATTGACAAGTCTTTTTATGTTAATGCGTAATTATTATATCATATTAAAACAATTACAATATCAATTGCACATTCTCAAGAATTATATAGTATAACTGTTGTTACTTAGAAAAATGAAAGGCGCGAATAAAAAGGGCGACCGCACACTACAATCGAACAGTGAAGCGTTACAAAAAATCCCATTTGTGATCATCGGTAACGTCATGTCAGAACGAAATGATGATGGATGGTCGTCACAAAGAGCGACTACCGTGGGTTAATTCGAATTACAACACGAATGAGGTGCTGTGACGAATGTCGAAAGTGTAGCTACCACACCTCAATGCTTTTGCCGCCATGTTCGTAACTTTTTAAAACTTTCGCGGATATTTGCTTTTTTTTTCTGTCTTTGTAGCACTGTGGTCAGTACCGATAACATAAAATTTATTTGTAATGACGAAAACGACTTATATTAATGATATTTTAATGAACAAAGATATC
The DNA here is from genome assembly GCA_029286595.1 of Bhutanitis thaidina. Lineage (NCBI taxonomy): Eukaryota > Metazoa > Arthropoda > Insecta > Lepidoptera > Papilionidae > Bhutanitis > Bhutanitis thaidina. The sequence continues at coordinate 1,976,561 of JAGSMS010000021.1, read as the reverse complement.
GATATTTGTTTAAATGGTCTATTTAAATTATACTACTTATTTTAAGTACTAGATCTGTGCTGTTAACAAAAAGGTATAAGCTATTCTCTTTCTTTAAATGTAACCCAAATTTTAAGCTATTTACCTAATTTTAAAATAACTTATGGTTGCTAAAACTTTACAGAAACATTTGGAAAATAAATGCGATCTTAAAGCGCGTCTGCCGATTTACAAAACATGTCTGGTAGATATCGACGTAATGTCAGGTCTATGGTATTGAAATAGAGAATGCAGAATTTTATTTATATTTCTGTTTGAATTTCTATATCCTTGCGCATTCTATGTAGTACATACCACTTGTAGATGCGTCCGCTGCCACAGTAAATAGCAAGTTACCGAACCAATGACGTCGGGAGTAACACAAAGTGCAATGTCATCAGATCAAATGTTAGGAAAGATGACTTTCGAATTTTGAGACCACGTTTCCGATTGGCTGTCAAACCTCAACCGTCAACCAATGGACGCTCGTCAAATGTCATGACTCTGCGGTTTCAGTACAATTGCTTTAAAAAAGAATAGGATAGAAAAAAAACACCGGCTTCCGTTAAAGTGGCGCGGCTCCTGTCTTTTTGTTAGGCTTTGATTGAGGCCTCGCCGGGCCTTTGTGACTCATTGACGTCTTAAAAAGATACGGTGGGTCGTTTTGTTAAAAAATCACCATATTTCTCTCTTTCATATTTCTATATCGGTTCATAGTTATTTTCAGTACGTAATTAATGTCATTACACTAAATATATAACTTAGCTTTTGCACCCCTGATACTCATAGTACTTTAATATTTAAAAAGAAAATGTACGCCCAAAAACACCATTAACTAAAAAAAAAAGAAAGAAATATGCTACAAATAGGTTTTTTAATTCACTTCAACTATGACCCATTGGCGCAGGTATCTCAAAGGAAGGGGTGACCGCGTTCTGTAAAATAACAAACCGATCCTAAATTGAAAAATTGTTTTCAATTGTAAACGATTAGCTTCAATTAAGAGACATCGTTCGGTTCTATTTTTATTGTTTTAGGTAAAACGACAATTTGTTGTGAATCATTGTCTATGGCTATACAGTTTGCTCTACTTTTAGTGTTACTACTTTAGTATGCTTAAGAAAGCTTAGTTACAATATATAACAAAAAAGTTTATAGTTGCGCACATCTCAGATTTAAGGACCTATACTGTATTCAGGCATATAGATTATCTAGTCGTCAATATTAGTATTTCACAGAGAATTTGATTATTTCTCAAGCTAAGGTTGTTAGGCTACAGTAGTCACATTTCATCAGATTTATTTTTATCATCAAAATTAAACCTATTATAGAAAGAGAGTATGAGAAATTCGCATGTATACATTGGCAATTATTTCAGTTTGTTAGTACACATACCGCATAGGTCGAAAGGGTCGAGTAGGTGAAATTTCTGAAAAATCTAATAGACTTGGCATGGGCATGGACACACGCCGAGACGAGTCTAACGTGCGAGGTATCTGATATTAACTGTTAAAAATTACGGTATCTCATCACCACTCGGGAGTAGTGTATGACCAGCATTAGACATACGAGGAGCGTACCAAAAATAAGGGAAAATGTCGTACCCTTTGGAATTTAAAAAAGGATATACTGGCAGGTAAAGCTGGTCAGTTTATTCTACAAAAAAAGAAGTCATTCGTTTATCACAAATGAGTAAGGTAATTTTTTGCGTTTTGTTAAAAAAAATTAACTACGTGCTGGTATGAAGCATCTGTGCTTGAAAAATTTCACAATGCAACAAGCTAATCAAGATTTGTGGAAAACAATAGGGGTAATTGCAATCCACCAATGGTGACCCTAGCTCGGGACGGCTGTGACCGAAGAATTGGTCAAAAAACGTCGAAAATTTGTTTTAGCAGATCTTGAACCTCGCTGTTCGTGACGAGTACCTTAGTAAGGAAGTCTTAGGCTTAAAAAAAATTCCAAGTGTATTAAAAAATATTACACTATAGTAAAATAACATTTAATAGAAGAAACTTGTACACATTCACAAGTAATTTTTTTTTACATGGTTTCGTTTGTCCATGGCATGGTTACTTATAAACGAGACCATATCTTGGATGTGGAATAATTTTAGTGGTATACCACGCTATAGCGTAGTGGACTATTTAACTAATGATAATATCAAGTTCTATATAAAACTAAATCAATTTTATTCTCTTTATATCTTATTGCGTCACGGTCACGTAATGTAAAGAGTATAATATAGCATTAGCCGTAGTATTGTAGAATTATTTGCACAGTCACCTCCAGCCGCGGCTGAAGAATTTAAAAGATTTCATCATGATTACACACCGCGTCCGGAGCGGCGGTGAATAAATAAAGTGAATGAACAATGAATGGTTCTTTGTGAATAATATGTAACGTCCATGTCCAAGCGAGAATGCGCTAGTTTACATACAAGGAATCAATTTGATGTAGTGAAAATGATTTTATTTTTTAAAAACATCGTTGTCATTTTATTTTCTATTATGTCATTTTATTTTTAATCGTTCGTGCAGGTAACAAGTACGGAGGAACATTTTTATTATATTACATCAGCTTAATTTAGTCCACTGCTGAACATAGGCCTCTCCAAGAAAGCGACAAATTTGGATAGATATTCCGCCATCATTCGGTCACCTCGTCAGTTTGTTAGTAGAGTGCACGTTCAGGTGAAGTTGTCGTTTGGAAAGAGAGATGGTAATGTTCAATGGTTGGTTGGTTCAATATAATATGAAGAGATAAAAATTTAATAATTACAGCATTTTTATTTTGTTTAAAACATTATCGTGATGCACAGACATGCGTTGCAATGCACAGTTGCGCTCCCGCATATTCCGTTACAACCGTAGCTGATTTTATGCTTATGAGAACGATGACAAGGTTAAATATATCATTTATAAATGGAACGTTCGTTGTAATAATAAACTTGAAAACGAACCGTTTGAATTTCGTCCATATATTAGCTGGAATATATATATATTAGGAACAGCAAGCAAACGTGGCAATGGGACGGCCACGTATAGATCGCAGAGCTGACAACTATTGTGCCGACAGTGTTCTAGTACTGTGACTGGTTGTCGAAGACGTAGATAGTAGACGATGTTGGAGAAGCTCGCTGCGTGCATTCTTCAATGGTCACCGTCGGATGACGTGGTTACCCAATATGGCATATGAAGGTGTGAAGGAAAAGGGTAGCTACCAGCCAGGTCAGATTATAGTGACCTGGGGACGATACATCCTGCAGGGTATTATTCGCATAGATATTCCTTCATCATTTGGTCGTCAGAGTCTCGTTTGTTGGTTAGCAGGGTGCACCACGTGCAGATGAGGTGGGTATTTAATGAAAGATTTAGTATATTCTTTCATACACCCAACATAATTATAACAATATTACAATATAATGACAATTAAATGGCATATTGGTTTCTAAAGTAGGATAATACCTAAAATAATAATGTATGCTTTTATCAATGTATTAATTAAATATCACAGACTACTACGGAACTTACTACGGACTCTGGAGTTATTATAACCAGTATCAAGAACATTGCCCCTATAAAGCTTCCTGTCAACGCTTGTCTACATAACAGTACATTGTCGAGTCAACTTAGCACTAAAATACTAATAAGCCTACAGTCGGCCCCACAGTATCAGGTTTATATCGAATATAACATTATCCGGGTATTACCTGTCACTAAACACTAACTATCAGTCAGGGCTACCACTTAAAAACGTACTGAGTATCAATTATAACACTACCGGTATTGCATACAGCAAAATACACTTTTATAATATCGTTATACTATTACACGTTGACAAGTCATACTTTTTAAGATGTTATGATGTATTGAATACATGTCAAAAGTTTGTTTGTATCTTCTGTGTGATTAAAGAGCCTTCTTCTTCAATCCCACTGCTGGATCTCTACTTATGCGAAGAATTGTCTTAGATGCCACACCAGGCAAATAAGTCGACGACCGCGTTAATAGATGCCTCGCCTTTTAAATGCTGCTGCCCATCCTCTTTCATCACCTTTGAGTTGGTTAATCCGCATTTAATTGGATGCTATCGGATGGTTAAAGCTTTTTCATAGTGCCAGACCTGACCAGAATCCCCATGCGAATATTTAGGCAAATGAAAAACATATAACGTTTCTGGTCTGTAGGCGTGAGGCCTTTCTTTGATCCTACTCTATCAAATAAGAGAAGACAAGACAAAATGAGTGTCTATACGTTTCAAAATTTGCAAAATTTTTTTGCAGCAGACAGTAAATTCTTGTAATGTATGATTAGATATATTCTGTAATAGAAATTAACCAACAATATCATAATGTCAATAGAAATTTCAAATACTTATTTCTATTTTAATTTTCAAAGATATTTTTAACAATGATTGAATTGAAAAGAAGGCCTAATTAAAATAAAGTTTCCACGAGTTAACGATAACTAGAAGGACGAAGTTTCTAGCAAGTTCTGGAACGGGAGTTGGAAATTAAACTTAACGAACGCAACATTCAACGATTAAAACTAACGTGGAGTACGTACTAGCAAAGTTTTACTTTCTCTTTAATTACGTAAGTCATTTATTCATTTCGTAACATTTAAAAATAAAATACATTTCTTATTAAAGTTTTGCTTATAAATTTCTTTATAACATAAAAGAGTTATTATAGCATAAAAACTATATTTGCATCACCTTTTCATGAAATGCCTTCATCTTCTGCTCGTGGTGCACACTTTTGGCAGGAAAACGAGGCTCTGGCTGAGTGAGCGTAACCCATAGACCCGGGTTTGCCTCTATGGGAGAACCTCACGCGTGGCGACTCTTGTAGCCGGGTTTGCTCCCGGAGATTGCTCTGAAATTTTCAACACATTACATTGAGTGACGTTCTCCAAAATTGGGAAATTCTTTCGCCGCTAACACACAACAGTAATGCCTTTAAGCATTATTAAATTGTACGTTCAATTAACCTTGCATGGTTTAAACAATTTCTAAATTAAATTTACTATTTAGGGATTAGTTTTAGGGGAATATTTTGCTATTTAGGGACTATACATGTTGTATGTACGATACTATTGGAAACTTCTGAAATAACTGCAATTATGAATGTTAACTTACATAATATATTGCTAAAGGGAAAGAGATGAATATATTCTTCCTTCTTCGTATAGTCTAAAATATTGTCCTCTATAGGTTACTGGCTGGATTATCTGAATAATAATAATCTTATGCAAACGTTATTCAATCAAGTAGACAGCTTTTAAATATATCTGGAAGTACCTATGTAAGAAAATTTATTCCGCTTGTGTCTAGCTTTCTGGAAACAATGAAAAATGATTAGAGATGTGTTGTCACCCCAGAAAAGTAAGATGGAACTCCTCACAGCCTGTCATTATAGTGGGTCTCTGTACCCTTTAAGAGAGGCTTTCTTACCTAATTATATTCTACCTATGCGGTTCGTGGGTTGAAAAATAGACGTACCAAAAATAAAACGATGTTCGTATAAATATTTTTTATATTCTACGGGAACTCTTGATGCTCAATTCTGGAGTATTCTTCCAATGGTATAATTTTTTAGGTATAAAGTTTTATATATAAAAGAATATAATATTTTATAGTAACTAATAACATAAATAAATTTGAGATTATTGATCAGAATTCAGGTCAATTGCGAGACTGCAGCTTTAACTGCTGCTCTATAATATTATGATTTAAACCGTATTATTCTTTAATAGGATTGGCTTAAACATCCTTTGAAAGAAATTTAAAGGTTTATTTATTTTTATTTCAAAATGTGGGTTGTGGTTATCGTGTATCTTGGATGCAAGTTCTCTTTAAGTAATGAATAATGTAAACATAATTTTAATCCCCACAATGTTTAAGTTTTTTTTCCTTGATAGTAATTTCTTATATATATCGTTAATTGATTTAATGAGATATATTTATCATAATATTAAAATAGGAAGTTCAGAAGTTAATGTTTCAGATTTTAATAAACCTCCTCTTAAGCAAGCATTACTAATACTTCCGTTGATAAAGTAACAGTACACAAACACGAGAGTACCAAGCGGAGCAAACGTCTCGATCTTTAAAGATTACCAATATCCCGTAGTTAATAAAAGCCATAATTCTAAGCCGGCCGGTCCAGGATTCGACGCCGACGCGACCTGATTTTTGTTCGTCGATGAAACTGGCAGATAAATACAGTAGCGAGATTATACCAGACCGACGACATAGAGTTTGATTTTAATCACAGATAAATATAGAGTTGAGTTTTATCATATCATTTATTAAGCAAATAGACTGCGGTAGGCGTATATGGTGAATGTAATAAAGTGTATATAACTCTTGCGAAGTGAATACGGAAATCGGGAATTCTGTTTCTATTGCCTTTAATTGTATACTTTAGTAGAGACCGTCGTTTTGCACACAATAATGACAACAAACAATTGTACGTGTGTGTTATTCTTTTTTTTATTCAATAAATGAAACAAATGAGCATACAGTTGACATGAAGTTAAGTAGTCGCTAAGACCCACAGACACCTGCATCTATCATATATATACAGAGAAGGTCTACCACCTAGTAAAGTGTGGCGCTTTTTTGGTCGAGCCGAACCATTCGTGCAGACCCGCGCTGTTCTTGAGTCGCGGCTCTATCACCTTAAGTATTTTAGCTTTAGATTCAAAAACTCTTTCACATGCAAAACTAGATAACGAAGAAAGACCGTAAAATTATGCCAATACAAATAATTATATCTAAACGAATATACCTAACTTCTATGAATTTCTAATTCCTAATTTAATTCAAATATATAATTAAAAATAACCGCATATAAATGTAACACCATTTAAAATCTCTGGCAGATTTGATGCCAGTAGAGAATAGAATAGAAAGAACGATCTAAAATTAATCATTTCTAATGCTACTGCTCAAATACGTTAACAAAACAGAGTCATGTAGAGTTAACAGTTAACGTGCGGCGTTTTTTACCGAAGTTATAAAGATTACACTAAAATCAGCATATCCATTGTTATAAAAACTGCTTACAAGCACTTGCTGAGATACCGCAAAATAGGATGGTGCGAGATAGATAGATAAAGGCGAGCCAAGGACGCGCGCGGTGTTGTCTATTGTATGGTAATCTTAGGATAGAGGCCGTAGGGTAACCAGGTATATAATATTTAAATATCAATCTAATTCAATCCGAAGCCTTTTATTCCATTCCATTAATGCAAATTTGATTTTTGTTACGTAACCTTCTAATTTAAATTGGATTATATATTTAAAATGCTAAGCTCTTATCTTATCTTATATATATAGTGGAATTTTTTCACAGCTTCAGGTACCCTCTTCCTTCTTCTTGACTTCCCGGTACGCCAAAACATTTATTTTTCTTTGGCATTTCAACCTAACCGTCGTAAATGATTACCGTCGCCCACGTACATCCGCAACACCAGAGGTGTTGCGGGTGAGTTGCTGGCATTAGGGAGATGGTAGGGAGGATGAGGAGGGGGATGGGAAGGGGCTGTGGGCCTCCGGTTACCTCACTCACCGAACGAGCAGAAGCACAAGATGCCTCTACTTCACGCCGGTATTCTGCGAGTGCTGGTACCAATCCGGTCGAGCCGGCCCATACGAGCAACAGCAAAAGTCGCCGCTTGGCTCTACCACGTTTAAAATGTTGAGAAAAGTTATCGATTCAAATGCAGCAAAACATAGTAAACGAGAGTAAGGAGCTAAGAAGAATGTACTAACTTTTTCTCCAAATACTAACTAAAAGTCAGGCACTAGACACTGCGGGCCGATTGCTAATAAAAAAATTCATACACGAATTCTGAAGCCAAATTACACAAACTATTGATAGGAAGCAGGCAGGAGAAATCTGAAAACACGTGGACTTCCACGTTGGATTTTGTTGGCGTTTCTTTTTATGGGCATTCCTGCAGTGGTCTATGACAGACTGATGATGAAGAACGGAACAAAAAGACTGACACTAGTGATTTTGTCCGAGTTGCAAGTAGTCGGGTAACACAACCAACAACCAAAATGGTCTATGGCGTGGGTTATTTTAAAATAAAACAAAAGTGAAACTTGAAACAGATACACTCGCTCGACTGGATCTTACCCAATTCACTTTCTCTGATTAATAGCATGGTAATGACAAGTGTCCGAAAATATTTTCTTTATTTACCCTTAAGTCAAATTGAGCTCCTTACTTAGTGACGTAGCTAGCTGGTCTACTTTATAACTTTTGCCGTATTTATCTACTTCCACATGTCCTTGATGAAGAGATGTAAGTAGCTCTTACTGTTATGCTTGGTTTATAAAAACCTTGCAATTTATTTGCATATAAAACCAGAAAGTTGTGTTTATTTCTTTAAAAAGACCGCTTAGTGTGACATACTTTATCATATTTAAGATGAGATAATGTCGATATATTTTTTAAAAAGGTGTATTATATTCGTGTGCTATTTTTTAATTAAATAGTAGAAGAGACAACTTTTGTTAGCGTTTTACGTATTTTTCACCAAATTCGAATTGTTTTCTAAGCGGCTTTTGGCAGTAGCTATGATATATAGCTATTATTTCACACTTGAACTTCCCTAAATTGTATGTTTGGCTATTTGTATTTTCATTAAATATAATACAGCCGTGGATACTGTAATTTTAAGAACAGAATTTACTGCATACTCTCTGATAAAGGGAAAATGCATTAGGAAAATTCGAATATCCAAAAGAAAATAAAAATCAAACTAAAACACTCCAAAAGGAACCTTTGTCAGACATTGGTACATATTAAGGCTGCTGTTTTACTTTCAATGAGCATTCGCCAATATTGATACTACTACCACCGATTACTAAATAGTTACTAATTCTATTAAACACCATATATAGCAGGGTGACTACAATATGTTTATGAACTAAACCCGGATTTCCGTAGCAGTTGTGCCTTATGGTCACCACCCGTCGTTTCGCTGCATGAATTAGTAGGTAGGAAAGCACATAAAAACTAGCCGCGCCGCTGTGCCAAGGGAAAATACAATCATGCAGTTTTGTACTTGCGCGTTTAAATTTTCTAACTTACCCGTTTACGTTTTTTCCTGTTTCGTTAAATTTTTAGTTGAGAATTAAAACAGCTGTACAAAGTTCGGAAATCATTGAAATTCGTTGAAACTTTAAAGAAAATATTTATTTACTTCTAAAAACTACAATGATATTATTACTAATTAATGATTTAGGCTTTTTTCTCAATACTTTTAATTTGTAAGAAGAAATAAAATTATATTTTGTAAATATAAATCTGAGTGTCAATCAATTGATATACTACATATACAATCATACATAATTATTGTATTAATTAAACTGTTTTTTTTTCAATAACGTACGTAAAATTATTTAACCGATATAATATTTATCATTAAAATCAATAAAACAACTTAAAAACGTAACGCAATTCCAGTTTTCTTACATCATTTAAAATCATCGAAGAATATTATTATTCACCTTTATTTATAAATGCTGCTTAACGTGTCGTCGTTGTGACATTTACGATGAAAAGGCTCGATATTTTCGAAAAATGCACATTTTTATATAGCGCACTGAATTATGCATTTTAATTTTTATTGGAAACATCCGATGCGTTTCAATGATAACACAGCGTAGTTCAAATAAGAGTATAACCACCAAAGGCACGAACGTATTATGTACCTTGTAACGTCTGATATAGAGCGCAAATTGTTACAATAATAATAATCATACAAATGCAAAAATTATAAACTGTATATTTTTTTTAAGCCCACAAAGATGACTTTGGTGAGATCTTTTTGAGACTGTTTAAAAATTGTCGATTATAATTTATATCAAAATTTTATTTTTTTAATTTATTTACTTTTAACGCAGAGTTATTGCAATTATTTTACCTGTAAAATTAAAATTGAGGAATATATTTCTTTATAACATATTTGAAAAATCCATATCTGTTATACACACTTATAATACAATATTTAATACAAAGTAAAGGCGAATAATATGTTTGGTTCAAAATACAGAACAGCATTATTGTCCATAGTAAGCATTTGAGTTATTAATACGAGGTTTAACTGCGGATTTACTTAATATACGTCAAATAAGGCTAGACGGAGATTTTACAGTTTTCAAACCATATTTACAATGTTGCTTGAAAAAATACTTAGATCTATATAACTGACAATTTCATTTGTATTTAAAAAAAATACTACGAAAGGAAACGGAAATAATCTTAGAAACAATCTACCTTTTTTAATGAGACCGTGAGCTTTTGTTTACTATATTTTTATTACACAGTAATGAATGATTTCAATAAGATAATGCTTTACATTTACAAGATACAAGTAATTGTTAGTTTGTTCGATAATATTCTTGATAACAGCTTATAGCTAGAAGCTACTTGTATCGGTAACAAGAAGCCCTGGAACGATATATATCAGCATAGTTAGTGTTGGGCTTAAGTGATTGGCTCCAATGCTACCAACCTATATAGGCTCTTACTTTTTTTTGTTGACAGTACGTATTTGCTCGTGTACTGTTCATGTCTGTAAACCAACTCAACAACTGAAGAAATCCTACATTGGCGGTAACGATTTCTTTCAAAAATTGATAAATAAATATAATTTATACATGCGATTGCTATCACTTGGTGAAACTTTATCATATTGACAATTATTATTATGTAAAGTATGTAAGTCACATAATTTAAAAAAAAAAACATGTTATATGTTAAATTTATCTAAGTAAATAAAATGTCATATGAAACTAGTACAAGGGATAATAATAATTGTCAATACGATAAATAAATGATTTACTAACACATTACAAAAATTAAAAAACGGATGCATTTAATTAGAGACATATAAAATAAATATTCTATGTCTTTATATTAAATGCATCTGTCATAATTGCTACACTTGGTAGAGGGTTTGGATGCACAGTTGTATAATATAATTTTAAGATAAAAAAGATTACTCATTGAGAGATTGCTAAAGAAATAAATGAAGTAGGAAAAGCTAATAAAGAAAATATTATTCACCAGTTAACGCACACGGGATGAGATTATGCAAATCATTTATAGTTAATTTTATGCTGTATAGAATATTCTGCATTCTTCGTTTAACTAAGATTGCTATTTAAAATTATGGAAATGTAAGAAATACCAACTTCACCTGCACGTAATGCATTCTGGCGACAATCTCTACAGACTGAGAATGTGACTACAGTCGGCGATCTATTAGTCAGCTGTTCTGGCGATTTCTGTGGTGAGATAAATGTTAACCACATGAGCCGTGGTAGCGCAGGGGTTAGGTCACTCGCTTAACTGTCCTGGTAATATAGTACGGTACTAACCTGGTTTAAATAAGTAATTACTATTTTGAATGATGAATTTGAACTTGAAGGTAAATATCGTGAGTAAATGTTTGAGGAATAATAAAAAAAGTTTTTTGAGAGCACTCCCCACTTGAGCAGCGTGGACAAATATTCCCGGTTCTAAAACTTTCTCAAATATTAAGAGGAAAAGGCGAGCAGTGGGACATTTAACGGGTCAAACATGCCCAACATCTTTGCATATTATGCGCTATTAAAGAGCTATTCTAACGTGGTAGAGCCAAGCGGCGGCTTTTGCTGCTGCTCGAATGGGCCGGCTCGACCGGATTGGTACCACGGCCACCACCACGGCAGAATACCGGCGTGTAGTAGAAGCATCTTGTGCTTCTGCGTTTCGTTCGGTGAGTGAGGTAACCGGAGGCCCACTCCCCCGCCCTCCTATCGCCCAGATAGCCTTAAAGACCGGCAACGCACCTCAGCACCTCTGGTGTTGCAGATTTCCGTGAGCGACGGTAATCATTTACCATCAGGTGATTCGAATGCACGTTTGCCGCCTTTCCCATAAAAAAAGCTGTGAATGACATATTGACACTTGGGCAAGAGACGGACGTCAATAGTAAATAGTTCGGGACTACTGTCTGGCCCGTGATGAATCGCAGTCGTGAGTATGTATTAAATTAAAACATTACGGATTCTTCTGTTAAATTAAAAACCACCTCTTTTAGGCAAGTTACTCATATCAGCCGTTCGTATGTCATGTTCACGTCATTAACGCGGCCGGAAATGTCGGGGCTGCATAAAAACTGTTCCATATCGCTGCTTGTGAGTCAAAACATCGCCAGCCATTTACTGTTAGGCTTCAAGGTGTCTTGAATTTGAATTTAAAAAAAGAACAATGTAGTACTTCTGACTGTAACATTTATTGCAAAAAGAAGTCAAAAACTATCTTAAAAGAGCTTTATCGATACCGATATATAGTCGGACTACTAGACAGTCTTTCTTCTAGAGTCTGTGATACATTTATCTCTATGTAACAGGTGTGGTTACTCTAAACAACCTTAAGTATTTCTTCTTCTTCCACTTTAGCAGTAAAATTTTCCACTGGTGGACACAGGCTCTCCCAATGGATGGTTTTATCATAATCACCACGCTCGGCATGCAGGTTGGTGAATCGACCTTTCGCACTCTAGATCTAAGCTCATCAATGGTCAAAGAAATTTCGGAAATCCATGAGGTTTTCAACGCTTTTCCCTCAGTCTACTCTTACTTAACCCAAGGGAAGAAAGGGAACGGCGTTTCCCATACCACCACCACAAGGCTCGTAAATATTAGAAACGTACAAATTAATAAATTTCGAATTCCGCACAACATCTGGCGTAATTAATTATTTGTATATTTCTTAATGACCTCTACAAAATAAAGCGTCATATAAACAAAGCGTAAAAACTGTTTCGACATTTTAATTAACTTCTAAAGTTTTTATTTATGTGCGCATAGTAAGTAAACAAGACGAATTGAAAACAAAGCAGTACCTACTTTCGGTAGAAATCCGTTAATATCGTATTTTAGAAATGTACAAAAGAGTAGCATATTGTAATGTTAATGCTACAGAAGGTATATAGAAAGAATTTTAATAATAAAAAGCGTTATCATTGCCCTGTTTCACTTTCCATCATGTAAGTTTTAACTTGGCTCTAGATGCATTTCATTACGAGTAGAAATCGTAACAGTAGTAAAACATGCAGTACTGACTAAAAACAACGAAAACAAGAACTAATAACAGATAACTAAAGTGGTAAAAAATAATAAATATCGAAATCCTTACATGAGATCGCGTACACCTCAATCATGATTATGGATTATTTCTGTGGTCTTATTATATCTAAAGAAGCTAAGTGTATGTTACAATTTAGTTATAAAAAGTTCCGTGAGCTGTAAGCTGATACATTCAGCTTTCTGATCTTTAAGATTATGTCGGTAACCCTAATTCTACTGCCGATATCATTGTTGCAAATTCTATCTCGCTGAGCAACACCGAGTATAGCTCTTTCCTTAGCCCGCAAACATTTAAACATCTATGATGTGTAGTTATATTTGTTTACCTTCCACTTGTTGTTTGCTTTGAAAGACTAAGATAGTATCACAAATACAAAACAATCTAAATGAAGAAAACAATTATAATAGTGAACGTTGAAAAAGGCAAGAAGTAACCATATTCGGAGGAAATTTAAATACTATGACATGTTAAATATCAGTTGTTGTAATATAGTATCACTATATATATAGACTATTATAAATAGATTTTTAAAGATATTTTCTTTTTATTTTAATAAATTTCGCGTTTTTTTCCACCTTTACGTATCTACTGTAGGTTATAACGCTTGAATCGATGTCTATGGTGGAAATCGACGACTACAAAACTGCAAGTGTAGGCGTAAGTTTCCTGCAATTAAAAAAACCTTTTTTTTTTACGAGATTTCTTCGGGATTAAAACAATCTGGAGAATAAGTATTATAATTGATAATTTTGTTATAGGAATTGTAAAATTATGAAATTAAGGCTAGAATGATCAAAATTTATTCATTATAGTACGATTCCAAACTACGATACCTTTACATCATCTCCAGCCTGTTTATAGACATATAAGGCTACGGTACAATGGTCGTTGAATGATACATAGTTACATTTCGGAACAGAAATTCAAATGAGATTAGCATACTTAATTCATTAAATTGAGTTTGGGTTAGAAGAAACTAAAATAAAGTTAAGAACTTTTAAATTCAACAAATTACCAGCAACACAGACGTCTTCGGTTGAAGCGATCTTACGTGCCGCGTAGCGGCTCGCTGCGTTACGTCACTTCCTTTAAATTTTCCTACAATACATCAATTGCATCGAAGGATATCGATGACCCAAACTGTACAGTTTATCCTGTTATTACATATTGATGGATATGTAAATAACATAAAACTAGACAATATTTTTTTTTATGGATGAGACGGCAAACGTGCAAGAGGTTCACCTGATGGTAAGTGATTACCGTCGCCCACATACATCTGTAACACCATAGAATTTCACCTAATGGATAGTGGTTGCTGCGGACGCCTAAATCGGTCCTCAAATAACAATTCGCCATTCCTACTTGAGATCATGAGAGCTTTCCGGCATTGACTGACTATATTGACACTTACTACAAGCATAAGATAAGCCGGGAAGATTCCCATTTGCCGGTACCAGGGATCAAACCCAGGTCACTCGCATATTTTAATAATTAAAGCGAGAGTATGGTTCCTTAACAGCCATGGCTCTACTTGACTTGGTTAACTTACATTAGAAGTAGTTCTATTTTTTTTAGAACTAAAAACTATTGAATTTACTAGAGTTTTACCAAAATACTAAAGTCCAAATTCAATCAATTTATTTATACACGCAATGTTAGAAAACATTCAACCATCAATATACAAACACGTTCCGACATTCTTTAAAATATGCCTTGTTTTGCGTAACAACAAGAAAGGGATGTAAATATTGTATCCACATTTGTATGAGCGGGACGGAGGACGTTCGTTGCAGCCTCAAGGCAAACAACGTTTACTTACCGTCGGTTTTCCAACAATAACGCCGTGATGTGTATATCTTAACTATCTTTAAGGATTAAATACAGTGCTCAACACTGTGTCACTCTGTGCAGTGTTTTAGTATCTGGAGCTGTTTTCTCGATTTCCAAGTAGCTAAGGTTTTTTTTTATTTCATCAGCTTCTAGTACTCTGGCCGATTGAAGTAGAGGAAAATCTTTATCTTCTTATTATTATTAATCTCACTGAAGGTTACAAAAGAAATATAACGTAAATATCTACTTCTTCTTTACCCCTCTGTATTAGTCTACAGCTGGACTCTACGTAAAAGTGTCACTAAATTTAAGATGCCATGGAATGGCACATGGAAGATTTGTTCATACCTACCATGCCGGGTAGGAGCGGGTTGGTCAGCGGTAGAACCGCCACCCTCGCACTAGAGATCCTCAGTCCGAAACAACTAGTTGTGGGTTTTGGTACACACGTAGTTGGATGAATTTTTCGCCATCAGTCTATTGTCAATGTCTTGTTTGCTATACATCAGGCGCGCGCAGCTGAGGTTGCACCTTTGAAAAGAAAAAGTTGACATTTTCCTCCTTACACCCCAATATAATAATTACATTCGACTAACAATTATGCACACTAACTAAACAAAATCATAGCAGAACTTGCCTTGCCAAAATGTCGTATAACATTTATAGGATGCGACTTCTTGCAATAATTATGTTTTGTTAATTGTATGATTAACTGACGATAGCGTGACTTAGTGATTAGCGTACCTAACTGCTGAGCCATAGGTTCTGGGTCCTACCTTATACCTTAATCTTTGGTCAGATTGTGTTGTGCTGGTCCCGCGTACGAGACACTTCATCTCTGACACTGCATCTGTCCCTTTCTCCGATTTTATCACATAAGCGTTCGGATACGCGAAGGTGAAGAAGAGTGAACTCATCTATGTTTACGCGTTCACTTACGGCACTGTACTATCACCTGCGCAGGTGACAACTGCGGATAGTATTTGGAAGTGGACGTTTTGATCAAAATCGGCCAAGCAAACATCATCATAATCATGATCATTATGATTATCATGAACAGTTTTCATGACTATCCCGTTACAAGGCGTAATGATATTTGTTTATTTGGTGTTCATAAGTTGATAATTAATACAATTCTTCGTGAACGATTGCTTAATACGAGCGGTGCCAAAAAAATGGGGTCGACACAACTTGTTTTGCGACCAATGTTGACGTAAATTTAACACCCGATTCTGATTATTAAGTCCATTTACACATCAAGTCGATGTTCATTATGTTCACATCATCACAAGTAATGATATTTCTTTTAAATACGCTACTTAATTTTTATGTTATACGTAGTTACTCTATATCTAAAGTTTGTAGATGTAGAAAGTCGATACATATAAACACTAATTTCCATATGATATTTAAGGATAACTTTAAACAGTTCTAAGGAAATACCCACTTTAATATAAAAAATATCTCGAATTGCATTCCTACATTTCCTTTCTCATAGATGTACACGGAAGTGAGTTCAGTCACTTTTGGATAAATAGCGAGCTGTAAATTATAAATGCTAACAAGAAGTTTTATACCCTGCTATCTAAAATTTTCCGTTTCTAATCTAGTTTTCCTATTATCATATAGTATATAAGAACCATCGTCGGAAGAGCATTAATGATCAAACACTTCATGTTGTGCATTTAAACGTTCCCTTTGAAGAGTATGCTGTCGTTACGCTGGGCAAGCAGGTTGATGGCTGCAGTCATAAGTTATGCATTGGTGAGGCGGTCGATGGTAGGGGACTCTTTGATGTCTTTAAAGTACTCGTTTCAATTAATACACCTTGAAGATTATTAAAATACAATTTATAAGAAGACATGAATAAGTAAGTAATGGAAATTGACTTGCAAATACATAAGTTTTTATAATTTTTAACTATATGAAATCATAAGCTTATATAGAATAGGTACAATTGAAAAAGTAATCTTTCACAGAAAGGTGAAATATTGAATACCTTAAACGAATGCATCACAAGATACGAATGCGCGAGAAATAAAACTAAATAAAATTAACAGTCTAAGATTTGAACACTGCATAGGTCACATATATGGAGATGTGACTTACACTTAAAAATGTTTTCACACCCGCTACAGTGAAATGAAGCTGTGTGATACAGCCGATCTGTTCTCCACACAAAATATAGAGCAAAAAAATTATGTCATTTTAAGTCTACGAAATATTTCTTGTGTATTTTTATTTATAATTTATATTAGGGTAACTTAAGATCAAACCGGTCTATTTTTGTAAAACAGTAAAGTAGCAGCCGCTAAATATCCCAATGCTGGGCAAAGGCGTCCTTCTGAGGGGGTTTTTGAAGCCCGTCACGCTGCTCCAGTGCGAGTCGGCGGGCTTAGAGACTACTCTAGTAATCAGAAATATGTTATTGTATATGTATGATATAAATCATATTGATTTTTATAAATAAATAAATTATGTGAAACAAGTGTGCAACTATAATTAAATATTTCTTGTTTCCGAAAAACACCGGAGCACTGTTTCGGTAGTTAATATAACTCTGTAGATAGACTCTCTTAAGAGTATTTAACGTGAAAATTTAATGCCAATTAAGAGTGTTAATCAAAAAGATATAAAAAGGTAAACATACGTTTAACACTATCAATTAGTGACCGATTTTTATTTTAAATAACCAACTCGCGTATCGATACGCAGTTATGTGATAGCGTATCTTTAATTTAATTGGGAGTGGCCGACGGATTTATTAAAATCTCTTCACTCTAAAATAAAAATAAAGTTCCTTTATATCTGACCCTCCGTGTTCCACAAGAATCAGGCATTTCTTTTTAGTTTTACAAACTAATAAATTGTCAGAAACATATGTGAAAAATTGTCATGTAGCTGTTGGAATTAAACAAGTGTAACACCTTGTGGGTGACTTATTAAAAGAGCGACGGATAGTCAACACTGTTACGTTATGATGTATTCGATTTTGTCAAATTAGGATGCCAACTGCCAACAAATAAAATTCTGTTCATTAGAAGTTTTGACAGAAACAGTTTGAAGTTGTAACAAACGTCATTGTGTTTGTACTTTCAACTTGAAAGAAAATTGATTGAAAACTGCTAAAATTAAATAAAATAACGACATTACTTACTGAGAATAAGATGGTCGTTACAGACATACAACTAAGTCTTTGGGATCATTTCACCTTGAAGATTCTAGACCACAAAAGAGACAATTTATGTAATATATATAATGAGACAAATATAATATATATGACGAGAAAAAAGAAAGCAGACCTACTGTTATTGTTCCAATTAAAGTTCTTTTATATCATATATGAATGTGATCTTAGGAAAATGAATGAAATGAATAATTAACATCAATTTGAAAACGCAGAGGATCATGGCGTCAATGTTGCATTCTGTGTGGAATTTCGAATTAACATTTGCATGTGCACGAGTTCAACTCCTATAAATTTAATATCGCGAGTATCGCCCATATAAAGTCAATTTCCTTCTGACCCCCAAATTTGGCGCAGCGTAAAAAACCGCCAAGTTCGCAATAATCACGACCTTTTTAACGCGTTACTCGTTAATTCTGTACTTAAATAATTTCGTATACCGCGCCGAGTTGTATAACCGACGCGCCCGTTCCGTTTCTCGGGTTTTTTGCCGTATATCAGCACAATCGTAAGTTTTTACCGCTGCCTGCTGGCAACGCAACACCGCAGCCCGCGGACCGTAACGAAATCCTTTTTTTTTCTTTACCTCGGCGAAATTTTTATTAATTACTCTATTTTGATTAACTTCGCTTGCTAATTAAGGTTATGGACACATCGATGTATAAATCGAAGCACTTTGTCGATGTTGTTTACAAGGTTACGACAAATGCCGAGAGAAAGTGGTGCACGTGGAGGGTAAACTGATCAGTCGCTGACACTGACTTTTGAATTGACATTGATAAAAGTTGATAAATACGGAACGGGTAAAGGTAAAGGTTTATTTTTAAACTACACATACTGTTATTGTTTTATTTATCAAATAGTAGAATATACTTTCGTGTGTCAAGTTCTCGCATGTATAGGAAATTTTTTGAAGATTGTGACAACGAAATAAGCCTCATAATTAAATCTTAAACTTCACGTGCATATCGAATTATAACTAGCAATGTTAAGACCATACCTAATATAACTAATAAGTTAAGTTTAAAACGTGTTAACCCCTATGATATAATTAAAGCATTTAATTCATTAGATATGAAAAATACTGAGTTTGACTTGTACTTATTACCATGTCACACAGGTTCATTCATCAATAAGGGCTTATTTCGAGGATTAATGAAGCACAGTAAACTAATAAATTCCACTATAATTTTGGAGACAATAAAGATCCGGGTAATTTTAGACCTGTTTCCGTATTACCAGTACTATGAAAATTTTTGAAAAGATTTTTAGTGTTCCCGTAAACACAAGAAATTATAATAATTGTGATCAAACGCTATCGTTTTTTAATATCAATAATAGATTTACCAAGTTTTATCCGGTAAATTTATAGTGCGTGGGGAAATATTCCGAAAATGTGATTGTAGTGTTCTGTGATTTCTCAAAAGCATTTGATTACGTAGATTTACACATTTAAAAATCTTAGTTAGAGCAAGCAGGCTCTTAAATTGTTGGTAATTTTAGTAATAGGATCCAAATGGTGTAGGTAAACGGCGTTAATTCTGTACGTTCAAAATTAAAAATAGGTGTACCACGGGGATCTATTCTTGGTCCATTTTTATTTCTAATTTATATAAACGTCTGCATTCATTTTACAAACATAGTATAGTTTGCAGATGAATCTTCGCTGATATTCAAAGTCAATCGGAAAACCGAGTATCTGAATAAAGTTAATTAAGATTTTGGACCGGTTTCATGACACCAATTTACAACTGAATAATATAATTTAACACGAATAAAACTAAATGCGGTTAATTTGTTTTGCCTAATGTTAAACAGATACCTAACAAGGCTATTCAAAACGATATGTTAGAGTTTATTGATTGAACATTTTTTTCAGAAATCACAATTGATTGTAAACTACAGTTTCCTCATATAGAACTTAAGCCAAAAAACTCACAGGTTATATATTTTATTTTGCAGAAAACAGCCATATGTGCTTTATAATATCCGCACTTGTTATTATTATGTATGTGTGTAAACATAAATCCCAATTCAAAAAGAATAGTAACAGGCATGGTATATTCAATTGAGAAATAAATACAAACCAGGGAATTCAAAGATTATGTGATGCTATGTGAAGTTAAAAAATCGTGGACGCGAGTATGTCATGCTAGGACATGTAAGCAAAGCCTTTGCTTACGTGGTAGGTTATCCACTTCCTTTTAATATAGTTGAGGAGGGCGATGGCTGCCACATGCGTCATGCTTGTGAACAGGCGCTGCTTGCTGCTAGATTTGCAAATCCTGCATGAGGTTTTTTATTTCATTACAATATGCTTTAATTGCCTGTGCGACTATTTGAAGCTTTTTGTTTTTATATTGTAACAAAAAAGAGAATGCCTACGGAGTTTTTTTCGCGAAACGGTAGATGGTAGTTTGTAAAAAATTACAATTGTCAAACGAAGTTTGAATTTTCTATGTCAAATAAAGAATTTTCTTTAATAAATTATGTAATATGGGTATAGAAAAAATTATATTATAATGATTTTTTTGTATAAACAACGTTTAATTACATAACAGTTTTAAAAATTAACTAAAACACTGTTGTGTATCATATTTTTCAAACTTTAACGAAGCCGTTTTGCTTAAAATACATAGAGCTAAGACGGGTAAGCTATGCAGATATGATACAACCCGGATTCGTTTGCTTGTCAGTACTGCTGTATTGGGGCCATAGGAGCCGCCCTGTTCATTCACATGCATATAACTACAACTAGGTACTTCGCGTAACTGAGCCTTTGCATTCAACCTGTGAATACTTGAAGCCGATAAATTCTTGAATGTATTACGACTATTTTATTCGATTTCATTTCAAAGAATCACTGTTAGAAAAAAAAATTGAGAATTTAAAAAGGAATTTTGAATACAAGCATGTCTTGGTCAAGTATGCGTTTCCTTTTATCTTTCTCTGTGCATAAGTTTATTTGTTAGACCTCATCTCATAAACTCTATAGTTCGATACGCAAATGTATGATCATTACAAAAATTAATTACATTTAATTATTACGAGTATTTTGCAAAAACACATAGAACATAAGTCCGCCTACTCCCACTAGAGCAGCGTGCCCAGCCCGCCTCTAAACCCCTCCCAAATGTACAAGGCCTTTGCCTAGCAACGAGACAGTAGCAATCTCCTATTTTACTTTTACTACTTTTCATACGCAGCTTAATAAAAACTACCACTCCAGATAGTCCCGTGACTAAGATAAGGAAAAAAATAATGAAAAATCTCATGGCTCCTGACAGATAATGGAATAGTAAAGTAAGTAAAGTAGCGGCCAGCAATTGCTCACTGATGGGCAAAGTACCATCTCAAATACTTTTTAGATATGGGAATAAACATCTCATTGACTATCAGACTTGCAATACAGAAAAACGGAGCAGGCAACAGCATCTAAGATCTACATCAATCATAAATCTGCCTGAAAAGCCTAAATATTACAAATCCCATGAATTGAGAGAGAGTTCTGGCGCTTCACTGGCGTAAAGGCTAAGCGTTTGACCGATGCGCGAGTTCAATTGGCGCGCGGGACAAGTGTTTGTACGGACCAAGAATAAATGTTCCGAATCTGGGTGTTTCTCCGTAACATAGCATTTTCTCGAATAAAATTTGATTTCGCATATTTACTTTTGTTCCATAGTTATTTATATGTAGGTATAATATTTATATCTCCCGGAGAGGCAATGAGTGAGTTGCAGAAGCGCGTTTGGTTAGGCTGAACAGGATCGTGCTAAATCCAATAGGAGTATGTGCTTATAATATAGAGAACGGATGCAATATTATTGAGATTTAATGAAAAATTATTAAGTACTAATGGTCATAATTATTTGAAAAGTTAAGTGATGAAAGTTTAAATGTTTACGATTGAAACAAAAAGAAACTATTTTCAAAAAAATTAAATAGCCTTAGTCCAAATAAAATGCAAGCGCTATTCGTCATGACTTATGGTTTACTGACTCACTCTGTCTATTTGTAATATAAAAATACATCATCATCATCATCATCATTTGACTATCACAAGTCCACTGCTGAAGAATAGTTTACTTAAATTCAAACTTAAAAGTTTTACAATATAGGGACTTAAAATGTTGTTATTTATATTTCTTTCCAAATAGTAGTAGCAGTATTTAAAGTTTATACAAAAAATATTGGAAAAGATAAATTCGCTGCACAATACTGATGCTGCTGTTATAATCGCCTGTTTAATTTCTTTCCAATTTGTTTGAAACGTTCTATAACCAATCATTACATAAACCAGTTAACACCATCGTTCAGGTGTCATTTAAAAAATACTTAACGAATGCTGATACAAACAAAGCTGAGTTACTCGTCTAATGCATGCAAACAACATATTTTCCTTCACATATTCCAATGCAAACAATAAAACAATGCACATAAAAATGTAACTCAAACATGTTTTTATAGGAAAAAAAACAACGATATATACATAAATGGCAATGGGTACTAGGAAACCCGCATTGGACGTTGCACGTGGCTCTATGTGTAACAACTGTTGTCCACTTTAACCTACGATACGATAAAAAGATTGTTTCGTAAACCTTTTACAAGCATGCTTTACCTAATATTAAATAAATTACTCAAAGACTGTATTTCTCGAATACAACTGGATAGAAATGATGCATAAATTATGAGCAAAAATGTCTTTGTCTATGAACATACATATACTAGCGCCGTGTCTCATTTCTATAACTCGGAACACATATCAATACTACGGCCTACCACAACGAAACCCTACTCTGTGTTACGGGGGAGACTATTGTCAAAATGAAGAATCAACTTTTACTTAATTTGGACAAGTATCATAGAATCAGAATACATACCGGCGTAAATAGTCAACATATATATATATATATAATGGGAAAACAACAAAAAACAAAAACTTCTGTGTGATCAGTTGCGGGAAAATTTTATTTACGACTTAGCAAAGCCGTAAATCTATCGCTATCAATCATTCAATGGACACTGACGTGTTGTGAAAACTGTAGATGCGCACAGATTTGTCGCTAATAATGCAATTCATTCATACAGTAATATACTCTAAGGTATAACCATAAAGTTCATTTTAAGCAACCATATACCCGGCTAGATCGTAAAACTTTCGTCGCTGTTTATCACCGTAAAATTTCCAATATAATATGACACTTAAATATCGATAAAAGTTGCTGTATTACTTACTTTTTTCATGTACCAAAGCTGATGTAGAAGACCATATTGTACTGGTTTTACAGTTAGTGTTTACGCAGTTTTTTTTTAATGCGTTATATCTCATACGGACACGTAGTATGATAAATTACGTTACTATTAGAAACAACGATCAGTGCGACAGTGTCATGTCAATTTGATTTTATTTTGATATATAAATATAATTTATATATACTTTTTAACATTTAGTAGAAGACAAATAGGATTACAGGATTATTTAGTCATTCGTCATACTTCGTACCTATTTTAAAATAGTAACAAAAAATTGTAACAAAACCACTTGTACTAATATAACACAGAGTGTTTTCCTATACGTTTTTTAAGGACGTGTAACATGTATTAGAAAAAGTATAGATAATTTAGGTTATTTTATGATATCAGACATAAATGCCTTACGAACAAAAAAAAATAAGGATATAATAACAAACAGGATTAGCATAATTTATGTAGCATTTTTTTTATAATTGCTTGTAATTATGCATATTTGATATAAAAATACTGTAAATATTATTGTTTTTTTTAAGCTGGTTGGTTTGTTCCATCGAACACTCATTTCACTTTCACTTTATTATGAAAGGCTCGTACTCGCGAAGTGTAGGACAAGCTTTCATTTGCCAGACAGATATATCATTAAAATTAGCGTATTTAATGGAATTATTATCTAATAATAGTAAGTGATCAAATGACTTAAAAAAATATTCTAAATCTTAGTTATTACATTCATATTGTATCATAACCATTAAAAAATAAATCTAGATCGTAATTACAAAATTATAGTGCAGTCAACGGATTTCTTTTATTCATTTCCTATTTGAAGACCTATAGCGTATTCTAATTAATTGTAGGACGTACCACTATTTCTAGCATCACTACAAGAAGCTGTCGCTTACATCGTTCTGTATTCATGCAGGACGACGTAGCTGTAATGACTTTTTTATAACCAGATATAATGACATTATTGCCTCTTAATCAACTCAATGTGGGGGCTTTAAATTATAATTGTGCTCCTGTCAGTTGCAACATAAACAGTCAAGTTTTTTGCGCCAGTAACCGACCTTTATACGAGTTTTTAGGGCCGCTTAGGCTGCGGTCATATCTGAGCTATTGCGTGAAGTGATTGTTGCAAAATATAGTTTTCTTTCCAATTAAATACATTTAGATCGTGTTTCTTAACGTCTTCTTCATCAAGCTGTTAACAGTGTACTGCTGGCTTTTCCAATGGAAATATTTGCCATCATGGATACTCTTTATGATCCCAGTCCCAGAACCAGACACCCCGGACCTGAGACGCTGCAGCCCATCATCGATTTGAAATTTTTTCAGTCTTTCTTTTCTTTTTCAAGGATTTTCCGTTACTCGACTCTTACGATATCCATGTGTAGATATGAAATATTTTTTTGTATTGCTCTGGGATCAACGAGCCAAAAGTCCACCTGATGGTAAGTGCCTATTGCAGCCCATAGACACCTGTAGACAACTTCAATCGAGGAAGGTCACATATGATAGAATGCCTCACAGGCTGTAATTATAGGTACTTGCTCTCTATACGTTTCAAGCCGGAATACAAAAGATTGGTTATTAGAGGCAGAAATGGGTAAAAGAGTGATACATTACCCAGACGACTCCAGGGATGAGAAGGAGCCTACCACCTGGTAATAATATTAGTAGTACACATACTTTTTATTGTAAAACAACACTCAAAAGTCTACTGATGTTTCTTAAGTTTTGCCTCCTCTTATTTTTGAATAGGTTTCAGAACTGTGACAAAACTAAAACCCCATAAGACTAGTATCTCAATCGAAAAACTTACTAAGAGCAAGGGTAACAGCAGATCCTTTCAGTTTTTGAGTGGATCCTATATGCAGCATCCTTTACCTGATGATGATGATGATGATAAAGATTACTCTAATACAACATTGTAACTTTTAAACAAACTATTGTACGAAACTTACGTACAACTCGCCAGTCACTTTAGTTCTATCCATTTTGCCCACGCCCCTAGGCATATGAAATGTCACCACATGCATAATGAAACAATATATCCAAGTCATATTAAAGAACCCGCGTTTTCTATGGCATAATTTTGTATAACCGTATGAGCATTCGTTCCTTAAGTGTATGTTTTTAAACTATTTATCGATTTTAATTAAGGCGCAATGGTTCATAATTATGATTTACTTTTTCTTTCAAGCATT
Source organism: Bhutanitis thaidina (assembly GCA_029286595.1). Classification (NCBI taxonomy): domain Eukaryota; kingdom Metazoa; phylum Arthropoda; class Insecta; order Lepidoptera; family Papilionidae; genus Bhutanitis; species Bhutanitis thaidina. The sequence continues at coordinate 1,950,901 of JAGSMS010000021.1, read as the reverse complement.
TTTTTTTCGTTAACGCAATTTTAAATCAAGTGTTAACCAATATAATACTTTTTAAAATTTTTGGCAACAGACGATTTTTCGCTTATCAGTTGAGATTTTTGTCTTTACAGTTAATGCTTTTTGCATCCAAAAGCTTTTAAACACCGGTCACAATTAATTACATTTATTTTCCTTAACCTTTATAACGTTTCAGACTTCACTTTACTGAATGACGGGGTCACCATTTGGGGTCATCTTATGTCAACTGCCAGAAAAATCAAACGTACAAAATTGGAACAAATCTCAGTACGGCGCGCTGCCAGGTCCATAAGTAGGAAGTCCCGATTAAACCCGTAATGTGCTCAAGTGACGTTAGCTTGTTGTTAAACTACCACCGGTACAAACTGACCCGCATCTCCTCCCCGCATCCTTCTTCAATAGACGGCATCGGGGATTGTGGATACAGTGCCAAGAGTCATTGTAATCTGGTGGGTATATTGGCTCGATTGGCCGGCCGGATGCTTACTCAAGACGGTTGCCGTGTTACTTCTAGTGTTTGTAGGTTAGTGCTCATAGAGTTTTTGTCGGTTGTTGCAACTTTACGTCACTGTGATGTTGGCTTGGCACGCTTCCGTGGATTAATCATTTTAGTGCCGCGCTCGATAAACTTTCATTGTTAGAAAAAAATACTGCTATACGTTGACTGTCGGACAAAATTTCGTCCATCGGTCTAAAGATTTTAATTGAAGTAGAGATTTTTCATGTTTTTTTTTAAATTAATTGCCAAAGCATTTGTATATCTGTTGATTATTTTAAATTCAAATAGTTTTATTTTTCTTTTTATTCGTTTACTTCCTATATTATACTTCCCGACTTACAGATTATTCCATCAAGTTTATAATTTAGATTCTAGTTAAGTTTCGTATGACCTTAAATATGAAATTATCATTAGAGTTTTAAGTATCGAATTTAAGCAATAAGTTATTCCGATCTGTTTAAACAGTCATAAATCATAGTCAAGTTGGTAGGTACTTGCAGAGTTAAAAAGTATTTTACATGGTACAACTGTATAAATTGCAATTTATATTGATATGACATTTAGAATGATGTTTTTTTAAATAAACTTTATGGCAAACTTTATAACATGATTTCAATTAAAATAGCATTTTAATGTAATAATTACAAAAGGCTTCGATATGTTTTATACTTCATCGTAACCTCGCTATTAATTAAACATAAAAGTAAAAAATAAGACGTGAACTTTATTCGATTATATTTCTTATTATTTTATTATTGTACAGATAAAATAAACAATAAAAATGTGCCACCTGAAGCGTATCACTTTTTCCTAGCCTCCGTTAACAAACCCATGCCAAGGCTACAAATGATCGAGTTCACAAGTAATTAACTACTAATGATATAACGAACAAAAAAGACATCAACCTACCTATCAATCATTCACTATTTCATAAAAGAATTGTTAAAAGAAGAAGAAAAAAAGAACGGCTCACCCGAAATAGCTGACCATTCATAATCAGAAATTTGAATATTTTCATCCGTGACCTCACGCACTTTTTTCTATAAGGCTATAGAAATCATTCTGATCCAATGCTTGCTACTATTAATACTCTGTGATCACGCGTAGTGAGTATTTTCAAGTAATGCTTGTCGTACCAGCTTTTGCTGGCGTTTTTTCAGAGAAGCCTATTTTCACCAATAGGCTTAAATAGACTAATGATGAAGTTTACTATTTACTCAGGATTTTTCATGACTTGATTGAAAAATAAGGTAAAAGTAAAAAGGGAATAGAATTTTGTTTTCCAAGTCACTAAGACCATCTTCAGTACTTGTCTTCATCAAATGTCTCATATTTAATTTAAATTTAAATTTCTCATCTGTCTGTTTTGTTAATTACCTCTAAAATAAAACGAGGAAGAATAAGTGGAACAAAGACAAAATACTTCTTTAAACTCAATTTCTTGATTTAAATTACTTAAATCTTTCAAGTATTTAGAAGACATAAACTCTACCGCATAAGGTTATTTATAAGCATGGTCAAACGCTGTCTAATCAAGAAGGTTAAAATCACAGCAGAATTAAAACAAATTGTAGAACTCGCACTTTATCCTTGTATCCTTAAATTTTGTAGGTTATGAATAAAAGGTTATATAAACCTTCCGCCGGTCAAGTTATTGAGGCAATTCTGCCGGCCTGTCGGCTTTTTAGGAACCGGAAATGTCAAAACGTCGTAGTTTTTGAGTCCGCGCGTTGTGCGTCAGAGACGCAGACAACCTGACTGTTGATGTTGAGTTGATTATTTTATTTTTTATTTTATGTTCTACTTTTCTCTGGTTTATAAAAGTACAAAGTTTTACCTCTCTCCTTTTAGAACTTCGGAAAAATAGGTCTGTTTACTTTCATCATAAAATTATTCTTACCGTATTAAATAGTTTTTATATGAATAATACTGTGTATTGCGGAATTAAAAAAAATCTTTACTGGGTTTTTCAATTGCACAAGGTTGGTATATTTCCTAATTAACAAAAGGTTGCTGGGCAAAGTCATCCTCGGCAAAGGTTGGCGGACTTCACATATTCTCGAAACATTTTCCATTGTCATTACGAACCAACTGATTGTTAAACGTTTTGGTTTTATAGTGTCGGTATGGAATCTGCAACAGCATATCTACATAGCGCCATGACTAAAACTAAGGGTGGAAATATTAAGGACTAAATTTAATGGTATTTTATTTAATGAAAGATAAAACATAGCTAAATAAAATAACAGTTTCCCGATAATCTCGTGATAGAGAAGTTATAACGTTTGTGCATCAAGCGTGGTTACCGAACAGTGACGTCACGGTTGCGTGCCTCTTGCATACGCGACAAGTTTAAAACTACTTCCACCCTCAACTAAATATACCTTTGCTCGAAGAAAATAGAATTGAATTTCGAACTGACATGAGATCTTTCTAAAGTAGTCAAGTAATGATAATTTCGAGTAGTTCTGTTTTCAAATTTGAATGTTTTTAAATTGCTTTTTTATTGGACTAGAATTTATGACGGCAAGCGTTTGTTTTGCCGCCAAATGTCAGTATGGTAACTTAATTACATATGATGTTGGTTTTTGAATTGTTTCTATTTCAATACTCATAAATAACTAATCTTTGTTCCAGGTATGTATTAAAGCTGTTGCGAAATTGTAAATGAACTATTAAGGTTTGTGAATTTAGTTTATTTGGATGAATATATTTATTAAGCGATGGAAAAAAAATCACAGCGATTTTAAAAACTTTTGTTGTGAAACTATTTTAAAATATTCAAACTTTGTATAGGCATTCTATTCAAAATAATTGGAAAATTCGACATTGACAGCAGTGTTGCGTAACAATAAAAAGCTGAATTCCATAAACGTGAAACCAATTTTGCTGTTTCACCATAGTTTTCCCACTATTACGCTGCACGCCGTAGTTAATAGACAAAATGGCGGCGTCACGGGTGACACACACAGTAATGGAAGTTTTATCTTAAGTGTGGCATCGGCCTTACGCGCATCCGCGCTTACCGCGAACTTGGCCTTAGCTTTTGTATTGAAAACTAACATAACCTCTGCATTGTTTAAGATTTTGTATGAATAAAAAGGAATTGCTTTGTAGCCGGATCTAGAAACAATTATTATTGTTACAACAAACATTAATAACAACCTACTAACTCTGACTCTAATATACGATGACATTTCGCTTTGCAGTCAAGTTCGCAAACAGCAGGCAGACTAGAAAAAGTTGGAGACGACACTTTAAGTTTTTCTGGCTTATGCTAGAAAAGCTTAACGTGTCGATTACGTACGTATATCATACGTACATCCGACACATACAGACAAATTGACGACAACCAATTTTTATTTCATTGGGTATTTTTCTAATTAATAGGGCGCGAGTGAGCTGGGTTCGATCCCCGGTGCCGCTACTGCTAAAATTGTTAATAGTAACTTTTAAGTGCTGAATGTACCATCGTGAGAAAAATTGAATGTCTGAGAAATAATCAAACATTTTATTTCGAGGACATGTGAAGTCCGCCAATCCGCTCTGGAGCAGCTTGGTGGACCCTTCCCGGTTCCAAAACCCTCTCAAATATTTGAGAAGGATGCCTTTGTTCAGCAGTAGACATTTACAGGCTGCTACTTTAATTAAAAAATTTTAAAATACATCTGTTGTGTTAAATATAGTGTGTATTCGCTGAATTTATTTGAAGTCGGTAAATTGCGTGACCTTGAAAAGTCAATAATAATGCAGTCTCTCAAATGCTTTCGCGTGCAATACGTGCTCTACGTATGTAGTCTAGGAATGCGCAGCATCAGCGAAACGACTCAATATCATATTAGAAAAGTACATGGTAAACAAATGTTTCGTAAACAAAATAAGAAATTTAGTGCTGAAGTTTAGCTACAATAAAGAAGAAATAGAAGCAGGTAAATCGGATGCAGATTATTTCAAACAATTAATACCTGTTTTTCCTTATTTTTTGCTACACATACACCGTAGAATGTGTCCATAATCTTTTTGAATGTTAACTTAGGACAAATCATAACGAAATATGTTTGTTAATTGTATGAAAAATAATTATCTTTTAAATTATACTTGGTTAACTAAATCGACTGTGTAGCGCAGTTAGAAAGCAACTGTGTCACTACGAGCTGGTTGAGGGCTTTGTACAAAAGTGTACTATTTGCCCCCATATGATGCAAAAGTCAAAAAAGCAAAAGTTATTTCCCAAGACATTTTTGAAGTTCTTAACGTTTACTGCTCGACATTCCACTACTTATATCCGTGTAAATACTAACACGACCTATACGACTGGATTTAAACTGATAGGCATGCATAAATTACACTTACTCTATTTTATTTTAATAGTACATAATGTATCGCAAAAAATTCGCAGTTTAACAATATAATAGAAGGATTTAGCCTCACTTTATTCGTATACCTAAAATGTCATAATGACCGCTATATATAATGTAGCTATTTAAGGCTCTTACAATTATGTATGTATTATGGTGCTAACGAATTGCAGAAATTAAAATGCACCCAGAATGTGTTTTATAAAAAGTTGCAGTTAATTACTGTCTCTTAAGTATAGCAATATCATTAATATAATTGGGCTGAGAAAAAAATTCAAAATTCGGTTTCCAGCAACTTTTTAACTTCGAAGAATCGCTTTGTTATTTTTTTAAACCACGAGTGTTATCCTCCGCCATTCACAACCTAACTGGTGTTTCACACCTTGCGTACTAATAACACTCCCAATTAACAAGCTAAAAATGAGCTAAGAATGTGTTAGACACATTTTTGGTTGAACAATAGTGAAATAGTTTATGATACAATATTTTTTATCTTAACATCGAAAGATTGGAGCTGAATTCGTCGACTTTAAATATATCATAAGGATTTTGATATTCTGTATTATAATGCATTTGTCTTCACTCCTCGAAATTCAATTATTTGCTATCTGTGCAATCTAGTGTCTTTGACGTAAACGCATTGTTTTATGAACTACACTTCCATTTAAGTAGGAAGTTAAACTTCGTTCAATCATTAAACATTATAACTCGAAAGTATTTCGAGAAAGTCCACAGGTCTACTTAAAACTCTTATCATAGCATAAAGTAAGCGGTAAAACGAATCACTTAAACTTCGTAAAGAGCAATAAACAGTTTGCGAGAACACTTTTTAACTTATCGATTGAACGATGATTTCTGAAGTCGATTTTTATTTTTAAAAATAATACAAAAGAACAATATGATAACAAAAAGTGATCGTTTGTACTCTAAGGCTAATGATAATCAGCTAATGTTTCAAGATTCTTGAAAAACATTCGTTACGAGAAAATAAAAAAAGTTAACTTGGGGATTAATCTAAGAAAACGATTTGTATAAATTAGTTTCAATTCAAATGAATTTTAACGTTTTACGTTTAGTAAAATCAAGTTATGTATTTGAAAAAAAGTCGTAAAATAAAAGGAGATTGTACTTTAAAATATGCGGAGAGACTTTTGTAAATATCAAGTTATGAAAATTTAAGTCTGCACTTGGGGTGTTGAGAACTACTAGTTGCGCTATTTACTTCCGAAATAAAATCATTTGGTTGTTAAAATGTCAGTGTACCCAAAAACGGCAGCGGCAAGGTGAAAATTGCGTCAGTTCTAAAGTTTCGAAAGTCATTCGTATGTGTCGCGTATTTATTTTTACAAGGGCCGCCTGTCGAAGCCCGCAACAGATGTCGAGCGGTCAGGACGGGCGACTCTCGACTTTATTTATGGGTTTTTAATGACTGCGATCACCGGTAGCTTTTATGCCGAGGCAATACAGCCGCATTGACGAACACGCGAGGTGGTATCGAAATGAATTACAAACTTTTAAGTAATAACATTAACGGCCCTTTTCTGTCCCTCTCTCAGAGAGACCTATGTTCAGCTGAGGACTTAAATAGGTAGGTCAAGAGGAAAAAGAAGACCTATTTTCAGTTGAGGACTTAAAGTTCAGTGAAGAAGAAAAAAGATGAAAGCAATCGTGGGAACTTGCATCAATAACTCTACGAGTTATTGACATTGTATTCTAAATGAAGTCCCAAATTCTATTCCATTCCAATTCGTTAGTATATTAGATTTCACACCAGATTTTGTTGGAGTTAGTTTAAATCCTGATCCTTTTGAAATATTACGATTAAACATGATATATCTAGTACTGCACATAATTTGTGAAAATATTAGTGTTAGTTCGCATAGGCAACCGACAAACTGACAACACAAGTCGATTACGGCTATAGAAAGTAATTAATAGTAATAAACCTTTTTTTAAGAAAAATTTTCACTGCAGTATGATAATATCGTTTACAATATAAGTCAGCACTTAAAATAAATTTTAGTTAAATGATATGAAACGGTACTTTTAATAACCTTAACCGATAAGCATCGATAGGGCGCTGTAGAGACGACTTTATAAAATCGAATTACGCAACGTTAAAGGTTAAATAGTTGTAAAAATGCAATGTAGGTACATATTAATCGAATCGAGTTATTTTTTCTATGGATCAGTTCCGTGCTTTCGTCAATGTAAGAATTTCGCATCTGCCGCCTTTGCAACGTATACGTGGCCGCCATTGTGAAAGGATTGCAACAAATTGAAAGATAATTTTTAATGTTTTTTTACATTTTGTAGACTTCTAGGTTTATATAGAATTTTTGATTATTTAAAGATACAGATTTCAAAAATAAAATACTCTTTGAACAATTGAAGTAAAACATTTCCCGCCATTTATTTGACTGAAAATAATAGAGCGGTTCGCCACAAAAGAAAAAAACGCGAACCATTGACAATTGTTAGATGCGGACAGAGGGGCACAATGTGAATGCACATCAATTATTATTTTAAAATAACAGTTTTGTCCGTACAAAATATATTTACGCACTGCTGGGCGCTAGCCGACGCCTATTTGAATGTGTGTGTGCACTCCGATGTATATGTGATCGTTTATGACTGTGTTCGATATAGGATGTTCGTAAACATGCTCATGATGTATTGAATAGACATAAATATTAATAACTTTCTATTTTTTACACATCATACAGGGCGTATTTACTTAAATTTGTAAAGCATATTAAAAACAATACTTTTTCTTGTCTTTTCTACAAAGATGATATAAAAATCTTAAGTAAACGTCGATTACGCGTATACATATAAAAAAGGAATAAAAGTGAAATAACCTAATATTTTCTCTAAATAGTAATCTCACGCGTACATTGCTGCAACGCTAATGCATTACACCTTACTGGCTAATAAACGAGGGACTGGCAATTCAATATGGTCATCGAAATTGAGGAGTTTTCCCACCATATTCAAAACATTTTGTCTAGAGTTACTGCTCAAATTTACTATTAATAATACTGACCATTGCTAATTGCAAGCATTGGCATTCCCTGCCAACGGCCATTAATCGTGTCTAGTCTATAAGGAATTACTGCCTTGAATGGGTGTATAAATGTGCCTGTTAACTAGATTAAAAAATGCTACTTGGGCATAAAAGTAACAACCAGTAAATCTTCCACTGATAGGCACAAGTCTCCTTCCAATATAAAAGAGGTTTTTGGTGTATCGGGAAGAGTCTTGGACCCTAAACCACTTAAATGAACAAGATGTCATAATATACCCGTTCAGATGGATTTCCTAGCAGCCTGTATACATCGGCGTGTTTATGCACATCAATTATAAAGGCACCGCGCGGAACCGCGTCCGTCCGCCGAGGGCGCCTCACCGAACATTCGGAGGTCATATGTCTTACGTGCACTCGCTAACGAGGATACAGTTAAAAGTTTTATTTAAGCGAACGAAAATCTCAGCTCATAAAATTGTTCGCCGCTGTGGTACAGAGATTGCAATAAGATAGACCTCGTCCCGTTTTACTGTGTAAGAATGTCGCAAGAAGTGACTATGAAAATCTAGTTAACTTGTAATTTGTACAATTATATCTTATATGAATATATTGAATGAGCTAAGAATTAAGTTACGCTTTCTGGACTTCTTTGGACATCTGGTTATATTGAAATAAAAGAGAAAAGATGTAAGAAAGTAAAAATATAACTTATTTTAATCGTATAATACATGACGAAAAAGTCGACGACGCAGTAAACAGATTTTATTACAAAACTATCTTGTTTTTACTTTAGTCTAGTAGCTATTGGTCGCATTATTGAATACTCCATGGATGAGCATGACGTAAAAATATTTGAAGGTCTCGCTCTTACAGACACTTGCTGAGGAGGTCATAGTTCAAGTTTTGTACGCAACAAAAAAAAACTGCTATTAATTGTACTTACATGTCATGTCAGCTATGAATTTTAAAATAACACTAATTAAATACGCTTATTAATGTTATAAAGATATTAGGTATACAACCTTTAATTTACATATCTATAACCGACATGTACCCAACTTATAAAGTTATAACTTAACCACCGTGTTGCTCATAGGTCAGCGTACCTGGAGCCGAGCGGTGGGCCTAGAGTTCGAAGCTCAGCCGATGTCAATGAATCATGTTCTGCGCAGACGACAAATTCTTGGCCACAGGCCGCGCGTTCAGTAAAACAGAAAGGCAAAATCATTACGTAACATTTTATTGAGACAATTATTAACTTCTACATTGACAAATTGTTAAGATAACAAAATACGAGAGTGATAGAATACGAATGAAAAAAAGAACATGAAAAGATACTCGTAGGCGATGGAACAATTAAGCGTTGTTAGTTTTAAGGATTTTGGCCAGTACTTTGGCACTTCAATTGCAAAGAGGATGTAATCTTCAATAATCTTTTTGTGCACTCCTTGCTGGAACGTACCGGGCCAGCATTCAGTTGTTAAATAGAATTAAATGTACTTACATTGTATTGTTTGTGTTAATTTGCAGCCAGTGTTGGAATATTTAGTTTGAAGTTTTCAGTTCATATATACCATTGCTATATTATATCACATTATCACATAAAAATATATAATTATTTTTAAAAGATTAAAAAACTGTGTGTCAGTTGTAATCCAAGACATGACGTTTTGTACAAAGCTTTAAAATATCGGTTAAAAGCAACGTGATATTCATAAATGCGTTTCCGTTTCACTTTTTAAAAATTTACCGTAATAATCTGAACAGTAATCGATAAAGACCGGTAACCCCAATCGTGGCCAAACTAAAAAAAAGTGTCAGCTGATATAAACTTAATTAAACTTACGTAGCGTCCTTAATTACCTTACAGAATGACATTACCTGCTCTTAGTTTGTAATTATGGTACCAATAATATGGGGAAAAAATCAATACGTGCAAACAGCCAATATCTGTCTAACTAAAAAAAGTGTCAGCTGATATAAACTTAATTAAACTTACGTAGCGTCCTTAATTACCTTACAGAATGACATTACCTGCTCTTAGTTTGTAATTATGGTACCAATAATATGGGGAAAAAATCAATACGTGCAAACAGCCAATATCTGTCTAACTAAAAAAAATTATAACCATTTTTATTATTTCTCAAATGTTTTCTCCTCAGTATAATTTTTAGTCTAAATTGAGTGGGTGATAAAATTCTTAATCTATCTAATGTAACTGTTATATGTAATAAAAACATAAGTGACTGTATTAAAAAAAATAAAAGAATTAACTAATATAACTAAAATAACAGGGTCGATAAAGGATTATGTGTGTTTCAAATCAAATCATTTATTTTTATATATCGAAATTGTTGACTCCAAAGTTATGGGCCGTTTGAGTCTTTAGAACTGATACCTGGGTATATCATTGCTGCGCGGATCTAAGTTTTCTCTCCAGAGGAGAAATTCTTATTTAAATTTCTAGTCCAGAAAACTCATGCAGGTTTTCGAAAGATAAAAGCTACTATGGAAAAAATCACTCCGGGATTGAAACTTATCAATAAAATGATTACATAAGTTCCAATTGTTAAGCCAATTTCAATTTAATAATTTTGGGGATTTTGATACATTTGTTGGATAAGACTATCAGAAATGCCACATCTAGTTTACTTCCTTATATATGCCATGACATGAACTCGAAGGAAAATTAATGGAAGCGAGAGATGATTAAATAAATGTAGCTGTTTTAATTAACCTTATTTAATCGACCGAAGGTACATGCTGTAGTTTGTATCTGTGGGGACCGATGCAGTTAGTCGACTTTATTTAAATTTGTTCACGGTTTTATTGCGTAATAAACAAAGTGCAGATTGAATTGAATAATTTATAACTTTTATATCGACTTCCAGGTACATAATTCAAGTTAAAGATATTTCCTAAAAATAAATGCCGAAAAGATAAAATAATCTTCGAAAAATAAAAATAATTTAAAAAGGTACCGTTTTGTGTCGTTTTAAACAATATTTACAGTTTTATGCTTGAAAATGCAAAAGTAATTAAGTGATTACGGTAATAGGGGTTAAAAAGTATATGTAACTACGAGTATTTTAACGGAAATGCCAATTTGAATTAAAATTAAACTTCCAAGGTCTAAAATTCGTGAATAAAACTTTTCTCACTCACCCAGAAACTATAACATTCTAAATTCAAATATTTTATGACATTCTATTGTTTGACTTTCAGTTGATTTTATATTCCCCTCAAAAATTATAGTAATTTTCGAATAAAAGTTCCGACGTGGTTCTAACGCAGCAGAGAAATCGCAGTATCAATGCTACTCTTGGAGAATATACGACTAAAGAACGCACTCTTCGATTTTGCTTTGATGAAATCGTAATGGAAACTTGAAGAATAAACCACGAAGACTACCAGACACTAAGGTAAACAACGATAAATTGTAGGTAACGGTAGAAGCCGATCCTTATCAATCAAACAAAGAATTATCTTTATTGTATGATGTTTCTTTACCCACTGTATTGGTGCAAATAGGTAAAATAAAAATAACTCCAGAATTGAGTGACTCATGAATTAACTGATGTGTAGTTTATCTTGATTCGATGACCAGATACACAAATGAACGAATTTTAAATAGAATAGTGACGTGTGATTAAAAGTGGATTCACCACGATAATCTGAAGCGAAAAACGCAATCGCTGAACCCAGGTCTGTCACCAAAGCAAAGCTCGTCACTTCATGGCGAAATTCATTATAGCTTTCTGAGATTCGGTGTATCAATAAATGCAGTTGTCTATTATGAAGAACATCGACGAAGCACAGTGATGGCGAAACTCAGAGAAACAACACCGACTCGTCAGTCGATCTTCGTCATTATTTTTCTATGATAACGCAAGACCTCTTACTGCTCGACAAACCGTTTTCACATTACATTTATATACCCGTAGGTAGAACCACATTTCATCCTCCCTACTCGCCGGACCTAGCCCCAACCGATTACCATTTTTACCGCACTTTCCTGCAAGGCAAACAAATTGTTATCAGGAAGCGGTACAAAATGCCTTCATAAACTTATTAGAGTCATGATCCCCAAAATTCTATCGCCAAGGCTTGAATGATAATGAGATTAAATACATCGACTAAATAAATATATTTTGTCTTAGAAAATGAGACGTTTGAATTTTTCAATATAAAACGGAAATTTCATACTTTAACCCCATATATAAAACCGTGGTTGTTTTGAGCACTCGAGTTAAGTTTATATGTCAGCAACCTGAATTTGATCCTCGGTACAGGCACCAATAACATTCTTAAGTGGCAACCGGCTTGCCTGAAGATTGGATTGAAATATTTGTAAGGCACATAAAGTCCACCGACTTTAAATTGGTGGCGGACTTTTCCGGGTCTATAACCTTCTCAAAAATGAGAAGTCATGGCCGTAAAAAAGCTGTTACTTTACCTAGAAATTATAAATTAATCGTGACACTAATAGATTTGAATTTATAATTATTCATTAAAAATATCAAGAAATTAAATAGTAATATATTAATCAATTAAGCGTAATATCAAAGTACCGCAAAATATCTCGATTACCTTTTTAAAATTAATTTGCATTCGCAGTTTTGATGAATAAACAAGTGTCTATTACATGGCTCGTTGACTATGCAAAAATTTAAACTAAAAATGTTTAACACTGACACTAGCACAATTAGGCTTTTAAAAAGTGATAAAAATCGGATACACAATAATCGCACCCATTAAACTGTTAAAATATTTACGCCATTTCGTCTGCTTTGTAATTTTCTGCTTAGTTAATTACCATTATTACAGTGAAAATGATTAGCATTGTCTATAATACAATCATAGGATTGATGTCTAAAAAAGTAGTTTTCGTTCTACCGTGTACTACAAGTTACTTTTTATGCAGACAAGGTCGTAATTATTTTGTATTATTTCGGTAATGCAAACCTGGAAAAAAAATAGAAGATACTGATGTATCTTCTATTTCTTTTCATATTCATCAAGAGATAACATGATGATTTAAAACAATTTTATCAAAGACCGTTCCTTAATTACCTCATAAAAATTATTTATCTTCGAACTCAAACTTTAATTAAAACAATAGCATCGTTATAACACTGGTTATAAATTAAAATTGTTTTCCCGCTTTAATTAATTATGTAAGTTATTTAAATTGAAACTTATAGTAAAGAATTTAGGGTTTTAATATCAAGTAAACCAAAATATCATTCACTTTCATTATTAAAACTATAAATAAATTAATTAAATCAACATCGTTCCTTGTGTGGTCGCAAAATTAAAGCGCGTTACAATCACTCATATTCCCGTAAAACTAGTTTCCAACGCACACATGTACAGTGTGTACACATGCAAAAACATGCAAGACTTCTTTACACATACACGGTATACACAAGAGTGTGTGTTGACGTGCACACCAGCAGACAGCTGATATGCATCGACCTACCAAGTAATTATATGTTTACAAACACCGCTGCTATATCTTTAGCTGTATGACGCTATACGTTATGTAGAGATGGAGACGTATCGATTATCGTGTCGATTTTTTTAATTTGCTTTTTTTTTTTTTTGCTATTCTTCTGTTTTTTCTTAACGACCTGTAAATAGTTAACTGCTAAACATAGGCCTCATCCAAAGAAAGGTAAATTATCATTTACTATTAACATTCCAGGGAGCCGAATTGGTCTCTAACTGTTACTGCTACTTAAATTATAACATAAATAAAGGATAAAATGCGAAGAGATTTCAACTCTGACTTAAGTAAGGATTATGTTTAACTTAACTTACTTAATTTTGTTAGTCAATTACAATAATAAACAAGCATTTACAATTGCACGCACGCGATGACCTTGCACGCAGAACGTTTCTATTAGGTAAATGTAAAACATAAAAAAAACGTACTGATTACTAAAACGTTTTAATTTTTATTTATGACAGTGAAGATAACGTCTTTTGCATAATGGGAGTTCATTCTTTGACTGATAGAATGAATATTATTGATTTTGAGTCAGACTTAAAAGTGATAGAAAACTAAAACTTATCGATAACCATAAAACCGCTACGCATCCCTACTTTTAAGCTGGACGATTCACTGGCACGTAGACACAGTGTTATCAGAATAATGACAGATCTCAAGTCGGACCGAGACCAAGCTACGTGAGGCAAAAATACCACAAGTAAATACCATAACTTAAATTACAATGACACTTACTAGCACGCGATTCTGTCTTGTAATCATCAAAATAGAAAGTAGAATTTAGTTAAAGCGATCATTGGTAAAGAAATTCAAAGGTTTTAAACTATGCCATGAAGTTAATAACGGTTAATTCAGATCACTGAACTATTTACAGTATATATTATTATTATTACTTTTCGGACTATTTCCAAAATGGCCTTAAAAACTTATGGCTTAAGACATTTTAGTAGTTTTGTATTATTATTATTATTATTATTGTATCTATCGTACTCTATGTTTAATAATTACAAAGTAATGGGCACACAACATTTTTTTTAGTAACTATGAGGCAGAAGCTATAACTTGGTTTTGACTCAGCTCAAATTTACTGTGCCTTGTAATAACAAAATATTAGCTTAAAAATACTTATTTTACATACATAGATTGCAAATAGACCCGGAATACTATACACGACGCTAGGCCACTGCGACATAAAGTTAGTCAAGTAGTAAAGGAAAAGAACACATTTTGAGTTACTTCTCTGTAATAATTTCCCCAGAAAACTAAAATAATATAATTTTGGAATTCTTTAAAGTAGTATATCGAAACAATACACCTATACATATCCTTCTCTGCACAGGAATTGTCAGGGTAGTTACCACACTCTTACCCATTTCTGCCGAGACTCAGCAGTGAAAAGTATAGAGAAGTGTTCGGTTTTAAAAGTATAGAGAGCCACTATAATTTCAGACTGTGCGGCATTCCATCTTAGTCCGCTGTGGTGACAACGCATCTATGACCTTCTTCGATTGAGATTGTTTACAGGTGCCCAAGGTTTTCACATAATTTCATTAAAAAAATTTAATTAGGTAAGTACATTTAAAAGACATCTTTCATAATCTTTTATCATTGCAGTATTGGCGCGTCATTAAGATGCTTCACATATGTTGCTTTTTACCGGTCTGGACATTTAAGTTCAGGTCATATGGTTATTCTTAGTCCATAACACTGTTTCAAAGCGTTTAAGACTCATAAGCGACCAAGGGTTAAGCGACTTCTACAACATGAAAGTAGAGTTTCGATTTCCATTAGGTAAACCTCTACTACGCCTCATTATGATAAACATTATAATCCTCAAACGGATTGGGATTTTTTTATCAAATAACTCGTCTATTTACCGGATTTAACATATTTAGTTCATAATTCTCTACATCCTCTGAAATTAACTAAAATCATGACTTAATTCCAGAGACATGTACGCAAGGAATATGTTTTATTGAAAGCATATAAAAATTGTAAACCGCTACGTTCCAGTTCAAACGTTAACGAGACACACAGAGGAATTCCGTCCTTACATCACAAAAATCCTACGCGTCCGCGCAAAGCGTTTTATTTCTTTTTATAATACAGGTTGGAATATGCCGTGAATGAAACTATGGAAGTTGAGTTCGCTTTCGCAGTTACATCTAAAATATATTTTAGATGGGTTTCTGTTTTAATTAATATTGAACCCATATTTTTTATATTCATTTTTAATGAAAAAAAAAAATTACCTGCTTGGTTTCTCCTATATTATGCTTCTGGCTTAATACCGTTGTATAACGGTGAACATGTTCTTCCATTGCTCTTATAGCACTAAATCTTATATTGTAAAATATACAGTAAGTATAGCAAAAATATTATTTTTCTACAAGTTTACCACATATATAAACAACTATCTTCTACCCGTGGATTTGCCTACATGTAGAATCTTTCCTGAGATAAAACGTAGCCTTTATCCTTTCCCCGGCTACAAGGTATCTCTATACCAAATTTCATTGAGATTGGTTAAGCTGTTTATGTGTGATTGAAAGACAAGTATCCTAACAAACATACTTTCATATTTATATAATTACTAGCTGGCCCGGCAGACGTTGCTCTACCCTTTCCGGTAAGAGTTTAATTTATTAATTACTTAATAACTCGACCACAGCGCCACCTATCGGGTCCAAGCATAGGTATGAACACTCGTCTCGACAGTACAAATACAATTCCGGAATATAAACTCAATCAGTGAAGTCGTTCAAATGTTACACGATCACTAACAGATGCATACTAGATTTTTATATATAAAGAGAAGATAATTATAACAGTTATCCAATAACATAGTCCCAAAACTATGTAATTAGTTTAAGGTCTATCATCAAGTAGACTTGTCATGACAGACTAAATTCTATCTTATTTAGTTTACATCATTCAGCAAGTACCAGGTCAGCATAATAAAGTAAGCAGTAAGATACAATCATTTTCCGTGGCCTTGCGCATGATTCATCGCCTATCGTAATGATCAATACCAGTATAGCGTTTACCGTCGAAGAGAATGTTCATCACATTTTATTCATGGTTCCTTCAAACAAAGACAATATTTTTAATGTTATATTGTAATAAGCTTAATATAAGTATTTCGTACACAAATCTTAAAAAAAAAAACTAATAATTTATTCCTTTGTTTGCTAATTAGCTTGAAATGAGGAAAATAACGAGATTATTTTTGAAATCGTCTTAATAAAAACGAATAAATTGTGAATAACAACTTTAGTGGTGCCAGTACCGGGAGTAGAACCCGGTTACTTGTGTACTATGATAATAACAATTACGCTGGCACAGAGCGGTTACTACCAACTACGTAAGGCACTATCGTCGTATTATTTCCAATTTTGGTTTAGCAAAGTACCATAAAAGCGATAAAATATTTTTCGAATCCTATGATCCTAATATTATAAATGTAAAAGTTTGAATGTTTTTGACGTTTGTCTTCCAACAATAGACAAACATCCATTTTCTTTCAGTCTTTTAAACTGAAGGAATTTGATTGAATTTCGGTAGTGATCGACTAGGTAATGGAATAAGACACGTTTTATTTCGATCACAGATTTCTTAAGACAAGACCAAGAAGGTAAGGGTCGCGGGTTCGTATGCCGCTAGGGGCAAACATTTGTATGATTAATATAAATGTTTGTAATCTATTCAAGTTACTATCTATGTATTTACATATAATATATGATTTTATCTATATAGTTACATGTAGATCTATCTTATCAGCATCAGTTACGAAGACAGAGCATCCTAGTTAAGAGATGGATGATGTGTGATAATTCAAAATAAATAGGTTGCGCGAGCAAAGCCGCGGCTAGCGCTAGGACATTAATACTTTGAAAATGTTCCATTAATGAAATGTAATAAAGATAAGAGCAGCCACGTACAGGCAAACGCAGTGTAGGACGACCCCCCACAAGATGGAGTGACGACCTGCGCAGTGTTGCGGGAAGTCGATGGATGCAGGTGGCTCAGGACCGAGCTTCGTGGCAATCTTTGGGGGAGGCCTATGTTCAGCAGTGGACTTCTGATAGACTGAAATGATGATGATGATGAATAAAGATAACGATATGAAAAATAACTGGTACGGCTGATAAACAAGACTCTTAAAACTCCGAACCTATATAGCAGTAGTAGAATAAAACTAGATAATTTCCTGCTTTACACAGAGTGGATGCGAAGTTACTTGATTAAATTTAACTTACACGCAATTTATAGGTCATACACCAAATATCAATTATATAAGTACATAAATTTACCCGCAGGATATATATTTAGTTTTGGTTATTTAGACAATTTATAAGACATATTTTCGCTAATAGTTAAATAGGCCGACGAGTTGAGAAAAAACCGTATTGACCGTCCTCTACGGTTTTCGTTGCTCGCGTTTTAAGTCGCCGCCTCGCGGTCAGTGACCTGCGTCAATGATATCAGTGCTCTTGCCGAGGTCCGTAAACTTTATATTTATGTCCGAAGGCGCTTGCGTTTCATTTGGATTATTAGACTATTTAATTTGTTTGAAAAAAAGTATTTTTTTCTGTTAATAATAGTTGATGTGTTGAAACAGTAGAAACTATTTTCATCACGTAAAGGGTTAAATATCTGTACATGCTTACTCGTATCTTAGGGAGATTGTTGCTGTTAATTATTGTCCGGAAAATTTCGTACACAAAATAGCAGATCACAAATAGCATCCAATAAATGCCCTGCCGCTGCAAAAGGCCCAATCTTTTTTTACGAGAGAGTTTTGGTGGAGGAATGAAGGAAGAGAAAACCAATCTCCTCAAACTATGCCTCAGATTTCATAAAAATTCCGTGTAACGTTATTCCTTGATAAAATCAATCAACGGTTATGGCTTCGCACAGGCTGCAATATATTTCTAATACTTTATATAAACGTCTGTCCGCCTGACTTTCTGTCTATCTGACCACGCATCACGCAAAAAACCCGTGGACCGATTTCTATGAGACTCTCACGATTAAGCTCCTTGTTGAACTGAGATTCATTTAGGATATCATCACGCTATCTATTACAGGAGCTAGTTAGTAGGCGTAATTGTCTCGATACGTATAACGCAGGAACATCACGACCAATTTAGATTATGCTTTCAAAGCAGTATTGCTTAGGTGTCCAGCTGATGTGGTAAATCGATATCTTCACTTAGTCTTCTGAAATAGCTGGGCAGTAGGCATGTTGTAAAATCTTCTATAAATATGTATTTTGTATATATTTGATAAGTCTAAATTTCTAAGTTCTTGATGACGAAGAAACATTTCGACAAATTTAGACGGAGCTTTCAAACACAGTATTACTTACGTGCTATCCATTTATGGAGCTGGGCAGTAATCGTGGTTGTCTAAATACAAACAACTTCAAAACCTGAGGACGCATTTTGATTGGACCACAGTCGCAGTGTTAAAAGGGGTCGAATCGTTAGACGAGTAGTTACTATCTTTTGTTTGTTTCTTTATCTAAAAGGCTGATCTAACAGTCCACCTCGAGGTAAGTGAATACTCCAGCTCAAAGACAACTGCAACCAACTTCTAACGAATAAGACTAAACGTCCGTTATCACTCTTGAGGACGACGTAAGAAAGATAATTCCGGTTGTCAAATGTTAAGTCCTATTATTTCTTTTATAATCTACCACCGTTTTATAATGACTCTGATGGAGAAGAAACAGGCGAAAGAAACACCATAGGTGAATTTTTTTTCACTAATTATATTGTATATCATAAAATAAAAGGTATGCTCCCATAGGCAACTGAAAGCATGCTACATGACCATAGTGATCTACAAAATGAAAGCACAAGTGCACTGAAATCTCAGGCAGACTAGCCTCCACAAGCAGCACCTGTTCATAAGTATGACGCATGTGGCAGCCATCACCCGCCTCGACCATATTAAAGGGAAGTTGATAACCCGCCACACGACGCCACCACAAGCAGAGGCCTATAAGCGAACATGACATACTCAACATTATATTATTCAAACGTAACGGATCTCTAGACCGATAGCTGCTTAGCTGCAGGAAAGTAATCTTATGATCTACCAACCTAAACGGATTCCTAGGCAAAAAATAAATCCTACCACCAAGAAAATAAATATTAAAAAATCGCTAGATTATAAAACCTCCAAAAAGTGTCGTGAAAAAAATGTTTTCTCATTGCAACTCCAAACCGGGTGTAATGTTTCATGGTGGCTTTACCACGTAAAATAAAAATGTTATATTATTAGTACCCATCATGAAAATAATCGTCGACAATCTTGAAGTAATCATTTTAAAACAGTATTATTAAATTTTGTTTATTCTTCCACACAAGAGAATAAACGTGAAAAGAGCCAGCTTAATTAAAATCCGCAAAATAATTGTCTTGTGTACATAGAAGTTCAAGTTACCTTAGTCATCGCATTTAACTTGATTGAGTCGCGTGTGGAAATAAAATAAAAGCTTTAATCGAGCTAATGGGATTATTTTCTAATTATAAGTATTTACTTTTTTAGAATACTGGCAATGCCATTTTAGTAACATTACAAATATTCCAGTAAAGCATTACAGCAAGAATTCTGAATTAATCAGCAATAATCGTATGACGGGCTTGAACATACGACGTCATGTTTCGCAGTCCGCACCCTAACCCTTTAGGCTATTAGCGCTTTTATTGATAAATAACAATTTGTTTGTTTAAGAAATTTTAATTTACATATAGAATAAAACCTTATAAGTTTTAAACTCTCAAAATAAAGTATACTTCGATAGATTTTAACTTTTTACTTTAACCTTTGTGTAAGTTTTCGCGTTATTTAAATAGATTTAAATTAAGATTATAAAAATTTTGTATATTTTTTTAAAGTTAT
This sequence comes from Bhutanitis thaidina, assembly GCA_029286595.1. Classification (NCBI taxonomy): domain Eukaryota; kingdom Metazoa; phylum Arthropoda; class Insecta; order Lepidoptera; family Papilionidae; genus Bhutanitis; species Bhutanitis thaidina. Next base: position 1,930,574 of record JAGSMS010000021.1, on the reverse strand, counting down.
TTTATCTTTGATTACTGACGTCACTAAAGTTACGTACGTTAATAATCATGTTTTATAGACTTTTTGACATTTTGAATTTTCTTAATAATATGGAGCATTGTTTAAGTTCCGAAACTAAACTAGAATACCCTTAAAACATTCATTAATCTCATTTGAAAACCCACACAGTTTTAAAAAAATGTATATGACATAAATAATAATTATTATATTTTTAAAATAGATTCATCAAGACCTTATTTTTAAATAAGCATTCAATGTTCACCACAAATATTTACCCGTGACGTCATATCTATGATACTTTTTCGTATTAAGATGCATTCACTATCAATATATTGAGTGGGGAGCTCACTGCTCATTAGCTACGATCCGGCCATGCTTCGATGAATAGTTTTGGGTTCCAGGTGGGTAAAACAAGTATACCTAACTGCACTGAGTGTTGGTGTGTCGAAGATGTATACCATTTGTTAATTGAATGTGTGCTAATCGAAAATGAAAGATGTTAGTTTTTCAATCGTTTTCCAAATTTTAAATAAAACATGGTTCCTCCAACCTACAGAAGTATTCTTGCTTTTCTAATGTCAAACGTAGCAAAATTACTCTGTAGATTAGTGTATAAATTTTTTAAGAAATATTGTAACATGTTTACTGTGATATGGGCACAGTGTGGCAAACCCCTGTTTAATTAATAAAGAGAGAAAAAATTTGTATATTTACTTTAGGAGTTTTAAATAAACAAATGAATATACAAACATAGGTACGAGTAATAAGGATTGTTAAAATGATTGCCGTAGTCGAGTAAAATTAGTCTTCCTATGATTTTCAGTTATGTTCATTTAAATTCTGCGTTCTTTTATATGTTTCTGATATTAGTTTCTGTAGTCTGATGAACACATTTACTTAAAACCTTCTACAATAATACAAAACTGTATAGGATTTACTGCCATAATTGAATATTAAAATCATCTAGAATAATTTAAAACTGCACAGGATTTATTGCCATAAATATAAATTCTTAACTATACTAATATTTAACTAAAAATACGCATTAGAAGTAGCAGTAACGCATTTTATAGTATAAAGTACAGATAACGATGATTTTATATAACCTGCGGATAACTTGAGCTAGTTTATTGCGGCATTGTACGCTGTCCGTTCAAATGATTTGTAGGAAAATTCAACGCAGCACGACTCCCGTCTCACGCTTCACGCTACGACCGGGCGTAAAATGCATAAGTTGACTTTTCAAGGATTTCCAATTGAGTACATTAGATCGTGCACTGCTGCGTTTTCTCACGTTTAACAATAAATGTCAGTGTCTCAATCTAAAGATATAGAGACAATAGTCGAGTAAAGCGTCTGACAGATGTATAAATGTTTTCATTAAACGCTACTTCAGCAACTGAAAAATCATTTATATACTTTTTGCGTAACTATAGATAAAGTAAATAGTTTTACTTACGAACAAAGAAAACAAAACGAGAAAATCGCCAGAGTAATTTCAAGAATCTCACCATTGTTGTGAAAAGACAATCTTGAAAAGTACAGCAGACCTTTCATTAAACAACCCATTATTTGGTAAAAAAATTGTCACCGAAATATGTTTTAACGTTACACTATTCTCACGGCCCGTCCAGAAGCGGACGACTCCAAAATCTTACGAGTTGCGACTAATTTGAAAATAATTATGGCGGACTACTTCCTCCTGACAAGAAAAACCACAATTGCTTAGTTGCGTGCCACATAGAAACAATGCTACGGAAAAAATATATAAAAAATTACATTGGAAGTACTGGCAGAGAAGCGACGCAAATTTTTCACACGCTATCTGCCTTTATTCCTTTGCTGCTTCTTATTCTTGTAACGTAAAACAAATCTACAAAACACTTCTACAATAGATTAAGTTACTGATTCAATAGTCTTTGATGTAATTGATATTGTAAGGCGGTTAACTAAGGGTAAGGTTCTGGCGACCGAGTGGTGGAGTGAAATTCATTCGGCTATGCCCCTATCCCCATGTATTGGTGACAGGGAGCAGCATCGGTAGTGCGATAGTACCTGCACTGCGCTCTCCAACCAGTCTGTAGTAACGAGTGTAGTAACCTTTCATATATGTTGGTAGTTTTAGTTGAAGATATGAAAGCGCAGGTCCAGGAGCGGGACTTATAAGAAGAGGTGATATAGAATTTGCTATTTGTAATTTACATAGATTATTCGAATTTTATTGAGTTGTGTTATACATGTTAATGTTGTTAAGCCCTAGGCTAATCTAGAAACAAGTTTAGATAGATGTAGAAGTGAGTTATGTCCTTGTGCAACTCTTGCATACATATTTGCTTATTGGCCCACAAACCTATAATAATTATTATGACTGGCATCCACAAATTTAAAATATATCTGGTATATATATTATTGTAGGCCCTTACTAATAATCTTCGATAGCTCGCATTCTACTTTAAATTCCAAATTGAAATTAATGTTATTTTTTTAAAGAAAATCAAACATCAGTCACATATTAACTTATTTTCCCGCTGTGTGATATTGCTGTGTCTAAAGCATTTGAAAAACTATTTTGGCGGCAACCTTTGGAAGAGTGACGGTTGTGTCTTACAATGGACCTTGTTATTTCTGTATATTTCTAGTTTAGATGTATAATATTGAATGTTTATTGGGCCGCATTGTGCTTATGAATGTGCGAAGTAATTGGAAAATGTATCAATTAAAGGCCGGAATCGCCGTTTTTCATTTTGGTGCTTTCAGTCCAACAGGTCTTTGGTAAAAGTTAACAAACATTTTTACCGTCGATATACTTGAACGAGATTTCAAGCGCGATTGGATTTGCAAACAAAAATTGTAATGAAATCTCTTTAACACTCGCAGACAGATAACACTGTTGCTATCGTGCTCCAAGCTCGATAAAAGAAAAGAAAATAGCTTAGGACAATTTTAAATTAAATTTTAGTCAACGACGTATATGGACCTGTACCGCAAATGAACGCACGCACGCAACGTTGTTTTTGGTTTAACCTCTTCGATTGTGAAGGCAACTGGAGAGTAAAGTCGATAATGACGAATTTAAAGCTATAGTGGAATCGAATTCAACTCAAACCATGTCAGAGACAGCAGCGGGCTTTGACGTAAGTCAAATCAAAACAAATAATTTACTCATCGACATAAGAATCATTAATTTCACTTGTGAATCGTAATGAGGTTCCTCTGGCGGAGAAAAACCACCTACTGTTTTTTCTATCTTTACAAAGCTGAAACAAAAATTGTAGTTTAATTTTACAATATTTTTTTTTAGAAACGGCTTGGGAGCAATCAACTCGTTCCCAGGGGTTATGTCATCTATGTATCTCTTTATATTATAGTAACTGTTTTTATAAACCCAAAGGGTTAATACATTTTTTAAACATTTGAATTGAAAGACAGCGCACTTACTGGGATTTTGTTGAAGAAACGTTGCCCTATGAACGAGTTACTAACCCTATGGAGTCTAGTAACTGGCATTACCGGCTGGTGTCTGCCCTAGTATTTACTTTAGGAATGTCACTATTCTCACAAAATATATTGATGTTTTTATATACGTACGTACATTACATTATCATATAACTATTGAAAAGACTAATTTAGGATACTCATTTCTTTAAATTTATCTCTAAGAGATGTCTATAATTTAGATTGCATACTGCCATTATGCCACTCTTTTGTAGAAAGGTTTATGGTATATTTTCTATATTAGATGAATGTCCCCACTGTAAATTATCATATGACATAAGGATATGGAAATCACTAAAATTAACTATTCTAGCAGTTTCGATATTCGACAGACTTCTTGTTGTCCTTACAACATACGCTGCCTAGCTAATTCTGCGTGTTTGGATATATACAATAAAATAGACATAAAAATAAAAGTTGACGTATTATGAAATCAAAACTAGCGCCCTGTCAGTGGTTTATTTAACAACAGCCATAACGGAGTTATCTTAAAAAAAGTTTGATCAGAACCCATTAAGAAAATATATGTTATTAAGTAATATTGATAATAAATAGAAAACAATTTATAGACTAATATGTAGCCTTAACCGCTAAATGTACACCGATCGTTGAATAGTCAACAATATCCAGTTAACCCAAAACCAAATCAAATTAGTATAATAACAGAATATGTGGAGGAATATCCTGTTTCGGTCGAAAGAGAAGCGTTATATTTCACCTCATTATTTTGCAATAAGATGCTCGGTCCATTATAATGCCTATAAACGGTTGCCGTTACAGTACGGACTAATTTATTGCAAGTTATGTTTCAGAATTATTCTTATTTTAAATTTTTATTTGGATCAAAGTTGAAAACAAGTAAACAGCTACTTGTTATGTTGTAAGAGAGGACTATATTTCATAGATAGAAGCTAGACTTTGTAAAAGACTCATGAGTAATCTGAAAGAGAATTATAATTTTTTTCTAAATGATGATCTGCACACGGTAATCAAAAAATGTATCTAATTTATCTGTCTATACGTCTATCGAAGAGATATATAATAGAACATTAAGATAATATAAAAGTAAATGTAAATCGTAACAACTGTCTGTAAATATGGGATTAAAAGATAACCCTCAATAGGCTTTATTAGGGAATACTCAAACATAATGCGTACTAATTGTAATTGGCGAATAAGCTGAGATTACGTCAGCCCCACTCACAAGGGTGTTGACAGGGCAACCAACAAGTTAATTTAACCATATGCCCTTTATCGGCATAGTTGCTATTATGAAACTTTACTATTTGAATAATTTTTTTTGGTGTCATAATTTTAAGCAGATATAAAACAAATATAAATAGTTTCCATCTTATTAAATACCGACTTAAAAAATAAAAAATGATTATCTGCTTAATTACAATTAATCGAATAACACTTGATTAATAAAATGTACGTAATAAGATTTAAATTGTACCCACTGTAGCTCTTTACATGATTCAGACAGACTCCCAAAAAAAGGAACATGTCCACTACACATGTTAAGGAGGCTAAATTTAGTATTATCGTATAATCGATTCCATTTACTCATACACGTTTTTATATACATCTGCATACAAATTGTTTGAAACTAATTATCATTGTTAATTGAACACACAGCGCCTCATAAGAAAATGCATGACAAATTCAAGAAAATCGACATAGTGACTCAATGCTATAATTAATCCGGGACAAAATCTTTTCTAATATTTTAAAGAAATATTTCTCGAAATGTATTCAAAACGTAAAAAGTAACAATCTCTAAATTTTTCAATAATACTACCTGTCACCAAAGGCCACACCTGGATATAATGCCTATCTAATACTTAACCCACAAAAGATATGTTGTCTTAGTATAATGTATCTTTCCTTCTTTTAAATTCGAAACAGAAAGAGGGCCAAATATCTGCATCGGGCGCTCACGAGGTGATCGACATGTAAGAAGATTTGGTAACCGAAACTATTCCGATAGTCTTCTCTGCGAAAGTGTTACTCCCAGTCAGCATATCGGGACATCTGTAGCGACTGGAACTCCGTGAACTTCCGGGTAAAATTTGCTCCTGCTTATGAAGCTGGGAAATAGTGCGCAGTGCGAAGTTTGCAGAGCCCGACAAATGATGACCAGGAATGATGTTCTTTTCTCCATCACAAGATTGCGGCATTTATAGTCAGCATTTACGAATGGTAATTCCGCGATAAATTTACCGCCAGAGTAACTTTGGACAACTTGGGACAAAAAAATACTTGCATGCTTCTCCTAAGCACCCCATAGTTTAATTTCTGAATTAAAATAATATAACAGTACATTTAATTGAAACAATACCGCACTATACAAACGTGCAGTTACACTAAGCACAGCAAGTGATAAAGCATGAAACGAGTACAAAACAAGAAATTCTGTCAAGGACTCACCGCGCCTCCTGAATAATTCATAACGGCCGTGCTTTTGGCAGAACAAGCGTGTCAACACGGGATTGCTGTAAAAACTGCGCATTTCGTACCAGGACACGTTCTCCGTACGGTGCGAAACATTACCTATTGATAAATTACAGAATGCGCAACACTATAATACACTAAAGACAAAGGATAAATATTTTTAGTCTATAATTCATTGTATTTACATCAAGAAAGATAGTTCGAAAGTGTGAAACAAAAGCGGTAAATACCCATGAAGGGTATTAAGCGTTAAAACTAAATGTTGAAACATTGAAAAATCATCAGTTGTCAAAATATCTTAACAACAATCTAATCTTACTACAATTATTAAAGAACATAATCAGATGGGAACTCGCTGTAAGTAGATCCTTTCTGATGCACAAAGACAAAAATCAGTTCAGAAATATCCGAGTTCTCGGTGAACATATATTGAAAATATACAGTTGAATTGACAATATCCTCTTTTCTGAAGCGGTTAAGTCTACTTTCATGTTGTTTACGTATAATATCCTAAACATATATCTAGTTACTATAAGAAGAACAAACATATAATACATTCGTTTTAATATGCAATATCATACGGCTGCCTGAATACAGTTCCGTAACATATACCTCTTCTATCTAAGGAGCATAGAGTAATACTATTAAACTATACTACTATCTTTACTCTGTGGTAATACTAAAATCGCTGACGGGTTGGAACAGGCAGGTTGAGGGTGACAGTAATAAACACTATAGTCTACTAATTAGGCACTGCTATACGTCTACATAGCAATGGCGAGGATTGGTTCTTTATTTTTCGACCATTTTCTTTTACGAAATTATTAAACCTAAAACCTAACTAACTAAAATTAATGGTCTTAAATTATTATTATTGCTCTTAACTTTGTCTTTCTTAATTACGTAATAGAGGGAACAATGACAGTTTTTTTTTATGAAAATTTTATTTTGATTTCGATAATCTTGTCGCTTGTTTCAGAAGCAGGTGATCGTAGTAAAAAGTAAAAAATTCAGACCCGTATATCAAACTGAATTAGCTACTTACCAAACCGATGATTTTAAATATCGATAAAATTCGTATATACGTACCGCTGGAAGGCCGAGTAAGAAGTTCACATGCCCGTGCGTCAGTCGCAATAAAACTGTGTCGGCAAAGATAAAGACATTTCGCGGGAGCTGCGCGGGCTTTCACCGACACTTGCAAAAACCTCGACATCGAACGTCTTTTTTTGTGTGGTACGCGTTCAAAACGCGAGTTTGGTGCAATTCGTTACAGATTTAAAAAAAAAACGAAAATACATATCAGCATTATTAAGTTCGGCATTACATCAACACTAAATCTTCTCTCACTATTAAAATCTATGCGATAAGTAGTACTTTCAAAAACGTATCGCGACTTTCGAGAGCTGTTTTTTTTCGCTCTATGCTTTGATAATTATATATTGCTAAGATAATTATAAACATTATCGCCGATTTTAAATATCTTTTCTCACTCACAAGACGAGCACTACTTTTTAACTTTTGTGAAGTCTCTTCAACACAACTAATTGATGAATATTTAAATAACGGATACAAAACTAGACCGTTGTAATAAAATCGATGCGCTCTGACGTAATTTTAATTAAAAAAAAGACGTAAATATTGTGTGCGATAATTTCGGAATACTATCAAAAACTGTCAACTGCGCAGGTGATATTATAGTGCTGTGAAGTGTACGCGCATCCACAGAGACGCACGCTTGTCTTTACCTTTTTATATTCGCGGTAACACGTATGCGATAAGATCGGAAGAAAGGTCAGATGCAGTGTCAGAGACACGGGACGAACAGCACAACCAGACCCGAAAATAATAAATATTGACTTCGGCTGTGATTCGAGCCAAAGACCCATGCATCAGCAGTTGGGAACGGTATCCACTCGGTCGGCCGCAACTTTCCGCAATAACTAAGAAGAGAAGAGTCCTGTTTTGTTTCATATGGCGGAAGATGGTCTGGAATTTCAACTGATTCTATCATATAAGCGATACAACGAAAGGCAGAAGCCCAAAATGCCTCTACTTAACGCCGGTATTCTGCTAGGTCGTGGTACCAACCCGGTCGAACATGTCCATTGAAGCAGCAACAAAAGCTGCCGCTAGATTCTGCCACGTACAAATAAAATAAAACTAACGGCACTTTCCCCATGTCACCTGACAACACCGGAAGTCATTACCCTGGTTTAACATCAAAGCGAAACATCTTCTTCGTGGAGAACATTTCTATGAAGATAACTTGAACCCTATGACTTGATGAGATAATATACTACTTGTTATTCCAGGAGAGCCGCAGGAAAATTTCCTTGCGGACAAAGTCGCAGGCGGAAACTTGTTAGAACATTTCCATTATTGATGTTTTTTTTACTATAATTAGAAAAAAAATTGGCAACTTCATAAAAGTTAAAAATCAGACTACTAGGGATTTATAGATCTTGGTTGCATTGAATCAGGGTGGTGAGATATAGATACCATCAAATTGAAAATTATATACTAGTGAATGTAATATAATTTAAATATTTTTAATCGTATAATATACATTTATTATATAAATATGTAACAACAAGTTTTGGTATATGATCGGACAGCAAAAGATAAAATAAATAAGAAATTCTCTTTTAAATCAGTTGTTAGAATAGTCCTCCTTTGACTAAAAATCAGAGCTAAGTGATTTTCTATTTAATATATAGAGGAAACCCGATCTAGGTTTTGGCTTATATTTTGCTTTAAAGTAAGTGTCATTGAAAAAAAATATATTGTAATTCTGATGCGAGTAATACACGACCTGTCCATTATTCGTTACAATGTAACGTCATAAAATTATCATCATGTAAACTGTTAGCGACGTGCATTTAGGACAAAAACGTGGCAATCGATATCGCTTTGCCATAGAGTTGCGACAATTTGTCATCCACTAGGATTGATCATATGTTTTTTTACCACGTTTAATTTCTCAATTAGCTTTGAAGCAAGTTATTTCTTAGCACGTAGAATAGACGTTTCCATCGATGTGTCTTTAACCTTGCATTGTTTAGAATATAAATCCAAAAGCTCAAATGTTATATAATAGGTATATTCTGCACAGAAAAGTAAATTAATAAATAAACTTAAAAATATCATTTTGAAAACCCTATGCAGTTGATGAATTCAGAAATTATTTTAATATTAAAATAAATGAAATAAAAATTTCGAAATAAATGATGAGTAACTTTTTCTACGTAGTAGAGCCTAGCGGCGGCTTTTGCTGCTGCTCGAATGGGCCGTCTCGACCCGGTCGGTACTACTGCCTCGCAGAGGTACCGGCGTGAACTAGGCATCTTGTGCTTCTGCGTTTCGTTCGGTCAGTGAGGTAAACGGAGCCTCCCTCCCTCTCCCCAACCCCCTCGTCATTCTCTTTCTCTTCTCCCAAATATTCTTAAAGACCGGCAACGCATTTGGAGCACCTCTGGTGTTGCAGATGTACGTGGGCGACGGTAATCACTTACCATCAGGTGAGCCGCTTGCTCGTTTGCCGCTTTTCATATAAAAAAAAACTTTACGAAAATATATCTAAATAATAAAGTTAATTATCTAAATACTGTATTTAAAATATTGCTACAAGGCAACGGTGTCTATCTATTTATAAAAAAACCAAAAGATTGAAACTCAATAAAATTCAAAAGTTAGCGAAGATGAAGGCAGCGTTTTAGAATGTCGGTTCCCGTACGATGAGTATTTATCGAATACCGCAAACAATATTGATATACAAATCTTTATATTCTGTTAAATATTCACCTTGTCGTGGAAGCTTAAGGCTCAAGGCGATTGCTTTAATTTTATTGTACGCTTGTGACGTAGGTTCCAATTTCAAGTCCACTAAAATTAATTGCAATTTAAAGTGTTGTATTCACCTCGTGCTCGGCAGTGAAATAAGATTATGAGAAAATCTGAATGTTGACGGAATGTAAATTTCATCAACTCACATTGAATTAGCGTGGCGAACCCTTCCTGGCTTCAAAACTTCTTAAATGTTGAGATATTGACAGTCTTTGCTCAGATGGGAGACGACAGTGTCTAAAGAATATCACTTGATGTCGGAAATGAGGAATATCTTCTTGTTTTGATTTTGTCCATAGCTTCTGGTTAACAATCATAAGACTTCATCTACGCAAGATATACGAGTATTAACATAGGGTACATAGAAACATAGGGTAAACAAAACACGCCCTGACGTTTACATCTTGAATTCGATGGAATGCTTGTGCAATGGAGGTAGAGTCAAACAAAAATTTTTATAACATATTTATAGACTCCTAAAATTAACCTTTTTTTTTCATACGTTTTTTCATTACGTTACGTGCTTTTTTCTTTTTTTCATTACGTGCAAAAATCACTGTGGTTTTTATCATATAAAATGTCTCATTGCGCATAAATATACAAAAATGCGTGCAATTTTACCATGGTGTCTCAAATATTTAAACTTAAACGACAAATCCATTGGTTGGTTCCAAGTAGTCAATGTGGCCGCGGCACAAGGACCGCGATGACCAGTTGACGTATTTGTGCCAAACGACTACTGGCAGCTGTGGAGATTGACGGAAGATAAAATATCTATATTTTCCCGAACACCTGTTGATACAGAAATAAGGCGTATATCATAAGCGTTCATTACACTTTTCGTAAAGATGCTATCTTAATTAGTCTATTTTAATTTACATTGAGTTTCTTATTAGTTTTAGGATTATAAATTTGATTTATGCATTTTGCTATAATTTGCTTTAACTGAAATTAAATTGATGCGATTATAAAATGGTTTTAATATGTATATATGTGGAAATTCAGCAATACCAAGTTTTTAATTTTATTTAAGATTATTAAGACGGGAACGGTTCGCCACGCTGCTCTAGTATGGATTGGTGCAATTCACATAACTCTCTCTAATTAATTAGGCCTTTGGCCACAACTGGGACAATTACGGGCTCTATTACTTTACTTTTTATTTAAGTTTACGTGTTACTCGACTATTAATAAGACAGTTGACATTTATCTAGTTCACTTGTGACAACGTACCGTCGCGTCGACTCATTTCATCGATATGTTATACGCAACGTGCATATATGCATCACTAATTATGACTTTATACTAGATAGCGTCTAGGTAGACCTATTTCAATACTTTGTATACCTATTGTGTGTTAACGTTGAACATGTTTAAGGTTTATCTATGTTAAGTAATTATTATTTATACCTGTGTAATTTCGCTGCACTTTCAATAATGATGTATTAGTAACGACAAAGTTTTTGGTCCAACAAATGTGTGACCACTAAATCCTAAGTATTACTGTAAGTTATTTCTAAGTCAATTATTTTTCGAAAATTTAAAATTTTCCAAATTAATGAAGTCTATTTTGAGAATGGTGTTTATTTGTGTATTTATGTCAAATACTTCTTTATGTATGTACGTGTGTAGAAATTTAGTTTATCTAAAAGCAGAAGAGGCAAGGAGAGCGTACACATACGAGTACAAGTGGACAACTACGTAATCTTATTTAAAAGGCGTTCAGGACACTAACAGCCTTTGCGTACGTCACTTGACAAAAGAAAGACAATTTCAAAAAAGGAACGCGTCTCCACATCATTCAGTGTCCGGCCTCGGCATGCAGTTTTGTACGAGCTACCGTTTTTTTTAAACGCAAAGAACCGCGTCATGCGCTATCGGCCAACATTAATATTAACAACTTTTTAATTAATTATTTATAGGTTCTCCGATCCATTCACAAATTGAGTCGTTGAAATAACCATGATTGATATTTTTAGATATTAGAAATAATAATGTTGGAATAGTTCCTGATATATTTTGCGAATATCACATGTTTAAAATTTAAAATAATCATTAGTAATCGAGTATAACAAACTTAACTTAGTTTTCTATTGCCTTTTTTACATTTCTTTTCTCTAATATTATTAAAAACACGATTGAACTTTTTGCGCACATTTGATAGTCACATAATCGGTCCAAGCACCTACCGCATAAACCAGTCCATGGAAGTGGCGGAATAGTTGTATACGCGAGGGCACCAAGTTTCTTGGTGCTATGCGGCTTATGTTCGATATTTCTTTGTACTCGCCGCCACTATATATGTTGAATACCACCGTCCTATACAGGTATCCCGCATACCGCCGCCCGGCTTCGTACAGTGACGAAATGCTTGAAGCGATGCTGGTGGGAAAGCTGAGTAAATGGATTTAGTGCAAAAACCGAGAAATATAGTTATTGTCCTTTTAAGTTATTTTATAAAGTTCAATGCCGAGTTAAACAAAGGTAATGACCACTATGCTAATATACGAAATCGTTTAATACGTACGTACAACTGTGTATCATTGCGCTAGTCCTATTAAAAAATGGTTGAATATAAACGGTTTATGAAACTAACGGGGTTATGTACTATAAGTCATTCAAATTAGTAAGTAATCAACGGATGTATATTTAATATAGGTAAGCTTTAATTTTATAACTATGAGCTTATGTCGCTCCATAAATGTTATGGTTCATGAACACTATATTGTATTTAAAATTCTATAATGATTCAAGCTGTAGTATAGTAGGCGACCTAGAATATATAACATTCGTACATCAAATGTGTTAAAAAGCAAAAGTACATCTAGAGTAAGAAAAAAAGAAGATGTTGCTTTTATAACCTTTGGATAACCATTAAAGTACATAAATGAGATACTAATTCAAACATGTTTCCTAACGGTCGGTGACATTTCTAATCCCTATTACCATAAGGAAAGCGATGACTAATAAAAGAAACAGAAAGCAAACTATGTATGTAAGCACTCACACCTGTCACTCAGAGGAAAAGATAGAGATTAATGATTTCCATTTGGCACGACTAAGTGGTGCCAAACGATCCACCGCAGCCGCCTTTTCACCGGGTTTGCTCCCGGAGATTTCAATGCGATTTTCAAGGCTTTAAAAACTTTGCCATCTATAGCCGTCACTTCCTACCTATGGGTAGAAATTCGCTACCACACAGCTATATAAAGTGTTATATAGTAAATTTATAGAACTACCTTAGTACTATACTCTTCACCAGCCTATTGAAGCCCATTGCTGAACGTAGGCAAAAACCTACCGTGGGCAAAAACTGACATACATTTCTAGAAAGGTTAGCCCATACTCGCCACGCTGGGTTAGCGGGTAGTATTAGTAGCAATGGTAGTAGCATTTTACATTTTATGAAGCTATTCATTCGATTACGAGTGTTTTGATTAGTTTTTCTTCCCGAGAAGTATAAATAAGTTTTACTTTTCGTAGTAGGGACCACGAAAAATATAATGAGCACGGATCCGTTAGTATTTACCATGGCTCAGTTTCAAATGCTTATTTGCTAGATTGTTATTCTGATTTTAGAATTTGTGAATTAATAACAATTAACAACAGGCCTATGTTCAGCAGTGGACTTCTGATAGGCTGAAATGATGATGATGCTGATGATCCTATTATTAACCTATAAAGGAGAGTACTATATTATTTTTTTCATTAAAGCTTGCACGTGGGTGCATCTTGTTGACTAACTACTGCTAACTGAGTTACTTCTGGCGACAGACTGACAGCGGAGAATGCATCCGTACATGCCATACACAAATATCATACCAAGTCGCGGGCAAACCTTCCACGCGTGGCATTTTTATGGAAATGCCTTTGTCTAGCAACGGACTCATACCGGCTGGTAAACATAAAGAATATTTGTGCCTTACATTTTCTGTTTTTTAGATAGAATTTTCATATTATATACAGCTGCAGAGTTAAAAATTCTAGTTATATAGAATAGAGCCGTAAGTATTTGAGTACTCTGTCACTTGTCTTCACCTTTCCGCATGCGAAGTAACGCAATGCATGACAGGAAGTTTCAGATGCTGTGGTTCAAATAAAGTCACAGGACAATACCAATCCTTATGTCGCGTCGCTTCTACTGGGTTTTGAAACAACGACCCAGCATTTATTTACAACTACAATCTCGAAAGTTTCGGATTATTATATTTACGTCTATAGCAATGCCATTATCATATCATTTTGGTTGCAGTATGTGAAACTTTTGTGAATTGAAAATTGCTGTAGGTAAGTAAATACCACAAAACAAAGGAAACGACTCGAAGTGGCGTGACCGACGAATGTACAACCAGAAAATAATATTCTGTCCAGGAATATAATTTCATTGCGGTTGTTGCTCGCATATGGTGCTGCTGCCGGCCATTTTGTTTTCATACCATTGTTTTTTATAGTAGATTACAGTAGCTTTTGTCATTCCACAGATAGCCGATGTACCTACCTCTTTTTTAATAAAACGTAAACATATATTTACTTACAGATTCTTTTTAACTTATTTTTTTAATGGTATCATTACAAATTGTTATGTTTGCCAACATCAATAATGTAGTCATGCTATTAACGAGAAAAGTTTGACACGGCTACGGTAGGCTCTTAAATCTACGTTAGGTCATTGAGAGAATTAGCCATAATCGGCATATTTGGTGCCAATCGTATATTTTTGTTTGATATTGGATTAGGGCGTGCTTCACATCCTCGAACGAGTTTCAACCTTGGCTTTGTCACCTACGGTGAAGCGAAGAGGATCCCGTGTGGCCGGCCTGCACACTGGTCTGGCCCAAGGTGTAAGTAAACCCACTTCGGATGCGAGTCGACCGCCCATTTGGATGGACTCTGGGGGAAGATCAGTGGTGATGCAAGGTGTTGCCGTCCGGAAATATGGCTAGTGGCGGAGCCGTAGACCAGATCCGTTGCGGGATGTCGGGGGGGCCGATAATTCCTAGCTCTCGCCTTCCTAATCCCCATGGCCTCGGGAGTTCCATCGCCCACCTGGGATTGGAGCCCGATTTGGAAAGAGTTCCTTGATTCAGCGCACCTATCCGGGAACAGACGGAGTGAATGACTTTTCTTCCGGGGAGAGGGCGCTGGCGTGTGTGGGGTCGCGGACGTGTGCGAATGCGTTCTCGTAAATCTATTGATATGCGGCGGAAGTGGAACATCGTTGGGTTTAAGTCAGTGTAAGACTGTAACAACCCGTCCATGCCCCCGTTATAAGATATGCGTTGTAGGGTAGCAATTAAGTACCTTTAAACAATAGAATATACCTGAACAAGTAGGCAGATCCCCAGCCGTTACCAATACTCATGTAAAGAACCTTCTTTTTGTTCCGTCCTCTTTATGCTGTATTAGCGGCAGCGTGGGTACCTTTTCACACAACGAATAGTAACTCTGACATTTAGAAGTCTTGATACCACCTAAGGTAATAAAGGAATTAAAAAAACAGAGGCTCACGCCTGTCTTACACATAGGGGATAGACAGAGTTTACAGATTTCTATTTAGCACAACTCAGCGCAGCAAACGCGCGTTTCGCTAACCATTTCTCCCTCTCCGGGCTGCGCGTTTCCCGAACCTCATCGCTGGGTTTACTTCCGGGGAGTTTCGTGACATTTTCAATGCTTTTCCTTAATCGCGTCTTACGATACCCACGGAAAGAAAGCGGGTGGCAGATTCTTATTCCACTAACATACGGAAACCCTCAGATATGAATAGTCTGTGTGTGTGTGTGTGTGTGCGTGTGCGTGTGTGTGTGTGCGCGCGTGTGTGTGTGTGTGTGTGTGTGTGAAAATTGTGTACATCAGTGAGAGATGAAAACTTAAGCAGAATTAGCCCGATTAAATAAATAATGAAACAAGACATAACCTCTCACAAGCGGGTTAAGTCAAGTGAATTGAATGCCAATGGAGCGAGTTAGGTACGACGGGGTTAAGTTATATCGCGGCCTGCGACCTGACTAATCGAGGTGGGGTGGAATTGGAGGAGGAGACTAGTGGCGTGGATTACAAGCGAAATTAAATTGTGGATATCGATAATATTTGTTTCATATATCTGTCACAAAATGTACTAATATTACACATATTACATCCGTTTATACATAATACATATACACACCAATTATTTTTACACCATTTATTTCTAAACATTGTATGGACAACAAATAAATGTAACGAAGTTCGGTGTCTGTCTACTTTTCGTAAACTGCCTCGTGGACATTCAGAAGAAATTCCTATAGGGAGGTTAAAGTTATGTTGTTGTAGAAAACACAAAACAATTGATTTTATTCGATATAATTTCATCTCACCACTTATATATAAATTATAAAATATATATAAATGTTCGTATTAATATGAAACGCAATTTCGTCAATTGTAACATCATTCTAAATTATTTCATTTATTTTTTTACAAATATCTACAAGTTCTAAGGATTGTTTATTTTACTATATAGTTACATAACGGAAGACTTGACAATGGATATTAAATGACTGGCACAAAAGAAATATTTAGCTTCGTCATTCATTCATGTTGTATATATGATATTGTTCATGGCTATTAATACCTGTTTCGGTATTAAAATTAATCACAGGTTATATAATTAATCCTGATTTATAATTAATTTAAAAGTGTTAAATGTCATTGAGATAATTAATTTTCGTACAAAATTATTATTACGTGTTAACGTGCTATTTAATTTGTTTTTTTGAAATTCATTATCTTCTTAAAACCAGTTAATCGATCTTGTTTTATATACAATTCTTGTTCATAATTACTATTGTAACATCATAATTATTATACGCATAAATATTTTTTATTAACAGATTGACATAAAAAAAGTAACAATTAAAAAATAAATTAAATCAATAATCTGCAATAAAAATCAAACCAGAATTGGTAACAACCTATTATATTATTTTGTATTGATAAATATATGCAGAAAAGTTTTACGTGATTTGATCTTAGCCTACGTCTTAGTTCATAATAACATTTTAAATAAACTCCCCTCTCGTTAAGAATTATATTTCATATGAAATTATCAATCATAAAGTAACTATAAAATTACAGAAGCCAAGATGCATTAGCATAAGAAATATTAAAAACCAGAAATATTTAAAAACAGTAAAAACTCATTGATATATTTTGTAAATCATTATAAGCGATATACTTACGAGTATTTTCGATTTTTCCATATATCGATGAATGTTTTACATGTTATCACATCACTAGCGGTAGTAACGGTGTAGTAACGGTAGCTAGGACCCCAGCGTGACTCCGCCCTCGCGCACGCTACGAACTACGACCCCTCTGTATATACATCCCATAAATATCTACTCCCGCGTGTTAAGTATTGAATGTAAGACTTATCCGAAAATTTGTGCTTCGATTATAATAAGTAAAATTTACTTTAATGTATAACAGACGATAGCGACAAGCAATAACGTTTTAGGTAATTTCAAAAAATTATAGTTGAAAAAATTTCACGTATTTAGGATTTGTCTAGTATGTGCAATCTTTGAGAAAGATCTTTGTTCGGCGAGGGAAAATTCAATACACGAAGGAATATAAAATTTACTTGTAGTTAAAAAACATAAAATAATAGATTAGTTATTATTTAAGTCTTTCAAATTGTAAATAATTGACACATTTATCCGATATCTTTATCTCCAAGTGTAAGTTGTTATTTTGTATTGCCTTGTTATAAAGATAATTACGGTGATAAATATACATATATATATATACAGAAACCTTCTTCCAATCCGCGTCTCCTAAAAGCAATTAAATAACAAAAAAACTTTAAGGGTTTGGTGAAATGAGTTATTGCTGAAAATATATTTTTTAAATTTAAGTGTTTAAATTGATATGATTTATTTTTTAATTCCCTGATTAACAATTATTTTCTGTAATAACTCTATCTCACGGTACAGATATCGTAGGTACATATTACTCATTTTCCTCGTGTAAGCAATTACGGTGTCAAGTTGTTGTCAATATTAATTTATATATCTCAATACACCCGCATTAAACCATATACATACTTAGGTACCTACACATTATGTACACAAGGAGGACCTTGGAATCTGATAAATTGTAACACTGTTTAACAGAGAAACATGCCAAGCGTATGTTGTATTCTCGCACTAATTAACAAATTATTGGAACGTTTGAAATCTAGGTTAACAAGTGAATATGACACAAAATGTATTCCTACGCGGTTTGCTTCGATAACTCCAGAGATCATAAAAGTTACCACCTTTGGAACGTGTTTCCCCTGTCCGTGTGATTATGTAATGTTCGTTAAACCCTATCCATACAAGTAAAAATATACGTATAGTAAAACCCTTATACAAATAACAAAACAAAATTAAGTTAAATATAATAACGGTTTATTGTGCACATATTTTACAATTTCTAAAATAAAAAAACGTTATATTTTCATTATTGGTGACATGATTATAAGATATAATTACTATATACTTAATAGACCTTTCCTACAGATTGACACTAGCCTGATTTGCCAAGGCCCTGGGAATGGCGGGTCAAATTTCCGCGTGGCACAGAAATGTTTTTACACATATACAGTTAGTGTAACGTTTTTTTAAAGATAAAGGTACTCTTAAGTGTGATGATAAAGGTGAGACGAATAGTGTGTAATAGTTCTTTCCTACCTACTTGATTTTCGTGTTGCTCGGTTCACTCTTGGAGGGTGTCAGGAGATTTCCAAGGGTTTACCCACAGAAAGAAATGTGATAAAAGAGGTGGCAGATTCTTACGCCTCTGCCACACAACTCTAAAGATTTGAAAGATTCATGAACCTTAGAAATATGGTCGTGTACTGTGCCATGGTATACAATAATTGAGAAGGAAGCATGCACAGCGCATACTGCGTGCTTCTATTTTTCTTTGTGCAAAAATACTTTCGTACCCCACGAGCATTACATGTACATATGCGGACTATTAATGGTTCTTAATCTATCGCTTTTAGGAAAAATAATTTTAATGAAGTAATTGTTTTATAATTGGAAAAAAGGGAGCTAATGTCATTCTGCGCCTCTTTAGTAGTTGCCAGTAAAATAAATAAAATGTTTAATAACAAGGATGATCGTAAAAGTTAATGAAGGCTCTTTCAAAGTTAATAGACTAAACGTGCTTCTCTTCAATAGTTTATTAGAGTAACTAATAAGAAATGGCAAATACCTTTAATTAGGATAGGAAAGGATTTTTATTATTCATGACAGTTATGAATAAATGTTAACGCAAAAAATGTTAAATTAAAATTTACTAATTAAACAACGTTTAAGTTTTTCATAATTAGTTCTGTTCGAATTGTGAATGCATAAAGTCAACGAGTACTTATTTCATAGTCAATATTTACAAGATGTAGATTTAACCGTCGATGAATATTTAATTTCGCCATATTCACATGAAAGTTTTAATAGTGCTGGGTTCTTAACCTGCAATGACACATTATTGTTTAAAAATAAAACTTAAAATGTATAATTATCACGTGTTTGTCTGAACGAAAATTTAATGGCCAATAAATAAAAACAAGCCTCTCATAATTATTTGAATCATGCCTCATTAATTGGGAAATTTATAGAATGATTTTGATAAATGCTTGAAATATTTTTTATACTTTACATAAAAAGTGCATATTTATTTTTTTACTTTACAATGTTAATACTAACTGGGTGCTTCGTTTGATTGTTCGCAGGTCAAGATTTGGTTCCAAAACCGGCGCAGTAAATACAAGAAGATGATGAAGGCAGCGCAAGTCGGGGCGCCGCCGCCAAGTCTCGGTCTACAACCCGGCAGTCCGCCTAACAACAATCAATTGTTACACGGTGAGTCTGGTTAATATAAATGTACATTCTTTCTGTTGCAATTTGTCATAGATTTGTGACGTCACACCTATATTTTTTCTAAATATCGCTCTGTCAAATGTCAGATTTACGTGCCAGTAATTGCGAATTTGGAGTTTAAATAAAGTTTAGGCGTAAATAAAATAATCGAAGGATTCTAAACAAATTTAATAACATACGTAAAGGTCTCAAATGACATTCTCATATGAAGCCCTTTTAGCGATAATTCCGTAATACAATTCTTTGTCTCTAGGTGGCGGTGGCAGTTCAAGTGGATCTCAGAATTCACCATCAGCGTACCAGAGTGGGGGTCCCACGCAAGCACACTCGCCCACCCCTTGCTCTACGCCTGTCTCAGAGCTGTCCCCTGGGCTGTCTCCCACGGGGACGCCTTGGGACGTTAAGCAACCACCGCAACCCTCCTGGGATGTAAAGGTTGGATATGTAAGAAATATGAAATGTAAAATACAGTATCTAAGTATAATTTTATCTTTTTTTAGTATTGAGCATTATTATATTTTTTTTTTATTGGATTGCGGTAAGACAAAGCCTAACTGACAGTTGCTACTGCAGCCCATGCATACCTGCTAACAACTTCAACCGAAGGTCACAGATGCGTTGTCATTAAGACTAAGATAGAATGCCTCGCTGCCCGTATTTATGCTGGCTCTCTATACCTATCAAACCGGAACACGACGGTGCTTGCATTGCAGCTTAGTGGCAGAAATAAGTGAGAGGGAGGTATCTATTCAGATGTCTCCTAGGCAGAGGAAGAAAGGAGGAAAGGAGCCTTCCTCCAGGTATAAAATACTATCATATGTGAAAAAATGTCATTAAAAGATATGTGTCCGGAGCCGTTTTTATTAAAAATATCTTAATCATAAAATAATATATGTTTTAATAGTAATAAGGAAAATATTATGTAAAATATATCTTACCTAAAGTTTTTCTTTGTAGCCCAACGCTGGTCGCTCGCCAGATGGGACCTCATGCGATGTGAAGCCTCCACATCAGCAGTCGTGGGACCCAAGGGTCGGATACGTAAGTTTGCATTAACTATCTGTGATTGGACGATTTTACTGTAAAACTAATTGTTATTATATATCTAATATATGTAATAAAAGTCATATATTTTTATATATAAATTTAGAACTGATTCTATTATCTTAAAACCTTAACCACATACATTAGTATGTGGTTAGTTTTCACAAATGATAAATAATTTTAGATTGAATATAAAACAAAACTGAAAGACAGAATCCTTCATTCGAAATTATTGTTCGTGTTCATTTTTGTTTGTGTATTGTTATTAATAACTATATTTTGTTACTCTGTGGTCTCTTCTTTATTATTCTATTAAAATTAATTTTTTTTATAAAGGAAATATGTTCTATTCTATAAGAACCTTTGCAAAAACCACTCGCTGTTATTTGTGCACTTACAAGTGCAAATACAGCCATTGGAAACCGTATTACGGACGTACTTTGATCCTTCCTGCATTCGCGGTTCCGGTTGTCGATCATTTTTGATTTGAGTAAAAAATAAGCGACGTTTAGCAACTTCCGCGATGGATCCGCCGGCATCCGTGATCAATACGTTTTAATCCTATGTTTTTAAACGGGGAAGTACCTTAATACGTATCTACAGCCTGTTAGCTTTGCGAAATTAGTTATAATTTGTTTGATTTTAGTTTTCTATAAATAAAATATCTTTATACACTTTACTTAACAATGTACATTTAAAAAATGACAATGATTAATATATATAGAATGTTATGACACCTACATTGGTCTCCACTACCACAACTACAAGTAAAAGTTACCTTAATTTACAAAATACAAATTGAAATTTACTTGTTGCGTGTCAAATAACGAGCGAAGTTCTATCTCAGCGCTGTTGGCACAGCAAGAAAGGCGTGACCGGCCGCGCCTAGCATTTAACTGGATTAGTTTCATGCAAGTCCATTACGTTGAAGAGTTAACGGTATGCCGTTCATAGACTTCAGCCCTTACGATATTATAACAGAACACTTAGTTTAAAGGTCATGGTATGTAGTAATAAAAGTAGAAGTAACTCTAAACGCGTTTATTGATCCTGCCTTACATTTCATATTTTATGTTCCCTGTCTATTTGTTTTATGATCTGCAATTTTTTAGAAGTATACACAGAAGTTTTTAGTTACGTTTCCGTGTTAGTATATTGACTTAAGCACCTTTTTATTATTTTAAAACTAATTGACGTAATATTAGCTTTATTGTAAAAAAATCAACAACTTGTTAGGCGTTACTTATGCTTAAGTACATCATATTTTGAGGAAAACTTATTTTTAGAAAGAATAATAAACTAGACCTCTAAATAACCACGAATAAAGAAATACTAGCTTACAGTGTACCACTGCTACCCTTTCGTAGTATGAGTGCCGAGGACCCGAAAACAGTAACTGTGAACCGGTGTACATATTCTCTATCCTTATTCTACTTCGAACAAGTAGATGTGCGTGGGCGAAGGCAATCACTTACCATCAAGAAGATTGATGTATTATATCTGTGTGTACGAGTCTGATAGACTTAGGTCGGAGTTCACTCACACATTGATAGACGTTTAATGCCAAAATATCCATCACCAGTTTTTTTTATGATACAATGATTGATTTATCAAATTAACAAACAGTAATATATTAATATGTATATAATGCATACTCTTATAGATACTCAGAGGGGTATCTATATAGAGATTACCGATTTCCATGTTCACTCTCCGGGAAATTTCCTGGAGATGTGACTTTTCTCTTAGTCAGATCTCACGATGCTCGATGATTTATTTAGATGATTGATTATTATTTTTTATTTTTTTATTTTAGAAAAACGATAATGTACTAAACATATCACAGTTTAATTATATATATAAACGGTGTGGACTGTGTTCGTGGATAGTTAAAAGCACCGACACGACTGTCTACCCCGTGAGGGATCACAGGCGTGAATTTATATTTTTGTGTGCTGTATTGCACGTAACCTTAGATTGGATGTAATTGATCGCAGGGCGCGCCACCCGGCCCTTGGGACATGAAGGGCGCGCACGCCGCCCACGCTCTGCACCATCAGGGCGCGCCGCAGCCGCACCCGCCCTACGTGCCCCAGTACTCCTGGTACCAGACCGACGCCAACCCTGGACTCTTGACGTGAGTATTACTAAGTTCACAGTATACCTTATGCAGAGCTCAATTTTAAATCTGAATTCCTTAAGAAAGCTTTAAAAGTAGTAAATTCTTTACCATGTTTCTGGTATACTCAAAGTCAAAACTTTGTCGTTTTTTATAAATACCCAACTTTATCAATTTGAAAAACTGTTAACAACAGTCACTTTGTAAGGTTTCAGCCTAAACTTATTGAACTTAAAACTTATTTTGTATGTATACACGTAGGTATGTAGGTAATATGAAGACTTAAAATATGTAGGTAACGTACTTCTTTAGGTTATTTCTACTGGTGCTCTGTAGAGCCTGAAGAAGCCAGGCAGAAGTGCAGTTGAAAATACTGTTTTATTAATTTTATTACCGACTTAACTTTACGTCTTAGGCAATTTTATTTTGAATTATATTTTCAACGATAGAAATGTTACTTATATTTTTAAACGATTTCAGTGAAAACGGCTTCGCGTTATTTCATCGAATGGGCTTAAGACCACAGTATCTGGGACAACACGAACAGAACAACTATGATAGCTGAGGAATTACCAGTTTTAGTTAATTGTAGCATCTGAATTTTCAGCAGCTACACGGTTAATGTAAATAAGTTCGTGATATTGCGAAACTTTTTTTTTTTAAAATACGAGAGTTTATAATTAGTTATAATGGCATGCACAAATGTTAGATACGTATCTATTATTAAAAATATCGATAGAAACGTACGGATACTTGCAAGAAAATTCGATCTCACTGATACAGTCCAACATAGTATAACTTGTAACAACAAGAAAGGACGTAATGGTGAAGTTGGCAAGGTGCAATTTTTAATTATACGCTACCTTTTTTACGATGTTTAAACATTAACATTAATAGACAAAAAATATTACACCCTTTCTTGCTAATATGTTATCAATTTATTAATGAAAAAAATTGTTTGTCAACAGGGTTTGGCCCGCGGTGTAACAGCCTTCGGACAAACAGAAAATAAATTAATTTAATGCAAGTATAGTTCACATTCAAAAGGGCGGAAAAGAAAGAGCGCATAGAACGCGCCATTTCTTACTATTGTGACATACGCATATGTAACTTTGTATTGGCACAACCAACGTTAAAATTAAGGAATTTATTTAATAGAATTAAAATCATTGTACATTTTTATAATATTATAGGACGTAATTGTTAAAAGTGGTTATTGTACATGTTATAAGCTAATGTATTAAATCAATTGACTAAGTACGAACTGGTTGACCAAAGTGGGACAAAAGTATTTTCTCCATTTCTTAACAAGATGTCAATCAATGTCAGTAAAAAAGTGTTTTTTTTAACAAAAATAATAAAACAAAAATTTCTGCATGCCATTATAAATTAAATCGCAAAGAGTATTCTGTTGCTATCCTCTCGCTATATAAACTATTATTCGAATGTTGTTTAATTTTTTTCTCTTAGCGAATTACTATAAAAAAAAAATATTGTGCAACAATGTATTGTATATATAATTGTGAAATTAAAGTTCTTATTAACCTCGCTACCAATAATGGACAAGAGCTGTGTGTTTGGTCAGCTAGAACGCATTTAGTGTAAAAAGTTGCCTAATGCAGGCAACGGGTTAATGTGTGACATCGTCAGACACAGCCAATGAATTTCGGAAAGAAGGAGATGGAAATTCTAATTTTCCTTTCTTTATTTGTTACAGTACATTGTTCAACTGTCTGTTGGTATGTCGAGAACATGAAAAACTAGTGATAATTAAGTTGAACGATTGTAAATAAACACATTTTTCCTCTTTAATTCTGAAATTTTCTTTATCATTCTGGTTGTATTCCGAAGTAAATAATTTACAATAATACCGGTTGTAAATTATTAAAAATAGTTTTTTTTCTTATATAATTGGCACCAATATAACACACTCCGCAGAAACAATTTTGTAAGTGGCTAAATAACGTTCATATTTATAAATGCACTAGAATAAATTTATTTGGAATGACACTAATAAATATATACAAGCTTTAAATGAACATTTTATTTATTATTATTGATCCATTCAAAAAACAAACGGGAACGCAAACCATGCTGTTGTGATAAATAATTTTAAGTTTTTTTTTAATAAGACAATTGAATTGTATTTATTGAATTTTGTTTTTGTGCAAGCTGATGTGTTCTGTATGCAAATGTATTTAAGCTGCGATTAATTTTATTATATTTAATTCTACAGCAATTTCATTAATATCTATTTTATCATACATTAAACTATGATCTATGGAATGCATGAACAGGATTGTCGAGTTCTATTTTAATTTTACTTCATGAAAACATTTTAATACCTTTCTAAAAATGTTCCGTTTCTTATTTTCCATGGGGCAAAAAAAAATTTTTTGAAGGAATAAAATGTACGTTTGAATACACTGGAATTTCATTTTTAATTTAAGGTTATTGAATTTAAATTCTAGCCTAATACCTAAATTATACATTGCCTTCAACTGCTGGTCAGTTATTACTATTTTTAAAATTAAAGATTTTGTTCATGCTCAAGTCGATAATGGTGTTTTTTTTTCTAGAATGGGTCTTCACGGGATGAATTACAATTTGTAAATATTTTTTGTATTATATAGAGAATATATAGTATACATATAAATATAGATAGATAGTAAAATAACTTTAAACTACATTGTATTATAAGAAAAGTGGTAATAAGAAAAAATGAATTAATTTCTTTTGTCAAATAAAAAATGTAAAAGATTTTGTGTTTTATTGATCATTTCTTATAGTAAATATTAATCGAAGACTTGATACATAATCATTGTCAGTTTTAGAAATACATTGATTTTATTAAGATAAATTAACAATTAGACATAATTAATATTCGGAATTCGCATAACTTTCGCACTCCCCGTAGAGATGAGTTATGTTCAACTCCTACCGATTGTGCGATTCCCCAATTTGTCAAGGTATCAAAGCGCCATGGTCACGACGACTTTCACCACATACACGGCGAGCTCCTTGGCCGTCAAATAAAACAAGGCGAGGACGGAGCATAAAGATTTTTTTTACCTCAACCCTGTTGTCATTTCTGAGGGGTTTAGAGGGGGGGGGGTAACAGGATTACGAAAGCCGATGCTCTGTTGAAAAATGTAAACGATGAAGTATTACTATTTAAAATTTTGCGCTTGTTATCTTTCACGAGATTAAAGTTCAAAGTTATTAGCTGACAGTTAGAGCATCCACTTTTGAGAGGGGTTTCAGGTTTTATCATCAGTATAATAATTTTTAAAGGTAATTTAAAAATACTAAATTAATAGGTGGTAGGCTTTTCTGCCTAGGAGCCGTCGGGGTATCAACCCCCGTTTTACATATTTCTGCCACCAATCGGCAATGCTGCTGTGTTCCGTTTTGAAGAGTATTGCCATATGTTGTACGTGGTAGAGCCAAGCGACGGCTTTTGCTGCACTGGATTGTCGGATGGCAATCGGCTGGCATCTTGTGCTTCTGCGTTTCGTTTGGTGAGTGAGGTAACAGCAGGCCCACTCCCCCTCCCCATCCCCTTAAAGGCCGGCAACGCACCTGCAGCTCCTCTGGTGTTGCAGATGTACATAGGCGACGGTAATCACTTTGTTCACCATCAGGTGAACACCTAGCTCGTTTGCGACTTTCCCATAAAAAATATATATATTTAGATTTGATAGTATAATTATAGGCTCTGAGGTATTCCATCTTAGTTATCATGCGTGACACAACATCTGTAACCTTCTTCAAATGAAGTTGCTTGGACCAGTCGATGTTCTGCAGTAGTCACTTATCAACAGATGGACTGTTTGTTCGTTTGTCTTAATCGCATATAAAAAAACAGCAATTTTTGTTCCACGACCACTTTTTACTATTGTAATTTTTTGAGAACATTATAGTAGCAAAAAGTAGAATATTTTATATATACATTGTTCGTGTTATATGTTTTCATGGACATGAAAGTTCTATAGTGTTGCTAGTCTAGTGGTTACCGCATTCATTGACAGAAGGTAACTTCATTTAATTGTAAAAAACAAAAAACTATTTCGTTCTTTGAGCAGTGACTTCTTTTTGCAGTATAATTCAAATTGTGTTCGTTAATAATTTAAATTACGAGTATAAAACAGTTTTTTTTTAAGAAATTAAAAATTTCCTATATGTTTATATGTCGATACCAACTTGAGTTTTCATATTTACAAGATTTATATGTTCAGAGGTAACAAATTAATACCTAGACAAACAACAAAAAACGAATAATTTGCATTTTGTTTAGTGCATATGAAATCGTTAATACATATAACTTTTCAATTATACTACTGTATCAGCCTATTCCAGTCCACTGCTGAACACCTCTCAAAGCAAAAGTCGACATTATATCTCTCGAATGGTTTTCCCATACTGACCAGGCTGGGCAAACGGGTTGGTTAGCGCGGTGCCGGCACCCTTGCACTAGTAATGATACTCCCCTTCACTAGTCTGTATGATTTGGGTTCGACTACCATTCAGTCGTCAGAGTACACCACGTGTTGGTGAGGTATGCATTTATTTGGAAAAAGAGATGATATATTCCCCTTTATACCCCTAACAATAAACACATAAGCCCCTAACTAGGATTCCCTGTCCCTGATAAATAATAGTTTTAAAAAAAAGTCAAAGTAAATTACATTGTAAGTATTCCTTTTACACACTTTTTTTACACTTTTACACACAGTTACTAGAAATGTGAGTGTAAATTATATTTATAAATTATACATATACATTATAACAAATAAGTATTATCAGATAACAAGAAGCAATCGTGGAACTAATTCCTTTTCTTCTATATCAGCTCTTGTAAGTCGACTGCTGGACGTAGGTCTTTCTCTTTCTATAAAAGCGCTAACAAAATCTGATATGCATTGCATGGAAGATTTGCCCATACTCATCACGCTGGGCAGGCGGATTGGTGAGCGCAGTGCTGAGGACTCCCGCAATAGTGTTGCTGCTCCATATCACGTTAGTAGGCCTTGCGGGCAGTGCATCTGTAGTTTCTCTGGTGTTGGGGATGTTCGTGAGTTGCCATCTCAGTGACTAACGAGCAGGCGGCTTATCTGATGTTTTGCCATCGTTTGCCCCCTTCTTGTATAAAAACTACTACTAGTTAAGACGTACGCCCTAACTAAACATAGCGTTGTATAATGATCTGAATAAGATGTATATGATGTGTTCATGGATGTATATGATTACGGCATAATTTATTGGCCGAGTGGGATCGGTGTAAGAATCTGGCAACACCTTCCTTCCCGTGGGTGTCGTAAAAGGCGAAATCGCAATGGCTATCGATAGATGGAGGGATAACTATCACGAAAAATACCAGCAGCGTCGAAGATACAAGGTGCTGATACTGCAATCGTCAATCCCCTAGCCGGGCGTGGCGATTATGGTAAAACCACCTTACAATAGAGGCTTTGCCTTTGTCATGCAGTGCTGCTTAACTAAGACATTTTTATACATGCCCCGTGATGACGATGATGTCCTGATCAATTTCTACCAAAGCTACAACTTCCGAATACTTACAATCTAAATTAAATCATTTATTCATCGACGTAAGAAACACAATACGTAAAACATAAACAACAACATAAAGACTCCTCTATCCGTAGGTATCCCTTATACCTACGGAGTTTCTTTCGCCTGTTTCTACGTCATTACGAATTTCTAATTTTCTGTTCAAAAGAAAAATATTTAATCGTACAATATTACAATAACATTTTTAGAAATTATTTGGGAGCGAACAACTCATTCCAATGGGTTATTATCATCCATGTATTTCTTTGTATTAAAACTCACATTTTTCATAAAATCTTTGTTTTAATACATTTTTTCAATCTATTGATAGGAAGACTTTGTACAGCTTTACTATAGCTGTTGTCACATATTGTAGTGACGCAAGTGAACGCGCAGAAATAAGCGCACTCCATTCCACATAAAATTCGCGGCAGAAAGCCAGCTACGTAGTCATTAGTGACACTTTTTGATGTTCGAAATTCTAACTCACGCGATCTGCGTTACTGTCGGATAAACGCCATCTTGGTAAATTGCAAGATGGCGTTATATTTGCCTATGATGATTAAATAACACATAGTAGACCTAGGGACCTCACAGTACGCAATCGAAATCGGTGACCGGCTCCACAGAAATCAACAACAAATTACTGAAGAAATTATTTGTTGACTTGAATTGCCTGTTTATTATTTTGTAGTTAACAGTACATCATTACAAAACCTAATACCGAAGTATATTGACTCGTATTCAAGTAAAATTTGTGATTTGACAGCGAATGTTGCACGCAATCAAAGAATGCATTTTGCTTATTAATCTGTAAACAACTTATTTATCATAGTTCCATTACTTACGATGGAAACAAGCCCAGGAATGAATGATATGCTCTTCGTTTTTAAAAAGTTATTTCGTAGGACACACATATTTATTATTCAAACTCAGGTAAGATGCATGAAAAAAAAGCACAGGTCGCTCAATGTGAATCTCCTTCTTTGTATTTTTAAATATTTTTCTTACAAAGTAAATTTTAAATGAAACTAATATTTACGGATTTTATCGCGTTTAATTTTGTTTTGATATTCCCGACGTTTCGATTACTTTACAGCGCCGTAGTCACGGGGGGCTGCGGTGTTAGACGTCCAGATCTCTCATAGTTAACTCGGGCTACCTTCAGCTTTTATTTATTAATTTTTGGTCTGATCTACGCAGAATATGCTCACAGTATCTCGAGATCGTGATTGGTGGTATGGTTGGTTTTAGATTGAATTTTGTTTATTATTGGATCCCCAGCCGGTGGTAGCACTCAAACATCTTCTCTATTGGAATTAGGATGTTTTTTGATTTCAATAGCCTCGCAAATCATCCTTGGCAGGAATCGGTGTTCTTTTGCGAGGATTTGTGGTCTATCAAATGTGATGTTTGGGGTTTTAATGGTTGGGGCAATCAAGGATATAATCACAAAATGCAAACTTCCTAGAGCGTCGGTGTTTTACGCTATGCTTCAAATAATGTATAATTCTAGAACCCTGATAGGCCAGTGCACACTTTAATTTCATAGTATGTTAGTGGCCTTGATATTGAACCTTGGACATTTGCAAGCGGTTCCTTTACTTTGCTGCTTTGTTACATTTGAGCTCAGCAGTGGTGACCTTATACCTGGGTTTATTACTAGTATCATACTTAACTCAAGTTAGAATGTTATTACCTCGTGAAAAAGAAAAACAACAATATTGTTTTTTTTTCAAACACAGAAATAACAAAGTTTTTGACCTTAAAAGAATTTCTTTGAGAGTGAATGAGTTGCAATGGGCACCTGCCTTAACAATAAGCGGTACCTTTCTTTAAAAGGTATCTTTCCGTAGCTTAGCCATGTCGTCAGTAACGATCGCTTCCTTGCTCGAATTTGAATAAGATTTAAGGCAGAGCATATTAAGATGCGGCGTCGCCATGGAACCGGTGCTATAGTAAGTGAGTCTAATTGATAATCAATCAAATTAACGAAGACCTAACTCGAATAAAGCCAGTTCCACGAGCGGCCAACATGTCTGACTCTTTGGGGTCCCGCGAAAAACGTTGCGACTGTAATTAAAATGACGATCGGCAGCCAATTATATGTGCCTTTATTGAAACGTCCCTGCAGATGGCCCCATAGTTGCGTTGTTTTTACGTCGCGGCGTCAGTGCAAAGGGATTTTTGCGTTTTTGTAGATGACTCCTTATGCGTGTACCACAAAGCATGCCCGGTGTGTATACATAGAGTGTGAAGTTTAAAAATTGATGCTAACTAGATGAAAATTTCCGTTCAAAAGTTAATTTATGAACAGGATTTGTTGCTATATGCTAGCTAAGTGCTCGCCAAGGTGGTGCGTCTTTTAAAC
This sequence comes from Bhutanitis thaidina, assembly GCA_029286595.1. Lineage (NCBI taxonomy): Eukaryota > Metazoa > Arthropoda > Insecta > Lepidoptera > Papilionidae > Bhutanitis > Bhutanitis thaidina. The sequence continues at coordinate 1,899,763 of JAGSMS010000021.1, read as the reverse complement.
TTTGATTGCGTCGAGTTGTACATCATTTAGATGAGCGGACATCAGCATACCTTGTCTGCGATGTTACGGGTCTTGGGATAGAATACCAACTGAAGTATGATTGTGTCGTTATCTACTTGTATCATTGTTCCTACGTGCCAACTTTCTTCAGTCCTTATCTTATGGTCATCTCTATCACGCCATCTATACCAAAATGATTGCCTAAATACTCAAAGCACTATAAAAGCATCGGCTATTAAAACGTGCATTATACGCATACTTTTCACATACTAAATCTAGTTGCATTGAAGTTCCATTTATTATCATGTTCAAGGAATGAGTTTAGAAACGCAACGTTATAATTTCTTTTTTGTTATTATAATATTAATGAATAAGTAGACTTCATGACCAGCCTGTAATATATATATATATTCAATGAAGTTAGTGCTGTTAACCGTTTTGGCTTTTACAGCCTCAGCGAATTTTGCGCATGCGTCCTTGAGGCCGCAAAAGCTTTTATAATAATTCTACTATATTCATCTACTGCTTATCTTGTTGTTAGATAGCTGTCGATGAACCGTCCAAGAGAGGTTCGGGTCTCGTCTCCGACGGTCGAGTTGTGTCGATTTCTCTAAACGGTCAGAACCGCCTAAAATCTCGGTGGGTTAGCAGCCCGTAAATAGTCTACTACAGAACATAGGCCTCTTTCCTCTAATCGTCACGCTCGGCCAGTGGATTGGCGATCACAGAATTTTTTTTTTAAAGAAAGGCGGCAAACGAGCAAGCGGTTCACATAAGTGATTACCGTCGCCAACGTACATCTGCAACCTCAAAGGTGCTGGCCTTTAACGGTATTTCGGAGATGGGAGAGAGGATGAGTAGGGGGGAGAAGAGGGGGAGTGGGACTCCGTTTACCTCGCTCATCGTACGTAATGCAGAAGCACAAAATGCCTCTACCTCTCGTCGGTATTCTGCGAGACCGCGATACCAACCAGATCGAGCCGGCTCATTCGAGCAACATCAAAAGCCACCCCTTGGCTCTACCAGGTATAACTTTAATAACCTTAGGCACTGCTGCCCATCATCGGTCTGCTGGTATTTTTGGAGAAGGTTGTCCCGCCATTTGTCGGTAGCCATTGTGATTTTCATGGTTTTCCCTTAGTCGCCTCTTACGACAAGCACGGGAAGAAATAGGGTGACTGATTCACTATTACTACACTATTTAATAAGGTTATCTTGAAATAATAGTTGTATTATGGAATCTATACATATAAATAAAATTGTAGTGTCTGCCTGTGAAATTAAAATAATAGATTTTTTCTTAGCTTAGCTTAGGAAACGGCTACATCGACTTTCACAGTACTTGCACTAGAAATAAAAGAAGTAAGTTATTCTACTTTCCTTCACGAAAAGTGCCTTTAAAGTTAGGGGCTTAATCTTCGTAACTTTGCTACTGCCACTGACGATAGCTAACATTTTAGTGGGGCCTTTCTTTCTCTCTGGGGGCATATCTAATACATAAAAGCACTCACGGGGCCAGCAAGGACGGGCTATGTCAGGCTTGTGCTCACTAAATGCATGGAAATGATCACGCACATATTGCACAGTTCGCCAGCACCGGCCTGATCTTCTAAACTTGTCGGAGGAGAAATCCTCACCTCCTATTCTCTTCTGGCAAGGCACACCGGAACTCGAGCGGCGCGTCCGTGTTCCTCTGCGACTTTCCTGCCTACGTGGGCCTCCAATTCTACTTGGGCAACGGAACCACCATGCCCGGAGTCCCGGAGCCCGGACCTGGAGGCTACAGGGATCAGAAAAGCGAGCACTTGGAAGCTTTAGCCCTCTGTTTAATTTATGGTTGTTGATTGGTACAACTTTTTTCATATGAAATAAAATTATGGCTAGTTTGTACTTATGTTAAGCAAATGTCGCAAATCCGTATTTGCAGTGGTCAGATAAAACAAACGTAACACATGAAGCCAATTGTTTATAACTCGTTTGGTTACGCTAAAGGTTGTTCGACAATACATTTGTTACAGTTGCCGCAAAAACATTGACATATTGACGACGAAATTAAACCCGCCCGGACTGATGCGACACGAAGTTTTTACATGTTACACATGTTTCAGGGTTTTAGTCGCTTAAAGCGTATTACAAATTAGGAGCGCCGTCAGAATTACAGTGTTCAGTCAAACTATAGACATGAGATAAAGTAAAGAAATCATAGCTTGTATATAGTTGATTAAATGTAGAATTAACTAATATCTACAAAACAATGATTTAAAAAGACTTTTATAAATTTAAAGTTAGTTCTTGTAATGGTATAATTCTATAACCATTTTAAAAAGGCACCTGATTAAGTTACTAAATGCCTTTCCAAACTTAGAATAACTAATACCGTTAGTAAAGTAGCAACCAGTAATTACCCACTACTGGGCATAGGCCTTTATGTCAAATATCTGAGAGAGTTTTGGAGCCGGGAAGTCAGCTTCTACAGTGCGGGTTCGCAAACTTCACATGTCATCGAAACGCACTTAAAATTTCTATTAAAAAATTAAGTTGTGCCGGCACCGGGGATCGAACCTGGGTCACTGTCGCTTTATGAGACTAAAGCGAGCGCCCTGACTACCACGGCTCTCTGCAGTGTCCACTTATGAAATGTAAATATATCTTACATTTTAAAATTAATTATTGAATATTCATTAATGAATTCTTAAATCTTTTGAACCAGATGCCAACGCACGCAACAGCGATCGCCAACTCGCCTGCCAAGCGTGACGATTATGGCAAATACAGGCTGTTTTTTTTACAAGAGAACAAATTTTTAAACTTCCTTTTGACTGTTTGAATAATAATGAATACTAAATCCCAGTATGAGAAAGTTTTTTTCTGTAACACGGTTAGTAAATTTCCTTCTTCTTTATTTCTTTTTCGACAGCCTGTATGAACTCCAGTGCTTGAAATAGCCTTCATTATTTTCTATGTATTTACCATAACCGATTTTTGAAATGGTTATTCCACCATATGTCGAAAGGCACAGGATTTTCCAGGCATTTGCCCCAATCGACGCATGCGACACTCGCGGGAAGAGACGGGGTGGCAGACTTTCTTAGGCCGCTACCATGCAGCGAAATCAATTTTCAATAATGCGAAAATTATAATTAACTTTATCTTACACATATTATTTTTTAAGTTATAAAGGCTGCCAAACTACTTTCCGGCATTAAGATCTTGTTTTAGTACCTACCTATTTACTAAACCGTTAATACATAAGGACTAAGGCACAACGTTGTTAAGTATTAACAGATGTCAATCGCTCCGAGATTCACGTATTGCTTATCTCTTTTTGTACTTTGAAAGCTCGGTCCTATTCGACTGCACCTCACTATGGTATTGTAAGCACTCTGTAGCGTACTCGTCATGTCAAAAAGATGTATCTGTGGTATGTCGTTAATGAGGCTCCTCGTGATACAGTGCATCTCACTCGTTTCAACATAGTCATGTTGACAGATCAAGTTTGTTACATTGTCTATGGGGTATTTCTACTTAAAATTCTTTCATCTACTTAAAATCCATGTGCGACGGCAGAACCTCGATGTGCTATTGTAACAGTTATGGGTAGACCGAACGTAAAAAGGGTTCGACCTGTTTGGATTTTTGAATTTACTATTTACGAATTATATTCTTAATTTTTTTTGTTTCTAAGTTATTTATTCTACAGTGAACATAAAATTCTCAAAAGATGGATGCAAAGTTTCTTCTTCAGTTTCTTTCGGTACCATTCGAATCAGTAGAGTATTTTGAGATTTTATTTATGGATAACGGCATTATTATATTATCATAATTATATTATCGTGCAAACGGCTGATTGTAAGCCATAATCGTCAGGTTCGTCGTTACGTTCCGGTCTACACTATAACATTATTTTTGAATTTATATAATTTTTTTTGTATTAAAATAGTTTAAATAAAGTTTTTAAAATATTTTTGTTAAAAAAAGTTGTAATACACTTTTCAATTAGTTAAGTTTTTTTTAAGTCTTACCATATGCGCGAAACCCAACAACGCCTTCTGAGCATAAAGTGTCACATTTTAATGATAAAAAAACTTAAAAGAGAGTGGAACCCTCAAACCATTAGTGAATAACGCAAGAACGGAAGTTTACGCCCACGGAACCCTTTTAAAAAATAATAAAACAGTCTTTTATATATGCCGTATAAAGCATGCCTTTGGCTACAAAAGAATTGAAAAAAGCCATTTTGCTATAGACATCTGTTTAGTGAGCCGGTGGCGGGAAAAATTTTGTACAGTTTTAATTAATTTCTTTTAAATAAAGGTAACATTACTAACCGACAATGACTATAATAATGTTGTTGTCTACACCCGTATTTAATAAAGTTATGTTAAGCATTTTATAAAGTTTGTGACAGCGACTTTAATTTAGTATCTTAACTCTAGTATAGTTTCAAGATAATTGAAATGTCAGTTTAAATAAATACCTATGTGTCCAATTAGTAAAAGGAGAAACTCCTTCGTAAAAAAAAAGGTAAAAACTTTCCATAGTACCAGAAAATCAACACAAGTCATGCACACCTGGAGAATAAATGAACATTGAGAGATACAAACACGGCATAAAAACAACACGGGTCGCAAGTTCTTTTACCGGCATAATTTTGCCCTGACTAATTTTTCCGGGTGTGGGTGTTTGTCTGTGTCTATTGTAGAGTAGTACTTAAAGAAGCAACCTTGAGTATTCCACTTCTAACTTTACTTGAAGGTATTACTGTGCCGATTTATTTAAATCGGGCTAACCAAGGATAGATCTCGCTTTTTGAATATCGCTGCAAAGTGACAATATGCAGAATATACAGCCGCAGGACTTTCCATCATTGTTTGCACGAGCTTATTCAACAAACTACATCTCAATTATTTCTCGATGAAGGTGTCTGTCTACGTCTCTAGCACAAAAAGTGTTCTAAAATACTCAGTAGGTTAGTGTTGCAGCGAGTGCTAACAAACTTCATACTATATTTACAATGTACATTTACATTATACCAATACCGACCTTAATTGTACGGAGTTCGTACATCTTGTTGCACCACGAAAATTTCAAGTAAACTTTTAAAAATTTACTTGCTATTAAAAACTACTTTTTCAAACATTATGATGCGGTAGTTTTTTCTATTTATATATACTTGTATATCTAAGTTTAGGTTTTGGACACATGGCTCGTAATTCTTTTAATTCTACGTGAGTGAATGAGCTGATAAAGTAAAAGTTACTATGAACTTTTACTTTATTTCAAAACCTACGACTCTTCTTCATATTGACAGTTATTATTATCTCTTATACTAGTTTCACAACACATTTTATCTATTTATGTAAGTAACTGAGCGGTTTCGCCTTAGGGTATTTAATTATAAATCTCTATTATAATTATTACTCTTCTACATCTGCATCAGCTTATACGAGTTCACTACTGAACATGGGCCTGAAAGCGCCATCCAAAGCCGGCGTACATTCCTCGAAAGGTTGGCCGACACTCACCATGCTGGGCAATCGGAATGGTGAACGCAGTGGCGGTACCCTTGCACTGGTGGTGCTGCTCTCTATCACTAATCCGTGGCATTTGGGTTCGGTAAATTCTGATGGATAATTCGCCATTATTCGTCGGTTGTCAGACCCACGTTTGTTTTCTAGCAGGGTGCACCAAGTGCAGGTGAGGTTACCATTTAGGAGCAAGAGGTGGTATGTTCGCCCTTACACCCGAACAACTACTTTTACAAAGAGTAAACTATAAAATTTTTCATACGAATAGAGAATAGATTTTTTTATTTAATGTACTGTATCTCAAAATAAGTTGAGAACACCTGTAACTTTAGTGAATAAATAGAATTTTGCAAATTCTGTTAATTAAATAATAATTATTATTGAGGAAGGTTTAAGTAATAAAATAAAGTAAAAATTAAAAAAAACCTTAATATCCGTTGACATTATGTAAAGGAACCAAAGAATATACTTTATGTGTGCAGAGCATGAGCTAGTTGAAAGTTAATCTAAGCTTAAAAAGCTAAATTTGCATCTTCCTGTAGAAATATATCATTTTCATTTACGATCTATTATTGTATATTATGTAATTCCACGTAGTAAAGCCCAGCGTCGGCTTTTGCTGCTGTTCGAATGGGCCAGCTCGACCATGTTGGTATCACGGCCTCGCAGAATACCGGCGTGAAGTAAAGGTATGTTGTGCTTCTACGTTTCATTCGGTGAGTGAGGTAACCGGAGGCCTACTACTCTTCCTCTTCCCCTCCCATCTCGCAAATACCCTTAAAGGCCAGCAAGGCACCTGCAGCACCTTTAGTGTTGCAGATGTACATGGGCGACGGTAATCACTTACCGCTGATCCAATGGCTCGTTTACCGCATTTCCCATTAAAAAAAAACAATTATGCATGTGACGATAGAATCAACGGTATGCTAATCTTGCTTGGTGAGTCTTGGCTAGGAGTCCATGCCGAAGGCAGTAGTTGTACAACACATGTCGCGTGTAGTTTGCTTGGTATTGGCACCCCTCTATACCCTGTTTTCAATACATAGCTTGCTTTTACTTAAAATCTGTAAAAAAAACATCAACAGTTTACTTAAGTATCCGGTAGTAATAATTAAAAACTCAAACTTTGGGACATTGAGAGAAATGATTTTTATTTAATTCTTTGATTAATATATTTAAATAAATTCTAAATCCCGATGACTGTGACTTGCTCTACAAAATAATTTCATATTGCAAATGAGACTTAAAAAAAATTACCACGCGTTAAATTAATCACTTCGTTTAAGTGTTATCGTCGATATTAAGGTCCGTTTAAATTAATATCTTAATTAGATCGAGTCAAGGGAATCTCAGACAGCCCCGCAGAAATAAATTTCAGATGAAGTTATCTGTCAAAACAGGTTACATCTCTCTGTCTGCGAACAAGAAAGGTCGAGATTAAAATCAAATATAAAATAATCGCAAAACTCTTCATGACAAGATATTCAGGACATTATAAGCTACGTAATCTTACTATAACAAAATTACACTGGAACTAAAGACGAAGCTATATAGTAATCATAGAAGATCTCACTATAACTATAGCAATTATATATATAATATAAACTAACTACGACAACATTAATGTCATAGTTAGCTCTTCTAAAGGAGCAGCATCAATCAAGTAATGTCATACGTTGTGTTTCACATTAAATGTACATAATTTTTTAAAAGAAACTGTATACTAATAACAAAATGAATGTGTACAAATTTATCGAAGTCTATGTGTTTATTTATGAATAATTTCGTCCAAAGTGGATGCCTTTGGCTTTGATACAGACCTTTATCTGTCTGGCCACGAATGTATACATTTTTGCATATTCTTCATGGGGAACTTAGAAACTGTTAGTTTTAAAGATTTATTGTGAGACTCCATGTCGGAGAAACTTTTTGAGGAGGCTTTAGTACTAGTACTAGGCTCCTCTAGTACTGAACTTGTCTCCTTACGTAACTCCTTGGCAGGACATCTCCAACCAAATCATGTGTGATGCGGGGTGATGGCTACGTTGAATTTTTCTAATAAGTTACGAGGATTATTTAGACATGTGGATATCCAATTTGTCATTTTGCTAGTTGTAGTTGTTCTCAATTGTAAATATTTATTCATCTGTAAAGAGCGCAACATTTCTGTGGCTTCCACCAGTTTATCGGGACAGCAAGCGTTTTGACCGATCAACTTTCTTAAGCGGAAAGAACTGATTAAGGCATGTACTGTGTATCGACGACACTTCAAAAGTGTCCTTGTCAAAATTCTGAGATTTTGGAGCCAGCTAGGGTCCGGCATGCTGCTCCGGTATGACTTCACATGTCCTCGAAATTGCTATGAATAATTTTAGTCGTCCCAGCATCGGGGCCGAACCACGACCAGATCCCAGCCGAAGACAATTTAACCAGATTAATATATTAAAAGACTAGCAAATGTAATGTACAGTCAACATCAAAAGTAGATGCAAGTTTTCATTAATAAAACGCTTTTGAAACTGTGTTCATCTACTTTTAATATCGACTGTACCCGTGTTTAGCTGTGGAATGCTTCAGTGTATCAGGTAAGGCTAGGTAGACTAAAAAATTTCTCTTGCACAATAACTTACAGGTTTGTATTCAATATTAAATTTCTGGGTCTTTTTATTTATATGGTACAGTGATCAGTGATTTGACCTCTATGTAGACGCTAGTCGAGTGGGTCTGCCTTTGATGCAGTAGACCCAAGTTTGATCCCCTAAGTGGAGTGTTATTTTGAAACTTTTATATGATTTTATTGTTAGCCCGAACACTAAGACGGGATCAGGCTCGCCACCTGTCACGATATTCCAAATAAGCTCTAGTGAAGTGTATAAGGGATAATAATAATAGTCAATATGACGAAGTTTCACCAAGTGACAACAATAGCAAGTATAAATTATAGACTAAAATAATGTGTAGACCTCTGACTTAATGCTTATATATTTAAAAATAGAACAATAATTTGTCAATATTTTTGTCGTTATCAGACACAATGTATTACAATAGTCATCAATACTAAGCAGTATTTGCAGATTGTTGTAAGAATTGTTTTATTTTCTGTGAACGAATTTAATAAGTAAATATTTATAATGAAGAAGATAATATCTTTTAATAGTCATTGATTGTTAGTTATGTCGATGAACGAATAATGAAGAAATAAGAATTGGGCTTAACTTATTTTGACTGATATTTACTGAACCTCCTGCAACACACCAGCACCAACTCCTGCTTCTTCTTGAATGTTACAATACTAATTTTTATTTAAAATTGAAGAATATGTGAGGTTTTTGTGCCGTCCCTAATGGTATAACCGATGAACAAAAACAGAGAAAGATTCTTAACTGGCAACCTCTTGGCAAACTCAGTGAAGGACCACCTTGCGCAAGATGAGGTGACAATCTGCATAGTGTTACGGGAAGTCAATAGATGCAGGTGACTTCGGACTGGGCTTTATGGCAATCGTGAGAGAAGTCTATGTTCAAACCTAGATTTATTGACACAACTCGAGCGTGTCAACGTGGTTCGGTTCCTCGGTCGGTCTGTAGACATCCAATAAATTAAAAGATAAAGTATAGACACGCAGTTGAGATGTGCATTTATTAAATCATGCTTGCGGCCACAAGCACGCGAACCCGAGACCGAAGAAATAGCTGTAAAAGCTAAACTGTACTTACACACTAAAACTCACAAAAACTAAAACAGGCATAAGATTTTGCTAAGATGTCCTTGTCAATGATAAAAAATTTTATCTGCATTCAATGTGCAATGCAATGAAAATATAAATAAACATTATGAAAAAAACCCAAAACCCGATTCACTATTATAAAACCGAAGACGTTTTCTATCTTTTGACCAGTCTGCGGTGACAAAACATATTATGAAGAAATACAGTTGGAACATCATCAATCTTCATTTTCGAACACATCATACAATCCTCACTTTCTTATACACAAATCCTACTTATGCCGTCAACTAGTCGACCAGTGCATGTAGATACGTAATACACGAATAACGCAAACCGCCTTCAATTTGTCAGAATAAGCCATCGGTTGGATCGGCGGCGTTGCGCGTTCGCCTCAGCATTCCCGCTCGGTAAAAACGGCCGGCGTGCCTCTCCCAGCACACCGTCGCCGCTCACCGCAAGAAAGAATTATTTCAGCGCATAAAAAATCCGAGAAATACACTGTCGACTTGCGCGGCGTGCTCAAAGCATGCTTCAAAACCGAGCGACATCTTGTTGCTGGTGATATGGCGTGTTATGGTGGAATCGTTATTTGGTTTTAATATTTTTTTATTTGATAACATTAATTATTTTTATTATAATGATGCAATCAAACAGTCGGACTGAGACGGTGCCAAAAAAAAATATCACAAACTACAAAAGTTAATTTATGAATCATGTAGGAGTATTCGGTTCCCAACAGATTCTTAGCTCAGTTTTATTAAGCCGCTCGCTCACTCTGCTTGATATTTACGCGACAATAAATTTTATACTCTGTGCCCGTACCCTAAAATTACGCTTTACTAGAGCTACGCCGCCCCGCAGTCGCTGTTTCGTTATTGATGACTAAGCCGTCGTTATACGAGAGAATGCTTGTGAATTTGAGGTTTTAACAGAGTTAAACAATCTTTATCTGCTTTGACTACACCGGGGATCGATACCACACAATTTATGAAAATAATGCAAATTTTTACTTGGGTTTTTAAAACTGGTCACCGGAACCAGATGTAGATTTATGAACTAAATAGTAATCATATCATAAGGACCTCAGATTATTAATTAATGTAAATTAATGTAAAATATAATTTACAATTAATCTGTAGATTATAATTTATTCGTACAAGCCTTGTTACTGTAACCTATTACATATATGAATCAATCGAAAATAAAAAAATATACCTTCCTATTGCGTGTACTTCTAGTAACAGTAATATCTGTATATAATATATTTACCATTAATGACATTTCGTGAAGAAAAAATCTGTGTCGCGAATTTTTCTTTTCTAAAAAGTTATCAAATATAGTAGAGCTAAGTGCTATGTGTCACTCCTACGAACTTGTATCAGATCCTGGGTTCAAATTCCTATGCCGGCACCACATACACCGTGGAAAAATTGTTAATTGCAATTTCAAAAGGTGCCTTTAACTCGGCTGTGTTGCCGTGGGGCCCTCTTCTCGGCTCCAAAACACTCTCATAAATTAAGTAAAAACTAAGGTCCCGGCCGTGGGATAAGGCTGCTTTTACACCTTTTAATCAACTTTTTTATCAGTATCAAATGGAATAGTTAAGTGATATGTACAGATGGGCCGGCCACATAGCTCGCAGAACTGACAACCGTTGGGGAAAAAAGGTTCTCGAGTGGCAGCCACGTACAGGCAAACGCAGTGTAGGACGACCCCCCACAAGATGGAGTGACGACCTGCGCAGTGTTGCGGGAAGTCGATGGATGCAGGTGGCTCAGGACCGAGCTTCGTGGCAATCTTTGGGGGAGGCCTATGTTTAGCTGTGGACTTCCGATAGGCTGAAATGTCGATGATGATGATGTACAGATGAAAGTCTGAATTCACTGACAAGAACATACGATCGGACACAAATTACGCAGATACAGAAGTCAATAACTTGTATATTGCCCATGTAACACCATACAAAATGTGTTCTGGTTATGAAGCCTATGAATTACTAATAATTTAATTAAACTATTAATAAATCGGAGGCTTCGTAACCAGAGCCGAAGACTCTTGGTACCTAGTACTATTCTCATGAGTACGTCTAAGTAAGCACCACAGTACCCAGAACCAGTTACATTACCTCTAAGCAATAGTTTTCAAACATTGGTGTGGATTTTTTTTATGGTAAAGGTACGTGCAAGCGGTTCACCTGGTGGTAAGTGATTACCGTCGTCCACGTACTGTCTGCAACACCAGAGGTTGCGACAGGCGTTGCTTTCATCAATCTTCGCATGCATGCTGACGAGCAAAAAGCCCAGGTCAAGAGTACTCTAAACCCGTTGGTTTAGAGTACTCTTGACCTGGCCTTTTTCCAGAACATCTCCGATTTGATCGTGAAATATTATATATGTTTCGTCAACCTACTTTCATTCATCCTCTCCACATGTCCAAACCAGCTCAGCATCCCTTTCTCAACACTACATCGTCTTTCACGGCACAAGGCTCTCTGATCAGATTATTTCGAACCCTGTCAGTTATCTTCACATCAATCATACTTTTTCAGGTGAGCCGCCCGCTCGTTTGCCCCCTTCTTCTATAAAAAAAATATCATAGTTAAGGAAAATGGTATATACCTCAATTAAAGTTATTCATAAGAATAACATACATATACATAAATAAATAACTTTTTATCACTCCGTCGAATTATAGGAGTTGTTATAAGTAGAATGAGGAAGATTCCAGAAAAATATATATCTAAAACGTGATTATATATATAAGCACTCCGTCTGTCACAAAAGGGTAAGCAGAGATTGTGATAGCTATATATTTATATATATATAAATATAGATATTTCCTTTTGGTATGACTTAGCTGAACAAAACGAGCTTACACAATCCACTATTAAAAAAAATAAAATTAAAAAAAATAAAATAACCCCTTAAAATTGAACATAACGCAGGGCAATACTCGAAACTGAGATTTTCAAAGCACTTAATCGCTTCTTACGACACCCGCGAAAAGAAAGATGGTGATTGATTTTACATCGTTACATATGCATAAAAAATCTTATTCTTCTTCATCTATCTTAATGACGAGTGCAAAAATCTATTGTTTATTTATTACCTTTAAATTGTAATAAATTAATTGTTACTTTCAAATTCGTTAACAAATCGCATAATGGGGTACAGATAATTAGTTAGAATCTGATGCTAGCGGGGAGGCTAACAGCAAAATTGCTGTAATTTACCAATAACCGACCCAGCAGGGTACATGCGCCCTATGGTCGACACACGTTCACAATTATTGGCTGTCTAACTGCATTTGAAATGGTGTTTAATTAAATAAATCACACGCTTTATACTCGAGAATAAGTATTTTCTTTAGAGCTTTCAATTGTTAGAGTTGCATATTTTAAGAAAAGACAAAAAGGAGTTTTTTTGGAAACGAATTTTTTGGGACGAAAACACGTTTTAACCACAAAAATACAGGAGAATATCAAATCCAACGTGTGAACTGGAGATATAAGAGCTATTTGTACCAAATGTTATTTACCAATCTAGCTGTATATTAGATTCGGACACATAAAACATGAAAACTAAAATAGTTTCTCTAATGGTTTGAAACTTGCAAAGATTTTAGATTCAGAGCTAACTTTCGTTATGAACTAAAGTTTTAACGTTTTATTTGATCTAACATAAAGTTTTATTATACAATACATCTATATAAGATCATTAGAATTACATAAAAGCCGAAAGAAATATTACCAACACAGCAAATCAACAAAGTTTCTGCTATTCCTTTACGTAAACCGACATCACCTGCAACCGTTAGAAATAAAATTGCGTATACAAAAAAGGCCCTTAAAATCGTGGTCACCAATTTAAGTATCGAATTTTCGACGCGTGCCGTCACTACTGAGACCTTCGCGCCATTCTGTACAGTTTATCGTTTTTTTAACATCTTAATTTCATGGTATAGCATTTCGTTTAATGCCCGCTCATTACATGAAATACAATACTCCGATTGGAGCTCGGAGTGCGTTGCTGTACATAACTTGCCGACGTGACTTCTGTCAACACCCTTAGTTGATACTTAATACATAATTAAGCTCTTTTTTTTAATTTACGCAATTTATATGTTGACGTTGTATAAATACTTTAAAAGCGATCTTTGAACACGATTTATCATTAGTGTAGCCCACTGATTTATATAAATAAAAGAAATTTGTTAAAAAAGGGTAAATACTAACATGTTTCTATATATGTAAACTACGCCTGCACGTAGTAAAACGAGTTCATATCGACTGACTATTGTCATAAAATTATTCCGACAATGTCGATGAAACTCCATAAACAAGCGATTAGGAGCTACATCACTAGTTTTACACAAAACAAAGTTACAGTCACAACTTCAGGAGACATTGCATTCAGCAACCCAGGTAACACGACATGGAAAATATGTACAAAAATATTAATGAAATGCATTCCTTTCAAATACATTTCTTTTTTCTTTCTTTTTTTATATAAAACGTTACCTTCCGCTGTAGGAATTTCTCCTGTGTCGCGGAGGCAGTTTACATACATGATTTGCACATGGACATACACCCAGACCGGGAACTATTATTTGTATTTCTTCTTCTTCATCTGCATGTCAATAGTCCATAGCTGGACATAGGCTTTCCCTATCGTAGCTTTGTCAAAATCGCAATTGCTACTGACAGATGGCACTGATGGCGGGATAACCACCTCGAAAAAAAATCTGAGTCAGCATCACCGCCTGAGGTGCGAGCTGTCTGATGGTCTCACATGTACGCGGTGCACTCTGCTGCCCAATGAACGAGGCTCATAGCAACCGAGTAATGGCGAAATAATCATCACAATATGCCATATACCACAGACTAGTAATGGAGAGCTACATCTCTACTACGAGGGTTCCGACACTGCGCTCACTAACCCACCCAGCGTGGTGAGTATTTGGGAAAAATTTGCATCTGTGGCGTGCCATCTTAAGTTGGCGTTTGTCACCGGAGAGGTCTGTCTGAAGACTTATACAGATTAAAAAAGAACGAACTTTTGTAGGCCATACAAATACTTTTACCCTACGGACATCGAACCAGCGACATCGAACACCGCAGTCGAACACTTAGGTACTCTGCCAACGAGCCGACAACCGAGTGTAACAAACAAACAACAGACGCTGAACACTTTTGCATTGAGATTTTGAGGTGCAGTCATAGGCAATAAAGTCAATATTACTACCTACTTACATTTTTATGGAATGAAGTGACAAGACGATGGAGTTGTCTCCTTGATATTTTTTTTATTTAAAAAATGAACACCTCAAGGAATATTAATATTAAATCCAGAACTTTGCGATTTAAAAATACATTACACAATAACATACAAAGCACAATAGGGTAACAGAACACCCTTCTTCCTTCATTTTTGTTGCGCCGCGCAGGGGTGTGGTCAGCTCTCGGGGGAAAAAAGTATAACGCTCTTTTGTGCTTATTCGTTTTTGCTGGCTTACTTTTGAATACGCACGAAACAATGTAAATGTATTTATAATGTTTCCTGCTTGCTTGTGATACGTTATCATTGATTGTTATTTATGTATATTTTTAAAAAATATTTTCACGCAACGGAAAACAGAGACGAGTTAAAGGATGAATTCGCGTAACTAAAAAAAAGACAAACATCATTTGGCGGTACGGCTGTGAATGACCACACAACACGTCAGCAACTCTAGCAAAAATTAGTATATTCTTACCTCTACCTAAATAAATTGTGTAGATAAAAATTTATAATATAGCAACATCGTTCTCCAATAAATACTTATGTAAATTCATGAGATATACATTTGTAAAAAGCATTATCGCAGATTATCTAATAAATATAACACCGACGTAGGATGACCACACTGTAACATTAAAATATAGATACAGAATTTACGCCAGTGGATAGTTTAGGATTCTATTTCCACTCCATAGTACTTGGGTAAGAATATTTAGATCATAATGTATTAATACAGTATTTAGTAATAATTATAAAAAATATCGCAGTCAACTTATCCTGACTCCGGGGAAAGATGTGCCACAGTCAAGCCACAGTCTTTACCCTTGCCCGACGATATCAGAACAGCTCTCAGTAGATGCTTAAAAGCTGCTTCAAAAATTTAGTTTGATCGTTTTTAAAAAATTCAATTGACTAAATTAAAAAAATGTATACTTTTTTTGTGTACTTATATTCTTTTAATTTAATGAATTTTAATGGTAGTCTTATTGCTGCACCTACTAAAATTTCTCACCAGTCCCCTTAGTTGAGCGGTAGAGAATGCGATTTGGCAAAAAGTCCGCCATTTGTTGCCTTTTTTAGGGTGTGCAATAAAGATTAAATAAATGATTAAACATGAGCACTATAATAATGCAGTGGTCCAATTACCATACAATACGTCTCATAAGAACATGTTTACACATGAATTGTGAAAAATGAGTATTCAATTTATTACAGTGGCATGCGTCATCAAATTTTACTTCCCAATTCAAACAGTTAATTTTTTAAATATCACTTGTTCGTGTTGTAAAATCACACTCGAAATATCAAGTCTCACTTCGTGTATGACAGGATTATAAGCTAATAACATAACACCGCGGCTATAAACACCTTTACCCAGTGGGACGTAATAAAACATTAGTGCCACCGCATTATAAGGCCGCGTGTACAAAAAGATCAACGGTCGTCCTTTTGTGCGTACTTAAATCACAAGTGCAAGCGGAGGAATAAGCGATTTAGATGATTACAAATATTTTAAACAAAGGTAGTTTACATATAATCCTCCTAACAGGCTTTTTAAAATCTGAATTATTAAAAAAATCCGAACGTTATTTTAATATCCACATTAAAATAAACAATATTAATTTGTATAGATGAAGCATGCATTGCAATAGTTCTCAGCGAGTATTCATTTAAGTTTTAATGTTAGTAAATAGATATACTACGACCTATACTCCTTCTCTACCAAGGAGCAGTGTAGGCAGTTACCAGTTTGCCAACAAAAACAGCGATGTAACTGTCGCGTTCCGGTTTGAAAGGTGCTCTGTAAAATATAGTGCCAGATTATGCTAATCAAAGGCTTTGCATCTTAGTCCACAAGGATGACGAGGCATCTGTAATCTTCTTTGATTAAATATATTTGCCAGTGTGTATTAACTCGTTTGTCACCCCGATCCAAAAGTAAAAAAAAAAAAACAAAACATTACTACCGTCCACATTGTTTTATCTAATGACCCATGATCAAAATGTTTGTTTGTTTGTTGAGTGTACGTAATAAAAAAAAGCGCAATTTAAATGATGATCCTGTCCGTCTGTGCGTTTTCGACCACGGCAATAATTTACGAATACTATCGATAGGTATTAGACACAAATATTAGCGACGGTTGGGATTGGAACACAGGACTCACGGCTCAGCAGTAAAGTACGCTAACCACTGAGCCATATGGTTGTTGTCATTGAATATTGACATTTCAAATAATTTAGATTTTTAAAGGAAGCGTTACATGACAATTTCAAAGTCTAAAATGGATATGTGTAGTTAATATTTTATTCTTGCAGTAAAAATTCCTAGCAAAAGCTATTCAAGTTTTTCATCCTTTTCCTACTTGCACCAAACATTTAAGCCGTGTTCACACGTCGCCCGCTGTGTACATTAGCAGTATGTCCCGATAAGCTGGCGCCCTGCTGTCTCTTATTGTAACCTCGGCTTAATCGCGATTTCTTCTCCGTCGGGGTTTTCGGCAAGCGTGAACCCTAACTTCGGCGTAGAGATCGTTACATGATCAACAATATGATGAAACTGTAAAATTATTACGTTAGAATTAATCATGGTAAAGAAGAGACCTTTATATTTAACTAACTCCTAGAAAAGAGGTCTCGGTGTGACTTTATTTTCTGATATTAGAAATAATCGTTCACAATCTTTACCCCTATAATTTATAATAATAATGCAATTATATATTAAAGATAACTTATTTATTTTTTGTATTTTATGTATGTATACGTATTTATATATATCACCCAAGCAGACGAGTACATATCTAAATAACCCCACATACATAATGTAGTAATCATTATAAATTATTAATATAAACCCAGACATAATAATGAAAAATCAGTGTGATAGGCAGCCAATCACTGTTTCAAATAGTCAGATCGGTATCAGAAATCGGTTTCCTTTTTTTTTTAAGATAGTGGAGGCAAACAAGCAAGCGGCTCACCTGATGGTAAGTGATTACCATCGCCGACGTAGATCTGCAACACCAGAGAAGCTGCAGGAGCGTTGCCGGCCTATAAAAACATTTGGAAAATGGGAGGAATGAGAACAACAATAATCGACCCTCGTGTTTTGACGAAGTACTCATACAAACTGTGATTAAAATCAGAAGTTGTTTAATTTTCAGAGGTTTTTAAACCACCGGTCTGGCAACATATTTAGGTCTTAAATGTCCGTGTCATATATTGCTCCACTCAATGGAGTAGTTTTGTATAATAATTTGGTAGTGGAATAATTTTTGACAGTATTTGCAGTACATCGTAAGCCCACAGTCTAAAAGTTGTATAGTAGAGAATATCTGCAGCAGTATATTGCTACAGCAATGGGACGGCTCGCCTAAGTTAGAACCACGCCACAAGTATGAGATAATAGCAAGATGATGCTGCAGTATTATTTATGGTGAGTGATTTTTTTTATGGGAAAGGTGGCAAACGAGCAAACGAACGAAACGCAGAAGCACAATATACCTGTACTTCACGCCGGTATTCTGCGAGGGCGTGGTACCAACCTGGTCGAGTCGGCCCATTCGAGCAGCAGCAAAAGCCGCCGCTTGGCTCTACCAAAATTGATCAGAAATGATTTGTATTCTCATTGTTAATCGAGAATGAAGGCAGCAGCAACAGTCTTAGTCTTACCATCAGGTAAACTATGTGTTCTACCACCTTTCTTCCTGTAAATGTCGAAGGTGGCGAAGAAGGGAAAATTCATGAAAACCTTGCCGACAAACGTTACCTCACGTTTGTTCGATCTCCTGGAGAGGCAAAAATTAGATTGCGATAGCCCGTTTGGTTTTAGTTGAGTCGTACTAAATAAATATCTGTCTACCCCTATGGAAAACTGTCGTGACTACTTTTAAAAAGATGAATTATTAGCTAGTTCAGTGTCATTAAATTACATTAAATCAAAAGCTTATAAATAATTTTCTATAGCTATTTGCTACATGTATAAGCTTCCTTCTCCCATATTATGACTAAATACATTTCAGACAGCACGGGGCTACAGGTTATGTACAACATGTGCTGGGATTCAGCCTACCATGTTACTGATCCCAAGCGATATCGATCTTTGCACGGAGACTATATTCAATTTGAGTGACAACTCACAGCTCGCTCGCGTTCAACTACTCTCCTACGGAACCCGAAAAAGTTCACAATAATAAAAAAGGCAAAATCTTTCCGCTGCCGTTTCGCTGCCGCTTCGTATTAATTTACTTTTGATGGATGCTTTGATATATAGAAATGTCTTTTTTGTCAAAACTCGAGACGTTGCCGCTTGACGAAATGAACCGCCGCTCAGAGAGCACGGGAAGCGGCTCGATTGGGATTTACTCCGCTTTGATCTTGAGTTTAAAGTTATTTACTGGGCTATTTATTACAACGACTGAGCTAGTGCTGGGGAAAATAATAAAGCTAATTTGCCGTAACTAAATCCCACAGTCTAAGAACGGGAAGCAGCATCATCGGTGCAAGGGCACTGCGCTCACCAACCAGCTTGCCCAAACCATTCAAGTAATATTATACCGGATTTCGCTGACACTTTCTTGTAGAGGCCTATGTTCAGAAGCGGACCAAAAGGCGGAAAAATAAGGCTCTCGTGGCCCATTTCAACTATGAAATAGATCCGAATACAAGTTCGGCATTTCTCAACTGTGCGAGGGATATTAAAGTTTTGCAAGTGTACGCGCAATCATGCATTTCCCATGTGTAACACCACACACATGTGTAATTTACTCAAACACTGGCTCCGAGGCACCCAGGACTCACGATTTTGGAGTCAGGTACGCAGTGCACTAGTATAGTATTTTTACTTCCCACTGTTGGGAAAAATCTTCCTATCAGTTATAAGTATTCTGGAACCGCAATTAGTCTGACATTCACTTTACTGCCAGTTGACAGAGCTCTCCTTTTTATTTCTTAAACATCCGGGATTTTTCTCTTTGTTTCCGAAACGTATATTTATTTCACTAATTACTATAGTAATATATGGAGCAAGAGATTGCTCCATATGTTCTGGCCCCAAAGGGAACATAACACACCAAGGTCATTTTTTATCTGTATTCAATATTAATAAAATTCTGAAGGTGTCGAGTATAATAAAACAATAGGATTTACGCTTGTTTCTTCAGAATTGAATTGGATTTAGTTTGTTTTTAGCGGCGACGCGTGATTCCGGTTGCATTTGCTAATATTAGTTTTTGTCTACGCTGCAATATGATATGGATATCTGACTTTTTGCACATACGTTACAATATTAAAATTTAATTATCTATGCTTTATTATAAATCAACTAATCCACCAAAGAACCATTACATTCCTCTCAGAAATGTTACGTAAATTGCTATAATAATACCTAGTAATACTCATTTCAGTTAATAACATCCTAGTATAACCTTATATTCTAGATAAGTACGATGTAAGTTATTGGTTATATATGTTATGTTGAATATATACTCGTATATATTTAATATAATCGGATATTGCCATGCCATGTGGCACTATAATATATATATATAACGTAGCTGCGACATCGAAGCGCTAACATAACTTTACCTTTCGTATGCGCTGTATCGAAATGCATTTTCAATTAACCGGTTGGTATGAACACAGTCGGATAGTACATAATATAAAATCGAAAACATGTAACTTTTTTATAGTACCGTACTGCGGTAATCATGGTCACGGCGATCGTTTTAATTTCATAGTATGCGAGTGACCTAGAGTCGAGTCCCGATGCCGGCACCACTAAAATTGTTAATAGCAATTGAAGACTACTGGCGGTATAGAGAACTACTGGTACTATGAAATAGTAGAAAGAACGTGGGGAAAACACGGACTAGGCACCGAGATATTACAATTTAGTATTGATGTACAGGAAAAAAATGGTAAATGGAGAGGCTTCGTTGTTTAGTCTTTTTCCCCCTTTTTTTATTTCAAAATGTAACTTTAGCTCAGTTTTAATTTTTTTTAACCAGAAGATAAAAGAATTTGTTTTTGCAATTTAGTTACCTTATTCATAAAAACATTTCAACCTAACTAATATATTCGTATCATTGTATGTATGTCATTAAGGTTTACGGAGCATGAGGTTGCAAACATTACAAAATTTTTGTTTCTTGACAAATAACATTTTTCTCTGAAGTCTTCTATAGTAATTGCTGAATATACCACACCACGTGCTCGGCGGTGAAGGCAAACATAGTGAACAATATTTTTTCGAGGATATATCTGCTAACTTGCACTGGAGTAGTACCTTCCCGGCTCCAAAACCCACTCAAATGTTTGAAAGGACAGGACCTTTGCCCAGCAGAAGGTATTTATTGGCTGCTACTTTATTTTACTTTCCGTACCGTGTACGTATTGTACCGTTTATATAGTAGTGACTGGAACTCTAAACCAAAAACGCAGATTAATAAGGTCATTCTTAGGTACGAAGACTATGCCGATGTACTTGTATACAATAATCTAAATCAAACATATGACACCTACATACCAAAATATCTACTGTAGTAAGAGACCACTACACTATTGAGTCCGCTGACAAAATTTGCAAATAAAAGAAAAAATTGTGTATCAAATAAATTCAAGAAATTTTAAATGTGACATATATTTAACTTGAAACTTGTGTTAGAAAACATTTAGTTAGAAAGTAGTCCTAATTGATTTAATGAAAAAAGTAGTTACATAATGTAAATATAACAAATAACTAAAATATAATAGACCTAATTGTTTGACTGTGTCAGCGTGTCTATACGTCAATGTGTGTGTCTGTGCCGGTGAGTGGGTGAATATACGATCGCGTTGTTGTTGTGATGTGAAAGCTTCATTAAATCATCTAATCATATTAATACTCTTACGTTAATAAATTTTCGTTTTTGCAATAGTCTTAACTTTTGGGTCCCCATGTAAATAAGCCATAAAATATTATGAGCTCTGTAGTGATAGAAATGTAGGACAAAAATTTGGATCTACAAAAGAAAGGTTTAAAAATCCTGGCTAATTTTCTTATATGAGTTTTAGTGGTTTGATGTCTCAAGGGAGCTTTTTATCTTTTATAATGCCTAAGTATTTTCTAATATTATTATATTATCTGTGTAGTTTTGGACATGAACAGCTGTTAGAACTATCTTTACCACTCACTATTGGTATGAACAATTACAGATATTCACTAGGTTGGGTGGAACTTTGAAGTGAAAGGTTACGTGGTTAATGTTTGCTATGTAATGAAAGTAGGTTAATTTTTAACTTATTTAAGTTTGTCAAGTATTGTCAAATCCAGAATGGCGAAAATAGGACAGCATCACTAGTGTGTATATTTTCCCATTACATAATTTAAGATTTGTAAGGTCATTAATAAAACTAAGAAACAATGTAGGCCCCAATAAACTACCCTGCGGTACAACGAATTTTGTCGAGGCCTCTTCTTCAGTAAAGATGTCAAGAAAAGAAGAAGATGGTCAAGTTATGTAAAGAAACGAATCCCTGACTCCCATTTTCTTCAGTTTGAATAACAGAGTTGGGATAGAAACGGTGTCAAAGACTTTGTTTAAATGTTGAAAAATGCAGAGGTTTTCTTTTTATTATCATCGAGTGTTAATGTTTTCAATAATTTTTAGGACATTGCTGATAGAACAAATCTATATCTCTTTATAGATATTCTGCAGACAAAACACACATCTAAAAAATACCAAATACATACCGAAAACACAGACTGCTGACGGGCAGTTGCTTATAAAATGCAAGGAAGACTACGGTCCCCTAGAAGACGAATTTCGATTCCCCTCAACTTTGGGGTTAATTTTTATTACGTGTCATTACCGCAACTTAGGAAAAAGCTTCTAAGCTGCGAAACCAAACCAGGCGATAAAATAACACCCCCCAATCACGTTTTGTCTCGAAGAAGCTTAAAAGTGGATCGCGGAACCGTTTGGTTACGTTGCCTCTTACTAATTGCTAAACCATGATTTCTGACTACCTCCATAGATGCCGGGCGTGAGTGTTTATATGTGACATCATATTGTTTCAAAAGTTCTAAATAAAAATAGAAAGTTTAATTCCTATTATCGGCATAAAGACTTAACATTATTCATCAGTTAGATTATCACGGGTTTATTGTCAATACACACTTCATGTTATTATAATAGATATTATAATGTTTATTTCATCTGGCCTTGCAACAGCGTATAATAGAGATATACAAAGGGTTAAAACCCTAAACTGCTCATCTATGGATATAATACACTACAATGGATGCCGTTCACGATTTTATTTATATTCCGTCAACACCCGTCATAATCTGTTCATAAAATTGCCTATACGTAGCCTCGGTACAGTTCAAGGCGGAAGTGGATACGGCGATTACATTATTTGACATAGCGGGTATATTAAAGGCATTACAATAAATGCAATGACAATAGGCCGGCCACATAGCTTGCAGAACCGACAACCGTTAGGAACGTTTTTGAGTGGCGATGTCGTACAGGCTAATGCAGTGTAGGAAGATCTGCTACAAGATATAGTACCGATCTGCACAGTGTTGCGAGAAGTTGTTGAGTGTAGGGCCGTTAAGGATCGTGCTATGTGGCAATTTTTGGGGAGGCCATTGTTCAGTAAAAACAAAGGAGACCTTTGTACTTGTATCAGGCTGTTTTTATTTGAGTCATATTACTCACCAGATTGGTGAGGTGAGCTATAATGCTGGTACCCACGCACTAGTGACACTGCTCCTCATAACTTTGTCTTTGGGATTTGCGGTCGATGTATTGAGAAGGATTTTCCGGCATCAGTATATCGCCAGTCTTTCCCGTTTCTTTGTCAAGATCGCCTGTGATCTAGGTTAATATTTAGAGAAAACAATGGTGTAATGAATGATTCCTCCTTACTGGTATACAAAAAATGCACAAAAAATATGTTTACTAAAAGTTCTCAACACTTTATCAAATGACTGTACCGGCTTTCAGAAACGGCCCTGTCCTCGCTACCCGCTGATTTTTCGCTACAAAACCATAGCATTATCCGTCGCAACAATAGGGATATGGTGCTCGAGTGAACATTGGCCCTATTCGCTTTGTTGACGACAGTCCACTGCTACCTGTGTTACTCGTACACATTAGATGATTGTAACATTCATTGAAATCAGTAAACATAGGCACATATTTTAAATGGTTAACTACGATATGAGAACTTATTTTACGTACTATGTTAGAAGACATACTGCAATAGGAAATAATTGTCTTCATATGACTGCGTGTTTAACGCTCTTAAGTTTTATTTAGCATAAATTATTATTCAAAAACTAGTTTATTCATTCGAGGTAAAAAAAATCATCGTTCTTAATAACAGTTTTCTTTTGATAAGGCTCACCTAGTACTGAAAAATATTAAGAACGAAATGTTTTGTGATTTGCTATTCAAGTAATCTATGACCAAAAATTATCTGACACACTCTTATCAATGAATGTGACTGATTCACTATTTTAGTAATTTTAAATTAAGGAATCTAATAAATAACTAAAATATTAACCGACTAAGGAATCCCAAGGATCCACTAATCTGAATCATAATTCACATCAGCCTATCACAAGTACACTGCTCCACTATATTCAGCCACCGCAGCGCGACCATCGATCATCTTTCTAGCGCCTGTCTGCAATACTGGGATGTGTTGTAGTAGCGAGGGTTCGTACCACACTAACTTAACGGTTATCAGTTCTACAACGTATCTGGCCGGCCTATTGTCACTTCGACTTGCTGATCCTTAAGACTATGTCTATAAATCTAGTTATAGTCCCACAGGGAAACAAATGAGAATCTTTCTTGTAATAGAACCGCACCGCATCTGCTGGAGGGCTAAATATAGTAAATGTAATTCAGCTCGATCTTGGCGGGACAAACATTTCACTAGTTGTTTCGAAAATCGGAAACCAAATACAGGCAACAAAGCCGTTCACAGTCCACAAGGATTACAAAGTAGGCTACGTCGAAAACTGGTGTAGGTAACAGTGAGCAACTTTGACTGCATTCCATTTAATGAAATGTACGCTTGTTACCCGTCACTTAACGAAATCGGTTTTACTGCAAGCTGCTCTGTACCGATTCTAATTACATCTACCCGAAATTGCTGATATTACAAAGATATACGCACACATGACAGTTCTCTCTCACTCTTTACTTACCGGAGTAGTCCATGGTACAAGACATTTTAGTAATTTCAACAAACTTTTCATCAGACCTTATTTTGGACAACATGACAGGTGAATCTGGTGTCGTCTAAGTATCCAGGTCAATAATACAAAACTTATTGGGACGTGCCTCCACCAATGAAGATGGAACATGACTCTTCTGATGCGGGGTAAGATTCCCCAACTATTCGGCTATAGTGGCCTTAAAAAATTATTTCTTATAATAGTACTTAATTCAGAGAAAGATATAAACTTGATATAAGATTCCAAAATACACAAAAGAAATAAGTCAAACGGAAGTCCAAAAGTCTGTGTTCTATTATAAGCCTGGAGGCAAATGACATCGGATACTTTTCGCGATTTTTTTGCGGATGATCCCAGCAAGGATCACATTCTGTCCATTCAAATTGTTTGTTTGACCGGAATGGGGAGGCGCTCGGTTTTTTGTACACACAGGTATTTTATTGTATTGCTGTGTCTGAAGTTTGCTTCAAAAAAATTTGATAAAAAATAAAGTAAATGAAATGCCGTAAGTTTACATGAAGTTGTAAAATATTCAGCAGAAGTAATGGCGATCAAGTCTAATTGAACTTCTAACGAACTAATAATCAGTCAGGGTCACCACTAAATTTCCTTGATACTAAAATTATACACTTTATCCTATAACAGGCCGGTTGCTCTTGTCTTAGCCTTTCCTTGCCAAATGTAAAGCTTATGCGAAGAAATCCGAGGAAGAGTCAGATACAGTGTCAGAGACGCGGGACGCAACACAACATACACAGAAACCATACCTTTGTATCCTTATACTTAACAGACTGTAAATAGTCCACAGCAGAACATAGGGCAACGGCATCTCTGCAAGCGAATTGGACAATTCGCTCCTCGGACACCTCGTACCTTAGACTCTGCTCCCCGTTTTGTTAAACTTTGGTCTTGGTATTTTTTAGGTCGAGATGGTTATCCCGCGTCATCTCTCGGTAGCCAATCTGTTTTAAATGGCTTTTCCTTTTACACCACCCACGGGAAGAAAGAGAGTGAACTTAGGCTTTGAAACCCCGGACCCATGGCTCAACAGTCAGGTGAGCTAACCACTAAACCACGCCGTCGTTTGCTTTTCGAACTTATAACGTAAATAGGGATTACTCATAATCCCTCTCGTAGAAGTCATGGTAGCCCATCGAAACCTGCCTTCAGGCCTGTTGGAGGGATGGAATTGTTTGTTGCTAGTAAGTGGGTTTGTGCGGTTCTAATCACTCTCCATACGAAACGCAGAAGTAGTAGGAGTTTATCCCTTTACGTGTCATTATAATAGGATTTCTATAGTTAGCACGATCACAAGAATCACTAATTAAAATTTGATTTGAATGAATACTCAAATACTAGATAAATCTCTTCCAATTACTAGAATATAAGCTATAGTTTCACGCATAGGAGTAGACAGATATTCAGTGTAGATGACGGATAACCATTTGGCACAATCAGCGTGGACAAACGTGACTTAGCAACTAACTTCTCGCCTCTCCAGGAAATACGAGGAACTTGACGGATTTGCTCTCGAAGATGGCCTTAAAATTTTCAAGGCTTTTTACTTGGTCGTCATTTACGACATCGATCGGGTAGATTTGACAAAATTTCATAGCACCACTTTCCAATCAATCTATAATTTTTCCACCAACGCTATCTTTTATGATATATTGCAATTCTTCTTGTTTATTTCTTTAAAAGTCGTTCACAAGCCCACATTTGGACAATCCTCTTTCATAGGAAGGGAATGCGTATTACAATTAAATTACATACCACATCTGCGACATAAACTCACTATAAATCATACCGATCGTAACCACTCGGTCACTAATTATTTAATTTCAAAGCATCAATTGAAATTTATACAATGAAAGCACTTAACTTCACTCTCTTCACCGATATGTCACTTAAGTCTACAAAATGTTAAAACACATTTAAATAGACAAAACAGATCGTATTTGCTAAAGCATAAGAGTTATAACATCTGTAAGTTAGTTTGTATAGGCACAAGTTTTTTAAGAGCACTTCTTTCAAGTGACGATTTGTAACTAACGTATTACTGGCGTATTTACACATCTGTTACGTTTTAAATAGTTACAGGAAATGACGCCTTATTTTCTAATTCTTACCATAGAAGATAACATTGACAAAACTCAGTAGTATAAGATTCCTTGCCGTTTCGTCATCAGTCAATTTTAGTCCGCTGCTGAACATAGGCCTCTCCAAGAAAGCTTCAGCAAAGCTGGTGTGCATTTCTCAGTTAAAAAGTTTGTTCGTACTCAACACTCTGGTCAAGCGGATCTCTCTAAATCTCTCAAATTAGTGATGGGAAGCGGCATCACTAGCGCGATGCAGGCGGATCCATCGCCCTTGAAATGCATGGGAGCTTATATCGCTGCTGAAACAGTTTCAAGAAGAAGTGTCGAGAATCTTTGATCCTTCTAATCTCCTTCTTCCTAAGCTTTACCTTATATTTTAATTACTACTAAGAATACGATTTTTCGCTTTGAGCATCTGTACATTTGATTTATTGACTGAATACAAGTCCTGAAATTATTAACAATCAATCGTCAAGGGACCCGCATATCCGAGAATATTTTCATTCACGCATTCCTATAAGAAGACCATACTCAATGAGCTCTTTTGATAAGTGGTACTTCCAATGCTTCATAGTACACGAATAATATACTATCAATTATTAATTTATTTTTTAGCCCTTTGATATTCGAATTTTATTTGTGTAGCTCATAAACCGTGATACGACGTAAAAACTCTACATCTCATCTTTTGGATTTCGTTAAATTCTACTTCTTTTTCAGTGCTTTCTCTTGAATGGCTTCGACACTTGGTAGAAATACTGCCTTAAAAAATTTATAGCTCAGTGACAGATAGCAGAATTGTATATGCGAGGTATTCGGCACTGTGATCAATTCACCTGCCTAATTATACATGGCACATCTTCTTTTTTGATTATGTCAATTATATTCTTATTTGATTGACAATGGTGTACCCATAAAGCCTATATTTTTTTGTTTTTTTTTCAAATATTATATTCTTCGGCTATGAATTCCGGACTCTAATCTGGGAAGTACTCTGTTCACATATCTACATGGTCAAAATTGTAAGGTAAGAAGAATTCAGTGGACACTCTTGATCTATTAAAGTAGCCTGTACTCAGCTCCCGGGGCTCCCGAAAATCCCACTGTTTGTCTAATTCAACTGAATTGACAGTAATTGGTTCTTCCTTTCAATTTGAGTACACTTGACGATTCTACAGAGAATTTTGGACTCAAAGTCAATTGTAATTGATTTTACTTTCTATTGAAGGTTTGTCATTCAGTTACCACCTTTTCTTCCTAAATATTTGCTTAGAACCGATCAGCGTTACAAAGGAAATTGACCTTTGTAGATTAAACTAATAAAGTTTGTTTTATCCGAGTGTTTGTAAAGTTTTATTTGACCTCGTGTACAGGAAAAGGGGTGCAATATAACCGTAAATCAGATCAATTCGATTAATGTAAGATGCTGTGATACAAACATAAGGTTCGTAATAAAACTGTTAATATTTTTCGCCCTACATCTGCTTTTAAAAACATCTCTTTTTTATTTGAAATATGATATTTAGCTACCATTTTTACAATAATTCTGATAATGATGTCTTAATATGCTATTACAATCACGGTACAGTTAATACTTTGGTTATAAAGGGTGACTTACACAAAACCACCTCTTTTTCAGTTTGAAACAATTGACAGAAATAGAATGAAGGTTTATTTATGTTATGCGCTAATTCTTTAGTAAGGTTTGGTGCAAGCTGTCCTTACTCTTTTAATATTAAAACACGTATTCGTTTTAAACACGACGCGACGGTACAAGTGGCTTTTGCTGCTACTCGAATGGGCCGGGTCGATCGGGATAGCACCACGCCCTCGCAGAATACCGGCGTGAAGTAGGGACATCTTGTACTTTTGCGTTTCGTTCGGTGAGTGAGGTAACCGGAGACTGCCTCCCCCCACCCCCTCCCATCTACACCTCCTGCCTTCTCCCCCTCGTCGCCAAATATCTCTAAAGGCTGGCAAATTGCAGTTCCTCTGGTGTAGCGGATGTGGGCATCGGTAACATCAGGTGAGCCGCATACACGTTTGCCGATTTCCCCATTTAAAAAAATAAAAATATCTGTTCATGATAATTGTCACACCGTAAACTGGCGTTTCAAGCTCTGCTCAAGTGTTAAATGCAGTACGTATGCAGTTAAACTTACATGACTCTCTTATTTTAGTTTTTATAAAATGTATAGTGTAGTGTAATGTAATAGTATATATATATATATATAAGCTCTCACGACTGTATACCCAATACTGAGCTGGTTTGAAACAGTGGCCATTTTAATATTCAAACACGTATTCGTTTTAAACACGACGCGACGGTACAAGTGGCTTTTGCTGCTACTCGAATGGGCCGGGTCGATCGGGATAGCACCACGCCCTCGCAGAATACCGGCGTGAAGTAGGGACATCTTGTACTTTTGCGTTTCGTTCGGTGAGTGAGGTAACCGGAGACTGCCTCCCCCCACCCCCTCCCATCTACACCTCCTGCCTTCTCCCCCTCGTCGCCAAATATCTCTAAAGGCTGGCAAATTGCAGTTCCTCTGGTGTAGCGGATGTGGGCATCGGTAACATCAGGTGAGCCGCATACACGTTTGCCGATTTCCCCATTTAAAAAAATAAAAATATCTGTTCAGTAGCGTTTCAAGCTCTGCTCAAGTGTTAAATGCAGTACGTATGCAGTTAAACTTACATGACTCTCTTATTTTAGTTTTTATAAAATGTATAGTGTAGTGTAATGTAATAGTATATATATATATATAAGCTCTCTCGACTGTATACCCAATACTGAGCTGGTTTGAAACAGTGGCCATTTTAATATTCAGGCCAACGTTGAAAGTCGTTCATAAGTTTTCCTAAAACTCCTTGATACAAACCCATGACGAAAGGAATCGAACTCGAGTTTCCATTTTCGTAGGCAGATCCCCACTCGGTCGTAATGGAGTCTTGTAAGACATTTAACAATATTTTGTTGAAACTATCAACAACATATTGTCCAAAATATTGTCTGTCTGTAGTCGACAGCCAAAAGTTATTACAAAAACTAAATGATTAAACGAAATAATTCCCCATAAACTTACTACTACTCGTATTATCGTATTACGTATTAATATTTCACATTGATAATACGAAATCACATTGATAAACAATCACACCTAAACGGTTGAACATATTTAAAAAAAATTATACAATAAAATACTACTTATTTCTCCCATAATCTATAAAATACATATAAACATAAATAGAAATAAAAAAATTATCTGATTATGAAATCTTTCTCCTTTTACTGTAAAAGTTTGTATCGTCGGAAATAAATATTATCAACGAAAGAAGTAGTTTAACAGACAACAGATAAAGTTAAGTTTTAATTAAAATTCTGTTACTGTACTTCGTTGGCAAAAGAAAAATGTTTTATTCGCTAAAATGTACAAGTATCAATAATCATGATAAATACCTACACATTTTTAGAAACAAAACTAGACTATATTTTAACCAATGTTAATTTTAATCTTCTTCATTTTCATCGACCTATTTAATTTCACAGCTGAGCATAGGGCTCTCCAACAAGCGACTTACAAATGCTGGTATGCATTTCTTGAAAGGTTTGCCCATACTCTCCATGCTGGGCACGCGAGTGCATGAGCGTAGTGCCGGTATTCTTAAACTAGTACGTAATATTGGTCCCAATCACTAATCTGCAGAAGCCTCGGTAAAATAACTTTTCTAGAAAAAGCAGGTAAAAAGAGGAATCTCTTAATGTAAAACTAAGTAACAAAAATTACTTAATTGCAATATTTTTCAAAACGTTTAATCAAAAAATATCGACCGCATCAACTAGCGCCATCTGTCAATGAATAGCGGTAGCATTTATCTTTTAATCGATTAACACATTTTTTTCTTATAGTTATGAATAAAAAAAAAGAAAGTAAAGTAGTATCCTGTAAATGCCCACTGCTATGCAAAGCCACCTCAATTATTTTGGAGTAATTGAAGCCGTGGTCCGCCACGCTGCTGCGGGTTAGCGGACTTCACACGACTTCAAAATATTTTTTTTTATTTTCTTTCATGTCTGAGAGGTTTCCTCTCGATATTTTCTTCTACGGTCGAGCACGTGTCAGCATCGTGGATCAAGCCCACGTGTACTATTAATTTAAAGGGCGAGCCCTGACCACTAACCCAATACGTCCGAAAACAATCATTTATATTAAATTATTAATTACTTTAATTAATTTCCCGTCCGGGACACTTAACTTTAAATTAGAAGGAAAAAGATTTTTTTTAACTTAAGGTTACATTAGCCTTCTTGTACCTAAAGACTTTAATAGTCAATAGAACCAAACTAGCAAATTCTACACTGAAAGGTGGAACCTCCAAGCGTCTGCAGCATCCCTTGGTGATGCTTACTAATAAATACATTACGTGTTTTAATTTTTTTTATCAACATGTTAAATATGTAATTTAATATAATGAAAACCCCCTTCACTTAAAATTCACGGCATGATTGTCACCACACAGCTTTTTTCCCTTTGCAAACGCTCGAAAAGAGCAACAGAGATAAATAAGTAGTAGCTGTCTCTTTCTCTACGAAATGGCGTGTGTCAAATGGCAACTCCCACGGTGTTTAAACAGAGGCGTATTTTATTGTAAAAACTATAAATTAGTTTACTAAGTATTCTCTAGTATTTCACTAAGTAATGTATGTATGTTTTTCAGCATTTTTACAGATGCCAGTATTTTGTTAGAATATATGTAATCGAATTGTTGTTAGTGCTTTTCTATCTGTTCATGATAATTGTCACACCAGGCGTTTCAAGTTCTGCTCAAGTGTTAAATAACTTGCCAAAATAGCAGTAACCGTATGCAATTAAACTTACATGACTCTTTTAAAAGTAAACAAGTAAAGATATAGAAATATAATTTACATCGCATGTTTTGATTTGTCGCGAAATATAATGATGGTGGAAATTAATTTATACATATTGAGATTAATTGTAATAGAGTGTAATGATGGTGAAATAAACGTGGTAGAGCCAAGCGAGAGCTTTTGCTGCTGCTCGAATGGCCGGCTCGACCGTCTCGGTACCACGGCCTCGCAGAATACCGGCGTAATAAATAGATGCATCTTGTGCTTCTGCGTTTCGTTCGGTGAGTGAGGTTACCGGAGGGTCACTCCCCCTCCCATCTCCCAAATACCCTTAAAGTTCGGCAACGCACCTCTTGTACTTCGGCGACGGTAATCACTTACCATCAGGTGAGCCGCTTGCTCGTTTACAATAAAGGTTTCCATTGACATTAAACTTATGTGTTGTTGAGTTCCACCCTGTTCTTTGACTTGCCGCACGACAGTCGGTTCGTGTCGCTAGTCGCTATATTCCTTGACAAACGGCTTGTTTATTATATACTAGCTCTCGGTGAGACGTTGTCCGTCGTTGTACATTCTTACTCAAAATGTACACTGGCATAAGTGCTAACATATTTGATATTTATCAAGCCTTATAAGAATATCATACGAAATTTTAGTTTTTAACTAATAATTTTTTTGATTGAATTCTTTGGTTTCAATTTATTGTTGAGCGGCTTAAAGTGAATCGACTTCCTACAAAATAGCTCCAACTATAAGGGGTCGCTCCATCTATGGGGGGATCATCAAATATTGGATTTGCCAATATCAATTACAAAGTTGGCTGTTAGTTCAACTAGTGAAACTTGCCCAAACATTTCATCAAATCATTAAGTTAATAGTATAAAAAAAATATATATTTATAGTCAACGAAAGTAGTTGTGTACTCGTCTAATGGAAATACCTGAACACTCTGGTGATGGTGAAATAACCATCCCTAGCCCTAGGTTGTTATAACCTAAATTGTTCAAACCTGTGGCGATGGTGCGATATATGTGTATTACTACGATCGCCAATCCACTTTCCAAGTGTGGCGATAACCCAAGGTTAATAATTCTACAGTGAGAGAGAAATTATTGTTGCTTACAATAATGTTTATATGCTGTTGATTATTAAAAGATAATAAAAGGAAATAGTATAATTTAATTTACGAAAAAAGCTACAATACTCCCACGACTGTATACCTAATAAATATACAATTCTTGATGTTTATTTTAATCCTCTCAAATCGATTCTTACTAAACTTAATTGGACTAACACCTTCGTCGTTTAGTATCTAGGCTAACGATAGAAGAATTCTTATATAGGTTTGAAAAATTCACGCACGAGTCTTCCATAGCCCTCTATCTATCTGACTGGAATCTTTTGATTCGCAGTGAGATCCCTAACCACTCGGTTATTGTGGCTCCACGAATTAAATAATAGCATTTGAAGTTAAATTGACTTTTACAAGGTTCTGCTAACGTTCAACTACAGTTAAAATCGAGAAGACAATCGTTGAAGTTCAAGAACTTTGTCAGTAATATCGAGGTTGTAAGTCGAGAACTTATCTTCCCCAACAGTGATCGGTTTCGCGAAAAATGTGAATGTGGCCAACCATTGCTATCTCAGCCAGCATACAGCAGATCCTTCATCACCTTTATCATTTCCTCAGTTGTAAATCTACCAGCTGTATCATTATAATAATAGTAACATTAGAAGATAGAATAGTAAATTAGATGTAAAAGACCTTTTATACATTTGTCTAATTAAAGTAGGTTTTAATTATTAAGAATCATAAACTCCTTATAATCTTTATAAAGTGATAATAAAAGTACAGTTATTCAAAAATTATTATAATAAACTCTCAATTAAAACATTACTTCAACAATAAACGAGATGTTACTACTTAATGTTAATTTAAATATCAACTAAACGAGCAACCATGAATTATTACAACAATTAGCACAATAATAAAACGACGCTGACAGATAAACATCTAGTTGGCGCCAATAAATCTATTTAGTTTGAGGCAAATTGTTTTTCCAATTAGCGTACCATTCGCTTTGAAGTGCGGCGACCGCCATTACTGAGTCCAACGCCGCGTAACGTAAACGTAGTTGAGCTACTCACGACTAGATGGCGGTGATCGAGTTCGATAATGGTTTGAATATAAAGTCTCGATTTTCATTTTTTTAGATAGAGATTAGTTATAAATTTTACCTCTCTGCTCCTCATCACTAAGGCCTGAGGCCTGAGGTCGCTTGTTTAATAAAATATTTATTTATTTAAAGGGCGGACTTAATGCCTTTTAGCATTCTCTGCCAGTCAACCCGAGGCGCGGAGAGACATTGTAAAGATGCAAAAAATAAAAGTTGTAAATAAAATGAAAATGAAATGAAAATACATAAATGTGTTAACTAAACTGAAACCTGAAGATATTCTATAGCCTAAAATA
This sequence comes from Bhutanitis thaidina, assembly GCA_029286595.1. Taxonomy (NCBI): domain Eukaryota; kingdom Metazoa; phylum Arthropoda; class Insecta; order Lepidoptera; family Papilionidae; genus Bhutanitis; species Bhutanitis thaidina. The sequence goes on along the minus strand of JAGSMS010000021.1, from coordinate 1,865,553 downwards.
TGTAACCGCAAAATGAAAATTCTTTGAAATTATATTATTATCCATCACAAAGTTAAAATATTACCTTTTTGCGATCGAAATTTGAATGGATTTTAGAAAGGTTTTTTTTCTGTGTTAAGTAAAACAAATTACGAATAAATTCCATAAATACATATAATTTTTATTTTGTCGCTACCGTACAACGTTCTATAATTCTATTGGACAGAATGCAGGTCAATTTCCTTTTGCGCTTTTAATGGAATTATTTACCTTTAATCACCACGTCGGCCAAGTTGACTCGGCAATCGGAAAACAAGATTTCTCCCACCATTGAGGTTGGTATCCATCATAGACCAATAACTTATGAGTAACTAATATTAGGTTAGTTTAGCAATTATTTCGTCGCCTGAGCCTAGGTTAACTGGTTTGAAAGGAACTATGAAGTTACCAAGTATTTTTACCGGAGACTTGTTTATTTAAATTATTACATTTATTTATAATTTGTTTCGGTAATTATGTAATGGATGATGTTATTTGACAAATGCACATAGGTGAATAGTCATATTCGCACGAAATGAGAGAAATACACGTAATTGTTTATTAGAATGGAAGAAAGAACGAAACATATGCACAATGAAATACTTGACAGAAGACGGCGACCGGCTCACCACCTTTCACGTTATTCCAAATAAGCTGTAATGAAAAATGGGTGGTATCGATTAAAATTAATGTCTAGACTACTAACCCTAGAATTGGTTAGACGGTAGTGGGAACTTAAATAAGTTTTTATTTTTTACTATCTCTTATTCACTAAAATTTTCTAGCAAAAATAAGTCGGGGAAAAAGTGTTTAGGTATTTTATAAGTAAACAGTTTGTATGTGGCTGGTTTTAGTACCATTAAATAGACGACATTTTGAAAATAAAAAGTAAATTTTGTCCGCCAAAATGACTGAATCTAACGAAGAAATTCGATACATTTTGAAGTTTGATTACAAAAAAGGGGGAAATGCGACACAAGCCGCGAAAAACTTTTTAATGTTTATGGACTTAACGCAGTGACCTGTTATGGACGAAGTCGATGCCATTTTTTAAAAAAAATGCTTGAGAAAGAGAAAAAGTAGTTACGACATAGTTGAAGAGTTAGGGGTTGATAACAAAACAGTTTTGACCCATTTGAAAAAGTCTGAATATACAAAAAAAAGCTCGCGATTTGAGTGCCACGTGAGCTCACTGAAAGAAACCTAATGAAACGTCTACTCGTTTGCGATTCTCTCAATAGAATTTCAATAAACGTAATGAAACCGAACTATTTTTGAAAAAGATTTATCACCGAAATTCATGGTCAAAGGGCAGTCAAGCTCCACTGAGTATAGCGAAACCCGAATTAACTCGCAGGCGATGCTGTGTGTATGGCAGGATTGGAGGGGCATCGTTCATGAGCTTTCACCGCAGGGCAAAACCATCGATTCAGATCTCTACTGCCAACAGCTGATGAGACTCAAGCAAGAAATAAAAAAAACGGCCGGAATCCTTCAACGGAAAGGTTTTTAAGCATGATGACGATTAAGGTAGTGTTAAGTTAACATCAGGACTGTCAAAACTATTTGTCGCTGTAATTTGATCAAAAGTCCGAAAGTTTCTACAGCATTGGGATTATGTCGCTAAATGTTAATAAACTATGATAAAAAATATCTTCAATTTGTATATAAAATACGAAAAATTTTTTCCCCGACCTATACTGACGGAAGGCCTATTTCTTTGCCTAATTTTATGACATAGAATATGAAGTTGTACTCTTTTACAGCCTTTAAATTGTCCACTGCTTGACATAGGCTTCTATAAAAAGAATTTAGTCCTCTTTTCGAATATTCTACTTTAATAAATAAAAGGTCGTGGTATTTACCACGTGCTTTTAATAGATATAAAAAAATATTTCAAGGATATCCGAAGTCCGCCAATCCTCACTGGAGCAGCGTGGCGGGCCCTTACCAGCTCTAAAACTCTCAGATATTTGAGAACCAAGGAGGCCTTTGCCCAGCAGACACTTACAGGCAGTACTTACAGTCTGTAAGTACCCACTGCTTTAAATAAAAGCTCGTTACTATAACCATGACCTGCTGACAGGTTCTTATATCAATTTTATGTATATTTCAAAACCCTGTGTCTATTCCGAGGATATTTGATGACTCAAGTTTCTTTTTTTACCTTAAATTTTTTCAACATTGATTTGCTTTTCATTCTGTATCCACTCTTCTATTTTTGTAAGATGTGGTTAATATTATAATGATATTAATAAGATTCCCACGGGTCGGTACGTATTACCCTGATACCAATTTTTAAAGAGATTGTTACCGAAAAATTAAAGCTTCAGACCCACCGAGCAGGAGCTATGATATTTTTTGTTACAAGTTATTACTTTTCTAGACTGTCCTATATAATTTTTAGCAAATATTTAATGAATTTTCTGTAATTGAATTGAATTGAATTTTCTATATTTTTGATGTGTTGTAATTTTTTCTACAATTGGAGTTGCAAACAAGCTAACTCCAATTGTACTGTTAACTGTATATTTGATGGCTACTGAAGCCCATGGACTCTTTGCAAAAAACTTCAATCGAAGAAGGTTACAGATACGTTTGTCACCCCTGATGACGAAAAAGGAATGTCTCACAGCTTGTAATTACACTAGCATTTTACACCCTTCCACCGGTACCCAGCATATAGTGGTTGCAGTGATGATTAGCGAAAGAAATAGGTAAAAAAGTGGTCCAAACAGCTCCTACGCAGAAAGGAAAACCGCCTACCTTGTAAATCCAGCTCCTTTGTATTTCATTTTGCCTGTGCTCTATTAAGTTCGTTTAAATATTACATTTTAAAAAGCAAACATAGCAAAGATGAAGTAGTAATTTAATTTCGAAGTTAAAAATAAAAACTTCGTGCTCTTTACATGGACAGAAAAAAATGAAAATTCTCATTTTTAATTAACTATGGAGTAAATGTTTAAAACATAATTAATAATCGATGAGCTTTAGCCTAGTTGACAGGTCGCTCGCTTTAAGGTAAAATTATATTTTTTATGGAAGAGACGGCAAACGAGCAAGCGGTTCACCTGATGGTAAGTGATTACCCTCGCCCACATACATCTGCAACACCATAGTTGCTGCAGGTGCGTTGCCGGTCTTTAAGGATATTTGGGAGATGGGAGGGAAGAGGAGGGGAATTGGGAGGGGGTGTGGGCCTCCGGTTGCCTCACTCACCGAGCAAAACGCAGAAGCACAAGATGCCTCTACTTCACGCCGGTATTCTGCGAGGCCGTGGTACCAATCCGGTCGAGCCGGCCCATTCGAGCAGCAGCTAAAGCCGCCGCTTGGCAATCTACCACGCTTAAACAATTTTATATTAGAACCAATAAAATTGTGTATTGCAATTTTGAATACAGAATTAATAATATGGTGAAAACATAGTAAAAAATCAAATAAAAATTTTCGAGAACATATGTATTTTACGGCACACAAACCTGCTAAAAATTGCCTTTTACCCAGCTGTGAAGCATTAGCATACTGATAGTTTACTTTATTACTATATCTGCAAACTGTCCTGATATAGTATTTTCTAAGTGATGCCGATTTTTTATTACTAATATGATATTGTATAATTAGTCATCAAAAAGCTTCAAGTGCATACTATCATTATTCCACACCGGATAATGAATAATGGGCATACATGGGTATGTACCAATTGAAACGACTGTCTAATTAAAGTTATAATATTGATTTAATACTACCTATCAGTAAAGTTTGCATAAACGGACCGAGCAGTGGGAGTAGCAAATGCAAAAGTCCATAATGCGAAGACTGTTGCGACTACAACACTGATCGAATTACTGACATAAAATACTTGTCCGGGATTAAACCAATTTAATTTTAAGTCTTGAGTTTTCTTCATCGTCATCAGCCTATAATAAGTGAAGAAGAGACAAAGAAGAGTATCTCCAAGAAAGTGCAAAAGCCGTCATGACATGTATTTACATGTTTTATTTTAATCGAGCCGTGATTCGCAAAATAGCACTTATTTTCACACTCGTAATGCTAAGCTGCGCGTTACAAAAAGCTCCTTGTAACAAATTGTGTGTTAGATCTACTACCTCTGTAATTCTACATTAGTCTATTTGAGTCCAATGCTGAATATGGTCTCTCCAAGAAATGGCCATGAAAAGTCGGCATACGTTACTAGGAAGGTTTTCACTTATCCATCGCGCTGGGCAAGTGGCTTCGTGAGCGCAGACCGCACTGGAGATGCTGCTCCTCATTACTGGTCTGTGGGATTTGGTTTTGGTAGAAAGAAGGTGGAAATGGCATTTGGAGAAAGACATTATACTGTATTTTAATAATATAAATTAATTCAACGCATCGCCAATGTACGTGGTTGACGCACTTAATAATTGAAAAACCGAAAAATAATGAGAACATTATGATTGTTATTAAAATACGGTTAAGCGTCCGAGTATGGCGGATCATTTTTAATATTCATAATTTCGTTTAAGCTCAAATGTCGAACGTATCATTATATATAAGCATGAGATGTTGCGTTGGTAGGTTTATGTATGAAATTCAGTGTTGACAAGACAAAGGAAGGAAGGAACTTTTACAGATCAAGCAGAGATGTCAGGTAACGAAAAATGTAAGAAAAAAATTAAATACAAAGGAAAAAAACATGTTCATAACTAAAATCTATTATAATTAAACTGGTTTGATTAAAAGACTAATATGAGAAAAATAGCAATAATTGAACATACTTTCCCTGGGATTAGTTACTTAGATAACTTTCTGTTAACATTATTCAAAGCGCCAATCTGCTTATATCTCTTGGAGGGTTTACCCACACTCCTCATGTTAGGATAGACGAGTGGGTTAGCAATGTTATGCACGACAGGATGGCATTTACAATAAAGATGTTGGGATAGACTAGTGGGTAAGCGATCTTTGTGCAAGACACGTTGGCATTTAAACCACCAACAGTTTGATAAAAATAAGTTTTATTTTCAAACAGTTAGTGGTGATTCGGTACTAAGCAATTAATGAATAGTTTTTGTAAGTCCCAGTGCTACGAATCGGTCAAATGGTAATGAAACATAAGGTAGTTTTTATTTTTAGGAAAGGGGAAAACGAGCAAGCGGCTCTAATGGTTAGTGATTAACCACGTACATTTGCAACACCAGAAGAGTTGCAGGTGCATTGCCAGCCTTAAAGAATATTTGGGAAATGGGTGGGAGGATGAGGAGGGATGAGTAGGCCTCCGGTTACGTCACTTACCGAACGAAACGCAGAAGCACAAGATACCTCTACTTCACGCCGGTATTCTGCGAGGTCGTGGTACAACCCCGGTCGAGCCGACCCATTTAAGCATGTGCTGTTTGGCTCTACCATGTACGAAAAACTTCTCACATAGAACTTACTGACTGAACACTTTCATCCACAATATATGTTTATGGTTTAAAAAAGTATCAGATAATTATATAGCATATAGTATAGACTACATCATTACCTAATGCGTATATATAATGGCCGCACAATATTCCATTTTTTTTTAATTATTTTATATCTTGAGCGTAGGCTCTGATTCATCTTTAACCTGTGCAATATAATCCAACTGATCATTATGTTAATTTGAAGGTTTTGGAGCTAGACTTGTTCGGGCTAATAAGGGATTAGAAATATAATCACGACGATATCCATCTGTCCTGACCAGAAACAATTTACCTTTGAATATAGGTCTTGAACATTTTTGCGAACAAGTTGACTGGTGGGTTTTCGGAATCCATAACTTTTAGAGATCATGTAGAGGTGATGTTAAAAGTTATGTTTTTAAATTAGTACATATTGAGTAACACTAGTAAACTTTTACCATACTCCGTAAGCTGATAGCAAAAATATCATTTATTTAGATTTACAGATTATGTTTCATTAAAAAAAAAGGAAACTACTCTATCTCTCGTCTTGATTGTAGAAAATTATTGATCTAATTTTATTATTTTTAATACTCATTTATTATTAAATTAAGAATAATCGACATCACTTAGGCTTATGACAGAAAATATTGGAAACAAGCTAACTCACGCATGTGATCTCTTATGAGGTGGTCAGAGATGATAATTCGTCTAAATTGGAGTGACAGACGAGCTAACAGTCCACCCGGTAGAAAGTGTCTACTGCAGTCCATAGACAACTGCAACAATTTCAATCTAAGAAGGTTATATATGCGTTGTCACCCCTGACTAGATGGAATGCCACACAATTGTTAATTCTAAGTACTGGCTCAGTATACCATTCAAATCGGAAGACAAGAGTGGTTGCGTTGCTGCTTAGCGGCAGAAATAAGTAAGCGGGTGGTTTCTACCCAGACGTCGCCTAGGCAGAAATGGAGGAGGAGCCTAACCCTGGTATGACTGTGTGTTATAAGAGTTGTGTAAGGAAAATGCCAGACCATATATACGCAAACCTGTGACAGCAGCGACGAATGGCCTTCTAGTGTCAATAGTCCAATAGGGATAAGGTTGTGAATGTCTGGTGCTGCGGTCGCCAAACCAATATCCGAGCGCAATTCCTTGCTTTCAAAGCTGTGGCTGTTGCGGCTTCGAGCAAATTATTCTTCCTGATATGTTAATTAAAAGATATTTTTTAATACGCTTTATTTAACGAAGCCTGGAGCAATTTAGAAGAATAATGTCAAACGACTGATCAAATATTCCCTCGTTTTATCTCCGTAACTAACAACACAAACTTTTTATCGCACTAGTCTTTGAAAGGTGCAAAAAAAATATGAAGCGCCAATAACGAAGCATCGGAACTAAATTATTACTTATTTTCTGGTATAAATTGGCTGCGTTATAATTGGTTCCCAACCGCACGAACAATTTGTCGTCTACAATACATTATCATTACGCTCCAAACATTGGCAGTGGACAGACAGACTCTATTTGAAATAAACATGACATTTTGTCACATTCAGTTCAGTTTTTAAAGTGAAAGTCTTTATTTATTACGTATAACAATAACTCATGTGTATATAAATTACGCTTAAAGTGCGTAATGTTATAATTGCATACTTCTGTTACTCAACTTTTCATGTTTATTCAAGTAATATGTGTAACGAAAACCCACACACGACTAATTTTTCAAGATTCTCCCTTCAATATTAGTAATTTTTTTTTTATTTCTTGTGAATAATGTGGTGTTGATGTCGAAATTTAAGTGTATGTGATAATGAAAGCTTGAAGTCTCGAAGTCTGAAGGAAATATAGTGTAATGTATAACGTTTTTAAAAGGGGACGAATTTCAAATTACAATTCCGAGACAATCTTCACGACGAGTAGACAGGTTTATCGTTATTTTTCCTTACTTTTTTTTTCAAAAAATAAGAATACAGTGGCCTTGTAATTGCAGTATAAGAGAATCTGCCAGCCTCTCTATCCACCCAACCGTCGTGTCGTAAAAGGCAACTAATGGATCCCAGAAATATTCAGGGGACGGATGGCGAAATAACCATCTCAAATGTACCTAAATTATCCAGAAAGGTAACAGGCAGTAGTGTATAAGGAATCTGGTACTGTGATTGGCAACCCGTCTCCCATGCGACATGTCCTCCAAATTGAAGATGCAACTACTTGTAATGTAAACTGATGAGAAGTTTCTAAAGACCACAAAAATTATACACTGGCTTTTTAGCTTGAAAAACGTTACCTCTCCACTATAGGAATATCTCCTGGGACACGATAGATGTTTACATAGATAAATTACACATGTCTCGAGCGGAAACGAACCTGCGACCTGTAATCCGCAACGCCGCAAACACTACACCACTTGCCAAGCGTTGGGATACTGGCGAATCATCAAACTTGAGACAGACTCACTACATGCAGTAGATGGTTTGCATTATATTTATAATGAAGTTCTAATAATGTTCTGTTGGATAAGTGATCACTTAAATCATACATATTACTTTACTATCAATGTCTTATTTATAGACATATTATTCTCATGAAAATATTTGTTTATGTATCAAGCGCCTGCCCGCGACTACGCCCACGTGATTTTAAATTTTACCCTGATGAAACTCTTGATCTAGTTAAAAAGTATCTTATGTGTTATTCCTTGGCATAACCTACCTCTCTCTCAAAAAACAAAAAAACAAACGTCACATTTATAATATTATTAATATTATTAGGAGTATCAATATAAAATTGATCGTACATTTACTTAAATAATATATTTTGCCTACGATAAGAGGTAATTATACTTAGGAACAACATAATGATTATATGTAACGTGATTATTAATAAACTTAAAGATAGGTAATATTCGAAGTTATATCTTTATTAAAACTAATAATACAACAACAAACAAAAAGATATGCGTCAAAATTTTTATTTTTAATTAAGAGAAGAATGAACAATAATGCAAGTTTGATGGTCGAAGGAAAAAAAAGATTTCTTATGTAAATTTTTTTGACGACTAGACGTAGGGTCATCCACGGTAATGGCCGGCTAATCGCAGGATATATCCAAACTCATGCATATTATATAAGACTTAATGCGACGGCGTTCGGACGACTTTAATATAATGCCTTTTATAAACATAGCGGCGCCGTACAACATTATGATAATGACAATTAGTCTGGACATATGTTTTTTTTTATAACACAGAAGACACTAAAATTATTTTAGGCGGCACCTTTTCCCAAATTGTTTTCAATAATTTTATTAAGTTTGACATAATTTTTGCCCGAGGGAATACTGGTCGATAAGAGACCTATCTCTCCACAGTTGGGAGGATTTGCCTAAATCACCAAACCGCCAATGTGAGTTGGCGATCCCAGTAGATACCAAGCCCCTCGCATCCTTAGACGCTGCTATTTGTCGAAAGTTTGCGTATTAAAGGTGTGACATATTGGAAATTGTAATTTCGTCATTTGCCGAACAATATTTTTTTTTTAATTTAAAAAAATATATAAATATCAAAAACGAAAGGAACGCTAATTTGAGGAAAACATCCATCAAACTTTAATTCGTTTTAATTTCGTTTCAGATTGACCTCATATTTTATCAAACCACCATAACCGAAAGTTCAGAGAATCTGCGTGCGAATCGACTGTCGACACCTATGTATAAGATTTGTATCGGCAGCCTGGACACTAAGATGGTGACAGATAAGTTGTTCCAAATTAGCGTGGACTAAAGTGTTTAGACCTCTGTAGTATTAGGTAGGTAACGTTGCATATATTGGACCAATTAATTTTGAACAAACTTACAGTTTCTGTAAGTAGTATGTGATGTAGACCAAAAATTATTTATTGAATAATTAGTCCTAGTATGTATGAACTCACACCAGTTATTTCAAATTGTTTCGGTAAATCATTATTTAATTTTTAATGCTATATGCATTAATATCCAAACGGACGTTGGACCACTGTAACGTTCATTGGTCTACTTAGTTGCTATTATTGAAATTAGAGACATTGTCTTGCTGCCTTTGAACGGAATCTGCGCGGAAAATTCACAAAATAAATAAGAAAACATAAATTTACATAGCAATTTTCATCGCAGATTAATTAGATAATCTTAGGTTAAAATATAGTATTAAACATCGTTCAATTTTACTTTTTCGATAATGGAATAAAAGAAAACCCGTTTTGGGATAACAATGTTTTAGATGTTTTATTATTAACATGTTAGATATTTTAGATAATCTCCGAAAATCTAGAAAAAAAATTGCATTCAAGTAAATTAGATACATAAGAAAACACTATTTGAAAACAACTCCTCAACCACAATGTCTAAATTTTATCAACATATATAATCCTCCTTTAAAATAACAATAATTAAGTAAACTTTCTTACCTTTTACAAGCCGATCTCTTTTTACCTTAAGCCTATAGTGCTAGTTTTAGGTGTAATTCTGCTCACTTTATGCCATTCTAAAACAAATTATAAAATTCTGAATCTCAAATTTTGAACAATTCAAATGATTGGATCGGACTAACCGGAGCTTGTCTATTGACAGCAACTGACTGATCAGTCATTGCAATATTAATTTTTAAGCAATGAAGCATATTTAATTTGACAAGAACATTTTTACTGATATTAATAGGATAAAGTGTGCAGTTGCCATTTTAACGGAGTGGCCACTTTGAATTAAAATCAAAACCCACGCGTCCATAATTTGTGAATAAAACATTTTTACACTTAAACTATAACATTCTAAATTCATAAAAAAATTACGATAATCTATTGTTTGATGTTAAATTGTTATTCAATTCAGGATGTGAGTTAAACATAGTGACCACAAAAATTTGAGTAATTTTAGAATACGAATTCCGACGTGATTCAAACGTAGCGGAGACTGATCGCAATAACAAAGATGCGTTAGGAAAGGAAGAAGGTTAAGAAGAAAGAGGAAGTTCGCTTTCGTAGTGGAAACTTCGACTTGAAAGAAGACCAAGATAATAATGTAAATAACGACAGATTAGAAGTAGGTGGAAGCCAATCCTTTAAAACAACAACCGAATTAGTATTATGGTTTGACGTTAGTTTACCCATAATATTGACTCTTTTGCACCGAATTGGTAAAATAAAAAAACCCTCGTGAAATGGGTGCCTCATAAATGAACCGATGTGCATACAGGCTTTGAAGCATGCCTTGCTTCAACGAGTAGATAGAGAACTTAGGATATTTTGGACAGAATTGTGACGTGTGTTTTTTTTAATTCACACGTCACAATAACAAATTGACTTTTGTGGATTCTCTATGATAATCGCAAGCTAAAAATGCAATGGCTGAACCCAGCTCAAATGCCGGAACAATGCCCACAGCGAGGAAGAGTGAAGCTCACATATGGTAACTGTTTGCTGGTAACTGCGTGGTGTAATTCACTATAGCTTTTTTTTAAATCACAGTATCAATAACAGCAGATGTTTATTGTGAAGAACTTCAACAACATCGACTAGTCAATCAATATTCGCGATTATTTCTCAATGATAACGCATGAGCTCACATTGCTTGACAAACCTTGCATTGCAAGACCTGCAGTTGGAAAACATACACTCTCCCTACTCGCCAGACCTAGATTCAACCGATTACTATATTTACCACAATATGGACCATTTCCTGCAAAAAAAATATGCCGTCATGCAATTTTTCAATATTAAGCGGCAATTTTATATTTTAATGTTGTAATGAAATATTCAGAAATCTTACTGAACTTCTAAACTTGCACTTACGTGGCAAAACTTGTCGCGTTATCCCAACGCACATATCTTCAGAAAGCAACGGTGATATAGATATTTTTTAAAACAAATTGTTTTCGAAATACTGAAAAATTCCAATGATTGCAACCTTAGCCTAAATATTTCTTTAAAAGCATAAGATAAGTACCTACCTAATATAGGTGACGAGACTTCACAATCGTCACGTTCTAACTCCCGGAAAGACGAAAATGGGATTGCGGATGCTCGTTTGGCTGCGCTCAGTCATGGCATATGGAAATCAATAACCTCTGCCAACCCTTATGAGTCCCATAATAGAATGTCCATTACAACTAAATCAAGTATTAAACGTTTTAAAATTACAGCTAGAATCTTTAAGATCATATTTCTATGATCTATTTTTAATGATGGCCGCCGGGGACGCCATTACGTTCCAATTTCGGATTAAAATTTTTAAATGAGCTCCAGTGCAGGCGCCGAACGTCTGTCGCGACTGCGGTCTCAAAAAAATATAGTAAATTTTGTTTCCGGGACAAATAAATATACAGTGTGGCGTTTTAAAGGTGGGGTAATTTCTACCCCAATGTCGATGCACTGTCATGTTCAATATAATTATTGTTATGTACGAAATCGATTTCAGATCGATAATTTTGTTTTTCCGATACGTGTGCACAATTAGGTACGCACTCGAACGTGCTTGGTTTACATCTTGTATCAATTATTCGTAATGATAATTAGAGAGCAGTAAAATTTATTTCTGATCACTTTCAGCAACATGGAATACCCATTAGTCTCTGAGATAATCAATGATAGGATACGACCTAATACTTATTTTTACGATCAAACTGAATCATAACGCAATGTATACATACTAATGTAATAACATTTAACTTCATAATAATGAAGTTGTTTTTTTTTATGGAATTGGGATGACCAATGAACTATGTCCACCTGATACGTAAGACCTGTAGGTGGTTACTAAAGTTTATGGACACACAACTTCATTAGAAGGAGGTTACAGATGTGTTGTCACTCCTATGGACTAAGATCAGTAGTACGACTGATTGGCGGTAGAAAAAGATAAGAGAATGTAAACCTACCCCGACTACTCCTGGGCAAAGAATATATAGATAATAATAAATTTGTTGAATAATTAAAAAAATACATGAGCGTTTCTTTAAAATAATAGGTATGTATTTTTTTATGAGAAATCGGCAAACGAGCAATAGGTTCACCTGATGGTAAGTGATTACCGTCGCCCACATACATCTGCAACACCAGAGGAGCTACAGGTGCGTTTCCGGTCCTTAATGGTATTTGGGAGATGGGAGTGAGGATAAGGAGTGGAATGGGGAGAGCGAGTGGGCCCCCGGTTACCTCACTCACCGAACGAAACGGAGAAGCACAAGATGCATCTATTTCAGGCCGGTATTCTGCGAGGTGGTGGTAATAATCCGGTCGAGCCGGCCCATTCGAGCAGCAGCTAAAGCCGCGTAAAAACGAGTGAAACTAACGAAGAAATTCAATACATTTTGAAGTTTGATTACAAAAAGGGAAAAAATGCGACGCATGCCACCCATTTCAAAATGTCTGGATATGCAAAAAAGCTTGATATTTGGGTTCCACGCGAGCTCACTAAAAGAAACCTAATGAATCGTGTACTTATTTGCGATTCTCTCAATAGAATTTCAATAAACGTAATGAAACCGAAACGTTTTCGAAAAGATCGATCACTGGTGACGAAAAGTGGATACCGACGAGAAGTATTGGCGATTTACTCAACATCAAGACTCAACCAGAAGCTTTTCGCAAATCTCATCTGTACGTAAACACAAAACAGCCGCTTTCAGAGGGAGTTTTCGATTTTGCACTACTAAATGTTGGAATGATATACCACCCCCTATTCGCGAGGCTAAAACTAAACCTATGTTTAAAAAATTATTTAGTCTATATTTATTAAATTTGCAAAAGTCAAATAATTATATACTAAATATGTTTATCTCAAACTGGATCGATTTTACCTCATAAAGAGTAGTTAAGTTTACATTGTTGGTTATGTGTATTGTAGTGTATTGTAGTGTGTAATATTAAAACAGTTTTTTTTAATTATAAATTTTTTATTTATATATTTTTTTTGATTTTGCATCCAGTTTTTTAGCCTATTTCGTGTTATACATTAATTGTTGATTTTAAACAAATTTTTTAAAAGTATCTTAGTTAAGCCTGTATATAGAAGGTAAATCATGGAAGAGCAGTGCGTTTACAGCAAACATATCTTGTGTATTATGAAACAGTATGCGAAGTACATCGCGAAATAGGGTCGGTGCTGACTGAAAATCAGCGTTTCGGTTAACCCCGCGACACTATGCTGAGTCAGTACCGTTTCATTTGACACGACACGGGTTATAAATTATAAGGTCGACCTCATTCGACTCCTCTTAAGCCTCAGCTTCTCTTAAATTATTTCTTGTTTGTTTATACTTATTTATTGTTTTTAATGTATAATTGTATTTCTTGTAACTTTTGTCTTGTATTAATGAATAAATCGTATCATATCGTATCGTAAGTTGGTGCGAAAAAGATCATGGTCAGAAGGCAGTCAAACTCCATAAACTATAGCAAAACCTCGATTAACTCCCAACAAGGCGATGCTGTGTGTATGGTGGGATTGGAAGGGCAACATTAATTTTGAGCTTTTACCGCCGGCCAAAACCATCGACTCTGATCTCTATTGCCAAGAGCTGATAAGAATCCAGCTATAAATAGACAATAAACGGCTGGAATTAATCAACGGAGAGGGTTTGGTTTTCCATCATGGTAACGCCAGACCACACATATTTAGCCACAGAAAATATTGAGAGAGCTTGGTTGGGAAGTGTTAATGCATCCACCATATAGCCCTGACCTTGCACCTCCAGATTTTCTGTGTCTGTCTCTTCAGAACTCTATAGATAGTGTTATGTTAAGTTCAAGAGAGGACGGTCAAAACCACTTGTCGCAGTTTTTTGATCAGAAGTCCCGAAATTTCCACAGTAATGGGATTATGTCACTACCTACAAAATAGCAACAAGTTGTCGAATTAAAATGGCACCTACATATATATTATAAATGTAAATAGAGTATGATAAAAAAAGTATCTTGAATTTGTATATAAAATACGAAAAACTATTCTTCGTTCTACCATAAGCAAGTCGCATAGGGGAGACAGAGATTGCGGATTTCCGTTTGGCGCGACTCTCCGTAACCAAACGAGCTTTTCGCCTCTACGGAGGATAAACGTCTGGATTAAAAACGACCCACCCACGACGCTGGTTTTGTTGGCAGAGATTGCCTTAAGATTTTCAAAGATTCCTCGGTTGCCTTTTACAATGCCCACGATAAGGTTGTTCTAAGGTACAAACATCATCATACTTTATTAAAGCCTGTCACGAGTCCACTGCTGAACATATTCCTCCTTCAAAGATTGCCAAAACACTACGTAATCTGTTGAAAGATATCAAAACGAAGTCATCACTCCATCTTGTGGAGAGTTATTCAACACCGCGTTTACCTTTAGGAACCGACTCGAGAACCTTTCTTTCACGACAGTTATCTGTTCTGCAAGCTTTGCAGATTCTATATCGCTAAGAAGCATACCCTTTTCTATAGCCCGCTATACAACTCAGAACTTCTTCATATAATGTTGAAAAGATACAATAAAGTAAAGGAGTGGTCTAACGGAGAACGGACTTTTTTCTCCAAATGTTGATCAGCCTGCACTCGGGGCACTCTGAGGGACTCGGGGGACTAAAGGACATGGCAATGACCGTCAAATAATGGTAGAATCTCCATGCGACTATACCGAATCCATAATAAAACTTGTTCCCTGAACTGGTTCGCCTTTAGGTTTTTTAAACGTGGTAGAGTCAAGCAGCGGCCTTTACTGCTGTTTGAATGGGCCGGCTTGACCGGGTTAGTACCACGGCCTCGCAGAATACCGGCGTGAAGTAGAGGCATCTTATGCTTCTGAGTTTCGTTCGGTGAGACCCACTCCCCGTCCTCATCCTCCCTTCCATCTCCCTTAAAGACCGGCCACGCACCTTCAGAACCTCTGGTGTTGGAGATGTACGTGGGCGACGGTAATCTTACTTACCATCAGTTGAACCGCTTGCTCGTTTGCCGCCTACCTATAAAAATAAAGGTTGTCAGCTTTCAAAGAGTCAATAATAAATGATATTAACGATAAAAATATATAACAAAAGGGCCTTAACAAGCGCAAGTTTCCAGTAGTTTGAGCGGTAAAATTGTCTTCAATTCTCCCGCGCATCCACGAAAGGACCAATTTGCGTATTGTGGGTCGTTAAATTGCGCGGAGGAAGAGGGTAGTCGAACATTGGGGAATCAAATTGTATTGTGCGCGGTCAGTCGCACGTGAACGGGGGTGGGAAGCCGACGCGTCTAGGAAAAGCTTTTTAACCACTCTTTTTTTTATCTAACATTCGCTTATTGATTTCTGCAAACCTAAAACAGATAGATAAACAAAGAGACAGATATACAGTATTTCAAAAATCGACTCATCCGGTATGGAACATCTCATCTAAGTCTCTGTTAACATACTATACAATAAAGCACGCACCCTTCACGTTCATTTTATACCCAAAAAGTGGGTTGCAGAATCATGTTCGACTCTGAGTAGTGCTAAATGGATATTCCAAATATCTGCCTACCCCTACGGGGGACAGGCGTGAATGGTTATGCGGGTAGCCTCCTCTTACCATTTTCAGTCAAAAGTAAGGTCTTTACTTTATCAGTCCGAAAAGTCCACTGCTGGCCTCTCTATGAAAGCGCCAGTAAAAGCCGTACGTACCATGCATAAAAGATTTGCCCATATTCACCCCGTTGGGCGGGGAACTGGTGAGTGGAGAGTGCGCAATGCCGGTACACTATGATATGATATGCTATTCTCCATAACTAGTCTGTGGTATATTCGGAAGAATTTTCCGCTGTCGGTCGCCACGTGCAAGTAAGACAGACATTTGGAGAAAAGTTTGTATTTTGTCTCTTTACCCGACGTGGAGAGCTGAAATTGAGCAAATAAGTTTATCAAGCGCTAGAAGTGTACAAAAAAAACTTAAATATTCAGTATGCATCCTAAAATTCCTAGCGAAAGGAGAAGCACGGGTACAAACTGTACTAGTTTTTGTCAGCGATTTCATCGCATATGACTGCGGCGAATTTTCGTAATAAGTAGACACTTTAATTCATAAGCAATCGAACAGTAAATGTCAGAGTCGTAAGCTTTTGAAATGAAACTATTATTTACAGATGTTATAGTGTTTAATTTTGTTTTAATATTCCCAACGTTTCGTGTGCTTTACATCAGCCGTCACTTGGAGACCACGGCAGCTGAGCTGAAAATTAAACGCTTTAAAATCCGTAAATAATAATTTCATGTCAAATGTGTAGTGTTCGCGTAAATACAAGAAATCATTTTGAAAACCTTATTCCAATCGGTCCAGCAGTTATTGTGCACGAATCCAGTACTTGCACCTATCGGTATTTTCTATGGATTAGATGTATTACAGTTTTGAAATTAAGTCATCAAGCTTTCGTTTCAGTAGTTTTCGCCTGATGCTTGACAAACAGATAAACAAACCCCAGGATTAGAATCCCCAGATGTTGAATCGACCTGATTCAATACAAACACAACCAGGCTTCTCAACCAATAACTAGTGTAGCATAGATAATTGATTCGGCTGGGATTCGAAGTCGATACGCTAATCACTAAGCCACGCGGTGGAAGTTAGGGTCACCAACCGTACTATAATATATAGTATTGTATTATATACAAGTAACCTGGGTTCGGCCCAGGTGCCGGCACCACTAAGATTGTTAATAGCAATTTTAAGTGCTGTATTTACCACGTGCTCGGCGGTGAAGGAAAACTGCATGTCGGAGAAATAATACATTTTGAAACGCCAACCCGCAATGGAGCAGCGTGACGGGCCATTCTCGGCTCCTACACCCTCTCAGATATTTGAGGAGGCCTTTGCCCAGTTGTGGACACGTACAGGCTACTACTTTGCTTTTACTATATTTCGAGTCTGCGCACTATATACTAAAATAATAGAAATATGTAGTATTTGTACTACCTAGAACTTCGTTGCTACTTAATTCTCATGCAAATCCTTATATCCAACTGTGGGCTATTTCGAGGCTAGAAAACGGGGTTTAACACACATTGAAAGAAACAGACGTCACAGGTATATCTGACAATATTTTAAATAATTTGAATGAATTAGAATTAGTTAATTGTTAATATACACAAAATAAAATTATCTGTAGTGCGATTCATTTGCCTATGACTTTTGATAGACACGGGTCTATCTTTTTGAGTCCAAATGTACACCATAAGTCAAGTCCACCACTCAACATAGGCCTCCCACAAATATTAACACAAAGTAGTAAATAAGATATTTTAAGACTAATAGACTAGTTATTATTTCTAATGGTAACGCGCTTGCACCCATGGAACCGATATTTCTGCCATAATTCTTGACGTGTTTCTTCAATGACGTGTCTTCAGCTGAACTTCCATTGCTAAGACACGTGAAAAGTGAGCTTTCTATTGCATTGCATGAACGCGGGCATTATATCTATTCAGCGAAGATAATAATTTTTTCTACTGCTTTTACCCGAAAGAGATCACCTTAGTTAAAATCATCAAGTACGACATCTTTAATAAATAATCTACCTTCTTTATAATATTAGGTAACTTTGTATCACATAAGCCAAGCGCCCTAAAAATTCAGCATACTTATCTTTAACTCTGCTATAGAGTTTGTAGCAATTCGCAATTGGAAACTAATTCAAAAGTTAATAGGTATATTTATATATATTTTTGTAATAGGATTAATTCGATATTTAATTGTCTTGATAATAGAATTGTGAATTAAAAATTCGAAAGTCAATCATTAGAAATCAAATAAAAACTATTAAACCTTAGCCCATCGAACAATAAACAAACATGGACTCCATTAAAGCACCATTTACAAGTATACTCTGTCAACTGAATACCTATACAAACAAAATTAATGTTCACGCCATTTGTCATTTGAGAAGCCATGAAAAATATTACCGTGCTTTAGTAACCATTTTAACAAAACCTCCCTATTTTAGTACATCTTCTCCACATTGAAGCTCTTAGCAATCTGGTAATACATCTCATAACATTATTGACAAGTAAACTTACTTACTTATTGCTGTCTCTGTCACGCCTATAATCTGACAGAGAGGTAACACGAGATGGCTGATAAAAGAGGGTCGTATGGCATATCATTATAACATAAAATTACGGAACGATAAAACGATACTCTCTCTTTCTACTATGACTCAAGTCCTAAAGTATGAGTGAGACAGTTGTAACGCAATAGCTTTTGAACGCTGCTTTATTATGTGCGTTTTTTTATGAAAATATTATTACGACCATTGAAGGGTTACATACGTGATCGTTTTTTCGAATGAAAAAATTTACACATACCTGACTCGGTTAGTTATTTCGAATGTAAATTAGTTGAAAGTAAAGAAGACTGCGATACGTTTTATTACTACGTATTATAATCGTTGTTCCTTTATCGTGTTACGAGTAATAACCAGGGGATATTTTAAATTAGTTGCTAACTTTTTTACATCACTTGTGCGATTACTGACGCGTTGTGATTACTCAAAAATTCGAATCGGAACTTTTTTAATCGAATATTTATTTTTTAATTTATTATTATGGTAACAGCTAAAGGAGTTTGCATATTATTAATAGGTATATTATACGAAAGCACGGTGCGTTTCTCAAATATTAGTTCTACTACCGAACCTAATACTAATTATTATGAAACAAAATACTAATTTATTATCTCTATATATTTGATATTAATAATATGTGTCATCCTATTAAATCCATATTAAAAAATAACTAAACATATTATTACTGTATTCACTTCCAAAGATAAATTCGATGGATACAGGAGGCCAAGGATCGTGAGGAAAGTTCCATAGATAGACACAAGATGTAATCCTACGTTAAGCATAAACTCAGACTGGTTTCCAGTGTAAAGTTTGGTGATATAGATATACAAGATATTACGGGAGCTTACAATCCGAAGAGTAAATCCCTTTGTTATACAATAAAATCGGAATATGTCTCAGATACAATCCTTCGGACATGTGACGACTAACAGCATCCATGAATATTTTATGATGTTAAATTATGTGAATCACGTCGAAAGCTATGTAATTGTAAAGGCTTTTTCATTAGTCACAACTGATCACTACCACGGAGCGGAAGGGTGTATAAATAATAAAACATAAAAAACATATTTAACTTCATCCTAATTCAATTCAACTGCTGAACATGAGGCCTATGTTCAACAGTTGAATTGCACATGAGAAAGCACTAACAAAACCCGGCATACACGTAACGGCCGGGTAACCGCTGTGCCTGCACCCATACACTAGTTATGCGTGATGCTGCTCCCCGTGAAATAGATAGAAGGTACAATCCCCTTACCGATAAGATTTATAATTACATAGTTTATTCTGTAATGACAGTGGAATTTTTGAACCTTAATACTAGCACGTAACTTTTATACGCCCGTCTCAGTTGCACGAAATAATCACTATTGACCGCGTAGCATATATAATCGGTACTTAGGTAATGAAACATTGTACCGCGCACTGCGTTCACAACATTGTAAGTACCGAGTAAATAACTGTACGCGGCGTGAGAAAAAAAACATATTTTTGTATGTTGGTAGCGTGCTCAACAGGGTGGTGGACTTTTATTGCTATTATTTGACCAAGGCACACACCGGGCCTTGTTTCACCAGTTACGTTGACGCATGCCAATGAGATCTCTATGAGCAAATGTCGCACTGCGTGTGGTCCCCCGCGGTCAGAGTTTGTCACCGCCGAATTTGTCAAGGCCAACCATTACTTACTACCACCACTCTTAACAGATCCAAAGTCTTAAATTTTGTTTTTGATCACGTTATAACCAGTCAGCTCCTTCGATAATCGGCAGGTGTTAGCACCTATCCCCCACATAAAACTGAAAAAAACCTATAGTCCGAGAGTTCAACTAATGAAACTAAATTAAAATAAATGAACATCAAATATTAAAAATAAATTAGAACTTACGGATGTATACTCAATACAGGTGTTGGTCATACAGGTGTTGGCTATCGAAGCTTCTAATCTAATCAAAAACAATTACCGATCTTATTAATTCATTTATGGTATTTTCCTTGAGTAGGGGTGACGAACGAACAAGCAGTCCACCTGATGGTAAGTGAAGCCTATGGGCATACAAATTCAATCGAAGGAGGTCAAAAATGGCTCAGTACACCACTTTCGTACCACGCTTAGCGGCAGAACTGTGTAAGACGGTGAAAATGTAAAATATTTATTTGACGTAAGAAATTCAGATTTCGTTTGTCAATTATATTTTTTTTTAATCTACCACAGTTTCGTAATGGGGTTCCACTGACTTAGAAGTAACCGGCGATAGAAATTCTCTTTTTTTAAAATAGATTTTGTCCATTACATATAATACAACATAAAATTAAATAAAACAACGAATAGTCTCACAGGCAATCAAAGCACATTCTAAGATAAAATTAGACACAAAGCAAAATAGCGTAATTTAAAAAACTAACGCAGGATTTGCAAACCCGAACTAACCAGCCCCCACGAGCCAGTTCACAAACATAACGCGTATGGCAGCCATCGCCATCCTCGACCATATTACAGACAGTTTTATAAACTTAAAGTTATACAACGTTGTTCGTATCTTATCTAAACTTATTAATAGTAAATATATAAAAAAAACAATGGTGCTTAAAAATTCCGTAACTAATAAACTTCGAAAATGCCTTAATGGCATCATAAATGCCGTAATATGTACTCTACAGCTTATATTATCCAAAAATTCACACTGAGAAAGTAATATTCGCTGTCTGTACATAAGAGCGACGCGCCAAGTCAGATGGAAATCCACTTTTTTATTTTATTTACGTATACAAGCATTTATAATACCGTGAAACGAGACTTAAGGTTCGCACTCTCCGTGGAGAATGACGCAAATGAAAAATATTAATTTCCTTTTCAATAGTAAAATTACAATTTTTTTCTTTTTACCGTTACTATAGAAATGTTTCATCATGGCGGCAGTTTACGTATATACATTGCACATGATCGTATATCCAGCCGGTAAACTCATAATTATAATTATATAAGTAGCACATATTTGTGGGATATGAACTCGCAACCTGCAGTACTGCGACCAACCGCTTTGCGATTGCGCCACTGAGCTGGTCAAATTTACTTTTCTTATATCATGACAATATGTAGAACACTTTAAGATCAAGTGTTGTACATAAGTTACATCCAACGCAGTGATAGACCCCATTTATTTAAACAGGCAGAAGCCTAGAAAGGTTATTATAACTACATAATATCTGAAAGTCAGTCTTAATACAATAGTTCAGGAGATAAAAATGATCATGTCTAAAGTACCTAGTGGTCCAAAAATAAACTTTTTTTTTTTACGTAGCACTGTATGTTATGTAGTAGTCATAAAATCGAATGAAGAGAAGTCGATTGTATATCTTATCGAGAATCAAATTTTCAATGAAGAAAGAATCTATCTAAAGATTACGAAAAAAAAAACAAAACTAATAGGATTTAATTAATTACTCATCATCGATTTCAAGTTCGACAGTTAGTCTTTTATAATTACTTAGTTACTAGACTCTGTAGAGTCGGTAACTCGTTTATGGGGCAATGTATACGTTTCTACAACAAAATCCCAGTAAGTGAGCAAAGGTATCAAAAGGTTTACTAGATCTAGTTTATATCAAAAGGGCTACTATAATATAAAAGAATAGATGATAACAACCCCTCCCAAGCCCTATTTAGAAAAATATTGCAATATTACACTATTAAAACGTTTGTTTTCCGAATACTACCGACAGTTGTATACTTCGTAGGGGATGTTATAATACAGAAAGTGTACGCGCAAACACAGACGCACTCACCCGTCTTCACCTTCCCATATCCGACGTGACGCTCTCGCGATAATATCAGAGGAAGGAACAGTTGCAATATCAGAGACACGGGACTCACACAACACAACCAGATATAAAAACCGAATCTATAATTTGTGTTTTTGCACAAATATTGACTTTGGCTGGGACTCAAGTCAGGACTCATGGCTCAGCGGACAGGTACACCAACCACAAAAGCACGCGGTCGTAATTTTATGTACAAAAGGAGGTTAGTATAGCAAAACACAAGACTAGAACAAAGAGGGAAAGAGTTTTGATTTAAAAAAAATTAATTTTACAAATAATTATATTCCGTAGGTATTCAAATGTTCCGAATTTCCACGTGCAACTGTATCCCCACTTCGTTAGGCGCGCCGCCCTCGACGGTCGCCATGGCAACCCACCCCTACCGTGTCGCCAGCGCTCACCCCAAGAGGGAGGCGTGCGTAATGTTTTCAGTCATATCTATTTATTTTTATGTGAATACTTCTTTATATAAACTGTCTCAGCTACAAATTTATGTAGTCGCTTAAGTTAGTAGTATTTGATTATTTATTTATTATCTTCTTGCCAGCAATAAAATAATAAACAAATAGGAACAAGGTTACTCTTAAATATTTTTTACAAAATACCTTAAACTGCATATTAATGCTTATCAGTATAACTAAGTATGTTTTAACACTTAGCGATATTAATATATATACCCTTAATATATAACCTTTAATAATATTAAGAAAATTCCAGTTTGTGACGCTGATAAATAAAATAAAATTAAAATCAATAAGATGATGAATTCAATAATATATAAATTAAACACAAAAAAATCCCTAAATAATAGTTTATTTGAATACAGTCAGCAAAGGCGCTTATTGGGAGAGGCCATCGGTGGCTTATGAGCCAAGTGGCTGAAGATGAAGTATAAGCACGAAAGACGACCGCGTAACTGATTGCTAAGCCTGCGTTTTTTGAGGCTGGGTATATTACTTTTTATCCCGTGTCGTTGATACTGCGTGACCCTTCCTCCGACGTTATCGCATAATCCTCACATCGAATATGGGAAGATGAATACGTGTGACTGCCTCAGTGTTTGTGCGTACATCTCCTCCTTACGCCACTACAATATCGCCTGCGCAGTTGACAACTAGCGATATTATCCTGTTGCCGAGGTCCAATTGTGATGTCATCATCGTCTTAAGCAGAAACAGCTCCTGGATTTTTCCTTCAGTTCTATAACTCGATGGTATATATGGGATAATCAGAAGTAAGGTCGGAAACATGGAACAATCCTTGTTACAATCAGATGTAAGAATTGATACGTTTTATAATAACGCCCGCGATTTCGTCTGCTTGTTTAATTTTCCCGCAGCTTTTCCGGACTGAAATGCTAATGTCCATCCCGAGGGCTTAAGGCATTAATTACCTGATGGAAAAATTCTTCGCAATCGGTTCAGTGGTTACGTGAAAATGTAACAGACAGACAGGCAAAGTAACTTTTTCATTAATAATATTAGTGGGGATAGTATTGCACTTGCGATCTTTGTCTTATGATGGAGATTTTATATTAGAAATTTTACAACCGCTCATATTTTGTTAAACAAACCGCTCGCTTATAATTGGTTCACAATATTTTACTTGGATTAGGATGTCATCAATGTAATTATCATTTTGCAACCGCCAACATTACCTGCACGTGTTGCAGCCTGCTGGCAAATAAAAGAAGCTCTGGTGGTGGTGTAATAACCATCCGAATATGTCCAACCCAGATCCCACAGACTAGTGATGGGCGAGCAGCATCATTAGTGCGAGGGTATCGGTACTGTCTTCACCAACCCGCTTGCCCCGTGGTAAGTATGGTCCTACAAAATGTATGCCGGCTTTGGTTGGTGCTTTTTTTTTCAGTTCAGCAGTGAATTAAAATAGGCTGATGTATTTGTAGCATTAGTACATTCTAATTACTAACGTGTACAGAATTCGCTTAATTACTAGAAAATATTATAACAATTGCATATTAGAAGTAAGAAAAATAAGAGTTAACATTACTAATTCATTATTAGCTCAGGTATGTGATGAGTTTTTTTTTTTAAGATAAAACAAGTGTCTTGAAAGATATAAAAAAAATATTAAGCTCCGTTTTAGATTCGCACCTAATCCATTTGCTCTCAGAACACATTCTATATAACGCTGAATATTCAAGGACCTCTGGAGTATGGAAAATATTTATTATGGAACGTCTGGGATGCACGGGATTTAAGGTTTATGTCACTTAATAGATTACAGTATAATGGTTCTTAAAGAAACGTTACCTATACTAATAAATAAAATTCTTTACATGTATGTTTGAACGTTACGTACGTTGAAGCTATTGCGTGGATTTAAATCAATTTTTTTTTGTAATGTTGCTAATAATTCCTGAATAACTATAATGAAAGGCAATAATTACTAAGTGAGATTATTTTAAAATGTTTCAGAAGTACATCACAATTGGTTAAACTCCATTCTTATTGAATTATGTCCAGCAGCATCTATTAACATAGGGAATAGCACACACTGGTAAGGGTAGTGTCCAAAAAACTCATCACTAAATAGACCGACTATCTTAGCCAGTGAACGGGAAGTCGATGGGTGCATGTTGTTTAAGACCGTCCTTAGTGGAAATCTATGGGGAGGCCAGTATATCGTATACTAATCTAGGCTGGTCAAAAATCCCTGAGACATTTAACGCGTCCCTTAATGAATGTACATACACTTTTTTTACTGTCAGTTAAGTTTAACGTAACAGAAACAGCTGTCGCTCTAATGCGTAGCGCATAAACGTGAATGGAATTTTAGCTTTAATTAAATAGCCTACATGCAGAAGTTGGCGCGTAACTATTTCTATACAAATGTAGACATTGAGCCTGAAATGGTGAACTGGATCTCATACGTAATCCTATTCTAATTCTCGTTAGGATGGTTTACATTTTGTGCGGTTATTGTACTTAATTAGTACCAGTAATGACTAGAACGTTCTGTAGAATGTACCTCATCGCATAAGTTAAGTTAGTTTATAATTCATAGTCAATTACTCTTAATATATAATCTTCCTACGGTTTTTTCGTATTCAAAAAATATATCTAATTAAAAAAATACCTTGTGCAAACTTGAAGCGGGCAGTACTTGGTATGGTGATCCATCTAATGTAGAGTATGTGCTGCGTTGCTTTAAGTAGGCACTTGAAATTCTTTTCTCATAAATATTTTTTATTGTTTTTATTTATGTATTCAAACACCACCGACCAATAAAACACATTACAAAAGATATTAAAATTTTAGTTTTTTTTATCTATCCAAATATAGATAGAAAGTTAAAGCTCTTTACAAATGTATTACCTACTAAATGTTTTATAAATGTTAGTTTAAAGTTATCTTTTTTTTCCTTATTTAACTCGACTCCTTGACATAGGCCTTTACGAGTTAGCGCCAGCAACCTTACCTTCCGTAACTAGTCCACTACAGTGCATAGGCCTCTCCCATAAAGATCACATAAAGGCGATCGGAGGCACCTCGCACCTCAGACGCCGGCTAACCGTCACCGGTCTGTTTAATTTTGTTCTGGTAATTTTCGAGATGGTTACCCCACACTCTGTCGATAGCTGTTGCGGTTTTTAAGGCTTTACCCTTAGTCGCCTCTCGCGGCTCCCAGGGGAAGGAAGGGGATGGCAGATTCTTACACCACGCGACAACAGCTGACCAATATTAAGAGCTTTTTCGTATTTTATATGTTAAGTTAAAAGTTAAAGTAAAATGTATGTATCTGGTTAGTTTTGGTACCATTAAATAGATGACATTTAAAAAATAGAAAAATACAAAGTAAAAACGGTTTCCCGCCATTTTTCTATTATTTCAGATTTTACTAGAATTCGAAAAAACTATACCGACCTATTATTTTATACTTTTCTTAAATAGTTTAGGTTCTACTACTACTACACAGCACGGGCAGACTGGATTGTAAACGCGGTGTCCATCACTTGTCTGTGGGATTTGGATTCGGAAAATTCGTATAGATTTCCCGCCAGAGCCTCGTTTATTAATTGGAAGGTGTTAAAAATATACGATAGTACGTATACGAAAAATTACCAGCGGCTGTACAAAGTAAGGATGCTATGGGGTGAGAGGGGGTATCTTTTTTTTCTCTGAATACCACCTCACCTGCACGTGTTACACTCTGCTAGCTAATAATGGAAGAAAAACTTTTAATAAATGAAAAACAAAGAAATGTTCAGCAGTCAAATACAAAGTAATCTATGTTAGTTTTTACAAAACAATAAATACTTATCTTTTTAAACTTACCTATAAAAGAGTATATGTTCTTCAGCATTATAACTTGTATCTTTGTATTATTTGACAAAATTAGACTTAAATACTTGTTTAATGAATTTTGAAAATTTATTAACAGCAGCAAATAATATCAAACTAGGACATAATTCAATTTACATTCAGTAACAAACCGATAAGAATACTCCAACGTTCAAATTGTTGGAGCATACACAAGAATACTTGAAGCAGCGACCTCTATTCACTCGTGCGCTGAGCACTCTTCTAGGGCTGCCATTGTGCTCGGTACACCGCCACTCCATTGTTACGTTCGTATTCGTTACTCGCATTGTTTTTAAATATCACTCTTTATTCCCGCTTCCTGTCCCCACTAAAGAACTACGAAAGTTAATTATGCCATCTGTCGCACTCAATTCGGTTTCTTTGTACAGGTTTCCGATAGGGTTGCGAGTGTCTTCGATAATTAGTGATGGGGTCATTAAAATGATAGTGGCGAAAATACGACAAAAAAGAACGGTTCTTTATTGATGAGGCAATCGTTGGTAAGCTTGAGTGTTTAATTAAATACACAGTTACAAGATAGGAAAATATTGTGTGTTTGTTGTATCAGTGTTGGGTTGTGCAAAGCGATTAAGTAAAATATTGTTAGGAACCTGTTGGGTTAGGAAAAGATTAATGGGTTTCCTTCTGACACGACTCAGCGCACCCAAACTGACTTCAGCAACCAGATTTTCGCCGGTGTTATTATATAGAACGTCAATGGCTGGCCTGCCTCGTCCTCGGATTTGCTACCGAAGAATACTATAAGATCTTCAAGGCATTTTCATCAGTCGCCTTCTACAACACCCACGTGACGAAAGGGTGTTGCATATTTTCTTACGCCACCAAAACACGTAAAAAGTAAAAATACAGTAAAAGTTAATTTTTCTATGATGACGATGTGAATATCACTGGTAATTGTAACTCACTCACTCACTTTTCTTTCCTACCCATATCCGATGAAACATGATAAGATCTGAGGATAGGCCAGATGCAATCACAGACACGGGACGCAAAACAACACAGTCAAACCTAAAAACCGACAAATTCTGTTTTGCACAAATATTGGTTGGTATTCAAACCCAGAACCCAGGGCACGGTAGTCAGGTACGATAACCCCTAAGGTATCTAACATCAAATCTTGTACAATTACCTTGTACTTAACTTACCTACCCTTGATTCTTTGACTTTTGTCCATCAGGTGTCTCACACAAAAACATCAATTAGTACAGATTAGAGCAGCATTGTATGCTTATACTTAAGTACGCGAGTCAGATGTCTCCTATCATTAATTTCTAATGATATTCAGAATACACTGCACACCACCTGCGCGGAAGAAGTTTTTTATAGTGACGATGAAGCTGTATGCAGGTTCTCTACGATTAAACATATTCGGTCAAGGAAACATTATAAGATGCCTAGAGTTGCATAGTATCTATATAAGATTTGCAAAGTCATATGTTTATATACATCCATATATATGTATATATATATTTATAATATGATGTTCCAAAGTCGACACAAAAAAGGTAAAAATGCTTTATCATAGACTATACATCAACACAACGAGAAATATTCTTAAAGTGAAAAGTCGATGAAGCGAGTTGAGCTCAAATACTTACACGATGTAATTAACACGCTTTTAACTTCTAACCAATCGTCATACCTTAAGACAAACTACAGTGAAGCGGCTATTTTGACATTTATCGTCCTTTAATTTGTTATTGAACTGGATCCTATGTATGTTACAGGACAGGTTTGTGCCAACCATTACATTGTAGTAAGTATCTTATCCACCTGCTAAACACAACAAGTACGACAGCCGTTGTGATCCGTGCCGTTGAATTCAATCTGAGATCATTTCTTTTTAAAACTGAAACAGTTTGTATGAGCTTATGCTTGTGGCATGCATATGGAGAAAGTGTACTCTGAGTACAATAAAACATTGTGTACTTTAGTTTTAATCTTTATTGGTGTTGGACATATGTATTACAATAAAAGACCCAACAACATCTGGCATACTTTCGATTTGCCCCTACTAGGTGAGTAGAGGTAGCCACTATTTGGCATTAACCTCTGATACCCTCGTACAAGACATGTTCATCACCGTATTATAATCTTTGAAGAAAGAGATGGTACTAGCACTCTAGCGAAATGCGACTGATAAGAAAATCTCAGGAACACGGTACATAACACTGAAAACTTCAAATTATGTCAGGTTCATGTCAGAGTGTAGGCATTCCCTAAGAAAGGATTTTACAAAAGCCTATTCCTTCCCTTTAGGAGGATGAAATGGGCTTAAAAATCTGTACGGAAGACCTGCGCTGAAAACTTGCTAAAGGACTGGGTATCCATAAGGGATTTCCCGATGTTAAAAAAAAGGGTCATAGAAATACGGTGCTATATATCTTAACCCTTCAAGTGTCATAACTTTGAAACAATTGAAACTATATTTTTATGAGTCATATAAGAAGTAGTCACGGTAGAAGGCTTAATTGATGTTTAGCCTTTTCGGGAAGCAATTACAAACGTTCGAATTTTTTAAAATAACCTTACATTTCGATTTCGACACACGTACAACTATTAGGAATGTTTTTGATCTTATCGATGCTTAAAAACCGCAAGAACAATCGGCAGAAATTAAAATACAACCGTCCCTACTATTAGATAGAAAAAAAATCTGCATTCATCTCGGTCTCTCTTTAAAGAGCATTACGACCTCTCTTTCGCACGTGGAACTTTAATTCTAGAAAGAAGTACGCAGTAATAAAACAATAAGACCGATCGATCCATCTGTCGGTCTAGTTCAATGAACATTGCGGTTTTAAAAGCAATTTGTGTTCGACGACATCTTTCGTTCGGTCATTGAGTAAACTGTATTTTATTATTAAAATAATACTGTGGAAATAGGAAAAAAATTATCGAAAAAATATAAAATGTAGGTCAAATATAAATAAAAAATCGATCATCTAAAATTCTTAAGCGAATTTTCATAAAAAAACATCTATTAAATATAATATCTTCCAACATCAGACATCTGGTCTGTTGTTGGAAGATATTTAATAATTACGTAAGTACATACATTGTATAAAAATTATTCTATTCTAATCATCATCACGATTATCACCAAGACACGATCGTAAGCCACTAGAACCTCCGCATTCATTGACTAAAATTCCGTCAAAAAACCGTCCCTCAAAAAATATTAATTTAGTTTTTGTCAGGTCTCAAAATTCTTAATTCTTCGTCTTCAATAGCTTTTAACAATCTACTGTTTGACAAACGCCTCCATTTTGAGCGATTGGTTGGGATTACATTCGCAATATCTGATGCCTCGCAACTTAGATGCTGCTGCGGTATGATAAATTTAGGTCTGGCATACATATCGCCACCTGTCCTGTAGATTTTTAAGTATTGGATAGGGTTAACAAACATGCCTACACACCTGATGCTCGTAAGTGGCTACTGCAACTCACTTACACCTGCAAATAACTTCAATAGAAGAAGGTTACCTAAGCGTTATCACCCCTACTGAGATAGAATGTCTCACTGCCTTAAATTATACAGGCTCAGTATTCCTTAGAAACTGGAACACAACAGCAGCTGCACTGCTGCTTAGCGACAGAAATAGATAAGAGGGTGATACCAACCATAACGGTAACTTTCTAGGCAGAGGAGAAGCTTATCGCCTAATATGACCAAAGATTAACCTGGCACGTGATCCTTAGACTTTTACGACACCCGCGGGAAGGCACAAGGAATCGCTGATTATCTTAATTCGCCATGCACGGTACTTCTTGACAAAGTGCTTGACAGTCATATACCTGATGAAATGTTGTTTTTATTTCGATTTTTTTATTAAAAAAAACCGGAAAGATTCACAACACGACAACGACCCTTCGAACAGAACATAATTATGCGTCTACAAACAAACAAAAAGTGCGTTCGGACAAATTATAGCGCCAAATTATAGATGCCCTGTGGACAGAGAACGTATAATTTCGGATTTTCGAACGAACCGTCTCGACGACGTACGTGTCATTTTTGTTATAAAAAAAAAGTAAGAAAAAATATTAAAGTGAAAAAAGCCGCCAACGATTAGACGGCGTCTCTCAGTTGTTTTCCGTTGAAACGGTTAATGATAACAACTACGATAGTGTTGAGTTAGCGTTGTAGAACACTCGACCAACACATACGCAGTGGAGGGGGCGCACACAACACATAGGTACATTATAAAAACGATTTGCTTCTGAGCGCGTGTAATTAAGTCGCCTATTGAATATGTAACAATAGGATGAACGACACGATTATCATAGATATTTCAAAGACCGAGTGACGACAAAAAAGAAAATCCATTACTACTATCTACTAACAATTGTCTTATTTCAAGAATTAAATTTGTAAATACGGCGATTCCTGTTATCGTGGGGTAAAGGGGTGACCCCTTTACTTCCCGCAGGTGTCGTAATAATCGTCTGAGAGAAAAGCTTCGATTATCTTATGGTGTTGGGCAGATGGCGAATATACCACAACAATACACACACTCACATAACCGGGAATTCTCATGACTACTGCCAGATGGCGGAATAACCAATTCAAATTTGTCAGATCAAAATTATTCAAACCGGGAACAGGCAGCAGCGTTTAATGAGCAAGGTATTGGGTACTGCCATCGCCAATCCACTTGCCAAGCGTAGCGAGCGAGGCATTATTATTTAAAACCTGTGGGATCTTAGAGAGGGAAAAAATAAGAAAAATTATCACGATGAAAGTTAAGACAAATTTTACTTCTCAGCATAACTAAGTTTGAATCATAACTTGCCTGTTATTAGCAATACAACAAAATAGTTTCGACGAATATGTATATTAAATAACAAGGGAAAGAGAACCCTGATGACCTCTCAAATCCTAAAGAAACTGGGTCGCATAATGTGGTTTATAAAAATGAATTTAATTTACAATGTACGATAATTTTCCATGTACAAAATTATCGTACAATGTAAAAGGAACACGCGATACCAATCAGAGTGAACGATTGGAATGTTAAAATTGAATGAACTAATTAGAAATTATAATTGCTGAATGAGACCG
This sequence comes from Bhutanitis thaidina, assembly GCA_029286595.1. Taxonomy (NCBI): domain Eukaryota; kingdom Metazoa; phylum Arthropoda; class Insecta; order Lepidoptera; family Papilionidae; genus Bhutanitis; species Bhutanitis thaidina. The sequence goes on along the minus strand of JAGSMS010000021.1, from coordinate 1,833,793 downwards.
ATTTGTATTTTAGATTTGTAATTAACTAAAGCGATGTTTAAAGTGTAATGAGGAATATTACTTGTTTCAATATTCAATGAAGCTATTGAATGTTTAAATAGTAGTATTAATGACTTTAACCGTGTGGTTGCGGCGAAAGGGAACGGGCCACTGTATATCATGTCGTGGAAATCCAAAAACGACTAGAGGAAACTCCAGAAAAACATAACATGAGGCTTCCAGCACATGGCAGAATAAATGTCAGACCAGAGAAATGATAGATTATCGAAACCAATGACGGGCTTCTCAGGTGCGAAGAGTCCGGTACTGGAATCGAAAACGCGCCTCTAAAACGTAGCCTTTATGGAAAATCTTCTCTACGGGTGAGATCTAAGTCTAGCAGTGGATAGGTTACAATCAAGCATTATAGTAGTGTTGTGGTGCTTGATAGTTTCTTATAAAGACGACAGACGCAAGCAAGCGCACCGAGTCGGACTCGGGTAAGTCATGAGACAATCCGACTTCTTAACCGATGCGAGAAGTGTTACATTTTACTTTGCGATTGCGATTACCGACCCGGCCACCAACCGTGGCAATTGTAACAAACCTTCCTTTTGGGAGAAAAATTATAGCTGTAAACTGTAAGAGGTTGTAAAATAAGGAAAACAATAGTTATGATGATGATAATATACAACAAGTAAATCTTAAAAGAACCCTTCATTTAAATTTTAACATCATGTTTACAACAAATTAGTTGCGATTATGAACCCATCATATATTTAAAAGAGTCCCACGAGATCTAGTGATATGTTAATTTGAGCCTATAACTAAATGAGATCTCCCCATAGATGTTAGAAGAGTACGATATGGTATGTTTAATATTTTAGACATTCCCAAATCAATTTTAAGTCCTCTTGTTTTATTTTTATTGGAAGCTATCGATGGCAAGATATTGCAATACGCAGGAGCTTTACCCATAACCGCTACGCGTTCAAGAGTGGAGAAGAATTAAAGTAGCTCCTATGTTACTAGCCCTGACGTTAAATCTCTGCTTAAAAACAGATTCCCCTATTAACCTATTTAACGGTAACCTAATTTTGCTAGTTAATAGTATCAACTGAATGTATTTACTTTAAATTTTTAAAGAGTATCACTTGAAAATCGAAAAATATTTACACTTTCTTCTGTTTCATAACACCAACAATTTTGCTTTTACTTATTAATAGGTGACAAAGGTAAGGTTGACATATCAACAATATTTTTTAATGTTACGCAAATATGACAGTCCTCCACATATTGCTCACGATGTTTTACCTTCACTACCGAGCCCGCGATACAGTTAGCATTTTAAATTGCATTTGAGTGGTGCTGGCACCGAGAGTCATAGCCGGATCACGCGCGTACTATGAAATCAAAGTGACGACCTCATGACAAGGCTACTACGATTCAAACCATAACTATTGAACACCAAAACGTGTTAATAATTAAAAAAATATATATTTATCTCATATCGAAATGCCTTATCCATACAGATTTAAACACTTTCATTCACACATCAGCATGTGCTACAATAGCTGCTAATGATTGCACAACTATCACACCCCAACTAACATAATATTTGGACCGATTTGACTGCGTGGACCCCCGAGGCGATGCGCGATTATCCCTTATTCTATTTCGCACAAAGGGTACGGCTTAAAAAGAATCTTGCTAAATACAATTAGTTAAGGTAATTGATTCGTAGTTATAAACGATGTTTAAGTAATGAATATGTTGTGGGGTGAATATTTTCCCCCCTAAGATATACTCGTCAGACACAGATGAGGACGATCGGAGACATTTCTATTTTATTTTATAATGACTAAAACCTATATTTGAAGTCTGGTCTGGCCTATGTACAAATGGTCATGTTATTGTAATATACTGAAGGTAAGAGGATGTTTTCTAAAGTCCAGAGTAACATCCATTTCCACCATATTGTGTGTCTATGTGTTTCGTGTTTTATTGGGTTATTGAAATTAAGTTGTATAAGAAACTTACAATGATTGCATATAATAAAGTCTTTCATGAAAGTCAAATCAGTTGAGTGACTTATTTCGAATGACATTTATTTTCGTAGTGGAAAGTAGTCATCTTTATAATCCTCACTAACCATGCCCCCTGTTTTCACTGGATCATTGTAATTTCATTTGCAACTTAGGTAATAAAGGTCGCGTGGCTCCCTCGTGGATTATTCCAATCCAATGGATGGGAAACATATTGAAATAGATTTAGAAGTGTTGGTTCGCAATCGTCGTCTCATTATGAAACGATTGTTAAAAGAATTTGATTTTTACATAAAAAAATATCGATGTACTACAAAATAGTTAGTTAGTTAGTACGATGTATTAGACATAGTAATAAATACATAGGAGTAAATGATCTTCTCTGTCTTCCAAACATTTACACTTTAATTATTAGACAATACACCCATCTGTGTGATAAATCAATCAACAACTTGGAACCGTTACTGACTAGATATATTCTTACGGACTATACTTCAAAAGAGGCCTAACTATAGACGGCCATTTATGGGATCTATTTATCTATTGGCTGTTGCCTTACTTTATATCCAAGAGTAATTAATTCATTTGCGTGGAATGTAAAAAAGAGAGAAATTAATGTAAAAAACGTGTGTGCTTTTTCTATGTGTTTCAGTGAATGAATATCAGTCACTGGTTACACTCCATATCATCTTGATCCATTATTTGACAGTTAAAGCTTACAGCTAAAATCCGTCTAGGAGCGCCAATCTGACAACCACATCGATGTCATAGGTGCGGGCTTTCTTACCAAATGCAACCAGACTGTCTCGATATGGCTCATTGAATGACGTCATCTGAAGAGCTCTTATCTCCAAAATATGCTCTCTGTTTTAGGACCTTGCGCAATTCTTAGAGAGTACGACTTGACTTTGATCCCTAGTGTAGGACGCTACTTGCCTTGGTACATTGGCAGCATCTCAACTAAGGAAAACACCGTCTAGAGCCGGGGCGGTATCAGAGACACCTGAGTTGGGTAAGTGGCTCAAACATCAGTCTCTAAGGGAAGACTGTGTATTTGTCTTATTTGCCGTAGAGACGATCGTTTAGTGAGGTCCCAGCACAGTACAATTCTTAAAGTAATTATATCCGCGTACGGTTCTAGCCGCCGGTGACGAGGGCTGTTTCTGTTATCACTCAGAGGGTAAGTTTAACCATTCATTCGATTTCACAGCTTTCCTTTAAAATATCATCTTATGATATCAGAATAACGAATCTTAAACAATATTATTGTCTGTTTACTAACTCACTGCTGATAGATGCATACATTTTATTATACCCATTTTTCATACTGTTACCATCAAATGCTCCTAATTTATTTTTAAATAGAGATTATGTAAGTACACATGATACTGTGTACTTACATAATCTTTATTTTAATTCTGTAAATATAAAGGTAATGGCCAACAAACGACGCAATCCCGAAACAACTAAAGCAATCAGAGCACGCCTCGTCAATCTCTTGTCCTTTACGTTCCTTCCTAATTCGCCACAATGCTCTAATCAAATCAAACTGTCAAAGGAAGTATCCGGGCGTAAAGGGCACGTGCCGTGACGTCACACTGGGAAATCGGGAGGGGCCTTATACAATCAAGAGGTAAAAAGTAGATGGCGGAAGTTTTACCCTTTCGTCTGTTAGATGCACCGTCAAGCCACAATGTGTGCGTTGCGGATTCAGATTAGGAGCGACCTGACTGTAAATCTTGTATTTGTAGTCGACATCTTTAAATAGTATTTGACAAACAACATTATCACACATTCATATTTAGTATATAAATTACATTTGACCTGCACCGGCACGGTTTGCTAGTAGACTATGAATAAAATATGAATAAAGGTTTTAAAATTATGTGTAAACGAAAAAAGTATGAACGAAACTTCTTTGACATAAGAAACATAATTTCATTTGTTAAATGACAACTCAATATTCCACAGTATAATAATGAGGTTTCCCTGAGAAAGAAAAAACAGGCGAAAGAAGCTTAGTAGGTGTACTCTTCTTGATAACAAAAATAACAAATATATGAGGCTACACTCGCCTCATATATTAGGTATGGTAATGGTAGAGTCGGGAGACGAAGACCTAGGCGAACATTTCACAATTGATGAAAGTGGAAGAATCGAAAGACGTATGTCAGGACCGTAGCAAGTGGAAGAAGATTGTCTCTGCCTAGCCCGTTGAAAAACAAGGCGTGAATTCTGCTTAGGAGCCATCTGGGTAGCCGACAAACCCCCCCACCTGCATATTTCTACCGCCAATCGGCAATTTGACGATGTGAATGCAAAATGATCGAAATCACCATTGTTGATAGTTTCGAACCGGAATTGTTGGGTATACTGAACCATTACAGGCTTCCATTTTAGACCGCAAAGGTTCGATTGAAGTTGTTTGCTGGTTCTCATGGGCTTTGGTAGTCACTTACCATCAGGTGCACTGGTAATAATACGTTTGTCACTTCAATCCAATAAAAAAAGAAACAATAGACACCAAATTTGAAAATCCTAACCAGGTTTCAGCCTTCTTGACACATATAGCATGAAAATATGACGGTTTGTAAGCATCGCCGTACTTCTGCTATCAGAAGCCTATGCACTGCACATAAAATGTGTATTTCCACAATTTGCTACTTTGAATGTTCTTTATTGTATTATATTGTACAAAATGAAGTCCATTTAAGTAATAAAGTTTAAAAAAATCATGAAGTTGAAAGCACGATAGCAAAGTTTAAATTTTTTGTTACATTACGAACATATTTTCAAAATTTATATATGGAATCTTCCCTGAGTCACAGAGGTTATGGATTACCATATAACACAGCGCAAACCACTTTTCGCCTCTTCGGGAAATACCACGCGACGCGAGGTTTTCTGCCAAAGACTGTCATCAAATTATTGCTAAGAATGTTCTTGCACTAACACCGCAAATTTTTCTAAAGCATACCATTATAAACATAATTTATTGGATATGTTAATGTCCGTGTATTTCCGACATTTTTTTATTCCGCGTCAATAAAATCTGTCAAATTTAAGTACTAACTTGAATACAAACAAGATGTTTAAAGAGTCCTTTTCATTTTGAAATTGTTTCTTTTATTTTGAAATCAAATTGTTATCCAAAAACGGTAAATAAAAAGGTAAAAGTAACAATTGTTAGTATTTATAGAACCAAAGACATCGAACTGTCCCGGTCAGTGATTCCTTGTCCTGGAAACCGCACAGGCGCGGCCCGGGCAAAAACCCTGGGAGCGGTACGTCTGGTCTGAGCGAGAGAGCTGCATGCAAGAAGGGAATGGAATACAAAAACCTGCGCGGACATAGCACTGCGCGCATATCTGCGAAACGGGGGACAAAGATTAACTAGTCTTCGATACGACAATCGGTTTATTGATTGGCATAAAAGATGTATTTCGTTTTTTATCCTTTTGTTCAGTACAGGTTACTGTACTTTACATATCGTGACAATACTTATTTTTTTCCAAGATTTTCTTCAGAAGTAATGTAAACCATCTCTTAAAATTACATGTAAAATTTTGAGTAGTGAGCATTTGGGATCTACCTGAGATTACATTGAAATCTAGGGCGAGTATTAGATTATTATGTTAATAAAATGGTAAAAAATTATTATCATAAAATGGTTATTCCACCAACTGTTAGAGACCATAAGACTTTATACAAATTTCACAGCACTCACCTCGTTTACATAAAAAAAGAGACACGTTACTTCTATCATAACTAAGAACACCTTTATTTCATAAACAATTTATTCCTATATACAAGCTTTGATCATTATTAAATGATACAATGATGATCCTTCATTTCATTCCAGAGGTTGTCAATTGCGCAGAATATATTAAAGTGGAAAAGTGTCAATGAGACGGCAGGTGTATACAATCGATAATTAAATAATTATCGTTGTAACAATTTTTCTTTTTAGCAGTAGCTACTTTAAAGCTTTAACTTTAAACGCTGTCTGCTTTCCCATCTGTTTATTAATCGATGACATCAAAGCGACTCGCCGCTGGGATTTCTTTTGATGCACCGTGCAAAAACATAAAATCTTTACAGTGGATACTAACAGGGTCTAGGAATAGAAGGCCTAGTTTTAATTAATTGGCCCCTTACCTCATATAAGTGTTAGTAGTCTATTTAACTCTAAGATTAGTCGGTAGCCATTTTTAAAAACAAATCTTAGAGGTATTTATTTTTAACTACGAGTAAATAATCTGATGAGATGTTATCATTAAAAAAGGCTTATTGTTGCCAGGATTACTTGAAAAATTATGAAAGAACACTTTAGTATCTGTCCACTAGTAATAACTATTGTTATGAACCATAGATTTTGCAAAAACGTAGGACTACGTAGAATGTAGAAGTAAACTTTTTAAGAATGTCGACAGAAAAGGGAACAAATTTTTAATGAGTTTAGTAACATTTTTCGATTCTAAGTTATTATACATTTTAACGATTGTATAAAATTTAATGGTTGAAACGACCAGACCTTATTTATAACAATGTGACAGGATCTTATTTGGGTTTACGTGACAGATGGGTGCAAATCGTACATAAGTTTCGTAAAACTCATTAGTGCCAGCCATCCACATAGATGATTGAACTTGGGTCTCCTGATTCGGAGACAGATTCCTACCCTACCTACCCTAGATAATCTATCCTAACCACTAGGTTATCTAGGGTAGGTAGGATTATCTAATATAATATTTGAGGAATGATTGACGTATGGTGGTGGCATAAGTGCATCTGCCACCTCTTTATCTCGTGGGTGTCGAAAAAGTAGAATAAGGGAAAACATGGAAAATCTCATGACTAACAATTAGAGATCTAACCACCATCTGGTAATACTATCGCCAACCTACATGCCAAGCGTAGTGGTTATGCAAATACTCTCTTCTGGGCAAAAGTCTGGGTACTGTAATATATCCTTATATAGCTGTTGTTTTTCTAAGAGTCTTTCGTCAATTAGAAGACAGTATAAGAACATTAGATAGTTTAGGTTGAATCAGTCCTGTATCCCTTTAAATCACGATAAAGACGTTGTCCTAATACAGTAATTAGGAAACGAGCTCCAAATCCCGATTAAAGCTCATATTTTATAATATCTTCTTCCTCAGCCTATTTAAGCTTGCTGAACAAGCGCCAGTAAAATCCGTCATCCATTTCTTAAAATATTCCGTATACACTTTGTTTTCTTAACTACTACTTAAATAAATAAAGCTAACTAGGTTTAGATTTTGACGTTCATAATAGCTTTAAACAAGCATAAATTAAATAAAATTGTTTTGACTTTGAAAGTCTAACCGCACTTACAAAACGAAGTCCATTGAAATAACACAATTTTTAAGGAAAATACTAGTACTACTATATTTTTTGCTTAAGCACCGACATTGAACACGCGACTAGGAAACCTTTGGAGTCATTTCCGCGATTCCAAGGAAATAATATCACAAACCACGTGTCAGAAGCTGAACCGTAAATGGGCAATTTCTCGTTGTAATGGCGCTCTAGCTTAACATCTATATAACAAGTAGTGGCGTGCCATTTATTATATTAGTTGTAAATATTTTCCGATGCATTACGCAACTTTCTAAATCCTAGAGGTGAGGGTGCTCGGTTAAATTTCATAGTACGCGAATGCCCTGGGTTCGATCCGGTGATTAGGTTCCGATAGCGGTGACGGAAAACATCACTAGAGAACCTGTAAATTAAAGAAATAATAAATATATTATTTTGAGAATTTTTGAAATCCGCCCACTCGCAGTGAAGCAACGTGGCGGACCCTTCCCGGACACTGCTACTCTACATTATGTATACATTATGTAGACATTTGAAGTCAAAAGAGTTCGCTATACTACTCTAGTGAAAATATTTTTTTAATATTCCGCTGCCAAGTAAATTCGTGCAACTTCAAATTGCAATTAACAATTTTAGTGGTGTCCGCATCGAGAATCGATCCTAGGTCACTTGCGTATTATGTAACTTTTAGCGAGCACCAATCTCACCCCATCACTAGTCTGTGGTATTTGGGTTCGGTATATGTATGGTTTTCCGCCACCGATCGGTTACCTTAGTGTGCAGGAAAGATTACATTTGGAAAAAAATATATATATATATATATATATTAAAAGGCCCTGATTAAATTACTTATTTCTTTAAATTGATATGAATTTAGATTATGAAGCTCTTGTGGCTCTCTTTTGCAAGACGAATATTGTATTATTCTATATTGGCTGCGTGCCCCCAAAGCAAATATCATATGACATTACGGTATGGAAATAACTAAATTATACTATTTAGTTATTTCCATACCGCTGTTTCGACATCTGTCAGATTTCTCATTTTCCTTACAGCACATTGTACAGATCTAAGACACTCACGCACTATGGTTGACCTCAATATGGTTGAATGTCATCAGATGGCTAGATGGCAGCCAATAGACGACGGTTACTGTTTTACTGCCCAATTTTCTATATCTGCCTTTTTTTATGGACAAGGGGGCAAACGAGCAAGCGGTTCACTTGACGGAAAGTGATTACCGAAGCCCACGTACATACGCAAGACCAGAGGAGCTGCCACCACTTCACATCGGTATTGTACTGCATTAGACGAACCGGCCCATTCGAGCTGAAGCAAAAGCCGCCGCATGGCTCTACCACATTAAAAAACAAAGATAACAATGATAAAGTACGATATCATTTGCGTTAAAGTATTTTCGATTTTATTTTTAAATTTATTTCAGCCATACTTGCCAATAATAATGATTCGAATAAATCCGGAAGTACAATTCTTGAAATTTGTTATTTCATCACATCATTGAACTGTAACGGATTGCACTGTTAAAAAATAATCTAAAAACAGTTCCAATAAATTACCGAAATTCATTCCAAATTAAAAATAATATGCTTTTTGAATGAAAAAAATATTTGATATTAAGAAAAATATGCTCCTGCACATTAAACCACATCACACATGATCATATTTAGCGAATTTCTATAAAATAGTGGGAAGAAGCATTATTTTCTAGTGCGCGGGTAGCAACCCTTCTGTTCAATGTTGTTAATATGGATAATGGTCGGGTTTGTCTTCTTATCGAGCCACGTAGTGCAACGTTGGACTTATTATAATGGCCACCGAATTTTTTTTTAAAAAACTTTATTAATACAAGTAATGAAATAGAAAACCTATTAAAAATGGGTATTTAATTACCTTTTACCTTTAATTAGAACTGGTAAACTTTGTGATATCGAGATCGTTAATCGAATGCAGTCTCTCGAATAAACTGAATATAAAATAATAAATTACTCCAAATTTTAAAAAATATTTAATTAATAACATATACAAAAGGAATATGTAATTTTATGTGTAATTAGGTAATTATCTCAAATTAGGGAATTACCTAATTTAAGAAAAATTTCTTTAAGTGTTCCTAATACCGATTATTATTATTAATGTTTCAATTTTATTGAAAAAAAAGAACCAACTTTATTCATAAGAAACTCTTTCACTAGAAACAAGTAAACAACACTAACTGATGAAACGCATAGTATTCTTCGGGACGAAAAAACAATGGCGGAAAGTGAAAGATGTGCGCATTCATCAGTTAAATTCAAAAAATCTCTTGAATAACCGAAAGTTCTTGAGTAAACGAAAGTTGTATGACTAGCGCCATCTCTTGACGAGTAGAAAAACTATCCTAATTACTATTTTATGTCATTTTACAGAGAGTTTTATGTTTATTGTATTGATAATATAAGTTTACGGTTATAATATAATGATTTTATTACAATTACATGTTTCCTACATCCCAGGAAACCACTTATTTAAAGATACGATGAGTTACGATGGGAATCCAGACCAAATGATCAAGTTAGTCTTTCCTATCATTTAATATATAAAAAAAATAGAGCAGTTTCATTACTTTTCCTTTTCCTGATAGTGTTCTATAGGCATATATAATATATAGAAACATAGTGCAAACTACAGAAAAACAACAATTAATATTAAACCTGTGTAAGTAGGGCTCGCAATAATGATACCGAACTGAATGAAAAAAAAATTTTTTTGGAAAACATATAACCCCTCGGTGCGCGAGTCCGACTCGCACTTGGCCGGTTTTTATTTATATACATAAACGTTCAAATGCTGTTTATACTCTACGCGCTTACCATAAATATATAATCTTTACTAATTTCAGAAACAAGAATGTATAGACTAATAAGTCGGAGATAATTGAACGCTTTTTGACAAACTAGTAGTATTTTTTTATGTTGTCTTAGCAAGTATTTGTAAGATAGACACGGGCCTTATCCTCTATGCCACAAACAATTTCACAATATTTTCATTACACATCGTTGCCCTATAACATCATACCGTGTTATTTTTTAACACATTTTCTTTTTTCCGAGACATGGTTACGAACGAAACCATGTGTTGGATGGAAAAATTACACTCGAAGGTTTTATTGGAGAAACAATTTACGCGGAATTGTTTTGAAATATTCTAATGACATAGCGGATATGGCCCCAGATCTAACATACTGTTTTGATTTGATAGATCAAAACAACGCGTCGACGAAGCTCGCCATCCGTCTCCACGTTCCATCTCCTGAAAAGGCGAAACGTGGCATGCGAAAGCCCGTTTGGCTGCGCTACTTGCGAAATGGAAACCCGTCATCTCAGCTTATCTTTCTGGATAAAAGGCGAGAGAGCCTTCGTATCTATGTGAGAAACTTCTGTATCTACTTAAAATAGGAGCCTTTGAATTTCCTTATACTATGCACAAGACAACTGAAGCATCAGAGCAGGATATACTTACTGATCAGCAAGCTGATGTGACAACCTGCCTGCCACTTTTTTTTTATTTATTCATATATTTTGACATATAATATGAGGAAACCTTCATCGGTTTGTGTACGTACTAGTATTCACTGATATGCGTTCAATCGAATATTTATGGACTGTACATAGCACAGCGCGTAGAATTGATACCCGCTGGGGAAGAAAGGGTTTTTGAGTGGTAACCTTGTAGAAGCAAACGCAGAGTTAGACGACCAGGGTATGGATCACGTCATAAGATATTGATGGGGCAGCATTCCTACGCCTTGCAAGACGGGACGGTGTTTACGATCATGTCTACTAATGATCCTGCTTTAGCAACGTCGAAGTCGACCCCAAGTTAAGTTTTAATAAAAGTGTTGTTTCAATTGTATATTCAATATTTTTAAAATGTAATAAATACATCGCTTCCGAAAACATGTCTAGATGGTGTGATGGTTCAGGACCGTGCATTGTGATTATCTTTGGGGACAGGGTATGTTCAGCAGTGCAATTCTGATGATGATGTACAGGCCTTCTATTCGCAGATTTCCTCGAAGTATTTTACTGTCAAACATATGTAGGATTACCTCAAGATTTACTTCACCGCCATGCATTTTAATCTGATGAGTACATCGCCAATTTAATCGATCTACGTTTGCTTTGGGCGTCTCTTGCCAACTCTGCCACTCCATTATTCTCCCCACAGTCGTTTAATAACGAGGCTTATTCTGTTAACCTCCTTAACAGGCTAATAAAGAATAATCTTTTGAGCATATACATCTCTGAAATTAGCGGTGACAGGAGGGCTGGTTCCTATTACTAGCGGCTTCGGCCAGCCACGGTTATAATTGCCATATGTATTACACAGCGCGAGGATCCCACAGACCTATGTTCTTTAGGTCAAATGGGACAAACACATCACTTTACACAGGACTTCTCTTAGAGACTAATATTTGCGCAACTTAGCCAAGTAAGAAAGTAAACCGTGAGAATATTTATGAAGACAGGAGTTCCACCAGTGTCGAATTTTTAATAAACTTAATTACAATAAAATTAAAATATAATAGTTGGGTATAAATTGTAATAGTTGGGTACTTAAAATGACTTCTACGAGTAACTTTGGACATCTATACGACCGTGCTATACCGTACCAACTTAATTTAATCTGTGAACAAAATCCGAATTCGAAAAAGTAAATTTTACATCGTACCGACATTACGTTACGTTGTGTTTTTGCACTGAGGCATTTTAACTTCACAAAATGCAATTTAGCAACGCCGGCAGCGCACTGACGGCCCTTTTGTTCCTGTTTCGGTAGTTCTTGTGTCCAATATTCCGGGACCGACGAGTTCAACATTCATGGGGGTATTGGCGTTTACTCGCAGAACAAGATAGTCCGCTAAGCTTCGTGAATAAATCAGAAAATTTAACGCTTTTTGAGTTAAAACAATTAAAATTCAGAAACAAGATCAAGCATTCTATTGGAACGTGTTTCAGCGGACGTTTCGCATATATTAGAAGCGCGGCTATGTGATCAGCGTATAGTCAAGTACAAAACTGTTCCAACCTGTTCTGATAATTATTCGAAGTACGTTATAAATATTTACCGGCTACAGAAACTAAAACAAACTATGTCGTATGGAGGCATGATAGAAGAATATGTATCCCCTAACATGACGTGGGTACCGTCAAAGAGAACTAACGGCAGTACATAAAATCTTGGTACTTCCAATACAGTGGAATAATCATCTCTGTTATCAGTATCATCAGACTATTATAGTCGACAGCTGTACATTGGACTCTCTAATTATACTGTATTAGAAACAAAAATAAAGATATTTTTTTTATCATCGTGCTGGGTAAACCCTCGCATTAATAAAGCCTCTCCGCAAAACCAGTTTATTAGATTTGACTTTAGCAAATTAGGAAAGATTATCACCCAACAGCACGGTGCAACACGTGTAGGTGAGATTTGGCATTTGGAGGAAAAGATGCTATAGGCCCTATACGCGCCATGCGACGTATTACATTTTACCCAAATACTTTTATTCTGTAACTTCAAACACACTTTTACTAAGACCAACCTGATCAACCAGATCAACCAGACGTTCAATTAGGCGAAGTGTATACGAAAACAATTATATATTATACCTAAACAGATTCATTCAGCCTTTAAAACTCATTAAAAACTTATTTCATTGATGAAAATTAAAAAATAAAGGAAGACTTAAACTTATTTCAACAATACCATAGTTCAAACTTTTCTATTTTATTGAGGATTGTTTAAATAAAATAAAAATAAGACCTTCTGTTTGGTGTTTTTTTTTTGCTTATGTTAAATTCGCCGTCCTACAACGTCTGTCCGTTCGTCCGTCGTAATAAGCAGCTGATTGAAATTTTCACAGATTATATATGTTTATGTTGGATTTATTATCCTAACGAATACAAGTCAAATCCACACAAGAAATGTGTTTATACAAAGTAAATTTTTGGTTTTCTCTGTCGTAAAAACGGTAATACGTACAAGCGTCAAACGTGGCGTGATTATACTGCTAACTCTAATGTAAAGTAACAAATAATAAAAAGCGGCCGATTGTGAATCGGGCTCGCGCCAAGGATTCCGAACATAATGGAAGGAAACACGATTATATATACATAACACACATATATATACTTTTTAAGCGTGGTAGAGCCAAGCGACGGCTTGGCTGCTGCTCGAATGGGCCGGCTCGACCGGGTTGGTACCACGGCCTCGCAGAATACCGGCGTGAAGTAGAGGCATCTTGTGCTTCTGCGTTTCGTTCGGTAAGAAAGGTAACCGGATGCCCAACCTTGCATCCCTCCCATTCTCCAAATATCCTTAAAGGTCGGCAACGCACTAGTAGTTCCTCTGGTGTTGCAAATGTACGTGGGCGACAGTAATCACAGGTGGACATAATCAGGAGAGCCGCTTACTCGTTTCCCCCCTTTCCGATTAAAAATATTTATCAAGGTTTTGATATTTTGGGTCAATTTGTTGCGCTATTTTCGTTTCACAAAAGTCTTAAAAATGTGCGACCACACAAGGTAAAGGACCATACCTTAATAATATTCATCGAGATTTCTTAATATCTCAATAAAATGATAACTTACTGAAGGATTTGAAAATACATATTATTATAAACACCATTATACTGTAGTTATTTTAGTTATAAAAACATAATATTCGCTCACCAACACGCGATAAACGCCGCGATTATGCTATAAGAATGTCACTACGTATTCATTACTTTTTTACAAATAACCCCACAATCGCGTGCGAAGCAAAGTGATTTTTAATGCTTTTAATGCGCGCTATAACGAACCGCGAAGTCGCGTTTTGACAAAAAAAAATAGCAGTTATTCGTATCTCTATACATTTAGCAGAGACACGAGTGAAAGGTATAATTATCTTTAGGTTTTGAGTACATAGATGTGTTAGTATCACTTGAATCTTTATTTTGTTTTTTTTTTCAATTTATAGTTTCATCATCATCATCATCATTTCAGCCTATCAGAAGTCCACTGCTGAACATAGGCCTCCCCCAAAGATTGCCACGAAGCTCGGTCCTGAGCCACCTGCATCCATCGACTTCCCGCAACACTGCGCAGGTCGTCACTCCATCCTGTGGGGGGGTCGTCCTACACTGCGTTTGCCTGTACGTGGCTGCCACTCGAGAACCTTTTCTCCCCAGCGGTTGTCAGTTCTGCGAGCTATGCGGCCGGCCCATTGCCACTTCAGCTTGCTGATCTTTACGGCTATGTCGGTTACCTTAGTTCTGCTGCGGATATCATCGTTGCATATCATTTATAGTTTACTACATAATTATTAGTATAGGTAAACATAACTTATTTTGTGTATTATCTTAACGTGTATAAATCGATTTGTAATAAAGCATTTTTCCTTTCGAAAAAATTTGGTTCATGACGCTTTCAGTTACATTGCTTTCTCAATGATATTAATACACTCTTATTTTAACGACTTTTGGATCAAAATAAAAAAAAATGTCAAGAAATTGGATATCTACAAAGTTTATTTCGCCTGTTTCTTGTTCGTCATGAAACGAGACACCGTTTTACGATTGTATAAAAAAAATTAAAAGCTAACGTTAGTCAAATGAAATTACATTTCATTTCATATGAATATTCATAGCTTTCTGCTTTAGGGTGGTCTTATACTAGACTTAGTAATACAGTGTAAAATTTCATAGCTATGCATGGTACCCTTGTACATAAACTAGTAAGCACTTAAATTATATTTATGTTTTGCTTTCGTCGAAATGTCCCATACCGCAAACACAACACCCTATAATTCTTATTAAAATTATACCCAAACTCTCAAGGTGTGGCCTGAACACCGCCATATTTGTGGTAGACGCCACAGATTAAATACAACATCGTATATACTAATATCGAATTGTTTGTATGACGAATTTTATATAAATAATTAAAAAATGTCTTCCTGTTTTAATTTATTTGAACATCAATCGTTTCATATCCATTACATTCCGTTGGCATACAGTCTTGGGTTCGAGTCACAGCCACAAATAGTTGGTTTTCGATTTTGTATTGTGATATCCGACCCATCCTCGTCCCGATATGTGTTTACAGAAGGTGATGACGGGCAACTGTCTACAATATACGTTTATGTCCTATTTTGTAAAATAGACAAGATCACAGGAGCTGGAATTTAAGGCGAAAGACTCTGCGCTCTACGTTGCTTCTCTTCCCTCTACTATTTATCTCTGCAAAGTATTTGCGTAAATCCTCCTCTGCTGAAGATGAGGTATGCCAGTAGCAGGGTGCAGTACGTGCAGGTAGAGTTAGAATTTAAATAAAATAATAGTGAATTCCTGTACTATTAAACTAATATTCTACTTGTGGGAACTAAAAAATAATAAATACGACTGCTTCGTTTATTCTAATGGAAATTAATTTGTGATTTTAAATCTACTGTATAGATTGTAGGCATTAACTCAATTTAATTAACGTATCTGTAAAACTTGTAGTTGCAGGTACGACAGTACACTATAACATAGAAATATACAGACGCTTAATATGTTTGTATTCCATTATGGATATGTAATTGTATTTACATTAAGCAAATATGTACCAAACATACTGGTTTGTATAGTATGTTTGGTTTTGGTACAAACTAGTAATTAATTTCATTCGTAGAACAGACATATTAATACAAAATTCTGATTATTTATTAGCAAACCAAAATATAAAATAGGGACGTACCTAAGAATAGCTGGCTGCATTTTACTGTTACCCTTACAATAGAAATACTATTGTTTTAAGTCGTCAAGAATTATTCGGTCTTTGTTTGAGGTCAATACCTTAGACGAATGATACACAATCATGTGAAGCATGTCACTATTTGATAAATTTAAAATGTTTCTAGCATTTTCACTACTGCAAGTCCAGTACTGAACAGCGGCGGTGCTTAGCTATTTTCTGTAACACTGTGCAGGTTATGAAATGGCTTATCGTAGGGCAGGCACATATGTATATGTCGAATATCAACCGGGACAATTGCAATCATAGGCTCTGAATAAACTCGTTTAATCATATTATATAAAATGAATATTTGTTGATTTGTTTATTCGTTTTCTATGCGTATACTATTCATCCGATGGAGCTCAAATTTATAGGTTATGTTTAGCATATTACTGGAAAAAAAAAATTTTGCGTTTCTGTACTATTCATCCGATAGAGTTCAAATTTATGCATTCTGTTCTGATTCTGGTCATCATTTTGGTCTGTTTGGACACATTACTGAAAAAGATAAGAATAAAAAAAAGTGATGAAAATATTTTTAAGGTTTTTTACAAAAATAACCAAATTGTATAATAATTCTATCTAATTCTTAGTGGTTTGTGAACGGATTTAACTTATGAGCTGTTGAATACGGAATTTGACGGAACAGTTTTGTCTTACTTAATGTTACAAATGTGCAAATTTATATTTTTTCGTCCTAAAATCGTTTATTGGTAACCATGTCTAGAAAGTGAAAAAGAAGACGTTATGATTTTAGCGAGGAATTCTTTTTTATGGGAAAGCGGGCGAACTTGCTAGCGGCTCACCTATTGGTAAGTGATAACCGACGACCACGTACATCGGCAACATCAGAATACCTGCAGGTGCGTTACCGGCCTTAAAGGACATACAAAATGACGTCACACGGAATTTTCTAGAAATATTTTGTGGCGTAGGCGAGAAAACGCACATGACCGCGACCAGGTAGGCTATATGGTCGCTAATCGCTGTCTTGAAGTTGAGCGACCGAATGTCGACCCATCTGTTTACATTTCAATATATGTGCAATTATTTTTCAATGTATTAAGAAGTTACTCCTGAGCATTATTCAAACAATCGAGTACGCCGCTGACGTGCCAGGAGTAGTTTCACACACAAAGATATTAATTATACATTACAAATGATCGTCGAGGTTAAACAGGAATATCATTATTCTGTATTTTTGTTTCATCAAAAAACTGAGGCGCGGAGGTTTATGCGCTGTAACTCCAGAAGTGCTACGTACAGGATGTTCAATATATACTATTAAATATTCTACGTATCATAAACGCCGTTTAGCCTACAATCAGCATACCGTAATTATTGTTTATTGAATTGCCTTTAAAAAACGTGGCCATGGTAAGTGGCCACTGCAGCCCATGGACACCTGCAAATAGCTTCAATCGAAGAAGATTACAGATGCGTCGACACCACTAAGGACCAAGATGGAATGCCTCACAGCCCGTAATTGTACTGACACTCTATTCAAACCGAAACAGAACAGTTGTTGCACCGCTGTTTGCCGGTGGAAATGGGAAAGTGTGGTACATACCCAAACGAATCCTAAGCAGACAAGGAGTCTACCACCAGTAAATTTATTATAATGTCATCCATAAGATTCGCGACTGTCATCCATAAGACACACGAGTAAGCATTGGCAGTGGTTGCGAACTCAACATAGCCAAATGGGTTTGCTCAACCCAGTTTTTACCTCTTTGGAGGAAAGAATTTGACAGTTGTGCCTCGTCTCAGTTCTTCTTCCCGGAATAAAAAGTGCCAAATTCTTACACTACTCCAACACGGCAAAACTATCTCATATATCAAAATTAAATGTTTAATGATGATATTAATTTATCCCCAATGGGAAAGGCAAAGGACTTTAGTCCATACAGCCTTAAATGAATGAGTTATGACACGTAAACTGTCATAATTTTGAAATTATTGGAATTATTTTCTTATTTCTTATATCAGAACCAATGACAAAAGTGCTGGACCGAGATCGTGTAATAGCGTTAGCCAACCCGCTTGCCAAACTCGGCTGTTACAGCAAATCTTCTCATTATGTTGACGATTGGAGAGAGTTATGTTCTACAGTAAATGATGAAAAAGAAAAAATATCGAATGATATTGATGTTTAATATTTCTCGAGACGATTTTAATTAAATTTAATAATCATAACGTGAAGCGTAAACGCGCTGTGTGTGCTCATGACATGACTGAATTTTCAGCTATTTTAATGGCGTAAAAAAGTTTTAAGCTTAAATCTAAACCATCATTAAAATTATTTATTAACGAATAATTTTAGCATAATTTCAAGTCGATTCTTCATATACTAAAGAATGAATGAATAAAAACATATAGGATATGATTATGTATATAATAATACAAGGTTTAAAAAAAATGTAAGTTTCCGATCCAAAAATCGTTTTATAATATTTTTTTGCTTTTATTTTTTACTATCAACTGAGCTATTATTGAGTGCCTGTTTGAATTTCCAACTTCTTTTTTTCTACAGATATTAAATAAATCGTGAAATGTAGACAGCCTGTACATTTTTGTAGCAGAACTCGCCTGCTAGCCTTAGGCCGTCTTGCAACTTACCCAATGTTATAATTACGACGGACCTTTCGGGGAACAGCAGCTTTTATTATCTGCTGCTACCGTGATTAGATGGTACACAGATAACTTAAGGAACGTGGAAAAAATAAAAAAAGGTTACTCAAATTTAAATACCTATCTATGTTCAGCTTTTTATAGAATATCACTGTTATATCATTAGTGGGGATTTTTATATGTTGTTATTCTTTGGCATAGCATAAGAGTCGACTAAGCGACATTCCAGGAAAATTTAATGGCCTCCGAGCAATGGCGGAATTACAAAATCGAGGTTGCAACACTTAAATTATCCTTGAGAGTCTGATACTGCAATCGCCAACCCCCTTGCCAAGCATGGCGATTACGGCCGATATCCATCAGTGAACTGATATTATGATGGGTTTATAATTAAGTTAAAGTGCAGATACTTTTAACCGATTTGGATACCTTGAAGCTTGAAAAATTACATGAGCTACTTGTAACTTTTTTCCCAGGAAAGCCGCAGGAAGATTATCCACGTGAGAGAAGCCGCTGGCGGAGCTGATACTTGTATATACTAATTATACACTAGTTTATCAGCAATAACATATGTACCGCAGTTGGAAAATGTGTTGGAGCCGGAAAGCGCTGTTCCACTGTTCAGTGCATCCCGCACTGAACAGTGACACATCTTCAGGTGTCTTTTTAATCATTTTATATATCTCTGATATAAATATTTCATTTGCAGGTTTCTCTTCATCGCCGAACATTTCTACATTTCTACTTAATGTTGCAATTAACATTAGTGGTAGTGGTTGAAGACTGGGCAAAATTTACAGCAAACCAAGGAACACACCATAGGGCTAGCTCCTTTGTCATGCTTAAGAGCCACGATGCACGACCTCGAAAGCTCCTCTGCGACTCTGGTGGGGCACACAGCTTATGCGGATGACAACTAATCAGCTGTGCTGTAGTATTCAAAAATCTTAAGTAACGGCAAGACATGGCTACTCGTTAGATGATCAATAAAAATATTAGACGGCCGTGCGCATAACTCACATTCCGTACTTTTGGCATAAGCAGTGCTGCATTAAGTTCGTTTCGCGATGTCGTCTCGTAAGATGAGTTAATGCGCCTCGTCAGGCAACCGTCGCCGTGCGCAGGCGCTGTAAATTACGTTTCTACGCGAAATAGTTAAGGGCACTGACATGCCGGATACATAAGTTTCGTTAAAATCCAGTATCGCTCTATGGTCGTCAAAAACACTCGATTATACTAATCTACTTTATTATATTTTATTATTATAAATCCTACTAAATACGGTATGTGCCCACAACCCACAGGGGCTAGGTGGCCGTTTTTTTACTTCTACTTATATAGAAAAGAACGTATCTCAAAAGCCACAATAGTACATCGATCAAGAAATCTTTATCTTTAATTTGACTGATTGTACTTGGTAGAGTCAAGCGGCGGTTTTTGCTGCTGCACAATTGAGTCGGCTCGAGTGGGATAGTGTCACTGCCTTCTTCAATACCGTCATGAAGTAGAGGCACCTTTTGTTTCTGCGTTTCGTTCCGGAGCCCCATCCCCCTCCCATGGCCCTCTCCCAAAATATCGTTCAAGGCCGACTATGACGCTGATGTACGCGGGCGTCGGTAATCACATATCACGAGATGAGCCGCAAGCCCGTTTGCAGCCTGTCCCACAATATAAAAAGGATTGGTTTGGTTAAACAAATTTCATTTGTAAGAATGAGGATGATAATTTTTTTTTAATTTTTTTTATATTCTTCGTAAAATAATAAAAAAAAATTAAATTCATTAATGGGGATTATAGCATCTCTGTCTCGAAATGCTAAACTCACTTTCAGGTTGTGCGCTCTACTAGAAAACAAACGAGGCTCCGGCGACCAAATAATGGTGGAAAATCAAATTCCACAAACTAGTGAGGGGTAACAGCATCACAGCCACTGCACTCACCAACCCGCTTGCCCGGCATGGTGAGTATGGGCAAACCTTTTAAGAAATATAGGCCGGTTTATATTGGCGCTTTCTTGGAGAAACCTACGTTCAGCTGTGGGCTAAAATAGTCTGATGATAGTAGAGGTATTATTCTTCACCACACCATAATGTGCAAAGGCGAAGCACCAGACGTAGTAACAGTTCATCAAATCTTCAAAAATTATTTATGCCGCTGACATCAGGGCATTTATACAAAAATAAAAAGCAAACCTCATGAATACATGTATTTAAAAATAAAACGGCCGTAGGCGGGGCTCGAACCTACGCCTCGGTACAAGGTAGCCGCAATGTCAAAAATCTAATACTGAGTTAGTACGTACAATTATATAACTTATAAGTTCTGTACAGAGTCTATTTTAAAATGAATACGATCACTTTACGTCATTTGAATTTAAAACCCTGTAGTGATAAGAGAATTCAATAAAATTTATTATAATACTTTTCAGTAACATTTTATACCATAACCTAAATGTAGAAGAGTTGAATTTTATACGATACATAAAAAAGAAGATAATCTAAATTTTATAAGAAATAATTTATTTCTGTCTTTGACCGCAAAATAATTTCAATAACAATAGAGCTTACATAAAACATTGTTAAGTAACAAACCTGAACTCTATTCAATCCTTATTAGATTGGTTTTCAATTGTAACTTGATCCAGCGCATTTCCATGTACGTCGCGTCTTCGTGACATCGATGGAGTTATTTTGAATATTTAAAAATATCCTCAATGAATATTAATGATTGAACGACGTATTTTTTGCTCTTTTCAACATCAGCGATATCAAGATTGGAACGCATATATCTCTTTTTAACAGCGTCGTGTTAAAACTCAATATCGTATAAGTAATATGTTTACTGCTCGTGAAATAAATTAAGAAATAATGAATTGCATGTATTCATTTAATATCGTGGATATGGTTGAAAAATGTATGTTCAGCCAAAAGAATTCTATGTATAAAATTTACAGAACTTTAAATACCTTCATCGTCATCATTACTGCGTGTCAAAAGCTCACTGCTGAACGTAAGCCTGAACTAGAACGTGACCCTTGCTGTGAGGGACTGCAACACTGCACAGGTCTTCAGTCTGTCTTGTGGGGTATACGTCCTACACTTCGCTTCCCAATACGAGGTTGCCCCTCAAGAACCTTTCTCACCTAACGGTTGTCAGTTACGCGAGCTATGTGTCCGGTCAATTGCCCATTCATCTTGTTGATACTTAAGCTCTTATGAACGTCAAAATCTACATCGGTGCGCAAAACAAGGCCTTCTCAGAGAATAACCGGTAACTCAGGGGTTTTTATTCATTGCCAGGTTACAATGTTATTTACAATTCACCATAAATCATTACAATGTCAAATGCTCTTTTTCAATTCTCCCCGACTGTTCTTGGCCCTGCGAACAATTTTCAAATTATTATTGTATAGTCCTACGTCACCATTTCCTAAATAAAATAATCCAACTACCAACATGATGAGATGCTCTATCTCGTATATAGCATAAATATACCTACTAAATGAAGAAACAGAATAGTGATGAAGAGGAGGGACGAGGGATCTCTCAAGCCCTGTGATAACATGAAGAAAGAGTTCGATGTAGCGTCTTACAGCCACAAGCCGTCAATAATGCCCGCTAAATAATACGGTTGTCAACCTTTACTCGGTGAAGTCATATCACTCTAACAGAATTCTCTCCCATGGGATCCTAAGGTTGCAGGGCAAGGTATACCTGTGCTGCGCCTGCAGGAATAGGGCCCAATAAATAAAACCATTGAGTCCAAAGGCGACATATCATCTAGCAGACGTAAGAGGTTTTGTACAAATCGGCGTCATAATATATTTATAAGAGGATATTTTAAAAAAAATTTGATAGGTTTTATCAAATGAAAGAATAATTAATAATAATAAGTAATTAAACTTACAATTCTATTTATAAAATTTTTACAATGTCGTTATGTCGCGGAGTGAAACACCGGTTAAACCTCTTTCCATAGTTGTTTTTTATGGGATGTTAGTGATTACCGTTGCCCACGAACATCTGCAACACCAGAGGTGCTGCAGGTACGTTGGCAGCCTTGAAGAGTATTTGGGAGATGGGAGGGAGGTTAAAAAGTTCGATGAGCATTTTAACCTTACCTCATAAAGAGTATTTGTTATAATCGCCTCGAAAGGCCAATGGACAGGCGATCGCAGTACCAGACACTAAGCTCCTTAGACGGTGCTGTCCGTCATCATGCTGCTTAATTTTGTTCTAATCATTTTCGTGATGGTTATCCCGCCATCTGTCGGTAGCTATTGCGATTTTCAAGGCTATTTCCTTAGTCGCCTCTTACTTCACCCACGGGAAGAAAGGGGTGGCAGATTCTTACCCCGACACCACACCTTTCTAACCTTACATCAATAACAATAGAATCTAAAATTTGTTTCAAAGTTATGACACGTGAAGGGAGAGATAAAAGAGACGTGTGATGTGTTTTCTATCTGTCAGTCTGAGTATTATACGAAATTAATAAGAAATTTGAATATGTACATATTAGTTCGCTCATCAAGCCATCTGTCCAGCGTTGTCAGTACGAACGAACCCTCGATAAACACGCAGGTTTTCTTTGATGTGACCTAGAAGAGGTTTATGTACATCATTGCAATGCAGAATAGTGTAGTTACATATTACAAAATAGATACACAAAGGACACACCATGTGCTTTAGTCAACCCTTACACACTCATGAGAATAAACCGTGAATATTCTCACGCCTCTACCACATACCAACATTTTTGCTATGTTAGCAAATTTCATAACCAATACTAGGTTTGAAACAAACCCTATATACTGTTATCGCCTTGAAAAGATTTATGAATCATAAAGATATCTGTAAGTATAAAAAAAATTGTAAACCCTTTCGGAAGCCGCTCGAGACGCCCGATTTAATACCTTTCAGTATATAACCGATAGATTAATTCGATAAATGTACGTTGTAACCCGCAATTATGAGTTTATCGGTAAGAAATTATCTTTTGTGGAAGCCTTTTTTAGTTTTTCGGGGCTAGAGGTTAGACGGGCAATTTAGTTTACTTTATTTTTAAGTTGAATTGAAATAAAAGTCTTACCTATTTTAGTTTGTTTTAATGACGATTGTAACCTTTTCAATTGGGACACATTTGACGTCAATAATAATTGCTACTGCATTAACATTTCTGATTAAATTACAAGACTAGAATAGCAGTACCAATTACTATGATTACTTTCGGAATTCCTTAACCATAGGAAAACTTAATTGTTGAGTTGTATTACCGCATGTAGCGAAAATTGTTAAAACTATACTAATTACAAATATATTCACTATTAATTATAATTATGTAAAATTACGATTTATCTTCTGTCGATGTGAAAATTAGGTTTCGAAAACCCTTTGTCTACGCTTTAGTTTGGAAATCCATGATCTCCCCTTTCCTCTATACGTAACAGGTTTTATTTACATATCACATCTACAGCCTTTTTAAATTGCTGAACATTTTTCAAGAATACATTTATTCATTACTTAAAAGATTTGCGGTGAGCGCAGAGCTGAGACCCCGATTGGACAGCCCTGGTAATGCTGCTCCTTATCACCAGTCTGTGAAATTTGGGTTTACCGTTTTAGAATCGATTTGTCAGTACCTCGTCTATCGATCAGCAAGGAACATCGCGTGCAGGTGAGGTTGGCACATGGAGAAAAAGTTAATGTAGTCCGCTTACACCTGGCGTGACTGCATTTATATTATTAAACGTTGACTGTTGACAAATCCTTCACTATACAAGACCTCCATAGTTTTATTCATTTGCAGCTGGTCCTTATACACTGCATTTGTTAGAACGAATTGTCACTCGAGAACCTTTCATGCCCAATGATCACTTCTATGTGGCCGTCCCATTGCCATTTACCACACCGACCGTAATTATAATAGGTTGGGAAGTTTTTTCGTATTTTATATACAAATTCAAGAAAGGTTTCTCATAGTTTATTTACATTTGAATATAATATGT
Organism: Bhutanitis thaidina; assembly: GCA_029286595.1. Taxonomy (NCBI): domain Eukaryota; kingdom Metazoa; phylum Arthropoda; class Insecta; order Lepidoptera; family Papilionidae; genus Bhutanitis; species Bhutanitis thaidina. Next base: position 1,808,966 of record JAGSMS010000021.1, on the reverse strand, counting down.
ATGTGCCATTTTGCAGACAGTGGCATAATCTCATTGCTGTAGAAATGTTGCGACTTCTGATTTAAAAAATGCGAGAAGTAGTTTTGACAATCCTCTATTTTATTAAATAAAATAAATAAAACAATCTTTATTAACCTAACAATACCTAAAGAATTTTAAGAAGACCAAAACCGGTGAACATGTGAGGGTCAGGGCTATGTAGTGGATGCATTAACTCTTCCCAATTAAGCTCTCTCTCAATATTTCCTGAATGGCTCAAGATGGGTGTGGTCTGGCGTTATCATGATGAAAAAAAAAGTTTTTCTCTATTTCTTGCTTGAGCTGTTAGCAGTAGAGATCTAAATAGATGGTTTTGTCATGAGGTAAAAGCTCATAATGAGCGATGCCCCTCCAATCCCACCATACACACAGCATAACCTTCGAATTAATCCGGGTTCCGCTATAGTCTGTGGAGCTTGACTGCCCTTTGACCATGATTTTTTTAGCACGTTATTGTCGTAGGTCACTTTTCATCATCAGTGATCAATCTTTTCAAAAGTGGTTCGGTTTCATTACGTTTCAATAGAGAATCGCAAATGAGTAGACGTTCATCAGGTTTCTTTCAGTGAGCTCGTGTGGCACCCAAATATCGAGCTTTTTCAAATGGGTGAAAACTGTTTTTTGGTTAACCCATACTCTCGGACAGACTTCATAAAAGAAGATAACTTCTTTTTAAAAAGATTTTCTTAAATGATAAAATTACACACAAAATTCTTTTAAATGTTTTATTGAAAATTGGACTCTTTATTATATTAAATATAAACCAAACATACAATGCAATAATTTAACTGGCTTTTAGATCAATCGCTATATTTATGTCTCAGAATAGAATTTATTTTAGTGAGAATATATACTTTTTAATAAATTCTTTATAAACAAAACAAGCTTTTTCCATCTAAAGTAGTTTCTCCCAAATTCCTTGCGACGATTTTATTTAAATGAAAAACAGTAGCCAATGATGCTGTACTTCAAATTTAAAAAATTATTATAATCATGGTAACAAAAATGCCATACCGACACTAAGTACTATAGTGTTGGTACGATCAGCAAAACAATCGGAATATCAATATTAATATTTTTGAAGCCGGAGACTATCTTCCAAGGACCGAGGAAACAGAGCTCCACATATGGTCTGTATAAGTAGTATATGTATAAGTCAGACAAGCCATGCTACGGCTACTTACCCCTCCTCCCCTCCCCCCCAGAGGCGCAGTGATCCCAATGCTCGCTGTAGTAGCTGTTACGGCTTTGTAGGATGGACTTTCAGCCATAAATCAATCGCTAGAACCTAGCTTGAAACCATTTGGAGAAAAGGTGGTATCTGTGTCTCTGACACACCATCTTTCAATAATAAGGAAAGGTGAAGAGAAACATTGCATCTGTATTTCAAATACTGCACTTAAGAAAATTTGTGGTTACTAGCCGAAACTTGCCAGTTAAGGCGACAAAATGATTTCATCATCTGCTCTTTTTTGTTTTATTCATATTTGCTGACTATACTTTGAAATTCCCGACAGCCCGCAGCCATTTTGTGAACGTTGTTTTTAAAAATAAGAATAAACGATGACTTTGTCGGTCTGTTTAGAACTGGATATTTTTTAGTTACATTTTTTTTCACCAAACGTCCTTCAAGTTTGTCGTAATGGCTGTACGATATTTGATGTTGCTTTGTATCTGGTTTAACCCATTGGGTCGCTTCTTCCATCACAAATGATGGGAAGGTCGCTTTCAAAATTATGGTTCCAATTATTTTTTTTTAATTTTTGGACTAGATTATTTTAGTCTAGTCATTTTTTTATACGGGGGTAAATACCTAGAGTATATACTACCGCGTGGCAGGAACGGGTTTTGTTGGGCTTGCACTGAATAACAACCCCACGGTGTTCCGTAATGCGCCCTGGAACACGGAGGTGCCCTCCTATATGGCCTCAAATCCCACTTGGGCATCGAACCCTCTGAGTCCACCATGATGGATCTAAGTAACACCCGACAGGTAAATCTTAGAAACATTGCTCTATTCAAAATTGCTAAAACAACCAACCAATATTTATTTATAGTTTATTTGTTGTACCAATAGGATTACAAAAGGTGAACATAATGCCCAGGCATTAACTTTTTAATTTTTTACAACCCAAGCAACCCAGGGCGTGGAGAAATGTTGTGATAGGTGTAACAAATTTAAAAATATTTAAAATACATACCAATATAATATACGTTTTGAATCCATCTTGGCATAAGTGAAGATGAATTTCAAATTTTTACATATATTATGTATTAACATTATATGATTTAAAGCCTAAATTTGACAGGTCATAATGAATGTACAGTTAACATAAGTACCTCGTATGTATAAATTTTATTTTTTATTGTGAATGGTCATTCTTGTTACTTCAAACGTCACTCTTGTCAAACCTAGTTTTGGGCATTCCTCCCTATGTAAGAGTACTATTTATAGTCTGTTAAAGAAGGCAAAGACGAGTGAACGCCTCTTTTTTAGCGCGATCACTTGATAGCAATCTGCCTAAGCACACCAAAGAAAATAATCTGTGTATTTGACATATCTTTTCGTCTCTTCTTTCAGGCCAAATAACCAGATGATAAGTGTCTACTTTACCACATGGAAACAACCTGAAAACAACTAAAATCGAAGGAGGTTACAGATGCATCGTCACCCCTGAGCACTAAGATAGAATGCCTTCCAATCTGTAATTGTACATGCTCTGTATACACTTAAAGCTTATGAGTGGCAGAAATAAGTAAAAAGTGAGTTAGAACCGACACAAACGGTTCCTAAGCAGAAAACGGATCCTACCACCTTAGGAAAATATTTTAATATGTATGATTAGTAAATAAATCATCATCATCATCATTTCAGCCTACTACAAGTCCACTGCTGAAAATAGGCCTCCACCAAAGATTGCCATGAAGCTCGGTCCTGAGCCACCATCCATCGACTTCACACAACATTGCGCAGGTCGTCACTCCATCTTGCAGGGGGTCGTCCCACACTGCGTTTGCCTGTACGTGGCTGCCACTCTAAAACCTTTTTTCCCCAACGGTTGTCGGTTCTACAAGCTATGTGGCCGGCCCATTGCCACTTCAGCTTGCTGATCCTTGCGACTATGTCGGTTACCCTAGTTCTGCTGCGGATATCATCATGGCAGACTCTATCGCGCAGAGAAACTCCGAGCATAGCCCTTTCCATAGCGCGCTGAGCAACTTTGAGCTTCCTCATCCGGCCTGCAGTGAAGGACCATGTCTCAGTTCCATATGTCATCACTGGCAATACGCACTGGTTGTACTTTGCTCTTGAGGTTTTGTGGTATACTCGACAAGAAGATATGACGTAGTTTCCCGAACGTAATCCAGCCGAGTTGGATTCGTCGATTGACCTCTGGGTCGAAGTTGGTCTTACCTAATCGGACAATTTGTCCTAGGTAGGTCCAGCAACCGCTATTGGTGTGACATGGACATTAGACATGATCATTGTCTTGTCCATGTTAATCTTAAGTACAACCTGTTGGGAGACATAATTGAGGTCATTGAGCATAGTGCAAAGCTCCTCCAGCGATCCTGCCATAAGAACTATGTCGTCGGCAAATCGAAGGTGGGTGATGTATTCGCCATTGATATTGATACCGTATTCTATCCAGTTCAGCTGTTTGAAAACATCCACAAGTTCGAGATTTGAAATCTCGAGCCTCTGCGTTGTAGCCATACGCTTTAACCACTGCGCCAACTAAACCATCAAAGATTGCGAGATTGGGAACTGAAACTGCATTAACTGCAAACAATATGCATACCAATTATGAAAATATCTATATACATATAAATATATACAGACTTATTCTATATATAAAAATATATATTGAGCCTTTATTTTATTGTTTATTACTTAGTATACTTAAACTGAAATACCTACACTTGTTACAGATACACGTGAATTAATAATTCACCTAATCTGATTCGCGGGCGCAGCATTGTAACAAATAATGATCTTCCAAGAACTACAAAATTATGTATGAACAAAATGTTTCGAGGACGTACAAATGTCAATTTAAATAGTCGTATAAACCGATAGCAATTTAACGAAAAAAAAAATGGTCACGCAGCGAATATGTGTTGCACTAATGTTCTTTTATTTAACTACTTTGATGTCCTGCTGACCTATTTCGAACGACGGCGACAACTTCCGAACACTACCGTTAGTTATCAACTGCGCAGGAGATATTATAGTGCCGTAAGGATTCGCGCAAGCACAGAGGCACTCACTCGTCTTTACCTTCCTGTATCCGATATAACGCTTACGCAATTACTTTGGAGGAAGAGTCAAATGCAGTGTCAGTGATAAGAGATGCAAGACAGCTCGAACCCATAACCTGTAAATCCGAAAACGAAAAATCCATGTGTCCCTTTTTCCCTATTCCCTTTGGCTAGGATTCGAACCCGTGTTCTTCAAAAAATGGACTTTATAGCATTGTGCACATAGCAGGCAAGAGCCGTCTTAGCGTTGAGGCCAGTGATGCAAATCGTACTATAATTATAACTATATAGTACGATTTGTATCTAATATAATTTTCGATTTGCCCTTCGCATCGGGGATCGAAGTCAGATCTCCTGATCTGACTCAGAATTATTCCAAAGGAATCCAAAACTCACTACCATCGTGACAAGTAGTCAAAATTAACTAGACTGTTGAAAATGGGTTCATAAGATAATTAATTAGACTGCAGTGTTTATTATGCGAATCTCTCCTCCTATGATCGAACTCTTCTATGCGAACGAAACGCAGAAGCACAAACTACCTCTACTTCACGCCGACGAGACCGTGGTACTACCCCGGTCGAGCTGGCTCATTCGAGTAACAGAAAAGGTCCCCGCTTCGCTCTACCCCGTAAAAAACGGCTCACCTGATGGTAAGTGATCACCGACGCCCACGAACATCCACAATAGCAGAGGAGCTACAGATGCCTGCCTTTAAGGAAGGAATAAGCTCTTTTCTTGAATGTCCCTAAGTCGTAAGAGGTACATGTCTGAGAAAAGTCTGCCTGCTCTGGAGCAGCAAGTCGAAATCTTCACGATCCCAAAATAGACATTTGCCGTTCTGTTAGATATTATTATTACTTTATGATTATAATGAACCTCATACGACATATTTTATATATTAAAGTTACACGTGTCGCATGTAAGTTATGTCAAATATCTATCCTGGCCCTTGATGGGATATTAAGAGGGGCTCTGTTGTATTTAATGTCGGAGATAGATTTTGGCGTAGAGTTTGCAATAAATATGCAGACTGTTATACAACACCTATACAAAATATCTACATTAGGTATAATATTATTCAAATGCGTATAAATACGCATACGTAAACCTGCATTTAATATCCAAAATATAGTCAAGTATATAAAATGGTACAAAAACAAATTTAGGGTTCGACCCCCACACCATTGGAACGGACGTATTTTTAATAAGAAACTAATACATTTTATCATCGGATCGCGTCAGTCGCTCGCGGCACTAAATCACGATATCTCGACAGCATTCCGGAATTTTTGACCGAACATTAATATGTCGAAAAATAAGAATGGAGGAAACGATACATCAATTAAAATATCGCTACAGAAACCACGGAGACGCAATAACATGACACCACAGCCAAAATATACTCTATGACGCCGATCAGCTACAACTGTGTGCATTTATAGTTAAGGCAAAAACTTGAATAATTAATGTCACCCCTTCCAAAGGACAGGGTTTTTACACAGAACTGTATAAAGAACGGCTTATAGTAGAGTTAAAAATGTAAGGCCTATCTGTCAAAAACAGTAAATATTTGGAGTTTGCTTAAGAAGGAACATACCACAATTTTCTGCTAAGGTCAACCTCCCTATACGCAGAACATCCTGCTGACTAACAGACGAGGCTGCGCTTACCACCCCGTCTGCCTAATGTGGGTGACTCTTACGAGGTCCATCCACCGGATACCGAATGTCGTTGGCGCTTTCATTTAAAGACCTTTGTTCTGCAGTGATTTATACAGCCGACTTATGAGACAACAAATTTTTATGTTTTTTTTTTAACTAAACAATGTGATGAAAGTAGTTGCATTGGATACGGGAAGGTAAAGACTACTTCGAAAAAGTGCACTTTCATTTTCGGCTCTACAATATCTCCTGCGCAGTTGATATCTGTCGATAATATTTGCAAGATGTCAAAATCGGTCAGGAGGATATCAAGTCTGGTGCTGATTCACTTTCTCCGCCATAACAATCCTCGCCCGTTAATCGATACAGAGTGAGAAAACTGCTGACACAGATAATACTCAGAGTATTGCAGTTAATTTGTTTACTAAATTTCCATTTTAAAATATGATTAAGTACCACAAGTATATCTAACACATGTATAAGATCTGGTATAATATGTAAAATTCAAACTATATTTTACAGGCATCAGGAAGCTGTAGCTTTAAACACAAAGGCACTTGCAATTTTCTATTAATTTCAACCCTGAAATGGATATATTTTTTACCGAAATGTATCCACAAACCTACATAAGCTACCAGACACTGAATGCAGTGACCGGTTATGACGAGATCAGCAAGTGCCGGTTCAGAGATACGCTGTTGGCCCGGTAGCCTTGACAGCTTCGGTAGAATAGACGTGCGGGCAGAAGGCTCGCAACTAAAATAGTTGAAGGAGCAATGACGCTGCTGGCGCTGGTGCGACGCTCCCGCACCCCTCACTCTTGCTGGGCTCAGGTTGTCATAGGTAAGGTGATATTAATTATAGGTCAATATGGTGATGATGTGAGTTAAAAGAAGATTATTATTTTTTGCGTCTTGAAAACATCCATCATTATACTCTGGGAAAACTAACGGGGCGATTAGATATGGCAAAGAATTATAAAAGCGACAATCGAAGTACGTTACTACAACTTAAAGAAATCATATCCATGTTAATATAAATAAACATAAACCATGTTAATATAAATGATGCTTGTGTCTTTCTGGTCTCATTAATGTTGACCAAAATTTCTGATAAAATTAATAGTAATAACAACTACTCTACGTACTTCCAAAGTCATCGATTCATCACCGATCAATCAGTGAACGTCTCGTGAGCAATAAATTTGATTTTTTCCCCGTAAATGCAACGTATTATTACAAGGAATAATATCGAAGCGAACGTGTAATTAACGGGCTATAAGTCTATTGATCTAGTGACCGATAGATATTCGGTAAGGCTATTCTTGTTTGGCGTACGCGTATTCCTTTTGTTTTTATTGTTGTTACTCATTGTGTATCCGTAACTAAAAGTTTAATTATTCTTCAGCTTAGATTGTTGGATAAGTATGTGGAGGTTGCTGCTTTGACATTTCGAGGAAGCATAATACAAGAAATATAAAACAACTACTTACGTACACGTTCTAAAATAATCTGCGTTCCCTTTCTTTTCTAGAACGTTCGGAACAATTCACTTGAAAATGTAATGATATCTTTATAAAATAAAATATTTATACATAGTCTGAAAGGAAGTCCCAGGCGAGAATCTGTCCTTCTGTATGGTCGCGCTAATCTGAGAAACCACCAGTCATATTCGTAAAGTTATTTTTGCGTTAGCCCGTTCATTGAGGTTATAGGCTATATAACTTCATGCTATGACTCACAGGAGCGTAGCAGTAACCATAAATCATGGTCATGTACTAATCAAGTGTATGAAACAAGCATTTATGCACCAACTTTACCACGGGTGATACCGCGGGTTAAAAAAATTTCAGACTTAAAATATCTTGTCCAATGTAATAAAGCAATGTCAAAATGTGTGAGCAAATTTCATGTCTATAGTTTACGTATCCATTGCTAATTTTTTCAAGGTTGAGGAGTCATAGAGAATCCACGCGGGTTTCTGTAGGGCAGGTACTTATCATGACCACGAATTACTAGGTGCTAATGCTTTTTTTCTTCCTTGAATTAACCTTGTTGACTTACGCACTACCCTACTACCTATTTCTGCTGCTACAGTGCAACCTCCTATCGGTTTAAACTGTTAAGAGAGCCTGTATAATTACAGACTGTGAGGCATTCCATCTTAATCTATGTTGGGTGACAAAGCATCTGTAACCTCCTTCGATGAAAGTTCTTTGCAGGTATTCATGGGTCGCAGTAGCCACAGGTCTTTTGTCAGGCCAACCCAATCCAATAAAGAATGTCTACTATTATATCTGAGATATTCAGGTTACTTCAAAATGTTCTCACCGAGCGAGCTTAAGCACATAACATTTAAATAAGCACTACTACTAGAGTCCCCGGAGACAAAATTCAAATTGCACGAGTGTTATAACATTTAATTCGTGTGCACTGGTTATAAACAACCACGGATGTACAGTAAGATGTAATTATTAACTAAGATTTAATGGAATAAGGCGTTACTTTGAGGAAATCAAACACAACAATGGTAGGAAAACGAAGTCAATTTACAAAGATACAGAAACTTTGTTTCTCTCCTATCACGTTTAATGACTCATTCGACTATAGTGCCCAGGATACACTGATATTATCCTTTCACGTGACGTGTTTCAACAGGTCAAGAATTATTCACGTTTCCGTGTCTCCAACATTGGACAACCTAATTTTATTGAATTTGTTTTCTATCAAAGTCGTTTGTCTGTTTGTTATCTCTATGCTTATGTAATATACTACGAGAATATAATGTAATCACTTATGTCCGTGATCGCTGTGGTTGGCAAAGATAACGAATTTCCATTTGGAATGATCTTGACACACCTCTCACATCTCTGACAACCATCTACTCTTAGTTTCACCCTACTTAGTATTTCTACATAAGTTTGGACGACATGGATCCGTTTAGTTTCTTGTAGTTCCGTCTCATGCCGAATCTGCCACTAACTTTTGCTGGTTAAATTTGCTTCGTAACTCTTTCTTCATTCATTCTTTCAACATGCCCAAACTGTACTGTGCAAATAACATGTGATAATAACTGTTATCGTAACTGTACTTGAAGATATCGGCCCCGTAGGTCATCGATACGTTTTAAGTTAATGATTATCATTTCTAAAGGTCAAACTAACGTAACATGAACTTCTTGTAGTTTCTATAGAGTTTTATAAAAGTAGTTTTGAAGTAGACGCGGAAGGAGAGGCACTGTTACATTATTTTAGGTCCCATATCATTGCATTCTAATGACTACGTGCTCACGCCTCGCTCTCACAGCGCCTTGACACAAAAGTCAGAGAAACTTTCGCAAAATCTTATAAAAGCGTGTCTAGAAGAGGCTCGGCTTGCGTGCGGCGCTCGCGTGACTGACAACAATTACCCGTGGCCAGTTACCGCAGGTTCCTGGGCCCCGTTTCGTTTTGTTTGTTCTTTCGTTTCTTTTATCTTTGTCTTTGTGCTCGCGTGGAAAGCGGTAGGGTTAGAACGGTCCGAGGTTGGGTAATCACGTGAATTAAATCGAGATAAGACATTTCTACGAATGCGGTATATAGAATTGTAAATGAGGTCTTAACTATTTGAAACTGTTGAGAATAAATTATCGTTATTTTATTTTGATTCTATGTATTATTGCACGACAATGACATCTACTTTTTTCGACATTTTGGACCTAAACTAACAACGTCCATGGGTATCCCTCAGAAATTGGACGGCCAGTATCTGTAATAGGTTAGGCAAAAGTTCTAGAGTAGACAAAGAAAAATCTGCGGTAATTTTTCAGGATTCGTACATGTCGCAAAAGTCAAATAAGTTAAGAGACGTAAGATTGTTAAGTGACTGCTAAAGGAAAAAAAATACAGACAGCTAGGTAGCTATTCTCGTTTTAATTTTGAGCTGTGGAGTTCAATACATTTTTTTTTTATTAAAAAAAAACATCTTTTACTGTAAGAATTTCTGCTGTGTCTCAGAGGCAGTTTACATATAAATTGCACATGGACGAACAGCCAGACCCAGAACTTATTATTTGTAGATGTAGAAGTACAGTAATCGAACTGCAAAGTACAAAAACTCACTACGCCACCGAGTCGCCAAACGACATGCTTTATTTAAATCATTATTTGTGATTATTCCAGCACAAATTTAACTATATGACCGTAGTATGCAGTAACATAGTTTTTATTTCTTTATTGGCATTAAGGAAATCTGATTACAACATGGCCAGTGCTAAAGCCGTCTAGGTTTGACGAGGGCCATTTTACAACTGATTATACCAACAGAGCCGTGGTAGCCTAGTGGTCAGGGCGCTCACGTTAGTTTCATAGAGCGCGAGTGACCTGGGTTCGATCCCCGGTGCCGGCACCACTAAAATTGTTAATAGTAATTTTAAGTACTCTATTAACCACGTGCTCAGCGGTGAAGGAAAACATCGTGAGGAAACCTGCATGTCTGAGAAATATTAAAAATATTATTTCTTGGATATAAGAAGCCCGCCAACCCGCAATGTAGATACTCGTATTTGAGGAGGCCTTTGCCCAGCAGTGGGCACTTATAGGCTGCTATGTGTCAAGGATATGTGACAATTTAGTTTTATCTTCTGGCCAATCTGAGTTAAGCTTGTTGATTTTCATTGTCATATACTATGGGCCTGTAGACGCCATCTGTTGTTGAATAGTTACAAAGTTCAATAACTTCACACCATAGTTATTTAAACGTAAAAAGAAATTATTTACTTCCGTCTACTTTAGTCCACTGCTTAACATAAACCTCTTCAAAAAAGCGCCAGGGAAAGCCAGCATACATTTCTTGGAAGGTTTGCCCACACTGAACTACTCACCACGCTGGACAACCGGGGTGGTGCTGGTATCCTCGTACTGGGGGTGCTGTCCCATCACCATCACTGGCCTGTTGGTTTTGAGTTCTGCAAATTCGGATGGATACTCTGACATCATTCACCCGCCACAGCCTCGGTCGTGTGCTGGAACCACGTGCAGTTGATATTTAACGAAAAAGATGGTATATTATATAATTCAATTAATAATATAAAAGTCTTTTTGTATCGGTCCTTGAAAAAAATGGAAAATTTACTCAATCGTTGCATTCCATATTCTTGACAACGGCTACACATATTTTTCCATCCAGTACTCTGATATCTCAAAAAAAACCATCGCAAGTCAATAATATTGGTGTCCCAGTCGAAGCACAATGTTAATGAATTATTCTCAAATCACTGTATTTGTGCAATATACTTTTTTTTTTATGGAAAAGACGGCATACGAGCAAGCGGTTCACCTGATGGTAAGTGCTTACCGTCGCCCACATACATCTGCAACACCATAGACGCTGCAGTTGCGATGCCGGTCTTTAAGGATATTTGGGAGATGGGAGGGAAGAGGAGGCGAATAGGGAGGGGGTGTGGGCCTCCGGTTACCTCACTCACCGAACGAAACGCAGAAGCACAAGATGCCTCTACTTCACGCCGGTATTCTGCGAGGCCGTGGTACCAATGCGGTCGAGCCGGCCCATTCGTGCAACAGCTAAAGCCGCTGCTTGGCTCTACCACGCTTAAGATATTTTATACTCTTCTACAATCTTCCGTTCTTATCGCATAAGCATTAAATCAACTACAGAAAGATTTAAACAAGCATTTGCAATAATATAGAAATTTTCTAGAATAGTTATGACTAGATAATGTCACCTTTGTAGTATCGATACTTGTATGTGATATCTAGTGTTTCTTTTTTATTATTAGGAACAGGGGACAAACGAGCAAGCGGCTCGCCCCATGGTAAGTGATTACCGTCGCCCACGTCCATCTACTACACCATTGAAGCTGCAGATCCGTTGCAGGCCTTTAAGGACATTTTCGGAATGGGTGGCAGGTTGAGTAGAGTTATGGAAGAGGGGGAGGAGTCGGCCTCCGGTTACCTCACTCACCGAACGAAACGCAGAAGCATAAGACGCTACTTTACGCCGGTATTCTCCGAGGTGATGTACTTCTCCGGTCGACAGCTCATTCGAGCGGTAGCCAAAACTGTCACTTGGCTCTACCACGTACATAAGTAATTGTTTTTGTTACTGCATCTGATCCTTTATCCGATTTAATCGCGTAAGCGTTGCATCGGACACGACAAGATCACCCTTGCGGATCGGTCACATATCCTGGACATTTGGCAACTGCAGATTAATTGTGACTGTGTTCGAAATTGGCCAACAGGATATCATTATCATTATTGGAGAGTCTCGATGATAACACTTCTCATCTAACACCACTTAACTGTACCGACTCTCATTTGAACACAAGCTGGTTATCACATATCATCTCCGAACGCCAGCCTATCAAATAAATCAACGTTCAGCCGACTGTACACATGAGTTATGATTCAAAGTTTTGCCGGTTTGATTCTGTAATCGCAGCCCGAGGCGGTGGAATTAGTTGCAATTAAGTGCACATTTCGAAAAACTTCAGCTTTAGTTTTTTTTGCTTAAATCGCCGTTTCTTTTCTGCATTTGAAAACTGCTCGATGTATTTTTTTTTTTATTGTCTAAGTTGAATTTGATAGATACTAAATTATATTACTCGAATTTCTGACCTGTGAATAAAGTAATACATTTATAACAAGCACGATATGAAGTTTTTTTAATACGATTTCTGGATATTTCTTTCATTAACGTTGTTGTAAATTTTATATATGTTTATATGCACTCACCTCAATCACAGATAGATAGGCAGATAATACAGACCTTATTTTGATATAAATCAGCGAATCACTTTTCATCTCTCTTAGGGAGTGTATAGATAAGGAATATATATTTTTTTTCACAAACGGTGTGTGTAACACCTTTATACAAAAAAATTCTACACTCACCTTTGTCTGAAAACTATGTATGAAATTAAGATAGAGGGTAAAATAGACTGACTAGACTGTCTATGTAAAAAAAATTACATTTATTTACGGTGCTCTAATTATCTACACTTTTCAAACGAATTAGTATATATTAAGTGCAGTTCCTCTCTTGTAATACTACACCTCATAGATAACCCTTAATTTCAGGCCATATTCTCTAGGCATACTAGCGCTACTCTGGTCTGCAACCAGCCACTAACCTCCATTGAACATGGAACAAATCCGCCGACGGGGACCGGAAAGACGACTGTTTCTCAGAGTGCTCGCTTTTCTAACCTCCAACTCCGATGCTCGTTGCTGAGGCCGTGAGGTCCACCTCTCCCTCTCTTCATGCCACGGAAGAAAATATATCGGCATCATCTCAGATTAGAAATAATATTTTATCCACAACATTTTAAAATTAGACATTGTAAAAGCGGTTCTTAGCTTACTGCTTAGCGGCAGAACATAGCACCTGCCCAGACTTCAGAGGATCGTAGACTAATAGTATATCTTATTAACTGTTATATTGCATTTATCAAACGTGGTAGAGCCAAGCGGCGGCTTTTGCTGCTGCTCGAATGGGCTGGCTCGACCGGGTTCGTACCACGGCCTTGCAGAATACCGGCATGAAGTAGGCATCTTGAGCTTCTGCGTTTCCTTCGGTGAGTGAGTTAACCGGAGGCCCACTCCCCCTCCCTATTCCCCTCCTCGTTTTCCGCCTTTCCCGTATAAAACAAATTTAAAGAATGTCCTTAACTAAACTTTATGTTCATTTAGGAAATTGATTGATAAATTGCACTTAAACAGGTATTAAAATTTTTTCCATAACATTCTTTTAAACATATCTTTCATATTCATGAACCAAGCGTTTCTTTATTTCTAAGTGTTATTTCTAAACCTACAAACCAAAGAGGGTCATTGTACATAGCAATTTGAATTATTTCCTTGACTAGATAATAAATAGGTACGATTTAATTCCTCGTACATAAGTTGGGAAAAAAGGAAAAATTTCCATTCGAAATTACAACTACGGTATAAATACCGAATAGTGTAATGGGAGGCTTGCTATTCCCTTTACTTAATTATTCAGAAAAGAGGGAACTAAATCAGTATTTCAATTTAATAAAAAGACTACTATAAATTCGAGCTCGCTTAAGTGCGGACTACGTAGAAAGTAATTTTTTATAATTTTTCGCCATTGTTTTTTGAATCACTTTAAAACTGCTTTATTTCAACTGTGATAAGGAATACAGTATCAGACTAATAATATTACCTTCTAATAAATCCAAACATTTTGATTTCTAACGCACTTATGGCAGGAAGGGTGGCATTGACATCTCACGCCTTACACTGCCCGTGACATGTCTGGAATATATAGAAAGGTTATTTTCCCATCATTCGGATGTTACGACATTATCCCGTAGCAATTCTTACACCAACGGGATGAGAAGGGCTAGCAGATTCTCTTGCGTCGCCAGCGGCCAGCCTTTACAACGACAAATTCATATTTTAGAAAGTTTTTAAGTTCAACGGGGAAACGTGCAAATCTCATTGTACCTGCCCTGCACATTTGTGTTGATGATTTGACATGGCCTTTTAAAAAGCCTTTTTAACTTAAGATGTAGACAATGACGAATAAATAAAGAAATATGATGAAGAAAGTTGATTCTACTGTTTTTAATTGTATTTTTAAATCTAATAGTCCCCATTGTAAGCACTCGGCCCGCGCTTTTAAATTATTCGTACTTTGGCTCTATCCTACAACAGAATATCTTCATGAAGCCAATTAAATCAAATGAAATTAATACAGCACTGTCAATCTATTCAACAATCCATTGATTAATTATAGAAGGCATTGTTAGCTATATATAAACGAAACGTACGTATGTCTGACGCGGCGAGCTAATTGCGGAGCCGCGATTGGTTGATTATAGGGGGTTCGATTCCCGGTTCGTTCTCACGCCGTACCTACATGTGTGCATGATATATGGATATAAATGTATGGATTGTTGTAGGGTGGACATGAAATCAGTTTCACGCTGCAGTATCAAAAAAAAATTTTTTTTATTAAAAATAATTATTCTATATATTAGACTTTGACTTTAACCCATACTGCTTAGTGTAGGTGTTTATTGCTTACCCCCCCCCCCGTACTTTCCTCCCGTGGGTGTCGTAAGAGGCGACTATGGGGAAAGGCTGGAAAACCGTAATGACTACCGACTTATGACTAGGTAACCATCTCCAAAAATAGCAAACCAAAAATAAGCAGACCGTTGACGGGTAGCAGCGTCTACAGTGCGAGACGTCTGGTCAGCGATCCCCCATAGGCTTGCCGAGTGTGGGGACTATAGCAAATTCTGCTTGTGGGAGAGGCTTAAATCCTGCAGTCTATTTACAGGCTGTTAAGTATGGAAAGGGGGTACGGAAATAAAGCTGCTTATGAAATAGGCTACGCTCTTCTACGCGACAGTGTATGGAACTATAACATCCGCCACAGAACTATGGTATCCAACATAGCCATTAGAATTTAGTAAGTAGAAGTTGCAATGGACAGTCCACGCTCGAACTGTGAACACCAGAACAGAAATTTTCTTTTATGGGAAAGGGAGCAAACGATCACGCGGCTCGCCTGATGGTAAGTGATTACCGTCGCCCACGTACATCTTCAACACCAGAGGAGCTGCGGATGCGTTGCCGGCCTTGAAGTATATTTGGGAGCTCAGCTCTACCATGTCTCTCCAATACGTCGACGCACCACTAGATGGAATGATGACATGCGCTGTGTTGCGTGAAGTCAATGGATACGGGTGAATCAGAACGGCACGTTGTGAATGGTGGGAATCGATAGGCTAGATCTATGTTCAGAAGTAGACTTGTGATCGGCTGTAATGATAATCATTATTATCTAATAATAATCAAGAACACACCGCATTAGAAATGTGTAGAGAAAAAACACAACACCAACGTGACTTGATATTCAATTACATTACCATTCCACTAACTCGAATGTTAATGGATTTTGATGGAGCTTTCTCAAAAAAGTGTCCAGCACCTATTGCTTATAAACAAGCTTATAAAGAAAAAAGACTAAAGGTATATGCGCAAACAACCATGTGCTAACTCGTGTTTCACTGTTGTTACACACACAGGGTGCCACTATATTGCATATATATATCCTACGTAAGTACCATATTCACAATTGAAATACAACCTGTCCAAAAGCCGATAACCTAGTAAGTGACTCTGCTTTTAAAGTCAAAGGTTGCAGACGAGATCAGCTAACGAAAAATATTTAGTTTAACGAATACAAATGATTATCTAATTATGTCCTTATACTAGTATAAGTGCTTAATTTAGAGGAATTCGAGTGTGATTTACGTGTACTGTAAAAAAATACTGTTTAAAGATGTTGCTAAGGTCGAATGAGAGTTTTCATCTCCACATGGAAATTTATCATCGCCATCATCATTTGCATTTTATTAAAACTTTTTTTTTAATGGGGAAGAGGCAAACGAGCAAGCGGTTCACCTGATGGCGTGGTGGTGTGATTACCATCGCCCACATACATCTGCAACGCCAGAGGTGTGTGCAGGTGCGTTGCCGTACTTTATGAATATATGGGGATGGAGGGAGAATGGACCTCTGGTTACATCACTCACCGAACGAAACGCAGAAGACATCCAAATCAGACAGACAAATACAGATCATCACGACCTGTTCGAGGCAACACTACACCAGAACCAGCACTGTAATACCATCACTGCCAAACGACATTCTTACGGATAAACTGTTCCTATTTTTACATAAACTATAGACACCCTAATTATCAGCGCGAGCGAAAACTCAGTGATTTGAATAGTATGTTATTTCGAACTTGCGTGAAGGATTTAGGCCGCAAAATCAGCACGAATTAAAACTGTTTTTGATATATGGACTCCATTCGTTAACTTTGATTTCTCTACAGAATTTCAAGGGCAAGCAGCAAGCAAGCTTTTGGCAAGTCTTGAAATTTTTATTTCATCTATGGATAATTATTTTTTATTTTTATTTTGATATAATTTTTAAGTTGAGTATGTAACAGTTAATATTTGTAAGTTTTTATCCTAAAGCTATGGACAGATATTACATCTTTAGCTACAGATGATTGAGATACACTACAGCTTCACAATTTGACAACAAAAATACAATTTTGCGAAAATAATTTTATATACGAGTATATAATGATAAAATTAAACACTAAAAAGTAGGAAGTCCTTTTCGCAAATTAAAATTAATTATTTCTAATTAAATTGTTATGTTAAATATGGCGACAGAATCATGGCGGATGGAATGATATATCGTATTAGCTATTGAGTACATATTAACTGAGAGCTCCCGCAGGTTCGAACACTGAACCAATAGATACTTTCACTACAGAACCACGTGATCGACGGAGTATTTGGTACTGATTTACACATGCATCGCTAAGGTGTTCTACCAAATTTGGACAACCCTAAATTAAAATTATTGGTGTTACGTCTTGAAAACAAAATACAACTTTATCCAACAGATTATGTTTTTCCTTTCTTTATTAAGTTATTAAGGTCTACTGCTAAACATAGGTACGTTATATCTCTCAGCTTCAGCTTTAGAGATAAGTTAGTGGGAAAGGTATCACATAGCTACAAATGGCGGATTAACCATCACTAAAAATATACAGAAAGACAACGTGCAGCAGCGTCTAAGGAGCAGGGTTGCCAACCCACAAGCCTTGCGAGGTAGTTATGGCAAATCCTTTAATTGGAGAAGTTCAGCAGTGACTTATTAATAGGCGGATAAAATATAGTATAGATATAACATGTCGAACGATGTCAGAATATCCATCCGAATTTGCCAAACCAAAATTCCACAGACTATTGTTGGGGAGCAATATCACTACTGCGAGGATACTCGCCCTGCTTGCCCTGCGTGATGCAGGGCTTTCCAAGAAATACATGACGGTTTTTACTGGCGCTTTCTTGAAATGGCCTATGTCCAGACATTTAGTAGTAGTGCAGTAGATATCATACAAATACTAAGTCTCTAATCATACCACCTACGGGAAACGTTCATTGTGCTCAAAAACGTTAGTTTCACAATAAAAGTTAATGCCCTTTAATTAGTAGCCTTATACGGTAGTTGTTAGAAGCTTTATTGTTACTGTGATTTAATTATAGCCTGTGACGGGCATTCCGGTAAAGAAGCGTGTTGCTCCAGGGCAGATGATACCGAGCGGCTTCCTGATCATTACGAAGCTTAAGCAGGTTATCGACTTTTGTATACCGTTTTATAAAGATTTTTACATTTCATTAAAACTATTTAATTCTTGTAAATATTACAAATTTGGAGCCAATATTTTGTGTTCGTTTTATCACAAGACCGTTTAGGATAAAGTATTTAGTTTGAAAAATTAGTATCGATTTTTCATTATAAATTCACCACCGGTCTCTGATTTGATAGTAACCTAATTCCTTCTTCATCATTATCAGTCTGTACAGGTCCACTCGTGGACAACAAAAGCCGGCATGGCATGAGGACATGATTTGCCCATACTCACGGTGCTGGGCAGGCGGATCGGAGAGCGAAGTGCTGGCGACGACAAACTCTCTAGTTCTACTCTACTCTGATGAGGAGCTGCATCTCTATGCAACTCCTCATCACTAATTTCCCGCATGGCATAAGAACATACCATAATTGTAAAGAAAGGGCTAATAATAATAATAACATCTCAGTAGCAAGTAGAAGCGATGCGGTGAGCATTGCCTAAATTTTCAAAATCTCAAATTTTCGTTTTCTTTCTTTTGTAAAAAGTTTTAACTAAATTCTGTAGTTAAAATATACTGCCGTCAGAAGTGGTGTAGCTTTCGGTAGACAATCGAAAACACTAGACATAACGTACTCTGTCTCTGAGCAAAATATAGATAAGGTAATAAGGACTCTACCACGTAGAAAGCAAAAGCTGGTAAGCTACTACTGCAGCACATGGACACCTGCAAAAAACCCTTCAATTGAAAAAGGTTGCAGATGCGTTGACACCCCTGAGGATTAAGATAAAATTCCTCATAGCCTGTAATTATACTGGTTCTCTATACCTTTCAAAACGAAACACAACTGTAGTTACACTGGTGATTAAATGCTGCGACAGAAATTGGCAAAACCAACCCAGACGACTCCTGGGCAGAGAAGAGTGTCATAAAAAACTATAAAAGGAAATGGTTGAAAAAATTCAATGAAAGTTAAAGATTTGGATAAAATTTTACATTAAGGTAATTTTTTACTTTTTAAGTTATCTAAGTACTTATAGTTATCATCCTCGATAAAGTTACTTTTTGTACAAATAATTGGAATAATTATTAATAAAAATCAATAAACAGGCTCTTATAGTATATTCAGGCACCAGTATGTTCAATGGGGTGCAACGTTTGTTATGCGACTGCCAGGTGTATGTCGATTGCACTGTGCGACCAATTTAATGCTTATGCCATAAGATCGGGGGAATAGATGCAGTGTCAGGGACACGGGTCTTTGGCTATAAAAGACTTCTGCTGGGATTTGAACTCAGGACTCATGACTTCGTGTACGCTAACTACTATGCCACGCTATCGACAAGTTAGCCATGAATAGATTATATTAAAATAAACCTTTCATCATAAATTAATACTGATTACAAAATTGTGTGGCGGGATGTCTACTTCCTTTAAATACGGAGGAGGAGGATGACTGCCACATGCGTAAACCTTGTGTTCAGAAGCTGCTTGAGGGGGTGGTAAGCTCGGGTCAGCATGTCCAGCATGAGCTTTAATTTAATTTGTTGTGAGACTGTTCATTTCTCTTAAATTATACTTAAAATTTGGTTTGTGTTAAATACGTAAAGAAAAAAACTAAAATGTTGACACAGAGTTTCTTCTCCGTCCTCTGACGTTCCTCTGAACCTCATTACGAAACAGTGGTAGAATGTAAAACCTATGACAATTGACAAGCGAATTTTTTTTTAAGACAAATTAAAAATATCCATTTATTTCATTGACCCTTTATATACGCATATAAATAAACACTCACGTTTGTCACCCGGAACGAGCACGCAGCCAGTACCGATTTCCATCCTGCAAGACTCACCGTGACCAAATGAGCTTCCACAATCCACTTGTCCAATCATGAATTATCTCTGGAAGTTATGTTTACTATAATAAAGCTTACTTCATTCAAACAACACTTCCCAAAAAGTACCTACGTAAATTCTTTTTTAATTACAGAGAACAATAAATGACCAACGTTGTTGATTTTATTTAAGTAATTAATAACATAATACGTAATTACAACCTACTGTTTGTACATCGTAACATTCTTTCAGAGAAAGTTCGAAGTAGATTTTATTATTCTTAGACATCGATATATAATAGAAATTATAATAACATTTTAATTTCGGATACAAGAATAACTCAGATTACATCCACACAGTTGAAAACATTAGATACAAATTATATACTCGTAGTTATGATTTTGTCAATGTTGCAGTAAAGCGACCGATGCCTAAAAGCCTGTAATCTAGGCGACTCTGCTCCTCTAAAGCCAGAAGTGTAAAAAGTAAATGAATGGTACGAAACTTATTGACTTAGAATGCAATTGCAATTTTACTATTAGTTATATATATATATATATTACATACTAACAAACTCCATATCATGTAAGAATGCGTGTGTGTGTGTGTGCGTGTGTGTGTATGCGAGTGCCTGCTTGAATGTGAGGGTTGTGTGTGTGTTACAAAAATAGCCAGTTATCTAAGAACAAATAGCAAATTATCAGTTTCATCGTATGTTACACCTTGTAAAATTTCAGTTACGAATGTTTTTTAATTAAAATAGTTGTGATGTTGTAATTCAATTTATTTTTGAAATTTTATTACTTGTATTATTTTGTGTTGCTCTATGTAACTGTTAGTTTGTAGGGAATTCTGATTAAGGTATTAGTTTACTGCCTACATGTCGAATTTATCGTATTAAGTGATAAAATAATCTTTATAGAAAAGAAATCTTTTTAAGATTAAAATTAATGAAGTTTGTCTTGATTATGACATGGCCTAAGCGACTTAGGTCTCGCGTAGGTGCAAAATGGCCAGGAATAAGATACTTGAATGACTGTTTGTCTGTCGAATAGATTCTGATATCTATATTTTTGTCGGTGATGGTTATTAGAGTACAGAATTTTTGTAGATATATATTATCAAAGGATTTTTTACCTACCTATCACCGAAGTGGGTTAGATTTACAAAGCACGTGTAGTGGTTATATACTCTTTGACTAAGCCGAGTGATGGCTATAACATTTTGTAAAGTTTGTACAAGAATATTTTTAGACAAAAATTTAAGCTGTTGATGGAATGTTTTTTTAAAAACTAGCGAATCTACCAAACGTTGTTTTGTACTTTCCGATATGTGCCTCCTATCGAGTATCGATTTTGTAATTTTTTTTGACCCTAAACGATCATTTTGCTACGAGCTATGAGTTGCGGGATTGGAATGAATGATATCTCAATCTTTTATTTATTCGTCCATTTCCTAAAGCTAAGAACCCCAGCACCGAGTGCCTCGCAGGTGATCTTCGTCGATACTTCCTGCCGGTAAATAATTTCCAGCCTCTTCCTGCACTGGTAACCTAGCCTTCACTTCATCTTCCTCTCTGTTATCATTCAATACTTCCGTTTCTTCTCGGTCTTCCTCATCCGCTTAGTTTAGAGCTCACCACTGAACTGTCCGCCAGCGAGCTCTAGTGCTCCTTATACAGTACCGAATTACGATCGTCTTTTTATTTTCGAATATTCCAGATTATTCCCGAAACTATACTTTATTTTAATTGAAAAATTGGATTATATTTCCAGTAAAAACCAGTATAAAACCACCTTTATTTACCTACAAAAAGAGTTTCGTAAACTTCGACTGGCAATTTACTAAGCGCTAATTCTGTTGACTTGTCATTCAAAGACGTATGGGTTGACAAGTCGACATCGAGCATTGGTGACAATATATTGCAAATATGAAGTAAATAAGTAAATAAACACAGCGCCACCTATCGGGTCCTAGCATAGCTATGAACCATCGACTCGAAAGAACAAATATCGTCGACAAATCAAGTCGTTCAAAAGTTACATGATCTCTAACAGACTTTGCGTCTGTTAGAGATCTAACAAGGCTATTATTATATTATTCTATGTATCCTACGTATTGGAAGGTGTTATTATTATAATTTAAATATAGAAATATGAATAAAAATAAGCTCCCACGTTCTAAAGTCCATTACTGGGTGGACAGAGGTCTTTAATTTTAGATGTTTCATCTCACTTTTCATCAGAGCTTATTTAGTGGTGAGTCTGTCATCACATAAATATAAATAAAAGTAAATAAATATAATAGATATTACATACAAAAAACATAAACATAGTAATACATACATTACATATATAATAAGTAAATATACATAAGTCGGTTACAAGCATCGTCTATGAAAGATATACTACTACTAGATACACCCGGTATATTTTATCTTTATAAACAACAACATTTCTAGTATGAAATAGCTAACCTGGGTGAAATAAATCTTACTATTGTTGAAACATTCGTTAAAATCGTTCAAAAACTTAACTTAAATTATGATTTATTTAGAGGCCAATTATTTAGTTGCATCATTCTTTCAGGACTAAAAACTATAACATTCTAAATTCAAACAATTTACATTTAGTATGTGAAATAAACACGGAGACCTCGAATGCGAGATCCGAAGCGGTAGAATTATGTTCCGCTAACACGATTGAACTATAACTTGAGTATGTCATGTTCGCTTTAAAGCCTTTCATTGCAGCGGCGTTGTGTCATGATCATGATAGCTGCCACATGGGTCATGCTTGTGGCAATACTTGTGGCTGCCAGTCAGCACGAGTCTGCATCTCCTGCAAGAGCTTCTTTTATCTATGTTTGTTTTTTCACATCATCTTAGAATATGCTCCAATTTTCATGATAGATTATTCGTTTCTTTTAAATTGTGTAATTTGGTTAGTATAAAATATTAAATAAAAGAAACAAAAAAGCGGATACCCGCAGAGTTTCTAGACTAATATCCCATTTTTAAATAATTTCAATTAATTTAAGCTTAGGATTGTACAAAGATTTATACATTGTTACTACCATTATAAGAGGCAAGATTTATTCGCTCGTATATATCACAAAATAACTACAACCTCGCAACTGTCAGAATTGTAAAAGGAAAACGATTGCATTAGGATATGTATCACAAAAGGGAGCCGTCGAATCGTGACCGGCCTCAGGCGCGCTCCTCGGCGATTGGTCGATGCTGACACATGATATTTGTTACCCAGATCGAGGCCCCGGCGCAATGGTGAACAAGAGAGCTTTTGTATTTACAGATTGTATATATGTATTGGACCACACGTACAAATATGCAATGGATACAACGCCTACATCGCAGGCCTGTGCTTTCACACTATTTGTAAGGACAAAAATTAGTAGGCACTATAATATCTCCTGCGTAGTTCACAACACATATATAGTTATCGATTGCAGATATCGCCTTAGTACTCCAAGCCGATATTTAATACGGCGTTGTTTTCCAAAAACTTTAAGTTATCAACTACGCCGGACATATTGTAGTGTGCGGCACTACAATATGCCCGAGTAAGAGCAAACACACAGACACACTTTTGAAATAAGGGCAGATGCCGTATCATAGACACGGGACGCGACTCAACACAACCACACCCGAAAACCTATTATTTCTTATTTTTAAATCCCAAGCGGACAAAATCATAGATAACTAGTTTGACTTAAATTTTCCCATTGGGATATCAGCATTTCAAAATAAAGTTGGGACACAGTCCCAGTACCCTTCAATTACAATGTTTTTTTCCTTGCTTCTCTGCTTCCCGTTCACGTAGCGTGATGATAAGTACCTACACTAATTTTCAAATCAAAAAAAGAACTTACCTACGGAGTTTCTTTCGTATGTTTCTATCCGGTCAGAGGTACCTCAATTCGAAACAGTAGTACATTTTAAGTCTTTAAAAGCCGACGTATTATAAACAAATTATTCAAATTTAAATTCCATCATTATTAAGTATATTTCAGGCAACAATTCCAAATCTTTGTTTAGCTATTTCAGACGTCTCTATATCCAATTCCGAATATTCTTTTTCAAACCGCTTCGCAATAGTAGCTATATGTAGATCAAAGAGGCGAAGACAGAGTTATTTTTCTACGTTTTACTATTATAGTTAATATAAGGCAAAATGGGACACTCAGTGTGAGTGATGTCATCGACTATAAAGTCGATGCAGACGATGGCGACATCTTTCAGTAATGGCTAGGAGTTTTCATCTGAGCACATTCAACTGCCCAATAATCTATCTTCTCTGCTAATCTATTATCCCTTAAGTTAGAGCTACTAACTGGTCTAAGCCTTCTTATTTCCGTTGTATCGTCTAATACTAACCATGGAAGATACCGTCTCGATTTAGTATTACTATTGGCTAAGTGTTATTTATTCCTCAGATATGACGTTATCATTCACCGCCTAGAACATGTGTAATGTGTAAATTAAGACTTTAAATTGCAATCGAAGCCAGGTTACTCGAGTATAATGTAATTAAAGTGCCCACCCTAGTTTAGCTTAACATCTTTTAAACGATGAGTTACTAAAGCTTGAAATAGTTACGAGGACAAAATTATAATGTGATCGCCTGTAAGTCTATTATTTTTCTTGATGATTCTTCATACGGCCTATTATGTCATACTGTGACGTGCTTTTACTATCGTGTCTTACCTGTTTAAAATGTTAAAATATTCATTCCATTACAAACTTAAATATAGGAAAGTATGAGTTTTGTATTATCTTCACGTTTTTTTTTGTTTCAATAAATTCAAGAGTAATCCAGTATGTCTGAATTAGCTTATTGGAAACATATAATATTCATGAATTCAAAGTCCTCCCTGTAGTACTTGATACGTCTTATAAACGCATTACACAGGTCTTGCGAAGTGACATTGCATCTCTTACATGCATTTTTACCTCATTTACCACTGGTTCTATCCGAGGTAAGGTTCGGAAGACTCCCAGCCGCCAAGTGCCACTATCGCTGAACTCATTGCGACGCGAATGCGAAATTCAGTAAACCAGTGCCAGTCATTTATATGGTTGGCAATCCATAACTGTTCGTTAATCACGGCGGAATTTTGGCATTCACACCACCTAGAGACGACCTAGGTTTACCTGACAGATCCTTAAAGACCGGGAACGCAACTACTACTCCTGCTGTTGTGGATGTTAGTAGACTAGTCCGTAGCACGTATATAAAAAGTATGTGCTATTATCTCGAGTACATTATTTTTTATCCGGAAGTGAAAGTGCTTTCAGATAGTTTATTAAAATTTTACAGCATTTTTAGAACGATAAGTAAAATCTACAAAATCACCAATAAGGGAACATTTTATCTTTTCCGTGGAAACACAAAGAGCCTGAAAGTAAGACATAATAAATAAAAAAATCAAGCTTAGCAGTTAACGAGAAGTCAGGATTTGTAAATCACAAAGGGAAAAATAGACGAGTTTTGATTGATGTCTCACACGCATAGGCATCGAACACACTACCCTCGGGTAACGTCAGCCTGTAATCACTGCCTTGGTATTCACTTGATTGATTTACTGTAGCTATAGCTTCTAACCGGTTTAGGAACGACAAACCATTCTCAACCGCACCGCCGAGTCGGTGAAACGCTGCCATATTGCAGAGTATTTTTCCCGCCCGCACTTAAAAGTTGGTGCAAATTTTTAGAGGGAATTCGAAAATTGCTGCAAGAAACGTTGAGTTTTTGATTGATAGAACAGATTTTTGACTCTTTTCCAAAGAAAGTTTTTCGGTTAGATTCATTCTTGATTGTAGTATAAATCTTAGGTATTAATAATTGTTGCTTACGTGAATTTTTAAAATTATTCGTTAACATTGTGAAAATTTTTAAAATGTCAATAGAATACTATTCAATCGCCATTAATTCTGGTTTTATTTTTCGGTCTGCGAACTGTAATTGTTAATAGAAACTTACGGAATCAGTGATACAACTCGTCTGTTCTGAGAATGAGAATCAAATAAGTATGGGTGCAAATAGATAAATATGGCTACAGTAAAATGTCTTATCCAATACCTGGGGCGCTTGGACTTTTCCATGTTATTTATCCGCGTAGGTAGTCGTTAGTTAAGCTCTATTGGCCGGAATATAACGAGGAGACGGCATTAAATAATTATACATTCAAATGTACACGTAAATGCTTACATAATATACCACTGTCATAATAAAAGACCAACAAGAATAGAAAATGTAATAAAATTACAACTTTAGGTTAGTAATTGCTATAAGACAGCAACGGTTGTCGCTAATGGCCGGTGTCGAAGTTGTCGTACTGGATAGGGTTTCAATAATTAATTGACCACCGGGACGCCATGTTAAGATTTTAAAATGCCCACTTTATAGACAAGGAAGGGCAATTAAACTAGAGTAATTTAACTAAATAATTTGTGAAAATTATATTTCGTTGTCAATGAAATGTCACATGAAAATTATTTATCCTTGAACTTATTTTCCTGTAGGTAATTATTGTAGATGCGAATGAACTGAATTGTTTTACATGTTGTTACTTGGACTTGACTACTAACAAAGAGAACTATAACATTACGTTTTTAAAGCAAGGGCTCTCCATACAAGCCAATGAAATTACAGAAAATGACAAATGAGATGATCAGCACTTGGTAGAGCGTAGTTTGTGCCAAACAAACAAATACCAACGTAAAATGAAAAATTTCAAATCAAGTAGGGGTGCTAAGTAGTAAAAGGGTTACACATAGATTTAGAAAATATACTGAGATATAGATTCATATTGAAGTGTTATCACATGGCGATCCCAGACGAGGTTCACCTCCCTGTCGGGGCTCTCGGATCGCCTAGTCCCCTCCCCTCATCTTGGAAGTTTTCTTTCGATTTCAGGGGACGCAGCGCTTCACAGCAGCAGCCATCATCGCACCGTTGCATTCCAACTTGCGGGCTTCCGCTCTCGCAAGTCTCTAAAGATGAAGATGTAAAGGCCTCCGGGCCAAGAGCAACATGGATGGTTTTTAGTCGGAATAGTTCTCCTTCTGAGATCCGAGTCCGACATAACTCGTTGGGTGGCCTCCCGGCCAGCATCGGCTATGCTTAAAGCGTTTCCATCCATAACAAAAAAAACATTGAAGTTATTAGAGCGAAACCAAAAACGAAATACAGCACTGTGCATGTAATGTGCATGTTTGTAAAATAGAAAGTGATGCACCATACAGAATATATAAATTGAATATCTTATATTTGTGGGAATAAAAACAACATTCCTCTAGGCATTAAGTCCGCCTTATGTACCAATTAGCGCATAATGATTAAATAAATAAATAAATTCCATACAAAACTACGTTAATTTTTTTTAATAGTTGAGAACTAATTTCTATTCTATAAGTAAAATAAGTTTCTGTTTTTATTCTTCTGTTTATATTATTAGTATTATTAATGAGTATTTATACATGCATATAAAACTCAAGTATGTCATAGAGGTTTTTATACAAAATGGTATTCATTTATTAGTTTTCGAAACATATTTGATTCTTGGAGTCTACAACCTTTCTTCGTATGTATATTGTAAGAGACAATTAAGGGAAAAGCCGTGCATATCGCCTTGACTACCGACAGATGGTGAGATATCCATATCGTAAAATACGAAACGAAAATTAAATAGACTGCTGACGGGTAAGCAGCGTCTAAGGTGCGAGGTGTCTGGTACTGCGATTGCCAATTCGCTTGCCGAGCGTAGCGATTAGGGAAAATCCTCTTTATGGGAGAGTCCAGCCTATGTCCTGTAGTGGAGTATTTATAGGTTGTTTAGATAAGGAACTTCCCAGAACAACAACATTACCAAAAGTGTCAATCTCTACTAAGTACTTTTTAACAACAAAAGAGTAGAAATTCACATATTTGTTATTATTATAAATTGAACTCGCATTCGAGTTCAAAACATTCATATGAATAAATGGGACAATTTTATTTTCCATTTGTGTACAAAAATTTATAGCAGTTGTATTGAGACAGCTGAAATTTATATTGTATGTACTTTCGTTCTCAGATGAATTTATTCGGGCACTGGAGAAGTAACCATAATTAACGTAAAATTATTTAATACCAAATACATCTGACAAAAGGCCGATACAGGCCGGTAGCGTGTAAATAAATGGTTTTCCATATCTACCTCGCCCTAACGTATGTTTTTCTATTTTGCGTTGCTTTTTTGGATTATTAGTTATAATACATTTATGTGGTTTCACCTAATGACGTATCGATATCGATAAAATAAGGAGCTAGTACAAAAGCCTCATTCAAAGTTATGTTTTACATAAAAATAACAACAAGAACAGATTTTAATATTATATTTTTAAAACTGTTACTACTTGGTACTTACAATGTTAAAATATTCTTTATGTTGGATAAATTATGATTATGAACCATAATTTACATTGTAATTATACTAAATTTGTTGCTGGGTAAGATAACAACAACAATATGACGTCTACTCCAACTGATAAAGCAGCGAATGAAAAATAGTTAAATGTTTAGATTATTTACTGAGAACATAAGACTTGCTGCACTCAGCTATATTTATAAATTTATTACAAGAACAAACAGCGTCTTAATTACAATTGTTATAGGTTACATAGTTAAGTGTATTTAATTTTATTTTGATTTAATATATTTATTTACAAACTCCTCCGCTTTCTACAATATTATATGATACTTGAACCATTTTTTTCCTTGCATGTTCTTCCTACAATTGTTATATATGTTTTTCTTTCTTGAAGTCAAAACTAGTCAGTGTAATAAATAGTAAAAATAAAAATCTTGCTCGAAGCGAACATTTTTATTTTCGATTTGTTAGTTTTACATCGGCTGTCATTTGTATACGAATTCGTTAAAACTATAGACATAATACACACACATATGTCATTGAGGATTATAACAAAACGCCATAAAAGAAATAAAAAAAAGAAGAGCACATGTTTCCGGGGTCTGGTAACTAATCAGGCTGGTATGTGGTACTGCGATCTCGTATCCACCTGCTAAGCAAGCCAAAATGCCAGAGGTACTTGGGAGATGTCTGTACCTGACTTCTTCGTGAGCCTGCTGACTGACTACTGAGTATAGACTGGAGGAGAAATTGCCACAAAATCACGCTTGGCATGCAAGTTGAAAAGAAAAATTGATAATAGCAGTACCAAACACCTCGCACTCTACTGCCGTCATTATTATGTTGTGTATTTTCGATTAAGCCATTTTTTGAGCTGCCGTCTAAGTCGCCACCTATCGGATGCCATTAAATTCCAAGGCTTTTTCTTTACTTATTACCTATACGATACGATTACCTCGTAATCCAACCATGTCAAAGTTATTTCTAAAGTATTGGAATCCTTTTAAACCCGAATTTGTATGTCTAAAATAATGATTGCACAAGTTTTTCCGATGCTAATTATTTTTCAAAATGAATGGTAACGAAAATTGTGATTGCTCTAGGTTTTGATTATTCTATTTAATTAAATTTTAACGTGGTAGAGCCCAGCGGGGGCTTTAGCTGCTGCGAGAATGGACCGGATCGACCGGATTAATACCACGACCTCGCAGAATACCGGTGTGAAGTAGATGCATCTTGTGCTTCTGCGTTTCGTTCGGTCAGTGAGGTAACCGGAGGCCCACTCCCCCTCGCCATTCCACTCCTTATCCTCTCCTATATGACAAAATACCGTTAAAGGACGGCAACACACCTGTAGCTCCTCTGGTGTTGCAGATGCGTATGGGCGACGGTTATCACTTACCATCAGGTGAGCCTTTTGCCAGTTTGCTGCCTTTCTAAAAAAAAAACACGATAAGAAAAGGAAGTTGCAGTTTTATACCGCAACCATATAGCAGGATTCAGATTTGGTGATAACTTCTGAATAACATTTTAATTTAACAATATTCTACTTCATCATCAATATCACTATTGGTATTCTTCGTTTCCAGAACCTTCTAAAATCACCGGTATGAGGCTCATATTTGAAACATGTCTCTTCAGAAGCTGCTGGAAATACTGTTGTACTGGTAAGATTTTTAAAATTTTGACATATGTACTTTTCGGAATATGCTAATTACGCCTCTTTGTTTAGATCACAACTGGCCAAAAAAAAGTCCGTAAAAGTATGCAAAATGTAGGTACTAATTATCACTTAATACGTTGTACCTAATTGTTTTAAAAATAACGAGCGCGTTATTTTTAAAACAATTATTTTAATTAAACAAGGTTATTTCAATGTTTGTTGATTATGTTGAGAATTATGGACAGGTACATGGTAAGGTTACGCCAATAAAAGTGTTATCATCTTTCAGCAGCAATTGCGATTTTAAAATAAAAAAATCACTGCCTAGCTCTGTGGGTGACAAACATTGTATATTAAGTACGGAACAAGCCAAACAGTTTGACAAAGGATTCTGGAACCGAGATGTCCATTAAGCTGTTAAATCGAAAAGATCTCAAGTATGTCGAATTTTGAGATTAAATAAAATAACTAGTCGGTAAATAAAATAGTTTTATTATTATAAATTATTTCTGTAAAAAAGTTTACAATAAATGCACGTAAAAGGAAATTCTTAATCTAAATCGCATAAAAAATTAATAAATTATGTTTTATCAGCGTAAATAATAAAATCAGTACATTCTGAAATAACAAAAAAAGTACAACTAGGAAAAACTCCAAATATTTAATTTATTTCTTTTATTATTGATACACGTTATGTTTATCACCATCATTAACAATAACGTCTGACACTGTGTAAATATCAGACTGGTGTGATTCAATAACACTGAGCATGTCATGAGGGCAAATAGAGGTACACCTTAATTGTGCATTGAATTATTTTCACCAAACTAAACAGCATAATATTTTAATACAAGAAAAAATAATATGTAAAATACTAAAATCATAGTGTGTCCACGCATGATAACATTGAGAGGAACGTAAAAAAAGGTTTAACGTAATTTGAAAAAGAGGGATTTTAACTTTGCATTCAGAGTTTCAGTTGTTTTTTTTGTCGGTTGTGTTATCTTAATTAATGCTTATTCTAAGAAAGTTAGCTGAATTTGCTGTTTTTTACAAATTCCAGTTTAGTTTTAAATTTTTTCGTCAAAAAATTATTGTTGCCGTGTTCCGTAACCATAACTTGATCAATTTAAGTGATAGTGCCGGATCTCAAAAAGCACAAGTCTCCGAGAGCTGTAACAATCAAGTGGCTCTAATATTGTGAGTTTCCAAGTCTATATAAGGGACGAGGTCGTAAAAAAGTAACAACAGCGAGGGATGTCAGCAGTGTGCTAAGAAATCTATTTCGACTTCTTCTAGTCAGTGGGGATGAACCCCAGAACTTCCAAGGTTCAGGAAGTTCGACAAGTGACAGTTAGAACTAAAACCATAAGAAGAATGCTTAAGGTGACTGTAACAGGGCGCCAGAGGAAAACCCGATAGATCACGTTTGGGATAAGTGCATTGGTAAAAGACAGTAATCTAATGCCACAAAATTTTATCTATCTGATCTAATTTTCCTTAAAACTTCGCTATACATTTTTTTCTCTCCAATTTGTTTTTTTTTATCAATTCAATTTTTGTTTTGTTTAACAACGTTAATTTTACTTCATAATTACAGACGTTTTTATGCTAGTTCGTCCCTTTTTTGGGTTCCTCTAAATATCTTCATGGGTGTATAAACATGAATATAATTAATGAACTCATTCTTAATTATTTCTTTAAATTTTACAAGACGACAGAAACACACTTTAGTGGAGTTCAAGTTTTCTGTTACATTACGTAATTAACCAAGTCAGTAATTCACACACAAAAGTAGAGTGATCGATATCACAAATTATACAACCAATTGAACATAAGATATTCATTTCAAAGGAACAATTTTAAAATAATACTGGTCATAAATAAAATTTTAAAGCTGTAAAATATAACTATGGCACGGTAGATGTTATTAAAAACATTTTATTTGTTTTTATGCAGACATGCTACGAGTAGTTGATATTTTAAAATAGGTATCATCAAATACAATTATCTTAATTGATATATCTAAAATTGTAATAAATACGCTTATATAAGTTGTAAACAGTAAATGTTTACAACTTTCTTGAAACCTAAACGTTACTTATTAGAATAAGAATAAATAGATTTATAAAAATATGATATTTTGTATAATGTCATACATTGAGTATTATAGGAAACTTTCTTTGATTTTCTATGACTAAGATTATGTAAGTGTATGTTATGTTTTATGATTTAAAGAACTGGTTATGTAAAGTTAAAATAATACTTATAAGTATAATCTTAAGCATATAAAAAACTAATATATGTTATGACATAAAAATGGTAATAAACACTGAAATTCTTTATAACTTCTACATAAAATGGAAGTCAATTTGCAGTCTATGGTTGGAGCTTAGAGCGATATTGGGCAAGAGTTTGTAACAACACTAACTCTCTGATTTTTTAAATAGCTGCACCGAGTGTTGAAATTATGAAGTTTGAATGACCATTCAAGATTCGTACTGCTCCATATTACGTAACTGTAGTGATAATCGTAATAACGATGACTTTAAATTTGAAGTTAAGCCAGCCTCGACAGTTTGGCAGTTAGATCTCTACCTGTCCTATCTCTATGACGTAAACCAACAAGTTGTTATTGTGTGCTGCTTGAAAACATTGCAAAGCTTGACAAACATTGTAACTGCAATCTTGACTAACCCTGTAACAGCAAACCTGGATAAACATTGTTACTGCAATCTTGACTAACCCTGTAACAGCAAACCTGGATAAACATTGTTACTGCAATCTTGACTAATGCTGTAACTGCCAACCTTCGATCGTTGTCATGATTGTCACCAGAATTACGCAATATATTCCATTGCTTATGATATTCGGTGAAGTAGTACTGTTAGTCGTTTATGTATTTTACAGCTTCATCTGTCTCGTGAGAAAGTTACATGTCGACTAACATTTGACTTTTATCAATAAAAAATTATGTATGTAATAGTAGCAATATAATGGTAGCCTAACAGTTTCTTGTAAGGTGGCTTTCACTCGGTGCTGCTTTAATTTTAAAAATCCATTCTTAGTTACTTTACCCAGATATTTTAATGTACTCTGAATATTTTTTTTTGCACAATTTAATATTATCTTTTTCATCTTATATTCATTAAGGATTTAAACTTACGATTATAACTTTAAAAACACAGCACATAGTATAGGACAATAGTGTAATGAAAAGTGTTGTGTTGACTTAAATTTTAAACCAAAATAAATTTATTTAAAATTTAATACTATAAATACATGGAAAATCAAACTCGGAAATCTCCATAAACTACCAAAATTTAGGCATATTTTCCGAAACAGGAGAACCAGTAAAGAAAAATAGAGGAGGTGACCACAAATCGAACTTATTTTGTCGTAAAAGAGAGCAGTTATGACATTGATAAACTTCTTTCATCTAGATGAAGCCCACTATTGTCGTGGTAAATCTCAAAAACATTACCTTCCTACTGAACTAAGCATAAAAGCACAAAATGTTCATGTGTACCGTTTCATTTTGAAATAATAATAATATTGTAATTAACACTTAAAGTATCAATGTACATCATAGTGCGGTGACGACTAGCTATAACAAAACTGGTTTTCTCCTGAAGATAGTATATCAAAATCGGCAATGTCTGTGTTCATATCAAAGTCCATAATCTCTAAATAGTATTCGTATATTACTTATAAGTTATTTGTAGTTATTGACTACATAACGGATGAAATTTGCTTAAAAAAGTACTACTTTATAAAAATAATTAGGAACCGCATTAATATTTGCGTACAAAATAAGAAAACTTTACTTTCTTCTATTTCTCCAAATATAAGGCCAAATGGAGATTGCCAGGTTTGGTTTTATATACCTCTGTATTATAATAATCAGTTATTTACAATTTTTTAATTTCATCCATCTTATTTTTATATTGACGAGTATGTCTGTATTGTTTTATATTGGTCAGTATGTATATATTTATCGAAAAAATAAAGAGGCAATAGCCTTGAGTACCAAAGTACTTTGGAAATATCTTAAATTTCAAATAAACTACGCAAAATAATACACCAAAACTTTTTTTCAATTGATAATGTTTGGCATTAAACAGTCATTATTTAGCACGTAAAAGTTTTTGAACAATACATATAAGTTCTATGTGACAGAATATTTTTTTAACAAGTTTTTAGGTTCTAGTTAAGAACCTAAGAACTTGTAATATTCAAAGGCATAGCACGGATCGTTTACCTCACAATAATGCATTATAACAATTGAATTGGTATTCTTTCAAGCAAGACAAATGAGCTGTTTCCCTTCATCCATTTGAAACTGAACTTTGTCAGAGTTGGCTGCCTTGTCCGCAGTTTTGGAGAGAGCGCTTGCGAGAAAAATTTGCGCTACACCTGTCGCGGTTACGAAGAAAGCCCAGCCTGGAATATATTGATTGGATTAATTGCACATATATTATGGAACCCGCACAAACATTTTTTTATTGTGTTGGTTGACTGTGTGACTGTTAAAGAGGGGTTTAGGTATTGAGTTTCGCCATACTCCCTGTTCTCCGAGACTGTGGTGGGAGCCGCACCGCTATAGCGGCCGTAGTTGGGAGGTGGGGATGTGGCCTAGAGGGAGAGTGAAAAAAGTAATCCTTTCCTCGCATTAAAAAAGGTTGTAATAAAGATGATGGGCATAACACGATTAGACCGACATCATGGTAAACACATTATGTTAAAAACTTCCTAAAATAATGAACAAATAGCTTCTGCCCGCGACTTCGCTCACGTGGATTTTTTTTTAGGCGCCTTTCCCTTATTTCTTATTAGAACAATTTCTTTCCCATTTGCAACAATGTAAGTATAGAAGAATGTATGTATTATGTATACATTTTAAACATACATATCTTAAAATATAAAGTACGTACCTATCGAACAGTCGCCAGGAATATATGCTTCTGAATTTTCACCGCAAAGTCGCTTAACACGTTGCGCTCCCCATCCCCATGGGTATAGTAAAAGGCCGAGTACGCCAAATAATCCTGTAACATTAAAATACATTTTTGTATTAGGAAACAATCTCTTCTACACGTTTTATGAACACTTGGTTAGACATATCGTGAGATTATACATTTTTTTTAACATACAACTTTTATGCCCTTTTCACCCAAAAAGGAAGTAAAAGTATTAAGTTGAAATGTATATTAATCACAGGGGTTGATATTATGACGAGGACGATGATAACATCCCTTCTGACAATTTTCGAACACTATGGGCAGTTGTCAACTGTTCAGTAGACATTATAGTGCTGTAAGTGTATGCACAAACACAGTCCACTCGCTCGTCTTTTACTTCCCATATCCGATATCGCGAAAGCTTATGTGGTAAGATCGGAGGAAGGGTCAGGGAGGGGTCGCAACACAAAATACCAATAATTAAGGTATGCGATCGTCTAGTACTAGTAAACATCACAGGCATGTTTTTTTTTTTTTGAATGAAAGGGGGCAAACGGTCAAGCGGCTCGCCTGATGGTAAGTGATTACCATCAGGCGAACCGCTTGATGGTAATCAGTGCGTTGCCAGCCTTTTTAGATATTTGGGAGATAGGAGCGAGGATGATTTCGGTTACTTCACTCACCGAACGAAACGCAACAGAAGATGCCTCTACTTCACGCCGGTATTCTGCGAGGTAGTGGTACTACCCCGGTCGAGCGAGCCCATTAGAGCAGTAGCAGAAGCTGCCGCTTAACTCCACGAAGTTGGAAATGGTAGGAAGTTTGGCCCAGTTAAGTCAGAATCAGGTACATACTATTTTTTAAATTATTATTATTTTAAACAAGAGTGATTGACCCTGGCATAAATGTGAGTACGCCGCAGCAATAACAATGAATGGTCACATTTATATAGAACTAATAATCGACAGTTAGCAAGTTTTGTAGCGGTAATCGCGTTTGCCCTTGGCAAAGAGCTTCAAATTTTGTGAGGGTTTTGGAGTCGGGATGTTTCCGCCAATCTGGTCCAGTGCGATTGACAGACTTCAAATAGCTTCTAAATAATAAAAATATAAGTTTAATGTAAGTTTCTTCACGATGTTTTATTATACTTAGTGCCTTATCTCCAGAGCAATCATGCATCAACATTTTGTGTCTTGATCTATAGGCAGCACAAATCGGTTTTTAAATAAAGGTAGGTGTGTTACCTTTATTTAAATGTATTAAATGATTCATGAAATTATATCCTTTAATATTTACTTATAGTTTTTATATACTTCATTTTTATATCATGCACGAGTCGAAATGACTGCCCTTACAGACATGCCGATTAAATCTGCACTGAGTTGTCTGCTATTAATTAGACCTTGACCAGCCGTTTCATTAGTACATAGATATTTCTTATACTTATGTTGTTACCGAAGGAATAATTTATAATTAAATTAATACATTACATAATAATATTCATAATAATATTCTCAAATCAGAGACATTCTGAAAAAAGGCCAGGTCAAGAGTACTCAGGCGAACTAAGAGACTCATGGGTTGAAACCAGCTTCCAGCTTTACGCAACTTTATAAGATGTATAGTGATATAAGATTACTATATGTATAGAGTAGGATATCTTATGTTAGTACTGTTAATTATTTTTAAAATGATACCTCCTAGAGCTTGAGTAGCACCAGCAAGTGATATTACACTCTTCTTGAACACTGACTGCACACAACAGGCCATCACTCCTGCCAGGACTGTAGCGAATTGTATTGCTGCACCTGTTACCAATAAAATTTGTAATAACAATTTTTTGCCACAAATAATTTTTTACACAAGTTCACGTTTTTTATTAGGCTACAAATATGCATAATTTAATATAACCAATCTAACTACTACATACTGAACATACTGAATGCATTGAAATAGAAGTTTAATTAAAAAAAATATTTAATCGTTACTTGGAATCACTTAATATTTATTAAATGAGTTAGATTTTTAAATCAATACAGAAGAGTATATGCAGCCTCAAAATTTTCCAAGTTCTGCTGTTAATACCATTAATATGTAATATAGTAGATGTAATAAGCACTTATGGCTGTCATCCACCGTAGAAGGCATATTTTACCTGGCGGTTGGACTCCTTTACCATCTGGATCTGGCACCACTCTCTTACCTTTCTGCCACTAGTCAACAGAGCAACCATTGTTGTGTTCCATTTGAGTTTTTGAGTTTAGAGAGCCAGTATAATTACAAGCTGACAGACTATAAGCCTGGTGCTGAGTAGCATAAAGCTGTGGTAGCCTAGAGGTTAGGGGTGTTCGCTTTAGTTTCATAGAGCTAGAATGTCCTGGGTTTGATCCCTGTTGAAGGCACCACCAAAATTGTCAATAGCTATTTTTAGCGATGTAATTACCATGTGCTCAGTGGTGAAAATCACATAGTGTGGAAACTGATAAAAAGTGATGGATGGCAATTTGTTCATGGATGTTAGTACAAGGTTTCTCCTTGAGACACCGATGAGAGAAGAGGGGTGGTAGATTCTTATGCTACTGCCACCAAGCAAATAAATACCAAATTAATTAAGGATTAAATACTTACACAATGATAAGAAAAACATTGCAGCTTTCCATGGAGTGGGATAAACAGTAGAATCTGTTGCAAGTCCATAAAAAGAGAATGAAGCACAGTTGTTGTGATCATAAGTCATGCGAATACAGCTGAAATTACATAAATATTCACAACTTGAAATAAAACATACTAATAATTTTCTAAAAGTACGCAATAATTACATAAATATATTTTATCATTATATTACATAAGTAGTTAAAACTTTTGTTCAATTGGGGAAAATCTCTGATGAATATCAAAATCTACACTGGTTTAAAAATCTAGACCCCCAGCAGAACAAGCCACAGTTGTTGGGGTCTTCTACAATGTCATATATGTATGGAATAAATCATTACAATAAAAATTATAACATTTTACCATTTTTAAATATTTCAATAGGCATTAATTATTTATTTTGTACTACATAGGTACTATTTACAATTTTATTGGATTGGGGTGACAAGCAAACAGTCCACAACAACTACTACAACAGCAGCACAACATTCATAACATGGAATCCAACAACCAACAAAATAAATTACAGATAGTGGTCAAATGGCTCGCTTTAATTTTGTCTGGAGTCATAGAGGAGCCTGCTGCCAGCGCTACTAAAATTGTTTAATACCAATTTTAAGTGCTGACTTTATCAAATGCTTTGCAGTAAAGGAAAACATTGTGGCAAAACCTGCATGTCTATGAAATAATTAGTTAAAATAAATAAATATTTCGAGGATCACCCATCCTCGTTCTAAGTCTAGAAAATCTGCAAACACGCACGCAGCATGTCGGACCCTTTTTTCATCGAAACTCTCTCAAAAGTATTTAAGACTTTACAGATGCAGATATCAGAAATTATACAAGCTCCGTATCACTTTTAAACTGGATCACACCACAACACTGGTCACACTGCTGATTGGTGGCAAAAATGGATAAGAACGGGGTACCATCCCTGATGACTTCTAGCTAGAGAAGTTAGGCTCCTCTAGCTAGTATGTACTCTCTTATCTGACCGCCGGGCAGATGACAGAAATCCAATCCGATCTTAGATGCAGTGTCTAGACGCATTTGTCGCCAAGGCGATTACGACAAATGATTAAGAATTAAATGTATACAAATCCCTAATTAATTCAAAATTTAAAACCAATGTCAGACACTTCGTAAATGAAAAATACAAATCTGAAATTATACTAACCGATTATAAATCCCAACAGTGGGCACGAAGAAACCAGTAACGTTATTGTCGTTTGTAATTACCGGTTGACCCAATAGCCATTTTGGTGTCATAATGCCGGTCAATATTAGCATAAATGCAGCCAAACTCAACAACATCCACGCAAGACTGCGCCCCGTTATTATCACATAACACATTGTGAAATAAGTAGGTAAAAATTCAAATATAAAGTTATTATTACTAATTATTTTGAAAAACTCAATTAATAATTTAATCACCAATATTTTTACGTATAAGTGTCAATAAAAACAAACATATTTTTTTTTCTACTACGGGTTTTACTCGAGTCGTTGTTGAGCTTTTCAGTTCAGTGTTGCCAACAATAATGCAGAAATTCCGCTGAACCTTCTATGAATTTTCTGTTCTTTATAGTAGTACAATTTATAAAACACTTTGTAAAAAAGTAGGTATATTTATGAATGCCAAAATACACAGAAAACAAAATGTTTAAATCATTATCTTCATTCGGTTTATTATTTACATTTAAATCGGTTTTGTTACCGATGATGTCGTAGAAGTTAACGCTTGAGTATAAGTTTCTGTGGATAAAAGTTTTTTTTATCATGACGGTACTAAAATTTAAGAATTACTTACATGCTTATTTGTAGAGATATAAGCTTATAAATTAGTATATATTAATGTTACTTACTAGACAAAATTTATATTTTGATAATCCAGTTTTTAGAAAGCATATCTTGAAAAACAAACCGTTACTCGTTAACTAAATTCATCTCATTTTATGCTCAACCCAAACTGCCAGATTTTTTTTGACGTTCTTCGTTATTAAATATATTTAATGTATCATGTAATGAGAAACTATGTGCCGTTGCCGCAGCACGCTCGCTTTACTCGCTAGGCTCGCATGTTGTGGTCACTGTTCTAACCTAACCTGTTTTTTTTAGAGGATTACGTAACTTATACCTGCCGACGTGGGGGCAAGGAAAGGTTATGTGGGGTTTACACTGACCAAATCCCCGAAAGGGCCACGGCAACCTTTTCGCACACAACTGGGACCTTACAAGCGGCGGCCACCGCCAGCTGCTAATTAAGAGAGAAAACCTTCTCTCCCTCTGCGTTGGGGCCAGAAGGGCTAGAACACATACGCGCCTACCTACTCGGCCTCAAAACCCAGGTGGGCAATTGAACCCTTCGAGTCCACCACCCGGAGGCCATGGGGATCAGGAAGGCTTGACGACCTACCGGCAGCCCACAGCAAATCTGGTCTATGGCTCCACCGTTGTACACATTTCGGCCCCGCAGTGTAGGTAAAACGGCTAATCGTTACTACTCCTCTCCCCCGTGAAACCTCTATGATGCACAATACGGAGGGCCATAGTCCATTAACCTTTATACTCTACTATTGTATACTCAGTTTTCGTATCATATTATCAGAGCTTAAATTATCTGTATGTAACTCGTTACGCACACACAGAGATTCTAATTAAATTCAAAATTTACAAAATAGAAAATATAAAACATAAATAAAAATTTATTAGGGTAAAATTCAATTTTAAAAAATGGCTAAATAGTTCTTAATAGGTCGGGGAAAAAGTTTATTCGTATTATATAAGTCAAAAGTTGCATTAAAATCTTTTTGGTTATACTATTAGTATCTGGCTGTTTTTTACACCATTACATACATATCATTTTAAAAACCGAATAATAAAAATTAAAAACGGTTTCCCGCCATTTTTCTATTGTTTTCTGTCCGCCAAAATGAGTGATTCTAACAAAGAAATTCCGATAGATTTTGATGTTGTGACGTTTATAGACTTACGCAGTATCAGTAAGACTAACTTAAAATTCGTTCAAGCGTTTTCAATCTTGGTCAATCTGTTACGGATAAAGACGATGCCATTTTTGAAAAAGTGGAGCAAGATCGACATTAGTAGTTACGACATAGCTGACGAAATAGGGGTTCAACATAAAACAGTTTTGAAAAAAGCTCGACTTTTGGGTGCCACACGAGCTCACTGAAAGAAACCTAATGAATCATTGTGTACTCATTTGCGACTCTGTCTTGGAAATACGAAAAAACTTTTTCATTAAAAAACATCATATATTACATTTTTTTTACTTAGAAAATGTAATCCAATTAAATTTCAAGGTGCTACAGCTTTTGCAGCCTATGGAACTGCAGTTCACCAACATATTAAGCATTCCCTATCTTACGCGCATTAAAAAATCTATCTATTATAAATAAGTGTATATTTTGTTAAAGAATGAGTCAAACACGTACATTCGATTAAGTAGCATGCCCTCTTTTTGTCATAAATGTTAGTTGGCTATTATGTAGACGCATCTCATATCTTACTATTTTAAAGGTATTTAAATCTCAGTCTAACTTATGCGATTCCTGCATAAACCCAACAAATCAAACTCAATATTATAAATAACATGTAATTACAATGTAAAAAAAATATTTCACTGTCTAAATCTAAATTGAACTACTACAAAACTATGATATTTCTTATATTATAATATTTTAAATGTGGTAGAGCCAAGCAGCGGCTTTTGCTGCTGCTCGAATGGGCCGGCTGTGTGTGTGTAAATATTCTTATAGAATAAAATAAACTCAGTAATGTTTTTGATTTCCTGACAATTATGAAGCTGATTTATATGAATTATGTTTTGACATAACTGTCAAAAAACATTTCGATACTTAGTTAATGAATGCCTTGTGTCAACCTTTATAATATATTTAACAATCATATGTATGAATAAATATTGAATAATAAAGCTAATAATTGAAACTTATAATAAAAAAAATCCATAGATGCTTTCTATGTCCCATGGACCAGATCATGTCGTGTGGAGGTGGTATTAAAAATTTAATTCTCTTTGTTTCGTCGTATGTCTATGTGTCTCTTCTCTGTATCCATGTTTGTGTGTGTATTTTCTTTTTTCATCTGATGATGGTAGTGCGTGAAATGGTTAATCGAAACAAGGCCTATTGATACTTCATTTAGCAGTAATGATTTTTTACTTTACAAAAATATCAACTGCTATTGTATAAAACGTATTAGGAATCTGTTATTTTAGTGTGTCGTGCTAGATCTCAAAGTGAAATGTGGTCGATGACAGTGTAAAACGGTGCTCGCTACGTAAGTATTAGTTTACTGATTTGGGTTGTACATCTTCTTCGACCACGAAGTGGCTAATGAGGTATTTTCTATTTTGTCGGGTTTATGATTTGACAGGTAAATTCAGGTGATGTACATTTTGTGAGACATCTCTGATTAAATTAATGGAAAGAAAACAAGAATACAATTTATATAGAGCTAACCGTTAATAGTGTATTCTTAGATGTGTAGTGCCTACAATTTTTATCAAAAAATCCGTATGAAAGGTATGATTTAGATACGTAAGGAAGTTGAAAAGAAACATGTTTTACGTATGCCCTTGTTGGTTGCAAAACCTCGATTCCTTTGTCATACGTATTTCACTTTTACTTTTATTAGGTAATTTTGTCCCTAATACTCACTTTTTAACAATTTCCCGCTATTTGCAAACATTTAAAATGTGGGTAGAAATGGTATTCGTGTAGGGATTTCGTAATTTTCAATTATTAGCAAAGAGAATAAACGATAATAATGTATACTTTGCACCTATCTCAGATTGTAGTTCAGCTGGTTCTAGTAAATGCTGTTTATTTATTGACATAGTTTTTGAACATGTTTATTATATAATTGTCTGTGTATCAAAAAATCTATTTGTTATCAGTTTGTGTAAATGTCTATATGTATGAATTTGTACTTGAAATGGTTTTATCATATTACCAATATAGCACATATCACCTTTGTGTTGTATTGTTAGTGTTATTTAAGTGTGCTTGGCATTACATGGTAATTTTTCCCATACATAATTTTCTTGTTTTACTGTCTGATGTGGCAGAGCACTATTTTATACTAGTTTTACTTGTACACTATTCATAGGACTGACTTTTCCCAATGTTACTGATTAGTCCATGTAAAACTGAATGCTTTTTATTATGTATACATATATAATGCATAGAAAAATCAAAACAATCTAAATTTCTCTTATTATTTGCTTCTGCTATCTCTATTTCTCTACTGCTATTAAACTTAGTTTGCTATATTCAATTAGTCATGTTTATGAATTTTTTTTTAATAATAATCAGACATACTTCGATAAATATTATGATTCATCAAACCTGCAACACTTTGCTTTGATGGCTAGGTCACTAACTAAGCTATTGTGCCAACAAATAATATCCTTTTCATATGTACCCCTAAACAGAACAGATAAGTATGTGTAGTGCAGAAGCAAAGCCTAGGTGTTTTTACCTCGAATGGCTCACCCATTGATATGACATTCTAGATGGTAAAATCACCATGTATTTGATCTTCGCTTGATTGTTTTTTTTGCTTATATGCTAGAAAGTAATACCTGACAGTTCAAGTTAAGAACTTCACACATGAATGAAAGAAACATTTTATTGATCTTCCAATTTTTATAGTTTTTATTGCATAATAAAATATGTTTGTACAAATTAAATAAGTAATTTTTTTTTTATTGTTTCATAGAGTAATAAATGTATAAAATCATAATCATATTTCATGTATAATGCTAGAACTGATTCTGGTTTGAGTTGTACTATAAATATGTTTCTACCTCTATTTAATCCATTTCTCATTTTTTTACTGAAATATAAGTGCGGACTGACAAAGGAGACTATGTTGGTAAATGAGGAAAT
Organism: Bhutanitis thaidina; assembly: GCA_029286595.1. Taxonomy (NCBI): domain Eukaryota; kingdom Metazoa; phylum Arthropoda; class Insecta; order Lepidoptera; family Papilionidae; genus Bhutanitis; species Bhutanitis thaidina. The sequence goes on along the minus strand of JAGSMS010000021.1, from coordinate 1,765,328 downwards.
GTCAAAGCTAGTCACTACTGCAGTAGTGGATAGCTTTGAATGACAGCTTCATTTCAAGGTCAAAGTTTGGGATAAAAATGTGACTATGCCAAAAAATTTCGATTTTAAAAACGGTATGACGTCATATCGCAATTATGAAGTATCTTAATTTTAAGCTTATTAAGTCCCTGGTATAGTGCTGCCACAATGTAACTTCTATTGTAATGCCATGTTATGAGTTATCCTATCTATTATAATTATCTTGTACTGCATTATCCTATCTATTATCACATCATTAGATAATACCAAATTTTAAGAAGTATCTAAGATATTCTTATATACTTAAATAAAGCTGCAGAAGGGGAATATATATAGGGCTTTGTGCAATATAAGACAACCTACCATGGTTGGAAATTGAAAATTATAGTATTAAAATAGGGCTAAAAATTGTTAATGTTTTGTACTTAAATTTTTAAAATGTTCACTAAACTATCAAAAATAACTGTTTTTTTAGAATTACATTTAAGTATCTTTATTATTGGAATGATTGATAAATTGACCAATGATTGATTACTTTAACTTTTCATTAGTTTTGGCTTCAGCCTTGGCATAAATTTGGGGTGCAACTGTGATTAACATTTAAAGAAACAAAAATATGTTCTCCCTATATACATTATATCTTTTTATTTATTTCCAAAGGGTACTTGTAGAAAACTATTTAGGAACCACTGACCCTTAACATATCATTACAGTAGAACTTCAATTGTTGCAACATGTCATGAATGAGGTATAAGTTTTTATATATGGCCTTGATATACTTTATTTCTAACCAGTTTTTTTTTATTTTACAGATCAGACCAAACATAGACCTGAATACAACCCAAAAGTGCCGTTCTGTAAAAGAAATAAACAAATTATGTTATTTTAAATAACAGTTGACTGTGATCTCTGTCTTGTGACTAGTTATATTTTTATACTTACTCATATGAATTGTAGTGGGCTGTAGTGCAATTTGTTTGTTTCCTATTTATGAACACTTGCTGAGGAAAGGATGAGTTCAATCAATTCAAACAATGTGAGGCCACAGTTGCCTTTGCGGCAAATTGACTTAGACCAGGTGAGTGTTTTCTTGCAATTTAAACCTATACTCCTTCTATAATAAAAATATTAAAACTATGTCTATGGTAAGCAGTGTTTTGTCAGTTTAAATCTCCTCCCACTCCTTCCCTCAAAAGAATGAAAACACCAAATTCTGTTTACCTTAAACAATGGTTTAATATTTGTGTTAGTAAATAATTTTATGTATTCCTGGGCTGAGTAAGCCGTAATTTTTTAAAATTCCACATTTATTAATTGACAGAATAAGTGAGTGAAATGGAACTTTGTTGTAATAATAAGAAATGTTTTTTTGGCCAGACTCTTATCTTATTAATATTTAACCCTTTGTTGGGGAAGAAGTGGCTATTTTACCTATATCATACAAAGAGCAGAAGTAACTTAAGTAATATTATTATAATGTTAAATCAGAAGTATTGGTTACAGTCCTTGATTGATATGCAAAATATCCATAGTTTTTTTATTAATTTAGGATGTTTAAAGTACACTTCATTTATTATCAGTTAAGCAGAGAGACTCGTAAAGTGCCCTCAGAGAGAACTGCAATAATTCGAAACAAGCTTTAATATTGGCATCTGTGTAATCTTTAAACAGTATAAAATAAAGTTGCAATTCGCATTTGTCTGTATTTATTTATAACTTCTAAAATTGTATGTGAATTTTAATGGTAGTTTCACCATCATATTTCATGAGGCATATACAGTTAATATGTATTATACATTCACAGTTAGTTTAAATATTACTTATCTATATGTGTAAAGCCTGCACGGTTTGCTAGTACTAAATAAAAGAAGTCTAATTCACTATATGTTGATTATTACAACACTTCTTTATTGATCGAAATTATTATGGCTACTGTTATGGCATATGAGACCCATTTTATGGCTATTAGTAGAATTTAAATAAACTAACGAGCTAAGGACAAAAAATGTTTTGGCTTTCGATAGATGGTGGACTTAACATCTTAAAAAGGCTAAGGGCCTTATAAGCTATGCCACTAACATATTTCACAAAATTCCGTGTGACGCCATTCATAGATAAAATCATACTGTATCATTTATTTGGTTAGGAAACTATAAAAGGTACATTTTCGGTTTGTAATAATTAAAATGGAGATAAAGTGCCGACATTGCAATTTGTTGGTGTGCAATTAATTGCACTTGTGACCTTTAGGTCATTACAGATTGTATAAGGTATTAAGCACACTTTCTGTGTTTGTATGTAAACAGGAATGTTAAAAGAAACAACACCTGTATAGCTAAAGCTGTTCGACAATATCTTCATTTAATTCCAGAAGTAGATTAATTTCGGTACTTGATACATTTTTATGCACTATTTATTACTTATCTGTGGTTATCGAACATTGTAAATGTGGGGTGTGTACATTAGCGTATGTAGATCGTTACTTAAACAGAGGCTTAATATTGTTTGTTGAATCGTCAATTGCCTCGTCACGTGTACGACAACGCATAACATATGAAATCTGCAAATCTTTTTCAGTGGTTGCGATGGCGAATAACATTTTTTTTTTATCTACTTGGGGACATGCCTAACGCGCTTCTTTCCACACGACTCCACTCCAGGGCCAGGAAAGCGGTGCTAAGCTAACACTCCCCCCACAGTCCACCAACACGCATCCGAAGTGGGCTCGCTATGCCCACTATGAGTGACCACCTTGAGCCAGCAAGCTACAGCCACACTAAGACAGGCCGGCCATGTAGGTTCCTCATGGTTCACCGTGGGAGACCAAGGTTGTTAAGCTCCCCGCCAAGACGGGGGAGGTTCCCGTATGGTGATTGGAATTAAAGACCAACACCATCTATACATGATACGGGCATGTATTTTGTGTACCTACAATACCACATCTAAATTTTAGATTGGAGTCACTCATCTATATATCACTACGTAAACACGTTATCCTGGCTTCGGCCAACCTGAGTCCAAAGTCAATTTCAGATGTGGTACTCCTCAAAAACTCTGAGTGAGACCTTTGCAGCCAAAAATTGGATTTTTCTAGTATTCAGTAGTCGACTTTTACGATACTCGGAGCATGAGATAAGGTGGAAAATTCTCGTACGCCGGCCGCTTTTCTTACTCCAGTTATATAATTTAATATTAAATACCACGACCAATTAATCCTTCTCTCTATTCTGAGATTGTTTTGTTTTTTTAATTAAATCTTTTAACTTTTTTAATTCAAAATGATTAAATTTTTCGCGTAATACAATTACGGCACGGTTGCCACGGTGACATGAGTATGCATACAACATTCATACAACATTATATAATGTCAATGTACAAGTTGTGAACTTAAATAAAAAGTTTATATAAAATACTTATATTCTTCTGTAATAATACTTCAAAGGCGTTATCTGACATTAACACATCCCAAAGCTTTTATTTAAAAAAAATCCTGATTTAGTAGTACCCTATAATCGAAATATATCGTAGTAACTTAATTCTGCATGTTAGCGGTATCAGAGATATCTACTTAATTCCTTTAAGTACTTTGACATTTTGCCACTTTTAAATCTATTCGATTTGACATATATTATTTGCTTTTGATGCATTCTTGATGCGCACGGGTAACATTTTGAAAGTACCTTAAAATTCGAATAGGCTAGTTGTTGAGTTAAAAGAGTGGCAAATGATATGTTATCAGTTTTATTTTACACAACCGTTTAAGTTTGTACCCACCACTTCTTGTTTAGAAAGAACTTTACTATTCGGGGTAATTCCGGAAAAAATGTGTTTATTTATCGATTTCCTGATGTTAGGCGCTCCGATGATAGCGATTAGCCGAAAGCGATAACGCCTTTTGAATAACTACAGACTGAAATTTGCTAGTTTTTGAGAGTCCTTATGAATCGACTAGTAACCAGGCATGATGACTCCCAGCCTCCCGAACGAAATGAATAAAAATTTAAAGAACTAGCTGGTTTTCGTAAAAAAAGATATAGTTACTAGATCACATACATTCCTTTCACTATATGTACAGAAGACCGCAGAGTACAATTTATCTTTGTTTCAATTTAACTTATCTAAATTTGAGGGATGCTACAATTTCTTCATCAGCGCCAGATTGACTTTCGGCATTTCAAAGTATTCAAGTGTTTACACAGTGAAGCTACGATGTGTATATAAAATACAGTTTGGTTTTCTTGACACTTTTTATGGTTCTTTTGTTTCTTCTTCTGCACAAACTCCAAAAACTAAACTAAATCTAAAAAAAAAACTAAATCCACTACAAAAACTCGCCTGATTTGCCGATGCTTACCACAAGATCCTCGCATATCGGTATCCTCGCACAAGATCGCACTTGCAGCTCACCATCACTACTCTGTGGGTTTTGGTTTCCATATAGTCGGATGGATTTTCTGCTATCAATTGATCGCCAAAATCTCGTCCGTTAGTCAACCGGTTACACTCCGTGTATATATTAAAAAAAATATTTGAAAAAACAGCGTTCTATTTACTAGAATTTAATGGTAATTTGTGAGACAACAAACTATTTTATAACTGTAATCAATGAAATGTTCTGTGGAAATAACACACATTATTCACATTTATTCATAATTTTAATTTATTCATATTCACGATTATTCGCATTTTTTAAATTTTCGTCAGGTAAAACCAACAATTGAAATAGGATTTTGGTGATTCACCGCTCAACTAGAGTTTTTTAAGATTACAGTAATTTTGCACAAACTATCTTCAAATAGATCTTGACATTATACTTCTTGAGAAAATCACCTTCAATCTTTAGATTCCATAATATAACACTTTTCGTCTCTACTAGTAATACCAAGTAATGAAGTACTCAGGTTCCGACTTTCCCCTTTTCTTAGTTTATTTGAAGTCTTTTTACGTTTTTGTTATGATTTATCGCATAAGATGATGCTGTGAATGATGATCATGTAGTCGATTATTTATTTCAGTGCAGTAAGGGTACGAAATATTTATAACTGTATTTAAATCAGTATCAATGTGTAAATAGTCTATTGCCGGATTACAAAACTCACTCAAATTCGAAGAATTTGTCGCCGTTAACATTTGATTGGTGATTTTGCCTGTATGTGTAACGAGACGGGGCAATGTATATCTATTCGGCCTGTCATCTTTTAGAGATGGAATATTCAGGCATCTGTCGAAAACCATAAGGATATCTAGATATTTTGCGGTTACAATACTGTTAATCTATTTTCAAATAATAAATAGAACATATTTGGTCTGGTTTTTCATTAGAGGCAATCATAATACGATTGAACCAGCCATGGCGGGTCGCTAGATTACTAAACTAAACTACTAAAAAAATATTAAATTAAATTAAATGTTGTTTTTTTTTTTCGTTCGTTTGAGAACTTCTGTAAACAAAGCCACGTTATTGTTTCAGCGGCGACCTACTTGCTTGACAATACCTAGCACTATTTCGCATGCAAGGCACTAGTGGCGTCATAAGTTTTCGCGTGTCCTTAAATACTTGGGTTTTTATTTGTGATATTTCAACAGTGAAGTTGTGACGATATACTAAAAATATATATGTTTCATTGAGGTTTTTAGTTATTAATTTTGGCCCGATCTACGCAGAAAGAGCTCGCAGTATTTTTACGTCGAGCATTGATATACAGTCAAGCAGGTAAGATCGTATCATCCAACCATATTCTCTATTGAAATTAGGATGTTTTTTTTTAATTCGGATCGGTGTCGGTTTGTGTAGATTTATGGTTTCATCTCTGACGACTAAGATGGAATATTTCACAACCCGTAATTATATGGGCTCTCTATACCTTTTGAACCGGAACACAACAGTTGTTAGACTGCTATTTGGCGACAGAAATGCATACGATACGGACGACTCCTAGGCAGAGACCACCTAGTAAAACTGCAGACTTCTTAGAGCGTCGATGTTTCACATTAGCTATAATATGTTCCTAACGCGGGTATTAACTTGCCTAGAGCAGGTCTTTATTAGACTGTCCGTTGTAGATTATATGAATGAATCCTCTTTGACAGTTCATTACTAAAAAATCACTTATGCATAAGTGAAAGTCGAAGCACATCACTACCTCCTCTACTGCAGTTTAAAACGTTTTACCGGAGAGTCGCTAATTGACATAACTGTACTTGTATTTCCTTGTTTCATGGCTGGGTTGTCCGAACACATTGTTATTTAAAAGCGATACCGTTTGGCCGATTTAAAATAAAAAACACTTGTTATAGACTAATGTTTTGATGTTAGATCTACTTTTGGTAATTTTGTAATATTACCAAATACACTTTCTATCCTTTTATAAGGTTGCCGACTGCCGCCTATTCTCGACGATTTGACCGATCATTTAAAAAAAAAATAACAACAATAGCACTATTAGACACATTCGTAAAAACTATATCTTAACAACGCATACAAAACGTATCTAATATTTCCGTGATTTCTCATATTCTATGAAATTTAATTAGCTATTTTTTTTATATAATGGATCTCTGTAACACACTGCATCCGACTCTTCCTTCTTATGGCGTATTACAGAAAGGTGAAGACGCGCACAAAAGTACTAATAAAGTAAAAAAAAACAAAAGTGTGATTCTAGTGACTTTTAATGTTTGTATCGGCGTGATACTCCTCGATCTGTGTGAAATGTGAAAAGGCTTTTCCTTTTTACATTGGCTACGAACGAAAACATTGAACCGGGCAAATAATTCCAATACCTTGCTGGTAAGCATTAGAAATGACGAAGTATAACGCTTCGTATCAATACAGGGACAACAAAAGGTTGGAACCCGCCGTGCGTCTAGACGTCAGATGGTAGAAACTGGTTGTTTTTTTCTTAACTTTCCTTGAACAGCATTCTAAGATAATATTATAGTTAACATTTAAAAAGTTAAGACTATGCCAGTGCACCGCGGAAGCGGAAACCTGACCGTCCTTTTGACGTCACAGACGTTAATATCGCGTATGTACGTGTGCTATAAGCACTAGTGTGTCCGTGTTTATACTGTGGCGTTGCTCCTATTTGGTGGTGACCTAGAACAACAAAGGTTTCCTCTTATAAAGTCCTGCGTACATTATATATCCAATGAGAAACGAGAAATTTAAATAAATAGAAATTAAATCGGATTTAACTTATTTTAAACAGTATTAATATATTTGCTGGCTCTTACATAACTCATTCATAATTTATAGTTGTCCGTACCTACTGTAACTATCTCGTAATGAGATAGTAAAAGTAAACTACTACCTACTTTACAGTTAGTGGAGTGAACACTCGTAGGCCGAATTTTTATACTGTAACATAGAGCGGGCAAATACCCAACGTTTACCCGTCCGATCGTGGGCAATGACAGGTTATGTGGGGTTTGTAACGACCAAAACCTCATGGTGCGACCGTGGCGGCACGGCCACTGCAACGCTATCGCACACATCCCGCAACCGCATCGCGCCGGTCTATGTCTATGTCTTCGCCGCCAAACGCGTTTCGACGTGATTTAAGGAGAGCGGAGCAAAAGCAAGGAGAGACGGTGTACGGGACAAGCAACGACGTAAACACCGGGTCTGGTTGTGTTGCGTTCCGTTCCGCTCTGACACTGTATCTGACCCTCTTCCTCCGATCTTATAGCATTGAGCTTTACACCGCATACGGGAAGGTACACGAGGTAGGACGAGTGAGTGTCGCCCGTATTGTGAGTTGCGCATACACTAGCAGCACTTTAATATGTCCTGCGCAGTTGACAACGGCCAGTAGTATTCGGAAAATGATTTTTGATTTCAAATGCCATGAAATTTACTGAAAAAATGTATATTATTGATTGCCCTTTAGTCATGTGAGTATTTTTTAGGCGTGTCCCTTCGAACGGAGAAACGAAGATTATAACAATAATATTTATATTGTTTTGACACGTTTCCATTTAGAAGTATAATATGCTCCATATACCTATCTATTAACAACAGTGTAACTAGTTTACTAGGCCAATGTGTGTGTTAATTTTTTGCCTTATGTTGCAACGTTTTGTATTATTTATTTTATTATCGTGGGAAAAATTGTTTCTACTATAAAAATTGTTACAATTGTGTTTAAAATAGGCTGTTTTAAAACTATCATCAAACTATAAGCTCATTATCTATACATTGCTGGAATCTCGAGGGAAGATCATTTCTGCCTTTGTGATAGAACCCTGGGGATCTGGTCTCTACAAAGTCTTTGGAGGATGAAAAATAAGCTGTTCTGCATCCGCCTTCGATGATTAATCACCCCCCAAGGTGAATGAATGAATCTTTTTCCTTCTTGAATAATTCTTCTAGTGTCATAAGTCTCAATATGACACACTATACTACACTAAACTATAACAATAGAATTTCAATTGTTACAATGTTATTAGAGGAAATATTTCGAACAGTCACACTGAAATACTAACGCACAGTACACATTATATAATCGTTCGGCGTATGCAGAAGTGCCATACTTTATACTGCAAACGTACGGAGTATTCTTTCAGTTGAACGTACAGCATCAAAACGTGACAGGTTGTTAACGACTCTTTCTCTCTCTCTCTCTCTCGCACTATATAAATAAACATTTTGACGCATTTTTCTCATGGTCCACCCTTATCGACGGTAACACAAGCCATAGTCCTTCTAAAGAGTGACCTTTAGGTTGCTGCAGGCTCCCCTCTAGTCTTTCTTTCGTTAACGGGGGTTACACAGTACGGCACAGCAGCCGACGGTGGTAGGATTGTATTAATTGAAGTTTAATTATATTATTCACCGAGAACGGTCCAAGTATGTATACTTTAATATGAGCGTAATGCGTACAACTTTTGTAGTGTGTGCAATTTTGATTATTTTCACTGCACCGTCTGGCCACGCGCCAGCGAAATTTTTCACAACTTACGTCTTATGAATAATTTTTTTACGTATCGGCCCCGTTTCACCATTGCTATTTTTAAGTACAACATGATTCACGGAAGCGGGAGCGACGAGAGTAAGAAGTTGCTTATTCGTGGGTGGGTGATCCATAGTTTTGAATCACAGAGAGAGTTATCAGCTTCAATTAAGAAATTGAAAACATATTTTGTTAATTAAGAAACTTTTTAACATGGTCGAGCCAAGCGGCGGCTTTTGCTGCTGCTCGAATGGGCCGGCTCGACCGGGTTGGTACCAGGGACTCGCAGAATACTGCGTTTCGTTCGGTGAGTGAGGTATCCGGATGCCCACTCCCCCTCTCCATCCCCAACCTAATCCTCCACCTGCTGCATCTCTGGTGTTGCGCATATACGTGAGCGACGGTAATCACTTACAATCAGGTGAACCGCATGCTCGTTTGCCGCATTTCCAACTTGATATTTTTCTGATTTCGTAAACGGGTTGTCGGCTTGCAATATTTAGGAGTGGCATGCTGATTTATAATCATAAGGGTGAACGGTTGGTTCCATCATTTTGTTTCAATTTTAACATTTGTGCATCAGTTAAACGATCCTGTTAGCTCCTGCACAGTATCTGTCAATCAAAGACGTGTGACTTAGGTGAAGAGAGAGGGTGCGGGAAGACGGGGAGTCCCCGCATGCTGGACATCGACTGTTGATTTACATCGTTGCTGTGTATCGAGAGAGTTATTGACCAATGAAAATGAGCCCAAGCACAAGTTTTTTTTATTATGTATTATGTGTATTGTTTGTCTAAGCAAATGAATGAAAAACGTGTCAAAGAATAATGTTCTTATCGCGTCATTATTATAAAGGTTATCGAAACACTATTTCTGAATGATAACTCTTACAGCTAGGTAGGAAAAATGTTATTTACTACAAATGTTGCTTGAAAATAAACACTAAACGAAACATCTTTAAACATATTTATGAAATTTTATTGAGTCAGTCGTATCTGTGATTTCGAAATAAATGCATTTACCTAAGCTCCTTATAACATTTTGTTCTGTCCGTTCGTTATGTTTGTAAGAGCTTGTCGAATCTAAACTGCTTTAGACTGGAAATTAACAGGAAAATAGAAAACTCTGTAGTAGTTTTCGCTTTTCACTTTTGAAATATCAATTACCTTGAAAATTATTTTCATTTCTAAATTCCACACGGTAGGTTCGTGCGATAGTAACTAACAGTTATAATTTAAGCTTTAGAAAAAAGCAAAATAAAAAAATATTAATTGTTTGATTTTCCCTTGATTTCAGATTTGGGGTGATCTACGAGAAGGCATCGAGCAAGTATACAAGAGACAGTATATGGTGAAAAACAGATACATCTACTTGTATACGTATCCTTTTCAACTACACATATAAACAACTATTCTTATCTACTAATATTATATATATATAATATACTATATACATATATATATATATATAACTTTTGACGTTAATTTCCCCTTTCCCCTATCACCAACGGACATTAAGACGACACCTTCTAGGCAAACGTGTACCATCCTAGGCCTCATCTTCGCCTTGCATCAAGCGAGATTGAGGTCAAACGTAAGCCTATTTTATATATAAAACGAAAGACTAATCCATCTTTTTGGTTTTGATATACATTATATTCGGACGAAGCGTTATCTGTCGTCTTCGTTGGCAGTGTGGTATCGGCTTTAAGAGTCTGCCATCCCCTCTCTTCCTGTGGGTTTTGTAAGAGGTGACTAATGGGAAAGCCTTGAAATTAGCAATGGCTACCGATATATGGCGGGATAAACATCACGAAAAATGTAACCAGACAAAAATGAAGCAGCAGACGGGCAGCAGCGTCTAAAGTGCGAGGTCCGGTACTGCGATCACCAATCCGCAAAAAGTTTCCAAGCCAACATATATTTTCTTAATGTGGCGATCCAGGCACGTATATAACTATTGCACATCGGTGCATCAGCAGAGCACAAGCAGCGCTTCGGGGAGCAGAAGTAGCAACAACAATGGCGGACGCAACAACTTCAATGGCAAGAAACAGGTGATTTTGTATTTAATTTTTTAAACAAGACTTTAGTCCTGTGATCTCCGGGTAAGAATAGAACCATCCTATGCCAACCGTGGGTGTCGCATAAGGTGATTAGAGGAAGAAGCGATTGAGTTAATCTTTGATTTACGAGTGTGGTTTTCGCCCCGTGTCTCTGACACTCCATCTGACCCATACTCTGATTTTTATCGTATAAGTTTTACATCAGGGGAGGAAAAGACGTGTCAGTGTGAAACAAACGTAGAAAAAAATTATTTAATTGTATTGTGTACAGATAAAAAATAATAAAAAAAAAGTAAAATAAAATAAAAAAAATATAACCCAACCAGACGGAAGCCTTCGGCAGATGAGACCAGGCGACCGAGGGTTAGGTGGAAAGGGAAAGTAACCGGTGGACGATGCGTGCGGTATCGCGGAGCAGCTTTTTGCATTTGAGCTCTGATCGGTTCGTCACGGATTCCCATTCGCCCCAGAGGTTCCGCGTGTTTCACGTTGACATTCGCAGAGATAACAATCGGATATTTTGTCTTCATGTCTGTTTCGGTTTTCACGAGGTCCGAGGTTATTATTATTAATTATAATGTTAAAAATATGTTTTTTTTTAGAGCGGTCAAGTCCCAGGCGGTGCTCAGTTCGTCGGCCTGGAGCTCTACAAGAGGTTGCGAGAGTTCCTGAGAGTCTACCTAATTAACTTATTGAAGGTAAACTGAAAAGCTATTGCGTAACTGGCGTGGTAATCGTAATAGCGATAGGTTTCAATTTGAATTTCAAATTGTTACACCAGACAGTTAGTGATAGATCGCGTCGTAGAGACTTGTAAATGCGTCTCTTACAGAAGTAACAGCAATAGCTGGCATCCCGCTGGTTAAGCGGGTCGATGTGAGCAATTTTCTTGTACATCCATTTCTTTTTATTGGTTTACCACCAACCAAAAGTCTATAGCAGCCTATGGGAAAAACTGCAAACAACTTCAATCGAAAGTGGCTACAGATGCAATGTCTGTCACCCCTGAGTACTAAGATAGAATGCCTTTTATACAGGCTCTCTACGCTTTTAAAACCGGAACATTATGATGCTGTTTGGCGGCAGAAATGGCAAAGAGTATAGTACGAGGACAGTAGAGACGACTCCTAGGCAGAGAAGGAGTCTAGTAACTAGGAAACGAATTATGTATACGCAATTAGATATAAAACTTCTGAAATTATAATCCAGCGGATTCTAGTAAAACTAGAAAGAACATAATTTTATCTACTAAATCATAGTATTATTTGTAACAGAACGGCGCTGATCTCATGGGTGAAGATGTGCTGGCGTTCTACACGAAGCAATGGGAGGAGTACCAGTTCTCCTCTCGAGTCCTCAACGGCGTCTGTTCCTATCTCAACAGGCATTGGGTTAAGCGCGAGTGCGAAGAGGGCCGAAAGGTAATGTTGATAGGTATCCCTACGTGCTAGTTTGAAATAAAGATTTAAACGAAGGTTGTTAGTTAATAATACTAATTTAAATCTTGGAGAGTGTCGGTTTTTTCTAAAACAACCTTGTATATTGTGTTCATATCTCCGTATATTCTTCCGTATTGTTTCTAGACAATATATAAGAATATGTCCATAATACATTGAAAAAAATTTGTTACTTTAAATCACTGCGCATATAGCACTAAGTTTTATTGAAAACATTAACTGATTGTGAAATATAGTGGGTAGTATTTCATGTGAAATCTAAAGAACACACATTAATTCACAATCATATAAAATCTTCATTATTTACAAATCGATTATATTAAAAGTAATTGCTGCCTAAAGCTGTTACCTCTAGATAAGGTTACCATAATTGCTATCTATTCTCAAGCGACAAGTTCAAACTGCTTGAACTTACCCGAGGACTTGTCAATATCGTTCTCCGCCGCTATTTCGCTTAAACACACCCAAACGACTTCACTCGCTTGATATTGCAGACAGAGCGCCTGTCGCAAGCATACCCGCTACATGGACCGCGCTTCTAACTTATGTTTGATACTTCGTGACCGCGCCCGCGGGTCAAAGTGAACAATCACCTCATATACAATATTTATGATACACGGGATCAGATGGGGTGGCAGAATCTCTTTCGCTTCCGGCGTTTAGTAATTTTCGTTTCTCTATTCCAGGGAATCTACGAGATCTATCAGCTTGCGCTGGTAACATGGCGTGACAACCTATTCAAGTGCCTCAACAAACAAGTCACCAACGCTGTGCTCAAGCTCATCGAACGTGAGCGCAATGGGGAGACGATCAATACTAGGCTTGTTTCTGGAGTAAGAATCTAATATAGTGGCATTGGCTATAAGTGCTTCAGCCGAAAAGTAAACATAAAATTTAAATAAAGGTCGTTATAATTGCTAGAAATGTTGCTATTCTGTAACTTCCGTCTTATTGAATTGATAGATAGCTGATGGAACCAAATCGAAAATTGGCGGCTTCCGGTCATGAATTTCCGACCACAATTCGCAACTCTTTACGAGTTCGCGACACAATTTGTAATAATATTTTTTAAGGAACTTGTTGTAATATACTCCGAAAGCAAAATAAGTAGCAGCCAGTAAATATCCTATTGCTAGGCAAAGGACTCAATATTTGGAAGGGGGTTTGGAGCTGGAAAAGGTCCTGCTCCAGTGTGGAAGTTAGTTAGCCTTCACATGTCCTCGAAATACTTTTTCTCTTAAGACATACAGGTTTCCTCACGATGTTTTCATTCACCGCCACCGAGTGATAAATTGCTAATAACATTTTTTGTGGTGCCGGGTCCGGGGATCGCTTCGATCTTCGATCGATTCCTATCCTACTCGTCTAGGTACGACATTGACATGTTGGTCTCGACGGGTCTAAGAGTCAACTAAAAAAGATTGTGCTTAATTTTACGTACTTTTTCCTTAGGTAATCAATTGTTACGTAGCACTTGGTCTAAACGAAGAAGACCCGAGTGCCCGGGGCCAGAATCTGGCGGTGTACAAGGATACCTTTGAGGCTGTGTTCCTTGAGGATACGGAGCGTTTCTACACTCGGGAGAGCACAGATTTCCTGAGAAATAGTCCGGTTACTGAGTATATGATCAAGGTAAGTAATAATAACAAATACATACCTCGTAATCCAACCATGTCAGGTTTATTTCTAAAGTATTTGAATCCTTTTAAATCCCAATGTGTATGTCTAAAAAAATGATTGCACAAGTTTTTCCGATGCTAATTCTTTTTCAAAACGAATGAAAATATAATGAAAATTGTGATTGCTCTGGGTTTTGATTATTCTGTTTAATTAAATTCGTAACGTGGTAGAGCCAAGCGGCGGCTTTAGCTGCTGCGCGAATGGACCGGCTCGACCGGATTAATACCACGACCTCGTAAAATACCGGCGTGAAATAGAGGCATCTTGTGCTTCTGCGTTTCGTTCGGTGAGTGAGGTAACCGGAGGCCCACTCCCCCTCCCCATTCCACTGCTTATCCTCTCCCATCTCTCAAATACCGTTAAAGGCCGGCAACACACCTGTAGCTCCTCTGGTGTAGCAGATGCATGTGGGCGACGGTAATCACTTGCCATCAGGTGAGCCAATAGCTCGTTTGCTACCTTTCTCATAAAAAAAAAATTAGATCTTCATCAGGTAGAGGACCTTCGCCTCTGATTATCTGGTTTCCTACAAAGTTTTAGACTTTGCGGGAAATTACTTGAGAACTTTTTGTTTCAAATAGTATTGATTTGACACATGATTCTGTTGAAATCGAAATTTTAATAATTAATAATTTTTTTTAAAACAGGACAATACTTTTTATCATCCAAAAAATACTAAATACTTTGATATTAATTTTGATCTGTGAAACAAAACAATGAAACGATGCAAGAACGCCTGCTGCATTACCGTTTTAAGCAGACCAAAGTCGCTCGGTGCATACAGTAATGAAAACGTAGCAGTAACATAAATATCTTTAGCTCAGAAAAAAAAAACACTTTTAAGCCTCGTCTGTCAGCTGGTTAGTTCGGTATTTGTGTACACGCTTACATTTACCATTTAATAGAATCTGTTGTGGGTATAATCAAAGTAAAATCTAAAAACACGTTTCATCATATGATGATGAAATCTTACGTTTTCTCCGCAGGCGGAGCAGCGGCTGCAAGAGGAACAGCGACGGGTACAAGTGTACCTTCACGAGACAACTGCCGAGCGGCTCGCGAAGACATGCGATCGAGTGCTCATCGAGAAGCATCTGGAGATTTTCCACGCCGAGTTCCAGGTATAGTGAATATCTCTAACATTTCTCAGGGGACATCCCCTGAGAAATGTTTAAGTTTGAGGAAAAGATGTAATAACTTATTAAACCTTAAAAAATCGATAAATCAAAATAGAATATTTCAACGTCTTGTAGCGTGGTGGAATCTTCCTTTCTTGAAGCAGTCGTGTACCTTATCACAAGGAAGACATGATATATTTAAAATTAAACTATTGTTTACGTATTTTTAATTTTTAATGTTCAAGATACTGTAAACATATTTTGTGTAGAATCATTGTCGGTCCAAAACTATTAATTAAAAGCCGAAGGCAGCCCGAGTTAACTATGACCAGGGGTCTGTAAAGCACTCAAACGTCGGGTACATAAAACAAAAATTAAGCGCGATAAAATCCGTAAATAATAATTTTATTTCAAATATTTACAGTTCGCGTAAATACACTAAATCATGATGATATATTTATTTATTTATAGCAGTTCGAGCATCTCGCCATAAACATTACTTTGTCACCTGACCATGATAAGTCTAAAGATTGAGTAATAGAGTAAAAGAGTACGTATATAATAGAGTAAAAGAGAGATACAATTGTCTATGGTCTTAAAATAGAACCAGTTTGTGATCTCTGGCGTCCAGCTCATTGCGTCGCTCTTACTTCGTCGGTCTGCCGCGTTGGGATATCATCGTAATAGATTTGTATAGAAATGTAAATATTGTTTTTGTTTTACATAACTGTGCATTTCTATTCCTGGTCTATAAATGATTTACTAAAAACAGACCATTAGACTTAGTTTAATTTGTATTGATTATAAAATTAACAACCAAGTGCTGAAATGAAATGGACCTTTCCACACAAGCATGCATGAAAGATTTGCCTATACTACCCACGCTGATGACGCAAGATGTTCAACAGTGTAGCATGATAACCTAATATTTTTTTTTAACTTTGTCCACAGAAACTTTTAGACGCGGAGAAGAACGCGGACCTGGGCCGCATGTACAGCCTGGTGGCACGGATCCCGGACGGTTTGTGCGAGCTGCGGCGCCTGCTGGAGCAGCACATCCACGTGCAGGGCCTGCAGGCCATCGACAAGTGTGGCGAGAGCGCGCACACGGTAACTGCACACCCTGCACACTGAACACAGCCCCTTCTGGGTCCTAGTGTAGTACCTAACTCTTTTTTTTATTATATTAGGGCGATGAGCTATCTTGAAAGTGTGAGCGGCAACTGCATCCTATGGATGCCTGAAAACAACTTCATACTAAGAAGGTTAGAGATATGTTGTCACCTCTCCGTTCTAAGATGGAATGTCTCGCAGCGTGTAATTGTACAGGCTCAGTATACCTCACGTGCTTGCTTTGGCGGGACTCGCACAGGCTAAGGATGACACGCAAGAAGCTGAAGTATTTCACGTCCTGGTGTCAAAGTTAACCCGTCAGCATTCTAATTATTAACACAGCCAGATATGATGATTACTCCTTCTGGCCGCTGTAACCGCAACGTACGCGCGCAGAACATAGAGGCATTAATTCTTCTTTACTTTCCCATGTCCGATGTAACGCTTAAGATCGAAAGAAGGATCTGATGCGTAGTGAACACGGGAAGAACACAACACAACCAAACCAAATATTGATTTCTGTTGCCATTCAAGAACCCAGGACCCATTGCTCCAGCAGTCAGGTACGGTAATAAATAGGCCACGCGGTCGTCTCGACTGTAAATCAAAAGGTTTATCTTTGAAAAAAAGTTTGGGAATTACTTCGATAACGGGGACTTTAGTTATCACAAACGATTATAAATTTTGATCTAAACATATTGTAATACTCTGCAGGATCCGAAAGTATACGTATCGACAATTCTTGAAGTTCACAAGAAGTATAACGCGCTGGTACTTGTCGCGTTCAACAACGATTCCGGCTTCGTTGCGGCTCTCGACAAAGCCTGTGGCAGGTTTATTAACAGTAAGTATGCTTTCAACATTCCATACTGTTGGGATGGTTTTTGAGAGTGACTGTAAAAAACAGATGTTTTGACTATTATAGATTTTGCAAATAAAAATCGAAAAAGTAATTAATTATCTACTCTATTTCATTAATTTGCTTTAATGGGACACAGCTCCGCCATTGCTGATTTCATAAACAGAATATAAATATAATACTCATTAAAATAGAATAAAAAAATGCTTTATTGTACACCAATTAACAAAGAAAAGAAAAGATGGTAGAATGAGCGGTCTTATTACTAAAAGTGAATTCTGCTAGACAACCTTTGGTAGTTGGAACCATATAATTTATTATACTTCACATTTTTATATTTGTATATGATATAAGTTCAAACAAATTTTTAAATTTAACCTATGTTCTCAGTAGAGGTAGTATCGATTTTTTAGAGATAATGGGCTTTTTCTAAAGGTTTTTTTGCTTTACAGGCAATGCGGTGACAAAGGCAGCAAATTCTTCCTCTAAGAGTCCAGAATTACTTGCAAAATACTGTGATCTTTTGCTTAAGAAGTCGAGCAAGAATCCAGAGGATGCTGAACTAGAGGACACTCTTAACCAAGTGGTATGTTGAAACTTCCTTGCATTTTCTGACCAACTTTTATTTTGATTTAGGAAATAATAATAGTCTTAAAACTTTAAGAACTCTTTGTGGAATAATAATTGTGTAAGCATTGCAAAAACATTATAAGAAATATGATTCGATTTTTGAATTAATTTTTTAAATAAAAAATAATGATTTAGTATTTAGAGGTACTGAATCTGAGATTGATATAGTGTATTAGTTTTATAGTTTACCATATAATTAATGCTTCTATAAATGCTGTAATACAAAATCGAAAAGTATGTGCAGGATTATAAATATACTGTTTTTGTTGTTGTTAAGGCAATTAGGACTCACCTTTTAACCTCATGTTTCAAATATGCACTATATGTTTCTGTTATAAGAATATTATATTGGAGATATATTTTAAAATATAAGTTTTGAGAGATATAAACATTATTAAGTGTGCTTATTTTAAAAATTCTTTTGATATTGGTATTTCATTCATTTCTTTCTTTCAAAGGACCTACCATTAGAAATGGTAAGATTCTATGTCTGGCATCATTGTAGCCGTATTTTGCTTTTCTAAAATTTAACTTCCAATATTTTCGCAAATTTTCAGATGGTGGTATTCAAGTACATAGAAGATAAGGATGTGTTCCAGAAATTCTATAGCAAAATGTTAGCTAAGAGGCTTGTACAGCACATGTCCGCTAGTGATGACGCAGAGGTAAGATATTTAAAAGGCCTTTACTTAGTCTCGCCCATATAATTTTTGTGTAATAATTACCAGAGGCAATAAATACATTTGTCACAAATAAGCACTTAAATTGTCCCATTTCCTTAAATTATAAAATTTTACTTGTTGACATTCATTTACTACATTAGCCTATTTTAGTTTTCTGCTGACCATAAACCTCTCCAAGAAATCGTCAGTAAAAGACGGTATTTCGGCCATACTCACCAAGGCTCGCACGTGCGTTGGTGAGCGCAGAGCTGGTACCCTTGCATTAGTGATTCTGTTCCCCATCACTAGTCTGTACGATTGGGGTCCAAAAAATCGGGTAGATATTCGGTCAACAGAACCTCGTTTGTTGGCTAGCAGGAAGCACCACATGCAGGTGAGGTTTTCCCCCTTAAACCATATTACTAGTTCATCATTAAGGAGGAGATTGAGGTTTTAATGTCCTCCTTACTCATATTTTATGCCACTTCTTCACATAGAAGCCACGATAACAGAGTGGTTAAGGGATCTGGCTCCGAATCAGTAGATAAAAGTTTGATATCCTATGTGGAGGGCTCACACCAATGAGTTTTTCGGAAATTTACATGTTTTGATTAAATATACGCCATCAGTAAATCGGCAGAGCTTTGTCAGCAGAGGGCACATTGGCATACAAGTGAAGTTGACATTTGTGGAAAAGATGACGTATACCCCCAACACTAAGCTTTAATCTTATACAAATTAAGACAGTGAATTTGTGTTATTTTAAACAAATCATTCATTTCTCGGGGTAGTATTGTATTGTAACATCTCAAAATGAATATTGACTTTATTAACTGTATGCTTTTCCTTTGTATGTCTTTATATGGAAGGTTATTTTTAGAAAAGGCACTAATGATTAATGTGCATAATTAAATTCTTTAGTTACTAGACTGAGACTTGCTTTGTTCATTAGTAAATAAAAAATGTGTTACAGGGAATAAATAAATGTTATTTTTATAACTCATTATCTGTTAAAAGTCTTTGACTAAGCAAATACATTTTCTTCAATTTCAGGCATCAATGATCTCAAAATTGAAACAGGCTTGTGGCTTCGAATACACCAGCAAATTACAAAGAATGTTCCAAGTAAGTATGCAAGCATTATTAAAAAGAGCTTTAATTAAATGTTTGAATCTAAAGTTATCTCTATCTCTATCTGTCGAAATTCGTATTAGTTCATTTAAACAGAGTAATAATTAAAAAAAAACCATCAACAACTGATGTTCTGTGATTTAAAAATAATATTTTCATACAAAATTATTGACTATTACAATTTGTTATTTAATTGCAATATTAATCTCGAATCATATTCGATAATTCTGATTTGTCCTTTTATATATTGCCTTTCTTTGGTCGTTATAAAGAAACTGATTAAGGCTACATAAGTTGTAAGTTGTAACATTAACACACATTTCAGGACATTGGTGTATCGAAGGATCTGAATGAAAACTTCCGCAAGCATATGATCAACACATCAGAGCAGCCATTGCATATCGATTTCAGCATTCAAGTGCTGTCATCCGGTTCGTGGCCATTCCAGCAGTCTTCATCCTTCCAGTTGCCTACAGAGGTGAGACAGTTAAAGCTAAACTACCACATTGTTTAGTTCTTTAATTGTGTATTATGACATTTACGTCGTTGGAGAGTTAATTTCCTATTTCGCACGTAATTGTTATACATAGCTTGTATTTCCGTTTCGTAAAATACTAGCGACAAAAATACAATTATCTGTCGGAGAAATGTAGGTATCCTTTACTTGTCATTTTTAAATTTGTTTTAAAAAGCCGATTAATCTGTTAACAAAAAATTGTACAAAATAAGTATGTACATATCTTAACTTTATCCGGCTAGCAGCGAAGTAGGTAAATAGATGAAAGTATCAAATTTAAAGCATGATGATGATGAAGAATGTGTATTTCTTCATTATGATATGATGGCACAGGATTTTCGCTTTGTAGAACAGGGACTGAATGCACTAAATGTATTGTCTTTTAAAGTCAGCCGCTACTAAATAGCTTTCATTGTTGATGGGTTAATACAGGCTTAAAGAATAGCAGAATAATTCCCTGTTGAAGAACAATACGTAATATGTATTTTAAAAAAAGTGTAAAGTAAGGTGTAAATAGCAAGGTGGTATTCTTTCATAAAAAACTGTACATTTAAATCTGTTACAGTTGGAGCGTTCAGTACATCGGTTTACGACGTTCTACTCTTCACAGCACTCTGGCCGCAAGCTCAACTGGCTCTACAACATGAGCAAGGGCGAGCTTGTCACAAACTGCTTCAAGAACAGGTGATGTCGTGCTCTGTGATGCCGTGTTTTTTAATTTTATACTATGTGTAAAGTCAGAAGCCATGTTAACGAGTATTTCTCTTAATCGACTATCACCACACTTAAGGGATGAGACGGAGTGGTAGACTGTCATACGCCGTTACTACATGCAACTTTCCTACATATGATAATATTCAATTTAAAAAGTATAAAGTTTGTCAGCTAGTGCAGTGCTATATAGGATTGAAGAATAAAAATTTCGGGATGCCCCCGGAAGTGTGACACAACCAGAACAACGACTTGCGTGTCTCGCAACTTAGTCGCATAAACAAAATATATTTCTTACGACATATGAATAATAATCTAAATATAAAATAAAAATGTTTTTTTTTTGTGATTCTTTATGTGTAATTCAAATATTTTCCTGATAATTCTAGATACACTCTGCAAGCTAGTACTTTCCAAATGGCGGTGCTTTTGCAATACAACGAGAACACTTCGTGGACTGTGCGTCAACTCGAGCAGCACACCGGCATCAAAGGCGACTTCCTTATTCAGGTAATTTTTTTATTTCAGCTTAAAGGTTGCCCTTCACTGCCCTGGATAATTTATAATTTTGAAATGGTTATTCTGCCATATTTATCAGGGGCCATTGATTTTTCTAGCATTACCTTGAATAGATTTTTGCGACATCTACGGGAGTAGGTTTGGTGTCTCGTACGCTGACAGCCGCCACTACACGGCAACTGTGGGATTTGGGCCCATCACTAGTCCGAGGAATTTGGACTCCGCAAATCGAACAGATTGCTCCGCAGATCGGATTGTAAGTGAGTTTGGTGTTAGGAATTAGTGTTTTCATACATACATCTATTTTCTGTTTCGGAGGCTAGTTTTGTGTTTAGATGATTTGCGCCAATTAATGAATGATCGGAGGAAATAAAAAAAAATAATGGTAGACCTGTTATGTAGACTATCCGATCGTTAATTCGTACAATTATTTCGCAGGTTCTACAAATCCTGTTAAAGGCGAAGCTCCTGGTCTGTCAAGACGACGAAAGCGAACTTACGGAGTCTTCCATTGTCGATTTATACGTAGGGTATAAGAAGTAAGTGGTTATGTCGTTAATTTTTTATGGTAATCACGTCTACATAATATTTTTTTCGCAATATCAGATAAACAACTATCGATTTTGGTTACATCATAAAATATACATAATGTATGTATAGAATTAATAACAGTCCTGTAAATGAGCGATATGTTGTTACTTGAACTTGAACAATATATGTGTTGATCTGAATTTTAATAACTGACGTTATTTAAGGAGTCATTGATTTTATGGCCGACTTTGCTTTTCTTGTGCTTATTTAAAAAAGATCCTTGATCTCGGGGCGCCTTTAATAGAAGCTAGTTTGAGTGCAGATTGATTGTCGATAATATGAAGGTAGACTTAGTTTGCCAAAAGCTTACATAACATTTAACAGACCTATTACAAAGTGAGAATGGTTCATCCAGCGTGCTCACTTAGCCTTTTACAACCTAATAAACCTTCAAACCATCTTCTGCAAAGGCAGGTCCGGATTAAATACATCATAATTTTTTTTAAACATTTAGATAAGGGCTAAAAAATATTGTTCTTCGCAGCAAAAAGCTACGCGTTAATATCAATATACCGCTAAAAACGGAGTTGAAAGTAGAGCAAGAGGCAACACATAAGCACATTGAGGAAGACAGGAAGATGCTTATACAGGTAAGAAGTGACGACAAATACTATCGGTTAGAGAAGTATCGATATATATCGAATTTAGAGAAGTTTATTTTGACAGCTGTCATACTTTA
This sequence comes from Bhutanitis thaidina, assembly GCA_029286595.1. NCBI lineage: Eukaryota > Metazoa > Arthropoda > Insecta > Lepidoptera > Papilionidae > Bhutanitis > Bhutanitis thaidina. The sequence continues at coordinate 1,742,624 of JAGSMS010000021.1, read as the reverse complement.
CCCTCGCCGACAAAAAGGGCGCCATTAGCGCAATGAGTTGGCAAACCTGTTATGTACTAAATTGTTAATCTTCTAGATTTATAAGCACTCCCACATGTGACAGGCTTAGGAGGTACGCCGAGATTACGTTTTTCCATTTTGCTAGACTCATTGTAGCCAAACGGGTTTCCGCGATCCACTTTTCCCCTCTTCTGTAGATAGAAGTGACGGTGGTAGAGCTTCGTCTCCAGGTTTGCTCTCAAAAATTACCATGACTTGTTTAAGGCTTTTTCCTTCGCCACTTATGATAAACGGTAAAAGAAGGGGGTGACAGATTCATACACCGCTACCATACGAGAATGTTTTTGTCTTTTGTGAGAATATTCTTATTAAAATCGCTATAATATAAATTGTAATTTCACGATAAAATTTCTCTTCATATTGATAGTCCCAATAATTTTACACTTAGTTAAAAAATCAACCTTTAGATTAAGTGTAAATAAAAACAATTCTGATAACAATTTGTCCACGTGTGGTAGAGAATGGCGATTGCAGTACTAAATGCCTTGCATCACAGACACTACTTACCCAATCAGACTTTTACTGGTGGTAGACACTCCTAAAGTCATCTGAGTAGGTACCACAGTCTTAGCCATTTCGACCATCAAACAGTAGTGCAAGTACTGCTGTGTTCCTCTAAAATCTATAGTAACCAGTGGCCAAATTATGGACTGTGAGGTATTCTTAAATTCTTAGGGGTAACAACGAATCTTTGTCCTTCTTCGCGGGACTATTGGCTCATTTTTCAGCGCACTCCATAAAAAAAAAGTCTTGCTTGGTCTTAATGTTGAAAGGCTTTGATATATGAAATGGTCATCATCATGATAGCAATAAAGAGCAATAGAAAGACTAATAAACTTCTTTCTTAATCTGTATAAATCCACTGCTGGACATAGGTCATTCCATGGAGGCACCAACAATAGCCGATACTCACTATGGAGGCGGGCAGATTGCTGAGCATAGGTAGTATTACCTGAACCCTCACACTGGAGGTGCTGCTTACCCTCACTAGTCTGTCGGATTTTGGTTCGGCATATTTGTATGGATTTGGCCAGTCCATCGTCAGACCAACGTATCTTATTCAGCAGGGTCTTATGCACCGCGTGCAGGTAAGGTATAGCTTTGGCGATAACAACACTATATTCCCCTTAACATCCATTTTTATATGCTTCATGTTTGTAATTACATAGTTGCTTAACATACACAGTATTGTGTTAAAAAAAAATTAGGTATTATGGTAAAAATTACGTTTATTGAGTACATTATCCATTATAATAGAACTTCTATTCCTTCAATTCAAGAATTATTTTCTAAATTATCTGTTAAGACCCGTGGTCAGGGCGCACGCTTTAATTTTATTCTACGGCACCGGGATCGAACCCAGGACACTAGGTCCTGGGTTCGATCCCGGTGCCGTCACCGCTAAAATTGCTGAATTTATCACATGGTCTACGGCGAACCTCGGACACAGGTTTTTTGTGAAATAATATATTATTTCAAGGACGTGTGAAGGCTGCAAATTCACAATGTTATCGCCTCTAAAACCCTCTCAAATAATGAGAGGAGGTCTTAGTCCAGCTGTGGGGCATTACCAGGCTGTTACTTTACTTTGTTTATATATATCTGTAAAAATGTAATATTATGTTTTTCAGGCCGCTATCGTGAGGATAATGAAGACGCGCAAAACGCTGAAACACCAGCACTTGGTGGTGGAAGTTCTCAACCAGCTATCGTCACGATTCAAGCCACGCGTGCCCGTCATTAAGGTTAATTTCTAATCCCAAATATACCGAAACTACCGAACAAAAACTGGCATATATTGAATTGAAATGTTACACACATAGACAGAAAGACAGGTTGCTCTCCAACATTAGTATTAGTGCGATTTGTGTTCATCCGAATGGCAACTTCGTACTGGTAAGCGCCAGTGTGCAGTACGATTCCCCACAACACTGAGACGATCTGCACAGAGTCGATGGATGCTGTTGGCTTAGGATCGTGTTTTGTGGCAATGGTTGTGGGAGGCCTGTGTTCAGCAGTGGACTTGTGACAGGCTCATGCTGTCGGAGCCTCGTTTGTTTAGCAAGGTGCATCGTGTACAAGTTACATCGGCATTTAGAGACATGTTGCTATATTATTCTTTAAGCCACTTCCACATTTACGATTTTACGCACTTTCACACTTACGCGTTTACGTCCTTACATTATTGAACTACGCATTGTTTAAAAAAAGCCATGGCTCATTGTGTATCAACGAGGCCGAACGCTAGAACTGAAAATTGCAATTATTAGTTTTGTTAATTGAAATTTTCTTTAGGCTGATTTCGACAACTTCCGACTGTTGGCTCCAAACAATACACTTTCCTTTATTCAAAGTGACGCTTCTTATTATTGATTATTTAACATGTCCTCCTTTTTGACCACGACCACCTTTTTGACCTTTTGTCCTCCTTTTTGACTTTGACCACGGCGACAACATCCGAATACTATCGGCAGTTGTCAACTGCGCATGAGATACTACAGTGTTAAAACCCGCTAACACGGAGGTGCTCTCACATCTTTGCCTTCCCATATCTGATCTAACACTTATGCGATAAGTTCGGAAGACAATTCTGATGTAGTGTCAGAGACTCGAGTCGAAAACTAATCATTTGTGTAGCACCTATGGCCGTGATTCCAATCCAGGACCCATGGCTAACCACTAAGCCACAAGGTCATGATTTGGCATATTATTTCAAAAACTGACAGTGAAAAAAATTACTTTGCGGTTCCGAAACCGCAGCTCAGTGTGACATGCGGTTCCTACTGAATGCTTCATCTAGTACATTCATATCTCATTCGCTTGTCCACAGAAATGCATTGACATCCTGATCGAGAAGGAATATCTAGAGCGCACCGAAGGAGAGAAGGACACTTACAGCTACTTGGCGTGATGCGTCCGCTCCCGAACACACCTATATGTTAATAAATAAATATAACAGTATTATGGATTGCCTATTTTTATACCTCGGTTAACGTCAGCCTTAACAAAATAGTTTTTAATTATGTTCATATTCATTTCTTTATATTGTATGCGAAATATATTCAGAATAGAATGCAGTGAATTCTGTGTATAGTTATATAATTTTTTATTAAAAAAAATCTGCAATCTTCTTTCCCGGCTGACGGACTAAGAAAAAGTTTTGAAGATATCCTGGAGTCAGAAGATCAAATTCATGAAAACGGAATTTGACCAAGCGTGCAGCAAGAGGAACCTTCACGACCGGTCTCAGGGGCGGACCGGTCCTAGGTAACCGCTCCTGAATGGGTTTATTCGGATGCGATTTGTGGGATGGGGATGTCGTTGTTTTGCAACGCTCTTCCCGCCTTCCGACACAATACCAATTTTTTATCTTCAGACTCATGCATGAAGGTTGCGCTCCAAAGTACGCTTTTCAGTTCCAAGGTGGTGTGATGGAATAAAAGATTGTTGCGTTGAGATGATAGTGCAATCCCGGAAGTTAGTGAGATGCATTTTAACCGAGAGGACGTGAAACCGCAGTTGAACCGCGTATGTATAAGTAATACATAAATCCCATAGGCAGTAAGTCAGCCTTTCTGTTCTTTATTTAATAGAATATGAATAAGTGTGAATTTAATAGAATAAAAAGGATGAATAAGTATGAGTCGGTGAATAGAGGAAAAAGTGTTTATCCATTGGGAATGTGAAACAAATTGAACCTTATGCTACAGATCATGATTGTGGCTAGCCAGAAGCCAGCCGTTTAGGCATGTACACCCGAAGACTCCAGTGGCCACGCCGATGGGTCTTGATCTTGAGGCTGCGAGACCGTCCACACTCCTCCAGATATCTCCATCGGGTCCTCTACGAACCTGCGGTCGTTCAGCGGAGAACCAAGCTTCGGATCCTGCTAACCTCCACGACCAAGCTCCGAAGAACCGTGTGATTAGAATTTAAAAGAAGCTTCATTTAAAGTTGTTGTTTTTGGTTTATAACAGAATGACTGGGACAAAAAAAAAACAAAACCACGTATGTAATTTGTTTTTATCCCGACTGCCCCAGAAAAGGGTAAGTCGAGTATATGAATGTATTATTGAACCATTTGTTTGGCACGCGCTGTAGCTGCGCACGGAATAAAATTAGAATTAAAAAGAAACTCGAGAGGCTCAGATTAAGGAAACTTTTGGTTTCCGGGACACAACAGTGTCATACCTGTTGATCATGTGATCTAGGAAATGCAGTTACTTAATCTGATGGTAAGATTGTGAAAGTATCGTCTACATACCGCTTGTAGTCTTGGATTTACAGAAATGTGAAATGATATCTACTTGCTTGTGCTTACCTTCGAGAATATCTTCTGTTCACAACAGATAGATGAAAGGCGATGTTTTTTTTTTAATAGAAAAAAGGGGCAAACGAGCGTGCGGTTCACCTGATGGTAAGTGATCACCGACGCCCACGAACATCTACAACACCAGAGGAGCTACAGATGCGCTGCCGGCCTTTAAGGAAGGAATATAGTCTTTTCTTGATGTCGAAGTAATACTGCATATTCTGGTGGCATGTTCTTCTCTGTTAGCTTTCTAGTTGCAATAGAGATGCAGTCTTCCACTGGTAAGCATGTGAATAGTGACTGGACATGAAAATTTACCATGATGACCGACTGTGATGTAGATCTTTTATCTCGCTGACATGACAATTATTAAGGTGTGTTATAACATACCATGTTTAAATCTAAAACAAAAGTAAAAAAAATTGAATTGAAAGTTATACAATAGAACTTCATAAAATGATTGAATTTAGAATGTTACAGTTTATGTGTAAAAAAGTTTTAATCACGAATCGTGGACCATGTCGGTGTATTATAAATTTATTTAAAAATGGCCTCTTTATAAAAATGGCAACTTTACATTACTTATACTGATAGTACAGTATCAAAAAGCCAGCCATCTTCGTGTGCCCGGATTTTTTCTGCATTTTTGTATGTAATACTCTATAATATTCTAAGTATAGTAAGCCAAGCAATATTCTAGACTTCGTACTTTCATAACCTGCGTTTCGTTTTATATGCGCCTCCATAAGCTAACATTGGTTTGCGGCCTCTTCTTTAGTGGCACTGTGCGGTAACTATACGTTTCGTTGGTAGGTTGGTATCTTTTTGCCTATGCATTTACTTGATAAGCGCGGAAGTCGTCGACTTTTAGCACCACGTGTTCAGCGGTCAGCTGTCAGCTTCTTGCGCCATAAACCGCGATGACGTACCGATGTAGGGCTTCTCTGAGATGCCACAGTAATCCGTGAAATCACAACAACAAGGTTAAGTTTCTCTGTCACTTCCCTCTCGCCACAATCATGATCTGTAATGTCAACATTTCGCAGAACGCATACCGTGTTCTGTAACCTAGTAAATTTACACTGCAAATGTCGTCGTGGTGGTGGTGATTATTTCACGGCGAGTATTATCGAGAATAACCTGTTCATACATCACTTGTAATTTACTCATACGGCGAGTGGACACTGGCACTGTTATCTTGAGATTTTAGATTATACTGAACGTATACTGTCGATATACCTGCCAGATAAATTTTTGAGTCGATAGTAATCATTGAATACCTAGCAAAGAACGTTTTCATTCTCTCTTCATAATGTTGATTGAATTCGATTTATTTGCTTGCTTATGAAATGTATATAATTTTATAAATCATATATTTATTAATGCATGTAATCAATATAAAAGTGAAATGCTGCTTACTGACCGTGATTAAAATGACCCAGAGAGCTAAAATTTGGTACAAGGCAAATACCGTTTACTGACGGTGATTAAGACGACCTAGAGAGTTCGAATTTAGGATATTGGGGTACGTTTTGTACCCTGGAAGTACACTATGGATTTTGAAAAATGACCATTTGAATGGCCTAAATCCTTAAACTGTTCTTTGGAGATTGGAACTCCGAAGCACTCGAATGTCAGCTACTCATAGTTATAAATAAATATCAAAACATTCATGAATTCCAATCACTCTGTATCATATAAGTAACAAGGGTCTACATAAAACTTACTTTGTGTAGAGATAATCTTCATCTCCCACTTTTTTGATTTCATAAACAGTAGCAGGATTTAGCAACTTCATCGTTTAGTCGTATATTGAATGCATACGTAATCGTATATTGAATTTGTTTGTGGTCCCATGTAAATTTCCATAAATAAACATTCTAAATAACATGCTTGGATGCATTTTGTAAATACAGGACGGATTAAAGGTGTTATGACTTACGCTATTGTCTATTTATTGTTAAATAAGGAAGACTCATTAAATCTTCAATGTCGCGACCACCTACTTGCAAGTAATTATGAGGTCATGGCCATGTCGTAAAGTATATAGCGTGCCGTGTATTAAGTGCACATGAACTTTTTTTTTATCATTATCTATTTTAAGTGCATATTTTAATTGTTTTATTTATATATAACTATCGAAGATACTAATTAGGAGTTATTTATAAATAATATGAAGATAATAGAGAATAGATGATCAAGACGGTAATATCTTCCTCTTACATATTACTAACTTATAGTTAAGTTATTACTTAAGTTATAGTTTGATAACTTCGCAAAACATATGTAAGTAATATTATATCAACCCTTTGCAAGTTCACTGCTGGATAATATGTCTATCTAAGAGAACGTTAGCAAACTTCTTATGGAAATGTCTAACACATATTATGTATGTTAAGGTTTAGTTTGTATATGCTTGATATACCAATATAGTTATGTGAAGCATATACAAAATAAAACCCCTCAGTGTTTAGTCGTATATCGCCGTAAATCAAACTAGTTTATACTTCTACATACGAATACGTTTCACTGTCAAGAGTCACTTTTTCAATTTCCCACCACCAGGATTTCGTAAAGGGGTTCTTCTAAAGGAGAGGAAATAGGCGAAAGCAACTCCGTAGATAACCTCTTTTTAGTCCTGTATAATTTTTTTTTTACATTTGCATAATATTGTATTACAATAAAACTAAGAAATAGCTTGGGAGAGATCAATTCTATTCCAGGGTTATTATCACCCGTCTATTCCTTTATATTATAATAACCCTTTTCACTTATAATATTTTAAAACTATTGATAGGATAACTGCGCACTTATTGGGATTTTGTTTGTAAAAGCGTATAGATACATCAACGAGTTACTGACACTATCGAGTGAGCCTGGGTAACAACGTTAAATTTTCATGTTTAGAGGTTAAAATATTTATTTCTTTATATTTATGCATACGAGAGTGGTTTGAAAAGTTTCCGGCCTGAAAAAGATACCAGATAATTTTTTCTTTAAAATAATTTTTATTTTTCTTTTAAGTCTCCTTCCAAGTCTCCAATACTTCTCCCAGCGATGGTCCCATCTCTTTAACCCGTCCAAATAGTACTCAGCGTCTTTCTCTGGAAAATAATTGTTTACGAAAATGTCTGTCCTCCGAGCGCAATTTTTAGATTAGGGAACAAAAAAAAGTCGCTAGGGGTTAGATCTGGTGACCAAGCAGTTCAAAACGTCATTCGTGAATTTTTGCCAAGGCAACCGCTGAGGCGTGAGAAGGCGCATTGTCTGGGTGAAACAGAATTATTTTTTTTCTGCTAATGTGGCCGTTTTTTAAGTTGATGTGTAGTATGCTCCTGTAATGGTTTTTCATGTTTGAAGATCGATTGAGACCGTCCATGACTATCCTAAAAGACAGTGGTCATCACTTTCCTAGCCGAAATAGCAGTTTATTGACTGTTGGGGCCGATTCTTCCTTCGCAGTTCAATGTTTGTCTGTGCTTTGGTTTCGGACGTATAATGGTTTAACGTGTAATTGGTGTAACGTGAGCAAACGCGGCACCCAACACGCGGAAAAATGCGGTTTTTAAAAAAAATTAACTGCTAGTATGACTAGATATATTGTACATAAATTCTTACTAGAAAATTCTGTACCTCTAATTTTGTAAACTTTGATATGACCATATATATATTTGAAATTATATTTATTGCACTTTATAAAAAGCAACCTTGAATAATAATGATGCAATATAATGTTTTGCAAAAACTATTTCATTACTAATTGTATTTGAAGCAAGCACATTTTATTAAATACATTTTTTTGCTTATTAATATTCTATTAATAAATTTGGCAAATTTATCCATGTTTATATATTATTTCTATAGTGTATATAGCGAACTATCATAGTTAGATGAGCGAACAGTAACCGAGGCATGTCTCCCATGATGCATTAAACGTTTTTTCCAGTCAGTTCCGCACGTAGAGAGACGAAGTCTTTCCAAGACGACTGTAGCTTAGCTCTGATTAGTTTGAACTCTTTAATTATCTCAGCTGCATGGGACTGCCCGCTGCATTTATTTGGCGCCGCAGCCAATTCTAGATGTTGAAAGAGGACCTTTTAGTCTCCTTTCGCCCCTGTTCTGCTGTTTCCTTGACGACATCGCAAGTGCGAAAGCGGACTTAAAGGTTACTTCATATTGGAATACACTTAGATACACTTGGAACAGGAATATATTGAGAAGGATCTTTCTTCTTTATGATTATTTACCGCAGCGTGGTTGAGGGGGCTCTACAACGCTCAAAACAGCTTTGAAGAGTATAAGTAGCCTTACACGAAACTAAAAGCATTAAGCAAAACGTTCGTAGAAATATTCTAGTACAATGTCCAAGATACGTGAACCCTAAGCGTTATGCGTCTTATATAAAGTCGGCGTAAAATAGCAGAGTAACGATACCGCATTTATTACTCTTATTCCTATTTTTTTTTATGGGAAAGGCAGCAAACGAACAAGCGGTTCACCTGATGGTAAGTGATTACCGTCGCCCACGTATATCCACAACACCAGAGGTGCTGCAGATGCGTTGCCGGCCTTTAAGGGTATTTGGGGGATGGGAGGGAGGATGAGGAGGGGGATGGGAAGGGGGTGTGGGCCTCCGGTTACCTCACTCACCGAACGAAACGCAGAAGCACAAGATGCCTCTACTTCACGCCGGTATTCTGCGAGGTGTGGTACCAATCCGGTCGAGCCGGCCCATTCGAGCAGCGGCAAAAGCCGCCGCTTTGCGCTACCACGCAAAAAATATACGCTTTATAATATACTTCGCACCTGTAAGGCGGCAGTGAGTTGTGTAGTCAGCTGTTTACCGTGTAGACCTATAAAATGCTGCGACATCCGAAGTACGTGTACGGCCCGGATGAGACTCGTCTTTTACCGACAAAATTTAATACGGGTGATTTTTTGGTCAGGAATTTGAAGCAACATTCGAGTGAGATTGCAATGGTAAGTGATTTAGCTACCGATACAGTTTCAAAATATTAAAATATTAAACGGGAAAAAATTATTATTTGCTACACCGGGGTTTCTAGTTTATTTTTCACTCGCGGCATTCTGACATTACTGATTTTCTAATGCATATTTATATGTAATATTTATAACAAACATATTTTATATTTATTGTTTTCTGCAAACTGTTTAATTTTCGCAAAAATCTAATGACATAAGTTTCGTAAAACTGATGGTCATGCTTACGTAAGTAAAGTAAAGTAAATTAGCACCCTGTAAGTGCCCACTGCTGGGCAAAGGCCTCCTCAAATACAAGTATCAGAGGGTTTAGGAGCCGGGAAGGGCCTGTCACGCTGCTCCACTGCGGGTTGGCGGACTTCACATATCCTCGAAATAATATTTTTATTATTTCTCAGACATGCAGGTTTCCTCACGATGTTTTCCTTTACCGCTCAGCACGTGGTAAATACACCACTTAAAATTGCTAGTAACAATTTTAGTGGTGATTGCACCCAGGTCACTCGCGCTCTATGAAACTAAAGTGAGCGCCCTGACCACTAGGCTTATGTATGTATGTATGTATGCTTACCTAATAACTATTATCTAGTCTGTGGTTATACTATGTCCGTAGTGCCAATACCTGTATAGGTTTTTTGACTGAACATCAGCGCTGATTCTCATACAGCACATACCCATTGTCTGTTAAGGCGACATTTTCTCCTTTTTTTCCTTCATAAAAAAATGTTTCTTATTTTAGCATCTCCATAAATTATCTTATACGACTTTGGGACTTCATTAAAATTTTTCAACAAAGAAATTAAATTAATTCTAAAGTGTTTTATTACGTGACATTATAACGTACTATTGTGTTTTGTCGCACTAGCTAAAAAAAATAAAAAAATCGCTTTTGGCTAAATTTCATAGTATTCTTTGTTAAAAGGTAAAAATCCTGTATACATTTTGGATGTAATTTACAATCCTAGAGTAAAACTGACAGCCATTTTCTCGTGGTTGTATTAAATTCTTCTACAAATGTTTATCACCGGTTTCGTAATTTTAAAAATGTAAATATCCTGCTCCTGAATAAGGATAGAGTTCGCAATCGCATCCGAGTTAGCCTATTATTTATTTGGATATCGTTTTTATATGTCACGGTGAAGACATAGAAGACTGATCATAAATTACGTGTAACATGTAATTACTGGTTTTCAAACTATAAGAGTCGTCGATGACCTCACACTGTCCACACTAAATCAGTGTGGATCTATAGAATTATTGGATTTCATAGTCTAAAAATCAACATTATGTCATCTTCGAAATAATTCTGCTAATATTTTTTTAGATATGAGCAAAGCACCGACATACATAAGATACAAAAGGGTATCTTGTTTAATAAATGTCTAATAAAATTTAAGATATGTTAATTCAATGCTAATAACCCCAACCTACAAATAGAAAAAAATTTAGAGACAAAAAGCAAATGTTCAAAAATGAAGAAATTAATTCCGTATTACAATCTTAATTGGAGTTCCGTTAAATAATTTAATATTGCAATTTTTTTGCCATCAAAAATAATTGAACCTGGCTACATACAGTTGAAGACTGTGCCGAGAAGATTCTGGAACTATTGTGTTAAGTATGGTTGCGTACCGCGCACAATTAGAATAAGTAAATGGCTGAGCTAAAGATCATACACCTATACGCACTAAATTGACACACCTGAATGCTGAGGTAGGTAGGCAATGTATGAGGATATCGCAAAAGCCAAGCTAATAAACAGCGCATTGCGGAACATGGCCTCTCTTAGAAAGCGTCAGCAAGCTGGCATACATTTCTTAGAGGCCAACCCTCATATGATGTAATATCGCCGAAGTTCTTCCTGCCTACATAGGAAAATACGGTAATACAGTTCAATAATAAATCACACTTTATTTATCGGTGTCATACTGTTTTCAGTTTGTATGGCATGTTTGGCGGAGGACACCTTTCTGCCGTTTCATTGGTATTTTATTGGATATTTTCTTCATCTGGAATAATACCTACATGTTCAATATAACTCACGACGTGTTGCAGTGTTACACGTGTTAAAAAAAATGTTATCCAATAATTATCTTCTCTGGCTGATTATGAGCAATAGTGTAGTAACTGCTATATAGGAGGTATTTTTTGTTTTTTTACGTCTTCTAATTTATCTTTCGGAGTCTTGCTAGAGATTTTTTGTTGCTATAGTTGCTGTGTTTTTTTTACTACTCCATATGAATGCTGCTATAGTTGCTGTGATTTTTTTACTACTCCACATGAATTGCTGTGATTTTTAGCATTTATAGTTGCTGTTTTTTTACTGCTCCAAATGAAGTTTATATAACATTATTGAGCCAAGTTCACTTACTTGGTACTTGAATTTTGGTTATTGTATATGTAGCAGAGATAATAAAGTACGCGAGTAACCTTTAAGCGAGGTTAAAGTAATATCAATCGCGCGCGAGATTCCAATGTTTGGCTTCGCTGAAGACAAGTGTGAAGTGGATGCAATAATAACCGAGAATTTAAAAGTGAAAACTGACCATTATTTAGATATATTTGTTATCAAGAATAAAGAAATTAATTCCAAGATGAAATTATAAATAAACCACATATTGTGTTATATGGTGATTATTATTCTGATATTAATCATTACAACTTTCTATATTTTTTAAAAAGATCGTAAAACCAACAAATTCTACATTTTTCTTACTAATTCCTAATACCATAACAAACTTCAACTTAAAAAGTAGGTATGTAATAGTTTACATTACTTACGTATTTCTAAATTATATTCATAAATAGATCTTTTGAGGCTCGTCCGAGTCTGACATACTTACAAGACGCGCCTGTGCCATTTTTCGCGAATAAGTACAATTCGTTTGATTATAGTCTGGCAAAGGAAAGCGCGATGTGAGAAAACGTGGCAAATTCAAAAACTCTAAGGTATCACTCTACCTAAAGCAAGAGAAAAATTTTGATAGTTTAAATTTTTTATACAGTATTTATTTTATTTTATGTATATGCAATGTATAAAACATTAAAATAAAAACCAAAAAAACAAACCAAAAACAAAAAAAAATTATGTATGTAGTAAGGCATTTAGAATGTTCGGCTTTGTGATACCATTATCTAGGTAAGAATCCTAAATATAGAGGGAAGTACTGGAATTCACATAGAACCCATTTTATAACATACTTATAAAAATATTTAAACTGTCCTGAAAAATACTTCTAAAATCCACGACCAACGATAAAGCCAAAAACTGTTGTTATAACCAACTGTTGAGCAAATACAATTATATAACTCTTACTCTAATTTTTTTTCTCTTATCTATTGTTTGTTTTATCATATAGCTACCGGACCATATGTTAGAGCACACATCAATGACAACTTCACCAAACAAAAATTTCAATTTTGGACACTTCTAAATACTTGGAGCGATCTCTTCTACTTTGAGGCGCCAGAATTGATAAGGAGCAGAACACTCTCCGATTTTCTTTTGTGTAGTTAAAATACCGCGAACGCAATACCATCAAATTTGCCATTTCTGAAAATTGTACTCTTTTGTTTTACTGTACTGTATCAAGTCGCAAACATAACCTTATTATAAACCTAATGCTAAAATGTAAAAATTAATTACAGATAAATGGCGTTTCTGGCGAAATGTTAAAGTACAATGAAATAGTTCAAGCTTCCATGAATATTGCTGTTTCTCTCACACTTATAGGTGTGAAAAAGGGCGACGTTGTGGGAATATGTTCCGAGTCTAGGCTGGAAAATTGGTGCTCTGTTATAGGCGGGGCTTGCACTGGTGCGGTGATGACAACTATAAGTATTGCATACGTAAAGGGTACGTAGAAATGAAATATATTCTTCTTCTTCGTTAGCCTATTTTAGTCCACTGGTTAATATAACCCTCTCCAAGGAAGCACCAGCAAAAGCCAGCACATATTTCTTGGAAGATTTGCTCTATACTCACCACACTGGACATACGGATTCGTAAGCGTAGTGCCGGTTTTTCCCGCACAAGTGATGCTGCTCGCCAGCATCTGAGATTTGGGTTCGGCAGATTCGGTCACCAGAGTCTTCTTTTGTAATCTTTCCTGCACATAGGCGTTTGGAGAAGAAGATGGAATATTCCCCCTTGCACACCACGTAATCTTATTTTGTTTAACGGTTGATTTAAATAACCTACCTGTTTCTGAATAAACTTATAAAATAATGACGTTAATTTTTGACAAGTTGAAACAATTGAAATTCTATAGTTATGACTCTTAAAGAGCTATATATAAATTTTATGTTTGACGTTACATTTGTGGAGTTTTTGTCAAACTATTGGTTTATTTCAAAAATCAAATGTTTAATGTCAAAACTGCCGTATAATAACACTGAATAGTTTCGAATTTGTAAAACATTTATTGTATATAAAAGGTCTGTTAATTTATTGGGGAACTCGTGCTTTATGATACAATTTAATACACGATTTCGCTATATAACGCTTTATTTCAACTAAACACTGCCTTAATGTGATTCGACCCTTAGGTTATGCATGGTTAGCATGCCTCACGGAGTCGGAGTATACATTTGTGCGTCCTGTGTCACTGAAACTGCTTCCGACCCTTCGTATGCCTTACATCGGATGTAGGAAGGAAAAGTAAGCGCCTTTGAGTTTCCGCGTACACTTGCAGCACTAAAAAATATCGACGAAGAAGACGCTAACAAGTTATTATGGAGACAAAGCAATGTTTCGTGGGATCAATATTTTGATGGGTAAATGCTTTTGTAGCATATACGCAGGCGGGTTTTCTAACTTGGTCACAAGCAAAGAAATACTTGTGGAAGCATTTCAACTTAGACGCTCCTATTATAATCTGCCTGGTAATTTAGGCCTGGCAAACAAAAGACATCGGAATAATAAGGCATTAAACTTATTATTCCGATGTCTTGATTTACACGGATTTTCCTGAACCGACATTTACGTCATCTTAAGGACGAACCGAGCCAGTGGATTTCCTTACATCAGACGTAAACAGGTATATGCTTTAAATATAATTTGTTGTTTTTGTTTCAGATGAGCTCAGACATATAATGAACATATCGAAACCGAAGTATCTTTTCTGTTCGATGCAAGCTTATAAAACACACGAGGCTGTTTTCAGATCATTGGATTATGTGAAGAAGATAATACTATACGGAGATGAAAGAGTGGATGACGCATTATTATATAAAGATCTAGTGACGGTATCGACAGGCTCGTTAATAACAAGGAACGTAAACTTCGAACAGTTTGAAGGAGTGGAAGTTGAGGGATCGGATACAGCATTTATTTTTTACTCTTCGGGTACGACAGGACTATCGAAAGGTGTAATGTTAAGTCATTTAAATGTATTAGCAGGATGTACTTTGTAAGTAAACATCACTGATTATTTTTATATATATACCCCTAAGGCCGCTCGTTATAACCACAAAAATGTAGTGGCATATCGTAAATGACTTTTTATGGTTTAACGCAAACAAATAATTAGCTGTGTTATTTTATTATTCAATTCATCAAAATACTCTACAACTTACTATTATAAATTTAAGATACAAGTAGTGCAAATTTATCGCTTTAAAGCGAAGAACATCTGAAACGACTCAATTATGAGCTATTAAAAAAATCAATCTTACATCCCTGAGTAAGGGAAATAGACCGTCTTTTTTCCCAAATGTCAACTTCATCAGTTCGCGGTGCACCCTTCTGTTTAACGCACTAGACTCAGGCGACCGATCGATGGGAAATCCATCGAACTATGCCTAACTCAAATAACATTAGTAACGGAGAGCAGCACACCGGTGCGACAATACTGGCACTGCGCTCAACCCCTGACTATGGGCAAATCTTCCATGAAGGCCTATTTCCAACAAAGGTCTTTTACAGGCTGATTAAAAGTTTTTTTTTATGGGATAGGCTGCAAACGAGCAAGCGGTTTAGCTGATGGTAAGTGATTACCGTCGCCCGCGTACATCTGCAACACCAGAGGAGCTGCAGGTGTGTTGCCGGTCTTTAAGGGTATTTGGGAGATGGGAGGGAGGATGAGGGATGGGGAGGGGGAGTGGGACTCCGGTTACCTCACTCACCGAACGAAACGCAGAAGCACAAGTACTACTTCACACATGTATATTGCGAGGCCATGGTACCAATCCGGTCGAACCGCAGCGAAAGCCGCCGCTTGGCTCTACCATTTATAAGTAAAATAAATGATTTTACCTTTACTAGTAATTGTTACTACGTCAGTTGTGACAATGAACCTTCAACTTGATTCTGCATCGTGGATGGAAGTAGGTGTCTGTCGGTTACCAATCATATGGTCTGTGCGTTTATTTATCAC
Organism: Bhutanitis thaidina; assembly: GCA_029286595.1. Taxonomy (NCBI): domain Eukaryota; kingdom Metazoa; phylum Arthropoda; class Insecta; order Lepidoptera; family Papilionidae; genus Bhutanitis; species Bhutanitis thaidina. The sequence goes on along the minus strand of JAGSMS010000021.1, from coordinate 1,726,874 downwards.
TCTTAATGAAACAAAAAAAAGACTCATTTGTCAAATAAAGAAAAAAAGTCACGTCTAAACACTCTTTACATACAGTGAGAATAAAGAGTATCAAATCCAAATGGTATGATATGAGTATGAATAAATCCAAATGGACAAAAATTTACATTACAGTCAGAAGAAAAACATGATTTTTTCGTTAGAACGCATTATACCACTAATTGCTGATATGATTTTCAGGACTGACGTAGTATATCCGGAATCGACCGTTATGAATATTACCCCCTGGTATCATGTCTTGGGTTTGATAACTGGACTAATCGCCATGTATAATGGTGCCAAAGTTGTGTTTTTACCGAGGTTCGAAATAGATTTATATTTGCGGTCAATAGAAAGGTACAAGGTTGGTTTCACTCTCCTATTAAGATTTTAATGTAATAGAAACAATAAGAAAATGATAGTTTTTCATGATACTTACATGCAACTGTCTGTCAGTGGACTGAGAATGAATGTATGATGCACTGCATGAATTAATATTCAATGTATTGTACTGAAATAGAAAATTGACTTTATTGAAAAACTACTTATGTTCGCCTATCGAAAGAGAACAAAATATTTATTGCACGTTCGCTATTATAATTCGTCAGCTAACGATACAGTGGCGATCATAGTATTTTCATTCAAAAAGTAAAACAACTCTCCTGAATAAAATATTTCCCGCATGGCTTTCAAAATTTACAACAAGTACTGAACTAAACAATAAACATTCGGGAGATAATAAAACAGAAATCTTATTATGACTTACTTGATTTCATTCTAAACAAATAATAAGTTTTATGTAATATTTATTATTTTTATTTTTACTGACAAATATCATTGGATTGTTAAACATGTTTTAAATTGTTGAATTTTTTTTTCATTTGATTCTTAATGTGACGAGCTTCTAGCGAACTCGAAAATATTTGCACATTCTGTTCAGGAGAGTTAAATATAGCGCAGAAACTACAAATGTGACTACTTTAGATTTATTTATATTTTTAGTTTCTCCCGCATATTTCTCAAATAAATATTACAATTATTTTGGAGCATTTACATAGAACTTTTGTCTGACTAGGTTGTATATATTGATATATATTCAACACGTAAAATGGCGTGCCGTGGTAGCCCAGTAGTCAGGGTGCTCGCTTTAGTTTCCCCGTTGCCGTTTACCCACTACCCACCACTAAAATTGTTAATAGCAATTTTAAGTGATGCTTGTACCACGTGCTCGGTGATGAAGGAAAACATCGCAAGGAAACCTGCATGTCTAAGAAATAATAAAAAATATATTTCGTGGATATTGGAAGCCCGCCGAGCCGCACTGGAGCAACACGGTTAGCCCTTCCCGGCTCCAAACCCTCTCAGTAACAGCAGAAGTAGATATAGGTATAGATATAGTCCAATATAGGAAGCTTTGGTACAAATTGAGAAGATCCTGCCTTTGAGACAAAATATATATTATCCAGCCTTTAAGTTTTAAATAAACTTTCTCAGTATTTTCATAAATCTGTTTAAAATCAAGTCCATTTTAATTGTAATTTTGTAGTAGACAATGGAATGGAATGGTAGAAATGGTAACTTTTTGTGTAATTATCCCAACAGCTTTCCACACGAGTCTCTAAGTAGCCCTTTGTTACCTTAATCTTTGCGCAATTTTTGGTACAAATTTTGCCAGAATGATCATTAAGTTTTCAAAAAAGTCAATGAATCGCGATATTTCTTTTTAATTTTATTAATCACTTTAGAAACTATGTTCGAATTGAGGACTTAATCTTACCACTGTTTTATTGAACCGTCACTGTCACTTGAGTCACATTCACACTTGCACTGTACTTACAATTCCGGATCGAAGGACCATTGCTTCGCAAAAATTAAACACGCCCTAATTGTACAATTTGTTTACTTTACTCCCGCTAAATCAGGACATATAAAATTCAGATGCAAGCATATACCTATGGTTGCACGATTCTTAATAAACAGCGATAAATAAAATACAAGTCGCGTCATAAAATATGTCAATCATTAATAAATTTGTCTAAGTAAAACTACCTAAACAGAACCTGGTAAAGTTTGTTTCTTCTAGGCGTCTTATAGAGACTTATGGATTTCATTTGAGAAAACCGTACAGCCAGTCTTTTCCAGCTTCCTTTGAAGCTTTGTGAAAAGGATTTTTTATTTTATATTCTCTCTCTTCAGTGAATGTGGTGTCGATCCGTAAATGCTGCATGAATTCGGTCGATGCTCTGTTATTTCATTTTCTTGCTATGCTGTAAACACTGTTTCTTTTTCCTATTTCATTAAAAATGACGATAGACGCAAAAATTTAACGACGAAGCGAGACTATACTAAATGAATAAGAGTGACAAACAGAGGCTAACACGTGCAACTCTGTAACCTTCTTCATTAGTGCCTAGACATGCTGTACTAAATAGACCCTATATATTTTTTAAGACAATCATAGTTCTCTAATATTTTTCAGTTGTATTTCAGGTTAACCAGCTCGTGTTGGTTCCACCAGTAATTCTGGCACTTATTAAGACGCCTCTGAATTACGATGTTAGCTCGGTGAAGATAATACTCTGCGCCGCGGCTGTTCTTAAAAAGGAGACTATTTACGCTGTAAAAGCCAAGTAATTGATATTATATTTTTGTTGTAACGCCCCATTAAGTTTGCAGTAGGCAAATTAAGACTTTTCGCTCCTATTAATGATTTGTTCTTACTTGATTCAAGTAAAAAAAATAATAGTCAGACACTTATTCTCAATATCTTACCATTATGCATGTTTTCGTATACATCGCGACTGTGCCAACTTGAAACAAAAGTGAGTAAAGATTAGTAAAATAAATTTTATGCGGCTGTGTTAAATATTCATTGTTCAATTATCATTGCAGACTAAGTTTTTTAAGATTATTTTCAAAACTATACTAGTTTGTTATCTTTTGTTATTTACATTAAGAATTATAATATATATATTTATTATTATTATATTACATATACTCATTCGTTAAGAAGTATCATTGATGTGAAGATAACTGACAGGGTTCGAAATAATGTGATCAGAGAGCGTTGTGGCGGGAAAGACGATGTAGTGACACGAATTGAGAAAGGGATGCTGAGCTGGTTTGGACATGTGGAGAGGATGAATGAAAATAGGTTTGACGAAACAAATATATGAGGCGAGTGTAAATGGTAGAGTCGGGAGAGGAAGACCTAGGCGAACATATCACGATCAAATCGGAGACTTTATGAAAGAAGGCCAGGTTAAGAAGTAAACAACGAGCATGCATGCGAAGATTGTTGAAAGTGGAAGAAGCGAAAGACGTATGTCAGGACCGTAGCAAGTGAAAGTAGATTGTCTCTGCCTACCCCACCAATTATTATCTGCCTACTCCAACATATATTATTGATATATATATACATTCATTCATTTTTGCCGTAATCGCCGCGCACGGCAAGCGGATTAGCGGTCGCAGAACCCAATACTTCACACCATAGACGCTGTTTCCATGTCATCGGTCTGCTTAATTTCGATCTAGTAATTTTCAATATGCTTATCCCGCCATCTGTCGGTAGCCTTTGCGATTTTCAAAACTTTCCCCTCAGTCGCTTCTTTAGCAAAGTTTCGTTTAGTTTATTCAAGATATTCATAACACTTCACAAAAGAGGTCCAAAGTTCTACTATCAGAAGTAGTGGCGTCACCACAATCTATGATCACGATGAAGATGCGCTGCATGCACGTACCATTTCAGCATATGAAATAAAAAATCAAAATCTTTGTTCTTCGTCATAATAACAGAACTTATTTTTATCTTTAAAAAAATCAATATATTTAGTTAAAACCATTCATCGTTTAATCTGACGGAGAAAAAACAGGCGAAATAATTAAGGAGCTTCCAAAGAACGATAATAAAAATGAAAAATCTTTATTTGACGTAAGAAATTCAGATTTTTTTTTTGTTTTAAATCTACCACCGTTTCGTAATGAGGTTTCTCTGACAAACCGGGAAAAGATAATCCGTAGTATGCTCTTTTTAAAACAGATTTTGTACATCACAAATAATACAAAAGAAAAAGCAACGAATAGTCTCACCGATAATTGAAACACATTCTAAGATAAAATTATACGCAAAAAGAACGTAATTTAAAAAAAAAACTAATGCAGGATTATGCAAACCCGAGCTCACAGGCCGCCACAAGCAGCGCCTGTTTACAAGCATGACGTTGTGAACGATCCGCCACACAACATTGCGGCGAGAAAAGGTTTTTAAGCAAGCATGACCCACTCAAGCCTACCGCTCACAAAGATAGCTCGACCGTGTTCTTTTTTTTTTTTTATTATAGAAGAAGGGGGCAAACGAGCGTGCGGCTCACCTGATGGTCAGTGATTACCGACGCCCACGAACATCCACAACACCAGAGGAGCTACAGATGCGCTGCCGGCCTTTAAGTAAGGAATAAGCTCTTTTCTTGAAGTTCCCTAAGTCGTAACTGTTCGGAAATAATGCTGGCGACAGCTGATTCCACAAAGTCGAAGTGCGTGGCAGAAAACTTCGATTAAAACCCACTATTCGCGGAACGTTGTTACAACTTTACTGAACACACTTGTAATTCCTATCAGACTATTTACAATTTTGATTAACATAGAAATTACTGACTATACAAATAATACTAGCGTCACGTTTACAATAGTCCTTGTCCAATTTGACGAGTACTACCACACCTTACACTTATCATTGAAATAATCTTTGAAACTATAGTAAGTGCTCAGATACAAATGGTTATTTATACAATTTTCAAATTCTATGAAATCCACTTGGCTTTAAGTCCGCCCATTGTAACCTTAAGCTTAAGGCAATAAAGAATAAATAAATAAATAAAATAAATCTAGTATATTTGACCTATAAAAGATTTTTTTTACTTGATTTAATATTGTTGGATTTTTAGTTTATATTTATTTCTCAATTGTCAATATCATGCTTCTCATTATCCTTTGGGAACAGGGATTCATGTTTACGTACATACATAATATTTTCGTAATTAATATATTAAAATGTTAATTTCTTTCAATAACTCTCTAACCGAATCACGAGTGCGCAACGCTTCACTCATTTTTTTCCCCAGAAACAAACTGTATAACATAAGACATTGTGAAAGAACTAAAGTTCGGACAGTGGCTACGTTTATCAGTTGCTTGTAAAGTATTATTTAGTTTTTCTTACTTGAGTCATGTCTCATGCTGTTTGATGTTATTGCACCATTTAAACTTGGCGCTCATTTTCAACTCGATAAATAATTAAAATCTTGCAGGTTTGAGAATCTAAGAGACGTTTATCAAGGTTATGGAGCGACAGAAACTACTTTTACAGTCACCCTGAACTCTGTTGTTGGAGGGAAAGAGTGTAAACCTGGCAGTATCGGCAAAGTTGTTTGTAATACAGTAATTAAGGTACGTGCGATATATAGTTTATGTATTTATTCTGCTTGTAAGAACGACTGTCCTGTTGCTTTGCATTGTAAAAGTTTTTTTATTACGTGATAAACATCAGAATTTCGGCTTCATCAATTACGGCTTAGGTTTAGGGAACCTTGGCTTTCCTCTTCTTTAACAGGTTATTATCAGTCCACTGCTGGACATAGGCCTTTGCCTTTGGGATATTTTGCCACGAGCGGCAAGTGCTTTATCGATCGCAGAGTCAGACATCGTTTTTTATAATATGAGACAAACAAACAAGCTTACTGTCAAGCTAATGGTAAATGGGAACCCAGCCCATGGACACCAGCAACCAACTTTAAACAAAAGACTACAGGTAGATTGTCACTTCGAAGAACAAAGATGGAACGCCTCACACTGCTTTGTACTAAATATCCATATCCTTGAAACCAAAATACACCAATGGTTGCTGCCTGGTAACAAAAATAGCTATACTTACACTTTAGACTCTGCTGCCCATAATCGACGTGGATACTAAGTTCTGGCATATTTGTGATGGTTATTCCATCATCTGTAAGAAGCTCTGAGATTTTACAATCAGTTAAATAATATCCATACTTTTACGACGCCCGCGACAGATGGGGTGGCTGATTCTCTTGGGTTCCTACCGCATGGTCTATAACTAACCGAGTAACAACTGCCGATAGAATTCAGAAGTTGTCGCCTTGGTCGTAATAATGAACTGTCGACAACCGCGTAGCTTAGCAATATGCCGGCTTCACTCATTTTTGCCAACATACAGATTAATAATCGATCGGCGACGAAGTTCGTTACCCGAAGGTTATCCGTTATTGGACACGGGAGGGTAAAGACGAACAAGTACCTATTAAGTGCACACTTGCTGCTGCGTACCGGCGTGAAGTAGAGGCATCTTGTGCTTCTGCGTTTCGTTCATTCGAGCGGGGTCCCAAGTACCCTTAAAGGCGGGCGACGTACCTGCAGCTCCTCTGGTATTCCAGATGTACGTGGGCGACAGTAATCACTTACCATCAGGTGAACCGATTGTGCCGCCTTTCCCCATAAAAAAAAAGTTCCTTGGTGAATAAATTTATAGTATTTCTACTCAATGTGCGAACCGGACATGGGTCTCCTCTATACGGATAATTTCGGTAATTTGGAGGAAATCGGAGACTTTGAAGCATGTGCACGAAATCAGTCTGTGATGGTTCTCAAATTTTTTGAGATAGCTTTTACGACGTATATTAGAATCCACGAGAATCCATTTACCTAATGGTCTTTTACAACATCGTGATTAGGTGGTAGATTTTCTTACCCCTACACCACATATAGTTTTGTAACTTTCCTTAATTTAACAATTTTTTCTGCTCATATCATTTTTATTTAAGAATATTGCACTGTTTTATTTTTATCGTAGATTGTAGACATAGAAACGCGAGAACCTTTGGGGCCAAACCAGAACGGCGAAATATGTGTTAAAGGGCCTACGGTTATGAAAAAATATGTAGGAAAAGACAGATGTGCCGATTTTGATGACGAGGGATTCTTTAAAACTGGTGACATTGGATACTATGAAGAGGATAAATATCTTTATATTGTAGATCGATTAAAAGAGTTAATCAAATACAAAGGCTATCAGGTGAGAATATTTTTAAAATACTTACTAATACAATAGTGAAAATGCCACAACAGCTCCTTTGAAAAGGATCTACTAGTAACCGAGAACTGTCCACCGCGTTGCTCCGCTGCAGATTTTAGTGGTGGTAGTGGAAAAATTAGAAATATTTATCGACTATATGGTTTAGCAAAATACTTACGAGGATCTATCAATAACCATTTCTACAATTACTACCGCGATTGGCTGATATTTTAAGTATGTTACCAATGCTAATGAAGTTAATTTTAGTGAAACCAGCGCCCTCATTTATTTTCGTGTATTTTGTCAAGCTATACCGTCTTTTAATGTCATATTTTCTTCATCAATATTCTCTTAAATTTCTGTTAAAAAAAATAACAAAACAGAGGATACTTATTGAGTTTCTTAAGCCTGTTACGGTGGTAGATTGTAAAAAAATGACAATTGACAACGATGTAATTTTCAAACATTTCAACCCTTATTTATATTTTTTTAATTCTGTGCATTCTGTAGCCGATATGTTTCGCATTTTGAGCAATTTTTACCATGTAAAATATATTTTATGTTACGAATAAATAAATAAATAAATGTACCTTAAAATAATTCATGTACTACTTGCTCGGCGGCGAAGGAAAACATCGTGTGGAAACCTGTATGTCTGAGAAATAATAAAAAAAAATATTAATGGATATGTAAAACATGCCAAACCGCACTGGAAAAGCGTGGCGGGCTCTTCCCGGCTCCAAAACCCTCCAAAACTCATCAGTGGACACTTACACTGTTATTTTACTTTTACCCTGAAATAGCTGCAGTACTTGTATCTTTTCAAAAATGAACAACTGAATTATCCATTAAATCAGGTTCCTCCTGCGGAGATAGAATCGTTACTTCTGCAACATAAAGGTGTGCGTGATGTGGGTGTGGTGGGATTGCCACACGCTATGGCGGGCGAGATACCGCTCGCCTTTGTAGTGGCGCAAGCTGGCGTGGAACTCGCAGAAGCAGATCTTCAGAAATTTGTTGCTGAAAGGGTGTGTGATTAGACATTTACTGTTTTAAGTAGATATAATAAGTATAAATAACGATGTAAGGGGATAAACCGTCTCTTTTGCCAAATCCCAACCTCACCTGCACCCAGTGCACTCTGCGAGCAAACAAAGAGGCTGTGGCGACTGAATGATGGCCGAACATTCATCCGAATTTGCCGAACCTAAACCCCACAGATTAGTGCAAGAATACTGGCACTGAGCTCACCAACCTGTATAATCAGCCTGGTGAGTATGTAGCTTTGCGGCTTTTGCTGGCGCTTTCTTTGAGAGGCCTACGTTCAGCAGTGGACTAAAATAGTCAGATGTTTTATGGCCGTATACCCAACACTAGAGTGGGCCGAGGTTAAGATGTTTATTTTAGTCCTTTCAACCTACTTAGTAGTTTCACCCATAGTTTATTTGGAACAACGTGACAGGTGCTGACCCCTTTGCCGTCTTAGTGTTTCATCAAAAAGTGTTAACGATACAAATCGTACATAACTTTCAAAGAAATCTCATAGGTACGATGCCTTCCTTCAGGGGATTGAATTCGGGTGATTCCTGTTTCGGAGATTGATCCTCTGAATATGCGGCTATCCTGGCTAACTTTGACCCGGGGGTGACAATCGTATTCAGATTATATTCAGACCATATTAGGGACTGGGAATAGCATTCAACGTTACGTTGATTTCTTTGATCGTCAATCCGTCTACCAGGCGTAATGTATGAGGTAAGTAAAATAACTAGACTAAATAGAACTAGAATTTATTTACCGAATTTCAATACAGTAATTAAGAAACAAACTAAAAACTTCGACTAATAGAAACGTCATAATTATAATAAGCGATATACAAATCCCAATTATGCTATTCGAAAAAAAATCAAGTGTATGGCACACTTTCTTTATTTCGTAATACGAAACGTTTTAAAATCAATCTTTCTTTTCAAATTTTGTATAAAAAAAGGAAGACTTATACGCATTAAATGTTATCGAATCAAATGCCATATAATTTTCCCCTTTTTTTTTTTTAAACTTTTTCCACTTTATGTTTAACACAGGAGGTGTAAACCTCTTTCTTTTTTGTATCTAGCTCCATTATCAAAAGCCTCCTGTTTTTGGGGTTAATATTTATGTTATTTTAATTTTTTTATAGTTATCTCACCCAAAGCATTTACGAGGCGGAGTCCAATTCATTGATGAAATACCAAGAAACGCAAGTGGAAAAATTCTACGCAAACGTCTTCGAGAGATGCTCAACAATAAAGAAGATAACAATAAACTGTAATTAGATTAAAACGAAGTCTTTTCTTAACATGTTCTTTTGGTTTTAAGGTAAGTGTTACTTACCTTAAAACTTCCTCGCAGGATTCCGAGATGTAGGACTTTTAAGCAATGATGTTAAATCTTTGCTTAAAAATCAAATATATGGTTCTGGTATTGATATCTATGAATAAGTATTACACATTGTAATTTTTTGCAAATTTATTGTTTGTATTAGGGTCCGGTTCCGTGCTTCCGTTGGCTTTGCCAATTCTACATGCAAAGCGAGTGACAGTCTCGAATAACAAGTGCCCGTAAATAGACCTGTCTCTAGCCTTCTGGAGACGTCGTAAGAATCTGTCACCCCCTTTCTACCAGTGGGTGTCACAGCAGTCGACCAGGGAATAGTACCAGGCCTTATAGCTCTCTTGGCATCCAAAAGATGATTTGTCATGGTTGATTATGACTGTCGAAAACAGCATATAGACGTGGCTTAGAAGCGATATCGAACTACTATTATTTAAGAGAACGGCTATCGCCTTTCCTGAGGAGCACAACAACCACGCTTTTACTTCACGCTTTCAGCATATAGACAGTTAGTCGGTTACCCTGTTTCTACTGCCTTTATCTATTAACTTAACTCTTTTAAGCAATTTTCTTAATGTAAACACACTATATGTGTATACATTAAATTTGGACTTGTAAATGACAGGTTTCTTATTATATTGTGTTATCTTCACCATAGTAGGCTTATTTTAGGCATCCATAGACTTTCCCGAGTCTCCTAGATCTATCCACATCGTAAACATTTGATAGGTCGTCGAACTGGTGAACTGTGATATGTAAACAGAACAAATATTGTAATATGAGTTGCATAATAACCTGAGTAGAGGTGTACCTAACCTTCTTTCGTTGGTGCATTTACAGTGTTTATTTTTTTTTTCTGTTCTGTGTACATTTGTATTTTATTTATTTATTCTTATTCAGATACATTTTTTCTTGTTTTATAGCAAATATAATAAATTTTTATTATTGTCATACCTTAAAAATGTCACTTTATTCGAAACAAAATAAATACAATAACATATGTATATATATATATATATATATATATATATATAGGTTTTATTATATGTATATATATATATATATATATATATGCACATATAATACTAAGAAAGCCCTAATATTTATTTATTTATTACACGTTGCGGTAGTAAAAAGATTAGCAATTTACAATAATAGTTTATAAAATACGGGTCCTATTTCTTTCTCCGAATGTCAACTTCTCCTGCATTTGCTACCCTGCTATAAAACAAATGCAGATCCGCCAACCGAATGATGGTGAAATATCCTTTCAAAGCTATCGAGCCCAAATCCCACAGAACAAGCAGCCAATCCGCTTGGCCAGCGTAGTCAGTTTGGTCAAATCTTTCAAGGTATATATGAAGAGGCCTCTGTTCAACAGTGGGCCACTGAAAATAGGCTGATGTTGTTGTAGTAGATGATACGGTGGTTGAACTGGTATTATATTATTTGCGTGAGTGATGGGCGTGATAGCGTGGTGCTTGGTGACACGCTCCAGTCCCGGCACCATGTATTTACATTCACCATTAAACACCCAGTAAGCTGAGATTAAGAATTTTCATTTCGCGTGACTCAGTGTAGCCTAATGGGCTTCAGAAACCCACATCTCCCGTCTCCAGACGATAGAACATGACAAGTGACGAGCCTCCTTACCGGACTCGTTTTCTCGCGATGATTGCCACGAAATTTTCTAGGGAAGAAAGGCAAGGCAACACAGCTCTAGACTAACGTATTATTATTTCTTTATCGTATTAGTATACCTACTGTTCACCATCTAAAAACAAAAGTATTAAAGAAATGGACAGAAAAGTTACATAGTAAACAAGTGTTATATGAAAATGACAAGTATAACGCTAGGATAAATTCAAATAAATTTTAACAGCGTTCATGGACTCAGTTTATTTCGCTCACATTTTATATTACCTACCATTACATTATATACATTATATAAGGCAATAATATGATGACAGATGAAATATTCACTGTATACAATTATTTCAAGATAGTTTATTTGATGTCTTTAATTATTAATACCTAATAATATAACTAAATAAAGTTAAAAAATAATTTAAACAACAAGTTGATTGTTTCAGCATAATAAAGTATGTATAGTAAGAAATACTAAAATAAACTTCAGAAAATATATCACACTGTACTATCACATATAGAAACCAAATTTACTTTTGAATGATCATCTCTCGAAGATACCTGCGTAGAATTTTTCCGCCAGAGTTTCTTGGTATTTCCCTCACGAATTGCACGCCGCCTCGTAAATGTTTTGGATTTGATAACTGCAGAATTATATCGATTTTACATTTCACAGACAAAATATATCATTAAATTTATGTCATAATAAAAGATACATTCGAATGTAAACAAATATTTACGGATTTTGTCTTTAATCATTTTAACTTTTAATTTTTCGTCGTCGAGTGTTTTGCAGCATCCATGGTCACGGGGCGGGGAACTGAGATGTTTGCCCTAGTGATGATCGTGAGACAGCATATCCTATTGTTAGTTAAACCGGGCTACCGTTAGCTTTTAATTATATGATTTTAGTACGTAATTGCATGGCTGAATAAAAGTTAATCTAAAACCGTACATTCAACTGCACGACGTCAAGACTCTGTTAGTTTTTTTTGCGTAGATCGTACATAACTAAATAATTAAAAGCAGACGGCGGTCCGGGTTAACTATGAAATCAGAACGCCAAGCAACGATTTCATCATCATCATTTCAGCCTATCAGAAGTCCACTGCTGAACATAGGTCTCCCCCAAAGATTGCCACGGATTTCGGTCCTGAGCCACCTGCATCCATCGACTTCCCGCAACTCACAGCAGGTCGCGCAGGTCGTCCCTCCATCTTGTGGGGGGTCGTCCTACACTGCGTTTGCCTGTACGTGGCTGCCACTCGAGAACCTTTTTTCCCCAACGGTTGTCAGTTCTGCGAGCTATGTGGCCGGCCCATTGCCACGATTTAGAGAGTCAGTATAAGTACTGGCTATGAGGCATTCCATCTTAGTGCTCCATTTCAAGGGTGATGACGATTCAATGGGCTGCAGGTGCCCACTTCTGTCAGGTGAACAGAAAAAGCGTTTATTATACCGATGTCACTAAAATATGCAAATAGCTTTATTACACACCCTTTCCGCTACAAATTTCTGTATTTCGACTTCTGTGAGCTCGACACCAGGCTGGGGCACCACAAACGCGAGCGGCACCTCGCCTGCTGATGCGTGTGGCAACCCCACAACACCCACATCACGCACACCTTTATGTTGCAGAAGTAACGATTCTATCTCAGCTGGAGGTACCTGATTTAATGGATAATTCTGTTGTTCATTTTTGAAAAGATCAAGTACTGCAGCTATTTCAGAGTAAAAGTAAAATAACTGTGTAAGTGTCCACTGGTGAGCTGACCAAAAGCAAATGTATCAATAAGATTATTATATCTATTTCCTGTGTTTGTTTGACTACAATCGTTGGCATCACATTTGCGCATATGGAACAGGTTAGGGTTACCCCATTGGCCCTTAGTAAAACAGAATCTCAGAAGGTTCTAAACTGATTTAAATTCAAAAGCTAATAAATCTATTTGTACTACTATACAAAATGCGTTGTATGTATGTATGTTAAACCGGACATTTTTTAAATATATACGAGTAGGTTATCTTACTACTAAACAAACAAATGTGAAAGTTTACATATTTGTCGTCCCAGTCACGCTTAAAGGACTGAACGGATATGCATGAAATTTAACAGCGATCTAAATTACGCCGTTACGGGGAGTTATTTAGAATATACCATATTTTTATCATATTCTAACATCACCTGCACATGGTGCAACCTGACAGGAAGCAAACCAGACTCTGGTGACCGAGTGATGACGGAATGTCCATCGGAATTGAGGAACCCAAAAACCTTCAGTATAGTGATGGGTAGCAGCATCACCTTTGCGAGGGTACCGGCACTGAGCTCACCAACCCATTTAATTCTCAATGCAATAACATGATTAAATAGAGTAAAGTTACTAATAATTATAAGAAAAAAAAATATTCACACCTGATAACCCTTGTACTTAATTAACTCTTTTAATCTATCAACAATGTAAAAATATTTCTCGTCATCAAAGTATCCGATATCGCCAGTTTTGAAAAAGCCTTCATCATCAAAATATTCACTCCTGTCTTTTCCGACATATCCCTGCATAGTCATAGGGCCTTTAATACATACTTCTCCATTCTGATTTGGCCCTAACGGTTCTCGCGTTTCTATGTCTATAATCTACAACATACAAACACTTTAGGAATACACATTAAACGCACCTGGAACAATAAAGTAAGGAAGTAAAGTGTGAAGTTTGAAGTAAAGTGGCAATAAGTGTTCCACTAGGGAAATATCTCCCCTCTTTGTCACAGGATTTTTAGCTGGAAACAGTCGGCTACACAATATTATTATTTGTTAATCGCCGTGCACATGGTTAATACTATATAACACCACGACGACCACGGCTCTCCCAGTGAACACCAACTACACAACACCAATATTTGCTACATATTTTCGGATGTGAACTCGTCCATTATGTAACACTAGCATTGCCAGTATTCTCTATTTATGTAATATATTTTTTTAATTTAAACCTAAAATTATGAATAGAAATCAGACAGTTTTTCATATAGTACGTACCTTTACTATTGTATTACACGTAACTTTACCGACACTGCCCGTCTTACATTTTTCCCCATTAACATAAATGTTCACCGTAACTATAAGAGTAGCTTCCGTCATTCCATAACCTTGATAGACGTCTCTAAGATTTTTAAACCTACAAGTTTTTTTTTTCATTAGTGACACAATATTTCAATAAAAAAATATATTAAGATTTAATTTCACGATCATGGGAGAAATCAATTAAGCAAAAAAATCGTCTTGAAATGCTTTTAATTTTAAAGAGTAGTATTTTTTTATCAATATGTAGGTAATGGTATACCTATTCACTTCAAATAATTCACTAAATCTAATGCCCCGTCTATGGTACGCGGAAGACAAAACATAAGCTTTCTTTTTTAAAACATAGCATACCCAATAACGGATTGGTCGGAGTTCTAGACAATTATCTAAATAATAAAAAATTGTTTCAGGTTCCGTTACAGGCGGTGAAGACTAACCACTCGGTTTTCGAGGACTTTTTTTATGACCGAGAAATAATGCGTGTTTTATAAGCTAACAAGTATAATATAAAGTACATTAATTACTTGGCTTTTACACCGTCGATAAGCTCCTTTTGTAGTACGGCAGCCCCGCTGACTATTATTTGTACAGAAGTAACATCATAGTTAAAAGGTGTTTTAATCATGGCAAAAATCACTGGTGGTACCAATAATAGCTTGTTAACCTGAAATTTCATAATTTATACACATAAGCATAGCTTGTCTGGTTGGAACAATGGGTTTTTTGAAAAGGTTAACATCATACCGACTGCAATTCCAATCAAGGCAGGCTATATAAATATAAATCACACAGGAATGAAAGTGATAGTTCATTGCATAATGTAACGCAAACTAATAAACGAAATATGTTTACGTTAATTGTTAAACATTTAAAAATGATCAACGATGATTACAAAATAAATAATAACTTGTATAAAATATAAATATAATTAATTACAAGTATCTATGAAATCTGAAAACTGAATCGTTTTAGTACATTTAGTAGGTAATTGGAACCGACTAATTATTTTATATTATGTCCTATTATACAATCGAACTTTCGTATGTAATGAATACTTATTAAATTTATACAGACCTGTACCAATAGTTCCAATCTAATGAAACTGGAACCAGGTCTCTCTTGGTTGGAGGATTTATCAGAATATCAGATATCTCGCACCTAAGACCTGTTACCTGTCATCGGTCTGTTTATTTTCGGTTTGATATTTTGTGGGATGGTTAATCCGTTGTCTGTCACTATGAGATTTTCAGAGATTTCTCCTTAATCGACTCTTGCGACTGCTTCAACAATGACAAGGTCATTGCCATTTGTACTTTGAATCCAAAAACATATGTTTTTATGGAGCAGTGACATCATTTAAGACGAGGAGAGCTGATCAGATTTGATTCAGGAATGATGGAAGATCGCTCCCGGCAATTTGCTGCAGAGTTTGATAAACTCACTCTGGATACACTATTACACTAGCAAAGTTCTCTAATCACATGGAGTTAAGACCGTAACATAATTCTTTCGATAGTTTCAAACACTTAGTTACTTTTTTTTTTACATCCGAATTTTTATTAGTACATATTGTATTGATTAATGTGTTTGCTTCCGCCCATCCATATCTACAAGCATCTCCAAACAAAGAAGACTACAGCTGCGCTATTACAGCTGAGGAATAAGATAGAATGCCTAATATCCTATAAATTTACTGGCTCTGCATACTCTTCAAACCAGAACACAGTGTACCACAGTAGTGTAACCACACTTGGGTATTTCTGCTGTTAAAACGGCGTCCAAACGGCTCTACATAGGCCAGACAAGTTTTACCTCCTAAAATAAAGAATTTTTGCCACCTCCTAATAATACTTTACCAAAGTTTTCTTTTACACTGAATTATACGATAACAAATAAAAATACTTTGTAATACTAACCTTATACTTTTCTATTGATCGCAAATATAAATCAATCTCAAATTTTTGTAAAAACACAACCTTACTCCCATTACACATATAAATGAGTCCGGTCATCACCCCCATAACATGATACCAAGGCGCGATGTTGAGTATTATCAATTTCGGATCAACAATATCGGGCCTAAAATCGAAATAAAAATTAAATGTGGAAAGGAACATCAATATTAGATAGTTATTAAAGCAGATGACGCATAGGAAAACATTTGCAAGAAAAATATCTACAAAAGTAAAAGGTTAACCAAGTTAACCTTAGATACAGCTTGCGGAGAGTAAAAACTAAAAACCGTCGTGGAAGCTAAAGTTTTATAGACTCTAAAACTGCCAGAGTTAAAAAGAGTAGAAAAAAAACAACTGTATTATTCAATTTCCATCTGCCAATAACCAATTTTACGACCTGGTATTGAAAACTAGTACATGCCACATAAGGTATCAAAAGTGACATTTATCCTTGGAAGTGGGTAATTATCCTTCTTGATATATAATTATTAAAACGTTTTTAATTAATGTTAAATCTACTTGAGGTCTTCTTAACTAGAACAAGTGGAGAATATCAAGGGAAGACGATAGGTAGTGAAGAAAATGTAAGTAGTAGGAAGTCTGTAGGAAGAAAGGAACATTAGTGGTGAGCAGGAAGTATTAGAAGATGTTTGGAAGATTAAATGCAAAGGATACCGCAGCAGTAGATAAACTCTAGGTACTCTGTAAGTATCCTTAATAAATATAATAGTAAGACACCGATTTGAGTGAAAATCCCGCAAACCATTGCTCATAACAACTGATTTGCACGCTAGCACGCTCTAGTGGGTACATAAGGGTTTATGTAGTGCCAATTTTCGATAATTTTTTCATTTTTGATATTCCTTAAACCTCTTTTTTTTTTTTTGCTATACTATAAACTGTTAATTTATCAAAAATAATGTTGCTTGAACTACATAAATAGATTAAAAAACGTGACCTTTTAATAGCTTTGTTCCTGACAAAGGTGATCTAGAAATATAGTATGTAGCACGTTTTTATAGTGTGTTAACACTAAGTAATTCTTCGTGAAAAAACGAATTTCACTATATGAAATCTTTTCTTCACAATTTTGTATTAGGCGCTACTTCATCATCACTCTACTAAATACTAAATATAATATCATGTACATATCAAATAACATATGATGTGTACTGTTTATTTACTATCCTGTTTCAAATACTCACAATGAAACTGCAGTAATTACATTTAAATGACTTAGCATAACGCCTTTCGGCAAGCCTGTGGTACCAGAAGAGTATAAAATAAATGCTGTATCTGACTGCCCCTCTACATCAACTGCTTCAAATTCTTCAAAATTAACGTTCTTTTTTATTATTGAGTTAGGTGCTGCTATCGCCAGGTCTTTGTATAATAATGAGTCATCTACTCTTTCATCTCCATATAGTATTATTTTTTTGACATAATCCAAAGATTTGTAAACAGCTTCCTGAGTTTTATAAGCTTGCATTGAACAGAAAAGATATTTCGGTTTCGTTATATTCATAACATGCTTAAGCTCATCTGTAACAAAACGAAATATATTATAAGCATATTTATATGATACAAGTAAAAAGCTTCTACATGTTTAACAATGCCTCTCCTTTATACTAAATGGGCACTGTGGCTCCCTCGAACGGGTTCCCGCCTTTTCGTGGCGGGAGGGGCTTAGTAACCGTGGCTTGGTCTCTCACGGTGAACCAAGAGAAACCTACAAGGCCCACCCGTCTCGCTCCGAGTGGGTTTGGCGAGCCAACTTCATATGCGTGTCGATGAACAGTGGTTGTGTCGATGCTTTACAGCCGTACCTTTAAACCAAACGGGCGTGCGGAGTGTATATAAAATATTTCAATGCCTACTACGATGTGAATGTGAACTAGACTTGGTAGATAAATTATTGATATCTTCTTTAACGTGAAACTCATTTTAAAATATTTCGCATAATCAGCGAATTTTTTAGAAATTACCATATTCTATTATTCTTTAACAGTACTACTTACAACTTCTTCAGTAAAGTAAATACCAGTTCTGGTCAAACATTGATAATAAAAGCAGGCTGTACAATATACATCGAAATAGGGTCGGCCGAACATGCCGAAACATGAACAGGATCTGCTACTACGGACCAGATCCGAGAAGGATCCGGCACACGGAAAGGTGACTGGCGCTGTTGGAGCCGCAGATGAGTGCGTGATCGATACCGGGCGCTATGTGGCGAATTTAGAATATCTAGAGGTTTTAGTTGATGCAAGACTGATGTAACTATTTCTCGTCCCTGCGAGAGCTAATATGAATTAGATAATTTCCCACTTAAATATTGAGTTGGTGGAAGATTCTTCGATTCTAAGATTTATCCCCCCAAGGCATGTCAAAAAAATATTGAATAATGCTTACTCACCTTTTATATACGCAATACTAATAGGCGTCATCACTGCACCGATGCAAGCCACACCTATAATAGTGCACCAATTTTCAAGCCTAGTCTCCGAGCATATTCCCACAACTTCACCCTTTTTCACACCTAAGCGTTTTAGAGAAACAGCGATATTCATTGATTTTTGAACTATTTCTTCGTACGTTTGCATCTCTTCGGTAGCGCAATTTATCTGTAAGTAACTTATGGTTATGGTAAAAATAATACATGGATAGCTTTAGTATTGTTTAACTAGCATAGTAGCCTCTCCCAGACGCCTGCGGTAAAAACAGAAACAAATAATGGTAAAAAATGTTTAATTTTCAACAAAAATATCCTATTTTGCGTAGATACGAAATTCTCTGCAAGTATATAATATATCCGCAGCAGAACTAAGGAAACCGACATAGCCGTTAGAATCAGCAAGGTGAAGTGTCAATCGGCCGGCCACAGCTCGCAGAACTGATAACCTTTGAGGAAGAAAGGTGGCAGCCACGTACAGACAAACACATTGTGGGACGATCACCCACAAGATAAGGAGTAACGACTTGTAAAGTCTTGTGGGAAGTGGATATATGCAGGTGGCTCAGGACCGAGTTTTTTTGGCAGTCTTTGGGAGAAGCCTTTGTTTAACAGTGGACTTGTGATAAGCTGAAATGATAATGATGACTTAAAATTCCCATATGTTTTGACATTTTCATAATTATTAATAGACATTTTTTTATAAAATGATTATTTTGACAGACATTGTACATAATAATAGGGGTTTAGGTATTAAGTTGCCATTTTAATGGAGTGGCCTCTTTGAATTAAAAACTCGCATGGTCCAAGATTAGTGCTTGGAACTTTTTTTACAGAAACTATTACATTCTAAATTCAATAATATTATGACAGTCTATTGTTTGACTTTCAATGGTCTTTGCATTCAGTATTTGAGTTAAAATCTAGTCTTTATAAATAAGACTAATTTTCCTGTGCTAACTAGTACTACACCGACGTGGTTCTAGCGCAGTAGAGACAGCTTGCAATATTAATGCAAAATTTGGTGAGGATACGATTAACGAACGCTCTTTGCGTTTTTTATTTAATCGCCTTCATGATAAATATCCACTTGAACCCTGAACCACGATGAAGACCAGACACTAAGGTAAATAACAATAAATTAAAAATAATAGAGGAAGCTGTTCCTTATCCAGCAACCGAGGAATTAACGTCATGGTTTGACATTAGTTTTTCACAATGTTGACTGATTTGCACCAAATTTATAAAATGGAAGAACACGAGAAATTGCTGCCTCGTTAATTAACTGATGCACATAGAGGAGCAGGTTGAAGCTTGCCTTACTTTGATAGGATGTTACAGAAATAAAGAGATTTTGGACAGAATTGTAAAAAAAAAATGTCTACTATAATCTCATACGAAAATCGCAATCCGCAAACGCAATCACTGAACCGAGGTAATACCAAATACCGGAACAATGCTCTAAAGTGAAGCTCATCCATAGAAAACTAATGGTAATTGTTTAGTAGTCATTTCATGATGTAAATACACTATCGTTTTTTGATATGCGGTGTATTAATAAAAGAAGATGTCTATTGTGAAGAACTTAGAACAATGATGGCGAAGCTCTCATACAAATAATCCCTACTCGCCACTATTGCGCCTTGGTAACGCAGTATCGAGCAGTGTGAGGTCCAGACCTCGATACACCGTTTTAAGGTTATATTACGTACAGTTAGAATCCATACGTTATCATTCGTACTCGCCAGACCCATTAAATTTTGTCCTCAGGAAGCGAGCGATACGAAATTCAGATCTTCCCACAAAATGGCAGAAAAGTATGGATAACGAGGGTAAATACTTTGATTTGATAAATATATTTTTTCTCAAAAAAAATATTTTCATATTGTACGGTATTATATATAATTCACAGTAAAATAGTAACAATTTCAGGAAAACTATATATTATTGGCCAATCTAAAGCAGTCTAGTGTATCGGCTCTCGGTGTCAGTCAATTCTTTGTTATATTCATATTTTTACCGTACTTACAATGTTTCCAAAAATAAACAACGAAGAAAGTGTGAAGATATTGAAAGGGTCAAAAGAGCGCTGCGACTCGTGAAGGCACAAGTTGTAGAGTACCCGTATATCTAGATTTTGTAAAATGAATACTGTTTCTAATCCAACTAAAGATCCCCTCAGTAAACCTTAGTAGGACATGATGCTGTGGAAGTATGCAAAGTAAACTTATTTGGCTGTAACTAATAGCGATAATTGCAGAACTTAATTTTGAAGCTTGAACTCTAGATTTCTATTCTATTAGTTAATTACGGCATTATGTGACGACTTTGACAGTATAAACAGTGAACATTATGTTTTTTCTGCGTTCAGAAGTAAATCGTTTACTGCAAACCATTTGGAAATTGTATCCAGTATTTGTTTGGGCCGTTCCAGTACACAATCGTTTTTTTTGACTGTAAATAACAATGACGTATCATCGACAAAGACCAGAGACGATTTTTTATGCAGACCTAGAATAAAAATGGAGAGGGACACCCATATTTTCCACAAGGCCCGATGACACTACGTTGTTGATTGTAATCTATTGTTTTCGGTATGAGAGATGAAGAAGAGAAAAAGATCATATCCGGCATTACGAACTTTTCTACTAACATTTTTAAATTTCATACAATACACTCTAAGGATATTGTAATTTTTTAAAACTTTTGTAAAAAATAATCATTAATTTTGTTTAAGAAGTAAGTATGTTAAATAAGGTTAAAGGTCAGGTTTTCATGTCAAGTTGAATCATTAAGGCTTTATGATCTAATTTAAGTCCAACCTATGTGGTTTAGTGTTATTTTACAATTTAGTATGTTACTATCAATACATGAGGCACGAGATCTTGTTAATCTAGCTGCTTTATCGAAAACTACATTCTACGTAAATTAAAAAGAGAAAAATATTAATTATTATTTTTTTATTAATTTATTTGTTTCAGATTTCAAAGTCCTATTTGTGTCTTTGTTTTAGATATATTTTTATAACACATTAAAATTTAACCTATGCAAGAATAGTAATATCGACGTCGGGAAAAAACTGCTTTTGGGGTGCCTAAATTGTATGCGCTGACTAAACTATAAGAGACTTTAAAGTGAATGTACAGAATTATAGCGCTCTAAATTTTTTTTAAGATTAACCATTTATGATAACAATTTATGAATTGAAATAAAAAAAAAACTAGTTGTAATAGTTGTTTCGTAGTGATTTTGAGTAAATTCTTTAAAAAAATCCTTCGACCCTTTGCGATGCCTGGTCTCTGTAGATAAAATACCTGTTTTTTCACTACTCTTATCTAGGAAACTGAAATGAGAAATGAGAATAAAATATTTTTCAATTATTTAAATCAATTCTTTTGGTTTAAGGTAAAAGTTAAATAAATCACTTTCATCATCTATTCATCATAATTACGAAAACGACTCAAACTTTCAACACAATTTTGTAAACGTTTCTGTAATTATGCAATTGTTATTCCTAAACAAACATTATTTCTTAGCGTGGTAGCGCTCGACCGGGTCTCGCAGAATACCGGCGTAAAGTAGAGGTATCTTGTGCTTCTTTCTGCGTTTCGTTCGGTGAGTTAGGTAACCGGACCGGCCCACTCCCCCTCCCTATTCTCCTCCTCTTCCCTCCTATCTCCCAAATATCCTTAAAAACCGGCAACACACCTTCAGCATCTATGGTGTTACAGATGTACGTGGGTGACGGTAATCACTTACCATCAGGTGAACCGCTTGCTCGATTGCCGTCAATCCCATAAAAAAAAAGTGTTAAAAGTGCTAATAAAAAAATAATTATTTCTTTCTATGATCTAGATATACCACGGGCGTCGGATGGCGCCAGGGAATATGCTCGTATATTATAACGAGTGAATTGCCATTTTTGTTGTGCATTATTATTATATTTTACGTAAACAAAGTTGATTTGCACATTATGCTTATTATTTTTTTAAGGTATATGAATAATTACATATATTATAATGTAGAAGTCCTGGAAGGTAAGCAAAGAATAACCACTGTTATTCGTTACGGTGAATAAGCTTACATAGAAGACCTACGAAAATTTAATCATTTGTACATTTCGCATACATTTAGACTTATTTTCGAGTAGCTTGTATCTATCTGCCAGTCCACTTAACCCATCAGTAAGTGGAAAATGAAA
Organism: Bhutanitis thaidina; assembly: GCA_029286595.1. Taxonomy (NCBI): domain Eukaryota; kingdom Metazoa; phylum Arthropoda; class Insecta; order Lepidoptera; family Papilionidae; genus Bhutanitis; species Bhutanitis thaidina. Next base: position 1,704,053 of record JAGSMS010000021.1, on the reverse strand, counting down.
ATGTGGAATTGCACATGCAGTTCTGGTATTGCAGATAAATATTTATCTTTTCTACGGTTATTTTTCTGTTCTCTGCTGAATACATTCTTTCCAAGGAACGTCAGCAAAAGTCAGGATGCATTTCTTGAAATATCTACTCATAATCACCACTCTGGGTAAGCGGACAGGTGACCGGAGTGGTGAGTATTTATTTTATTTTAATTTATTCGGAAAACGTACGTAAAAAACGCATTGCTTGATAAATTGATAAATTATTGTAAATGCTACACATCATTTTAACTGTTTTCGCATAACGTGTGAGCTAACCTTACAAGTAATTTTTGGTCGGCGCTTTATTAGGGAGGCCAAAGATCAGCAGTTGACTAAATAGGCTAATGAAGTAATAGTAGTAGGATATATCTTTCTTTTGAATATATCTTCCTACCTCTGTAGAGGTATATACTATCAGATAACATATAGATCTATCTCATCATTCGTTCGCCAGAGCCTCATTTGTTGGCTATCAGGGAGCATCACGTGCAGGTGACGTTGGCATTGGGAGAAAAAATGGTGTATTCCCCATTAAATAAGCATCTATTTACATAATTAAAAAATACCTTTTCATATCTTTAAGAGAATTATATATACAACATATTCATACATAAATAATTACATGAGCGATTCTACCGAAAAAAAAGTTAATACTAGTTTTTTTAGACGAATTTGTTTCTTTGTTTCCGAATCAGTGTTGTTGTTAACCAAAAATTTGATATTTAGAATCATGCTCTAAACAGATAACGAGTTTTTGAATAATTGGTCTTATACGATGTTCGCATCGAACGAGTATTTTGATCAAAAGATATGGAGAATCAATAAGATCCTTTATGATCTTGTTGATTCTCGCGCTGCCTGAAAATTGGGATAATTTGACTATTGAAGTTAAAATTTATATTTATTTATTATTATTTATATTAAATAGTAGTATAGTTATATAATAGTTCATTCTTTTAATAGATTTAATTTGAATATTTTTAACAGAGTCTACAAAGATAGCACATTGGGGATTTCAAACAGTCGGGGCAAATTCTAAATGTGATCTTACGAATGCATTATAAAGTAATAAAGTTTATGAAAGTTGTTTTCTCGAAATACTTTTATTTTATAATTAATTTTATTTCATTAATAAGATGTAGGGGTCGACTATGTTAAAAAAACTACAGGCTACGTCGTGACTTAGCTTATGAGGAAATTGCAAATTAAAATATATCAAATATTCTTTTACCCAGGCGAGATACGGTTGTTATAAAAGTCGATTTAGCTTATAGCCCAACAAATTTCTGGCCTCTGTAGATCGAGAAATAAGTGAACCAAGAGGAACCTACATGGCCAGTCTGTTTTTGCGGGGATGGCTGGCCCGAGGTGGCCGCTCCGAGTGGGCTTGGTGAGCCCACTTCGGATGCGTGTTGGTGGACTGTGAAAGGAATGTTAGCTTAGCGCTATCCAGGCCCCCCACAGCCGAAGTGGAGTCGCGGGGGAAGAGGAGATTTGGTATTACGTTTCGCCATTCTCCCTAACCTTCGCGACTCTGGCGGAAGCCGCTGATGCGGCCGTGGTGGGGCCGCGGGGGGAGAGGGGTGTCGGTATTACATTAAGCCGTTCTCCCTATCCTCTGCGGTCAAAACGTGGTCGGCGGCGAAGCCATAGACCAGATCCGCCGGGGGTGCCGGGAAGGCTGAGGCTTAAGAACGCCAGCCTTCCTGATCCCCACGGCCTCCGGGTGGCTCGGGGATCCGTTGGTCTCGTGGGTTTGGAGACTGAGTTGGTAGACGCGTCTGTGTTCCGGCGCGTCTAGCCAGGACGGTGTGGGAGAAGGCATGTTCTCTCCCAAGAAGGGGCCGCCTACAACAGCCGGCGCTGGTGGGGTCGCGGATGTGTGCGAAAGGTTTCCCGTGACATGCGGTGAAGGTGGAACACCTGCGCCGCCATAGAGTTTTAGTCGGTGCAAACCCGACATAACCCGTCCTTGCCCCTGATAGGACGGATATGCGTTAGGCATTTCCCCATGTATTTAAAAAAAATGATCGAGAAATAACCTCCACCAAGGTAATACATAAGTACTCTGAACGTAGGTTCTAGCCACCTCACTAAAATATTTAATAAATATCCCTAGCTTGACTTTGTACATGGAAAATATTCATAGCCAGATGCGTAAATCAACCTTAGCGGAGTTCGAACACGCAACTGTGAAACCCCTAAACCGAACAAGTTCTTGGTTTATCCTGATCTGTCAGAGCGGAGCGGCCCGTGTGGTTGCTCAGTGTGGTATTGGCGAGCCCATTTCGGATATGAGTTTGTGGACCGCGCCCTCTACTCTCGGACGGGAGTACGGGATGAAGGAAGTGGCAGAAGATGCCGCATCCAGGGAGAGGGAGAAGAAGAATGAAAGAGGTGTTTGCGTGAGTGTTCCGGTAGGTCCCGTACGTTTCTCGGAAAGCAATAGACTGAAATAGAATAGTAGTAGTAGATGTACTGAACACAGTTTTACATATTTAGAGATTCCTATCGGTACCTTTAAGCATAACACAGACAGATTCGACACGTGGCGGGAATTGTATGTCTGCGCTTCGCCTGGCCTGGAACGGAGGCCAGGTGCCACATCACACCTCTTAACCTTACGGAACGCTCTCACAAGTGGGTGTGAGCTATCGTCGACGTATTTATCTTTCGCTGCGGACCTGTCGCCTCTTCCACTGGATGCATTGCTCTTTTTTATTTATTATTTATTTGTTTATTTTGTAACCTATGTATATTTACAAATTGAGACTTATAGTTTGAGGAAACCTTCATAGGTTTGTGTACATACTAGTATTCACTGATATTCGTTCAACCAACGAACGCGGTACCATTGCGTTATTCAATTCAACGAATATTGTAACATTAGTTATGTGGTTATACTGCAAAAAAGAAATCAAACAAAAAAAAAGAGGTACAGTGCCACAGTGATCTACAGATCTACTGATTTGAATACTTTTTGTTTACTAAATTATTGCGCTGTATCTACAGGCTGATTGAAGAATATTGATTTATATTATGATAATAGGTTTATTACAGTAATATTAAATACATTTACAATTTATACAATTTATATAAAACTCATTAAAATACTTTATATATCCTCCCTCGCGCGTGTTAAAGGCAATAGTCGACCAATTAACTATTGGACAACGTGAATACGCAACCCCCTTGGTGATATCGCCGGGGAACCGCAGAAGGCCACTAGCAATCATTGGCGAAACCGTCCTTCGTTCTACGAGTTATGCTGGAGCGAATCGTAATTAACATTAACAAATGACAGTGATAATTTGGTTTTTACTTTATTTGTAGACGAGAGCCTATCTAAGAGACTAGCGTACCTGACTGTTGAGCCATGGTTGCGGGGTTCGGATCCCAACCGAAGTCAATATTTGTACAACCCATAAATTATTGTTTTTTCGAGTACAGTTATGTTGTGTGTGCCCTGTGTCGCTGATCCACTTCCTCCGGTTTCATTCCCGTATCCCGTATACGGATTGCCGATGGCGGGTGAGTTCATCAAGTTTTGTTGTGCGACACAATATCGGGTGCAGTTGACAACTGCCGATAGCATTGGAGTTGTCGCGTCGTAATTGGTCATGAGTGGAAGGTAATATTTATATTCTTTGTCACTGCGTTGGCAAAGATGCATTGATTGCATGGGTGATTACTTCGATTAATACAAATAAAAAATACATGAAAAAAATTAAAAAATTAAGGAAATATCATAGGTAAAGACCTATTATATCATCGTATAATTGACCATAATTGAACATAACAAACTTCCGACCATAACGTAGTATGAAGTTACGACGTAGATAATGCCTATTAATTGTTAAACAAAACAACAGGACAGTAAGTTTTTATGAAATATAATTTGCATGCTATATTAATACTTCTCTAGAAGTGAATTATGAAATCCTGTATAAATTAAAGAGCGGCGAACAACATTGTACTCGATTTGTAGACTTAACGCACAATAAACTTTGTTATAATATGTGTAATATAGACCAAGCGATATTATTTTATTATTTAGTATCCAATCGAAGAAGGTTTCATATGGGTTGACACCCCTGAGGACTTAGATGGAATACCTCACAGCCCTTAATTACAATGGGTCTCTGTACAATTCAAACCGGAATACAACAGTTGTTAAACTGCTGATTGGCGGTATAAATGGGTAAGAGTTACCCTAGAACATTTTTATGCATATTATATATATGTAATGATAAGACCAGTTTAGACGAATGAAAAGCTGTGTTTGCCAAATACCTCGCTTTGGTACCTTCGAGGACACCGGGGTATATGTACGAGGAAAAAAGTTAAGAGTTATTAATTTACAAAAAAATAAGCTGTAATTTGACACTGAAATTACTTACCAGTGCTATTTTACTTTCATGCTTCTTTAACTTCCGGATCAAAAAATCGCCTAAATTCAATTTTGCCGGTATAAGATTCTCATTTGTACCATACACGTATTTAGGATTTCTCAGCATTTTGTATGTCTACACTATAACCGAGCTAAATGAACAATGAATTAAAAGAAAAATAGTACGGATTATATATTGTAGCGTAATACTGTAAACGTATATTGCTATACAAAAATATATTTTTTTTATTGAAATATACAAATTACCAGAATTTTTTTGGCATAACATGGTTTTTTTCCCAACATCTTGAAAGAATTTCCGCCAAGTAACCTGATTATATTTACTTTACATTTATTACAAACAGATTATTTACTAATATGCTATGATGCCTAAATTTTATTTAGTTGTGCTATGAATTAATACAGTCTTTAAAAAAAGTTGTTTACATTTACAGCATAGGACTATATTTTTCAAATAGACTGATTTAATTCGGTTTTAATTAAAATACATATATTTTATTATTGTTAAATCAATTAGAGTTTAAAATCAATAAAAACAAAATTATATGTATATTCTGATAAAATAACAAATAATAGTAACATAATATCTTCGTTTTCTACAGGTCGGCAGATTGGGATGAACTGCGATGTTTGCTTCCAACCCATGGGGTCACACCCATGGGTTTGTTTCTCTTTATTCCATTATCTGAAATGTCTATCGGAGGCAAATCCCAGACAAGGTTTGGTCGCTCCTGCAAAATAACGTCACATCGAAAGCAGATTTGTTACCAAGCCTGGGCTGTGGTATCGGCGTCTTCAAAAACCCGGGAATCAAAATCCAGCACTCTTAAAAAATATTATAGCTCTGCCTCCAGATCGTTAATAAGAGTTATTGCGGCGGCAAAGAGCTGGCAAAGCCACTTGGCAGAATTGGCCAAAGACTAGTTGGTCTCCCTTTGTCTCATCTCATAGATTCAGAAATCTGCTGATGATATGCCGACGCATCGGGCAGAGCCTACAACCTCTCATCACGTCTAGCTTCCATCTCAAATAACGCCAGACCCAAATTAAACATACAGATAATTATTTTCATTCCATTTACATATTACTAATTAAACGAGATATTTATGTAAACAGAAGTAGACAAAAAAAAATGTAGAAATATTTTAACTTAGGTGGTTGGTGGTATAACGCTAAGGCGATTAATTCCTTTATATTTGCCACTGTACATAAATTGAAAAAACGAATGCAACAACTGCTATATAAAGCTACCAAATTTTAAGTAAGTGCCGGATACGGAAAACTAATCTGTGTTTGTTTGTCTGTGTGTTTACTTGTCCCGCTCTACTAGACGGATTAATATAAAATTTGGTATCCAAGTAGTTTATGACACAGCCGTAAAGAAAAATAGAGTATAGTCCTAGAAAAAAGGAAGCATTTTTATAATATGGATGTGTGAATAGTTAATTAAATAACATTACACGTTACAAATGTATTAATACGTAGATTTCGATAATTGAATTTGGATTGCACTTTCACATTTTATTTTTTCTTTCTCCATTAGCAGAAGTTCCTCTATAGACATTGATGAGTATTCATTTCATCATATGTAGCGGAGTTCCTTGTACCATGTTGGTACATTATTTTTATTTTATAAAATTTTTTGGAAAACCAACAACTTAAACACCTTAAGTAGATTAAGTAGAAGTAAACACGTGGTAGAGACAAGCACGGGCTTTTATTGCAAGTCAAATGGGCATGGCGCGACCGGGGTTTTTATTACCACGACCTCGTAGAATACCGGCGTGAAGTAGTCTTGTGATTCCGCGTTTCATTTGGTCAGTGAGGTAACCGGAAGCCCACTCCTTCTCCACCTCCTCATCCTCCCTCCCAATTCCCAAACATCCTTGAACGCCGGCAACGCTCCTGCCGCACCTCTGGTGTTGCTTGTGTGTGTTGTGTGTGTGTGTGAATCGCTTGCTCGTTTACCGCCTTTCCTGTATAAAAAAAACTTATTGTTGAGTTCTTTGTATTCATTACACCCAAATCGCAGTTTTAATAGTGAGTAGTTATTTCATGTACTTGTAAATTCTCCCGGTTGCAAGAGTCGACACAATTTTATAAAGTTATTAAATAGATAGCGATGGCTTTTCAACGGTTATAATTCATTATTTATTAACCCCGTTGTTATGAACCTCGATACGGTCACGTTTTTTGTTAGTAAATTTGTTTTAACTCGCTTAATTTCGCATTTGTTAACTTTTATATCATCGTGTTTAGCGTAGTCTTTTCGGCAGTCCTCTTTCAAGGGTTCGGTATCTAATTGAATTTTCGTATTAACTTAAATTATTTATGTTTATAATTATAACTTACCTCGTGATGTCAAAATCAGTTTAAAACAATCTATGTCAAAAATTCATAAATTGACAAAGCAATTCTCATTGAGCTTCCACATAATGATAAAATTCATTACGTATTGAGCCATTTAACTGGTAATGCTAAATCCATCGCAGCTGCCTTTATTATAGCTGTTGATAACTATATAACGGTATGGGATACTCTTATGTCAAAATATCATGATAAACGCATTGTAGCTGTTAGCTATTTGAATCAGTTATTATCCCAGAAGTCTTTCGCTTTAGGATCCGCAAATTTAGAGCGTGGTTGTAGCAGGTCTTAAAAACCTTAAAATAGAAGATTTGGCAGACTTCATTTGTCTTCATGTTGGACTGTAGTTAGTAAACACAAACCACAAATCATTACGAAATGTCTATTCGTGATTCAAATGATTTTATTTTAAATAGTAATAAAATATAGAAAAATATAGTAAGTATGAATATATGAAAGTAAAATCTAGTAATTATAGTAGTAGGTATATAGTAAGAGTAGTAAACTTGTAATTGAAAATCAAATTCAACTTGCGGCCAACGGCATCATGATTTAAAGCAAGCATCTATACAACACTCAGTGTTAATGTTCAACTTCTACTACAGAATTAACGGTAAGTGATAATGTCTACGAGAATAAGATAATTTTCAATAATATCAGGTATTTACGCTTTTTCGAGTTCATATAATGGTTAGTTTCTTACTACTTTATGTTGTTTTATTTTAAAAACATTACAACATTAATGCCTTATATAAGAATTTACATATAATTTCTATTGAAATCAAGATTTCATTATGTCCTTTGCGTGTTTGAAAACACGCAACATGTTTTTTTTATTAATTACTACCTATATAATTACAGAAATCGTCTCCTCCGACAGTTTAATACCTCTATACAGACTTAGCTTCGTCTTAATTACATTAATATTTATTTATCCTTTATCGTTACTTTCTTACGGGTCACATACATTTTTGAAATATTTCGACTGCAGTAGGAATAAAGTGTATAAAGAATCGACTAACAGTCTAAATAATTTAAGTGGGGAAAAGTTAAACTAACTTTAACTGTAAGTTAAGTAAATCTATGTGTTTTGGCTATGTTTCTTACTGTTTTAATATTTATTTTGTTATATTTATAATATAGTTTGTAGATATATCAAAAAATTATGAGAAAAAAATATGTTAATAAATATAAATAAATACTGTATAGAATCGATATTCGAATGTGCCGAATCCCCATTCCACAGACTAGTGATGGGAAGCAGCATAGTGAAAGCGACGTTACAGCACTCAATTTAAACTTATTTTCTACAGGTCATTTCTAGGCCATGCACCATCTTACTATATAAGTACGGTACTTTTTAATTTTTGCAACGGTGTCTCGATGTGTATTCGCGCTCATAGTTAACTAGGCCTACGAGACTAGATCAAAGACATTGACTTGGGCCTCCGGGTACCTCACTCACCCAAAGAAACGCAGAAGCATCAAATGCCTCTACTTCACGCCGGTATTCTGCGAGGTAGTGATACCAATCCGGTCGAGCCGGCCCATTCTTGCAGCAGCAAAAGCCGCTGCTTGGCTCTACCACGTTTAAAAGACTACATATACTGGACTCCATAGAGTCAGTAACTGGTTCATGATGCAATGTATACGTTTGTGCGATAAAATCCCAGAAAGTCCGCAATCTTCATACAAATTATGAAAAAAAAAACAAATACTTTATGAATATATGGGTTATTATCCTGTATCCATGTACGCGTCGGCGGGGAATTGTATCTGCGATGGTTTCAATCGACGCCCGGCCTTTCTATTTATCTCACTCTTACGCTATTTAGCTATTGTTGCTATACTCTACTTTATTAATATTAGCACATTTTCAACATCTTACTTTACTTATTAAATATTTACATAATATCTAATATTTAAACTATAGTTAATGTTGTCACTATGCCTATGATTCTATATTTAAAAAAGATTTTTAACTTTAATTCAGTAACAGTATTTAAGTAAGTATTTAACAACAATATGCTAATAAAAACATAATTATAATTTTTTTTGGTAGTAACTTACTACCAACTTTTTGGTACCAAAATAATATTAATAAATTATAACTTATCTTAAATCTTAATAGTAATTTGATGTATAAAATATAGGTAAAGATATGGAGATGATATTATTTCTTTATAAACAGGATCAATGTTATGCTTGTAAGATACAATATTTTTAGACGCATAAGTTCCTTTATTGAAAACATTCAATTCAGCTTACATGTAGGAGGAGAAAAAAATATTTTTCTAGATGTGTCTGTATCTATACACACCAACAAATATACATTCAAAATATAGGAAAACTACATATAACGATATTGTTATTCACAATTCATCACAACATCTGACTTCACACAAACTTGCTGTATTCCGAACGATGACAAAGGGGTTGGGCAATGCCGATTGACAATAAAGATTTAAGTAACAAATATCGACAATAAGATCTCAGCAAAATATAACTAATGGAAATTCTATATCGAAATCTCTTCGATGTAAGCAAGATAATTTCGTTTGTCAAATCTTATTGTAATTTTTACAATCTCCCACCATTGCGTAATGAGGTTCCTCTGACGGAGAAAAAACAGGCCAAAGAAACTCTGAACCAGTGTTTTGTATCAACCTTTATTTGTACTAGAATATTTTTTATAACCTTTGATAATGCCTTAAAGGCGAAACCGGTCAGATAATAATGTACAATAGTTATAATTTGTGGAATATGTGCAAGTTTTCTTCAACCAACTGATTAAATTTAATAATTTGGATTTAAGATTGTTGTTAATTATACTTATGTTTGTATTTAACTTTGCAAGACAGATTTATCTTGAAGCACGTTTTTATTTTCTTGCAACTTGTTTGCAGGCTTGTTTGCGCGACCATGAACCAACCAAAGATTATGCAGATAATAAAGTAATCCGTATACATTAAAGTACGGAACCGCAGGTTATTAATTCAAAATTATTTTAATAATTTCTCTTAATCTCTTAAGTGATATTTTTGCAACCTATTACAGAAATACACAACGTGCAAAAACTAGAGATAAATATTATATCTTAATTGTTTAATGTACTTCGTTACTGTTGGTGGCGCGGCATCACAAAACAAATCCGTAATTTGAAAAATACTATATAATAAATATCAACATTAAAACATATAATAAATACAACATCCAATTAGATAGAATATCAGTATAATATATATGTATATTTACAACCATATAATTTACTACTTACATAAATACATCCATAAGATACGATATCTCTTTTTTGTTCGCTTTGTCACATTGTGTCCATCAGTATGCATTTGGGGAAAACGCACCAGAGTATTGGTCACGTCTACTTTGGGCCTATTATTAATAAATTCAGTGGTTAGATCCTTGAACGGTTTTTATTCTTTTCGTTCAATACAACCGTAATGGTGTAAAATATTCAGAATATTTCAGGAAATCCGTCGTTGCATTTTGACTCAGACCACAACCAAATTTATGTATACATGACATATTTGTTGCTCAATTTAAATCCGCACTGTAATCAAATTAAGGAAAGTATTTGGTGTCAATATTTCGCAATAGATGGCGTTTACGGGCGTTTGATTATTTATTCAAATATGTAATATTTCTCCTCACATTCCTATTTATCTCAGCCGGTGGTTATAATTTTTCCGATCGATACACATTGCATTATGTACAATTAGAATTATTTTGCAGAACATTCAATACTGTTTTATAATTTTTGTTATTATTTCAATGTATGTATGGTTGTTCACACATTTATGTTTAAACTTTTTACAGCAGGCACTACACTTGATAACACTTGTTAATATTCAGACTAATCAATTAACTTGAATAATTTAAACAGGAAACGAAGATATGACGAGCATCGGCGTCTAAGATGCGAATTGTCTAGTACTTTGATCGCCAAACCGCTTGCCGAGCGTGGCAACTATGGCAAAAGCCTATATCATACAGTGGACTATTTACAGACTGTTAAGGTCAGAAGTACAGCGCTGCGTCAATATAGCTATATTATAATATCACACATAAATTATTAATTTGTCTATGTATTAATTTAAGTAGGATGTCTTTTCAATGCAGGAATTGCACAGGAGTTAATAACAGCTGTCTGTCTGTGTCTGTGTGTCTCTCGTATGTTAAAATTTCACTGTGTATTTTTGATATTGATCAACTTTGGCCACGAACGAAACTTGGTTTCTTTATATGATACCCGATAGACGTAACAATAAGTAAAAACACCGAATACAATTAAAAAGAAAGTAAACAAATCTGTCATTAATCATCCACTCTTAAATGTTGTTGGCCATCTCCCGAAGACGCATGCGTTGAATTTTTCCCATACCGTTTCTTGGTATCTCCTTAATGAATTGTACTCCGCCTCTTAAATGCTTCGGATTTGATAACTGAAAAATATTATTATCATAATTAATAATGTATATTCTGTAGTATTTGTGGTCATTGAAATCTAACGCAGAGAGTATAGGCAACACTGGAGCCTATAAGAGATATGCAACTTAAGGTTAAAAAGTAAAGACAACTTGGAAGTAGACATGAAAATGAATGAAGATGTATTAGACATGTCAAAATAAAAAAAACTTATTAAAACTACTTTTTAACTATTAGAACTAGTCGTGAATACATTACAAGGCATCGAACGAGATGGTACTGCTGTAAGGAGCATTTTATATGGAACAATACAACGATATATACGATTTTAGTTTATCATCATCTTCATAAACTATTGCCTGCAGAGTAGTTTTTATATTTTATTCCTTTATCAGTGTTTAAATTTTTAAATTTCCCCTTTATCAGCTCATTGTCTTTTCTAAAATAAATGATTTATACTTAATAATAAAATGAGCCAAAGATCTGATATCGCGTAGAGGAGGCGTAATCATTCCAATATTTATTGCTAAATACCGAAAGCTGCCTCGACAAGCAGCAGTAGTGTCTCGGAACAATTAGGAGGTATTGTGGGGCACGTGTATAATGTTCATCAAATTTAGTTGACCAGGTGAGTTTTTTATACAAGTAGTCAAGAGTATTTTTCTTAATTATTCCGTATAACACACTAGCGAATTGCAATTTAAACCTCATAGACATATAAAGTAATTTATTTTGGTCTAAGTATAACGAAACATGTTCCCTCGGTGGGATATTGAGGCAATATCGCACACAAGCATTTCGCACTCGTTGTTTTAGCTAAAAGAAATGGGCCATAGACTGAGATGCAGTAATTTAATTCAGATAGAATTAGTGTTTCACAAAGTGTAAGTCTTAGATTTATACTTAGGTATTCACGTATTTCGTATACTTACGTATCACGCAAACTCAGTGTAGGATGACCCTCCACATGGTGGAATGACGACCTGGACAATGTTGTGGGAAATCGAACAATGCAGGAGGCTCAGTATCGTGCTTTGGGAGAGGCCTATGTTCAGCAGTAGACTTGTGAACGACTGCAATGACGAAGACAATGATACACAAAATGATTAATCCAATTTCATTAGTCAGAGAAAGCGGACGATTTAATTCGTAAACACAGTTCCATTAAATTGAGATTGACTTTATTACAATGACCATCGATAAGGCAATAGGGTCTAAGGCGCGAGGCGTCGGGTACTGTGATAACCAACCCGCCGGTCTAGCGTGGCAATGTTATTATATATGTTAACTAAACGAATATTAACTAATTAATGGAGTCTATCTATAATTATATTTTGATACTTTGTTTTACACCTGCCAACTATTTTTCGCCATGACAAGGGTTGAGTAACCTTTAGCTTAAGGTCTTTAGAATAAATAAATAAATAACCAAAATTCAAAATAAAACACACCCTTTCCGCAACAAATTTCTGAAGGCCGCTTTCCGTGAGAACAACGCCAGGTTGAAGCACCACAAATGCGAGTGGCACCTCGCCTACCGACGCACGTGGTAAGCCCACCACACCCACATCACACACCCCTCTATGTTGCAGTAGGACCGCTTCTACCTCCGCCGGAGGAACCTATAATATTAATATGTTTTTAAGGTAAATAACAATTCTCTAATTAATTATCAATTATATCGTTTTATCAACTTCGCAGTAATTTCAAAACAAAGCATGGAATAAGATATTTTTTTTTTACTTTATAGAAAAGGAACGAGCGATTGACTTGATGGTTAACTTATCACCATCGTAATTGACTAACGGTGCCCACAAACATCCACACAAATGAGTAGTTTCAGGTCGGTTACCAGCGTAGATACAATAATCTTAAAGCTATGGTTATAACCAATGCACCAACCCTCTCTTTAGGTAAAACTCACCTCTACCGGAGAGGTAACCTTCACTCTTCTTGGTTCACCTCTTTTACTCGACCTGTCGAGTAAGTTAGGACTTAAAGTATTAAGAAATTTAAAAAGGGCCAGGATTGCGGAGTGCTTAGGGTATCTGCCATTGAAACGAGGAGACTCTAGTTCGATCCCTTATATGGCTTGGATCAATGATTTTTGTATGTAAATGTTAAAAATTATGTACGATTTCTGTCGTTGACCTGAACGTGCACGTGGTAGAGCCATGCCGGATTATTACATCGCCGTTGCAGAATATGCGTGGTCGTGTGCCCTCTTTCCTGTATAAAAAAATAAGGCAGTGACCGGTTGATCTCCTGACACTTGGTTCCAATTGAGCTCTGTTGAAAAGTGGTTTAATACAACAATAATAAAACCACAGTAGTCTATACTGAACTACGAATACCCTACACGGTTATGTAGTTCGGCCTATATAGTTCTTGAACACTTATGTAACAAAGTGGTCGTTCACCTGATAACAGTTGTATTTGATTAACTCTTTTAGTCGATCTACAATGTACAAAAAATTTTCTTCATCATAATATCCAATGTCACCAGTTTTGAAAAAACCCTCCTCATCAAAATCGATACTCCTGTCTTTTCCTACATAACCTTTCATTACTACCGGAGCTTTAATACATATTTCTCCATTCTCATTTCTCCCTAAGGCTTCTCGCGTTTCCACGTCTACGATCTACAATAGAAAAAAAGTTAAAATGTTAAAATAAAAATGTATTTATATTTTAAATATCTTAAATAATTACTATGTACAACAGTAATAAAATTGTGAAACTAGTGTAAACTATAGGAGAGTATATATATATATATTAGTCTTAGGAATAGAAACCATAAATATATCATACGCACCTTTATCACTATATTACTCAGACATTTACCTACACTGTCCGGCTTACACGTTTTCCCATTAATAAAAGAATCCAGGGTGACCAAAGTAGTTTCTGTCATTCCATAGCCTTGGTAAACGCCTCTTAGATTGTGAAACCTGCAAGTTTTCATGATAAATACTATACACTAGACATCCTAGACCAGATTCAACCATAAAAATCATCATCTTCCATAAAGATCTATTTGAAATTCAGATAGTTGCTAGTTATAGGTTTCCCCCCAATATTACTACAAAACACTCGACAATAAATTTTCCGCAAACCTGATCAAGCTATTACGCCTAAGATGTAGTCCTACACTGAGCGTGCCCATAGGTGGTTCCTACATAGTGCTATAACCCATCAGAAATTCTGCCACAATAACGGATGTCAGAATGTCTGAATCAAAGTCCTACTCATAATCCACATACGTCAGATATCCATATAGATTGTCGTAAACGCTCTTAAAGAAAGCTTCTCAAAAAAGACTTACTATTAAATAGATCAATTTACAGTCGCAAGACATTTAATGAATAGGCAACAGTAGGAATTCACCGTAAACAACCGGATCTTCTCACAGGCGCCTCACGGCGTCGGGAATACTATACCGGGGCTTTGCCCCCTTGCAGTGGAGTCCATTCGCCGCACGTAAAAGTACGTGCGGGTTCTTGGGTTGCGTCAGATGACGCTCGAGGTAATATCTTCCCGTTACCCTTGTCGCGGATCGGCCAGCCGGTCCCCAGTCCCCCTTTTCGGGGAGGTCCAGCTAGTCTATTCGAGGGAGGGCGTGGGGAGATTTGGGTCGGGTGGAGTTTGGTCCAGATAGTGTGCTATGTTCCTAACTGGACTGATGAACTTCAAGACTCCTTCCATAATTATGGGGATTGTGTTCTCTCCTAATTGGAGGGCCAGGAGTACATCTTGCAGGACGTTCAGTGCAGTAATTAGGATTCTGGTCCTGGAATCCAGTACTGCGGTTTGTACTGTCGGTATTTCTTTTTGGGTTATTGGTGGCTGAGGCGTAGGTTGCCCACCAGTAGGTGTTTCCCGTGTCTTCTTACTTCGTTTGTTCTTTCCCCCTCTACGGTTTTTCTTTTTAGTACCCGATGCGGGTTGTGGGTGTCGGTTTGGGCGGGGGAGGATTTACTGGGGCCATTAGATGCTGTTGGCCAGGATTCGCTTCCACCCTTTGTTCCGTAGGTTTGGACGTATTGAACGGTCTTGTGAGGGCCACTGCTCCTGCGCGCTTGTTACGCAGCTCACGCTGGTAAACAGGACACGAACGGTTGTTGGCAGTGTGCGCCTGTTTACAGATTGCCCATGTCTGTGACTCTTCACGGGGTCGTGGGCAGTGGGCAGTCACTAGCTGCGTGTTCTCCGCCACAGCACACGCAAGCTTGCGGCCGGTGGCAGCAGTGCGATGAGTGGCGGAAGAGCTGGTATCTATGACATTGAGCTGGTTCCTTCTTGCCTCGCCAAGCTTCTGTACGTATGCCGGGCATGTATAAGAGTTCGGTGATTTGGTACTGCTATGCGAATGCGGGTCTCCGTTTGAACTGTGCAAAGTATATGACGCCCGGTCGTCTTTTGCGAGTTTCGATGCTCCGAATGTAGGCCGGCTTGAACCCTTTTGCCAGGAACTCCTCCGCTAGCTCCTTGGCATCGGTGTTCGCTGGTAGTCCGCGTTTTGCGACCTTAACGCCGCCCACTGCCGGTAGGGAGTACGTGAACCAGGAAATATGTTCATCCGCCTCCAACTTCGATAGATATCTAAGAAGGAAGCGGTTCTCCTCCTGAGTTTCGGGGTAGAAAAGCACACCCTTTCCTGCAAGGCGTGCGTTTGTTCTCTTCCTGAAGTGATGAGTACAGTTGGGCAGGTATTCAACCACTATTGGCGGGAATCGGCCTTTTTTAGGGTGCTCTGTTGCTCGAGCTTGCTGTTGCAGTGCGGAGTAGGATGCAGATGGTGTTGCATTTACCAAAGTTCGAGAATAGGTATTCCGTTGCGCTGGTCTTGACGTAGGTGCGGGCATCGGTGCGGGTACAGGTTCGGGCGCAGGTGCGGGTGCAGGTGCGGGCTCATGTGCGGGTGCTGGTGCCACTGCGGGCATGGTATCACGCAATGCGCGAGGCGCATGCATGGGTGGAGGCGGGGTGTGCCGGACGTGGCCGGTGTGACGCGTGTAAGGCATGGTGCCTCAAGCGGTGTCTCGTACGAGGTAGAGGGTGCAGCGCAGGTGCGTTTGCTCTCCTCCTCCTCTGCATCAGGGCTATCCAGCCTCCTTTTGAGAGGGGCACCAACCACAGATAGATCCAACGAATCCTCACTGTGCTGGATTTCCTCCATCTCTTTCGGAGTTATGCTGTGGCCTGCCTCTTCGAGTGACTGATGTCGCTTTTCAAGGAGGCCCAGCATTGTGGAGTATAGAAGTAGCCCTGTCTCCTCAGCCGATGGCCCAGGGAGATCTGGTGCTTAACCTGGCCGAGGGGTGTCCGTTCCACGAAACTGACAGCGACAGGGCTCATCGGCGAATTGTATTCCTCGGCGTCGCTGTCCATCTCTGGACGGCGTGATGCCGAGGTGTTACTCCTCTTTGGAGTGCTGGTGTCCATGGCGTAGTTCGCAGTACGCCGCGGCCGTAAAGATTTTCTTCATGGTGGTGGTGGTGTAAAATCGACTGACTTCCACTGAGTACTGCGGGCTAATCCTCACCGGAAAGTTAGAAGACTTCCCACAACACTGCGCAGGTCATGACTCCATCTTGTGGGGGTCGTCCTGAACTGCGTTTGCCTGTACGTAGCTGCCACTCGACAACCTTTTTCCCCCAACGTTTGTCAGTTCTGTGAGATATGTAGCCGGCCCATTGCCACTTCAATTAATATGATGTAAGGAAAATAAAAAATCTGACTAATGTACAATAAAAAAATATTTAATAATTGATTTTGATTTTGGTAGAAACCAACGATGTGCGGAAATAGCGCTTACTCTGCATTCAAGTGCGCTATTTCCACAAGTAAGAAATGAATAAATAAATTCTTACTCAAGTAATAAATACGAAACAAATAAAATCCAAAAAATATAAACTAAATTAATTACTTGGTTTTAACAGCTTCGATTGGCTCCTTTTGAATAATAGCAGCTGAACTGAGTATTATTTGTACAGAGCTGACATCGTCATGAAATGGTGTTCTGTTTAGAGTCAAAATCACTTGTGGAACCAACAGTAGATTGTTAACCTGAAATATTATAATTGAAATATATAAGAGTAGTTTGATCGTAACTAACTGTTTAGTTTCGCTACGATAGTCAGTGTTCGACATTTGAAATAGTAACGCGACGTTTGAATAGATCATCGTCAGGATTAATTACACCTTCTAATGGATAATTCGTCGTTTATTAGTGTAATAATCCACTTATTAGGGCCTCAGTTAATATACAGTGTAGTCGCATTGAATACATATTTCTTTCATGATCAAGAGGGGAATAGAACGATTTAAAGTACAGTAGGCAGTGATCAGAAGTTATTAAAGAAGAGGCACTCCTATAGCTTGCTTTACTCATTTCAACCATTTGTATGAAATAAATATCATTATTAGGCCTGCTCCAAAATCCTCGCAAATAGTGAGAGGAGGCCTTTGCCCGACAGTGGGACATTTAAAGGCTGCCGATAAATGAAAAAGGACTCTGGATGACAGCCGACAAAATACCCTGTTCACGATAATATGAAACAAAGAAATAAAGTATTAACGTTTCTTTGTTTTTTTTAACGAAAATTTAATACAGAATTTAAATTAATTTGTACAAATAAAATTGAAGAATTTAATTCTTGCGAAATATGATGGTTCAAAATGAGATAACAAATCTTCAAAAAGGAGTATATTTACATACCACAGTCCGTCACAGACGACCTATGCGTCCAGCTAGAGATATGCAAAGGTAGAGGAAATAAAAAATGTATGAAGATTTATGTGAAAATTTCAAGCAGAACACTTTTTTTGTACTCGTAACTACTGATATTTGAGGAAGGCAACAGTTTAAATTTCAACTCTTGCCCTTCTCAAACGCAGCAGCGCTCATGGTTGATTCGGACTATCAGTAATTTAGTCAAGTGATGAGTAATTAGTAACTAAAGGTCGTGGACCAGACCAAACATTGTTCGCTGTGTAATCGTGTTCAGTTCACAAGTAACTAGTATATTGCAAGATGAACAGGCTGCAACGCAATGAAGTTAATAGACTAATAAGGCTTATCATAGTTGCTATTTAGAAGAGGTAGATGAAGACATTAGTGTGATGAAGACAATTAAACAATGGATACGAAACCGGATTAATAGTGAAGATGATCTAGGTGTTATGAATTCTCTTCTCAAAGAAATACCATTAGAAGATTCTAAGGAATAGCTGAGATTGATTCAACTTTTGTTGTTAAAGTTTTATTTTGTTTATTTTTATGCCATGGTGTTTTATAGCACTCATAGAATTCTAATGTTACTTAACAAACAGGCATTATTATTAGATTGTGAAAATCAGACATCAACTGAGTAGTTTCCAAAAATCACATGTTGAGTTGATTGAAAATCAATTTATTATCAATTTAAAATCATGAGCACGGCCCGATATTAGGATCCATTCCTTTACTGATTTACGTCAATAATGTATATAAAGTTTATTTAAAGGGAAAACAGAGATGGACAAACTATTATTCTCAGTGTCTTGGGTATTGGCTTGTGTTTGTGTGCATACTTATAATATCAACATCCAGTAGAAAAGATAATCTTATACAAACAAAGATAAATATAGTAGATAAATATCCTTATCTATTCTTATTCAAAAGTAGACCCAAGAGAGGTTCCCGCTTAACTTTGAAGGTAGTTTCTCTACCAACTAGGTTATCAGACCGTCGAAATTAAAAAGTAAGTATCTGAAAATTACATATTTTTCAAACCAACCTTATATTTTTCTATTGCTGGCAAATATAAATCAATTTCAAACTTTGGTAAAAACACCACTTTGCTCCCATTAATCAAAAAGTTTAGCCCGGTAGTCAAACCCATACCGTGACACCAGGGGATAATGGTCAACACTGTCAATTCGGGATCAACTACTTCAGGCCTGCAAATAAAAAACACGGTATGAATTTAAAAGCAATGAAATTTATCTTTGAATTCTATAGACAAATTATTTGTGATAATAAAGTATTTCAGATTTATTGATTATACGGATTACATGACAGAGGATTTATTGATTATACTGTGACTTGGAGGAACTAAGGGAAAAATAAAAAAAAATACGTAAATGTATGTGGGCGACGGTAAGCACTTACCATCAGGTGAACCGCTTGCTCGTTTGCCATCTTATCAATAAAAAAAAAACAATTGAATAGGAAGAGTACCTGTCAAAGGAAGCTTAATCTTTTTATTCAGGGTGGATTTTTTAATATTGTCTAAAGGGGTTGCCATCATGTCATATCATCACAAGATTAAAAGAAACAATATCGATAATGCATAAATTATGACATTAACATTTTTTACTAGCCACAAGACATCTTCATAAATTTTTCCCAATTATTTAACTCTTTTCAATCCTTTCTTTTTCCCAAATTGTATATCACGAACCACGTAAATAGGAGGACAGTCACTTATCAGATCATCTGTTAACACTATATGTGCCATTTATAATGTTTTAATCTAGAAAAAATCTTAAATCGGTACTTACATCGAAATTGAGGCTAATAAATTTAAATGACTGAGCATTACGCCTTTTGGCAAACCTGTCGTACCCGAAGAAAAAAGCATACATGATGTATCTGAACCCTCTACTTCAACGGCCTCAAACTCGTCGAAGCATACGTTTTCTGTAATTATCGAGTGTGTGGCCACTGTTGCTAGATCTTTGTACCGGAATGCGTCATCCTGCCTTTCATCTCCGAATAGAAATATTTTTTTCACATAATCCAAAGATTTATAAACAGCTGCGTGTGCTTTGTAAGCTTTCTCCGAACAGAAAATATATTTCGGTTTTGAAATGTTCATTATATGCCTAAGCTCATCTGTAAGAAAACAATTTTTTTTTAGTTATAAAAGCTTTATGTACGGGTATATGATTACTAAAGGTTAATCCTCGAATTTATGTTACCTCGGTTTTCGGTTAGTGGACATATCATTTACATAAACGAACCCCTTCGGCGATGGGATGTTTACTATACTATAGACAATCGCACCTAAGACGCGGCTGCGGGCAACCGGAGCTATGTCGTTCAGTTTAATTTTTGTGATGGTTATACCGCTATCTGTCGGGAGTATTTGAAATTTCAAGGCTTTTCCCTTAGACGGCTCTTACAACATTCACGGGAAGAAAGAGGGTGGCAGTTTCTTTAGCACATACCACACGGTATACAACGGAAGCTGCCTTCGCCGTGGTCGAAATCCGCTAGGAGTACACCAAATCATCCTCGTATTTATTAATTAGACATTCTGTTTTTGGTTAAGTTTTGTAAATCCAGATATAACTTTTTTTTCACATTTATGCGATTGATACCCACTTTTACAGCTGTGGTAGCCTAGTGGTAAAGGCGCTCGCTTTAAATTCATAGTACGCGAGTGCCCTGGTTTCGATTCTCCATGCATATACCACTAGCTTACCTTACTAATTACCTTACCTTACCAGCCTATAAACACTCCACTGCAAGACGATACCTCTCCGATAAATAGGACTAGCTATAATCACCAGACCCCTCGCATCTTCGGCGCTGCTGCCCGTCACAGGTCTGCTTAATTTTGGTCTGATATTTTTTAATATGGTTATCCCGCCACCAGTCGGTAGCCATTGCGATTGCATGGTCATGGTTTTTTCCATTAGTCGCCTCGTACGACACCCACGGGAAGAAGGGGGTGGCAGATTATTTACACCGATAACACACGGCAAATAAACATGGTTACTTAATATGTGAATATTTTTTACAACGTGTCGAGACGGGTAAAGTGAATGATAAGTGTCCGGAAACCTAATTCAATCTCAAGTGGGTTTCCAATTCGCGCAAAATGCTGCTTTCCGTTACATGGAGCTTTGCCGGGACTGAGAGGAAAAGGTAGTGCCGCCCATGCGTGCGACAGTGTTGCTGGGCCTCAGTCGATATGCGGCGAAGGTCGTAAGGTTTTAATAAGCTAGTCCGTCACTGGTGGTCACCCTTCAAAGGTGGGTATGCGTTAGGAATTTCACCACAACCAAAAAAGTTAGTAAACAATGCGCGTGTCGCTGTTTAAATTCTCTATTTAGCTAAAGAGGTAAGATAAGTAAGACAAAAAGTTAAATAGAAATCGCTCAGACATTACGTGACTCTCCTTACTATGTCATTGTGGTACCAACCCGGTTGAGCCGGCCCATTCGAGAAGCAGTAAAAGCCGCCGCTTGGCTCTACCACGTGCAAAAATTGCCTTCCCTACATAATAGATTAAACGGTATGATTATCTACTTACCTTTTATATATGCAATACTAATAGGTGTCACCACAGCTCCGGTACAAGCCACGCCTATAAAAGCGCACCAATTTTCCAGCCTAGACTCTGAGCATATTCCTACCACGTCGTCCTTTTTCACACCTATACGTACCAGAGAAACCGCAACATTCATAGATGCTTGAACTATTTCATTATACGTCAGCGTCTCTTCAGTAGCGGCATTGATCTGTAATATAATATTTAAGGACTACATTACTAGTTTTAATATCCAGATCTCATGTGCGTGTTTTTGCCCGATCGCAGAACTACCCACGTCACAAGTGGCCAACTAGTACTGGCTATGTTGTTTAATCACCATCATTAGTCGATTTGACCATCAATGTTTGGCCATATTATTAATGCAGAGTGCGCATAAAAGATTCGAAATATAACTAGTGTGGACATAAATAATGTTACAATTTAAAAATCTTTTCTTGTTTTCTGAATTAAAATTTGGATTGCTTCGATCGATTTGCCAGCCATTGCATTATATTGTTTTTCACTGCGATAGACAAATTACATTATGGAGTGGTGCGTTAAAGGAGACGGGCTATGAACGCTGACAAAGTCGAATTAGACGAAACTAAAAAATACTATCTAGTGAAATGTAGTTTCCCGCTAGTCACTCACGATTATGTTTATCGTGAATGATTAAACAAGACCCGAAGCTAGGTGTTTACCGTCAATACACAGGACAGACCTTATCGGATTGAAGAAAACCGTTGAGGAAGAAATCTATTCGAGAGGCAAACTTATACAGGCAAACGCAGTGTAAGACGACCTCCACAAAGTGGTACTCAGATGTAAGTGATTCAGTACCGTATATGGCAATATTGGGGCCTGTCTTCAGTAGTGGACTTATGACAGGCTGTGAGTGTGAGAATTATGATGAAATTTTTATAATTATTCGTTTAATTTTTCTTGTGTATTGACTTTATTCTAGCCTGTTTCAACTGCTCAGGGAAAATATCTTCATCAAAAGATTAGTGTATTAATGAGCACAATGGTGAAGTAAGTACATTCGCGCAATGCCTATGCAAAGTAGGTTCATCTGTTCCGAGATTTATTTGGTTTTCCGTGTATTATTTTGTTTAACCAACAAACGGGGCTCTGGCGACTGAATGGTGGCGGAATATCCTTCCGAGTTTGCCAAACCCAAAGACTAGTGATGAGGAGCAGCATCACATGCATGGGTATCGCCACTACGTTAACCTGCTCTGCCGGTATGGTGAGTGTGGGCAAACCTTACAAGAAGTTAATGCCGGTTTTTGTTGGCGCTTTCTGGGAGTGGCAAAGGACGGAAACAGGCTGATGATCGTAGAATAGTTACAGCATTACTAAACTCTGATAAATTTTCAATTTGTACAATTCACGATACCCATCTATTTCATAAGTAGAAATACGTGACTAACGTAGTCATAGATATATTAACATCATTTTTAAAAAAAATTGGAAAATCCTAAAGTGCACTCATGACGCTCATTTAGCTCTTAAGAAAATCTTCGTATTGTTCAAATATCTCGAGTCATGAAAATTTTATATGAAATAGGAAACCAGTAGATAAAATTCTGGACACGATAAAATAAACTCGGTCTCGAAACGTCTATTTTTTCGGCAATTATCGTGACCACATTCCTAAAAAAATCCGGACCTCCACGTCAAATTTTTTTCAAAGTAGCAATATTAAATTTTTCAAAATAATTTTAATTAATTAATTAAAGTGTTTTCTTGATATGAGTCTATTGAGATTAGCAAATAATCGCTTGACCTTGGCAAGTCGGGTATAAAGCACTATCTCACTTGCAAAACAACTGAGAGAGAGAGAGCTATCGCGGCGCAAAAATAATAGTAAGTCTTTCGTGAAAATTTAATTCAATGTCGAATTTTGTATTGTTCACGTCCATTACGTAAATTATTTAGATCATTTGCAAGCTGCTATTGTAATAAGATAGGGAAACAATGTAAATATTTCCGTGATAAATGAAATGCAGATCCATTTCATTGACCACAAAAAGGAATCTAAAAAGAGGTGATTTAACCATAACGATAGCTCAGTGATTAAAAGATCTGCCTCCAAATCAGGAGGTCACAATCTCCGAACGGCTTTAATTCGCTATGGACAAGGTGCATACATCATGAGTTTTTTCGAAATTTATATACAAGTAACATCGTTGGCCTGCAGACTTAATTGTTCCAAAAAGTAGCATGTTAAATGCTATTTTCGGTGTAGTCGTAATAATTTAGCGTCGTTTATAAAGGGCAAGGGTACACACAAAACCGTGCGCATACACTACTCTCATACTCTTTCTTTCTACGTCCTAATAACCTAGGCAGATAGCATACATGATATCACCTATTCAGCAATATCTAAATCTTCGTTTAGATTATAAATTGCATTCAAAATACCTACAGGCGCGGAAGTAACGCACTCGAATATCATCGGTATAAATAAAAAAAAGGGAATACTCATATTAATAGTAGCAACAAATAGTATCAATGAGATAGGCGCTGTAGATATTAAATAAAGTAGATTGTTAGATCCCTGTGGTACACCTGTCTCTTCTAGTTGAGGTGATGATATTATAACAGATTTTTACTATCTGAGATCTATTTTCAAAATAGCTACTAAACAATTTTATCGTTACTATATCTAATCCATAATTGACTGCATTGTTTGGATAAAAGAAGGCAAATTATAACTCGTCGATGGAATAAGGTATTTTGTATTTAACACACCGTCCAATATTATTCTCTTCTTCATGTTTATGTAAATCCATTGAAAATATGCCGTTTCAAAAAAAATATATCGAAAGCTGTCATGCATACTGTATAGATTTTGGTTCGATGTCCGGAAATCGTTCTTTTTTTTCAACATCCTGTAAATAGTCTGTTGGACATAGGGACATAGGGATTTGCCATTTACCATTACAGCCACGTATGTAAGTGTCTGGTAACTACGATCACCAAGTGGCTTGGTGATCGTAGTTACCAGACAGTTCGAACATTGCACGTTGCTGTCCGTCATTTGTTTGCTTAATTTGGGCGTGTTTTCAAAAGAAAGAAAAAATATGAATGAATACAAATCAACGATATCCTGAAAAAAACTTAAGAACTTATAATATTTTATTGCAGCAACAAAACGGCATTCGACTCAGTACATGCAATGGCGATGTTGCCACAGCTACAGCGCTGATATTCTGTCGGTGTTATGCAAGACTTTTATCATTATCGAATATTGATTTAAATGTTTACGTTTCGCGATGGTATCCCACCAACTGTCGGTAGCCATGATAGAGCAAGATCCCAGAGCCGCCACACCTATGTCATATTATTATCGCTAAGATTTATTCTATGGATATGTATTATAGTAGGTAGGAAAGAATGAGCATAAGCTAGTTTGAGGGGCAGATAACAGGTAGTAGAGGTATATAATAATATAACGGTACTTTATTTTACTACGGACGGTATTTTAATACTACATAGAAGGTCTGTCGGCTCTGGGCTGTAGTCTTAGAGAATTTTAGGTATTTTCCTTAGTTGACTTATAGATCTTCCACGGATTGAAACGGGCAACCGTTCAATATAATGTTATTGTCATTTCATAAATAGATATACAAAAACATAATACATGTAATCAGTGTAAAACCGAGCGACGTAATTTTTATTTTACGACGTAAGTTTTACTCTAACCTTTATTTTTCTTATTATACTCGTAATTACTTACCAGGGCAATTTTACTCGCATGATCCTTTAACTGCCTGACCAAAAAATCACCCAAATTTAATTTTGCCGTTGTAAGACTCTTGTCCGGTCCATACAAGTACTTCGGATTTCTCAGCATTTTGTATGTCTAGCAGCCGTTGCAACGCGCGCGTGTTCACTGCCACTACTGCTCCCAGCAATATTCGGTTCAAGAAGGTCATTGATCACAACAACAACTAATAAGTAATACCGAGTTTGTGATTGGCTCTTTTTGCATGTAGTTGTATAGAAATATAATTGATTTTGTACAAAAAGGCTAAAAATATTTCTGAATCTACGAGAACATTTAAAAAAACTACAGTGTTGTATATTTAAAATATGGATTAACATACTCTCCTGCAAATCAATCATTGCATATGTGTTTAATTTTCCAAAAGTTTTATCCAATGAAATCTTCTAAGAAAGAGCATTAAAATAAAATGCATGGTGCTAAGAATAACAATGATTTATCCTATTTTGGTCTGCAACTTTCCAAGGACTGAAAAAGCAATATTTTAAAAGCGAACTGTATCAAACCTTTTTGCGTTTCTAAACAAGATGATGATGAACTATGGGCCTAATATAACGTTTCATTTTTAATCGCTAAATCAAGAAAACCACACACAATTGGCGAGGAATTAATTTTACCGAAAGTCAAGGAGATACCGTCAGCAAAGTTCCTCTCAAAAATAATTCAGAACAAAAAAGAAAACGTTGAAATATCATTGTGTGATTACGTCATTCCACGTCTTGGAAAATTTCCAATCGTCTCAACGAATCAACTCTATCAATTAACGAAGTTCTACTCTTATTAAACGTTCGATATTTAAAAGAAGAAAATAATTTAGACTTATTATTTGTTAAAAATTTGGAAACTGATAAGATGCGTTCGCTACGTCATTCAGCTCATGCACGCCCGCTACACTCACGACTTTGGATTTAGCTTATTTATTGATTGCCATAATAAATATTTTTATCTAGTGTTAGTTAATACAATCAATGTATTGACTGTACCTTAATTTTGATTTGACGGCTTTCTGCGACGTATTATTAATGTTATAAGTAGGTTTTCCATATATTTACCACATTTTATAACAAAGTCGAGCGCCATGGGCCTGTATTCTATCCAAGTATAATTTTTTTGTTGTGATTTATACTATGCAACTTATTTATGTGAGTACACAGCAACTTCCTTAAGAATGCATACTAATTTGTGATTCATCTTATCCAACAGCACTTTATGAACAGCATCTGAACAATTATCGCACGAGCTGTGACTAAAATCGGTAGGAAAATTAATAAGTCTTAATGTACTACAACAATATTAATTTATTTCTCTGCCATCTCTCTTCTCCCAAATTATGTTATTTTGAAAGAAGAGAGATGATTATGAACAATTAAATCGATATTTAATTGAATTACCAGAGGCAGATGATCGGATAAGTAACCGACATATAAAACCTTAGCATCAGTTACTAACTTACGCACTGCTTCAGTGACCCCATCATGATGTAGCCAGGGAAGAGAACCATTCGCGTCAGTTTTGAAGGTGTAGGTGTTGGGGCACTAACTCCATTTCAACACACGACCACGATAGTTCGGATCATGTTGTAAGAAGTTCATTCGCAAAACGTTCGCCAGCATGCACATTAAAGCCACCAAGCATTATAGCAATTTTTATGTCAATATTCTCTACATTATATAAAGAAAAAAAGAAGATAGAAAGAAGAACCATTTATTCACGACACGAGTACAACAAGTTGCTTAGTATATAAAAAAAAAGAAATAATTCTAAAACTTAACAAAAATAAAAAAATTAAATTAAAATTAAAACTAATTAAAACTGCTGTGAAAAGGACCACCCTCTGCTATGGCCGCGGCTGTAATAACAGCCGTGGCGCTGATTTTCAGTGAGACCAATAGTGGACAGAGTATCTCGGTTCAGCTGCAATATATATGCGATAGAAAAAAAAAACAAATGAAAAAGGGAAATTTGCCTGTGTTTCATCTGCATATGTTGTGTTTTTGCGAGAACAAGATGACTCGGATAATCACTTTTTTTAACAAACAGAACTTGGATAAATGGACAGATATGGGGCATTATGAAATATCATATAGATGCTTCAAGATGGTGTCATATATAGTGTTGTCCTTTGCCCATCTTAATTTATCGTACAAATACTTAGGTATTTGTGTTTGATTACTACAGCAGCAATGTTGCAAAATGTAACTGCCTACGATAGGCCATCTTTAAAATACTTGCATTATTTATGTATAGACTGATGTGTGTACGGTGGTATGTTAAAGCAAAATCTGGGACATGCATTTTGAACTCTCTGTATGATTCCTTGTTCGCATTAGAAGTCGCGGTCCCATAAAAGCATCTCTGTAATTAAATTTTGACAAAACTAGCGATCCACAAAGAGTAATACGCAAGTCCGTGCTCAAGCAATCACGGATTTGGTACAGTACCTTCAATTACGTGAAGAATTTATGATATGTTTCTCAAAACGAAGATTGTCGTCAATAATTACTCATAGATTACGCGCTTCAGTAACTCGCTGAATCGGGATGGGATTTTTATTAGTAGTAGTAGTAAAATAGTACATGTTGTTTTTTGTTCCTATTATGATGAATTTTGTTTTACTGGGATTTAAAACAAATGTGTTTCGTTGTGACCATTGGGATACTCTAGCTTGATCTGAGTTCAATCTATTAACGGTTGCTTTTGTGTCACATGGTTTAAAACCTAGTTTGAAATATACAGCTGCAAGTCGACAGCGTACATATGGTACTTGTTGTACTGTATATTACTGGTGACATCAGCGGTGTACAGCATAAACAGCAAAGGGCCCAAGATTGAGTCTTGAGGAACACCCTTACCATTTAGAAATTTTTTAATAGACTTTGTGCCCCATTGTCTTGTTTAAAAACTACCATTTAAGATTGATTTTCAAAATAACTGTGGAAGCAATTAATTGCTTTCGCACAAAGACCTTAGTATGACAACTTTGACACCAATAACGGGACATTCAGCGTATCAAAAGCCCGTGAATAATTAAGCAGCATCAGAATAGTACCCTCTCCAGCGTTCAGCGTCTAATACGTTGTCGACGACATCTATTAATTTACTTTTCGGTTACTTTTTTTTTTATAAAACGTTTGACCTCAATCTTGCCCGATGGAAGGCGGAGATGAGGCCTAGGATGGTACACGTTTGCCTAGAAGGTGTCTGTTCACTTTGGCCTTAAAGATATCCAGATTATAGTGTTCGGGAAAAACTGACCTCGGCAGAGAGTTCCACTCCTTAGCCGTCCGCATAAAGAAAGAAGAGGCAAACCGATTCGTGCGTAATGGAGGAATGTCTACAATATAAGGGTGAAACTGCTCGCCGCGCCTAGTTTTTCGGTGATGGAAAGGGGAAGGGGGTATCAGGTTATACAAAACCTCCGCAGACTCTCCGAAATGTATCCGATAAAAAACCGAAAGGCAGGCCACTCGTCTACGGTGTTCGAGGCTTAGAAGATTTGCTTCTACGAGTGAACCACTGCCTATGATCCTCTTCGCGCTCCAACGAGTCCAAAGCATCAAGATGATATTTAGCAGAACCACCCCAGAGATGGGAACAGTATTCCATGCAAGAGCGGACTTTAGCTTTGTATAGATTTAAGAGCTGCTCTGATGTGAAGTACCGTCTCACCCCGGAGAGGATACTAAGTTTTTTGGCAGCAGTATTTGCTATGGACTCGATGTAGCGACCGAAATTTAGATTAGAAGAGAGATCTAGACCTAAGAGCTTAAGATGGTCATTAATCGGAACGGGGACATTCCGGAAAGTCAGAGTCAGTTGGAATGGACTCCGTTTCGCGAAAAAAGACAAGCCTGTGTTTCAGAGGGGTTAAACTCGACCAAATTGGCATCACCCCATTGGGAAACAGCCTCCAAAGTCGAGTTCACCCCCTCGATCATTCCCTGAAAGACTGGAGTTTTACCCCAGACTTTGCATCGGACAAGTATCTCGCCGAGACTGTGCTGTCATCTGCATACCCAAACATACCGGGTGTTACCAGCAGGTCGTTGATGTGCAGCAAAAAAAGAGTCGCGGAGAGTACAGACCCCTAAGGCACACCGGCATTAATATCACGCAGATCGGACGAGGCGCCATTAACGACAACCCGAATCGATGTTTCTCAGGAAATCCTCGATCCAGATGCAAAGCCCGGGAGCAATACCATATGCCGGAAGCTTGCCAATGAGACTTACGTGCCAGACTCTGTCGAAAGCCTTAGAGATATCAAGAGAGACGGCAAGAGCTTCACCATATTTCTCAATGGCTTCGCTCCAGAGGTGAATAGCATACACAAGAAGATCCCCGGTAGATCGGCCTTGACGAAACCCGAATTGACGGTCACTGAGGAGGTCGTTGTCTTCCAGGTATACAAGGAGACGGTTGTTTAAAACACGCTCCATAATCTTACAGAGTATGTAGGTGATTGCGATAGGTCGGTAGTAGGCAGGGTCGGCACGACTTCCTTTCTTAGGGGAAGGTTGGATATTAGTAATCTTCCAGGATTTCGGAACTTGACCAGTCGTCAGGGACAAGCGATAGACCCGAGTCAGAACAGAAGCTAACTCAGGCGCACACGACCGCAAGACAATGGCAGGAATGCCGTCAGGCCCATTAGCCTTATTCATGAGTATTTTGAGTACCTCTTTTTGCCGAATGTGTACCTCTGGCATTGCAGAGTCACAACGAGGTAGCAACGGCGGGCAGTTATCAGCAGCAGTTGTGAATTCTTCGTAAATAGAGAGGCAAACATGTCTGCTTTCTCTTTTGCGGTGTGAGCTAATGAGCCATTAGACTTCTGCAATGGCTGTAAAGAAGACCGGCAGAAATTGGCTTCGACCGATTTGGCAAGAGACCAGAAAGCTTTACTCCCGGATGGGTAAGACGCTAGATTGGCTCCCACGACGGCTAATATGGTAGCCAGAGTTGAACCAAGGGCGGGCTCTCTCATGGAGTGAGATATCAGAATATGCAACAAAATATTCCATAGCCTGATATATCACTCCAGAAACAGCATCCGCGCAGCACGCCGGGTCGTCTTAAGAGAAGCATAAGCGCTGCCAAGGGTAAGACGCAAAGAAATGCCGCATCTCATCCCAATCAGCTGACTTGTATCGCCATACACGCCTAGGCCCGTGTGCTCGGGTTCAGGTGGCGAGTAGACAGACACAGATTTCACCAGACAGTGGTCGGAGCTACGTAACGGAGAGAAGACTGCAACTTGATATCGGTCTGGATAAGTTGTCAACAGAAGGTCTAAGCAATTGGCCGTGTGTCCATCAATATCAGGTACCCGAGTAGCGCCAGCTACCACTTGGGAGAGACCTAGCGGTAGAGCAAATGCGTATGCTAATCGCCCGGCATAGTCAGTGTTCTGGTATGAGTACAGCCACTCCTGGTGGTGGGCGTTGAAGTCCCCCAGAATAACTAGCTGCGCTGACGGGTACCTGAGCTGAGCTTTTTCTGCCGAGTCAGTTAGATATTGAAAGAACCTGGTTGTCTCCATGTTGTCGGTATACGATCGATAAACACTGGCATAGAGTATCTGCTCCAAGCCAGTGTTCACCAGAACCCACAATACGGAGAAACAGGAATCCTCTGGGTTACGGAGACGTCGACAGCAGATGTCATCGCGAGCATACACGCAGGTGCCAGTGCGAGATTTAAAATTGTGTTCCAGGGTGTAACCTGGGTAGTGCAAGTATGCTGCATCAGCTGGACATCTGATTTGCGTTTCCGTGAGGAACAGCCGATAGTTTTTCAGTCTCAAGATGGTGATGGACTAGAACAAGATTGGAGTGCAGAAATCGGATGTTGGAGAGGTGCACTTTTAGTGCGAGGGTGTGCAACCGCTGTTTAACCAGTTTCTTATTTTCAACTTTTTTCATAATTTTTTTTTTGGGTGAACAGACAGACAGAAAGGAGACAGTTAGGCGAGGCATAGCTAAAACGAATACCAAGCAGTACAATCATAGTGCTGCACTGATGGGAGACTGGTCTGAAGCGCGCGGGGACGCCCTAATCCCCCCCCGGGCCCTCGCATCTGGTCGCCAACCAGCACGATTGCACGCATCCTGGGATTTTTCGCGAGTTGGCGGGGCAGCCTTTCATAGGTGGCTAACCTACTAGTTGGGCCCTCTACTACCTGCGGTCGGCCAGCGGAAGACCGTGCTTAGGATCCCGCTACCCTCCGCGAACAGTCACCCAGTACAGACACCACGCAGTACCGGAACCGGTTCGCAACACCATTCAACTGTCCAGACTCCCCTTCCAAGATGGCTACTCATGGCATCATGCCGAAACGCGATGAAAATCACTTGGCGGCAAGGCTTCGCCAAGAGGGTGGTAACCGCGACCGAAACCTACCACCAGATGGTGCTGTTCATTTGGCGCTACCCAAGGGACACGTGTGGGTATCTAGAGCTATAGCCCACGGACGCGAACAGCATTATTCCTCGAAAACTTTTTAAACTCGAAAGCTATTTCAGACTCTTTATAGAACTCATAATAAGTGAGCTGTGAAAGTGAAACATTAGAATCGCCAGGCACGTTAAGAAAATATTCATTAATTGCATTATAATCATGTCTAAAAAGTAACGTGTCATCCTTATTTTTAATTATTATTTCACTGGAGGATTCGATAAATTCAATTATATTTTCAACTCTATGACTGGGAATGTATAACTTTTATCGCTGCAATAAGACCACCAGAAGAAAAACAGATTTACCCCATAATATCGCGACTCCGTATGACCTCCACTTAAGAATTTCGATTGACGTTTCGATATTATTTCCTATAAGTAAACTCTTCACCCACACACGTAAGGTACTGAGAGCAATGACGACGGAAATTACTACGCAGACAGTAGCAGCTAAGCGCAAATTATTTTACAGTGAAATGTAGAAATATTACATTATTTTTTTGAATATCCATTATTGTTATAACTTTAAATAATTCTGAATATACACACTTTCCAACGGGTAAATTTTACTTTTTAACCTCAGCACGTAAAATTAACAAGTCTTTTAGTAGTTATTATTAAAATAGACCGACGGTTACATGTCTAATGTCTTGTCTATCATTTCATGTCTAACTAACAAAAAAAGATTGTCTAGTTTCGTGATGATTAAAGTTCCTTTTGTTAAAGAAGTAATATATGAAAATACTAAGATTCTTTATTATACTATACTATACTCAATAATAAAAGTATCAAAAATATTAATAAGTTTTTCCATTTCACATATTAAGGGAAATTTTATTTCACACATAGCTTCTCACTTCATTTATTTTGAAACACCATACCAACTCTGCATAAATAAACAACTGACAACTGCAGTAAATGTTATAAAATACCTATTTAGTTACATTATGCGATAAAACTATATCAATAGATAAAATTAATTAATTATTTTCCTATCAATAGCAAGCAGATATGTGGCAGATGACTGATTTAGTATTTTCATATATATAAAGCAAATTCTTTGTGGTACATTTAAAATTAACTTTCACAATCGCAATATTAAACGACATAATCACAATTTAACTTGAAAATCGTTCGTCGGAAATCTCTTGTAGATAACCGATTATTGCTGCTGGCGATATGTTCTCAGGTCGCTTGTGTAGTGGGCAACAATCTTACGCGGTTACACATTCAGCTAACAACAAGTTGGCTGGCTGCGTATATCGTGGATAGTGGCATCTAACGCCAACGGATTCAGACGTGTTTTATTTTGTGATATAATGTTCAAAAATCCTAATTACCTGTACGGAGCCGAGGACAGATATGTCCCAGCTAAGTTAAACGCTGGAGAATTTTTGCTAGAAAAAATATGGACATTCAAGGAAATAGTAGCTTTGGTAAGTAATTTTGATACAGAAAAATTGCGTAATCATTCAATTTGAAAGGTCGTCGAGTGTTTGTTGAACAAATGTTTGAATGTGTGTGCGATGGAAACTCTACGTTAATATCAGTTTTATGTTTGATTAAACTTCATTTAAGGATAACAGTAATGATTTAGTTTTCTTAAAATTTAAATAATTCACCAGTATCAGATAATTATTTTACTATTTTGCAAATTTATAGTAAATGTGTATAATCCTATACATATACAATCCTTCCGTTACAAGGATTTTAAAATGTATTAAAAAAACTATCTAGTCTACTATAGGAATACATACCATCCATGTATTCTTAGATGCTTAATACATTTTTAAAAATAACCCCTTTGACCGAAGTGACCTTTACGAAGCTATTTCTAAATAGTGAATATTGATATACTTAACGTATTTACAACTTATAAAGTATTAAAATATTATTTTAATAAAAATTATATTTTTTTTCTATATGTTTCTTCTCTGTAAGAGCAACCTTATAACGAAACGGTGGTAGGTTGAAACTATTACACAAATCACCTCCACTTCATTTTGCACAATTTTTTTTTTATTTTACTTACTGTTTTATCTGTTTTGTCATTGTTATTATCATCATATATTGTTTAATGTGTGTTTCATTCTATAATAGCTATTGTGCTCTATGTTTATGTGTAAATTGTTTTGGTTTCTTTCCATTTTGGGGATATTTTTGTAAAGATATTTATAAAGAAGCCTCGTTGTAGTGATGTAACAATACGCTACCCTGTTCCTTCCTGTGGGCGACGTTAGATGCGTCTAAGGTAAAAAAGCTATGAAAATCTCATAGCAATGTCCAGGAACAAATTCAGCGCATTAATCGCCATTTGCTTCTATCTCCCGAAGACATGCGCGAAAACTTTCATCAAAACTCCCAAACAGTACGTATTCCATGAAATCCTTGCTGTTAGTCGTTTTGGCTTTCATAAGAATGCCACTGCGTCCTTGAGGCCGCAGGTGTTATATTTTAAGTAGGTGTACAAGTGTACATCTACTGCTTACCTCTTATCGATAAGCTATCTATGGACTGTCCAAGGGAGGTTCGGACCTCGTCTCGGACGGTCGAGATGCTAAGAGCTGGGCGGTAAGATCCGTCCTGATCCCCAATCAGTGGAGGAGCGAGAAACAAAATTAACGCATTACACATTAAGGCCCTATCCATGATTCTGTTGTACAAATAATAACTTAGGTACACTCGTACATGAACAGGATGAAAAAAGACGAGGTACTTTAATATTGTAATATTTCACTCAATGATTTGTTTTAAAATAATAAGTACATTTAAAAATGTTTATATTTAAACTAAACTGAGTCGAAAATAAAACAAAGGGTATATAAACTATATTCTTCTATTATTAACTATATTATTCTATCTTCAGACCTTTTTCTAATACCAATAAGAGTCGATAACATGTATCGAATATCTCGAAAAGAACATAACTTCTCTCATATAAACTATCATCAATAAGGAATAACAGATCATCCATTACTTATCGGACTGTATATTACAATGTGTAAACACGAACAAACAACATAATTTTACGTCGTTTTCACCCACCTCGTAAATTCATCAGTTGTAATGTTTTTTTTTATTATAGATAAATGGAGCAACAGACGAAAAGCAGACTTATGGCGAGATGGCTCAAGAAGCAATGAACCTTGCTGTTTCGTTGGTGGGGCTTGGTATTAGAAAGGGGGATGTGGTAGCCATATGTGCTGAGAACAGACGAGAGTTTTGGAGTACTGTGATTGGGGTTATTTGTGCTGGTGCTGTGGTCACGACTATCAACATGACTTATACCAAAGGTAACGTATCAATATGTTGCAACTAAGGTAACATTATTCTCTATAAGCATACTCAAATTACGCCAATAACACAAAGAAAATACTTTCATTTTTTAATTGTAAAACAGCCATGGTTTGACAAAGGGTTTGTAAATCGTTTGTGCAGCGTATTATTTGAAAGATGGGCTTGCTTTAATTACATTATGTTAAATCAAAACGAGTATAAACTGTATATTTATAACTAATTCGTAGATACAGGATTTCTGATCTCTACCCCGTAATCTTTTTGTTCTCATATCAGTTAACGCTTCTCAACAATTGCACCTTCTTTGAGTGGTGATCAAGCACTAGCTCAATATGAGCCTGTTCACTCTTCTCTTGAAGAAACCCTGTCATCTGATAGAAATACTGACTGACGCCAATAAATTATTCCATAACAATTCGTTCGAATGCAATTTATAACTAACAAAGTATAGTATAACTAACCAAGCTCCGGCTATATTAGATGGTGGAGAAGGAAACAACGGAAAACCACCGTGTTATTTCTAAATATCTCCAGTAATTTTAGAGATACGGAGATAATCAAACAAGAAAACCAATCATGTGCCACAAACATTGATTTACATTGTAATGGTTTTATTAGGCTGTATACAGACTAGATAAACATACAACCTACGGTTAATAATTTTATTATCGGACATCATTGCTATAACTAACGTAATGATTGAATTGTGCGATTGAACCTTCTGACAATTCTATAAATAAATTATTGTTCTTTTGTCCATTGTAATTGCTGTTAGAGTAGTATTATTTTTTATTGAGATCTTTCAAGCATTCATTAAACTAGTAAGTTCGACATTTATACGGTTATGTGTTAAAATAACCGTAATAATAAGTTTTGTTCAAATAAGTAATATTATATCAGGTTTTTAAATTCAAAAGTCCGTCATAGTCCATGCGCGCCTATGGTCGAAAAAGACGGCCTAATCTTAAACTTAACGAACGTGGATTAAATTTTTCATACACCATTTGATTTGATATTTCTGTTCGGAACAACCTTTTGATACTAGTGTTACTAGTTAGTAGTAGTAACCTTTTGATACGACTTTCTTAAAGGAAAATAATTGCACATTCGATAATACAACTACTTTAGAAGTAATAAACAACACATCTTAAATATACTTATTTCTTAAATGCCTTCTGTTGCGTTGCGTCGTTCGCTAATAAAACTAAAACTGTAGACTATCGGTGGAAACATTTAACAGTGACAAGCCGCTCTTAAAAATAATTACTATGAACGGATTTTGAAATTGATTTCGAAGTATAAAATCGGATATATCGGATTGCGTGAAAATCCGAAAACACCTATCTCTAGTATACCGAAATAATAAACAGTTTATAACAACATAAAACAAATATTTGAATAACTTTATCTTTAGATGAGTCTTATCTTCAATAACAGTATCTTTATAGCTCTAGTATATATTATATGCTTTTATCAATTAGATAATTATTTAATGAAATAAACATCGCTATTATTTCCTTCATTATTATTAATGAATGAATGAATATACATTATTGTACACCTACAAAGTATAACGAAAACATTTAAAAAATGATTTAAATTAGGATGTACAATGTGGCGGCCTTATCGCTGCATAACTATCTTCCAGACATCCTGTATGTCTAGAAGCATGCCTAAAGTTGTCATATTTATTCGTCGTCATGTTTCATCGGCATTTTCTTTTGCATTTACCACTAGTACCATTATATTACTAATTATTCCTATTGGAACCCGTACTTTATACTTTATATACATAAGTATTCGAAGAAGTTCTTGCTGTAAACAGTTTTGGCTTTTACAGCTTTCTAGGATTGCGCCTGTGTTCTTGAGGCAACAAGTGTTTTATTTTAAGGTGTACAAGTGTAAATCTACTGCTTACCTTTTTTCGATTAGGTATCTATGGACCGTCCAAGGGAGGTTCGAAGCTCATCTAGGACGGTCGAGATGTTTTGTTAGTACTGGGCGGTAAGAACCGCCCTCATACGCGGGTGTATGCTGTATACGCGGATGTCTTGTTTGCTCGATACGCTCTTATGCGTCGGCGAGGTATTGTAAATGTGTTTCTACTCCTTACTGAT
Source organism: Bhutanitis thaidina (assembly GCA_029286595.1). NCBI lineage: Eukaryota > Metazoa > Arthropoda > Insecta > Lepidoptera > Papilionidae > Bhutanitis > Bhutanitis thaidina. Next base: position 1,666,830 of record JAGSMS010000021.1, on the reverse strand, counting down.
TGTAGCGTGTTGTTTTGCACAGAGTTAACCGAGACTGGGTAGGTTGGCAAGTCTGATGGTTTGATGTCGTCCGGGTTGACTAGTTGCATTGATCGTCGAACTATATGTGTTGTCGTTGACCACCAGCGGGTTAGGGTGTACGGCGGCTGTCGTGAAATAGCGCCGTGACGTTTCCCTGAAGTATTCTTTGTTCGTCGGTATTTTGCAATCTTATGTAAGTCTACTTTGCTTTGGTGTCTGTTTGCAACGGTGGCGCTACGTTGGTACGTTTTTCTGGACGATTTGTAATGAGGCGATGTGAATTGGCACCGCATGAGCGAAACCTACGGAAGTATATCCCATGATAGGCCTTATGCAAGTCTTGTATAAGTACAGTCTAAGTGACATTTTGCTGGAGGAGAAGATCATTGAATGTAGTTCCTAACTGCTCTTATGTGAGAAGCTGATGTCATCGCCGCGTCTAAAGTTACTCCTTAGTATTTCCCCTTCCTTTCCCAAGGGATCGGGCGGTCGAATAGACTAAAAGTAAAGTAAACAGCCTGTAAGTGCCTACAGCTGGGCAAAGGCCTCCTTCTCAAATATTAGTATCAGAGAGGGTTTAGGAGCCGGGAAGGACCCGCCACGCTGCTCCAGTGCGGGTTGGCGAGCTTCACATATCCTCGAAATAATATTTTTATTATTTCTCAGATATGCAGGTTTCCTCACGATGTTTTCCTTCACCGTTGAGCACGTGATAAATACAACACTTAAAATTGTTATTAACAATTTTAGTGGTGCCGGCACCGGGGGTCAAACCCAGGTCACTCGCGCTCTATGACATTAAAGTGAGCGCCCTGGCCACTAGGCTACCACGTCTCATCGAATAGAGTGGTCGTGTCTAATTTTCTGGATTCGTAATCTGGATTTCTGGAGAACGAACACCGGCAATCATTGCCGGTGTTCGTTCCCCTTGTGAAGAGAACTCCTACGCTTTTTTCGGGGTTGACTTCGATTCTCCATTTCCGGAACCATTCGATTGGCTGCGGCTTGGAGTCGAGTTGTGATGCAACCTATGTGATGGTTAGAGAATGTATGTATATTAATATATGTTCAAGAATATGTATTTAACATATTCTTAAACATAGTCCTTGCCCCAATACATTTGAAATATTTTTGATAAAAGTTCTGGAGCGTGTATTAAATCTGCATGAAATTTGTTAAATATAATAAAATATGATGCTTTTCACATAGTAAAATATGATGCTTGTTACCATTGAGACATAAAAGTCATGCTCAATTGAGTTTTCATGCTTTCGTTCTCGGTGGTTTTTTTTTTTGGTAAATAGGTTCTAGTACTCGATTCTCAAACGATCCCGTGATGGGGTAAAAACTATTCTATGTTACTAGCTAAATGAGGAATTCTATGCATCATGTTCTCCGTCATATGACCCAGACGCTCGTGCTTCTCCATGAAACCAATATATCGCACCTTGAAGACAGGATAACGATAAAAGCGACGCTCTATCGATAAAAAACGACGCTTCGCCATTTCGTAAGAATCACCTAAAATATGTAAGTTCATCTTTTATAGCACTTCGCGTTTGAATTAATGTTTCCTCATTGGCTATTTATGAAAGAAGTTTAAAAAATATACAGAGAAATTTAAATATTTCTAGCAAGGGAATTTTTGTTTATTTTTGCGCAAAGCATTTCCGCGATGCAATCTTATTGAATATGTTTGTTGTTGCGTGACTATGAACTTGACCGACCGCCACCGGCCAGATGATGTGATGCTACAACGTATGTGAAGCTGATACGAGTTTAATTAACGATGCAATAATAACAACTTAGCAATAATAGTATAAAGCAATTAATGGTGAAAATTGTACTTATATTTGCATAAAGACTTGTAGGCAGTGAAAAACGGAAACAAACTCATTAAATATCTTTTTCCCTATCTCCACAATCTGATCTCCGAAGCGGCATACCACTTAATATCATTATTGAGACCACTAAGACGGCGACAGGCTCAGCACCGGGCACGTTGGTACGTATAAAGTCTGGTGAAAGGTTGAAACGATTTAAATATTTGTCTAGACATCTAACTATGAAATCTGAAAAATAAATGATCTGCAGCTCGTAGTAAATAATTCCGTACAAGTCCATTTCTGCCTAGGAGCCGCATAGGTAGCACTCGCTTGCCTAATCAGCAGTACTTTCACTGTTCTGTTACGATTTAAAGGGAAAACCAAACCATGAGTATGATTATATAATCAGATGCATTGCCAAGGCATAGAGGCATTTCATCTTAGTCTTCAGGGGTGACAACGCATTCATCACATCTTATTGCAGTTGTTTTCCGATGTCCATAGGCTGCAGTAGCTCTCTACCATCAGGTAAATTGTAAGCTTGTTGGCTACCCTAATGTTATAAAAAAACGGACGAAAATAATGAAAAGTGGATAAAAAAGTAAGTCTAGATCATATATTTTCAACGGGGCGATACGATCCCTAATGAGAGCTAGAGCCTTCCTTTGGGGTGATAGCGGGTCCAGAGGCAAATGGCTTTGGGAGATTCAAAAGTGTAAATTATCTTCTTGTTATCGCGTTAATAAGCAAATTCTATTATTCATAGACTGCATTTGGTTTCCAAAAAATCGAATGAACATCTGTATACGTTTACATGACATTATAAGAGCAATCAAAAAGATTAGAAGCATTTTATTGAATGTCCGATTATTTAGTCAGCTTTATAGTGAAAACGATAAAGATTACAATGACTTGCTGCTGCACACTGAAGTACGTATGACTCTCTAAATTTTTTTATACATTTTTACTGAACATTTGGATGCAGTTTTATTAGTTTTTACTTCATGATTTTAATAGATAAATTAGATACAGATAATACGCAACAATATTATAAGATTTCATAAAAAAATATTATTATCGACTTAGTCGTTAGAATTTTTCTTCTTCAAAAAGTGTAGGGTATGTACAGAAAAGGTTGGGAATCCCTGATGTGGATGATTTCACTTTGGTAGCCTGAATATTATTTAATGTTGATGCAATGAACTCCTAAATATGTTATTATATTACTGATTCTAATTGTTATTATTCTGATTTGTATTATTTAATTTCTTCTAAATTTTGTCTTATCCAAGCCCTGCTTTACCTCTTCAGAGAATAGCACAAAATTCTTAATATTATTATGTTAAAATATAGTTTAGCATCATATGATATTAATATATAGGCTCGGGTTAGGTTACTAACCAATTGTGTAATTTAATGTGTTGTGTTTCTCAATTCTCAATATGTTGTGTTTACAGAAGAACTTAAACACGTCATGGGTATATCAAAACCTAAGTTCGTCTTTTGTTCACCCTTGGCTTGCGAGTCGCATGCAAAGAACTTCAGAAGTCTTGAATACGTAAAGAAGTTGATTGTCTATGGAGACGAGAAAATGCGCAAGACAATATCCTATAACGAGCTCGCCATAGCGGGATCAGGAGCTGCTAAGTTGACTGAAAATGTCAAATATGATGACTTCGAAGCAGTGGAGGTCGAAGGTCAAAATGATTTGGTGATGATCTTATATTCCTCAGGAACTACAGGACTACCCAAGGGTGTTATGATAACACATCTGAACATCTTAACGGCAGTTTCGTACGTACTTTTTTTGTCTTGCATCATCTTTAAATATATATTCAGGGGTATTTTTTCGTCAACTACGACTTTACGACTCCTATGGGTTGAGAGCATTCCGATTAAGAGAAATGCCATTAAATGGCGGGACAACGATTTTAAATATGCTAAACTGAAGTTATCCAGACCGGTGGACTATCTATCAGATGGACTGTGAACATGTTCTTCACCCTAATCCTGCATGTAAATTAAATAATTAAAAAAACTGGGAAAGGTTATATTAAACTGTTTTCATATAAGGCATCTGAGCCCAAGAAAAAAACTGCAATTGGTAAAATCCCTTAGACTCTTGGGGAAGAGCAGAATCTCTAATGCCTGGGTATCAGAATTGCGCTCACCAAACCGACTGCCCAACTGAAGTGCACGTATAGTTAACTCTGCCATACATAGCATGTCAGTTTTAGTCGGCGCTTACATGGAATTTCTTTTGTCTATCAGAGGACTTATGCAGATTGTAGAAGATGAACACTTATTTATCGGCTCACGTCATCCCGTGGGTGGCATAAAAGTTGACAAAAAATCACACAGCTTCCGAAAGATGGCAGAATAATCATCTCAATCTTCTTTATCAGTTCCTATAAGTACACTGCAGAACATAAGACAATCTGTCTGTTCAAGTTCAAGAAAAACTTTCATTAGTCTGTCTCAGTTCATGCCGGGCAATGTTTTTATTTTCAGGAAAACATCGACAACAATGTCAATGGTGCGGCACGGGGATCGGCTCGGATTAACTCACATACTTCGAAATTTTTTTTTTTTTTTTATGGAATAGACGGCAAACGAGCTAGCGGTTCACCTGATGGTAAGTGATTACCGTCGCCCATATACATCTGCAACACCATAGATGCTGCAGGTGCGTTGCCGGTCTTTAAGGATATTTGGGAGATGGGAGGAAGAGGAGGAATAGGGAGGGATGTGGGCCTCCGGTTACCTCACTCACCGAACGAAACGCAGAAGCACAAGATGCCTCTACTTCACGTCGGTATTCTGCGAGGCCGTGGTACCAATCCGGTCGAGCCGGCCCATTCAAGCAGCAGCTAAAGCCGCCGCTTGTCATTCATCATTTGCGTTAATTTTATTTCATATAAGATAAATATCGATTAACGTGTAAAATACTTCCTATTGTCACTTACAGCTCGAACATGGACTTGCTACCATTCATACCACTAACAATCACACCATGGTATCACAGCTTAGGTATTGTGAGTCATCTCATAGGCTTCGTAAAGGGAAGAACAACTGTTTACATACCAAAGTTCGAAGTGAACCTTTATTTGCAGACTATAGAAAAATATCAGGTATTTTACGTACACTTTTTTTTTATTGGAAAGGCGGCAAATAAGCAAGCGGCTCACTTGATGGTAAGTGATTACCGTTGCCCACGTACATCTGCAAAACCAGAGGGCCTGCCGGCCTTTAAGGATATTGTAGGGAGATGGGAGGGAGGATGAGGAGGGGGATGGGGAGGGGGAATGGGCCTCCGGTTACCTCACTCACCGAACGAAACCCAGGAGCACACGATGCCCGTTACTTCACGCCGTTATCTGCGAGGTCTTGATACTAAACCCCGGTCAAGCCAGCCCATTCGAGCAGCAGCAAAAGCCACTACTTGGCTCTACCACGCTCAGCTCCATACGAACGCTTTCTACAATATAATTATTAATACAGGAATTATTGTGTGTACTGATGACGAAGAAATCATAACTCATCCTTGAAATTTCCATTCTGGGTGTTCCATTAAAAATATACTTACAAAATACATTTAAACCTGCTTATTTAATGTATAATTATTTTTAATCATAAAGAAATCAATTGTTAATAATATTTCAATATTTTTATGGTCATTGAGTCAGTTAGTGGTATTTCGCTTTTAGGTGTAGTTTATTTAAATGACAAAGCAAATGTTAATTTTGAGATAAAATTTATTTATTGCTACAACATACATGAATTGTTTCTGTTGAATTTTTCTTCCCTGATAACATAGTATACCAAAATTTTATTTTTAACCATTGGACATTTGTCACAGTGTTTTGATAACTCATGTCTCGCGTTGATAAAATTAATGACTAGATAACAGCGGAGTAAAAAAAAATCTTATATATTAGGAATAATACTTAAAAGATAAAATAAAATACAGATTATAATGATTCTGAATTAAATTTTAGTAAATAAAAAAAGTAATTTTTTTTTAGATATCTCAATTGACAGCAGTGCCCCCCGTTCTCGTGGCTCTATGCAAGTCACCGGCGAAGTATGACGTTAGTTCCGTGCTGCTGGTAGCCTGTGGAGCTGCGCCCTTATATACAGACACCGTCCTCGCCGTACACAAAAGGTGCTTTATTCAAAATTATAAATATGGAACAAAATCATTTTTTTTAATAATTATTATTATTAAAATTTAAAAATTTACTAATTATGGAATAATAATGTTCTATGTTAGTTTTGATGCAGTATGTTACAGGGAATATTCTTTACCTTAGTCTTATTAACATGTATTCTTCGTTACAAATTCCAATGCATAACAATCCTTCATTTGAGTAACGAATAAATCTGTATGCCATTGTATTTATTTTGTGTAATGTAAACTTTTTTGAAATTAGCCCCTTTTATTCTTTTATCAAAAATTATTATAATTGAGCCATGTTAGCTTAGTAGTCAGGGCGAACATTTTGACTTTTAGGCACTTAAGCTTTGAGAAATTTACATGCTGCTACTTTATATAACATAATTGGATGAAAGTTCACGATTTTTACAGATTTCCAAATGCAGTTGGGGTACTACAAGGATACGGCTTAACAGAAACCACTCTGGCAGTGACAATAAATCAGAACCCAGAAAAAGAAGGAAGTGTGGGACAAGCTAACTCAAATACAGTCATCAAGGTAAAAAATACAAGTTAAAGGAGTTGAAAATGGTATACTTTTTAAGAATTATTAAGTCTTTTAAGTAGAATTTTTGTTAAATTTCTGTGTTCTCATCTCACGGAGGTTAAGAAGTACGAGTATAAATGCTTTTGTGCATAAAAATTTCAGGTTTCAAGGTTCAAGTTTCAGGCAGAATGCATGGTCTGATTTACGTAAAAAAGAGGATTCGATGGTTCTTTTACATTAGGTTAAATTAAAATCTTGACATTGCTTCAATGTAATGTTTAAGGTGATTAGGCCGTAGTCGTAGTCGACTTATTGAGTACAAGTATTGTTATTGTATTGGGGTGAAACGATTCACCGGAAGGTGAGCGGCTACTACAGCCCTTGGACACCTGGAAACAACTTCAATCGAAAAAGGTTACCTCTGCGTCGTCACCACTGAGCACTGCAGTTTGACGGCAGAAATGGGTAAGAGTGTGGTACTCAGTACGCAGACGACTCCAAGGTAGAGAAGTAGTACCATCTGAAGGCTATGGATTTAAGAGACATGAAATGAATTGGACTTTATTTTTTAAAGTATGTTATAACTCCGGCATTACTGAAACGATTCGGGTAAGTCATATTTCGTCTCACAAAATATACTTACAGGGTAGTCTAGGGTAATTTTCGTGAAAGTTTGATCAGGTACTTTACAAATACTGACTTGGCGAAGCATAAAATTACTTAAAGTTGCATTTAATTTTATAGATTGTCGATCCTGAAACTCGTAAGGTATTAGGACCAAACCAAACCGGAGAAATATGTGTTAAGGGTATGATGTTAATGAAAGGCTACATAGGTAAGAAAAAGCAAGACGACTTTGATGAAGAAGGTTTCTTTAAAACTGGCGATATTGGGTATTATGACGAGGAGAAATATTTATACATCGTCGACCGACTTAAGGAACTCATTAAATATAAAGCATATCAGGTATTTACCGTTTTTCGAACAATGTTAGTAAATAAATACAAGATCTTTAGAAAATACATATATAAATTTTACCTTGTTGGTCATATGATAAAACTATCATCAAGTGGCTTAATATAGACGGAAGCAGTCGGAATAACCTCTCAAAATGCCAACCCGAAAGTATGCAGACCTATGATGGGTTTAACTGGGAATATAAAACTTTCTTCTCTGAAGGTGAACTTTTCCTGCACGCATATGCTGGCTAGAGGAAGCGGTTAGGGGAAGCCAATGATGGCAAAAAATCCTTTCGATACCCTCCCCAAATTGTTCAGAATAGTGATAAAGTACGAATTTCTTAGAGAGCCTCTTAGGGGCCTGAAATGCATGCTTTTTTACTAAAGTAACTTACAATAAAGCTTAACATTTCAACTATGCAGTTTAGACCTTGTTAACCTGGCTTTGATAAAACTGAATGTCATAGTCGATACCTTATTTATTTTAGTAACAGAACATTTTGTCCATAGAGCAAAGAACGTCTCCTAGTTTAAGATGTTTCCTCTGTAAGTAATAATCAAAAACATAATCTAAAAACATGGATGAATTTTAGGTTGCACCAGCTGAATTGGAAGCAGTGCTTCTAAAGCACGATGGTGTGTTCGACGTGGGTGTGGTAGGCGCACCGCATGTGTCGGCTGGTGAGGTGCCGCTTGCGTTTATAGTGTTGAAACCCAATGCTAAAACCACAGAAGCAGAGTTGCAACAGTTTGTTGCAGAGAGGGTATGTTACCGGAAATACTTACGGCCAGTGGCAACAAATCTAAATAATATAGACTTCTTTGATGTAACACTAGATATATTTGATATTTTTTGTAAGATTATCTATGAACTGTAGTATCTTTCAGCTTTATCAATCTTCCACAAAACGTGGAAAAAATTATGTTGGACTTCGGATTAAAAACTATTACGTTTGGTTAAAAAAAAACTCTCGATAGATTAACATTTTTTTATGTTTATTTGAGATTTCATAAAGAAACCCGATTAGCCTTTATCTATTTACGCCGCTTCCTCGTTATTAAGATTACCATCAACACTATAAAAGATCAGGACAATGGACAGAGTACCGGAAGATATCAATGTATTGCGTAACATGAAAAGTATAGGTAGGTATGCGTATAATGTAAAAGTATAACATTGGCTTGCGGTAGCGGTGTAAGTCTGCCACCCCTTTCTTCCCAGAGACGAGTAATAGAAATCTTTCTTGAACATGTCAGGGTAATCTTCGGTAGCAAACCCTGTGACGAGGCTCGCTATCCTCCACGTTATTTAACCCTGAGTGGATGAAAAGTGAGTTTCGTAAGGCTGGTTGTCTATACTGTTATGCTAAATGGGAACCTGTAATCACTGTCAAGGTGACGGACGTATGGGTTACATGGATTAAATTAAATTCGAGGCCATCCGCTGTTTTTAATTTCATATTTTAAATTTTCTACTTTACATACTATATCTTCACTTACATTCTAGAGCTGACAACTGATTAGCGTAGTAGTGTTAATGTTTACCTACAACGTGCAAAAAAAATTATTACTTTATTATGAAAGTTTGACAACCGCGGTAGCCTAGTTATGGGCGCTTGATCCTCGGTGCCGGAACCACTAAAATTGATAATAGCAATTTAAAGCCGAGCACATTAGGAATTTACCACTTGCATGTGGTAAATTTTACCATGTCTTCGCCGATAAAGGAAAACATCGTAAGGAAACCTGCTGCTCAAAGGCCTTTTAATAGGGTATATTTAAATATTGAGAGAAAACCTTTGCCCAGCAGTGGTTTATTTACGAACTTTGTCTTTACTTTTACTTATGAACGTTTACAGCTATCCAATCCAAAACATCTTCGAGGTGGAGTTCGATTCGTCAATGCTATACCGAAGACACTCACTGGTAAAATCCTAAGGAAAGAACTGAGAAAAATGGTCAAAACTTCAAGAAGTAAGTTGTAAGACAGAAGCTAGTGCAATAACTAGTAAATTTGCCAAATTATTGTTCATATGTAATGAAATATTTTTGTGACTTCATATTCGTCTAATAAATAACATCATATTAATTTTTAAAATAATTAATATATTGTAATTTATTATTTTACATTTTTTATTCACAAAAAATCGATTAGTGCTTAATGCAATTCGTATTATTTCAACTCTACTGAAATATATATTTATATAAATGTAATAATTTAAAACGACGAATGTAAATTAATGAAGAGAAAATATTTTGTTGAATCCATCACTGCAGGATTGTTGTTAGCGTAACTGTCTACCGATTATTGGGGTTGGACCCAAACATATTACTGGGTTTTTTTAGTATAACTGGTAAAAGACATTTATAACTTGGCTGGGTTATATTTCAATAAACATATAATATTATTCAAAAGATCTTATTTTATGTTGGACTGTTGTACTTGTAATATAGTATATTGTAAAAATTTAATACACATGTATTGTTTTATTTTATTTCTTTTTATTCTACTTCCAATCCTTTCGTCTTGTCTTGTTCTTCTGTCTTGACGAACAGACGGCTAGTCTGTTACTTTACACTTCTTCTAATAAATACAATTAGAAAGTTAAGTTACATTCAAAATTATATTAATGTTATCTAATTCTAAAAATTTGGGAAAATCTCTTGCACTTGGTAAGTAATGACGTTTTTCTTTTAATTCATCATACACATCACAGAGAGATGTAGAATATTATTCTAAAATAGTGTAACGAATACCCGATTACGTCTTGTCAAGTCTTACGTCTTTGAATGACAAAAACTCAAAAGAAGTAATGTTTTGTAAATTACCAGTCAATGTTAACGAAAATCTTTGGTAATAAATTCAGGTGGTTGTACATCGGTTGAAATATAAATCTATTTTCTTAAATAAATAATTTAATATTGTTTCGGGAATTTTCTGGATTAATTTAAAACAAAAAGACGATCGAAATACGGAACTAAATAAGAAGATACATACAATAGAACAGTAATATCGAAGGTGGCATTCTCCGCATCGGAAATACCTCAACTTAAATCTTCGACGACATTTACCTTCTTCAGTGAGTGGTATCTCTCTTATAGGAAATGGCGTGGATCTTGGCGAACTGCTTCTACCTCCAGTGTATGAGCAACTGCTTTCTCATAGACATATGGCGGCCCAACCGCACGGCGGCGCGCATTTCCTAACTTATCCCTTTCGACTTGTCCCAGGCTAGTTTCCTCCCCAGTTATTTTTATAGAGGTTTTCTTCCTCGCAACCCCTTTGAATCCTGCCCCCAGAGGCCTCTGTTCCTAACTACAGTTAAGGGTCGTTCGGCACCGGCCGTGGTCCTCTCTCAAAGGAAAATGATACTGGGAGCAACCGAAGCCCGCCTGGGTGGGCATCATGCCTTTGGCCCTGTGTAATTGTTCGATATATCTATCGGTATATCTACGGTCGGTTCGGTATATCTACTTTTATAAAATATTGAAAGAAGAACGGAAATAATGTTCGTTATCACCAATTAACCGCGAAAGTTAGTTATTATGCGTTGTAAACGTTTATCAGAGATAACATGAGTTTATACATATTTATGTAACTCATGGCGATAAAAGTAATTAGTGTAAGAGAAATATTACCTTATTATTTATTATTGCCCTTTATGCTTAAGCTCGAAGCGGCTGTTTGTAAGAAAATGTTGAAAAATCCGAATTATGTATATGGTAGCAATGATCTCTGGTTGCCGGCTAATTTAAATTTTGGAGAATTCGTGTTAAACAATTTATGGAAGGATAAAGATAAGATTGTGTTGGTGAGTAACTCTTGTTAGGATTTTTTTTAAAATAACACATTTAATAATTTATTATTATAGTTAATAATAATTTGACGTGGTAAAAAACATACTTAATAACAATTTGAAGTGGCGGCTGCTCGAATGGGCCGACTCGACCGGATTAGTACCACGGCGTCGCAGAATACCGGTGTGAAGTAGAGACATCATGTGCTTCTGCGTTTCGTTCGGTGAGTGAGGTATCCGGAGGCCCACATCCCCTTCCCATTCTCCTCCTTATCCTCCCTCCCATCTCCCAAATACCCTTAAAGGCCAGCAACGCACCTGCAGCACCTCCGGTGTTGCAGATGTCCGTGGGCGACGGTAATCACTTACCATCAGGTTAACCGCTTGTTAGTTTGCCACCTTTCCCATAAAAAAATATGTATATATCTAATTTGGATTCGATTAAATTTAGATGAATTTCCTTCATCATTCGGTCACCAGAGCCTTTTTCATTACATAAATGGATATACCACGTGCTTAGAGTTCGGCATTTTGATGAATATACAATAAGGGGCAATACACAATAGTAGACGCACCTTTTAGCGGGTGCTTAAAAAGGAGAAGAAAAGTAAAATATTCTTAACGCCTTAATGTTCTTACGTTAGAAAACCTTAACTAGCGACAGGAACCTTCGTATTTTTATTGCCTTTCTAGCAGTACAAGCTGATGAAGGTGAAGAATAATTTTTACCGTAATCTGAAAGTTTTGCAAAGCTGTAATTTTGTAGTATTTTTCACTTATTTAGCTTCTGCTATTTACGTTTGATGCTTGATAATTTTTTAGTATTTAATACTCTGATTAATATTTTAATATTTATTCTTTGTTTTCCGTATTGACTATAATAACAGATAAATGGATCTACAAACGAGACACATACATGTGGAGAGATAGCTCAAGAGGCGATGAATCTAGCCGTGGCACTCTCGAGTTCCGGTCTCCGAAAGGGCGATGTAGTGGCCGTGTGTTCGGAGAATAGAAGGGAGTTCTTTCCCACTGTGATAGGCATTGTGTCTACTGGTGCTGTCGTTACTACAATTAATTTGGAATATACCAGAGGTAATGAGGTGATATATATATATATATATATATACATATGTATATATATACACACTTACATTTTATTTTTTCGAGTCATAACCAAGTGCCTCGAACTTCAAACAGCCTGAATGTTAGTGTTCCACAATATAGTACTGGTTTCTTATTTCTTCTTTTACCGTTCAAGCTATACTTCTTTGTGACACTCTCCCCGATGATATTAAGAAAGCACCGAACAAAAAGTCTTTTAAAACCCTGTTCCGTCGTCACTATTTGAAGGCAAAAGCCATCTGAGATATTCCTCACTATATTTATTTTGTTTGCTTTTTTGTCATTCCATACTCGATTTATTTATGGATAGATAGATATAGATGAAATAGAAACGGGAACAGTTATTCCCTTTGAGTTCATCATCTGTACTTTCGAAACCGATAGTCAGTGAATAATTGTTTTTTACATATTATAAGCACTCACGTCTGACACCCACAGGGATAAATAGAGATAACAGATTTCCATTTGGCAATACCCAGTGTAACGAAACGGGCTCCCGTAGCCCACGTTATAACGATAAAACCTCGTAACTAGTAGATAGACTCCTGGTCTGTGTAACAGCAGCGTAACAACTTTTGTGTGCTAGCCAGTATAATTACGGACTTTGGGGCATTCCATCTTAGTCTTCGGGGGTGACAATACATCTGTAACCTTCTTAGAATGAAGTTGTTTTCATTTGTCCATGGGTTGCAGTTGCCATTTACCATCAAGTGAACTGTTAGCTCGTTGTTCACCTATATGTGGCTTGTGGAATAGTACTGGCTCCCCGTCAAACCAGAAGATTACTATGATTGCAGTCCTGATGGGTGGCGGAAAAGTGTAATATGGTGGTACCTACTTAGACGGCTCCTAGGTAGAAAAGAAGAAAAGGAGCTTACTGCCTAGTAAATGGTCACAGTTTAGTAGTATTCGTATTATTTTCGGTTTATTATGCTTATTGTGTATTTGACTACATTTTGTCATTTAATATATTTCAGATGAACTTATACACGTGATGGATGTATCGAAACCAAAATATATCTTCTGTACGCTTGATACTTATAACATACACGCCAATAACTTTAAATCATTGGATTACATAAAGAAAATAATAATTTTTGGCGAAAAGAGACAAAGAAGCGCTTTTTTATATAATGATTTAATAGGCGAACGTGTCAATGGAAAACTGGCAAGCAAAGTTAAAATCGACGAATTTGAAGAGGTTAAAGTTCAGGGTCAAACGGATACTCTCTTCATCTTGTATTCTTCAGGGACTACTGGCTTGCCGAAAGGAGTTATGTTAACCCATCTGAATGTTTTGGCTCTATGCAGTTTGTATGGACATTTATTATTTTTTTATTGTAAAATTTTCACAATTATTATCTTCTTCCTGATTCGCCTGTTCAAAATTCTCTTCTGGATAAAGCCTTCTCCTAATGGGAAGACTTGCTTTAGGTTATCGTCACACGTAACAGGCGGGTTAGGGTTCGTAGTAGTAGACACCTCACGCCTTAAGGTTGATTTTAAAGACCCGCACGAGCTCGCAGCGTGGAAGTGAACCGGTTCTGTAGCAATCCCGCTCGTGCGCCGTACGTAACACACACTGTAGGGGATACCTTTATATACCGCTGTCAATATCGCCGTACGTAAAATAATGCTTGACACACTTTGACAGGAAACCATTTCAGATCGAGGGTTCCGTTTCACTTTCATAAAATCGCTTTTTTATATAAAGTATAAGTAGATTTTAAACCAAAAATACGATTTTGAAATAAAAGAGGAGGGTTTGGATGTATAGATAGACAACGTTACGACATTTACTTACAAACAAAAAGGTAAATTGTGCCTTTTGTTCAATCCATTCTTTCTACATTTAATTCAGAGAAAAAAAGTGAAACGAATTATTTATTTATTTGGTAACCAATGTATATTCACAAATGTTGACAAAAAGTATGAGCAAACGAAGGTTACCTATGAAGATAGGTTTGTGTACTAGTATTCACTGATATACGTTCAATCGAATATTTGCATACTGCGGTACCATTGCATTATTCAATTCAACGAATATTGTAATTTTGTAGTTATGTGGGTATACTGCAAAAAAAAATAAACAAATTGAGGTACAGTGCCACAGTGCCGTAGATCACTCACATCTACTGATTTGATTAGTAAATTATTACGTTGGATAGCTGTAGATCTATGATTGACTGATTGGAGAATATTGATTTAGATTATAATAATAGGTTTATTACAGTAATATTAAGTATAAGAAAAGCATTAAAATACCTATACATTCTCATGAATACATATTTATGTTAAATATTAGTTATCGTTTAAGTAGTGATTTTATATTTTATATTACATTACAATTTACTAAACTGGAAAAGTTCGGGACTCAGCGAGCTGCATCACTACTGGCTACTGCTATAGTAGTTGGTGGAGTGTCAAGTTTTGCTCATCCGGCAGTTCCAAGAGGCTCTCGGCCACAGGTCGAGCTCCCGAGCCCCTTCGCTACTGGGGTCACTCATTTGGTTCCTAAAGACTAGGTCACAGACCTAAGTAAATTTTTTGCAATTGATCACAATCGCGATCAAAATTTTACCATTCTTACCTGAACGCTATGAGGAAAGAGAGGGGAAGAGCAAAGAGGAAGTTACTGCGTACCGCGTAAACACGTTTTGGTTGGAAAAATCGTTTCTTTGCAAGCGCCATCAGCCTACCGACCACCGCAAGCAACTTCAAATAAAGATATTACTAAGATATAAAACGAATTTTAAATTCGTTGTTACTTTATTTCTATGTTTATTACATAACTATTCCATTGTTTCTCCATACTTCGGATTGACTGGCAGAGACTGCCAAAAGACATTAAGTCCGCCCTTTGTAATCATGTTTAACGCTGATAGCAATAACGTTTAACTAAATAAATAAATATTCCACAATTTTTCTGACATACTTAAAATAAACTTTTACCGCAAAGTACGAGTAACACCTGATTTTATTTACTGAACAGAAATTAATAAGTCTACAAATGCATTTCACCCCTGAGAAATTTTGCTTTACAACCTGAGATTAGTACTGGCTCCTTATACCCTTTAAAATATATTTTTTTTAATTATCTGAAGATAAGGCCCCATTGCTGCTTGAAGGCACAAATACAGCAACAGATGTTTCGTGAAAATTTTACTTTCTTTTACATCTACTATTCAAGTTAGTGATATGTTTATATAGTATATATTTATGTTCCCAGCACCACCACCGTTCCATGATTAAATGTAAAAAAAAAAACTGGATGTGCCTAAAAAAAATTTACGGGACACACAAATTAAATTTATTTGGATATTTATATAATATTGTCATTGATTGTCGTGGAAGTCTGTTTAGGTGTATGGTTGTTAGTTACGTAATCACACCAACAAATGAACGAACTGGAACTACTTTTCACCGGGAAAACGTTGCGAGGTTGATAATCTGTATATAAATGCGTTACTACACAAAATTTAAGTTAAGAATGATTTCTGCAGCAAGACGTTCACGAAACCTTAACTAATGATACCCTCATATTGTTTTAGGACATTTGGGTCAGATCCAGAGCCAACTACGCTTACAATTACCCCGTGGTTCCACGTTAATGGACTTATTGGGACTTTAAAAGGCCTCATAACGGGACGAAGAACAGTTTATTTGCCAAAATTCGATACTGAGTCATATCTCAAAACTATTGAACAATACAAGGTAAACCTAAAGGAATTTCATTAATGTTGTAACCTACCGGTTAAGGCTGTGCATTGCTTGTCAGCCAGTTTAAGAGTTTTATTAAGTAGAGAAAGATTTTAATATAAACGTAAAATTTGTTATTGCAATAAAACCAAAATTTATGGATTTTAATTTGTCTGACTTAATTTTTGGCATTTCGGGTGCTTTACATCCACACCCATGGTCACGAGAGGTCTATGCTTTTTGACATTCTGATGTCATAATTAACCTGAACTACCGTACTTTGGTAAAGTAAAAAACACTTACACTATCTTGAGGTCGTATAGAGGTATGTTTGGCTTCGTATTTAAAGTATTACTTAAAACAGTTTTATGACTATGTTGTATTTGTTTTGAAACAGGTTAGACATTTATTAACGGTTCCGCCAGTATTGGTTGCACTTTGTAAATACCAATCCCACCACGATGTCAGTACTGTCAAACAAATTTTATCTGCAGCGGCCCCTCTACATAATGACACTATCGATGCTGTACGAGCCAGGTATTATTACAGTGGCTATTTTATACTGATAATAATAGTTTGCCAGACGAGGCTCTGGCGACAGACTGATAGCAGCACAATCAACACGATTTTATAGTTTCATTTCAAATTCTTTAAATTTTATTTTGAAATGGTTGATGTTTGATTCTCCTTTTATTATTTTTTATCTTCAATGTTGAGGTTCGGAGAATCAGAAATATAAATCTTAACTTCTAGTGGATCCCGTTACCTGTTAAGGTAACAAAATATTACATTACTTCTGTGCTTGTGATTTTGAAGTCTTTACACCGAGATTAAAATAATGTTAACAAATATTTACCTCGTTGCACATACAAAAGAAGTAATCAAATATTAATTTAAGGAAAATATAATTTACCATGTCTGACGTCATGGATTGAAAATGAAGCATTCATATAAAGGACACAACATACATTCATGCATAGAAAACGACGCGTAAAGTTTACAGTTACGGTAACATTTTTCCTTACTGAACTCAAAGAAGTTTCACTTCAATAAAAGTTAAAACAAATTAATCTAAATTAGTTTTTTTAATTGCGTTTAACAGTTAAAGGTTCCTTTGTGTTCTTTCAAAACTCCAATTTTTAATTCCAACCAATACATATATGTAATGTTTAAAGTTATAGGCAAGAAATAGGCTTCTGCAGTTAGGTCAGTCAGAATGGTTTATCATGATCACATTATAAGCAAATATGTAGAAAATTAACTATCCTCCACAGATTTCCAAAAGTCAAAGCTGTGTTGCAAGGCTATGGTATGACTGAAACCACACTTGGAATTACACTAGACACTTACAATATGATAAGTTTAGCAAAACCTGGAGGTGTTGGATATATTGCAAAATGCACAATTATAAAGGTGCGTGAACTGTTATATTTGATTTTTTATTGTTTTTATGTTAGTATATTTTTGATCTAAGGATATGATAATTAACATGTTAGGAGAGATTTTTTTAATACATTCAAATAGTTACTTACTGATGATCATTTATAATGAATTTTTACAAAATAATTATTGATCAATGATGACTTACTCAAAGCAGATAGAAAAACGACTACTATGACAAATGCTTTTAATTCTAGAGATCTTATAATTTCTTTGTAACGTTCAAAAGTTATGTAATATTTGTAACGTTGGCTGGAACCCTAAGACTGCTATAGGCTTACCTCTGTGAACTGAATCCAAATTAACTCCTAAAAAATGAACCTAGTATTGGGTATACTCTCGTGATAGGTTTTTATTTGTAAACCCTTTGCAAATTCAGTTATTTATTTATTTGGATCTTCATCATTTAATCACGTCTAGTACTGGAAGAATTTAAATGAGATTTGGCCAATCGATCGAATGTCGTGAAATAAGATAAGAATTATCTCGATTACAGTTTCCCTTCAAGGTACAAAATTATACACCTAATTTATTTTAATTGACCAAATATTGTACAGATTTTAATTGTTATTAGATTGTAGATGTAGACACGAGACAGCCCTTAGGTCCAAACCAGAAAGGCGAGATATGCGTGAAAGGAATCCTAGTAATGAAAGGCTACAAAGGAAGAGATAGATGTTATGATTTTGACGACGAAGGCTTCTTCAAAACTGGAGATATAGGATACTATGACCAGGACAAATATTTCTACATTGTGGATCGACTTAAAGAAATTATAAAGTATAAAGGTTATCAGGTACATGGTTCAGTTGCAACTTTTTAGTAATAATACTCACACGTAATAATCAAGTTATACGTAGTTGTCACTATATATCATACTTACGTGCGTCTATGTACGTATTTATAAAATACTTATATTTTCAAGGTGACTAAGTTCACTACCAGTAACATTCTATCTTCCGGAGAGGAGAAAAGTGAATTGCGAAATACAATTAGGCTAAGCTTTGTGTCAAAATGAATCTCTCCGTCCATTCTCCGTAATCTCTGTCTACAGCTCAGAGGAGGCGTTAATGTTTATGAATGAGTAGATTATGACTACATGTGATACGATATACATATCAGCGTACCTACCTGCTTACCCGTTGAGCCTTCTTAGGAGATATCTGGATATATTGGAACTATCCTGTGGCTCACTCAATGAATCTTACTGTTTCGTCGATATTATGGTATAAGCAAGTTTTCTTTCTTTTTTGTCAGCATCAGCACCTATGTACTAATGAAGTTCTGTATTTTTAACAGACTTCAAAAAGTAAGGCTGTCCGACTCGACTGTACTTACTTAGTTACTTACATTAAATATACGATAAATCCCCAAACCTGAACCCATTTCAATTTATTTTTATGTCGATACAACTATTTTGACTACGGGGTCCTGTGTTAATTTGGTAAAATCTGTTTACGCATCTAGAAACGCTGTATGAAAGTAGATTTTTTAATTAAATAATTATTAAAGGATCTGATGCCGTTATTATAACAGGTAGCGCCAATGGAACTGGAAGCTGTACTTCTCAAACATCCTGACGTCCGTGATGTAGGCGTTGTGGGAATACAACATCCATCAGCAGGCGAGGTTCCACTCGCGTTCGTGGTGGCACAGCCCGTTGCGAAACTTACTGAAACTGAGCTGCAGCAATTTGTAGCTGAAAGGGTGCGTTTAGTCTAATTTTAAGTGATATTTTATTATTATTATTATTATTAAAAGAATATGTAAAATCTACCACTGGAGTAGCGAGACACACCTTTCTCTGTAGCAAAACGCTCACAGATAAAACAAATTACAAAATTAGGAGGGACACAGTTTCCCCTCATTCATACTGTATTACTTTCCTCTTGTTTATAGTACGACATAGATCTCCGGCAAATTCGCGAAATTGCCACAAAGCACGGTTTTGCGCCACATGCATCCAGGGGCTTTCCGCAGTACTATACTGATCGTCACTTCATAATACGTGGTAACGAAAATGTACCAAACTGAACTTACTAAATTTACTAAACTAGGCAGCAAAAACCAAGGGCGAGGAATCTAGCTATGCGCTCGCCAGGCGTGGCAAATCCTCCCTATGCGAGAGAATACACATTTTGTTAGTGCTTCTAATGTGAATTATTAATTATTAATCTCGTGGGGAATTTAACGTATTTCAACCC
The DNA here is from genome assembly GCA_029286595.1 of Bhutanitis thaidina. NCBI lineage: Eukaryota > Metazoa > Arthropoda > Insecta > Lepidoptera > Papilionidae > Bhutanitis > Bhutanitis thaidina. Next base: position 1,647,056 of record JAGSMS010000021.1, on the reverse strand, counting down.
TAAAATCGTATTTTATTTTTGCTAACATTATTCCATAGAGATTTATCAATTTCATCACATCTTTTGTTTCAGTTGTCAAGTCCAAAACATTTGCGTGGCGGTGTGCGATTTGTAACAGAAATTCCGAAAAATCCAAGCGGAAAAATACTTCGGAAGAATTTACGCGAAATGGCAAAGACTACAACCAGCAAATTGTAATAGCTAATCTATTGACTTTACGGCTTTACTTTGACTAACTTGACACTAATGCAATTATGAAGCTTTTATATTTTAATTCTAGATTATTTCTTTGTTTGTTAAAAATCGTGTAACTTTTATTTGGGTGAACGGTTATATTTTTAATAAAAACAAATATTAAGATAATTTACAAAACAATAATATACATCGAGGTGAAATAAACATTATACTTTATATGTATGTAGTATGTATATACTGTATGTATGTATGTATATACATACATACATAATTAATGTATGTATTTAAGCCTTGTTCCCAACGGGGTAAGCAGAGACAATCTTTTTCCACTTGCTACGGTCCTGACATACGTCTTTCACTTCTTCCACTTTCATCAATCTTCGCATGCATGCTAGTTGGTTTAGAGTACTCTTGACCTGGCCTTTTTTCAGACCGTCTCCGATTTGAACGTAAATAATTAATGTGTTTCGTAAAGTTTTTCTTGGTACATAACATAGATATTTGGATTTTCTACATGATTTTAGTACTTTCGTCCATAGTAATTGAGCCTTGGATCCTAGATTCAAAATCCAACCGAATCCACATATTAAGTGAGAATGTATCCAGCATTTGCCTAATATTTAAAATATAATCAAAAAACTGTAATAAATCCTCCGCAGGTGACGTGCTGACAACTACCGGCGTGTGTTAGTGGCTTAAGATATTCTGCCACCTCTGGCAGCATGATCTTGAAAATCTTGTGGTATTTTTGTATGTGATAGGCCTAACGAGCAAGCGGCTCCCCTGATGGTAAGTGATTACCGTCGCCCACGTACATCTGCAAAACCAGAGGAGCAGCAGATACGTAGCCGGTCTTAAAGGAAATTTGGGGGAGGGAAAGAGGACGAGCAGGGGAGAAGGGGAGTAAGTGCGCCCCCGGTTGCCACACTCACCGTACGAGATGCTTCTACTTCACGTCTGTTCTCTGCGAGGTCGTGGTACTACTGCGGTCGTGCCGGCCCATTCATGCAGGAGCAATAGCGGCCTCTTGGCTCTACCAAGTACAATTATTCTGTTAATTATAATTGTATTATTTCTGCAGTTTTTAATGCGTAGTTTTAAATTGATTTCTAAATTTTGCACAGCGTGAGCACATTGATCTTCGTATTAGTTTAACACGAGGCTCTTCAAGGCAAGAGTGATCATATATTGTAATTTACTGCCGAAATTCGGCATTATGGAAGCTCGCATTAATCTTATGATTAGCGAGTTACTAGGGTTCAAATTCCAGTGCACTAAAATGATGAAGATTGTGGCCGACGCTTCAAGGCTCCAAGACCTTCTCAAAAATAAAAATACTTTGACCAGGAACATAAATATCCTACTACTCTAAATATATTAAATAAAAAGGCATTCAATCATACACACAAATTTGGCGCTCAGACGCCCGTTAATCGCCCTTTCCGTAGCAAGGACCACTTAACAAGTTTTTAATTGCTTCCAAGGAAACATAGACGGATGTACTTATATCTGTTGTAAATGGTTATGTAAACACATTTCTCCAAACTTAGCTGTCAACGATCGAATTTCGGCCACTCGCACGTCCGCCTCTCGGCTTCGCGGCCGTCGCGCACTTTCGCTTTTTTTATATAAATCTGTATTTCTCCCATCGATAGATGATCAAAAAGAATCGCGTACATTTTGCACACTGTTTCGGACAGAGCGCAAAATCTTAAAATCTCTTCGCCTTCTCTAAATTAATCAAACAGTGCAAACTATTCATATGAATCATTTTTTTAATTCGTGATTAATGTTTTTAAAGTGACAAATAATTAAAAATCGCAGGGCAAGTGGCTGATCGATATTGTTGAAATAATCTTGAAATTATTGTTACTAAAAATCTTCTCAGAGACACGATTAAAACTGTGGGGTAAACCGACTAAATGTCCATAAAGCTTAATTATGAATAATGTTATTATTTCCTCAGCAAAATTAGTTGTACTTATTCATTTATTGAAGAAGATAACTCTCATAAGATGCGATAGTTCAGAGGATAACACTGAAGTAATAAATGACAATTTCTTTGATAGTAAAAATATGATACATGACAATGGCAATGCAGGGCTATTAAGGCTTTTGAGTGAAAAAAAGTTTAATTCGAATATTTTGAAAAGTGTCGGTAAAGAATCAGATGTCGTCAATCACTATGAAGACATAACAATTTTAGACTCCAGCGGACAATTAAAAAGTTTAAAATACAAATCAGCAAACACGCCACGGGTACCAGTGAAGTTACAAGAAGTGGTACAGAAAAGTGACGAAAAAGTGAAAAAACATAATGACAAAGTGACAGAAAGTGATACACAATTAGAAAGTACATTAAAAGGTGATAATCAGGAATTCAGTTTAGATACAAGCAGGCACAAATCGAAATTTTTCGATGATCTGGGATGTAAGTACATAATTTGATTATGTTTATCAAAATCTTGTGCCCAGGTATCTTAGAGACCGTGCATAAATTTCATTATAGCTCATTGATAAAAAGATTTAGACTTTGATCTCCGATGCTAGCTCCGATGCACTACTGAATTTATATCGTTAGGAAACTTATCCGTCCGGAAATCTACTTCAAAGTATATTTGACTCTGACTCTGACTAACAAAAACAATTTGATTTCGTAGGTAACAAAAAATTGATTATACCTTAAAAAAATTGTGGCTGATTAGATCTTAACATTCGTCTAAAATAATCGACCCACACACGACTTTTGCCTTATGAAAATCTTGCTATTAGTAAGTTTCTTATATGTGTTGCGCTATTGCGCTTTTTGGATGCATCTCTTGTAAATCGTCACGAAGATGAAACTGTAAGCGAATTCTAAATTGCTCTTTAAATTACAACTTTATTAATTTAGAGCACCCTCCTAATCAGATCTGGTGCGTAGCGCTATCGTTTTCGTCATAGTATTTTAGACCTCGTTGAAAGTTTTATTAACCCTAGACTAGACTAAAAGAAAAAAACAATCAACCACATCGCTGCCATTGTGTTAAAGAGGTCATAGCCCTCGCCATGCCGCTATAAATGACGTCATAAATCGGCCCCTGATAATGTACCTGGAATTTTGGAGTCAAACGGCACATTGCGAGATGATGGTAAAGGCCTGACGGAATGACACTAATTCCTTGGAAAAATGGGTGCACCTTTGTCTGGGATGCGAGGTTACAACGAGTTAGCACTGCCGCATGAACCGGGGACTGAACGTACTGCCTGCTACTTCTGTAGCAGCAGCGACGGCGGAGTCTATGAATCTCCCAAAATATGCAGTCCTTGGTGAAGGCTATATATATATATATATATATATATATATATATATATATATGTGCATTCTTGTGGGGACCAGACTCTAGACGTTTGTACAGAGATGCCTGCTGGCGTCTGATTACCATTTGTGGTATCAGCTGGCTCATGCTTTGTTCAGCGAATCAGGCTTGCGATACAGCCCGACTACTCTTTAAGCTGGCCAACTTTCCCACAGATGGTGGCGATTTGGTCAATTTTTTTTTTAACCTATTTAGTTTTGTCAATTTTTGTTTAATTTTTATTTCATGTTAAGTTACTTATATTTGTAGTACAGTCTGTTAATAATATTGTTATTTATATAATTATCAACTTAGAAATAACTGAATGTTTTTTCATAAAAAATAAGTTTCACGGGAATATACTAACACGCGTACGACGACGCGAGTAATAGCTAGTTATAATAGAAAATTACGCAAATTAGGTTGGAATTTGATTTAAGAATTAGCCCACGACGCGACCACTAAACACACAATTCGGCCAGGAGGTCACTATCATTGAATTATAGTACTCGTAAATAACACGAACTCGTGGTTAACTTAGCTCGACATTTACATGCTACATACACAAACTTGGCGAGTATTATATTATGTTTTTAGTATAATTACCAATAATATGGTAACTAATAATATTTCACATTATTTGTTTCTTGTTGAATATGAAAGACGGAAATAACGTGGACACGCCTGGACATAGGCCACTCCTATATGTGGAGTATTTGACGTAATCTTTACGCGGCGTACGTGACGTGGAGATTGACGATCATAATATCAGATACATCACGCATTAGACAGCGCTGGACGTCACCGGTCCGCGTAAGATCCGTGTTTGTCAAATGTCACCCTATCGCATCACTCACGGGATGCGATAAGGTGACATTAATTCTAACAAATACTTAATGTTATTACACGCAGAGAAGAATTTCGAACTATAACACAGACCTTCTGGGAAAAATTCTTGCGCAACATCTAAATGGAATAGCACACGCTAGCATGAACTACAAATTAACACAGTGCTCGTACATACAAACAATTTGGAAGCGAAGTGCACATGTAGCCCGACGTTTCGTAAGGTTACGACACACGATACACAGCGTTAGGGAGAAAGCGGCATCCGGTTTTCGTAATTACGGATAATTTAATGTTATACAATTCTTATAACGATATTTTGCGAATTATCGGTGCAGTATTATGTAATATTCACATTTATGAAGGCCGGAACCAAATTACACATAATCCACTTGCATAATATCACGGTTTATGTATATGGATGGTACATACATAAGCGGTGTTCGATCGACTATCTTAAATTTCCCTCCGTGTTATATATTCACAAAACACGACTCAACGGCCAATGGGTTTCTGCAATTCGCTTTTCGCCTCTCCAAGAACTAGAACGTGTCGAATGGCACAGCTCGTCGCCGGGCTACCTCCCGGAGGTTATCACGTAATTGCGATTACACGTGGAAAAAAATATTTCTTGCCATTCTAACAACTACATAACGTTTTTTTTTTCAGTCGAGCATGGCGATGGTTTAAATAGTGTTACGAAATATGGGCTACGGGATTAGAGTGAAAGGCCGGTATCTTAAGTTTGTAACGACTAACAGAGGGTACCTCTGTTAGTCGTGCCACTTGCGCTTGAGTATTCATTCATTCCTTCACTTCTTGTCTTATTCTTCTTCCTTTTCTCTCTCCTTTTCTTCCACTTCCGCTTCCCTAATAGCTATTGTGTGTAAGTGAGCTCAACACTGAACTGCCCACTAGCGTGATTCGGTTCCCTTTACATAGAGCCGATTTATGATCGTCTTTTAATTTTCGAATATCTCAGAATATTCTAGAACTTTTTTATATTATTTTATTTCATGATGTTTATTTTCAAACCAGTACAAAGTCTTCTTTATTTTCTTACCTTGATGATTGTATAACATCGACAGGTAATTTATTTAATGTTTTTTAACCCGTTAAAACAATTGAAATTCTTTAATTTATTTTATTGTTGTAATACGAGAATCTTTTTCTTGAATTATCATTGGATGAAGTGATAGTTGACAAGACCTTATCAATAGGCACCTAAATACCTAACATTCTTCCATTTATTTTAATGTAGGTATACTGGAGAGTTGAAGAACAGGGAAGGTGAAAGTGAAAGAAGCTAGCACATAATTCCAAGCACGTGTGTACCTCAGTGATCATCTAGTCAGAGGTTAATTATTTTCCACAGTATCTTCATAGTATATTACTCTTTGATAATGAATTGAAATAATAATTTTAAACTGCATAAGATATTTATTATTATTTCTTTTATAAGAAAGGCCGCAAACAAGCAAGCGGCTGACCTCATGGTAACGGCCTTTAACGGTATTTGGAATATGGGAGTGAGGTTGAGGAGGGGGATGGGGAGGAGTTGGCCTCCGGATACCACACTCACCGAACGAAACCTAGAAGCATAAGATGCCTCTACTTCACGCTGGATGTAGATATCTGTGCAAACAACAGGGCTAGGTATTTGCCACCAAATAGAACAATGCGTGCATTACTATCTTTTGTATTGATTAGTTTGGATACGCTCTGTATATATTATAATAATAATATCTACGGCCGTTAACGACACAACAAATCTTAAACCCGTTAGTGCGGCATTTACCAGTTGCTGATCGAATTACAGGTCTCAAGTAAGAATTGTAACAAATGTAAAAAAATCACATAAACAGGTTGAACAGAATCAACGGAATAGGACTAAAAGTATCACAAAACGTAACTGAATTCTTGAACGACACTTAGTAACAAGCAAGAAAAGATTACATTTTACCTTACCTTACCTTAACAGCCTGTAAATAGACCACTGTAGGACATAGGCCTCTCCTATAAGGAGGATTTGCCATAATCGCCGCACTCGGCGCGGATTGGTTATCGTAGATGCCAGGCGTCTGTAGGAATTTCAACTGTGTGGAAGGTACTCGCAAAGGCAGTTTACGCATATAAATAGCAGATGGAGAAACACCAACAGACATGGATATTTCTTGTTGTTGTTTTGTTGATTTATTGACGACATAAATAACAGGGTTGGCTGGTAGAGAATGCCACAAATCTTTAAGTTCGCCCATTAGATTATTATTGTATACAATGAAGTGTACACAAATAACACAGTGCTAAAAAAAATTAATAGTATGGTCTACATTACGGGGCCAGACTGTATTGCAAGTTTAATATTATTTTTGTACTATTTTACTTTTGGCAAAAAATTAACAGTAATACTTTTTTAGGCTTGACCTGTATACATGTATGAATGAATGTAATGCAATCTTTCAATTCCTTATCCAACCACTTCTAGGCCTCCGGAATTTTGTACACATATTAAGAATAAGAACCGATGTTAATTCAACAATATGGTATTATCGAGGTGGTCTGTTGATCGAACTGGAAAGGTGGGTAATGGAACCCTTAAATGGCTATGAGTAAACCAACGTAGTTTGGGCTCGTTACATTTCACCTGATGACAAGAACCTGATGAATGGCATCTATACGGCATTGAAACTTTTTTTTTTTAGAGTTTAAGCTGCGTTAAGGTAAAAGATTACTCGCAAATAATCTTTTACCTTCTTGTCTCACCACATGTAATGGTTACATTTTGGTGTTTGGCTTCGTGGCTCTGTTGTCGTTTGTCCTGCAATCGACTTCCTATAATCACGATGATGACAGATTCTAACTGTTAATCTTTTTAATTTAAATCTGAAAATAAAAAATATATGATCATGAAATACGTAAAATGAATAGAAGCATGAGTTTCCGTTCTACTTTCGGTTGAATTGAAACTTAGTACACATGGAGTAAACCCACTTCGTTTCATCTACAAAGATTATGAGACAAAAATCTAAAATAATTCTAAGATTCCAAAAGCATTAAAGAAGGTAGATAAAGATACATATACCTACTCACCAACTAGACTGCCGAAAATCTCGAAGTACTCTTGAAGAGTCGTTTGCTCGGCAATGGATTTAAATAGACTGATGATGAAGAAGAAGAAGAAAATAAAGAAAGACATAAATAACGCATAAACCTTGACGAGCGATACGGACATGCGCTTCGGAGTAAAATAGCGCTTATTAAATTTAGAATAGAAAGATACATTAAATTTTTTTACTAATAATTTGAAAGACTTTCGCCGAGAGCAATTCGGTTGGCAGTACTATGATTTAAATTTCTACTTCAGTAAAACAACCAAAAAGGTTGATATTAAATACATAATAACATTGCAGTCACAATTCTGACCTTAGACGAGGGAGTCAAGAGAAAGAGCATTCAGCTTTCTCCCGGCAACCTCCCCACGTGCGATCACGTAACGACGCTATTCTTGTTTACGCAACTCGACGCGATATCGGTGAAGTCATTAAAACAGAAACCTACTTTACATAAATCAGCCAAGGTTGATTTAGGTTACTTTCTTATGTAAGTAAATGTAATAAACTAGATTTTTCCCTTAATGACAATTTCTCCTGCACTTATCCTGAAATAAAGAGTCGCACCACCGTGTAACTCCACCAGGCGCTGGTATTAAGTTTCATAGTAGATTTACTGGTAACGAAGCATTCGAATTTAGTCCTCATGCGTGACAACTCATCTATATTTCGATTCTTAACCGAGGATAGATGTAGGTGCCTATGGGCCGCAGCAGCCACTTAGCGTGGACTGTGTGCTCGTTTGTAACCCTTTTTATGTCTCTTTTTGTATCTGTATTTAACCAGTGCCCAGCGATAAACGAAATAATTGTGATAAAATCTGTGTCTGAGATATATTAAAAAAAAATATCATTTACATGTGAAGTTAACCTAAACTAAGCTAACAATGTGGCAGACTGATCCCGACTCCAAAATCCTTTGAATATTAATTGGATACTTCATCTAGAGGTAGGACTGATGCTACTTTCCCTTTAATTTTTATCTTACCATGGATCCTGTAAAAAGCAACTTTTGATAAATATACTTAACCTTTTTGCCTATTGTGTGCAGAATCATATGAGATATTGATTAAAATTCAATTTAGAATACACAAGAACTTTGTTAACCAAAATCAGTACCTATGTCTTTGTTAACAGTTGTGGTTTGGCAGAAACGCAGCGTGTATGTCTGCTAACGCAACTTACCCCGTTGCATTTTTTTCTTATTTTATATAAGTGTCACGTCACAGACAGACTTCCTTATACATGTTATTAATTCTGCATAATATTTTAACTTTTCTTGCAATGTCGAAGGAAATGCAAACACTGTTTTTAGTTTTAATAAAATCTCATGATAACTAGAGTATAACTGGAAGTGATTACTGGAACCTGTAGACATCTATAGTCATCCTTATCTATAATTCAGTATATCCCACTTGAAATACCGCAAAATTAAGATACTTTTAATGATATCACTATTTTTAGGGTACCGATAAAACCAATAGCCAAATGGGTTATGGTGCGGACTACGAAACATGACGTCGTAAGTTCGACCCCGCCATTCGACTATTGTCGTGAACCACTCCAGATACAACATGTAAGCTTAGACGGAAGGTTAACAGGAATATTAGTAATGTTACTTAAAAATAGCATTGCTAGTATTCTAATAAATAGTAGTACTAGTATTATAAAATAAATTTAGAGATCAGGGTTTGATCTTGACAGGAAGTTGTCTTGCAAAGCAGTCCCCTTCCTTACCTCACTAAGTGTGAGAGTGTTTTCTATACAGAAATGCGTTATATACATTAAGAACCGATTTTGTTATAAATTAGGGTACCGTAATGCGTACCTGTTATTAATGGGTACCTGTTAAATACCGGTACAACTCATACCGGAATAAGACCCCGATACATACTTAATCTTATTTTATAAATGCGAAAGTAACTCTCGCTGTATTCAGCGAGTTACGTTTATTGTTAGCGTAGTTTTGTTACGTTTTCTCGGCTAAACCGCTTAATCGATTTGATGAAATTTGTTTTTTTTTTTATCCCGGGAAGGCTGCGGAAAAAATCTCAACGAGGACGAGATCGCGGGCGGAAGCTAGTAATAATTTAATATATAATTTGTAGTGTGTACTGTGAGTACTCTAAATAAGTTATTAGTTATAGTTATTAGTTAATAGTTTGATATGGGATTCTATTTACTATACGTAGTGTGACATACCATATGGTGATTCTAGTGTCCTGTGAGTACGTGGTCATTGTCCGGTCTGGCAGACAGACAGACAGACTGGGTAGCTACCACCCCCTTACTTGTTTCTTCTCTATTTAGTATCGGGTTGTAGTTAGTCACACATAGGAAACAGTGTTGCGAGCGCATGGGCATTGCCAGTGAGACTTGAACCAGTGTCTAGTAGTCGTAAGTCCAAAATATATACTGAGAATAATCTGAACAAAGTAGTTATATCTCGGATTCTACTTAATCTCTATACGAAACACTCTAAGGTTCAAACCAATCTTTTTTTTTTTACTCATACGCATACCCGGCCCTGCAGTGACAAGGAGGGTTATCGTCGGGCTTGCACCGATTAAAGTACCACGGTACTCGCCTTTGGCTGTATAATGGCAAGGCCTCGGGAAAAATAACGGGTCCTCTTGAATCCGCCCAGAGACAGTGAGGTTCGAAAGCACCAACCATGTCAGCTCCCCGCAGAGTATCTGGTCTTTGGTTTCGCCGGCGATCCCATTTCGGCAGCGGAGAAAAGAGACAGCGACGCATTTTAATACCGATACTTCGGAAGCGCCATACACAGACGATAGAGTGACAGACACTCTGGCCACAGACGGCCCAATACTGCTCTCCCTCCGCGTCTACACCTCGCCTGCGGAGAGCAGTAAAAGCGGTGCTTAGTTCCTACGAAGCCCCCGGGTTAAGTCCGGTATAACGTGTCGTCAATAAGAACATTGTTCTAATTTTCGATTGATGTATTTTTGTATTCAAATGCTAATACCGTTTTAATCGAACGAATCTAGATCGAACGTAGGCTAAGAACAAGAGTGTCGCGTTCTAAATATAAAAATTAAAAAGTAAAACCGGAGGCAGCTTTCCAGTCGCTCTCGCCGCCTACGACACCTCTCTCTGGCGCCAGTAGGTGTTTGAAACCTTTTAATTTTTAAGTTCATTTATCTTTTAATCATCATTGAGTATGTTTAAGTTTAATAATAGTATAGTATTAGGGTCTTTTAGACGTACAATAGATGACAAGACTGAAGTGTTACTTCTTACTTATATTATAATTGACATATATACCATAATGAATTTTACTAACCTCTTTTAGGCTATCTTTTACCGGGATTTACTTGAAATAGTGGCACTACAATTGACCGGTATTGGCTTGTAGGCATGTAGGTTTTTCAAACAGCGCTCGATTGCTTTAATATCATTATCTCAGCATTCGCATCATACTTACATCACCACACAAACAATACATTATAAAAGCTATTCCCTAATGTGATAAACATTACATTAATCATAACTGTTTTTATAAGCTGCTGTTGATTTCCTTTAAAAATAATGAGCATTACATTTATTATTAGATTTAATTATATTAGATAGATTTATTCGAATTGTAATCGGTGTGTGATTTTAGAGTGACTATGGTAAATGATAATAATATCTTCCGAATACTATTTTTTAATGCACGGGAGATATTTGAGATTAGGAGATATTATCTGGTCCTCACCTGTCTTTCACTTCCCATATTTGATGTAACGCTTATGCCATAAGATCCAAGGAAAGTGACCAGGGACAGAGACATGGATTGAACACAACACAAGCAGACTCGAAAAACAATCATATGTGTTTTGGTCATATATTGCCATTTTCTGTGGTTCGATCCCATGGCTCAGTCAGGTACGCTAACCACTAAGCCACGCTGTTGTCTATAGTAAATATCCCATCATCGGAAGTTTTCGTCTATGTAAGCGATACACCCACTAACCGAAAACCATGGTATAACCCTTTAGTGCACATACAATAAATAATTTTATTTTATTTTATTTTTTATTCTTTGTTTTGTACCTGCTAACTACCTTTCACCATAACAAGGGTTGACTGGTAGAGAATGCTACTTGGCATTAAGTCCGCCCATTGTAACCTTAAGCTTAAGGCTAACAAAAAAGAATAAATAAATAAATAAATAATAGAGTTTTTCTAACAAAATGTCAGCAAAAAGTTAATTATTATAAATTATTACTTCGTTATTAATATTTCACTACACATGATAAATTAAACAGTCGAAATTTTTGCATAAAAGTAAAATGTTTGAAACCCCGCACTCCTATAATGAACCGTCTTCGTCTTGTGATACCAGACACAACAGTACCGCGGCGATGCTAAAATCAAAAGCACGTTCTCTAAAAAAAGTAAATAACCATGACTTGAGAATAAAAACATTATTTTTGAGTATCGGTTCGTGACGGCACATTATTTTTATTCTGTGTTTATATTTTTTTCTTATCAAATTAATATTTTTATTACTAAGGTTTGTTATATTTTAGCGGTAAGTAGGCTCCGACGTTTATTTGCAATTTATTATTATCTAAAGGCAATTTTAAATATCATAAATTATTAATTATCCTAAATAAAGTGGATATTAATTTAAACACAGCTAAATTTTATCATGAATTGGAAGATAGGTAAAAATGTTAATATAAATAAAGTAAAAGTTAAAAGTAGTGTTTTAAAAACTTTCAATAACGAGATTGTTAAGTCTTATTATTTGTAATTAAAATTAAAGTATTTTTAATAACATTTACTTAATACAACAATAAATAATGTTCAAATATTAATACATAAGTAGCGCTTACCAAAAAATTTAAACCGAAATTAGTTAGATAGCAATTACTAGTCATATAAACAATGGACAAGATAAAATGTACAAATTATTTTTTGGTTAATATACGGAGATATTAACAGTATAAAAGTAATTAAGAAAAAGGGTTTCAGTGGTGAATATAAAATATTATAATATTAGTAGTATTATAAGTTATAAATATAATAAGTTTAAGTTAACCCTTTACTTTTTTAAATATATCGCCGATAGGTAAATCTTCTGTTGCTTATACTATTATAATGTCATCTAGTTCTTCATATTTGGTGCTCAAATGGTTCTATTTGCGAAATAACTTCTCCACTTTTGTATTACAAAACTAATGTTAGTCCACAATGAACTCGAAAGATAATAAGATGTCACGTTCCGTTTCTCGCAAAATACTTAAATGGTCGTGACATAAAAGTCCTCATTTTTGTATGTAGTCTTAAAATTTGATTTTAAAATGTTCAACCCTAATTCTCTGCATGTTTGGCCGGGTACTCTAATGTTTTAACCCAAATAAGAAATGAAGGAAATGATGAAAAGAGTCGATAAACTTTTCCTTCTTTTTCTTCATCAGCAACAGCAAGAACTTCTGCTGCACAAAAGATTTTGTTAAAATGGTGATGGTAACGACCAATTCATCGTAATCACCACGCACAATTGGCGATAAGAGGCCTTGCATCTTAGACGCTCTGTCACCCGTTTGTTAATTCTGCCATTTTCTAAGATAGTTAAATTGCCATTCAAATAATGCTATTACATTTTACAGGCACTTCCCTTGATTGTGTCTTACTGGCACCCATAGAGTAAGACTGTAGTTACTTATTTCACTTCATCATCATCATCATCATCATTTCAGCCTATTAGAAGTCCACTACTGAACATAGGCCTCCCCCAAAGATTGCCACGAAGCACGGTCATGAGCCACCTGCATCCATCGACTTCCCGCAACACTGCGCAGGTCGTCACTCCATCTTGTGGGGGGTCGTCCTACACTGCGTTTGCCCGTACGTGGCTGCCACTCGAGAACCTTTTTTCCCCAGCGGTTGTCAGTTCTGCGAGCTATGTGGCCGGCCCATTGCCACTTCAGCTTGCTGATCTTTACGGCTATGTCGGTTACCTTAGTTCTGCTGCGGATATTATCGTTGCAGACTCTATCACGCAGAGAAACACCGAGCATAGCCCTTTCCATAGCGCGCTGCAGTGAAGGACCAAGTCTCGGATCCGTATGTCATCACTGGCAACACGCACTGATTGTATACTTTCGTCTTGAGGCTTTGCGGTATACTCGACGAGAAGATATGACGTAGTTTCCCGAACGCAGCCCAGCCGAGTTGGATTCGTCGATTGACCTCTGAGTCGAAGTTGGACTTACCTAATCGGACAATTTGTCCCAGGTATACGTACTCGTCTACAACTTCGAGCCTATTGTTCCCAACAACAACCGGTATTGGTGTGACATGGACGTTTGACATGAACTTCGTCTTGTCCATGTTCATCTTAAGACCAACCTGTTGGGAGACGTTATTGAGGTCATTGAGCATTGTACTAAGCTCCTCCAGCGATCCTGCCATAAGAACTATGTCGTCGGCAAATTGAAGGTGAGTGATGTATTCGCCATTGATGTTGATACCGTATCCTTTCCAGTTCAGCTGCTTGAAAACATCTTCCAATGCAGCGGTGAAGAGTTTCGGGGATATGACATCACCCTGTCTTACACCTTTCTGCAGTTGGATTGGTTTCGTACTCTGATTCTGTACTCGGATAGACATCGTAGCCTCATTGTACAAACACCTCAGCACTTCGATATACCGAGAGTCTATCTGGCACCGCTGGAGAGACTGTAGCACCGCCCAAATTTCGACTGAATCGAAGGCTTTCTCATAGTCCACATACGCCAGACATAAGGGCAAGTTGTACTCCTCGGCCTTCTGTACAATCTGGCGAAGAGTATGTATGTGGTCTATGGTACTATAGCCTTTTCGGAATCCGGCTTGTTCGGGAGGCTGGAAGTCGTCAAGTCTGTTCACTAGACGATTTGAGATGACTCTCGAAAACAGCACGTAGACGCGGCTTAGAAGCGATATCGGTCTATAATTCTTCAAAAGGCAGTTATCCCCTTTCTTGAAGAATAGGACAACCACGCTTCTACTCCACGCTTTCGGCGTAACACCGCCATGAATGACGGAATTAAACAGCACTTACACGACAAAAATTAAAGAAAAGAAAAAATATTTTTGGTACTTCCAGAAAACAACACCAATGTCAAAAGTAATAAATTAAATTAATAACGATATGCAAGAATGAGTGCTAAAATTACGAGATTCTAATTCCGCTTAAGTTTCGCGCCAAGTGAAACGAAAGTGAGTTGGCGCGAAAAACTAACTGTCAATCGGTGCGAACGAAGCACGTTCCGTTTGGCACAGTCTTCTTTGGCATTCACTTTCAGTTTTATTTAGGTTTATATTATGCAATACAGTAGTTACGATAACTTAAAATTCAAAACCAAATTTATTTAAAATATAATAATAATAAAGATACGGATCGCCTTTAAAATGAAAATAGTCAAAATTTGTTTTAAAGTACTTTTACTTTAAAATTTAATAAACTTTTTTAAAAATTAAGACCCAGTAAGTAATAATAATATAACTTTTTAATATACATTAAAGAAATATTATTGTATCGTTGTATTCGATTATGGTATTCTTATAAAAATAACAATTTTAAATTACAGAAATACGTTTAATAACCGACATGCTTTCTAACAACTTAAAATATCATATTAGATTAAAATAGTATAAAAAGTACCGTGGAGAAATTGTTCTCGTTTCCATTTAATTTGCAAAAAAAACTAGATGCTGTCAATCGAATCGAATTATTATTGTCACCAATTTTACCCAACAACTGGTCGACATACTGGCAGTAAAATATAGCTTAGGTGATATAATTAAAAGAAAACAGTTAGCTTGACTATGATCCATAATAGCAATATTATATTACATATAATCTGCTTCTGAAACGATTTATACAAATTTAAAATTACTCAAGGCAATATTACAGAATTAATGTGTAAACTTGATTCTAAGTTTACGCTAAGTATTGCGATCACTTAGGTTGTCATACAAATTCTTATGGTCATGTTTTGGAAAGCTAAGGCGAAAGTCGCCTGTACAATGTATGGTCATGTGACTAAGGACAAAAACTTTTGATACTTGCATATACCTAGTTGTTGTTTAAGGTAATTATTCAAAAATTGGGTCTATCTAACTGACGTCTTTGTATTAATAAAATAATTAATTATTTCTCTAGCTAGCGTTTATCTAATAAATCAAAATATAGATGAGAATCTAATTGTAAAATGTTAAATTTAAAGAATACCATTCTAAGAATACCAAATGCATGCCTACTATTAAGAGGTGCGTTAAGTTTCATAAATATATAAAACTAATGTGTTATTTTAAATACTACGCATAATTATTTCTCACACTATAGGATGATACGTAGGAATCAAACACACATTAAAGAATTGGTACTGACTGAGTACATTTATAATTCTTCCTATAAGGTCATTTCCGTAATACATATGCTTACATAGTATTTCAATTACACATAATATTTACAAACAATTGCGTTGATCAGTGGACGGTAAACCTGAGCACTAAGTCGAGGGCCTCACAAAAGTTGGATTTCTTGTCTGGAAGTAACGATTGTCTCTAGTATTTAAATACCGTTACTTTTAATCATATACGAACAGAAATTAAATGAAATAAATACAAAATAAATATTTAAGTGTTACTATAAGATCAAAATAGTGGACGTTATAACTTAGACTAGTATTAATAAACAAAATATAATTTGCGTTATTATGTAATTTTTCACTATTCTTTAACATCACATTCATGGATGACCAGCGATGACGACTGTCAAATCCATTTTATAACTCCACTTAATAGTATTTTGATGAGGTGTTATGTAAATAGTTATAGCTACATAATCATTACTTATAGTGAAGCGCAAAGAAAATGTTGGCTGGCAGAAAGTGAAAAGAACAGCGCTACGATACTCGTCGTTACTTCCGAAAATCGACTTTCCGCGGCCGGACGTCTGGAGTGAATAAAACAAAATAACAAAAGTTAAAAAAAATGATTGAAAACGCTGGCCAATGTGTAAAATAAAAAAAGTGAAAATGTGTTCGGATAACCACGCTATACTTGATGCGGTGGCGGAAAAGTGTCAAAAAAAGAACTTTAAAATACGCAGAAGAGTCCGTTACAGAAACTTCGAGTTTGGAACTTTTTTATTTTTAATTGTGTCTGTTAAATTTTTGAATTTTGTCCGTTCTGAAACCGATAATAACGACGTGTTGACGTTGGAAGATTTAAATTTAAAAGATGAAGAAATGGCATCAGACAGGCGAAGACCTGCTAACGGACAGGAAAAGGACATTCTTCTTTTAGACGCACTGGGAAGAAGGAAAGGCTCGTATCCAAACTCTTATGGTGCCTCACAAGAAGATGACTCTATTATGGATTTATTAGGTAAAAGTAAGTATTTTTTAATCAAATTTTTGTGTTATGAAACATTTTCTTCGAAAAATTATAATCCTCAAAAGACTGTATTTACCCGTAACCTGTAAAAGTCTTAAAAAGAAGGTGTATAAATTATCGTTTGTATTGTTAAAATTTATCTATAAGTGTTTAAAAATATTTCTCATTTTAAATGGCGGAAAAAATAGTTTACCACAACACTGAAAGTTTCAGATACAAACTATAATTTACATTTTAGTCCCGAATCTGAAATAGCTATCCTAATATTTGAATAATGAAATAAGTAGTAATCAAATATGTATGTTTATGTATATATCTATAAATATATATAGGGTTAATTAAAATAATAACTTTATTCTTAACTTTTAATTAAAAAATTAAGATTATAAACATGTAACATGAGATTTTAATGACTTTTCACATCTCTTAAGAACGGATACACTTAGCGGACTAAAATATTTTTTTTTAAACAGTAAACTTGCGACTTTTGTACGACAAAGTGATATCTAATTTTCGTACAAATACGTATCAATTTAAAATTGGGCGATGTCAATATTTATTTTTAATTATTCGGTTTGGTGAGACATCCGCACAGCCCATTAATGCCCCATTTCATGGTAAATCTCCTCCTACTGTTGAGAATAGAGAGCTGTTGAGTCATTTCAGTTATAAATTTATTAAGATTTGTGCGTCTCGTAGTGTAAGTTGTTTTATTTTATGCAACCTTCATCAAATGCCATGTGTAATACGTACATACATCTTTGCATAGCATTAAAATTCTTGTGTTAAGGTACTGCACAGACTTTCTCCTACAATACAAGGGTTCTTACGTTCTTCACTCAACGTCTAGACGTTTTGAAAACATCAAATGCATTTCGATGTTTATTTCACATCATAGATTTTCCCTTGTTTAGACATGCTTATACTAATTGACTCTATTTTATTATATCTTTACGTATCCCTACTTTGTGCATTCTTCTGCACCATAAGTATTACAGTGTATTCATAGACATGCCTTTTTAACACATTGTGACTCGCCCCAATATACTAAACAACTTCATAGAATTAGATAATACACAAAATTCCCACGTTCCAATTTTACTATAGCTACATTCTCCTAACACACTAAACGTAAATATTTCTGTTGACGATCCCAAGACTCAATGCTAAGTGGACTTGAAAATTCAGATGTGAGCACGAATCAAAAGTTGAAGCCAAAATAGTTTTGAATATTCAAATAGAGAGCATTTCGACGCCGAATCCGGACGTCAAAAATTCGGACCGTCGATAATCCGGATTCAATTCCGGTAGAAAATTATTTATAGAAGTGAATACATATAGATTCTTTATTCTATTTAAAAAACTTAAAAGTCCTTTATTTCAAATAATTAAAACTATTAGTTGAACTAAACGTCTTAAAAGTTTAATTAAAAAAATGTTTTCGAATCAATAGCTTATTTCAACTTCCCACTACCATTAATCATTCCAAATGATGGAATACATATTTGTCAACCGAAATGTTGATACAACAGGCTGGGGAGTGTCTACCTTTTATTGGTTATTTTCGAAAATCCGGACATTTTGATAATCCGGACATTTTGATAATCCGGACATTTTGATAATCCGGACAGGGTCCAGTCATAATTAATTCAAATTATCGACGCTCTACTGTAAGTCGATTGCACTCCTCATACACCCAACGCTAATAGAAATAAGTTCGTCCAATTACATTATATGTGATATTCGATTATACATTTCATAAATTGGACTACTACTACATACTTCTTACCAGAATCCATCCAACTAGAGTCCTCTTTTCTCCATTATCTTTATCAGCCTGTACAACCAATGCTGGACATAGGCCTTTCACCAAATGTTAGTCATATATGAAAAATTTAGCAATACTTACAACGCAAGGCGAACGGGTTGCTGAGAACTGTGCTGGTACCCTAGCACTAGAGATGTTGCTCTCCTTTACTAGTTACTATGGGATTTGCTTTTGGTATAGTCGGATGAGCTTCGTGCATTAGTCAGAAGGTTTTATCGCGTAAAAACTAACTTTATATTTAAGGAATCTTATCAAATGTGCATGCATTTGAAAATAGTCTAAAAGTTATGCGTTATCTAATATTTGCGTTTAATAGTATAAATAAAAATAATACTTACAATAATTTTATGGTTATTTAAGCCGTATATTTGATATATTTTAATTTTTGATCGGCAAGATTTCGCAATAAACCATAAATAATTAAAATTAACTCTCCTGAACGTTTTTAAACATATTTAAAAAAAACTATACGCTCTCATTTCTTGTACGTTCTACTCCTATATCTCACATTTCCACACAGTTTGTTTCGGACAATGTGACATACCGTCGACATTGCCTCAAATAAGCGTGTGATCGTCTTTGTGCCAACGATACAAATAGTACATAGGATTCGACTAACTCATTGCTACGAGCCCTTTACATAAGAAAACGAACTGGTTCTCTCAGTCTCCTGATTCAGAGACAGATCCCCTAACAGTGTCTTTTTTTACCTCGGCTACCGTGTCTTTTTTTTTATATTTTATTACGTAAATGCAGTCAAAAAAATTATGTCACACACGCTCTTGTAAATCATATACAGCACACATCAGATATTAATAGTCATGTAACAAACTTGCGGCGCACACGCGATCACGATACATGTTATCTATATATCAATAACAAAGTGGTGAATGACCGACTCGATCATTTTCACTATTGAGATCAGATTAACACTTTTACTATAATTTCTTATTATATGACGTCATTAATAAGGCAGCGCAGTTTCTGATTCTTTACCGGACGATATCTTTGCGGTTGCTTTGAAGTTCGTGCTATTATGATGATGTCCTTCTGGCCGATTCCGACCGCGGCGACAACTTCTGTATACTATCGGCAGTTGTCAACTGCGCAGGAGATATTATAGTGCCGCAAGTGTACGAGCAAACACAGAGGCACTCACTCGCCTTTACCTTCCCGTATTCGCAGTAACCTGAACCTGAACGGCCTGTAAATAATACTTATAGGAGAGGCGTATGTCCGATGCAGTACATACGCCTCTCCTATAAGGATTTGCCATACTCATACTTGGCAAACGGATTGCCGTCCGAAGTTCCAGACATCTCGCACCTTAGACGCTGCTGCCCGTCATCGGTCTACTTTGATTTGGTTATCCCGCCATCTGTAGGTAGCTATTGCGAATATAAAGGCTTTTCCCTTAGTCGCTTCCTTACGAAATTTAGTGAGAACTGCTGTGTATGTGTAAAGTGTCTGGTCTTCAACATCGTTTTTGTTAAATAACCTAAGTGTTTCTGTGGTAAGGATGCTCTTTTTAATTTCGTAGTACGCGAGCGACCTGCATTTGATGCCCAGTGCCGGCGACGCTATAATTGTAATCAGAAATTTTTAATACTGAATTTACCGCGTGCTCGGTTATGAAGGAAAATATCGTCTGAGAAACATGAAAAAATATTGTTTCGAGGACTTGTGACGTCAACTCGCACTCGTGCAGCCTGGTGGACCCTTAACGAATGAAAATCCTTCACAAATATTGTAGAGAATGCCTTTGACTGGCAGTGGGAGAGTTGCAGGTTGTTACTTTACTTAATAATTTCCTTGTTACAGTGATCCCCCAAACATGCCGTTACCGAGGTGCGAGGTATCCTTGCGGTCTTAGCATATCATGCGTGCTGGGCGGAGGCAAGCCGCTGGATCTGTGTTCAGGTGGCATGATTTGGGCTTGCTGTGTCGACCGAGACACTACCGAAAAACCCAGCGAGATCGCACCCGTCGTTCATAACGCAAGTAAGTAAAATTTTATCGCAAAATAATTTTTTATCTCATCCATTAACAATTCAATCTCTTTATGTTATAATTTGAACGATTTTAAAAATATGGAAAAGTCTACACCCTATACAGTAAATACCATTATACGAATACAAAATACAAATACAAAACCTTTGATTTTGGGTAAAGAATAGATATTAACAAAACTCTTGTTGAGATCTTCTTGAAAAATACATAGCGTAATGTAGTTATCGTAGTAGTATTGAATTCTTCTTTTAATCAGCATATTTAAGTGCACTGCTAGACTATTGGCCATACTGAGAGAATTCCGCAAGCCGGCTTACATTTATCGGAGGGTTTATTCATACTTGATATATTTTTAAGAAATATTTCGTGATGATGAAGACGACCACCTGTCTGATTTCGATAACAGGGACATGTAGCGATAAATAAACAGAAGTTATCATCTACGCTGGATGTATAAAGACGTAAATATGAATATGCAAACACATATATACTTCTTTCATCTTGTCGAATCAGATTTAATATTATGTGATTGGGCAAAAGGTTCTAACAGCATATAGACATGACACGATTTAAATAACATTCAGACACGAAAATGGAAATATTATATAACAGGAAGAAACATTTTTTGTACGATATTGCTTTCACCTGGGATTCGAACGCAAGACTTACAACTTAGCGATCAGGTACACTCGCTGAATTACGCGAAACTGTTATAAGATATAATTTCTGTAGAAATTACACAAGTTTTATTCAAATCCATTCTAAGTTGGTGTGAGTTATACAAAGTTATTAATACATTTTTTTTTTATTAATCGTTGTGCTAACTATCATTAAACTGCCATTTGACGTTTGTAACCACTAAGGCGCCATCTAATTGCATTTATTAAATTGTATCTTCAACTTTCAATAAGTTGTTAACTGCTGGTGGTGAACTAAATTACTCGTGTTAACTCGAGAAATTTAATGGAATTGTAGTTAATACATATTAACTTGAGTAATAGACGTAGTTCACTTAACATGTACATTTCGTTCGCTTAATTTATAGATTACTCGCGTATTCGTTTTCTTTATAGAGGCATTATTCTTTAGAAAGGGACTGAGAAAGGAAGGAAAATAAGAAACATTTAGATTGCTAAGCATTTGCTTTTTATTCACAAAAATGTACAAACCATTTTCTTATAATTTCATAAAAAACATATTCTTGAAGCTCTGAATCTATCACTAGAATAGGAAATTCACTATAAAGACTTATATAACTCTCTTAAATTCGGTGACTTGACTACATTTCCAATGTTAAACTCGAATAGTAATTATACCTTCAATATCTATAATTTTATTAAACGTAAAAAAGATATATATGGGAATAAAAAATCTCTGCCTATATTTATGTAATTTGGCTTCGGATATTGATATGGTTATATTATAAACAGAGGAGTTTTACAAAGTATTTTAAAGACTATATATGTAGTTATTTAAGAAATCTTAAAAGTGTTATTCGTAAAATTTAACCATTTAGAAACTAGGACATTGTTTATTTAGATTGTACATTAGATACGAGTAATCATAAAAAATACAGACAGAACAGATGTTTATGTGTTATGATTTTTATTCATACAGTGGTTTATTACGAAATCACACTTGGTATTTTTATAACAATACACGTACACTCTCTCCTGTGCGTCAGAACAAGCGAAACGCGAGAGCGTTAAAGAAAAATGTATGTACTGTTTAAAATCTTAAATGGATGGACATCTTTCAACATGTTTTTCATTATTTTAATGTTTATGCATGTTCATTTCTTTTAAGACATTTTAAGTGACCGTTTCGGTCGGATATTCCGATCGGAATATCATCTTTGCATTGATGTTGATATGTCTGATTTGAAATAGAGACGACTAAGTGTATTAGGGCCCAATTGTACTTCTTCATTGGATTCTAAACAAAATTATACTTCAACAGTTTTTATGTTTTTATGGAACTCTGGTTCGGTCTTAATGGAAAACTGTGTTTTGAGACGTCTACAGTTAACACAAAACGCTGAAGACTAGTTTTCGTATGGTAAAACTATTAATGATAAATTTGCTGGTGTTCATTCCCATTTTCTCGACGCATGGCTCGAAATTCATTCTTACATTAACAGTACTGTACCGAATACGGTAGCCTCAACTAAACCATTATTTCCCCAAACAAAATGAAATATTTTTTGTTCGTCTTTTCAGTCTAAACCGCTCCTTTTTTACTCGCTCTACCGCTCTCACTTATACCACCACTACAAGTTCATGCACTGATTGTTCCAAGTCTACGAGGCTCAGCAATTATCGCCAGGTACTGATTTCCGGAGCGGTTCTTAATTTATATTTGAACAAAAAAATCTTTTCTGAATTCTGTTATGATTGAAAACAAGTTTATGCTTTCTGGAACCATCTGATAAAATTTAAAACCACAACCAGATGTAATTTAGTTTTTTTATTAATGGATGGTGTCATGGAGGCTTAATACAAGTTGAAGTAGAAACGCGGCTCGCAGCGCTGTGTAGCGCCAAACGGACAGCGACCGCGCTAAGAAGTAGTGAGCATAATGAAGAATTTTAACTCTTTCTTCTTCATTGATCAATTTATTTTGTTCATCAGCGTACTACCACCACTGATCAGTGGCTTCTCCAAGAAAGCGCCAGCAAGCGCAGGTAATATATATATATATATATATACATATCGCAGATGGTATGCTCATAAACGCCACTAGTGGGCAAGTGATGGTGGTGAGCGCATTGCCAGTTTCCTTGTACTAGTGATGCAGCTCTCAACCACTAGTCTGTGGGATTTTGGTTTTCCAAATTCGTATGGATATTCCTCCATCGGTTGCCAGAGGCTTGTTTGTTTGCTAGCAGGGCTGCACCATGTGCAGATGAGCTTGACATTTGGGGGAAAAAAAATTGTATTTTTTACACACAGAATTTCGTGTCGTTATTTATAAGCCAGTAATTCAGTTATTGACCAATCAACCAGTAACATTAAATATCAGTATTCATTCATAGAGTAAAAAAAGGTCACAATTAGCCGTCTCGTATGCCACAGCGCAATGTACATACAACATGAAGTATGGCTAATAAGTAATCTGTGATACGACCCCTTAAACAAAACACTAAATCGGCTATGATAATATCACGACAATGAAAATAATATTATAAAGAGGTGATAACGTTCTACTACCTAATCGGCCATATGGTAACCAACCCGCTGCAAATACTTCGAAGCCTAGACTTACAACCACCAAGTGACTTTTTTATTGGCTCCATCTCAAAAATGCATTGGCTCTATTTTATTAAAGATTATTAAGATATTAATTTCATTTTATCTTAAGTGAGCAATAGCTAACTTAACGTGAGCATAGAAGGGAAATGGAGGTGTTGCTCAGGTGAATAACCCTTTTGTTTCAACTCACCTGATACCTGCCACAAATATCTCGACCACGGAGAGATTTAAGTGAAATTAAGTGAAAGTTCGAATTGTATCACGTCCATTGGACCGTAAACACAATGGTGTGTAATAACACTGCTTAAGAGCGACACGTGATACGAAAAATAGATGATAATTACGTGGTTTCATTTCATATCCGGACATTGAGATTTAGTCACGGCAACCTTTCCTTTTACTAATGATCAGATTCCAGTTTAGTTTGCTTTATTTATCACCATATCAGGTCGTTGTATAGTATAACACCATAAATACTCTTCACATACCGAAATAGAAAATAAATAATTAAAACAGGAAACAAATATTTATCTCAAAATTAATAACGTCAATGAATAATACATTTGATTGTTTACCAGAGCAAAGTTTAAATGTAAATATTTATATGTATATATTTTTTTAATGGTAGCAGCCTGTAAATGCCCATTGCTCAATGAAATTAAATGTTATCATCAAACAAAAATGCTATTTTCATGCAATACTGAAAGCAGTGAAAAGCTGTGTAAAGTGAGGAACTTGTGCGTAATGATTGACATAGGTAATTTAATGAGAATAGATAAGAGAATGCATTAGAACTTTTTATTTGACATCCCGCTCTTTTCATTTACGTCTAATTCTAACTACAGAAATATTTTCATGGTCCTTTTAAATTATAATCTAATATTTTATAGCAATCAAAACTTGTCATAATAGCGTTTTTAACTTGGTTTTAATAATAACTTATTTAAGGAAAACATAGAGATACATACGAATATAATATATATAACGTAACCGTTGCGTAACACTTACGGAAGTAAAAGTTAACGAGGCGAAATCATCATCAAGGATGTGCTTATTTTAATTTTGTTGCACAACGTCACTTATGTTGGTTTAAAAAAGAATAAGAAAGCTACCGTTATTATTATGAATCAATATTTTAAAAATAAAATAAAAAAATTCATTGACTTAATAATAGATATTGTATTCATATATTGTCGTACGATTATTGTATTCTAAAGTTTACCAATATGTGATAAACCAATACCAAAATGTAAAAGTCAACACTAAACTTTCGAAGTCAAGTTTATCTTTACAATTTATAATAATAAAATCTATCTTTGTTTGCGAAAGCGAAAATTAAAAAAAATCCGGATCATTTTTAGCAGTTGCTATCAAACGAAGACCAGAGTCAGGACCATCAACAAATTTAATAGATAGTTAATATAAAATCAATCGGTTTTACCAAACTTTAACAAATTTTTAAACACAGAGTTTATATTAAACCACCGTCTACTGTCTTAATCAGTTAGTTAGATAGTATCTTTACGTGTATATGGACTTCCAAGGGTCTCCAATAATTATGATGATGGTCATAGTGAAACGGTAAAGATGGTATCGAATATTGAATTAATTAGCGATTATTTTCTATTCAATTTCAACCTTATATCATGCACGGATCTTGCGTGCGCAATAAATGTAAAGAAAAGAAAGTAAATGCTATTGAATTTATGACATTTTTATTGACACTAAGTTTAACGTTCTTCTGTAATGTATGAGTTTAAAGTATTAAAATCATTTACGCAGACTTGTTTTTTATCGTTAATAACATCTGTGGTTTATAAACGCAACCACAAAACACTACCATTCTTGTAATAGGTTTAGGCAATCAGAATTATTTTTATTTATTAGCAACATATACAATCAATAGTCATAAAGATTACTTTCATTAAGAATATTATTTATAATATCAATGAATACCAAAATGGATGATTATATAGTATGCGCATTATGTCACCTAAAACTGAAAGATCGATTATATTATTTTACAAAAATAAATAGAGAAAAGAACTCTAATTGTTTTCCGTTATTCTCTGGTATATATTCCGAATACGTGATTGATTATGCAGTTTAGAAAACCTTAGCTAAAGTTAAGTTAAAGTTTATTACTTTGCCTCTTGTTAGTGCATTTTTCATTCTTCAGTCGATATCACGACTGGTACTTACTAAAGACACTCTTTAAATAGTTAAGCCATCATACATAAAAAACTTATCAAACGAACATTCCGAAACAGGTGATCTGATAGAAATCATCGGTACATTTCCACACGACAACTACGACTATCAGACAGACACTAACCAATTCGAAGATCCAATCATCATCTACACGGATCCTAACAGGCCGCAACCGCACTATACACGGCCGAAACCAGTAACGGACCGGCCCGAGCTGGATTTAATTGGACAAAACCGGCCGAAACCGGATTGGAATAAACCAAATTATGATCAGAATCATTATTTTCACGTGAAACCTTCGTATCATGAAAGCACCACAGCACATCCTACACCAGATGACTTTTACACATCCAACCACTTTATGGGTGGTGCAAATAATGCTGATGGTGATGATGATTATGTACCGGTTCACACGAGCGGTCATAAACCGCAGAAACCTAGTTATCCTGGTGAGATTGATTTTTAAAAAGAAATTACGGGTACTTTGTTTGGATTGGATTATATCTGGCGATGAAACTCAAGTGTTTTTTATTACATTGCTATTTTCATAGTTATCTAATTTTAAAAGGGAAGTCTTTTATTAATTTTGACTTTATACACATTAAAAAAATATAGTAAAAATATATACTTTAACTATCAGCAACTATTTGTTACTTTATTTTGACTCATTAGTTAAAAAAGTTTTGATATTCCATCGATTTGGTCAAGAAGTTCTTTGACTTGAGTTTCCTCGTCTTACAGCGGCGGTATTTCTTTTTCTTGCTTAAATAATTACAGCACTGCGATTTCATAATCATCATGCACTTTCTTATTGTTTTGTACAGCACCCGCTTTTACACAAATGATTTATTTTATAGCATTAACACGTGTTGCTGGTGTTTCATAGATATTTAGTGATAATAATCGTTAATAGACTTCATCGTCCTAAAAATTCAAATAGAAAAAATAGTAAAAGTTAAGAGATTGTGAGTAAATTATCTCTTACAAATACAACTTATTTCCTTTGTTAAAGCTATTAAAAAATCAAAGTATTCTTACATTTATGTATAATGCTCAATGCATTGAGTTTAGTATGTCTTGAAATATATAAATATCTTTTCTTCTCATTTTTATAACTTTGATTATACATTTTTTGAGATAGTAATAATAACTATTTCAGGCTGTGGAGAGCATTACAGCCGCTCCAATCGTATTGTCGGTGGTCACTCCACGGGTTTTGGTTCTCATCCCTGGCAAGCTGCTCTCATCAAGTCAGGTTTTCTGAGCAAGAAGCTTGCTTGCGGCGGTGCTCTTATCTCCGACCGGTGGGTGATAACGGCAGCTCACTGTGTAGCCACGTAAGTGTGAATATTCAGTATTTTTTTTTCTACTAGACCATCGTATTCATCGTTCAGTAAACAGTTATGTGCTTAACACACGTGTCTACTATGCCTGGTATATAGTTTAGTGACTGTGGTGGTGACTTCACGTCGAAAGTTCGAATTTTTAAGTCTAGAATTAATTGGAAGCACGAAAACAAGAACAAAAGACTTTCAGGCAGTTTCTTTACTAGAAATTTGCGACAACCATGGGATTGTGATGTAGTTTATAGTATAAAAGATGTCTAGATTATTGAAGTTATTGTATTAATGAAGCTATTTACTTATCTGATAATGAAACTTTAACCTTTATTCACATTTTGCGTGTGGAATTTAGACTCTATATGCATTTCTTCGGAATTCAGATATTACAATGAAACATAGACAAAAATAGGTTATAATATTCTATCTATATTCTGGCCCAATATCTATATTAATTGTAACAATATTATCAAAGGACGTCTGTAACTAAGTACAATAGATTAAACAAAATTAAAATATCAAAAGTTCAAGAGAAACGCATAATAATATTGTGTTGATTAATAAGTACATTGAAATAAAGTTTAGAAAACTTGAACAATATTTGAGCAGACTAATGTAAAAATAATGGACGCTTACTGTTCCCTTGCCTTTCATTTCAATAACAGTACTGTACAGAGATAAATTAACTGTGAACATAACCACTTGTAACACGACAATGCCCGTGCTGGCTGTGCAGAAGACAAAGTGTAAGAATCAACCAGTGGTGATTTGTTTCTTACACCTTGTATCATCTTTTTACACCTTATATCTCATCGTGTGGGGTATCATGAATTTCAAACCAAAAAAAAACTCATGACCTCCAATGGACATCGGCCACGAATTGTTACCAAGGTACTATACTTCTCATTAATAGCTTATTATCATCATTATCATCATCACAACCTTTCACAAATTCACTGCTGAACATAGTACGTTCCTAATTGTCGCTAAGGATGATCCAGAGATGCCATGTCTCCATTGACTTCTCGCAATACTAAACTGTTTGTCTATATCGAGAATAACACTCGAGCACCTTTCTGACCCAACAGTATTATAATTGTCACCAATTTCAATCTATGACATCCCCACAGAACGCCAAACTCACAACTTCGTGTTCGTCTCGGTGAATGGGATGTTAGAGACGCTGGTGAGAGATACATTCACGAAGAGTTCGCTGTACAAAGAAAAGAGGTTCATCCATCATACGAGCCTGCTGACTTCAGGAACGACGTTGCTTTGGTCCAGCTAGACAGAGGTGTTGTTTTTAAACAACATATTTTACCAGTGAGTTTAAATTTATTCTATTACAATATACACCTCGCTTTGTTCCAAACTAATCAAAAAAAAGATTAGCTAAAAAGCCAAGCAAAAAATAGCTTAAAAGGCAGTGTAGCTATAATTATTTGTTAATATCAATTTTAAGAGATGTATTTACCACGTGCTTGGGTGTAAAGGAAAACATTTGAGAAATATTAAAAAAATATATTATTTCGAGGATATGTGCACTGGAACAACGAGGGGGGCCCATAGGCTCCCGGCTCAAAATTCCTCTCAGATATTAAGACAGAGGGCTTTGTCCAGCAGTGTGCACTTAAGGAAGCTATTTTACTTTTTTTTTTGTATTTTTGATTTGCATACATAGTAAAATATCTGACTCAATAATGACACAATGTTATTTCGTGTAGCATATCCATATCAATCTTGATCATAAAAAATGTACACTCAACAAACATACTAGTCCCAATGTCAAAATAAAAATATTAAATGAAACAAAAAGTGAGTTTCATCTTTCACTGCTTTAATTTCTAATTTGGGCTTCTCTAACAAGTAGTTGAAAATTCCAGGTTTGCTTACCGCAGAAACAAATGAAATTGGCTGGGAAGATAGCTACAGTAGCGGGATGGGGACGAACGCGACATGGCCAAAGTACTGTACCCTCTACGCTACAGGTATATCCAATTCTAATATATGCACTATACATTTTATTATTTAAAAAATCACTGTGAAAAAAGTGTGACAAAAAAAACGTGTGTATGTACTTATGTAAGCACATTAGAAGTTATACTTCTTTAGCGTAACTAATAATAAACAATAATAAAAGAATACATACCGACAGTTAACCTCAAATATATCCCACCCCACTTAAAAAGTAAATAATATAAAATAACCTTTATCACGACTACTCCCAATTAATTATCATTCATCACCATATATAATTTAGAATCACACTCAAATACACATGTATATTGATGTATCAATATATTTTTTTGTCTCAACTGATATAAAATATGTGTTGTAGATTCATATATATTTGAATCTCTGTCTTGAATATAGTTATCAGTTTAAAACTTGAACAATATTTGAGCAGACTAATGTAAAAATAATGGACGCTTACTGTTCCTTGCCTTTCATTTCAATAACAGTACTGTACAGAGATAAATTAACTGTGAACATAACCACTTGTAACACGACAATGCCCGTGCTGGCTGTGCAGAAGACAAAGTGTAAGAATCAACCAGTGGTGATTTGTTTCTTACACCTTGTATCATCTTTTTACACCTTATATCTCATCGTGTGGGGTATCATGAATTTCAAACCAAAAAAAAACTCATGACCTCCAATGGACATCGGCCACGAATTGTTACCAAGGTACTATACTTCTCATTAATAGCTTATTATCATCATTATCATCATCACAACCTTTCACAAATTCACTGCTGAACATAGTACGTTCCTAATTGTCGCTAAGGATGATCCAGAGATGCCATGTCTCCATTGACTTCTCGCAATACTAAACTGTTTGTCTATATCGAGAATAACACTCGAGCACCTTTCTGACCCAACAGTATTATAATTGTCACCAATTTCAATCTATGACATCCCCACAGAACGCCAAACTCACAACTTCGTGTTCGTCTCGGTGAATGGGATGTTAGAGACGCTGGTGAGAGATACATTCACGAAGAGTTCGCTGTACAAAGAAAAGAGGTTCATCCATCATACGAGCCTGCTGACTTCAGGAACGACGTTGCTTTGGTCCAGCTAGACAGAGGTGTTGTTTTTAAACAACATATTTTACCAGTGAGTTTAAATTTATTCTATTAATATTCTGGCCCAATATCTATATTAATTGTAACAATATTATCAAAGGACGTCTGTAACTAAGTACAATAGATTAAACAAAATTAAAATATCAAAAGTTCAAGAGAAACGCATAATAATATTGTGTTGATTAATAAGTACATTGAAATAAAGTTTAGAAAACTTGAACAATATTTGAGCAGACTAATGTAAAAATAATGGACGCTTACTGTTCCTTGCCTTTCATTTCAATAACAGTACTGTACAGAGATAAATTAACTGTGAACATAACCACTTGTAACACGACAATGCCCGTGCTGGCTGTGCAGAAGACAAAGTGTAAGAATCAACCAGTGGTGATTTGTTTCTTACACCTTGTATCATCTTTTTACACCTTATATCTCATCGTGTGGGGTATCATGAATTTCAAACCAAAACTCATGACCTCCAATGGACATCGGCCACGAATTGTTACCAAGGTACTATACTTCTCATTAATAGCTTATTATCATCATTATGTTGATACCGTATTCTTTCCAGTTCAGCTGCTTGAAAACATCTTCCAATGCAGCGGTGAAGAGTTTCGGGGATATGACATCACCCTGTCTTACACCTTTCTGCAGTTGGATTGGTTTCGTACTCTGATTCTGTACTCGGATAGACATCGTAGCCTCATTGTACAAACACCTCAGCACTTCGATATACCGAGAGTCTATCTGGCACCGCTGGAGAGACTGTAGCACCGCCCAATTTCGACTGAATCGAAGGCTTTCTTTAGGCATTAACTATACGTAATCGTCTCGCATAGAAATTATTTAACTAATATATTAAGTTTCCCTGCAGAGAGAGAGAGAAGAAAAGATAAAATTAAACGCGATAAATTCTGTAAAATTAGTTTCAATTGAATGAAAGTAGCAAGATTGTACATTACATGCTGTTAATTTAATTTGATATGTATAATATAAAATAACCTTTATCACGACTACTCCCAATTAATTATCATTCATCACCATATATAATTTAGAATCACACTCAAATACACATGTATATTGATGTATCAATATATTTTTTTGTCTCAACTGATATAAAATATGTGTTGTAGATTCATATATATTTGAATCTCTGTCTTGAATATAGTTATCAGTTTACGCGAAAACTTGAGAGACAATTACCAACCAACCTCATGGTGTCGTTTTAGGTGTCGGTGTGCGCTCGCATCGTAAAAATTCACTCTCACCGTTTTTCCCAAACAGGCCAAAAGAAGTTCAACTTGCAAAAGTTTATGTTATGTAAAAAAAAATTTGTTCGATGGGTCGCCATAGAATGAGTTATCTAGCTATTTTCTTACCATATACTGACAAATCTACCAGATCTATTTAAAAAAATCTTTATAGACCTGTGGATGCGAAGCCGGCGCTGTTCTTTTTTTTTTATGAAAAAGACGGCAAATGAGCAAGCAGTTCACCTGATGGTAAGTGATTACCGTCGCCCACGTACATCTGCAACACCATAGATGCTGCAGGTGCGTTGCCAGTCTTTATGGATATTTGGGAGATGGGAGGAAAGAGGAGGGGAATAGGGAGGGGATATGGGCCTCCGGTTACCTCACTCGCCGAACGCTGCACCGAATATGCTGCAGCGTTAAGTCTCATCATCATTTCAGCCTATTAGAAGTCCACTGCTGAACATAGGCCTCCCCCAAAGATTGCCACGAAGCACGGTCCTGAGCCACCTGCATCCATCGACTTCCCGCAACACTGCGCAGGTCGTCACTCCATCTTGTGGGGGGTCGTCCTACACTGCGTTTGCCCGTACGTGGCTGCCACTCGAGAACCTTTTTTCCCCAGCGGTTGTCAGTTCTGCGAGCTATGTGGCCGGCCCATTGCCACTTCAGCTTGCTGATCTTTACGGCTATGTCGGTTACTTTAGTTCTGCTGCGGATATTATCGTTGCAGACTCTATCACGCAGAGAAACACCGAGCATAGCCCTTTCCATAGCGCGCTGAGCAACTTTGAGCTTCCTCATACGGGCTGCAGTGAAGGACCAAGTCTCGGATCCGTATGTCATCACTGGCAACACGCACTGGTTGTATACTTTCGTCTTGAGGCTTTGCGGTATACTCGACGAGAAGATATGACGTAGTTTCCCAAACGCAGCCGAGCCGAGTTGGATTCGTCGATTGACCTCTGAGTCGAAGTTGGACTTACCTAATCGGACAATTTGTCCCAGGTATACGTACTCGTCTACAACTTCGAGCCTATTGTTCCCAACAACAACCAGTATTGGTGTGACATGGACGTTTGACATGAACTTCGTCTTGTCCATGTTCATCTTAAGACCAACCTGTTGGGAGACGTTATTGAGGTCATTGAGCATTGTACTAAGCTCCTCCAGCGATCCTGCCATAAGAACTATATCGTCGGCAAATCGAAGGTGAGTGATGTATTCGCCATTGATGTTGATACCGTATCCTTTCCAGTTCAGCTGCTTGAAAACATCTTCCAATGCAGCGGTGAAGAGTTTCGGGGATATGACATCACCCTGTCTTACACCTTTCTGCAGTTGGATTGGTTTCGTACTCTGATTCTGTACTCGGATAGACATCGTAGCCTCATTGTACAAACACCTCAGCACTTCGATATACCGAGAGTCTATCTGGCACCGCTGGAGAGACTGTAGCACCGCCCAATTTCGACTGAATCGAAGGCTTTCTTTAGGCATTAACTATACGTAATCGTCTCGCATAGAAATTATTTAACTAATATATTAAGTTTCCCTGCAGAGAGAGAGAGAAGAAAAGATAAAATTAAACGCGATAAATTCTGTAAAATTAGTTTCAATTGAATGAAAGTAGCAAGATTGTACATTACATGCTGTTAATTTAATTTGATATGTATAATATAAAATAAATTAATTTAATGAAATTTTAAAACATTTTTCAACAGGAGGTGGATGTCGAAGTGATTCCCAATGAACGCTGCCAACGCTGGTTCCGCGCGGCGGGTAGGAGAGAAACTATTCATGATGTCTTTTTGTGCGCTGGATACAAAGAGGTATGGAGTTACATCATGTTTGGTTATTAATGTGTTACTAATTGCATGTTAATGACGTCATAGAGACAAGCAAAGCTAGATAGGGACGACGAGTTGCGTCTTTACGGGCTCCCATGATAAAAAAAAAATCCTTGGGCAAACATGTCTCTAATTATGCCATTTACCGTAGCGACGATCGATCCTTGGAGTCCCCACCACGTGCAGTTTTAAAAGAAGCTGTATCAAAGACTGGTACTAGCCGGCACGCATTTCTTGGTATTTTTGCCCATTCTCACCACACTGGACAAGCGGGTTGGGACTCTCGCACTAGTGACGCTGCTCCCCGTCACTAGTCTGTGAGATTTCGGTTTGGCAAATTGGGATGGATATTCCGCCACCATTCGGCCACCAGAGACCCGTTCGTTAATTAGCGGGATACAGATGAAGTTGGCATTTGGAGAAAAGGACGGTGTAACTCTAACCCATTTATAATACCTACTCATATTAAATAATCATCCATTATTTCATCATTCCAGGTACAAATATTAATAGCATAACACAAATGTTTGCCCCTCGCGACCTGTGTAAACTTTTACACCTGTCACCAATAAGGAAAAGCAGAGATTACGAATTTCCATTTAGATGATTCATCGTAGCTAGTCGCGCTTTTGTTTCTGTTTGGGAGATAAAACTTGTCTGGTATTGAGCCTAGTCGAGCCCTTTTATACCTCTTACAGCACCCATAGGAAGAAAGGTGTGAATGGCAGATTCTTACACCGATATCACATTGATAATTGAAGATTTTATTTACTTTTTTAATTAAGGTTGAAGTATCGTTATGAATTAAGGGGCGAACTGCGAAACATGACGTCGCGGGTTCGCTCCAGATACAAGCTCTTAGGCTAAGTTAGAGTGGTTAACAGGAATATAAGTAAAGTTGATGAAATTTATTTGTATAAAAACTGAATATGGTATTGTAAAAGTGAGAAGAGAGTAAATAAAGCATAGATGATTTAATAAAAGCGTCGTCGTTGACAGGGCGGCCGGGACTCGTGCCAGGGCGACTCCGGCGGGCCGCTGACGCTAAAGCTGGAGGGGCGCAGCACGCTCATCGGGCTCGTGTCATGGGGCATCGGCTGCGGCCGCGAGCACCTGCCCGGCGTCTACACCAACATACAGAAGTTCGTGCCCTGGATCGACAAGCTCATCGGCCCGTGACGCCCTCCCACCTCTCTTACCCTGTGAGGAAAATCTTTCTCGGCCATTGATATTATAAAAAGCAAAATATGCTAATTCAAGGGAGTTCACCTCTCCATCGGATGGTTCTAGAATAATATGAATAGTGTACTACTTATCTAATTAAGAGTAATAAGGGTTAACCTTGCTGGTTACTATTTTTATATACGTGTATTAAAAATATTGTGGAAGTCGAAAATATCAATATCACAAAAATGCGATATGCTAGAAAGAGATCTCTATCAGATTTATAATTTATAAAAGTAAAAATAAGAAGTATTTTTTAAAAAAAAAATTAATCCTAAAATCCTTATTTTATTATTTGAAATAATTTGAGGTCGCTCGAAACGCTAATTCGACGTTCGGGACGCATTTAAAATATGTGTAATATTTAAAATTAGCTATAAATATATGAAAAAAAAATTGCAGTAATGAACTGTTTCAAATAAAAAATTAAAGAAATACCTGTGATTTTTCATACGAAATAAGAAAGAAGCTACCTAAGTACAAACTTGTACTAGCCATTTAAAAAAAGCTTTCTCCTTTTTTTTCATTAGTAATAAGAAAGCCAATAAACAACCTGGTCTTATTAAATTGCAATAAAATAACTATTAATTTTCAATTTTTTACCAAACAGATTTATCTCGTACCTTTTACAATAATTGCATTTAATTGTATCAACTTTTACGCGCTCCTGTTGTTCACGTTTTATCAAGAGTTAAGTTAGTATAAAGCTTATTGATGTATTTACTAATGAATATAATTTCGAAACGCACATATTGTGATATTTTCTGCTAATTGCATTGTTTAATTTTATTGCTGTTGTAGATATTTTGGCCTTTTTATTAAGATTACAAGATGTCAAGAAACTAGTGGGCTTTACTTTATGCATATAACATTGTTGTTACGTTTAATTGTGTTTAATTTATTTTTAGATTAATATCTAGAATGATTGTTTTTTACGATCTTATTAGCAAATAAATTTGTTTATTAACGTGTTTTATTATTTTTGAAATCGACATTAAAAAGCATCTAGCTTATAAGTTTTTTTGTTTTATGTCTCATAGCTTGCTGCAATTTTAAAGCAAAGTATTACAAAATTCTATGTTTTCCTTTAAAGACGTTGACATGAAAGAGATTTTATAGAATAAAAATAATAATTTAATAATTGAAATTATCTTGTAGAACATACATTTATTCTATAATTCATAATAAAATTAGTACGAGCGAAATAAATAAGAAAAAGCATTATATCTCGCTCAGGATGGTGATCTCAACTTTACTGAAAAACACAGTATCAGCTAGT
This sequence comes from Bhutanitis thaidina, assembly GCA_029286595.1. Lineage (NCBI taxonomy): Eukaryota > Metazoa > Arthropoda > Insecta > Lepidoptera > Papilionidae > Bhutanitis > Bhutanitis thaidina. The sequence continues at coordinate 1,610,831 of JAGSMS010000021.1, read as the reverse complement.
TAAATAGTCGTCAAATTACACAGTAGAAAGGACACTAAAGTAACAAAAACTACTATAATACCACATCAGCTAATTTTAGTCCGAAGCTAAACGTAAATCTACAGCAAAAGCCGACATATATTTGTTCTAAGATTTGCCCGTACTCAGCACGCTAGGCCAGGCTGGTGAGCGCAGTGCCGGAACTCTCGCACCACTCCCCATCATTAGGCTGTTGAAATTGAGTTCGGCAAATTTGGATGGATATTCCGCCTTCATTCAGTAGCCATAGCCTTTTTTGTTGGCTGCAATGAAGGTAAGGTATAACGTTAGGAGAAAGAGATGAAATGCGAGTATTTACCCAATTTACCCATTCCTTAGGGTTACACACCTCAGTAACCTGAGTGTGAGTTTTTAAATATTATTGAAGTTTACTTTTGTTTACAGTAAATAGTTTACTGAAGTGTTCGGTGAACCTTTACCGTTTTTATATGAATTGTATGTAACAAATTACATAGTAATTATAGTATATAAAAAAATATTAACTATTTATTATATTTTATAAAAATCTCACTCCGGATACTGATGTATACTCGTGTTTACTAAAGACGACACACCCAAATTTTCTACACACAAAATACGCACATAATCGTGGAGTTGGGCAACCGAATCCAGATTTCCAGTAAACGTATGTCCGTAATCTTTGGATATGCATTAGTTTTTACTAAACTATTTATACATTTAACATCCCACTCTAAATATTTATTTACGTCTACGTTAATATTTTACCACCATCTTTGACACTGATATCCAGTCTATTCGATTTCAAAACTGTGTCGTACCTACAAGGTATTAACATAACAGCATTATTCCAGTAATTTGTTTTGGAAGTAGAAAGGTGAAATAAAGTTGTAGACTTGGTTGGCACGGTTGGCGCCATGGTCGGCCGCAACGCTGCCGGTCACGTGTTTGTGCAATTTTTTCTAAATCTTATGGACTACTAAGTTAATACATAAACTGATATCGCTACTAAACCGCGTCTTCATGCTGATTTCACGAGTCATCAGGAATCATCTAGCAAGCAGAATTGACAACTTCGAGGCTCCCGAACAAGCCAGTTTCCGGAAAAGGTACATAGACCGAGGAGTACAATTTGCTCTTAAAATTTTTTTGGTCTTTCACTGCAGTCCGTACGAGGAAGCCCAAAGTTATTCACCGGGTTAGCTCATACTTGAATTTACGTGACACACAATATTAATATTACAGCGCCATCTATTTTCATTAGACGGTATTTTAAAATCCACTTTATAATCTCGAACATGTTCGATTAGAAGACTTCGCTATTTTACACATATCCAATAGATAGCAGCACATGGTAACGGTAATTTTCCAAACGCTTTTCACAAAGCCCACCCGAGATTTTACCCCAAGGGGGGCCACATGGGGGCTTTAGGAACAACGGCCGGTCCACTTGAACGGGTGTGAGCGCTTTTTCTTGCCTTTTGACATTCGGTAGAAGTCGCCGCGGCCACCTTGCAAGGCGTGCGCCTCCTCCAAGTCGAGATTCGTCTTTTGTCGGCGTTTTCGCTTACCTTCGAGTATTAATTATGATGTACTTATTCCCATCAGTAAACAGTTAAGATGTTTCTTCAGAAACTTTTTTTATATTTAAAAAGAAAAAAATTAGAAAAAACAAATTTTAATTTTATAAAAAATATTCATCCATAATGTTTAATCTAATCTAATCCATAAGAAATAGATAATGCATTGGCATAAAAATCGAATAAATCAAAAAAAAATTGTATGATTTAATTTTTATGTTATTATAAATTGACAACCTGCATAGGGTTGGTAGAAATCGTTGGACGTAGGTAGCTCAGGGCGTGATTTGTGGCAATCTTTAAATCAGTCTTTCCATGGATGTTGTAGAATGCGACTAATGTTCACAGAGTTTAATATGTGTTTCTTTATGTGGTCGGAGTATAAGAGAATCTGTATCATACCTTAGGTTGCGTAAGTCGACAAAGGGAAATAAACGCCATAAATAAAACTGCGGTTGCCAACCCGCTCGCCAGGCACCAATGGCAAAAACTCCGCATTAATGAGAATCGTTGTTGCCTCTTATTATTGCGGACCCCGGTCCCCGACTCGCTATTCCTGGCTATGGTGGCGACCATAGTAACGGCGGGGGATGGGTGCAAAGAATCTCCGTCTCCGATCTTTTACCGCCAATCTCAACGACTGGACCTGGTAACGTACAACACACGCTCGTTAAAGACCGACGGGAAGATACTGGAGCTAGAAGAAGAAGTGAATAAGTTACACTAGAGTAGTTTATAGGGTTGTCAGAAGTCCGAAGATAGGAGGTGGACACGATAATCCTCAAAATCAGTAACTTGTTTTACCACCAGGAGGGAGGGTCCATCAGTCCCAAGATTTACAATTTTTCAGAGGAATTCCACTGCGCGTAGATATAAATGTAACCAGTAAATTGGAAATGTAACCAGCTCATGTCTCGAAGAATAGGCTTTTGTAATAATTTTAGTTATTATAAATATAACTGTTAATAAAGATTCAAATAATATTCATAATAATCATTCTTGAAGTGTGATTTAATAGCTGCACTTAGGTTAAACGCAATTTTAATGCGGCATATTTTCTTCGAAAAATTTTAGACGTTAAAGTAAAATAGCGTTAGCTTTATCTTTTATTGGTGCATGTCAATGATGTTTGTAACTAAGAACGACGTGGTGTGTATTATGAAACCTGATCTTATAATATACATTACATAGTATAGTTAAATTTGTAACGTTTAATTTTATTAAAAAAAATATTATTTTAATGATACGCGTTCAGCTTTATCTCTTAGATGGTGTACTTTCGCACTAGTTGTAATGACGCTTCATAACATGAATACGAATAACTACAAATATTTTATCGTTAATGGATCCAATTAAATCGACATATATTTCTTCTTTATATTAATTGTTAATATGATTTCAAATCTTTAGTAAATTACTATGAACGTTAAATGTTACATTTAATTACTGTGCGAGGCAATTCCACAAACGCAACACCTGTTTGTTACTGTTTGCTACTGATTATAAAGTTTATGTAAATGTGATGTAACACTGTTAGTTCACTGCATTTACAATTCCTACGAAAAAGAGTCACGAGAAGAAGACCCGCAAGTTGGGAATGAAACAACGATTTTGACAGTTGACGCAATCGGCCGCTTTGCTGCACTCCGAATAAGCTCGCAACAACCCTAGTAGATACCTAGTTGCTGTAGTTGTGAGACATAAAAATGGTCAACGATGTCACCCCCCCTCCAAATGGGTTCCCGCCTAGTCGTGACGGGGGGACTTAGTAGTAGTGGCTAGGTCTCCCACAGTGAACCAAGAGGAACCTACATGGCCAGCCTATCTTTGCGGGGACGGCTGGCCTGCTGTGACCGCTCCTGGTGGGCTTGGTGAGCCAACTTCGGATGCGTGTTGGCATATTAATCTTTTATCAATTTTAAAATAATTACTATAAAATTTAAAAATATAATACTCATAGAACTATTACATTATTTAATCTCTTCACAACTTGACTTCGAAATACTCGTATAAAAGATTTATTTTCAGACGCCATCTTTCATCTCCTGTTTCTCATGATCTTCAAATAACCAATTGCACCTCCAAAGTGGCAAAAAAGCCCAATAAGGTAAGTTGTGTTACCAGTTTTACCCGTTCCGCAACAGTGCGATCTCAATTTCATGGGGAATCGATAACCTCCGTTTATAATACACTAGCTGTGCCCGTGACTTTATTCGCGTGTAATTCTATTCCTCACCTTTATTTGTGAATAATTTCACTTAAATAAAGGAATACAAAAAACCCTCAAATAACCATAAACAACAGGTGGATACACCTGTCGTAATTCATCTCAATTATAAAATAAAAATAAAGTAGCAACCTGTAAATGTTCTACTACTGAGAAAACTCCCATTCCCTTGAATATTCCAGACTATAATTGTCCAGATCAATGACGGACAGCAGCATTTGACATTCCTACTTTCATGGTAATTTTTTGAAAGAGCCGGACCCCCTCAATACAAGTATTCGATTTAATAGGCTATCTTCATCTTAATCGAAAACTGTATACTCGAAATATTCCCTACCCAAATGGTTGAATTAGTTTCAACCACGCTTTCCGGCGTTAGTATTTACATTTTATTAATAATATAAGTTTTTGAACAGAACGAAGTTCCAGAATGCAAAGCATGCGTTAATTTTATCGGTATGGATTCAAACACGTTCTGTGGAAATTACAACAGAACTTTGTCTTAAATCTCTGCAAAACATCGCCATAATGATGGAAACTTATGAAGAAAATACTTCGGCTGATATTTCGTAAAACTCTTTCAACAGCCTAGACAGCTTTACGATTCACCAAGGTTAAACTCATCCCATACAAAAATTGTCACCAGTCGTCGACATGGACAAACACTCAGAACCAGATATCAAACCCGCGACCCGCAGCGCCGCAGTTAGACACTTAGCCACTATACTACAGAGCCGTCAAAATACTGGAAAGGATTTCACTTTAAGAAGATATTAAAAGCAAAACTAATAATAACTGCTATCTGATAAGTGTAAAAAAAAAATTGCCAACTAAAATCAAAACCTCGAATTCCCTGTTAAGTAGAGCAAAATCCCTTATTGGAATGTATATCAAAGTAGTAATAAGTCTTAGAGGGTTTTTACTCTGTACGTGCTACGATGCCCGCTTGGTTTGTTTACAAGCGGGTTCGAGAGCGTGCAGTGCCGGACCCTCGCACCAGTGATACCGCTCGCACTACACTCGTGATACCGCTCCTAATTACTAATTGGAGGGCTTCGGCAAAGTCGGATGGGTAGATGAAGTTGGCGTTTTAATAGATTTTTTTATGGAAAGACGGCAAACGAGCAATCGGTTCACCTGATGGTAAGTGATTACCATCGCCCACATACATCTGCAACACCATAGATGCTGGAGGTGCGTTGCAGGTCGTTAAGGATATTTGGGTGATGGGAGCGAAGAGGAGGGGAATAGGGAGGGGGTGTGGGCCTCCGGTTACCTCACTCACCGAACGAAACGCAGAAGCACAAGATGCCTCTACTTCAAGCCGGTATTCTGCGAGCCACGCTTATATACCTTAAAAGTATTACTTTAAAGTAAACTTTGCAAGTCCAGGGTGAATTGATCTTTACACATTAGGTTACTTTACATTGAAATTGCGGATTATCATTTGGCAAGACCGACAGAGGCCTCGTCGTAGGGTTTGCTTCCGGAGATTGATATGAGATTTTCGTAGCTTTTGCCTTCGCCTTACCGAACCCACGGGAGGAAAGGTGGTAGAAGATTCTTCCGCCGCTACTGCACGGTATTTTTTTTTACTTCCCTTTTAAGCTTAATTATGATATTATTATATTTCTTTCCTATTGCCTTATTTGTTTTCCTAAAACTTGATCAATACATCGTTATACTGCGGATAAAATATTATAAACGTTATTTTCTGTTTCAACTATTAAATTTATAAGTAATTATATGAAACTTTTTTGTTTTATTATTAAGCATTCATTAGCCATCTCGAAATATTCTCGTTATGGCAGAACGAGTTTAAATATTCTTTTCTGACATCATCTTTTATTCTGACTTTAGTACAGTCTGCATAAATTTATCGATATACGGCCTTTTTGGCTCCAACGAACCGGTTCGGTCTCGACTTAACGTCGCCTGCGCAACTGCTGCTGGCCACCAGTTCTATACACGAGGAGCGAACGCGCGGTCGCCATGCGAGAAAAAACGATAATAAAAAACGAATACGAACCACATCCAAAATCATATTAAGGCACCATTTCAAAATTTAAATTACGAATCATCGATCGTATTGTATTTAAATTGTTTTCAAATAGTAATATTGGAAAAGTAATATTTAAAGCATCTGGCGAGGCCAAGGATGTGAACTTTTTTTTAAATTTTTATTTGTGCGCCTTCAAAGGAATGTGGTTTTAGTGTCCATGCAAAAAGAACGTGTGTTGTGTGGGTTATTTTTTGTTTCGATGAGTGCGAAGTCCCTTTTGCGAATATAGTCTGTGTTGTGTTTAAAAATAAGTTATTGGAAAAGGTAAGGACCTATGTTGGTTTTGCTTCTATATTTTACAATAATTTTATGACTGTTGTTAAAACAAAACCCATCGAGGTCGAATAGAACAATTTGAAAACCGTTCTAGTTTTCAAGAAACCAGCAGTTATGTTATTTTTTAATACAAATAAAAACTAATAGTTTATAATATGCCTGTAAATTTCCCACTGTTGGGGAAAAGCCTCCTCTCAGTATTTGAGAGGGGTTTGGAGTATGGGTTGCCGGACTTCTCAAGGTCTCGAAATAATGTTCTTCAAATATGCAGGTTTCCTCACAATGTTTTCCTTAGCCGCAGAGCACGTGGTAAATTCAGCATTTGTATTCCAGCACCCGGGATCGAACCCAGTCGTGTACTGGGTTAACACGGCTCTTCTATTGTTTAAAAATTTTATAATAATCCATGTGCCTTATTTTAAAATCATTGTTTTAATAGATAATTCTGATTGATACTAATCAATCATTTTCCATCGCAACTTTTAACGTTTGGAATGGACCAAAATTATCCCCAATTGTGAGCTTAAAATCCTTCCGACCCAAGCCAACCCATATCCCTCCAACTGATGGTAAGCTGCGTGACTAGTATCAGAGTAGAGTAAGACTGATGCGCTCATCAATCCACTGGTCCAGCGATGTGCAACCTCCAAGAAATGCATACCAGCCGGCGTTCACTGAAAATGCCCAACATCAATCGGCCCAGCCGTGAATTTAAACAGGTTGATAATGAAAAAGAAGAATATTTTATAATATTCTTATATTATAGATTTAATTCAGAAAAAGGAAAGGAACTGACAAGACAAATCCCTTTGTATTTCTCATATTAAACATTAAAAATTTCTTCTTCCTTAACGAAACATTATATAGATACATACACTTACCTAATACATCTTTTACTTGTTGTTAAATATACAATATGCGGTCATTAATTTGTAAAGTCCTTTACAAACCGTTTACGCTGATGTCGTTAACTGTACCGATTACATGCTCGCCCTCCTCTGCTGACGTCTGCTGCAATTAAGAAAACGAGTTCTATGAGTTCGATCGATCCTTCATCGTTAAAGAAGCATATAGTAGTAATACTGAGAAGTTTGATACATTATTGCGGTATAGAAGAACACCTTTTTATTGTCGAAACGATATAAGGATATTACTTATATCCCATAAGTATTTCACGCTTGTCACATAAAGGGGTAGGCAGATGTATTGGCTCAGCACAATCAAACCGGCTTCTTTAACCCACTTTACGTCACCATAGAAGATAAAACGTAAGGGCTGGCAATCCTCGTGCTCAGGTTTTGCTTCCGCCATGATTTTTTCGAGGCTTTCCCTTAGTCGCTTCTTACTACACGCGATGAAAGAAAGAGGTGGCAGGTTCTAGTGCCGTTATAAAAGATATCATTATTTACTAATACGCTATGCTAATTTATTAAGCCTAAAGCTCGAGTTCACCAACAAATACCTAGGATTACATATACGAGTCGAACTAAACTGCGATTGGATATTTCCATCAGACAAAAAAGTTTGTAAGCGTAATCTATATCCCGTATATGGCAAGAGAACCTACATTTGAATAATGGACGTGGTGGTGTACCCGGCTTATTTAACGAAAGAGGCTTGTCGGGGTATGATGTAATCGGAATTAGCATCTCTAGTGCTAAGATACCGGAACTGTGCTCACAAATCCGCCGGCTTAGCGTGGAGAGTTTGTACAAATATTTCATGAATGACGTGGTAGGTAGAATTGGTGTTATCTTGCAAAAAATGCTATTGATTTAACACAGAATGATAAATGATCAACACTATATAAATATATAACGGTAAAACGATTCAATTAAACCTTTCCTCCCTTAAGATTAACCATTATTTTTGTAGCGGTTAGCAATATGTTATAAAACATTTTAGCTCAATTACATGTGGTCATTAGACTGAAATTTAAAGTGAACATATAATTTATAATTACTTACTACTAGTACTTACACCAGAGTCTTTGTAACTCCGTTTAGGTTTTTAAAGATATCGGTAAATCAAAAACGTTTGTTTTAGTTGCATATGGGTATTGATAATTGCCATTGACTTATGTAATAGATAACAAAATTTGTATCGCATAAATGTCAGCGACGTAAATATCATATTTTATGTCATTAAATATATATGGATCATATCATTATCATCATTACAGGCCTCCCTTAAAGATTGTCACAAAGCGCGGTCCGAAGCCACTTGCATCAATCAACTTTCCGCAACACAGCGGAGGTTTACACTCATATTGTGGGAGGCGTCCCACACTGCGTTTCCCTGTACGAATTGCCACACGATAACCTTTCTTTTCCGACGTTTGTCAATTCTACGAGCTATGTGGCTGGCAAAGATGCCGATGTGCAGAAGTCCAAGGAGTACAATTTACCATTATGTCTTGCATATATGGACTAAGAGAAAACCTTTGATTCAGTCGAAATTTGGTCGGTGCTACAGTCTATTCAGCGATGTCCGAAAGACTACCTGGTACATCCAAATGCTGAGGTGTTTATACAATGAAACTTCGATGTATATCTGTTGAGTACGAAACCCATTCAACAACAGAAAAATGAAAATTTTCACCATGGCATTGGCAGATGTTTTCAAGATACTGTACCGGAATGGAGATCAATGGCAAATATATTACACACCGTTGAGTTATCGACAATAATGCTTATGGCAGGATCGATCTGGAGGAGCTGAGAACTATGCTCAATGGCATGATGAATGAAATATTGTCTTCCGACAGGTTGCTCTGGAAATGAACACTGGCACAACGAAGTTCATGTCTAACGTCCATGTCATAACTATATCAGTTGTTGTTAGGAACACTACGCTCATGGTTATCGAAGAGTATAGGTACGTAGGACGAATTGTCCGTCCAGGTAAGTAGTAATTTTGCTCCCAGCGGACAATCGACGAATCAAACTCGACTGGGTAACGTTCGGAAAAGTACATCACATCTTCACGTCAAGTATACCACAAAACCTTAAAACCAAAGTGTACAAGCATTACGTGTTGCCAGCGATGACTGACGAAGTCAACACGTGGTCTTACACTGCAGACCGTATGAGGAAGCTCAAAGTTGCACGGCGGGCTACAGATACATAATATAATTAATTAATAAATGTAAATGTGAAAAAAAAGTAGCAGCAAATTCACTCCTACAACTATAGTAGCATGTTACTAATCTGAAGTTTGCTCTAATAATGGAATAAGAAAAGCTTCAGGCAAGAAATCCTAATGCATTTTTGTGTCATTTGAAATTGAACGAGACATGATAAGCACAACTTTCTAACAATTTTTAAACCATTTTACACTTATTTATCTATTATATTAATTAAAAATATTCTAATATTATCAGATAATCACACCCGTCATCCAGTACAGGATAGAAACAGGAAGGTAATATAATAAGTTTCAACGCACATAATTCCAGGAAGGACTCCTTACAATTTTAGTCAGTAAAATATTACATATCACGGTAAAGCTCCAAGTACGTAGCGGAATACGTTGCAGTTAGATCTTGGTTGATAATAATAAGTGTTATTAAGATGAAGAAGAAAGTGGAAGATGTGCTTGTCTGTCACATATATCAACATATCACAAACCTTTTTTGAACTTTAGATATGGACTTTGAAGAAGAGTTTCATATTAGAAATTAACAAGATTTTCTTAATCATGCCAGTTGTCGAAATAATTCGCAAAATAGCAGGTTTAAAAAAAGTCAGGGTTCACTCTTTCGGTTCTCAGAACATAAAATTGCATTGTAGTAGTAAACATTGCAAGGTCTCAGCACATGAACATTTTCAATATTTGGTTGCATCTCACACGCAAGTCGGCGATTAAGCGATTAAATGCTAGCTTTATGTCAATGCCCGTTTAGTTCCAGCTCAGTCTTCGAATAAGTCAAGGTTGTACGCCCACACTTCGAGAATTGTACACCCACGCTGTCAGTGACGTCATCGAGTTCATAACCATTACATGTGAACATAACCGGAACTTGCTTTACTTGTGTTTGAATTTCATCGTAGGTTAAGGATACAAAACTACTTTGTAGTGAAAATATAGTCATATTTCAAAATAACACAAACAAAATGATAATTTCTCATACAAAAGAGTTTAACGCGATCAAAATCTTAAACTCAAGGCAGATTTCTATATGATACGACCACTTAACTATAAAATCTATTTTCAAAACTACTGAATTGGAAAGTAATGAAAAAATTAATTTATTTCATTTTCTTGCCTCATTCACGTGATCATTTCGATTAACAAATGCAAATGTCCGTGTCATTGAAGGCTCGATTGTGAGCAGATGTATTTAAGGTTTGATTGCCAAATCATATTATTTCAGTTTTATTAATGCCTTCGCATATACGTATCATTGAGAAACGCCACCTACATGTTTACACTTCTGCGCCACCACACTCATAAACTTGCAAAACGGTTCCCATCTATAAATGTTAAAATCTTCACGTTTAATTATTTTCTACAAGTATAATTGCATCGGGCCTTGTTGCGACAATATGCATGCGCTGTGGTACGATAGTCTATTTTTAATTGTATATCAACTGATTATTAAATTAATACGGAGTTGTAGTAGCTCAGTGGCCAGGCACTCACTTTAAATTTCATGGGACAGGTATAAGTGACTGGAGTTCGGTTTCCATTCCATTCACTAAGATTATAAATTATGTTTACTACATAGTCGGCGGTGCCGGAAAACAGATTTTCGATTAATTTTAGCTTAATTTTCTAAACAAAAATCATTTTTTGAAGATTTGAAATGAAAAGACGATTGAAATTCGAGCCTATATATGGAGCATTAGAGCGCGCCAGCGTAGTTTAGTGGTGAGCTCCGAAGTATGTGGAAGAGGAAGATCAAGTTGGAAAAGAAGAAAGAAGAGGGAAGAGGAAAAAAAACCAGGAGTAAAGGCAAGGAAACCAGTGCAGAATGAGACAGAGAATAAGTTACATAGAAGATTTCGTGAGAGGACACCATCGTATTGCTTTCGAATTGAAGAAGAATTTCTGCACCCTTTGTAAGTGGTCAAATAAGTAGAGACTTAAGATACCGGCCTTTGACTCCAATCCCGCAACCCATAGCTCATAACAATAATAAAAAAAAAATTTTGAGGACATCCCAACCTGTATAGGGCCAATTCCTCGCTCCAAGCTCTTTTGTATCTTTAATCTCTATGATAAATACCTGACATCGAAACAAGCTAGACATCTTCTATAAAATCGAATAGACATCGATTACCTGCACATGCACCTTCGTGAGTAAAAACGAGGCTCTGGCGAATGTGAGCGGTAGACGGAATTAAAGAATTGCTCCACCACTATTATGAATGAAGGTGAGAAATGAGAAAACGTAAAACAATTTGAATCGCAACACTGTTTTATTAACCGCTAACAATTATTAGCGTTAAATGTAACATTCAATACAAAACTGACATTCACATAAAATATTTTTATACGGTGATAAAATTATTACTGAGGTAAGTAAACAAAAGAGAGTGCATGCTATTTCATTGCCCCAAGGATTGTATGTGCAACGTCACCTACGCCTTTAGAATAAATAGCTACTTTAGTTCGTTGCTTTGAATTTGAAATAGTCACATTATCTGTAAGATGTCTTAAATTACGTCACCTCCATAGAACAAGGCTTATAAACCACTGTTTGTTTGAATCTCATGTAGCGTTTCGTGCATATCATATCATGTTATTAAATTAGTTTATTAATGTATCAGATGCAGGGAATTTTTGAGATACAGTATCGTTACCTGTACGCTAAGATGACTATTGGCTCAACACTTATAACGGTGTTCCAAAATGAGCTCTGGTGAAAAGGGGATTGAAAGGACTAAAATAAATGTCTTGACCCCTGACTACCCCATTATTGGGTATACGGTTATGAGAGTAAGAAATCCATAGTAAAATAAAACCTTTTAAAATATAATAATAGAATATACATATACATTATATGTATATTCAAACTATTTACTATATATGTACAATCTATATACTATATATGTATAAACTATATACTATATATGTATATAGAAATTTAGTTTGTAGATTTGATATAAGAGCTTTACTTAATTCTTAAAATAATAAGCTCTTACAACTGTATACCTAATACAGATATATTTACGTTTCAATGTCGACGTCATCCAATTAATATTACTGTTGGAGCAAAAAATTGTCTTTGTAGCAATCTTACTTAGGAAAATGTAACTTCAAATACGAATCCGTTTGTGTTGCGAAACGAGTATTTAATATTACTCAACGGTCACCTTATAAGAAGATGGTAAGGTCGGGCAAAGAATCGAACCTGTTACGGTTTGGCAAGGGCATGCGCAGGCGCTTAATCTTTGTCTTACTCAATCTAGAAGCCTACTTAGTTTCTAGAATTAATTTTCATTTTAATACATAAGCTTGAACTAAATCAATTAAATTTAGTTATACATTTCCTTAACCTTAAAAAATAAAACTGTTAAGTAATACATTTCTTCATATTTTAAGTTTCGTATAGTTTTAAATAAGTATTATCTTACAGAAAATAAAAAAAAAACTACAATAACATATGAAGTCCATCAACGTGCGCGGAAATTTAACGGCCTGTAGTCGGCTCCATTAAAAGGCAAGGAATCGATCTTCATATGATGCTTTAACCTATCTTATTCATTTATCTGCATAAAATCTTTTATTTTGCGTTTAAAACAACTATGTTATAAACACGATCAATGACAATAATTCTACATTCAGTGTTTTGATATGATAGTAGCAGCATGTTAATATTGTAGTATTCAAATGAAAAACCTGTTTATAGAATACTTTAAGTAAACTTTTGATATAAGACTAAAGTCACTCTTTAAAGATCTTTTAATTTTTGTTACATTACTTTATCTCGATCTCTATTATTGTTAGGTACGAACTTTATGTATTGAAAGTTTGGGTGACTCTGTTTTAAGGATGACTATCTAATTATTGTACATCTTTTGTTCCTATCACAGCCGAGACTAAACTTTTAATGACTAGTCTTTTGTAAGAATTTTGTAAGAGTCAATAAATAAGCAGCGCATTTGTTAATTTTCTTAAATTGAGGTGATAAACACCACAGCATATAAAATGAAAGAATTAAAGTAATTTGACTCATTCTGTAAATCACTTATTATCCACATTTTTTTATTTTTTATAAGGATAGGATCGTATTTTTATTTACGTACAAGATCAAGTATCCTTGAATAAACAACTTTAGTAAATGAACACAGCCGAGCAGTCCATTTGATGTTTGTTTCGTCCGCGCCCGCAATACGACAGATTTAACAATTCATCAACACGTTGCGACATTAAGGAGACGGGCAGCCTTTAAAGCCAGTTTTATAAAGGTGACAAGATTTTTTCCCAAAGTCCAATAAAGATTTTGTGGGCGTTGAATGCCCACCCACTCGGGCGAGTTATTGTACCTTTAATTAATCTGCAGTATCCTGCACCGCTGCACGCATTTTAACATTTAATTTTTATGAATAAAATATTACTGAACATGCGGTAAAGACTCACTAGATTTTTAATACTTTCATTGCATAAGCTGATATTTAGTTCTATATTGTATGACAAAATTATAAAGACTGATAAACCATGTATGAAAACGAATATATGCAGGTTCTCAACTTTCGATTTAATCGCAAAAGCGCTTGTCCAGTACAAGGGCTTTTGCGATTAAATCGAGAGTAAGCACTAGGAGCGCTTTCACAATCTCTTACAGATTGCAAAAAAGCTCAAACTCTGTTACTACAGAGATAATTAAAAATCACACACAAGGTATGGTCTGTTTGTTAATTTCTTATTAAGTTATATTGACTGCATTTATTAAACATATTCATCATTCTTATTGTACATATATTCCGGTAACCGTCGTAAAATGATCAATCATCACATCGAATTCCATGGAAAATCATAAACGCGTTGAATAAAAGACCAGTAAGGGATACAAAAATAATCTAGTAGTCACAAAGATGCATGCAATATACGTAGCGTACTTGTTCTTACAAATCTATTTACCTATATAAGAAGATATTTACGCAATTTTAGCATTTGAAATTTTAAAGAAGAAAGACTTTTGTTCAAAAAAAAGTTTTGACAAGTAGTGATTCATATCATCATTTGCATTAATATTTTATTGATTACTTCGTACATTGAGTCATTCGCGCCATTATACTTAAAATGTTGTCCGTCCATACCGTTATTATTTTTCTTATTAATCTATTCTTGATGAACTAATCCACAACGGCCACACTACGAAAATGGCTAAGTATACTTTATTCATTAATGGTGATACCAAATATGGATATTTAAAATTTTAAAATAACGGACAACATGAACTCAAATGGAAAAACAATTAATTTGAACATTTACAAGAATCGTTGACCTAAGTTTTTTTTACACCTATAAAATAGATAAACGAACCCCCACGTGATGACAAATTTTGCCTTAAACAATATTTTTGTATTATAGTCAAATATGTGAGGTGCTGGTGTTTATGATAGGTTCAGTAGAGATCACCTGGTCTCCTCTCTTAAAAGTAGTGCAGCTAATTACCTGCTAAGCGATAATTACAAAGATAAACAATAAAATTTAATAATTACAAGTAATTTTAATTTTAATTAATATTAAGTTAATTGTCACTTATTATCCTCTTGGTATTTCATATAGGTGTGTGTGTGAGTTTGGGTGTGTACGTGTGTGTGATAATATTAAATTTGGCGAAGATTTTGTTTGACTATAATGTAATGTCGTAATATTTTTTAATATTCAATCTCTCAACGAAGTAATGGCTGAACACGTTTAGCTAAATGCAAATCATAAATACATAATTTGCGTGAAAAATATTACACAATTTTTTATACAAAGTAAATCCATCTTTACTGAGATTTTACTAAAGATCACTTTACTATTTCCTTCTGTTGAGGATTTCTATGTTGTTTACAAATTTATTGTGGACACTCGGTTAAGGAAAATTCAACCCTTTGCATATGATATTCTGGTTTTACAATTGGCATATATAATGTGATATTGGCAGCAGGTGTCCTCGTAGCGAGGTCATGCATAATCACCTGCCGCTTCTGCCATCATAAAGCACCAGACACACTGATAATGCGTAGATAATGGATAACCAATAACAACAATTTATTTTATAGTATTTTTATTCGTTACGTAAACCAATGTAACTATTTTATTATCGATTACAATACATACGACACAAACAAATACTGTTATAAACAAAAACAGTTCACACATTTCATATACAGTTGCTAAATATTCAGAGAAGTATTAAAATTTTCAATGTCTTGGTGTAACTAAATAAATTTTTATTTCAAAAAATAAATCCACTATTAAGAATGATCATTAAAGCTAAATTTTTAAATTTCCAACTTAAATCGTTATCGTTAAAAATAATAATTTGCTGTTTGTGATAATAGTTCAGAAGGACTGAACTACACATTTTGGTACCTCAATGTTTTTAAATTTCATATAGAAAAAGTCATGATAATCTAAAATCGGAGTAAGTTTATGTAGGAGGCCTTACAATATGATGTCACCTCCGTGCGCTGAAGTCGCGTCACCGGTCATACTCTCCAGTGGACGGGATCGAACTAGAGCGATTATCGAGCTCTTAATATCCTTTACATTTATGATTTGTGAATACAATTCACTTATACGAATATATTGATTTTTATTAATATTTTTATAAAGCCATAACATATGCCAAAAGAACTATTATTTTACAGCCACTCGGGAATTTTTTTTTTTTAGCAGGTTATAATAATAAGAACTATAAAACCAAATTTGTAATATTAATCCGATTGCATAGATATTAAAACTGTAATAATTTAGCTATTGCTCATTTCTATTGCGAAGCTTACTAGTACGAATTGTTAGGTGTTCTACTGACGCTGGATTAATTTCAGGCGATTCACTTAACTTTTACTACCTTCATAGCCTTTCTAGTTAACTAAAATAGGGTTAAATTTACTATAGAACAATCCGTGTGGAATATTTAAAATTGATTTATTCGTTTATTAATTTAGACAAACAAAACACCATGGATCCGTTAGGCTGCATGGAAGTTTTGTAAACACGATAGCTTAAAAACCCAAATCGAGCTAATTGGAACTCTACTGAAAATGTGCATATAAATAATTATAATTAACATAAATCTTAAAACTTAAAATAACCTCTAACTTATTTTAAATTTTATTTTGTATTATTATCATGTTACTTGGTTGTTTGTACTATGGATCCTGTAATGATTCCCTAGACTGTAGACCAAATTACTGGTAGTAGGCACTCCATCATAGTCATCAGTGGTGACAATTCATCAAACCAGGGCGTTTTACGTCTTACTGAAATAAAAAAAAACTAAACTGAACAGCAGTCAGGCAATTTGCAGCAAAAGGAAATCGTTTCTTGATTTGACTAGATACTGTAGTTCAAATTAATTACACGAGTTAAGGTTGAGGCTAAGATATAAATTAGCTGATATTGAAATTACCTGTCCTCTTAAAGTATCCCGTGAGTTGCAATGGTTTTTTAGCTGGCCTCATAAAATAATTCATGTTTGTTTTACACGAACAATGATCTAATATTGATTTAAATATTGATACCTGCCAGCATCCCAATCATCGTGACATTGAAATGGGTCGTTTGGATCTTGAATGGTGTCTTATAATATTTTGTTTCCATTTGCTAAACATTACATAAGTCATTTGTCTACTTAAGTAACAATTGACACATAAGGTGAGGTCGCACGCTTGTGAATCACTCGAGGTCTTTTTCGATATTTGAACACAACCGCCATTTTAAAATGGACTCCTGTGCGTTATATTTTTATGTATTATTTAGGTACCTATATTTTGTCGTTAATTATCTATAACATTTTGTGGTAGTTCGGTCGGTTTTATCGATCAAAATAGGAAGAGTTAAAGAACATGTAGTGCCAAAAATATTATTTAATAAATTTAAAAATTGAGGGGAAGACTAAACATATACGGAAAACATTAATGAAATACTTCATTGCTCATTGGTTTCTCACTTTAAATCAATGTGGTAATTGGTGTTGCCACACGTGCGACTTTCCTGTTCTCATGCAATATGTTGGAGGCGTCAAAATTTTCGAAATGTATGACGTTACCCTTTCCCTCCTTATTTGATGGCAATTGTTGTAAAAAAAAAATTATGTGTATTTTTAGTTAAAATTAGAAGCAAAAAATAAATTCGTTTGGTTATGAAAAATGTGGAAAAGCTTATGTTGAATAATAATTTAATGTTAACTGTTCATCACACACCGCAATATTAACACAAATGTTTATAAATGTACGCATACGTAATCATTTAAAAATCTTAGCATAGAGATCCAAATAAAATGGTCTACGAAAAGGACAGTAATTTCGTGCTCAACGGACGGAACCTTGGCGTTTACTGGCCATATTCTTCCTAGTGGGCGGATTTGCATTTGTATTTCTTGGCATTCAGCGCTAGCTTTACTTGAGGATATCAACATTCGCTTTATTATGACGTAATTAAATTATATTGACAATAAAAATAGAAAATGCTAAGTGTTATTTTTTCTTCACATTTCAAATATAGGCAAAGGTAAATATGAAGATTATTTTAATATTAAAGGTCACTCTCACATCTTTAACTGTTTTAGGGACTGTAACCCAAGGCTGAGCAAAGGCGTCCTCTCAATATTGATAGGATATGGAGTCTGGAAGGGCCCGCCACGTACCTTCAGAACTGGTTTGTGGACTTTACATGTCCACAGAATAATTTTTTGATTAATTTTCATATCATATTAGTAGTACCGGCTCTGGGATTTAAACCCAAGGCACTCGGGTACTGTGAAATTAGCGTCCTGACTCATACAGTCAATTTCAAAACCTTATTTGATCTGTCTTACGGAATACTTGTGGAAGATAGAAATAATTGTAAGCCTAGCCTGGTTAATCACGTAATTTACACTGGAGTTCGTCTAGGTACATAAAGACGATGTCGTTTCGATATTAAAGGCAAATATTGATAACATATAACAACAAGGAAGAAAGTCTATCCTTGAAATTTCTGTTTCCTTCTCACTATATTGCATACCATTGGCAAGATAATGACTAAAATTACAGTTATTCTATTGTCGCAGTAGTGAGCATGCATTGCTGTCTTTAATGTTAACAATGTAGCGACTTGAGAATCTGGTGGCAGATTTTAAATTTTTTCTTTTCTTCCCGTAGATGTAAAAATGGACTAAGAGAAGGTTAAACTCCCGGAGAATAGTCAAGTGGGTCACGGAAGCTCTTTTGGCTGTTGAGTCGTACCACATCTCTTAATACCCCATGGGTTACGTTGTGACTATTATTAATCTGTGCTATGAGTGACAGTTAGTGCTAATATTTTAAAGGCTTGATTTTTATTTTATTAATAAAATATTTATCGTTAAGGCATTTTTAGTTTTACAAATCAACACACACAACTTACTCTCATATTTCCTGAAAGGCAGTGGTGCCAGTTCGAAGGACTGAAAACAGAAAGAGTTTTGCTGGTCGACAGTCGACAGAAACCGAAAATCTCTCTTAAAGAATGAGAAGCGCTTTATTTTTATTTTCAGACATAACAGAGTAATATGACGCGATAAAGCAGAAATAAATAATGACATAGTTAATACAATTTTTACATATCCTATCATTGTAACAAGAAATTTTATGAGTTTTTGTAATTGTCTAACAGCAAACAATGTTTCTATTACTTAAGACATTGACTTACACCCACAGTGAATAGTAATTTATGTTATTCGATAACAAATACAATTACGTTCAAAGCACGCGAACTGTCACGTTCTACCTTTGCCTTTTTGCGTCCAAGGTCGTAAAACACAACCACGAAAGTGGCATGACATACAAATTATTACATTCGTACACCAAATTACAAATATCTTTTAAAACGTATTCCTCATCGGTATTTGAACTATATAGATATTAAAAAAAAAAGATACAATTTTAATCTTTTCCATATGAACAGGTGCAAATAATAAGTTTGCGAAAGAGTTTACCGCTTCACACTGCCGGCCGTGTGTCATTGTTTTCATGGGAAACTTGTGAAACATAAGTAGGTGTATTTTGTAATAGGATAACCAATGTTTTAGATAGTCTGATAAAGTCATTTTCATTCTATGAAATTACGTGATAATTGTGTAACGAAAGTAGATCAATCTAAGTTCCATTACAGTTCTCGGCATCTACTTTTACTCGCTAACCTCTCTGCATCTTCTTTTTTAACGACATTTTTAATCTTAACGGTAATGTGTCGATGTTGCGCTTGTATTAGTACGAAAATAATGATTTTACTTAGGCTAAAATGTATAGAAAACGAGTGAAGTGGGTTCAAAAACCGATGCGACAGTTGTTAATTGAAATTTTAATAGATTACCACGAGCATGAAATCGTATTGAAAGGATTGCCCATACTCACCGCGGCTTATTGAGCGCAGTGCGTCACTAGCCTGTAGGATTTATCTTCGGCAAATTCGGATGGAATTTCCGCTATCATTCGATCGTCCCAGTCTCGTTTGTTAGCTAGCAGGGACGCACCACGTGCGGGGGATTTAAAGAAGAAGCTGGTACATTCCCTCTTGCGACCCTTTACTAACATTATACGAAAGATTTTCCGTATCAAACTTTTCGTGCAACGAATAAAACTACCAAATAATATAGATATTTCCATTATACAGCAAACAAGCAAACATGATCAAGGAGAGGTGAAAACACGATTTAAAAACAACATTATAACCATAGCGTCACCAGCCGGCCTCACTTGGCTTTACTCATACGCATGATTACCGATGTGCATCGCTATTGACCTTGCCGGACCTTACGACGACTGTATAGCGTAATCCTAACATAACATAGCGATTAGACGAGCGATAATTTATATTATACTTGGAATGCTGGTTAAAATTCAAATCGTAGATTCTCCTGTAGCTTATAGAAACAGAGAGTCTGTTGAACTTGTACACTCAAGAGCATGCAAACCTCTGTGGCGTATCATCTATTATATAATAAGTTTCAAGAATAGTGTTTCAAAGCGGATTATCGAGTATCACTTAATGATTACCTTAACCCAGACATATGTTGTGGTTTCTGTAAATATCTGGATTTTATAGTATAATAACTTCGTAGCGAAGCACACGACGATCGACGAGAGCCAGTTTATTCATAAGATTGAAAGAAAGAACCTTGACTTTTACGTTAAATCACTGACTTGGAAATATCTCATTTATGTAAATTAAAAGAAGTTCTATCTGTTTATAGTAGAAGTACAAAAGAATATTTAAAAACAAAAAAACATTGTACAAAGTTTTATTTATGTTTCGGTTTCAATGAAATAGAATTTTGGTACATATAATACTACTACAATTTATAAACGCATTTCAATTTTGTTAACACTTTATTACCTTTGTGTTTTGAGGAGATTATTATTTACTGATAGAAGATTGTTATCACTTTCAATACAAAAATATCACTTGTGGAAATTTACTAAACAATGCTAATCTTCATCATAACTGTTATATTAACTATTAATAAAATGTGCTAAAACCTTTTCTAAGATAAATAGCAAGACATTAAGCTGCTTATACCGTAAATAAACAGTTGGAAAGATTTTATCTTACTAATAACAAACAAACTTAAGCAAACGTGGTTTATTATAATTATAGTATCTTTTATTATGTCTTTTATTAAGTAATCTTTTCGTTTACTCGATGTTACGTAACGATGAATGCGATCACGGCTAGAACTTTTTCATATCTGCACCATACAACGACTGCTATGGAGTAGAATTTTTCTCCATGATACGCTTTAAGTACTCAATGATAATTGCCCTGGCGATATAGCCGAAGCGGCCGGCATGAAGACATGCGCTAACGGGTCTGGAGTTTTTAAAGGCATGGTCCGTTAGCTGGGGACACGGCAGCTTAAAATGGTTACCTATTTTTAGACTCAATTCAGCATGGCGGACGCAGCATGCCACATTTCTAACGAGCAATAGTCAAAGCTATTTCATATTATTCGAGGAAAATATTACATATTGAACTTTTATTTATGAATAATCACTTCGCTCGTTACGATGCTAAAAGAGGATTCAATGCTGACATTTAGCATATATTAGTTATTGGTGGAGGTGCTTGTGTAATATTAATTTATGACTAAGGAAAAAAATATTAACTGCTTGCAAGGATTTTACCAATCAAGTAAGCTCAAGTTTCTATATACCTCTTAACTCTTTTTCCTCTTCTTCTCAGGCCTTTAAGAGCCAACTGCCAGACATAAGACTTACCTAGAAATCGCAAGCAATGCAGGCTAGCATGCAGTCCATGGAATTTGCATATTCATCATACTGAGTAAGTGAGGGCAGTGCCGATATCGCTGTACCTGAGATACTGCCCTGAAGATCCACCTATTTGTAGAACACGTTTTCTTCAGATTCAGAATCACGCTATTTATTTGATTGGTAATTGGGTGTTTAAAAACATTCTCTTCAAATGTTAACCTCGACTGCACATGGTGCAACATGCATCCTGTGCAGTAGAGTAGTACAAACGGACAAAAAAAGTATTTGATTGTGAGCAGTACCTCTGGTACCACGGTTCCGGCACTGTGCTAACCAACCACCGTGGTGACTATGAGTAAACATTCCAGTCCATGGCTTGCCAGTTTTTGTTTGTCGCTGTCATGAAAATTGAAATGCCCACTAGCTGTGAACTCACACAGGCCAACAAAACTTCCCTAACAAGAAGTTTAGAATTCATAATTCATTCTCTGTCATGGTCGGTGAAATTCTTCCGGAGTTATTGAAATTTGCGGTATTGACAACTGTTTGTTCCCCTTTGATTTTGAACAAAAAAACTTAGTTTATGTAAAATAGATCACCATGATACCGTGGTTCAACTGTCAGAAGACCGTGTGACTATTATTAGTTAAATGTACGATTCAAAGGCCCACGATTGTCATACGACAGTCAGATTTAGTTTAGTTAGAAACTAAATCTGACTCTACTAATCTTGTTCTTATTAATCTTATAGGGAATATTCGTGTGATTGTGGTTACGCTAATTACGTAAGCACTAGAATAAAACATATCCTTCTCCTGCACTGTAAACG
Organism: Bhutanitis thaidina; assembly: GCA_029286595.1. NCBI lineage: Eukaryota > Metazoa > Arthropoda > Insecta > Lepidoptera > Papilionidae > Bhutanitis > Bhutanitis thaidina. The sequence goes on along the minus strand of JAGSMS010000021.1, from coordinate 1,588,459 downwards.
AAATTATAGTTATTAAAATATTCTAAATCATCGCAATATAAAGCATTCTTTTGTGTTATAAAAGCCGTGCCGAAGTTCAAAATCGTCAGATGCAGATACAGAACCATAGTCAAAGGCCAGTCGCCGAAAATGGCCGCAAGCTGACGTAACCGGTAAGCCCGCAACCTTGTGCAACAGACACGCTGCAACGTGTACAATCAACGAAGAAATAGCTGTTTTATGATTTGATTTAATTTAATTATTTACAGTGGTATCAGTGTAACGGTTATGGTACCATAATATTAAATATACTAGGTAGATCAATAACTTCTTCTTTGGAATGCACTCAAAACACAAAAAATACAAATTCACTGGAAGCCATTGCCACAAAAAAAAACTGCACCCAATTTTCTTTTTCGTTATTGACCTTTTACGGGATTTGATTCGTGTGCAAAATGGAGGAAATTGAAGTTCGTGCGGTTATTAAATATTTCTACTTGAAAAATCCGTTCGTCTGTTACAGAGTAATCACCACAGTTATGAACTAAAACACATAGGATTTGATCCGAAGACACTTTAAATGTAGAACCCATTTTTAAAAACATGAAATATCATCAAATTTATTTCAAAGGAATCTTCTCCAAAGATGATTGATGATAAGTAAAATTGTAAAGTTTGCATTGTTTATATGTACCGACCCCTACTTTTATCCCCATTAAATTATATTACTTATTTGACATTCATATAAAAAACTTTACTTATGTATAATTTTTCCGTGCATACAGTAATAAGTGGTAAAAATGATTAAAACTTACCAAGAATAATGGAGGCAAAACTACTCAATACGCGCACAAAACTATGTTAATTATAATGCAATCACTTTATAAGATTTACATAAAAACTATAGGAATTTATTTTACGTATACGCTTTCAAAGGATAGTGTCTGTTACTGTACGCGCATTCTGGAGCTCCGTTCAGCATACCTGTCAAATATTACCGAGAGCCTAATGAAATTGGCTTGCTAGCTAAAGGAACTTTCTTGTCCGCTTACGAAATATTCAGTAGAACTTGAAGCGTAAGCACAACTGACAGACAATAATAATAGTTTTAATGATATAGAAACACCTATGAAAGTCACAGATTTTCTGACATGAACAAACGTAAGGATTATTTCATGTCTTTCCAAATAATCTCCACTCAATACCAGTATCATTACTAATTATTAGCACCATATTTACCATCAAAGCCATTACTATTCGGTTTAAAAATGGCAATGAGAATATAATTTCATCATTAATCATCATTATAATTATTTCAAAAGATGATCCAAGGTTTTACTTTTAAGTGATATTCACAAGAAAGCGTGTCACCAGAATCCGGTCCCATTTTTTCGAAAGAGGTAGCCCGATGCATTCAGCATTGATGAGTCATTGAACTAGGTCATTATTATTCTGTTTTACCCTTTATTACGTAAGGTATAAGGGCAGATGATGTAAAAGCTGTATATGGCGATAATTACATAAGTCGATGTTAATCAATTGCTTCGGTCTTTAAGATAACTCACATGTCTTTTTGTGGAAAGTCGTAAGAAGTTAATAGTATTACATTATAAAAACAATCCGGATCGCCCACTTCCCTTGGATATGGCCGAGGAGGGCGATGGTTGTCATATACGTCATACTTGTGAACAGGTTCTGCTTGTGGAAGCTCGTCTGCTCAAGTTTGCACTTGTGCTTTAATTTTGTGGATATAATATTTTAAAGATTATAATTTTGATAATATTCTTGTAGCATGCTTTCAGTTGCCTATGTGACCATACTTCTTATTTTATGATGTTCACTATAATTGTTATATAAAATAAATAAAAACAAGAAGATACCCATGCAGTTTCTTTCGCCTACTTCTCCGTCAGAGGAACCTCATTACGAAGCGGTGTTAGATTGTAAAAAAGAATTGACATTTGATAAACTAAATTATCTTTCTTATTCATCATCATGAACTATTCGCTAGCAGCTTAGGCAGCAAATATGACGACGAGGCTCGCCAGCCATCACGTTTTATCTCCCTGAGAGGCGAAAAATGAGCTCCAAGAGCTCACTTGGCTACGCTGATCACCCATAAGGCATTAGTGCTTATATCTATTTAATATAAGTGCATTCCACAGAACATTCGTGGGACCGACAATAAAGTTGGTTTAGTGAATCGCTTACTATAAAACTTAAAGCAAGCGCTCGGTACCTGGACTCTATAAGTACCTGAATAACACAAAAAAAATTATTCAATAATTTAGCCAAAAAGTTCTTAACCGCCGCATCATTGTATTCTGACGATGTTACAAAATCTAACGACAAAAAGCACTTAAACCACAATTTTTAAATTATTTCCTTCAAGTATAACACCTTACATTGCTGTTCACCCGCGTATGTCTCGACCCGGAAGTCGAGTCAAGGTCCGCCGAGCATGACATCAAGGTAAAGAAGCACCGGTTCTGAGAAAAATAAAAATAATTAGTGTGCATTCCTAATAATAGTAGGCAATATCTGTTTGAGTTCTAGGAAAACATCAATCTTTAATGGACCAACCGTAAAAGTAATTCCACGCTATGAATGTAATTGAATGACTATTGTCCCAGGTTCTTACCTAGTCGTAAAAAAATATTCAAGGTGTACATAGGCCAGTTGGGAACACTAGTTCTCAACAACAAGATCTCATGGTAAACTGCGGGAGCAAAACTGTCTTAGAGGCTCAGCACCCATCACGCTTTTCTCCCGGAGAAGCAAAAAATGGGTGGAAAGAAGAAAAGTCCATTTGGCTACGGTGTGTTATGTCAAATGTAAATTCTTAATCTATGATGACCCCTACATGGGTGACGACCGGAAGTACTTAAGAAAAAAAAATTTATTAGTTAAAATTAATTTTTTAAGCCAATAAAAATATAATGTAGGCCCTCGCCGTCTTACTGTTCAGGCCATCGATAGAAATCGAACATAAACTTCAAAATACTCATTGACACGAACGAGCCCTCCACATAGGCGATCGAACTCAGACAGATCTCTTAACCACTATCGTGACCTTTGAAAAAATTGTGCCGAATAATTTAAATGCAGATTACAGTTACCTAACAGGTTAGGTAAGTAATTTTAAAACAAATATTGCAACAATTTTAATATATTGAATAAAACATAGCACAAAACCTTGGCACAATCTTGCAGCTCCTAATACTTGATTGATGGACACCGGAGATATATGAGAAACTTGAAATGTTAAATTTTGTTTGCTTAGAAGAGTGAAAGACATAGGAGTTACCTTCACACTTAAGCAGTTAGCCGCGGCCCACCTAGATTATACATAGGTATTAAGTGAATGGCAAACAAAGTTGCGCAATAGCCCAGAGAACTGATATATAGCTTTCTCCTCATGTTCTGGCCAACATCCACATAGAGAATCTTTAATAGAAGCTAATTTTTAGTGATATATTTTATTATCTTGTTTATAATACTCAGTAAACAAAAATAGTTTGGAAAGAAGGAATAGAGTAGTGATATTCAAAAGGCATGTGTTTTACATGAATCTGAAAGTAATGGAAAAACTTGAGCTCGTCACATTAAGTATTTCGGTACGCACTACGTTATCATGATGACGTAGTGCGTACATAACAATTGACGAAAAGATTTTTTTTTTCCTTATTTGATATTTTTTCATGTTAATATAAACTAAGTATTTTGTTAAAACATAAGGTGTATTAATTACAGTGTTCTCTTAATAATTGCATATTCTTTTAATATACAGAAAAACAATCTCAAATTCGAAGAAGCGATTTCATTTGAGTAAATCGTGTAACCTTGACAAGTCGATAATAATGAACTCACTCAAAATTCTCCATACGCTCTCGCCTTTTGGGCGTACAATTCGCTTACGTCTTGGGCATTGGATGATTGTAATATGAAAGCATTTTATAGATAATGAGCAGGGATATATTATTTATACAAAAAGTTACAAAGTTTTATATTCAAAATACAAAAATTTTCGCCTAGCGGGATTCGAAACCGCAACGTTCGGCTTCGAATGCCTGGTTACTAACTAGGCTATCAGAATGCCAATAGATCATACTCAATTGTAGTCTACTGTCGTCAATTTATCCTAACTTAAAACGATAACACACCAGTGACGGGCAATTCTGCTACAGTTCCTACTGCGCTCACATATCCACCGGCTAAGTTATAAGTTCCTTCTACTCCAGAGAGTTCTCTATCTCCAGGACAGCACAGTTTAAAAGTTAATAGTGATACTGACAAATGACCTTTTTGGAAATATCATATTATGAATGTGTTAAAGGAAAAACATTCCACCTTTTTTGTAAATTCCATGCTCACCTGCACGCGATGCACTCTGCTTGCCAACAAGAGAGGTCTAGGCGAGTGAGTGGTGACGGAAAATCCATTTCCCGAGCCCAAATCCTACAGACTGCTAATAGGGGAGCAGTATCTCGGTACCACCGCTCACCAACACCAGCACTGCACTCACCAACCAACTTAGCGTGAAGACGGTGGTGAAATTATTCAAGTAATACATGTAAACCGGCAAAAGTCGTTTTTATGGGAAAGGTCTACTCATATGTTCGGCAGTTAACATAAATGAAGTGTAGAGAAATAATATATAATTATTATATAGACTTAGTTATAGTTACTGCACTGCCCAATACGGGCGTAAGAATGCACCATCCCCTTTCTTCCCGTAGATGTATTAAGACACTACAGTAGGTGCTATGTTCGGTTTGTTACTAGATCAGCAAGTGCAGAATTGCTCCAATAACATCTCCATATCATACATTTAACTGAAACTTATTCAATGCGTTCATATGTGACACAGATACATAGATTTACATATATTGAAGAAAACAAAAGATTTCATTACATATTTGTACTACAATGCGGTACTCCGAAATTATAAAAGCAGTAGGGTGTGCATATACTATATCGAATAATTTATCGACCAACTCGTTACGTGCGCTTAGCAATTGTCAGCGTTAGGAATATTATTATATAGCAACTATTATTAACAGCCTGCCGATCATAAGGCTCTCCCATAAGGAGAGTTTGCCATAATCGACACTCTCTGCAAGCGGATTGGCGTTCGGAGTACCAGACACCTTAGGTGCCACTGCTCGTCATCGATCAGCTTAATTTTGGTCTGGTATTTTTCCAAATGCTTATTCCGCCATCTTACGGTACCCACTGCGATTTTCAAAGTCATTAGTCACCTCTAACGCCACCGTCGGCAAGAAAGGCTGCTAATTCAGAATTTGCCACCCCCTGCGCAATCTATAGCAACCCTCCCAATAGCAACTACGCCAGACCTTAAGTTTATAAATAAGGTTCTAACGTACGAGCCGTTTGGTACAGCGATCATCCTTATGGTAAATGCATAAGAGGTAATTATGGGATATACATCCAAACAGAGACAAGTGTATGTTCATTGGACAACACAAGAAAGTAATTAGTACCTATTTACTTCAATAGCTAAAATATATCTTCTGCGCATAGGAGACAATCGAAAAGAATTTATACTTCAAAAATTTATAGTTACTTTAAAACATTCTTAGGTGCGTGCTATAATTGTTTATTTATAAGTGTCTACAAAATATGTTTAACTTCCACTGAGTAAGATTGACAAACCGGCCAAATCTAACTCGTACATACTAGTGCACCGTATAACACCATAATTAATCTGTGTTATGTATTTAACAAGTTTGAGATCCTTAGCGCGTGATCGATTCACTCTTGGCCAGTTTTTATCATTTGTTGTTTTACTTTAGTGTTACACTATAGTCACATAAAGTATGCATGTGTTACCGTTTTTACGAATGAGCAAAAACAAAAAAAGTTTAAATACAAAAAACAGGTTTTTTGTATTACTTGTTATAGTTTTTACCATAAGTATACTATAATAAATTTTCTCCTGTAGATGGAAAATCTGAGAGCAAACACCCAGGTTGTCTGAACAGTATACACAAGTAAAAATGGTCGCCAGCCACGTGTCCTTGTTGGAACTAATGAATGTTAATAAATGTTAATAGCTAAGGGGACACCTTTTCTCAGCAATAGACATTTTAATCAAAGCCGATGAAGGTTGAATAAAAAAGAAAATTAATGTAAAGCTTAAAATATAAATTAATTAACCTACATACATATTTTTGTCTTCTAACATATTATACTATCCATACGTAACGTATACGTATTTTATCAATGATTTGTCAGGTGATGCATCAGGAGTCTGGTAAATTCTCTCTGATGTCTAAAACTTACCAATTACAGTTCAGACGTAGACATAAGATTATTTATTAGCGTGGGGAAAAGGTGTCTATCAACCACCTGTCACTAACGACTGTAACATGTTATGTCGGGATAAATATTAAGTGCCGGACCGACTAAAAAATCTCACGACAAGAGATAAGCTGTTAACCCGGCGGCCATGGCAACCTCGCGAGGAGAAGGTCCGCAAGTAAAATAATTTAAGGTGATGCTGGCGCTGCCACGACGATGCTGCCGCTCTTCGCTGAGACGCTGTTGCCCTCCAACCGTTGTTGAAGAAAAAATATTTCCAAATCCAACTAAGTTTTTCAAATTTAAATTCACCTAACCTTAGTCAATTAAGAATTACTGAATAAATAATTCCATAGGGAACTAAGTGTGAAGTACGTCTTCTCGTATTTGTGATAGTAAAACCATAATTATCACAAGTGTGTTCCTTCATCATCGATTTACATTACTTAAGTTAAAGTAGAGAGTCGTAATGGAAGTGGGCCGCACTTGTTGCATGCGCTCAATCCAAACATTGCATCATTAAACTAAGTTTGGTTTGACATATCGCAACCACAATCCGATCCGGCTCTGCCCGACACTTGTTCATATATGCTTTACAATTTAGTAGCATACATTAGTATTGTTGATATGTTACAGTATTATATATATATAATATTAATTATTTGTTACAATTGTAATTAATGGTGGAATGCATCTTGATTAGGGAAATCGGTCAGCGTCCTTCTTCGGACGTCCTTCCGTGAAGGGTTTTAAGGTAAAAACTGTCTAGTACTGTAACTACAAAACGGCATGTCCTGCCTATTGGGAGATCTATGTTGAATACAGTAAGTAGGCTTTGTCCAGGCTGTTGAAGAAGACGAAGATGCTTATGTATTTGTCTGTAAGTCTTCCTAAAATATATAAGTCATCGTATCTACAAACGTGGTATTTTTAATTGTATCATAGGTTTTAGATAACCAAGTTGTAGACATGGTTATCTAATATAAAACATATTTATTATTTGAGAGAAAATTAAAATACGCTAATGATAACGCCTTAATAATATAAATGAGTCTTTTCGCATTATGTCTCTTTCCTGCGGCGAGACTTGGCAGGGAGAGTTCGATATGCTGCTCAACTGCAGGGTGCCGGACTTCACAGGCTTTTTGTAATTCTGAGAGCAGATATGCTCATAATTTTACTGCAGCGTCGGGCTCGCAGCAATTAGCAGCTTAGTCTCTATCAACAATTTTAGTGGTTCACCCGGTTCGGGCACCATCATTACCAATACAAAATTCTATTACAACTGTTGTTCTAAAATAATAACCTTTTGCGTTATATCTTTTATATTCAACGTACAAAATTATAAAGTTGTTTTACATATGCTGTATCTTTAACTAAAACTTTTTAGTATAAAACAATGTCACAAACCGCGTTTGTCTGTATATTAACTTCTATGTGGATTTCAATGCAGCAATCGTTAAGCAAGTTTTATATATGTGTCATATACATTCACATTTAGTTTGTAATCATATAGTCTACAAATAATAACACCAGCGCCACGTTTGTCATTAGCATAGATTGAACGTAAACATTTTTGATTTCTTTAGTTACTTTTTAATACATTTGAAACAGTTCCAGCAAAGTGATTAAGAACCCAAGTACTGGGCGTAAATTCTACAATTTTTGATTATTTCACTTCGTATACCTACAGGTATTTAATTGCGTGTATGTGCTTAGCCGTGGTTGTAAGAGAAGGCCGAACGCGCATTCAGAAGGTAGATCTCGTATTACGTATCATTATTGCGATCAACATTAGGTCACGCTTGGTAGGTCAGCAGGCTACTACTCTAGGTTGGAATCGAACTACTTGGCGGAAGGATTACATAGAAATCTATTATAATAAAGACTTACTCGTAACTAGAGAACTGAAGGGTCGTAGGATTACCCATACATACTGAGGTGGTTAGAAGTATTTTCAACAAGAGCCCATTCCTATAAAGATCTTTCAACCTAATCCAGGCCGATTTTGACCACGGCGACAACTTCCAAATACTATCGGCAGTTGTCAACTGCGCAGGAGATATTATAGTGCTGCAAGTGTATGCGTAAACCGTTTACCATCCTATATCTGATGTAACGCTTCTGCGATAAGAACAGAGGAAGGTTCAGCTCCATTATCAGAGACACAGAACGCACACAACTCAATCAGTCCTGAAAACCAATAATTTGTATTTTACACAAATACAATTATGTGTTACCTGAGCAGTGTTAAACCAATTAGCCATTAGAAAATCTGTCTCCAACCGCCGAACAGTCATCTAAGCGAATTGTCAGAAAAAATTATGAGATGGCTAAATAACCACCTCAAATAGACCAGAACTAAATTAAAGATGGATTGTCTGGTCCTACGGTCCCCAAAGAGGTCCAAACATTTCATATCAAACAACAGATTATCCCTGTGTCCGCCACCTAGGTACAATTGCAATCTATCGTGTATTACGCAAGTACCCTTATAGCTCAAATTAAATTGTTAATAAGAAGACAAAAAATAAGTTATTTGTTATAATAATAACAAGATAAAATTTTACAAATCTTCATTGTTTCAGACTGAACCATGTGGAGCATTTTGTTGGTGATAACGCTGGCATCGACCGCGCGTTCAAAGCAAATTCCAAACACAGCCGGTAAGATTCTAATAATGTAATTCTTCTTCTTCATCACCTGCCTGTCAATAGTCCACTGATGGACCATAGTCCATAAGCCTTTCCCAAAAGGTTGACTTTCACCACCACCTTAGATGCAGGTGACTCTTGCCATCTTAGATGCAGCCCGTCACCAGTCTGAATAATTTATAAAGATTATTATTCTGCCATCTATCGGAGGCCATGATATTTATCTAGCATTTTCTTTAGTCCTACAACACCTACGGGAAGAAAGGGTTGGCAAATATTCTTAAAACGCCAAACGTCAAATATTTTTAAACGCTGGCAACGCACCTGCGGATCCTCTGGTGTTGCAGATGTACGTAGGCGACAGATTTGTAATATCCAAATTATGGATTATCTAATTATAGCTGAAAAACTATAACAGTTTTGATAAATTTATTATGTAGTACATACGTATATACAGAAATAATCTCTTATTTTAATAAGTAATAAAATGTTAAGCTTTCAGGATATAGCAATGAAATATAAAGTTCAATCATTCATAAATCTTGTTTTGCTGAATAGAGTGCGTAAAAAGATTAAATACATTTGGAGGAAGTAATAAATTTCATCTTAAACATACCATTAATACGTTAGCGACGAAGCGGTGCTCTGCGGTACATTGGCCCGTTCCGAATTAATTTGGTTACCATAAATAAACGAAATTTAGGGATCATTAGCCTCATGTATGATTTTGTTGACGCATTTATGGCAAAGCTACCTGTGCTGCATAAGCTAGCTAGCTGTGGTGCTAAATAAGAAACTTGTTATAACTTTTAACCTAAACTTTTCTAAGTTGTAACTAATAAATTGCGAGCGAAACAAGATGTTTTTCTTCAGTCCTTTTTTACCAATAATTCATACCTCATAATTTACGTAATACCAACAAACTCCGTGCAATTTTATGATATACTTACATTATGAGCTTACTTATATTTTTCATGTTACGAGATTCATAAATCTTGTTGCGTCACAGAAATCGCAAGTGAACTCTTCTTCAATTAAAATAGCTATTAACAATTTTAGTGGAGTCGGCATCGGGGATCGAACCCAGGTCACTCGCGCTTCATGAAACTAAAGTGATCGTCCTGAATAATAGGCTACCACGGTCCTTTACCACGTGTTACCACGCCACGTGCCACCACGTGCTCGACTGTGCAGGAAAACATCGTGAGGAAACCTGCTTGTCTGAGAAATAATAAAAAATATTATTTCGAGCATATGTGAAGCCCGCCAACTAACACTGGAGCAGCGTGATGGGCCCTTTCCGGCTCCAAAACGTTCTCAAATATTTGAGGAGGCCTTTGCCCAGCAGTGGACACTTAGAAGCTACTACTTTACTTTTACTTTTACTTTGCCGTGGAAATTTTTATTTTACCAATTGGTAATAAAAATCTACCATCGCAAACCTACGTTTTATTTGACAAGTCCAGGGTAGGTACTTTATCTCCTTGATATGTCAAAGTCTTGATATGATCTGCACGCGGTGCGGTGGCTGATTGACGAACGAGGATCTGACGACCGACTGATGGTGGAAAATGCAACCGAATATATCGAACCAAAATACTACAAACTAATGACTGGGAGCAGCATCTATGATGCGACGATACAGGCATTGCGCAAATCTTTCATGCATGGCATGACAGGTTTTATTAACGCTTTCATGGAAAGACTATGTCCAGCGGTGGACTTTATTAATCTAATAAAGTAAGTAAGTTTTAGCTAGTTTTAGCTATTTAATATAAATAATTTTACTACTGTAACAGTAAGCAATTACGTGTTGGCGTAAAATATTTTGTTTTTATGCAACCCACTAATAGAATTTTTGCCATAATGGCAGTTTCCTTGTTGTAATATCCTCCAACTGATTATTTTTTATTCTCATGATAAAGATAGATTAAAAAGAAATAAAAAGAAAAACGAAAGAAACTTTTATTGCACAAACACACAAAGGAATCCGATAGCTAGTATAAACAATTTGAACACTGTAACATTCTTCAATCTTTAGCTATTTCATTTTATAGTTCATTATTATATTTCATTATTATATTTAAAGAGCCTTCTTCTTACCTTTTTGTTAGGACAAACATTTATTTTTCTTTTATTTATTGCATATATCTCCTTCTCTGCTATACCCTCATTCTTCTCCCTTTTACCCTACCTTCCGTGATAATTATAATTTTATCATGTCGTCCCAGTAACATTTTATATTTACGGTTACAAAAATAAGGCCTGTGAGGAAGCCCTTTACTGGTATCCCCCTTCTAGTTTTTCCCCTTTACATCGTTATCATTAATAATGGATAATGATCTGAGTTACACCTGTTTTAAACAACAACTAAAAACAAATGAGGTGATTTCTGTTGAACTGTTCGAAATAAGAAATATATGGAATAAATGTAGTACGTTAGTCAATAAAATTCAAATATTTTCAGAAAATTTTATACCGTTTACTTCAAAAGGTCCGGTGTAAATGTTTAAAAATTAATATAGCTGACACTAACTCTTGGCACAAAAAATTAAGTTTTGAAGTGTATGGACTTTATAATCCTTAACTATTTCTTATACTACTTACAAACAACATAAATTTGTTCAAAATGGAGAGTCCTCTGATTCCTTCTGACTCTGTGGCTCGGACTTTTTGTGTTTGTTTTTACGTTATCGGCACTATTCTCAAAATACTGCTACAGTTTAGCAATATTCCGATGGTCGTTTTTGTGGCCAGTTTTAGTATGGGCAAGCAGGGGTCAAAGCCCTCTGTTCCCCTCTCCTCCACTGTATCGCCCGGCACTGCGCACGCGCATCCTTTAAGTAAGACTGGCTTAAGTTTCTGCTTACAAATTGTTTGTATAATGTGACGTTGGTTTTATTCTACTATAGGACTTAGTGTAGTTGCAAGATTAAAAGAAGTATGAATTAGGTTTTTGCAAATAAATAGAAATAATCAAAATGGCCTGGCTAATTAAGTATAATACCCAGGTAGTTTCAATTCTTATTTCATATACTGCATAGTTTGAACGTGAAGCAGAAAGGTACTCTATTATCAGGAAAAAAATTTCAATTCGCACAGCTTAAATTATGTTCACCTGCTTTTATTGCATATATATCGTAAAAAGTACACACATGACACTTCAATGAATAATACTGACATACATATAAGTTCATTTGTTTAGATTTATCACTTATTAAACAATAATTCATTTAAAAAAAAATAGAATTGATGAATTACTTTGATTTTAATTCTTTGGAACCCTTTCAAATATCACTATTGTACGTGACAATAAGTCACTTATATAAAAACCCTAAACTGATGGTTTCAACTAATCAACATATCTGCCAATTTTTCTCCACAAATATATAAAACAGTTCTTCGGAATCTCGATGATCTCTGAAGCGTTTTGTTTTAGAATGTGATCTGCACTTTTGCATTATTCAAATTCTTAATTTCTTTATCGTTTGAGATATTTAAATTGACACTGGATTACCTTTGAACCTTTTATACTCATCAATCGAACTCAAATTTTAAATTAACAATTCCTGTCCGATTTCAACAACGACGACAAATTAATATCGGCAAATGTTAACTGTGCAGGATACATTACAGTGTCTGTACGGTATCCATAAACACAAAGACGCACTGGTGAGCGTCTTTGTGTAACGGTTATGCAATAACATCGAGAGAAGGATCAGACACGGTGTCAGAAACAAGAGACGCCTCACGACACAACACAATCCGAAAATCAATCCCTTGTATGATTCACAAATATTTGGCTCCAACTCAACGACAATGGCTCAACTAATGTTTCTTGAAATATAGAAACAATAGAAATTCTTTAGCTCACACGTGAAGGGATATGAGCGATGGAGGAATGATCATCAAAACTATGAGATGACATACGTAAGAGCTAAATTATTTAGAACGGTGAATGGTTGGAGCATTTAATGTGCATGGTCGTTAAAGGAGCAGCTTAATTGAGGCTGCTAATAAAGGAATGTAATGGTATATTTACCTGCTTATTCTCTAAATGCCTCTCTGATGCATAGTGCTCCAGGCTTGCCAAAAATGAGGCCCTGACGACAGATTTATGGCGAAATTTAAAATTGCCGAACCCTAAACATACACACGGGTGATTGGACGAGAGTATCAGTCACTGCTGACGGTACTAACCCGTCGACGTGGTAAACGTGGCCAGATATTATGGGATACCTTTTAATACTCGCATAAGCAACGAACGAAATGTCGTTCGTTGCGTTCGACTAATGAGTCGATTCATGAAAAATATGGATAAGTAAAGGAACTAAAAAAACCTTCCATGTTTTTGAAATCATGCCAACCACATACAAATCTCAGGCATAATGATACGTATATGATTAATTAATTTGTGTCTATTATGCAATGTATGCTTCTATGCCCAAATAGGATTTCCGCAATTACGTCACAGTTTAGCATATACCTGGTTATCAAATTCGGTGATTTTCTTAGAATAAAAACATCAATCGTCAATAAAAACATCGACTCTAAATGTTGTATACCCTAATTTTGTTAATTAACTCTTACCCTAATTTTGTTAATTAACTCTTACCCTAATTTTGTTAATTAACTCTTACCCTAATTTTGTTAATTAACTCTTACCCTAATTTTGTTAATTAACTCTTACCCTAATTTTGTTAATTAACTCTTACCCTAATTTTGTTAATTAACTCTTACCCTAATTTTGTTAATTAACTCTTACCCTAATTTTGTTAATTAACTCTTACCCTAATTTTGTTAATTAACTCTTACCCTAATTTTGTTAATTAACTCTTACCCTAATTTTGTTAATTAACTCTTACCCTAATTTTGTTAATTAACTCTTACCCTAATTTTGTTAATTAACTCTTACCCTAATTTTGTTAATTAACTCTTACCCTAATTTTGTTAATTAACTCTTACCCTAATTTTGTTAATTAACTCTTACCCTAATTTTGTTAATTAACTCTTACCCTAATTTTGTTAATTAACTCTTACCCTAATTTTGTTAATTAACTCTTACCCTAATTTTGTTAATTAACTCTTACCCTAATTTTGTTAATTAACTCTTACCCTAATTTTGTTAATTAACTCTTACCCTAATTTTGTTAATTAACTCTTACCCTAATTTTGTTAATTAACTCTTACCCTAATTTTGTTAATTAACTCTTACCCTAATTTTGTTAATTAACTCTTACCCTAATTTTGTTAATTAACTCTTACCCTAATTTTGTTAATTAACTCTTACCCTAATTTTGTTAATTAACTCTTACCCTAATTTTGTTAATTAACTCTTACCCTAATTTTGTTAATTAACTCTTACCCTAATTTTGTTAATTAACTCTTACCCTAATTTTGTTAATTAACTCTTACCCTAATTTTGTTAATTAACTCTTACCCTAATTTTGTTAATTAACTCTTACCCTAATTTTGTTAATTAACTCTTACCCTAATTTTGTTAATTAACTCTTACCCTAATTTTGTTAATTAACTCTTACCCTAATTTTGTTAATTAACTCTTACCCTAATTTTGTTAATTAACTCTTACCCTAATTTTGTTAATTAACTCTTACCCTAATTTTGTTAATTAACTCTTACCCTAATTTTGTTAATTAACTCTTACCCTAATTTTGTTAATTAACTCTTACCCTAATTTTGTTAATTAACTCTTACCCTAATTTTGTTAATTAACTCTTACCCTAATTTTGTTAATTAACTCTTACCCTAATTTTGTTAATTAACTCTTACCCTAATTTTGTTAATTAACTCTTACCCTAATTTTGTTAATTAACTCTTACCCTAATTTTGTTAATTAACTCTTACCCTAATTTTGTTAATTAACTCTTACCCTAATTTTGTTAATTAACTCTTACCCTAATTTTGTTAATTAACTCTTACCCTAATTTTGTTAATTAACTCTTACCCTAATTTTGTTAATTAACTCTTACCCTAATTTTGTTAATTAACTCTTACCCTAATTTTGTTAATTAACTCTTACCCTAATTTTGTTAATTAACTCTTACCCTAATTTTGTTAATTAACTCTTACCCTAATTTTGTTAATTAACTCTTACCCTAATTTTGTTAATTAACTCTTACCCTAATTTTGTTAATTAACTCTTACCCTAATTTTGTTAATTAACTCTTACCCTAATTTTGTTAATTAACTCTTACCCTAATTTTGTTAATTAACTCTTACCCTAATTTTGTTAATTAACTCTTACCCTAATTTTGTTAATTAACTCTTACCCTAATTTTGTTAATTAACTCTTACCCTAATTTTGTTAATTAACTCTTACCCTAATTTTGTTAATTAACTCTTACCCTAATT
This sequence comes from Bhutanitis thaidina, assembly GCA_029286595.1. Taxonomy (NCBI): domain Eukaryota; kingdom Metazoa; phylum Arthropoda; class Insecta; order Lepidoptera; family Papilionidae; genus Bhutanitis; species Bhutanitis thaidina. The sequence continues at coordinate 1,573,130 of JAGSMS010000021.1, read as the reverse complement.
TTGTTAATTAACTCTTACCCTAATTTTGTTAATTAACTCTTACCCTAATTTTGTTAATTAACTCTTACCCTAATTTTGTTAATTAACTCTTACCCTAATTTTGTTAATTAACTCTTACCCTAATTTTGTTAATTAACTCTTACCCTAATTTTGTTAATTAACTCTTACCCTAATTTTGTTAATTAACTCTTACCCTAATTTTGTTAATTAACTCTTACCCTAATTTTGTTAATTAACTCTTACCCTAATTTTGTTAATTAACTCTTACCCTAATTTTGTTAATTAACTCTTACCCTAATTTTGTTAATTAACTCTTACCCTAATTTTGTTAATTAACTCTTACCCTAATTTTGTTAATTAACTCTTACCCTAATTTTGTTAATTAACTCTTACCCTAATTTTGTTAATTAACTCTTACCCTAATTTTGTTAATTAACTCTTACCCTAATTTTGTTAATTAACTCTTACCCTAATTTTGTTAATTAACTCTTACCCTAATTTTGTTAATTAACTCTTACCCTAATTTTGTTAATTAACTCTTACCCTAATTTTGTTAATTAACTCTTACCCTAATTTTGTTAATTAACTCTTACCCTAATTTTGTTAATTAACTCTTACCCTAATTTTGTTAATTAACTCTTACCCTAATTTTGTTAATTAACTCTTACCCTAATTTTGTTAATTAACTCTTACCCTAATTTTGTTAATTAACTCTTACCCTAATTTTGTTAATTAACTCTTACCCTAATTTTGTTAATTAACTCTTACCCTAATTTTGTTAATTAACTCTTACCCTAATTTTGTTAATTAACTCTTACCCTAATTTTGTTAATTAACTCTTACCCTAATTTTGTTAATTAACTCTTACCCTAATTTTGTTAATTAACTCTTACCCTAATTTTGTTAATTAACTCTTACCCTAATTTTGTTAATTAACTCTTACCCTAATTTTGTTAATTAACTCTTACCCTAATTTTGTTAATTAACTCTTACCCTAATTTTGTTAATTAACTCTTACCCTAATTTTGTTAATTAACTCTTACCCTAATTTTGTTAATTAACTCTTACCCTAATTTTGTTAATTAACTCTTACCCTAATTTTGTTAATTAACTCTTACCCTAATTTTGTTAATTAACTCTTACCCTAATTTTGTTAATTAACTCTTACCCTAATTTTGTTAATTAACTCTTACCCTAATTTTGTTAATTAACTCTTACCCTAATTTTGTTAATTAACTCTTACCCTAATTTTGTTAATTAACTCTTACCCTAATTTTGTTAATTAACTCTTACCCTAACCTAATTATATTGTATATTGTAGAAATTAAAGTCATATCAGATGTATGTTATAAAAGTCTTGCATATATTTTTGTTTCTTGTTACATATTATATGGTGTAACAATTTTTGTTACACCATATAATTGAATATAAGAAAGATAAAACTTGAACCTGAAAAGTAAACTTAGGTGCAAAGAAGAATTTATTCTTATAATACAATTCTAGCAAGCAATTTTTTCTAAGTATACTAATCATTATGCTCATTACCATAATCATGATTAAGCTAAAATGAACTGTGAACAGTGATAAGTATATTGTAGCATTGGCCTTCTCCAAGATTGTCACAGAAAACCTTTCTGAACCACTACAATCTCATCCCGCGTGTCCTAAGAGTTAACATAAGAAACATTGAAAAACCACATAGGCTTCCGACAAATTGTAGAATACTCATCTCAAAAAATACATGTCCTACATCGAAGGGGAATAATCATGAAATCTCTGGAACTATAAACCCTACAAACTTGTAATTTGGCAGGTAGGTTCCCGATAAGGTGTAGGCATTCGCTACCGAGTTTATGTAAAACCTCCCCTAAAAGGCTGAAATGGAGTGAAATGGAGGATGGAAGGCTGTATGAAAGCCCTATGTTTTTGTAGTGAGAGAATTAAAATCGGCTTTAAGTTTAATACTTTTAAAAAAATAAAATACCTGCAGAACCGCTTTTTGAAGAACTTGCCTTAAGGCCTTACGACATAGTAAAGTGAGCCCTTGGGTGTGGAATAGCGGATGAAAGTTTGTATGGGATTATTTTCGATTCGATTTTGGAATAAATAAGTTTTTTTTCTCGATTGTATGCAAATTGCGAACTTCATGACGAACGAATTCGCATTGCTGGGTGACAATACCATACAACAGGAGTCAAATTTTTTTTACTACTTGCAATAATATCTAAAAATAGATGCTCTCGATTTATACTACATATGTCTATAATCTTCCTATGATTGTATCAGCGTACAATCGCACATCGTACTCGTAAATCCACCAAGTCATGTGTCGCACGATCTTCATGATAAATGTAAGTGTAGTAATTGCTATTAAATTTGTTAAGTCAAAAAAATGTGTGTTCTCAAAATTCCAAAAACGTTTATTGAAAATTTATTCCTTCTGTAAATCGAATCTACAAATGTAGACAGCATTTTAAGGTATTTCACCTTGGTTTCTACCTAGTAAGAAAGCCTTGGCATTAAACTACGTACTTTCGTTCTTCCTATACATTAATTTTTATTTCTCCTGTCAACAGAACTGGTAACCACATCAGTGGCAACGACCACAGACCTGGCCACGACTCCATGGCCCGGAGCCCTGGCGCCTCTCGACACGCTCACCGTTGCGTGCGAGCGGGACAACATGCACGTCACCATCTCTCTTGCACACACCCAGCCTTACGAGAACAGGTATTTTGTGCTTTTAGTCCTTTTTGCCTGGGAGCCTGGAAAAGTAAAGGTATGCAAGAAACACTAAAAATAAATGTTCTATAGTCTACATACTTACACAATCAAAATTTACACATATTAATTGGCTAGAAAGATTTGTTGAAGTTTTTTCTTTAATTATATTAACTTTTAATCGAGTTTTATACAATATTGAGATGTATGTTATTCGTAACGCATGCCCTTCGTTCTTAAAAAAACTTTACTCGCACTGGAGAAATTTCTCCAGTATTATGAGGTCCGGCGTCGTACATAAATTTCAAATGTTTTGTCCATTTGACAGACAGACCACCCAGATCCGGAGAAATTATTTGTAGTCATTATAAAACTCGTCCCGTGCGGGAATCGAACCCGCAACCCGTAGCGCCGCTGCCGAACGCTAAGCCGTTGCGCTACCAGGCCGACTTCGTAGGAAAGAAAAAACTGCATGTGAATGCTAAAATATGTGGGATTGGTTTTTTTTTTCTTCCATGAGCTTTAATTCACTACGAGGTGAATGCCAGGATATACATCCAAATGACAAACACAGAAACAGCATCATAATTGCAGAAGTATATCGGTTCTGCATTCACCAAACAAAGCAGGGGCAGGATGGGCAGGCGCCCAGCGTTCTGAGTATGAGCAAATCCTTCAAGTTATGCAATGGCAATTACCGCATTCTTGAAAAAGCCCGTCCTGCAGTGAATTAAGAAGTAAAGTAATCAATTATTATACTAAATTTAGTTTATTTTTCTTTAACAGTCTGAAAATAATTCACTGCTGAACAAAAACGTCTCTAATAAAAAGGAAGTGTTGAAATCGCCACGCTTGGCCGATGGATTGACTATCATAGTACCAAATACTTTTTATCTTACTTGCCCGTTACCGTAATACATAATAGGTCTGCATAATAGGTCTGTTGTACACTAGTAATTTATAATAGGTTTAATAAATAACGGAACTCATTGTTCCGTTATTGATTAAACCTATTGTAACTTATGCCTATTACAATGTCGATTTTTTTCCCTGTGCGGACATTTCTTTCTACGGTATTTCATAGTACAGTCTACTTGCAATTGTTTATTTACCTACAGTATCTACGATACGTTCAATGGAATAGTGTACCCGGCCGGGCTGGGAAGCAACTCCACGTGCCTGCGGGAATATGTCTCAGCGCGCGGTGACCTGCAGTACACGCTGCCTCTCAAAGGCTGCAACACCATGTCCACAGATGACGTAAGTTGGTTTTTTTACTAAATTCCTCAATTGATTTTGCTGTCAAAATTTTTAATTTAGCAATAAACGATTGCTTGTATGGGTAAATTATAAAAATGTCCGTTAGATCGTATTTCACGCGAATCCAATAAAAAAAATATCATTTAATGATGAATATACTCGGACCATCTAGTTCTTCAAATATTAATCACACCAGTACGTTTGCTATCAGGGTTTTAGCTAAGGCGACCGAATAACGCTAGACAATCCATCCGAATTTGCTGAACTCATATCGCACAGACTGAAGTTTCATTTTAATTTTTTTATTTATTTAGGAACCTTTCCAAGGATTAGGGAGCCTCGTTACCGTTACCTAAACTTAACATATACTTTAAACCAAAAGAGACTGAAGATGACGAGCGGCATCACTAGAGCCAGCGTACCGCCACTGCGTTCTCCAATCCGCCTGCCCAGGGTGGTTAGTATGCTGGCATTTGCATGCGCTTTCTTGGAACGAACTATGGTCAGCCGTGGACTTAAATAGATCTGAGTTTAAAATCAAGAAGAAGAACTAATTTGTAGTTAATTATTAAATCAATAATTGGAACAATTATTTATAGGATAAATGATAGGTCGCATAACGTAACTCATTTGTTCGTACCAGAGAGAATTCTAAAAATTTAAACTATTTTGTAAAGTATTCTAAAAACATATGATCAGTATACGCGGATACACGGAAATAACATTATAAATGAAAGAGGTTTACGTGTAAAAAAAAAAGTCAGAAGAATTCAGCGGCTATAGGCGTGGTTGCGCAAGCGCATACAACGAGGAAGCGCGTGGGTTGAATCAATAGTCGATGCGTCTTGCATGTTCCGTCCGCCTGTCTGTCCGTCCGTATCAACAGGAAATCGCGTGTCAAGTATCAAACTGACGATATTCTTGTAAATTCTTGCATATTTTTCTTCAACGAAGCATTCTATCAGTCATTAAATAACGATGATGATCATTCTAAATTAACATAAAAAAACGTAAATCGCCTGATTACATGACTTACCAAACACATAACTCTTCTATTTCACGGCCCGTACCTCTACAAAAAACACAAAATAATACTTTATTCTTGTTCTAGCGTAAGTGATTTGTGAAAGTATAGAGAATAATTTTGAATTCACGTTTCACGTTGTCTTAAGTAAGATTTGATGAAAAGTACTAAAACGTCCGAGACCACAGATCACCTCAGAATTTGGGAAAACCAGTCGTGAGATCTTTTTTATATTTTATATTTATGAAATGAATAATTTACTTTATTGTACACCACACAAAAAAAAAGCTGCGTATAATTTAAGCGTAAAAAAGAAAGTAAATTAGGAGGTACAAATTGGCAGGCTTATCGCTGCATAGCGATCTCTTTCAGGTAACCAATATTAATATTGTGTATTGATGACAAGGCTTAGATATCATAGTGTCATCTAATTTTTTGGAGATCTGCTTCAGCACGAGCCCAGCAGTGTATTATTACAGCTGATAACCATTACTTTATTCTCACTATTACATATGACCGTCCATCACATTCGCAGTTATTAGCGATGCCAATCCAGTAACTAATAACGGTGAAACAAGTTAGCAGATGCCATATGCGATCAAGCACCCGTGAAAATATAATCTTATGTAGAAATAACGGTTGCTTACACTGTATTTGTCATTTATATCATGTCATTAGGAAATTCCTCGAATAAAAATTGTATTCTCCAAAGTTTTCGATCATCACTGAAAAACAACATTGTGGTTTCACTGTAACAACATACTTAGTGTTCACCATTTTGTCAAAGGATTATAGGCGAAACTAAAAAGTTTAATACATTTTGTTTAAATTATGATATTTTTGGTTGAAGTTTACATACTTATGAGTGTCAAATAAAGTATCTTTCCTTCTTATTCCCATATACTCAAAAACTTTTAATTTAATTTTAATTAGTGGTAGACTCCTGCTGTGTCTAGGAGCAATCTGGGCAAGTACCACACTCTTACCCATTTCTACCGTAAAAAAACAGTGCAACTCCTGTTGTGTTTCGGTTTGAAAGGTATAAAGAGCCAGTATAATTACAGGCTGTGAAGCAATCCATCTTAATCCAGTGACAACGCATCTGTGACATTCTTCTTCGATTGGGGTGGTTTACGGGTGTCCAGGTGGATTGTTAACTCGTTTTTCACCCCATTCCAATAATAAAAACGTACATATAACTCTGTCGTTAATGTGATATCATTTTCACCGCTTAACCGCTAAACCGATTATGAAATATAGAAATACTTTGAGACCTGGGCCCTACTTCTTTTCATCATGAGAAAATTTATACGTAAGGTAGTGTTATATATAATAGGTATAATAAGTATAGTAGGCACATACATTATGCCATTTCTTTTTATTTTCGATATTTATATTATATAGAAGTAATATTATACTTTCCGTCTCTATATCTAACACTAATCTATATCTACACAACTAACCTTACATTGTTAAAGAATAATATAAAAAGTAAAGGGATATTACTTTTTATATTATTCTTTAACAATTAGTGGACACTGAGTCTGGTTTTCTTAGTTAATAATATTTCTTTTAAGAAACATACAAATATGTAAGCACCAATGCCTGTCATCCATAGGATAGACAGAGATTACAGATTTCCATTTATTGGGATCCTGTTCTGTGTAGTCAAGATAGTCATCAGCCTCGTGGCTCTTTCAATATGCAATAAGCATCTGTACGTAAGTTTTTTTTTATCTCTTTGTCATTATATGAGTAAATGAAACGTAAAATAATAACATAGGTATTATTGAACAAAACCAGTTATTCCCAAGCTGGAGTCCGTTACGCGGTAGTAATAAGTCGCAGTTACTAACTGTACAACACAATGAAATATGATCGTAACATTTCGCAATATCTCCTATAGTCAGGGAAACAGATATTTATTTGCTGACTTAAATTTAAATCTGTATGTCCGTTAATTATTATTTACACAATTAAACGTTTTAGGTAGGAGTATTGATAGGTCGAGTCGAAATTATCTACAATTTGATATTCTATTCTCCCCACGAGTAATTACCCAAAGTCGACAAACCATTTCTGAATGGGGAATAACCATTTCACACACCTATCCAAATCGGTGGCCGGCAGTAGCGGACAAGATAATCAAACATTAAAAGGCAGTCGCGGATCAGTTGGGTAATGTGAGCAACTAATCTCTCTGCATCTAAATACTGCATGACTAATCATATTACTCTCATAATGCTCTCTGATTCGACTTTCAGCCGAAGTTAATATTTGTGCAACACTGATTTGTTTTCGGGTCTAGTTGTACTGCCTTTGGTTCTTTAGCACTAACACTGCACAGCCGAAGTCTGTAGGTAAAGTCGAGCGAGTGTCTCTGTGTATGAGCGTACACTTACAGCACTATAATATATTCTGCGCAGTTGACTATTGCCATGTTACCATAATTTTAAATTGGCCAGGTAGACATCACACCATTATTTGTAATAAATTTAACGTGTCGTTACTGGCGTTCAAAAGAATTCTCAGCGTTTGTTGTCTAAACACCTACTTCATTTCGTCTCTGCATTACCCATAGGTAGACTGCTAGAGAATGGCTCAAGCTACCTATATACATAGTATTAAAGAAGTTAAATAAATAAATAAATGTACCTACTATCTAAAACTATAAATTTGAATAACATTGTATCCAAATTAAACCATACATCGTGTTCTGTAACAAACCATCATCCGTGTAAAACAAAATCTGTGTTCATTGAATAAGCTGTCTTTTTATTTTTGGAGCGATTGAGATATATGTGATTGCCAAGCGTAGCGGTCATGACAAATCCATTGGGAGAGGTCTACATCCAGCACTGAACTATTAACAGACTGATGAGGAAGAACTGTGAAAGACATTTACATAAGTCCTCGAAGAAGAATCAAGATGTAGAGTGCGTTGTAATTTCTGTGGACTGTGGTGATGTCACCTGTCACTCATTGATTTTGTTGCTATATTACGCTGGTGGTTTCAAAACCCATCAAATATTTGTTCATTGTTCCCCTTGCTACGGTGGAGTCCATAATAGCCAGTTAATAAATATAAGATTACTTAATATTGCTCATTAGGTTGATATTCAGTTCTGACTTAGTCATATAATACGTAACACAGTTTTGGAAAATATGTAGTGCATGTAATATTCTATGACAGGCAAAACAAAAGATGGCCGACGCGGAAAGTTCGAATGGAGAATCATAGATAAAAGATTAAAAACGAAAGAGTGTATTTGTAATTGTAATATGTTATTCCTATACTGGTACATGTCGATATCATTACTCTCTAGTATTTATGCGATAGTTCAATATTGAATCTGTCGGTATAAATATTCATAAGCTGATACGCGTGAACGATACATCACGCGTTAACGTCACGAAGTTGACGCAATATGTCACTATCGAATAAAAGTTATACGGGCCTACGTTTACGTAACAAAACATTATAAGTATTAAATAAATATTAATTCCTTTCATAGATATCTTTAAAGTTATATAATAGCATTTCCGATGCGTCTATTTTCATGTACCGATTTACCATGTGCTCAGCGATGAAGGCAAACGTCGTGAGGAAACCTGAATATTTGGGGAAATTTAAATATTTCGGTAATTTCACCAACCTATTCCCAGCACTGGGATATTATAACTGATATTGCGTTACCAATTTTCATGAAACTAAAGTTTCAAATATCTAGTTATAACACATCGTATACCAGTTTACTTCATTAAAATAGCAAATCCTCTTATAATTAAATATTGAACCGCAAATATTACCTACAGTAAACCAAATAATCCTATACACACAAAACTAACTCAAAGGCTTGTCAAATAACAATGTTATCGTTTCATATATCGTCTACGTTACTCTTAAAGTTTGCTAAGGTTAAATAACCTTTGTTTTCTTTTGAAAAGATAATACATATATTATAAATTTAGAATAGTAAAAAGAAATTATTTAGTAATTAGATGAAAACAAAAAAAATCCATCTGTACGCTTGTGGAAATTTTAATTATAAATAAGTAAAACAAAGATGTTGAATTTTACTTCAGTTAAAATGAAAATAGGAACAGATAATGAGCCATCCTTTATATAATATATAAAAGGATATAAAATATTTGTATAAGTATATAAATAGTATGAATATAGCCATCTTTTATGCCAGACCTAATTCACCACACTTGTGACGTGCAACCGCGTCTAAGGTACGGTTAATATCTGGCTAACCTGCAGGCCAACAAGTGATTAGAACAAATTATTCTCGATAAAGAAGCGTATATTCATCCGTGGACTGTTTAATGGGTGCTAAAGAACGGGGACAGAAGTACACATAGTCTGCCTGAGGGTAAGTGGTCACTGTCATAGATACTCTTTTTATAATATCGAACTGACCAACGAGCTAACAGTCCACCTAAGTGGCTGATGAAGCCCATGTACACCTGTAAACAACTTCAATTGAAGGAATGCATCGCAGCCTGTTATTATACTAGCTCTTTTTTCCCCATCAAATCGGACCACAGCTGTGGTTGTTTGATCGGCAGAAACAGGGTGGCTACCCAGACGGCTTCTTGGCAGAAAAAGAGCCTTAAAGGTTATTTGGGAGACGTGAGACAGGATGAGGATGGTAGATGGGGAGAGGGAGTTGGCTTCCGGTTACCTCACTCACCGAACGTAACACAGAAGCATAAGATACTCCTACTTCACAGCCGCATCGCCGTATACATAAAGCTGATATTCTAACTCGGTACAAGCGTGGTCCTAGTGTACTGTACTGGCTGTAGCGTACGTAACAACCAGAACCTAAACAGCAAGGCTTAACTACGTCAAACTATTCAGGTCAAAAATACAATAGCTATTTTTTTTTCTCTGTCGCAAAAACTAAGCAGCTGATCATTTTGTAATGTTGACGATAACTCCTTTTATGCAACTTTCACGACCACGTCACTTAATAGTTAACATACCCGTCCGTTTACCGTGGTTTAGTGGTTAGCGTACCAGACTGCTGTACTGGGTTCGAATCCAAGACGGAGCCAATATTTGTGAAACTGTAAAAACACAAATTATTGTTTAACGGAGTCTGGTCGTGCAGTTGGTATGTGACCTCCGATCTCGTAAATACGTTATCGAATACGGGAAAGTAAGGACGAGTGAGCGCCTCTGTGTTGCTGCACTATAATATCGACTGCGCAGTTCACAACTTCCGACTACTATCCTGCCGATAGTATACTATAAAACTTTATAAAGTTGTTACCGTAGTTAAAATAGGCCAGGAGTATATCATCATCATCATCCATCCGCGGTCTTAGCTTTAAATCCCAGCTGAAATAAATATTTATGCAACACATAATTTATAGATTTTCGGTTCAAGTTGAATAGTGTTAGGTGCGTCTGTGACAGCTTCGGGTCAGATGCTTCCTCTAATCTTATTGCATAAGCGTCAGCATCATATAGGAAGGTAAATACAAGCAAGCGCCTCTGTGTTTACGCGTACGCCTTCGGCTCTATTATAACTCCTGCGTAATCGACATATGCCGATAGTATTGTAACGAATATCCAATAATGTCTAACGTCTTCAAATGACAAGTCAAAATATTTTTTTTATAAATCACTAGTCGATGTTAGCGAAATTCTGTGGTAGGTAAATAAGGTACACTGGTTAAAATATAAGCCTATTTTCTTTGATAAAAATTAAATATCCTTTCGGGAATATTAATAACAAAGACGTTAAAAATTCGGGACTACGAATATATAAGGATCACTAGAGCGCACTAAGGACAGCTCAGCCTTGAGTTCTGAAATAAGTGGAAGATGAAGATCACGAAAACAGGAACAGACAGAGGATTGTTCACTGTCAGGAAGACTAGTGAAAGATCACGTGCGTGGGATTGCGCTTTAGGAAGAAACTCTGCACACTTTGTTAGTGGTATAAAGAAATAGAAGTGACAGATACCGGCCTTTTACTCCAACCACAACCCCTAGCTCGTAACAGTATTCCGAGTTTGTCGATATCGTCATCTATATGCGGATTTGATTTGTTAAAATCCATTAAATAAAAGATGTTTCAAACATCATAAATTGTCCTTACCTTTAAGATAAGAAAATTACCTTATTAAATCAATACTTAAAACTTCGAAATATTAGTAATACGTTGGAACAGTTTCCAACGTGTTACTACTATTTCCGCTAAATGCAAATAAATAAGACTTGGGTATTATTACAAGTAACTATTGCAGTTAATTAAAAAAACAAAGACTGTTAAAAAACAGTTCCTGCATTAACAGAACAACGTTTTTGATTTAGCACCCATTACCGTTCTACATCACACATGAAACATGTTTACTTCTTGTTTATCTGTTTACCAGGTCTTACAAAACGAACAGAAAAATAACAATGTTATTTATAGTGTTTTAATGACGATGTTTCACCTGTAAAGCTCTGTAATGAATACATTAGTATATACATTTATCAACAATACACCAAAAAGCCGTAGTAGCATAGTGATCAGAGTGCTCGCTTTAGTTTGATAGAGAGCGAGTGACCAAGGTTCGATACCCAGTGACTCTAAACTCATAATTTAATAGCAATTTTTTGTAATGAATTTACCACATGCTCGGCGGTGTGCTAAACTAGTACTTTTGTGAAATAATAAAAAAGCATTATTTCAAGGACATGCGAAGTCCGCCAATTAGTCCACACGACAATACAGCGATCCATTGTGTTATATAGTTATAGCTATTGTTAACCAAAAGTTGTTTTTTTATTATTATTGTACAAAACTTCTGATAGACTTATTAATTTCAATCCGTCTCCCGTATCGTATCTAATGTCGTAATCGTTATATGACCGGTAACATTTTTTTTCTTTATCTACACCATGGCGATAAAGCCCGCGTTACCATGACGATAAAGATTTTTACAACTCTTTTGTTTATTTGTAACTGGCTGTATTTCTATTGTTATCTAGCCTTTTTATTATTACAAAATCATTCTATATTATTAAACATATTAGTAAATCGCACTTTTTAAAGAATATTAACAACGTTATTTAAGCTGCAATAAAGTTGTTACGATTATGTAACAGGACATCATAATCATTGTAGCACTGGAGAAGTGCGGTACATTTATCTATAGATAAGCACCCTGCGTTTGATCCCCGCGACCACGGGTGCTGTAAAGCACTCGAAACAAATATGTAAATATTAGTTTAATTTCAATGTGTAGTATAGATAAATATAGATTAAATTAATGTGTAGTATTCGCGTAATTATATATTTAGGTTCGGTAAGTTCGCGTGAGTTATCCACCTGCAGTCAGTCGCTAGAGCCTACTTTATCACCTTGCAGCGTGCACCACGTCCATTTGAGGTTAGCCTTTAGAGAAAAGGAGTTGTAAACTTTGTAATAATATCTTTAATATTAAGATGATATTTAAATGTAACTCCGCCGCGTTGTATCGACGTAAGAATCTGCCGCCCCCTTTCTTCCCGTGCTTGTCGTAAGAGAGACAGAGAGGCGAGATCTCGAAAAATACCAGACCAAAATTTAGCAGACGGATGACGGGCAGCTGGGTCTGTGGATCAAGGGGTCCGGTGCTACGTTCACCTATCCGCTTGCAGGGCGTGGCGATTGTGGCAAAACCTCATAGGAGAGGCCTATGTACTGCAGTTACAGGCTAAGGTGATGTAAGATATGTTAGGTGAGATAGTTAAGGTTTATTATAAAAGTAAAAAAAGTTATTTAGCAGCTTCACAATATCGGGCTGCCGCCACGCTGATCCTGTGCTACTGGGCAGAATTGTCATGTCCTTGGAACAATATATTTTTATTATTCCTCAGACATGCAGGTTTCCTCACGATGTTCTCTTTAGTTGCCAATTACGTGACAATTCAGCGCTTCAAATTTCTATTTACTATTTAATGGTACAGCATCGGATATCGAACCCAGGTCACACGCCTGAAAATTAAAGTATGTATTCTAACCACTAGAACCGGCTCGCAAGTTTTATATAACGTGATAGATTTAGATGTCGTTAACGTAACGATATTTAGATTATTTTTTTATCTGCCTGGTCAGCCTTTTCTTATTCGCGCTCATCCGGGGGTTTCCGAACGGCTGAACCGATTTCGACGGAACTTTAATAGAAATATCTTAGTACTTCGAAGACCTTTCTATTAAAGTTGACTAATGGTCGCCGGTACCAGCTAGTAGTTTGATAAAATCGATGAAAGTTGTTCTTTTCATCTAGGAACTCTAACAATCTCCTATAGGAGACTCTATACAGTTGCTTCAATGACAAATCCTAGTTCATCAAGAGTTCCTGCACGAAATTGGTAAAAAAAAGGGGGAAATGGAAAAAAGGGGTCGTGGGCTTCAGCGAACAACTAATAAAAACGATTAAAGTTATTTTTATTATCTAAGAATTGTACGAATCACGAATAGATTTGCCGAAATGCCGTAGCTATACAAGTTTATTCTGCCTACTTGTATTGGCTGTGTTAGTTATATTTAAAGAGTGGCCAGTTCTAGCCTGTGGACAAATCGAGAGGCGCGGTTGCAGAACATCGGTGCTGACCTCGATACACAAACAGTTTTATGTAACGCTCATGAAAGGCAGACATGAGAAATATTCGCCTGCGCTCGCGAACTACGTAATGGGCACTTATTTAACGCTTTGATCTCCTTGTACCTACGTGCAAAACTGGCTGGGTCTCTACTGTGCTACTCGAGGTCTGAACACTCGCTTTAACATCCGTCGCGAGTGACTGTTTTTTGAGTTCGATTCCCTCTTATAGTGAGCACCTGCATGTCGGAGAAATAATAAAAAAAAAATCTGTGAAAGTTAAAGATTGTCAATCTGTACTGAAGCAGCGAGTTAGACTCTTCCCGTCCCGCTAAATCACTTCTCAAAAGTGTGAGGAGGCCAGCAATGGAATATTTGTATGTGTTACTTTACTTATACTATCCGCTGGAATCGTAAACGAAATTCGTTCCGTTCGTGTACTATTTCTCCTGTGTATCCATGAGTAACACGAGTGACGTAAATTACCCAGATCCAAACGAACTATCTGAAGTCATAGAAAGCAAGTGCAGAAATCGAATCCGTAGCGTAGAACCCAATCACTTAGTCGCAGATCCAAAGGAGCCGAAGTCAATTGTCTACACATTTATTTTTATTTGCCTTTAACTTGTTATATTACATAGGTATTATACGTATTTACATTGATTGAAGGGAGCGGTGCAGTCAGAGAGCATATTTCCTTAACCTCAAGCTGTGTCTCATGACATGAATTTATATTTTTAATGCTAGTATACCTTTTGTGATAGTAATAACTATTGTAAAATTTTGTTGACCCACAATAGCCATGTTTTTAGGGGATCTATGTATCTATATATTTATCTCCGAATGAGGTGACCCGAGTACGTTTTCACCCTTAGGGTTTTCCGAAACTTAAATACGATTTGTATCGTTTACCTGAAGTAAAGTTAATATATCACTATTATTTATATTATTGTAAAAGTAATACTTTTAAAATAGATCGATATTATAAAGGCTGTGCATGTGTGTGTGTGTGTGTGTGTGTGAAAGAAACAAATGACCTTTGGATGCGGCCTTGCAGTCAACTGCGTGGTCGGGCCGAGTGGGCACACCTGCTTATGGCCCGCGCCATATTGGTATTATGTGCTCTAAAATTTAGGCACTTTATTACTTGTAGATGGATATAAAAATTTCATTAGCCAGATATCAAAGGAAAAGACTGTTATGGCGTACACCTTAATATGTCTGTGGTTACTACATACTATGCTAAAAAGTTTAATAACCATCGAAAGGTATGTGTTAGAAATATAAAATTAAACATGAAATGACATCTTGTTGCGTTGTTGTACTTTCCTCATATACATCATCAGCCTATATAAGTTCACGTCTGGTCACAGGCCTTTCCATAACAGCGAGCAAGAAGAGCTAAAGTGTCAAGTTTGAAATATTTACCCATTGCTGTATTGCTGCAGTACCCTTGTGCTGGAGATGCTACTCTCCATCACTAGTCTGTGCAATTTAGGTTCAGCATATTTGGATAAATTTTCTGCCATAAATCGGTCGCCACCTTAAAACCTCGTTTGTTAACTAGCAGGATGACCCGTGTGCAGTTAAGGTTAAACTTTGAAGATTAAGCTGATGTATTTCACCTTACATGTACTGTATGGTTAAATGTTTCTGCGCAGAACCTGTCATTTATTAATGCTATATAATACAATATTTTGTTAAGAGTGGGTGCTCTAAATTCTTGATAAGAAATAATAACTCTCTGTTAGTAGTCTTTTTTGTTTGTTTAGCTTCAACCAACAATGCCAAGCACAGAACTACATTTGCCTAGGTGGCTGGCGTCAAATGTGCCCGACCCCTTACAACATCAGCTTACTTATAATTTTAGTCATATACCAATATTATGCTGAAAAATAATTCTATAGAACTTGTACAATTACGTTGAAAAATGATCCAAAACGTGCGCGGGCGTCATGATAATGAGGGGAGGTGACGTCACATCCCGCCCGCGCGGAACACCCCACTAGCACGTAAAACGGGAAGGAAACGCTTCGGAATGAGTTGAATTATAATTCGAGTGACCGGTGCTTCATAAAAAATATGCGCAGGACACTTAGAACTCGAACCCGCTTTCATTTTATGAACAATTACTACGCCGAATCGATAACGATCACGTAACGACAGCTGCAGTTTTTGATAGACGGACAGATATTGGCTTGTCATTTTCGATGGTTGAATTCATATTAAATTTATTTTACCTCCCCATGCTCGTTGGTGGCATATTTCTTTAAGATGTTTAACAAACCTGTTATTCTATCTCAGAGGCAAAAGGTGGAAGCTGCGCGGCGCAGAGTCGTATCAAATGGAAATTCATAATCACTGCCTACTAAGAGAACAATAAGTCCTCTTACAGAGCAATAAAGTAACTTGTTACACTAAGCGCCCACATTTTTATTGCTGCAACACCACAAGCTTACGTCACGCAATGAACACTGAAGAGTAGGTACTATGCTCGGGGTTTCTGCCTTCGATTTAAAGGCAGAACAATCATTGGTTGTATTCGATTCGTAATAAATAATAATAGATTAATAAATATAGAAATACCCCAAAAAAAATTCATAAATCAAAGAACGAACATCGCCTAACGTTTTCATTTTAAAAAAACAATCGTTAAAATAAACACAATATATATTACATAGATTAAATAAGAAAAAGGGCTTCTGATCAATTAGTTTCCATATCCTATTTATCCACTGCTAAACATAGGAGCCACATGAAAGCGCCAGCAAGCCGGCATTTGTTTCTTGGAGGGTGTGCACATAGTCACCATGTTAGGCGGGTTGGTAAGCGCAATACTTCTATTGGGTGGTGACTAACGTAGTACTCCGCTGCCCGTCACTGGTCTGCAGATTTTCCAACACACATTCCACTATCTGGCGAACGCTGAGATTTATCCACATCTTTTCCCTTGATCGTTCTTACGACACTCTTGAGAAAAAGGGGGTGCAGATTTTCTTACAACGGACACGAGCATATATATATTAAAGGAAAACACATTTATAGTATATACATACTAAGTAGAACCATTAAAGTGTTGTTGATATATTTATTAAATGTCATCAGTCGCATGGCCATTCCCCGTCACGCGTCATTAGTAACAAAAAAAAACAAACCGCCGTGACATTTAAAGATAAATGCAGTTAATAAAGCTTAATCATCAATACGTCTTGTTTTTGTTATTGTGTAAATTCTTCGCTCGGTTGAACAAGATAGGCGTTATTTATTCAAACAACATTTACTGATACTATTTATGGTGTCTTGCCTACTTAACATATAAACGAGGCATATGAAAAATGTAATCTTAAATAACTTTGTTCAAAAAGTCATTTCATTACTGCTTTATTTTTCGTATAAGATGTTGTAAGATATTCGTAAGAGTGGGTCTCCGGTTGCCTCACTGACCAAACGAAACGTAGAAGCACAAATTGCCTCTACTTCACGCTAGTATTCTGCGTGGCCGTGGTACTACCCCGGACCACCCAGCCCATTCGAGCAGCAAAAAAAAACCGACGCTTGACTCTACCACGTACCACTAATATGACAACTTTAGGTTGCAATGCGAAGTTTCTTATTTTTACTTTACATTTTAAAATACCTATGTACGATTCACATGTTATGTTTGCCTGTTATTAGAATATATTGTTTCTGTGTCTGAAGTACAATTTGTCTCTCAAACTTATACCTGCATAAACTTCCTCAGTGTGTTAATGTAAACTCAGTTGGCGATCCCAAAATAAATCAACAAATACCAAATGTATTGTCTACCTTCTGTTTGTATTATGTTATGCTCTGTGTGACTAGCTATTACATTTTGTTAATTTACTCATGTAAGTGACATTGTTTATTGCCTTTATGAGTAAAAAAAAGTCTGTCTTCGGGGACGGCTGGCCCGAGGTGGCCGCTCCGAGTAGGCTTGGTGAGCCCACTTCGGATGCGTGTTGGTGGACTTTGCGGGGAGTGTTAGCTTAGCGCTCTCCTGGCCCCCCACAGCCGTGGTAGGGCCGCGGGGGGAGAGGAGTGTCGGTATTACGATGGCCGTTCTCCCTACCCTCCGCGGCCGAAACGTGGTCGGCGGCGGAGCCATAGACCAGATCCGCCGGGGGTGCCGGGAAGGCTGGTGCTTATGAGCGCCAGCCTTCCTGATCCCCATGGCCTCCGGGTGGCGGACTCGGGGGGGTCCGTTGCCCTCGTGGGTTTGGAGGCCGAGTAGGTAGGCGCGTCTGTGTTCCGGCGCGTCTAGCCAGGGCGGTGTGGGAGAGGATTTTCTCTCCCGAGAAGGGACCGCCTACAGCGGCCGGCGCTGGTGGGGTCGCGGATGTGTGCGAAAGCGTTCCCGTGACCCTGCCGACATGCGACGAAGGTGGAACACCATGGGGTTTTAGTCGGTGCGAACCCGACATAACCCGTCTTTGCCCCCGAGAGGGCGGGTATGCGTCAGGCATTTCCCCATGTAAATAAAAAAAGGTTAGGTTAGGTTAGGTTAGGTTAGGTTGGGTTAAAAAGCGAACAAAGACTAAGGATTTATGTATCAAAGTTGACTTATTAATTTACCCCAGATTTTTTTTTATGGAACAGACGGCAAACCAGCAAGCGGTTCACGTGATGGTAAGTGATTACCGTCGCCCACATACAAAACCATATTTGCAAAACCATAGATGCTGCAGGTGCGTTGCCGGTGTTTAAGGATATTTGGGAGATGGGAGGGGATGTGGGCCTCCGGTTACCTCACTCACCGAACGAAACGCAGAATCACAAGATGCCTCTACTTCACGCCGGTATTCTGCGAGGCCGTGGTATCAATCCGGTCGAGCCGGCCCATTCGAGCAGCAGCTAAAGCCGCCGCTTGACTCTAGCACGCTTAAAAAATTTTGTAGAATAATTAACCACTTATCAGTTCCTGATCTTCATTTCAGGAGGATGGTACAGTGGAGTACTACAACAATATAATAGTGCAGCCACACTTTGGTGGACTTTGCGGGAGTGTTAGCTTAGCGCTCTCCTGGCCCCCACAGCCGTGGTAGGGCCGCGGGGAGAGGAGTGTCGGTATTACGATGGCCGTTCTCCTACCCTCCGCGGCCGAAACGTGGTCGGCGGCGGAGCCATAGACCAGATCCGCCGGGGGTGCCAGGAAGGCTGGTGCTTATGAGCGCCAGCCTTCCTGATCCCCATGGCCTCCGGGTGGCGGACTCGGGGGTCCGTTGCCTCGTGGGTTTGGAGGCCGAGTAGGTAGGCGCGTCTGTATTCCGGCGCGTCTAGCCAGGGCGGTGTGGGAGAGGATTTTCTCTCCCGAGAAGGGACCGCCTACAGCGGCCGGCGCTAGTGGGGTCGCGGATGTGCGAAAGCGTTCCCGTGACCCTGCCGACATGCGACGAAGGTGGAACACCCTGGGGTTTTAGTCGGTGCGAACCCGACATAACCCGTCTTTGCCCCGAGAGGGCGGGTATGCGTCAGGCATTTCCCCATGTAAATAAAAAAAGGTTAGGTTAGGCTAGGCTAGGCTAGGCTAGGCTAGGCTAGGCTAGGCTAGGCTAGGCTAGGCTAGGTTAGGTTAGGCTAGGTTAGGTTAGTTTAGGTTAGGTTAGGTTAGGTTAGGCCAGGCCAGGCTAGGCCAGGCCAGGCTAGGCCAGGCCAGGACAGGCCAGGCCAGGTTAGGTTAGGTTAAAAAGCGAACAAAGACTAAGGATTTATGTATCAAAGTTGACTTATTAATTTACCCCAGATTTTTTTTTATGGAACAGACGGCAAACCAGCAAGCGGTTCACGTGATGGTAAGTGATTACCGTCGCCCACATACAAAACCATATTTGCAAAACCATAGATGCTGCAGGTGCGTTGCCGGTGTTTAAGGATATTTGGGAGATGGGAGGGGATGTGGGCCTCCGGTTACCTCACTCACCGAACGAAACGCAGAATCACAAGATGCCTCTACTTCACGCCGGTATTCTGCGAGGCCGTGGTATCAATCCGGTCGAGCCGGCCCATTCGAGCAGCAGCTAAAGCCGCCGCTTGACTCTAGCACGCTTAAAAAATTTTGTAGAATAATTAACCACTTATCAGTTCCTGATCTTCATTTCAGGAGGATGGTACAGTGGAGTACTACAACAATATAATAGTGCAGCCACACTTTGGTGGACTTTGCGGGAGTGTTAGCTTAGCGCTCTCCTGGCCCCCACAGCCGTGGTAGGGCCGCGGGGAGAGGAGTGTCGGTATTACGATGGCCGTTCTCCTACCCTCCGCGGCCGAAACGTGGTCGGCGGCGGAGCCATAGACCAGATCCGCCGGGGGTGCCAGGAAGGCTGGTGCTTATGAGCGCCAGCCTTCCTGATCCCCATGGCCTCCGGGTGGCGGACTCGGGGGTCCGTTGCCTCGTGGGTTTGGAGGCCGAGTAGGTAGGCGCGTCTGTATTCCGGCGCGTCTAGCCAGGGCGGTGTGGGAGAGGATTTTCTCCCGAGAAGGGACCGCCTACAGCGGCCGGCGCTAGTGGGGTCGCGGATGTGTGCGAAAGCGTTCCGTGACCCTGCCGACATGCGACGAAGGTGGAACACCCTGGGGTTTTAGTCGGTGCGAACCCGACATAACCCGTCTTTGCCCCGAGAGGGCGGGTATGCGTCAGGCATTTCCCCATGTAAATAAAAAAAGGTTAGGTTAGGTTAGGTTAGGTTAGGTTAGGTTAGGTTAGGTTAGGTTAGGTTAGGTTGAGTTAGGTTGGGTTGGGTTGGGTTAGGTTAGTTAGGTTAGGTTAGGTTAGAGTTAGGTTAGGTTAGAGTTAGGTTAGGTTAGAGTTAGGTTAGGTTAGAGTTAGGTTAGGTTAGGTTAGGTTAGGATAGGTTAGGTTAGGATAGGTTAGGTTAGGCCAGGCCAGGCTAGGCCAGGCCAGGCTAGGCCAGGCCAGGCCAGGCCAGGCCAGGCCAGCCAGGCCAGGCTAGGCCAGGCCAGGCCAGGCCAGGCCAGGCCAGGCCAGGCCAGGCTAGGCCAGGCCAGGCCAGGCCAGGCCAGCCAGGCCAGGCCAGGCCAGGCTAGGCCAGGCCAGGCCAGGCCAGGTTAGGTTAGGCCAGGCCAGGCCAGCCAGGCCAGGCCAGGCCAGCCAGGCCAGCCAGGCCAGGCCAGGCCAGGCCAGGCTAGGCCAGGCCAGGACAGGCCAGGCCAGGCCAGGCCAGGCCAGGACAGGCCAGGCCAGGCCAGGCCAGGCTAGGCCAGGCCAGGCTAGGCCAGGCCAGGCCAGGCCAGGCCAGGCCAGCCAGGCCAGGCCAGGACAGGCCAGGCCAGGTTAGGTTAGGCTAGGTTAGGTTAGGTTAGGTTGAGTTAGGTTAGGTTAGGCCAGGCCAGGCCAGCCAGGCCAGCCAGGCCAGGCTAGGCCAGGCCAGGACAGGCCAGGCCAGCCAGGCCAGGCCAGGCCAGCCAGGCCAGGCCAGGCCAGGTTAGGTTAGGCTAGGCTAGGCTAGGCTAGGTTAGGTTAGGCTAGGTTAGGTTAGTTTAGGTTAGGTTAGGTTGGGTTAGGTTAGGTTGGGATTGGGTTAGGTTAGGCCAGGCCAGGCTAGGCCAGGCCAGGCCAGGACAGGCCAGGCCAGCCAGCCAGGCCAGGCTAGGCCAGGCCAGGCCAGCCAGGCCAGGCTAGGCCAGGCCAGGCTAGGCCAGGCCAGGCCAGGCCAGGCCAGGTTAGGTTAGGTTAAAAAGCGAACAAAGACTAAGGATTTATGTATCAAAGTTGACTTATTAATTTACCCCAGATTTTTTTTTATGGAACAGACGGCAAACCAGCAAGCGGTTCACGTGATGGTAAGTGATTACCGTCGCCCACATACAAAACCATATTTGCAAAACCATAGATGCTGCAGGTGCGTTGCCGGTGTTTAAGGATATTTGGGAGATGGGAGGGGATGTGGGCCTCCGGTTACCTCACTCACCGAACGAAACGCAGAATCACAAGATGCCTCTACTTCACGCCGGTATTCTGCGAGGCCGTGGTATCAATCCGGTCGAGCCGGCCCATTCGAGCAGCAGCTAAAGCCGCCGCTTGACTCTAGCACGCTTAAAAAATTTTGTAGAATAATTAACCACTTATCAGTTCCTGATCTTCATTTCAGGAGGATGGTACAGTGGAGTACTACAACAATATAATAGTGCAGCCACACTTTGGTGGACTTTGCGGGAGTGTTAGCTTAGCGCTCTCCTGGCCCCCACAGCCGTGGTAGGGCCGCGGGGAGAGGAGTGTCGGTATTACGATGGCCGTTCTCCTACCCTCCGCGGCCGAAACGTGGTCGGCGGCGGAGCCATAGACCAGATCCGCCGGGGGTGCCAGGAAGGCTGGTGCTTATGAGCGCCAGCCTTCCTGATCCCCATGGCCTCCGGGTGGCGGACTCGGGGGGGTCCGTTGCCCTCGTGGGTTTGGAGGCCGAGTAGGTAGGCGCGTCTGTATTCCGGCGCGTCTAGCCAGGGCGGTGTGGGAGAGGATTTTCTCCCGAGAAGGGACCGCCTACAGCGGCCGGCGCTAGTGGGGTCGCGGATGTGCGAAAGCGTTCCCGTGACCCTGCCGACATGCGACGAAGGTGGAACACCCTGGGGTTTTAGTCGGTGCGAACCCGACATAACCCGTCTTTGCCCCGAGAGGGCGGGTATGCGTCAGGCATTTCCCCATGTAAATAAAAAAAAGGTTAGGTCAGGTTAGGTTAGGTTAGGTTAGGCTAGGTTAGGTTAGGTTGGGTTGGGTTAGGTTAGGCTAGGTTAGGTTAGGTTAGGCTAGGCTAGGCTAGGTTAGGTTAGGTTGGGTTAGGTTGGGTTAGGTTGGGTTAGGTTGGTTTAGGTTAGGTTAGGTTAGTTAGGTTAGTTTAGGTTAGGTTGGGATTGGGTTAGGTTAGGTTAGGTTAGGTTGGGATTAGGTTAGGTTGAGTTAGGTTAGGTTGGAGTTGGGTTAGGTTAGGTTAGGTTAGGTTGGAGTTAGGTTAGGTTAGTTAGGTTAGGTTAGCTTAGGTTAGGTTAGAGTTAGGATAGGTTAGGTTAGGTTGGGTTAGGTTAGGTTAAAAAGCGAACAAAGACTAAGGATTTATGTATCAAAGTTGACTTATTAATTTACCCCAGATTTTTTTTTATGGAACAGACGGCAAACCAGCAAGCGGTTCACGTGATGGTAAGTGATTACCGTCGCCCACATACAAAACCATATTTGCAAAACCATAGATGCTGCAGGTGCGTTGCCGGTGTTTAAGGATATTTGGGAGATGGGAGGGGATGTGGGCCTCCGGTTACCTCACTCACCGAACGAAACGCAGAATCACAAGATGCCTCTACTTCACGCCGGTATTCTGCGAGGCCGTGGTATCAATCCGGTCGAGCCGGCCCATTCGAGCAGCAGCTAAAGCCGCCGCTTGACTCTAGCACGCTTAAAAAATTTTGTAGAATAATTAACCACTTATCAGTTCCTGATCTTCATTTCAGGAGGATGGTACAGTGGAGTACTACAACAATATAATAGTGCAGCCACACTTTGGTGGACTTTGCGGGGAGTGTTAGCTTAGCGCTCTCCTGGCCCCCCACAGCCGTGGTAGGGCCGCGGGGGGAGAGGAGTGTCGGTATTACGATGGCCGTTCTCCCTACCCTCCGCGGCCGAAACGTGGTCGGCGGCGGAGCCATAGACCAGATCCGCCGGGGGTGCCAGGAAGGCTGGTGCTTATGAGCGCCAGCCTTCCTGATCCCCATGGCCTCCGGGTGGCGGACTCGGGGGGGTCCGTTGCCCTCGTGGGTTTGGAGGCCGAGTAGGTAGGCGCGTCTGTATTCCGGCGCGTCTAGCCAGGGCGGTGTGGGAGAGGATTTTCTCTCCCGAGAAGGGACCGCCTACAGCGGCCGGCGCTAGTGGGGTCGCGGATGTGTGCGAAAGCGTTCCCGTGACCCTGCCGACATGCGACGAAGGTGGAACACCCTGGGGTTTTAGTCGGTGCGAAGCCGACATAACCCGTCTTTGCCCCCGAGAGGGCGGGTATGCGTCAGGCATTTCCCCATGTAAATAAAAAAAAAGGTTAGGTCAGGTTAGGTTAGGTTAGGTTAGGTTAGGTTAGGTTAGGTTAGGTTAGGTTAGGTTAGGTTAGGTTAGGTTAGGTTAGGTTAGGTTAGGTTAGGTTAGGTTAGGTTAGGTTAGGTTAGGTTAGGTTAGGTTAGGTTAGCTTAGGTTAGGTTAGGTTATTTTAGGTTAGGTTAGGTTAGGTTAGGTTAGGTTAGGTTAGTTTAGGTTAGTTTAGGTTAGTTTAGGTTAGGTTAGGTTAGGTTAGGCTAGGCTAGGCTAGGTTAGGTTAGGTTAGGTTAGGATAGGTTAGGTTAGGTTAGGTTAGGTTAGGTTAAAAAGCGAACAAAGACTAAGGATTTATGTATCAAAGTTGACTTATTAATTTACCCCAGATTTTTTTTTATGGAACAGACGGCAAACCAGCAAGCGGTTCACGTGATGGTAAGTGATTACCGTCGCCCACATACAAAACCATATTTGCAAAACCATAGATGCTGCAGGTGCGTTGCCGGTGTTTAAGGATATTTGGGAGATGGGAGGGGATGTGGGCCTCCGGTTACCTCACTCACCGAACGAAACGCAGAATCACAAGATGCCTCTACTTCACGCCGGTATTCTGCGAGGCCGTGGTATCAATCCGGTCGAGCCGGCCCATTCGAGCAGCAGCTAAAGCCGCCGCTTGAATCTAGCACGCTTAAAAATTTTTGTAGAATAATTAACCACTTATCAGTTCCTGATCTTCATTTCAGGAGGATGGTACAGTGGAGTACTACAACAATATAATAGTGCAGCCACACCTGCGGCTGGTGACGGGGCAGGGGCGCGGCTACCACGTGCGCTGTCGCTACCGCCGCCGCGACCTCACCATGTTCCACCTGCACCGACCGCACGCCGATAGACTTACGCAGTCCACAGACGAATACAACAGGTATTATAGAATTTATGAAACGTATCATTACTGAAAGATTCTTTTAATATCTACAATTAGTTATTACGTTTGTAGAATTAGACATCCCGTTCGGTGACTAAGTTTCAGAATCTGCTACTCCATTTTATCCCGCCTGTATATTCGACTGTGTTGTTTGACCTGATTTTCCTGATCTGAACCTGATTTTCTTTCCTCCGACAGATGCCAGTTCTTCCATTTATCTGCCAGTCGTCATTTATTTGTAGCATAGCACCACAACGACGTATAATTTTTATTTCTTTCTTAACTTGCTTAGGCCTCTTACAATAGGAGGATTTGCTATACTCGAAGCTGGGTTATCGATTGGCTTGTCAATCGCAATACCAGGGTCACATTAGACACTGCCCCCCGTCACCGATTCGGATATTTTAGGTCTAGTATGTTTAAAAATTATGTGTGTTAACGAGTGCGTGGTGTACTAGTTAGCGTACTATTGGTTCAAATCTTAGCAGAAACTAATAATTGTACAGCAAACATATTGTTGATTTTCGGATCTGATTGTACTTGAGACGTGCTTGTACTTTCCTCGGATACGGGACATCAGATACCGGATGGTAACGACGATTGTCTTCCTTCGTTTTAGCGTAGACTGTAATATAATCTTTCACAGTTGACAACCTGCCAATAGTGTTCGGATGTTGTCGCGAAGTAGCAGACAGGGCAATACAATTTATTCTTTATTGTTATAACCTAAAATTAATGTGCACAATGGGCGGACCTAATGCCCTGTGGAGAATTAATGAAGGAAATAGAAATCCAATCAAGTCCTCTTCAGAAATATGAATTTTTAGAAAGAAACGATGATTCATTTATTCGGAATAGACTTTTTAATCAAATAGTATTTTACTTATAACATCTATGTTTTAAAGTGGTTTTAATGCTTGAACTGCAGTGACGAATACGATGAGGATTCAGGACTGCTGCCGTCGGTTACGATGAAAATTTACAAAGGAGACCCTAAGGATAAACAGGTATGGTTTTTGTATAACATTTTACGGTTTTAATTATAATTAACATATTTTTTTAATTTTATCTTTATTTGAACACACCGTAAATTAAGAGTTACAATGGGCGGAGTTAATACCAAGTGGCATTTTCTGTCAGTCTCATATTACATATATTTATATTATACTGTTTATACATTTTAGATCGATTCTTAAAGGCTGACACCTCTGAGGACTAAGAGAATGTCTCAAAGGCTATAATTATATTTTCTCTGTATACCCTTCAAACCGGAACACAAGCAGACTGGTAGCACTACCGATAGCTGCTAGACAGAAAGGAAGTCCTTCCACTTAGTGATACACCAGGGTTTCAAGAATTATAAAGATGATGATGATTAATGAACGTTTCTGTTTATTCTTTACACTACGCGAGCAGGTGGCATCGAACGTGCGCATCGGAGATACGCTGACGCTGTTGGTGTCACTGGAGCGGCAGCGGCGCTTTGGGCTGTTGGTGTCAGAGTGCGCCGTGCGGGACGGACTCGGCTGGGCCGAGCAGAGTCTCATCGCTGACGACGGGTGAGCTATGTGATTAAAACAAGCTAACAGTGCTCAATGCAGGTAGATGATGTCCGGTACTTACGTGATAATGAATTACTCTAATCAATAAAACTTTCTTAGTCCACCTACTTTACAGTAAAGTAAGAGGCTATGGCCCTTTTTTATAGAAAAAAGGGGCAAAAGAGCAAGCGGCTCACCTGATGGTAATGATTATCGTCGCCTACGTACATCTTCAACACCAGAGGAGCTGCAGGTGCATTGCCGGCCTTAAGGAAAATTTGGGTGATTGGGGAAGGGGGAATGAGCCTCCGGATACCTCACACACCGAACGAAACGCAGAAGCACAAGATGTCACCCCGGTCAAACCGGCCCATCGCATGCAGCATATGCATGCCGAGGCGATATGGCATAGGCGAGGCCTAGTCCCTGCAATGGCATGTTTACAGGCTTTTATGATAGTGTCCGAAACAAGACTGAATGGTCTAGCAAATGGTAAATCAACATTTAAATCTTTTACACCAATTTCGTACTAATTACTAGGGTCGTAGAATTAGTAGAGCTCGTAACATCTTTCTTAAAAAACAAACATTTGTAAACGTAGATTCCGTCAACCTGAGGGGCCCAGACTTCGAGCAACTATGGTTATTCTATTTATTTTATACCTAATTAAGGAACGCTGGTGTTACAAAAACCAGCGAAAGCTAAAAAAAACTTACAGCCGTTGGGGAATAAAGGTTCTGGAGTGACAACTTCATAACGAACCTCCACTCGGTGAAGGGGAACTTTAAGGGAAACCTAACAGAAATATTGTATTATAATCGACAGATTGAAAACAGGTTAATGATTTCTATTCTTCTCGTTTCGTGATAAAACTACTGAAAATCTCGTTACGTGTGATACGACAGGTGTCCATTGGACGGCGAGATAATGGGTCAATTCCAGTACTCGCGCGAGCGTCAGGAGGCTCGCGTGTCGTTCCCGGCGCATAAGTTCCCGTACACTGCCAGCGTCTACTACACCTGCGAGGTCAAGCTTTGCGACCTCAACCATCCTACTGACTGCGTGAGTAATACATTTAATTAAACTACATACGCATATGATTAATAAAGAAAATAAATTGGTTAAAAATGTTTTTCGTGTGTTATTATCTGTTTTAATGTGCTTTTTTTAACAATTTGTTTTATTAATGTGTCCGTTTTATGTAGACAGAATTCAATGCAAAAACATATTGACCGAACATAAGGCAACTGCGACCGACTTTTAAGCATCTATGCTATGAGACATTGAATATGATATGTCGATATAGTCTACCACATTTTCATATCATATGCAATTTCTCTGTACTGATACTTTTATACAAATATTTAGTAATTATCTTACTGCAGGAACCGTGTGCGCACAAAAAAGGCAAACGTCTCCGTCGGCAGTCGGATGAGGGCGCGCCCGCCACAGTCGAGGTGTTCTCTGGCCTCTATGTCAACGAGGCCGACTCGCTCGAGAACGACGAAGTTACCAGCGAGAAGGTAACACTACAAAGGGCGGCTGAAAGTTTTGAGCCTTTGAGTTAAAAGGTATTAATAATGCTGATAGAAATGTGTAAAAAAACTATTTTTCAATGTAATCTACCTCTTCTTCAATACACTTCTTACATTTATTAAAAAGGGCTCTTAACGCGGTCAAAAAATATGCGCCACCTTTACCCTCGAAATGTTCGTTAACGGCCTCGTTCATTTCTTCCTCACTGGAAAATCTCCGTCCTCAGAAGTCCTTTTTCAAATTCGAAAAGAGGAAACAATCTAGGCGCCTGGTCTGAACTGTAGGGCGGGTGGGATTTCTTCAAATCCTGTCTCGGAGAGGGACGCCTTGTAACTCGCGCAGCGTGGAAGGGCCCATTGTCTTGTAAAAACAGGACACCTTTCGCCAGTTTGCCTCTCCTTTTTTCGATAACCACTTGACGCACTTTTGTCAACAATACGGCGTAATAATCTCCGTTCATTGTAGTATTTTTAGGAAGGTAGTCGATGAATAAAATTCCTTCACAATCCTAAAACCGTTGCCATGAGCTTGGACGCTGATTTATCTACTTTGAATTTCCATGGCAGCTTTTCTCCCTATTCTATCCACTGCATTGACTCCTGTTTTGACTTCGGGTCGTACTGTCGAATCTATGTTTCATTACCAGTGACAAGGCGGGAAAAAATACCGTCAGGATCACCACAGATGTGTAAAAACTCCTGCGAAGCTGTGACTCGACGCTGTTTGTCCAGCGGGGTGAGCATTTTCGGCACATATCTCGCACACACCTTGTTCATGAGCAAATGATTATGCAAAATGTTGCCGATACGTTCCTTGCTAATGCATCACGTATTTGCCACAACTTCAGTCGCCGATCTTCGAAAACAAGTTTTTTCACTTTTACAATGTTTTCTTCGGTAACGGCAATGTTTGGGCGTCCCGACCTGAGGTCATCTTCGAGCGACTCCCTGGCGTGTTTTAATTCTCGGTTCCAACGTTTTACGGTGGCTAATGAAGGCGCAGACTCCCCATAAACTGCAGACATCTCTTCAAATTCGTCGGAAATCGTCGGAGTTTTGTTCTTCTTTGTGAGAAATTTTATGACAGTTCTGTACTACAATTTCGTGCAAAGCGCCGATGACTCGGACATGGTGATGTTTACGGTTCAATTACTAAAAGCAAAACTATGCTAATGAGATGAAACTTGACATTTATATTACTTAGGATACCCGCAATTAGTGTTGTGCAGCGCAAGTCATAAGCGACACTTAAAGGTACTTAGGCTCAAAACTTTTCAGCCGTCCTGGTAAAGTATTCACTGTTCACAGCCATTTTTATCTAAAATTAGTTTTTTTTGGGGTTTCTGGCGTATTATGGACAAACCATATTCTGAAAATTAGGCATCCCATATAACCCGAAAACAAAATTAGATAACTTCTGATCACTACTTAATGAATTATTTATAATATTTCTTATTTCTTTATCAGCCAGTGTAAGTCCACTGCTGGACATAGGCCTTTCCCCGAAGACGCAAACAAACATGGAAGATTTGCCCATACTACCCACGCTGGACAAATGGGTTGGTGAGCGACGGCAAAGTAGGGTGGATTTTCCGTATTCGGTCGGTCGGCAGACCATCGTGGGTTAGTATGCTGGATTTACCGGGTTCTGGGGTGATTGAATTTAAATAAAAACTTGGTATGGTCCACCACACAATCCGAATCCCAAACATGCCGAATATTCCCTTTCATTATTATGTCGAAGTTTTAGTGAACGAAGTGTAATAAGAAGAAATTAATTTACAGAAAGAAGATGAAATCTGCATATCGCAACGCAACTTTGCGATTTGTATCTGCATCGCCGGTGTTATCCTCATGATATGCGTCATAGCGGCCATTGCGTATATACTTGCGCGCAGACGGAACCCGAAGACCTACTCGCGCACCGGCAGCTCACTGTACAGCGGACCCTACACTAACACTGGATACTCACACACGAGTTAAAATTATTAATATCTGTATTTCGCTAATCCATCGAATTAGATACATTTTGGTGTGATATTATTAGGATTAAATGCCCATCACATAAGTGAGATTGCTTTACGAAATTTTGCAGCGGTGAAAATTTTGTCGTGCATAGAGAATAATGAAATATTATATCAAAATTAGCATTTCGTAATAAAGCTTTTTCACATCACACACATTAAATCAAAATATCCTAGTCTAAGGATTTATTAAAAGTTTGCTGTCGTCGTTAGGTAACGCACGTATAACCATATAAGTGATATTGAACTAATTGATAAATTAATGTATGTTGATACTAGGTATTTTGCCGCATGTCAAAAGCCATTGTTTAATGTTTATACAGATAGTGTGATATTAAAACAAAAGTGGTTAGTGAGTTTTCTCTAAGAAAAAAATCATTTGGGAATTACGCTCTTAAACTTATACAATTGTTGTGTTCCAGAACAACAACGATTCAGTCATATTAAGATAAGGTCCTTAGTGATATACCTACCCAATATGTAGTTTATATTTAAAAGCTTAATACCATGATAAATACCTAAAAAGGAAATATTTATGATTTTTGTGATAACGATGAATCGCGCATGTATCCGTCCTCGTCAGATTACTTTACTTAATTATTTTTAAATAATAGTTGAAGGTTGCCTTTCATTACGTAATAAAATAAATGCAGGTGATTTATGAAAAAAATCGTAAATCTACGCATTCTTTAATATGAAATTAATAATTCAAATGACCCGCCAGAATTACTTAATATTTTTTATATAACTTAAGACTAATATATCCTCGTAATATTCATTAAAATATGATAAGTATTATGTCTCTTTATTATACTTAACAACTATTATTTGATTCTTAGGTTGGTCCTCTTTAATAATTTTTATGTTAAAATTTAGGTCATGTATTATTCTGTACTCTGTAATAACCTGTCATTTGGAAGACGAACTCAACATTTTTTTTTATTTTCCACGAGGTGGCGGGACTAGTTTCTTTAAACGGTTTACGGTCATTTTACATATCATAAAGTATTCGAAGAATTAAAAAGGGGAAAGTAATAATTGAAGAGCTTTCTGAATACTATAGGAACGATATCAATATCGGTATTTATTATTCTAGCATTATTTTTTTTTCTTTTTAATTCTTTATTACTTTGTGTATATGTTCGCATCACTCGCAATAAGGGAAAATTAATAATTATGGATGCCATATTTTTAAGCTATTTTTATAGATAGGATAAATTTGGTGTACTGCACTGTACAGTAGTAATCCGTCCGATATCGGTGCTATATTATGTCTGGGCTTGTTTAAGTTACTTTTATTTCGCTTACATTCCTGTGTAACAACGAATCGCGATATTTGTTTCATAACTACCCCATTGTTGTTTTTGTTTAGTTTGACTAACTTCATTTTACTGGTTTTTAATACAATGGGGTTCTGGAACGATATCGAATGTTTATAAACAGTGTACGAATTTTTTTAACAAATATACTGACTTCGAAAATTATGCGTTTTATTTTCCTTCCTTATTCAAATTTATTTTTTTATTACCTAGGACCCATGGCTCAAGTTAGGTAAGCCTACCACAAAACCACGCTTACTTTATTACTACATGAGGTATCGGGAGATCGGAGGCAGTCTCCAAAATAAACCAATACTTATTACGATGTGTATGAGTACAGAATAAAAAAAAAATTAAACAAGACGTATTTTAAAAATTTATGTTATAATTATCTTATAATTAAACAGCTAAATACTAAACACTAGATACAGTAATCCGTAAATATAAAAATCAGATAAAAAAAGTGTAAGGCTATAATTTATATTGTGACGTTAATAATATCGTCATCCATTTAGAAATCCCATTACATATTACAAATTACAATTATCTGATATAAATAAATAAAAGAATATTTTAATAAATATTTTAAAAATGCGGTCTAGAAAATTCTCTGTTGTGTCCATGAATATAAGTAAATAAAATTTATTTGTACATTATTTGACAGTTATTAAATAATCGGATCATAACTAACCGTAAAGAATTTTTCCTTAAAATCAATTTAATTTAAAAAACTGAGAGGGGAGAAATTGAATTACACGACAATCTAAATTATATATATAGTATGTACTATGTTTATATGAAACTGTCTGCAATTATTCATGCAGTATTTTACTACCTCGGCTTACTTATAGATTTTGCGTTGGCATTTCGATGCGAAAAGCCATTTGGCTACGGTGAATTGTGCTAACCCATCTATTAGTGACAGGCATGAGTACTTACATATATAAATATGTACTTACATACATATAACCCTGTACTACAATGTGACTATGTTTATGATTTTCGCATATTTTAAAATACTACAAACAACGCTATTTCAGAATTCATATTTTAAAATGAATTATTGAATTTAGATACTAATTCAAAAATAACTGTGTAACAACGTTAATAAGCTACTTGTGATAAAAATTATGCTAAATGATAGATGAATCAAATCAACTACAAGAATTAAATAATTGCACGGTGTTTTCGTTATTGAGTTCGCCACAAATTTAGTTCATAAATCATAAACTATGCAGGAATATAATGGGAAGAATCGTAAAGATCGTGTAAGGAGAAACAAGTATAAAAGGCGAGTATATGGAAATATTGGTTGGAAGGAGAGAGGTCTCCTTGATAAACATGTTATAATCAATTTGCAGATGTTCTTTGCTAAGACTTGAACATTTATGACGTGATTAATGAACGATGAATCGAAAGAGGTATAACCTACCCCTGTTTCCTAGGCATGCTAATGTATGTAATTTAGTTAAAAAGTTCTCATAAAATAATAATGAATAAATATATCAACAGTTGCTCTGAATACTAATATTACAGATAAGTAAAGCACTTGTTTCCTTAACTACAGGTAGTATAAAATCATTTCACTTAAGGACTAAAATCTCAGTCTTAATCTAACAATTGCAGAATCGAAAAATTTGTCACTTTCTAATTACGATAATAAATTTTTCATAGTTAACACGCAATAATATAGAAATGTAAATATTTAAAAGCATATCGAATAGTTTTTGAATAGATTACAACGTTTTACATCTATATGAACGATATTATATAAAATTACTGGTTAGAAAAAGTGTTTTAAACTTAAGATCACTTAAACAATAAAAATATTATTTCTAACATGCAAATGTAATCTATTGAATTTGTTTACACATAACAAAATTCTTAACAATGCATAATTTAATAATAAAAAAACTATTTTATTTGAGGACAACGTAAGCCCCAAAAACTCTTCAATAATTTTTCATTCAGTCATTATCTAGTGTTTCTCCATTTCTGTGCCCACAAATACTGTCAGTCATTGTCAACGTCATTATACTTCCGCTCTTCTTAGGCGGTTCAAAGTCGGTATTATGATATACCTGTAAAAAAATAATTTCAGTTAAATATTTTTATTTTACACAATACTTTTAATTGAAATATACTTATGAGTCAGCTATTAGGATGAATGAAAAAAAGCCGTAGTCCAAGAATCACACATATAATATGAGGTAGTGTGATTCAGGTTTAGTTAGGTTACAAGAGTTAGCTTACAACGGCAAACAGACGAATTGTATATATGCATATAAAATAAATTAAAAACATCAAAACATTTTACTGGTGACCCAAGTCGACATTAGGACACACCACCAGATAAAAGGGAATGGCAGAATATCTAATAAAGCGACAATAACTTTTTTTTTTAATTGGGACATACCTTTTACCAAATTATATATTTTTCATTATCGAAAGCGATTCAGTAAGGCAACGCGTCATCCATCTGCACAGTCATAAGTGAATCCTCTGGGTGTATTTCCAGTATTGCTTCAGTACCATCATTGAAAGGGAAAGATACACTGCCATCGACAACTAATCCTGAGAAATGTAAATAGTTTGTTAATCATACAGCTGGGCAATGACCTCCTCTAAATATGTTTGGGATGTGGAAAGGGGTCCACCTCGCTACTCCAGTGGAGGTTGGTGGACATCCAGCAATATGTTAACGGTTACCCTCTTAAACATTTTCGGTCTGTATATCGAAATATTGAACATACTAGCCAAAAAGATAACTTTGATAATCGTTTTGTCTAATAGACAGATGAAAACATAACCTATTAATAGGTCAGTTTTTTTTTCTTGGGTTCATTTTAAGTTTAAGAAAAAACAAAGATCCTTTTCGGTGCTACAGCATGTAGCAGTGGATTGACTTTACTTAAATAAAAGCACTACTTTCGCAACATAAAAATAAAAGAGAGAGAGATCTAGAAAAAGGGCAGGCTATTCGTGGAGAGAGAGAGATGAAGGTAGGACGAGAGAGACAGAGAGCGGAATAGAGTATGGACATAAGTGATACCGGCGTCGGTGCAGTGCGAGCGCACGCGCACGGCGGCGGCGCGGTCGCGCACACGCAGGCCGCGCGGTGCCGGCCACTCCTCGAACGTAATGTACTCGCGCACGGAGTATGCCAGCTGCTCGGAGTCTGCAAACGATACATAACGCTATAGGTAGATATTAAAAAGCACTCACACCCGTCACCCAAAGGAGTAGGCGGAACGGATTTCAATAGTATTTTAATACTTAATATTACTACATATTTCGGTATGTTTTAGTAACCACTGGAGAAAATTAATGATAGCATAGTGAGTATGGGTAAAACTTGTTGGCGCTCTTTTTGTAACCCTATATCCAGCAGTGGACACGCTGGCGATAATAAAAAATAAGTATTCAAAATGGTAAAATCATATTGTTAACGCTACTTCAGTCTCTTTCTCGATACGTGCGGAAGCAGCTGCATCGGTTTTAACAACACCACCTTATTCATTCATTCACTCAAAGTTCGTAATTCATTTTAGTTTATTAATTTCGTTCGTAATTCATTTAAAACCGAGTTTCTTTTGTTTTAACTATTGCATATTCTCGAACAAACCGTTAAAATTTTAAAAACAGTAATAAAACCGTAACCTTCAAATGAAGAACAGTGTCACATAGTTTTTTAAGTATTATTTTTTTAGTATTATTTATTTAAGGTGGAGTGACAAATCCCACCTAATATTGAATAGCCACAGTACTCCATAGGACACATATATTAATAGTCGATTAATTGTATTTTAGAGGACACCAATGATTCGATAAAGCGTTTTTGTGGACTACTTGAATGCTAAACTCACCTGGTGCGAACATAAGCTTCTGATTGTACCTCTCGGCCACTTCTCTGGCGTGTTCCAATGTACTCTTCAACTTCACGTCGAACTCTTCGCCGAGGATTTTCATTAGCTCCAGTACTGAATGCGTTCTTAGGCAGTTTATGCTACAAACAACATTTAATATTTATTTAAACAAACTTCAGATACCCATTACAATAGATAATGTTCCATCTAACCAAATCTAGTATATGTGTATCACTCAAATAATTGGTTTTCTTCAAAGGATTGGGTCCAGTTGTGTTGCGCTGAGTTCAGTGCCTCTGTCACTGCATCTCTTACTCCGATCTTATTATCGTATCGTACATCGAATACAAGAAGGTTTTAAAGTACAATACAGCACTATAATATATCATGCATAGTGCGCACCAGATAACTGCCAGGAGGGCATCGTCATTATTAGAAATTAACATATGACAACATAAATATTTACCTGAAATGCCAAGAAGTGCTCCCAGTGCCAGTAGTGACACACAGTCCGGAACTCTTTGTGTGCGACCATTGCCCATTATCAATTTGTAGCCGCAACAGTGAAACGCGGGACGTCACGCTCTCTCCTATGAACACCTGTATGAGTCAAAAAGAGATAACAAATCATGAGCATAATATAACGAAAACATTCCAATATTATTACACTTATGTGCTTTAGAGGAAGTTTAGGATAGACGTGAATCAAAATTCATTAGAGATGAAACAAAGACTAAATTGATCCCAGTTAGTATACATACATACTTTCCCTCTCTATATATCTGTATATACTCCATTGCAGGAGGATATGCCATAATCGCCACACTCGGCAAGTGGATTGGCGATCGCAGTACCAGACACCTCGCACCATTGACGCTGCTGCCCGTCATCGGTCCGCTTGATTTTGGTCTGGTATTTTTCGAGATGGTTATCCCGCCATCAGTCAGTAGCCATTGCGATTTTTCAAGACATTCCCCTTAGTCGTTTCTTACGACACCCAAGGGAAGATAGGGGGAGGCAGATTCTTCTCTCTTGCTCTTTTAGTCAAAATAATTTTAGAGCATAGCATAATAAAGAAAATGTATTAAAAGTAAAAAGTAAAGTAGCAGCCAGTAAATCCTCCAGTAAAAGGCCTCCTTCTCAAATACGAGTATCAGAGAGGGTTTAGGAGGCGGGGCCCGCCACATTGCTCCAGTGCGTGTTGGCGGGCTTCACATATCCTCGAAATATTTTTTTTTTTATATTCTCAGACATGTAGGTTTCCTCACGATGTTTTCCTTCACCGCTAAGCACGTTGTAAAATTCTGCACTCAAAATTGCTATTAACAATTTAAATGGAAACCGAGGATTGAACACTAGGCTACCACGGCTTTTTAAAGGTATTTAAAATACATAAATTCGAAAATAATATTAAATGAATACCTGTGATTTTCGACTTAACTAAACCAGTGTTTTAAAATCTGAAATCGATAACTACTGTTGACGAGGAAACTGCGAAGTTTTTGGTTCCCTGGTATTAATTTAATCAGAGAATGTCCGCAAGAAGTTACTCCAACATTTCCCAGCTCACCTCGTTGAGTGCTAGAAACGGCAAAACTTTCGTCGACAGGGTAGCACTTCCATTATCGTTGAATTGCTCCTGCTCGCTCGACTGAGAATCTTGCGTGTCGTGTATGTTTGACATTGGCGGATACCTGGAGAATTATAAAAAAGGACATATGTGACTTGACTATAGCAGAATTCTGTCAAGAGAAGACATAAATTAAGAAAGGTAAAGAAGAAAGAGATATGTGTCCAACTCCTTTGCCTACAGTAAAGTGTATATAGAAGAGTCTACAGTAAAGTAGTATAGTATAGAAGAATTTGATAATACACTAACAATTTAATCAAAGCTCAATAACACTTACAACATTTTTATCTTAAAACTTATAGATTAAATTGGCACGCAATTTTTTTTCGTAACGATCATTAAAGGCACTCTTTATCGTAAGTGCATCGACTCGGTATGATTTGAAAAACAACAGATTGTATTAATCCGAACAAGATCTTGCGCGACCTTGCTGCGAAGGGCAGGCATTTGAGCGCACGAACTTGACGCACTCTAGTTACATTTATTCAAAATCAAAATCTTTATTCTTCGACATAGGAACATAAGTTTCACTATTTAGCCAGTCAAAAGTATTTTTTTATCGCCGCTTCGTAATGAGGTCCTCTGACGGGGCGAAAACAGTCGAAAGATACTCTGTAGGTTTCCCCTTTTTTTTATTTATTTTTTTAATGATATTGTATTTTATTATTTCAATACAACTTTCAGAAACAGCTTGTTATATGTACTATTGATATTATTTTTATTATTCATATCAAGCAAACTGACCTACAGAAGTGTAGGGTGTGCAAGTCGACGGGCGTTATGGTGTCGAGGAGCTTCTCCTCGCACGTGATGGTGGTGCGTATCCTGGAGCGACGCATCCATCTGAACCTGCCCTGAAACACACCGGGTACATATTATTTGAATACATGAGTTATACCCAGACGCGGACTCCAGAGTGCAATATAGATTAATATTTCCTACGAATTAAATTTCTTGAGACAAACTCTTTTAATATTGATGCAATATAGCCTACTTATTTCCCTAGCCTTCGTCTCGATTACATATAACGAGATCGGTAGTATAACATAAGATTTTGTCTACAAACTAGTTTTGCCTTTAGATCTATGCAAATTAAAAGAGAAGCCAGACATTTCTTAAAAGGCAACCTGATTGATAAGACCATCCAATAACGTTTACGGCGTGACTAGAACTAGACGACATAAAACTGATTTAGTATCCCACCACAAAAATCTAAAAAAATTAAATCGATAAAAAGTAGTACATTTTATAGATTTTTTTTCAGCCACGGATCGTATATTAGAATCCCAGCTAAGTTCTCTATTTGTGAAACACAAAAAAATTATTGGTTTTCGGTCCTACTTGAGGTAAGTTTAGAATACGACAGATGTTGCGCTTCAAATATGTCATTAATTTCTGTATTGTTCACACTCAAACGATTTTTTTGTATGTGGATAGTGTCTGTTTATAAATGTACTGAACTAGTGTCCGAGCTGTTCTGTACTGTAAATACTGACGACTTTATAATATATATATATATATGCACTGCTCCGAAGATTTTTTGAGTAATGAGTGTTGAAATTAGTCAGAGGAAATTATGTGGACTTAAGAATTCATTCATTCATTGAATTTTTCTAACAGTTAAATGTGTTGATAATATTCGAAAATACCTCCTTCAAAGCCTGTAGCGCACCCTTTACATCATTTGAGCACCACGTCGGCAGACATAGGCGACCGACGGACTTATGTGGGGCACTATTAAATCCTATTACTGGCTTACTGAAATTAAAACAATTAATTTTATTATTGATTTTGAATTATGAAATTTGATTAATAATTTACTTAACTTACTAAAGTTTTATTTGATTTTTTTACGGCCTGCTTACTATCGTAAAAGCACTGGAGAATCTTGCATGGGTAAGAAATAAAAAAAAACTCGAGGACATAATGCCCAAAAATCAAAAATATGTATAGATTTCCCACCTTCGTAAAACCCTTGGGAGGACGCTTGTTCTCAGTTTAAAGCCCGTTGCTTCATGTTTTATTTACTATCCCTCTGCTGGGAAAAGGTATCATCACAACTACACACATTTCATAAAGTAATCGCACAAAGGTACTCACGACACATTTTAATAAGATTAATGCCGCTACCCTCGCACTATTTATCCTGCTCTTCCGATAACTTGCTTTTCTTTAGCAGCAAACATAAACACACCACAAACTTCCAAGCATGGGCAACTTGAAATAGGAAGATTAACCGTAACCGGGCATGCATGGCAAGCGGGCTAGCGGTCGCAGTACCAGACAACCCCTTTTTCCTTTTTTTTTATTGGATTAGGGTAACAAACGAACTAACATTACACCTGATGGCAAGTGACTACTGTGCCCAAGGCCACCTCCAAAAAACTTCAATCAAAGGAGGTAACAGATGCGTTGTCACCCCTTGAGTCCTACGATGAATTGCCTCGCAACCTGTAATTGTAACTGCCTCAGTGGAACTCAGCAGTGGTTGCACTGATGATTGGCGGCAGAATATAGGTAAAAGGGAGGGTACTTACTCGGAAGACTCCCAGGCAGGTCTCTATAATTAAAGTGCGGCATATTTGAGATGGGTTTCCAATATCTGTCAGAGTCCACGAGATCTTCCTAGTATTTCTCATAGTCGACTTTTACGACGCCTAAAGGCGGAATGATACGAGGCGGCAGATCCTCTTACGTCGCCACTATACGGCTCATGTGGTATGACAACTTCGGGTCGATTCTTCGACATGCGTCGATCGCCAGGCCTTGGCGTGCCACGTGCAGTAGTACTCGTAGGTGGTATTTGTGTGAGAAAATGGTATCTTATACCTCCTTGCATCCCAATAAAAAGAAGGCAAAGACATTGTAATAGGAATACACGGTGAGTTCTATACTCACTTAGCATCTCTGACTCTGGAGGCCGCTAGCAGGAATGTGCCATCTCCTCCACAAGGCACTACAACGTCACACCAATTGATCAATTCGTCATTATACGTCATCCTGTTAATCAAATTATTACGTTCTCTTGAATATAATAGCAATATTTTTAGTCAATAGGATATGCTGTGCGTTGTAATATTAGAGTAGATTAGAACGAATTCAAAATAGATTCTTATTTCAATTAGTTAATACGAATAACGTATGTAAAAAATTAGACTCTTATTAATGTAAATTAACATATTATAACATCAAACCCTAACGTGTTCAACGCAAAATTTCGGGTATCTTGTTTCTTTACAAAATTATTCGTACTTTGGTGTTCTGACATGATTTCTTAAAACGGATAGATTTGGTAATTCCGCGTATGGGTACATTGTCGGACTAAAGTATTTAGTCGGACACGTAAACGTAATCTATTTCTCCTCCCTATCGAATGTTATCATTGCATAATACAGTATATTCATTTTTAATATATTTAACGCCTTTGGGCTTCGACCAAAATACTTGGGCTAAATTATTAAAATTTAGCTCTAAATTTGTCTAAAATAATATTGTAAACGTCCTTTTTACGCTATATAAAGAATGGTCACTATAAGTATGCCTCATTGTAAGTGGTTTTATAAGACAAAGTTAAAAATGTAACATTTCAGTTTGTGAATGTAATAAAAAAAAAGTTCCGTTTTCAAATAAGTACCACGACACGAGAACAGAGTGATTTGGAGGCAGATCCTCGTGATTAAGAGGATGTTCTAAAGCTTTGGTGAAAAGTGGGAAAAGGACTAAAAATTCTAAACCTGTGACGACGCCAGTATTGGATACGTGGAACGTTGGAACGTGAGAGTTAATTTTTTTATTATTATTTTTGCTGGCGCGATTAAATTCAATTCCCGCAACACACACTTGTATTTGTATGGCTTAGAGACAATTGTGACAATTAACACCCGGTCTGTTTGTGTGTCGATTTGCAATTTATGCAAGTATCTTATAAAACACATCCACAGAAGTTAGTCGTAAGTGTGGATAACTCTTTAATACAAAATTAGACGTTTACTACTTTAAACCTAACTTATCTATCTTTGATCTTTAAATAGTTTTTTTTACTAAGTTGATTTTTCGTCTGTTTTATTCCTAATAAATTATCAGTAGCAACATAGTGAAGTCCTTACCGAGAGCCAAGTTTTAATTCCCAAAGTACTCCTCAAAAAGCAAAGTAATTTGTCATTTTATCCATAAAAAACATATACCGAAGAAAATTTTGAGTTTGTGAATCAAATAAACATTTTCACACCGATTTCTATTTTGTGCACATCTATGGCACCGTACCATTCGAATCACATATTTGCATAAGTATAAGTTTCATTCCACTCCTTTAATAATAGATACGTAAATAACGTAAATTAAATTTTCGTTGTTCACGTATTAATATAATGATGATAATTGTCTAAACTATAAACTAAATACTGAAAAATATTATTAGCTATTACTAAGCCCAGATTAGATAAAAGACAAAACTCAAAAATCTATTTTAAGAATTTTCGTGGGTCTTCAGTCTGTTTTCAGATCAAAGTTGTTCAGGGTTATCTTGGAAACGGCAGAACCGGTTAACATATACAAGAAGGTAGAGTAAAGGACTTGGAGGGGAGTAATTTTGATTAATTTTTCCGTGGATTATTTAGGGATTCTGCGCGAAAATGATAAAAAAAATATTTTAATTCCACGCGGACCAAGTTACAAGTAAAAGTTGGTATAATAAATATTATAATACATTTCAATAACAAACATCAATATAATTCTAGTTATGATGATTATGATTCAGATTTCCCACGTTTTATTTTTCAAACCTTCAACGAATACTACCTTCAATCAAAACAAATATTATTCACTAGATATTAATTATCTTATCTTTATTGCGAACATTGCTTATGATGCATTCACACGATGTTTCCTCTTTAACCTCTATTTATCTTTAATTAACTCTATCTACTGTATCTTTGCATTCCACGTATTCTTATGAAAGTAACTTACAAAACCCAAAAGAATGAGCTACGTGACCAGCACATGGTTTATTTTTTATTTCAATATGTAGAATATTTACAGCAACTTAGTGCAATTATAACGATTTTCTAAGAACTCAATCATAAGAAAAGTAGGTTCCCAACAAAATCTTCCATGTCAGTAATTTTTTGCTCCAGTTAACAATAACTGTGCATGCACATTGCATTAACGGTGCGAGCATGTTGCTCTTCTCCACTTTAACCTCGTGCATATGCAATTCGTTAGCAAGAATTCTATAAACTGCCATTTATGACAGCCCTGTCTATAGTCATGTTAACTGTCTGATCTTCGATCTGCCAATACAACAACTTGAACTTTTTGAATGACATCCTTGGTGAGGGCAGTGGATTATGGTGGAAGTCCTTCGTGATGTTAATCGTCTGTCGATGTGTTTCCCTTACATCGGTTTCCAACTGTGGAATTTGGAGGAGCAGTCTCCAAATGTTTCCACAATGTCGGCATATATATTTTTGATAGATATTTTATCTTTTACAAAAGTATACTGCTCTCACTTCGTTTCTCCCTTAACTGCTCGTATTCAAATATGTGTATTTCTCAGGAATTAACCTATTATCATGATTTTTTACGTTTTTACTTTTGGATCACCCCTCGTCAGCTCGTAACTTGAAAACTAAAGCTTTCTTGATGTTTTAGTTACAATGAGCATACTTAATGCATATGGCATTCTCTACCCATTTGAAAATATTTAAGTATTTAGTAGTGTTGACGCTTCATCTAAAGTATAAGGTTCTGGTAGGGGCCTGCAAGGAGCGCGGTTTCTTACTCAAATCTAAATAAATCTACATAAACTAAAAATTTTATTTATGCAATGTTTATTTTTATATTACCTATTCATTAACAAGTAGCTACTGAAGCAAACAAGATAATCAAGACTGCATACATGGATTTTCTTTTATCTTTAACCTCATTTTTATATACTTATTGTTGTAGCAATTTCTTTGCAAGTTAATATAAACAACTTATTATTAAACCTTAGCACTATTCTCAATGACCTTAATAATTCCTCGCAAAAATAAGTATATACAAGATCTTAAAGCCGTGGTAGCTCCGGAGTCTGGGCGATCGCTTTAATTTCATAGTACCATAGTATTCGGTGGTTCGAATTTCGATGTCGACAGCACTTTTATTGTCAATTGCTTTTGAGAGCTGAACCAATATAGAAACAAACGCAAAGAGACCTTACAAACATTCAAGTATTAGATAAGATATTTTTTTCAACATCCATTAAACTTTTTTATTAGTATAATAAATCTAACAAAAATATGGCATATCACCTAGAAATTTCTAATCACCTTATCTTACTCGATAAAAATTGCCGGCGTAATTAAGTATGCAATGTATTCTTGTATTCTTAACTACGCCCACGATATAATAATACAATTGAAAGCCACAGGGGATCGGTGTTATTACGAACCACAGTACAACAAGCATGTAATACCGAGATAACCTTGTAACGCGTGTTATTTTTATCAAAAAACAAGAATTTTAGGTATTTCTTTATGACGTATGTCAACAAATGTTATCGGCTGTGTACAGAACACTGACCACGAATTTATTAGTCGACACGAATGTGCCTCCAGTGTAATACATGCCTTACGGTCAAGTACGGGGATCAATGCGAAACATAGTACTCGTTCATAATGTCGAGGACTATTATTTATTTATTAATAATTGTTATGAATTTACGTCAGAATGAGATGTATGTAGTTTAAAATAGATGTCCTTTCTCGTTGTCTTTCTGATTTATAAGTCGTCGTTGATAAGCTACAACACAAAGATGTTTCTGTATTTCCGTATAAACATTAATGATTAATTTGCACACTAGGAATGTTGTATTTTGATGTAAGAGTTATCAACATTGTTTATCAAAAGTTATTTGTACCACCTTTTTGCTAAAACGAGGCGAGGCTCCTCTCACAAATGAATCATACAATATAAGCTGTCACGAAGATTATGGAATAAGAAATGACAAATAAAAGTTTTTTTCCTTTACGTTTTTGTGCTTTAGATAGAATGGTTTTTTTTATGGGAAAGGCGGCAAACGTGCAAGCGGTTCACCTGATGGTAAGTGATTACCGTCACCCACGCACATCTGCAACACTAGAGGCCTTGCCGACCTTTAAGGGTATTTGGGAGATGGGAGGGAGGATTAGGAGGGTATAGGGAGGGGGAGTGGGCCTCC
Organism: Bhutanitis thaidina; assembly: GCA_029286595.1. Lineage (NCBI taxonomy): Eukaryota > Metazoa > Arthropoda > Insecta > Lepidoptera > Papilionidae > Bhutanitis > Bhutanitis thaidina. The sequence continues at coordinate 1,529,453 of JAGSMS010000021.1, read as the reverse complement.
GATTACCTCACACAGCGAACGAAACGCAGAAGCACAAGATGCTTCTACTTCACTTCGGTATTCTGCGAGGCCGTGATACCAACCCGGTCGATCCGGCACATTCGAGCAGCAGCAAAAGCCGCCGCTTGGCTCTACCACGTCTTACGTTTGTTTGTTGCTATGCAACCTCATAGCATGTGCTAAACAACATGAAACATATTTTTTTATCATATCTATACCTAACAGGTACTAAGTTAATCTATGGTGTCACACACCACAAGTTTCTATATCGCGTATTGGCGTTTATGTGCTGGTAATCTGTTCAGTGTTCAGTGGTGTTCAAACTTAAATAAATGCTGTTAATTACCTGCTCGCCATTTCCACTTGATGTCCCATTTCCTGCAATCTTTTAGCAACGTTTTCTTCGAATGCCTTTTGTTCCTTATGATTAGAAAGCATAGCGTCATAGTCTGAGCCGCGCTTGCGAAGTATCTTCTCCAATTCGGTGTCCGATATGTAGTCATGGCTATGTCTAAAATAAAATAAATGTTCTATTAATTTCACTACGTATAGTTAACATCAAAAGTAAATGAAGATTTAACCAGGTTTCGAAAACGTTTTATTTATAAAAACTTGAATCATGGGATACTCATAATTTTTTTCTTGGTGGCAGAATTAGTTTTGTTATTAAATATTTTCTTTTTGACTTCAAACCGATAGACATCCGAATATGAATTACAGCAGAAATAGGTAAGGTCTTCCTGTTCAGACGCACTCCTAAGCATAAAACGAATTCAATAACCTAGCAAATGTATATTTAAAAATCGTAAGTTTACCGAACGAAAACAAATATTTCGTAAAAAAAAAATATTTTTCTTTTTGCAACAACGTTTTATCTATTATTTTAATTCCCGGAACCACCACCGTTTAATGTTAATATATAAATAGAATATTAACTAACTGTGCCCGTCACGGTCCGCAACAATTTTATCCTAGTATTTTAACGTGGAAGTATATTTAGGTGTCTGGATGATTGTTGCCCAATCACGACAAAAACTAAACGGATTTCGATGTAATTTTGCAGGTAGGCTGAAAATAGAAACCTCAGGGAACTACTTCACGCAGTCAAAGCCATGGGCGGGCGCTAGTTAGACAATAAATGTTCTTGGTGATTCCTATTCGGAAATTTGGATATCGATATAATTTTAACATTAATTGTGACGGTAACGACGACTTATAGACTCCAGATTATGCAACCTTCAATGAATCATCATCATCCTCAGTTTTTTTAAGTTCATTACCAGATATGCGTTTGGTCTTCCTTAGAAAACGCCAGCAATATCTGGCATGAATTCCATGGAAGGTTTGCCTATACTCATCATGCTTGGGAAGACAGGGTCAGTGAGGGCAGTGCTGGTACACTGCTACAAATCACTTATCTGTGGCATTTCAGAGAGATTCTACATTTTCAGATGGATTTTCAGCCATAAGTAGGACGCCAGAGCCGATGTTAAACAGGTAGCTGGGTTCACTATGTGCAGGGGTGTTGACTTTTAGAGAAAAAGCTAATATTTTACACTACTAGCCTGTACAAGATTACTATTAATTAAGCTACCTCACCAACCCTGCGGTTGTCGGGAACGTTTACAGAAAATATATTTTTTTTTAAATAAGGTGTTCGCCGAAATAATATTTATTAATAAAGGCCACGGTAGCCATTAAATCATCATCGACTCCAGCCAGCCTCTACAAATGCGTAATGTGGTGTCGTGGCCGAACCGAGGCAATGGATGTCGGAAATGCTTAACGTTTTGAACGTTTGGCATATTAAAGATGGTTATTAAGCTAAACGTGTTAGTGAAATCTCTCATTCCATTTCCTGTCGTGGAATTCGTAAGAAAAGACTATGCTAAATGAGATACTATAACATTGGCAGACAGATAACGGGCAGCAGCGTCGAAAGTTCGAGGTATCTGGTGCTGCGATCCCCAAGCCGCTGGCCGAGCGTGACGATTATTGCAAATCCTTACATTCTAAGGCCTATGACTATATACAGGATGAAAGAAGGTTGACGTGGTAGAAGGGAAATTCTTAACCTCATGGGTTCCGACTGATGATAGACTAACTGAACTACTTTCGTGGTGGAGCCAAGCGGCGGCGTTTGCTGCTGCTCGAATGGCCCGGCTCGACCGCGGTAGTACAACAACCTTGCAGAATACCGGCGTAAAGTAGAGGCATCTTGTGCCTCTGAGTTTCGTTCGGTGAGTAAGGTAACCGGCGGCCCACTCGCTCTCCCCATCCCCCCTCCTCGTCCTCCCTCCTATATTCCAAATATCCTTAAAAGCCTCCTCCCCCCCCCCCGCCGTTCCCATAAAAAAATAAACAGAGTACGAAACTATCGGTAACCACGACGGAGGGCTACGATAGGGAAATAGATTGCTGATGATGATGATTCTTTTTGCTTTTATTTACTCTGCAATGCATGCCAACTTAGTCTTCACCACTGACCTGGCGCCGCTAACCTTAATAGAGGGTATTGTCCTACGCTAACTACGTATTGATTGATAGTACCGATTAATGACCGATGATAAAAAAAAAACGAGTACTTATTTGTACGATACCGTAGCCTTGGAATTTTGTCACGTTGCAAATAACTAAATTTTATCTATACTATATATAAAAGTCTAGTACCACTCACACCACCATCACGAAATCTCCATTCGAACGAATAGATTTAAAGAGATGTCTAGAAATTCATCAAAATATCAATAATATTATATAGATAGCATTTTTAAAAATTAATCCCTTGAGTCTAAATATAGCCTTAGCTGTGTACAGAGTAAAATCCCGTAACAATGCAAGGGTTTATCCCTCGGTTTATCAAGTCAGCAAATATTTTATACCTAGACCTTAATGTTTCACATTTTAATTTTAACTCCATCCTTCCGAAAGCCGTAATGGGTAATAGCAATAAAATGTATTTAATAGTCAAAAAATATTTGAATTCATTGCTTATTTATTTATGTATAATAAAAAAATAAACAAAGTTATCGCTTTAAATAGTAGCGCCGTGGTAGCCTAGTGGTCAAGGCGCTCTAACTTAAGGTTCATAGAGCGCGAGTCACCGGGGTTTGATCCCCGGCTTCGTGCGGATTTTAAGTGCTGTATTTGCCACGTGCTCGGCGGCGAAGGAAGACCTCGTGAGGAAACCTGCATGTCTGTGTCTGAAATAATGAAAACTAATATTTTGAGGATATTTGAAGCCCGCCAGTGCGGGTTCCCGCCTCCAAGACCCTCTCAGATATTTGAGAAGGTGTTTTTTGCAGAACCGTGGGCACTTACTTTACTTTTATAAATAGTAAATTTAATTAGATGTAATTTGTAAAAAAAAAATTAAAGTACTAACTAAATTAAAGAAGAACACATTGTACCATCTTTTTCTCCGAATGGCAACCTCCTTTGTGGCATCCTGCTAGCTAGAAAACTAACCTCTGGCGACCGAATGATGGCTAATGTAACCAAATTCGTCTAACTTAAAACCCTCACACTAGTGCATGTGTACCAGCACTGCGCTCATCGAACCGCATGCACAGCGTGGTGGGTACGAGCAAACCTTTTACGAAATGTATCCTGACTTTAGCTGCCCTATCTATGTTCAGCAATGAACATAAATAAAGGCTAATAAAGAAGAAGATACATTAAAGTATTTTTCTTCTCAAGTAACCAACAAACAACTAATTCAGCAAATGAAATGCGTCATTCGCTAAACGACGCTATAAGTGGCAAAACAAATCGAAGTGCGTTTCAATTGTTTCATAAATATATTTTAACAATTTAATTTAATGCGAATACGAAAAATAAATATTTGAATATCGTATTATATAGCGGTGACATAATTGGATATGATCTAAATCATATGGAAACAAATTGCAATTGATTTATATGATTTAGTCCAAAAACAAAGTCTTCACTCACTAGTAAAGTAGCAGACTTCATACTAATTTAAAATGTAAAATTATTTTCAATAAATAGTAAAAACATACATTTTTTTTAAACGTTACATTTCTCTGTTGGAATTTCTCCTGAGTCGCGGAGGCAGTTAGCATACATTAGAAAACAAACATTCAGGCTCGGAACAATCATTTGTAGTTACACATAAACATTTGTCCCGTGCACGAATCGAACCCGCGACCTACAGCGCCGCAGCCTAACACATAGTCACGCCACCGAGCGTTGCTTGTGATGGGCGAGGATCACTAAAGAGAGAGTTCTGACACTGCGCTCACCAGCCCCCTTGTCCAGCGTGCTGAGTATGGCCAAAATCCGTCAAGATATACAGCTTGTGGCTAAAATGTTTAATAACATTGTGAAAACAAATACAAATAAAAAAGTTAAAATGAGAAAAACGTGCCAGTTGATTTGCTATTACGTCATTTAACTTGCTTATGCGAATAAATTTTCACTGCTATTGACCGAAGCCTTCAACTACTATTAATATTGTACTTATAATTGACGGTCGATTCTACTAACTACCAAAAGAAGAGGGAGAGAGAATGGCAAGTAGAACGTGTGAATAATATGTGCAACATGTCCACATAGTGATACAAGAATTAATAAAATGATCGTTCGTCGTTTCTTTTTAATCTACTGACCTCAATCTGTGAACACAACGAATATAAGAATTTATTTTAATCATGCATACGTGCATTGCATGTGCGCGTGTGTGCATGCGTTACTCGCTGGCCTGTGAACAAAATCATACCGAGCTCAGGCTGATCATCTTTCATATGCTTGGATTTTATTGATTTTTACATTTACTGATTGAAAAACACTAATCGCAAGATTGATCAAAAACAATACGCGTGTATTGATATCTCTATCATCATTGATATATCATCCCGGTTCAATAACCATATATCATAACAGTGAGAATTCACCATGACCTTCCGAAGACAAACATTCAACTTCTCACTTATAACGCTACTGCTTGCTTTATTATCTTTATTTCAAGAGATTTCGTCGCTTATTGGCTTATGGGCTTGGCTGCGAATTACAAGCGGAATACATTTTTGTTTTTATGGAAAAGGCCTCAAACGAGCAATCGGTTCACCTGATGGTAAGTCATTACCGTAGCCCACGTACATCTGCCTTTAAGGAAGGAATAAGCTCTTTTCTTGAATAATTTTCTTCAGATAATTATTACATTTGTGCACATAAAGTTACAATTGAAATGTCCGTGCAATTTCATTATGTAACATACACAGGAATGTTATCACTGACATCAGTTTCTGTATGATGACTTATTTTTGCAAATTTCTTTAATATTTCGGTGGCAATAGCAACATGTTGAGAAGTTCGTGAAGATTTGTCAAATTCTACACCCTGCTGACCAAGTTCTACCAAACAAGAGGTTTGCGTGCTTTGAAATTATGAAAAATCTGTGTATTTTAATGTAAGTATGTAAAATCAATTGATTGACAACCGTGTTCGTTTATATTTGACCCTAATCTGTGCACATGCATCTAAGCATTACCTTCTTACCTATAACATAATACACACGTTCGCAACATATCCCCAAAGATAGATAGGAAGAGCCACGGAACCTTGATTTTGTAACCTCAGATTCAACTGCCAGTTCCGCTAACATGAAACCCTTTCCTGCCTGCCCTCACAGCCCATCTGTTTTTTTTTTTAAACCAACAGGGATAGCAGCCCCCACAAGGCATATTTGATACACAAGGCTGCACTGCTTACAGGCAAAGGAGACATTTGCTAAAGAAGATATGCCACTCACACGCTCACTAATCACTTTATCTCAAGAACAACAGTACCTAGAAATTTGTTATAACGTTTCTCTAGGGACCTAGGAAACTATATTTTTAAATTGCATTTAAATGGTTTTTAACTAGAATTAAATTCTGGTTTGTTTATACCTATACAACGAACAACGCGAACGTCGCATGGCCGAAAGGCGCCAATGTGTAGCTAATCTTATGCATTTTATTTCTGTTAGAGACTGACCTACTTTAAAAATTGAAAGTAGTATTAGTCGTGTGTTATACGAACAGAGAAAGTAAATGAGATTTGTACGATTTCATTGTATTGCTTACTGAATCAGCTATGTATCTTAATAAAAACTAAGAAACTGTCAGTCAAAACGTTTTACATTAACTTTAAAACCTTCGAAAAAAAATGTACTACTCAGAGGAGAATCGGCAAAAGAACTCTGGTGTATGTTTTTCCAATGCCATGTCACAATGTCATTTAGAGCTTATAATAAAGCTTTTATGAAGAGTAATAACAGAGAGAAAGAACTATTTCCACACATCTTTGTCCTGAGTATATTGATCTATTTTATATTAAGGGGTTCTAATACAATTTATTTTTACAAAGCTTTTCATCTTTGGTTTCTGTTTGTTTAGCGATACTTTTAAAGATTAAATGCATCTGTGTCCTAGCTTATCCTACGATGTCCTTTGAAATCCTTCCGACTTAAGGAAGGCCTCTGTCTATTTAGGACTGTATGAAATTAAGTATATTTCTAAATAAATACGTAAGACTGTAACAACAATTAAGTGACAGATCTGTTATTACAAAAAATATGCTTTTACATGCTTAAATTTATCTTTAATGAATTCAACGTTAAGAAATTATTAGAAATATAGCTTTTTAATAACATTACCTTTCGTACTCGTATCTCGTAACCTTGGACACAATAAGACATTTATCCATCTTGAGCCGTGTATTGCCATCTTTGGAACTTTGCCGTCGCGCGGTCGAACCTGGCAGAAGCCGTTCACATAATTCCTTATTTTGCCTTAGACCTGAAATAAACAATAAAAATAAAGGTAAACACCGAGCAAATACAACGATAGTATAACGTTATATTCACAAAAAATCACATTTATCGTAAAACACAACCAAAGTGAGCCTATCAATAAAATAATAATAAATGGGACAAACACACGACATCTAGTCTAGTTCTAAACTATTATTATCATAATAGTAGACGTAATAAGACCTAATAGATTCTCTTGGAATTTAGTGGTAATATGATAAATACAAATTGTGCATTGCACAATAAATGCAAGTTTACACTCTTAATAAAAAAAATAAAAAGAGTATGTGTCGAAATTTCTTATCACGGGCACTTTTCTTACGTCCACTGCCTATACCATCCAGCTTCGAATTTCGCTACACGCCTGTCGACATTATATCAAATAAATATGACTGCGTAGTCTGGAATTTCTCTCACGATAGAACGTTTTGTTGTTTGTAACAAGGAAGTACTTCTAAATGTATAATGGTTTCATTGCACATTAAAATTTGATACCTTTCAACTCAACGAATGGTTTATATGAAAGCGTATGATGTTTCAGCGTCCAATACATGGGGACCCGTTGTACTAGTTGGGCGACAAAAAACGATATTCCCGACACGACTGATTACGGCACAATGCTACATACGTGTCCTATGTCCTATCTGACTGACGCGATGTCAGTTCATTTATACTGTAACCATGGGCAAATATACTGCGTTGTTACTACAAAATTCATATTTTAAATAAAAGTATAGTATATAACATATAAAGGACCTTTAAATTCGAGATCACCACCCTAGATTTTCGGTGCCTTTAAAACCCGCATATAATTTAACCTTATAAATAAATTGAATGTGTCTGTTTCGATTTCTAGATTCATACATATTAATTTCATTTTTCTTTTATACTTAGATTGGCGAATATAACTCAAACTAATGTTAACGGATTAAAAAAACTGACATGTATTCGAGACTAGCCTGTCACTCCAGGTCATTACACTTTCATCTGTATCAATATTAATAATAAAAAAACTATTACAATCAAGATCAGAATTCTCTTGATAAGCATTTGAATACTCACAATAATAGTCACAAAAAAAGATTCATATTGAATTGTTTCTAGTTTCATCTTCATCTTCATCAACATCAACCAAAATTATATTTGAAGTAAGGTCACAATTATGTTCTGGTCACGAAAAATCATATTGAATTCAAATTTTGTGGCTGGAAAATTACTCGGGAATAATTGTAATTTATCGTACTTTATATTGAATCTGATCATGGTGCCAACTCCCAATACAAGTTGCGAATATTATATACGGCAATTGCGGAGATTTTATAGTGCCGTAAGCATACGCAAGAACACAGGCTGTACTACCTACTACCTGCTGTCTTTACCTTCCCTTATCCGATACGTCGCGTACGCGATAAGATGGAAGGAACAACACAAACAGACCCGAGTACCAATAATTTGTCTTTTTTAACAAATATTGGCTTCGGCGGGGGTTCGAGCCCAGAACCCACTACGTTACGAGTCAGGTGGTAACCACTAATCCCCATGATCGTCACGATCTACAAGTAACAAAAAAAATTTTACACTAATTTACAAGCTCTTAGGTTATGTTGAAAATAATAGAGCTAAAGAGAACTCTCCCATTTGTCACGGTTCCAACTTCTCTACATCACGCGACTCACACGCTGTGCATGACAGTGACGACATTTGCACGATACACGTGCTAAATATTTGATTATGTATTTATCGGATATTATGTTATAATTGCGTAACTATTTCCGTATTTTCCTTATAGTTTAAACTATTATTATCTTTCAAATATCAACAGGGTTTTATTATAAAGGTTATTATTGCTTTAAAACATTATTTCCACAGTTTATCAATTAATCGTTTCGAGTCATTAAAAGCCTAACATTCAAACCCAATAAAGTTGGTGATGCAACACACGTCGGGCGTGATAGTTCGTAAAAACACGCACCGTGGGAAGTCACCTTAAAGAGTTCCTTCTTCGTCGTCATCGGCCTATTTAAGTGTAATGTTAAACAAAGATAGCCCTAGCCCTAGTTCTCTAAAAAAGCTCTTATAGAGTAAAGCTCGCATTTGTACATATGTTTTGTAATGCATTGCCATAAAATTGTGTGTACATAAATAATAAACAAGTAACCAAAAGTAAATAAATAAAATTTGAAATACTTTTTGGAATGAAATTCTAAAAACTAATGGTATCAACATGCTACCTTTCAGAAATCTGAGATTTGGTTCGGCAAATTTGAATTGATGAATGAACCGCCATCAGTCTGATGCCAGAGCTACGTTTGTTAGCTAACAGGTGCCGGCATTTGCCAACCTTACCTGACGTTAAACATCTCTGAGTGCGACAGAGTCCTTTTTGTCTTTTATTTTAAGAAAAACTTAGGATAAAAGAGAAGTGATTAACATTATCTCCTCATGAGTTTGAAATTAAAATTGTTGAACATCGCAACACGGGAATGCTTAATAATATGTCGAAAATGTCATCGAATCATTATTCGACCTACACAAGGCTGTCTTTCGTTTTTCTCTGTAGATTTATATGCAAATCCATACATAAAATATTAAATAAACATCTCTGCTCCACGAATCAGGTAATTAATCACACAAATTGTTCACATAACGGAATTCAAACTTTAAGAGACTTTCGGGTCTTCAAATTATATTATTTATTGAATAACAACTATAAAAAAGTAAACATCCTTTTGTTTTTTTAACAATATGAGTTTAAAGCAAAAATGTTATTAAATTGAAGTATAAGATTACTACCATACTGCACAAACTTCAAGGCTTTTTAAAGAAGCCTTGCAAATTATAATATATTATTTCTTAATATTCTCTGTTAACAATATTAGTCAACTTTTATCTTGATATATATTAAATGCACGCATATCATAATCGTGTTAACATTGACAATATTTCGCGAATCCTAGATTAAAAGAAAACCACGCAATTGCGATAAAAGTAGTAATACAGCTCCAATAACCCAATGACATCTGGTTAATCAAATGAACAAATAATATAACACATGATAGTGGCAGCGGAAATTTTTCCACTGATAATAATGGAATCCAAACATAGTATACTCCGGTAAAAAGTAGTTCTCTAAGAGCCCGCAAAGGCCAGAGTGTATCGTATATGGTGAATAAAGTACAACAACTGTAGGCAAACGAATGGAATTTTGATTAGGTATGTTGACGCTTATTAAATATTAACCTATATATGCTAGATATGGTGTTGAGTCACGTATGAGATATTCTTTCATAACACAGTCAATGCAGCAATAATGTAAAATCAATATTATCGGTAAAAGCAGGGTTAAAAGGAAATTTCACTTAACAAAAACGGATCAGCGGCGAAAATGTTTTTTTTTGTTGTAGATAAATTGATCGTATAATAAATCTTCTTCATAAGAATAATAATAAAGTAACAGCCTTCTAAGCACACAATGATTTGAACTGCATTAGGTAACTACCAAGTTTAATTTCTGACCCCGGGGGCATTTCTAGTGAGTGTAAACGCATATCAATATCGACCCTTCGCACGTAGAGTAGAAAAATTTTGTTTTTGTTCAGACTCCCCTTGACCATCCTCTTGATGTACTGTGGGATTTTTTTTTTCAATAAAACAATATTACCAATATTATCTTTGTTTCTACAATTCCTTTGATTTTATTTACATTGGCAATTGCTTTCTTTCTAGCCCTAAATTACTTATTTCTGATAGTCCTAAGCCCCAGCAAATTTAGAAGGGAAAAGGATATCTTATTTACATAAGGCCGTGCGCTTGGCGACAGCGCGCGCGCGATAAATATACTCTCTTTATTACAAGGTTATTATCTAGTAATTTAATGTAATGAAGTGTAAGTCGAATCAACGAATTTTTTAACTTTTTTTTTACTACTTTTCAAAGGGTGAAATACGCGGAGCTCAAATTTAGCAGCATTTATGACTGAACATCCAATTCTACATACAAGTATGGACCATCTATCTGATTTGTTAACCGATATATTTCCTGATTTGAACATCGCAAAAAATATGAAAATTAAGCATACTAAATTGCAAGTTGTCACAACAACAATGTGACTCAGAGAAAGCAGCTAGTTCAATGCGCCGATTTAAAATTACATAAGTTGTGTTTATAGAAGAGACCACAGATATCAGTTCTACAAACACGATATGTGTGGTTGGACGATATTTCGACTCAACGATAGAGCGTCGTTTTCGGCGAAGATAACGTTCATCATACGACAACTACGAAACGTCTTTTCCTTGTAGCAATAAAACCCTTAAGCAGGATAAAAAGAATCATTCGACCCAACATTCTCATTCGATAATATCTGACAACTGGATATGGTGTGAACTTTGTTTAATGAAGAATTAATCTACCCATTAATATTAAAGTTATTGTCATAAACATGATGCTTTTGATGTTATGATATATTAGCCGAAAGAATCGCAACGCTGTTCATGTTTGGCGAACTTAACTTGTAATTGAAGTTTTTTTATTTCTCAGGTATACAAGTCCCTCAAATATCGCCGAACACACGGTATATCAGCCCTAATAATTGCAACTAACAATTGTAGTGGTGCAATTTCTACATCTAAATTTTGAAATATACTGGACGAACAGATGTGACTCAGTTTCTCTGATTCTGTACAGATGAGATTGATTCGTCAGATTAAACAAATTCTAAGTAGGTTAAACATCCTAGGCGGATTTTTGACCCATCTGTAGGATGGACGTCAAGGATACATAGACATGATCATGTTCAGCCGAATTATGTAATTATGACGTGTGGAACAATAGAAATTCTTATGTAATGCCACGTTAATGCTTATAGACCACCCCTCTGTGAAACACTATTGTGATCACTGAGCATGTACTCTAGTGATTCGGAAATAATACAAAATATAATTAAGCCTAAGATTGCACGTAAATAATCCTGATAAATAAATTTCGTCAATATATTTGATAAGGTTACATTTTAGTAACCCCTATTCGTAGCTCGCTAAATGGATATTAGCTTTCTGTTTCGGTCAGTAGAGAAGAAACACATCTCGGTGCCATTGATAATTCTGGGAACATGTCATGTCGTTCAACTATGAGATGTAGTTCACAAGATGTGTCGCAAACTCTACCCAGCCAAGTTTGATAAGTGGATTGACCTTTTGGTTGAAGTTGGGACTCTCCGAGTAGGACAATTTGTGAACAAGGTTTTCTTTTATCCTAGTTTACTTCAATTTTGACTATTATGATTAAAATAGTGTTAAGGTCATTCAGCAGTTCTGCAATAACTATATATTATTGTGTTGTAATAGTAGTATTAAGTCAAATACACCTTTTATCACACAGAGATATAAGCATCACAAGTTAAATAAATATTGAAAAAATTTTGAAAACAAAAATCATATAATTTAATATTTGAGCGACTTTCTTCCTTTTCTTCTCCTGGTTTTACTTCATCAGGGAAACGGTGGTAGAGTTTATTACACTCTAAGCCGCTGTTTATTTGACGTTTTACAATTAAAATTATTTTATTACGTTCAACTATAGATTTATGTCAATAATGACTTCTAAGTTCCCTATGTGAGAGAAGTCTATTTAAAGCCGTTTCTACTAAATTACCTCGTAATTTATCTGTGTTAGAAATAATTACAAACGGTTTCTGGTTACGTTATAACATTACAGTTTTCTGCCACGCACTTCGACTTTGTGGAATCAGCTGTCGCCAGCAGTATTTCCGAATAGTTACGACTTAGGGACCTTCAAGAAAAGAGCTTATTCCTTCCTTAAAGGCCGGCAGCGCATCTGTAGCTCCTCTGGTGTTGTGGATGTTCGTGGGCGTCGGTGATCACTTACCATCAGGTGACCCGCACGCTCGTTTGCCCCCTTCTTCTATAAAAAAAAAAAAAAAAACCCCTGCAATGCGTAGCACATGCCTTTAATGATATGAGCCTTCCTCCGAGTGGGATACTGTGAACCACTTTCTACGTCCAACGCACGCTGGGCCAACAACTAATTTCTCTTCGCAGATTTGTTAAGACTTCCATAACAGTGGCATATCATAGATTACAGGTTTTATTTATACCATCATGTTCTAATAAAAACAATCAGCATATGAATGATTAATGGCAGAATTCCTAACAAATGTTTACTATTTATACTCGTTAACAAGTTGTAAGAGTAAACAGCATGTATTGTACTAGACCATTACTGTTTATCTGATAAATAGATATACCTAAGTGCAATGTCATTGAAAATGTTTTGTTATGTACAAAATGTTTCATTAATATATCTCACAATAGTAATGACTTTTTGCTATTATTATGTTAACCTTGCTTTAATTTAAGTACATTGTATTACAGTTAAGTAAAAATGTGGCGAATACGGACCCACCACCTAACACAGCGGCGTCACAGTTGACATATGTATACATATAATGTCACCCCCTGTGACATTATATACACATAAAACATTTTAAATTTATTGAGAGGTCAAAGTTATGACATGTAGTTATTTCTTTTAGATTGTATAAATAGCTGTAAGCTCACCAAATAAAATAACATTATATCGAAAAAATATCTCACCATTGTAACCTTTTCTTTCACTTCAGTTTCCTTTTTAAACTTAAGCTAATATTTAACGCTATAAATCATTTTACAAAGAATATTATAGATTTATTCGCATTTGTCGAAAGAATATAGCGTCGCTTTTAGTAAAATCTTATAATGCTATTTCATGACTCTTTTTACAATTATTACTATTACAGCGAAAGATATTGATTAATTCATTATATTCAACCAACGTTCTCGGAATACAATTAAGTCTCCTTATGTACACCAATTAATACCTAAGGGTACTTATTGATACCATCTGATATTGAATCTGGAAAAGCGCTAATTAGCCATCAAAATCATTACATTGCTGATATGAGCATGTTAATTGACAATATAATAATACATAATAGTTGCAATTATAAATATAACAGCAAGATAAATTTTGTTGCGTAATAACATAATGAATGTGGCATGTTCCTGTGTTAACCCGGCGGTTGGGCGTATTGAACTAAGGCGATTTTAAACTACCAAACTGTATCCCAGTGGAGGGAGATATATCACTGCGACTAGTCACATGGTTACACGCTTTACCGTCAATCACATCGATGTCTTTGTGGTAGCGACTTCGACGAGTTTAGACAATTTAAAATTTGACGAAAGTTAGGTTACTGACGGAGTGTAGGCATCCGCTAAGAAAAATTATACGAAACGCATTAAATGGGTGAAGTATAGGAAAATGCCATATATGGTACTGTTTATGAGGGGTTTAAACTATGAAATTGCCGTTTCATACTGCAAAATTCAAACACCTTTTTTACATAAAAAAATATATTTATTTAATCGAAGATTTACCCTCATACTTCTGCCATCTTGAGGGAAGATCATTTATGCCTTAGCGATAGAACTCTGGGGACCTGGACTCAACAAAGGCCACTTTCTGTAAACATTTTTCTTTCCTTTATAAAAATTATCCAAATTGCGAACAAATGGTTTCTAACTGCAGGTCTCGTAATGTTAAAACAGTTCGTCGAACATACAACCAAAAAGACAAAATGCGTTGGTTAGCCGTATCCTCTCCAATGCAGCATTGATATTTAGACCTGTCTCTGATGCGTTAGAACCACGACGGAACTCGTATTCGAAAATCACAAATTTTGTAAGTCTCCACGTTTGACTCAAATAGTACATGAAAAACAATTGAAAGTCATCAATGGAACATCACAAAATCTTAGAATTTAAAATTTTTGAAAAAAATAAATATTGGTAATCACAAATTTTAATTCAAAGAGGCCACTCCATTAAAACGCCAACTTCAAAATTTAACCCCTATTATGAACCAGAAACTTAATAAAAAATTCACTTTAAAATATATTGGATTCGGTTTTTATAAGGTTTTAATTTCAAAAATAGTAAATCGCGTCCTTCATGTTCAAAGTCACAAGTGAGCTAGTAATTATTAAAATTAACTAAAAATCTGATGACATCTGGTTTGCCTAGTAGAGCCAAGCAGCGGCAGCTGTTGCTGCTGCTCAAATGGTTTTCAGGTCTGATCGTACTGTGTTCTTTCTGTGTATGTACAATGTATCTGCACCTTCAAGATGTGCATGTGCATGTTTTGCCTGTACATTTATGGTATCTATGGTATGTAAACACAGCAGGCTGAATGAGGAAACGGCAGAGTTACTCAGCAGGCTATGGATAGGATTATGTTTGAAGTTTCTCTGCCTAATAGAATCTGCAATGACAATATCCACAGCCGAAAAAGGATAATCAACATAGCGATTAGGATCAGCAAGGTTAAATGGCGAATGGGCCAGCCATGTAGCTTACAGAAGTGACAGCCGTGGGGGAAAAAAGGCTCCCAAGTGGCAACCAATTACAACTCATACACAACCACATATGAAGTCAATAGATGCAGATGGCTCAGGACCATGCTTCAATCTTTCATGCAAACTTTGGCCCACAAAACACGGCCTATGTTTAGCAGTGGACTTGTGACAGGCAGAAATGATGATGATGATTTATGGCACTATAATATAGTATTCAGAAGTTTTCATGGTGGTCTAAATTATCATTATCACAGTGGTATTAGAACAACATCGGACACAATATTTAGGACCAACTAATTGTCTGTTCATCTGCTGCTGATCCTTAGACCCCAAATAGAACTACAGTAACTAAAAAGAGAAATTACAGTAACTAAACAAACAAATCAACAAGTATTAAATGCAGCTTTTCTTTAACATGTCATAAATGCTTTCAATTATAAACATTTTTAAATCTTTTTTAAGCCTTAAGTATGGCCAGATAGCTTAGTTGGTAGTGACACAATGTTCATAGCTAATGTTTTCTGGTTAAACTTACATTAGGGGTTCATTTATGTTATAAATATAAATGTTTGTACCATGATTTAACATTGAATTGTTATTAGAAGTTGGTCTGATTAGTTATCAACATATGTGATAAATATTTATTTATCATATCATCTCAAGTGCCCAAGATATAGTACCTAAATCCCAGTTTCAGTTTTATATCACATTATTAAAAGCACTTCTTTCTTCTACAAAATAAAAAGAGCATTCACATTCAGCATTTAGTAAAATACACATTGAACTGTGAAAAGAAAACTATAGTAAAACCTTAAGAACCACATTAAGAAACAATGCTAGTTTAAAAAAATTTTACTTCTTAAAGTGAAATTTGTGTTCTTATGTCTTGATTGTGGAGAAGGATATAATTTTTTCATACAATTCGATTTGGAAGCCTAATCATTAAATTTAATATAATTGGAAAGACTGTGTCCATTTTAGGAATCCTATCAAATTTAATGTTGAACCTTAAACAAATCTTCATATAGACCTACAGGATCCTAAGGCTCAACCAACTGGTTCAACGACAAAATTGTCAGATTTAAGAAAAACATGTTTTTTTTTTACAAATTAAGTGTTATTGTTGCTATTCGTATAGTCACTGTAACAAAAAAATATGCTCAGTTAAGTATTCACATTACACTGCCCTGATGTATTGTAACTAGTGCCTGGTCAATTAAGTCATTTCATTGGAATGAAGATTATTCGTTATTAGTGTTTTTTACATTGCCTGCACTTTATTTACATATTGTTTCATAAATACATATAAGGTAATAAACAAAAAACATACTTACGTCGTAACCCCTTTGCTATCGATACCGAAAAGTTATTTAACACTGACATTACAACTAAATCGTCTCGATATTGAATATTAATTACAGATAATTATTTTGCCTCCAAATCACCGAATAGACATACTTCCACCACCGCGAAAATGAATAAACTGAAACCATAGAGTACATTAAAACAAAAAATATTACGTGCTTTTTAGTCTATGGTAGTTACGTAGTAAACACAGACACAATCATAGCTACTTTCATACATACAAAAGTCTCGCGACAGTTCGAACAAGGTTTTTACGAACGTGTTGAGCTCTCACGCTCATAAGTTCGGAGGATTTTGGGTATTTTAAAATAATAATGATTATGGGTTGTAGATTACGATTTTTTTTTAAATGATAATTGTAAATTCATTGGACTAGTTGTTTTGGACGTTTCTCCGGCCACCACCGCGGCACGCTCGCTTCGCCTAGTAGACTCGCGTAGAAGGCATTGTTATTTTTTTTCGTAGGGAAATATCTAACGTATACCCGGTTTGTTGGTTGATGTAATTAAACACTAATGTTTCTAATAAAGCCATTTTATTTATTTATTTAATAATTTATGTACATGCAAGTAAATACCATTTATGAAATGAAAAATGGAATGTAAGGAGTAACATAACACGTTCTCCAAATGAGAACCACACGTGCTGAAAACTGCTAGAAAACAACCGAAGCTTTGGCGACAGTGATAGCCAATTAACACCCTAATTTGCCGAACCCAAATAGCAGTGGTGATGGCGAGCAGTATCACTAGTTAGATACGGGTCTCACTAGCCTGCTTGCGTAGCTTATTGGGCAATTCTTCTAAGAAATGTCTTCGAGTCTTGCTAGCGCTTTCTCAGCGAGGCCTGTTTAGCAGTGGACTAAAATAACCTATTGTAGTAGAGTAATAAGATAATCCCATCAGAAAAAGAATTAAAGTTACTTATAGCAGTACAGCGGCCAATGGAAAATGGTTATTGAACGGTAGACTTAAGCAGTACAAAATAAATAATATGCTTAAGGGGCCGTGTGGTATCTTCACGTAGGTGTCGTAAGAGGCGACTAAAGGGAAAATCCTAGAAAAACCAAGAAAATCGCAAAGGCTACCGACAGATAGCGGGACAACCATCTCAAATATAACCAGATCAAAATTAGCGGCTGATGACGGGCGTCTAAGGTGCGAGTAGTCAGATACTGCGATCGCCAGTGCAATAGAGTATGGAAAGGTTAATACTAATGTATAAAAAATTATACTAATAAATAAAAATACACATATTACAGATTGATTTAACCCCTCACGTTTCATAACAAGGAAACGTTCAAGCAAGTGAATTGGAGGGACAGAATTATAAATACTGTCTGCAGGTAAATTTCATATTTATTAATTTTCTATAATATTAGACAGTAGCCTTGACTTCATTAATTATTTAGGCGAACACTACACATTTGAAACGAAACTATTATTTACAGATTTTATCGCTTTTAATTTTTGTTTTTATGACCGAAAGGGGACTGAAGTACGTTAATTATAACATCGGATCAAAATAAAAATCCGGTCGGAGTTTATATGCCCTATAATGTGATAAGCTACTAAATTATTTAAGTAAATGTTTTGATCAGTTTTAAAAAAATTGCCGTCTTCTCCTTTTTATCTTTTAAGGGTAAATCTAATGATAATTACAGGCAAATAAATGTAATTCATTTAAGATTAATGCTATGTACATATTTACTATCACACAGTTCATTCGATAGAAAGAGGTTGATGCGACCGAAAGACACCTGCATCCATCCTTCCTTCGATTCCTTAAAATATAATTTTGATAGCTGCAACATATGTGGTAAGATAAAAAATAAACTCCCACGACCGTATACCCCGTTCCGCCGGAGCAAGAGGTCTAATTTTAGTATAGTCGTTTCAACCCTTCGAACTTATTTGGAACTACGAGACAGGTGATAAGCCTTAGTGTTCAGGCCAACGATTCTTATACGCAAGTTTTAAAAACTTGTTCATACGATACGAGATCTATACCGTGAATGAACTCGGGACTCCTGATTCGTGTCCGAAGACAGGGGAATGATTCGATAATCGTCAAAACCGGTAATTTGTTTAACAGCGGGAGGGCGAACGTCTGTCCCGAGGATGCGTAGGGTTTATCGTCCACAGTTTTTGAGTAGGGTTGCGTAGATTATGCTCAGAATAACCAAACAGTATGTGCTGAATATCGTATGTATACTCACTAACGCAGAAGATGAAGTGGCGGCAATGTATGAGGAATAATCTTTCTGGGGATGTCGAAATTACTTGCCTGCAGTGAATGGTCTTTCACTGCAGGCCGTATCAGGAAGCTCAAAGTTGTCAGCGGGCTATTACTAAGTGCTATGCTCGGTGTTTCTTTGCGTGATGGAACCTGCAACAAAAACATCCGCAGCAGAAATGGGGCAACACCTACAAGATGATGTGGCCTACACAATCTTGCGGGAAGTCGATGGATGCACATGACTCAGGATCATGGCTTGTGGCAATCTTTGGTCTTTTTTTTTTTATAGAAGAAGGGGGCAAACGAGCGTGCGGCTCACCTGATGGTAAGTGATCACCGACGCCCACGAACATCCACAACACCAGAGGAGCTACAGGTGCGCTGCCGGCCTTTAAGGAAGGAATAAGCTCTTTTCTTGAAGGTCCCTAAGTCGTAACTGTTCGGAAATACTGCTGGCGACAGCTGATTCCACAAAATCGAAGTGCGTGGCAGAAAACTTCGATTAAAACGCACTGTGGTGGAATGCCAACCATCTAGGTGGTATCGATGGAACTTCGAATTCTGTCGCGATGTACGATGGTGAAACTCAGCAGCTGGGATCAATCCGAAAAGTTCCTCAGAACATTCCCCGTGGAAAATTTTGTAAAAAATGCGAAGAGAAGCAACATCTCTTCGCAAGGCCAAAGGATCAAGCCGATCAGAGAGAGCTTGGTCGCCGACAATTCGAGCCGCTCGACGTTGGATGCGGTCAAATGGAAGGAGTGGTCTCCACCAATGCCCCCGCATATGCTTAGCAGTGGATTTGTAGCATGTGGCTGTAATGATGATGATGATAATGCTAACCTTACTAATATGTCTGTCATGATGATGATGATGTTAACATTACTAATATGTTTGTGTAAGTTTTAAATAAACAAATACATCCATGATAAATATACTATTTTTGCCATACCCATAGTAAATGATTAAGATGTCAGGTAGGTACAATGTTTACATATGAGGTATCCATATATCCTTAATGTGTTAATGTTACATTTTAAATATCATTGTGAGTAAGTAGAATGTAATTTGTATGTGTGCAAAACTTGTGCTATCATAAAAGCTTGTCAACAAAGCAAAACCTGTTTTAATTTTTTTTATATTAATTTCATTTTGCCCTTAACATTTATTAAATAAGATATTCTCCTCTGTGGTGGAAGATTTTCAAGACTCCTTCAAAGATATTCAAGATTTCAAGATTTTCTTTTGTCTTCCCTCTTGATGATGTTTAGTTGCATTATCGCTCTTGAAAGCACGTGCAATATTGTGTAAATCTTTACGTTTAATTTTGCAATGATTATCATGTGTTTTACTATCTCTCAATGAATCAAGAATTTTTTCAAAAGGAACTCCATCTTTAATTCTTCCTGAAATATAGAATAAACTTTAAAACCTAATAGAACCATGTTAAGCTATTTACGACATTCAATGATAACTTAAAAATATTGCTACTTTCCTTTAAAATTAAGGTTTCAGACATACTTTCAGAATAAATTGATGCGAAATTCTGAGTCAACGAATCGCACATGGCTGGGCCTATTTAATGTGTAGTTTATATACCTGTAGGTGGCTCAAGACCACGCTTTGTGGCAATCTTTAGGAGAGGCCTATATTCTTAATTGAACTTGTGATGATGAAAATAATAATGATACCGCTAAAGTACTGAAAAATACCTGCAATTTCTGCTCTAGTAACTTTATCCAGGATACGTCTTCCTAATTTTGGCTCATGTCCATAATGTGTTTTCCAAAATTTTACATTTAATTTCTGAATTTCTTTTACATTGACAATATTGAGTTCCAATCTTGAGGGGCAAGCTTTATTCATCTTATTACTTTTCTTTGCCCTTAAATTTTTGCCTTTACTTTTAAAATTATATGAACGGTGGCAATTATAGTAGCGTCTAATACCAGTAGCCACTTTTTTTTTCCCCGTGTCAAGCGTATACAATGCCATTGTTTGTTGCTCAGTTTTGACTTTCCAGTTTTCAAAATCTATAATATTAACTTATGATGAAAATCTAAATACATAAGAAGTTTATAAAATTAATTATATTAAATTATACCTTCCATGGAGTCAAAGTTCAATTCTTCGAAGTCAATTTTTGATTTGTGGTCTTCTTCTAAATGAAATCTCAATTGACTATAATTTAGAAATTCTTCTTTGCAATTTTCAAGAGGACATATTAATCGAGTTTTCCTTGATGTTGCTTGTGTGTAACCGTGATCAGGAATAGATTTGTGAAAGTTTTTCATATGTTGTAATAAACTTGATTTCGCTGAGAATTTTTTATCACAATTATCACAAAAAAATTTTGGGTCTTTTTTAACTATAGGTTCAATTTGATGACATACGCGCAAATGCCTGTACAAATTTTTTTTTTGTATAAATGCTTGTTTACATTCTGTACATCTTGGCTCTTTCCATTCATCATTCTTATCTTTAGTTGCATAATCAGTCTTGGATTCTGTATGTTTGGAAATAGTTTCTCGATTGAAATTAAGATTTGATTCATCTTTTATTGAATTCAGAACATGATGTTGAGGAACTTCCTGAGTATTTTTTTCTAAAAATCAATGGACATCAACATGTTAGTAAAAAGTGATTACTTGCTTCTCTAATCACTTATCAGGTTATTTGTTAATAGAGTAAGATTGAATAATGATTATGATTAAAGAAGCATAGTAAAAAATTTTGAAAATAACTGTTGTAAATTGGATATTGTCTAAGAATTTATTATAATAATTTGTGATGTTAATTTTTTTCTATCATTACCTTTCATGAA
Organism: Bhutanitis thaidina; assembly: GCA_029286595.1. Lineage (NCBI taxonomy): Eukaryota > Metazoa > Arthropoda > Insecta > Lepidoptera > Papilionidae > Bhutanitis > Bhutanitis thaidina. The sequence continues at coordinate 1,507,796 of JAGSMS010000021.1, read as the reverse complement.
GAAATTTCATGATGCCCTTCAGTAGAATTTTCTGTGAAATTAGACTGATTTACGGACAAAAATTGCATATAGATAAAAACCTAATCATTTGTAGGTCATAAAATACCTGTCTTGTTGAAAGGGAATCATTATCTTAAAAATGCCAGACCATCATCATTTCATCATTTCAGCCTATCACAAGTCCACTGCTGAACATAGGCCTCCCCCAAAGATTGACCATATAACAACACAGTTTGATAACGGGTAGCAGTGTCGAAGGTATAAGGTATCTGCGCCATCCCCAGTTCTATCCTGCTGTGAGAATGACTAGAATTGTTTTTTAGTGATTTCAAATGAAAAGTTACCTCACTTGTTAGTAGTGATAAAAATCAGGACTGCGAAAAATTGCAAAGCTTCTCAAAATATCTATTTCTATCAGTGTTATAGGCTGTTACTTTACTTTTAGCTTGATAATTTATATTTGCTATTGAACACAATAGAACCATTTTTACAATTTGTAAAATTGTTCTGTTCTGTAGATTATGAGATTAGTTCTAATAAACCAATAAACTCCTGACAATAACATTTTATGATAGTTTGGATAAAGTACTACTGTGTGTAGGTACTAGATACTCTTAAATTTAATATAACTTTGTTATAATTATCAAACATTTTTGTGTAAAACTATATGGGTCAACTACCTACAGTTATTGACAGTACACAGTTAAGTGGCAACAAACAAATTCTTATTATTCTTCATCAATCTTTTTAGTTCACATTTCAACATAGAACAGGTTGGCAAGCCGGCATACATTTTTTTCGAAATTTAAGTCTCAACTATTTCTCCGTATGTTAACCAAAAAATACTCTAGCAACAAATCAAAATGTTAGAGACTAGTGATGATGAACAGAATCATTAGTGTGAGTATAACAAGACTGAACTCTCCAACTTGCTTGTCCAGCATGGCAAGTATGAGCAAAGCCTTCACAATTATTTATTTTATTGTGGTAAATAGTCATGATCCTTTGCTCTAAAACTCTACAAGCTTATTCATCTTCTTTACCAGCTTATGTAAGTACACTGCTGAACAGAGGTGTCTCCAAGAAAGACCAGCAATAGCACATATACATTTTTAAAAGGGTTGACCACACTTACAACACTGGAGTGGGCAAGTGGTGACTCTCATACTAGTGATGCTTTTTTTTAAATATCAATGGGCTTATGTTTGACCAGTCTCATGCTTCTCCCAAAATAAGTCTGAACAATGCAAATTGCACAGATTAGATATTCTGACACACAGGTGCACAAGTGTAGTTATATAATATATATATATATATATATATATATATATATATACAACATAATACCTTAATCACAGAAAAATATAAGTATGTTGTGAGTACAAGAAAAAATTATTTTCCTATTTTTATTAAAATTTTAACATAATACAAAAAATCATTACCATCCATTTTGGTTTTAATATATTTATTCCGCAAACTTCTTCCAATATGTGATTCATGTCCATAATGTGTTTTCCAAAATTTTATAATCAGTTTTAGATTTCCATTAATTTTGCAAATAATAATCTCCAGTCTCGATGGACAAGCTTTATACGTTTTATTACTCTCCATAGATTTATTTGCTCTTTTGCATTCACTTTTAATTTTATATGTATAATGGCAATTATAGTAGCGTTTAATACCAGTGGATAATTTTTTATCCCCAGTATCAAGTATATAAAATTCCTTAGTTTGCTGCTCAATTTTATGTTTCCACTTTTCAAAATCTATAATTTTAAATAGAAATGTTAGAAGTATGTACAACATGTTTATGAGACATGTTTAGTTTATTATTTATAATAATACCTTCCAATGAGTCAACCGTCAATTCTTCGAAGTCTATATTTAAGCTATGGTCTTTTTGTAAATGTAATCGTAACAGACGATAAGTTAAATATTCTTTTTCACAAATTTGCAAAGGACACATGAGTCGGGCTTTTCTAGGTCTCGTATAGCCGTGATCAACAATAGGTTGGTGAATCTTATTCACATGTTGTGATAAATCCGATTCATTCAAGAATTTTTTATCACAAATATCACATACATGTGATCCAGTTTTAAAGACAGGTTCTCTGTGATGATATTTGCACAAATGTTTGAAGAGATTGTTTTTGTTTGTAATAATTTCTTTACATTCTTCACACCATGTATCTTTCTTTTGGCTTTCCATGGCACATTGATTTTAAATAATAAAAGTTAATTAGAAATGATTATCCACTTCGCCCTCAGTCGTACTCACAACGTACAATAACAAACTTTTTCTTTAAATTTAAGCCATACGAACTTTTGCACAATTTTAATTAATGCAGATATTCGCGAAGAAAACTTCTCATAGGTAAATAGAAATATCTTAGCTACAAAAAATACCAAAGACCCTCAGTCAAGGAGTATCTGATCAAAAATCTAGCATACCGTCCCACAGAACATAACAAAAACCAATAAGTCATCTTGACATAATACTTTCTAATTAGTGTAAGTCATAGAGTAGGTTATGTAAGTACTATGTAGTACAGTGCCACCAACTTATCTGTGAACTGATGGGTGTCGCCACCGTCGTTTCAGATTTGCTAATTAATTCCAATGTGCACAAAAGTCGGGAAAGTCGACACATTTTTTATTTATATTATTTAGTTTGTATTTCGATAAATTATAACACCACATTCATAGGGAAAAAAAATGCTGAGTGACATAGGGTTTCTATAAATAATATATATATATATATATAATGTTATATATCTATCTACTGCGATAGCCTTTTAACAAGGAGGATAAGGGTTTCAATCCTTTAGATTAAAACCTTCTTGTTAAAAGACCCATCTAGATATTAGTGGTAGGCCTAGTTAGGAGATGAAATTAAAAGAAAAACAAAAAAATTTTTTTTAGGATTTATTGAAAACCACGTTTGCAATAATTGTGGTCAAACACAGTTTTTGAAGAATGTGCAACAATATCCTGGTTGAGAGGCCATACACCTTCCACTTCCATGCCGCACTCATCACTATCAGAATCACTCTCAGTTTCACTGTCACTTGTCACATTTATTATAGAAGGTTCATCTAAATACGAGTTCTGTTTTAAATATAGAAGGAGAGTTCTAGCCTACGAACATGTTTACAATGCTGTTTCCACTCATGAACTGAAATAGCTTCAAATGCTTCTATTACCAGGCGAGAGATCTTATCATTTTTGTGATCAATATTTATGCTGGCCACGTTTCTTTTCATTGTGCTCCATATTAATTTAATTGGATTAAGGTCACAATGATAAATACAAGCACCTGTTACCCTATTCTGCCAAAATCCTTTCAATCTCGTATATGGGCTCAGGTTTGTTTTTTTTAATTATTTCTAACAGCTGGGGTTTAGTTAAATCTTCTCCAAACTCGATTTTATTTTGCCTAAGCCATAACTGCATATCGTAAAAGCGTTTGAATTTGGGACTTCATTAACGCAAACACGGTCATAAGGAGCATTATCCATTACAATAATTGATGGCTCTATTAAATTAGGTACAAATTTTTCAATCACCCATTTTTTGAAATTGGCACTATTCATATCATCGTGATAGCCACCGCTTTTTGTATTTGATTTAAATACTGTGAGTGCATTTTTAAGAAATCCTGCATACCCTCCCGCATGAACAATAATATATCTTAGACCTTTTGATACAGGCTCTAATACTCCTTCTACGCCCTCTCCTTGCCAACATTTACCAGATGTATGTGAAGAGTGAATATAAGTTTCATCTAAATAAATCAGAGGCCGGGGGTTGGGTGATTTATTATTTTTATCCAATTCACGCAAGTACCTTGCTCTCCAAGCCGATACTTCATTACGCTCCATCAGATTTAGGATATTATTGGTATCCTACTTTTGGATTTGACGGAATTTGAGGAAATTTTACACTTCATAAAACAGATCTAAAATGATAAATCGGCCTGTAGGCTGCTACACCCCTCTTGTACAAGAATGTTTTATCTTATTCTGTAAAAAAATGTTCAATCCTCAAATTTGTCTCCATCCCTATAATCTTTTGGGTAATTTATATAGTATAAACTGACAACACTAAACTGTCACAGCCGAAATCCGTTTGTATATTTGATTAAACGGAATGATAGGAGCCTGCAACCGAGCTTCTCCTTCAATAAATGATTTCACCTTTAGAATAATACTCCAGGCATCACTTTTTACAGCTTTCAGTATATTTAACGCTTAAAATTCAGAAGTATCGCAATAAAACACGGAACACTCGAAAATAGTAGACACTGACAGTCGAATGACATTATAACGTGGCGACCGTAGTTCCTATTTTTGCCACTTCACAGATAAATTGGTGGCACTGTACGTATGTATTAATGTACCCTGTCGGTCACACGCACAGACTACACAAATTAAATTTTAGATTTTAGGTTGGATTTACATATAGCGCTCGTGAAACCACTATAGTGCCTCTTACTCATGCAACTGAGAGTAGTAGTAGCTAACAAAAGTGGTGCTCCAATATTTTAGCGATTCTCTTGCCTTTAATTATGGTATATAGAAGTAGAATTCATTACTAATAAAATAATACTTAATGATATTCTTAATAGTTTAATTTCCTTTATTTGGTTTTGTATAAAATAAAAAAGGGTAATCAAGAATATTTTTTTTAATCCAATCACAATCCTTCACATAAATATGTAGTAATGTATATATATATATATATATATATGCCTACATTTAAATACTTAATTCATTTGAAGCGATCTACGCTGAAAGCGCTCACTGTATCTTGAGGTCGTGCAGTGATGTGCTTAGGTTTGGATTTCGTTTTATTTATTACGGGATCCTAAGCCGGTGGTAGCACCCTGCCATTTTCTGTATTGAAATTAGTGTGTTTTTATGATTTCAATAGTCTCACGAATCATCCTTGGCAAGTCTGTCTGTCAAATCTGATGTAATGGTCTAGAATGTGATCAAAAACTGCAGACATTTTAGAGCATTGATGTTTCACGTCAACGTGTGTTCTTTCCCGCGGGTTTTAACAGATTTTTTAATTTGCCTTGCATAACAGAGACCAAATTCTCAATCAAGCTTGTACACTTCTGAATCTTGCAGAGAGATTTTATGTAGTAGACCCAAGCAGTGGTTTTTGCTGCTCCTAAAATAGCCCGGCTCGACCGGGGTACCACGATCTCTTAGAATACCGGCGTGAAGTAGTTTGCTTAGAAGCATCTTGTACTACTGGGTTTCTTTCAGTGAGGCCCACTCCCCAATCCTCCCTCCCAACTATCCTTAAAAACCGGCAACGCACCTGCAGCCTCTCTGGTGTTGCATATGTGCGGCGGTAATCACTTACCGTCAGGTGAACCGCTTTATCGTTGGTCCTCCTTTAAAAAAAAAGAAGGGTTTCTGAATTTGATAGTGAAAACTGCTTTATCTTATTCACAGGCTTAAATAATCTTTTTACATAACCCCATATAGCCAAACTTTGCCGTAACGCCTAAAATAGCCCTTAGTCACTGACCAAAAAGTATTTAATGAGTTTTGTAAATTATCTAATTATCTGTTTTATCTTAGGTATCCATAAATCGTTCAGAAATTACGTAAGTGTTTCGTATCTTTCATCACTATACAGACTCAAAATAGAGTATTATTGGTATACTAAGCTAAAGTATAATCATCAAAAATAAATTAAGATAAGTTTTAATGAACTATGGCTAACCCTAGTTATATCAGATATACGGGAAGGTAAAGGCACTCTGTGTTTACGCCTACACTTTAGGCACTATAATGTTACCTGCGCAGAAGACAATGCAATATAGTATTCAGGACGCAGTTGAAATCGATATTTTTTATAGAATCGATTTTGTGAGATTGGAAACCACGAACCAAATGAAAGACTTATTAACTGGTATCTTAACTTCTTATAATATAAAGTACAAAATAGCTAAACAAAAATACAAAACCAGCGTAAACTATACACGTATTCATCATAACTTTGAAACGATTGAAATTATATTGTTATGAGTTATATCAGGATTAATGACACTAGAAGGGTTTTATTCACAACTATAATTTTCATCACGGCAACCTAGGTGACATGCGGCTAGTGAAACATATCCGTGCGGACAGCAGCCGCATGTTTTATTTTGTATACTATTTTAAATCTAAATGCTTGTGTAACTTATAAATGAAGCTACAAACAACGTAATGGCTAAGAACTCAAATGAATCCAATAAGCTTGTCTTAATTTAGTAAGACATAATGCTGAAATGAAGAATGTTTTTATTGAGGCAAAGTGAGTTCGAAAACAGATTTACAGAAGATAAGAAAGTTTTTAGTTAATTGGAAATCTACAGACCTATTATTAAGTGATATTAGAGAGGTACAGAGTATTGTACGAGGGTGTACTTATTTAACGAAAATCTGTCCTCCAATCTTTAGATAAGAACAAAAATAAAGTCGCTTGGGGGCTAGATCTGGAGAGTAAGCAGTTTAAACCGTTTTTTTTTTTAAATGTGGCCGTTTTTCTGCAAATTCTGATTTTAGCTTGTCACGTAATGATGCGTAGTATGCTCCTGTATCTGCATACTACGCATCATTACTTGTATCGTGTTTTCCTTGTTTGAAGATAATCGATTAAGACCAGTCCCCGTCACTTTCCCAGACGAAAAAACAGTTTTTGCCTTTTTTGGAGCACTTTTCAGTCCACTATGTTTTCAGACTGTATTTTTGTTTCGGCCGTATAATGATGTTCATCAAATTTCATGCAGATGTAATTTATTGCGCATGAACTGCGCCAACAGGGCGTTGGAAACTTTCATCCGTACAAGTTTTTGGTCTAACGTGAGGAAACGCGGCACCCATCGCGCGGAATGGTTTCTGATGCCTAAATCTTGATTCAATATGTGACATAAACGTTGGACTTATTCATAGCCTCTGCTACATCTATTACATGATTTGGACGGTGTAGCACCATTTGGTGAACTTCAGCGACAACTATAACAGGTTGCAGTTTTTGGCCGCCCCGAACGCTCATTGTCTCCCAAGCTCATACGGCCTCGTTTAAATTCAGCTGCCTAAAATTTCACGATGGTGCAGAGTCCCCGTACACAGCGTCTAACTCATCTTTCATTTGCGTAGGCGTATTGCGTTTCAAAAACAAATATGTAATGACAGCTCGATATTCGATTTTATCCATTTTAACATAAACACTCGCATTGACTCACTCAAACAAGAATTGCGCGTCTAAAATTGCTGAAATATTTCTGAGTACCTGTTTAACGATGCTCAACCACATTACCTCGCTTCTATGTACGAGTGCTGCCATCTTCACGTTAATGTTGGGAACTTTTCAAACCACCTAGATGTATAGTACGAATGACGATATGTAATTGTCTTGCAATCAAACGGTGCTCTCAATACTTCTTATTAAGTATATTGTACTACTCAGGTTCAAGGTGTTTCTTTTAATTTCATTGTATGCTACCCATATATGACCTGGGATGTGGTCACATTTATAGTTGTAAGACCTTATTAATTTTAAAGGTTGGACCATCAAATATTATTAGCAAAGATTAGTGCATATTACTAATAATATCTCCAATACCTACTGCTAAATTTTAATACACGTGCAGCCCATTTCCCTAACCTAAATTTGGCCACTATGTACTTGAAAAGGTTGCCGACCGCCGATTTAGATGTATTATCTCGTGATTGATTTTATAAACTGATAATTGCGAATTTCCAATCGAATACAAATTCACTTCTTCGTTTCCCTAATTCAACAAATTTTCTTACTAATCTTCGTCCTAATACTTCAATCATCATTTGCGCAAATTCTTCAACAGAAATAATGTACGACTGAAACATACTAGACATATATTTTTCTATAATATGTATATCTCTATGGGCCAAAAATTATGTGTCGTGGGAGGCAACTAAATACCTAAAAGACGAAAAACATGGTTAAAATCTTTAAAGATTTTGTGCAGTATCAGAAGAGTTAGAAAGGACAGTTGGGACAGGTAAGGCTAATCTTGAAAAATTTATAATAATCTTAAGAGTAGCGATAAGGTAACAAACTGCCACATATTTTATGCAGTTGGTGGATGAAATTGACATCTCTGTCTACACTGAGAGGGATTACAGGGTAGACAAAATTTATCTCGCTCGTTGAAGAGAAATAGACAAAATTGTAATAGTTAGCGTTCCTCACAATGCTCAAAGTACTCAATACATTATTTAAGCGAAATAGATATATCTAAATTCTATGCAGTATATCTGTATAGAACATTAGCGTTAATATTAGTAAAGAATTAAATATACAAAAAGTTACTCAAATTTATACATAAACTTACAAACTGGAAAAAGGTTATTTTTTATGTATGTAGAAAAGCAGTTTAAAAATGTTAAAACTTAATTAGTTGAGAAAACTAATTAATTCTCTAAAGGCTCTAACAGGCTTTTGTATATTTTTTCCAACTTTATTAATAAATAGCTAAAACATGAATTTTTGGTATAAAAAAAGGTATGTGGAAAATATTAGGATTTGTTTAATAATTTAATTAATATTAGCTTGTCTTAATAAATATACCTACCAAACATAAAATAAGTTTATATTTATTTGTGTTAAAAAATTAATATAGTAATTGTAACTCAATTTATTAACGTCATAACAGTACCAACAACTTAAAACGGTTACAATAATATAAACAAAACCCAAATCAGTCATCATCGTGAAACAAAAGATGCATGGCAACAATTAGTTTTTACACTTTCGGAATCAAGTAGATAAAAAGTATCCACCTTATAAACCAATCAAGAACTTTCAATAATCCCATAACCGACTTGAAATTCAAAAGGCGCCATAAACGAAAGAAAACTGCCGGTAAAAAGAATAAATACTTTTAAATTACACTTATTCCTTTTTAGATTACTTTTATTTGTACACTCTTTATTTCTTTTTTTATAAGAACTTCAAAAACCCTCGAAAACCTACGATAAGTTAGTCATTATTAGAAAGGTTTAAAAGTTCAACGATTAAATCAATTAAATGACTAGATAAAGCATTTGAGTATATAAGCATTAGTTCCATAGATATTATAGTATTCCCCTGACACCTGTCACAATTTATTAATGCCACATATCAACGTGTAGAATAATTTATAAATTGTAAATGTACGAAATTTTTAATATTCTGCATTAAGCATTTTTTACAGTGATTCACATGTGATGATCACATTTTTTACAGTGATGACAAAATATTATAGTAGAGAATATAGATATCGGCAGGAGTCTCGAGTGCCGAGCAGCACTTATGTGAAAGTTTAGTAGAAAATTTCTAGATCTGTTTCATCGTTTATGTTATAGGCAAAGTGTCAAGGGGTATTTGACAGGGTATTCGTCCGTTCGACAGTCTATAATTTGCCCACATACCATACATATTCGAAGCACGTTACTGTACTACTCGCGAAGAGCGCTTGAGATATGTGCCGACAACTATACCTTACTCCACTTTTGGTAGTAGCGATAAGGGCAGCTGTTAATTATTTAATTAAAATATATTACAAGGAAGTAAACAGTAAAAACCCCTTTTAGAATGCTTTTATCGAATGTGATAGAAATCCTAAGGTTTTATATTGATAAGAGTAAGTAATAACTTAAATAATTCATTTTCTATAAACAAAAATAACACGTGACATGTGACAATCTAAATTCTATTGTATTAACACACAATGAAAAATTAAGACACCCTAACAAGGAATAATAAAAAAAGATAATAGGCTTAAAGTATTAAATTATGCAGCTAGAATTTCGTAGATATACATTTCCAGTAACTAAAAATAACATAACAATAGTAAAAAGTGTCTATGCCCAAACTTACTATTTTAGTTTTCTTTACTTATTTTTAATTTAATTGAAATCATAAACACAAATATTCAATTCATTTATAGTATAGAACTATAAATACAGACACATGTTCTGTTATAAGTTTTAAGTCTTACATTTTTGTTTCCATACTTCTCAACACTACCTTTTTACACCTCTCAAATAAGAATAAATAAATATTTTTTAACAATTAAGTAGCAAGCCAGTATGCTGAACATAAATGTAAAATTACATAATTGCTATTAAAGAAATACAATCTAAACTACTAGTAAATCTACACTTTTCATCAAGATTCAAATTTATACCCTAATAAAAAGTTAAAATAATAATAAATAGTTTTTCTATACCAATTAGAAACCGATATTATTACCTAACTTTGTATGTTTCGTTTATTTCGGTCTAAAGCAATACTTTTAAATTGTGTGACAAATTATCAAACGATATACTCAACAAACAGGTAAAAATATGCACAGGCATTGTAACGACTAACAGGAGGCAGAAAACAATTTATGACGATTTTTCATTCATAATAGATGTAAATACAACTACATAATTATTGTTATAGTAATTATGTAACTATATACCGGTCTGGTAAAACCACATAGACCACCACCCTCATAGAATACCAGATAAATGTTACGGTGTTTTTCATGGTGAGACAACCCCTAGGGTTTGCAGGCTTTCTTTGAGGGCTTGGTTGGCTTTCATTGAAGTACTTGGTTGATTTTCATTGAAATGCTTGGTTAACACACGAAAAATACACCACCAAGCCCATTGGAATCAAATCTAAACGAGAGGAATCAAACGTAACGAGAATTGGAGACCCAATTACTCAAATGAAATAAATAAAATAGATTATGGTAAGGACCATGGATATGACATGACTTCCCATTTTCTGCCCGATTTCGAATTCAATTATTGTCATGATCCACTACCTAACATTACTAAAAAAAAGCGCTAATTGTTTATGGTATTGACATACATGACAACCGAGGTACCAACCTGCTATTCGATTATTGTCTTGAACTATTACCTAGCACAATTATTGAGACTTAGTTGGAGTGGTTAACAGGAATATAAGTAATGAAGATATCATAGCAAAAGAAAGAGCATTCATTACTTTGCAGCCAACGTGCCTACGTCATCATTTAGATATTGGTGTCTATGGCAACCACTCACCTTACGGTGCAGTTTGCCGATTAGTGACTATCACTAAATGTAAAAATAAAATTAAAATTCGTTGTTTTTAAGCAGAATGTTAACAGTTCTCTTTAAACGAGAAAAACACTTCCTATTTTTTTGCCTGAACAAGAAGTAATAAATTGAAAAAAAACCATTGAATACAAATCCCAGCTGGATAACATGAATGATTACGTCAATAAATTTTGATTACGACGACGTTTATCACAACTATTCATATCGCGGAAAAGTTCGCAAGGCACATAATTTTATTATTCTTGTATATTGTATAAACATTTAACACACAAAGTAACGTAAAATCGCACCTTACACGAACTTTACAAAGTATTTTTTAAGCGTTAATTGAACACTGATTTTGCAAATTTCTTAAAAAATAGAAATCGTATCCTACATATGCTGAAAAAGTATGACATCAAAATGCATGGGGTATCCTGGTACTGTTACTTGGCATATATAAAATAACAACTCAAAGCAAGGTTTACAACAGAGTTTAAAATTTTATATTTATTTTTCAACATACTTATTTACTTGAATAAGTCTGTATTATCTCAAAATGTACAATAAAGTATTTATTATAATATCCGTAATATCAATTTTGGTTAACAATGAAGACAAATATGATGATGATATCATTGAAGCTTTTGACATAAAATTAATCTTTCAGGACAATAATGTCAACAATACCTAAGAGTAGAAAAAAAGAAAAATAATAAACACACAAACTCCTTTTGCTTACATGATTCTTGCTACAGACGAAATCATGTCAAGTCCAAAAAGCAGTTAAACTTTATATATATCCTATTTCATAAGCCAAGCGTGCTTATGATGATGATGAATGGAAATTCGAATCGTTTCATTTAAGAGTACATACACGAATGCATAATTTTGTAAGCGCCTGTAGTCGCTACATCATAAAATATTAAATTTAAATGACTAATATATATCTCTCGATTTTATGCATTAACAATAAAGATAATTTTAAATAATTTCACAAACAACTAAAAGTCGATTATTCAAGTCTCAAAATTCTTCATCTACTTGTAAGGAAGTTATCCTTTACCGCTCGGAAGATGTCCGAGTGGTGTGGAATAATTGTGGGGGAAATGGAACAATTGACAATAGTCTTTCAGTCTTCTTTCTTCTCCATGGGGGATTTCGGGTCCTCCTCCAACGGAGAGGGGGGCCGATCCACTACACCATCCGACACTGAAACAATAAATGATTATTGTTTGAGCGTATGTTATTATATGTTGTGTGTGTCTGTGTGCTAAGAAATCTGTGTAAGTGTTTAGGATTATCAACATCTGCGATTAAATTATTTGTGGAATGGCATAAATGACTTTAGTTATGCATGTATTCAACAAGCATAATACGTTTGCGAATTTGTTTTTATTATTTTTTTATTAGTTGTTTATGCTAAATTATGTCGTAATAAACCTGATGAGACTTTCATATTTCTTAAATGCAGTGCGTATATGCGAAAAAGTTGTGGTAGGTACCATCCATGTTCTCAACATTGGACACGTTATTTCTTTTTTCTTCTTCACTATCGCTGGCGGAACTCTCTGCTGAGGTGTCGTCGCCATCACCTAGAATAAAAGACCAAGATATAACACAAGTAATAGACAATATACATAGAATGTACAAAATAGAGATATTGAGGAGATGACTGCATTATGATTACTTGTGATTAGATTATACCATACTAATACTAGCTACCCAGCTAGTATTATTAGCTAGTAGTAGTGTTAGATAAATGACCATCCTATTTCATCTGGTAGTGAGAATGGGTGCCGGAATAACCATTTCAAATATGCCCGATCTGAATTATCCAAGCAGGGGACGGGTAGCAGAGTCTCGGGTACGAGGTGTCTGGTATGATAATTTAATCTATTGCGGTAAATTCACACATTGGGAGAGGCTCATGCCCAGCTGTGGACCGTTTAAAGACCGTTGAAGAAGAAACTAAAGACCGTGTAGCATGAACACGGCAAAAATCAGCTCAAACACAAAATCGTATAATCTGTTGGTCGGACAGACAGTCAGTAATATCTAAAAATTATTATTGTGTCTATTTACTAATCTTATAAGGTAGGTAAGGTTTGTGTAGGACGGGACGCACAACAACTTTCTAACTTGGCCGCTTTGAAGTTCGTGTTTGCGACGCTATAACCGTTTTTTAGGTACAAAACGGTGACACGGGCCGGGCGCGGACGTGTGGGCCCCACGAGAGTGGGGAAACGCTAAGAGTTTAATATTATATACCTCTCAATAATTGAAATACACAATTCGATGTTTTCATAAGTTTTGTTCGTTAAGTTTGTATTTATAAATATTTTATTAAAGTTATACTTGTTCAATTATTATAAAATAATATGTTTTGCATATAATACTACATATAATATTTAAATTTCACTTTGTAATATTAATTTCAATCTTTCTAATTAAATATTAACTAATTCACAATGTTAATTAAATCGGCTATAACAAAATATTTTTAAGATATAATTTTAATCATTTTAACATTTTCAGTAATTTTCTATAAATCAATATAAAAAAGTATCTACAAAGTATAAATCATAAAAATAATATTGATCTATTATTAATATTATTGGAAACGCTAACTGTCGTTGCTACCTAACACGTACAAGATTTTTAAGAAGTAAAATAAAAACATCAAAATGAGATAAAATGGTATAAATTAAATCGTAAAATTTTAATCTATTTCTGTAATTAAACACGAAGCTGCACATCACTTTTACACTATCGGTACACTCGGGTCGACAATGATTTATCGGAGATTCAGAAAGGAAAAATAAAATGTACTTACTTGAGTTTGTTCCACATTATTTTCATATTTTATTTTTTATTGATTAAATACGATTTCGTAGTTTTTATGACTATTGGAGACAAATAACATTATTATATTTACATACCAATTTTTCTTCTCATTCTTATGTTATCCTTTATATCAACGTAATATTGCATATAAAAAATGATACTGAGGTATGAGGTATAATTTGAGGTACTGAGGTATAGCATAAGTATTTTTTTAAACAATATCTTATTCGTCACATTTAACAGTTTTTATCATGACTATACATACGCGACTGTCCGGATAACTTATCTTCAGAGCGACCAAGAAAGTCCTAATAGAAGATACATCTTGGCTGGTCCCTATCACTGATTTGGCTTCCCATCCAGCCATATTGCACAGTGTGTTGGCTGGTCTGGCGCGCAACGTCAAGAGGGGCGAACACTTGGCGCGCAAAATGTCAATTATTGTAAAGGAGCTGGAGGTATTAACAGAAATATTATATTACATATTTTTTTCGCGTCGCCTCTGCTACAGCCATTGCTACTTACACGGGCGCTATGCTAAGCGTGACGTTCTGTTAAATAACTGGTGACGTCCGTACACCTCCGTGGGGACATAACGACTGATGATCGGGCCGACGGTAGATTCTTCTAAACCGATTCGAAAGAAAAACTAATTCGTCTACCTATTAGGTTAGTCCAGTCAATGTGGATCTTGAAGTCAAGAGTGGTGAATGAAGATTGCGCGAACTATATACGTGACGTCCTGTGCGTGCGTGACGTGTATGGGTATGTGTGTGTAGACCACTAGACTACGTGGTGTAGCGCGGCGGTGACCTGACGGCGAGTCCGGCGGCGGCAGCGCCCTCATGGGCTGCAGCGGCGGCGCGGCGGGCCGCTGCTTGCGCGCCGGGTTCAGGCGGCCGCAGTACGCGCACACGTACGACACGTACTCGTACTCCTCCACCATCGCCATGCCTACACGACACAATGACAATTGATACATCTTCTCATACTTTGTATTGTACACATTTAACAAAATCGGTACATGTACATTTCACCAACCTCACCAATCTCTTAATCATTTTTTTTTTATAGAAGAAGGGGGGCGAACGATCGTGCTGCTCACCTAATAGTAAGTGATCACCGACGCCCACGGATATCCACAACACCAGAGGAGCTACAGATGCGCTGCTGGCCTTTGAATACTATTTAATAGATTATGTGGTTGGTGGAGATTGGCAGATCGATATTTAAATTGTGGAAATGTGCACAGATGGAGGTCGACAAGAATAGTACGAAGCAGAAAGTTACGAATATAATAGCGGCTTCGTCCGGGTGGTTATCAGTTTGTTTTTTCCAAAATTGAAGAATTTGTTCCAAAATCTTTTAAAAATAAATTGACTAAAAAAGTATCCTATGTCCTATTACTCGGTATAATCTAGTCTACATCTGTGCCAAATATCTGTGAGTGAACAACATACTAATTTTCTCATAAGCATAATATATTAATAAGACTTCTTGAATCATAAGGAACATTTTGCCTGGTCCACACTAAAGTATACTCGCCAAGTATGCTTTAAACAATTGACTTATAATATAAATCGAGGCTCTGGCAAATTTACACTAACATTTTAAAAAATATACACTATCTTAAAAATTTACCGAACCGAATTCCCAGACTAGTGAAGGGTACCGGCTTCGCTCACATACCCGCTTACCTAGCTTGGCGCTTGCCAGCTAAGTGTGGGCCAATCTTTTAAGACACGTCTCACACACTCTTTCACACGGGGTTTTGTTACCGCTTTTTTGGAGAGACCTACGTTCAGCAGTGGATTTCTTTTATATCGAAAATCGCAAATTTATATCGAATATAGTTTCATACAGTATGAAATATCAATAAATTCTACTGACCATTATGTGAAAAACACTCGGAGCATATGAGCGCCATGCGATGGTTGGGTCCATCCTTCAGCAGGTAGTCCACCACCTTGTCCAAAGCTGAGCGGTTCCTATCTATCAGAGGCCGCGGTAGTTGGTCAGACTGACAACAAAAAAATAGTATGTTAAACCGTACAAAAACTATATCTGTACGTTATGAAGACTAAATAGTCAAGTTACTTTCGTGGTGGAGCCAAGCGGCGGCGTTTGCTGCTGCTCGAATGGGCCGGCTCGAACGCGGTAGTACAACGACCTTGCAGAACTCCGGCGTAAAGTAGAGGGATCTTGTGATTCTGCGTTTCGTTCGATGACTGAGGAGGCCCACTTCCTTTCCCCATACCCTTCCTCATCCTCCCTCCCTTCTCCCAAATACACTTAAAGGCCGGCAACGCACCTGCAGCACCTCTGGTGTTGCAGATGTACGTGGGCGACGGTAATCACTTACCATCAGGTGAACCGCACGCTCGGATGCCGCCTTTCCCATAAAAAAAATATAACTAGGTTCGTTGGATGTAAGCAGCGAATAAGTTGAGAGGTACCTGGTATTGTGATTGCCAATCCACCTGCGAAGCGAGGCGATTACGGCAAATCCTCATAAGTTAGGAGAGGTCTCTAATAGTGAACTTAACTTACACGTAGTCTCGGCCCCTTATACATGATATTGGGAGAGTTGTTGATTGCCACTAGGTTCATGTTACGGCTCACAGGTGTCGCACCTTGCAGTGTCAGTTGTCTATGTCGCAGTTGCATTGGTGTTACTAAAACAAAATAGACTATTACTACTTAAATAATTGGCATCGGTACCTACAATTAGACGTGTTTACATATGATATGTAATTTCTTCATCATACATCTCTTGAAATTAAATATTGCTGAATTAATTATCGATTTAAGTATAATTATGTGATAAATATTTCGCCACTTAAACTACTACATAACATTGATAAACATATTAAAAATCAATAACTATAATGTCTACTTGTGATTTCTCTGTGTTCAATCATTTTCCATGAAGAATTTTTATCCATCATTGCATATGCATTTGTTTGTTATTTATAAGTAGTAGTTAGTTGGCTAGTATACTAACATAGTAAGGCGTCAGTATACTAGCCAAGCGCATGATCTATTCCGGCGCAGATGGTTCCGTGCTACTAACAGTTTCTAAAACTTATTTCTCAACAAAATCTAATTTACGATTCTTTCTTTTTTGTAATGCTGTAAATTCAAAACAAGATGTCGAGATGTCTAGAGATGGGCATTATAACACAAAAAAAAAATTAATTATGTTCTTTTAGTTCAGTCATAATTAAGATTATTATCAGTTATCATATAGAATGAAGCAGTCAGCGCCATATTACATCCTTTTGACGTGGTTAGAACAGTTTAACAGCGAATGCAAGAGACGGCAACAATAAAGATTTTTTTGCTTCAATTTTGAAACTTAAGTAAAACTCCTAGAGCTTATTTTGCCAGATACTTAAATATAGTCCCCTGGACAAGGTTTTAACCCTGAGTAGTCAATAGATATAAAAAGCAAAGTATTTCCAACACAAAAAACCCAATTACCCTTTCTTAGGAAATTACCTAAGGTCGGCACTGCCTTTTTGTCTCTATAGAATGTGAGTGGTTCACAGTTGGACGTAGATGTCTGATGATTTTCGTCAAATTATAATTTGAATTCCCATTTTTATTGTATCAATTTTGAAGCTCAACATATTGCATCTACATTTACAATTATTTGTAGTCCATACAAATACTTTTGCTGTATGGGACAAATATTTGTGCTGTATATGAATCGGCGACCCCCAGACCCCAGGCCAAAAACGTTTTATATCAATAAAACATAATGAGTTCCTGCTAATTTACAATCTAGTTGCAGAGTAACTTCTTAATGGTGTGGATATTTCTGAATTTCATTTTAAACATTATCTAGACGCAGCCCTTTTTTTGTCACTTGTTTTTCGGGGGCACGCTAATTCTCGAAAGTTGTAAGTCCATAACTGATAGGTCGATTTTCCGATAATGGCCCTATCAAATACTGGATATTGTTTCCAAAAGGTTTGCACTAAAAACAATTTACTTATAAACGCAGAAAATACGATTTTTTTACAGTTTACACTGCCAAGTCGCCGCAGAATGCTGTATTGAATTTACAAACACTAATTTAGAATTCGAACGTATTTCTCGGAATTTGTTTTGATTACAAGCATCATTGAGCAGGCAGCTCATTGATAAATTTACTTCGAAATTAAGTACTGCTAATTTCGCTATTAGATACATTAGAGTTGACTGATGAAGCAACAATTAAATCAGTCTACTTTGCTTACTTCTACTGTATCATGTGCTATTAGTGTATTACTGTGGGGATCTGCAGCCCGATCGAAAACAATATAGATTTTGCAAAAGCATGCACCGCGGGCAATCTCTAACTTGGACCCTCGCAAGTTTTATTTCTTATGATGATATTGATAATCTGATCCATTCAATGCAAATGGAATGGAATAATAAATGAGTGAAAGATTTTTTTTAAATTGTTTATATGAACTACACTAGTTACTTACCTTTCCTTAGTGACTTTAAAAAACCTTTCATTCCGATATCCTTCAGATATTTTTTACTTTCAGGCTATGTTTCACGAGGCTCGCCATCATTTTTTTGTACCTCCCGGAGTGGTGAAAAGTGGGTAGCTTTCTTTTCCAATGGAGGTATAATTACAATTTAAGGAAAACATTTTGAGTTTCCGCCCGTGTGTTGCAGCCTATGTTCAATAGTGTTATAGTCAACCATAACACATATATATTGCAGATAGGCCGCAGCGAAAAATGTGAAAGTGTTTTTTAAGGTTAAGGTAACTTGAACATAGATGTTGGGTTTTTGGATTAGAGAATGAAATATACTTTATTGTTTGGTGTACAACAAAATATGGTTAACAAAAATAGGAAAAATAAACGAAACATAAAATACACAAAGGTACATTTGGCGGCCTTATCGCTTAGAAACAATCTCTACCAGGCAACCACTTTGCAGAATATATAATGACCAGTGAGCAATTTACTATGAAATTAAAATATAATATAATAAATATACATTGATATATTTAAATACATACATAATATATAACCATACATATACAAGAACATAAAGAGTAAACAATAAATAAAGTAAAAGCCATACGACGCAATGAAAAGTAAGTATTAAAGGAGAGATAAAGAGATAATGAGAGATGAAGGAATAACCAATAAGGGAGGAAGGAAGTGCGGTTTAACTAGCCTTTTAAAAATATCTAGGAATTGCGCACGTATATAAGAAGTGGTAGGGAGTTCCAATGCCGAAAAGCTTCAATGGAAAAGGATTTAGAATAGAAGGAAGTGTTATGGGATAGAATATTTAAGGTAAGGTTATTATCAGAGCGAAGAGATCGACAGTGATAATTAAGGTAAGGTTGTATCCCCAAACCGCTCTTTAAGATAAGGAGGGGTACTGGGATTGAATAGAACACAGTACAAAAGAAAGAATGTGAGTATTTCTGAGAAGGCGGATCGGAAGCCACTTGAGTTATTCGCGAAATTCTGTTACATGGTCATATTTTCGGAGTCCAAACACGAATACAAATAGAGTAATTAAAGATATTTTTTTATTATAACAGTCAAGATATCGATAATAGGAATTATCATTTTACGACTAATGCAGTCTGTACCAATGGCATCAGAGTTGACCTGAACAATGCTTTTCTTAAAATTAGTATCAGTAATTTGATTAAAAATAAAAGTAGGATCACCGGAATTGGATAAAGCTGAAATTTGATTTTGATTTCGTAATTTGGAGGCATCATCAATGGCACAAGAAGTAGAGAAATGCTGGTTTATGTCAATATTTATGGAGTTACTATTTTGACGCGCTTTCCCAACTCCAAGAGAAATTTCCATACTCTGCCTGAATCATCTTCTTCAAGTATGGACTTATTAATATGGCGTCGCACCCTACACAACCTGTCGCATCAGAATTGTCAAATATATATTTTTCTTTATGTTGCATTTTTTGATCACCTGAGTAAGCCAGGGAGCAGGCAGATGCTTAAGTCGAACTGGTCTAATCGGGGCATGAACGTCGTAGAGTTGTACAGAGAGTTGTGTAGAGGAGATAATTAGAACTTTCCAACAATGTTAGTTTCAGTAAGAACAACATCCCAGTCGATCATCGCCGCATCATCTCTCAGATGACCTAAATCAATACCACCAAAATTTCGTAGCAGAAGTATTCTCGATTTAGCTTTTGGTGGGCGTAATAATATGATAAGTAAATCAAGTCGTGATGTATGCATCAGCAGGACAGCATGACCATGCTTAGCAACATAATCAATGGAAGAAACAAGAATGAGATGGAGAACAGGGGGAGAATATTTAAATTCACTACTATTGATTTTAGTCGAAAAGAGCGGGAGTAGCTCTTTAAAAGGCATGTGTTAAAATCACTTTCAATCGTATCGCTTTCAAACGTAGAAAAGTAGTCAATTGTAAGACTAGGATTATAAAACACGAGAGCTATGTGTGATCTTGATAACTACAGACATAAGTTGGATATCAATACATTATTAGTTTTTGGATCTTTAATCTAGTGTTGCTTTCCTATTATAAAACGGTTTAAAAAATATCAGAAATTAATTTAATTTAATTTAACAGAATTTAACTCCTAAATAGCCTCAGACCCTTTTTTCCCGTAAATTGGAATTTTTACGAGTTTCTCTGTAAATCATTCGATTTCAAGGTGATATTTATTTATATATATGGAAGTGTTTTTTTCTTGTTTAAAAAGAAATATTATTTGCTGTGTTGGTACTCTGTGCAAAGTCATAACATTGCCATTTCATTTTACGTATGGAGAAGAACATTGCCATTGGTAGCTGTGATTTATTCATCAGGTTTCCTCATAATAGCTATAATTAGGTACAGGAATCCAAAACAATCAAATGAAGTTCAATATTTTTATTAAAATGAAAATTGCATTATAGCACTTGAAATAATACTTATCTAGGAACTTAGCAAAACTTTACTATAATCATATGAAATGAATTGTTCCAAGTTACACCCAATTTTAGTAATTTTCTAGTACAAGAATTATTTTTAAAGTATTTTCCTAGCATTAGCTTATTAGCACATTAGAATTAGCTTATTTATCTCTAACAATATTATAAAATTAAATTAAATAATATCGTAAATATTAAGGTTATATAATTCAAAATTTAAAATAAACAATATAAGTATTGTAATTATAAACGAAAACTTATAGAACTCAGTCATAATGAATTTGCATGTTAATGCTTTTATTTTAATTTAAATATTTGGCATGTAGCGAATCATCAGCATTATTTATTTAAAAGAGGTTAGTCTAAGACTATTTAAATATAGTTGCACTAATTTTATTATTAATGAATACATTAATTTTAGCACCAGTTTCAATAGACAATTCCAAGGCAGGTTTGTAGATCGCCACAATTTTTAAATTCCTTCAACAGAATATCGATATATTATATACACTAATTATGAGTGAAGTAAAATTTTATATTCAATGTATCATCTCATATAAGTTCTACAGGTTTTTACGGTTATATTTATTTAGTTCGCAACCTGTTAGGCTTACTGTAAACCTATGTGTGAAAATGTTAGTTTCACGGGAAGCAATTAAGTAAAATAAATGAATTGAATGACAATGATGATGTACTCCTGACAAATTTCGACCACGGCGACAACTTCCGATAACTATCGGCAGTTGCCAATTGCCCTGGATATACGAGTATTATAGTTCCGATACCCATTCCCATTTCCAATCACAATTGCAATCGGTGCACCCACTCTGGTGACTGACAGACGAGGCTTTGGCAGCCTATAGATGGAGAAATATTCATACAAAAAAAATGTTAAGGAATCCGAAACCCAACAACTGATGGGCGATAGTATCACTTGTGTGAGGCTCACAAACTCGCTCTTGTCAGCCGCAGTGAGCACGGGTAAATCTTCCATGCAAAGCATACCAGTTTTGGTGACATGTGTAGTCCACCAACCCGCATTGGAGCATCGTGGCGGACCCTTCCCGGCTCCAAAACCCTTTAGATATTTGAAAAGGAGGCCTTCGCCCATCTGTGGGCATTTACGGACTGCTACTTTACTTTAATTGTTTGGAAGGCCTATGCCCAGCGCTGGAAAATTAGAAGACGGGAGGACGATATATACGACGAGAAATATGTTACGGTGATCTCACGTAACATATTTCTCATACTTCTTAAAATTGTTATCTCATCATTGTCCACTGATAGGCCTCTCACAAGAACTCCACTTTGGGGGCACGGCCTCCCCAGTTGGATGACGGACAGATAGGCGGCGGTCGCGGTACCACTTTGCGCCCTTGACCCTGCTGCCCATCATGAGGTTTTAGTCGTGGAATTTTGATTGTTATGTCGTTATTGGTCGAAACCATAACCTTCCAGATATTTCCATAGTCGATTAACAGATTTTCTTTAGCATTCCTTTTATGTCCAATAGTACACGACCCAATGTTTCAATAAATCAATGAATATGTTAACCTTACTCGAAGTTAAAGGAGAGTTATAACGAAAGTTCAATGTTCTGGATTTGTTAAATGAATACAGTATTATCATTTTACATGTGGTGTTATTCCATAATACCTATCTGCATAAGTTTATTCAATATATTCTTATACTAAAGTACCATACAAATTACAATTATTGAAGATAAAATCAAACAAGACGTTGGTAATCATGTCCCAATTCTCTATGAGATCCAAAAAGGAAACTAAACAAGGTTTGAAAGACTGATCTACCTGGAGCGGGCGTGCTTGGAGCATTGTTTGCAGTTTTGATCGGTAAGAACGGCTTCAACGCGTTCGACTGCTCCTCTGGACTGCCGTATTTATCGAGAATTTCCTTTGCGACCTAAGAGGGATTAAAAATAATGTGATTAATCCGCATTACACAGCGCAATCGTTTGGAATAGTAAAATAAAAGGAAGGAGGGACGAAGTAGAAGTCTTACTTACTTCAGGCCGATATTATGCGTGGCCGTGATACTACCCCGGTTGAGAGATTGTCAGGATACTGAAACATGTATCTTAAGGGGTGTTTTGGGGTAAAAGAAAATGTTATATTAATGAAGAAAAAAAACGTTTGATGGGACTTGAAAGAGATCGACGTCGACGAAAGCACTACAATCAAATCGCAGATGTTCTTTGTAAAGATTACTTTCTGACGCTTCGACAGTTTGACAGATAGCGTCGTAGACACTTGTCTAGATTCAATCAAATATTGTTTTCGAGCAAACTCGAGAAATCTCTACGACGCGACTTTTCAAACTGTGGAGTCTGGCATAACTTCAAATTAAAACGAGTCAAAGTGTTACGATTACCACCACATGCACGAAAAACGAAGCAGGTTAGGATTAACCTGAAACGATGTGAATGTATTTTTTCATTTATATCTATGTTTAATAAAATATAGAAAAAGTTGTTTGACAATGCATATGACAAATCATAGAAATATCACTTCAATTATTTAATTAATAGTTTACATGATTTTATGTATATGATCCAAGACAAATGAAAAGGAAATTGCCGTTATTACCTTATATGTTTCCGTATTCATTACTTCTTCTAAAATATTTTTTTTATCTTCTCTCATCTTTTTGAGTTTTGCACTATTTTTGTTCAGAGACCAGTTGTAATACCATGATATTGTGGCACGGATGAAAAACACTCTAAAAATAATAGAATACGATTTTTAAGTATGTGTACTTGGTATTAATATCATAAATTTACTTAAAAACTTTAATTAGGTTACCAATTTTAACAGTGTGTCTAACAAGACTCTTCATAGAGCTTTTTTTCTTTTTCATTATAATCATTTATTGTGTAGCTTACAGAAGCTGGGAAATGAAATAACGCAGCTGTGACTGTGAGAAGCAACCGGGAAATAATACTACCGGATGTTTGTCGGTGTTAGATACCGACGCTTACGTACACATACAAATATCATATTTATAAACATACACCGAAGCAGTGGATAATGAATCTACATGACAACATGTTTAACAACGTGCACTGTTAGAGAAAATAGCAAAAAAAACTATTTCAAAGAAAGAAATGACGATTCTTGAAACTCCAATAGTAAAATGGTTTGTGGGGCTGATCTGTGAAACATAATGTAATAGGTAACGAGTCCGGGTACGCCATTCACGCGGCCAAGTTAAAAGCTTTCAGATGATTTTAACTTGGGCTGCTTATGATATAGATATAAGCACGCACACCTCTAACTCATAGGGGTAGGCCGAAAATACAGATTTCTATTTGGCACGACTCCGTGTAGCCAAACGGGTTTCCGCGATAAATTTTTCGGCTATTCAGAAGATTGAACGTGACTGGAAGCGAGCCTCGTCACCGGGTTTACCCTAGGAGATTGCCATGACATTTTTAAGGCCTTCTTTCTTTTTTGACATTTTCTTTGTCGCTTCTTGCGACACCGACGGAATGAAAGAGATTCATCTTTAATATTTTCTAATATGGTCCAATAATAAAAGACGAAGGTAAAAAAAATCATAAGACTTTTAAACCTTCACCTTTCATCACAGAGTTGAAATGTAGATGTATAGAATGTTGAAGAATGAAGTCTAAAATACTTACAAAACCGGCAGTACCAGCAGCGGCGACGCGTGCAGCAGCGAATGCAGCCAATGTTGACTCCTGCCTGCGTACACATAGTAGTAGAGTATCGCGAACAGCACGTACAGACCCACAGAGTACGTCATCACGTAACCGATCACGCGTTTGTGGAACTGTGCCTTGTACTGGCCATCTTTCTCTATGCTCTGTATTTTCATCTCCAAGCGCTCGAGTATTTCGGATGTCGTTTTCCTGCGCTGAAAAAAATATGATGATATTTGATGAGTAACACACAGAAATAAATTGGTACTTAATGACAAAAATCTACTCTCCTTTCTTCTTTCTTTATCGGCCTTTCTGTAAGCCCAGTGCTAGGCAAAGGCCTTTCTATGAAAGCGCCAAGAAAAACTGGCATGCAATGCACGGAAGATTTACCGATACTCGCAACGATGTGCCGACGGGTTGGCGCAGTGTCGGATACCCACGCAGCGGATTCGTGGTCGGTATATTAGGACAAATTATACAATCAGTCGGTCACCAGAGTATAGTTTGTTAATCAATGGCGGGAACCACGTGCGGGCAAAATGGACATTATGGAGAAAAAGCCTAGGTATATTACGAACAATGCTCAAAGATTCGTCCTCGACTAAAAGAAAGTCAAAAGGAATTCAATAAGTATTTGGCGGCTCGGTAGCGTAGTGGCTAGGGGCCTGTTTTTGTATGGACTACAAAATTACACAGGAGAAATTAATAAACGTTGCCAGGGTAACTTCCTCTAACCTAAAAAAAACCCCCAACCCATTATCGCTCCCATCCCCCAAATATCCTTAAAGACCGACAGCCCACCTGTAGCTCCTCTAGTGTTGCAGATGTACGTGGGCGACGGTAATCACTTACCATCAGGTGAGCAGCTTGCTCGTTTACCCCTTTCACATAAAAAATAAAAAAATCAAATTGCTTTCACCTTTGCCATGCACATTGTTACATCATACATATTATTTTGATGTATTGAATTAAAACTTTAAGGTTTATAATCTTTTAGACGGGACTTGTTATACGATATTGTGTCTGTAACTCAAGTAGATTGGTTAGCTCCAGCAAATATATAATTATATCTCTTGACGTTCACACATATCCATTACGTAACCAGTATTAATATAATAAATACACATTGCGCCATCCATTTATACTAAATCACTAAAATAGAAATTGCTATTGATTTCGTGATGTTTTTATAATTTGAATTACTTGTTAAACGGGCGGTGTATAAAGCAGGATAAGTGGAGGGAAGAGTTAGAAAATCTGCTACGCCATATCGTCCTATTGGCGTTGTTAGAGTCAACTAACAGAAAATATCATGCCTTTTCGATAGATGGCGGAACCACCCTTTCGAAAAATGCCAGATCGAAAATGTGCGGTCCGGTGACAAGTGAAAGATGCGTGGCGTCTATCCGATTATGATTGCTAATCTGTAAATATGACAATAACGGCATACTTTTCCATCTCGGTAGAGCCTTATGTTATACAGAGGACAATTTACACGCATATGGAGAATTGATATTTGTTCAAATAGGACCCTTAACTTAGACAACATTAAGCAGTTAAGGAACCGTCTCTCGCTTACAGTACCTTAGCGCCGGTGTTTGTTTCAGTGTGCGCACTGCATGTAAAGCAACAAAACATTATCATCTGATGATTAAAAATACAGATGCAGCATGAATAATTGACGACTGACATTTGTATCGAACAAATGTCAGTCGTCAACCTCTCACGTAGGTATATAAACAGAATTGACGAGGTTAATGTTTTTATCGGGGAACGATGGCACACGGAATTATTGTGAATTGTTTGTGGTATTGCGGATAAGGCCCCTTTGTTATTAAATTCAGAATTTACCCTGTAATTTCGTTAGCTTGTATTGATATATAGTGACGGGAAGGTAACACTAAAATTGTTAACTGCAATTTTGTTAGGTGTTTTTTTTTTTAATTCAATTGTAAATTGCCATTATCCCTGTTTATTGATGATGATTAGACAAATTGTTTGAGTGTCATTTAGGTGACAAAAATCGAACCGTTGCCGGTTAATAAAAGTAAATGATGTTTAATATTTTTAATAGTTGTACATGATCTCGCGAGAAACTTATCAGTTGCCGTTTTAGCCAATCGATTCATTGAAAACCGCTATCGGTCCACTTTCATTGACAATAATAACGATAGTCTACTTTCTAACCGTACTGAATCTCTACACGATTTTAAAGCGACTAGTATCTGGATTATAGCGCGAATTAGAGCGTGAGCACTATAGGTGAACTAATACAAATAAGTATTGTTTAAAATAACAAAGTAAATCAAACGAGGTCAAAAATAGTCCATCGTCATAACATAGAAGTTACTGCAGTAAAGCGCTTTTACAATTCATAAGCGTATTCTCATCGTGACAAGTTCGTCGCGGTAAAGGTAACAAGTTTTACCTCTTTGGCAGTTAAATTTTAAGCCGCCAATAACAAGCCAATAAAAAGGACTCAACAAAACAAATTAAATTAATTACCAATGACCATGGTCCATCAATCCATAGTCAGGTCTTAATTAATTCAGCTCGGCCAACAGATCAAGCCGAATGGTAAAAAACATTGTATTGTTAACATAATTATATAAATTTGCAGTTTCAAATCGATACCACAGAGTAATATAATAGTCACAAAGTCGATTCTACTTCTAACTAATAAGTCAAACGTGCTAAAAAATAGCCGACAGTCTCACTGTTGAAAAAAGATCTCTGCCATATTTGGAAGGGTACTAATTGTCTTGTTATATTAGTCAAAACTAACAGACAAGGATGGGTGGAAACGCAGTTAGATCTTTTGAGCTCAACATGTAGCTGCCCTTTTTCGAGATACTACTTTTCCTTCTTCATCACCCACTTCAAGTCCACTTTTTTTTTTTTTATAGAAGAAGGGGGCAAACGAGCGTGCGGCTCACCTGATGGTAAGTGATCACCGACGCCCACGAACATCCACAACACCAGAGGAGCTACAGATGCGCTGCCGGCCTTTAAGGAAGGAATAAGCTCTTTTCTTGAAGGTCCCTAAGTCGTAACTGTTCAGAAATACTGCTGGCGACAGCTGATTCCACAAAATCGAAGTGCGTGGCAGAAAACTTCGATTAAAACGCACTGTGGTGGAATGCCAACCATCTAGGTGGTATCGATGGAACTTCGAATTCTGTCGCGATGTACGATGGTGAAACTCAGCAGCAGGGATCAATCCGAAAAGTTCCTCAGAACATTCCCCGTGGAAAACTTTGTAAAAAATGCAAAGAGAAGCAACATCTCTTCGCAAGGCCAAAGGATCAAGCCGATCAGAGAGAGCTTGGTCGCCGACAATTCGAGCCGCTCGACGTTGGATGCGGTCAAATGGAAGGACCACTTACCAACGTACTGGGGTGCCCCTGCCCAGAGATAAGAACAGTATTCCATGTGGGGTCGAACTTGCGCCTTATAAAGTTGCAAACGGTGGACCGGCATGAAACACTGTCCCGCTCTACAGAGCACACCAAGCTTTTTGGCCTTTCCCTCCAAGTGACCACGGAACTGAACGTCGCTTGATATGTCAACGCCACTACTGGAAATAGGACTCTTTCAAGAAAGCGCCAGGTAATGCCGTCATGCATTTCTTGAAAAGTTGAAGCACGAACTACGATCCTGCTCCCCATCACCTTCCTGTGGAGATTGGGTTCAGCAACTTCGTTTGGAATTTCCGTTATAATTTGGGTGCCAGAGCCTCGTTTCTAAGCCAGCAGGGTGGGTGCAGCACTTGCAGATGAGGCTGGCATTTAAAGTAAAAATATTGTATATTCCCCCTTGCCTATTTTCTTTGTTCACCTGTAATTAATAACAAACTGAGAGGTTTGTACCTTTCAAGTAGGCTTTGAACGAGTTGTATGTACAGTTTTACATTTATATTATCGGCGTGAATCTTACTAAAAATGAAAGTCCAGATCCAGAAAGTGTGACGAATTAATGTATTGTCTACAATACCTACCTACTGGTTAAAAAGAGCTTACAGCTGTTGAAAATACGTTTTAAATTTAAAAAGCAACGTAAAGAAAGAACGCTTTCTAAGCACTTCTTGAGTATTAGATCTGCTTGAATAAAAAAGTTCCATTAGATACATTGCAGTATTCAGAAAAGAGTCCGTGGTGCAAAAGACTTCAATAAAACAATTATGTTGCACTAAATAATTATGATTATGTATGTATTAATAATAATCATGTTTTTTGTGCAGTTTAAATATTATCTTGGCGTTTTCATCTGCTTTTTTAGGTTAAGTCTGTTGTTTTTAATTATTTTTTCATCATCATTACAACCTGTCACAACCCAACTGCTGTACATAGGCCTCCCCCACGGTCAAATAAGTACGGTGCTGCGCCACCCCTATCTATCGACTTCCTGCAACACTGCTATCATTCCATCTAGTGGAGGTCTTCTTATACTGCGTTTGCCTGTACACAGTAGAGTCAAGCGGCGACTTTTACTGTTGCGCGAAAAGGCC
Source organism: Bhutanitis thaidina (assembly GCA_029286595.1). NCBI lineage: Eukaryota > Metazoa > Arthropoda > Insecta > Lepidoptera > Papilionidae > Bhutanitis > Bhutanitis thaidina. The sequence continues at coordinate 1,478,712 of JAGSMS010000021.1, read as the reverse complement.
GGCTCGGCTGGGGTAGTACCTCTTAAACTTACTCTGCACTTGCAAGACCCCTGGTTAGTAAGGTCAGTAACCATTTAAAAAAAATACATTTCACATAGTATTGATATTATTATAAATTGTAAAAGCCATTGTAACATGGCATTAAAAAAAACCCCAGTTTCTTGCCGGTTCTTCTCTCATCTATTTTGTGAACCGGTGTAGATTTTGAATTTCATAGGAGTTTTAAATAAGCCCATGATGAATAAAAAAGTTTTGACTTAGACTTATATCGGTTCACCTTATATTGGATTGAATAGGAAATTAAAGAATCGCACCCCACCTCTACGCAATTACTGTTTTAATTTTTATAACATTATAAGAGTAAGATACAAGTTGACAGTCCAGCTGATGGAAAGTTGCCATTGCAGCCCATGGACACGTGCAAACAACTTCAATCGAAGAAGGTTACCGTTGTGTTATCACATTTGAGGTCTAAGATGGCTCACAACCCATTATTATGCTGGCGCTCTATACCTTTCAAACCGGAACAAAACAGTTGTTTGGCGGCAGAAATTAATAAGAAGGTGGTACCTTCCCAGACGACTCTTAGGCAACCCAGAAGATGGTAAGTGGCTACTACACTGTAGCTCATGGACACCTGCAAATAACTTTAATCGAAGGAGGATGAAATTCCTCAGTCTGTAATTATACTGACACGGAAGTATACGGCCAAAATAGGCATGATGTTGATACCCGTACCCAGCCAGACACCTCCTAGACACAAAACTGAGTCCTACCACCCAGTAAAGTCGTTCTCCTTTTACCATTCAATGGGACTTTAACACTGAGTGATTTTTTCAAGTATAATTATATTTTGACTACAATGAAAGTTTGTATGTTTTTTCACCTAAAAGACTGAACGGATTAGGATTAAATTGGGCACAGATGATCATACGGGTGTTTGTAGTTTTGTTGGGATTTGAAGAGTTCTTTCAGGACAAAACTTAGTAAAAATCAAGCAGGTGAGATCGTAAGCATACGCTAGTATTTGAAAGTCAATGACAGGTTACAATAAAAAAAACAATCTAAAATACCAGAAACAAGTAACAATAACACAAAACCTAATTAAATAATATAATAAAAAAACGACACTGACAACTGTTAAATTCTTTTCAATATGTTAATGTAGCCTACTGTAACGTTTACGATCACGCAATTTAATGTATGAAAATTATTATTGTCGACTAAGTAATGTATTGTATTTAAATTACAACGAGTTCAGTTCTCGATCAACACTGACGGAGTATAATATTTACCTCTTTAACAAGTAAAATAATGCTCGAATAGTCAACGGAAAATGGCCAAGTGTTCTCCCCAATCATCCGTTTCACGCTACTAGTTATTTGCAACTGTCTCAAACAGATTATCCCTCGTAATAAGTGCAGACTCTCTGCAAATATTACATTGTAATCATCATTATCCTGTTTAAGCCTACTGCTTGGTAAGTGGGAGGCAGTCGTTTGTGATAGCTCATACTAGGTTGATATACACGTAAGTTGGAATGGAAACCCAATGAATGTTCAGGAGGAGTATTTCTAAATTGTGTTTATTTTTCAACCTAACCCCTATCCCCAAATATCTTGGATATAGGTAAAATGGTGAAAATCACTAGGAGCGAGGTCCGGAGAATGTACGAGTGCAGCATCAATAACCCAGCCGAATCTGATGGCAGTTGCCTGCAACATCATGCCGAACCAATTGCATTGTCTGGTAAAAAAGTACTCCGACACGCAAGTGGCTCACCTGATGGTAAGTTATTATCGTCGCCCACGTACATCTGCAACTCCAGAAGAGCTGCAGTTGCGTTGACGGCCTTTGAGGATATTTGGGAGTTGGGAGGGAGGACGAGAAGGGGGAATAGGGCAGAGGAAACCGGTGACTCCGGTTCTCCCGGACCGGACTCACTCACCGAACGAAACGCAAAAGCACAAGATGCCTTTGATTCACGCCGGTATTCTACGAGGTCGTGATACTACACCGGTCGAGCCGGCCCATTCAAGCAGCTGCAAAAGCCACTTGGCTCTACCACGTATATCTAGCATATAAACTCTTTGGAATGATAATGTAGACATTTCGTTATACAAACATGTAATCATTATGAAATTGTACTTAGTGAAGAATTGCGAGTACGTTGCTTAAGGTTTCATAATTAAAGTAGAAGTATAAAACTCAATTTACGTTCTTAAATTTTGTTATCATAAATCTTTATCTATGTTCTCTAGAGCATTAAGTACTATTTATGAACTGTGTAATGTATACTATTTTTGAAACTAGGTTATTTTATGCCCCCAGTGCCGGTTTCTTCTGCGGCAACAACTTCCGAATCTTATTGGTCGGTAATTGTCTACTGCGCTGCGTAGTATATCTTTATAGCCAACAAGTACAGGCGCAACGCATTCACGCGTCTTTACCTCCCGTATTCGATAAAATCGAAACGGTCACCTGCACCAGACCAGAAAACAATAATTTGTGATTTGCACAAGTATTGCCTTATGCTGGGATTCGAACCCATGACCAATTGGTCAGATAGGCGACTGGAACACGCAGTCGTACGGCTTTTTTACAGCTTCTATCATCCATCTATCCACATCGCACCAGAACGTTAATAGAGCTTTGCATATACTGGCACCAATTACTGTGGTCATCGTTTTTCTTTTTACTTCCAAGGAGATACGGAAAGTTGGGTGTAAGGGGGAAATAGCCAACCTCTCCAGCACGCGGTGCACCCTGTCAGCAGCTCACAACACTCGAGGCTCAGCTAACATTAAGGAGGCTCTGGCGACAGAATGATGGTGGAGTAGCATGAGAAGTAGTATTAATATACCGAACCCAAATACAGACTAGTGAATAGGAGCAGCAACTCTGGTGTAGCAGCGTGGTATACGACAGTTGTTGAATAGACGCTCTAGCTAGTAAAGTAGATCTATGTTCTGGTTTTTGTAGCACACAGCTGCATAATCAATGATCGATAGAATGAGTGTCTGGATAAGCATAAGCTATATAGCGACGAGCTAAAATTTTGAGGATAAAGTACGCGTAGCGTAGCCGAAACATTACGGCCGACTTCGGTAACATGTTTACCCCAGTCCATAGTGTTATTAATATACAACCCGAGGTTCTTCACCGTACTAGAGAACGGAATCACGTGTGTGTGAATTGTAATGGTCCGGAGGTATATTTGTGAGATCAATTTTAGCTATCACTCTTGAACTACTAATTCTCGTTGAATAGAACAGAAACTCCCAAAGTGCGTCGACCAGTCATATATCGACTTTCAATTCATATTTAAAGAAGCTATTGCGTTACGGAGATTACGAATTTCTGTTTGCACATAAATCTGCAGGTACAGATGATAAAAACAGTCAATAGAATCTGAGAGAAATAAAAAAAAATAAAAATGAAGATCATCTCTCCGTGAAAATTTTCTCCCCACATGGACAGATTGTTGACGCCCGCGAAGATAAGAATAGAACGATTCCAAGCCGGAGAAGCGGAAATGTATAATTTTATCCTGGAAGGAGAATAGAGTTGTATGAAAGAGATTTTGTCCGTGAGGTGTCATAACAACAGAATTTCTATTGTTGCAACACATCAGAGAGCGTCCTGATTTTTGTGGTCTTAGGTCTATTCCTTTTTATATTTAATATAACAACAATAGCACTAAAATAACCAAAAAAATCGTTGATTACTTAAGAGTTCTGCCAATGTCAAGTCAGTTTAATTCGCCTTTCGAATTGATATCACAAAAATGGCGTGACATTGGGGGAGAAGGTATCAACCAAAATGTCGCTAAGATTTGTCTATGGGACGTCTGGATTTATAGACCTCGAGTATTAAACTTCTTTGAATTATTATTCCGATGGTTATGATGAAAATCTAATATAAAAAGTTGTAGTAGTGACTTCTACAAAACTTAGTTAATATTTATTAACTAAGTTTTGCATAAGTTAAATAATTTGCATAATAAAAAAAAAATATATTTTGATTAAAAAATTTTTTAAACAAAATTAATTTTACATGTCAAAGCCCAGAATAAATTATTTTATAGCTCTGATTTGATTTATCTGTGGTAGTAATTATTCTTTTACGCTGATATTGTCACTTAAGAAAAAAAAACGTGTGTTATGTACGCAAGTAATAAGTTATACTACTTTAGCGTAACTAAACAAATAAAAAGAATAGATACCGACAGTTAACGTCATCTTTAAACCCACATAAAAAAAGTTAATTACGTAAAAACCACTTTCATCACGAATACTCACAATAAATTATCATTCACCACCATATTACATATAACAATTTAAAATAAAATCACATATAAACGTAAACGTGGCGGCTATAGCTACTGCTCGAATGGGCCGGCTCGATCGGGTTGGTACCACGGACTCGCAGATACCGGCGTGAAATTGTGGCACCATGTGCTGCGTTTCGTTGGGTGAGTGAGGTAACCGAAGGCCCCATCCGCCTCCTCATCCTCCCTCCCATCTCCGAAATACCCATGAGGGCCGGTAACGCAGCTGCGGTACCTCTGGTGTTGCAGATTTGGGTGGGCGTTGGTAATCACTTACCATCAGCTGAACCGCTTGCTCGTTTGCCGCCATTCGCATAAAAAAAAAGATAATAGTATCCTGTCTGTGCGATTAAATTAAATAATAATTTTTAATTTATTCGCAGAATAATTTTTTTTTTAAAACGTTACCTTCTGCTGTAGGAATTTCTCCTGTGTCGTGGAGGCAGTTTTCATGCATGAATTGCACATGGACAAACACCCAGACCGGGAACTATTATTTGTAGATCATACAAATACTAGTCCCGTGCGGGAATCGAACCCGCGACCCACAGCGCCGCAGCTAAACGCTTAGCCACTACGCCACCGAGCCGTCAATTTATAGTAATAAGTAATTTTAAAATCATAAAAAGGTTAACAATATTAGCAGAAGGTAAGTCACGGAAGTAGTAATGGTAATAAAACTTAGTGCTGTTGGAAATGTGACATTTTAGTATTTAGTTTAGCGACGTTTTATGTTTTACTATTTTCTGGTTAATTTTTAGTTTTTACCCTTGCACTTTGCATGCACAATCTTGTCTGTGAAGGACAAATTGCTTTTTCGTTACGAACTCCCAATCGGAGTATCGAGATTTTTATATTGTGTGCTCAAAGATGGATAGGTGTAGCAGGCGTACGTTTGTACTGTTGTGTATGAATTGTATCATCTGCGTTGATACATGATCGGCGATATTGGATCTTGGATCATAACACAAAGAGTTTACAACTGGGTCCATTCAGAAATTTAAAGATTTAATCATTTTCCACCTGAACCTTTATGTTCAGATAAAATTATCTCTGATAATCAAATTTTTGATGAAATGTATCAATTGCAAAAATACAGCAAAAAATGTAGTTTAGCTTTCGCCTTCACTTCTTTTTCTATGATAATATTTTGTATCTAATTTCTTTACTTTCAGAATAGCAGTCTGCAAAATATGTTGGAAACTCTCGATGATTTTAGTAAGTCAGAATTTACTGCAAAATATGTGGAATACTGTAGCAACTATTTAGTTGGTTAACATACTGTAGGTTGATGCATTATAACGGAAGGTTATAATGCATCAAGGGTTGCAAATTCTTCCACCGATAAATATAATGAACTAGTTTTTTTTTTTCTCATGAATAAAACATTGGAGGTACCCACTGCAGAAATGTCTCCTGTGTCGCAGATGCCTTTTTTAAGTACATTTTCTTTGTTAATAAAGAAACTAAGTTGTAACAACATATGAACATAATTGAAAAATATAAAAATTACACGTACAATACAGCCTTACACGTTACCAATAGATAAGTAATTGTTACGGGCGAGAGGCATTCAAACAAGTTCAAATAACAGCAGCATAAAGCTGGCTTTATGCTGCTGTTATTGTAATCCCAGGGTTACAATGGTTATCAAATAAGATATATTGTGTATATGAACGGAACCTTCGGTCTCTGAGTCCGAGTCGTGTTATTTATATTCGTATATTCTTTGGTAGATTTTTATTGAAGTTATACATCTTTTAGCGCGTTTGGGAAAAATTATGAGAGTGAATTTTTACGATGCGCGCGCACACCGACATCTAAAATTAACAGGATGAAGTTGGTTTCTAAATGACTCTTTAAACTATTAGAATGCGCGCGCTCAACGACATCTAAAAATTTAAGTTAAAAGTTGGTTTCTAAATGTCTCTTAAATTATCTTGGTAACTATTATGGAGTGTACAGTCTCCATAGTAACTATATATAAAGTGGTTATTCAAATATTTATGAATCTTTAACACACGTGTTTTACATCAGTGGAAAGAAAATATATTCATACATTAATAAACATGTGTATTTGTGTGTAATTTTAAATTATATATGGTGGTGACTAATGTGAGTATTCGGGATGAAAGTGGTTCTTTATGTAATAAACTTTTTTAGTGGGTTTTAAGATTTGAGGTTAACTGTCGGTATGTATTCTTTTTATTTGTTTAGTTACGCTAAAGAAGTATAACTTCTTACGTGCGTACATTAGTACACACACACTTTTTTTATTATTACCTATTCTTGGAAACGACTAAACTGGTTTTAATTGAATATTCATAAAAAAGTAGAGGACCTTGTAGGGAATAAAGCCACGAACATAAGGTTCCATACAATTATAAAGATAATCGTAATACAAATTAAACAAATACGCTAATAGGAAGACAAAAGTTAGTTAGTTTACCGGATCCAAAAAACAATCATCACATCTTCAAAATAACGTAGTATCTATCTATGTTTAGACGAAAAATCGAAACATCTACATGACATCAGAAATCATTTATAAATGCTGACTCAATACAATTGGATTAACCAGCATTCCAAAATGGACGGCCACGCTTTATTTACGAAACTTCACCCCACAATGCCTCTGTGTTTAAGCCTATCTAATTAAGTAATGAAATATCGAGGCATGTATTGTGTTTTTATGTCTCGTCACATTTTCAATCATCATACCGGCTTCACTGAAGCAGGTGCTTCAGCATTATAGCTGAGTGGAACTGTAAACATCACACAACAAATAACTCTCAACACACTGCCGAATGATGAGATGGTCATTAATGATTAATCAAAGTATAATTTGATATTTGGGCAACTATCACATACATTTTACACATTTATGTAACATAGGTTCAAAGTCCCGCATACGTTGAACGTAAACAGAATGTAATAGGTTACTATTAGTGTAAACTTAATGTTTGATAGAAACTTTGTTTTTTTATTATATTCCTTTACATTTTTACTCGGTGTGTGCTTTGTTACATTGTTTTTCGCTAATGTTTAAGTGTGTTGTTAAATATTTTTTTCTATTCTATTTTATTCTATATTTAATCCCTGAGGAATTTTTTACCAGAGAGTGATGCAGAGATAGAAAGAAGTACGTGCATCAATATATTAGTAACTATAAAGGTAAAAAAAAAATATCAATAATATAAAAAGAATGGAATAAACCTAAACATAAAAATATAATACTTACATACATACTTACGAGTATATATGTATTATATATAATATATATATATATATAAAGGATAGAAAATATATATAGATAGACTTAAAATAATTATACTTAAGTTAGATAGAATACTAATGAGATTATTCTGCCAATTTACTTAAAAACAGTTCCCTGACTATGGTCAGGGATAAAGTCATTTTAAACGCGTAACAATCAGATGTGGTCCTGAAGAACGGATAGAACAAGGAACGATGAAGGGACGAAACCGAAACTGTGAGAGAGACACTGGAGTAAAAGGTTATTATGATTATGATGAACGTAAGTTTCTGTCGTGGTTAGAGTGGTATAGTAAGTGAATGAAGATTGAATATGAATCGAAAGCAGTTATTAAGAAGACGATAATATTTACAGTGGTGGTCGGATAATTAGAAACACTACCAACTGTCCTTGACATTGTAAGATACTTCACCGCAATCGTTTTTATTTTCAAAATAAACAATAAATAGGACAACAATATGTTCAACGATTTATCATTTATTAGAAAAACAATATAAATCCCATTACACAAGTGCATTTTCAATATTACATTACGGACAAACATTTAAATCCGTTTTAAGGTATGACCAATAATGGTCAACTAATTAGAAACAACAATAAAAACTATAAAAAACTATTTTTTATTAAGTATTAGTAATTAGTATTGTTATTTACGACATAGCTACTATCCACAGCCTACCAATAGTTATAATTAATATTTAGTGGCGTATCCCTTATTTTCAATAACAGCACTGCAACGACGTGGTATTGATTCAATCAATTTCATAAATTTTTCTAGGGGGATTAAATTCCACGCTTCAACAAATCTTCATATAGTTCGTTTTGACTGGTGTTAAGTTTGTTTGAGACTTTCTTTTTAACAATATGCCAGAGATTTTCTATCGGGTTTAAATCCGGACTATTTGCTGGCCAGTCTAAAACAGATATATATTGTTCGCTAAGGAAACATTTGACGCTATTGGCCGTGTGTTTAGGGTCATTGTCATGCTGATAGATCCAGGTAATGATCGTCCGAGTAGGAAATCATTGTGTGCTCTAAGATATTTTTGTATTGCCATTGATCCAGTGTCCTTCAATCTTCCGAACGGATTCAACTCCACATCCGGAAAAACACCCCCAAGCTTTAATGTTACCGCCACCGCATTTCATCATTTTGCATTTCAAATTTCATGCATTTCAGCGCATCTGTAGCTCCTCTGGTGTTGTGGATGTTCGTGGGCGTCGGTGATCACTTACCATCAGGTGAGCCGCACGCTAGTTTGCCCCCTTCTTCTATAAAAAAAAAAAAAAACCGTGCTTGACTATACTCCTTGTGTATTTATAATTAAAAGCATTGTTCACAGGACGTCTAACATAGCGCTTTCCATTGGAATTTACCATATTTTTTTTCATCGAAAATAACACATTTTTTCATTCTCGTACCGTCCAATTAACATATTTTTTAGCGAATAATAATCGCTTCTCTCTGTGTTGCTTGGTAAGAAGCGGTACCTTTCGAGAGATTCTTCCAAACAATTTAGCCTCCACTAATCTTCGGCGTATCAATCTTGACGAGATATTTCTCGGGTCATCAGGCGAAAAAACCTCATTTTTAATCTGCTTGGAGCCTTTACTTGGGTCTTTTTTAGCAACACGATTAGCGTGTCTTCTCTGGTAGAGGATTTTCTTGGCGGAGCCTTTCTAAGGACATTTTCAACAGTTCCATGTGTTTTATAATGATCAATAGCAATTTAACAGAACTATTTTTCCGCAAAGGGATGAGTACAGAGAATGCAGTCACACTTTTAACAGACATTGTGTCAGCACGATTTGTAGCAAACAGAGCTATGTGGGTGTCTTTTTGGATTTGGCCAAGACGTTTGACACTGTTTCCATCCCTATACTCTTGAAAAAACTAGATACCCTGGGTATAACAGGGGTGGCACTACAGTGGTTTAACAGTTATTTAGAAGAAAGAAGACAGTGTGTAAAAATAGGTCTAGGACTCAGTAACACACAACCCATAAACTTCGGTGTTCCACAGGGAAGCATACTTGGACCCACTCTTTACCTCTACATCTATGATATTTATGAACTTCCCATCAAGAACGCTGAGAAATTATTTGTTATGCCGTCGTCACTGCCATTATATTTCATGGTTCTTCATGGTCTAAGATTTTGTCCCAAACGGAAATGGGTATGACACAAATTTATAATACACAAAACAATCTTCTAACACTGAATAAGACGAAAACTAAATATATATTTTTTCCACAAGACTGCTACTTCAATTCCAGTAAAGCAAACTGTCATTAAATTCACGAAATATCATGTAATACCGACAGAACATTTAACTGCGAATCTCTTAGTAGAAGTGACGTCATAAAATATCTTGCCGTTTTAATATATGAAAATCTGGTTTTTAAAAATCTGTTCATACAATGAGAAGGCTTCGAGATGTGGCATGCATGCATTTATTAAAGCCCGTATCCAACATAGTTAATAAACATTGTAAAGTAAAAACAAAAACAATGCATGAAGCTAAGAGAGAAATTAAAAAATGGTTAATCACACTCAGTTAACATGATACGGAAAACATATTAATTATAAAGGTATAATGCGTGCAATATGTGTTTGTGTGTAAGTATATTATTCAAGTACTTATTTGTATGTTTATACATGTAATTTACCTTTAGTTTCTAATGTATGTAACTTTTTTTTTATAATAAGATTGTTAATAACTGCGTTTTATACTGATACACTAATAGATGTCTAAACTGTATTAAAGCCTACATACACAAATTTTAACAAAAAAGTCACCAGTTTCAAATTATTTATTGCAATAGACTTGAAGGTGCATTTAAAAAATGTCAATTGTATCCAGGCCCTCACGATACAGGCTAGTCTAGTGTGAATCCTACATGCATATGATACATTGTATGTGAAACTGCGCTTGCTGTAATGTTTTTATTGTGTAAATATTTTGTTTTCCAAATTATGTATATTTTGCTGTCTCATTAAATTGTTTTTGTTGTTGTTGTTGTTGAGGAAAAAAAATGGTATTTAAGTTGGTTATATTACATATATTAAAAGAACATGAAAATAGTGAATACATGCATGCATACATGATATGCCAAAGTGATAATAAGGCTTATGGACATTTTTCTACATAAATTTGTAAACAGGTTAAAAAACTTATTTCAGCAAATAAATGTATGTAATCACTCGCTCCCACCAGCTATGGGAGTAGGCTAGATTAAAGATTTCCAATTTTTAGTTTAACGGGCGTTACCCATTTTTCGCCTCTCCAGGAGATAGAATCGTAAACCTCGGTGCGTTTGCATAAACAAATAAATCGGTGACAAGGATCAGGTGAAAATTTTCACCATTTACGAAACCCACAGCAAGGACGAAGGTAAGGCAGACAGACTTCAATACTGCTATCAAACAACAGTTGGGTGAAAATATTTTTAAGATTCAGGATTAAAATCTCTTTTTGAGAACATCTATACTTTGCTCTTTTCTTATGTAGAGAGTGTAAGGAACAATTCAAAGTCAAAACTTTTTTTCAATTTAGGCTTGTAAAATGGTCGGTTGTCATTAAAACAAATACCTTACAGGAAAGTTTTATTTTAAAAACCCAAAGATCTGGACCAATGGAAAAATGAGAGTATATTGAGAATTACAATGATAATCTATCACATAGATTAGAATAGAAAAGAATAGATAAATTGAATTATCTAACTGTGCATACAGTTTCTACATTTTATTTTTGAAAATAAGCCACAAAGATTACTCATATAAGTTATCCTGTATTCTTTTAAGATGCACTTTAGCATAGCACACATAGTAGTGCTGTGCCTACTAAGGCTTTGTAACTTATCATGTAATAAATATATAAACTTCCTAAGCAAAGATTTAATGACAAATATTACTTGGTACTTAATACCATCACATGAATTATGAAAAGCTATAAATGGAGCCTCAAAGTTTGGAGAGTTTAGACCAAGTCTGACAAATATAGATCACTGATGTCAGTCAGACTTGGGCGTTCCATACTATTAGCACATATTGTATTTCGTACATTATTTATCACTGGTTTATGTGTACTGATAATAACATTTCTTACAATAACCTTGTCCATGTACTACCTATTCAAGATTAACGCAGTAAATTATATTTAAAGAACAAGTAAATAAGGATAAATTGAATAGAATAAAATAAGAAAATATAGTGTGTAAAGGGGGAATATACCATAGTTTTCTCCAAACTGTCATTGTCTTCTTACATAGAAAGCTCTGACAATGCAATGGTGAAAAATTAATCTGAATTTGCAGAATAGAAATTTCACAGACATGTGATGGGAAATAGCATCACAAGGTGTTTTGGTGTACGTTCATAAGCTCTCCTAGAAATTAAAACCACCTTGCTGATGCTTTCTTGAAAGGGCTTATGGCAAAAGTGAACCTCATAGGCTGATGAAGGAGGAAAGGAATACTTGCATACTAGAATACTATGAGTACTATACATATCGTAATATTTTTACTGACCAATTTTAATATTGTCTTATGATACAGGTCCAGATAAGGTAGATCATTGCTTCAAAATTGAGAAATATAGGTTTAAAATTATTATTATAAGTAAAAATTCTTTAAGATAGTTCACCTATTGTCGGTAGCTTATGCCGACAAAGGTACTGAAGTGAAGGTAATTTCATGAAAGTAGACTTGTGGTTTCAACTTTCTAAAACTTTATAGTTGGTATAATACAGGTTGCTAGCAGATACTTGAATTCGGGCCAAATGATAACTAGGAGGAATTAGTATCGAAATAGTTTTGGCTACGTTACAAAATAAAGCATATCTGTATCAATATACTTACGCGAAGTTTTGACAGGATCAGCCCCATTTTGTCACTTCTGTTTTAATCGAAGAACGTCAAGCACTATTAACACTCAATAATTCTGTTTTAGCTCTTAATTAGGAGAATAATTTGTCATTTAATAGTAAATTGATGACGAATTCAGTTCATAACCTATAATAAGACGCCGACACAAGAACAAACATTAAAAAAAAAAAAGAAATTATGAAGCAAGCACTTATGACGTAGTTTGAAAATTACATGTCCAAGATGTTGAACAAATTTTGCCACATAAAATTTTTCATCAATATAGTGAACCGAAATAACGAGAAAATTCGCCGTTCGCTGTCTGTTTAGTTTACCAATCCGTCACCAGTCACCACAGAATAATGCATTCCCTCCACAGACTACTAAGAGGTATTCCGTCTCCATCACGAAAGTTACGGTCATAGAGTAGGTATAGTCTAGAGTAACGATCACAAATCACCACAGATTATTGGTGCATTTAGTGGTTGAGCCGATATATTCGCATTTATTAGGATACTAGCTTTTACCCGCGACTTCGTCCGCATAAGTTTAGACCAAGTCTGACAAATATAGATCACTGATGTCAGTCAGACTTGGGCGTTCCATACTATTAGCACATATTGTATTTCGTACATTATTTATCACTGGTTTATGTGTACTGATAATAACATTTCTTACAATAACCTTGTCCATGTACTACCTATTCAAGATTAACGCAGTAAATTATATTTAAAGAACAAGTAAATAAGGATAAATTGAATAGAATAAAATAAGAAAATATAGTGTGTAAAGGGGAATATACCATTGTTTTCTCCCGGCTATAAGTCCCCTGCAACAATGTCCCACTATCGTGTTCCAGTCCTCAACTTCACATCAAAATTTGTTCAAAAGCAACCTAAGCTACATAATGGATAGCTCCGAATGTTTCCTTAGTAAATATAAAAAGTAAATTATGTAAATCGGTTTAAAATACTACTAACTACCTACCTGCCAACCCCCGATGTTACACAGTGTGACATCCGTAACATCGTCTGCGTAGGAAGTACTAACTTAATGTAAGTAGTATAATAATGTAGGAAGCTAAAAATAAGAGGCCTTATTACTGTAGTACATTTTGTAAACTATGTTCTTTGTTTTTCCCTCTCTGGCCAACACATGGAGATTCTGTGGACTTGAAACACGTGAGCAAGCCACGTATAATTGTCCGTGAGAAAACAACTCTTTTCTAAATTAATGCCGGCTACTTTTAATGTTTGCCCTGAGCTTTATTTATCGTCATAGCGAATGCGATTTTCAGCGGAAACTGTAATCTCTTAAACTGGAATGGCAAATCTGTCGGAATTATGGGTATACGGGGATTAAAACGTTCTCTCCTTTTGCCATTCCAGTCATAATGATTGCTTTTACAATATTGCGACCGAGGTGTGTCACTTGCAACCGTGTGCCATTACACAGTCTTGGTGCATCTAAATTCCGCATTAAAAGGACAGGAACGCCTACTTTCAGCCTCAGTTTGTGTGAAGGTACTCCTGACAGTTCTAAAGAATAAAGAAATTCTACAGGGTATGATGTTACTTGTTCAGTATCCATTACAGTGTCTACAGAGAGAAACTCAACAATATCACCTTCCACGCGTGACATAATTTGCTCGTTTATCTGTCCCACCATTTCATTCGTCGGCGCTAAAATTGCTCTTTCACATAACCAGTCTCTATTCCTCATATTAGTTAGCAGTTCGCTATAGACGAAGTTATTTAGATCATCTGGATTATGCACAACATTGCAGAATTCACGATCCAATGTAATCATGCCATTACCATCCTTTGCCATACGATCTTCTCCAATTTTAAGAAGAGCAGCAGCATATTGTCCAGATTGTACATCATTATGTAGTTGCACTCTCATATTTGTAGACAGACTAAACGTTTTTACGTGCACCCATAACGTTGACGCTTTTAAACACGCATTTATTTCATCTGCAGGGGTGCCTTTAGTGATAACCGGCAAAGTCTGTCTAAAATCGCCCGCTAAAAGTACCACCATCCCCCCCATGATATTTGGATTACTCTTGATGTCTTTCAAAGTCCGATCTAGAGCTTCAATTGCTCTTTTATGGGACATAGTACACTCATCCCAAACTAATAATTTACATTGCTGCAACATACGTCCACGCTCGCTGTTTTTACTTATATTACAGACTGGCATTTCTTCATGGGCTAAGTTTAATGGCAGTTTAAGCACCGAATGTGCCGTTCGACCACCATTGAGCAGAGTGGCGGCTATTCCGGAAGAGGCAACTGCTACAGCAATTCCTTTATCTTTTCGGATTTGCGCTAAAAGCAAGTTTAAAAGAAAGGTTTTTCCCGTGCCTCCGGGAGCATCCAAAAATAACAAACCTTCGATTTTTTTTAAAACATTGTCAAATACTAACCTTTGTTCTGGGATCAAACGTGGAACAGACTCTGTCAATTGTTGTTGTAAGGAAGCAGTATCGTAATCTAGTTCCCGTATTAAATCGCTACTGATTTCCTCGGTTCTCTGTGGTCTGATCATTCCATAATCTGATAAATCCTTTCTAGAAATTGTTTTAACCTGGTCTTCAATTTTTGTCAGACCCTCATTGTAAATTAAATCACTGTACGTGACATTGGGATTTTGCTCTTGTAATCTGTGCAATATATCGTCGGTCATATCATTTTTGTATTTATCCCACAATTGTTGAGGATTTGAAAGACCACATGTCGCTACTAATACAGCAAATAGCTCTCTCATCTTGCCTGCTGATCTACATTGAGCAGCTTCTTCCAGTGTCACATCCCAATGGTTGTCATTCTCCAGTAATCCTCTTGCCTCACATGCCTCTCGAAATGTAGGATAATCTTGTGTGTTGTATTTTTTTAGATCATAGAAAGAGGTAGGTCCGCGCACATGGTGTAAAAGCATGCGTAGACAAAACATTCCATGTTACTAACATGAACTGTATAAACTCGTCCTAAAGCATCTCCAGATTTGACGCCAGGCCAATCGTGAACTGAAGTACCTTGAATGCGGCGTTTCCAAGTTTTCCTACTTGCATCCCAAGTATAATACCGGCACTGACATAAAGAAGAGTTTTTGCAAACTCATCTCTGATACAAAGATCAAAAAGCAGTGAGTGTGGTTTTTGGCGGAGTAGTTATTCGTTCGTGGAAATTGTGTTCATTAAAATAAACGCGTTTACCATTTTCTAAATGCACGCTGAGATGTGTCACGGTGGGATGCCTTTCGTGCAACGGAAATGCTAACAGACGCCACACGGCTTCGCTGCTGCTGACATACCGACCAGACTGATAAGTTTGCACCTCATCTACGGATTCGCAAGATCAGTATTTCTAAAATTGAAAATAGCTTGATCACTACCCTTGTTTATATATTTGCAAATATATTTGATGGCGCGTACTGAACTGCATGCCTCAACATTTATGTGGGCGTTAAACATTTTGATAAAATTGGTGAATAGGGGACTACCCAACTATTATCAACCGTAACGTAGCTACCATTTCGGAGCTTCACGGTTGCTGTTCGACCTCCGTCTGCTGGCGCTCTTCTACGATACTGCGGGTATCCGTGGTCATTGTGAACGGTCTCTTTCACTAACTTGCGAGGAAATTTTTGTGCATTTTCCGTCTTTCATGCAGTGGCACTGTGGATTTTCGCGTCCGCATGGACCGTGAATCATATTTTTACAATAATGTCATGGAGAGTCTTGTCAATGTTAGGATCCGGTATTTCAGCGCTGATTATGTTCTCTATTTGATCGGGTCGTAACTTATCTTTTAACCACAATAATATATGGACATGTGGCAGTCCACGTTTCTGCCATTCGACAGAGTACATAAAGCAGCGCGCTTCTCTGAACACTCGGCCTTTATTAATCACATCCATTAGTTTTTAACTTTTAGTCTAAAACTCTTGCGACTACATCATGTCTATCTATTGCGCTTTGCCCCGGCATCAACTGATTGACTATTTCGGGCCAGGCTGGGTTGCAAGTAAAGGTGACGAATAAGTCAGGGCGACCATGTGTACGCACATAAACAAACGCGTCCTGAGTATATTCGTGTAAGTATTTACAAATGAAGATGGTAAAATGACCATACGACCTAAGTTATTTGGATTTAAATTAGCGTCATTTGCCACAGCGTCTTGAAGATGGATGTAATTCTCTGCTCTTAGTTTAGTTTGATTTAATGATATGTACCGTAACCTCTCGCTTTCAACTTTAACGTACATGTCAACGTAAAACTGATTGGCCAGTTGCTTGCATCTTTGTACAATGTTAAAGTTGTTTTCTCGTATCATCATGTTGTAGGCATAAAAATCCATGCATGAAACCTTTTTGTTATGCAAGGAAGACCTGTTACAGGATTAATTTGAGGAAATTGAAAGTGGTACCCTCTTGTCCCTTACTAAATATGATCGGATATTGCAACGCATCATAAAATTTATGAGTATCAGGCACCCTGGTTAATGTGTCATCTCAGGCCTGTAAAACTATATCACGGAAAGCAAACTGTTCGCCTGTAACCAAGGCTGCGACTTCATTTATTAACGGTGCATTATACCGCCTTTCATGTTCCCCACTTGGTGTGCGATCGGGGTGCATCACCAACCTATAATCCTCTCCCGGCATTCTTTCTAGTGCTGTTTTGAAAGTATTGATAAGGCGATTATGTTCATGCAACATTCTCTGGATTTTTAAAACAGTATCCCTTTCGATTCCTTGTATATTTTGACACCTGCGATCAGCTTCGTTTTTTTCATCGCCCATGAAATAAAGTTGCAAAAACTTTGGTTGTTCATTATTTGCGGGAAGTAAGGAACCAATCCTGTGATACACCTGTCCTTGGATGGTAAAAGTAGGTGAAAATCCAGGCATTACGACCTCCTTATCTACACCAAATGACGTCATCTGAAAGCAAGAATTATACTTTCTAATCCTGCTTAAAAACCGGCGCGATTCGTTACTGTCGTATAAAAGTAAAGATTTAAGAGGTTCCTCTGGCTCGCCAAGTAATGGAATTTTAACCTTTCCAACAGAACAGCACATACCTGGAGTTTCTTCTTTCCTTTTCAGTGCTTCACAATATCTGCATTTTTTATCCATTCTCCCAATGATAACCAATCGGTGATTAACATAGTCGATCAAAGGGTCATACTCAAAAGCGGCACCATTAAATGCCTCCCACGTACTCATTGAAAACGTACGTCTTCTTTCTGCCTGCCGTTCAGCATTTAAAAGACGTCGTCTTTGTGAATCTTCGTCAGTCTCTGCCGCAATCAATTGCGCGTGACGTTCGGCATCTAAAACTCGACGTGTCTGAGTCTGTTCCACTGTCTCAGCAGCTCTTTGAGATGCGTGGCGTTCAGCATCCAGGGTCTGACGGGCCTGAGTCTGCGTAAACGTCTCAGAGGCCCTTTGAAATGCGTGGCGCTCAGCATCTAAGGTTTGTCGGGCTTGAGTCTGCGTATAGGTCTCAGAGGCCCTTTGAGATGCGTGGCGTTCAGCATCCAGGGCCTGACGGGTCTCAGTCTGCGTAAACGTCTCAGAGGCTCTTTGAGATGCGTGGCGTTCAGCATCTAGGGCCTGACGGGCTTGAGTCTGTGTATAGGTCTCAGAAGCTCTTTGAGTCGCATGACGCTGAGAATCTAACATCTGACGCGTCTGAGTCTGCTCTTCAGATTCTTGGCTTCTAGCAACTTTTGCAGTTCGAGCTCTGCTAGAACTACGGCTTAGATTGGATTTACGTTTGCGTGGCATATCGAAAACAATAAAACAATAATTAAAGATTTTTAAAATCGGTAGTTTTAAAAACTACAACGTAAGGCAATTTTTTATAAAAACTTCGATAAAGCAAACTTTTTACTTATAACCTAAATATCTAAATCAATCAATAACGTATTGAACCTTAACAACTATGCACCTGACAAACCTTTTATACCTAAAACCTAAATTAACTAAATAAATTCAATAAAATATTGAATTTATGTACCACACCACAATACACAATTTTCTTCACTACTGGTACTACCTACTTATCTATCAAAACTAACATAAAAGTACCATAATATAATGACAAAATCTATTACTAAACTAATTTACTACGAACTATAAACATCCTGATGTGAGCTAAAAACACTTAACCTACACATGAATAAAATTGAGAATTAACAAATGAAAGCGACTGCAAAATAAAGAATAATACGTATCTGAGTAAACCTAGAGATATGAATGATTGGTTAAGAAAATACCTACATCTAACAGCTACCTTAACTACCTAATAATAAAATGTAACTAAGTACTTAATAAAAATACGAAAATGACGTCAACTTGTACTCAAAAATAATAACCTACCAAATATTTATTTAGATATCTAAAACAAAGGACTAAATTAAAGCTTACAGACCCTACGCGTAGACCGTAGTACCTATTTCAACTCGGAATTTAAAAAGAACGTTTTAGCTAACCAAAATACGCAACGAATAGAGTTGCGTAACGCAATATTTCAATATTCGCATACGTGCGACGACGACGTCTGCCCTCATGCGTCTGCCCGCTTGCAGGCAGTTGGGCACGGCCTCCTCGCGCCGCACCGCCTCTTCGCTCGGCGCAGCGTCTTGTATTCACTACGACGACGTATGATTTGAAGGTTTGCGTTATATTGAATTATTTTCCTCGTTGAATAGTAAACAAACTAAGTGTAGGTGTTATAATTTCGGTGATGAACTGATTACCTATCCGTTTCTTTGTCTAAAATGAGTATTAACTTATCACTATGATTGATTACTGAGCATAAAGTTCGTATAAATGTCTATCTAATTACCTCCTCAAGTTTAAAGCGTAGCTAGTTATGTAGTACTATATTAATTCTGTGGTGTAGGTAATTAGATTTTATCTGTATGTAATTTAACAGTCAGTTGAATAAAAATCGTATACAAATCAGATCAATAGCTATGGCGTAATGTGATTCTAGACAGAGTTTTAATGTTGTAGACAGGTAGCTGTGTAAAGGTTCCTGTGGGAATGAGATATTTTCCCGAAGTAAAAAGTAGTCTGAATTTTGGTACCTTCCTACCCTATAAGTTAAGTAGTGTGATGGTATGTCGCTAAGTTTCGATCCAAGTAAAACTGTTAAATAAAGACAGATGCATCAAAATTTTATAATAAATTCCCTAAATTATGGCGCCTACCGACCCTCTAAGTTAGAAAAGTGATCAAATACTAACTTTAAGTCTTAGTAACACTCATTTAAAAAAAAAAACATCAAAATCATTTCAGTAGCTATGGCGTCATTCGCTTCTTGACACGATCACGCTAGATTTCCGCGGGAATGAGGTATTTTCCCGCCGTAAGAAGTAGCCTGTGTCCGTGCCTAGGATCCTATCTTTATATTAACCAAGTCTTATAAAAATCCGTTCAGACGTTAAGGCGTGAATGAGGTAAACTTTTAAACCAAACTATTAAAAATCACTAACTTAATTAGTTTTCTGCCTACTGCCTACGCCTTAAGTACGATAGCATGAATATTAATAGCCCATATCCTTTTCTAGGTTACTATCTATCACCTAACTAAATTTCATCAAAATCCGTTCAGCCGTTTAGGCATGATAGAGCAAAACTCCCACCAAAAACCATAAAAAAATCACTAACTCAATTTAGTTATCTGCCTACTGCCTACCCCCTAAGTACTATGACGTGATCATTTTGATCTTATATCCGTTTTAGGTAACCATCTATTACCTTACTAAATTTCATCAAGATCTGTTCAGCCTTTTATACGTGAAAGAGCAAAAGTCCCAACAAAAACGACTAAAAATCACTAACTCAATTTAGTTATCTGCCTACTGCCTACCCCCTAAGAACGATGGCGTGATTATTTATAGCCTATGACCATTTCTAGGTTATCATCTATCACCATACCAAATTTCATCAAAATCCGTTCAGCCGTTTAGGCGTGAAAGAGGAACAGACAGACAGACAGACAGACAGACAGAGTTACTTTCGCATTTATAATATTAGTATGGATTAGTAATGTTCTCTCGGTTCGGTGACGCTGCTTCAAAATAATAAATAATATCCAACCATAACAATTTAATCCAAATATAACATCAAAGTAAATATTATATTAAATTAATATTATTAGATACATAGATTTAAGAATTAGAGAATCTGGTTGTTTTTACTTCTATGAACACTGGATGAACACGATATATTTTCACTTTTTCAATAGATTTCTGGCTAGAACAATGAGATCTATTAATATTTTAATTTTATCTTGCATCAAACCGCAATATTATGACCGACTAGTTGATTAGACACTAACACGAATAACACACAGTATGACGTTGCCGAACTTAAATGAGTTCTCCCTCTCTCTTTACTCGTATTGACAATCCGAGAAATTATACACAGAGATTATATATAACAGAGATAACTATACCTCGTTTGACACTTTTATATAAGAGCGGTAACTAGCTATAGCTCCGTCCAGGAAATAATTGGTCCGAGACGAATTCTGATACGAAGATACTCTGATATCCCGATATTCCATATTCACTGTATTTATATGTTGATATTTCTAATCTAATATTGTTTATACATATTTTCGTGTCAGTGCATTAAAAAAAATCCAAAAATAATAATTGACGAGATAAATGGTAAGTGAAACCATGCATCATGAACCTTTTTGATATTTGAAATTAAACTATTATTTACGGATTTTATAGCATTTAAATTAGTTTTTATGTTCCAGACGTTTTGATTGCTTTATAGCAGTCATGGTCACGGAAGGACTGAGGTTTGACACGTCCAGATGTCATAGTTAACTTGGGCTACCTTCAGATTTTATATTTATTATATCGACTATACGGTTTCGTCCTGGTAACAAGTTTGGATATCTAGCGTTAAAAAAGCAGAGAAAGGTGGCCACCGTCCCACATGATTTGAAAGCTGCGAAATTAAAAACTACAATAGCTCCGTGAAGTAGTTTCTTTAAAAATTATAATTATTAAACAAATAGCACTCAAATATTAACTCAAACTAAAGAAGCGGTTAACGAAATATTAAATTAAATTATCGGCGCCGGAGACACTGCTATCTGCAGTTTTTATCTAAACGAACGTCGGAATCATTAGAAGTAAAAGATACACGAGAGGCTTAGTGCATAAGCTCCATCAATAGGGGATGGCGCATTAACTGTTTAGGCGTTAAGGCCTTCGATAAACAAACAGCAGGATTTTCAGTATCCCCAAGATGAAGGGAGACTCCATGGGCAGATGTCTCCAAAATACGGGGCAAGGCAACCTAGTACCTGCTGTTTGGCTTTATGCTGACTTGGTATAAAATTGCTTACAGTACTGATCACTCACGCTACTATCAGTTGCGACCTGCGCTTCTTTCATCACCCTACTTTTGCGAAGATCCACACAATTGTTTTTTTTTTTGACACCATTTATTGAAATGAAATAGTACAGAAAGACCAGGAAGTAGGAGCATGTTTATCTCCTGGGGCGTCTATTTCCTAATACGATATGTCCTAAAACCGCCTCTAACTCCTCAGGGACTTCCTAGCAGCGAAAACATTTTATTTGGTAATAATATGCGTGCGAATAAGTTACTTCTAAAAATATATCTGCGAAAGATCATTCAAATGATGCATACGTGTGACATTGATTACAGTAAGCGGCAGTTGACCAGTTGGTTGGTTGGTATCATTTTGGCTGTGGTTGGAGTCTTGAGCCGAAAGTGCAGGGCAAAACTTTCTAGAAATGCTGGTTTGTATGAAAAAGTTGAGTTTAATTCAAAGATGTCAACAAGAACTAAATATTAACATAATTATTATTATTAACATTTCGTTAAATAATTATTAAATTATTTATTTGTATTTATATTTACTTTCTTGAGCAAGATAAATTTTAAATAATTATACTTATACAAAATTATCAACATCGCTTCCAATCTTGGGTATAACAAGACAAAGAAGTAACATCTGCTGACTCTCTTCCTCTTTGACGGCCATCAGAGTCCACGCAACGGCACTGACCGCGACGGCACTGTATTTTTCTGAAGTTACCATTCTTGCAACAAATAGGTTTTTCGTTTGACGATACCATAAGTAAAGACGTCTTAGCGCATTCTAAAAACATAAATTTAAATTGTATTACAAAGTTTTTCTTAAAATAGTTGACAGTTTTAGATAAAGTGCTTTTAAAAGCTTTTAAAAATCGCGCAAAGTTTACAATAATATTAACGGGCTAATAGACTGCCGGCAACTTCGTTGGCTAGCACGTATGTTCACAGCAAATATAAAATACCGGCGAAAGTGCGTTTCGGATTTGGATGCAACGAGGGTTCCCTACAACCACACAATATATATTTAACAAAAAATTTGTTTCTTTACTATTCTGTAAAGTATACAAGCGCCAGCAGCATTTTCCTACATAATTATCAAAAAAAATCTGCGGTTGCCAACCCAATCGCCAGGTGTGGCAACTATTGCAACATTGAGGGCCGAAAAGAAGATACTGGAACTGGAAGAAGAAGTAAGCTAGTTACACTGGAGTATTATAAGATTGCCTGAAGTCTGACGACAGGGGGAGGATTCGATAATCCTCAAATCCGTTAACTTGTTTTACTACTGGGAGGGTGACTACCTGTCCCAAGACGGTGTCGGGTTTCACAAGTCCCTCATCAACAACACGATCAAGATCGGAAGTTTGTCGAGTAGGGTCGCGTACCTTATATTCAGAATAATCATAAGGTATACGCTGAAGATGATACATGTATACGCACCTGCCTCGACACACCCTGATGATGAAGTGGAAGCAATGTATGAAGATATTTTAAGAGCCATGCATTTCTTTAAAACTCACCATGCAGTGTTGATGAGAGACTTTAACGAAAAACTATGTTCGAAAAAAGGTCATGAGCTGATAGTGGGCAACTTTGGAGTAGGGCAACCGAATCCAAGAGGGCAACAGCCCGCTGACTTTATGGAAAAGGAGGCATTCTTATCTTTATCTTTATGATTAACTCCTATTTCCAGAAGCGGCTCTACAGAAAGTGAACCTGGATGGTGCCACAAAAAATGAGATTTACTTCTTCATGACGACCAAGCGTCAATTGTTCAGTGATGTCCCTGTGATCACTAAGGTGAAAACCGGATCACCGAATTGTAAGAGGACACTGAACTTTAACATTAGGCTCGAACGATCTCGTCTTATGAAGTCTACGCTCATGCCCTTATCCCGAGAGTTTTCAGTTCGAATTGCATAATCGATTTCAATGCCTAGAAGATTGAGTTACAGTGGACGATACGAAAAGTAGGCTAGTGGAAACTGTTCATGCGGTAGGCGATAAGTTTTGCAGGACCCGCCGCACGAACTAGCCCCAAAAGCTCTCCGATCACACTCTTAAACTCATGAAAGCCAGGCGTGAGATGAAGCTGCAGTCTACAACTGATGCGTCGGCATATCGGCAACTGAATAGACCTCCATATGTATGAGGCAAGAGATGCGACAAATTTAATACAACCTGTAATGAAAATGCGATAGAGCGGTACAAAGTTTTCTCCAGAGATATGTCTATCGGAAAGAGCTAACTGACCAAGTTGAAGACCGAAAGCGGCGCAGTTATTTCCGCTGTAGCAGAGATTTTGAGTAAGATCGAGATATTTTTCGGATAGCTGTACACAACGTCGTTGAAACCACACACTGATGTGAGTAACGACCCAAGAGCCAAGCTTATCCGACATTATTCCGATGACATTCCGGACGTCAGTCAGATTATGATGGGTCGAAAACCAATACATGAAGACCTTCAGAAGCTGTTTAATTCCGTTTTTCATGGCGGTGCTACGCCGAAAGCCCGGAGTAAAAGTGTTAGCAAACGCAGTGTAGGACGACCCCCACTAGACGGTGTGACGATTTACACAATGTTGTGGGAAGTCGATGGATGAAGGTGGCTGATTGACTTACTACAGTCCATATTTTTGGAATCTTCCGCTTCCGGTTCCGCTTCATAGTCTCCAATTCGTTGCCCTCTTTCATCAACGCAAATTTTACTGAAAAAAAGTAAAATATTTTTTAAAATGATTTTAATAAGCACAGTATATTTTAATACTGCCCTAACCTGTTATTTACTTAACGTCTTAAGTAAAGGTTAGAGTCTGTTATTGGATATTAAAGTTAAAAAAGCATTTATCTACTTCTGCTAAATTTCCTTCATATCAGTCTAAGCGTGATTGATTGACAAACATAGACTTTCACATTTGCAATATAAGACTCCTGGAATCTTAAGGAACACTTTTCAAAAAGTTCCATCAAAATTAGTAAAATGATTTACTGTGCTAATCAGATGAATCAGCATTCAGCAATCGGCGGCGCAAAATAAATTAAAATAATTATGCAGACTCTAAATTCCACACATAATTTGTGGAACAACATACAAAACGAAAGTATTCGCACTGCGCTCACCAACTTGTCCTACTTGGGTAATCCAAGTTGTTCGATGTAAAATTATGTCAGCAATTTTATAGCGTCGTTTCCGTCATTGACTGACGGAATTAAAGAAAAACTATGTAATGATGCAGTTTTTATATTTTTAAATTGTCCGTGACGTAGGAGTTAGGTTTTACAAAACCCGTCGTCAAAACAAATAACCTAAAAAGCTCACACATTGTTAAGCTCAGGGAAGGCAGGCGAGAGATGAAGCTACAGTTTTCTGTTAGTCACTAAAATTATCTGTTTATTCTAAATATAAAGACCGGGTAATTTGTTAAACTCCTGTTTCCTTTTACGTGTATTAAGTTTTTTATGTTTCAAACAGCAAACACTGAAAATGTCGATACATATTGTAGTTAGCTCTGACCATAACAAACATTTTTAGCATTGGGAGAGTGCTTATTTTTATAACATAGGAAAGGAGGCAAACGAGGTAGCGGCTCATCTGATGATAAATTATTACTACAAAACAAAGAAAATATTTAAAGCGAACTCACGTTCCGTTTCTGGTCTTTAGGACTGTTCCGTACGTTCCATCCGGCATACATTCAGAAACAGTGGAGAAGAAATCGACATTAAAACCCTCTTCTTCTCCCTTCAGAATAAGTTCTATTTTCTCTTTCATAGTTTCGTAGCAGGATGTTGTGTAATTAAATGGTGGTGTACCTTCGATTTCATCCGGGAAGAGGTCTAAGTTAGGGTCATCTAAAAATCAAAATTACTTTCTTTAAAATTTACCACTTTTTACGATTAAACAAAATAACTTAATAGACGATAACTGTGATAGTGAAAGACGCTATATTATGAAAGTGCAATAATATTAGCTGTACAATTAAATCATCATGATTAACACCTCGGACTTTAGACACCGCTGCGTTTTTTCGAACTGGTATTTTTCTAGATATTTTGTATTCCAAGTCACGCAATTTCCCTGGCACTAACAATATGGAACGGAGTGGCTGATTTTAGTACGCCACAATCACCGACATACTTACAGCAAGGTAGTTCAGATATTGACTCCTTATCCAAATTCACAGTTTTTCTTTCTCTAATTATTCCAGTTATCCTGTGTACACAATGGCATGTTCTGCCAATGCACTGTATAGGATGAAAGTTCCCATCTGAAGTGCATCTAGGTCCAATAGCTGGAAAGCGGATCCCTGCTGAAATGGACTTCTTTATTTTATGGTTAAAACGGGAACAACCTGAAAATTTAAACATAGTACTGTTTCATTATCTTTAAACTGTGCACATAAGAGCCGTGGTAGCCTGGTTAGTGGGCTCGCTTTTATTTCATTGTACGCAAGTGGCCTGATCTTCGATCCCCGATGCCGGCCCCACAACAATAGTTAATTTCAAAGTTTAAAAATTATTTCGAAGACATGTGAAGTCCGCCAAGCCGCAGTCTTTAACAAATTTATTTACTACTTTATTTTCTCTGTTGAAAAATAAAAACGGAGCGGGTATACCTCTTTTTCAGCATCTCTTACGGTACATGTAGCCATGACCATAAGGACAGACCGAATCCCTCCATTCGGGAAATTGAATACAGAATTGTAAAACATTTATCATATAAATGAATCTCATCGCATACATTGTAGGTATATGGTAGGTATACTAACGTGGTGCTGCTTACCTACGGAATTTATTTGACAGAGGAACCTCATTACGAAACTATGGTAGATTGTAAAATAGATTAGACAAACAAAATAATTTTTCTTACGTCGAAGCATAAAGAACGTACATTCATTCATTCATATGATGTAAAACGCATGAAAAGTACCACTTTCGTTGTTGAATGGCGTAGATCTTAGTGAAACTCAACATATCTTTAATTAAAGTAACAAAAACTATAAAAGTATCCCGTGACTAAACTACTGTACCAGTTGATATTTGGTGTATGACCCGGAAATGGCCTGCAGACTCCTCCTCCTATAGCTTGGCAAAATCTATGTATATTTTAAAGGCTTACCACAGTGCATGTTCTGCATGGTAGTCGCGCCCAAGTTTAGCCTTTCGCCAAAAATTCGTTCTCCATCTTCAGACTGACAGAAACAACTGGAAAAAAAGGTAATTTTTATATAGTTTAATACACAACCACAACAGCCACTGTGATGTCGAATTATTTGACGTGATATACGGATAGCGTCGTTTTCGCGTGTTTATTTCCCCCAGCCTCAAAAGGTTCCACTTTCAAAGGAAGTGACAACCATGAAAGAAATAGCGCTAGTATATAAAACCAGAAACGGTTACAAAATTCATGATGCGGGAGGTATACAAAGCAGGTAGAATGTTATATGCGATATCAAAATAAAGTTAACTACAGAAAGAAATCTTATTACGAATGTACGATATTTAAAAAAAAACTAGTTAGGTCTGTACCGGTGTGTAGTTTGATTTTAAAAATGTATGCAAATAACAATATGCGCTATGCGATAAAACATTCCTAAATGTGGAAAGTAAAGTTAGGTTGAATGAAACCCCGCATCCTAAACTAAAAGCTAGAAAATACCGCGGAAAAAAACTTATGTAATTAATATGTTTAACCGAGCTAATTAACCTAAACTTTAGACGTTATTGCGTAGGTAACGGACACTGTTTGACAACCGCAGTGTCATTCTAAACCGTGGTTTTCATTCATGGTTGTGCTCGACGGCAAGCTGGACGTCGAAACAACGTTAATTTTTGCAAGTTGAGCCGTGCCTGAGGGGGAGGCGAACGTCGAATAACAGAATATAATTGAACAACAAATGAATAAATCGAATGAAAGCGTCGAATTAATGAATAGCCCCAACAAATTTCAAAAAACGCAAGGCTGGTCTTTAAAAAACGCCTTGCTTAGTCTTGGCAGAAACAATACGAGTGATCGCTTCTTTGCCGGGGGTTGTCGTTTATCTTCAAGACAAAGACATTCCTTCCTTTTGGATTGGCAGGCGTATTGCATTTCTACCATTGCCGGAGGATGTGCAAGTGCAGATGTAGAAGCAGAAGTCCGAAAGCAAAATTATATTTTTAGATATTTTTGAAGAGGTTAAATGTTAAACCGGTATTGTACTTGAGAAATGCGCCAGTGTCAGTGCATCTAGTTGGACCTAGAGGATCAGGACTAAAAGAGTTACACCTCTTGCACCGTCACATGGCGTTTTGACACATTTAATTGTGCTTTCCCTGTACCTCTAAAATGCGGAGGAATGGTTTAAATAATTTTCCTATCAATCCTCTTCTAAATCAACTCTTTTTCCCAATAAACGCGATATTCATTAGCAAAAATAGAGTAGAAGATAAGACTTATTAAGCAACCGGTCTTACGTGTGCGCAGGCACGCAATCAAAAGCGGCATATTTTCCCTTCCCGTCACAGATTGGACGCTGCTCCAATGCACCTGTTTCACCCCTCAGGTGCCTGGCGTCGTACTCATCTTGTGCGGTATGACAGTAGCTTTTCACTGAAAGTTATCAATTATTAGCACTATTTACTAATATTTCAAAAAATCCAGACCGACCTCAGTAGACAGTTACAGTTTAACGCTTGCCTCTGGAAGCTAGCAGCTGCTAACAAGTATTTAGATGGTACTAGTTAGTATGTTTGTATGGAAAAGCATGTTATCTTATTCAACAAGGGGTTTTACTTTTCTCTATAGGGAACTGATTAATTCAACCAATTAACCGGATAAAGGTCAAGAAAATATTTCTCCAAACCCAATCCCAAAAAACATCTCTTAGATCGGAATCAAATCCGAATGAAATTACGACATCGCTTATTAAAAATTATTATATTACTATACCTGAATTTTACATGTTATGCGTTTTATGCAGGTTGTGAGAAAACTGCTGAAGCTATATTTCTCCGTTAATTTTTAACAACATATTCAGTAAATTAACTAATAATAGAAGCTTTTCGAACTTACTTCTTACACAAGTAAGTAATTCGGGATCACAAGTCAGGCCGTGGCCACATCTGCCAACGGTGACTCCGGTACCTGGACCGCCAGTAGTACAATGGGAGTCTTTGCCTGAAATTGTTTTCAATAATATACATTTATATTCAATATCGACAAATTGTTATTATCTAAATGACATGCTGAAATAATGATGACGATGGACCCTTTGACAACATGGAAGAAGAAGAGTAGATTACCATAAAAAGGCAAGCAGTATTCACAGCAATTGCATGGAGTAGGCGAGGGCAGCAAAATCCCCGTATGAGTCGCATTGTTGATCCTGCATTCTGGCGCCAGCGAGGAGCAACCTACTTCGAAGCGAAATTTCTGCAATTATTGTATGTGTATTTGTAGTGTATTCACAGAAATATAATATATGTAAAAAATTTGCTTAACATTTTTAGTAAGAAAATAAGTTTAAATTGATTTAAAGTGATAGAACGAGTAGGGCGGTGCCGCGAGCGGCTATAAGATAGTGCGAGACTTGTAGCGAACAGCCTAAACCTGTCTAGCAGCGCGCAAACTATCGAAAATTAATTAAAAACCTAGACTCTACCTATATTCGCATCAATCTAAAATTGATCGTCAAATTTCCGTGGTGTCAATAAGAAAAACTTAAACGTATGACAAATAAAATAGACATCGAAAGTAATAAGATTTTTAAACTTCTATGCACAAAGTGGTGCACATGGTGGGCTCAATGCCTAAAGGCATTCGCTCCCACTCAACCATTAGGTTAAGCGGCGACAGACATATTACAGAGGCGGTGCAGCAGAATGAACTCAAACAAATAAAATGATATGAATATAAAAATATATTAAAAGGTCCGACGATGATGAGATGTGAAATGGTGACCCGTCATTAGTCCGAAAACTATAACACATATTAATTTTTTTTATTAAACTTTTTTATTAAACCTTCATAGGTTGTTTACTGATATGCGTTCAATTATAATATTACAGAATATTTACAGACTGTGGTACCATTATGTCATTCAATTCAACCCATATTGTATGTTAAGGTTACGGTGGGTACACTGGAAAAAGAAATCAAACTAATGAAGATACAGTGCCACAGTCATCTGCCGACACAGACCTACTGATTTGAATAAATATTACTTAGGACATTATTAGGTTGCATAGATCTACAGGTACTTATACTGTAATATATTGGTGGACGGCACTGGCATTTAAAGATAGTTTGGAAACTTCATATCCAAAAGCTCCACCTAGTATTCATGATTTCCTTATATGAATCTGAATATTTACATTAAAAAAAATCATTCATAAGATTCCCGTGTTATGTATATATGATATGAAAATTATGACGCATTGGAATTAGACCAACAATTGTCAAAGCAATGAAAATCGATATCTTATTATAAGCATATTTTTAGAACCTCTGTGGCATCATAATGCATAACGCAGATTTCAATGCGTTTTTTTATTTAAAAGCTGGTCTATGGGATGGCGCAATAAGTTGATTTACGGCTGGGAAAATAGATTTTTTTTAAATCTACGAGGTCAGTTTTAGTATTCATTAAAATCGGCAACAAATTATCTATAACTTGTTTAAGTGACCGATAAATATGTTTAAGTTTAAGTTCCCACTGTACCTTCTGCACACACACTCTGTACAATCAGAGGAACGTATTATACAGATTCCAAGACCTTACAGGACAGATGTTAAGATAACTGCCTGCAACTCTGTGAAGCCTATGGTCTTGTTAATATGTATTCGCATATGGACCCATGATTGATGAGAACGTATTGGAACCGAACCCCTACAAGATTAAGGTAAGTCAATGAATGCTGTTGTTTACTTATAAAATCTTTAAAAGGTTGAGAAGTACTTACAAAAGTTTGCTTGCTCGATTCCTTAATTCTGATATTATTCTATCTTATCTAATTTAATTAAATAAACACAAAATTTCATACTCACTCTACAAAATCCTTCATCACATAAAATGCTTTTGGAATCAACTTGTAAAAAACCTACCACAAAACAAATAAACAAACGCTTTACAAAAACCATTGTGGTCATATATCTGCAGTATTATTTTAATATGAATGATAACAACCGTTCTACGGTTATCAACTTATCAAATATACCTATAATTATCTCTAATGATTATTTAGTCGCCTACTACAAAGACGATCGATATTTTAAATCGCTTTAGAAAGATAATATTTATTTGACAAAAAATAAACAAGGTCGGCGCCACCTGGAAGTACCACTCTTACAGAAATACGAGCTTAAAGCAATAGTATAAAGCTGCTGTAATAATTGATGAGAACCAGTTACCCAATTATTGGAAAATCGTTCATTTGAAGTTATGGTAAATACACCTGATTAATTTTTAAATATCCAGTACTGGCAATGTAGTTTGGCGTGTATGGAGCGATTGGATAGCAAAGTAAACGAAGAGCACTTACATCGTAGTAGGTGCTCTTCGTTTACTAAGAAAAACCATGTAAAGCATAAGTTGAAAGATTTTCTTGCAGTTTTTCTGTGTCTAAATGCGGATGGTTTTTCTTCTTTGCGTTATGCGGTAACACGAGAAATGGTACTCAGGATTAGCGTATTATTTTTGTGTTCAAAACGATGTTATTAATTAAATTTATTTATTTAGCGTCAGCGGCATGCCACTCGCTTCGCAGTTCTTTACACTTTTTAGCGTACTGATGCGTGGCTCTAGCGTTGATTATTTCTTCGTTACAGTAAACTGTACTGCGAAACTGAAACGCGAAAACATTTGCGCAACTTTGTACTTTCAGTACAAAGTTGCGCAAATGTTTTCGCGTTTTCGCCTCATAAAAGCTTTTAACCAATGTCTTTGTATCAACATACCTTCTTGATCAGGCAGGGACGAATCACGGTTTAGCAAACCAAACGGGCTTTCGCAACTAACTTTTTGCCTCTCCGGGAGGTTATTCCTCTCAGAGAGTTCGGGTGGCGATCCTAGTCACGAAATATTATGAAATATTTATTATAATATTGTACTGTTGTACTTATTATTTATTACATTTTGCGAAGTTTAAGAATACACCATCGTGTATTAAGTTCGTAGAAAAACAATTATCGGAAAGTTATCTGTAGGTAAGGACTAAGTCACATTGTTATGTGACGACATATAGTGCTGAATTTGCGAACGTATCGAAGATTGGGTTAGTCCGCAGCTTCGCTGGCTTATGTCTCGCGTTCTCTTTCTTATCTGCCTGTTTCTTTATAAGTCCACAGCTGGACAGAGGCCTTTCTTTGAAAGTGTCAACAAAATCTATCAACCCATCTCATCCCGTGAGCATCGTACAAATCGGCAAAGGCAATTCTAGAAAAATGTCCCATTCGTTTATTGTAAATATCCTATTAAAAATGGCATATTTGAGATCATCTCAAATATACTAAACCAAAAACATCCTGACCAGTGACGTTTAGCAGTATCTAAGGTGCCAATATTTGGTATTGTGAGGTACTGCTATAGCTAATTGGTTTGTTAAGCGCGACGACTACGGAAAATTCCTTCCCATCAACTGCTAGAAAAAGGCCTCACCCCTTTGTCTACCTATTGACTGTTTACTGACTCTTTCAGAAGAATTATCAGTGGCCTCCTCATAGGGATGGAAAAAGAAAGAAGTGGCTTTTCCCTGTAATCACTATCAACACAACGTGCGTAACACTGAGTCTGCGTAGTAGTAAAGATAATAATTCTACTTTTACTACATCAACATTTTTTAGTCCACAGCTGATCATAGCACTCTCCAAGAAAGCGCCAGCTAAGACCTGCATTTTTCGTGGATCCCACCACTCATCACGCTGGGCAAGCGGGTTGGTAAGCGCTGGTAACCTCGCAATAGTTGATAGTGGTCCCCATCACAAGTCTGTAGGATTTAGGTTCAGCAAATTCGGCAATCATTCGGTCGCCAGAGCCTCGTTTGTGGACTAGCAGCAGCAGGGTGCACCACGTGTGGATGAGGTTGGCATTTTGAGAAAGAGATAACATATATACATCCCATTTAATTATACTGTTATATATATTAATTATGTACTCTATGTTAATACTTAATTCTCAAGAAGACTACGCCAAATGTCGAACGAGGTCCTGTTTGCTTTACATGTTAACATTAACATATAACCCCGTAAGAAAAAGCACCCAATTCGTCTTACTCTACTTTCGTATACCTACTGTTTACTCTAATTAAAGCCATGCTACTTGTTTGCTCCGATAGTGTAGTCTTAATTATTATCTCAAATACAACATGTTTGAGGGATTTCGTCTTAGGTAATTTAATTACAACTTTTATCATATTGCAGTTTATGGAGAATTAGTTACTCGGTAGTAATTATAAATTAGCTAACGTCATTATTAATATAATCAATAATCATCACTAGTCGCTGAATACTCCAACTCGCAAATGGGAATCTCCGAATAAACAGATCTAAAATAGACAGACCTCTTCTCAGTTAGGAGACTGCCATTTTTATTACGTAATTGATTAATATAATTATTTTGAGATATATTCATGTGTAACATTTTTAAATCAAAATGGACCTGTTTTCTTCTACTGCATCTGATGCGTTCACACATCCAGAATTGGTCGTATATTAGCGAAATACTTTCATACTAAATATAATACTTGACTAATTTCGGTTACTTCTTCTCGGCCCACTGCTCTGGAAGATACCATACTCTTACCCATTTCTGCCGCCGAACGGTATTGCAACTACTATTGTGTTTCGATTTGTAAGAGACAGATATTAAAGAGGCAGTACAATTACGGGCTGTGTGGATGACAACGCATCTGTGACCTTTTTCGATTGAGGTTTTTAGCAGGTGTCTATGGGCTGCAGCAGTCGCTTATCATCACTGTTGTGATGAGCATGAGGTGGACTGTTAACTCGTCTTTCAAGCAATTCCAATAAAAAAATATATAGATACTAACTTTGTAAGACCCTAACAATCGTTGATTAACTTTTTGCTGATAGATAAATATTACGGTTTGACAGTTTATCAGTAGAAAATCTGTCAAACTACTACATTTATCTTTCAGTTAAGTATAAATGGCTCTATGTATGGAACGTAGACATCTTGTCCACTTAAAGAGATCCCAATTTATAAATATCGTAACATTGCGGCACCGCGAATTGAACTTAGGTCACTCGTGTACTATGAAATTAAAGCGAGCGCCCTGTCCACTGGAGTACCACAGCACTGAGGTTCGGTTTATTTAGGAAAGACAAGAATTGGAAACAAAAATTATTTGACGAATTACAAATGTTTATAAAATTTTCATAATTTAAATTAGATTACAGCAACGAAAAGTATCCGACTCAGCACTGTGTTACATCGGTGTTGTTGCTGCATCACCGTTATTCTATCGCTAAAACTCAGAAGCAGGCGAAATGTTATTTACGCGACAAGGGAATTAATTAAATATGGGAAAGAGAAATAATTACAATAAAATAGTAATTATTTATTAAAAGAAGGTTGATGACTATAACACAGGTCACATGCCTCTCATTTTTAGGAAAGGTTTTTGGAACCGGGAAGAGTCAATCGCGCGGCTTCAATGTGGGTTGACACTTCACCGGTCTTCGTAATATTTTTATTTTTCTTAAACCTTTTCGTGATATTTTCCTTCGCCGTGAGGTAAATTAACACTCACAATTGCAGTAGTACCGGTTACATAATAAAATTCAATTGTCTGGGGGAGACTACAAAATTACATTTTATCTAGCGTGCGCCCGACCCCTGTTACAAGACAAATATGTATTTTGGGACTTTTTATCTCCACCTATTATAAAATACATGGATGTTTACAAACAAACAGCTCACTTTAACTGATTGAACTCTTCCTCACTAGCTTAAAGTAGGAACACCTGTATAGTTATTACTTTTCTAACCTCATTACAGATCACCGCCGTTACATAAACGAAATACTAGGTTACTTATTTTGATATATAGACTTCTCATATCTTTCATATCTCAATTGGACAATCGAGAATCACAGAAATATATACATCAAAGGAATCATGGAATCCAAACAAAAGGTCATTTTTACAATTGTCGCTTTTAGATGAATATCTGAATGAATTGATGAAAGTTTAGCTGACCCCTCACCTTCCATATGCATCGGTAACGGAAA
The DNA here is from genome assembly GCA_029286595.1 of Bhutanitis thaidina. Taxonomy (NCBI): domain Eukaryota; kingdom Metazoa; phylum Arthropoda; class Insecta; order Lepidoptera; family Papilionidae; genus Bhutanitis; species Bhutanitis thaidina. The sequence goes on along the minus strand of JAGSMS010000021.1, from coordinate 1,443,617 downwards.
AGTGAGTATTAAAAAGTGCCTCTACTTGTTCTATAATTCCAGTAGAGCACACAACTTGTAAAATTTGACTGCCTTGGCTGACTTGGAATACAATGTACAATGTACTGGTAGTCGATAAAGGAAGTCACCACTCATATTTTCTTCTCTTCGAGATAGTACTCGTTTTTTTTCCTCTTCTTTCGCAGCATCTAAATATACCACTGGTGGGCATAAACCCCCCCAATGGAAAGTTTGACTGTAAGCATCACTCTAATCTGGGCCAATAACTGATACTCCGAAATTTAGAAGCTACTGCTTGGTCTTCGTCTGAATAATTGTAGTCTGATGTGTCCGAAGTCTGTTAGTGACAAAGAGATTTTGAGGAATTATATTTGTTATCACTTAGTAGTCTTTTATGAGAAGCAGGAAATGAGATACAGATGCCCTTACCTTAGATACACGCTTAGTTTATATACACATACTTATTATCCAGATAAAGTTTTTAGTTATTTAGTTACAGTAATTATGACGAAACATCTCATTATAACAAAATCCATATGTAAACAGCAAGACCTCATCTCCACACATTACCCAACTTGATAGTATAAACGCCTTAGTACTTGAGCACACACATTTATCAGGACGATAACGAACGACACGGGAGATCTATATAGCGTATTCTGATAAAACTGATAACAAGAAAGACAAGGTGGCATGGTCTAAAATGTTGAAGCCACAGAGATAAAAGAATTCTAGTTTTAAATATCTTACACATTAAACGGTATGTGAAATAAATAATTGTTGCAAATAATGGAAAAATATAAGAATGTTGTAATAACAAAACCAAACAAGCACTAATTCGATTCGGACAAAAAGGGTTCCGCGCAATAATTTATGTAAAAATTAGAAATCTATAAGACCGCCGACTTCCGCTATAACCTTTTTGTGAACGTCATGAAAAGCGTTATATTTCCCAAATTTACATAGGGATTTCTTATGTTTACGCGAATACTACACATTTAAAATGAAACATTTTTTTACGGTTTTTACCTCGTTTAATTTGGAATTTTTTAGATCCCGACATTTTGGGGCTTTACAGGTCCAGTCATTATCGAAATAAATGGAGTACACATCTGGAAAATACATTAAACGAAGACGGATTTACAGAGGAGAGAACATATTGGAATCTGAAAGGTATATATTCTAAGTAGGCAAGGAAAGTAGCTATTCAACATGAAGCCGCGAACTATCGCCCTGATTATTATCTCTCAATGCTATGGAGAGATAAAACTCAGTTGGAGAGCTAATATTATTTCGGGTTCTGTTATAAAAAAAGGCCTTATTAGAAAGACAGAAAGACAAAGTGATTCCACTGTCTTATCAGTCTCTCTTCATTCAGTCTTTCTGTACAAGTATCTGTCTTTCTGAACCCTTTACGTCGTTTCAACACATATCGTGAATACGCAACAAATCTAGCTAAATCTGGCGCAAAATGCTTTAAAATTCGTATTTTTTTTATTATTTCTCACTCATCAATACTGTGCTATTACTTAAAACGAAAATAAAATTTTGTATTAAGTATTAAAATTTGTATTAAAATATATTGAGACTGGTAATAGTATATACATGGAAAAAAACCCAGAGTAGAACAAAATTAGGACAACCGAAGGTTAAACATATTTTCTGTACAAGCGTGAATTCTTTATAAACCTCCACATACTGGTACTTAATTTACTGTGTTTTATGATAACTATTTTTAGATAAAAATTTATAGTTACACTCACACTGCGAGTTTTGCTCACGCTTGACCGCCTTTTTAATGTAGTTTCTCCTTCTTTATATCATTTATATGTGTAAGTCCACAGCTGGATGTTGTAGATTTACATTCATGATAGCGCCAACAATTAAAGCTAGCATACCATGCATAAAAGAGCAGATGCAGAGCAAGACGTGTTGGTTAGCGTAGTGCCGGTACCTTCCCATTAAAGCTGTGAAGTCTGTGGGATTTGAGTTTGAAATAACTGGATAGGTTTTCCACAATCAGACAGTCGCCAGAGCCTCGTTATTTAGTCAGTAGGGTGCTAGATGCTATGCATGGATGATATGAATATTCTTTGTAATGTAATATACTAAGTATATGTTATACGTGACGAGCGGCTCTTTACAATTATATATACATTACCATTTTGTGTGGCATGGGTGGCAACCCATAACAATAAGCTCTTAAGAATTTATTGTGGTAATGTTTTCTTACACAGTCATATGTTCCTGCGTCCATGCATTTATATACACTTACACGTGTTTGTACACAACCTTGAAATAATTATTTCATATAAAACATAGGTTATTAGGCATTTTTTACCAAATTCATTAATAAAAATGATGTACCTATATAAACATGAACTAATCCGTCTAACCTGTGCAATAAGCAACTTGTAGATTATACAAAAAATAAATATTTTAAATGAGTACAGTAGTTTAGTCGTACGATTTAGTTTCGGTCTTTGACTCAAGATATATTTGTGTTATTAGGTCACTAGGCTTACGAGATCCTGTTCAAAGACATTATGGCTCGCCAGTGCCGGCGTCCGCTGACTAGACGTCAAATGAATCCTGCGATGTCGTCGATCTTGCTGATGACAGTAAACGACTATTTATTAAAATGAATAATATTAATGTATACCTAATAATAAGTTTTATGTTTCATTCGGATAATAAGACTATTTAAGTTTTTTCAAAAAAAACTCTATTTTACCCTCTTGTCAAACAATTATGAGCACTACGTTTTCAATAGACGTCAATACCGACGCATCCATACTATATAAACACTCCATCATTTCTGTTACATCAAAGATGTTTATCTGTTTGGCAGCCTTTTAACAGTACCCTATAACCTAAGAAGAAGCAGAGTGATTCCCTAAGTTATTATCTCACACAGACGAATTTACCTTTAAGTTAAGTCATTACAATTCAAAATCAGCTATCTTCAACATCTTGTTAATCGTTCTCTTGTTAGTCGGGCACTGTTCTTTTCAATTACTCGTTGACTAATTCGTAAATGGTGTCGCCAACGCTGAACCAGCATCCGTTCATAAAGAGAGCAACTCCATGACAGTGTTTACTATCAATACTGTCGACGGATAGCTCTCTTCATTAACAGATTATAGGTTTCTTCTATACACGTTCTCTGCTGCTGAAATCAAAGACATAAAAATAATATTCTTTTAATCGAATCCAGGTAACTTGCGCTTTTTGAAACTAAAGTCAGCACCCTGACCAAGGCTACCACGACTCAAATAAAGCACATTTCACGGAATTTATTGGGTTTAGTTTTAACTTTTTTTACTTCACGACGTTTAGTACTTTGCAACATTCATGGTCACGGGGAGTTTTAGCGGTCGTTACAGTATTTTTACTATGGATTTAGCTATGGAGTTTCTTTCGGCTGTTTGTTTCTCCGTCAGAGAAACCTCGTTACGCAACAGTGGTAGATTGTAAATAAAAATCAGAATGGACTTTCGCGAACGAAATTACGTTTCTTATGTCGAGAAATAAAGACTTTTCGTTCTTTGAATAGTTTATGACCACAGAAAATAGTGGTTATGACATAATAAAACGTTAGGTTGTAACAACCGCAGTCCGACTTTCCAGGACCGGACAGGAAATGAATATTTATAAAAAATATAGGAAAGTAAGATATACTACGAAAATTAAGAAATATGATTAACATTTTAAAATATTAATTACTGTATTTACCTACTCATAATTCTAAATAAGAATAGCAATGAGAACGTATTAAATTGCGACACAATACTAGTGTCAAAAACGAATGCGTTTGATAAACAGTTTTACAACCCGCTCAAATTTTACTTATAAGTTATGTAAACGGAGCAGAAGTAGTGTAGGAAAATGTCACGAAAAGCAATAGCTACGCAATAGTGTTGCCAGCCTACACTCTGACATTTAAGGCAACAGAATGTCCGTCCTCGGTACGTGTCAATTGGTCGGCCACGCCGCCATATTTATTCAGCAGATACTTTGTCGCTTCTGTTTAACCAACTATGCTAGCCGCTATTGAGACAGTTTTAACGGGTTCGCTTTATTATAACGGGACGTTAACGACACGTCTGCGCATTGTCAACTGAAATACACGTGACACGCGAACGCGAGGTTTGAAGAGTCAATATTTACTTTTACGTATATTTATTAATGTTAGTATTTTACACCGGTCGGATAAATAACTTACGTGGTAACTGCTTTTCTTTTTAACAACTCAACTCATTTCATATATGGAGAAGCTACAGCGAAAAATTGCGAATGCTATCGTTAGTTGTTAACTGCGCAGGATGTACTATAGCGCCACAAATGCACGCTCAAACACAGAGGCACTCTACTCGTCTTTACCTTCTCCTATCCGATGATCCATGCGATAAGATCGGAGGAAGGGTCAAACGCAGTGTCACAGACATGGGACGCAATACAACACAATCAGACCCGAAGCCCCCATAATTTATATTTTGCACAAATAATGGCTTCGATTGGTATGTATGTGTATAAGAAAATTACTATAATCTCTACAAGCTTTAATGTAATGGAGTTTGTTAACGATCATTAAGACTTATTACGAATTTTTTTCATAAACATCAATGAAATATGTCTGACACTGAAACTAATTAATTATTCACTAAAGAGTTTTAAAGCACGAGTAAAAATCAAATGTAAACGAATTTTAATCTTGAAATGATATATAAATCGATTTATTAAATTCTTTACACTATTATGAAGGTGCAGAATTTCCTTGTATTTAATATAGAATTTATAATTATAGAGTAAATATGCCTCTAACTTACCATAACTAAGGCTGTGCCACACACACATAGTTCAATTATCGACATGTTTCTAAACATGTGAACTGAACTCTCACGATATCCGGCTAATTTGATTGTCGGGAGTTTCTCAAGGCGAAACGCGGGACCATTACAAAGTTAATACATTTTTGGATATGCAATTCGAATTCAAAGTTTTGATATAAGAAATAAGCTGTAACGACCGTATAACCATTACAGGGGTGGACAGAGTTTTAAACGTGGTAGAGCCAAGCGGCGGCTTTTGCTGCTGCTCGAATGGACCGGCTCGTCCGGATCGGTACCACGGCCTCGCAGAATACCGGCGTGAAATAGAGGCATCTTGTGCTTCTGCGTTTCGTTCGGTGAGTGAGGTAACCGGAGGCCCACACCCCCTTCCCATCCCCCTCCTCATCCTCCCTCTCTAATATCCTCAAAGGCCGGCTACGCACCTACAGCACCTCTAGTGTTGCGGATGTACGTGGGCGACGGTAATCACTTACCATCAGGTGAACCGCTAGCTCGTTTGCCGCCTTTCCAATAAAAAAAAACAGAAGTCTTAATTTAAGTCGTTGGAATCCACCAGTGACAGGTGGTGAGCCTGTCGCCATCTTAGTATCCAAGCCAACGATCAAACCGTACATAGTATAGAAAAGCTTACTCGAGGTTACTGCTTCGGAGGAAGATCTCCATCTCCTAACATCTCGGCTATTGTAGGTAGCATATTAGTTTTGGTACAAAGTAGAGATGGTGTATTCTGGTTGATGTTGATGGTGTGTGTAACTTCTATGTATTCCTACTACAGAATACATTACATATTCCATATTATGATGCTATATCTACTCCGCACGGAACGGCAACGCCCTGCAGCGTAAAATTGACCCGGTCTCGGTCATCCAGCCAGTGAGCCTATCTAGACTAATACAAACTATTTATTCTCTTCTTATGTACTCGACTTATACCATTCACAGTATTTATAATTATCATAAATTATTATATAAAAAAGGTTAACCTTATTTGTAACGCCAACATTACGATAAACATATTTAATCCCCTTTATTTTTTAATAACAAGCTACTAAGAAAAATAATGTAGTTTTCTTACTAAGTGTCGATAAAAACTTTATTTAAAAACCCTAAGTCCAAGGCTTTAAATAAATTACTATAAAACTATAAATGATTACGTCTATAAACCTACTGAGATATTAATATCTTTAAAATGTATTTATAAAATATTGTTCCCCGTCGGATTCTCGTCTGATTACAAAGCCAAGACGATGGTGAAGAAGAAGAAAAAATTAATCACTATTATAATTTAACAATATACTGTCGATCTCAATGAAATTGATTACACATAAACATTACGCAATTTCAATATTCAAAATGCAGAGTTATCTGCATACTACAAATATTAATACTATAGAAATAGGTCACACATTGCATCACGTTGCTTCTAAGTTACGTTGGACAAACGAAACAAATAGTGTAAGCGACAAAAGAACGCAACAATAAGCATGCTAATGGACAAGTTTAAGACAATTCATAATGTGTCAAGCAGGATGTCTAAGGTAATTTGCCTTTGAATAGCTCTAGCACGTTGGTGATGGGCTATCCACATTTGTTCTTAACACACATATAGAGCCGAAGACAACTGAATAGAAAATACATTAATAATTCAAAACTAAATATAGGATAACATATCGTGTATTTTCTACTGATTTTTAGGTACATCGGGGTGTACTGTACATAACTTAAATAAAACCTTCTTAAGATCTTGTCCAGCGCTGACTGAGCGATTTAAAAAAATTATGAGATTGTACTACTGTCTGTAATGTAGACGCGACGGTTATAGGTAGATAAAGCAAACGACTTAACACACATTTATAAAAAAAAGAGTTATTTACTTTAACTATAAATTAAATAAAGCATTCAATTAGTAACAGTAAGCATCTGTTTTTCTTCCCTAGGGTGGAGTAAGCGACCTCTGAAGGAAAAGCCTAGGAAATCTCATGGCGTCCGCCTGATGGAAAAGTATTCAATATATCCAATATTTTATATTCTACAAAAACAAAGAATTTGGACAGCCGCTGATACTGCGATTGCCAAACCGCATGCAAAGAGTAAAGATTATGGGTATCTAATCTTTTCTTTGGGAGAGATTATGATGAAGAAGAAATATACTTATGTAAATAAACAAATGAACACACATTTAACCTGATAGTGCTCGCTGTGGGCCATAGGCAATTACTTCAATCCACGAAGAACGATCCGCGAAGTAGTGATTATTTTAGAGGACATGATCTTCACCCCTGATAACTAAGATTTTATGATTCGGTCTAGTTCTCACCACTCTATATGCATTATGACGGCTTTGCTTAGCGTGAGGGTCCCGGGATTATCCACAACAAAATACGTGTTTTGTTGTAAATAATCTCGTGTAAGGCGAAATATCATCACTGAATCAAAACGTGAGAGAGAACTGTCTGAGAACTGGCCACATCTAGGGGGACCACAGATCGTGAAATAAACTATTAAAATTGCCTAATATCTTAAATAATCAGATCAGTAAGTGTCGCTACGTCATAAAAAAAAATTATTCTGTTAGAGAAAGAAGAGAAACCTATGTCGAACAAACTAGGTTTCTGGCGACCGAATGATGGCGAAATTTCCATCTGATTTGCCGAACGCAACTTTTACATACGAGAGACGGGAAGCAGCACCACTAGTGCGAGAGTACCGACAATGCGTTCACCACCAACCCGCTTGCCCTCTTCTTTCAAGAAATCTTTACTGGCTTTTGCGGCTACTTTCTTGGAGAGGCATATATTCAGCAGTGGACTAAAACTGGCTGATGTAGTAGTATGTATGCAAGTAAAACCTTGAAAAAATTATTATATTCAAATTGTAATCTTACTAAGAAACCATAAGTTTTAGACAACTAAGTATGAAATGTTACTGATAGCCATTTTTACTGCCAGTCACGCACCTAGTACTATGTAATTCAAAGTGTTTCAGACTTTGTTGCTAATATACTTTCTACAAAAAAAAGGTATTTTTTTATAAGTTTAATAAGAAGTGTCTTCATTCATTTAAAGATTAAAAAATATCACTGGTGGTGTTGGAAAAGTGCCGGCTAGGCTGAGTCATGTCAAAAGGATAACCGAAATCACACCGTACCCTTTGACTAATGTGTGTACTATATATATATAATTAATTTTTGATTTATAAATTTAAAAAACTTCATAAACATTCTACAAGTTCCGAATTTTAGTTTTAAACTCACTGTGACGAGTAGTCAAAGTAACACCCTTATCTTCTTCGATCTGATATAAGGATTATGTACTAGGTACAAAAAGGTAGGTTAGGTATATAAAGTTTTATGTACTTAGCCCAGATATAATAAGAATTCACCTATGAACAATTTCCAAAATCAAGCCTTCAAGACGTCGTCGTCTTTTACATTAAGCACAATATGTATTCGTTACAAAATAACGTTGTAGATCAACTATTCTATTGCATTCTTATTTGATTCACATACAAAATGAAGCACCTGTATGAACAGACGGCGCAGCCTCAAAAATACAGTGTAATCATTATTCAAACCTAAATTATACATATTTTATATCTTATTCCTTTTAAATAGAATTCATCATCTTTCAATGGCGTAAATCAGCTGTTTAAACATACTTTCAGATTCATTCATACTTAAAGATGTTATAGAAACAAGGACAGTCATGAACGATTGAAATTAAAGCAACGACGGGGTTGTAACAAAAGGAATATTATTTATATAATTGCTTACAGCGCAGCAATTGCAACCTAAACAAATGTTCAGAGGATAACTTTTGCGAAAGATGTACTTAGTGTGAGGTCCCGTTTAAATTTGGAGAAAATACTGTGTTGATACTGCGCGGAAGCCGGTTTTTGATTTCGATTATAACAAATTTCTTTGGTTAACATCCACAATTAGTTATTTATGCAACACATTATATACCATATATACTATAGTATTATAACTACCAAACTACACAGACGTAAATCATCCTTCCCGCCAATACGAATAACGCCTTTGGGAAGGATACACAGTGTTTTACTTATAGAAGTAATGATAATAGAAACGGGGATAATTACAATATACACATTTTAATCGAACACAGGATGAATATATAGTCAAGTAGAGTATGAGTGAGAAAGTTTTGCCTTTATTAGTAGTGCCTTTGAAAGTATAATAGAGTACCTTGAGCCCTACACAGACAATACATTTTGAAGCAATAGGGATGTACGAGTATATTGTATTAATAGGTCATAGGAGGTTAAAGATTTCGTTTCACGAAAAAATGTCTGTGAAAGTAAAAAATATTATCGATAAAGCAATAGACAAGAAACGACGAAGCAAGAAACGAACACGTTGTAGATTAATTTAATAGTAATTGGTATTAAATTGTTACACTATTCACAGATACCTATGATGTCAGTTAAAAATAGCATCTATCGAAATACCAATTTATACACTAACTGCATTGGAAACTAATTTACTTAATCTCAGAGACCTAGTTCAGCGGATTTACTCTTATCGCCAGGCTTATTGACAGTCACAGTAGCATATTTAAAATACAGTAACTTATTTAGGGTCACACCTGGCAGGTTTTCTTACGCTGCGACCTCTGTACTATCTGAAGAAGTAGTACTATCCTAATGACATTAATTTTTTTTTTCATGAACATAACCTTCAATATCAATGAATCCTCGCCGCCGAACACAAGCAAGCAAACGTGCAAAATTGTGTGCGAAACCAATTACTAGGAGCTTGCAAACCGCAGTTTATTATTACAAAATATCTTATTGTTATACAAAACGAACGCCCCCGACACCGTTTTAAAATTACGTAAATATTACTAACGTAATATACATGGAATTTGTTTGCGTGTTTGAAACGTCAACTATCGATTCAGGTCTAGCTGGACATATTTGTGAAATCTTCAGTTAATTAAAATAAATGATGTCTGCATAACATTCTGTAGTAAGTTTCAAGTTTTTCTTTTAATTTAAGACTCAAAACGTAGTTTCCCAAAATAGAATAATGAATGATAAATAAAAGGAATGTGTGACAATAACTTTTTGGTCAGAATAACGTAGTTTAATTAAAGAAATTTTAAAAAGTATTCTTGTAAATATTCTATACTATACTAAAGTTAAATTGTCTTCACCATAGTAATCTATAAGTTAACGTGGTACAGCGATTTGGTAAAGAATTACATCTGCACACTTACACGTACTAACATAACCATACCACCATAAACTTACTAAATAGAGTGTGGTGTCCTATTTCTGATAATGTGGCGTTATCAGCTACAAAGTTTACTGCTCTCTTAATCTTAGATATCGTTTTTTATTTGCTCTACACCGGCAATGTGACCCCGAAGTGGAATTATAAGGAATAACTTGAGTAAACATTTGTTGATTAAAAGAAAAACAGCGCTCTTTCTGCTCGTAAATTGTCATAATTAACAAGGTAAAAAATTTCTCCGAATTTTTAATAAAGAAAGTTTACCTAGAGTAGTGTACTACAGACAAACACTAAGAATAAATATTTTTCATTAAATTTTGATGATCATTTTATTTGAAATTTTAGATTGTTACAAGTAATTCTATAAATTAGAAAGGAGAACTGAATTTTCTCAAATAATTAAGAAAGGGCCTTTCCTAATGTTAGTTTCGATTTAAAATGCTTAAAACAAGAAACATTTTATTAAATATACCCACATAAATATGTTACAGTGCAGATTCTTACCACCGGAAACGTAGTTTTCGGAACGGTTTTCCCTCTGAAAATGTCAGCCATCTTGAATCACATGTTTATCGTCATTAGAGGATATTAATATGATGGTCGCCCTGTTATAGAATCATGTGACCAATCACAACTCGGCAAAGTTTTAATACTTGTTAATAAGAAACATATAAGTATCCAATGGTAATTTGGAACTTGAGCTAATTTAACTTTATCTACTTAGTACTTTCCCGCTTAAATTTAAATTACAACGACACAAGTCAAGTTAAATATTACACACAAACCATTAACTTACAAAACTAAAAATACCTAGTTACCAAATATTGCAGATAATTACATAATATTATTTAGCGATGTACAACACTAATTGAGTAATTGAGTTAAAAAGTTCGTGAACGTAACAGAAACTCACGCTAAAGGAGGCTAGACTAAAATGGCGTCTTATTTTAGTAGCAGTGTGTTTTATACAAGTTCACCTGTTACGTCACACCTATGGTTGGGAGACGACATTATTCATATTTTCTTATCGTTTCCAACAGACTTTTGAGACCGAGTTGAGGGAAATTCAATCTTAGAACAACAAGCCGAGCCAGGAAATAAGTAAATTCTAGGCGCTTTCGATTTTCAATACTATTGTTAAAAGCGTCGTTGTAACTACATGAACCTAACTTATGTTAAGCGATCGGCTTTCGTAAAGTTATTACAGCTATAAAAATATAAAGAAAGGTTTAGAAATTATTTACAAAATTTTGTTACATGACAAAATTTCGCATTAGCCAGGTTTTATTTTGTTCCCTTTATCCTCATAATTATAAATGTAAAAGTGTCTTTTACATGATAATAGTCTTAACTATTTCTGTTTTGATAATATGTCAAAGATAGCCGAATAACTAAACAATAAAAGGGATACGACATAGTCGTAAGCTATTTTTATGTAATTTTATAATTTTACCAATTTAAATATTTCAATATTAAAAGCAGTATTTTTATAATACAAATACAGTCACTTTTAATGGCCGTCAGCGCATCTGTAGCTCCTCTGGTGTTGTAGATGTTCGTGGGCGTCGGTGATGACTTACCATCAGGTGAGCCGCATGCACGTTTGCCCCTTCTTCTATAAAAAAAAACTTTCAAGTTGTGTGATAGCAAATTTTTCTTCAAAATATCAATAACTTAGGACACTCAGCAAGCTAACAAATCATCTTCTAGATCTAAATTCACTAGCCCAGTACAGGAGCTGACTGAAATTTGGAATATAAGTTCATCTTGTGCCCTAAAGGTTCAACGTGGCGAGTATATGCAATTCTTCCATCTAAACTTATTATTACATCTTAAAAAGACATTAGACGAGAAGTGAACAAAGTAAAAAGTTGAGTAAGTCCAGAAACAATTGAAGCGGTCCGAATAAGTTAATCGAGAATTTGTCTTGTTATTGTCTAGTGACAGCCCACGACTTCTCGTGCATTTTTATCTATTTTATTAATTTTCTTGCGAGAGGACTCTTTATTCCACGACACAATCTACTTTCTCGGCCCAATATCGCTAAAATCTATTCAGTCCTTTAGGTATTTATTAAAATTCAATTCAAGAGAAGAAAAAAGAAAAGTAATCTCACGTCAATAGCAATAGTTTGCCTAATGCCTTAAAGTTAGTTAAGATGGGAAACAAAAGTCGATTTACTCAACACCACGGGCAAGTACATAATTTACTAGCGGCCACCTGCCGCTTTGGCTGCGTGAAATGGTTCCATAGGGAAGTTACCCAGGATAAAAAGCATATCTAGTTTACTGCTAAATTTAATTAAAATCCGTTTATTTGCTGTCGTGATTGAGCAACAAACATCTAAACCTGAACCTAAACTGAACCACATTAAAACTTTAAGAAAAAATTGATGTGACTTTATATGGAGAAAATAGTCATGGACGATGTCACGGGCACAGCAATTTTTTTTTAATTTTTAATATTCTGAAACATAAAACGGTAAAGTTCCCGGAAATCAAGATGTAGAAGATTTCACCCGAATTGTAGTTGCAAAGGGAAATAAATTTTTCTTTTAAATAAAGTTTTGACAATTTACTAATTTCAAATATTAATTGGTTGGGTAAGTAGACCTAGGAAATGTCATCTACAGATATGTTTCGGTTGGAAGGGTATAAAGAGGCAATACAGTAACAGGTTAAGAGGCATTCCGTCTTAGTCCTCGGGGGAGAAAACGCACTCGTAGCCTTATTTCTTTGAAGTTGGTGGACATAAGGTGGACGGTGAGATCAACCCGATAATATAAATTATTAACATTTTAGACAACGTAACAAACAAAAGATACTTACTACTCGTACTTAGCGCTAAGAGCCGTTCCTTTCACACCGCGACCGTGGTCCTTTTAAAATCCGTCCACATTTTTTGAAGTTTTGTGTATTACGACAAGTACGCCTAATACCAAAGCTAATGTAAGCAATTGTCAATTGGTTACTAAGTTGTGATTATTCAACGCTCAGCTATTTTAGAAGAACGTGTTTTTGTACGTGGTGGAGCTAAGCGGCGACTTTTGCTCCTGCTCGACTGGACCGGCTCGACAAACAGATAAATATCCCCTAAGGCCGGCAACGTACCTACAGCTCGGCTGGTGTTGCAGTGATACGTGGGTGTAGGTAATCACTTACCATGCTCCTTTGCACTCTTTGCCATAAAAAAAGATTAACTTACTTAAGACAACAGAAGATACTTAAGATAAAGAAGATATTTAGAAGATCCGAATAAGAGGTTGAAGATATATATGTGTATATATATTGACAGGACTTATAGTGAGCTTAGAGTTTAGAGCTTTCAACGCAGTATTATTCCTGAGTAATACTGTGTCAAAGCTCCATCTAAATTTGCCGAAAGGTTTTGTACGTCATTCATATCAAGATAATACGCCTACTGATGAGCTCCTGTAATACATAGCGTGATGATATATCATAGATGTTGCTCAGTCCTCCATCTCTCTCTTTCAAGTCGACAGTGAAAGTTACATCAAAATCCAGCCACTGGGTTTTGCTTGATGCATGGTCAGACAGACAGACTACTTTTCTAAAAAAATATGCTTTCTTCTTCTGCATTGATAGTGTAATACTGTCAAATTAAAATTTTGGTAATATATACAGTGTATAGATTTGGTTTAGTTTGAATTTTATTATAGTATAGATATCCGTTCGTAAAGACAGATCATGAGAATATTAAGTTTGTATAATTGATATTACTGTCGAAATCTAGTTTTTAAAACTATGCTTGATTAATTAACAAATTCTACTTAAAACATTTCATTGGGGAATTTCAACACTCTTCTTACATTTAATTACAACTATCAAGCTAATATAATACGCTGACTATGTACATAAGGCGCGCGTTTGCTCAGCTTCGGTTATCTCTGCGATAGTCAAGATAAAACGAAACGGGGACGTGGTAGATACTGATGCTGAGTCCAAATATCCTTTTAAATAAAATAGTCACTTTACATAACATGATAAAATTAAGTAATGTACATAGATAACTGTATTTTTCTATTCACAAATAATAATTTTTTTTTTAATAGATGTAAAGATAACGTTAATTTTAGAATTACTATTAAGGTAAATAAACAATAATAAATATTTAGTTTATAAACTGATATAGATGCTTTCTCTTCCCCCTATCGTCGTTTGAAAGTAATAGGACCCGTTGAGACAAATCTAATGAGCAATACTAGTATTTGATTTTTTGAACTTACAAAGGATGCATCTTCTTCTTAATGCACTGTACCTCGCTTGTGATCTTCCACGGGTCTTCCTGTTAGTAAACAATCCTCTATCGTTTCTTCCTTTTCCTCGTCTTTTCTTCCTTTTTCGCCTCCTTTTCTTCGTGATCTTCCTCTTCCACTTAATTTAAAATTCATCACTGAACTCCCCTTAGCGCGCTTCAGTGCACCTTATAAAGTTCCGAATTTCTATCGTCTTTTTGTTCTGGATTATTCCATAATATTCCCCGAAATGGTACTTAATTTTTGTTAAGTTTTGTTGGAATTTATCGCTCTATTTCCATTAATAATATGATAATAAAATATTCATAAATATATATTAATAATATTAGTGATTTTATTGAGGGTATGAGGAAGTGTCAGGATCACCTCATACCGTCACTACACTGCGCACTAGACCTTATTGCCAATATTATTCTTACTACTATGCCACTACTTTCTGGTGACAGCATCTCCTTGTATGTGAAACTTATAATAGGTGAACTGCGTCATTAAAGCATTGTAATTTATACATTAAAGCCTGTAACCAGCAAGCAAGCACAGGAATGTCCAAAAAGTGAGAATTTATAGCACAGGAGTTGTTAAATGAAGCAGGGAGCTCTCCCATATTCTTGAAACCTGGAACTACAGTACTTTTACGATTTTCTGAAGGAGATATACCCATCTTCGAAAGTTACCTACTCTATTGATCTTTTAATCACAAATGTTCCGATTAAGTACCAATTCTCCATTGTTATTTGATGTAATTCACTTATTATAATTAACATCCTCTAAATTGTCCACTTTAGGCCATAAGCCTCTCCCATTATGCGTATTTGCCATAATCAGCAGTACCAGACACGTCACACCTTAGATGCTGCTGTTGGATTTACCGATGTAACTGAAATGGTTATAGAACTGGAACGATTAGATGAAGTTATACAACGCCTCAAACAGGGCGGTCTAACATTTGCACTCGGGACTTTTTCATGAGTACTACAGACTTTTTACAGTTTGAAGAGTACTGTAAAGATATCCGACCTGGAATCGGAAAGGCGGACGTTATGTTGAAGGTCCTACTCCCCGAAATAGATACGAATTACCTCAATTTCTAGGTTCCTTAAAATTAAATCTTTTCAAAAATTAGGTAACTTGGCCTCTGAGTAAAGAACTAGACGATTCAAGACTTCACAACTCTGCCTAAACAACATTAATTACTAGCCTTATATGATCCGAAAGCAATAACACAATTGCATACCGATGTGTGTAAAGACAGATTAGCAGCTAATTTTGTGGGAAATTACTCACTGGATACTTCTCACTCAGTCTCTTATTTTTGCCAAAAACCAACTTGCGATGAGCGTAAATTCCATAAGAGTAGATCATAAGAGTATAAACTAACGACGCTGACAGTGGTAGCTTCGATAAATCCCACGTATACTTATCAGGGATAACATTTGTAATATATACCGATTTCAGTACCT
This sequence comes from Bhutanitis thaidina, assembly GCA_029286595.1. Classification (NCBI taxonomy): domain Eukaryota; kingdom Metazoa; phylum Arthropoda; class Insecta; order Lepidoptera; family Papilionidae; genus Bhutanitis; species Bhutanitis thaidina. The sequence continues at coordinate 1,427,772 of JAGSMS010000021.1, read as the reverse complement.
CGAGAACCACTTTTGTTTAAACGCGATCTCGTTCCGCGAGTTGGTGGATTCAGATGCAAGAGTATAGAGTATGTTGAAGTGTTTAGTCGCAGTGCAGATATGGCCTTAAAAGCAGTTATAAATTCTGAACAGAACTAGATTGCCCTCGTGCAAGACTTTTTAAGATGTTATTGTCTCTTATGGCATAAGACATATCGTAAACGCCGTAGCAACACCTAGGACATTTGTAGATTTTGTGCATTTGGACAAGCCTAACGGTTCAATAGAACTTTACTTGACGCTCTATGAACTTGTAGTAGCCATGGCTGTTTCAATGTTAAATGCAAACGAATATACATCCGATCATGGTATTTGAAATCGATTTTAGTTCCGACTGGCCAAAAGTGTCGAAAAGTGTTAAAGTAAATAATTTTAGTTATATGACATACGCACGACATACACAAACTCATTGAGTTGGTTGGATTTAGATTTTGGTTGGATTCGCAAAGGCATACGTTTTCGAGAATTAAGTTTTGTTTTTGCGAAGATAAATAGGTTTCGTGAAATCGGTTTTCCTAGTTTGGATTATCGTTGCGAAACGATTTGACATCGGTCGCATGTCCAACTTGTAGCCGGGAACAGGATGTTCATCAACGATCACTAACACACGTGATTTTCAAATAAGTATTAATACCATTATTCATAAAACCACTCGGAAGAGATACTCTTATTTGAATTTCATATCACTAGTAGAAGAAAAACTATTGCACCCGGTTACCCACAATGCTACTCGACGATTGTCAAACAACAACTGCGCGTCCAAAATGGCTCAAATTTTTGTGAGTACCTTTTAAACGATGAGCAACCACTTTTCTAGCTTTTATTGATGAGTGCTGACATCTTCTCGTTAAGATCGGAAACTTTTCAGACCACCTAATTCTCTCACCTCTTCAATCCAGCTATGTACACTTAGAAAGCTTTTCCGCAAGGTTCCGTTTTAAATTCTTTGCTATATAATCTTTTTACACTCGACCTGAACAGAGCTGTAAATTGATTTTTTTTTACATACTACCACATAATGATGTCATCGCCATATAAGTTATCGATCACTGTTTAAGAGATGCTATTTCCTGTTTATCGTCAGCAATTGATTATTTAAATGATTTTATGACAGAACATAGTCTATCATTATCTCCTTTAAAAAGTTACGCGGTAGTATTTTCTAGCCGAAGCTTTACCCTAGATCTTTTTATCCCTGGAAAATCTATTCATTTTAGTGAAAATCTTGTGAATTCGAAGTTATTCTGGACAATAAAATGACTGAAATACTTCACTTATCCTACATAGCATCCAAATGTGAAATTAATCTTAGCATCATTCATTTCCTATCAGGCGCTTGATGTTATTCTCATCACTACTTTGATTAGGCCTCCTTTTTATTGGAATCTTGTAATAAAAGTGTTCTCAATTCCTTTGAAAACATTCAATCATATTGTCTTATATATACTGGGGGTGTTGAACTAACTCCCATCCCATAACCCAGCAGGTATAGTGTGTTGCAGCTTTTTCTATTTCTCGAATGGGACGTCGAGGAGGATAGTACCACGAGCCTTCAGAATATCGGCGTGAAGTAGAAGAAGAGAAGAAGCCCACTCCCCCTCCCCATCCCGGCAACATACCTGCAGCTCCTCTAGTGTTGCAGATGTCCGTGGGTGACGGTAATCACTTACCATCAGGAGAGCCGCTTGCTTGTTAGCCACCTTTCATAAATAAACAAAAAAAGGTATGTCACCATCCGTGCAGTTTAAAAATTTATATAAATTACATAAGAATCCTTTCCCCTGTTTTTCAGATTCATTTTAAGATTTTCTTTTCTATCTCCTTTGGAGCTATTACCTGTAATCTGCAGTAATCCTTAAGCTTGGAAAAGACAAGGACTTGGAAAGGATTAATTTGTCGCCAATCGTAAATTATGTATAGAACCTTCAGAGAATTGTCGAGATTAGAATATTATATATACAAAAGCATCCAAGTTATCTGATCAAGGTAGTACGGGATCCGCTGTGTGGTTCCTTAAATCAAAAAAAAATTATAATTTCATATCTCCTTCTAACTCCTCCGTTTTTGCAGGAGAATCATTATCTATTCTTGAGGCAGTCTTATATGCAGAATCCCACAACTTAGATAAAACTCTAATCCTTACAGATTCGCTTAGTTGTCTTAATCTCTAAGTCCTTTCACACCAAAGTTAACTATCGTCTAATCCCGTGTCTTAATAAAGCTTTATTCAAATATCACTAAAAAGGGTGAATGCTGTTTTGGCATGGTCATAGGTTGTGAGGTGGTCCATTGTATAAGACTGCGCTGAAAATCAGTGTTGCGGGAATCCGTAACATAAACTGGGCGTAGACCCATTTGCTGCATCACACTGTAGCGCAGAAAAAAAATCTAAAATCTTGTTGTTATTTTGTAGATAGTTTTTATTATTTTTTTAACTGTTTTATTAATAACTTGTTAACTAATTGTAGTGTAATGAATAAAGTTTCTTTCTTTCTAATGAATAAGCGGACCTTTTAACTAAGAAGGCGACAGAAGTTTGTGTACATTGACAGTACCATCTTTTACTTTATGTACATTAGCTAGCTCAAAATTAAGGTCATCAAAGTAAGACTTTAGGCGCGAACTTGAAGAGTGATAGTTGAGTCTTATATAAAATTTTGATATTTCTGTAAATTTCGAGAATAGTTGTATCAAATCTAATAATTTATTCCTCGACATAAGAAACACAAATTTTACTTTCGTAATTAGGTTCTTCTGACGGAGAGTAACAGGCGGAAGACACTGTGAGAGTATCCTTTTTTGAATTTTTTCAAATATTTAATATTTTCCTTTATATTAGAATAACATAATTTATTTAACAAAAACCTAAAAAAAATGTTATTCTAATATAAAGGAATATTTTCCTTTATATTAGAATAACATTTTTTTAGGTTTTATTTAGATAAATTATGTTATATAATGTGTTGATAGTGTAGAATGCCGCAAGTGCTTGTGAATGCAGTAATTAGAAAATTCAATTGAAGGCCGAAAATCGTGGTATTTTGTTTTGGTGCTATCAGTCCAACAGGTCTTCGGTAAAATTTAACTTTACTTTTACTATCGATATACCTACTAAAACAAGTTTTTAAGCCCAACTGGATGTATATACGAAAATTGGTATAATATCACTTTGAGCTGGCAAATAGTTAAACACTATTCCCATATAGGACACCGAGCCCGTGAAACAAATAAATTACAATATCAAGCTGTCAAGTTGAGTGAAGTTTCCACAGTTCTCTTCTTTTCTTTCGTTCGCGGTTCGTGGTGGTCAGTAGGTGCCAGTGTGTGCTTGTACGTAATTTAAATTATCGACTTTTTATTAGCACTGTTAAACAAGAAAAAGTATTATCGGATTTCATTTTGATGCAACTATTTTTACTAAATTTGTCAAAATTCGTGAGTGACATTAAATTTGAGTTAGGTTATATAAAGTCTAAAGTTGATTTATAAAGTTTGTCTTCGAATTTTAATGTGTTTTTGATATATGTACACTTTTTTTGAACGTGTAACTTCTTTTTCAGCATACAAATTGGTTGCGACATTATGAAAACGACGCAAGTTGCTCTTTACGCATTGAGACTCACATATTCGCAGGTAACTAATTTATTTAATTTTATCATGCATTTTTATTCATTAATTTTAACATAATTCACTTAAGAATTTTATAATTTTTTAATAATAATTTTTAAAACCCTTTAATAAAAACCTTTAATTTAACTATAAAGAACATTAATTACAAAGAAAGAAACATAGTTTGTATTTTATTACATATTGCTCATTTTAAAAACAATTTTATGCTATACTTCAAAATAAACATTGCAGTTGATATAAAACATTAGGGTTAATTAAGGCACTTCCTATCTGATTAACTTATTATTACCATCTGGTAGACTAAAGAATAACAATCAAATAAAAATCTTTTGTATAAAATTAATGATTCACAGCAGGACTTTGTACTAGTACTGCTTATATTTCTATAATCCCCACATTTGAACATCTTCTTCTTGTCCTATCCTATCGATGTTGTAAAAGTTGTGGAATGCCAATTAAGGCAGTACCTTCTACTGCCTTCACACCTGATACCCCTTACTTATTTCTGTTGCTAATTAGCTATGTAACAACTGTTTTAATCCAGTTTGAAGTGTATAGAGAGCCAGTATAATTGCAGACTGAGGCATTCCATCGTAGTCTTCAGGTGTGTCAATGTATGTGTTGAAGTTGTTTGCCTCATTTTATATATTTAAAGTATAGTAATTATAAAGAGATAGAATTATAATATAAAGTATAGAATTATAAAAAAAGGCGGATATTATCAATTTAACTGCATTATTTGAAAGTCTGTTCACTTTGCATCTGATTACATTGCATTTCTAATCCAAAATTGATTACAATTTTTTCATCCAGAAGTATACTCAAAGTGAGGTGAGAATTTAGTGAATATTCAATAATGGACTTGAGAGAATATCTCTTAAGTTTTATATGAATCTGTTGGTGTTTTGATTAAATAATTTTGCTACAGCATAATAATCTGAACTTGTATTATCTGGCACTTTTTACAGAATTGTGACTCAGGGTCTTTGCTTTCTTACTAGGGGATTGCAGAGTAGTTATATCCAATTATCATCATTTAAAATCAGTAAGCATTCCTCTGCAGGACAAAGATTCAAAGACTTCCTGTAAAAATACTCCCATTTCTGACATTGAGACATTTCTTATAGAGCCAACCGGTGGTTTTTCCAAGGGGCTCAACCGGGGAAGTACCTCAGACTACCAGACCACTATTCCCACTTTTCCTCACCATCTCCCCCATTCTCCCCCGTCCCCTCCCCCGTGCTCCTCCTCCTTTCTCCCCATCCTCTCCCCGTCCCCCACCCCCCTTCATCCTCCTCCCCATAATCCCTTACCAATAGATGAACCACTGGTTATAATGCGATGTAGTAAACAATACAAGTAAAAAAGTAAAGACAACGCCGCCTTAGCAACACAATCAAGAGACATTATTTGGTTACCTACATATTGTCTCAATAAAAATAAAACCAGTTCGATGCGTCGTACGGTCGGCGGCACAGGCACGAAACTGGTTGCATTAGTAATAATCCATGTGTTGCTATGTGCCACCTCTTTGTGTTTTATGCTTTATTGAAAATTAATTAATAAATCGTATTTTCGATAAAGAATGCGCGGTGTACTCTCATGTATGCATTTGTATGCAAGCTCCCGATACTAGCTGGAATATTATACTGACCTTCAATCCGTCGATAAGAGGGAAATACGGTTTTTATTAAAAAAAAAATATTATTATTATTATGAATAAGATCGACCAGTGGTGATGATATAATTCGTGAATCCGAGGGAGTGAATCAAAATCGCACTTTAAACATAGATATAATCATTTGATTCTGCTCAATTTACAGAATGTCGAATATTTCAGTGAATAGAAGCTTTCATGTCAACTGTAATAGGAAACTGAAGTCAAGTAGTACGGGACAGCAATATGTTACGTAAGCGTCTTCTCTGCCTGAAAAGAGATTCAAAGAAAAAGAATTGAATTTTTACTATGCAAATACGCAGACCCATGAGACGATCATTGTCATCTTTGGTTGTCAGTTTTGTTTATTTGATTACATAATTCTGACCGAAACCAATGTTTTGTGAAGAATTGAGATAGTTTGTCATTTATAAAGAAAATACGAAACTAGATTTACAAAACAAGTGTAAGTTTGTCTTAAGTGTGGTTGGAAGTGATCGGTATTAGTGAACGTACTAGAATCAAATTCCGGACGTTTTTAGCAAAGGCCAAGTTAACCGTTAACCAAGATAACCCTAAACCGATGAATATGAGACTTTAATGAAAAGGTGAAAGAGGTGTATGTGTGTCATTTCATTTCATTATGTGTGTTTGGATAGTGAAAAGTGAAAATCTGTAGCCTCTATCGATCTCTAAAATAAACAAGTGGTCATGATATACGTGAAAGATTATTGCGTGTATAGGTCGTGTAAACCAGCTGGCACGAGCTAGATCATACTTGATTTTAGGACTTTAACAGGCTTATCTTCTACATGGCAAAGGTCAAATTACAAGACGTGTAAAACTAGAAATAACTGTACTAGATCCACGTAGTATGAGTCTTATTAAATTATTTAAATTCGTGTAGTGTGTTTGTGTTATTATAGTACGTTATTATTATTAGATCATAAGTCTAAGAGCACTAATTTTTAATACATAAATTAACTGTAAAATTAGGACAAGACAAGAAGTAAGTAGTAAGTTTATAAAATAAAAAACCAAGATTAAATTGTATTATTATAGTTAATACTTTGATCACTGTAGTTTTAATAATAAAAACACTATATATTGACATATTCACGTTTAGTTTATATCCGATTCCGAAAACCCATTATTTCCAAAATTTAGTCGTGCTATATTAAAACAAATTATTCTTTTATTTACGTTTACATCAAATTTTTTTGTTCTTATCCGAAACATAGCAGGCGATTCATTAAAGCAGTCAGAAAAGGTGCAATCCATACAACAACAAAAAAACGGCTACAAACAAACGAGACGCCTTGAACGTGTGTGACGCTTTCGATTATTTCCGCATCTCTGTATTTATCGCGCTTCCTCGAGGGCTCGTGTGAAGGTATAGGCATACTAAAACTAATCTTTTCGCATTGTTCTGGACCTGTGAAAGAGAGTGGTAACAGTAAGGTTTAAGTTAGTATTAAATAGCCAGTCATCTCAAATATTATTAAAAAAAACATTATTAACACGTTCTCTGCCAACGCGGTCAGTGCTGACCGTCAGTGAAGTTTCCTTTAGGCCTATTAAAATTTTAAAATATAAACTAGAAATAACTGTACTAGATCCACGTAGTATGAGTCTTATTAAATTATTTAAATTCGTGTAGTGTGTTTGTGTTATTATAGTACGTTATTATTATTAGATCATAAGTCTAAGAGCACTAATTTTTAATACATAAATTAACTGTAAAATTAGGACAAGACAAGAAGTAAGTAGTAAGTTTATAAAATAAAAACCAAGATTAAATTGTATTATTATAGTTAATACTTTGATCACTGTAGTTTTAATAATAAAAACACTATATATTGACATATTCATTTCATTATGTGTGTTTGGATAGTGAAAAGTGAAAATCTGTAGCCTCTATCGATCTCTAAAATAAACAAGTGGTCATGATATACGTGAAAGATTATTGCGTGTATAGGTCGTGTAAACCAGCTGGCACGAGCTAGATCATACTTGATTTTAGGACTTTAACAGGCTTATCTTCTACATGGCAAAGGTCAAATTACAAGACGTAAAACTAGAAATAACTGTACTAGATCCACGTAGTATGAGTCTTATTAAATTATTTAAATTCGTGTAGTGTGTTTGTGTTATTATAGTACGTTATTATTATTAGATCATAAGTCTAAGAGCACTAATTTTTAATACATAAATTAACTGTAAAATTAGGACAAGACAAGAAGTAAGTAGTAAGTTTATAAAATAAAAAACCAAGATTAAATTGTATTATTATAGTTAATACTTTGATCACTGTAGTTTTAATAATAAAAACACTATATATTGACATATTCATTTCATTATGTGTGTTTGGATAGTGAAAAGTGAAAATCTGTAGCCTCTATCGATCTCTAAAATAAACAAGTGGTCATGATATACGTGAAAGATTATTGCGTGTATAGGTCGTGTAAACCAGCTGGCACGAGCTAGATCATACTTGATTTTAGGACTTTAACAGGCTTATCTTCTACATGGCAAAGGTCAAATTACAAGACGTGTAAAACTAGAAATAACTGTACTAGATCCACGTAGTATGAGTCTTATTAAATTATTTAAATTCGTGTAGTGTGTTTGTGTTATTATAGTACGTTATTATTATTAGATCATAAGTCTAAGAGCACTAATTTTTAATACATAAATTAACTGTAAAATTAGGACAAGACAAGAAGTAAGTAGTAAGTTTATAAAATAAAAAACCAAGATTAAATTGTATTATTATAGTTAATACTTTGATCACTGTAGTTTTAATAATAAAAACACTATATATTGACATATTCACGTTTAGTTTATATCCGATTCCGAAAACCCATTATTTCCAAAATTTAGTCGTGCTATATTAAAACAAATTATTCTTTTATTTACGTTTACATCAAATTTTTTTGTTCTTATCCGAAACATAGCAGGCGATTCATTAAAGCAGTCAGAAAAGGTGCAATCCATACAACAACAAAAAACGGCTACAAACAAACGAGACGCCTTGAACGTGTGTGACGCTTTCGATTATTTCCGCATCTCTGTATTTATCGCGCTTCCTCGAGGGCTCGTGTGAAGGTATAGGCATACTAAAACTAATCTTTTCGCATTGTTCTGGACCTGTGAAAGAGAGTGGTAACAGTAAGGTTTAAGTTAGTATTAAATAGCCAGTCATCTCAAATATTATTAAAAAAAACATTATTAACACGTTCTCTGCCAACGCGGTCAGTGCTGACCGTCAGTGAAGTTTCCCTTTAGGCCTATTAAAATTTTAAATATGTATAAAATTACTAAATTGTTTTTTAGCTCTCCAACAATGCATAAGAACTAGGACCGATAGATTATCCGCCATCCTTGGGTCGTAGGAGCCTCGTCTGCTAGCTAGCAGGATGCACCGCGTGCCGGGGAGACTTTCGAAGAAAAATCTCTTTTCCTCTTTCCTTGCATCCCTTTCCATTTTAGTCTACTATATCAGTAAATTTTAGTACACTGAACACAGGCATCTTCGAGAAAGAGCAAACAAAAACTTGCAGTTTGCTCATACTCACTACCTCGGACAAGTGAGTTAGTGAGAGCAGTACCGGACTACCGGACAGTACTAGACCGGACACTTGCCCTAGTGATGCTGCTCCACATAACTAGTCTGTGGCATTTGGGTTCAGTGAATTCGGATATATATTCCGCCATCATTCGAGCCTCTAGTCATTATAATAAAATGTGTCGCAGGATCAATTCTTGCAAGGAAAAAATTGTTGTATGTCCTTTAGAGACCCTCCAGTTGCTAACAACTCCTCTATTTGCTAGCAAGGACTAATCTTTGCTTTATACGGCCTCCAAGCCCGATCCTTCATGCTCTAACGAGGTCCGTTGTGGTTTAGAGACCGAGTGATCTGACTAACTGACCTTTGAGACATGTTTATTTATTTAGTTATAACAATATCTTTATTTATAAAAATCTTGTGTGTGCGCCTACTAGTGATCGTGTTGCTTTTGAGCGACTTGTCCGATTGAGGTCTTAATCCTTCAGTATATTTGTACTGTAGAGACAATGGTACGTACCTATGCTAGGTATAGGGTGCTTTACTGGAGTTATTAATAAATTAAAAATCGGAAAGGACAGAAGAACGTCTGCCGAGCCAGCTAGTATTCATATAAGAACTTATGTTTAGTTGCGTAATTAAATAAATGTATGGTATTCTATTATAACTAAAAAAGGGTCATTTGCCAAGCGTAATGAATAGGAATTTAAATTAGATTATATTATAATAAATAATAATAAAATTATACTCTTCGACTAATAATTTTATATTAAGCTTGTGAGTCAACGCTCTACTATGTCTTAATAAAAGGCAGATGACGGTCTTTACGTAATGTGAAGTTGATCGATTGTCTACTTCTTTTATTCCTGAACCTTACATATTTGCGATATTATGACGGTATTTTAATAAAAAAACTGACTTTGTTGTACATTAAGACAAATTTTTTTTTTTTTACTTATGTCCAATATAGGTTTAAACATACAAGTGACATGTTCATTTCATTAGACGTTCGTTTAACAAAAGTTAATTGAAAAAAAATTCTTAGACGTCAGTTGGTCAGTTTCTTCGGTTCGATGTCCTATAGCAATAGTGTTTAACTATCTGCCTCTGACAAAGTGATATTAGATCGAGCATCTCGCGACAGTTCGTATAGTTCGCCACTGCCGTTGTTGTGTAGAGAAGCATAGAGTACATTTTAGGTAATACGTAATTAATTTTATTGCATTGAGGCTCAGAGTAAATAATTTTAGTGTTAACTAACTACTAATAAAATTTATCTACGTTACTACGTAGATTAATTTTATAGTAAAAAACAAATGTTTTTTATTAATGGAACCACCAAGTTCGGTAAAGTCAGAACAATTTTTGATTAGGTAATGAAATGTGCATTTTGATTTTTTGATAAATAATGATTTCGTTTACTAGATTGAAAATGGCGCCTACCTTATATTTGTTATTAAGCTTTCGTTGAAAGTCCACCGTGAAGGTCGAGATCAGTGGCCTTCGGCCAAGATCTGTTCGAATATTTTTAGCGCAATAATCATGCGCTGATTATTGTCAGACATGATTATGCAACATTTGTTTAATGCTTATTGAACCTTAGAAAAACAGTAAAGGAACACAAGGCGGACGCATTCTCTAACTATCTCAACCTTAGGGCAGCGGTAAAACATTGAAGGCCGGTTGCATAAAACAAGAAAATTACATAATAATATGAATACTTACAGAACAATATTTATAGCCACAATTCTTCAATAAGCCATTTCACGGTTATCCCTTGATTACCGGAGATCCGATATACAATATATTTTTCATATTATATGTATGGACATATATATTCATTAAACCTTAAGTCTTACCCGAGTTTATAGATTAATTGTCATTGTAAAATCGGTTATACATTGTTAATTAAAACTATTTCCAATCACTTTTTTAATTTCCATATAGGAAATCGAGTAAGTACTCCATTAAAGTAAAAGAGGTTTTTAAAGAACTATAAATTATTGATTTAGTAATTGTACTTGTTTACAAAAACGAAAACGAATCTAAAACGTGGAATGTGATTCAGTGTAAAGATGTCAATAAGTTTTATATAGCTTACGTTTCGCTTGTAAGAGTATAATGCATGTAGAAAGGGCCCATAAGCAGACTCATAAATACATATATATTCCGCCATCATTCGAGCCTCTAGTCATTATAATAAAATGTGTCGCAGGATCAATTCTTGCAAGGAAAAAATTGTTGTATGTCCTTTAGAGACCCTCCAGTTGCTAACAACTCCTCTATTTGCTAGCAAGGACTAATCTTTGCTTTATACGGCCTCCAAGCCCGATCCTTCATGCTCTAACGAGGTCCGTTGTGGTTTAGAGACCGAGTGATCTGACTAACTGACCTTTGAGACATGTTTATTTATTTAGTTATAACAATATCTTTATTTATAAAAATCTTGTGTGTGCGCCTACTAGTGATCGTGTTGCTTTTGAGCGACTTGTCCGATTGAGGTCTTAATCCTTCAGTATATTTGTACTGTAGAGACAATGGTACGTACCTATGCTAGGTATAGGGTGCTTTACTGGAGTTATTAATAAATTAAAAATCGGAAAGGACAGAAGAACGTCTGCCGAGCCAGCTAGTATTCATATAAGAACTTATGTTTAGTTGCGTAATTAAATAAATGTATGGTATTCTATTATAACTAAAAAAGGGTCATTTGCCAAGCGTAATGAATAGGAATTTAAATTAGATTATATTATAATAAATAATAATAAAATTATACTCTTCGACTAATAATTTTATATTAAGCTTGTGAGTCAACGCTCTACTATGTCTTAATAAAAGGCAGATGACGGTCTTTACGTAATGTGAAGTTGATCGATTGTCTACTTCTTTTATTCCTGAACCTTACATATTTGCGATATTATGACGGTATTTTAATAAAAAAACTGACTTTGTTGTACATTAAGACAAATTTTTTTTTTTTTACTTATGTCCAATATAGGTTTAAACATACAAGTGACATGTTCATTTCATTAGACGTTCGTTTAACAAAAGTTAATTGAAAAAAAATTCTTAGACGTCAGTTGGTCAGTTTCTTCGGTTCGATGTCCTATAGCAATAGTGTTTAACTATCTGCCTCTGACAAAGTGATATTAGATCGAGCATCTCGCGACAGTTCGTATAGTTCGCCACTGCCGTAGTTGTGTAGAGAAGCATAGAGTACATTTTAGGTAATACGTAATTAATTTTATTGCATTGAGGCTCAGAGTAAATAATTTTAGTGTTAACTAACTACTAATAAAATTTATCTACGTTACTACGTAGATTAATTTTATAGTAAAAACAAATGTTTTTATTATTATTCATCAGTTTACTTCAATCTTTAATGTTTATATGTTACATCTAATGTTAGTAGTAAATAGTATATAGAGCACATAATATATGAACTACCTATATATTTTGTACAAACGCAAGACAACACAAGCAGATCCAAAAACCAATAATCTAAGGGTTGAAAAAGAAATTTAACTATGGCCAGGAGTTTGATAACAGAATTAATAGTACTACAGTATTAGACACGACTCTGTTACAATGTTATTATACGAGTATAATTTTAACTACTGGTTTTTAAGATAAATCCGTCCATACATACATACCACGAACTTAAAATATTGGTATAGATAATATGATTTACCCAGAACAGGCACAAATGGGAAGAACCTAACCGTAAAAAAAGTGTATATCTTGACTGATCACACATTTATCTTTCTTTTTATCGATTTGCGATAGACGCGGAATTTGTAAACGGCGCCATGATTATCAAAATGAGTTAAATATTTATCAATAAAAATCACTTTGCTTGCTACTAGCGGCTGTCCGCAGTCTCGCACCCCCGGTCACAAATTATATCCCAAGGAGACTTAATTGAGATAAAATGTATTCCATATCTTTTTCAATGGTAATCTACATCTCTCCTTAATTCGTTTGTCCCCGTTCAATACAATCTTTCACATCTCATATTAAGTGGGATAAAATATATATGCACTACTTCTGTTCCGTTTCATCAAAAAAAAAGATACGTGAAATTACTTTTAAGTTAAATCCGTTTTAAGTTAAACATACATAAATACCTACTTAGCTTACCTACTTAACTTATAAATTAAAAAAAACTGCGTCTTTTTGACAATAGTTTTGCGACAGTACAACTACGCGTCGGTACTATTGCAATTTGTTATTCAGTGAAATTTGCGACGATGTTATTCGTGGAGCGCCGATGCGCAGTACTAGAGGTCGTTTATTCTAAATCTAGCACTTAATCAATAACCCTGCAAACTCTGCAGTGCGCATTTAAAATTTCATTCGAGCACTTACATAAAACCTGGGAATGTAAGCAGCTTAAAGGTAATAATTAACATTTGTGACGTCTGCGTGGAATCTGAAGAAAAATATCTGTAATGGGGGCCTAATTTGAGCATTTGCTAATTTCAGCAAAATCGGGACCGGTGTCTCTTTATTCGAATAGCACACATCAAAAACTCATGCGTGGGATGGGATTACCACATAGGTAGTTCCAAATGCTTTAGACCTACATGTTATATATACATACACGTATATATGTGTTACAACTAGTCACTAAAAACTGATCATAATTATACTTGTACAAAGATGTACAGGAAGTAGGTATTGGAATTGAACTAATAATATAAAAAGAGTGTTCGTTTGTAATCTTCGGAACTACTGAATCGATTTTAAAAACTTTTACTGTTTGAAAGCTACATTACTCCAGCTGGTCATTGGCTATGTTTGATCGATTCCAAAAAAAAAAACAGAGATCCGTAAGAAAACTTAATATTTATTCGAGGTACCCTCAAATAATTAGTTACCTTGCTACTTTCTTACCGTGTGCTGAGAAAGCTCCAGACCTATCTAAAATACTCTTTCAGTGTTACTTACGTTTGACTACGTTTATTTGCCAAACAAATATTATTCCGTAAGTAATTGCGATATTTAAATAAGCAAATTAGGAATTCTATTAAAAAAAAATCTAAAAATATTAACCATTTTGGACCGGGTGCCGGTGTGATAGGTAAAAAAATTATGAACGCAGTTTGAAACACAACTTTATTTGAGTTAGGGTCTCAACACTACACAACCAGCCCCGTAAATTGAGCGTTGCACAAATTTTGTCTACAGTTGCCAATCGAACCCAGGAGTCGTGTTTCAACAGTCAGATACGCTAACCAGTAAGGCACGCGGTATTAATTATATTATAAATAATCATTATACATTACAGGATAATTATTAGGTCTGATCAAATATTAACACTTTATGTACTCATATAATGTATGTATGTATAATGTATATAACGATGTATTATTAACCCTTTTAGCCTCACTGCCGATATAACTGATAATAATGTGGGTTATGTGAGATACTATGTGATAATTATGTGGGTCTTGCCAAATGCATGACCTAAATCTTATTATTATTACTTTATCAATCATACATCACATACCAGTCGATCTCATTCGAGTACTAGCAAAAGCCACCGCTTGGTTCTACCACGTGCGAAAGTGTCGCGCCTGCCAGATATGAATTGTTAAGTTAAAAACAGAAGGGTTGAAGCCGAAAATTATTGGGTGCACACTTCTTTGCCGTAGAATGGGTGGCAGCATAGAAGCCGATGCTATTACAGCCCTGTAATACCACTCTTATTTTATCTATAAGTAGAGAAATAAATAATCCATAGACTACTTTTAAATCAATTTTAAGCCGCCAAAAAAGTACATAAAGATAGCTTAAGTTTCTTCTGGTCTGCATTTTTTTTGTTACTAAGAACAAACCAAAATGTCTAAAGAATGAGTTTAAATTATCTAGGCTCTCAAGCAAGGTGGGTGACTGCACCACATGAATATATATGCTCTATCCAATTATACCTATATTTATTCCTTTATCGAAGTTTATGAATTTATGTTCATATTCTCATTCTGTACGCTATATACTAATAATCAAAGAAAGCTTATCTTTTTAATAATTAAAAATAGTTAAGTAGGCAGGTACAAAGTTAGTCTAGTATACGTCTTTTTATTCAAAAATAAAATGAAATCGGTCATTGTCACTCGTGTTATCATAAATTACTCTGTAGGTTCCAGTGCGTATCATGCAAGGTATAATAAATATGTAGACGCAAAATGTCGCCTAAACTATCTGCCAATTTAGTTACGTAACTTAACTAATGTTTTAATGAAATGTTTCACGTGACCGTTGCATTTCGTTACATTACATAATTCCGCGCTATCTGCTTTCTGCCGGTTTCGTATTCTGTAAGTATTCTCCGAAAGACGTAAATGCACGTAAATACAAAAACATGTTATTATGACGGCCCTGTCGGTGCAGTGGATAAGCGTTTGGCTGTGGCGTAGATTATGCGTTGATTGTAGCAGGTTCGATTGCCGCACGATTCATAACCTACAAATATTGTTCGGATGCAGTTCATATATGAAAAACACATTTACGACGCAGGGAGAAATGAACTTGACCTTTTTAACACTTAGCATCATTATTGCTTACTTGTTAGTTTCAGAAGAACTACAATGTGCGTATACACAAATTTTAACGAGTGTTGTGGGTGGGTACTCTATCCGTCGACTGAAGTATTGACACCTCTTCCTACTCCAAACCAAAAAACGCAAATATTTTGAGTGTTGTTTGCATTTAATATTTTTATTCGTGTATTATTCGTAATTGTTATTTACAAATTGACTTGGCGCCATTGAGATTCATTTAAAATGACTGGCGGCGCGAGTCGAGAACAGAGTTATAAATAAACACATTCAAAAATGTTCACATGACCGCCTGTTTGTCCTGTCATAGTCACGTAACTACTTCTTTACAGCTATAAATACTTCATACCGTAGTATTTCTGTAGCAGAATGGGAAATAGCGTGAATGGTACAGAAGAAAATATCATATTTCAAGTGTGGGTTTTTAAATTAGAAAATCTTAGAATTAATCAAAAAAAAATTTTTCTCAAGAAAATCGCATGGTTATCGGCGGCTTTTGCTGCAGCTGAGAATGGGTCGGTTCGATCAAGGTAGAACCACAGCCTCGCAAAATACCGAGGCATATTATCTCCTATTACGGTGAGTGAGATAACAGGAGACCCACACAAGTGCCTAAATAATACTACAAACGTACAATTTATACCGTGATAACCAATAACAATGTAGCCGTTATAATTAAATGATCATCTATCTAGATATATCGATATTAGAAATTCACCGATACCAGACAATTCAAGTTCAAGAAAAACCTAAATATCCAATATCCGTAGTGGGTACCAACTCTGTGAATATATGTAGATTCAGTTCAAATTTACAAAATTGAAAACCGAAAACCTCTTGTAAATCGGATATTTATTAACAGAGAACTTCAAAAACATATCTTACTAGAAACCTGTTCGTTATTTCGTGAAGTACGACGACTGACCATGTTAATGCTAAACATTACGTTTGGTTAAATAAAATTATTTAGTTCTTATTGTTAACCCATCTTCATTTCTGAGTATAAACATTTGGTCGTTGTCTTTTTTTTATTTATTTATGTACATACAAAAAGGCATGAAAACATTAAAACATAGTATTTGTACAAGGGCACTACTTATTTCATACATTGAAATTTCTTCCAGCAGACCCTAACAGGAAATTTCATTGAAATGGCAAACTTAGTGCTTACATTTCTAATACATATTATGTATACAATTAAATAAATATTATTACATGAAATTAAACAATATACATAGATATATTTAAATAAATATTTATATATACATGCATACACATTCATAAATATACAATATCTATTCGATTAAAACAAAGCTAAGTAGAGGTCCTTTACACGTTTCTTAAATAAAAGTATAGTTCCGGAATCTCTTATGATAGGCGGTAGTGAGTTCCACAACCTAACCGCATGGACTGAAAGGAATAGGAACTCAAACTGGAATTATGAATAAGATAATTAAGGAGAGTCCTGACATGCGATCTGCATGGCACATCCGGAGGGTGAACAAAGGAAAATAGGTTCCTGAGATATGACGGAGAGGATGGCTGCAAGATGTTATATTATAAAGGAGATATAATAATCGAGTGTTCCTGCGAAGTCGTATTGGGAGCCACTTGAGGGTCCTTCAAATTTTATAAAACTTAACTAACCTTTAAAATCACACTACTTGCTAAAAATTAATACTTTTGAATTGAGTTAGTTGCAGAAGACAGTGCATCTTTTAAAAATAGATTGAGAAATTTTAATTTTATTAAGAAACGTCCACTGGCTTATAATTATTAGTATAACGAATGAAACGATAGAATTCTGACTTGCATAAAAGCTAGGCTTAATATGCATTATACCATTGCATTTTCGTAAATAAACACCATTTAATATACGTACTGATTATTTTAGTTTATATCACACGCAGTACAAATTAGAATGAGTAATATAATTAGAAAAGATTAAGGTTCAATCAGGCAACACATTTCCAATTAAAATTGTACAGTGTATTTGTATATATATATATTTATATATATGTACGAAACCGTAATAATTTTCACTTAAAATATAACGTTTTCGTAATTTATTTCCTATCATATACAACTGTCATCGTCTGCGCGCACCTGTATATACGAAAAGGTTAGGGTAGCCGACGACATCAGCAAGCCAAAGTGGCAATGAGCCGGCCACAAAAATTCTTGCAGAATTAACAACTGTTGTAGAAGATCGCCCTCTTCAACCATGTTATAGGAAGGTGGACGGCCCGCCGCATGAAGCCACCACAAGCAGACCTCCAGCATGTTATACTCAAGTCTACGATACACATAGATATGATAATTATTACAGCATCACTATCAAATTCCCTAAGGAAGACATGAAGGCATCGGTTGTTTTTGGTTGCCTTGTTTAATCTGATTTTGCTTTGTCCGCAGCCCGCGAGTCGTGAGAAAATGATATCGAGGTCCGCCTTTGCCCTGGCTGCAATCGGTCTCGGGCTGTCCACCTACAGCGTGCGTCAAATGATTCTCAGCCAAACTAGAAGGATCTAGATGCGCTACAAATACACCAGAGCATTCCTAGGACCGTACCGCTTCTTCCATCTCAATCGAAGCTTATTATGTGCAAAAGAGGATACCTACTTTTATCTTACATGTATTCTGTAGACAATTTCAGCATAGGGAATGAATGACATAGTACTATGTTTGTTTAGTATAGAAGGCAGTATGCGCCAAAATTGTCTATTAGAGTATTTATTTTGTTTTGTGCTTGTGACCAACCGAATGATAATTGAGTTAAAAAAAAAGTAAAACGCGCATAATGTATAAAGATTAATTTTTAATGTAATTGTTTGTTGAATGATTTGAGGATTATGCCACCGGTAGCAAATTCATTTATAAATTAATTTATGTTAAGTTTAAATATTGTATGAATGAAACTAATGTGTATAGGTTGATTGCGTTGGAAACCTAAATGGGGAAAGTACCTTGCAATCGTTTTAATTGTGATGGAAACCAAATAAATAAAACACTAAATTTGGAACACTTTTATTTTTTCCTGTTTAAACAAAATCCTTTCCACAATAAAACAAAGGATCAAAGTAAAGAATTTATTATATTCTCCTTATTGTATACAATGAATACAAAACAAACAATACTTCAAAAATTGTATTAAAAACAAAAAAGGTCATTATTAATGTCTTTGTATTAAATGCTTCAATGTAACAATATTACAAACAAATGCTCTAATATTTATTAATGTGATTTTTTTTGCAAAATAAATAGACCAGAAACTTTTCATTAAAAATGATCATATCGGAAATTTCTCGGATAGAAAAAAATCGTCACGAAGGGTAAATTATTACACTAACGTGTTAATGTGCGTGCACATATTAAAATATATTTTTACGATTTACAACACTTGAAAATTCATACGACTGTTATCCCCATAGAAAATCCCTAAACAGATATAGCGGGTTAGATACGTCGCACTTCGTCTAGTGTTGTTTCTACTTTCAGAGGCTTGACACGTCGAACATGCTATAAAACATATTTTCCGCTATTTAAAAAAAATGTAGTGGTAAATTAACTTTCCGAGGGATTCTTAGAATTTTTGTTTATGTTTTTTTATACGATTACACCAAGATTTTCCGAGTTTTACTATTAGTTTAATGCATTACATAAAGACGAACGGTAACACTGTAAAAGGGTTCACGAACAAGACCGACGACATCGAATCTTACCCGTATGTGGTCGTTCGGTTATGTTATCTCATACAAATAGTATGAGATACGCCGTGTGTGACGCTCTCCGTGGTTTGAAAACATTGTTCGATATGGACAAACTTTACGAACATAATATACCTGCAATATCGTTGATTCTTCATTCCTGACCCTAAACCAAAGATAGTTTTGATTTTTTCCAAATATTTAGGTAACATTTAAATCGAAAACGAAGATATATAACTGTTTGAACGATAAAAAAATATCCTTCCGATATTATGCTATACCTATATAATTAGTATTATATTTTCGCACTGTACTTTTGTGCTAGTTAAACATTATATTATTTCAACTTTATGTATAGTTAGCTACTAAAGATTTTTTTTATTAATGAGATAGTTACCTAACCTAGTTAAGTCTTCTCTCGAATATGTGAGAGCTTTGGAGACGGGAAGGTTCTGCTACGCTGCTCCAGTGCGGGTTGGCGAACTTCACACGACCGCGATATTTTTTCTCACGTTTTTCTTCACCGCCTACTAAAAAATATACCTATCGAAAATAAATCGAAAACAATGTTCGAGTCGGGCACAACCGGCGTCTTTGAAGAACATACAAGCGTAACATGGTAAATATGACTTTTATCTTCGGGCGGTGTGTCCATTGTAACTTGTCTGTGAGAGTAAACGCACACAGCGCCGCGCTTTTCGTAGTAGTATACCTATAGTAGCGCGGTTGTATGAAGGTTTGTTTCTGTGAGGTATTTACTTATGTGGTATAACTATAAAATTTTAGGTACGGGTAAACTAGTTTAGCGTTAACCTTTCACGTCAACAATAGAATACAATTAAAACACGATATATAGATGCAAACATCTAAAGTAGATAACGACTATGGTGATTACTTTTGTCAACCCTTCGCAGCGATGGCGCTGCCCGGTGCACCAAATAATGAGGAGCAGCGTGACGGACCCTTCCCGGCTCCAAAATCCTCTCAGGTGCTCATATTACAGAAGGAGGCCTTTTTCCAGCAGTGAACACTTACAGGCTGCTACTTTTTAAAACATAACCTTTGTACAAAATCTAGTTATTCTCGGACTGCAGGGACCCTGAGCCAATAGTCAGGCAGCCAACTTTGCCTTTGGTTAATCCGGCTTTACCGATTTGTTACCATTTATTCGAAGGGTTACTAAAAAGTGTTACCATAGTTACAATAAGGGGACAGCTATCGGACATTTTGTAACGTTTAATATAAGTCATACATTTTATTATTAATTAGACTTAAAGTAACGAGAAACAGAACATTAATACTTAAACGACTATATTAGTACAGTAAAAACCTCACTAAGAATAGTATCCACATATGCGCACACAGGTTGACGTGATTCCAAAAATGTCACTTTTGCCCGCAAATATTAAAAAAAAAACAATCCATACCATATTCATATGTTAAACTTACAAATTATAATAATAGCTCTTTGTAATACGGACAGAAGTGAAGACAGAGAGTTCAAGGACTTCTAAACACGGTAGAGATGTCCTTGAAGACCTCACGCTATGGTCGCTTAAAATATTGTTCGTCAATGCGCTTGGCGAGTGACACAAGTGTCTCGTGTCTTCGGACGATGTCGGCTAGTTTGCGGCACGGGAGACGCGTCGTTATTATTGTGAAAACGTGGCCAAAAACAAGAGCATCCAGTTCAGTGGGCCTGTGAAGATTTTATGTTAATTAACCTATAATCATGACAACGGCACAAAAAATAATAAGATTCATAACAGAAGAATACTGGCGATCATCTTCTCCTGCAGACATCCACAGAGACATCTTCCAATTAAAAAATAATAAGTAGAATTTGTCATTTGAGCTGAATATAATGTTATAATAGTATTTATTATCTGATTTGTCACAGACAAATCCAGGCCCCGAACACTAAATGCATGAATTTTGATGCAATGTAAACAATAGTAATGATTTATAAAAAGGCCAGACAAAGAACAAGTACAATAATAAATGTTAGCAAGAACTGGGAAACCATTTAAAAAATATTATCATCCTGGTGTAGGGCCAAAGAACGCTGGCTATATTTCCACGCTTCATAGATGAGTAGTAGTTTTCTAAACTAGAAATAAACCAGGGCTGGCTTGTTTGCCACTTGCGGCAACGATCACACATAAATACATAGTCCTCACTCTGAGACTCACATTTGCGTTACTTACGAATTCACATGTAACCCAAAATGAAAGGCCACCAATATGCAGTGTCCGAAAAAAGGGCTCGACTCCTCTCCTAAAGGACCAAAACAATGTTATCCTGTTGCATTTAATGTATAAAGGTATGGAGAGTCAGTATAATTTCGAGCTGTAAGGCAATGCACCTTAGTCCTCAGGGGTGACTACCCATCTGTAACCTTCTTCGATTTGCGTTGTTTGGAGGTGTCTATGGACTGCAGTAGTCACTTAACATCAGATGGACCGTTAGCTCGTTTTCCATCTCATTATAATTACAAAAGAAATCGATAATAACCGGAAGTCTCCAAAACTCGAGGGAATATTTTAAGAGCTCGGTGTATAACGTCGTTTATAGAACCATCACGGGATAAGAGTCAGCGGTTTTTTAGTTTTGATATATGGTAAATCAAATAACCAGTGTCTAGCCTAAATAAAATAATTAAAGACTTATATTTAAATTAACGAGAAAAGAAACTTACGTACTGTGCCATTCTGCATAAATTATACATAAATAATAGTCAAGACTGTTTTTATTCATAAAATAATTTATTTATTAATTTTGAGGTTCACTGTATTTTAATTAGTTTATTTGCTAAAATTAACCTAATGTAGTTTGTATGCATTTTAACAACGTATTTAATGAAAAAAATAACGTTACCTATTATTATAAAATTACTGTGAAATGTGCATCTATTATGTATTCTGATACCCAATGTTCATAAGCTTATTAAAAAAAAACACTTCTAAAAAACCAGTTCCACTGAAACGTTTTACAGCTTAAACAGATCTTTTAGATTATGAACCTCTCGTTTTCGAATGTTTTTACGTTATATTACGTTAGTCAATGTCAGCAATTTCAACTACATTGTTAAATGTGGCGTTTCTCTTCCGTAAATAATCCATCAGACTTTCAATGCTTATTTCTTCATTAACTGGGACATTTATTGCTATTTTAGAATCTGGAAATGCCAATGTTGCTTCCGTAAAAATTATTCTTTAATTAACTCAATTCTACATGTACACTAATATTATAAATAAAAAAAATATTGTACTAGGTAATCTACGAAAATACTGAACCGATTACACTACTATCTAAAAATCATTCATGGATGGACATGAAGCAGGCAACATACGATGTTTAATTTAAAAAAAGTTCCGTGAGATATAGATCACACTCACACCCACACACCCGTCGAAGCCACTTAGTCGAACATAAAATATATACTTAATGATAAATACTGTTTACAATTAAAGGTAAATATATTATGCAGCCTGCAAATGTCCCACTGCTGAGCAAAGGCCTCCTCACATTATTTGAGAAAGATGTGGGAGCCATGAAGGATTTGCCACGCTGTTCCACTGTGCGGGTTAATGGACTTCCTAGCGGATGCGTTCAATATTATTTATTATTATAAATAATATTTTTTGATATTTCTTAGACATGCAAAATTTCCTCCACCACCGAGCACTTAGTCAATACCGCCATGGCTCTCGTTTAAGTTTACAATTATAAAAATGAATATAATCACAACAATTACGTTACAATTATTAGATATTTTATATTCGGAACGCATTATTTAATAGTATATTTAACGAAAACCTACGTAATGGTATTTTAATTAAAAAAAAATGAAACGTGATAAAGACTAAGGTTGTCATAAAATAATAAATAAGATAACAACACCTGGACCAACCGACGAACACAATGGTTGATAATTTACAGATACGTAAGATGCTTTACGTTCATTTTTATTAGCTCCCAAAAAATCTCCAATATACTCTTTACTTTTACTGTTAAACAAAAAA
This sequence comes from Bhutanitis thaidina, assembly GCA_029286595.1. Lineage (NCBI taxonomy): Eukaryota > Metazoa > Arthropoda > Insecta > Lepidoptera > Papilionidae > Bhutanitis > Bhutanitis thaidina. Next base: position 1,404,585 of record JAGSMS010000021.1, on the reverse strand, counting down.
TAAATGAAACTTCAGTACATAGAAAATTTCACCGAACTTCTTTGAGCGCCCTGGCATAATCTCTTACTACTTAGTAAAAAAGCTTCTGGTCATTAAATGATATAATAGAAAGGAAAAAATATTATGAATACTCTAAAACCCTGAAATTTGTTTATGTCTCGAACTGAAAATTGGTACCAAAATAAAAAAATATCCCTCTATGGCCATAACGTAAGTTGTCTGTAGTATCATCGAGATGATCACCATCATTGTTCTACTGGATAATAGCATACTACTACTACATAGACAAAATTAAAATAATCGATACTATCGTATGAAATTATTTTAAAAATATAAAATTCAATTATTACTTCGAGACGGATCAAAAAAAATCTGTAAGTAAATAAAAAATACCAAAGGATGGAAAGTACAAGGGATGATGCCAAATTCTTAAATGAGATAAAAGAACGAAGTTATGTGGATATACCTGGTATCAATTTTTTTAAGAAAGTTATATTTCTCTGATTCGTAATCATGGCCAACAACTTCTGACAACAAATGCTTATCATTCACTAATCCATCACTATCAATTTCATCATCTTCATTAACTATCTGAATTATATCTTCACCAGTATCAGCCGAGGTTGTTGTATTTGTCAAATCGTTCTCTTCAATTGCATCTAAATACTCATTTATATTATCTATGTGAAGATATTTACATTCATCAGAATCGGGAACTGTAATTACTTCAAAATCGTTTTTTTCATCATTTAAGACCTCTCTTTCACTGACTATCTTTTCGGTTTCATCGATAACTTCCTCAATGAATTTGGTCACGAATGCATAATTCTCTTTATTGTTAATGTATAAGTATTTATAAGGATCATCGTATTCGCAAGTCACATTGCCTTCTTCGGACGTCATTATTATTATTTGTTTGGAGGCAAAAGGTTTGAAGCCTGTGTGAGAGAGATATTGCTATATTTGGATTTTAGACTGGTCTTACCGGAATATCTACATTACATTTTAATACTACAATCCTAATACTTATTTTTTTGATATTATCTATATTAGTGGTTTTCTATTCATAGTTAAAAGAAATATTAAAACCACGGAACGCTTTGATAATATTTGAAATATTATAATAAATATAGCTCTTGTAGTAAAACATAAGTATAAAATTCTACTGAAAAAAACAAAACTTTAAAATATTCTGTTTATCTCTATACTACAGAAATTAGTGCAAAATAATTAACCAAAAACGTCTCTATTGCATCCTGCGATATCCCGGCTCGAATTCTTGATGCACAGTTTGGATCGCTTAATTCTAGCGCTGCTTTGGGATGCATTTATTTCGGAAGTCATACGATTTCGGAGCGATATTTGGGAAGCCTGGCTTAGTAAGTATAGTTCTTGGGGCTACATGAAAAAAATACGTAAAAATGGTTAAACTTAATTTCATCAACATGTTCAACCTTGGTGAGTGACCTGATTTGTTGAATGCAACATAAGTATCAACAGAAATAATATTCCTGTAACATACATTGATGGATGGTAAGACTTGCACGAGTATCTGTGGGTGGCACCACCGCATTGCCGGATATTATGTCGCCAAGCAGTAGTATGCAAACAATAGGCTCTGGATTTGAAGCACAGTGTAGCCAGTGCACTTACAGAGCCAATGAGTCTTAGCAACGGATTCCCTTAGGATATCGAGCACTGAGCGCTGCCACGCAGAACTTTCAACTGAAGTGTTCCGCACTTAACATGGACTAGCGAGCACTTACGATCAAGTGGACGACTTGTCTTGTCTTCAGATCCACTTTATCGATCGCGTAGTTCAGCGCGAATACTTACGCGGTCAGCGGGCTCTGTCCGGTCTTACTGAGAGATTCCGCAACAGAACTAGGGAGTAATACAACCGTAGCTTCAGCAAGCTTAAATGACAGTGGACTGGCCACATGACTCGTAAAACCTTGGACTGATAGGGAAGGTAAGAAAGGTTCCAGAGGGGCAAGCTCAAACCCGCAATCGCAGACTAGGATCCCCATCAGATGGAGGGAAGACTTATGTAATATCAGAGAAAGTCCATGTGAAAATCCTTTTTGTCAAACTACGCTACATGCAGTAGTGTATAGTTAGTGACATTTCGTAACGATTACGCCACTTATAGCATATTCTGCGTATCAAGACAAGACGAATACACGTATGTCGGCGTCCTACAATACCATCTCTCCAATCAACCTTTTTTATGAAAAAGATAGAGAAGAGCGAACACTCCTCTTTAAATTGTCTTACCGTCAGAGCCAACTGTGTCAGATTGGTCATCCTTACAAGGTGTCTCAAGAGGGAACTTGTAATAGGTTTGATCATGAGTGCAGCTTTAGGTCCCGTAGCAGAAAGCATGGCTCGCACGTGACCATATGCTAGAGCGTCTAAAGGAGTAGGGCTGGACAGAAAAGGAGAAAAGGCTATGGAAATTAAAGGAGCAGGAGTTTCGTGAACATGTAAATTATTGGTATACTATGGTACCAAGGAAGTAGTAACCAAAATATTTTGTTAGCAATTGTTGCAAGTGCTAGATCTCTACATATATCGTACAAAAAAAAACAAGCTAGTAAAAACATATACATAAATATTTCGTGCTAAAAAGCCGCCTGTATGTAAATATTTTAATTTATACATTTATAAATCTATCTGATCTGATCGCGGCTGCTCGTGGCGTCGCCCGCTTGGTCTACTGCATGAGATTTTAATAGTATCATAACATTTACTCGTGTCGCTTCTTACGAAACTCAAAGGCAGAAAAGGGGTGGCAGAATTTTACGCCGCTACCACATGGTACAGTGCTAGTTAACCACGATGTTTATATAATATGAGTTTATGTATGCAAATGTGTGTCTTTTATGCAGAATGGCTTTTACATTAATCAACCCTGTTAGATGGTTAATATAATTTGGGTAACTTTTTACTACATATTTTTTTTTATTTTATAATAATTATTAATAATACTAACGTCCCGAAGAAGTAGTCTCGGTCGCCAAGACGCTGACTCAAGGAGTTGCAGCACTGTTCAACCTGTAAACATACAAACACATTTTATAAGCTCTATTTTGTTACTTCATATTATAACTATATATTAATAAACACAACCATTCTCTTTTATTAAAACTTATCCTTTGCTAGTGTTGTGTTTTACATTATAAAATTATAATGTAAAACACAACACAGTTTGAAAATTAAAGCATTACTTTAAGGAACTTGGTAATTTAATTAATTACAGAAAAGTCTTCTCAAAAGGCAAATTTCAGCGACACAAGGGGTGTACCCTGCTGGCTGAGAAACAAAACTTAAAGAACTCCTTGTGGAATGTGACATAAAAGAAATGCGCTAGTAAGTTTAGAATCCCTGTATATTACATGCAGTATATATATTATGACCATTCCAGACACATCTGTGAAACTCAAAAGTTTGTATGTGTGTGTGTGTGTGTGTCTGTAAGTTTTGTGTTAAGGTCCAAAACTCACATCAGCTAAAACTTGATCCAGGGTCTTGTCATGCCAATGTAGTGCCTTCAGCCGCTTTATAACATTGTTCCGTTTTGAACGCGTTTGGAGCCAACCCAAAGGCCACGGATATACGGACGCGTTGCGAACGCGCGTCACTGCGTTGAATGTATCAGCATCCACCCATGATATGTATAACTGCATACAAGAATACGAAAAATGTAATTTCACTGAAGATTTGCTCAAAGGCTTTTTCTGCTATGCCCCAAAAACTTTCACCAGAATTCCATGTGAAGTCAATCCTCGATAAAAATCATACCGTGTTGTTTTTCAAATTATGGCATGGTTTCATTTATTGGTAACCATGTCTTGGATGACATAGTTATTATAAAATATTTTGTGGTATAGTCAATTAGGTCCCTGGTTGATATGAGGTATCTGTCATAGCGCCTAACCTAATAGCGCCAATAGCCAAATGTACGTCGTAAGTTCGAGCTCGGCATTCGACTATTGCCGTGAACCACTTCAGATACAAGCTGTAATGCTTAGTTGGAGGGTTAACAGGAATATTAGTAATGTTACTTAATAAATAGCATTGCTAGTATTCTTTAAAAAAAAATGTGTCCTGACTAACAAGCTTAAGCTTTGCACAGGATATATTTTAGAACACAGAGACTCTCACTCACTTTCATCCATCCGAACCTAAAATGACAAATATGTGATATGAGAATATGCAGTATGTCTACAATAAAGGGTGAGCTCCTTGGGCTTGCATTAGTTAAAATGTGAAGGCAGAGAGTGAAATCATACATTCACTAAAGGAGTGAGTTAGACATTGTATATGTTAAATTATGTATATTACTTGGATGTGTAATAATTTACCAAGTCAACTGTAACTATACTATACTAAGAAATTCCTTTTTGTAGTAATAAAATTTCATTAAACCTGCCATTAAAGGAATAAGTTACCATCTCATACCTCAGCATTGACAAGAACATTAGTAATGAGACTCATATATGCTCGCATTTCGGCCTTTTCTTCAGTGGTCAAACGGCCACAAAGTGTGATCCCCTTATTTGCAGCAAACTGAACGATAGGCTCTAATTCTGACACCACAAATGCACCACATTTTATAAACGGGACACGACCAGAGGGTGACATGAACTCTGCATTCCAACGCATCTCTACTTCAAAAGGTAAATTGCACATCTGTAATCAGAAAAAACCATTCTATGTAGATCATATTATTTACAAAATTCAATATAGTAAAGATTCAGTATCCTGAGGCATTAATATGTGGGTGGAAGGGGTACCAACAGGAGTAACCTTTTGTTTTAAAATGCAGTTAATTTTCTATAATAGACCAAAGTAAGAGGATCAGTGGTATCAACAATATTAGGTTATGGTTATGTACGGTTATGGTAGTAGGGGTTACACGTTTTTTCAAAACAAAAATGAGAAAGTGAATATTTATTTACTATAAACATTAGACATAATTCTCTCTGGTGTCAACTAAATGTAATTGATAATGAAAAATATGTAAGTTACTTAAATAAACTAGTATATATCTTTGCCTATTTAAGGACAAACATTTTCGCTCTTGTCCCTCAAAACAATTACATAATGTGAAAAGTTGGAACTTTAATATATTTCTTCACAAAATGTAAAAGACTTTGTTGTATTCAATTTTGTAAAAATTTTGTGACACTTATTACAATGATGTCTTCAACAAAGCTATTGAATTATAATTTGGCATTTTCTCTGATTTTCTCATATTATATGTGACCTATATCCCTAAAGTTAGTTAACACCTGTGTAGACATTATAGGAATTATGATCCAAGCAATTTTAAAGCTCACGAAAAGAGTGAAGGAAATAAAAGGAGCAGGCCAATGATTTATCTAGAGTTTATAAACATGATGTATAGCATACTCCAAGACAAACAATTTCTTCATAATGGGTACAAAGGGGTGAGTATGTGCAAACCTTCCAAGAAATTTATACCATTTAATCCAGGAGATTCTTCTGTTCAGGAGTGGACTAAAATATCCAGATGTAGAAGTAGTAGTGTCCAAATAACCAAATATCAGATAATAACCAGAGGTAGAAAGTAATTGGTATAAAACTATCCAAGGTAAATGCTATGTAATACATATACCCTCCAGATTGCATATCCTCGCAGCAAGCCATCTCATAGAAACTCATAAAACAAGAGACTAGCCAGCTCCTTGCCAAATGAGCAGTGTTATTTTTCAAGTCAAATTTCTCGACTAATGTTATCAGTACACTTCTTAACAATTCAGGATTTTATAAGAATCTAAAATCAGTCCTGTTTAAAGCTCTGTGCTAGTCTGTCATTTTTGGTAAACCATGTGGTTGCACAAGCCAACCACCAATACCTGTAGAGTTAGACTAATAAACATTAAATAAATGACAATGATACCAAATGAAGTTAAACAAAAAGGGTGAAATAAGTTTATACAAATTTTTCTTTGACCTTTAAGAAAGCTTGTACTGCAAGACAGCTAGCATTATCTGGAAGCAAAATTTGTTCCACTTCATAAGGCTGAAACAACTTAACATTGTCTGGCCATGGTTCTTGAGCTGCAAGTATAAATTATAAACTCTATAAAAAGATTAAGTCGTAATTAATTAAAACAATTGAAATTCTATTGTTATGACATAAGAAGAGTTATTTACACAATAAAATAAAACTTGTGTATAATCCATATAACAAAAAAGCATACTCAATTATATTAAATATTATTATTATTAATTAATAAATTTCATTACAATAAAAAACAAAACAGAAATATTAAATCAAACTACTTTAAACATATGTTATTTTGAATACATAAACAATCAAAAATAGATCTTAGGTATCATAGTATTTCTATAGGAATCCAATCTAATGTAGGTTTTTATTATAATTGCGATTACTATAAAATAACAAACACATATTTACACAGTAAAGGGTTAGTAAATAAGCTACTTATACAAAACACTGATTTTCATGAATAACAATTTGCAAACCACACGCAATCTTGGAAAATCTGAATACCAAATATAAATGGGTCGTCACCCATTTTTATTACTAAGGGCTGAACTATCTGTGCATATTGTTGTAGCCTTAGTATTAGAGAACTATAAGGCACTCTGCATCTATAATTAAGCGACGGTATAAAGAAGACGAATTTGACCAGAAAAACCAAAACTTATGTAACTGTCTGAAAGTATAACTAATAAACCCGCAAATCGATAATTAAAATTAAATTACCGTTAAAAGATGTCATTATAGAATCCTTAAGAGACATTTCCGGCATAGCTTAATAAATAATAAATATATTTCACTATAATTCTAAAATTCTTTTTATATTTTTTAAACAAAACCACATGACATTGACAGTTAGTATCAGTATCAGGAATTAAGGATGTGCAGGTGACAGTCTATATTTCTTTTCTCTGGCAAGGAGCAATGTATGGCATCAGCGTTTGTCTATATGCCAGTAGCAAAGTGATATAACAATTTTCGGATATAAATCAAATCGAACTTGAAACATTATTTAAGTATAGCAACGTTAAAACGATCAGTCAGCATTTACTGAAGACCTACTGATAGCACCAAAATTCAATTTCTAGCCTTCAATAAAATTTTCCAATTACTGTGCATATTCACAATCACTTGCATAGTACACTATAAGTGTTATAAATCAAAATATGCAGAAATTGCTAATTTAACATGGGTAACCTTCACTCTTCAAGTTTGCGTCAAAATTCTTCTACTAATTGACAGTGTAAATAATAAAAAAAATTAACATATGAATATAGCAACTGTGATTAACTCTTTGTCACGTGTTATAGTTTTACTACAATAATCATTATAATTTCCCATCACTGCACACATTCACGAGTAATTGCGATTTTTACTCTAGGGTAATTACTAATAGTGTTCAAAATAAAAATACACAGAAAAATATAATAGGTCAAGGAAAGCTTTTTCGTATTTTAATTGTTTTTATTTATATTTTTTTTATTTTATGAGTTAAAAGTTGCAGTAAAATCTCTTTGGTTGTACTATTTGTATATGACTGGTTTTGATACTATTAAAAAGATGACACATACAAAAATGCGCGATATTTGGGTGCCACACGAGCTCACCTACCTCAGAATTGTGTACTCATATGCAATTCTGTAGGAACGTAATGAAATTGCTGATAATAAGTGGATTACCTACGATAAGAACGCGCGAAAAATATCATTGTCTTAAGTCAAGCTCCACAGACTATAGCGAAATCCGAATTAACTCGCAAGGTGATGGTGTATGTATGGTGGGATTGGAAGAACATCATTCATTATGAGCTTTTACTGTTGAACAAAACCATCGATTTCGATCTTTACTGCGAACACCTGATGATACTCAAGCTAGAAATAAAATAAAATCGGCTGGAACCGATCAACAGAAAAAGTGTAATTTTTAATCATTTAGCGTTAGAACACACACATATTTAGCCACTTACCAAATATTGAGAGAGCTTGGTTGGGAAGTGTTAATACATCCACCATATTGCCCGGACTTCGCACCCTCCGATTTTCACCTGCAGCGGTCTCTTCCGAATTATTTAGGCAGTGTTAAGTTATCATCAAGATAGGACTGACTGCTTCTCGCAGTTCTTCGATCAGAAGTCCCAAAATGTCTATAGTAATGGGATTACCTACATAATGGCAACAAGTTATCAAACAAAATGGGACATATAATCAAATGTAAATAAACTATGATAAAAAATCTTGAATTGGTATATAAAATACGAAAAAACTTTTTCCCCAACCAATTATAACAAAATAGTGTGTTGAGTCGTTTGTGATTTTTTATTTATTTTTCTTGGAATCTGTGTAATCGTTGTATAAAATTGCGAAAAAAGCAGCTCGGGTAATTATTCTTGATGTAAGGATAAAAGAGTTCTGATCCCAAAATTATTTTATGCTCAAAATAAGTTACTGTTATGACAGTTACATTTTAGGATTGCCAGAAGTATAATATTTGCTTATCAATAAGTAAAAAAATGTAGTAGAGTTTGAAATATTTAACAGTGACTGTTTTTATAGTAGGCTTAGTTACTTAGAAGTCTTTCGTAGTCTAATAGATGATATTTTTGCTGTATTGTATTACGCAAGTATTTTTATTAGTTATTTAATTAATGAAATTTATAGGATTTCAGGTGCTTCTGAGGGTATGATATCTAGAATAAATAACTAAAGAAGGAACAGAAGCAGCTAGCACTTAACAAAAATTGTTATCTTAGAAAAATATCGTCCGTAATAAATAATTGAAATAATTTCAATGGGTTTGCTGTTTATGTAAATAAGAAAGAGTTTTCAAGGGTAAATAAACACAATTTAAATAAAATTTTCGAAAAAGGAGTATAACACTACGAAAAATATTAAAAAACTTAGGCTTCTCTTTCAAAAGCTATGACCCTAAACGGTATGATAATACTGCTTCGCTTGCCAGATACATTGAAAGATTAAGGAAAAATAGATTAGAAGATAAGAGACCTGTGGTTTCCTTAGATGAAATCTAAAAGTAACTTAATCTCACTTATCATAGAAAGAGTTGTTGGCAAAGTTCAGAAGATAAAATATTGGTATCAGAGTGAACTGGAAATCGGCACTCGTCAATGAAAGCTAGGTAATGTGGTTGCGTATTGTCTGACCGGAACTCACCAAAATTCATCAAAATTTTGGACGCGCAGTTATTGGTTGACAGACAAACATTTTTGTTGCTTGTTGACGAATTGTTTGGATTTAATAGTGGACTGTATTACAGTAGACACAGTAGACAGGACTGCATACAGATTACACTTACTTCTAATACAATGTACAATGTAGGTACTAACTGAGCGCGATATGGTAATCTTGAGTCGGCGGCATTTTCTTACACACACGAATGAAAAGTGAATCGAGCGGTCAGCAATCAGCTGATCGGTGCACCTCGCGGGTTGTTCAGTGACCTGAACAGTGCCTGCGGCTCGTGGACTCAGAAGACTCCGGTAACGTCCTTACTTTCTCTAGAACTTTCCAGTCCCGTACACGGTTAGCATTGGCAGGAGATAATAACTAGAGTTTCACGATGAACCCCTCTTGGCTTTACTTGCACGTGTTAGCCTACACTTGGTTAACAACCGTCAGGCCGGTCATGTTTTCCCTCCGAATGGGTTCCCGCCTTGTCGTGGCGGGGGGCTTAGTAACCGTGGTTTGGTCTCCCACGGTGAACCAAGAGGAACCTACATGGCCAGCCTGTCTTTGCGGGGATCGCCGGCCCGAGGAGGTCTCTCCGAGTGGGCTTGGTGAGCCCACTTCGGATGCGTGTTGCTGGACTGTGGGGGGAGTGTTAGCTTAGAGCTCTCCTGGCCCCCCACAGCCGAGGTGGAGTCGCAGGGGAAGAGGAGTTTTGGTATTGCGTTTCGCCATTCTCCTTATCCTCCGTGACTCTGGCGGGGGCCGTACCGCTGATGCGGCCGTGGTGGGGCCGCGGGGGGAGAGGAGTGTCAGTATTACGATGGCCGTTCTCCCCACCCTCCGCGGCCGAAACGTGATCGGCGGCGGAGCCATAGTCCAGATCCGCCGGGAGCCGGGAAGGCTGGTGCTTATGAGCGCCAGCCTTATTGATCCCCATGGCCTCCGGGTGGTGGACTTGGGGGGGTCCGTTGCCCTTGTGGGCTTGGAGCCCGAGTAGGTAGGCGCGTCTGTCAAACACTACATGTATACGCCTTGTCATACCTCAATACTGAGTTGGAAACGAAATGTAAATATAAAGATATTTTGAAGCCGAGCTCTTCGATACAGATGTGTCTGTCGAACAAAACCATCTAAATTACAGGTTGCGAGCATCATTATGACCGCTGAAGCATATTGTTTGCAATAAGATGTTCATATGTTTACTGTAATCATAAATCTACTAATCATTCGATAAACGTCGAATTCGATGTCTTCAAATTGTATATATATGATTTAAAATACTACAAATGTAAAACAATCGGTGTCCTCTTATAGCGTTAAGAAAGGTAAGGGTAACTAAACATAAACAATTGAATTATTTTGCTAATAAATTACATACTTACCCATTTGAATAAGTTTAGTCTTATTATCACCCACACAGGCAACATTATTATTTAAAAGATTAATTCCAAAAGCAAATTCGTCGTCAAAGTAGTCGAATGGTCTTTCTAAAGGTTCCATATATGTAGTATTTGCCGATAAATTAGATTTTGATTGTATAAGTTCTGTATATCTATCGATTATTACTTGATCAGCTCTCTTAGGAGTCGCTGGTCTTGAGGTGGATGAACATTCTTTGTTCCAATTTATATTATTATTTTGATACATTTCACTGACTTCAACATTTTTTAAATTATCTAACATGGTTGAAGGCACAATAAATTTTTCGAAAATAAAATGCTAGTTCTACTGTATATGTATATGTCAAATAATGTCATTATAAGATGCAGTTTTAATTTTCTGAAAGAACTGTGACAGGAATCAGTATATTTTATAGTATACTTTTTAAATACTTATTTAAAAGAGAGGTATTTAAAAACGATTAATAATTGTAATTTTCTGAATGAATTCTAAAACCCTTGGAGCATTTACTATATTTCATTATCGGGCTTCATTTTCTTCTGCTTTTTAGATATACGTTCCTTTGTAGCATTTTCCTCTGGCTTCTATATAGACAACGTATGAGTAAAGGTTGGATGCGACGATACATTAACATTAACCAACAAGGATTTATTTGTCAATTGACACCATCCGATCAAACCATTGTAGAGTATAGGTGCATAAAAGATTTAAACGTAATAATTGTAATTTATTCTGTGGGTTAAATAAAAATAGACTTATGACACTTTGTTTTGACAGTAAGACATTGACACGCATCACGCTTTGCTTCGCATCGTTATTCTATGCAATTTGCTATTTTGTAATAGTTGCTTGCTTTTAAGGGGTTAATTTCCAAGTGGTTAATAAACAACGATTTAAAGCATAAATTGTTTCTGTGTACTCAAATTACACTTTGCAACCGTTATGGCTGATGTCCTAGACATTGAAAATTCTGAGGAGTTTGAAGTTGATGAGGACGGTGAACGTAAGGACAGACCTTCTTTATTTATTACTATTTCACTTGAATATTAAACAAACTTTTAAAGTTATTTACTTCTTGAGTATTTATGCAGTTAAATTAGAGATCTGTTAGAAATGTTGAGGTTATACTATACTTGCACTTATCAAATTTTATAGATATCTGCTTTTCTATTATTTTTGTAAGATATTTCGTAATCAGTTGCATTAAATATATACTTTTATATTAAGAGGGAATTGCGAGGCTGAAAGAGAAGGCGCGGAAACGCAAAGGACGTGGATTTGGTAATGAAGGCGGTGGAGGCGGCGTCTCTGAACGTGGAAATAGAGGAAGGTATGTAAATATTTTAATTAAATTCTTCATTATCAAAACGTTAAATCTCTACCAAACTAATGTGTAGAACATTAATACTAAAATATTTATTATTAACACAAAACTTTGTTCAAAATAGTGCAATACAATATTGTACACTAACAATTGTTAATTTTGTACATAAGTTTTATTGCCCTGTTTTGTAATTATAAATATCTGTGTAGATTTTGTATATATAAACATTATACTTCAGATACGACAGCCTTGCTCCAGAGGGTGATGGTAATGCACCTGGTCCACAACGCTCAGTGGAAGGCTGGATTCTTTTTGTAAGCAATGTTCATGAAGAAGCACAAGAGGAAGATATACAGGTAAGTAATATAGTTATATATATAATAACAGTTGGTTTAATTTTGTATTTGTCAAACATTCTGTATTTAAATTTTTAATTCTTTATTTATGTTAAAGAGGTACAATATATTAAGTTAGTTATACTAGGGAAAAATATAATAATATACCATATTACACACAGTTTATTATGCAATATCAAAATAAGATTTAGTAGTTGTGTATTTTTTAATTTTGATTTGTACACATTTTTTTTAGACATAAAAGTTTGCTTTCATAGACATCAGTCTTAAGACCAGATGCCTCACAATTTGGGCACTGCACCCACCCCATCATCATTTTGGGCATTGAATAACCAGCATAATGTTAGAGATAGTTATTTAGCAATTTGCCAGAGGACATGTCATTTTATGTCATTTCCCTTAATCAGCTATTAAAGCAGATGGGACTTGACGACTTGTTAATGCAGCTGTTAATAATTTGGATGCGGCCATGTGTCGCAGGTTTACTGCCCACCTGAACCAATATAAAAAGATTTAGAGTGTTGGTGGATGTGGATAGCACACTCGCATAGTGCAACTACACTCTTTTTCACTATATGTAGCCAGTATGATTTATTAGGTAAGACAGTCTGTGGTATTGAATTACTTTGTTACGAGTGTAGGTACTGGCATTGTGTAGGTAAATTTTTCAAGTATCTACACCTTGTTCTCTTTGTAAAGCTTTTATAACTTACTAGGTGTGACAGTCTGACTAAAGTCTAAATGGCATTTCAAAAACTTGTGACAGTTAAGTTTTCTTCTAGTCCAAAAAATGTGATAATTTACAATCTAGGTTCTAAAGCCAATGGCTGCCTCTTCACTTGTAAACTGGTCCCTTGTCAGACTTAATCAGAATACATGCAGGGAGTACCTCCTTCTCCAATAATGTTGTTTCGATTTTTTCAGAATCAGTTTTCAGAATTTGGTGAAATAAAAAATATACACTTAAATCTGGATCGCCGTACTGGGTTCCTAAAGGGTTATGCTCTAGTTGAATATGAAACATACAAGCAAGCTGCAGTAAGAATTTTTTTACTATTTTTCAGGAAAAAGATTTTGTGCTGTATTTGCTCAATAATTAACTAGCTAAGAAATAGTTTACTCAACTATTTATTAACTGATTGATGCATTTTTAGGCTAGTTTACTTCTGATTTATACATACAAGGCCACATAAGGTTATTTTAATAGATTGAGCAAAGCTGGTTTGTATGGAAAAAACCTTACAAGAAATGTATGCTGGCTTTTGCAGTCACCTTCCTCTAGAGGTCTATGTTCAAGTGTCAACTTAAATAGGCTGATAGAAAAAGATGTAAAATATATCACTGCTACACTTTGGCCTCTCAATGAGCTACCATCATTGCCACACTTGGCAAGTGGGTTGGTGTTCACTGCTACACCCGTCATTGATTCTAATATTTCTGGTTGTCATTTTTTGAGATGGTTAATCCACAATTTTTGAAGCCTTTTCTTTAGTGAACTGATATGACACACTGGAGGATATGTGATTCAGATTAGAGATGCCGCAATTGGACATATAGATCTAATTAAGAATATATTTATTAATCACTCAATATATCAATAGTAATAATCTTTATAATACTCAAATTGAACTCATAATCCCCTTACAATTTCAGAGTGCCCGTGAGGCCCTAGATGGTACTGACATTTTAGGTCAGGCAATCTCAGTCGACTGGTGTTTTGTAAAAGGACCAACCAAGACTCACAAGAAGAGACGATAGAAATTACTTTCTTTTAAAATGATAAGTCACAGTTACTGGCAGCGTTATTGTATTGCACTTTGCAAAGTAATAGTTTAGTTATTCTCAATATGTAACATAATCTTGTTACATTGCCCAAAGCATATTATCAATAAAAACTTTGCATCGGTTTAGGAACCTAACAAAGCATTACCGCAATAATTGCAAGTGCAAGTGCGTGAGAATGTCTTCGTACAGTGCAAACATTATAAAATAAATTGATAGTAAATTACTTTTTAATATTTGTATGTAGTTTTTGTTTATTATTGGTATTTACATTGTGTAACATAACTAAAGTGCTGTGCATAACACTGTATGTATTATCTACTCTTTAAATAACTAATATAAGCTTTCCAATAAAAATTCTTTTATTTAAAATTTTATTGCAAACTTGTTCCTGCATTTTGCAGTTAATATGACTATCAATATGTACTTTATATTATTTTTTAGTTGTAGTTTTTGATTTATTATTTTATAATAATAATCTTTAATTTTACGTTGGACTAATGGGAAATTTTGGATTTATCATAGGACAAGATAGTCCTACCTTAACAATCTGTAAATAGTCTAGTCAATATGACATAGGCCTCTCATAAGGAAGATTTGCCATAATTGCCAGGCTCAGCAATCGGGTTAGCGACTGCAGCACCAGACATCTCGTACCTAGACGCTGCTACACGTCATGGGCCCGCCTATATAGTTTAGTTTATAAAGTAAATGTACAATGTGCACTAAAAATATGGCGGAAGCACACGGCTATATAATCCATTGCGGCGAGTGTCAACTAAGTACTGTGCTCGCCCTGAAATAAGATGGTAGGACCAACAAAACTAAAGAACCAGCACACTGCGTAGGCACATTATCCCTTCACATGTCATGCGTTATACATACATATGTGGGAATGTTCCGAAGAGTACATATTGCTTAATCCTGTTGTTGTTATAACTAAATGATCGTTGCAGTCTAATCCCTTTATAACGCCGAATTACGACATTGACACTGCGATTGTTTTTTTTATACATGGGTTATTGCCTAACGCATACTTGCACTCTCGGGGGCAAGGACAGGTTATGTCTGGCTTGCACCAACTCGAATCCCACGGTGTTCCACTTCCGCCGCATATCGCCGGACCAAGGGAAATTTCACTTGTCTTTAAATCTATCCCCGCTTCGTAATGAGGTTCCTCTGACGGAGAAGAAATACGCGAAAAAAACTCCGTAAGTTAATCAATTATCATCAGCAAATAATACTATATCATATAATTGACTATTTTTTTAGTAGTAGTTTCACAAAAAAAAATATTTATTTATCTAACGAAACGACAGGTTTCACCTTACAGCATCTTTCAGGGTATTCAATAATAATGATGAAGTTTCACCATGTGACAACAATCGCAAATATAAATTATTACGTACTATGTCATCTATTTGTATCCCCTACAAAGTACGGTAAGATTTGTAATAGAAATGGATCGAGAGTAGAGCCCTGCGAAACCCGTTGTTATGTTTGACCCGGAAGAACTCGCACCATTGATAACAACTTTTTGAATTCTATTACTCTATTAGTGAACTCTCTCCTTCTCCCTCATAGCCAGACGCGCGCCGAAACACGGACGCGTCTACCTCTACGGACACAAAACCCACGTGGGCTACGGACCCCTCCCAAATCTGTAATACGGATCAGGAAGGCGTGCCCTTGTAAGTACTTATCCTCACGACGGATCTAGTCTATGGCTCCAATGCCACATTTCAGCCACGGAGTTACTTACAAATAGTTTTGCTTTGGCGTTTTGTCAGTTCGAATCTTGAATCAATCTTATCATATTTCTGCTGAAAATAACTAGGCTGTCATTACTTACTGCAAAACTAGCAGTGTCCCTCCATGTTTTAGAAGTCGTTCTACTAGACTGCGGTGAAGTTTCAAGTATAACCATACATTTAGTATATACTAATGTAACATCTATTGGTATAACAGATATTACGTCCAACACTTCTCTTCAGCTGAATTAATATTCAGTTGTTCTCAGATAGAATCGAACACTTACTTATAGTCCACGAACCCAAGACATGGTCTATGGTATTAAAACTTTTTCGGAGATTAGCATGTTCGGAAGGCTGAGATTCATCAACACAAATTTCCGAAAACAGTACACAGATGCGGCTCTGAAGTGACATTGGTCAAGCAGCGATTGTCGTGCCGATTAGCGCTGCTAGTGGATACACTAGGGTTTGTAGCACACTTACATGACAATATTTCTGAAGCTGATTACAGAGTTGAATTACTAATAAAAAAATTGCTCTAGAGAATTTATTTTAGTTAAATTTATATAACTTTTGACTTATGAATCATGTTTGTTATTATTATATTATTCGAATTAAAATGTGCTTAATTTAGACTGTTTACGATACATTTTTAACTTTATAAAGTATGAATTATCTTATATTCATTTGAATTCTATTTAGAATTACGATTAGTTTTAACGCCTAAAATGATTTTGTAAAATATTGAGAAAATTGTTACAAACGAAATAAAAAAATATCCTGACTTAAATAGCCTAAAAAACCTAATAATTGTTTTCTTTACCGACCTCGACACGAGCGACAATACTGTAGAATTTTTTTAAAGCTTGTGGTGCAACTCTTATACCTAAAATTATTGGAAGAGAAATATGATCTACTTTAATATAATAAAAGGCCTAGTTAAATTATTAGTGTTAATATGTCTGGAGAAACTAATAACTAAAATAATATTCCATGACTATTATATATATATTGAATCAATTTAATTTATATTTGATGTATGACTTAGAAATGGCATGTACAAGGTTTAATTTAATTTTGTATTGTTGCTGTATAACCAAGTTTTTGAAATAAAAGATATGCTTGTTGTAAGTGTATATTAAGGTATTCAAGCTATTGAGCTCGCATTGGAAGCAATACGGGGCCACAGATCAGCACACTCCTTAGCTACAGGTCCAGTGATTGCAGAGCCTTTCATTTCTCCCTTGTTGTTTACTATCACACCTGCATTGTCTTCAAAGTATATAAAGACACCATCCCGCCTTCTGAACGGTTTCCGCTGCCTGATCACGACTGCCGGCATTACCTTGAATAGAGATATTATGTGGATTAAAATGCATAAATTGTATACCTCATTAATTATTTTTCTCTATGTAGGTATATATACATTTAGTCATGTGATATCAGCAGTGAGGATAATATCGTATTACAAATAAACAGGAAAAATTTAAATTTGGGTTAAAATATTACTAGTTCTGAACTTGCTCAGTCAGCCAAGGAATATCTACAGAACCATTACGGATTCAGATGTTAAATATAGCGAAACCATTGGCATGTCATCATTGCAGTTCATTGACCCTTCATGTGACTTAACTTTGAAATAATTGCAAGTCTTATCAGGATGACTCATGACAAGAAGGATAACTCCTAAGAGTTCATTCTTATATTGGTAAAAATCAGAATTAATTTTATTTTAAGTTTTCTAGTTCTAGTAAAAGTTCTTTCTATCACCAATATTTTCTATACATATTTACACATTTTACAATTTTAATTTAATCTTGTGTCGCAACCTTAAACTTGAACTATTTCAACATGTTAAAAGTACAGCATAAGAGCCGGCAGCGTCGCCCAATAACTGCTCTTGAAAATCAATCACCACATGCCTCCCTGCCCTTCAAGGATTCCCAATAATAGCTAGAAGAATGGATCGAGAGAATGATTATGATTAGAGAGTATGAGTATGCCGTATGATTAGATATCTGAGACTGGAAAGCCGTGAAATGTAAAATAGATTCTAATCAAATTTGTTTTGTTACTGAATGTCGATTAAAGAATAACAAACTGTTTTCTTTATTTAATTATGTCAAGTTAATCAAAGTTTCCAGCAATGTGTTTTAAAAATAGTTTCATTGAAGCAAAACAATAACATATCCATTTATTCATTACATTTTGTCAAACATCTACTAAGAACAATTTGTAATATAATTTAAAAAAGCTTTTCATGAATGGTATAAAAGCACAATAATTACATGCAATGCTTACCTTTTTCCTAAGTTCAGGTTTGCCTTTCTTGACAGTGGCTACAATCATGTCCCCAGAACCAGCAGCTGGGAGCCTGTTAAGGCGACCCTTGATACCTTGGACAGCAATAACATAGAGGTTCTTTGCTCCTGGAATTTAAAAGCAACAATACTTTTATATGTTTTCAATGTTCACACAAAAACATAAATGGTTCAACTATTTCAAAGATTAGCCTGGCTTAGATTAAACAAACAAACATTTTTTATATGATACCCTAGAAAAAGGCAGTTATACAGAAGTCACAAATAGAATGAGATGAGGCTCACAACCGTGGAGGTGAAAAGTGGTCAAATCTGCCTGTGCCTGTGTTTGAAAGATATTAGTGTTTATATTTTGACACTATTTTGATACACAGATATAATTGATCCAATGTTAGTACAATGATATTTGTTCTGATTTACCTCATTGATGTCAGGGAAAAACATGTTTTTAAATATATATGGTGACTAACAACAACTTAATCTACTATGTGAAATACATTCAGCATGAACATTTACAATCTAAATTTTTATGGTTCTGATGGAGTCCTATGACTAAACCTATACTAAGTAAATAAATCTGAGACTATTTGTAAATTTTTATGTTATGTTCTATTATTGTTCATTCATAAAATTGTTAAAAAAAAGGACTAGTTTCAGAGGAACCTCATAACAAAACAGAGGCAGTTTTAAAATATTAAAATGTCTATTGACTAATGAAATCTGAATTTCTTATGTCAAATAATTATTTTTCATTTTATTCCCATACAATCCATCTATCTGTCCTACCATTAAAAGGCCTTATTTTTTTAACTATCATGAGTAGCCAGTTAAAATTTTCACAGGATGTTTTATTACAGGCATATATCCTAAATAACCAAAAAAAGTTCAAATTTAAGAGAGAATAAAAAAAAATTTTTTTTTTTACATATTTGCTTTAGGTATAAAAATGATCATGTGTGTGCAAAGTGTTAAAATTGATGTGATTTTACTGCATGTTTTTATCTTTGCAGTGGGGACACACATATTTAGGACATAAATTTCAACAATGCTATTCTACTATATAATTACTAATTTCGTCTAAACCATTTCAGAGGTAGTTATTACTGGACTGAACGACTACCTCAGACACAGCCAAGGAAGAAATCATCATGATTCAAGTAACACTGCGTGTTTAATATAGATATATCATCATTGGTGTGTTCAGTCAAAGTTAAGAAACGATTGTAGGTTATGCAAAGTGTATCATGTTTTACCTGTGTTATCGGCGCAGTTTATAACGGCACCAACTGGAAGACCCAGTGAGATACGGAACTTCGCTCCCGCGGAACCACCACGTCCTTAAAACATAAAAAATTGCACACCTTAAACATCGTTCACTTCAACACTCGTCAAACAATAGAGAAACAAAATGTAAATAAAAATAAACACGCATTAAGGACATTTAATGCATGTCAAATGTGTGTCACATCTTTGTTTAATGGTATTTGAGAAATACATCAGGATTTCAACGGATATTTTATAATTCACGAACCTCTCTTAGACATTCTGTTGTGTCACTTTTAGAAGAGGAAACAAAAAGAACCACCACTTGAAGTTAGTAACGAATACTTTGTTGACAGTAGATGCAGAGTTGCCAGCATTTAAAAAAATATCAAAAAATCCCCAACACATCACATGCCCACTAAACTGATGTAATCACATTTTGATGGTTACATTTAAGGTAGGTATAGTAATTAGCTCAATATTGATGAGTTAATTACAAGTGATGTGCCACCAGTTAAACTGGTACAAATTACCATACCAGTAGACCTTAGCCAGGATGGCTACAAATTATCCTTTGTTGTGTACGCTGCGTCTGCCTGTAATATGAGCATTATAGTATGTCCTTGTAGTTTATTGGTCGGAATGAATCAACAAAGCAATGCATATTCTAATTTAATGTTTTAATTAATTTCAGATTTTATACGTAAGCTACACCTGAACGTATTTATTTTCAATAATTTTACATAATATTCATATTTATGATTAAGTTTCCGGCAATGTATTATAATATATTTTACTTGGATAGGATTATTTTACTGGGTGTTTAGAAAAATAAAATTTTTCGTTTTATCAACGCTGGATCAGCCAGACAGGGGTCAGACATACGTGATCTCAAGATCACTTCCACGACTGAGTCTTTGTAGTATTAACGGCTTAGTATTAAAAATATGATCTAGTGGTGATCGTCGCAAACATAAGTTGTATTTTAAGGACTTTTGTGTCCTACGTATATTGATCCGTTTTAAGTTCTGGGTCAACAGAGTTTTCGTGCGTCTTTGACTCGTACCGGCCAATTTTTTACTTACGGCTAAGAAAATACTTTAAACCATTTGATAAATTTTTCTCTCGTTGATCGGTGCAACTTTAAGTAATCGCAACCAATGAGTTATGATCTAGTACAGATACGGCCTTGGATGTGGCTATCGGAATCGTCCGTAAGTCGCGTCTGATAATATGTTTCTTGTTTAAGCGTGACGAGTCTCAAAGAGTTTATAACGTTACTTTCAATAACGCGTCTTTTATTATGTAGCCGATTTTATTTATTGCTCGCCTATTTTATGGCTTTTTATGTTTGCTCGTGAATGTTATCTGTGTTTGGAAAACGCAGTTCAAGACTGTATACTGCCAAATTGCATTTTGAATCAGTCCAA
Source organism: Bhutanitis thaidina (assembly GCA_029286595.1). Taxonomy (NCBI): domain Eukaryota; kingdom Metazoa; phylum Arthropoda; class Insecta; order Lepidoptera; family Papilionidae; genus Bhutanitis; species Bhutanitis thaidina. The sequence continues at coordinate 1,383,732 of JAGSMS010000021.1, read as the reverse complement.
CGTTTAATAAAAGATAACTATTAATTTATTGTCGATATTTCAAAATTACAAGCAGTCATAAATAAGGAAGGTGTTTTGGCTGAAAGCCATGTAGCCAATACCTGGAAAATTAAAAAAAAACGTTAATTGTTCTAAAAGTGTTTGTCATTTTACCTTCATTCGTTTCTGCTTGTCATTTTAACTTCATAATTCACAACATTATATGGTGCAGTGCTAAGAACTATAGACAGTTTTATTCACTCATTGTTAATTAAATAATGGCATTCATGGGTGGTATGCTTAATCCATCACCGTTTTGGCAAAATGGTCCTGCCCCAGGTGCTTTCTATAATTTCCCTGGTAACTCTAATCATGGTCCCGCAGGCCGCACTATCCAAGACTTTAGAGCTCAGTTAGTATTATCATTATATGTTTCATGAAAACTGAGAATTTTTTGTTATTTGTTTAAGTACTAGGAGTTTGCAATTCTCGTGTTACTACATTAGATTCTAAGAATATACCACTTTTATTTTGCTTTGTTACAAGGTTTGTTCTTAAGCAGTAATACTGCTAATTAATTTTTTCTTATTACAGTTCCGCTAATCCCATAACAACCACAACAACTGTAATAGGTCTGAAATTTGATAAAGGATGTGTGATTGCTGCCGATACCCTTGGATCATATGGCTCACTTGCCAGATTTAGAGATTGCCCCCGTGTTTTAAAGGTTAATGATCTCATTCTTCTTGGGTCAGGTGGTGACTATGCAGATTATCAATACTTAAAGGATATCATTGAGCAGAAAATGTAAGTAATCAAAGGTTCTTATTACTATGTACTTTGGAGATTATGTGTTGTATGACATTGTTCCCTTTCATACCACTCCTACATTGAAATTGTGTGATTTTTGTAAAATGCCAAAATACAGTCTTAACTTGGGGGAGATTCCTAATTTTGATTAAGAAAGAAATAAAAGTTCTTGATACTTTTGTTTCATTAAAATTTATTGATATATTATTAGCCATTTGAATATTTATCTATGTAGCTTGGTTATTTATTTTTATTTTTAATGATGTTTATATAGGAAAAGAATTCAATTTATCATTGTACACCATTTAATGTCATATATTTATATCATATTATCAATAAATATTGCCCTTCTTCTTCAATATGTGTGAAGTATGACACTAAGCAGACTTAGAGATTGCCATAAGAACACTACTAAACCAGTGGTTAAATGGTGCTCCTTAGTTGCTTATTATTTTTTTCCAGTTATCTATATAACTTAGCCAAGGTTAGCTAAAGAACTCTACCCTTAATTCTTGATTTATCGCATTAAATATCTTAAAAAAAATAGAAAATGCTTTTTCCATTATAACCATAAGAAGGGTTCTGTGTGTATATGAAGCTTTACAGGTAGAAACATGAGAAGTTGCTAACTGTATATTATTTTAGTGCTGCAAGTGTAAGTGCATTCTGGTGATTGTTGTTTAAATGTGGTAAAAGTGGCTAAAGAGAAGCTGCCACCCCTCCTCATCCCATGGATGTAAAAGTAAAACTATAAAAAAAAACATGTGACATCTTATGGAGGGCTCAATAATTTATTCCTATTGTGAGAAACTTATATTATTGTTTATTTTCATTCATGGGGTCTTCACCCTAACAGAGTAGGTCCCATAAAATAATAATTAATTACTAGTATAACATCCAGGTCTCAATATAACCATATTTGAAATGGTTAAACCTAGTAAATATTTTTTGATGAGTCATTTTGTGATCTATTCCATCTGTGACCTTAATGAATTCTGAAACAGTTTTAGCTTGTCGAAAAAAGAGTTGTATTAAAAAATAATATTTATATTCTGCATGTAGTAAATTTTCATACTTTAACATCTTTACCTTATCTATTTCAGTATTGATGAGCAGTGTATTGGTGATGGGTTACAGTTAAAGCCTAAATCTTTGCATTGCTGGCTTACACGTGTATTATACAACAAACGCAGCAAGATGGATCCTCTCTGGAACAATTATGTTGTTGCTGGTATTCAGGTGAGGATATCAACATCTAAAATTATTCATAGTGGCAGTGCAAAAGGCAATTTATGCATATGTATCATGATACTATGATACATGTAATTTCGACTAGCCCTTATTTACTATTGTTGTTTTGTTTAATAATCACACTACAAAGACTAATATTTCTACCCACTTCACAATAGAAATCACTAATATTTCATCAATTTCAAAGAAGAAGGTTACAAATGCATTGTCACTAAGACTAAGGACACTGAGGACTAAGATGGAATGCCTCACAGTCTATAATTACTGGCTCTCTATACATTTCTAACCAGAACACAAGATTAGTTGCACTGTTGGCTGCTGTTGGTTGGAAATGCGTAAGGGGTGGACCTACCCAGAAGACTACTAGGCAGTGAAGAAGCCTACCACCGTGTTGGTAGTAGAAATGGATGGTCAGGACTAAAATATTTGAAACATATTCAGTCTAATATAATCACACCTTTTACAGGATGGTGAGCCCTTCTTAGGGGCAGTGGATAAGCTTGGAACTGCTTATGAAGACTCTACTATTGCAACTGGAATGGGAGCATACATGGCAACACCATTATTGCGAGATGCACTTGAAAAAGGACCACTTGATGAAGAATCAGCTAAGTATGTGATTAAATAAATTGTTATTTTGGTACAAGTATGTTAATGAAGCATTAAGCTCAAGTTTGTTTTATGTTCTTCCTACTCCTATTTCTAGTAATAGTTATAATTTTATATTTTAGTTACTATGAATTTCATTAAATTACCTCTTGCAGATGCTCATTTGTATAAACAACAGAAAATAAAAATAAATATGACTACTTAACAATGAAAGATAATTACAAATACATATCATTATTTATATTGTTAAATGTTTATGTTTTCAGAGCCCTGGTTCGCAAATGTATGGAGGTCCTGTTTTACAGAGATGCTCGCTCCTTCCCTCGTTACCAACTTGGTGTAGTGACGGCTGGTGGAGTAGTGGTTGAAGAACCAGTGGAACTCAAGCATGATTGGACACTAGCACACATGATACATATGAAGTGAAATGTCTTTTATTAGTAATATTTACAATAAATTTTTTCTAAATTACTTAGTTTTCTTGTTAGGACAAAAATTAGAAAATGTTCATTGAAATATTCATATATCACATTTGTGACAATTTGTGATCGCATGTCAGTGTGATTATAATATCCTACTACTATATAGACAAACAGAAAAAAAACCAGGGTCTAAAAAGGCATTGGAGTAAAATCAAGAAATAATAATTATGTCAATACCATAATACCATCACCAATCCATATGACGAGAACTTCGTTAAAGCCGAAACAGACAAGAAGACAGAATATCTGGACCTGGCTCACGAGGTAACCGACATGTGGGGTGGTATGCCGATCGAAATTATTCCGATCGTTGTCTCTGCGAATGGGTTAATCCCAGTCAGCCTCACGGAACATCTGAGGCGGCTGGGACTCCGTGACGGACCGCTCCGAGCTCAAATGCAAAGGCGGTGCTACTCCATACCGCTCGCATTGTCCGCCGGTTTCTTTCCCTTTCTCCCTAACCTTGGCCGTCTGGTCTCCCCTGCCAGGGGCTTCCATCTGGTTGGGTTTTAATTATCTATTTAATTTTATTTATATTATGGTATTTATTTATGAGTAATGAGTAAATATAGAAATACCCCAAAAAAATAATATCAATACTAAACATAAGCAAAAGCAGAAGAATAGAAGCCATATGAAACACTATAATTACTCTGGTATCTACAAGTGTACAATCGTAAATGTTTAACACGTTGTGTTGTTAATTTAGTACTTGAATTTTGTTGCATATATTTAATGCATCTGGTGTAATCTCTCCATTTTTAATATTAAAAGTTAAAAAGCCCTACTCATCTGCCCCCTTTAAATTATTAAATAAGATTGCTGAGCTTTTAAAATCAAATAAAAGTTATGCTCCGCAGTTGCAGATGCCTATATCCATTAGAACAACTAATATAATATGTACTGCGCAGAGAGGACTTGTCACCATTATGGGACCGTGCAAAAGGCCAAATGACGACGACTAAATATATACTAGAAAGTCAGTTCAGAATTGTACAAAATGTTTCAGAGCAAAGGCGAAAACAGCTGTCCTGGCAGCTCGTGAAGATGAATTTGAAGCGAGATTTGTTCCTCTATTGATAAATTTGAAAACTTTAATATTGTAGATATATTTATTGCAAATACATAAACAAGTAATAGAAATTAATCATTTAGACTGGGCAGAGGATTACAGGACTCAAGGAGGAATAAATAAAAATAATAAAAACATTGATGTTGAGGAAACAGAAAAATATTTATTTCAAAATTTACAAATTTCCTATTTGGTTTACTATAAACAATGTCTAAATAGATTTTTCTATAATTATGGCTATTTTGTAAACAAAGATAAATGCATTTATTTCGACAGTTAACATTATTTACAATTAAAATATAACTTATGAATTAAAATAATTTATGGACGGAATAATTATTATTAAGACCGTATTTCAAAATAAAATAATACACGATAAAATACTTTCACTTACAAGTGTTTTAAATCGGTTGAAATAAAATGCAAACCTTATTTTTACTTAATTTGAATCGTTAAATATATCTAAATATGTGTTTTTACAAATACTATAAATACTCTTCTATAAATTCGAAAATCGCTAACTGGCGAACAACAATTAATAAATAGTATCTAATCTAATTAATATTTCTGAGCCATACTTAAATAAAAGACATGCGTCTCAACATGAGATGTCAAATTCGTTTTAAAGTCACTGTACTTACAAAAATGCTTCTCATATATACGCTATTAATTATTATGACAGCGATGTATTTGTTTCAGAACTCGTTAAAGAGTAGTTTCGGTAGTATCGTTGTTTGTTTTGAATATTTATAGGAAATGATATATGATGGGTAGTGTAAGGTGTCTTGTCTGTCTCGGACTTCCTCAGAGCACAGATTATTTAATAGTTACAGCCTAATTCGGATTCAAGAAATCACTTAAAACTTTAGTTTTTCTCGCTAAACATCAGTTTTAGTTTTGTTATTTAAACTAAGATATTAATTCAATGGTTACTGTATTGATTTGGGAGATTCGAGAACACTAGAATAATTTTTTTTTTTACAAATAATTGAAGTAGGGGAAAAATTTTAAAACTGCATAAAAATCTTAAATCTGATTTTTGTATTATACGGATCTCAGATAACTCTACCTCTCTTTTCTTCGATTTGAAGTTCTTCTCTAATCGCTTGGAGAATATTTTACACGAAGGTTAATTTTTAAAGTCTCCTAACTCCAGAAAGAAGACTCCTGTCAATACTGATAAGGAAAGTATGGCGTAGCGAGATCGCATTACGTTTAATAATTTAGTGAAAGTTCTAGAATTACAGTTATAATTTAATCTAGTACTAGGAATCCAGTAGTGAATAGGTTCAATAGTGCCTATGTGATAGAAAAATGAGAGCTCATTAACTGCACTATTCTATTATTCCGGTGGAACTGAATCTAGACTAGATAGGCGTATGTACTGTAAGAATGTTCTAGAACTGCAGTATCTGATTGATCCAATGACGGAAAGCGGAGATCCGCGTGTAGACGCCGGGCTGGTTGGGCTCCGCACAGCCTATTCCCCAAGATATGATGCCTCCCAGAACGAACCGGTCGTCACGGTCGCGCTGTACCACCATTGGGCCACCACTGTCTCCTGTGAAGCAAACATGTATGACGTTACTGACATCTGTCGTAATCATAGACGATGTATTTTGCGTTTTGCCAATGTTAAGAAAGATGTTCCCAACGCTGACTCACTGAGATTTGGTGAACTTCGCTTGTTCACGATATAAGTCAGATCCGGGATTAAACCCACGTCATTCAATTTCTATGAAATTTTAAACTAGTGTCAGGCTTCTGATATATCAGATAATGTTGTATGCTCACAACACAAATATATGAGGCGAGCAATAGACTAACCTTCACAACTATCCGCGCCACCAGACCTCCAGCCAGCGCAGATGAATATATTTGGTATATGCTCTGTGTATCCGGCCGATTGGTACATCGCTTCACAGGCGGAGTTGTTGATCACCGGCACTTGCACCTCTTGTAGTACCGTAGGCAGCGGGCCCTCTACGAAAGAAAACGATGAGAACATGAAAAAAGGTTAAACTGTTATATGGAACGCCAGTAGTAACCTATGGTTGACTGAATTTCTGTTTTCTTAAAATATATCGTTCAATGAATTTGATTTGGATTTGTTTTCGTTTTATTCGTAATCGTCGTAGTGTTTTTTAAACTTTAATCAATTCGATACTTCGTCTTCATCAGTCTATTTAAGTTTAAGAAATCGCCAGCAAAAGCCTGCCATTCTCACCACGCTCGACAAGCGGGTCGATGCGCGCAGTGTCAGTGCCCTCATACTAGTGATGCTGCTCCCCATCACTAAGCTGCGGCACTTTGGTTCGCCAAATTCATTTGTATTTGTGGTTCATTTATGGTTCATAGTTTAAGATATTTATTCTCAAAAAGGTACCAAATAACTTACTATAACAATCTCTTTGGGTTGTTAAAGTTTCAAAATATCTGTGCCACTTGTAAAGTTTTAGGTATAACTACAGCGTGAACGTTTCTCGAACAGAACTTACGGGTTAAGTTTATAAACTACTTTTATCTTCGTCATCATATTCAAGTGGGAGTGTTTCGCCGTGTGGCATTCGTGTTAGAGATTCTTCAACCCCAATTTATCTCATGGGTATTGTTCAAAGGTTGAGAAATGGCTATGAAATTCATGATTAAGAAAATTATCAGAAAAATTGCATGGTCTACGATAGTTGGCGGACATGATATCCGAGAGTTGATGATGGGTTGCTGTGATGAGTATTTTTTTTATTGGATTAATGTGACAAGCGTGCTAACAGTAGTCCAGCTAATGGCAAGTGGCTACTGTAGTGCATGGCTACATACAAACAGCATCAATTGAAAGAGATTACAGACGCGTTGCTATCCATAAGTCAGAATGCCACACATCCCTGACGGATGCAGAGACTATGCAAATTGCACCGGAAATTTTAGCAATACGTGCCCATTTTTTCTCTGAAAAAAACCCAAAAAAAAACCGATTGTAATCATTTCAAAACGGCCCACTCGCGCAATACTACCAGCCCAGTGAAAAATCCCGGCATCCCGGTGGGCCAGTCCACGCCGGCTTACAGACTGTAATTATACTAGCTCTTAGAAAAAAAAGGCGCATAGCACCTAGTATACTGTATAAGGCGATACTGACCGTCGTAAAGTCTTCCCCAGCCGGTGACATACGCAGTCTTGTCCACGTAGTCGTCGTCGTTGTCTGGTACGCACACTGGTAGAATGTTCGGTTGGAACGTCACCGGTTCGTAGAACCTGTGGAACAGTTCGTGTATGATCAATTAAGAAAGAATGGATATAAGCAGGTAACCTGTGTGCTAAGCTACACTTTCACAGGTTAACGACTTCTGGTTCTGTTTGATAAGGACGCGGGAAGCCACAGTTTTCACTGCGCAATTGGTCCGTAACTCGTTCGGCAGTTAGTGATAGACCACGCACTACACTTTTGGTTAAAAAATATAAGTTCAATATTTTTGCCAATTACTATTATAAAAAAGATTTATAATTATGTATGGTAGCGGCGTAAGAATATATCGTAATAGGCGACTAAAGGAAAAGTCATGAAAGTCTCATAGCTATATACCAGAACTGATGGCCATACTAAGTACATTATATGTACATAAGTTATGACAACCGACAGACTTAAAAAATTTAAAATATTACTGTCCTTCCACTCGAGCGTGAGGGATCAGAATATAAAATAACGACCTTTATATTACTTGGAGCATATTTTACGATACAGTAGTAATTTAGGTAAATTATATTTTACGATTCAAAAATACTTAATATTCAACAGAGTACTTATCACTATTAAAGGGAATAACGATAGAACATGTATATAAAGCACGTGACTTGTATTATTTCTAACGGAAATCCCGTTGTAAAAAGGCAATAAACCTGGACATAAAAAGCTTCTTAGTCAACATTCAGTTTTTGTTGATGAAGTGCGACCAGAGAGGATGCCATAACCTAGAAAAAAATGACCTGCGTTTGTCGATAGCATGTGGATTTGTGCTTATAAGTTGCGGGTTTGAACCCTTTAAGGGGCGAACATTAGACGACTATACTCGTAAGATGAGTATGTATGTTTGTGTCTGAGTTATAAACATACGACTACTAGCGACTCACTGCGGCATCGCCCGTGGGAGTTTTAATCATTTGACTTAGGCTTGGTTGGAACTAACGATCCCCGACACAGTGCAATAATACCGCCGCATAGTTCAGTGCAGCGCGGTCGTTTTAGTTTTAAAGATTATTTAGAGTGTATTTTGGTAACCTTAAAAATATGTACATTCTACAATTAGTCAGTAAACATTGCGGTACATACTCCAAATTGATTTAAAACGGTTGTCAAAATACTAATCTACTACACAAAGACAGTAAAGCAAATACTTTTTTTTGCAAATTTGCGGCCGCCTATTGTAGTGACCTTATTTATTAAACATACTTGAATCTAGCGTCGTTCGACCGTGGGACCGTGTAACTTCGATTACGAACCACTACACTTGACCTTAACGTTGAAAAATTTTTGAACAAAGAGCTCTTTATTTTTATGCTTATTTCTTTAGTGACACCTTAATTTAAAGGTTACAATGGGTGGACTTAATGCTTTATGGCCAGTCAATAATAATCGAATAAAAATTTTCTATATAAATTCATATAAGAAATAAATAATTATACATATAACTAATTAGTTAAGTTATAACTTATAATAATACTTATTTGAGAGTATTCTCTTTGAAGAAAGAAGAGTATCCTTTGGTTTGATTCTTACACCAATCTTGTTTAATTTAGAGCTTATTACATTCGTTAAACCATGTTCATCTCCCTATTGAAATCCGGATATCGACGGCTTATTCAGCATATTCTATTAATTAACAGAATCGATAAACACTAGAGAATCCATGTATACACATAGTAGGTACTTTATATGTTTGGTCTGTCAAATAAATAGCATTACGATTAAAAGACGAAGATTTGAGAGGACTCTTATCATCATTCCATGATCTCTCTATCTCTTCTCTCTTATCATGGAATGATGATAAGAGAGAAGAGAGCGTTTTGACGTAGGATTTGATATTATTGCTCACAACTTTACGGAAGTTGTGAGATAGTTTTAAAAATACATATTTTTTAAGAATCTGTTAAGTCCCACTGGGATACATTAGGTGCCGCTGTGGTCTCAAAAATCAAAATTATAAAATATAGGTATTTTTTTTTTTTAAATGACTTACCTCAGCAATGCTAGATCATATTCAAAAGTGGCTGGGTCAAAGTGAGGATGACTAGCTACAATCTGAACTCGTCGCTCTGCAAAGCCGTAGGGCTCGTCCTCGGTCGCCAGGTCGTGTTCGCCAAGACGAACTAGCAGCTCTGATGGTGGTACACTGAAGAAAAATATTATTATAATTGTATATATTATAATAATAATTAAACCCTCAGTGAGCTACGTAGCTTAAGTGTCATTACTCCTGACACAACAGTAGAAATTCAATTGTTTCAAAGTTACGACCCGTGAAGGGATATTATAAAATTGAATATATACACTGATCTCGATTTGACTTTTTCTGATGTAGAGGTGTTTGAGGCCAGATGGCACGTCCCGCCTAAAATTCTAGTTTTAAATCAAAAATAATTTCGGTATTGCTCAACATGCATCATAGCTTCTACAACTTTATTAGAAAAATATTACGTATATACTTTTCTAATTTAAATCTTAGTAACAAAGCTATCTCATGTTCAGACGATGAAATTATTTTAAGTATAAAATAAAAGAGCTGACTTCTGTGTTATCTTATGCTGTTTATTCCTGATTGACCAAAACTACGTTTATGTTTGGAAATATTCATTAATGCTTTTTACTTTTTTTACGTATTACCTTGGATGGCGGTTAATTTCCGATAATAAGCGGTTCATAATAATGGACCCTTTACCCGAGGATTGCGTTGTGATGTCTTAAAATTTAATAATATTTTTGATTGCGATAAAATTTATTTCCAAAATTTTATTGTATCTTTGGTACCATAATAATCGATTTATAAAACTTTTCTTTCAGTGCAAAGCATTTATGTGCAGTTCATATAAACTCAAAAGTAAATTTGTTTTAAACAAAAGATGACGATTTGAAGCGGTCAGTGTCGGAGCAGAATTAAAATGAAATAAAATATTGTTTTTTGATTTTCTTAAGGTTTTTCCTTATGTTCGCTTTTGGTCATTTAACGCATGACATGTCGCAACAATGTAAGTTCTATGGTTATGACACGCAACGAAATAAAAAATATATCCACCAAGTTGTGTGAGATCTACGAGTATATTTTATCAGAATTGAATTGCTTAGAAGTTGATGATGTTGATGTATAATAGTCGAATGATATCGTAACCATAGCAATACGCAAGAAATGTGTCATGAAAATAGACTTTGCATTCTGGCATAATCCCAACCGAAGTCATGTCACAGGTATATACTGTTTTATCTAAGGTTAAAACACATTAATACAATTAAAATGCATTTTGATAAGCTTTCATAAGTTGCACACCGATAAGTAAACAAATACACAAAAATCACGCTCGAACTACGAGTATACTACGAATAATATAGTTTCACACCAAGATTTTATTTATTAAAATCTTTATTTCAAAAGCGCTGATGTCGAAAATTAAATTGGAACATTGGAACCCTGTTATTGTAACAGTATAGGCTTCGGGTGTGTGCGTATAAAAATGTTTGACTCTACTATTTGGTCAGTGATTTATTATTCTTTATCACGAATACTAAGTTGTAACAGGGAATCACTCTTTCACCAAATGTCAATCTCATCTATTCGCAATGCTAGCTTCTAGCGACTTACGGATGGCGAACTTGCTTTACCCAAACTCCACAGACTAATGGCGGGAATATGGTGAAAACTTTTCAAGCGTGGGCTTTAGCTGCTGCTCGAATGGGTCGGCTCGACCGGATTGGTATCACGGCCTCGCAGAATACCGGCGTGAAGTAGAGGCATCTTGTGCTTCTGCGTTTCGTTCGGTGAGTGAGGTAACCGGAGGCCCACACCCCCTCCCTGTTCCCCCCCTTCCTTCCCATCTCCCAAATATCCTTAGAGATCGGCAACGCTCCTGCAGCATCTATGGTGTTGCAGATGTATGTGGGCGACGGCAATCACTTACCATCAGGTGAAACGCTTGCTCGTTTGCCGTCTCTTCCATAAAAAAAAAACTACATTCAAGGAACCTCGTAATTACTACAATCTATACGTAAAAATTTTGTAACAATTGAGATCATGATGAACACATTGATCTTCCCGAAACCACATCACAGAATTTCTTGCAATTATTGTGACATGGTGTCACAAAAATAACAATACACCCTGAACATAAAACCAAATATGGCCTGGTGTTTGAACCACGGGAGATGTGCTGATTACTGTGCAATATGGCGCCATGACAGCATATATAAAACAAATGACTAACTTATTTTGTAGCATAAAATCTACCTCATATTTTCCTTATCTAAGATTTTTCTTACTAAACAGTATAGTCAAGGACAGCTAAAGGTTTACTACTGTTTTTATTCCTTGTTGCTCAGTTGAGACAAGTTTGAGGTCGACATGTTTTTTTGCTTAAGTTCGCTCGAGTTTCTTCTTGAAATATCTTTAATATTATCTGTCTGGCTATCAGTGGAATGTCATTAATTCGAAATTTGTGGAACGTGTATGTAATATGATATTTTATACAGTGCAATAGTATACAGTAAATAAACAGTGTGATGGTAACGTTCCGTCTATCCACTTGGGGAAAAAATTTACTGAAGAAATGCTAGGAAAATCTTATGGATTTCGGTAATCGTTCAATAGCCATTTCAAGTATGCCAGTTCTAAACTACTGGGAAAGCCACCTACAACCCCCACTCCTATTTTCTACCTTACTTCAGATTTATTTCTACTACTAGAACTACTGTGGGCTGGAACCTGCAACGTCATACTTCGTACTCCGTAATTTTAACTATTAGAATATAGGCACTCCAAAGGTCATTGTTGATTTGAGTAAAATTTTGTGAAGATTAAATTTTTTTAATTCAATTTTATCTGGAATTACTATTACTACTATTAATACAATTATATTATTTATTAAATATATATATTTATAATATTATGTATATTATATTATGTTATTATTAATAAATATGAATAATTATTACATGAGTAATTTAAATTGTATAATTAAATTACGAAAAGTAAAAATAATACTCACTGTTCAACACAATGCGCGGCGGTAATAGCCCAGTTTTCATTCAGGAGTGCGGCACCGCATTTATGCAGATAAGTAGATGTTCTGTATTGACGCAGCGAGATCTGCCACGGCCACTGGCCGAAGCTCGACTTGGTTCCGCCAACGATGCGCCCTTGCGGCCATAGACGACGTCCGCACACTGCCAGCACCAGCAGCGTTGAATTTATTATCATTGTTCAATAAAACACAGTTGCAACTACGATCGTCCAAAAATTGAAAACAAATTTCTGTCGCTCCATGTATTATATCCTTTTGCCAGTTTAGGTTTTGTTAAAAATTAAATATTTGGCGCTATTATTTGTACATATTCATCTGACAAATGATATTGATTCCATTCACTTAAAAATTTTATAATATTCTATAGATTTAAAATAAACACTAAACATGCGCAGAAAAGTTAACTATATGTATTTCTTTTAATAATATAAAATTATTTGTTTCTCGTTTAGTATTTACGCACTAATTTTGTCTTGTTGTCACAAATTATTGGAATCAACACATATTTTAATGAGATGCATATATGTATTTGTTTAAGGACAGTTAAGTGCGTTAATAACGCAGATTTTTACTGTAATTGACATTTGTCAATGGCGTAACCCATTAATTTTCTATGTAACTCTTAATATTTTCTTTCGTAAGCGCAAGTTACCACTTAAAAATATATTTATTTTTTTAGTTTAATAACCACAGAAATTGCAGAACGTCCTTGCCTTCACCTTGGCCGTGGCGTGCGACCGCATCGCGCGCAAGTTCACAACTCTTTGTTTAAAATCCAAATGGAGTTGATTTTATTTTTTGTACTTGTTGATACGGTCGGGAGCCGGGAGGTATACAGTCAGGGGTTTGGTAGTTCTTTGACCCTGGTTTGCGTCACTTTTTCGTGGGATGAATTTTGATACTTGTCGAAAAATAAGATCATTGCTCTTGCTACCAAAAAGTTAAAACGTGCTGCATTCATTTGTTTTTTTATCATAATATTTTTTATGATAATAATATGCGTATGATTCTTCTAGGAGGAATGAGTTCTATCACTAATAATTTCATTCCCTTAGTCACATTTTAAGTCGAAATAAGGTGATGACAATACGGCATAAAAGTCATATACACAATACAAAACTGATTTTGTTATTATTTATTATTTGTTTTGTATATATATAATAATAACTAATTAAAAAAACCAATACCTACTTCTATCCAACATTTTACTTTATTTTCAGAGAGGAATAACTAGGAGGTGTATTATTGCTTATGAATATACGGAAATCAAAGTAGCCAAGGATGAAGTGACTACAGAAATTGCTTTGTAATTGGTAGCGGGTAAACAATAGCATTTATTATTGCCGTGTGCAATCAGTCCTGTTACTGTCAGTCTGCTGTTTGCCTGTCTGTCCGTTCGATTATCACGAATCTCTAGCTTGTAAACGGAATGAGTTACACTCCTGAAATTTGGAAAAATTACTTGAATTTGGCAGAATGTTGACCCAAAATCGAATATTGAATTAGAAATTCGACCAAATTATTCTCCAGGGGAGAATTATACAATTATACGTGAAAAAGCAGACAAAAAAAATTTTCCTTGTCCTATCTTGTGGAGTCACGAGTACAGTTCAAATACATATTTATAATTATTGCTATTCATATATATTGTACTTCTTATACCCAATAATTTCTATAACTTATGTCATTTGTTGCCTTAAAACTGACCAGAATTTATTAATTAAAAATTTTATTGGTCATATGCACGGAACCCTGACAGAGCGAGGCCTGACTCGCAGATTGCCAGTTTTTTCAAATTTTATTGATTGATCGAGTCCGTTAAGAAGTCTGTCTGCTGTTTATTTTCAAGTTTTTGAAATCGGTGCATAGTTTACGTCTCAATATTCTGTTTAAGAAACAATTTTACATAACTCGATTCACATCTTGATCTTTCGAATCTCAGCTAACATGTATATTTTAACAACTATTAAACTAGGGCTAGGCAGAGCATAAGAATTTCCATTTGTCCCAATATCAGCGTAGCCGAAGCCGAAGGAACTCACTTCGGATATTACATAATCGATATGTAATATCGGATACCGAAAGGGATGAGTCAGTGCTTTTGCATTTTTGCTAATATTTACAGCACTATGAGATAATCATATCCCGTACAAACAGAGAGTCAGCTTCTCGTTGCTATCTGAAGTGGTTGAAATCGGTGAAGAGGGCAATATAATTATTATCAATATAGCCTATCATTATTATAATGATATGTAAGTGTGAGGGGGAATATCCATTCGAATTTATAGAACTCAAATCCTAGAGACTAGTGATCGGGGGCAGCGTCACCAGTGCGAGGGTACCGACACTGCGTTCATCAACACGCTTGCTCAACTTGGTATGGGCAAAACGTTAAAAAAATATTTGCCGTCTGCTGTTGTTAGTCTATTGGAGAGACTTATGTTCAACAGTGGACTAAAATAGACTAATGCAGAAAATGAATATTATTAAAGTAGTTATGAAATAACATTTTTGAACGAAAGAATAAGTACTAACCATTCTTGTAATCAGACATGTTGATTTCAGTGCTAAGCGTGGTCGGTAAAGTCACATTGAGTGATGACGAGGTTGTTTCTGAAATCAAAAAGGAATAAAATGAAGAGAGAAATGCTGCTGCATCTCAATTGTCCAATGTTGGAAAATTGTAATATGATAATTATTTTTTGTGATATTAGTGTAACCTTCCGGATGGTGGCACCGTAACAGAATAAGACACCCGGTTTTAATTCTCTTCCTGTGGGTACAGAATAGATAATATCTATGTCTATGGATATCCCTTAGATATTATAGGAAAATGCTATAAAAATCTCTTGGCCACCAACAGGTGGTGGAATAACAGACCTAAATTACCCAAATTGATGATGGCCAGTTTTTGAAGTGGGAAGTGCCCGGTACTACGATCTCCAAACCACTTACCAAGTTTAACCAATCGATTGATGAAAAGCTGATAAGGTTAAAGATCTAAAAAGCTAAAGGATAATGTTATTAATTCGGTTATTTAATCAAACACTTACCATTGTTGGATACTTCAGTTGTGATGCCGTCTGTAACATTGATAGGTGTTGCCGCTGTTGTGACGTTTTCCGATGTCACACTTAACGTCGATGTTGGTATAGTTGGCGACAAAGTGACGTTAACAGTGAACTCTAATATTGGTGCTTCAGTTGTTAGCGAAGCTATTGGTGAAGTTGAAGATCCTTCTGAACTTTGGAATGTAGAACTTGCAAGTGAACTTGTACTTGGAAGTGGTGTAGTCGAAGTTAAAGTCGTAGGGATCGCTTCGGAAGTACTTGATGGTGAGTATAAAGTAGTTTTCTCGGGTATGGTGGTTTCTGTGTTAGGTGACGTTATTTCCGATGAAAGTGCTTGCGTTGGCAACGTTTCTTCGATAACTATACTAGGCAATTCCGTTGTTATTGAGGTCGTTGTAGTTAAAGGCGTTGTTGTAGTGGTTGTAGTTAAAGGCGTTGTTGTGGTGGTTGTAGTTGTAGTTGGAGTTGGAGTTGTTGTTGTAGTTGTAGTTGTAGTTGGCGGCGGAGTTGTTGTAGTGGTGGTGGTAGTAGTTGTTGAAGTAGAGGTTGTGGATAGTATTGTTGTAGTTGTCTTTGGAACCGTGGCTGGTGTTTCAGTTTTCGGTTGTACTGTTGATAATAGTATCCATCCTTCCGGCGGCGTGATTGGTGACCATATTTCTGAAAACATATATTATACAGTACACTACCTATTCAGGCTATATACTCCTATAAGTAAGAGGGTTAGTGGATTAGATAGATAATGTAATTATATACATCGTTGTATATTAGTCTATGAACACCATAATAAATTAATTAATTAAGAAATGTTATTTTCAAAATTACACGACATTTTAGAAAATAAAATTTCTTAATTAAAGTGCCAGTTTTTCGGAACAATCACCTAATAACTTAAATATTAAATACAACTTTATTTGGGAATACATAATTACATGGGTGGGGAAACGTTTTTGGTAGCTCAGAGGACATGGGTTCTTAAAAATAATGACGGATGGACTAAAATTGTTAATTTCAGTTTTAAGTGCTGAATTCATCTCGTGTTCAATGGTAAAGAAAGTATCACGAAGAAACCAGGAAGAGAATGCGTCAGGAAAATAATAAAATTATATTTCGAGGACATGTGCGGACTGCACATATAAGGATACAGATAATGATAGGACCGTATTAACTATGAAGTCATACTAAGTAAACCAATATCTAAGTAAAGCACTCGACGAGTCAAAATAAGTTTCATTTCATTACTTAAATTTATTTTAAAATTTTTGAATAAGTTCACAGTCAACGCGAATATGCGAAAGTTAATTTTTAACTTTTATCACGTCTTCTTAATCTATTATTATTAAAAGATCAGTTCTTTCAAAAAACGTCGCTTTGAAGTTGCAAGGTCTGCCAATAATAGTCCACACTGGCACGGAACAGATCGTCAGATAGAAAACCTTTTTAAATAAAAATACTACAAAAACTCTACTACTCTTCGGGCTAAAGTTGTTGTTTATCAATAACTTGAACCGAAAAAAAGAAATATAGAAAGATTCTATTGTTTTAAATGGTGCAGACGCTATAGAAAATCTATCTAAAAATTGGGAAATAGCAGGCATTGCTAAAAAAAAATAAAAACTAGAGCGAGTTGGAATTGCGCACTGTGGGTTACGTACAGCCCCTCCATATATGTGTTATGTATTTACCAAATTTACAAAATTAAATTGTGTTTTCTTTATTTCTGTTCGGGATCCTTAGCGCGTGCCCAACTTACACTTGACCGGTTTTTATTTCTCGCTGTGTTTCTTTAATTTGCACTATAATCACGCCAAGTTTACCGTTTTAATGATAGACCAACAACAACAAAAAAACGTTGAAAAAAAAACACGTGTCCTATATGGGTAAAAACTAATTTACCATTTTGTTTAATTTATTTTTCTTTTATTATATAGCTATAATAACAAATATTCTGTGTAAATTTCATCTAGCTTCCTATTTCAGTTCAAAATATATAGCCCTTTAAAAGTAGGACAGTCAGACGGACGGAAAGACGGCGTAGGATTGGCTGTAGGGCTAACTAACTTAGTATCAGTTAAAATACGTTATGCCATACCGTTAACTCATGAACCATTGAGTAGATTTAATCACTCTTACTGTCGTCTACCCAAAGATGTCGATTTACGTGTACCCAATGATTTTATAATACAACGTGTACCAAAGTTTAATTGTATTTATTTGATAAATAGATATTTTTGTTAACTAATCACATAAAGTTCAATGGCAGCATAATCTTGATTCGTACCGCTAAATCATGTGGGTCATCAACAAAGACTTAAGTGATTTATTTGCTTATTCACATTGTAGTTAGTATAACACCGATCGGACAATACCATGCAAACACTTGTGGTCGGAGTTATGAACTATGTTTGCATTATTATATAAACTTCTAGCGGTCCAATTATGACAGTCAGCTCTGGCGCCGTAGTGACTAAACGATTGTCTACGGCACTGCGAGTTTCGGGTTTGTTTTCCACACGGGGTTAGTATTTCTATGGTGTACTTTTTCGTGACACAGGAGAAAATCCCATATTCTATTCTTCGTTTTTTAAATTGATTTATTTCCAAAAAACCTAATTTAAATTTAAGCTTTGTTGAAAACAAAAATGATGACCTTGATTTTTGCAGACCCTGAGACTAACTTATTTTAGTTTTTTACTCATATATGAAAAGTTTAAGTATGAAACAATTACAAGAACTGCAAAGTTTAAATGAAGAAAGTCGCGGGCTGTGCTTGGACTAAGAAACGTATTCAACGAGCACAGTGTGATCAGTAACAGTTGTAAAGAAAGTGAGGCGTACAATTTGACTGGGGCACCACGAGACAGACCCGACTCAGATCATGCGCGACCCCGATACGTGAGCCGTTTATCCATTACACGCTTAGTTGGGGCATCTTGGCTTTTGGGTCAAATTTCTTAAGGCGTACTTTACATTAGTATAGAAAAAAAAGTAAATCTGTCACGTTTTGATGCTTCGAACAATTATTGTATTCAGCCGATGTCCTTTTGTTGCATTTTACGTCGCCCACGGTCGGATATGTTTCGTTTGTCTGATAGCAGGATGCACTGCACTATGCACAGATATGGTTAGTTGTTAGAGAATAGGGTCATATATTTAGTCGTTCACTGGTTGGCAATCAGTACCGTGGTTTAGGTTCAATTTAGGTACTGCTGTTTAAGAATACCTAGAACAAGGATAGATAGCAGGGTCTAAGGTGCTAAGGATTTGATACTGCAATCTCCAATCTTCTCTGGGCGAGAGGACTTTTTAGGGGCTGTTTAAGAAGAATAATCACAATACGTTCAATAATCTTTATACCGAAACTCTTTAGCGGCAGTGTAGCAAGGTCCGCAGGGGTATCTACCTAGGAGATATCCAACACCTAGCTATTCGCGCAAGTACAGATACTCTTATTCATTTTGGATGGAATCCCTTAGCGATATAATCGGAGGAAGATACAAATGCAGTATCAAGAGTTAAAAAGAGATCTGTCATTGCTGTAAATATTAAATTGTCTAGTTTGTGAAAAAGTTAACGAGCGCTTTGACTACTTTCTTGTAGTAAAATAAAAAATAGCAATATGGGTGAAACTAACAATTTTTTATTGAAGTTGTGATGAACGGACAGATTCGTAAATCATAATTTGCTTTAGACAAAATTGATTTTTGAATGGAATTCGAACCCTGGACCCATCTACTCAGTCACGCGGTGAACGCAATCACCTTTAATCAAATAGCTGTTATCCGTTTATTTACGTGTTGTAAAAGAAATATTTAAATAGTTGTAAATACTTTAAATTTGGGATCGAAGGTTAGTAATTTATTTTTCAAGCTATGATTGAGTGAGTCACTAGTCAAGTAATATAAATTTGACTCAGTGACGTTAATGAGAGAAATAACATTCTTGGGACAAAAAGTGACTTAAGTGATATACAAGTTCTAAATGCAGTCATTGCTCTCGGATGATGTTGTGGGTGTTTATGAAGAAGGTAAAATTACTCATAATTTATGCAAGCATTCTAGCGAATATTAGACATTGAAATAAAACTAATTCTCAGAGACTATCGCGTACAATATAATCTTTACCGATTTACGAAGTCCCGTACGGGTTTTTTTTGGGTAGTTCCTTTCGGTACTAATTAACAAAAAGATATACAAAGTTTTTTCAAAATACAGTCCCTTTTATTATAAGATTTTAGCTCCTGTATTATAAGATTTCAGTTGTTAGGTAACCTTTTGTAATTGTAAGTTGTTTGTAAACATGTAGTAAAACTTAGCCTAGCCATCAATAATATTACAATTAAAATATAAGAAACTTCGAACCTCCGGCATTTCACATATTATTTTGGACCATGATTGTTAAATTAAATTGTTTCTTCTTGGAAAAAGGGGTAAACGAGCATGCGGCTCACTTGTAACACCTGAGGAGCTGCAAGTGCGTTGCCAGCCTTTAGGGATATTTGCGGATGGGGATGAGGAAGAGGGAGGGGAGGGAGTGGGCCTCCGGTTACCTCTCTCACCGAAGGAAACGCAGAAGCACAAAATGCGTCTTCACGGCGGTATTCTGGAATACCATGTCCTCGCAGAATACCACAGCAAAAATGCCGAAATTAAAACTTTATTTAATTTTAAAATCCATGTCTGCCATCTTAGACTTTAAAATCGATGCCATTCTGGTAATCCCGGACTACTGCCTTAGGTATATTTATGAAATATGTTATTTTTTATACATTCATGTATATACATTTTATAGAAACTGCATCAATCAGGTTTGGTGGCGGCTAAGAACCAAGGAATCACAGCATTTTATTTTTGTAAAAAAGAAGTAGAGACGGCGAAAGATTATCAAGAGGCTGCCTTGGATCTTGTAGTGATACCTCTCAGTGACACGCTTTTCAAAAATAGATTTTCAAGAAAGACTCCGCTCCTGGTCACAAGGCACGAACGACTACAACCTGGCTCGAAAACAATGTTCTGGACTTCAAAAGACAAAATCCGAAAGACATGGCCTGTACAAAACGTTACTCCGACATTAATTCTCTCAAGAAATCTTTAGAGCGTGCGTAAATCCATATATTCATGTCCGATCTATGTATGTATGTATGTAGTATGTATCAAAGCCAAAGTCAACGTTCGAAAAAAGACTATTTTTATTTATCGTCTAAACTTCGGTAAATATGCACACACAAGTTTTATTATTATTACACTACCTTTAAAATGGATATGCATTTTGATGTGTAATAGAACTTTTGGTATATCGAGCGATTATAGATCCCTGTAAATGTCCCAACAACTCTCAAAACTTGAGTTTGGTTTCGGAGCCTATAAGAGTCTCTTTTTTTTTCCCAGACATGACTGTTTCGTCGCAGTATATATTTTTTTTATGGGGAAGGCGATAGTAAGCAGTAATAGTAAGTGATTTCCGTCGCCCACGTACATCTGCATTACCAGAAGTGTTGCAGGTGCGTTGGTCTTTAAGGGTATTTGGGAGACAGGAGGGACGATGAGAAAGGGATGGGGAGGGGGAGTGAGCTTCCGGTAACCTCACTCACCGAACTAAACGCAGAAGCACAAGATGCGTCTACTTCACGCCAGTATTCTGCGAAGCCGTGGTACCAAACCGATCGAGCCGGCCAATTCGAGTAGCAGCAAAAGCCGCCACTTGGCTCTACCACGTTTAAAAATACCATCGAGCTTCTTCGTACGAAAAAATATATCATAAACTAACAATTTTAACGATGCAAACACCGAGAATCGATCTTAAGTGGCTCACTTTGGATATTTGCAATAAAAAATAAAGAAAAATAAAATTCCTTACCATCAGATGCCGTTGTAGCCATCTCAGGCACTTTGGTTGCTGAATCTACTGTACTGGACCAGGTCACGAAAGGAGGAAATTCTGATGACGATACTGATTTGGTCGTAGTTGTTGGTATTGTGGTCGTTAGTGTTTCAGCATCAGTACTTGCCTTAGTAATTTCTCTCTCTGTGGTTGATTCTGCGGTTACAGTAATATCCTTCTCTGGCTCAGGAGGTATAGTCTCTTGAGGTACTTCGCTTGTTACGATAATAGCTTTCTCTGTAGACTTTTCCGCAACGATTTCAGGTAAAGGTGTTGGCGAATATTCTAAAATTGTTGTTTGTATAATTTCTGTTACACGTTCTGTAGGCATTGAAGTAGATGTTTTTGATGCGGTTGTTGTTGTTGATATAGTCGTACTTGATGTAGTAGGAATAGTAATCGATGTTGTAGAAATAAGGGAAGAAGTGGGTACATCTTCAGTTTTTGAAACAGTTGTGTTAATATAAGTTATAGCCGGCACGGAAGGTCTGGTGAATAATGGTCTGGTGCTAGTTGACTGAGGTATTATCGTAATATTTAATCTTGGGGGTGATGGTAAAGGTTTCCTAGTCGAATGCCTCTTTGGTGTCGTTTTGTACGGAGGTTTTCTTGTTGTGTTATAGACTGATATCGGCTTTGTTGGTCTAGGCTTTCCACTTTGATTGTATTGAGGCCTTGTAAAATTTGTTGTTGGCCGATATGTTGGCCTTGGCTTATACGTGGGCTTTGAGGGTTTCCTAGATGCATGGGGCTTTGTAGTAGATTTTGTACCCGTAGTTGTAGTCGATTTAATAGTAGTAGGGTTTGTGATCGGAACCATAGTTTCAGTTAGTTCATTTTTTATATGCTCTGTATCAGTATTACCAACATTTTCAGATACTGATTGGAACATCGAAAATTTCGTTGGTATTTCTGTAATTGTTACATCAGGAATATGTGAATTAATATTTGTTGTTACTTTTTGAGATAAATCTGCGGTAACTGTTGTGGATAATTTGACTTGATCATTTTCAATTTTGTTATCAAGCGTTGTTAATTCATCAGACTTGGTTTCTAACCCAACTGGATCCGTTCTGTCGTGTACTGTTTCCGATGAATGCGATTCTGTTGTATATTCAGTGACCTTCTCAGTGAATGGTTTTTTCTTTGTTTCATTCGAAATTTTACTAACAAGGCTCTGATCTTTGTCCTCAGTCTGGGGATGAACGAAATAAGCACCATCTATCGAGTTATCATCGATGTTGTTTCCAACAATCTGTGGAATCACGGATTTGTCAGAAATTTGACAACATGACCCAAAGTAGAAACGATCAATACATGTTCCTAAATGAGTTCCGTTAGCTTTAAGACAGTCTATAGCAAACATACAAAGACCTTCATGACCAGATCGTCTTGATATGCACGGCAAGTGTCGTATATTTCTCGCTAGTGGCACTGGACCTGAAACAAAGAAAAGGTTTTAAAATCATATAAATCCAAGCGTATATCTTATTATAAAAATAGAGAACGGCGCCGACTTCGCAAGAAACCCAAGCAGATCAGATATTACAATATGTATGGAATATTTTTTTTTCAATAAAATTCTGTAACTATTTTTCGATTACATAGTAAAAAATATTTTTAATGGGTCTGGTAGCTTTGTTAGTACACAGTAAGAAGATATCCAGGTAATTAAATATTTGACTTCTACTCGAACAAATATCAAATATTCATTATTTATTTACACACAAAAGGCATAAAAACATAAGAACATAGTATTTGTACAAGGGCACTATTTATTCTATTTATTGAAATATCTTCCAGCAGACCCTAATAGTAAATTATTTTGAAATGGCAAACTAAGTTTCTAAATTTACACGTACATTTCTAATGCATAAATAATACATATTATGTATAGAATTTAATGTATGTGATTACATATAAGAAGTATATATATTTATTTATACATACATTCATACATACATATACATTCTTAACTAAAATGGTCAGCTATAAATTGAAATTTGCCTAAAATTGGCAGTGGTGAACCACGCCAAGGGTTCGATTATTTATAGGGCCTAAATATTTGATTTAGAATTGGGTATATCGCCGGATGTGATGGCCATTCGTCTCATTAAATGCTTATAGAGGTTTTATGAGTAAAAATATTATGACAAAATTACTTTGCGACTTTTAATTCTTTATTATTATAAGCAAAATGCTTCTTATAGTTAAAAATTCTAATCCTAAGTATTTAAAATTTTAAACTTAAGGCGGTATCGTAATTCTTCATTCAAATTAATATTTGTGTAAAAAAGTAAAGTAAATACCTCTACTGCAGGGCAAAGGCCTCTTTCTCAAACATTTAAGAAGGTTTTGGAGTCGGGACGGGACCACCACGCTACGGTACGCACGCACGCACGCTGGGTTTCAGGTCTTTACATGTCGATATTTTTATTATTTCGTCGAGTTTCCTCACGATATTTTCCTTTACCGCAGAGCACGTGGTAAATTCAGGATTTAAAATTGCTGTGTAGTGGTCCTGGCACCGGGAATCGAACCCAGGTTACTCGCGTTCGATGAAACTAAAGCGAGTGCCCTGTCTACTAGGGTACCACGTAAGCCCCATATTAAATGCGTCGAAACGTGATCAAAACGCGTGCTAATATTATTTTACACATTAATGAAAATTACAAAAAATTAAAAATCAATTGGCGTCGAAATACCTATTGTGACTAATGGTCAATACATTATTAACTAGAAGGCTTAAATTAGCCATGCTGTTAATAGTCAGTAGGGTATGTAAGTTTCTGGTACTGTGATCACCAATCCTTCTTCTAAGCGTGGTGGTAATGCAGGTCTAATAACATAGGAAAGGCATGTCTTTAGTAGAGTCTTTAGTGAGACACTATTGATGAAAATAATACTTTGAACATTGCTTCACACAATATTACCACGAGAAAAACCTACAATTTGATTAAACATTTTTGCCATCTACCGGACGTATATAGAACTAGTCTACGCGATACTGTTTATGAAATTTTCGTTGATTTTGTTTGTGGATGTCACGTTAGATGTCACTATTACTAACAAAGAACTGAATTTTGTTGAATGCGTACAATGAAAAGCAAAATAAAACTTTCATCAGTTAAATATGTTATAAATGGTTTTGTTTAGCATTAATTACTCAGTGCAGTAAATCTTGAATTTTAACTCTCCAATGTCATACAAAAGATTTCAACGCTTCAAACTTTATATTTATGTTCATTTTGTTTTATCTTTGTTAAATTTGTCTACTTTATATAATAATTTCGGTTTGTATATATGATACCAATGTGGTTGCTTGTTTTATTTTACATTAATGTTGAAAAACAAAACTCAATTTTCTACTTTCAGCCTTTTTAATTCTCCTGTATTTGACCTATAGAAATAATTAACTATTAACTAATACAACAAACAATTAATCAATAAACATTTATAAAATAATTATTTAATCACAAAAATGACTTCCGTGCTGTATCTCCAAAGGGCACACGAATTAATAGATTTTACAAATTGAACATTGTTTTCTTTTGAGTTTTTTAAAGTCAATTAATGAAAACGCAATTGTTATATCTTACAGTCTGTATATAAAAAGGTACGTTAATATTTTCTATACTAGAACCTTCCCAAAGTATAGATTATCCCTGTGAAAGAATCATAAAAATTGATCCTTTAGTTTTTGAAAACATAACAAACAAACACACGGAGGAAACAGAGCACCTTCCTTTCATATTTCATATATTACTAGCAAGCCAATATCGCTTTCTTAATTGCCAAACTCTGAGGTTGACCGAAATATGCTCAGCTTGACAACACAGGTAATGTTTTACCGTTAGGGTTTGATCCGCAATGCCAAGGTGAACATTTTGACATGTTAACCTACTATTTAGGTTCGCAATTATCAGGCCGAATAACCTAAATCAACATTAAATGTTAAATGGATGACTATACGAAATTTCGTTCTGTTCATTGCTCACGTATGCAAATCCAAAATAAATAATAAGAATTTTTATCTATTAATTTGATGTTCATTTAGATTGGAAGTCTGAAAACTCATTTCATTATTTTATACTCACACGCTTGCACAAATATGTAGTAATGTACAATATGCGGACAATTAAAAATATAATTAAAGAGATTTTAATCTTTTCATTTAGGAAACTTTACCTCCAAAATCGTATTAAAATTTCGAGGGCAAATCTTGTGTAACTTCATACACAAAGGTAATTAAAAATAATTTACTCATTTTGCCATATTTAATGAATGTGAATTGAATCTTGTACAAATGACAAAATCCGATGAATGTTAAATTTTTTTTTAATAAAATTTGTAATTTCATGTTTTGTATTAATCTTAGAATAATTAAGTTATAATTTGAGAGGGAGATATAGCATTTTTCCTCCCAAATGCCTGCGTTATCTGCTAGTAGCTGCACCCTTTTGTAGCTGGCTGACAAACGAGGCTCTTACGTCCGAATGATGGCGAAATCTGAATTTGTCGCAGCGAAATCCCAAAGATATGTATGACATTACTCTTGCCACCTATATACTCCCAAATAAATCTGTACATAATGTATTTTTCTAAAACCTGTGTTTTAAAATGTGTTTATTACTCATATTAAAACTAACATATCTGACTGAACCTTAAGAATTTACTATAGACAATATTTTGCCTACTTATTAGTTTTTAATATGAAAACAGAAATTTTGCAATTTTATAATTATAACACAACAATATTGACGGGTCTTATATTTCTGAAAAAAAATAATTATTTAGTATGAGAGTTATGGTTATCAAATCATCGATATTGCATAGGTATAATTCAAGTAATTGAAACAGATCCGGTGATGGCGTGCTCAGACGGTGCATTTGGCCTCTCCAAAATTCAAATAAGTAATATTTAAATTCATATTCGATTTGTACATCACAAAATGGTGTATATGTGTATGTTACATACAAATCAGGATGTGCGTGACTTACTAGTGACAAGTGATTGGCACATAGCACGCGTATTAATGACTATATAATTGGCCTGTATATCAGTCGTAACGTCATCTATGAGTGAATTTAATAAATTAAACTATGTCTTTGTCATCTACGTTTCACGTATAAAATATACTTCATCTCCTAAATATATTTTATAACATTATTTTAACACGGTTGACTTGATAGTTCATAAAACATTTTAAACGTGTGTTTTAATAAAGGCCCACCTTGACCGGATCAGGCAGATCATGCTTTTTTTTAAGCTAAATGATTAAGGCCACTCACGTACACCTCCAACACCAGTGGAGCTGTAGGTGCGTTGGCGGCCTTTAAGGATATTTGGGTGATGGGAGGGATGATATTAAGCGGAGTCGGGGAGGGGGAAGTAGGGGATACTCACGGAACGAAACGCAGAAGAAACGCTATTTCACGTCGGTATTCTGCGAGGTCGTGGTACTACCCCTGTCGAGCCGGCCCATTCAAGCAGCAGCTAAAGCCGCCGCTGGGCTCTACCACAAAGAATAGCTTCGGATACGGTCAAATACAAGCAAATCTATCGTTTTAAAATCATTACCAGAATTTAAAATCAATGGCTAACTGTATGTGACGATGACAACTTTTTAAATCACATTTTTGTAATAGAAAATATACTTAAATGACTAGACCGATATAAATTTGAAATAAACTAGAAACCGTTAGACTACCCTGTCTTAGATTCGTCGATAATCTTTTTTAGTTTTCTGAATAATCTACATTTATCCAAACCATTTTACACGTACTGGTGCCGTAAGTAAAATCCTTCAATCAATTAATGTAAAAAAGACCAATGTGATATAAATGGACAAAGTAACAATAGATGTAGACGTTATCGGTGTTCTCGTACTTCTTGGTTAAAACATACCAATTAATAAAGATAAACAATACATGGAAATGTCACTGGCCGCGTAGAAGGTGATGAGAAATAATTAAATACAGGTATTCTTTCCTGCCTAAAATATTCTTTGTCAAACTTGCTTTTTATTGAAAAAAATTGCCACATGCTAAAAATATGCCCGACCGTTATACAGACTAACTGAATTTAAATTATACTGATAGGAAGTTTACATACAAAAATCAGAAACAACATACATAGAAAAAAACCCTCAAGAAAAGCAAGAGATAGACTAACACATCAAAAACGTGACCAATAAAGATAAAGTAGTTACTTATGGATTTGCTATATACTATATAATACAACTATGTAAGGTATTATACATAATTAGAAAAAGAAATTAAAATTCATTAAGCTAATTTCGCAATGACAGATACACTCGTCTTCACCATTCTGTATCCAATTTAACCGTTTAAGTTCAGTTGATAATAATATAAAAGTGTCATAACTTTAAAACAATTAAAATCTAATTGTTTTAAATCATATCAGAAGTACTGACACTAGAAGGGATAGTTAGATGCTGTGTCATAGATACGTCACAATGTCAGACCTCAAACAGACTTTATCGGCTGCACAAGAATATTGGCTGGTTTTCGAAACAAGAACCCATGACGCATTAGACCTGTACGTTGACCACTGGTCGACTTTTTCTGTTACAAACAATGTTTTCTTGTATTTAAGTGAACACTACACATCACGGCAGGACTGAGGTGTGTTGCCTTCTACGTAGATTGGACCAAAATTAATAAATATAAGCTGAAGGTAGCCCGAGTTAACTATGACATCTGGACGTCTAATACCTCAGTACCCCTTGGCCACGGCTGCTGTAAAGCAATTGAAACGTCGGGAATATAAAAACAAAATAAAACACGATGAAATTCGTAATAATAGTTTCATAAAAGCACAATGTTATCGATAAACTCTGTCGTGTAAAACACTAACTTTAAATAGCTTAGCTTAAGAAATGTTATTAGTTATGGTTATTTATAATTATATGCAATTATAAATAAGCATAACTAATCACGAAGTTAATCAAAATATCAAAGTAAATAAATTAAGTTGACGTATCTTTCAGGCTATCCGAACAGATATAATTAATAAAAAGCGCGCACCACGTGTGCACGTCGGCCCACGCGTAGTTACGAAACTGTTGTAGAGTTTTGAAGTTATTGTAATAACGGGAAAGCTTAGCTTCCAGAACAAAAAGTTATAACCACAGGATTTCGGTAATAATTTTTATTAAGAATTCCCGCTAACGCCCACTAATGGGTTATTGGAAGATTCTAGGTCATAGAATTCTGAAATTACGTGAGGTAGATAGCTACATAATGTTAATGATGGATAATGTGTGTTGGCAGCTATCGCGCAAACGGTACACCTGACAAAAAGTCGTTACAGAATTTTTATTGCATTCTTTAAGACCTACATAACAATTTTCGATCGCTTTAGTATGTATAGCACCTGGTTTTTGCTTCTTGGTTTCACTAAACGATTATTAGTTTATTTTAGACTCCTGCCTATACAATCGATGGCAGAATAATAAGCCTGCTGTGAATACAAAACTCTAAAAACTATTGAACTTGCTCTAAGTTATTTGCACATATTTTTTTCTTTTCAATAACGTTATTGCTTTGCACGAATTTCTCGTATGATGTTGATGCTTTTTTTTTTAAATAAATCGCACATGGACAAACATTCACGTAGGCCATACGAACTACGAACAGATGCGTCGCAGCCTAACGCTTAGCCAATGCCCCACAAATTTTTTGTACTACTTTAATATCAAAAAGGTTCTGGTATCCCATAAATTATTCTATTATAAGTTCGCAGGTAAAGCGTGTACTTTCTTATCTTTATTGTAGTCTTAGTCTAGTCATTGTAAATATTCCACTGCAAGGCATAGGCCATATGTCATAAACGCCACGCGCGGCAAGCGGATTGGGGATCGCAGTACCACCTGCGAGGTGTTGCACCTTAGACGGTGCTGCCCGTTATGACTCATATATGCTTCATTTTGATCTGTTATTTCACGAGATGGTTTTTCCCGCCATCTGTCGGTAGCTATTGCGTTTTTGAAGATTTCAAAGCTTTTAACACTACATCAACTAATATTACTGCTATTCAGCAAGGTGCGGTATCGCGTGGGAGCTGATTATCATCGGTCAAAGATCCTCATAGTCAATGACACACTGCGACCTACTTAAGTCCTACGGCGTCGATGAAAGGAAGTGAAAGTGCGGTGAAAACACGAGGATGCTTTTACGAAATTTTGACGTATACCTGTTATACTAAGAAGTGTGTAATATGGAGATAAATTATATTTTAGTATAGATAAATATAATAATTTAGAGATGACGACATATGGCAATAAATAAATCCAAATTTTATTTAGTTATTCATTATGTCTTTTAAAATTTTATCTTTAATACAGAACGGGAAGAATTGTTTGTGTTTTTTTATTTGTGTATCAATAAAACAACAAATAAAAATACACAAATTTAATACTTTTCCCTTAATATTATCTAATGAACATATTTTTATCTATAACACAAATGAATATGATTTACCATACATGCAATACACCAGTTGGAATAAATAATTTCGTCCAATGATTAGATATAAGTCATAATTTGTGAGTCACAGTGGAAACATTAATAGAATATAATGATAGCGATTTGTGATGATTTGGTTTCATATACGTTGGTTTAAGCTTTTTATTGCAATTCAACACGATTGATTGTCTAAAAGATAAAATAATTTAAATGTGTGAAAGTTTCACTTTATATTCCTCACCTTTTGTCATGTGTTTAAAGCTTTACCAGCGTCACTAATTAGCTTTCACTGTTTACGGTAACAGCTACTATTGTTACAATATGAAGTATTTACAAAATACGTATGTCAAGTAGTTACATAATATTTAACACTTGCACTTTCTTTTGTTCCTCCATTACATTATGCTTAATTAACAAAACCCAGCGTTTTTACTTTGATAAAAAGGAAAACATTATGGCTGTTATTTAAGCATGTCTTAAATTATATCCTTATCGGCAACGTAAATTCTACAAATGACAATGTAGCTCTGCAAAATTTTGTTCTTTTCTCGAAATAACGCATTCAGTCCTTTTTGAAACTCAACCCAAAAATCTAAATTTATTTATCGAAGTACCTGGTAAGGTTCTTTTGTGTTTTTGTCTTTAATTACCATTAAAGACGCAGTGTAATATATAACATACTCTTTAGCTGTGGAGAGCATAAGCATTTCACGGCATTTAATCGAAGGTTGTTGATCTTCTTATGTTCTTCTTCCGATTGTATAGTTTATTAAAAAATATATTACAATAAGTACTACTGTACATTTAATAAATCGGCTAGTGAACAAACCGGGAAAATAATTTTATCTTAATACATTCGCTTAATACACGTGCAAGGGTAAAGGAAATTTGATAATGCACAAGATATGCCTAAAAAAACACTAGTTATAACGTCAATATAAAAGCTAAAAGTAGTGCTACAAAAAAAAAAGTTTTTTCTTTTACTGCAGCAAACGTATGATTAATACAGTATGAATGCCATGTGCAGATTTTCCTTATTTCTGTTTTCTATTCGTTGTTAATGTATCATCTTAATTCCTTATTTTCTTATAATGGTAATTATTGTTATAGTCAATATCAGATAGTAGATAATTATTTATTGATATATTAAGAAACTTTAAAAAGATTACCTTGTAAATAATCCAGATTTAGTATCACTGGACCCGCAATGACCGGGTTCAAATTAAAAAACACTTGGAAAAATATCAAAGCAACCGTAAAATTTAAACATATCACACGAAAATTATTTACTAGGTTTAATATTGAACACTTTCTATAAATGTAACTGTCACTTGTGAACACTTTGCCGACACCATCTTCTTTCTCATCTTCACGGTCTCTTTTAATTCTGTGATGGCTATAAGGCCATGTATTCAACGGTGGACCCATTTTATATTGCGTTGACAGCTATGGATTTTGGCTTTCCCCTCTTCTTGCTAAGACTGCACTAGCATTTTTTGTGGTGACGATGGTAGAATTATCTGAAAAAAAAAGAAAAATCTTATTCAATTATAATTTTTAAGGATAATATAATAAAACAAACGAAAGAGTAGGTGTTTGAATATTAGCAAAATCGTGGTTCATTTCAAAATTATGACACATGAAGGAATACTGATATTATGTATGATAATTATTCATGATGACTAAAGTACCAATCGTTAAATATAATCAATTGTTGATTAAATGCTCTGTAAGAGAAACGATGGTACAAATATTACTAAGAATCATAGTATGGTAGAGTGATTAAAATACACCAACGGTATAATAATCTGTACTGCACATCCATAGAAATATTAAATAACAGACGATGTATCAACATCATGTATTTAATCATTTGTGGATAAATGACAAATGTACTATAGTTACGGAAGACAATATCAATTACTTCCTGTAACTGAATGATATAAACCTTCGAACAAACGGCTCATCCGGTAAGTGATTACCGACACCCATTAACATCCACAATGCCAGAGTAATAGCATTGCATATAGCATCCTATAGAACACACAGGGTATTCCGTAGGGTAGACAGAAATTATGGCATTCCATTTGGCATTGCGAAACGAATTTACGCAATCCACTTTTTGCCTCAACGGGAGAGAACGTGACGTGGCAAGCCTCGTCGCCAAGTTTGTTCCCCGAGAATTTAATTAGCTGATTTTCAAGGCTTTTCTTTAATCGCCACTTGATGAAACTAATTAAAGTTACATGCAGAACCTTTGTGAAACTCTTAGTTTTTACAGTAATATCTAGTACTGCTAATTGTGAAGTCCTGTCTGGCCGCTTATTAAGCGCGCTGCTCTGAGACTTTCGTTATTAATTGTCATATGTCCAGACATTTATACCTACCAAGTTAACTAGATGACCGGACTCTTACCACCCACCTAGATTTAGAGTAACATAAATACTTTAGTCTATAAGAAATGCGGGCGCCTTTTTAACCTTGTAAAATTAACAATATTCGCGGTTACAGTAAAGTTATAATATGGTAGAACGTCGCTATAGAGTACTACTACTAGATACAGGTCTGCATAACAATGCTACGTTTCATATGGTTTATGACGAGAATAGCATCCTGTGTGTTAACTTTTAACTACTATTGCAGAGTTTGCATTTACTT
This sequence comes from Bhutanitis thaidina, assembly GCA_029286595.1. Lineage (NCBI taxonomy): Eukaryota > Metazoa > Arthropoda > Insecta > Lepidoptera > Papilionidae > Bhutanitis > Bhutanitis thaidina. Next base: position 1,351,150 of record JAGSMS010000021.1, on the reverse strand, counting down.
ACAAGTTGTATATACAGGTTGTATGCGACTGATATTTTACAGGTAATTTCTAGGTCATACACTAAATATGCATTATAAGAACAGTAGTTTAGGCATAATACTTTTTTAGATTTTGTTATTTTGACACAAAATATATAACTAGGTCAATGACACCCAGGTCAACCTTCGACCGTCCGCGCCACTGCCCACATTTTAAGTGGCAGCCGGACCGTCAAATAAAGCCTGTGAAGTTAACACTCTTGCTGAAATCAGTAAACTGTGTTTTATGACGTTTTTATATGAATTGTTAAGGCTATTTAAGTCGTTTGAAAGAAGTTTATTTTAATTTCACTGGAAAAAAAAACACTTCTAAAAAGTTTGGCAAATTTTTACCCCGCTACCTCACGGTCTAAAGTAGTTTCCCAAATTATCCGAAAGAGTAAAGTTTTTAAGTAAAATAAACACAGAGTCTGTAACGTTTAGTTTTTATCCTAGATGATGAGGGAAAGCCTAGTACCACTTAGTTCTGTGTTTATCCAACTGATATGTTTGTAGGTGTCCATTTATTTCAGTGTTATAGGCTGTCATCTCACTTTATTAAGAATGTCACTATTTCCATATGCACCTTGATAAGATTTAAACTAGTAAGTATATCAGAAGTAGACGCTAGGGCGAGATAGAAGATTCTAAACTATCTTGAATACAGGAAGTAACCAGTCACCAGTATGTACAGTTAAATGGAGGCTGCGCAGCCGGCTCAGCCTGTTTTTGCATCTTGCGACGCTAAGTTTGATTCCAATGGGAAGTTTCATGTAGTTATTTGTTTAGGTAGTTGGCGTTCTACTTGTAACTTAAGCGTGTTATTAGATTTAATAATTATTCTCTTCTTGTGCTTTATTATAGTTACTAGTACATGTCCCTTTGACTCCTCTGTAATATTGCAGAGTATAAACCGCATGTTATTTCTTTAACCATTGTCATAATTATCATAATTTTTGAATCTTATTTTGTAGAAATTGTAGTTCATGAAAAGTCTAGTTAATGTTTTGATCTGATGTGAATTCTGATGTATTTCTAGTCCTACTATTATTATATATTACTAACTTCAATTAGCATAGTATGATATTGTGTTTTCAAAATGTGTATAATCCATCCATAAAAGTTCTATCAATCATAATACCCATCTCTCATGTATCTTTACATCAAGAACTGTAATTAATTAATAAGGGTTAGACAGACCCGGTCGCATCGAGGTCATGCGATGCGGCAGCGGCCGGCGCCTATTCTAACGGTCTTATCATTTTCCTAGCGGGACGGCAGCAACAGCTCTCTACACCGCACGCTATTACACCCGGCACCGACTGAGTTTTTTTGATCAAACACTAATTGGAATGAGTTCAGAGGTGCTGTGTTTATGGAGGCGGAACTTTACGGTAAATTTTAAGACGCATATTTGTAATAATATGTAATCTAGTTTTGCGAATTGCTTTTCCACCTCAGTGTATGCCACCATGCAATTCACTAGGGGCCGTATAAGGCTATTTTTATTGCAGTCACTACTACTCTTTGTAAAATTGTGTATTGAATTTGGAATTTATTATTATTCTTATTATACGTAATTTTATTTTTGTACTCAGTTTTTCGCTTGCAAATTAGTGGTGGTAACGGTCCAACCATTACCAATAAGTTTATGGGCCATTGTTTTCAAATATTATTGTTTATGAATATTTCTTAATTTCGCTCGTCTGTTTGGGATGTATATTATATAAATTTAATAAATATACGTTATTATATATACAAAACATAAATAAGTCTATATAATACAAGTAGGTAAAAATAAATAGTATGCAATAAAATGTATACTCAGCGTGATCCCTAAAATTTTTATAAAAATATTAAACCCAATTAGACGGTGGCCGAAACGGGCAGTATCGAGGAGCACCGCCTACTGCATTTAAGTAGCGAACGTGACACGGAGTCATTTTCGTTTCAGATGTAGCGAGAGGGTAACTGGGATTAACCCATTCACATAAAGGAATAATTTCGGTTGACATACCCCACACGCCGATCACCTTGTGAGCCAGATCCAGATATTTTGTCTTCTCGCCTGTTTCGGATGTCACGAGATTCTTATGATATGGGATGGAAATGTCGACCAAAAATATCCTCAACTGAGTCCGGTCAGTCAGCGCGATATCAGGCTTACTCACAAGAATCGACCACGAGCCTTGCACGGCTTCCGGCAAATACTTATAATAATAATAGTTCATTTGTTATAAAATCAGTGAATGTGTCGGTATTTATAATTAAGTGTTTATAAAGTTTATATCAAAAAGTTCGTGTTTGCATTAAAATTAAATACAATTCTAGACATACATTTTAATAAAATATTACTATTTATGATTTATATAATGTTCTAAAGATTAATATATAATAATTTTAATAAGTAATTAATGCATCATTATGTTTTCAAAATTACCTTGGTCATTATATGTCAAGAAATCATCCAGAGAATAAAATGATTAATCAATCTACGCAACGTATGTTTAAAGCTATGACGTGATAGTTGCTTAAATCACTCGGGTATTTTATTATGAATCGTTTTGCACAACAATTTCTAACAATTTTTGACAACGTCCAGTATCAGTTTGTTCTGATTTCAAATATTTCTTCTTGTCACATCTTTTACCTGTCAATATGTGCTTATATTGGTTGAACAAATTTTAGGCAAATCTTCTAATATGAAAAGGTATGGAAATGGTAATATTTTTTTGAATGAGACTTACAAGACACATCAGGTGAAATGTTACAAATGGCCCTGCTGTTTCTTTTTTTAGGAATTAAATATTTTTTTGAGGACGGCGCCATTTCCACAAATTATGAGTTCGTAATTATCCATGTCAACTTATTTTTACACAGCCATTACGCAGAATACCATGTTAATAATGTTTATTCCATTTTATATTTGAATCTGTAATCAACCCTGAAATGTAGTATAATTAGCGTTCCGTAGAAGTTCTCCATTACATATAAAGTCCCTGTACCCCTGTTTCATTTTTATCCGTCCCCAACTGCATTCTGATAGAATTGCTAGAATCAGAAGTAATAACTATACAGGACTCAAAAAAACCCCTTCCTATCCTTATTTGGTTTTCCGCAGCCGTCATCCGCTCGCCTAGATGACAAAGTTTATTGCCCCATAGACAGACCGTGGAAGTCTGGTTAGGTATGTATGGGGAACCGAATCGAATGACTTTCTGTGGCAAAAGAGTTCCGACGGTTGCGTTTTTTGCCGACGATCGCTTCAATGAGGAGTGGCTCGTTGTTCTCTCGACCGCCGCTTTGACATCCATTCTGAGCATGCTACTGCGACAAAGCACTGCGGCATATTACTGCCGCATGGTGCTTTGTCGTTAGCATAACTGCGGAACCTGCGGCTACTGAGTTTAATGGTTTTAAAATACAAGTTAAGGTCTTCGAATCTGGTTGTGGTGCATCAAATGTCTTTGATACTGCAACGGTACATTGCTCAGAACTTATCGTATAAAACAATAAATTGTGTATGGGAAGGTAAAGACAAGTGAGTGTCTTTGTGTTTGCGAGTACACTTGCGGTATTTATATCTCACCCAGTTGACAACTTCCGACAGAACCCGGCCAGGAGAGCATCATCATCATAACAATACATTGATTGATACTATTAGCAACGCTTTCACTGTTAAATAAGTTAGGTGAATACAGTACAGTATTGGTGAAAGTGTTTGAACCAGAAAACTAAACAAAAGAAGTACACCGAAAAAGCCACTTTAAGGCATTATACTCTTACCTTTAGTCGAATTGACATTTCTGTTAACAAAATATCATTTCCCCATTAATCAACATAATTAATACCAAAAGTTAAAAGCGTATAAGAGAATGCAAATTTTACTTAGAACTAAATACTTATACTATAAACTTATACGTATACTGCAGTATATTTAAATATTATTATATAGGGAGAATGTACCATATTTTTAGCCAAAAAAAAAGCAACCGACTGATGACACAAAAGTCATCTTTTCTTTATTGGGTTGTGATGAAAAACGACCTAACTGCCTACTTGATGGTTAGTATCTACTGTAGTCCACAGCGCATGGGCACAACCAAACAGCTTCAACCGAAGAAGGTCACCCTTGTCCACTAAGATAGGATGCCTCGAAGCTTATATATACTGGCTATCTATACCTTTCAAACCAGAACAAGAAAGTAGTTGCACTGTTATTTGGCGGCAGAAATAGGTAAGAGGCTGGTACTTAGCCACACGACTCCTAGGCAGAGATGGAGTATACTGCCTAGTGAAATTTGATTAAAAAAAGATATAAGCTCTCACCTACCACGATTACTTAAAACTATGTTGGAAAAAATGTCCTCTGACATGCCCTCTGGAAAAAACACGAGTCTCCGAATTCGGAGGCAGTCCAACCACTAATCATCTGAATTTGCCAAACCAAAATCTGGTTTTCAGTACATATATTAAAATATTGAATTAACCGCCGTGCTCGGTAGTGAAATAAAATATCGTGAGGTAACCCAAATGTGCAAAAAATAATTTACAGGCTGCGTAAGTTACTTTCTTTTAGATCTCCGAAGATACTCGTAACTCAGATGAAAAAAACAAAGTATAAAAAGAAAACCGAAGGTTTTAGTTTTTTTATAACAAGAATTACAGCGAAAATCCAAAAAAAAAAGGTTTATGTAAATAATGCGAATGTAAGAAATGTCATATTTTTTTAATATGTTCTCTAGCTACCAGAAACTGACATTTTTGTAGAGCTTTATTTTAACAAAGTAAGCCACTAGGCATTTAAGCTAATGACTTAAAGGTGAAAGCACTAAAAAGTATTTCGCAATAACATAAAGTTTAGTGTTTTTTCATGTTTTCACTAAAGTGTTTTGGTCCGACGTTTAAGGTCAAACGGAAAACAATGTACATGATTATATTTGTAAAATGAACCTGATTTATCAATTACTCTTTAATGTAGATTTTGTGTTATACATCAAATGTACATTTAAAAATATTGAGCACCGTTAACCTTTATTTATAGTATTTTGATGTATACTTGTATGTATGTATATATTCACGCCTTGTTCCCAACGGGGTAGGGAGAGACAATCTTCTTCCACTTGCTACGGTTCTGACATACGTCTTTCGCTTCTCCCACTTTCATCAATCTTCGCATGCATACTCGTTGGTTTAGGGTACTCTTGACCTGGCCTTTTATCAGAACGTCTCCGATTTGATCGTGAAATGTTCGCCTAGGTCTTTCTCTCCCCACTCGCCTCATGTATTTCTTTCGCCAACCTACTTTCATTTATCCTCTCCATATGTCCAAACCAGCTCAGCATCCCTTTCTCAATTCGTATCACTACATCGTCTTTCACGTCACAACGCTCTCTGATCACATTATTTCGAACCCTGTCAGTTATCTTCACATCAATCATACTTCTTAACGCTCTCATTTCTTCTGCATGTACTTGTATGTACAAATTATTTTAAAACTGTATTAACCGCGAGTTATTCGCATGAAAATTGTTTGTTTTATAAATATACTCTACAGAATTATTTAATATTGGAGTCCAATTTAATTTAAATTTAAAAATTTCAATAGAATTTTTAAGTTATATCTGTTTGGAAATGTAAGAAGACATATGTAGACTGTAATTGAAATACAAATTTTAAAATATTATCCTCTTGTTGTTATGAAGGAATAGTCTTGCAACATATTAATACTAAAGTTTACGAAAGAATGAGAGAAAGAGAGCTCTTAGATATTTCAGTTTTATTTGTGGATTTGTTTTAATTTGCAATGTCATTATTGACGTTTCCGAAATTCTCAAAAAACAGTTATTATTAAAGTTTACATGGTAAAAATTAATACCAAAAATGCTAAAACATTAATGTTGGCAATGCAAAAATCTCAAATCAGACAAACCGAAGTTGCAGCCATAGTTTCCAAATAAAACAATGCACAAATCACGGCGCCGATGAAATGGAAATTTTATCTATTCTACCTTATGAATATTTTATATATTGAATAAGGTGGAATAGATAATTATTTTATTACTTTCATCCCACTTTTCATCAGAGCGTATTTGGAACAACATGACAGGTGGTGAGCCTATAACCGTTTCAGTGTTTAAGCCAACAAAAAAAATCGTACTTAAGTTTCAAAAAGGTCATTGGTACAAGTCTTTTACAAACGGGATCGAACTTGGGTCTACTGATTTTGGAGTAGCCAGATTCTCTAACAAGTGGCTATCAGCAAAATAGGTACTTACAACACATCAATGAATTGAATAAAAATATGTGTTTTATCCCCTCCCTCGGAGAGGTCCAAGGAGGTATTTCATTTTCTAATTTTAAATATCTAAGTAAGTATTATGCGTAACATACACTGCGTTTAAGATAAATAATAAATACTTGAATAAATACTTTTAAGACCCATGGGTACCCATTGTACAGTATCCAGTTATTCAGTTAATTGTCTAATAGTAAAAATATATTTTATCTACCAGGGACAACATTGCGGTCACGTTACAGCAAAATGTCCAATGCTCAATCTAAATCATCCACGCAAACTTTCACACACGCCTGGCGAGTCTCAGCCGGGCACCGAACTGAACTGTTAACGGTTTGCGCGACTGACATACATACGAGCTGCGCTGTCCCAGCCAACTCCGAACACTTAACGATGATTATACATCTAATCACATGCCCTGTTATTCTAATTCCTATTCGTATTTTAAACTCAATTCTCAACACTTGGCTAAAGCGAAAACGAATTCCAAGATAGTACTTAAAGTACGATTGTCAAAAATATAGGAAAACCTTTGCCAACAGGCCAATGGATATTCATAAGACAAACAGATAAAAAACCTATGCTCGAAGTAGGTACAAAAAAGAAAAGATTTATTAAGTATTATTTATGTAATGCTAAGAAACCCAACTAATAAGATGGTTTTATAAAATTAATTGAATATGAGTATACTTTAAACATATATATTTATAAAGTATACAGTAAATATAAGCTCTCAAGTCCGTATACCCAATTCTGGGGTGGTCAGAGGTGGGTGGAGCTAGACATTTATTTTTCACCAGAGCTTATCGAAAATTAAATAACTTGTAGCGTCATCAACCTGTCCACGTCCACTGATGAACATAGGCCTTTCTGAGCATTCTCCGACATTCATCCGCATGCCTGGCAGCTTACATGAATGGCTAATTAGTGCATTAGCGATAGCGGTGTCACCCATCCAGTCACAAGCCTGCGGAACTTCGCTATAATTGAATAAATTTTCCGAAATCAATCGGTCTCGTCTTTCATTCAACGAGTTTACCACTTGCGGGTGAGGCTGGCCTTTGGAGTAAAAGTTGGTATATTCCACCGTAACTAAAAAAAATAACAAACTTTATGGATTTTAAAGTTATCATGTACAAATGTGTGACAGCAGAATCTTCATCTCATCCTGTTGTTTCTTGTAATAGTTGACTAAGGGAAATCTTGTGGCATTTGACAGGAGGCGGAATATTTATTTCAATCATGTGCCAATCGTATCAATTTTACTGCGATTGTCGACCAGAAACCCAATCTACCTGGTGACTGCATTTCTTCCCAGCTTGGAAGAGGCTATGTTCTGCGGTGGACTCTTAAAAGCTGATGATGATGGATGATAATTTTTATAATTGGTCACCACACAATTATAATAATGTGGTAATAATTTAAAATGTCAATAACATTTATGAATCAAATATTTTGTTTACCTATCAAATGTTGTTTATTACGAAACGAGAACGTTTTCAAATGTCCGTTTACTTTAAAAAAGTATCTTGAATATGAATTACAGCATGGACAATATCTACCGGAAATATATGTATATGTGTTAAGGGCATGCATTGATTTTAAATCCACCGCCGTGAATCTGTATTACAATGATTGTCTCAAATCAATCTTTATAATCAAATTTTAAGTGTAAAAATTTCATATAGGTACCATAGAATCTTGCCATTTTGCTTTTTTACATAAAACATTTTTAAGGAGTCAGGAGTAATCAATATAACTTAGTAAATACGCCAATTGAAACAACCTATTGTTCCGAAGGTTCAATCGCATTAGAGCTATCGTAGAATAGGGCGTTGCATGAGTTAAAAGTTAGATACTTAAGGCGACTGTCCGTTCCGTGACTGGTTTCGGAGAACCCGAGATTGAGCTTAATGACGCGCTTTGTAAGAGGACTTGTTTTGTATTAAAAATTGTATGTAAACAAAATTGTCTTGTTACTTTCCCTTGAATAAGGGGTATGAGATATGACTCAATGGATAAATTACAATGGATAAATTTAGTTGGAAATATCAAAATAAATTTGAGTATTCTTATAATCATAAAAAATTTAACATATATATTTATGATAAAAAATACCGATGAATCCTCTATTTTTTTTACATTTTATCATTATTTTTAAAATTATATTAATATTTTATGCATTACTGAACATTGGTAAAAATATTCTAATTTAATGTTAATTTCAATAGGCACCAGGCTGTGAGTTCTTTCAATAGAGAAAAAAATTCCGTGGTGTCTGTTTAATACTATTAAGTAAATCATTTTCATACAGAGAACTTAAATATATTGTGTAGGAGAGGACTATAGAATTGGCCTATGTTGAGATTTAGCATTGTTGTCAGCGTTTACAGCCCCGTGTGTCTTGTATGATCTTTTTGAAAAAAACATGAAACAAATTTTACATAAACTTAATAAACAGAATAAATATGTTGTCATACACGGAAATCCTTGCACAGATTAGTAATTCACAAATTAAACCGATCACTCTGACCAGTTAGTACATTTACTTTACTTCCACTAAAACGAGGCACTAGAAAAGCTGTGTTTGGTAAATTAAATGTCCAATAAATACATTTATTAAAATACTTCCTATGTTAGCCTACCATAACAAATTATTAAAAAGAGTATGGTCGATACGCAATCTAAGCAATAAAATTAAAAAGGCTACTAATAAAATAAAATATAATAATAATATCATTTCATACGGATCAGGAGGTTGCAGAAGTGTTTCTGGAGTTCTTTACTGAGATTCCAATTTTGACTACAATGTCACTGAATTCTTCTACTGTGGATGTGTCGTTATTAAAAGAAATTGTAATTGCTTGTAAAAAAATTATATTTCATATAAAAGTTTACTCATAATATGTTGTGAAAATCTGTAACACTTTTTAAAATAAGAAAACAGCGGATCTATGGGAGATGTCCGTTAAAAGAACTGCCTTAACAATATATACAATTGCATCTCACTTGGCCAATATTTTTAATAGTAGTGTAGATTTTTTTTAGTTATAGTAAAGTTTTTAGTTACAGTTAAATTATGCCTTTTCATATTTGGTCTGGAGGCCACTAACTTAAGTCAAATTTCTGAACGAAATACATGGTAAAGTTTTTGAAAAATATTATTTTCGATCATTTAAGTTATTTTAATTAAAAAAAAACCTTTTCATTATAATTAATATGGTTTTCTACAATTAGAGCTGATTTAGCATATATTTCACGCCAGGGAGAATTCACAGGATGCATTGGATCTCTCCAAGGCAATCGACTGTAACTGCACCATGAAACCCTTTAAGGAAACTACATCATTATGGTGAAAGAAGTATAGCGCTTAAGCTTATTTGAGTAATCGAATTCAAAAGATGTTGGCAATAGTGCGAGTTCTTCCAGGTCAATGGTATCAATGGGTGTTCTGCAAGACTGGATTCTCGACCCAATCCTATTACTTACTTACATAAATGACTTATCTTACTAGTAGTCGATTAACGTGATATAATATTAGTTGCTGATTCTTCATTAATTTTTAAATTAAACGACTACTTGTATGACACGCCAATTTGTTTAACGTTAATAATTTGCTTCTAAACGGCAACTGCAATAAATAATGTTAAACAAATAGATACCAAAAAAGAGAGATTTGGAACTTGTTTATGCCACTGTTGGAATGAGTCTTGATACAAAGCTTCAATGTAACTCTGCAGCAACAGTGAGAGGACTTCTTCGGTGGTAGATTTAAAAAAACACGTTAAAGAAGTAAAATTGATGTTTCTTATGTCGATGAATAAATTATTTGATTTAACTCAACAACAATTGCCTGTGACGGCATGATGGATGCATGATATACTTAAAATTAATATTCAATTTAAGCACAATATAGAAGGGCGTAATGTGAAAATATTAGAAGAAGTGATCCTGCGTTTCTCATCTTTAATAATAATAAAACTCAGGCGAAACTAAATCTGTACATTGAATATATTTCTAAAATTTTTGGACAATATTATACTATCGATAGAGAAGCCGAAACCACAAGTTTTAGAAAAGATATCTGTCTCCCTGTCTGACTACGTATCACGCAAAAACCTGTTGACGGATTTCGATAGGACCACTGTCACATTGTTAATAGTGGTCGAGCCGTTATTCGAGTAGTAAGAATCATTTGTTTGTTACTTTGTATATAACTTACTAACTTGTAACTAGTGTTCACTTGTTTAATTATATAATTCAAATTCACAATCTTTTATTTAATATTTGTCCATAATTCATTATGATCATCTATATATTTTTATTAAATATTTAATTTCATCATCATCATCATTTCAGCCTATCAGAAGTCCACTGCTGAACATAGGCCTCCCCCAAAGATTGCTATTTAATTTATTTAAATTTTATTGTGTACACTTATAGGATTACAAAAGGCGGATTGTTTTATGGTCATCAAGTGTGCTACTAAAATAGTGTTTTATTAACAGGTCACATATTGCTTACTAAATAATTTAGGATTTCTATTTATGCATACCGCATATCATTTTTATATTTAAATATTTTGTACCTTTACACCATCTTCGTCAATAACATCATTAATTTAATTATGAACATTTGGCAAGAAACGCAGATGCATTTGTTGGTCTGATTCATGTCTAAATAACGCAGTAATATATTACTTACGAATATAAGCAAATAAACATATTTATACTTCTACCGCACAAAGGTATCCAAACGTAGTTTTTAAAGACCTAGTAGAATATACATATTTGTATAGTTTGGTATTTGACGCCTAAATAACTTTATTGCAAACGTTAATGTATATTAAGTATACACATTCACGTTTGCAATAAAGTAATAATATATAATATTAGTAAGGTATATATCCATGATTGGAAAACGCAAACATAGAATAGAATAAAAGAAACAAGTTGCAAATACGTTAAATAAAAGGTGTACTTGTCAAAGTGTCAATTATGTCATTAAAATTTAGTGAATTAACATTAAATTGATGGACGCTAGCCCGCACTCAGCTTGGGTGGATTTGTCTGAATCGTCACGCTTGGTAGTCGCATTACCAGAAGCCTCCACTACTGAACATAGGGCTGTCCAATAACGATCCAGCGATGGCCAGTGGGTTGGCGGTTACAGCATCAGACACCTCGCACCATATATACTTTTTCCTGTTATCGGCCTCGATAATATATGCCTAGTACATTCAAAGTGGTACATTCAAATTTTGCGCCACCTATCAGAAGCAACAAGATTTTACCCAAGAGAAGAAACGGGGTTATAGATTGTCTTTCGCTGTCACATGACAGGTTATTTAAAACTTATGTTTATGTTTTTACAAGTGGTCATAAAGTTATGTAAATTACGATGTACAGTTACTTTAAAATGTCAAATATTAGCAAGCTTCGGTAAAATATTAAATGTAGCAGGTATAATATATCAGACATGCCGCGATATTCATCAGCAGTTATTGTGTGTAAATTAGTTTACATTTCGGACAAAGAACAGTTAGTTGATTGCGGTGAATAATTTTTAATGATTGGGTAATTTGACGATGCTTAAAGTAAGGCGTAGTTTGTGTTTATTGTATTGACATGTTCCTAATTAAGATTTAACATAATATGGTTTTTAAGAAGTTGTACGAAATGTAAGATTTTAATAATTTTTTCTTAATCCATTAATAGCAATGTTTATAACCAAAGTTTTAACCTAATAGGTTATCTTTTAACTTTTTAATAATTACTGAACTCAAATTAGTCTTTAAAGTCAAAGCCATTAGTCTATTCGAAATGATTATACTAATATTGAATACAACAATTCTTATAATTCTTCACATTTCATAACTTTAAAACAATTGAAATTCTATTGTTATGTAACATATCAAGACTTATGACACTAGAGGGCTTCTGCTTCTTCTTTCCTTTATGATGATTTGATCCTGACGATTTCTTTATTCAAATAAACATTTCTATTAGATGTACTCAAGTTTTTGCATCCACCATCAACACGAACAAGAATCATGATTAGCAAAATTTTGAGAACCACAGGATTTGTCTGAACATTTTCCTTAAAGGCCAAATAGATCGAGACTATAATTTGAACATATAAATGAAAATAAATAACGACTAAACTGGTTAATGGTACACATCATCAGTATTTATCAGCACTTTGGGTGGGAACACTTTATGTTCAAGTAATGCTATAAAAAAGACATCAACGCGTGCCACAAATAGAACAAGGTATTATTAATTTTTGTGTTATCATGTTTTGCTCATTTCGTCTATTAGAGTAGTTACATTTTTAATAAGAGCTGTATATTTAGATTAGACAAAATACACTAAGTACTCATATTTGATGTCTTTAAAATAATGATTAATTGAATAAAATTTTAGTAAATATTTAGCAAAAAAAATGCATGTAATAGTTGAGGAATTCCTTCAAAATTCCTGATAATTTTATAGAGTTTTCAGTATTGGACATACTCATTGCAAACATGGCTAGTGTTTATAGTTCATTATTATTGTCAGCATCTTTATTCATTTTAACTCCATTAAAAATAAATTATTTAGGACAGCGGCTCTATAATGGGGTGGTCAGAGGTTTCATCACTTTCATCCCTGCCAGAGTTTATTTGTGTAACAACGTGCCTGGTGGTGAGCTGGTCGCCAAAAATAATCTAATAATCTTTATAATTTTGAAAAGACATGCGTAAAGACATGCAAGTCAAGGCGCTGCTTTTTTAAAACCTGTTTATAAATTATTAAACGTACAGATTATAAATATCCACTTTTGAGACGTTTTTGGACCCGGGAAATGCTCTCCATAATGCTACGGTTATCCAGTGAGAGTAAGCGTACTTCACTAGTCATCAAAATATTTTTATTTCAAAGACCTTTTCTTTCCTACGGCACCAAGAAATGTATATATAAAAAATGAGACTTCGCTTTGTATGTTTATACAGATTAATATCCTTTACAGTAGCTTCAGCTAAATAAAGCTAAAATCTTATTATTTTAAGTTAACACAAATGTTAAAGTCCTACAAATACCTATCACGAGCACAATTTGTTTAAATAATTTTTATTATATAGTTTACAGGTGTCCTCTCTTCTTTCAAAAAATACATACTTTTCTGTCTGTCAGATTTTAAATAAAATTGTTACCAAAAGTGAACGAAGTGGTAGATAAAATGTTACCAAATATGTGGCACAACGTAAATTACATCGCTTTCGCCAATTGGCAAAACAGTTTCAGGTTTTCGTTTTCGATCGTAAAATTCGGCGCAAAATTACGCTGCCTAACCGAAAGCAATACGATGAGCCGTTCAAAGTTAGCTTACTTACCTAAAAATCGAAATCAACAATGTTCTACGCTTTTTGAGTTGTAGTTATCTATAATACTAACATTTAATCTTAATCTAAACTGGTGCAATGATAATGAGATCAAACAAGGGTATTAAAGTTGAGAGAGATTGAAAAAGAAACTGTTTAGACCCATTCTCTAGTGAATATGTCCGATGATAAGCATTCCTTCTATGCATGCATGCATTTATTTTAATGTTTTTACCTTTGATTTTACATGTTACACATGTTTCTCGGCTATTCCGTATTTTTTTTATTTTTTTGTTATAAAACAGCCAAACAACAGATTGTAAATCCGAAAAAAATTAGGTTAAATCAATTAATACCTGTAAAGCTTGATCGTATGTACTTTTCTTTATACTAGTTGATTAGAGATATGTGTAACATTATAATTACAATTATAGGTAGGTATTTTTTCACCTCCTGTTTGAACATGTTTGGACAGTGAAAAAATGTACTTCGAACACGTAGATCAGCACTCCGGTCAGAACGTTTCCCAGAATGCTCGGCACAATTTACAGATTTCTATGTCTAGTTTTCAGCTTCGGGTGGCCTCGTCAACTACTTTGCTCTCCGGATATTTCCAGTTTTCTATTTGGCATGCCAAACGGCGCTTCGCGCTCTACTTTTCAGCTTGGGTTTGCAAACTTCGTCACTTGTTTCGATTTTATATTTATATTTTCATGAATTTTCATGGTTTTTCCCTTAGTCACCTCTTACGATACCGGGAAGAAGGGAGTGGCAGATTGATATTCTTCGAAACGTTATTGGAAAAGTTTAATAGATTTAAGAATTAGTAGGATCTGCGTAGTCCTGTATACTGCATCCAAGTAATCTATTTATAGACTACAAGGAATACAAATTACGATTTCCAGGACTAGACGTATTTACACGTTCCGTGAATGCGTAATTATAATTTGGGTAAAGTTTTGTGTTAGAGTCAATAGTGCGAAGAACCTGAAAGTAAATAGTCTGCATAAAAAAGTAATATTACAGCTGATGTAACACAGTTAACAACCGAATAACGAAACGAAAATCTAATGAAGCGCCAATGGCCTAATGGTTCATAAACACTATGGTGCAGTGTGCCAAACATGATGTCGCTGGTTCGAGCTCGCCATTCAACTATTCTCGTAAACCATTACAGGTACAGGTAGGTAAGCTTTTATGCTTAGTTGGAGTGGTTAGCAGGAATATTAGCAATGAATGAATATTGACTCATACATAATCTCAGTAAATACTGAACTAATTTCATAATTATATTTCATAATTAAATTAAAAATAGAAGTGGTTTAGTCACTACTTTTGTAATATCAGCTTCGTCCCTGTCAGGTTTCATCACCAGCAGCGGCAATTGCTTAACTGCTATCTTAAGATCGAATACAAATTCATAACCTTTGTGTAACAACTTCATTAAAATGGAGATAAAATGTTCCTCCGTCGTCAACGGGACGCAGGCAGTGTGCGATGTTAATGACCTCGCCTCGGAACCTGCTTATCTGGAGCTTATCTTAAAAGTAAGGCAATTGAAATGTAGGCATTCTTGGGTGCTTATAATAAAGCCGCTGCATTTTTAAAGTCCGCGTGAATATTTTCGCTACACGGCTTCTTTTAAATACATCATTTTATAGAAGTGTTTTTGCGAAAAGCTATACATTATAAGTACAAAGAGTTTCTTATAATACTCGTACTAACTCTAATTTAACATTGTTTTATATAGTTCGTCGATAGAATAAGAATTTTTGCAAGGTATCATCATAAAAAAAGAATAATAATTATGAAAGTGCTGGCGGACGGTGACACCAAAATCGGTCGGTCGCGGTCCGGGTCGGATTCCATACGGGACCGTGTTTCGATCATTTCACTGACCTACATTCACTCACAACACAGCAGTCCGCGCGGAAAGTATAAACTCAAGTCGATTCTGTTTTTAAAATTTAACAGTGCTACATTTTTTAATATGAGAAACAGTATGATCTTTATTACTACAATTTATTATGCTGGATAAATTACTGCTAATTATACGCATTTTGGAAGCATAAATCTTGTTTTATGGCCTCGAGCGACGCGTTATCTAGGACGGAGCTTGGACTTAATAGTCTAGATGGTTTCCTTTAATACACGACTTGGTTTTATTTGTCGGGTGCAGGCGCAATAGGAAGAGCAACAACCTATGATTGCAGGGCCGTTATTACCGATCGTGTCGAGTGAACAATGATAACTGAGAAAAAACAGCAACTCTTTGAACCATTACTTTGTACATGAATTAAAAAAAACGCAATATAATTTTACAGAAATTGTTACATAGGTAAAAAAAGTCTGAAAATAACCACGTTAAAAGGTGGCTTATATGAAATGTCAATTTTAAGGTCAAGGGGGATATGAAAACGATTTTTATATTCACCTGTTTAACGGACTCCAAGACGAATAGTCTCACAATCCCAGCGAACTCATTATCCACCGGCACTGAGGATTTAACAGTTATTTGTACTCAAAACTGTTAATTAATAACGCTGTTGTAGCAAAGTATAAAACAAATAAAAAAAATATTAATTAAACTGGACTTGAAATTTTTTTCGTTCTTCCAACTGTCGCGCGCGCTTTTTCTGAGTGTTTTTTATATTTATAATATGTGAGGCACGGGCGTTCGCCGCGGAGCCTTGACCGCTACGAGACTGCGGTCTCACTGAACGAACTATCGTTGCAAGTCAAGCGAGCCCCGTCCTCTTGGCACTCCATGTAAATTACTTTCCAACAGTTACTTTTCGCTTCGCTGCACTGATTCCGGTCATCTTTTGTGCTTTTTAGAAGCAAAGCTTCGGTTTGCAGATTGAAAGCTCTATTAAATGTTATCTTGACGGGAACGTGCTTTTGAGGAGTTAAAGTATTTTTGCGAAAAGAGTAATTAGAGGTCGCTCTTGAGATTAGATAAAGCTTATGACCCACTAAAACATTCCTATGTTATCATAAATACAGGGCATGGAGTTATTTAAAAGGCTTAGAGATTCTACGATAGGTGATTACGGGTAAGATGTGGTAGCTAGTAGAACAACTGTCTATTTGAATGTGAATTTACTTTTAAAAAAAAAAATACCCATCCGTCTTGTGCGGGAATCGCTTCTTCACCTCGTAGTGCCGTAACCAATCGCCAATAGCTGCAGCAACAGAGATGCAGAAAGATATTGCGTTCCTGAGATTCTACGAAGCTTAAAGGTCTATGGGCAAGTAGTAGTATGATCAAGGTATCATCGTTCATTACATTTGCAAGTAGTTGATCTAGCCCTTCTTCCCCGTGGGTGTCGAAAGAGTCAATTAAAAGATAACCTTGAAAACCGTTTATCGTCCGACATATAACGGATTAATCAGACATACCGATGATACTACCCATCATCGATTAACCGAGTTCGCCATCAGTCGGTATTCATAGCGAATTTCAAGGGTTTTTTCTTAGTTGTCTCATATGACATCTGTGGGAAAAAAAGGGTTTATTTCGACGTTACACGGTAAAAGAGCCGTGGTAGTCTAGTGGTCAGTTTGCTCGCTTTAATTACACCCAGGTGCTGGCAACAAAATTGTTTATAGCAATTTTAAGTGTTATTTCAAGGGTGTGTGAAATCCGCTAACCCGCACTGGAGCAGCGTGGCGGACACTTTCCGGCTCCAATTTCTCTCAAAAATATTTGAAGAGGAGGCTTTCGCCCAGCATTACTCGATATATTATTATTAAATATATTTTACTCGTATTTGCCGTGCTTTAGTAGAGCCGTGGAAACCTAGTGGACAGGGTGCTTACTTTAGAGACGAAAAGCGACATGTGGAAATCAGTATTCTCTGCCTAATACATTTTAGTCAGTCGTAAGTCATTACAGAGTTATTTTACAAAATTTATGAAAAAAATCGTCATTCATCAGTACAGGCTTATCCGCAAGTCCTCTCCTAAATATAGGTTTCCCCCAAAGATTGCCCCAAAGCACGGTCCTGAGTCACCTGCATCCATCGACTTCCCATAAATTGTGCAGGTCGTCACTCCATATTGTGGGGGGTTGTCCTAAACTGGGTTCGCCTGTACGTGGTTACCACCCGAGAACCTTTCTTTTACAACGGTAGTCAGTTCTGCGAGGTATTAGACCGACCCATTGCCACTTAAGCTTGCTGATCCTTACGGCTATGTCGGTTATCCTAGTTCTGGTTCGGATGTCTTCGTATTGTAAATAGTTAGAACCAACGTTAGAATAAAGACAGTCTTTGGTTCGCATCGTTGAAATTAAAAAATAATCTTTTTATAGTATTTATTGCGACGGTCCTAAGCCCATTAAAGTATGAAGAGTAAATTGGAATCATATTACGGGTAGTTATTAACTGGGTTTGGTATTAACCAATAATATATAAATAATATAATGCTAATGCATTAGTGGTGAGCGGGTCAATATTATATCAACGGATGTTGATACAAGGTGGCGCAATATTTATCATAAGATTTTTTTTGGTGTAATTCCAAAAATAATTACAAATTGTTATTTTTTTACGGCATTATTTGATGCAATCAATTTAATTTTACATTGTCTCAAAAATAATATCTGTTAGATGGCTGCCACTAGAGTTGAAACAGATTTCGGCTCTTTTTATGGCATGTATTTTTGTGACCAATGTACTTATAAACGGGGAAGAGTTAAGCCTTGAATTTCTTGGAATTACTTTTGCAAAACTTCAATGGGAGGATATCCAAACTTGCTAGCAGACTTAGCTCTGCATCATATGGTGTAAGGAAAATAAGAAGTCTGCCAAGAGGCGTGTCCGCTAGAATAGTTTATTTAAGTTATTTCCATATGACATTATAGTCATATGGTATTATGCTGAGGGGATATGCGTCTGAAATATAAACTTGATTCATCTTGCAAAAGAGAGCGAGAGAAATAATCTAAATTCGAGAGCATCACTTAAAGATAAATTCAAAGAAATTATTATTTTAACATTGGTCTCTCAGTAGATATTTTTTATCATAGTTTATTTACTTTTGCTTATAATACTTGTGATATCTTGTTTCATTACTTGTTGCCATTTTGAAGGTTTGCTGTAGAAATTTTGTGACTTCTGATCATAAAACTGCGACAAGTAGTTTTGACAGTCCTCTCTTGATGTTAACCTAACACTAGCTAAAAATTCTAGAGACCGGAACATGTGAAATTATGAGTGTGCAAGGTTAGGACTATATGGTGGAAAAATTAACACTTCCCAACTAAGCTCTCTCTATTTTGCTGATTGGGTCACGATGTGTCTGACTTTATCATGATGAAAAACCGCACCCTTTCTGTCGATCATTTTCGGCCGTTTTTTCTCTATTTCTTGCTTAAGTCTCATCAGCTGTTAGCAGTAGGGTTCCGAATCGATAGTTATACACTGCTTTAAGTCCATAAACGGCACAAATTTTATCGCGGCTCGTGTCGCATTTTTCCCCTTTTTTGTAATAAAACTTCAAAATGTATCGAATTTCTTAGTTAGATTCACTAATTTTGGCGGACAGAAAAAATATGTAATACAAAAATGAAAGGAACTAATAGAAAAATGGCGGGAAACCGTTTTTACGATGATAATATTAATTTATCCCTAATGGGAAAGGCAAAGGACTTTAAGCCGTTTTTACTTTTTATTTTTCTGTTTTTAAAATGTCATCTATTTAATGGTTTGAAAACTAGCCAGATACAATCAGTAAGAGATTTTACTGCATCTTTTTAAGTACGAAATATGAAAAATCTTTATCCCCAAATATGAATAGTGATGATCCAAGATTATGAACGACTACAATAAGGATTAAACAGCCTGCAACTTTGGTACTATACCAAAAATTAAATTTTCATGAATATTAAAAAATGTCAGTGTGATAGCTACATATAAACATATTAATTTTGTTACATACAAAGCGTCTAAAAGCCTGGGTTTTCTAAGCCCTGTAGGCCTTTCTCAAATCGTCATTGCACCAAATTAATATACTCTGCTTATGGTATGGTATATATCAGGGATTCCCAAACTATTTTGGCGAGAGACCCCTTTTCCAAAATTAACTGACACCTCAGACCCCCATTGCGAAATTACCAATGTAAAAATCCAATCTCTACTTTTTTTTCTATTCATACAAAATACGAATTTCAAAACATTGCGGTTGGTTAAGTTATTAAATTTTACATCATTTTCTAATCAAAATTTAACAAAATAAATAGACATAAAATTCAGTAAATATCAAGTGTAACTAATAATCATTAATACAAATTAGATAATTTTTTTTTAAAGTACAATAATCGTGTTATCTGATGTGGTTTAGGAATTAAAGAATTGTAATTTCTTAACATTTACCATTCTAATGGATGAGATAGAAAATTGTCATTATGAATTTATTTGTGAAGAATCTACAGCTGGATTCTAGCTGCCAACCCAGCTACGACATGACCTCGCAACTTACAACGCACGTATGCTAAGGAACGAAAACAAGACCCTGACTACAAGAAAAAGTAAAAATGTTGCACTGGAGCAGCATAACGTTGACAGAAGTCCAAGTACCACTGGATGGGCGACTATTTCTCCCAAGGAGGTGTCGGGTTTATAGTCCGCAAGTCCCTCGTTACCAACGTAGTCCAGATTGGGACTGAAACCCGAGTAGGGTTGCGTAGCTTATACATAACATAACCAAAAGATATTCGCTGAAGATTATACGCATCTAACTATAGTTGACGGCGTTATATACCGTGATCATTACTCCTCATACTTAAATAATCTTTTCACTTTTTACCACTGACAATTTTTTTTAAATCTTTCATATGGTACCTACGTCACATACCAATTAATATACCTCTTTTAGACTAGACCATTCGATTACCTTTATTATAGAATAGATCCGATTGAAAATAGCATTGTAATGAATCGATACAAAAGTTTGTTAGATTGTATACACTTAAATCGATCTTCGTAAAAGTCGAATCGTAAATTCCATTTCATATTGCATCCTCACTCTATGGTTTGAGCTAGTGATATGCTGATTCGGCTATTTTAGGTACTCGAGTACTATATTACATCGAATTATAAAAATAATCGTGTCAGAACTGGAGTCACTGACTCTTTGAACCCATGGAAAAAAACAACTGTAGCAAAACCCAACAATCAATTGTGCATTTATAAACTAGACTAAAATTAAATTCCACATCCTATCCCATTTATTTGTTATCGATTTCTTCATGAACAGTTACCGATTTTTTCGCAAAAATCGATTTTTAATAGATAGAAAAAACTCTCCTTCTGGGAAATAACATAACTTAAGGTACAATATTTATATTTAACCAAACTAGTAGCGATAAATCGCGATTTCTGGGAAGAAAATAAACGAATAAAAGAAACTGCTAAGGCAACCCTTTTCCTTAGATACGATTAGTTTTTGTGACTACTTTTCTCACTTACGAAAATAGCTTTTCTTGGCGAGAGAGGAGGGGAGAAGGAGCTCTCTTTATTGCGGGAGCTAATGACGAATCAAAAGTGTTTGCATGCCAATTTTGAAAGTTCCTGCATAACATTTCCATAACAATGAACTGTTTTTTCAAATTCGCAAAAAAAAATTAACAGCCAATTAAACTCAGATGTACCAGAGTTTTCAATTCTATTACTTACAGCAGCTTTTGATGAGCCTTGCATATAGTCATGGGTGGTATTTTAATTGCACTTAATAATTTTTTGCTAATTAAGTATGCATGCTAGCTAAGTGTATTTTGTAACATTCCTACTTTATTGTTTGGAAAAATACAATTTAATGAAAATCGATTATATTAAAATTATAATCAATCATGAGTAATCGATAGGTTGTTTCAAATAACCGAAGGAAATAAAAATCGATTACTTTTTCACGACTCTTTTATCCTTAACCAAACTAACAAGAACACACACTCTTTGAAAACTAGAAATAAATTAAAATACGAAACAAATTACTTGTTTGTAATCTAGGTAACAAACATACTTATCCATTCTTCAATTTGTCATTGTGGTTGATTTAACCATTTCATTTTATAGCTACACATGTGGTAAAAAGAAATTGAAAAGTAAGAAACAAATAATTAAAAGGAGCATTTAAAAGTTTAACCTAAAAATACTAAGTTTTATGTTTTACATCTATCTTTCTATGATATAACCTAACACCTTTTTCCTCGTATAAAATAAAGGAAAATGGCACCATGTGTTTCAAAATTTTGAAACTTCAAATAAAAACCAATTAAATTGACTTATACATAAAATCTTTTGTCACGTTACTGTTTATATTGAAATATCGGTTTTTCTCGTATATTTCGGAATATTTCCTTCATGTTTTACAAACAACAATGATCACCGTTACAGAATGGTGACTACAGATAATAACGTAAAGGTGGCTGTAATTATGAAGAATCAAAAGCGAAAAAGAAAAGTAGCTCCCCTGAAGACTGTAGAGGCTCTAGATACGA
This sequence comes from Bhutanitis thaidina, assembly GCA_029286595.1. Lineage (NCBI taxonomy): Eukaryota > Metazoa > Arthropoda > Insecta > Lepidoptera > Papilionidae > Bhutanitis > Bhutanitis thaidina. The sequence goes on along the minus strand of JAGSMS010000021.1, from coordinate 1,328,971 downwards.
ATGAGCCAAAGCATACAAAATATGTGCAAAACACAGAATCATCTAAAGCAATGAAGAAAAGTAAGCCTGCAGAAGAAAATCAATATCCAATTTTGAATGATGAGCAACTGGTACAAAAATTTCGTAGCGTATCCATGACAAATAATCAAAAAGGTAGAAATTGGGAAATTTTTAGAGGACTTGTTTTATTTTCAATTTAGAGTATAAATAATTTATTTAAATATATTGTATTTTATAGGAAGAATCCGTCAACTCCTGAGAGACAGCCTCAAGGGTACATCAGAAAGTCTTTTACCAGAAGTCATTCACAATAGAATACAAGCCATACTTAAAAGTTCAGACAACCATACTGATTCAGATCTAAGGAAACTAAGAATTTTGTATAATATGTTAAAAACTTCATTACAAAGTGATAACTCAAAGATAAAAAAGACTACTGAAAAAGATGAAACTAAAAAGGTCTTAAAAAAACAGAAAAAACTAAAAGAAGACATAACTTTGGAAATGAAAAAAGAAATGGAACCTCATTTAGAAGAGAAAGAAGGTACTAAAGACCATGATAAGAAAGAAATTGTAACTAAGGTCAAAGGTCCAAAGAGATATGTAGTATTTGTGGGCAACTTGCCTTTGGATATTAATAAGGAAAAGGTATACTATCTCTTCATTTATACAATTATTTCTCATTTCACATCAGCCATGTGTTGGTCTTCTGCATGTATTATACCAAATTAACTTAAAAGCTTGTTGAGAGTTCAAACTTGTACAAATATTTAGTGTAAAAAGCTACTATATAACACAAAACATTATTTAAGATACTAAGTTCAGTCAAATTACCTACTTTGTAAAAATATGTGTCATGTCTATTCAACTTGATTTCTAGGCTGCATAGAACTGTCTAGTTCATGTATGAATATTCTAAATAGATTACAATTTACTTAGAGATTTTGATCAAAATTAGATTTATCAATGTATTTTAAAATATTCTATTAATTAGATCTAGTGTTAGTAGTTAGTAAGTGTTGTAAAAGTCAAGGGATACTTAATAAGCGTGGTAGAGCCAAGCGGCGGCTTTAGCTGATGCTCGTATGGGTCGGCTCGACCGGATTGGTACCATGGCCTCGGAAAATACCGGCATGAAGTAATGGCATCTTTTGCTTCTGCGTTTCGTTCGGTGAGTGAGGTAACCGTAGGCCCACACCCCCTCCCTATTCCCCTACTCTTCCTTCCCATCTCCCAAATATCCTTAAAGAACGGCGATGCACCTGCAGCATCTATGGTGTTGCAGATGTATGAGGGCGACTGTAATTACTTACCATCAGGTGAACCGCATGCTTGTTTGCTGTCTCTTCCATAAAAAGAAAAAAAACTACACTGAATATATTTCTAAGATTTTAATTGGACAGTATTATAACATTAATACTGAAGCTGAAACCACAATTTTTAGGAAAGTCTGTCTGCCATGCATGACTTTCACTGGAGGACTGAGCAAAATCTAGGATATATATCCTCACACTATCTGTTCTATGCCTGCTGTCTATAGGAGATAGACAGCAGGCATAGAAATATCTTGATACATATAATGAAGAAACCTATTGGGAAATTTAGATAGAGCTTTCATCACAGTTTTACATAAGAGTCCAACAGATATAGTAAATGAGTAACTTCACTGAGATTTAAAATATCTGCGCAGTTGGCATGATTAATCATAACATGTAAACCAATAGAGTTTTACATTACAGCATTTATTGGCTGGACCTTTATAGGATAAATATTTATCTTCATGCTACCTATTAAAAGAGCTAGATTGACTCACAACCTGTAATTGTACTGGCTCGTTGAGTAATAAGGTTTGAAGGGTAAAACGGCATAGTAGCAAAAATAGGTAAACCTAACCTATGCAGACAATCTCCTAATATATATGTCTAGCCTAGCAAAAATATACTTAAAAACGAAATTTTCAAAACAATATTTGTTTTATGAAAAAGTTATTTCCTTTTGCAACTACAATTCTGGTGCAATATTTTATCTATAACTATGAAACTATGAATCCTAGCAGTTTAATTTTTTATAATTTTAAAGAAGGGAAAAATTTTTAGAAAAACACAATATACTTCAACTCCTATTATCGCACCCATCCTTGGGTGAAATTTGGTCTTCTAACCTAAATTGAACCACCCAAGGGTGGTTGAAGTCACCAAATTTCTTCTAATTAAATAAAAAATTATTCGGACCATATATACCATTTAGGCTTACTGTTACAGATAATTCAGCATTTTTCTGAGTTAAAAGACTCTATAAAAGATGTGCGGCTACCAAAGCAGAGTGAGGGAAAAAAAAGTGCTATTGCCTATGTTGAACTAGAAAATGAAATCACTTATGAGGTATTTATATTTCTAAAATGACTTGTTTGGGTGCCTGTTTCAAACCTATTGATATTTATATAGAGTAGAAATAATCCCTTGATTGAGGGATTATTGTCGTTTTGTAAATGTAAATACTATCCCAAACTATGTCTCTTTAATTATAATCTAATACATAAAAGTGAAGTACCACTTGCTGACTACTCATGACATATGACATGATTAAGTAAATTCAGATGGATATGCTGCCATCATTTGGTCACTGGAGCCTCATTTGTTTACTAGCAGGGTACACTAAGTGCAGGTGGGGTTGGCATTTGGAGAAAAGTTATATTACCTCCGGATATTATTACACATTACACACACATAAATAATGTAAATAAATATTCATACATAAATAAAATAAACATTCTATGATTCAGATACAAACATTGAATGATTTTATTGTACACCATAAAACAAAAAAAAGTACAGAAAACATTAAAAAAGCAAGTAAATTGGGAGGTACAAATTGGCGACCTTATTGCTGCATAGCAATCTTTTCCCGGCATTGAAATGCAAATATTAATGTTTGCCTTACTTAAATTTCTTAGTATGCGAGTTACCTGCATTCTAATCTGCTCTCCCAGCACTACTAAAATTGTAAATTGGCTGTCAACCTGCACTGGAGAGGACCCTTACTGATTCCAACATCCTCTCAAATATTGATAGGAACCCATTGCCCAGTTGTGGGATATTTACAGGCTGATGCTTAACTTTTCCAGATCAGATTTGAAAGCAGGGTGACTTTTGGGTTCTCATATAAAAAGAGTCGGTTATATTTGTAAAATATGAACTCATGTTAATCATGACCTATTTATTTCATATGATCACATACATTTTTTAAAAATAAATTCAGTATTTTTTTTCCATAAACCAACAGTTAGCACTCTCGAAACATCACTCCATGCTTGGCAACAAAAGAATAAATGTCTTGTACACCGCTCAGCAAAATGGCAAGATTAGCAAAACTGAAGCTAAGGTAATTTTTTTTTCTTACAGTAGAATGACACAAACTCCACCTTATAGTAAGTTGCTACTACAGCCCTCTGAGACCAGCAATTTGGCCTGGATCACTAATATGTTGGAAGTTAACCTTTGACTATTATTGGGTTATGAGAGCTTATATTTATAAAAATTCTACACACCTTCCTAAGAGAAAGCCTTAGACTCAGTCAATATTTGAACAGTGTCTATCCACGTATAGAACCAGAGAACGACACACATCCAATTGCATAAAGTTGTAAGACATGGTGATGTAATAATATCGCTCTTAAGATGAACATGGACAAAACTATGATTATGTCCAAGGTCCATGTCACACAAATAGTACGGTAGTTGTTACCAATTGTGCCGCATAGCATGCAGAAGTGACAACCGTTAGAAAAGAAAGGCTATGTGTCTCTAGTAGCAACCTCTTACAGGCAAACGCTGTGCAGGGCGACCACCCCCAAAATAGAGGGACTCAAGTATTATACGTCTAGATAAAGGATGGCGTCGCCTCTGTTCAGCTCACGCTCGTTCACTACAACAAAACATCATTTGTGTACTATATACCTAACAGTGTGTTTTACATTCATAATCCATAATGCCACTCAACCTAAACTAACAAGTTTTGCAAAAATATCGAGTAATATTTTCTTGTGCAGAGTAAGACGGCAAAACTCGTGGCGCTGCAGAAGTCGGGAAAACTTATTGGCAGCGTGCCGGTGAACAAAAAACGCAGCCACCGCCGGATGAAAATGAAACAAGCACAAGCTAAATTGGCAGCCGAGTCCGCGTGATGCAACTTGCGCAGAAAATATTGTTGAAACTAATATCGTTAAATAAAATTTAAGTTTAATAACTTCTTCAATGCTTTTACCTATAACAATTTTCTGGCTCTCTATCTAATCTGTGGTGTAGTGAGTCAAGGGTTTCGAGTTGGAATCCCTGCTGAATCCAATACAATTCACAAATTATTAGTCTGGTTTAAACCCGTAATACGCGTATCCGAATGGGTGCCTACAAAAAAAGGAATGTATGGGATGGAAGCTTTAGGTCGTATAAGAGATGATGAAGAAGAGTGAGTACCACTATATATATATTCTGCCCAGTTGAACGTTTACGATAATACTTAATAACAAATTGTCGCTATATTTGTTAGCATCAACGGGGAACATCTTACTAAAATAATCTATAAAATGCATGCACTTCGCATTTGCTCGACGGTGGTAGAAAACATCGTGAAGATACCTGCATGTTACAGACACAATAAATAAACATATTTTGAGGATATGTGGATGCCAACCTATGTAAGAAAAAAGCGCTGAAGCAGGAATGTAATAAGTCAACTTTGTAACATCTAGTATAACTTAAACAAACTAGTGTATTCATCGACACAGAGGAGCTTACAAGATACCGATCACCAAGGCTGCTACCTTTTCAGAAATTTGACGCGGAGGAAACGCACACCTTGAACGGCTCATTGAGCACAGTGCGGCGGTACATTTTGGGGTGTGCACAGGAATTACAATTCAGTGCTGCTGGAAATCGATGTTGATATATAATATATATATTAGTCATTAACATCTTATTCCAATTTCTTGAAGTTATACTTCTTTTGGCGCGTTTAGGAAAAAATTATAAGTGAATTCTTACGATGCGCTCGCAAGCGGCAAAAAAAGCGACAACATGAAGTTAGTTGGTAATAGTCTCAAGTTTTCGTGAGAACTTATAAAACTGTATACAAGGTAGTTATTCAAATATATATGAATCTACAACGTTTTATTATATCAGTAATCAAAAAATGTATGAGTATTCGTGATAAAAGTAGTTTTTTTAAGTGGTTTAATAGGTTTGAGAGTAACGGTCGGTATATATTCTTTTTATTTGTTTACATTATGAATTATTATTATTATTTATTTTTGGTTTGTTAGGCTAAGGAAGTATAACTATTTACGTGCGTACGTCAGTACACACACTTTTTTTTATGGACCTGCCTGCATTCGGGAGTCATTCTTTGTTATTTATAAAGCGTACAAGCTAAGGATTGGAATAAATTGTCTGTTAGCTTTACCTTTCGAATGAAGAGGGGGATGTCTTCAAGAGTAGATTGAATAGGCTCCTAATGAACTAGTATGCTACCACGTACATTTTAATACCAGACGATTTTAGTAAAGCACTACCTTATGTTCGTTATAAAAATATAATTAAAAAACAAGAAGGAAGTGTTTCAAAAAATTATTTATTTATTCGTATATATAATTTATATATCCATTTTATAATTAAAATCAACCGATGCACACAACATAAAACTGTAATCACGCCTCATACTTGCCTGCGGACGAATCTCACAATCCCCGCCAAAATATGTTTTACAAACATTCACCTTATGTACTGGCAGTAAGTTAGAGGTCTGAAAACATATTTTGGCCAGGTAATTTTAAGTATACAAAGATTAAAAAACTAGATACACAATAATAATTTATTTAAAAAGTTCTGCCTCTAAAATGATCGCAAAGGAATCACGTTCTACTAACACAGTGAGTGAATAACCTATAAAAGTAAAAGCTTGGATTAAGTATTCATAAAATTATTAATACTTTCACTAAAATACTTTCTGAATAAAACGAATCAACACAGTATTGTGCAAGAGGAATGAAAATAGACATTTATGTTTACATCATACATATTCGGGTATCCTTATCAAGCATAAAGCGACAAAAATTCACTGTGTAAATAAGTACTAGTAATTTGGATTAACCAATCACAACATTCAACATTGACTTAAAAACAATGATTGAAATAAATAAGGCCTAAAATAAATAAAATGACTGTCGAATATCCAACATTTACATCTTAAAAAGAGAGTCAAGTATAATAAAAATAAAGTTATTTATGGTTAAAAATATACATTATTAAGCAATTTTTCGCGATAAAATAGATATGATCAGAGCAATGAAATAAAATATATTTGAAATTTCAAAAAAAGTACCTAGTATCTTTGAGTATTGTTAGAAACCTTTACACAAATTGTGCTACCACTTCAATCTTATTTTCAGTTTAAGGAGATACAAATATAAATAGTGAACAAGGAGAATTATTCGAGAGAATTTTTCTTGAAATAAATATAAAATTTTGAATCTCGTATCCGATATTTTACAGCTATAATGACATATATTTATAGAAATCTGATTAAATTATTGAGTTGACTCACGAATTTAGAAAAACAAATAAGTGACTAAAACGCATTATTTTTTTCTTATACATACGACAATTTCTAAACAAAAAAAAAAGAATTAATAATCGCTAAGAAAAATAAACGGTTAGAAAATCTAATCGACGTATTGGCTAACTTGATACTAATTCCATCTAGTTAGGATATTGTTTAGCTCAGCTCCATCTATAAGAAGAGACATTATCTCTTTAAATAATATCTCGTTAGGATACGTATCTTTAAAATAACAAATATTATGTAATGTCTTTTTTATTAGCTGATTTTGTTTTAGCCTCAAATATACTGTTATTATTAATTTGTAAACAAAAATAAAACTTCGTTCGGATATAAATAACTGCAAATTGCCGATTACTTCAAATTTAGGCCCTAAGCTAACTTACTCCCTCTCTAAATGTATTATTCCCGCCTAATGCAATAATTTGAAATATGTCTATTCACGAACCTATCTCCAATACGGTTAATAACAATCCGTCCATATACACAAATTGCAATGCATCTGCATGCCCCATATATTGTCCAAGCAGATTGTTCATTATAATAGGTCCGCATATAAATATTTTTACACACCCAAATACACATTTACAAATTCACTCAACTACGACTTGGAATTAATTGTCACCGAAACGAGAAATTTAAAATTTTCCAATCGAAGAAAATGCAGGGAACAAGAGAGTTATTCAAAATACTGCTTCGTTGCTACATGCAAATTATTTAAAAAAATAATATTCGAAAAATGACATCAATACTCTATATTCTCTATGCTTAAAAATAGATCTCGATCTAATACTTTTTAATTGCTAGAATTATTTTTAAACTAATATATACAGTCAGCTACATATTTAAATACAAGTACTCCCAACAAAATAATCGTGTGCGTGTTGTCCGTTCACAACTTCATAACAATAGAAATCACACCCCTCCTTTTACTTAATAAACATTTTGAGATTCGTACCTTACAGCACTTTAATTGTCTCAATCAATATTATGACCTACACATAGATACTTAGAGTTCCATTTAGTTTGGAATGTTGTATATTATATTGTAATAGTCTTTGACTTTATAACATGTTTTGCAAGAACCCAAAGTAACTTTGGTGATAAATAAATACAGAAACATTTTGCCTTTAAGGTCAAGTATCGTTGGTTGACGTGAAAATGCTTTTCTACATGCATTTATTTTATCATTGTGGAAATGTTTACTGGATTAGGCAACACTTCCTATCAATGCTCAAGCGGGATATGATGCGCACAATGGATTGTGGTTACCCTGAACTCTTCATATTTTAAATAGGTCATATTCAAAATAAAAAATATTTAAAAGGTTAAGAAAAAAAAAGTTTTGTGCGTGAAATAGCCGGGGAAAGTATGACATGTAACATTGTATTAAGTTATATTGTCATAGTTATACTGAGATAGTATGTATGGAAAGGCATGTAATTGTAAGACAATCTGAAATTATAGAAAAGGCTCGGCCATTAGACAATAACTGCCATTATATGGCATAAAAATTTATTGAAATTATCAAATCAAATTATATTATTTGAGAACATTAAAAAAAATTCCACATACCCCTTATATGTGGTTAATAAAATATAAAATGGTCATGGCATGCGATAAAACCAATCAATCAATATTGAGTAAAACAAAACTGTTCCACAAAAAGTTCCAAATATCAATCAGACCTTACGGTACGTAATAATTTATTTGCTCTCAAATAAAAACGGATTTAAACAATTTTCTGCAAGAAGAATTTCCGGAGTCAAAGCTACTGAACAAATACAATTTATTCTAGCTGTAAGTGGCAGTGTTTTGTTCACTTTTAAATAATTAAATGTATTCTATAATTGAAGCTAGTCATATTTTTTGTTTGTAGTTATTATTAATCAGCGTCATACAGTCTCACGAAAGTACAATATTAGCTCACGAGCGTTTGAATAATAATAACGCCTGTCATATTTATTCTAATTTTGTTAAACAGGTATCTTGACAAATAATTAAATACCCAAACATTCTTCCTCTAGTGTTCACGACGTGAAGCTACGTGGTACTGTGGGTACTTCTACCACATGCTAAGTCAGTGATGTGACGTAGAGATCTATAGAATGGCCTTCAGCCCCCCCTCGCCCCTCATTTGGTGCGGCGGGCGTGCGTGCGCGGGGCGGGTGTAGGGTCGCGGGCGGCTAGCGGTCGGGTCATGCATGCGGCCAGCGCGCGTCGAAGAACTGGCGCATGCTGTGGCCTGCGCGACCTACTGGGCTGTCGTCCTCGTTGAACACTTCGCAGTTGCTGAAGATCAGCCGCACGTCTGACGCGAACTCCTCCTTACACTTGTAGCTGTGTGCGAATTAAAACACCGTTATAACACTAGTACTTTGACGGTAGATCGACTCATTGGAATCGGAACATCCTGTGGCTTCTGACAGATGGTGGAAGATCTCAATTATGCAACACCTGTTGCTTTCAGCAAATACCTTCGAAGTTGCAGGTTGCCTGTTTGTTTACGGGCTACGTTCGTAAACTTCGAGCTTTCTCCAAATGTCAACTTCACCTACACTTGGTGCAACAACAAGCAAAGAAACTAAGCTCTGTGATGGCGAAATATCGATTCGAATTCCCCGCCTAAATTCCACAAACTAGTGATGGGGAGCAGCATCACTAGAGCGAGGGTAAGCCTTTTAATAAGTGTATGCCGGCTTTGGCTGGCGTTTTCTTGGCGAGGACTAGGTTCAGCAGGGAAATAACATTGGCTGATGTACATGGAGATGTGTATTTTTTTACGAGAATACTTTTAAGCGAATAAAATTAAAACTGGTAAATACAAATGATTGTGATGAGTATATAAACTGATGATGTGCACTGACCATCCATCGTGCAGCTTTCGTTTGATGGTGGAAAGGTCCATGGGGCACTTAATGACCTTGCGGTACTGCGGGAATTGCTTCGTGTTAACCGGCACTAGGAACGGCCACGCGTGCTCGTGACACTCCATCTCGCAGAGAAGATTCCTGCGATTTTATTAAATGAAACATATATTTCTTATGGTCCACTTGAGCTTCAGATTAATAATCCAGTAAACTTTTGTATTTTTACCTTATAATATAAAATTATGATTTAGATTTATATAAGTTTAGACACGTAGGTACCCCCACCCTACCTTTCTCATTAGCTCCACGTAAGCTCAATTCCATCGAATTATTTTATACCTCATTTTTTATAATAACAATAACTTGTTGCCACTTAAAGTCTGCAAGATGTAAATATTTTAATATAATTATTCTTTTGATATAGATGACTGAAAGTTGTCCAAAATTATACAAAAAAATAATAATAACAGAAAGGTTTCATCTTAAGAAAGATATTAAACTGAAAACCATTGCACACATTCATTCATCGTCATCCATAAGCTTGTAACTACAAGCTTATGCTAATTAAGTTACGCCGTTAACGAACTGGTTAACGGCGTAACATAGTAGAGTCTCAGATCTCAAATCTCAGATCAAAAACAAAAGTTTTGTATAGAGCCAACAAATATCTAAAGAACATTTTAAGAACTTTCTTTATGTACAAAGTTACAATATTCAATAATTTTGTCTAAAACGTTTTTATTGAGTTGTTTGATACCTTACTACCTCTATCGTCACAAATGATTTCCCAATAAATTGAGTTTCTTCATATAGAATAGCTAAAGCTTAAACTTTTATTGCCTGTTAACATAGAAATAGTCATGCAGCTGTAAAATACACTGCAATATTGAATATACTTAATAATTTAGTTCATACTTGCAAAACTGCAATTCTTTCAGTTGTTTTTTGGCACTTGTTTTATCTTTTTTTGCCCTTGAAAGCAAAGGCAGGTTCTCTGAATTGTTGTCCTCTCCTGCAACAAAAGTTAACAAACTTGACAATAGGAAAGTAAACTCCTTTTCCCTCGTTCTTCCAATTATGTTTTTAAGTAATACAATGCTTGGCGTCAGCCACTCATATAATGACGGGCTAGTTTTTTCCTAAAGTAATAATAATTATTAATATAGCCCTGCTAGCGCTAATAATCAATATTGTTTTCATCCAATCATATTGCAACGGTGAACATTATGTTGGTTTTCATTAAGTAAAATAAATCGAAGTATACTGACCGTCGAGGTGATCAGGCTCGTCGTGTTGCAGAGCGCCGTTGCTGCCGAACTGCAGCGCCCGACGTTTCTCCGGAGGCGGACCGTCTTCCGTCAACTCAGCGACTGTTGAAACGCAATTATTATTAAATTTTCTTGTTATATTGACGCATAGTTCTTGACGTATGACAAAAGAGAAATTCTACTGTTATGAAACGTGAAGGGACATGAGAGACAAAGAACATAATGTGCAGAAGTTATAAAAGTAACACAAAAGTCAATAGTAAGCAAAAGATAGAGATCTTAGGTCTTTAGCCTCTTTTTATCACATGTCATTCATTGTCACTCATCATCAACCAAAAAAAAACCGGTTATTAATTAAATAAATATTACTTTACTTTATAATTATTTACTTCCTCAATAAATTAATTAAAATATTGATAACAATTAAATCATGTGATATGTTTATATGATTTATTTGTTCAATATAAATTAGGCCAGGGCTGGGTCGGTAGTATGTAATAGTAATATAGGAAGTACAAAATAGCTCATCACATGCTGTAATTGAAACTAGAAAAAGAAATTCTATTGTGACATGTTGAGATAATAGTGGTAATACTATTGAACATTAAAAGAAAGTAGGTAAGTTTAAATAAGTGTAAGTGTGCGATAGGGCGATAACAGGAGTGCGCTCACCAGGGTGGTGGTTGAGTCCGTTCTCGGGCTCGGCGAGCGGCTCGTCACGCTCGTCGTGCTTCTCGGGCGTGTGCAGCGCGCCGGCCGCGCACTCCTCCGCCGTCGTCGACGTTGACGCCTGCGACGCCGCCGGGCTGACCAACGATCGCATGCTTTTATTAACATATACATATGGAACGGAACACATTACAAGCAAACGGAAAATAAAGTTATTTTACATACAAAGGTTCCACCCTCCCATTGTCCACGGTGGATAGGCTATACAGGCGTGTTCTGGCGCACCTAGCCATTTATTTAAAAGATATAATTACTTTCCCAAAGAGTTAAGAGCATAGAAAAAAAACGCAATGCAAAGGTATTATATAAATGCAAAATAATTTAGTAAACTTAAGGCTGTATATACAGAATATATAAAACTACACGACATTAAATTAAGCCTCATATTCTATATCATGCCATTTTTAAGTCATACGCCAAGCATCAATTAAATAAGTATTTGTAATAGATTAGTAACAGCGATATTTTTTTTTATTTTTAAACATTACGACTCAAGATTTATTTGCGCAAACAGTTTATGGCAATATTGATTAAGTAATTGTACTTATGTATTCCACGTGTAAATGAAATTAAATACGAAATAAGTACCTTGGGACCATGCTCTGGTCGAGGTCGATGCTATTGTCTTTATGTTTGTTCTCTCGCTTCTTCGTGTTGCGTGGTTTCTTAGGGGGCGCTCTAGATATACACTGCGAGCAGTACCATTTGCCTCGCGGGTTCTATTAAACAGAATATGTAAAGTTGATCTATGTGAACGAAAAGAAAATTAAAAATAAATAGAATATTTGCGATTATTGATTATTTTGTAGTAAAACAATTATAGTCTAAGCGTCGAGTTAGAGCATTATGGAGGTCTGTGCCATTTGAAATAGTCTGTAGAATTTTTTTTTCCTTGCCCTTAATTGCCCTTGCCAGTATCATGAATTGTAGGAATTAATGTATAAGTCGACCAAAATTACCATGTAGTCCTATAAAGACATGTTCGACATCTGGGCGACCTTATGTTGCTCTCACAACGCTTTCAAAGGTTTTAATAATATTTTGTAAATGGGGATTTAGAAATATTTTAAGAACTTAGTGCGTATATTTTAATTAGTTACTAGCGTCAGTGACGTTAGGATCGAATGGTATCTCCTAGTTTTACACACGATTATTGGAAGTGTAGCTTTAACAACATAAAGACGCGTGAATGTGAGTGTGCTTGCATATGTGCATACGTGCGTGACCTTGGACAGCGGCGGATAGTGGCAATCCTGGTGGTAAGCGCGCACGCACAGCGCGCAGGGGATGGTGCGTCCGGCAGACGCGCCGCCGCACACGATGCACACGCGCTCGCCGCGCGCCTTGTTCACGCACTCCCAACAGTACCTGGTATGAATGCGCACGTATAAGTACAGTACTTATAAATGAAGCCAATTTATACAGTTTACTCGGTATGTTTGACAATGGTAATGATTGCCTTCTGCACGTGGTTTATCCCGCTAGCCAACAACAACCGAACGATGGCGAAATATCCTTCCGAACTAGCCGAATACCCGCAGACTAGTGATGGAGAGCAGCATAGAGTGGGGTGGGGTAGGTCATTAAAGTGGGGATAGCGGTACTGTGTTCACCAACCTGCTAGCCCAGTGCGAAGTATAGGCAAACAGTTTAGAAACTTACAAACTTGAAGTGGTATACGTTTAGAAGTGGGCTGAAATTATCTGGTGTAGTAATAATGACTATATTCATTAAAGGTAAACAATATTTATAATTTTATCGCATTGCAAGAAATAGAAGTTCAGAAGTTGCTGCATCTATCACTCACCAATCTCCTTCAGGAATTTTTTCCATTCGAGGCTTGAAGCAGTACGTATGGTAGCCTTTGTCACAACCATCGCATAGCAATAACTGATCTTCATTATCACCAGACAGGCAAAACTGACAATTCTGTAAAGGGGATACATTCTACAGATATAATTTTATAATATTAATAAACAAAATGGCCATATGTTAGTTGAATGTATGTCCATCACATCAAAATTAGTGTCTCGAGAGAAGACGACGAAGGGAATAAGCAAACTAGGGGATGAATAGCAGTATATTGTATAAACTCATTAAATGCGTATTCATGTTAGTATGTGCAAAATATCTTAAATACAATATAACAAGAATAGATAGGGCACAGCAATGTTACATTTTATGTATTGTAAAATGTTTAATTTTTTTATAAATTGGGGTATTGCTCGGTGCAAAGGACTTCTCTCAATACTTGAGAAAATTATGGGACCTTGAATGGTAATTTTTTTTTTCCTCCTTTTTTCGTTTCCATTGCACAAACACGCATATTTTCCTACGACGTTATTTGTCAACGACGCGAACGTGGAAAGTTCAGTACTCAAAATTTTAATTAACAATTATAGAGATACTGGCACCGGGACTCGAATCCTGGTCATTCGCGTATTATGAAATTAAAGCGAGCGCCCTGATCACTAAGCTAGCACTGCATTTTGAAAACATACGGTTAAGTTATTGGAAACAACATAGATAATAACATTACAGTTAGGAATTGGTCCAACCGGATATATAATACTTACGGCTTTCATGATGCTCTTGTCCCAGGCGACGGCGGCTTCCAAAGCCTGCAGCAGCATGGCAAGCTGCGCCGACGTGTTGCAGCGCGCCACCGCCTCGCGCCATGTCGCCAGCCCACGCGCAATACCCTTATTGTCTGCGCACAAATAATATATACCAAGTTATTTCAACAATACCGACACCGACTGAGATTTGATTATATCGATAAAATTAACAACTTTTGTTCCTCGATATTTTCTACAAAAAAATATTTTTACTTAATTTTATTTAGTGAAAAGCATATTAAATAGACATTGTCGAACGCACGCTGCGTTGTATTTCTCACTAGATTTACACTTTGGCACGAATATATTGAAAATCTGAAGCTTGTACTATTACAAAGAGGTCGTGGAATAAAAGTTGTTACTTCTAATGATTACTATCAACAGATTTAAAGGGATGCAAATATTATCTAAATATTGTATACAGTTTGTTTTTTAGAGCTTTATTTTTTTAATTACATTGAATACAAAATTACTTTCTTATTCAACACCCTAACCGTAACTATGATATCAATTTATCATTTATGAAGATTCCGCGAAGGAGAAGTAAGCGTTCACCCTTAAGAAATATGGTGGATGGATCTCGAAAATGGAAAATACACATACAAAAATACTTTCGAAATGTACACAAGGCGATTGAAATAAAAATTAAAAGCAATTGAAACACATGATGTTTATATACGAAAAAGTACGTAATAAGTATAAAGATTTTAAAAAGAAAGTAATGACTAATGATTCCTTATTTCATTATTACAGACCTTTCCCTTCATTCGCTTCAGAGTTCTGCGGCGAGGTGGCTGACGCGTTGCCATGCTCTCCTTGCAATACCGCTCCTAAGGTGGCCTCTGTGGTGCTGCATCGAAAGTATGCTCATTAATTTTACTATTAAAAATGTACGCATATACATCCAGGCAAAGATCGCATATCGTTTTGACTTGCGTTCGGTATAATAATATCAAAAACTAATACTTATATTAATTTAATTACGGCATTTACACTAACACCGTTGCCATGTGGTATGTGGTAAGAATCTGCCAATCCACTGAATCTTCATTTCTACCCGTACCCGGTTCTCGTAAAAGACGACCGATGGAAAAGCCATGAAAATCAAAATGACTACAGAGAGATGGCGGGATTACCTGACCAAAAATATGCAGACCGATGACGGGCAGCATCGTCTGAGGGGCGAGTAGTATACCTGAACAAAAATAAGCAGACCGATGACGGGCTGCATCGTCTGAGGTGCGAGGTGTATGGTATTAGTCAGTACACTTGCAGAGTTCACCGATTATGGCAAATACTCCTTATGGGAGAGTTCTAAGTCAGTGAATTATTTACAGGTTGTTAAGGTAAGGTCACACTAACAACCTTGCCTACGGCATGGTGATGTTGTCATCCTGATTAGGTTCTCGTGTAGGCCACGGCGTATAATACGATTTTTTTAACTTTGGCTCTCCGAAGTTTGCAACTAATGGCGCCGCAGTAGTAATTTTTGGGTACGACGCATGCGCATTGGGGTAACTGCGGGATGGAAGCTGAGCGTGATAGGATCTGCCTGTAGCTCGTATTCGATTAATTAATACTTATGTCCCGTTCGCTCCGTGCAGTAGACCGTCGATGCTAAAAGTGTTTCACATTCTTGTCCGTTTTAGTTAAACCGAGTTATTGTTATTAAATTAAGTTTTAAAATCTTATTAACATTCGATATATTATGTACCCTGTCACTTCTTTATGTCGCTGTAATTGCCCGATTGCTGCGTAAGCCTAGTTTCAGAGCGGCAAAGTTACAATATGTGATAAGAAGAGTCACATGTAGTATCACAACCAGTCATGAAACCCAATAGTTTGTATTATACAAATATTGGCTTTGGTTGAGATTCGATCCGACTATTAATGGGTCATAAATGAAAAACTGTCACCACTAAGCCTCCGAAAATATAATCAAAATGTTATTAAAAGAGCAATTTCTTTTTTGTATGGGAAATATACTCATCACAATTTATAGGCATATAGTAATAAAACGCCTCTGGCCTCCATGGCTAATCTCTTCTAATGTGAATACTGAGAAATTAGCAACTAAAACATGATAAAATAAATAAATATGCTCTCACTACCATAGACCCCATACTGAGGTTAGAGAGGTCAGGTCAGATGAAACCTCTTTTTCCAGAGCTTATTTAGGACAATGTGACAAGTGGTGAGCCTGTCGCCCGTCTAAGTATCCAAGCGATAGAACGATAGAAATCGTACATATGTTTCGAAAACATCATTGGTACAAGCCCTTCACGTAGGGGCTCGAACTCGAGTCTTTTGATTCGAAAGCATACCCCCTAACCACTCGGCTATCGTAGCATGAATCTCGTAATAACCTTAAGTCTCACCAAGATCAATTGTCTAGTGGATTTCGTTAGTATTATAAGTTAACATTTGAATAATAAATAGTATAAATACATCAATTTTGTTCATCAGCATCTGTACTACTTGATGGATGTAAAATAATTTTAGTAGTTTCGGATAAAATAGCGCAGACAGACGAGGTGTGGAGACTTTGTTTTGATATGTATTGATTGATTATTAAGTATACATCCCAAACACCATTAAAGCGAAAACTACTATGCGATAACATGTCCATTTATGATATTACACACAGACAAATAGTTAGCAAGCAAGTGTAAGCTGCTTGATAAAAAAACACAATGTTTAATGTTACTGTATTATGTATTGTTAATCATCCTCGATTTCAAAGTCATCTCTTAAGCACAGACAGACAGGTGCGATCTGGAAATGGGATGGTTGTGGGATATTACTGCTGCCTTCAAAATCCATGGACTGTATTATTTCCCATATCTCTGTATTAATTTTGTTGTCTATGCCTGTCTGGTCGTGGGATGTTACGGCTGTCTTCAATATAGATAGGCTGTATTTTTCTTATCTCTGTTATAATTTAGATGTCTCGGCCTGCATGCAGAGCTCTTAAAGCTCTCAGCCAGCAAGGCATACATGCTTATTCTAAACAACCAACCTAAAAAAAGATGGATAGTATTGAAAGGAGATACTAAATAAATAATATAAATACTTATTGGTTTTATTTATTGCATGTCTATATGTAAGGCATATCTAAATAGGGGTACAAAAGGTAGTCTTTATGCTTTTAAAAAATATAAATAGTAACATTATTTGTATGTTATAAACATGTAAAAGTTATTTACTTTGTATTTTCATTTTTTCATTTATGATAAAAAATATGATTTATTTATCGGCTTAAGAATCCACCGCAGTCTTTCTTCTCATGGGTGTCGTAAGTAAGTGACTAGGGAAAAGACTTGAAAATCGCAATGGCTACTGACAGATGGTAGGATAACTATCTCGAAAATCAAATCAAAATTAAGCAGACCGATGGCGAGCAGCAGAATGTATGGTGCGAGATGTATAGCAGTCTGTAAGCCCACTGCTAGGTTCCTTCTCAAATATCTGAGAGGATTTTACAGCTGTGAAAGGCGGCCCGCTACGCTGCTCCAGTGCGAGTTGGCGGACTTTATTTATTTAAACTTTATAAAAGTATTACGAAGGGCGGACTTAATGCCTCTTGGCATTCTCTGCCAGTCAACCCGGGGCGTGGAGAGATATTGTAAGGGTGCAAAAACTAAACGTTTGTAAAAAAAACAACTAAAATACATGAATAACTTGACTAAACTAAAAACTTTTTTTTTAAACGTTCCCTTCCACTGTCGGCATTTCTCCTGTGTCACGGAGACAGTTGAATTTCACATGGATAAACATCCAGACCGGGAACTATTATTTGTAGTCCATACAAATACTAGTCCCTTGCGGGAATCGAACCCACGACCCACAGCGCCGCAGCTGATCCCTCGCCACTACGCCATCGAGCCGTCAAATTAAAAACTAAAGGTATTCTTCTGTCCTAAAGATATGAATTTATATAACATATACTACTGAATTTACAATTAGATACATACTAACGGAATAAATACATTTAAACAAATATGAATACATATATATATATATATATATATATATATATAAATATATAGACATACATACAGCATACACAATATTATTAAAATTGCAGTGACCGATGATATCAATTTTACTAAGTGGGAACGGATGTCGGTACATGTCGACGAAACAATATTTTTTATTATTTCTCATACATGCAGGTTTCCTCCCGATTTTTTCCATCACCGCCCAGCACGTGGTAAATACAGCACTTAAAATTACTATTTAACAATTATTCAATCGAACCTAGTTCACTCGCGCTCTTAGAAACTAAACCGAGCCCTTACTCCACTGGGCTACCACGGCTAGTGTAGTGTGATAGTTTAGACTCCAAACAACATCCTTAGATTAATTATAGAATGCAAACATTCTTGTACCCAAATCTTCTTGCGGAATGAGCATTTTGGATACTTTCTTGCAATATGACTAGTTTTTAAAACTGCATCTAGTAAGTATAACTGAAAAAAAGTAGATAGGGCAATTATTTGAAAAAAGTAAAAAGATATCAGGCTCTTCGCATTTCTTTAGATAAAATATGTAGGTACTCACCTCGCGAGTAATCCACACATACAAGTTGACGCACATCCGCATTTGGCTCGGACAAAAGACAGACAGTAAATGTCTTCGCACTTAAAATATTTCTCCACAGTTGACACGACTGTTTTGAGTGTGTGCTTTACTTGCAGATACCATTATCATAAATATAAGAAAACAGAAAAACCCCCGCAACTCATAAACAACGTGAAGAATAAGTAATTGTGAACTGTGAATGCAATAGCAATGCCAAACTGACAATTTTTTTTGTAATTAAAAACCTATTTAACCACCGCGTACCGTTGTAAAAAAAAATTCTTTTGGTAGTAAGTACCTCCACCTTATTTATCTACCGAGTTTATGTATGATTGATCGGAGCGGGAATATCAAAACATACCACAACAAAGATTTCATGATTTCAGTTACATTTATATATAATCGTTTCCCTATTAACTAAAATGTATTATTAATTTATTAAAAATAAACTAATAGTCATATGATTAGTAAATATTTCAATTTCGAGCTGACCAAAAAAATGTCTCATTTACAGTTTTAAGCACTATAATAACATAGTCCGAAGGTTAAGTCCTATCCCACAAACACAGTTTTTGAAACATGAATACAGACACTTGAAAACAGTGTTTTATCTGAGATTGTATGTGGTGAAGAACACAACATTTTAAAAAAAATGTGGACCTACAGTAACAGCCTTAAATTTGTTAACGTCATTTTGAGGATTGTGTGGATAAAGGCAAAACTGTTGGAGTCTTTTTAGGTTCTATAATTAAATGGAATATGTTTTTTTCCATAAGAAATATACGTCCTTTGGCAACATCATTTAGTGCGGTTCCCATCTTCTGCAATTATACAGTAAATAAAAGCATGCTTACTAATCTATATTCAACAATACTAATAAAACACTCGACACACGTAAAATATAATCTACCTCCACCGCAAATCAATAATTATCTAAGTCTTTGACCTCCCTGGTAATGGGTACGGTCATGAGAGCTCATTATTATAACCCAAAATATCTGATAAGCAGATTTAGTGTAATGAAAGAGCCCAAATGACACATTGTTTAAAATCCATACAAATAACGCTCGACGTGCAATTTACCATACCAATAATTAATTATTTTTCCCACAAACTTGTTGGCTTATTGCTTACCTTAAAAACAAACAAATGTATCACACACTACCACCTTAAATTAAAGCTTCGCCACACGACAAACTAGCATCCTAAGAAAGTGAGTCACATTACCTAGCATACCTTTGTACCAAAGGTGGTTTGAGGTATCTCCTCTCAATGTGAGCCTCCACTGAAGCTAGCTTGTGCCGTGCTCGGGCCACTATTTCAGCTCCTGTGGCTTCCTCAGGGAGAGGAAGACGGGATGGTCTCCAGCCTTTCACTTGCATTGAGGCTGCTGCTACTCTCTCTTCTAGCGCTTCAACCTAAAAATAGTAATATAGTTTAGAAATTATATTGTACAGTATTTGTAATATTCACAAAACAGAATGGATGCGACTTTGCGACTCGTCGAAAATATTAACCTCATATTCTACAAGCCATTTCTAGGTCTTACACCAAATATTAATTAAATGAGTACAGTCGTTAGTAGCTGGATTCTCTTTTTAGTTATTTACAAAATATATTTGTGCTAATAGTTTATAGACCGACGAACTCAGGTCAAAGACAAATCGACTTGTCGACCCCGCGCGTCGGCGTCCGCTGCACGGCAATAATTGACTCGCCGATAAAGAAATCCTGCGATGTTGCCGCTCTTGCCGAGGTCGGAAACCTGATCTCGATGACTGAAACTTGCATTTTTTTTGCATTATAAGGCTACTTATGTTGATAGAAAAATGTTTATTATTATTTCTTTTACTTAATTGTATGCACTAGTACAAACCAAATTTCTACTAAAAGTAAAATAACGTAGCACCTGTATATGTATAAAATACAGATAATAGATAAAATACTAAATAAACCTCCAGTAAAAACATTTTTCCAACTTCCAACAGAAAACTTGCTACTATGGTCTTGTTGTGCGTGGTAGCTTCAAAGTTTACGTGATAATACGGAGCCATATTAGCCCATACAAAATAAAAAAACATGTTGCGACTCACCATAGCCAACAATTGCATGTCGACGCGACGTGCAGTTGTAGCACAGAAGGAATTCGGTGAATCGGGTGGCGGATAATCTTGATCCAGTTTTTCGCCACTAGTTGGAATGACTTCCATATTTGCTATGTCATTTTTCTCTGTGTATGACTGTAATGTGTATAATAATAATCGATGAGACTTGTTGTAAATTTTTTATTTTATTAATTTATTGGTTATGTTTTTTTTTCTCTATCTGACTTTAATAAAAATCTTTTCAAGTATATTTTTTATCAATAATAAGATCTAAATAACACTTATAAAGATCAATAATATAATATGCGCACTATTTCATGTGGAAAAATCACGGTGAAGCACGAACATGGCAGCATAACGTTCTTTTCTTGCGTTATGTTTGGAAAAGACTTTTAATGACATAAAAGGTTGACAACTTAACATAATAAACGTAACTGCGTTTTGGATTTATACTATTGTTAAATTTCTTAATCTTACTAATATTAGACGTACATTTTCACAGCGACAAAAAGTTATATTATTTGTACTGTACCGCGCAACCAAGAATAATAAAAATGCGCGCATTGTCGCGCACTCGTCTACACCTAGATGAAGTTAGAAGTGACGAACCTTGTCGCTAAAAGCGGGCGGGTGGTGCGAGAGCGCGGCGAGCAGCTCGCGCTCGCGCACGCCGCGTGGGTGGAGCGCGCGCACCACCGCGCCCAACGCGCCCGCCTCCGAGATGCGCCACCACCCGTACCTGGTGGTTATGGTTATGTAACATTCTCCGACAACAGTACCTTTATCATCATTACAGCCTGTCACAAGTTCACAGTTCAACATGTACCTCACATAGGCCACACACCAAAGTAGGGTCATGAGCCACCTGTATCCATCGACTTTCCGCAACGTCGTGCAGGTCGTCACTGCATGACTGTTCCGTCTCTATGTGTTGTCCGTGTTCTGCTGTTTTGATGACTTGCAGATTATGCCAAAGAATAGTACATAGAATACTTTTTATGTCGATTAATATTTAAGAGAATATAATTTATGAGCAAGCAGGCGAAGACAGGGGCAACTGCTAATAATATAGTGGTTTGAGGTACCTCCTCTCAATGTGAGCCTTCACTGAAGCTAGTAATGTAAAGTAGAGCTCACAAAACAAACTTCGGACTAAGTTATCACCTACAAAATTATTTCAATCCGCCTGCACGAATTTTCAATTTAAGGTAATACTGTACTGCTACAATCCATACTATCAATCTCTTTCAATTCATATGGAAAAAGTAATATGTACCACAAGTAATCCAGTTTTCTATTGAAAAAAAAAAACCTACCTACCACAAGCAATTCAGTGTTTTTGATTTATACACAGGGAAATACCCTATGTATTTCTCTGCAGTTTATGATAAGTTTAAAAAAAAATTACCTAAGTTCTTTAGGCACAAATGCTCCTTCTAGTTTTTTAGGCAGTCCATGCACCTTACAGTGCTCCAACTGCTCCATCTCCTCGGGTGTCATCTGTATGGGCGGCGGGCTGTCGCACGTCACGTACGTGGACAAGGCATTGAAGTTCAGAAGACCGAGGCTGGTGAGGCCAGAAGCCTTTGCCTTTTGTGCCGCTGCTTCTAACTTAGCAGAATCAGCTTGGAGTTCTTTTTCAAGATCATTTTCCTGGATAAATAATTATTATGTGTATACTTATAAATCATAAGAATGTATTTAACATATAATTTTAACAATTTAAAACTCACTTGTTCCTTGCTATCTTCTTCTGTTTCTTCTTCTTGATCATTATCATCTCTATTAATACTCGCATCCATCATTTCTTGGTCCAAACCAGACATTGTAAGACTGCAGTCGGTATAAATGTTGTTAGTTGGCACTTGTACACTGGTGACCATACTGTTTAGGGTGAATAAGCTTGGATCATTAAGTAGGTGTAAGTTATTAGATACATCCCATTTATGACCCTGGCACATAACAACTTCTGAGCAAGTGTGCTCATTGTCGCAAAATTCTGGAATTTTTTGCTCGTGGAACTTATCTTCATTGAAGTTAGTCAGATATGAACTCTCGTGCCTTAAAATTGAAAACCAATTTCCTTCTAACATCTTCATGTACAGTTCCGCATGCGCACTTTCGGCATCCAAGAGTTCTTTTTTCGTGGGCCTATCTTCGCCTGTATCGACTCTCATTTGTTCTTCGGCTTTCTTTGCTGCATCTAACTGAGAGGAGACGGCTTCTGCCATCTTTCTCAATTCTTCAAGATTATTGACTAGTTCATCCTTGCTTTCTTCTACATACTCTTTTTCTACGGACTCCGTTTTAACCACATTTTCTACTTTCACTATCTCTTGGGGATTATCCATAGGCTCTGCTTGTGATGCGAACATTGGTTTGTGAGTCGGTTTCTGGACTAGGAATGCGGTGGGAATAGAATCTTCTATATCCAGCAGGTCTTCTTCTTCTTTATTCTGCTTTTGCTGAATATATTTCTCTTCCATTTTTATCGATGAACCTAAAACAGTTGAGTGTTTACAATTTAAAATAATATTTAAATTTATTCCTTTTTCTACGAGTTGGTATGCAACACGTACTAGACTAACGGGTTTGTATCATAGATTATGAGAGATTATAAATATAAAGAAAATAAATATATATGTTTTACTTAGTTAGAGCATCAATATCTAATCCAAAATATAACCTTGCTCTAGATTGGACTTCAACAAATCGCACAATTCAGTATAGGAGTAATTATAGGAACTAACCTTCTACTTTACAAGTGCCATGCTTCACGTTAGGCTCGTACTTAATTATCTGTGTATGGTCGCTTAGGTTTAGCTCAGATTTTATGTTACGTAGCTCAAGTTCGCTCTGAAGCGCTTCTTCTTGTCGCTGCGCTTCAATTTCTCCTTCTAGCTTCTCCTCTGATACTTCTTTCTTTTCTTTTGGACCTGTTATAGGTATCAAACGTACTTATTAAACCACTGAATAATTTAAAGAGAATTGCATAAAATTACTTCAAAGAATAAATAAATATACAAATATGTAAATGTAAAAAATATGTTAATTGTGAAAGTGATGCTTTATCAAGTTTCATATCATCTTCAATAACATATCCTCATACAGTGTAAACTAGTACGGAGGTAAGTAATTTAACTACTTCGCGATTTATGTATGATCTAATAATCAACTTAATTGATGCTACATACTGTAGTATCTTTGCAATGTTTAATGTTAAGAAGTTTATGTACTAAAGTAAAATTGTTGTTTTGTTAATTTGTATTTAGATAAAATAAAAGAATTTTGAAGCTTTGATTTAAAATAATTGTGCTTTCAGAAGTTCTTTATTACGTTGATCTAGTTTGTTTACCTTTTTTCTTTTTTTTGGCAGTGTCACTTAAAGGCTGACCTTTCAAGGCAGCCGCCTCTAATGCTTCCTGATACGGTAAGATCTCCGGTTGAGCTGACTCCATCGCTTCTACGTATATTCCACCGCATTTGCCTAAAGACCAGTATCGTCGCCAGTACCTGTAATTTAATTATAATAGAGCTTGAAGCAATTCCTGAAATAATAGTTAATCTGTAACTTAGAAATGTACACTACATAGAGGAGAGGTTGGTATTTGGAGAAAATAGAGGTATGTGTCTCATTACACATAGCATTTAACATTTTAATGTTAACATCATCATTTGTTTGTGAATTTAAATTGCAAGGTACGACCTCTTCCAACATGATTTTGGTTGCCGGAAGAAATAAGGTCAGCGTCAAATTGTACCTTTTACTAAAATTGCTCTTTTAATGTTTTCTGAATCCTTTTGTTTTACGGTATTTAATAAGAGTATTTTCATTTACATTCATTCCTACATTCAAGATTGATTTTTCTTGGTTGCGCAGACTAAGTGCCAATCATATGTGTACCTGAACCATTTTGTCTATCAACTTCTATATCCGCAGTCGCGTACGTGTTTTAAGAGATGGTCTCCATATAGCACTAATAGGTCAATTGTCAAGGTTTGGGGTGGATAGGAGGATGTTCAGTGCTGTCAATGGGTGGTAGCCGGCGTTTAAAGTTTTTACTATTATATGTTGTGTCAAGTCATTGGCCCCGGCAACAAGCTGAATTAATTCTGATCTTACCTATCCTGTCCATACGATGTTGCTCTAAGTGCGTGTGAGCCAGCTGAAAGCTGCTGCAACTGTTGTTCTGACTGCCTCAATAACTTTTCCAATTTTCGAGCGAGTTCTTCCGATGAAAGATTTTTATCCTCGTCCTGAATGTTATAGATGTTTGTTGTGAACAAATAAAAAATATGTTTATGTAATATATTTCACTTATGTACACATATGCAAATATGCATTATATGCTTTGTTTTTTAGTTTTAATGTATTCACAGACCAAAAATGTGATGGAAGATTTTCTAGATACATATTACATGCATTAATTGGTTTACGTAGCATTAAACAGATCTCAAAGAACATAAGATACATTATGAACTTATACATTATAAAATTCATTTCGGAGAGTGTGCGGAGGTTTTGCATAACCTAATACCCTCTTCCCCTTTCCATCACCGAACGACTAGACGCGGCGAGAAGTTCCACCCTTATGTTGTAGACATTCCTCCACTACGCACGAGGCGGTTTGCCTCTTCTTTCTTTGTGCGGACGGCTAAGGAGTGGAACTCTCTGCCGAGGTCGGTTTTTCCAGAGGCCTATAACCTGGATATCTTCAAGGCCAAAGTGAACAGACATCTAGGCAAGCGTGTATCATCCTAGGCCTCATCTTCGCTTTCCATCGGGCAAGATTGAGGTCAAACGCAGGCCTATCTTTTTTATAAAAAAAAAATGAACAAAAATAAAATTTACCTCTTCAGGTTGAGTTCCTTCGCTTTCCATGTCGCTCAGTATTGCGTCACAGTCACCTATAACACTATCTTTATCGATCTTCGTGTTATCAGGCGGCGAACCTTCGTCTTTATTGTTATTTAATATCTCTTTTGTTTTTATATTATTGGAGAGGTCTTTTAAGGGCGAAAGTTCTTTGTCACTCTCCTCAATAGGTGTATTATCTTTGTAAGGGGACGGTATTTCTGCTTGTTTGGTTTCATCTGGTTCTAAATGCTGTGGTTCGACTTTGTCAAGTTTTTTCGGCGTTTCGCTTTTGTCGCTAATGGAATGGTCTGTAAAACAATACAAGAACCATCATATATATTAATATTTGAAAGATTTCTTTACAAATAATTCAAAATTATGTTTTTCATTATTTCGAGGAAATGCAATTTTACAAAATTCGGCACCTAAAATGCTATTAACAATTTTAGTGGTGCCATCACTGGAAATAGAACCCAATTCGAGTGTTCGTTTCATAGTACGTGATACGTACTATGAAATTAAAGCAAGCACCCTAACCAGGTTCTTAATCTCGGACTTGTTTGCAATTAATCAATTATAAAAAGATAGAAGAAATGGATAAAATGAACATGGATAATCTTCCGGAACAATTATTAACAGTCTATACAAAATACTGATCCCATCCGGGAATCGAACACGCGACCCGCAGTGCTACGGCACTGAGCCGATAAAAGTACCAGAATATCACCATACTGTACCTCCTTCCGGTAGATGTGGCAAGACAGCATTAAGGCTGACCGTGCTCTCCTCCACGAGGCGCTGCATGCGCTCTAGCGCCAACGCCTGCTGCTTCTCGGCCTGTTCGGCGCGCAGTTTGCGCTGGTGCAGCACTCGCACTCTGCAACAAAAGTACCACAGTAAATAGAAGTGTCAAAAACCTTCGCCAACCAAAAAAAAGCTACAATGCCTTGCTTGCAGTCAACCAAATTAATAGGCCAGTTTAATAATTACATAAAGGTTTACTTATACAAAAGAGAACTATTATTATACATAATTTAGTAAAAACCTTAGAATTAGAAATTAGACAAATTAAATAACAAAAATTTACTTTTCTTTTGCTTTTGGTTGTCAATTTAATTTTATACATCTCAATGTTAAGTATAATCTATATTTTTCCTACAAGCACGTACTGTACTGCATTCCGCGATGCGTTGATAATAGCTGCAACCCTAAGGAACGCGCGTGCTGCTTCCCTTACAAGGTTGGTACGGTATTCTCATCCGAACTAGGAAAAATGTGTCATACAAAGGTTTGCAAATCTAAAAAATGTATTCTCATAAAAGACATTATTGTTAATGAGTGTGAATTTGGGCGCAAATTATAAGAGAATAAATCATATAGCGACCACATTGATGTTTAATTTTAAGCTAATATGTCTTATAAATGTTTTTATATAGTCAGCGATACTGACGTTTATAAAAGCATTCCTTCTTTTAAAAGATATTTTTTGGACATATTTTTTTTCTGTTAAAGGGTTAAAGTTATTTATATAGTAATAAAAATGTTATTAATTAGATCACTTGTATATAAAGCTAACACCCTTCTATATGTTATGCTTTATGCTGCATCTTGAATTTGAATGCTTTGGGGTTTCTGAATAAATAAAAGTAGTGTGTTCTGAATACATATTTTTACAGTACATATTTTTAATAAATTAATTTTCTATCGTAGATCTATAAAATATCCACAAAATAATGGTTGTACCTGTGGACATCGATCGACTAGCGGCGACCTAGGCACCTAAGGGAACATCTATTATTTAATACGTGGGAACTACCTGACTTAATCCTGTCCTCGCCGTGACTAGGACAGGTTATTTCGGACTTGCACCAACTAAAGCCCCACGGTGTACTACATATCGGACAGTGCCAAGGGGACGCGGCTCGCAATTGTCAATAACTGACGTGTCTCTTTACATAATAATTTACAGCCAAGTAAAAAACATATACAAAGAAAAAAGAAATACACAATCAAAATACAAACTTGCGTATCTTCATATCCATGAGATATCGCTCTTTGCGAAGTTGGTTAAGGTGTTCAAGCGAAGCGTCGATTTGGCGCAGCACGGCCTTGCTCTGCAGCAGCTCGTCGCACAAGTACGCCAACACGCGCGCTTTTGTGGTCGGATTTAGAGCTAGGAACGGTTTGTCACGCAGCGTTTCTGGGAACAAAAATCAACTCATATGTTATGTACTATCATAGCAATATTAATTAGAACAGATACTGATGATGAATGATGATGAAGATGCTTGATAATTTTATAAGCATATAAAATTATTAAAAAGTAGTTTCAATGTCGTCATTTAATTAAATAAGTAGTGTAAATGTTCGTGGTTTGTTATAAAGCTTTCAGAAATAGTCATTTCTATAACAGCTGTGTATTTTGATACCACATAACTTATTTCTAATCCATAAAAATAACCGTAGGTAAGTATATATTGTAAGTTACCTACATATAATTAAAATCAAATTAATAATCTCATCTTTCTCTAAAAATCCATTTAATTATTACCAGAAAGTTTGTACGTAGAATTGTTATGCAACTGCTCGTAATATGCGGCATTTTTGCTGTTGGTGCATGTGTGCTGCATCTCTGCGTCGTTTTGATGGTGGTCCGCAACTCTGCGCTCTCTTTCCCGTTCAGCTGTTAAACCTAAATTAATAATTTCGTTATGCATATAATTGAAGTAGAAATAATAAAAACCACAAGTAGACAAAATATTAACTTGTTAGCTCGAATATGAGTTTTCGTATTTAAGGTCTTTCTATTGTTCTTAAGAGCTACGAAATTTAAATAAGCATTATTTTCTAATACCTGTTTATCGTGCGATAATTAGGGTAGCCAGATATAATGAATTTTTATTTGTGACGACTCAGCATAGGCAAAGGCCTCCAAAACTCACTTTTCCGGGGGACAGATTCGTCGCCGAGTCTGCTCTTTGATATCTCACTTCCATGAATGACAAAATTTAGTAAACAGCAGCCACTAAGTTTAAATATAAAAAGGAGTAATTTTGGTGTATGTAACAACTGACCGGTGAGTGCCTTGATCTCGCCGGTGGCGTTGGCGTATAGGTAGATGCGCAGCACTTCGCTGAGGTTGGCGGGTGTGATGTCGCCCATACGGATGGCCTGCCCCAGCAGCGTCGTGTGCCGCCCCGGGTGCGGGATTCCAGGGTCCTCTGCGGGCAAACAATTCATAGTTATATTATTAAGAAGATTTAAAAAATGTAGAAAGACTTCCACTAGGATTCAGAACAGAATTCTCAAGATATAAGGAATTAAGGCGAGTTATCACGTAAGAACTTATATAATATTACATATATCCTTTGTGAGGTAAAAAAAATATTCAGCATTTAAATGGAGCTCCAAACTAAAATAAATGACCAAAACAAAAGTTATTACGCCTCTCTGAAGTTCGTAACAAATAATATCGTAGTAGTAATATTTAGGACCGACGCATGCGCGGTGGAGTAACCGCGGATATTGGGAACTGAGCGTCATACGATCTCTCTGTTACTTCTGTACGATTGATCACTGCTCATGTACCGCTCGCTCCGTGCTAGACAGTCGATGCAAAGTGCTTGTAAAGTGTGAACTTTTTGTCTTGTTTAATTTAAAATTTAACAATAACAGAAACTAGTTATAATATATGTACTGTACGATTCCATTACTAAAACGTATGAAAACTTACTTAAATGTTGTATAAGTGTATCTTACTTCAATATCAAGTACTGTACTATTGTAATAACAATTATTCTATAAAATAGTTGGCAATATGCAGGTGTACGTCTGTATGCCAGTTATTCTACCACTAGACAGTAGTGTGCAAGCTTTATCTGAGATTTAAGGACAAGTTGAATTATTGAGAGACTTAATAACTAAAGTCTCAGAATAACTAGCGCAGTATAATACCATACAGTATTTTAAAGTAAGGATGGTAAGAGCATTAAGGAGAACCACTTGCTCCGTTGCTGGTCTAGACACTTACTTCGCTAAAAACAATACGTACCGATAGAGCAGACGAGCAGCTGTGTAAGAACTTGCAGCAGTTCCTCTTCAGCGTCTGCACTACAGTCGGGCATTAATGCCTGCTGCAGAGTCTGCAGGCTCGGTAGCGACTCCACGTCTGTTGCAGATAGACATAACATTTCTTCTCATATGGGTAATAAAAAAGCACTCTTTCCCAAAAGTGAGTTAAATCATTAACTTCTTTTTGGACTATGCAAATACACAATTGATAGATAAATAAAAACAAAAAATTCATTTTTGATATCTGAAATACTTACCAAAACCAAGGGTCTGTCCAAAGTTGTGGATGAATTCAAATACTTGTAGTAAGTCCGCCATGGCTTGGCCGGGCAGCTTCAATCCAGGGATCCTATTAAGGGCGGGCAGTGGTTTTTGATCTGATAGAGAGGAGTCTTCTTGAGGTCTCCTGTATAAAAAGAAAATTAAATACCTATAAGTCTGTTGTTATACTATAAAACGCCACCGCTTTTCTCAGTGACAAAAAAAATCAAAATAATCATTTATGACAGTTTGGAATGGAAGGCCACGCTTTAGGCAGTGTTTGTAGTCTTTGATGACACGCACTTGAGTTGTCTTGTTCATTTGATGTTAGACAGATAACGTCCACTTGACCTACGTAGTTACTAGTAACGTAGTCACTGAGTGAATAAGAATCGACGTAGACGTATATTCATTCACATGTATAGGAGGAACATTCTTATTTCTGTGAATTATCATGAGAATCCTTGTTTCAGGTAATTTCCTGTTCTCGTCACTCATAAAATCAGCTTAATGCGGTTAGCTAACGCTGGTAATGTAATATTAGTAATAATGAGTGTGAATGAATTGCGAACCTATTCAAGTGCCTATTTTAGGACGAAGGTACACAGACCGGTGTTGGGCAGCAGGGTCTATAGCGCGAAGCGTGTGCTAGGTGCCTACGTAGTCACTAATTTTTCAGCAAAACGTTGATATTAAGGTATATTCTACCTCTGGGAGAAGCCTATGTCCAGCAGTGGACTATTGATATACTGTTAAGGGGACGTAAGGGAGATTATACAGTTTCTTTCACCAAATGCCAACCTCACCTGCATGTGGTACACCCTGCTACTTAGCTAACGAGGCTCTGGCGACCTAATGATGGCGGTAAATATATCTAGGAAAATAGAATAGTGATAGGCAGCAGCATGACTAATGTGTGATGCTACCAGCATGCTGAC
This sequence comes from Bhutanitis thaidina, assembly GCA_029286595.1. Lineage (NCBI taxonomy): Eukaryota > Metazoa > Arthropoda > Insecta > Lepidoptera > Papilionidae > Bhutanitis > Bhutanitis thaidina. The sequence continues at coordinate 1,298,057 of JAGSMS010000021.1, read as the reverse complement.
CACAGGCACACCGACTAGCGTGCCCAGCGTGGTGAGCATGGGTGAGCAAACGGTTTAAGAAATTTATGCTGGCTTATTCTGGCGCTTTCTTGGAGGGGTTATGTTCAGCGGTGGATTAAAATAGGTTGATGTAGTGTAATTTCAGATTCTCGTGACTAACCACATGAAGGGCATCAGTCCTATACGGTTACTTAAGCATTGGTAATTTATGAGAGGGTGCCATTTACGTGCCTATGCTAGAACAAAAATACAGGGACTGTTGGCGGGGAGCAGCGTTTGCAACTACGGCTCCCAATCCTGTGTAACGTAGAGATTACAGCATATTACCCATGGGAGAAGCCTATGTTCAACAGAAGGCTATCTATTGGTTCTTAAAGGTGAACGCACCTAACCGCGCCGCAGGAGCCGCACCCTTCCCAGTCATCGAATCTGATGCACCTATCCTCATCGAACGCACCGAACGAACACCATTGTCCGAATCGAGTTCGCTATTTACAGTATTTCTGTAGAGCGAACGTGTTGACAGTTGCTTACTAGAGGATGAAGATAATGAACTACGCCAATAAAAAGATAATTGTGGATTTAAATCACATCAAAACATAAAGCTCATAATTACTATTTAATATAACCAAAAAAGATATTAACCCTAAAAATTATTTCGTATTTATGAAAATGCACCTTTGATGCAAGTAGGGTTGCCAACTATTTTGAGTAAATTAAAGTATTTTATAAGATAATAATGAGAAAAAGAAAGTATTTATACGAAAAAATAAAGGATAACACAATTTTTAGTTATCTTTGAAAGTCTGAAAGCTAGCATTACAATATAAATAAAGATTTCAGCAAACGAACAGCACTCTTACATTCGACTTAATCTTTATTCGTGCCAATTTATATTCATCACTAAGAACACAGAGTTTGGGGGACAAGAGGGCAGATAAGCAAGTCAAGTGACATTAAACTTCGACGGTCCTAACATCTGGAGTTCCATCCATCTTTCAATAAACATTATTAGATGTATATGTTCCTCACTGTTTTATCTTAGGCGACGATAAATCGTTCGAAACTTCGATCGGTGTTACGTTTTAAGCATCACAATATAGACTGAAAATAAAGAAATTTCGCCTAATTTATTAAAGTATAATTACCAAATACTAGGACTAGGATACGTTATAATTATAATACAGTATAGTTGGCAACCTTAGGTGCAAGTAACTCTTTTAATTTCTGCTGACTTTGTACAAACACCATATCGCGAAAGTTGGTACAATCTATCCAGTATCCTTGATTCCGCCAACGAAGTTGCGGGCACATCTAGTATTAATGTGAAATGAATTTCTATATGTAATAATATAATATATATTTAACCACTTGATTAACTACGCGTTGAAACTAGCATGATCAGGCTTCTTCGATCTTTGATCGGAGTTCCCAGTCCCTTTTCCCGTCTTGACAGTCATGGAATCCTATAGCATTATACTGAAATGCAGCTAGTGCGGTGGGTATAGATGCGCGGTGTTGCATACATTTTTATATAAAGGATTACAAATTTCAATGACTGCGTCAATGTCATTGACATTTATTCCGCATTTAGGTCCGCAATTCACCTTAAACAAGATTAAGGTCGCGTACCTGAGTTCGGCGAGCAGCTCCATCTCGCGCCGGCGCTGCTGCAGCTTGCCCTCCTTGGCTAGCAGGCGGTCGAGCAGGTTCTGGTGCTTGCGGCGCTCGCGCTCGGCCCAGCGCCGCCGCGCGTCCAGCTGCCGCACGAACGCCGTGTGCTGCCGCCGTCGCTCCCGCTCCTGCACATTACAGCGCCGGTTTCAATAACACAAGACTCGGAATTCATTTTTTTTTATGTGGTAACACTTTTGCACTTCGTATGCTCCACAATGCGACGGAATTGTGTGACACGGAGTATTGAGAAACGGGAGCCATATATTCAATTAACCATAATGATTCTTCGTTGTGACACGGTAAGTGGGTAGGTGGCAAGGTGGATAGGCAAGAGCTTGTATCTGGAGTGGTTCACGACGAATAGTTGTCCCGAACCTGCGATGTTATATTTCAGAGGTACCCATCCTGACCCATTAGGCTATTGGCGCTTCAATAGCGGCGCTTTAGGAGGTATCTTTAAGATATAACCTGTGTTTATTTTAAAAAACTTTACGTTAACCGTTCCGGTTGACCAGAACTTTTCACGATCATATCGCCGAAAGTATTAGTGTAGACAGACACAAATGTACTCATTTGTAAATCTTCGTTTTTTTTCTGAATACGGTGTAGTGCATATTAAGCAACACAATTGTATTGAGTCACATGAAGGTTTCCATTGATTATCATTATTGGTTACCTTTATTCAGTTTAATTATATTTATAAACTCCCTATTTAAATACCAAGATTAAGTAAACAACTTTGTGTTGCCACTATCGGGCTTGGATTATGCATGATTCAAAAGACAAAACCATCATTGGTATTTGTGGTATTTTTGTAGCAATATGTTTTGGCTGTGCATTTTACGAACGATTAAAACAAAACACAAAATTAAGTACTAAAATGGATGATAGAAAAAAATTGTTTGGTGTATTACGTCATTACATTCAAGTTTCAAATGTATAAGAACATGCAATAGCATCCAGCCACCTTTGTTAGTATTACGAACTAAACTAAACCTCAAATACAATTGTATATTATATTTTCCTTAATAATTTAAAGGTATAAGCATGATACAAATTATTCGATGCTTTAATAACCTTAACAGTGAACAGAAAACTGACTACAATTCTACTATTTGGCTTGCCTAATAAAAAAGAAGAAATCCCGTCAAAACGCCAATGCCAGTCGATAAAATTTTAGGTGAAAATTACCTCAGTTATGTACTTTTGCTGTGGATGTGTAGTTGCAGATCCAATTGTGCATAGGAAAAGAAAATACATAGTGATCACAAATTGATATCATTAAATGATTAAAAACCAAAATTAATCTAATTGATATTATTTTTGTTTTAATGATAACTGTACAATGAGCCGTTTAGAACATAAGAAGTTAGAAAGCAGTCATGAAGATAATGTATATTACAAATGTATATTACGTAGTAGTGTAGTACTTTTCCCTGATTTCGATTATAAGGTCTAGTCTATTTTTAAATTTGTGGTACTTTAGTTAGTTCCGTTACTCATCTGGTGGTCCTGGGAGAGGTGGAAGTTACTTACTTTAATTTTCTAAACGACTCCATGTATGAAAAATAGTTAGCACAGACACACATATAATCAACAATAGGACAGATTACATGATAGATTACCTGCTCTTTCAATAGAATAGCTTGCTGCCGTTTTAGCTCTCTTTCCTGAAACAAAGCAGTTAATGCTGTTAATTGATTTTAACTTAACGATTTTGCAAGATGGTATGGTATGAGACAACATTTGACCAAAACATAAACAAATGATACTGAAAAGTCGGATGATATTAAATAAAATTAACACCGGGCATAGTGTTTAATTTTATGTTTTATTACACTTATATTTACCCACATTTTATGCCTCATCACGTCTTGCGTGTATCCCAGAAATCGACTAGAGGTTTTTTTTAAATCACGTGGTTCTGGTTCAGAAGGAGAATCGTCTTAATTATGTTTAACCTAACCGCCTAAAGTTGGTGATTAACTGACCAATAAATATTTAAATATATGGAAATATTATGTAATATAATCTGTTATATGGACGGGCGGCAGAGTCAAATGTGCCAGAAGACTGGAGTCTTATACTTTATGCCAAATATATGCCAATTTTTCACATCCAAGACATGTTAGCAATTAACAATACCAAGTCTCGGATGTGAAAAATAACACGGTATGATTTTATGGAGGAATAACAACATCACACGGAATTTTTGTTAAATAATCTGTGGCATAGGGTTGCCTACTATAACCACCAATGCATGGCGATAACAAAAAAAAATAACGCGGGAGATCCCTAGATCCTCTAATAGACTGTATGCAGGCTAATGATTTGTCTCTTGGTCGCGGGTTCGTTTCCTGTAGAGGACAGTAGGTGTATGTGCAATATGTCTGCGAAACACAACCAGATGACTTTAAAGAAAAAGATTTTTCATTTAAGAATTGATGTAAAATGCGTATAGAATTGAAATTAAAGATATCAATTACATAATAAAATTATAAATTATATGTGTAATTATATATACGCAGCATTTGCTTAAAACACTCGCGTTTAAACATAAAACCGCCCCGGTTTTTTTCTGGCTCCTTACTGTTTACTAATTGACAACCTAATAACATAATTCCGTCGAGCCAAGTTGAGAGTTAACGTATCTTAATTAACAACCTACGAAGTTGAAAGTCGTGTTTGCATTTCTTACAAACCTGCTGCCTCTTCGCCTGATCTTCTATTTTTTGTTTTTCTAACTCCTCCTGTTTTCTTCTCTTAGCCTTCAAATACACCCGCAGATACAACATCGAAAGCGGTACAGCAAATTATAATCAAAGCAGCGAACATGTAACAAATAGAAATGGAAAACTCAAAATGTGATTAATAAATATAAAAGTATTTTAATGCCTAATAGCAAAGTAAGAGAAGGAAATTATAAGTGTGTCATAACATTAACTACAAGCGTGCAAGAAAAAGAAAACAAAAAATAATGTTAATTAAAACATGAATCCATAACTTTTATTGATAAAATAGAAATTAGTCAAATAATACCTAAAGACGTCCTAAAATAAAAAGAAAAGACTTGATAAAATTTAAACTTAAATTGGTGTTACCTTTATTTTATAGTACTTGAAATATTCAATATCCGGCACTGCTCAAGTCTCATTGCTACAAGTGTTGATGACCATGAGGTCGATAGTGAACCCAAATGTTTCAAGGAAAAGTGAAGTCCGCATGTATTGCCATCAATAGGCCAATAGGACATAACCTACGACTCGTACGTGTGATGCATGGTGGATACAATAGAAGGAGAGTGGAAGTTGCATGATGACCTCGAAATATTCTACAGAAAATATACGAGCCGTTACCAACGTCTGGAGCACAACGTATTAATGACAAAAATGTAGACTTTGGCTACTCCTTTCAATTGTCAATCACAAGTTATCAACTACACAATACAGTATATATTAAGAGTCAGTATAATTAGCGCAAATGACGATACTTTTTGCCTTAACAGCCTGTTATAGCCCAATATTGGACATAGACCTCTCTCCCATAAGGAGGACTTATTTTCCCGTTATCGCCACGTTAGGCAATCGGGTAGGCGAACGAAGATTCGAACTTCATAACTTAGACGCAGCTGCCCGTCACCGATCTGTTTATTTTCGTTAGTCAATTTAAGAAATGGCTATTCCACCATCTAGCGGCAGTCATGAGACTATCCAGGCAACGGACTAACATATTTTAATCTTAAATTGTAAAAATTAATTTGGTTATCACGTATTTATTGGTTTGATGGTACATAATTTTATTCAATACTTCTTAAGCATACAATCAATTCATACCTTCACCAGTTGTTATTGGATAATAGTACAACCAATCTTCGTTAAAAATGCGTGCGTTTCTATTGCGATGTGTGCAATATCCCTTTATAATACTTAATGTAAATAATCATATAAAAATACCCGCACATACTACAAACAATGATTAGGCGTGTTAGTGAAACCCGTCAAGGAAAATCGTTAGTATTTTAGTGTTCATTGTAATTGCTACACGTACCAAGTACATGTCCTTACTGCCGAAGGGATGTACCGAGATAGAAAGCGCACCATCTTTGCCAACATTAAAAGTTCCTTGACTGATCTTTTTGGTTATAATATCATTGAGTATGTTTTCGTCATCACCACTCAGGTCTATAACTTCTTTCAGAACAGATTTTTGAGTATCTTTAGGCATAAGCATTAGATTTTGAGACATAAACTCGTTTTTAGCATCTAAATATTTCTGCTCCAAGCTCTTGGGATCCTCGTTTTTGCTATCGCTTTCTAATTTCGACCAATCACAGCCATTTATGAATTCACTGATCCTAGAGTACGATTCTATTAATTTCTCCAAGTTATTCTCTTTATCGGGTACCTTTGTTTTCTTTTCAGCCGTTTTCTTTAAGGTAAAATCAAAATATTTATCATTTGATCGTTTAGGTAAATCGAAAGCGGCTTTTTCCGCGAAATCTTTCATTTTGTCTAATGCGTTATATTCCTCGATTTCTTCTTTCCAACCCGATTGGTCAAAATTCAATGTCTTTATTGGTGCATTTTGAGTATCTTTTGGTCCGCTAACTGGTATTAAGGATAGACTAATAGGTGGCATAGTACGGTCCTTATTAGTTTTAACAGCCGGTCCCATCACTATTTCTGGTATTTTCCACTCTTTGGAATCGGTACCCATTTTCAGAACAGATGGCAGCGGCTCGATGGTAAGCTGCGTTCGGTTCTTGTTGATATGCTGTTTACATTAGCATCGTTAATGTTTATGTATTTCACATTTTCTATTATCAATTGGATAATGACAACATTGTCAAAATAAACCTTTTTTTTTTGAGAGATTGCTTTTTGTGTTAGGGACTAGATAAGAATTAAACCCAAAGAAAGTATAGGGGTAAAATTTACATAAATAAATAGAATAGTACATAAAGGTATAACAAACGTAACTATTCAAGACACACAGCTCAACTACCATCTAAAAGCTAAGAAGTCCAACGCTGTCTACGAAAAGCAAAAAGTAACCTTATCTTTTAAAATTTTAATCACTTATGGGCTCTTTTTGCTTTCAAAATCTACATAATACGTATGTGAGCACAATGTTGCCAAGCATCAAATTGATAATAAAAATAAAAAAAAATCAAACACAAGCACATGTAAATAAAAACAGATACTGTTAACAATTAAATGGGTCTAAATAACAGCAATATACCAAATAAAAGTTTATAAAAATGCAAATGAAATAAATTGTGTAATAGTCACACGAGTATGTTGAAGAAAAATAATGAAAATAAAAATAAAACATTTCACACAAACGTGTAAGATTTACATGAAATGTAAATAGTAATTGGTATTTCGAGCTGTTATGAAGAAACTATAATTAAATTTTTAATAGAGGACTAGACAGTGTAAATAATATGGTTAAGATCAATGAATGACTCCGACATAACCCGAACTAAAAAGGTTTTATTTACCTCTAAAAGCTGTTGACTTCGTGCTTCTTTTTCCCTTTTCACTATTTCAGCCCTTTCAGACCTTTCTAACTCTCGCACAAGACGAGCCTGTGAATGAAATGAAGTGATGTATGACTTCGTAATGATTCCACTTTTGCTTAACCGAAAGAAGTTGTGAATTAAACTATGATATGTTTTTTCGGTTAGTTATTGAATAGGGTTTCTTTGTTTTTATTGCTACGCGCATATGTCCTTCGGATGACATGCTTAAACGTTAGAACCGATTACGTTTGATTCAATTGTGGCGTTTTGGTCACTTCTATGTTTTGGTCTAATCTATAGCTTAAGAAATGACCGCTTCACTTCCAGGTTGCAAAGGTTTGACGATAGATTGTTTTCGTAAATTTGATTTCTTGAAGGTGGTTAAAACCTAGTTTTTATCTTGGGAACTGTAATAGGCATAGATAGAGTTATTTCTATTATGTCTTCACTTACTGATACCCGATTGTTTTTATATTGTTTTTTGTGTGTGAAAAAATATACCAAAATGATAAATGTACAAAAACGAATAGCGAAAACAATATCTAAGCAACAATGCTGTATAACATAGCTTTAAATCACTACATAAACAATTAAACTAACACAGCAAATACTTCACCTGGTGTCTACTCTTCTGGGCGTCGCACACGGCCTTACAACAAGAATTGATTACCGCTTATTCGTGCCTCGCGACACGAGTACACTGCTCACTCACTGCCAGCTTCTGCTTCGTAACACGAGAACACTGCTTACATCTACCATGTGTCGAGAGGACACTGCTTAACCACAACCTGCATCTTACTCGTGACACATGAACACAGTTCACTCACAGCCTGTATCTACCTCGTGACAGGAGGACACTGCTCAATCAGAGCCTGCATCTGCCTCGTGACCAATGAACACTGCTCAATCACTGCCTGCTTCAAGAACGAAGATACTGCTCACTCGCAATCTGCGCCTGCCTCGCGACTCCAGCACACGTCTTATCTGATGACTGTGCGCGTTACACAACATGAGTATACTCAGATGACAGACAGTACAAACTTAACTCAGCCTCTCTTTTTTAGGTTGGATGCATGCTCGGAGGGTTAACCGCGGAGTGAGAGTTGATCAGCATACTGTCTGAGTTGCTCTTATACGTTCGATTAATTCTTGTCTCGTACATGTCCTTGATGATTTTGCTCGATATTTCAGGTTCTGATATTTTTTTATTCGTATTTGTTACATATTTATTAAAGCGAAAATTACAAGATCGAATTTGCGTGCCTCATTTTCGTGCAACGTTTTTTTGGTAACAGTGAGTCTTGCATTTTCAATGGAAGTGTGTAATATTAACTTATTTATATAGTGTATGTATTACAACAGTGTGTAATATTTGTAGTAGATTAATATTCAATGATTAATTAATAATAGTTTACATACTAAACAGTTATTTTCAAGTGAGAAGTAGTTTAGCTATTATCATATGTATTGCTGTATCTTCTTAATGGTACCCCCTGACACTTTTACGCGATTGTATCACGCGACTGTCTCATTCCTGGTTGCAGAACGGTAAAGTGAAGTTATTTGTACTGTACGTAAAGATACGCGGCTCATTTCCTTGGTGTAACGCGCTGGATGTCGTCTTGCCTCTTTGTTGCACACGCATGCTAACCTGTTCTCTCCGAGGCGCGGCATCGCGGCGCGCGTCCCTGGCGGCCTGCTGTCGACGCGCCAGTTCTATGCGCCGCTCTACTGGCGGGGGCGTCGGTCGCGGAGTGCTCAAGGCTGCTAACGCTCTTGCCTCTTCCAATCTGAAACATCATACTGATATTCAAAATCACCGTCATAATAGAACATAAGACTTATAATAAAAGTTCTAGTCGTTACTAATTCGTGAAAATCACGAAATACTGTAATGGGAGGTCCAGTTTGCATTGAACATTTGCATTGAAGTAGACCTTTATCTCTTCACATTTTTTTGTATAACAATAACTTACCTCTTTGTAATTTCAGCTTCGTTGAATATTAGCGGTTCTGCGAGATCTGGAGCAGGCTGCACGTACTCGCCCAGTAGCGTGCGAGCACTGAAGCTAAAGCTATCCGTCGACAGCGGCGAACACGGGTTCGTCTCCAGGAACTGTACGAAAAGTTGCACCATATAATATATTATTACTTAGAAAATCTAAATAAATGACATAGTGAAAAACAAAACGATGCCTACAATTAACTCGCGAAACAAACGTTTTGGTTTTCAATAAACATCAAAGGAATTTTCCAAGCCGATATGAATTACATTGAGAACTTCGCCCACACTTATTTTAAATTCCTGTATCCGATGTAACACTTATTTAATAAGATCGGAGTAAGGGTCGATTGCAATTTCAGAGACACAAGACGCAACTAAGCACGACCAGACCCGTAAAGCCAATAGTTTGCGTGTTTCACAATTATGTTAACCAATAAGCTACGCTTACAGAAATAAGTATGTAGATAAGAAACATAAATTATTCCAGTACAAACATTATCATTCATCATACAAATGTTTTCAACCATTGAAACATTTCGAACCCGCAACCCTCCACTTTGCAGGCAGGATAACTTAACCTAGTCGGATCTTTATAGTTCTATCACCGATAGGTAATAGTTACTATGTAAGTTATATTACTTAATGTGTTATTTATGTATAGTTGTATTATTTGAATCGTTATGGAGGTAGGATGAGTAAGAGGGAAATTAGATGTAAGTATTTATTACATGGATTTCATACTACTCATAATATTGTTTGCATTGTGGTTTTAAGTTTCGCTTTGTTAAATTTAATAATTAATCATGCAATATTCCATGGTTCAGGAAATTTTAAATCTGCTTAATGCAATAAATAATGTCAAGAGACAATTTTTTTTACTGCGATTATTGGATATTTGCTAGTATCAAAGAACTATTTGAATATTTAAACAAAAATAAAATTCAGACATCACCAAAGTGGCTGTCCCCTAAAGTTGCTTAAATGTCGAAATAGTGTCAACAATGCTTACATATTAACATTGTAAGTCAGGGATATCAGCTTTCATAAATTGCTTGAAAAATGCCTCTGCAACTTGAGGATTTGACTGGAAGTTTTTGGATGTAATAGCAGAGTAGATACTAGAAAAAATATAACCAAACTTATTAGCCACTTGATGTTCTGATCTTTTATACGCTCGTCGTTTTATTTTAAAAGAAATGATAATAAGTAACTAAACTTTCCCTTATATGTATTAAAAATCGTTTATAAATTGAAATATGACTGTAGTATAAATTCTATGGGGTATTCACAAAAATCTCATTATATTAGTAGGTACACTTAGTTGATTTGATAGGAGATTTATTTTCACACCGATGTCGTAGATAGTATTCAACAGTGTTCAATGTCATATAAATTATAATGTTGGTACTACATATCGTCGTACATTCGTTTTTATTTTCTTCTAAGAAAAGATAATTGATTTTTAGACAATTTGTCCTTATAAAGACACTGTCTAATACATATCTAAAGAGTCTTTGAAAGACGTTTATAGAAAAGGTATTTTACAAATATTACCATGGCAAGTTCATGCGCAGACTTTATAGAAAGTCCAGCGTGGGGCTCGGGCGGCGAGTAGCTCACGTCGCCCTTGATGTTGCAGTTACGAGACAGACCTTTGATTACCGTCACGCGTTTCCACCCTGCAAGAACAAGTTATCTTATTTTGGCAAATCCACACACAAAGTAACAAGTCTTATCTAAAATGTGATTAATTTTCGATTCGTAAGTTTACTTCTTTGATTACCTCATAAACTGTAGATTTGTAAGTTTGCCATACAGTTCATTAATTAAGAATGTCATTCTCTTCATCGCTCTCAAATTTCGTTCATATCCATACAATTTAACGACAAACATACAAAGTTTTACAAATATATTAAGTAGAACAAAAACATAGCCAAAGCACTTCAGGGATCAAAGAAAAATTTTAAATATCAAAATATGTTCTATTAAAAAAAATATGTTCTTGTGATTTCAAAAGCACATATTTTTATTTGAAAAGCTAAAAATATGTTCTGCTGAAATCCGTTTTCCTTTGAAGAGCATAATTTTTTTATATACAATTATTTTATACATTAGTAGAGATTGTATGGGATAAGAGATTATAGTTAAAAAACGCATTTTGCGAAAATGGCACACTAGCAACTTTGCCATGGAAGTGACAATAAATAGGCACGTGTTGTGAGTGCAATCCGAGAGAATAGATAGTGTAGAGAGATATAGAGAGTGGCCGAGGGCAGTGCTCACCGAGCGCGAGGGGCAGGCGCAGCTGCGCGTCGCTGCGGCGCCCCGGGTCGCTGGCGTCCGAGTCGGACGGCCCGCTGTCCGACAGACACTCAGAGTCCGTGCTAACGCTTTCTCCAAGCAGCGTTCGCAGCTTCTCCTGAGGTAGAACATACAAACGTGAAAAAATTGGTGCGTGTGTTATGAAAAACTTTTAAGGTTTCGTATAGACCACTATTTTTAAGCCTACTGTGTCTCTCCTGCCTATAAAAGGCCTTATCTTTTGAACCGTAATTGAAAGTTTCACAGAATATATTAGTTAATATGGCATATACTAAATAAAATAAAATTAAAATAAAATAAAATATACACAAAAAATTAAGTAAAAATAAAAAGAGGAGGTAAAGAAAGCGAGCAGCACCAAACTCGTAGAATACAGTTGCAAATGTACGTGGGTGTTGGTAATCACAAGTCGGAATGCCTTTTTCAAAATTTAGAACATTAATGAATGAATGAAAATTCTTTATTCTTCGACGTAAGAAAGATAATTTCGTTTATCGAATCTCAAATCGTTTATTTACAAATCGTAATGAGGGTCCTCTGACGGAGAAGAAACAGTTCAGTATTCCCTCTTTTTAACTTTTATAATACATATCATGAATACGTTCTGTACATATGGCCCCATAGGCATCTGACAAAATTTAACGCATATCATAATTTTTTTACCACAGTACCCAAAGTACTTTCACTTAAATTTTCCTTTCAACATTATATTTATTACCCATTTTTTATTTATCATAGATTGCAACAATGCTCCTTTTGTAGGAATATATAGTTATAAATCAAGTAATAAGAATATAGGTAATGTAATTACTTAGTCTGTGTCAGGCCGGGTAAGTCCCTGGAGCTGACACACCTGTAGTCTTCGTTGTTGGTGTAGGTGTCAATGGGTTGAAATCAGGTGGACTGTAGCCTCGTTTGTTACTTTTGTATTACAAAAAATATAAAAGGTATGCCCATGCACGCACCAGGTCGGTCTCGGCGAGCAGCTGGTGCGCGAGCGCGGGGCGCAAGCCAAGCGCCCGGCTCTGCGCCAACAGCGAGGCTACAGTGTTCTTCTTGGGCTTGCTGACGCCGCGGCCCAGGTTGCGCGGCCGGCCCTCGCGTGTCGGCCATCCGCACACCGCTGCCGACACAGTTCGCTTACTCTGTTACTTTTGATAAAAAAAATAAATAAAAATGCTCTCACTACCGTTTATATCCATTAATGGAGTGGATCGAAGTGAAGGAGGATGTGTAAGGGGAATACGAGTATACCATTTCTTTCTACAAATCTCAACCTCGTCGGGACCTGATGTGCCCTGCTAACAAACAAACGTGGCTCTGGCGACCGAATGATAGCTACTATCTATCCAAATCCCACAGACTAGTGATGGGAAGCAGCATCCTAGTGCGAGGGTGACGCATGCCCAGCATGGTCAAGAGCATCTTCCAAGAGCTGGTGCTTTCTTGGAGAGACCTATGTTTAGCAGTGAAATAAAATATTTAAAAAAAATATTTTTTCTAAAATAAAAGTTTATCGCCGTCTTAGTGTCCAGGCTATGTCCATGCCAACAATCATTCATAATTTTTAAAAACTCACTGGTACGCCCATTCCATCGAACCTGGAATCCTGATTCGGAGACAGATATAATTTAACTATAGAGTTATTTAACATTTTCTTACAACTTATATCAAAGTCAAGATAGAAAAAAAATATTTAACCATATACGGCCACATTATTAAATAAAACTTCAGAACGTAAGAAAAGAGGTCATTGAGAAATTAAATATTATTGTAGTACTTATCAATAATACGAGACTATAATTTAATTTTTTGAAAGTCAATTCAACTACTGAATATCTATCTACATAATATATTAATTATCGAATTTACCTTCATAACATAGCTTTAAATTTCATTAAAAATAGAAAAATATTATGTGGACAATATATTATGACTTACATTCACTATCCTCACTACCGCTAGACTTAGGTCGTGGCGAGTCTGCGATTTGAGAATTCAATTCAGGCGCCACACGTCGCGGTTTCGCCCCAGGTTTGCGGCGCGCTAATAATAAAATAAATAGCAATATTTATTATTTGATTTTTAAATATAATCGACTATTACAAAATATGCGTGAGTAATTCTAATTAAAATCAGTCTCATAAGTAATTTTAAAACCGAACCAATTAAATGTGAATAATTTAATCAACACGTGTTTTTGTGATGTAAGCGAATCATATAATGCTGGTGAGGCTAATAGATAGATAGTTGGAAAAGTTAATGATTACTTACATATCCTGTCATTATTGGAGGAGGCATTTAGAGAGCTGCTCAGAGAAGTGAGACGGGACAACGCGTCCGAAGCCTGAGTGCTTGCTAAAAAAAAGTACAGTAACAAATCAGACACACATATAATATGATGTTTAAGTTTAGTTCTACTACTAAATGCTATGAAATGTAGTTATATTATTCAAACCACATTTAAGGAGTATGATATTCTTGTCTTGTAACGTTATCAAAATTAAGCACCACTTCCGTCTCTTTACTCTTTTTAGATAAGAAGACACTGTTTTCTTGTATGTTCTTTCATATGAATGAATATGACGAAGAATGACACAGATACTTCTCTGTCATTCTCAGTACTACAGCCGAGACATGAAGATAATTGAAACCGACATAGTCTATTTTTAACTATTGGTAATTAATTGAAAACTTCCTTGGTGAAGTCTCAATACTCACGCGGCGTAGGCTTCAGGGAGAGATTAAGAGGAGCGTCTTCGTCAAGGGTAGTTTTGAGGCCAAGGTCAAGTGGCGAGTCTTCCGACGTGGCTGACTTTGTGCTCAGGTTCAGACCGGAATCAGCTGCACAGGTTAAAGAAAGCTTGAACAAAATAACTCTTTTTACAGATTTTTATTCTACCACATTTTACATAATATGTTTCTAGTTTTGGTAAAATGTGTAATGGTTGTTTGCTCACCAATAGTGTTAGTTCGAAACCAACCACCATGGTGGTAGTTGTAATAATCCTTGTCTACTTATAGAATAATATTTGATACACGTAACAATTACTATAGTTTCGGCTTAGGATCCACTTCGTAACCGAGATTTACATTAGAGTTACGTTTAATCGCATATAGAGAACGAATTTACTGAATGACTGGCGTACGTACCATATGTAACCGTCGCGCGAGGTGTATGTACAGTGAGTGAGTAACGCACCTGAGGCGGGCTGCACGCCAGCCAGCTGCCGCTCGAGAGCGGCCAAACTGACGCCGCTCTGGCTGGCGATGGTCTGCAGCAGTTCCCGCGAGATGCCAGCGTAATCAGCCAGGTTGGGAGGCGGGGTGCCCGCCAGCGGGCCACCCGCGCGCTCCGCCTTGCCCGGCAGCCGGATCACCTCCACGGACGACCGGGAGCTGCCATAGTCGTCCTATGGACAAACATTTATTTAACGAATAGCTCGAGAGTCGTGATAGCCTCAGGGGCCAGGAGGTTCGCTTCAAGATCTGCTCTGATATTTTTTTTATGGGAAAGCGGTAAACGTGAACCATTTGGTCAACTGATATAACCGATGCTGTATTTATTTTATTAATACTCCATTAAAATTTTATTACAATTTTAAGCCCCGAAATAAATGAAGAAAAACATGCCAGAGATATAATAATATAATTTCAAGGACATGTCAACCCGTATTGAAGCAAAGTCATCTCAAAAAATTGAGAGGAACTCTTTGCCCAGAACTGGGTCATTTATAAGATAGCTACTTTACCAGCTCGTCAAGTTTATAGAGTATGGAAAATTCTTCTAACATAGGAGAAATTTGTGTTATGATTAATATTGCAATAATTTTTGCCATGGACTATATTCAATTGTCATTATATTCACAATAGAAACGACTTGTTTCTGTTAAAACACAACTATTTGATAATGATTTGTTTTATAGTTGACATCTATTGACTACATTTAGATAATGATAAACTCTCAAACTTATTATTTACCTATTACCCAAACTAAAATCATCAAATAAAATAAAAAAATGATCTGTATCTATAATAAAAAAAATATAACCCTATTGTTTAAGAGCCAAAGTCTATTTTTAATTGGCAACAAAAGAAACTAGTTGTTTTTATTAAGATGGTTTACTTGATACTGATTTGCTTATACAATTATTGTTATACGATTCACGCATTCACAATTATACTCAACACAAGTGTTAAAGGCTACATTAGAAAATATTAATAGCAATACTCCGATAAAATATATATAATTTATGTCAACATTAAATTAAGCTGTTGCTACATTCTACATTACATTCTTCCTTCAGCAGCCTCTAAACAGTCCACTGCAGAACATAAGCGACGGCAATCAATGTATCAGACTACTTGCATTTTTAATGACTTACGCTTACCGTCTGACTAGATAATTAAAGACTAGCATATTTGAGATGGTTATTCAGCCACCTTTCGGAAGCCAACAGAATGTTCAAGCCATTTTTTTTAGAATTTTACGACACCTACGGGATGAGATAAGGTTGAAAGTTCTTTTACGCCGTTACTTCACGATGCTACAGCTATATAATGTTGGCAAAATAACTCACGACTTTAGGGCGTTTGCTGGGTAATGGCGTGGACCTATCTCCGGCTGACGGATGGACAGATACTTGCGGCGGATCCAGCGATATAGTCTTTTTGCGACCTCGATTCGTTGTCCCTGGAGGTACCTGTAATAATTTATTCGTTTAATTCTATTGGCCCCCAGCGTTCATATTATCTTAGTTAGAAAGAATTCGTTTCCGATTATAATTTTAGTGGATTTTCGAAGTTGTGGAAGTAATGCATTAATGATTTAAAGTTTCGTTTGTTTCTGTTTATTTATTATAAGTATTCATTTTTACCTTTGGCCCCGCTAAAGACGAGGTGTACTTTATAATTTCCGTGTCTGGTGGAAGACGAACGCCCCCGAGCACCGACGATGGATCGCTGTACAAAATAATTAAAAGAATATGAAACACAGTAGACACATATACCTTAAACAGCAATGCTAGTTTACGGTTGTGACATTTTAGCTATTTGATGGACTTACCCGCTTTCCAAAGCAGCACTAGAGAAAAAAACCAAATAAGGATAAGCTAATAATAAAACAGCTACTTTCTATTTATACATATCCTACAAGTATAGTATTTTCTTTTAATAAACTTTTTTGATTAAGATAATAAAAGTATCTTCATCTCTGTTCGTCCATTGTTGGCAAGCCCCCCACCGGTGGGTTGGTCGAGCGCAATGCAGTGCCCTCGTAACAATGATGCGACACCGCATAACCAAATCGTAGACTGGGCTGAGCAGCAGCGCAGTGCAGGTGAGGGGGACATTTAAAAAAAAAGTACTAATGTTCCCCTTTACACTCTAATACTATCAGTGTAATAAATAAAATATAACGGTGAAGTCTTAGAAACAATAAATCAAGAATAAATAGAGTGGCGGACTCTTCCAGGCTCCAAAATACCTCTTAGTTTTTGAGGCTTTTATTCAGCGGTGGAACATTTATTGCTTGCTACTTTGCTTTACAAACCTATAATAATATCTAGTCTTAAACTACGAAAGTAAAAAATAAATTATCATATTTACCTGAGTATTGTATGTGGAAGACCTGTAAGAGAATCGATGCCGGAGTGTCGATCTTTTTCTGAGCCCGGCATACCAAATGGGTACAGCGGTGACATGTTCTAGATAAGAAAAAAATCCTTGTTAGAAAAAGGTGAGAGACACAAAAAAAAATTAAAATGTTTAAACACCATCCAGTTAGTGTCAGGAACATACCAACTTTTTCTCCAAAAGCCAACCTCACGTCCTCGCGGTGCACTTTGGTGAGGCTCTGGCGACCGACTGATGGCGGATAATCCTTCCGAATATGCCGAACCTAAATCCCACAGAGTAGTGATGGGGAGCAATATCTCTAGAGCGAGAGTACTGGCACTGCGATCACCAATCCAACTGCATGGTGAGTATAGGCAAATTTTCTATACATGGCGTGCTAGATTTAGTTGGCGCTTTCATTGAGAGGCATATTTCCGGCGATGAACTTAATAAGACTGTTAAAGAATGAAGAAAAGGAAAATCTACTACTTATTACACCAAATTTAGATGTAGTCTGTACTTGTCTGCAATGATACGCCGCATATAAACTCATTGAGTTTAGAACAAAAAAAAGTTGCAATTGTGCTTAGAAAACATTTTATGCAACCACATAGCTTGTAGAAGTGATAACCGACGGGATGAAAGATTCTCTAATGGCAACCGCGTAAAGGATTCTCTAATGGCAGTCCAGCAGTGGACTTGTTATAGGCTACAATGATAGTAACGACAGTATTTTTACTTTACTATCGTTATCAATTAATCTTACCTTTCCCTTGGTAGCAGCCGCAACCGCAGCGTGGTAAGCGCCATGGGCCGCCGCTTGAGCCAACATAAGGTCACCTCGCAAAAGCGCCAGGTCGCGCTCTTTGCTCTTGCCCGATGAACTCGACGAACTTTTTCCTGTGCAAAATAGATTCCTTAACGTCCGAGGTTCGTGAATGGTCCGAAATAAATAAAACAGCTCGAAGTATATTTGAGCATTAAGCGTGACATAGCGGTCGATATAGGCTTTTCGTGTTCATATCTAACCAAGCCAAGGTTTAGTGGTCTGGGTTAATTAGATCTGGTTAATTGCAGATGATTATTCCGCCATTTTTTAGCGATCACAACATTTTCCTAGCATTTCCCTAAATCTTGTTTTCGAACACGTTGACTGTTCATGGGGAGCGGCAACACTAGTGCGAGCGTCACGGGTCACGCCAACCCGCTGGGCAATGCATGCTGGCTTTTGCAGGAGCATTATCGCAGAGGTCTATGTTTGAACTTAAATAGGCTGAATAGGTCGAAGTCAACCAATCTTATCGATCTTTTATCATATATATGGATTTTACCTGGGAAACAGCTCAGGGGAGAATTTTATGAAAGACGCTCGACATACTCATGTTTATTCATGCTTATTGCTTATCCTGTTTAGATTATCACATATATATACAAAAAGTTCGCAAGCTCGATAATTCTCATTGAATTAATTCAATTATTAATAAAATTCAAACATGATTTCGTAATACAAACGTATGAATAATGGAACCATACTTTGTATCATAGCCGATTGATGATGTCTAATAACATTTAATGGAAGGAATATTCCATTTTAAATTACACTCTTATAGTAATGTGTAATGCTTTAGAATGACGACAGAACAATTAATTTAAAATGTTTGACATTGAAAATAATAATTGGTAATTAACATGCATTTATTTATTTTGTTTTTTTCTTAATGGTATTAAGTTAGTGCCGCGTTTAATTGATCGAGCTTGCACACCCGACGTTTATAAACTGGATTTGGTTATTGGTTACATCTATTAGACCTTAACATATTTGCAGCATATATTATGTTTATAGCAGTATCGTATCAGACTAAACAGAAATACACGTATAAAAGCAATAATTTGTGTGTTTCATAACAGCTTCAGGGGAGGGTTTTGAACCGTCGGCTTATATTACAATTTTATATTAATTCCACCTTAATAACGATACAATATTCTATTTCATTTATGTAATATCAAATGATTGGCTTCTGTACTTTTTCAAGCTTTTAGAATTCCATACCTCCATCCATCCATCCATTCATCAAAATAGGATCAGATATTAATTGGTGATTGAAAGACAAACACCCAAGTAAACATACTTTCACATTTATAATATTAAGTAGAATTTGTCACACAGACAATTGATCGTAAAAATTACAGTGCGAATTAAATTGATTAATTACTAAATGAATACCTAATTACGTTGAAATATAAAAAGTCATGCACAATAGAAACATTTTTCGAGTGACTCATTTTTAGAAAAGTGACCTTTGGACCTTCTGAAGGAATTTCTCCTGTGTTCTAGAGCCGTCAGCCGTCATTTACAGTCATAAATCGCACATGGATAAACACTGTCCTATAAATAGTTGACCTGGCAACTGTTTATAGGACATATAATTTGTAGGTACAAACACTTATTCCGGGAAAGAATCGAACCCACGATTTGCAGAGCCGTAGCAAATCTCTTAGCCACTGCGCCACGTAGCCGACAGAGAAGTAACGCAAACATAAAAACTTTTTAAACTACCTAATTCTTGTTTTTTGTATTGCATTAATTCTGATTTTTAAATTTACTAAAATTGCATTGCATTTCGTGTCGGTCTATTCGAAATGTTAAACATTATAGATCGGACTGAGAGACGTTTTGTCATAATGTTTACAATGTTCTCGATTGACAATGTCGACAGGAAGTAAATCGCGTACTTAGCCTGTATTAATTAAATAATATGACAGGGTCAATATTCTGCCATTCTTATCAAAAGCACTATACTTACTGGGTGGAGTAGGTACAGGTGAGGACTTGCTGGAGGGTTTAGACTGATGCGGCGCAGATACTAAGCTGTTGAGAGAGGCCAGGCTGGACAGTGACGCTTGGGAATGCATCGTTGATGGAGATGACGTCTTCGGAAATCCGTATGATGTCCCTGTATACGGTATGGATGTTATATAATAGAATTAATAGGCGTTGGGAGATAGAAACCTTTTAAACATGTATAACATTTCAATATTGATTCTATGTCTGTATTAAAATAAAAATTTAAACGTTTTTTTATTACATTTAGGTTAGTTTAATTCTCTCATAGACTTCAAAATCTTCACCGGTTCGCATAATAAGACCTTCTTAATAAAAAACCGGCAAGAAACTCGGTTACAATATTATTTACAATTCATCAAAATAATTAATGTTAAATATACATATTAATAATCAAAGTTTATGTAAAGTATTTAAATTTTTTAATGTCATTATATCAGTAGAAAGGGGACTTGCAAGTGTAGAGAAAAAGGTCTTAAAGGTCTTCGTTGTCTTTGACAACAAGCTTCTTATATATTGTGTTAGTTAATTGCGCTATATTTTTAGGGATTTACTCAAATTAAACAAAAACTTTCTGGTTTTGACTAATTTAAATTTAGGAAACTCTAAAGTAATAGTAATACCCCAGAGTTTCCTAAATTTAAATACCTCGTCCCGTTCTTCAGGAGAATGTGAGTTTTGGTTAAATTTATACACATTTTTCTGTACATACATTATGTTCTAAAAAATCAAGAACGATGGAAGTGTCAAGATATTAGTTACAGCTTGCTTAATTGTATTATTAATACTGTTTGCAATCCAGCTGCAGATTCCCACAATGTCATTACAGAACATGATACTATGGAAGTGCGTGAAATGAACTAATTCTGCTGTTGCTTCATCAGGCAACTGTGCGATCGTTCTAATAGTGATATTAGCAAAATTTAGTTAGTAGTTATGTAGTTAAATTTAGTTAGCAATCAATAGAGATTCCGAGAAATACACTTAAACTTGCGAAATCTCGATTGGTATTCTGTAAATTAATTACGTTATTATGTATTAGTACTAAGTATATTTTTTTTATGAGTAATAATTAATTATATGACTAATTATTGACAATGGAAACTTTTTATTTTTTCTCCATTTAGTACTAAATAGTTTGGTGCAAACCATTTGAAAACCATTTCCAGTATTTTGTTGGGTCGTTCCAGTGTACAGTCGTTTCTTTTAACTTTAAATAACAATGAGGTATCATCGACGTACAAAATTATCTCAGACATTTCTTGTACCATACAGGGAAGGAGGATATTTATATATTTATACTGCATATATATTTTATACGGTAGTTGAAAAAGGATGGGATACGTGCCCCACTCACTCATGCTCGGCTGGGTGTTAGCACCACTGGTGGAAGGGTTCTTTTCTTTCATCGACGCGCTTGACGACGTACCGCTGCTACTTCGACCAGACCTACTGCAAAATGAAAAAAAAAACTTTTTAAAAACCAGAAACTAATATCACAGTCGCTATTACAAATAAATAGTCTCATTTTATCTCTTACAATGACATCCTAAAAATAAGATTGTCGGTAACACGATAAATATTATGAGCTGCGGTCCAGTCGATTTGACAGGTAAGATGATTTATTTTCGCTTCGCTTACGCTAACATGTGGATTGGTAATTATAGTATCAGATACCTTGAATCTCAATATCTCCATCACTGAATCGCCTGAATTATTTTGGTATTGCATATTTTGTGTTGGCTACGAGACTATTCTCACATTTCTCCTTAGTTGACATCTACAGGACAAAATGAGGTAGCTCTACTTGCCGCCTCTACACATTGCCATTGCAATTCCTGATCGTCGCTTTATTAATTTGAAGTCCTAGGAAACTGTTTACGGTTACCGGTCTTACAAGCTATAGCGCCGGAATATTGCTATTTCAGTTTGCTAATTCTAGACGCTACGTTGTCATCCTACTGCTAGATATGTACTTAGTTCATTTATTTATACTCTACTAGCAAATCAGCTTGACTCCGCCCCACAACCTTTTATGGAGTATGATCTTAATGAAAGAAGTAATAGTTTACACAATCGAAAAAAAACTTTTTCGTAGTTTCGTATTCATATGAAGTTTCAAGTCTTCATTTGATTTTTCAGATAAGTGGGGTAAAAATTTATTTGACGTTTTCATAATTCTAAAAAAGAACTGTTTCATAGATATCGAGTTTAATAGTACATTTAGTATTTTTTTAACGTATAATAGAACGGAAAAATCAGTTTTGAGACGAAATATTTTTGTCCATCCATCCATCCATCCATCCATCCATCCATCCATCCATCCATCCATCCATCCATCCATCCATCCATCCATCCATCCATCCATCCATCCATCCATCCATCCATCCATCCATCCATCCATCCATCCATCCATCCATCCATCCATCCATCCATCCATCCATCCATCCATCCATCCATCCATCCATCCATCCATCCATCCATCCATCCATCCATCCATCCATCCATCCATCCATCCATCCATCCATCCATCCATCCATCCATCCATCCATCCATCCATCCATCCATCCATCCATCCATCCATCCATCCATCCATCCATCCATCCATCCATCCATCCATCCATCCATCCATCCATCCATCCATCCATCCATCCATCCATCCATCCATCCATCCATCCATCCATCCATCCATCCATCCATCCATCCATCCATCCATCCATCCATCCATCCATCCATCCATCCATCCATCCATCCATCCATCCATCCATCCATCCATCCATCCATCCATCCATCCATCCATCCATCCATCCATCCATCCATCCATCCATCCATCCATCCATCCATCCATCCATCCATCCATCCATCCATCCATCCATCCATCCATCCATCCATCCATCCATCCATCCATCCATCCATCCATCCATCCATCCATCCATCCATCCATCCATCCATCCATCCATCCATCCATCCATCCATCCATCCATCCATCCATCCATCCATCCATCCATCCATCCATCCATCCATCCATCCATCCATCCATCCATCCATCCATCCATCCATCCATCCATCCATCCATCCATCCATCCATCCATCCATCCATCCATCCATCCATCCATCCATCCATCCATCCATCCATCCATCCATCCATCCATCCATCCATCCATCCATCCATCCATCCATCCATCCATCCATCCATCCATCCATCCATCCATCCATCCATCCATCCATCCATCCATCCATCCATCCATCCATCCATCCATCCATCCATCCATCCATCCATCCATCCATCCATCCATCCATCCATCCATCCATCCATCCATCCATCCATCCATCCATCCATCCATCCATCCATCCATCCATCCATCCATCCATCCATCCATCCATCCATCCATCCATCCATCCATCCATCCATCCATCCATCCATCCATCCATCCATCCATCCATCCATCCATCCATCCATCCATCCATCCATCCATCCATCCATCCATCCATCCATCCATCCATCCATCCATCCATCCATCCATCCATCCATCCATCCATCCATCCATCCATCCATCCATCCATCCATCCATCCATCCATCCATCCATCCATCCATCCATCCATCCATCCATCCATCCATCCATCCATCCATCCATCCATCCATCCATCCATCCATCCATCCATCCATCCATCCATCCATCCATCCATCCATCCATCCATCCATCCATCCATCCATCCATCCATCCATCCATCCATCCATCCATCCATCCATCCATCCATCCATCCATCCATCCATCCATCCATCCATCCATCCATCCATCCATCCATCCATCCATCCATCCATCCATCCATCCATCCATCCATCCATCCATCCATCCATCCATCCATCCATCCATCCATCCATCCATCCATCCATCCATCCATCCATCCATCCATCCATCCATCCATCCATCCATCCATCCATCCATCCATCCATCCATCCATCCATCCATCCATCCATCCATCCATCCATCCATCCATCCATCCATCCATCCATCCATCCATCCATCCATCCATCCATCCATCCATCCATCCATCCATTCATCAAAATAATTAATGTTAAATATACATATTAATAATCAAAGTTTATGTAAAGTATTTAAATTTTTAATGTCATTATATCAGTAGAAAGGGACTTGCAAGTGTAGAGAAAAGGTCTTAAAGGTCTTCGTTGTCTTTGACAACAAGCTTCTTATATATTGTGTTAGTTAATTGCGCTATATTTTTAGGGATTTACTCAAATTAAACAAAAACTTTCTGAGTTTGATTAATTTAAATTTAGGAAACTCTAAAGTAATAGTAATACCCCAGAGTTTCCTAAATTTAAATACCTCGTCCCGTTCTTCAGGAGAATGTGAGTTTTGGTTAAATTTATACACATTTTTCTGTACATACATTATGTTCTAAAAAATCAAGAACGATGGAAGTGTCAAGATATTAGTTACAGCTTGCTTAATTGTATTATTAATACTGTTTGCAATCCAGCTGCAGATTCCCACAATGTCATTACAGAACATGATACTATGGAAGTGCGTGAAATGAACTAATTCTGCTGTTGCTTCATCAGGCAACTGTGCGATCGTTCTAATAGTGATATTAGCAAAATTTAGTTAGTAGTTATGTAGTTAAATTTAGTTAGCAATCAATAGAGATTCCGAGAAATACACTTAAACTTGCGAAATCTCGATTGGTATTCTGTAAATGAATTACGTTATTATGTATTAGTACTAAGTATATTTTTTTTATGAGTAATAATTAATTATATGACTAATTATTGACAATGGAAACTTTTTTATTACATTTTGTGTTGGCTACGAGACTATTCTCACATTTCTCCTTAGTTGACATCTACAGGACAAAATGAGGTAGTTTCACTTGCCGCCTCTACACATTGCCATTGCAATTCCTGATCGTCGCTTTATTAATTTGAAGTCCTAGGAAACTGTTTACGGTTACCGGTCTTACAAGCTATAGCGCCGGAATATTGCTATTTCAGTTTGCTAATTCTAGACGCTACGTTGTCATCCTACTGCTAGATATGTACTTAGTTCATTTATTTATACTCTACTAGCAAATCAGCTTGACTCCGCCCCACAACCGTTTATGGAGTATGATCTTAATGAAAGAAGTAATTGTTTACACAATCGAAAAAAAACTTTTTCGTAGTTTCGTATTCATATGAAGTTTCAAGTCTTCATTTGATTCTTCAGATAAGTGGGGTAAAAATTTATTTGACGTTTTCATAATTCTAAAAAAGAACTGTTTCATAGATATCGAGTTTAATAGTACATTTAGTATTTTTTTAACGTATAATAGAACGGAAAAATCAGTTTTGAGACGAAATATTTTTGACCAATTGAAAAATATTTTATTCGCATTTTTGTCATCAAACGAATGGGTACTGAAGTAAACATCTCGTTATAATAGCGTTATAATAACCGACGACTTATTTGCATTTAAAACAGTTTAATACTTATACTGGGCAATCCATGCTATTAAGATATAAATCAACTGATTATTTATGTTTAATAACGATATGATGCATCATAACCGGCCTTTTTTGCTAGTAAAGTTAGCACGGAATTGCTTAATATGCAAATTACTAATCATGTGTGTATGTTGCCGTTGAGTTGAGTTGTTGTTACTTCCACTTTGCCCTTTCCCACTCTTTCTTAATAGCATTTAGGTATAAAAGAGATAGATACTAGTTTATATTAATATGCAAATGAATTAATTATATAGGTGATTGTATTTATAACGTGTTTTGATATTTTTTTATTCAATTTGGAATTTATAACAAGGCTTCAAATTATGTACATAATAATTTTAGATAACTATATTTCAAGTATGTGATAATTTCGAGCGATATAAGGATATGGCTAAATATAATAAAATGAAGGAAGTGAACTTTATATGTCACAAATAAAGAAACAGCATATCAATGATCCACTGATGGCAAAAGGATTTTCTTAATTTTTGGCCATTTATCCAAAAGATATTTCTTTTTTAAAGTGCCGACAGCAGTGATTGAACTTATGTTTACGCGTACTATGAAATTAATGGCGAGCGATATGAATCATTTACGATAAATACTATAAGTAAGAGATTTTGTTCTGTGTAAATAGTGGCTACGAATCGGTTGCGAACCTGTGATCAAAATCCCCTAGGATAATACAAGAAACGGCTTAAAACTTGAGTTACACCGATTTATTTAGTCGCGGCGATCGTCATCTTGTCTTTCAGTCGGTGAAAAGAACACAAGATAAATGTAATACAATACTAGTCTCATGTAATACAATTCTAATGCAATCACAATAGTGTCGGATTCCCGATCTAAGACTGTTGATCTCTATTATGCTAGTTAATATGTAAGTACATGCGTCATTTGTGTATTATTCTGACGTACATTGTAATTTGGGTTCATAATATACTTACGGTTTTCTTGTTTCTTCTAACTCTAGTTAGAAAGTTTTTTGTTGGATGTAATTATTTCTTAAATTAACTCAAACAATGGTGTCTGTAAATGGCACTAGATGTTACTTAAACAACTGAATATGTTCACCATAGCAACCGCATTGCTTTAATTTGGCTATCAGATTTAAATTTGGTTTGATTATCATTATGAAAATAAATTAATGAAATATGTATATTATGCTGCGACGTTTAATATTAAGATGTCAATTTATTCAAAGTAAATCAGGTATGAATGGCTTGCCTATAATTATCCCCCATCTAGGCAAAGACTTACCCTCTATAATTTAGAGGATTTTGGAGCTGAAAAGCATCCGCCACGCTGCTCTAGTTATTTCTTTGACGATGTTTTCCTTCACCGCAAAGCACGTGGTAAACCAAGCACTAATAATTATTAATTTTATTAGTGTAGCCACCCGGATTCCTACCCGGGTAACTCGCTTACTTTAAAATTAAACTGCAAGCGCTCTGAGCTATCATAGTTACCTATATTAGAAACTATATTTAGGAATATAATTCTATTAGTAACCCAGGCTATAGTGTAAAAATCGAAGCAACAATCAGATTCCATCATGTAGTGTCAATCGTGTCCATAAACATTTTTTTTGCGTTAGTGGTTTGTGTCAAATTGTTTTACTTTTTTTAAACAAAT
This sequence comes from Bhutanitis thaidina, assembly GCA_029286595.1. Taxonomy (NCBI): domain Eukaryota; kingdom Metazoa; phylum Arthropoda; class Insecta; order Lepidoptera; family Papilionidae; genus Bhutanitis; species Bhutanitis thaidina. Next base: position 1,270,929 of record JAGSMS010000021.1, on the reverse strand, counting down.
ACTAGCAATGCTATGTAACTAAATTTAGTAATATTCCTATTAACCACTCCAACTAAGCATTAAACCTCATTTCTGGAATGGTTCACGACAATAACCGAATGGCGGACTTGTACCTGCGACGTCATGTTTTACAGTTCACACCCTAACCCTCTAGGCTATTGGCGCTTGACCTCCGATTTGTATGGAGAAACCATAAAGAGGTCAAACACAACCCAAGAAACAGCCTTATAATAAAAGTACAGATTAGGCAGGTAAACCTGATAAACCGTGTTATGAAAATACATAAAATATTTTCTATTCTATGTTTTATAAGTAGTAACGCCTGTCATCCATAGAGATAGGAAGAGACTGAGGATCTACATTTTGCTCGATTCAGCGTAGCCAAACAGGTTTCCACAACTAATTATAATAACTATAACTAATATAACTATAAAAATAAATATAACTCTCCTTGATATAAAATGTGACGGGTGGCAAGCCTCGTAGCTGGGTTTGCTCCCTCCTCCAAGATTATGTGAGATACACCTCTTACAACAACCAGCGGGAAGAAAGGGATACCGGTTTCTTATGGGGCACCTGAGCCTGAGCCTGAGCCTGAGCCTGAGCCTGAGCCTGAGCCTGAGCCTGAGCCTGAGCCTGAGCCTGAGCCTGAGCCTGAGCCTGAGCCTGAGCCTGAGCCTGAGCCTGAGCCTGAGCCTGAGCCTGAGCCTGAGCCTGAGCCTGAGCCTGAGCCTGAGCCTGAGCCTGAGCCTGAGCCTGAGCCTGAGCCTGAGCCTGAGCCTGAGCCTGAGCCTGAGCCTGAGCCTGAGCCTGAGCCTGAGCCTGAGCCTGAGCCTGAGCCTGAGCCTGAGCCTGAGCCTGAGCCTGAGCCTGAGCCTGAGCCTGAGCCTGAGCCTGAGCCTGAGCCTGAGCCTGAGCCTGAGCCTGAGCCTGAGCCTGAGCCTGAGCCTGAGCCTGAGCCTGAGCCTGAGCCTGAGCCTGAGCCTGAGCCTGAGCCTGAGCCTGAGCCTGAGCCTGAGCCTGAGCCTGAGCCTGAGCCTGAGCCTGAGCCTGAGCCTGAGCCTGAGCCTGAGCCTGAGCCTGAGCCTGAGCCTGAGCCTGAGCCTGAGCCTGAGCCTGAGCCTGAGCCTGAGCCTGAGCCTGAGCCTGAGCCTGAGCCTGAGCCTGAGCCTGAGCCTGAGCCTGAGCCTGAGCCTGAGCCTGAGCCTGAGCCTGAGCCTGAGCCTGAGCCTGAGCCTGAGCCTGAGCCTGAGCCTGAGCCTGAGCCTGAGCCTGAGCCTGAGCCTGAGCCTGAGCCTGAGCCTGAGCCTGAGCCTGAGCCTGAGCCTGAGCCTGAGCCTGAGCCTGAGCCTGAGCCTGAGCCTGAGCCTGAGCCTGAGCCTGAGCCTGAGCCTGAGCCTGAGCCTGAGCCTGAGCCTGAGCCTGAGCCTGAGCCTGAGCCTGAGCCTGAGCCTGAGCCTGAGCCTGAGCCTGAGCCTGAGCCTGAGCCTGAGCCTGAGCCTGAGCCTGAGCCTGAGCCTGAGCCTGAGCCTGAGCCTGAGCCTGAGCCTGAGCCTGAGCCTGAGCCTGAGCCTGAGCCTGAGCCTGAGCCTGAGCCTGAGCCTGAGCCTGAGCCTGAGCCTGAGCCTGAGCCTGAGCCTGAGCCTGAGCCTGAGCCTGAGCCTGAGCCTGAGCCTGAGCCTGAGCCTGAGCCTGAGCCTGAGCCTGAGCCTGAGCCTGAGCCTGAGCCTGAGCCTGAGCCTGAGCCTGAGCCTGAGCCTGAGCCTGAGCCTGAGCCTGAGCCTGAGCCTGAGCCTGAGCCTGAGCCTGAGCCTGAGCCTGAGCCTGAGCCTGAGCCTGAGCCTGAGCCTGAGCCTGAGCCTGAGCCTGAGCCTGAGCCTGAGCCTGAGCCTGAGCCTGAGCCTGAGCCTGAGCCTGAGCCTGAGCCTGAGCCTGAGCCTGAGCCTGAGCCTGAGCCTGAGCCTGAGCCTGAGCCTGAGCCTGAGCCTGAGCCTGAGCCTGAGCCTGAGCCTGAGCCTGAGCCTGAGCCTGAGCCTGAGCCTGAGCCTGAGCCTGAGCCTGAGCCTGAGCCTGAGCCTGAGCCTGAGCCTGAGCCTGAGCCTGAGCCTGAGCCTGAGCCTGAGCCTGAGCCTGAGCCTGAGCCTGAGCCTGAGCCTGAGCCTGAGCCTGAGCCTGAGCCTGAGCCTGAGCCTGAGCCTGAGCCTGAGCCTGAGCCTGAGCCTGAGCCTGAGCCTGAGCCTGAGCCTGAGCCTGAGCCTGAGCCTGAGCCTGAGCCTGAGCCTGAGCCTGAGCCTGAGCCTGAGCCTGAGCCTGAGCCTGAGCCTGAGCCTGAGCCTGAGCCTGAGCCTGAGCCTGAGCCTGAGCCTGAGCCTGAGCCTGAGCCTGAGCCTGAGCCTGAGCCTGAGCCTGAGCCTGAGCCTGAGCCTGAGCCTGAGCCTGAGCCTGAGCCTGAGCCTGAGCCTGAGCCTGAGCCTGAGCCTGAGCCTGAGCCTGAGCCTGAGCCTGAGCCTGAGCCTGAGCCTGAGCCTGAGCCTGCGCCTGCGCCTGCGCCTGCGCCTGCGCCTGCGCCTGCGCCTGCGCCTGCGCCTGCGCCTGCGCCTGCGCCTGCGCCTGCGCCTGCGCCTGCGCCTGCGCCTGCGCCTGCGCCTGCGCCTGCGCCTGCGCCTGCGCCTGCGCCTGCGCCTGCGCCTGCGCCTGCGCCTGCGCCTGCGCCTGCGCCTGCGCCTGCGCCTGCGCCTGCGCCTGCGCCTGCGCCTGCGCCTGCGCCTGCGCCTGCGCCTGCGCCTGCGCCTGCGCCTGCGCCTGCGCCTGCGCCTGCGCCTGCGCCTGCGCCTGCGCCTGCGCCTGCGCCTGCGCCTGCGCCTGCGCCTGCGCCTGCGCCTGCGCCTGCGCCTGCGCCTGCGCCTGCGCCTGCGCCTGCGCCTGCGCCTGCGCCTGCGCCTGCGCCTGCGCCTGCGCCTGCGCCTGCGCCTGCGCCTGCGCCTGCGCCTGCGCCTGCGCCTGCGCCTGCGCCTGCGCCTGCGCCTGCGCCTGCGCCTGCGCCTGCGCCTGCGCCTGCGCCTGCGCCTGCGCCTGCGCCTGCGCCTGCGCCTGCGCCTGCGCCTGCGCCTGCGCCTGCGCCTGCGCCTGCGCCTGCGCCTGCGCCTGCGCCTGCGCCTGCGCCTGCGCCTGCGCCTGCGCCTGCGCCTGCGCCTGCGCCTGCGCCTGCGCCTGCGCCTGCGCCTGCGCCTGCGCCTGCGCCTGCGCCTGCGCCTGCGCCTGCGCCTGCGCCTGCGCCTGCGCCTGCGCCTGCGCCTGCGCCTGCGCCTGCGCCTGCGCCTGCGCCTGCGCCTGCGCCTGCGCCTGCGCCTGCGCCTGCGCCTGCGCCTGCGCCTGCGCCTGCGCCTGCGCCTGCGCCTGCGCCTGCGCCTGCGCCTGCGCCTGCGCCTGCGCCTGCGCCTGCGCCTGCGCCTGCGCCTGCGCCTGCGCCTGCGCCTGCGCCTGCGCCTGCGCCTGCGCCTGCGCCTGCGCCTGCGCCTGCGCCTGCGCCTGCGCCTGCGCCTGCGCCTGCGCCTGCGCCTGCGCCTGCGCCTGCGCCTGCGCCTGCGCCTGCGCCTGCGCCTGCGCCTGCGCCTGCGCCTGCGCCTGCGCCTGCGCCTGCGCCTGCGCCTGCGCCTGCGCCTGCGCCTGCGCCTGCGCCTGCGCCTGCGCCTGCGCCTGCGCCTGCGCCTGCGCCTGCGCCTGCGCCTGCGCCTGCGCCTGCGCCTGAGCCTGAGCCTGAGCCTGAGCCTGAGCAGCCGCCGCGCCGCCGGAGCCGTCGCGACCCCAGTACGCTGCAGATAAAAAGTCTTGTATGTCGCCGCGAGCTTTGCAACTAGAATTAAAATCACCCGTAGTACCGCTGGCAGTTTTTTTAGTTTCTTCGCTCTATTAAAATGATCGTTTTTAATTTATTTTTTTAACCGATTGCCCTCTCCAGGCGGGCGAGAAATGTTTTTTTTTTAATATATGGGTCTAAGCATGTAAGTATGTATGTAATTGATGGATATGAGGTGTCATGGGGTATAATGTTTAAATATTGCGTCAGCAAATCAAAATATAGAATAACTTTACACAGTGTGTCATTTTGTTATATTTAATAATTTAATGACTACTTGTGAATTTTGGTAAACAGCAATAACTAATAACTGTATGCGTTGACAACAACTATAGTGCTTTTAGACATCACTTTATATTTATCATCATCACCAGCCTGTACGTGCAAGTCAACTGCTGGACATAGGAACCCCAAAAATAACCAGCCTAAGTTAAAACTCGTTTCGTCGTCCTCTGTGTGTGCCATGTGCAATTAATGTACGTAAACTTCCTTCACGACACAGAAGAAATCCAGTCAACTAGCCAGCATACATCTTGCAGTCGTGTTTGCATCAAGTATATTCCATCATACACCATCTAGTTGATAATGTTTTCCATTTATTATAACAAGAACTTCCATAATACATAGCATTCCAAAAATATTTTATATCAATTTCGTGTGTTGCCATTCCTCGATAAAACCGTGTTATTTTTCACATGCATGACATGGTTTTGTTTATCCACGACATGGTTACCAATGAATGTTAAAGTAACACCGTATGATTTTATCGGGGAATGATGTCACACGTTATTTTTGTGAAATGTTTTGTGGAACAGGAAAACAAGGAAAAATTTCTTTGAAATTTCTTACAGCTTTGTGTAATGTGTTTGAATTGCAGTTTGTATTGAAAAAAACAAAAGGAACATTAACAAATAACGAAATTTTTTATACCAGTCCAAAAGTATCATCGGCTACGATACGACAGGATGGTCATCGCTGTCTACCAACCTTAAAGACTACCGAGGCGTCGTGAACAGATATCCTCTATGACGGCTTTGGCTCGAGGCACAAAGAAATGTTCAAGTGTGTCACCCGGATAATGGAATTAAGGGGTATCTGCCAGAGAAGATATCTGCGATTCGGTAAGAAAAATCAAGCCCAGCTTCGTTTGAAAAGGTAATGAATGATGTTAAGATTGGAGTGGAGTCCCCTGATGTTGTAGAAATCCAGGGTGAGCACGGGTAGGGAGTGCCAAAGTTTTCTTGCAGCCCTATATAGAGGAAGATATGCACAAAACGGGATTTTGCTATTTTCGGTAGAATAGGATCAGGACAGTGCACATTAGTGCACTGTGATATGTAAGTCAGAGAGTCACTTTCGATGTTTACAAAATTATATGTTCATATGCTTACGTAACCGTATGTATATACGTACTCTAATTGACTGAAAATAATAATTCATTACGTGAACTCTGGTCTTATCGCATCTTTATTTGATATATGTCAGTTTTCGAAACGTAAACAAAGATATAGGTTATGCATGATTATTTAAAATAAATTATAAATTGTTAATCCTTATTCAGTTATGAGTAAGACTTGAATTGTAACGTAATAAGGTACTAATAAAATGGTCAATTATTATTTTTATTTTAATGACAGTTTTAAATCAGTCAATAATCAGTCAGAGAAAATGCTTCTACTTTTTTTTTACTACGTACAAGATTTTCGATACTCGTACTTTTTATACATACCGTTGAATTCATAAATGAGACATCAAAACTGAATCTTATATTAAATGAGCAATACAATTTTCTTCTATTTTATGTTATTAGTATACGTTTAAAAAAATGGTAAAATTATTATAAATCATTTAAAAAATAAACCGTGAAAGTTCAGACACGCCAATTTTTTTAAGGTTTTTTTGTAATACGTATTCGTTGCACTTCCCAACTGCTTTGGTTTGTTACCTATTTCAAATGAATGCCAGGGAAATTGTATGCTACCACCTGTACACTGTTTTTGTTTCGCAATGTGTCAGTAAGTTTTAAGGACACTTCGTCAAATGGTCGAAAATGAGACGTGGACGGCAAACACGCACAATTACCTAATAAGATCACAACTAATGTTGTGAACGTTACATTGTAAATATTCCAAACATAATAATATGAATTTAAAACAAACAACCGACTTCAACCTCTACCTCTATAGCCTATTCACTAAAAAGCATTACACTACCATAAATTAAAAAAAGACGAATTGATAACCTACTCTTTCTTTAAAGTCGGTTGCAAAATCAATTTCCTTTTATTTGATGAACTTAATCGTCCTAGCAATGGTATAAGACTTTAATAGTCCAACGGAAACGAAGTCTTATTTAAAGATAGATTAGAGCGTTTCATGCCAAGACTTTGATCCCTTGAAGTCATGTATATTATTAGAAACTTTCCCAATAATTCACGTGTAATGTGGTCAACAAAATTAGCGTACTGCAATCAACCGATTTTGTCACTTAACGCTTCGTAATAGGAGTCATTGACGTCGCAGAGATATGGTGTGAGGAACGCGCTTGGTGCAAGGTCAGCGACCTCGGTTGAGTTGACTTATATGGTGGTATGCTACAATACCACATGATTGTTGAACGACACTAAGCTGAGAGATGTGAGACTCCTTTTTCAATAAATGATAAAGTCACACACGCTTACTAATCGTTGATAGTTTACTTAAATTATAGTTTTAACGTTGTCACTATACCTTTTATGTTATCTTGGATTTACCTATATTACATTTAATGTTGTCTATGTTCTATAACGGTGTCTATAGATAAGAATATATAATCACCACATTCTGTGTAATAAAATAACACTAATAGTAATTATTTATTACACACAATAACAATTTGTGTTTGTTGAGTTTCATTTACTTAAATTAACAACTAAAACTCATTTACATTTTATGTTGACTTAATAAGTAACTTCAGATCATATTTATACATGTAGTAAATATGTTGCTTATTTAAAATATTAGATGCAGAAATGCCGATTAGTTAGATTTGCCTCCGAATCAAGGAGTTCGATACCCTATGTGGAGGGGCTCGTACCAATGAGTTTAACGAAACTCATGGACGATCTGTATCACCGTCATCACGCCGCACGTTGTCCCAAACAAGTTCCGGTGAATTGTTGTATGAATAAATAGCTTAATTTTACAGAAATATTTTATTTTTAATTAAGTTACACAAGTAATGACGATGAATGTGTGTGATGTGGGAAGTGATTCAAAAACAATGTGCGAGTATACATACATAGCCGTGTCAAAAAAAGTTGACACGGCAGTTAGGAAGGATTTTATTTATGTTCATATATATAATACTTTTTAAAACGAGCTGATACTTATTAGTATTTATTCTGATTTATTTTATATGTACGTATTAATGTGTTTGTATGTATGTATAGATCTGTGTTGGTATTTCTGTATATATTATAATATGTATTTGAATATCTATGTGTATGTGTAGATATGTATGTTTATACATTTATATATGTTTTAAATATGTAGTATATTTCTCAATTAGCCTTTTCATATTTATATTATTTTAAATTAGATGCACCTATCACCACATTTATTCACGCCCTGGGTTGACTGTTAGAGAATGCCAAAAGGCATTAAGTCCGCCTTTTGTAATCCTTTTGGTGTAGACAATAAAGTGTAAATAATACAATAATATTCATATATTAATTCAAGACATACGTTAAGAGTAATAACATATTATGATACATTATTTTGTTTACTACTTGCTACAAATTCAAAAGTTAACAATAAACACGATTACTTTACAAAAATATTGAAATTGAGTGAATTTGTGTATTAAAAATTTGAATTTTTGCTGTTTTTAGTTCAACCAACATTGCTGGGCAAAAAGGCCTCAACTTTGGTTTGTGAACATTCGAAGCCGGGAGGACAACATTTAACATATAATATTTAATTAAACAATTTTAGTGGTAAATATGATGGAGCTAAGGTTACTAGGGAACTCCCGTGCCGACTCTTCTTGAGCTACCGCAAATTTTACCTTGAATTTTAATTTTAACATTACCTTTTTTCGAATTGATTTTTCGCGATGTTGCGTAATTTTTATTCTGATAAATTTGGTCTTAAGACGTTAATAGAAAGCATCATATTTTATTTATATGGGTAAATCTGCTCTTCTAATAATTTTTTTTTTCAATAGGTAACATGCAGTCCAAAGGTTAAGTAATGTAACGAAAAAATTAACAATGTAAAATACGTAGTTTATTATTTAAAATAAGAGATTCTTCTAAGCCTCTACTTAAACCCACCTCCGAATAGACCAGCGGCGTCCAGCAAGCCGTCGGGCGGCGGCTTGCCTGCGGCATCGCCACCCTCGCCGTTCTCCTTGTCCATGCCACGCCTGAAACACAAAAATACAACATGTTAATTTATTATATCATATCATTGTTATAATAGCTTGCTATGCTCACTGCCAAACTTAAAACAAATCTACCAAAAAATCGACATCCTGTTAATAATTCACTGCTGGACCCATGTCTATAGTCATAAGATTTGATAATCCATCACGCTTGGCAGACGGATGGGCTCTTCTCCTCGTCATCGGTCAGTGTTTTTTTATAACCCTGGAATGACAATCGAGGTAATAGTCCACCTGATAGTTAGTTCCTACTGCAGTCCATGAACATCTACATCTGGAAACAAATTCAATCGAAGAAGGTTACAGATGCGTTGTCACCCCTGAGGACTATGATGCAATGCCCCTCACATCCTTATACAATATAATATTGCCAGTTTAATTACTACGTAAAATATGATATTATAGGTACGGCAGAAAAGGAGTGTATTTTTGGGCTGACAATTACGAGATGGTGAATCTGCCCCATCTGCCAGATTTCATGAGATGTTGAAAGAATTTTCCTTAGTGGACACCCGCGGAAATAATGGCGGTGAGAGATTTTATGAAACCACCACGAAGTTGTGCATAAAAGTATTTATTACATTTGCAAAATAAATGTTGCAACATCTCCTTATATAAAAAAAACCAGAAAGGAAAATCGGCGTACAAACTCAAGGCTCAATGTAATTGCTCTTCCTACAGATTACTTTATAATTAGTCGAAAAACACATTTTTGCACATTCGGCAGGCTTCATTAACTAAAACTATATGAAATTATTATAATTCTATTTGTTAATTTTAATTTATTTTCTATTAGGTATTTATTTTAAAACGGGATTGTCCAGCCAACATTGTCAGAAGTAAGTGCAGTAAATACTGAATCGATAACTTTTCCGATTTTAGGTAAGAAATATTACTTTTTTACTACTATTTTTATTACTTAGTGTGGCGGGCGACATCGAAAACGGCAGACGTTCATTCAGGAAATCACTTCTCAAGATGACGCTATTCACAATACGTCCTGCGCTTAAATCCATCATCGCGTTATGAAAGTTTCTGTAGGTCATTACATGTATACAAGATCCAAATGACATCCAGGTGGAGGAGACGTCTTCCCATTTATCTACGCACCTTCATCTAACATAGTACGGCAAAAAATGTATCTAATACAATTTTTCAGTCTCAGATTTTACTATATTCGATTTTTATTTAAAAAACAATATTAAGAATTTTCATAAAATTATATTATATTATAGAACTTAAACTAACTGCACAAATTAAAGTCATTTACGGCGCGTCCACGTTTTGCCGGTTACTCCGCCTTGGGGCGAACTTCGACATGAATGAAACCTCCCAACGTTTCCCCCTTAATATCACATGAATGAAGATATTTTAATAATAAGTAATACGTATATATGTCTCAATAAGAACAAAATAAGTCTCTAAGTTGGCAGACGAGCTGTGGAATTAGGAATGATCAGTGCTGTTCTTTTTGTCAAGAGATATACCAGTCCTACAATAAACTAATGAAAAATAGTGTAGATAACACAATTAGAGATAAAAATTTAAGTGTAATACAATTACAAGTGTGTGATGTGTTGAAAAAAAAACTTATAGCGTTTGAAAAATGGAGATTCACAAAGAGACTATAATCGCAAGTATTAACTACAATGAACAATGTTTACAGAGGCACTGTCCAGTTATGTTGCGGGTTCGAATTCCTGTGGCATGCTTTTACTCATTCGAATATAGAATATAGAATGAGTAAAAGCATTGCATAGGAAATCTTTACGGAACAGGATACCTTGGGTATGGCTTCTGACGAGCACGGTTCCCAGAATGACCAGAATTATATCAAAGGAGCCATGAAATAAATATAAAAAAAACCCATTCCAAACGACGATAACGACGTTTACTTTTGAAACAATGTAATAAGAACCCGTCCACCCACAGTTCAAATCCCCCGTCCCCTAGCTAATGGCACATTGATACTAACACCCCTGCATACTCCACTCTAGTAGTACTTATGCTGTGTACCCACCCTTTAGCCCAACCGAATATAATTTACTTTTATATAGATCATGTTCAATGCCGTGCTAGATTTAGGATTTAGTTTTTTTTTAGGTTTTTAGTCTTCAGTTCTTTAAATAATTTTATGTTACTATAAGGAGACAAAATTTCGAAGTATCGCATTCGCATGTCCCATTTCAATATTTATTTTGAATTGCTTTAACTTTTCAGAAAATTTTGTATATGGCGGTGCAGTGATTTAGCGTGTTACTGCAGGTTTATGGTTCAACTATCTTATCTTATGGGACAAGTATTTGAATTATCTACAAATAACATGTAAGTCGGAGTTTCGTTCGCCTATTTCTTCTCCGTCAGAGGAATCTAATTACGAAACGGTGGCAAATTATAAAAATAAAATAATTTTTGACACTTGACTAACTAAATTATCTTCCTTACATCGAAAAATACTAATTTTCATTCATTTATTGGTCTAACTCTGTGTGTTTCTCCGTGAGCAATTAATGTCTGTAAATGATTTTAACAACCTAAGAAAAATGTCTCCAACGGGGCAAACGTTAAAAAAATAAATGAGTCAAGCGCATTATGATTATATTGTTCTTCAAACAACAGTTACGAACGCAGATTATTGTACAAACCAGACACTGTAATAGAAGTTAAGTATCACACGTTAATATAAATTAATGTCCTTATACTTTGACATAACAATAAATTATGAGAATATACTTTAATAATTACATTTTAATGTAGGGTACTTAATGTAGCAGACTACGGAATACTACTTGTAGATACATAACAGACGGAATGAGAAAGCCGTTTAGTTATGCTGAGTTGTGGCATATATAACAGGCGTGCGTACTATATATACATGTGTGTATACATATGATACCTTTAAATAAACTGTCCTTGTGACAACCCTATATAATGTAACTACGTTACTCTGGAAACATTTAAAAGTATTGGTATTGTGTTTTAGAGTGATATCAGTTTGAAATTAAACTTTTATTTACGGATTTTATTGCCTTTAATTTTAGTTTTATAAGTTACCGACGTTTAGAATGCTTTACAGTACCAGTGGTGGAACTGAGGTGTTGGACGTCCTGGTGTTAACTCGGGTTACCTTCAGCTTAATATTATTAATTTTGGTCCGATCTACGCAGAAGGTATTATTATTATTATTAGTATTACTATATTGGTATATTTTAAATGATTTTCTTTCATTCTAACTCGGAAACTCGTAACTATTGTCGAACTCGAACTAGCTAGTCAATAAAACAATCAGAGTTAAAATAATGATAAGTGGAATTGTTAGTTATTCTGAATCGAAAGTGAGCTGAGGCAACAGCATTCCATTTTGAGTCAAAGTGAGCGTTGACTACAGCAGAAATTTGGCTTCGTACTCAGTCGTTAAAGACGAAATCACACTCGATTTATATATATAATTAAACGCCAATAGCCTAATGGGTGCGGACTGAGAAATATAACGTCGAGGTTCGAGCCCGCCATTCGACTATTGTCGTGAACCACTCCAGATACAAGCTCCAACGCTTAGTTGGAAGGTTAACAGGAATATTGGTAATGTTAGTTAAATAGCATTCCTAGGATTTTTATTAAAAAAAGAAAAAGAAAAGAAAATATAAATACTTATGTATATACATAATATTATCTATATACTATATAGTAAAATAATAAAATAAATAAATAATAGTGTGAGTTTGTAAGAAGTAAACTCTAAAACGAATGCATCGATTTAAAAAAAATCATACACCTTTCATTATAGGCACATTTACATAAAACTCAAGTTTACTTGTGCGAAGCCGCTCCGAATGGGCTTAGTGAGCCTAATTCGGATGCGGTTTTGGTTGAGACTGAAGGGAGTCAAACATGGGTCCTCAAAAAAGCATTGATTGAGAAACTTGTCACATGTCAGAGAACAATGAAGAGGAGCATGACCGATTGCAATCGTCAAGACAGAATGATAAACAATGACCTCCGGATAAAACAAAACTCACTGATATATTGAAACAACTTGATCAAGAGAAATAGAGATGGGCAGAAAATATGATGCGTAACGTAACAACGAGGGGAAGTGGATCATGGCAGTTACAGAATAATATCCAGGGTATGGCTAAAAAATCTTCCCACCTTGATGACGAAACTGGAGAAAAATTGCTTAAGACAAACTACAGTGGAAATCGATGGAGTAGGCCTTTGCCCAGCGGCACACCGAAATAAGAGATATTTTGTAGAAAAATGTACTTCAGTGTTGTTTTAAATGTGCAAACCACGTACGTACAGGGGTACAGTTTTATTATACAGTTCCGGTTCCATTTCTAGGTAGCCATGAATCGGTATGTAGTCGTCAACGTCAGAAACTTACACGACAGTTTTCCATTCCATCCAACTGACTCTTGAGTAATGCTAACAAAGTCACAGTCATAACGTTTTTATTAAATTTAGGCTTGTTTAAATCCTCTCTTCTTATGAACGTCAAAATCTACACCGGTTCTCAAAACAAGACCTTCTGAGAGACGAGTAGGCAAGTAACCATGAGGTATTTTTTTATTGCCATGTTATGATGTCTTTCGCAATTTATATAAAACCATCATCATATGAAAATCAATACAATGTCAAATAAATTGTATTTTTTTTAAATAAAAATGATTACTGTGGAAGTGATGTAGACTAATTTAGCTGTTACTTCATCATTTAGCTGCCTTCTCTCTTCTTCGATCTTTCTTATAACAAAAATTGCACACCTTTATTTCGAACCTAGTTTATCAACATGTGATCCTCACTGGAGCTTGTAATCAATTCGAGAGACACGGACGAACTTTTGAAATCTAAATTAATTACAGCATTAATAAAAAGTTCTTTACACACAAGCCTATCTACATTTATAACAAATTAATTTGATTTTATAACTACAAAAGTAATATAATACAACGCGATAACGACGTTGTCTGCTAGCATTATCTTTCTCATCAATAGTGAAATGTGTTCAATAATTATCCATAGTAATTGAAACAAGCGATGTAATTCTACAATCATCACCATAATATTATTATGTTAATATTCAGGAGTTAAAGTATGAAATAACCGTTTTATATTAATAAATGCAAGTATTTATTTTTTCTAAGAAAAGGTATATCCATTTAATCGAAGTATTTATCTCTACCTTTCTGTCATACCAAGGGAAGATCATTTATGCCTTTGCGATAGAACTCTGGGGATCTGGACTATACAAAGTCTACGAAGGCATTTTGTACCGCTTCCTGAGAACTATTTTTTTTCCCTGCAGGAAAGTGCCCAAATTGCGGACAAAATGGCATTCATTCCAACTGCAGGTCTTGTACAAAGGTGATTAAGAAGATGAACAGTGCGTTCATAAGAACAGTGAGGTCGTATCCTCTCAATGCAGCAGAGATGAGATGCTGGGTAAGAACCACGTCGGAAATCGTATTCGAAAATTACTTTAATGTACGAAAATATAAAAGAAACGACTAAAGTAATGTTCTAAAATATAAATGTACTGACTTAAAAACCCTCTGTCCTCCCCAGTATTGTCTAAATGGCAGGGAGAGCTTATTAATATTATTTAAATACCTATGCCTATGTATGTTATATTCAGCATTTAAAAATCCGGTATCGGTCCAATCTAACGACTTAGTAATAAGAACTAACGTGGCGAATCAACAGTAAGTCCTTACTAGAAAAACAATACTTTCTACCCATTTCCGTCTTAGAACTGAGCAGAGCAATGTTTGCGCGGTCGCCGGTTCGACGACCCCGCATTGTCTCAACTCTAGCCTGAGCGGCGATCGGTCGTGTTTAACGAACTGTTAGCCTTAGAAACTGGAGTTAATACGCCGTGAGAACGAATGAAGCAGTTTCTGTGACGTTCGGTTAGCGCTTGTCTAATCCGTGGCGCCCGTGCTTCTTAGTTGTCGCTAGGGATTCACAGATGTATTTGGAGTACTAGGAAATTAAAGAAATTAAAAATTTGCACTATCGCGCATATAAGTTAACTAGGGGCTGCCTGCTACTTCGGCCGCGTGGTCGCTAATTTTGTCCCAAGAGAACTTAATCTTTCTTTTATTTTCCTTTTTTTTCTTTCCACAAAAATATCCCTCCAGCTTAAACGGACCATGGACAAACTGCTAGATCCGGAAGAATTATATGTGGTCGATATAAATTCTTGTCTACTCGTAGTGCGTAACTAGCGACCCGTAGCACCGCCAAACGCTTAGGGACTGCCGACTAAAGTATCCTATTCCAAGGCATTGGGGGATTGGAGGCTGAGTAGGAAGGTGTGTTCTTGTTCCGGCGCGTCTATCCAGGAATAGCCAATTATTTTATAACTTAAACTCAGGGAGAGATAATTAATTTGTGAATTATCAACAGTCGTGCAATAAAGGCGTTTGAATGAAATGTATTTTTAAGAAATTATACGCCTCCTGTAAATGGCATGCGGGAAGCGCCCGAAAGTCAGCTAAGCCAAAGATAGGAATCGCGAACAACTATGTGTAATGAGCACTTTGCTTTAATGGCCGCTAGTATAAGTGGATTGTTCTGGCATCAGGCGTAATCTTTGGATAATCCCGGCGGTACTAGCCGAGTGTTGCGCTACATTGGACATTACGGTCGATGCTTTGCTACAAATTGAATGAGATACAGGCTCTTCTACCCCCGGATATTACATAAATTTTTAATAGATTTTTTTATACACAATCATGGGTATACATTAAAAGAGTTAAAGTGGCTTAGCATGTGGTGACATAGATGTCGCCAAAGTCCTACTCTCATTTTTCTTATGGAGACTTAAGTCCTCTAAATGTAGGTTACATTGGAGCATCCATGGAGACCTACTTAAGGAGTCGGGAGAAATTTGCGACGCTGCTCCACGTACGTGTTTACGTAATTAGTATGTCATCTATGAACATCTCGGAATGTAAAAAAAAAATTCTGTGATGCAAAAAAAAAAACTTTTATTTAAACAGTTATTTTTTCAATAGTACTAAAATAAAAATATTATAAGGTGGTTATCGTTGAAAAGGACTTGATGTTAAATTTACATTAGGTAGAAAAGAAACTGCTGCCTCAGAACAACTATACTTGTAACACGGTGACAAGTTCCTATTCATGTTTATTTTCAAGTTTTTTTAACTTAATAATTCAGGACACAAAATCGCAAGTAATATTTAGTGCATCTGGCATCGGGATTGGATTAAGGTGCTCTCGTTAATTGGAAGAATACATAATTACAATACATGAAAATATAGGCATGCACAAAAATTTACTGTAAAATAAGTCACTGTGAAACTTTATTTCCATAATGTATATAGCTATGGAAGAGTTAAGAGTATTTTACCGGATATGAAATAGTATAATATTTTAAGGTCTAGTATGTAAAGAACGAGCTATGATATAATATGATTTTACATTAGAAACATATTTCACTTAAATTCTGGCAAACTTTTAATAAATGTAATAAGTATTTGTATTTAATCCATTTTTAATTTAACGCAACATTTTAAATTTTAAAGCTGCACCTAAATCTCTCCAAAAAAAAAATGAAATTCTTTACATATATTGTATTTAACTGATATTCAACCCAAAAAATACGATGTGATTAAAAACAAATGCCTGAGAAAATGTAAAAAAACTTAAATGTATGTTCATGTTATTCTATAGTTGTCATGTAGTTCTATATTAAAAATAAATGGAAATCTTAGTACTATACACAAATAAAGCCCGTAGAAATGTTTGTAATGTACAAATGTGAATTTTCCAATGTGTGTAGTATTGCATTTAAAGGTAAATGTACAACTCTTGTTAACAGTGCATGGTACAGTGCCTTCAATTATACAACGCCTCTATAAACAACGACCACTGGGGTTACCAAGTTGTCGGAATATTTTATCAAAATTAGCTCGAAAGGATAGTCGTAGGAAGTCAGGTAATTTCGAACTAAAAAAAAGGTATTTGGATCACAGATTAACCATCTTTAGATATATCATGCCATAATAACTACGTTAGGCAAGCGGATTGACGATCACAATACCAGACACCTAGCACCTTAGATGCTGCTGCCCGTCATCGGTCTGCTTTATTTTGGCGTGGTATTTTTCAAGGTGGTTATTCCGCCATCTGTCGAAAACCACTTTGATTTTCAAGGTTTTTCACTTAGTCGTATCTTAAGTATCGACTTTCGAGAAGAAAGCCAGGTTTTTACGCCGATACCACACGGCATTTATAATATAAGTCAATACACCAATCCGTGGTAGATAAAGGTAGGTGTTCTGTGCAACCAATTAAAGGCAATTCAGAGGCACCCACTATGGTTTGCCGAGTGCTATAAATTGAACCGCATAGATATCTTTTAACAAGGGGATGTAATAGTTGACCATGTAACGCTTCCTTAATAAATATACGAGAAATTACGAATTTCCATTTTTCACGACTCACGACACGTAGCCAAACGAACCTTCTTTTAACCTCTACGGGGAGTTGTATTGGTGTATTTTAATTTATAGAGACGAATTAATATTGCTAAATAACGTTTTTGAAAATGTTACAAAAATTCCAATTACCAAAAAGAATAATGGTTACCCTAACGGTGACCTACTTAGCAAAGAAACGTCGTACGACAGACCATATTGACATGTCCTTTTTTGTATACCTTCCAAAGAAACAGATGTTTGCTCTTTAAATTTTAGTAAGATTGTTGCTTGCTACATAAACTTTAATTAACTTTTAATGTTTGTGTCTAATAAATAATATCTGTCTATATAAAAATAATTGAACTTTGTAGTTAGAACCAAAACCGTAGAAAACAAATATCTTTACCTAATTCAAAGGTATGAAACGAACATATAGCCCTAAAATTAAAACCTTGGAACCTATTTACTATCATTGTAATCATTATTTATCTAAGTTAATTGTAATGTTTAAGATAATGTTTACGTATTATACTTATTATATCCAAAGAGATTACACTTATCCATTTGGCACGCTCAATGTAGTCAAACGATCAAATCAAAGGGTCAATACTAAATATAAACTACACTTGGTCTTAAAAATTATGACTTGTTAAAATAAAACCGGGAATCTGATTATAGGAAAGGATCGGAATAACTCCTATTATAACACTATAACTATCAAAAAATTTATTTGAACTGACCAAATTCATTCGTGTCATAGATCAGAAAAACTTCTGAAACATCAACACTGAAAATTCAACAGTAAATTAAAAATTTGCATAAATCTCAATTAAGTAACAAAAATGTAAAACGTTTGGATTGGTACATCTTCGGTTTTAACGAATGTAACGGTATATTTTAACGCTATTGTAAATCGCACTGCGAAGTCCGCTAACACTGCTATCTGTCGTTGAACTAAGACATAGTCGTACAGTTACGTGTCTAATTAGCATAATAAAAGCACCTCAGGAGTTCACTGTTAATGTTTATGGGCTAAAAGTAATAATAATTCAAAAGCCGTATTTGAACGTAATACACGATTTACATAAATTTCTTTTAGTTACCGGTTCTGGCGACTGCGTATGGCTGATGGAATTAAACAGTCATCATTTAAGTCTCCTAGAAAGTGATTCATCTTTGAATATTAGATACACTATAATTAAGTCGGAAAAGAACTTATCAACCGGTCATGTTTTGATCCTGTATGCAGTTTTAGTGAAGTTTTTACAACGATTAATAACAGTTCGTTGACAATTGCTAGCAAGGAACGGAATAGGCAGAGGTGAGTATGTATTGAAGTTTTGTAAATTATATTAATAAAATAAATAAAAAGTAATTAAATACAATTTGAAGCGTATGAAGGTGTAAACGTACATTTGAGGGGAACCAGAACATCTTTTTCTCCAAAATCCAACTTTACCTGCACGCGGTGCAGGCTGCAAGCAAGCAGCCTGCGAGGCTCTGGCGACCGAATGATGGCAGAATATCCATCAGAATGTGCCGAACCCAAATCCACTGACACTGCCTTGTGTGATGATTATAGGCAAACCTTTCAAGGAGTGCTTTTGCTGGAGCTCTCTTGGAGAGGACTATGTTCAGCAGTCAACTTAATTGTCTGATGAAGAAGCCAGCATAAGTAATCAGCCAACCCTATCTACCCGTGTGTCCAAAGAGATCACTAAAGTGTATTCTGAGGACACGCAAAGTCCGCCAAACCGCACTGGAGTAGCATGACCCCTTCCCCGCTCTAATATCCTCTCAAATATGAAGTAAAGGCCTTTGCCCAGGAGCTAAAGTGAGAAGTGGGTTGTGGAAGCCCGTTAAGCTACGCTCAGATGAGCCAAACTATAATCTCTGATCTAACACTATGAGCGACTGGCGTGAGTGCTTAAATATATATTCCAATAAGCGATTGGACTATGTTTATAATCATACGCGCGATGTTTTGATCAGCCAGTAGGGCAGCACAGAAATTACCCAACAGCCATCGGATTTCGGCAACGAGATCAGACACCATGTGACGGGGGGCCGTTGATCGATTGAACAGTTTGTTTATTCCGCCTTCATCTAAGCGACGGAAGCGCTTTATTTGTGTTGTTCTAAAGCGTTTGAACTAGTTTTATGCCCATGAATTCAGTTTCTCTTCAGTTAAAGCCAATCGTTTTTTCTTTTAATCGTTGTTTTACCGATAATTATAAACGTAAAAATTGCAGAAGATGTTTTGGGAGTAAAAAATGCTGCTGTGGTATCATTTACCTAGTTTAGTTAAAGGAAAGATAAAACTTCGAAGCAGAGGGTTGTGTGTTCGAATCTTGCCAGGGGAAACATTTTTATGGCGAATAAAAGTTCTTGTAACATTTTCATTTAAGTTTATATAAATATGTATATGAGATTATTTATCTATGTAGGTAAAATATGTAAGTATATCTATTTTATCACCATCAAGTTACCAAGACACAGGGAATCTTAGTTTGGAACTGGATGACGTGTGTGATTTTTCAATATATTCGTATTATTATTTATTAATATTCAAACGGTTCAAGTATGAAACTGATCATACAAAGTATTTATTTTTTATAGGAAAGAAACGAGGAAGCGTCTCACACCTAATGGTAAGTGATTACCGACGCCCACGTACATCTGCAGCACCAGAGGAGCTGCAGGTGCGTTGCCGGCCTTTATATTACATTTTGTGTTTGTGGGAGGACGAGAGGAGGAGGAAGGGCGGGAGTGGTCAATAAAATGTAAGTGATTATGGTTTGGTTCCGCTTTTCGGTTGGAGCTCCGGAAACTTGAAAACACAATATACTTTTCAGTCTCACTGGATTTTTGAAAATATTCGAACTTTGGTTCCGACTTTGATTGGACTTTCATAAGGAAGCCGACAACTTATTAGGGAGTAATTCAAATGAAATATAAAGAGTTTCTGCGTTAAGATTGGAAAAACCTTAAAGTATATATATTAATTTTAAATTCTCGAGGGCGAAGTTGGGTCAAAATTGTTGTAAACATTAATGCAAATTACAATTGGCATATCAGTCGTAGCCAAGCAACTTGATACGTCTGTAATCTTTATTATCATCATCACTGATGTATGGCTTTTTAAGTCAAAAATCAGTCTCACATTTTTCTATTTTAATAATCAAAAGATATTCGTAGTTCTATAAGGTAAATAATAGTAAAAATAGAGTCTCACCTTGATTGGTAGCTATCATTCAGAACCCAAGGCACAATGGGCCGGAGATGTTAGATTGAAGCACATTGTTTCACTTCATGTCACTTCACCCACTTCACTAACACTGCACTTAACACATGCTTGCAAATCCAGTTATGGTTTCTGCAACAAAAGATAAACAAATATAGTAAATTTTGATTAATTAAAAATATATCAATGTGAGAAACCCTCAATCCCCGAAACACATAGAATCCATAAATTGATCAAACAAGAAATAAGATGTATGTCACCGCACCTAGCCGACATTATTCGAACGGACAACAAAGCTCACGCCAGCTTAAAAGCCAGAGAGATGAAATACATTACAGGATTTTTTTGGAATATAAAAATTTTGAAAATGTGCCAATATTTACTAGCGGGCAATAACATCAAAGACGGTTTCGCATGAGCGTAACTGATAGATATATATAGAACTATATAAGTTCAATACATCTTATCACCTGAAATTTTATTAACTGAAATACAAAGTGCTAATTTAGCAAGTACTCATCAGTGAAGAAAAACTTATTGGGAGTCATTTGCAAATCGGTAAAATTAAAAAAAAAACTCGAGAAATGGGTGCCTCATGAATTAACTGATGTGCATAGAGGAGCACGCGTTGAAGCCTGTCTTGCTTTGACAAGTAGGTACAGAAATTAAGGGATTTTGAGGCAGATTTGTTACGTGTGATGAAATGTGGATTCTCTACGATGGTGTTTGGTGGTCATTTCATGGTGTAATTCAATATAGCTTTTTGATTTTAGATGAATCAACCTCGATGATAAAGCAGATCTCATACTACTCGTCAATTTGTTTTAGCACTATAAGACCTGCAGTTAGAAACCTTATGTCATCGTCAGTACTTTTTAGCTTAACGAATTTTTTCCGAAATTTGGACAATTTGCTGCTTAAAAAAAAGGTGGGTGTGAAAAAAAGCCATTTCTGTGGCTGAAAGAAAGACCGAGGATAAAGTGATCCCATACGTTTTATTTTTAGTACTGAGCTATATAATAAAGTAATAACAGAGGAATTTTATTATTACTTTATTATAGTAGTATTATATTATATGAAACCGTAATCAACATTTTACAAATTATCATGCCTATATGTTTATTTTATTTATATAAAATAGAGAACTTAATTAAACTCAAAGATTATTTGAGTTGATTTAAACAATGAAAATGTTGTTCTCACAATAAATGTTTTCTACATTCCGAATCGTTCGCGAACGCAAAGTTTACTAGCTTTTATTATCGATTAAATAGGCGAATTTGGATATACTGCGTCAGAATATTGGTAACTCTGTGTAGTAGACATTCGACGAAGGTATTTATTTGTGCAGTACACTGAAATAGATGTTACAAATAAATTGTTTCATAATAAGACTTACAGAAATTAGTATACTTTAAGATGAATAATTATAGACAAGAAATAAACAACGATATAACAAAACGTATTAAAAAACTAAAATGTTTATAGTATTTATATTTGATCACCTAAATCACCGTTCGTTATTAACATCGGGCGTGAACATATGTACTAACAAAACATCCTCTTTCGAATAAATTGAAGCTGCTGCAATAGTATTGACCGTCGCTGACAAATTTTGGTAATATTGGGGTTCGGAACGACCCCTGCATTAAGCAACCCCACTTTCGGTAAATTATGTTGAACGCTCGTGATTCTCGGTATGATTTGCCGTTACGTGGCAGGTACAACAGTAAATAATTGATGCTTTGTGAATAGTTCGTTTTTGAAATAAATCATTTTGGTACGGCAAATGTTGCTTTAGAAATTTGTATTTAGTTCCAAAATTAATTTCTTGGTTCATTGACGAACCGGAATAAATAAATAATAAACTTTTTATACATTATATTAAAAAAATCTGTTATTTTTTACATACCTACAAAATAGACCTATTAAAAATTTATACTGCCGAATAATTGAACATAATCATACATTTATATCTTCACGCCCTATGCTAAAGCTACGAGCTAGAACGCGCACAATCTAATTCCAAGGTCCTGCCATTATTAGAAATATAATTTATACATACTTATTTACTTATTTTACACGAAAACCTTGTGGCTTAGTGGTTAGTGTACCTCACTGTTGAGCCATGGGTTTACTTTCCAGCCGAAACCAATACTTGTCCAACACTGAAACTATTGATTTTCGGGTAGCTTGTTGCGTCATGTGTCTGCGACACAGCATCTAGCGTTTCCTTCGTATCTTGTCGTAGAAGCGTAACATCAGATAAGGTAAGGTGAAGACAAGTGAGTACGACTGTGTTTGTGTGCAATTTTGTGGTACTATAACCATATATCCTACCTTTACCACTTCCAATAGTGGAAATTCTCCTTGAAATGATCATCAATTGTATAATTATGTTTTAAAAGAGAACGTGCGTTTTCTTTATATAATATAAAATAAAGTACTTAAACCTAGTGGGATACCTATTATAAGAGATCACAGTAAAACCATGGAAATATCCCTGTTTTAAATAAGGAATATATATGAATTTGTACGTAAATCTAGGATAGGTAGATGGAGCTTTTGCGTATCTACCGTATTGTAAAGGTACTTAGAATTTACTTTACGATTAAAGTTGATCGCGGACCACCCTGATTCAGAAACCCGAGCGTGAATGACCGCGATCTCTATAAATAATGGCTTGTCGCAAAGCAATCGATTATAACTCGCAACGCAATTTTTCAGAACGCGGAGTCTGCTCACTACATTCACACCAGCATCACATATGCACGCCACACATACAAAACGATGTCTCCAACAAAATAAAACACCGGCCGCTGTCATGCGGTATTGATTCCGGCCCTTCACCTCCTATCCCTCTCGCGCTAGCCATATATTTACACGTGAGAACGGGACAGGTGTACTTCCTTCATGCCAAGTCATCTCCAAGATGTAGTATTTACTCATGTGCAGAATAATAAGGTAACGCCCTGTGTATTACCCTCTACATGTAGCGTATATTTGTATTTATATACAGTATAGTATACATATTATTAATATTCAAAAGCAACATTGCAAATTAAAAGATAATTTGGACTAGTTTACGAACCGGGAAACATGACGCCATAAATTCGACTGTTGTTGAACCTATTCCTAGCGTTAGGTTTAACAGGAACCATACCGTTCTTTTGATAGAAATATAGATAGATAAGAAAAGCTATTATACTTGAAAATGAAGATTATGTTTTTTAAACATTAAGATACAAATCTAGAGACATATTTTTTACAGTTAGCAACTAAGTCACGCAGTCACACTAATGCCTACGTAGGTTAGTGGTTAGCGGATCTGACTTATGGTCCTGGGTTCGAATCACACCGGAACACAATATTTATGCTACTTATAAATTATTGGTTTTCCAGGTATGTTTGTGTTCTGCTGCGTCCCGTGTCTCTGACACTGAATCTGACCCTTCCGTAGATTTTATCGCGTTACATCATGATATGTAAAAGTGGAGGAGAGTGAATGCCTGTATGTTTGCCCGTACACTTGCGTCACTATACTTTCCATGTACAGTTGACAACTGCGAATTCGGAGGTTATCTTCGTGGTTGATATCGACCCGGACATGATCAGATAAAGAAAATATTTCTTTCCCAAGAGACCAACTTTTATGACGGCCCTATAGCCTGGATGGTAGTGACTCTGCCTTCGCAGTTGAGGGGTTCCGCGAGCGGGAAGCTAGGGGCAATGAATAATGTAAATGTTTGTACCTGAGTCATGGATGTTTAGATAATTGCTGGGCAAAGGCCTCCTTCTCAAATATCTCAGAGGGTTTTTGTGCCAGGAAGGGACCGCCACGCTGCTCCACATATCCTCGAAATTTTTTCATTATTTCTTACACATGAGAAGGTTTCCTCAGATAAATACAGCACTAAAATTGCTATTAACAATTTTAGCAGCATCGGGGATCGGTCACTCACGCTCTTTGAAACTAAAGCGAAGCGCCCTGTCCACTAGGCTACCACAGTGACTACCACCATATGTATGATTATCTATTTAGGCATATATATGTACAACTATCTTAACAACCATCTAGTTGTCAAGACACAGGGAATCGTAATTTAAGGCTAGATGTCGTGTTTAATATATTATATTACATATTATTTTCTGCGATGAAAAAACTGTTAACACCTATACATACATATATTAGTACCTATACTCTTTAATTTTAAAGCTGTCTTATATATTTGCAACCGTAGATAATTTATTTCGAAATTTATTAATAACTAGCTGATGTACGATTTTTCAACATGGTGTTATTGTGATATTGCACGCACAATGTAAACAATAAGCGGCTGCGGTTCTTCTTAGCCAGTGTACAAACGTGATGTTATATAAAAATAATTTATGCGCCCAAACGACATGATATAATAAAGTAAACATGCAGGAATTTGCTGCTTTGTTTGCCTTCGTACATTAATAAGATTCATATAACCAGTAACTGTTAATACTAACTCAGCAGATGTTGGAAAGCGTAAATATGATACTGTATTTATTTTGATGGATGGATCGGACAACGCAAGCGGACGAACTAAGTCGCAAAGGGTGAACGGTTAGTGTGCACCCTAATTTCATACAGAACACGTAGAAGGCATCAATGCGAACGTTCGAGAAATAAAGGGTAAGTAATATCTCAGTCACTTTCACTGAGGCCTCCCCTGTGTCATGTTAAATCGATAAGCGTATTGTTTTCTTTATACATATTTGGGAAAATATATATAGACCCGACAATCTTACATTAATGCGGCAGCCTATAAGAAATATAAAGCATAATCTGATTGCATATCGAAATCGGACTAGAGTTGTATAATAATAGTAAAACACTACTACAGCCACTACGACAGCCTATTTTAGCCCACAGCTGAACGTAGAAGGCGCCAAAAAAACACAAATAAAGTCAGCATGATATACTTCTAAAAGTTTGCCCATGCTCACAACGCTTGATTAGCAGGTTGGTGAGCGCAGTGACGTCACCCTCGGACTAGACCGGTGGTGGTCACCATCACCATGGGATTTGTGCACGGCTAATTCGGATGGATATTCTGCCATCATTCGGTCGCCACGCTTTCGTATATTAACTAGCGGGATGCACCACGTGCAGGTAATGTTGACATTTAGAGAAAGAGATTATATAATATCAGAGGTGACAAGAAAAATCATGTAGAGGTAACTACATGTTTTTTCATCCAGGATGTTATGAAACGAAAGACAAAGACGAAACGACCGGCAACCATCAGATAACGAGGCCTTCAATAAAAAATCGATAATTTAAGGAAAAACCAGAGTGCATTTAACAACAATTAACAATGCTCAACAATCGAGTAAAATAGTTATATTACAACTTTACAAACCATATCATGTGTAAATCATCAACAAGGTTTTTCGATATACTAAACTTTAACTAATTATTAACTTTAAATAATTATGGATAGTCGTAACATAACGGGGCACAAGGACAAAACTTACAAAAATGTAGCCGACGCAAAGAGAAATTAAAAGATTTTACGACTCTGACACACCTTATATAACCACAAAAGGGGTTAATATACCTATTATAGCCATTAGTTGTTACACAATATAAAAATACATATCTTTTTTTTAAAGAAATCGTGTAATAATAATAAAAATTATAATATGTACACTTTTATCGAAATCTATGCAATTAATTAAAAATCATTTTATACAGTGACCACTTTTGACTTTGATAAAGGCATTTAATCCCTCTGACCACGAATCTATGGATTTACGCACTATCTCCACTACTAGCTCTAAAAAAATATTGAGAGCCTCAATGTCGAAGTAACGTTTTCAGCTGGCCATGTCCTTGAATACTAACCATAACTTATAGTTCAACGTGTTGTGATTTGGACTGGACGACTTCAGCTCTTATGAAGTCCGGAATATTGTTCTCGAGCCAGATTAAGTTCTTTGTTGTTCATGGCCCTTGCGGGAATCTTCGTAAAAATATTTTGTTCCTGTATATGGTTTCATTGAATAAACAGCACGGAGTTGCCCCGATCTTTTATCGTCTTCGACAGAGGAATTGTTGGTGTACCAGTCCATAGTGCGACACATAATTATAGATGCCTAGCTTTTGAAGCGTCTTATATGTCCGACGGCTTCATGCACACTTGGTACAAAGTCCTGTTACTGCATTCATAATATAATTTAACAATCACTTTGGAAAATAATATACTTTAACATACTTTTAAAATTGTAACATTATTTATGGCCAGACGAGTTACATTGTATAAAGGCTAAATTTAAACAGTCATCTTGTGACAATTTCTTAAAGTCTCTCTTATAAAAGTGTATAAAAATACATCATAAAATATATTTAAATTATCTCACGAATTATGTCTTTTTTCACAATGATATTGGAGTATCGTAAATATAGACACCGCCTACACATTTTCCCTCTCTCAAACAAACATACTTATTAAGAATTCGAAATAATAACAAAATAAATCCAGGTCGAAAGATAAAAAATAAGATATCAATGTAATAAATAAATAACCATACTCGCTTCGCGATAAGTCGCTGCCCTTCTAGTGTCATCATGAGTCCTCATATGACTCATAACAATAGAATTTCACTTGTTTCAAAGTAAGGCCACGTGTAGGGATAATTGATGAAAACATTTATCTTGGTTATAAAAAAAAATAAGCAAAATGAAGTGCATCGGGTCTAGTACTGTATGTACTTGTAGTACTTCTTAAGTCTTTTACTTCAGTTTTATTTACCGCCAAAGTAACTAGCGGAAACTAAAACGTCCGCTATTGTAAGCAATGCGTCATCGTGCAAAGAAATATTGTCTTACGTTGACATATTTTTTGCGAGCGATTCTCATACCTATTAATGTAAATTAAAGAAATATTGTGTCTTATGTATGTAATATGTAGGTATTAGTATGCCAAATTTCAAGGTTTCACGATGCAACCCTTCTGAGAACATCGACTGCGATAGAGGGACCATCCGTGGAGCCATCTGCCAGCGATCCCGTGAGTTTCAATTGCCAAAAATAAATCAGTCAAATACAATCAATTTCACTTTCGATTTAAAGATTTGACATGAGTCGGGAGTACACAAAAGGGGGACTAAATTGCCCATAAAATCCTTTTTAAAAAGAAGTGAGCCGTAATGTTATATTTGTAACTTGAATCTGTTGTCTCAGATAGATATGCCAATTAGAGAACGTACCTCTCTTCGTAGAAAATCTAGTTTTTTTCCGTGCTTAGAAAGTTATTAACAGTAACCTAAAAAAAAGGATTTGAAACAGTTCCGGTAAGAGTTTAAGTTTAAGTCTTTTGTAATTATATGGTAATAGATGTCAAATTAATGCCAAATTAGCATGATTTCTGAAAAAAAAACCGACCATTTGCCAGTCGGACTCGCGCACCGAGGGTTCCCGTACAATCACACAAAATATCTGTGTTATGTATTCATCAAAAAAGTGTTTTCTTTTATTTAGTTCGGTATTCTTACCGCAGGCCCGACTCACACTTGGTCGGTTTTTATTATTTGTTGGTTTACTTTAAGAGTATGCACTATAATCACGCTTATATGTATTACCGTTTTTACGATAGAGTAAAGAACAAAAAAACGTGTAAAAAAAACAGGTTGCTTGTATGGGGACCCCCTCTGAATTTTTCCTTTTTTGGTTTACTAATTATTTATTAGGATGTCCACCTTAACCGGCTATTAACCGTCAACTGTTAGGGTTCAAAAGATACAGCCCTTTATTAGGGACAGGCGGACGGACGGCGTGAGCTTAGTAATAGTGTTGTGTACGGAACCCTACAAATCAGCTGACAGACGGACAGACACTAAGGACATCTTGTGGGTTTCCCTTTAAAAAATCAACTATGTGACATTGTGACTATAATGAACAGTTAACCCGGCTTTTGTTTGCTGTGTAAGGCACGGTAACTAAGCTTTGCTGGCATCGTAACGTTATGATTATCTAAATCCAGAAAACTCAAATTCCAAAAGTACACGATAAAATAATATATAAATATGTAAAGGACAAAGCTAATATGTAATAAATAAAGGACTATCCAATACACGCTGAACAGATATACCGCTGCGCACAGGTATACTCTTGGATGTGAATTGAACGTGTATTATACTTTTGTTAGAGCCACGCTTCAGCTAGATAGGTATTGTGGCTCATAAATGGGTAAGCTTGTCTATGCAATTATCCCGCTCCCACAGAACCCACTAAATAGCATTACATTATATGCAGCGTGAACAGAACCGGAACAACAATACACTTCAAATGAGAAATGAAAATCTACATCTTACTTCTTCTGTTATCACCACGAATGGCAGGCGGCGGATTGGCTATCGCTGTACCACCACGAATCTGCTGCGCGGCGTATTTTCAGAGATGGGACACGAATTTTACACAGACATTTCTCTTAATATAATTTTTACACCTACTATGAGACGGGGTTGTAATTTGCTACGTTAACACAGAACATATAAAACCAAATATCGTTACACATGCAGTAGTTGACAAAAACGATAATGTAAAAACTTTCTGAAAGCACATTATATAATAAAATTATGCCATTTTGATTGATTGAAGCGCAGATTTGCATTATTATATTACATTCCCCTCCCCGTGGAAAAAATACGTGAGGGGGCCATGGGAAGCAGCCAGAGTGTACCCACGCTTCACTGTTTATTGTACTAAGCTGTGTTTAGTTTACGGACCACACGTGATTGAAAAAAAAATGAAACAAAAGCATTTATTATACACAATGTAAGTTAGATTTAGAAATACATAATATGATATCAATTAAATTTAATTAAGTAAGATTTGCCATAATCGCAACGCAGGCATCAGTCTGCTTATTTTTGGTCTGGAATATTTCCAGATGGTTATCCCGCCATCTGTCGATAGCCAGTGCGATTTTCAAGTCTTTTCCATTAGATGCCCTTCTACGACACCCAAGGGAAGAAAGGGGGTGGCGGATTCTTACACCGACACCACAAGGCAGTAGAAAGGTTAAGGACTGATGAATTATACAATCAAACATCAACAAAATGGTATTTAAATTTTTTCCAAAATCAAATACCATACAAAATGCGCAATGCCCTACAACTGAGGACCAAAAGCCCTAAGCTAAGAATGTAAAACAAAATATCATGTTAAACAAGATATATTTATTATATTAATTATAGCATAAAGTGTGAGTAACTTGGAAACGTATTTAGTATACTAAAGTATGTATATACTATAGTATGGGAAAACTCAGTGGGCGAATGACACGCAAGCGGTCACTTTCTAATACATTGCTTAACGATTCGCCAAGAATCGCTACAATGTTGAGTTAAAGATAACTAAATTTATTTAATGATTCAGACATCTACATACCTTTACCTATTTGATCTCTGCTAGTATGTTTCCAATTAAGTATTTTGAGCGATTAACAATAAAACTAATAAGATAATAATTCCACAAGTTTATTTATAAATAATTTTATAATTTATTTATAAATAAACTTGTGGGAATAAGCTTTTTTTTTTTAATTTAAAAACCGATAATTTCTTTATTACTAGCTTCCGCCACACTTCATCATATACCAAAAACGTAAAATAAGAAATAGCAAAATAACCTTAATAATTCTTCTAAAAAAATTCTATAATTTAATTTACCATACCAGTAAGATGGAATCCAGAAATAGGAACGTGAATATAATAATAAGAGTTCACGCCTGTTTCCTAAAGCCAGGTGTGCCCAAATTTTTGGCATTCAGTTTCAACTCAAGCACTGTGCAATCGCACACATTTCCTATTCAGTTTTCGACCTTATTATGATCGATAAAGAGGGCCACAGTTCTGCATATAATCCGAGTTTTTAAAGCGAATGGCACTTAATAATCATCGTCCTTAAATTCATTTCAACTCTCTCTCTCATACACAAACGGCTTAATTTAGCCGTCTTGCTCACTCAGTATGCAGGCGGGGGAAGGATCTACGAAGGGTTCCTCGCAAAAAATAATCGCTTGCACGAGCGCAGTGGTCCAATATAAAGTAGTTAATTTACAATAAGTTTCGATGGTTTAGAATAAAAACTGATTCGGTTTTAAAAGATTGCACTTCGCTTTATGGTGTATAGTTTAAATGCGTTTACCTGTTAAACGAGTATACCAAAATCAACGTATTATGTATATGCATATGTAGTTTATTAAAAAAAAAACAAATACGACTGACACGTTAACTGATCACACCATCTAATAAAGACCCAGGAAGTTGAAATTTGATACATTATGTTCATCTTGAAGAGATTAATGTAACAGTTGTTTAACATATTTCGTGTTCATCATCTTTTCCACCACTGAGACGCATATGCCAACTCGCTGGCACTTTCTTGGAGAGGTTTGCACAGCTGCTTGTTCAGCAGTTGACTTAAATATGCTGAAAACTGCTAGCCTTAACCGTTTACAATGTAGGATAGGATGCATGGATACAGAACGTCAGCTAGTTTTTAAATAATATAAAACATACGTGCAATCCGCGTTTGTTGTAGTTTAAGTTTGTATTCACATATTTCTTCTAAATTTTCAAGTGGATTTCAATGCGGTTTTCACCATTATTTTTTGTGGAATGTTTCTAAGTTTATATTTAACAGTTTTGTCCGTGCGTTTCACTGGCAATGAATAAAATACAAAGTAATACCTTTTATTAAAAGCAGTGCGATCACACAAAAATCTGAGTATGTCCAAAATGTTCCTGTTTTTTTTTTAATTTAAAACCGATAATTTCTTTATTACTAGCTTCCGCCACACTTCATCATATACCAAAAACGTAAAATAAGAAATAGCAAAATAACCTTAATAATTCTTCTAAAAAAATTCTATTATTTAATTTACCATACCAGTAAGATGGAATCCAGAAATAGGAACGTGAATATAATAATAAGAGTTCACGCCTGTTTCCTAAAGCCAGGTGTGCCCAAATTTTTGGCATTCAGTTTCAACTCAAGCACTGTGCAATCGCACACATTTCCTATTCAGTTTTCGACCTTATTATGATCGATAAAGAGGGCCACAGTTCTGCATATAATCCGAGTTTTTAAAGCGAATGGCACTTAATAATCATCGTCCTTAAATTCAATTCAACTCTCTCTCTCATACACAAACGGCTTAATTTAGCCGTCTTGCTCACTCAGTATGCAGGCGGGGGAAGGATCTACGAAGGGTTCCTCGCAAAAAATAATCGCTTGCACGAGCGCAGTGGTCCAATATAAAGTAGTTAATTTACAATAAGTTTCGATGGTTTAGAATAAAAACTGATTCGGTTTTAAAAGATTGCACTTCGCTTTATGGTGTATAGTTTAAATGCGTTTACCTGTTAAACGAGTATACCAAAATCAACGTATTATGTATATGCATATGTAGTTTATTAAAAAAAAAACAAATACGACTGACACGTTAACTGATCACACCATCTAATAAAGACCCAGGAAGTTGAAATTTGATACATTATGTTCATCTTGAAGAGATTAATGTAACAGTTGTTTAACATATTTCGTGTTCATCATCTTTTCCACCACTGAGACGCATATGCCAACTCGCTGGCACTTTCTTGGAGAGGTTTGCACAGCTGCTTGTTCAGCAGTTGACTTAAATATGCTGAAAACTGCTAGCCTTAACCGTTTACAATGTAGGATAGGATGCATGGATACAGAACGTCAGCTAGTTTTTAAATAATATAAAACATACGTGCAATCCGCGTTTGTTGTAGTTTAAGTTTGTATTCACATATTTCTTCTAAATTTTCAAGTGGATTTCAATGCGGTTTTCACCATTATTTTTTGTGGAATGTTTCTAAGTAAAACACATTTAGTTTATATTTAACAGTTTTGTCCGTGCGTTTCACTGGCAATGAATAAAATACAAAGTAATACCTTTTATTAAAAGCAGTGCGATCACACAAAAATCTGAGTATGTCCAAAATGTTCCTGTTTTTTTTTATTCAAATTAGGATTACAAAGATATGGAGGAAAGTCTCCTTGATAACAAGTGGTTGTTATAGCTCATAGACACCTATGTACACCAATCGTCTGAACAATGGGTTTTGGGTTCGATTCCCAGCCAAAGTCAGTATTTTTGTAAAAACACAAATTATTGGTTTTCGGGTCTGGTTGTGTTGTGTTCGTCCCGTGTCTTTAACCCTTCCTCGGATCTTCCGGTTTACATCGGATATGGGAAGGTAAAGAAGAGTGAGTTTGTGTGTACTTTTACGGTACTATAATATCTCTTTCGCAGTTGACACAGAATGTTAAATGTTAAATGTCGGAAGTTATCGACGTCGTCAAAATTGATTAATTTCAATAACAACAGACATCTAACCTTGGATTAGGCAAAAAATTCGGAACAAAATTCGTTGTCACCATCGAGGATTAAGATGAAAAACCTCGCCATACCCCCTATTGTCTTCGGTTCAATTACTCACCTTACGAAATAATGTAACATTATACTGCTATACTGTGAGTGTGATTTTGCCTGGGTCGAACCGACCCACAGGAGCTACAATAGCAGAATGTCTACCAGGCTACCTGTATTAAAATCAAGCTTTGCCTACGGAAATATGAGTTCAAATGCCGCCTTGACGAAAATTACTCAAAATTTAAACGTTGGTTTATTGTTTAAAATAGCCTATAGTATAACCTACGTTACATAACTAGTACCATCCCATGGACGTCTTTGTAACCTGCACGAGAACAATAGCAGAAGCATTCACTTACAATCGTGTTACAGGTACAGCATATATTTCTCAGAACAGTGCGGAATAAAGAGATAAGCATATTGTTGAATATTAACTGGTGATTCTCAGGCTTTACAATTCACAGAAAGCAACTAAGTTAAAGCACTTCTGGTCATGATCCGAGTGGTTTTCTTTGTTGTTGTTATTATAAGTTTATTTTAAGAAAAAAAAATTATTTATTTTATGATTAAAAAAAAAAATCAGTTAATAATGTTGACTCAGCCATTGTATTTAACTAATGAGTAAACAGTAAGTCACGATAGAATATGTTGTTAAAAGAACTAAACTAAACATTATGTAGAAATATTATAGGTTGTGATGTGTTACCTATGCACTGTTATTGCTTCTTTATAACTAGATTGCAAGCATTTATACGCAACGCGATGGCCTTCGATGAAGGAACGTACATGAATAGAGGCCTCCTCGATTATTATCGTTTTATTGCACTTCAACAGAATAAAAGATATTCAACAGAGCAAATAAGTGTATCTTCTGTAATTTACGTCTTTCTGTATTTTATCTATTAAGATACGTGTCTATTTCATTAATCCACGTCGAATTATTTATGAAAAAAGAAATAATTTTTAATGAGACAGATTTCCTTGAACCGAATTTAAAAACTAAATTTAACCTAAAACCAAAATTTAAAAGAACTTTCGTAAATTACCGTAAATCTGATTGGGGACAAAAATTATATAAATAGAGGACTACCTAAACGTATCAAATATATTTATAAAAAAAATACCACAAAACCTACAGTAAATACTAGTATATAAATTTTTCTATACCTTAGCTCCGGTTCAGCACGGTGTTTAAATAACTAGACCTTACCTGACTTTTTCATATACTTAAACTCTAAGAACTACTTAAAGATAGCGCATAGGTGTAAAGTATAGTAATTCAAAAAGCACTTATCCTCATATAATAAATGTGAAAGTATATTTGTTTCGATGTTCGTCGTGCAATCACACATAAACGGCTGAACCGATTTTGACGAAATTTGATACGGAAGCCTTGAAGCCTGGAAAAGGACATAGGTTACTTTTTACCTTCTTTCATTCAGGTAAACTCCGGGAAGATTCTCACAGAAGAAGTAGCAGGCCTATGCTAGTAAATTCGAAACTTATCTTTGAGCCACTTGGAGTCATATACTCGTAAAATAAAAAACAGCTGAAGCCTTACTACGGTTAAACATTTGTGCTCGATTGTGGTTAATGTGGTTTCTGCCACTTTTAAGACTTACAATCTTTAGCTGCTCCCGAAAATATTTTTTTATTTATAAAACAACAAAGACAACTTGTAAATTCTTACAAAATGAAATTCTAGGGTTCCTATTAATCCTGTTAATACTATCAGGATTATTATGTTAACGACATACTGACCAATACATTTGTCACATAATAACGCACGCGAAACCACGGAAAGCCGAGCTTGTTACCTAAGTAGATAAGCAAGCCTGGGAAAAGAGAAATCAACGAAATCCTAACCTGGCGCTCACCTATTAAATTATAAAGACAGAACAATTGTTAATATTTTTGCAAGTTCAAGCTGCTGATCTGACTAACAAAATTTTCCTATCTTTGGTTTAACAATTAATGAAATGTTAAATATGTCACTTTGGGCAAAATATTTCGAAAGTCTTCATAATAATTCGGATTCTTCATAGTAATTAGCAAAAAAAATAACTAGATGTTGAGAAATGTCTTATGTATATGTATATATGTGAATTGATTGTGTACTTAGCTGAACGAACTTTTTCTTGGATTTACCAATTCCGGTTTTAATTAACTACAGAGTGTTTGGAAATTATTAAGCAACAGTAATAAGTCGTTCTTTGCATAGATGATAAGTAATAGGTACATGCACAACTTAGTTACATAATCGGAGTATGTAACTAAGTTATATGTACGTTTAATACCACTCTTTTACCCTATTTTGTGTGGAGAGGTTTAAAATTTTAATTATATAATTTTAAAGGTTTATTTGTTCTAATGAAATTAAACTAAGTTCACCCACAGTAACGTAAAATTATACGTAAATGTGTGTTGTGTATATGACCGTTGTTATCGTATAATATCTAGGTACAGTTTCTTACCTAATCAAAGAACGTGGTAACAGGTTTACGTGCGCGGTACACGTTAATACAATTAAGCAAAGTGATTGTCACGCTTATTACCGTATTACTTCCTTGAGTTTTCTGTAATGTTCGCCGTGCTAGACACCAATTTGAAATTAAAGAAAAAGTGTTGACAAAAGTTTTCATCAGAAATTCTCAATTTACACAAAGCAATGACTAACGATGTTAATATCATGAATTTTATTATAATACTCCTTAAAAAGTTTTACATACTTTTCATTTCATAAGATACTATCATATACATATGACTTTGTTGTTTTACATTATATATATTTAAAATATCATCGCGAACCTCATAGTAGCCAATAAGTCTACTGCAGAACAAATATCTGCCCAATAGATGGCTGTAATACGAGTTTACGTCACATTTAACGACTTATAGTCCTCTGCTGGAAATATACTTCTTCCTTAGAAACAGGATTTAAAGACTTACCCTAGGCGAGTTGACCATCTCGGACTTTAGATGCTGTTGCCCATCACCAGTCTGGGTAAGTTAGGTCGAGTATACTTGAAATGGTTATACCATCATCTACCTCTATTTAGTTAGTATTTCTTTTATGGAAAATTTTGACGGCTCGGTGGCGTAGTGGCTAAGCGTTCAGCTGCGGCGCTGTGGGTCGCTGGTTCGATTCCCGCACGGGACTAGTATTTGTATGGACTAAAAATAATAGTTCCCGGTCTGGGCGTTTGTCCATGTGCAATTCATGTATGTAAACTGCCTCCGCGACACAGGAGAAATTCCTACAGCGGAAGGTAACGTTATTTAAAACAAAGAAAAAATAAAATAAAAAAAAACGTGCAAGCGGCTTACATGATGGTAAGTGATTACCGTCGCCCACATACATCTGCAACACCAAAGGAGTTGCAGGTACGTTGCCGGCCCTTAAGGATATTTGGGGGATGGACGAGACAATGGGGGAGGAGGCAGAGGGACTCCGGTTATCTCACTCACCGAACGAAATACAGATACACAAGATGCCTCTATTTCACGGCGATATTATATTATTTTTATTGATGTAATTCTGACACGTCCCTTTGTCGACTTTTACAACTTTTGGAGATGAAGTAGCATATACTCTTACGCCTCCACCACATGGCGATATTTTAACACACATTCAAAATATTTTATAACATAAAAGTAGGGTAGTCGAACAAGAACTTTCTATTATTGTAAATGGTCGCTATATTCCATACATCTATCTTCGAGTAGTTGCATTTTCTACGAGTCATTGCCACACTAAGATGATATTAATACCTTGTTACTACCAATAATATTCGGATTATTTTCACTAACCAGAAAATTTTATCATATGAAAACATAAGCATAGGCTTAATGTAATAAGAAAAATAAAAAAATAGTAAGGAGATACTTGTTTCCTTTTTAGGCTTCCGCACCCAAAGAGCAAAACGGACTGTCTGTCTGTTCGTCCATCCGTCCGTCCGTATATCACGGATCTCTAGCTCGTATATGAAATGTTTGGTTATTCGGACCCAAAACGGAAGTCAATTAATATACTTTAAGGGCTAACATGATAATGGCGCCGAATTTTTTTTTCTTATCCTTGCATGCCATGTTCGGTGTCCAGAACTAATTGAATAGAGTATAAATATACATATTATTCTTTTTTAATCTCAAAAAAAAAAAAAAACAGTAATGGAGGGGTCTTCAATGTTGTTAGTTATAGACCGTTTTTATTATGGGGTCTATCTGAAAAACTAAACTAGTTAGGAATATGGAATTATTGTATATTAAGTACCATATACTGTATTTAAACCACTAACACTGAAAACACCGATTCATAAAGTAGTTGATGTAAAGTAGTAAGATAGCAGATGAGTTAATTGAACATCTGTACGGAACCGACGTGATCCGACTCGCAGTTAGCCATTTTTTTTTACAAATGTATAATGTATGTATGTAATACTCCATGATTGACTACAAAATAAAGTAGTAATGAATTTAAATATTAAGTTATTGTTTAAATACCATTGAATTTGAACAAACGTAGATTGCTACGTTATACAGACGCTAGTTACTCGTCAGCTCACCTCACTCCGCATTGTTACGCCATGTTTGCTAATACAAAACCATCCCGCTTATTGTATATGAACGGACGCAGTGATGTAAGTCGCTAAGTGAATTCGATACACAAAAGAATAAAAAACGTTATTGTCGTATTAAGTTTATTTTCATTATTGCCGAATAAACATAGGCCAAATGACTTATTTATTGTTTCGGGAATTTTTGAATTTGAATACTGAAGGTCTTTTACACGTTACCTGTTTACAAGTTGCTAGTGCAGGGCCGGGGCTCTAGCTTTAGGTTTCGTAATACGCGAGTAACCTGGGTACGATCTTCAGTGCTGTCACAACAAAAATTGTTAATCAAATAAAATATAAGTGCTGAATTTACGACGTGTTCGGTGGTAAATAAAATCATGATCTTGAGGAAATCAGTATGCCTTAGAATATAATTAAATAATTCAGAACATGTAAACTCCGCAACACGTACTGCTGCAGCATCGCAGACCTACGTAACGAATGCTCTCTTCCGAGACTTGTTGATTTTGTATAGCAATTAATAATACCAAATGAAAATACTTTCAAGACTTCGATTAAGATGACAAACAATTTTTTAGCTTCAAGCATTAGCGCATCTATAAAAAAACGACCGTAAATAAGATGCGCAAAACCGACGATGCAAAAGTTTATCCTCCACATTCAAGAAGCGAGTTATTTGATCCTCAACAAAAAACTGCTCTCAGCCCGCCTTTGTCTCGATCGCGCTGACTCGTTGCACGCGATACATGGCGCATCGATCCGACATAAGCCGTCACTGTCATCGGAAATGCCCGAACATCGTACATTCACGAACATTTCTATGGAATTTCTAACTATATTTCTTATTTTGAATGTTTTTAAAGTTTTTTCTTAATAAAAACATATCTTGCAAGCGACCGTTAAGAGCCTGCCGTAGTGTTGTGTTGCTCCGTAATTACAGCAAATCCTTTCAACTTCGCCTATCTAGCAGAGAACTGCTTAGAGCTAGTAATATACTTCAGCCTATTTTAGCCCACCACCCACAACATCCTCTTAAAGAAAGAGAAAGCCAGCATAGATTTCTTGAAAAGTTTGCCCTTTACTCAGCTTTTGTAGTAGGTTACACCACACGGGCGTGAGTTTGACATTTGGAGAAAGATGATATCGTATGTTCACAACACGCTAGTACATGCCCCCCTAAAAGAGGGTAGCTCTTGTAGAGTTATGGACTGATGAAAATCCTAATACGATTGGGATCATAAAAACTAAAGTAACAGCCCATAAATGTTTGAGTGCTGGTCAAACCTGGAGCCTCTGATATTTATTTTAGATTTTGGAACCTGTTTTTACCTATTTGTCGGCCGTTTTCTCACCTTGCCTACACCGAGCGTATGGTAGGTAAATTTAGCACCTAGTATTATTGCAATTAACACTTTTTAGTGGTTTCGTCATCGGGATTTGAACACAGGTCGCTCGCCTATCATGAAATTAAAGCTAGTGGCCTGAACCCTGACCTACCACGGCTCGTCGCTTTATAGTAATCATTGAATATCTTCTGAGCGTAAGTGCTTATTGGCATCCTCAATCACTGCCGGTAAACACGAACGACATTGATTTTAATGGACGAAAAACACCATTTGTTACGTATACAGCATATTCTCAAAATAGTACAATCTAAATGGTCACGTTTTTTGACGTATGTTACCTACACGAGGAAGTTTTTTTTTTATTGGATTAGGTTACACAAACGAGCTAACAGTTCACCTGATGGTAAGTGACTACTACTGCCAATAAACACCTCCAAACAACTTTAATCAAACTAGGTTATACAGATGCATTGTCACCCTTGTGGACTAAGATGGAAAGGGGGAGTATGATACCAACCCAAGACTTCAGAGAGGCAGAGAATCTACCACCTGTTAAAGGTAATATAGTGTATTCTGCAGAAATCAGCAGTGCAACCGTTTTGAAATATATATAGT
Source organism: Bhutanitis thaidina (assembly GCA_029286595.1). Taxonomy (NCBI): domain Eukaryota; kingdom Metazoa; phylum Arthropoda; class Insecta; order Lepidoptera; family Papilionidae; genus Bhutanitis; species Bhutanitis thaidina. The sequence continues at coordinate 1,231,976 of JAGSMS010000021.1, read as the reverse complement.
GTTGGTACAATTATAGACGGTGTGGCATTCCATCTTAGTCGGTAGCCTTTTTCAATTGAAGTTATCTATAGAATCCAGTTGCCACTTACCATCAGGTGGGCTGTTACCTCTTTTGTCACTCTCTACTCAAATGATATATAAAACAGCACATTATCAAAATTAAGTAAATATTTGCATTGCTTTTATTAAGAAATTAATATATTCGTTTTCAGATGAGCCGACGAAACTTCTACATTAAATATATCAATATTAATAAAACACTACAGTGATTAAGTTATTTGTTTTATAATCAGCCCGTAAACACTTCACTGCAGACATTGTTAAAGTTGGCAGTCATGATCCAAGGCCGAAGAAAGACTTTTATGACACCTACGTAATCTAAAAAGGAGGTGGCAGATTTTCTAGTGCCGCCATTACACGGCAACACAGTTACCACTTAAATGTACATACATATACGTACGTACAAAAGGAATACAGACGCTGTTGCACATGTCATTTTAAATGCGCTAATTATCTCTATCGTTGCTCGCAGATAGTTATTTAATCGAAACTCTAATCATAACACCTATTAGTAATAATCTGTGGCGTGATGATATAACACGCGTAAAGAAACCTTGAAACCTACTACGAAGAGAACAAGGTCATCTTCATTAATTTGTCGAATTAAAAGTATACAGGAATACTATAGCAAGTAGGTAATTTACAATAGTGATAAAATAAAACATTTTCCATTGTTACAAGAACATTTTTATGTTTCGAAACTTTTACAAGGTTTTTGTTTAAAACCTATTTAACATTTTGCCATTAACGTAAACCCAATCTTAATTACGCATTATGTAACAATCGCGATGGCTTTGTTAGTTAATATTATTTGATTCAAAAATATATCTTGCATTCATATTTTTTATAACGAAATATAAGTGTACACTCATATATTGACCCTACAGCTTCGTTGGCAGTGACCCTGCCTTGGCTTCTGAGCATAGGGTCACGGATTCGCATCCGGCTAGGGCCAAATATATATGACGAATATAAACGATTGTATTTAATCATGGAGGTACTTAATATGAATATTTATCTATGTAGGTATATTTACATCATCTTATACCTACAGGGAACCCTATGGAGGATTGACGAATCTGTGTCTAAAAAATCCAACGTAGATTTTATTAGGATAGATTGCAAATAGTTTGAATTATTGGAAATTAGTTATAAAGTTACAATTTTGTAATCAAAGGCATTCCTGAAATTCACCTACATTAATAAATAAAGAGGTTCCACTTTTGGCTTTACATTTCTGATAACGCCAAGTTGGTGTTTTACATTACTGTGCTGGAAGGAAGCCAGTCGCATTCTCGACAAATTGATAAATAATATCTCACCAGGTCCTTCAAGTCTTTGACTTATTGTCTTCAAGACAATAAGTAAAGTTTAAGCTGCATTATTCTCAAGCAACACATTCATAGGGATATTTATGTAAGTTATGTTAGGTAAATGGTTTCTCTATATGTAATATTATCCTAAAAAAATTCCTAAGGTTCACACATTTACATTACAGATCTGTCCATGCAACACATAAGTATAAAGTGTATCATTAGTATCTGTATACAAATTGTGTCCCCGAATTTGTTCGTCAGACTTAGAATTCTCGTAACTCACAAACCCATATTGAACATTTAAAACCTGTAAAACTTTCGTTAGTTTTTTAGTTAGAAGATCCGATAGACAGCATTTTTTTCATACGATTTGACTTTATAAGCGAATACGCTAAAAGAAAAAAAAAAAAAGTTCGCACACAACCTTTAATGTCCAAAGATTTTTGTTTCAAGGAGTGCATTATTGGTACCGTTCTCATTAAGTAAAAACTGGTTTTCACTTAATTAAAATCAATGTGTTAAACAATTAATGATGTTTATAAAGTAATCTGTTAATTTCAAGGCCTCATCGAAGGCATATTTCAAATATTGGCACTACTATGGTAATTACAGCACAGGCAAATTAACACAATTTCATAAGTACGTCACTCGCAAATTGATGCATACAAACATATATATATATATACATACATTCATGATTATTCTGTAAATGTAGGTATGACTGGTGTACATAAGGTTATAACTTTTTATGTTTAACGTAAATAAGTATACTAGTCATGAAAAAAATCGGCCCATCTCTGCATTTGACTCTACTATTTTTAATTTTTTTTTTACAAAAGAACAAAATTATTAAAACTACATTTGAACAAAAATTCGAAGTTGTCAGATATCGGGATTACTATCTCGAAAAATACCAAAATAAGGAGACCGATGATGGACAGCAGTGTCTAAGGTGCAATGTGGCCTGGAACAGCGTAAAAAATAATAAGATAACGAAATAATCTTCACTATGTTCATCAAGTTTTACTGTTTCTGGAGGAATTCGGTCTCGATCTCCTTTTCTGCGATCGCCAATTCACTGCGAGACGATCATGGTAATCTCATGGAGAAAAGACAATATCCAGCAGTGAACTGTTTAGAGGCGCCAGTAAAAATTTAGGTATGATAAAAAATAATTTCAGATTATTAGGTATTTCTCAACTTTGTCACCTAGACGGAAAATATATTATCAATTAAAATTATACTTTTTATTATTTTAGATGATATTACCGTAACCATTATTGCCCTCTTTTAAATGTAATAATACTTTTACCATCTAGGGTATATTTTGCATCTAGTATACAAAGTTTTATTCACCATACAGCGCTTTATTTCATGAACTATCTACGACATCAGCAGGTTAATAAAGATCTTTTAGCATATTTTCATCACTAGCTAAATACCTGCCCTGGCAGGTGACCTTGGGCGCCACCTTGCGTCCGCTGTTCAGGTCACTTGTCAGTTTGTTTCCCGCGATAGTTTTATTTATTTTGTTCTCTGTTGTATTCGTGACAAATTTTATAATAACACAGAATGTTCGGTTAAGTATAAACTCAATCGTTTGCAACGGCTTACATTCCAAGTGCATAATACATTAATGCGATGAGGAATCTCAATAAGTGAAGTATTAATATTTTGATATTACAGCACACCCAGTCATACTTCGTAAGTATACATAAGCTCTCATGGCCCTATATCTAGTCCTGGGGTGGTCAGACGTCTAAATATTTTAGTCCCTTAAAACAGAGCTTATTTGGCACAACGTGACTGGCGGTGAGCCTGTCGCCGTCTTAGTGTCCAGGCTAACGATACGAAGGTTATAGTGGGCCACTAAGTGCTTCTGCCTCCGAATCAAGAGACTCGAGTTCGATCCCCTGTGTGGAAGGCTCGTACCAAACACTTATTCGAAACTTCTGTACGATTTGTATCGTTGACAAAAAATAATTATTAAAAAGAGCCACATAGCCAAGTGATTAGGGAGGAAGGCTTCGTTACGGAAGCCATGCAAGTTATCTTTTATCTCAATTGAAGAATTATTCATTTTAATAAAGCTGACACCTAGGTTTGAATTCGCTGGCTCGAGAGCAAACAAATTCACTGAAATTTATTGAGATTTAAAGGAACATTATGCTTATGAGCTGCCGCCGTTCAGAGGATCATGAAAAATCCTTTCTCTCTTCTTTCTTTATTTCTAAATCAATAACACCCATTATTTTTGTAGTAGGAAAACTAACAATATAATTTCTAATTTCTTCGACACAATACCTTTGGACCCCTTTTAAAATATTTAAAAACATCAAACTTAACGAAATAAAACGTACATGTCTGTGCATTTGGTGCTGCGTTCGCTTAGAAAGATAATGAGGCCATGACTCACTCGTGACTCAAGTCGTCAGATTGTTTAGTTGTAGATTATCTGTACTTGTGCAGTTCATTTCGTAACTAAATATAGAGACTAGGACATCTATAAACAAATGTGACTGATTTTTTTGGGACCGAGCAAAAGAAAACCTCGAAACGAAATATAATTCATAGTCATCATATTTTGCTTTGTTTTATTCTTTATTATTTTAACTGAAATAATATTAACAAGCGACTGCTTGAGGCTTCATCAGCGTGATCTTCTATTTGATCGTAAGCGAACTCTTAATCTAGATAAAAATATTTTTGTCTTTTTCCATGGCAATTTCAGATTGTCATAGTCTATGTTTAATTTTATTTATTGTTTATGTCAACACCTAGACACAAAGGGGCAGAACCGCAAATCATTTAAAAATTATTAAAAGGTTTCATTAGTCATATCCTTATTAGATTATGTATAAAACATACATATATGTATACGTACCTGTCACACATACTATTCACAAAAGATTCCCTTGATAAATCTTCTTTACCAAACCAACGAAGCTCCCTTATTTACCCATCTAAATCACACGAGCCGTAACGATAAAACAACGCAGGAAAAGGTCAACATTTGTGTGTATCGATTGTAGAGAAGCAATATCGTAGGCGGGAGGGGTGAAATGGCTATACAAGTGACTTGATGTGATCCCCGGCTGGCTTGTGACCTACATTTACATGGCAAGTCTGGCTGCATTGCGTGCGAATGCAGCTGCATTACCATTCTTAGGTGGCTATGTAACAAAAAGCTTAGTTCGCTTCCCTATTTCTCTCGCTCTCTTTACGAGTTTCGCCTGTTTTATTAAGAGAAATAACTTAGATTTGTCCCTTTTTTACTTTTCTACCATCAATTTATCAAAAGCTACAAGATATTGTTCATAATTCTGCCATATTCTCTTCCCTTTCTTCCCGCGGCTGTCGTAAGAGGCAACTGAGGAAAAATGGCGGAATAACCATTTCTCAAAATACCAGACCAATTTTAAGCAGACCGTTGACGGGTCACAGCGTCTAAGTTGCGCGGTATCTGGTACTACAACCGCTAATCTGTTTGCAGTGGGTGGCGATTATGGCAAATCCTTCTTAAGGGAGGAGTCCTATGCCCTACAGTGGGCTATTTACAGGCTACTAATGTAATTCAACGTGGTTTTACCTATATGTAAATTTTTACCGATATCAGATCGATTTATGTTAAAATCATTTATCAGTCCCGACCATACTTGTTTAGAGTTCTATTCCAAAAAGCTTAAAGAACTTTGGTGTTTGCCTGTCTGTGTTTCTAGGCCGTAAATCTGGCTGATTATACTAAGGTTGTAAATAATGTAAGGTTTGAAATGAAACTATCATCTAAGGATTACATCGTCAAGCGCCCGAACGTCGAGGTTATAAATAAAAATTAAACAAGATAAAATTTTAGTTACATTGCAATCCCTTTTCCCGGAGCTTTGAGTTATTTTTTTTATGGGAAAGGCACCTCATATAAAATAAGCAGTAAATTTCGTTTTAGAATAAAAAAGAAAATATATTATTTACAGGCATTTAACATCTTACATTTAACTTACACTTACACACGCAAAAGCCTCATCGCAGCGCCAAGAAAGAGACCACTGCTTCAAAACGTCAAAGAATGTCAAATAAAAAGTAATTTTGCAAGTTCTAAGTCCCTGAATCCAGCAACAAGTCGCAGCCCAGGCAGACAAATGCACACCATTTAAAGATAAAAGCTGCATCAAACAAGGTTAAAATTCCTTTGCATTCTTTCGATTGGCCGTTAAGCCATTTGAGTGCATGTACATTCTTTCCTTTACGACGATCATCTTGTTTGTTTGAAAAAAAATGCTTAAGAGTAATGTGTATGCGTACGACATATGCGACCGGTGTTTCAAAACGAAGGTAGCAATATAGTCATTAAGGCAAACTTAAAACTTTTTTTTCAGATCGATTGATTCGTACCAATTCGATCGATATATTGAGAGGAGGCCTTTGCCCACCAGTGGAATATTTATATACTGCTACTTTACATTACTTACATAACATTTTTGCTTTAACACTTGTCATACATTCTGAATAGTGGCCCAAGGATACCTCACTCACCAAACGAAACGCAGAAGCATAAGATGCCTCTACTTCACGCCGGTATTCTGCGAGGCCGTGGTACCAACCCGGTCGAGCCGGCCCGGAGCACCAGCAAAAGCCGCACTTTACTAATTATTGATTTCAAATGCAATCTCCGCCTGTCTCTTTTTTGTACGTGTCAAAGTACATATAGATGAAATCTGAGACCTTGTCTCACGCCACTGAATAAAGCGAATGAGGGACATTATTAACGAATTTTAGCATGACACGAAATGTCTCATCTGCGCGTAGTCGTCAACCTTGGGGAATCTGCATAAAAGAAAAAGCGGAAGCAGCGAAAGTATCTGCCACCACCTTTCTTAACGTAGGCGTCGTAAGAAGCGACTAAGAAAGAAGTCTTGGAAATGCATCCACTTGGCACGTTCTATCTCCCGGAGAGAAGAAAATTGTCTTGCGGAAGCTGTCTTGAATACGGCCTTTGCGTATACATACTAGAGATTGATTTCTCGAACGGCTCCAATGATTTGGATGTAATTTTTTAATTTAGCTAATGTTTTACTTTCCAAGTTTATCTAGATAGTTGACATCCCAGAGAAAATTGGATTTTACACAAATAATATATTTTTTTTTTTGTTTCGTACGAAGTAGCGAAGGAAGGACATGGGCTCAAGCCCAACTTTTTCTAATACATTTTTTTTATTTTTTATATGGACAACGTCCGGTACAACAGTAAATTATGTATAAGAGAATATAAAATATTCACATGAAAATTTTTCAGACTTTATTTCGATTAAGGGCTACCAAAGTTAAAGTAAATGTATAAGAAGGTATAAAAAGGTAATAAATATTCTTATAAACCTTTTCAAGATAGGACGCTACAGAAAGAAAGAAGAAACGGCATAAAGCGATTACGTGGGCGGACTTGAAACAAGAGTTTGTTATACCTTTGATTTTCTTTTTTTTTTATCGCAAAAGATGTATGAGTAGACTGTATTTATCTAATATTGGTTTAGACATTACATTATGACATTTCATATTATTTGGTAATATGAAATGTCATAAAATTATATTGTATTACCAATAAAAAAAAAAACGAAAGTCCCGGTTCTAACTATAAACTAAATTAACCCACCCTTTTCTTCTTTAACAGTCTGTTTAAAAGATACACTGCTGGATATAGGCATTCATATTATGGGATTTGCCGTAATCGCTAGTCGGGATTGGCGATCGCAGTATCATAGTTACTTTTTTTTTTTTATGAAAAAATAGGCTTGCGTTTGACCTCAATCTTCCCCGATGGAAAGCGAAGATGAGGACTGGGATGGTACACGCTTGCCTAGATGTCTGCTCACTCTGGCCAAGGATGAGACACGGTGGCCGATTTTCTTATGCCATCACCACACGCCTATTAATAGTAATATCAAATAATCATGTCAACTAGATTGGTTCGCTTCTAGGTACAGACAACATCAACAGTCTTTACTGAGTTACTTAAACAATGTTAAAAAATTATTTTTCGAACCAATGGTAAGAATACTATACATAGAATTAGACGATCTGTCTCCGAATAAGTTTTTCGAAACCCTTTGTAAGATTTGTATCGTTGGGTTGGCCATTAAGACACCGACCTATCACGTTTTACCAAATAACCTCTGGCGAAAAGAGTAAAGTCGAAAGCATATAAAGTCTATACCTCTGACCACTCCATTATTGGGTGCATGGTTGTGAAAGCTTATTTTTATTTTGAAAGGTACAGTAAAGAATATTTCAGAAACAAACAAGGAAAAATAAGTAGTAAACTCATGATGTTTTCATTAAACGCTTTTGAAACATCATCTACTTTTAATGTTAACTGCTAATGTATAAGCGTAAGTACCTACTTATCTCGTGAATTATAATTATATTGTAATTTAACGTGACATTCAATATACTCCTTGAAGGTTAAGAGACGTCGCTGCCTAAGGCCCTTTCGGCTACCTTATTTCTTTTAAGTTTTTAATAAGTAGAGATAAACAAAAGAATCTAATACTTGAAGAGAATAATATCTCTCCACCCATAACGCCCTATGAATCAGCATTTAAAATCTAAACCACAAAATTTGTAAATGACACCAATGAACGCATGCAAGTACAAGAACTCCGACAATCCGCAATAGTCGGATAATAAATGGTAGAAGCACCTCATCCAATGTCAGAACGTATTCTAAAAAATGATGCTATGAACCCGACTCGTCTGCTCCGCAACGCGACAAAGTCCGGGAGAGCTCTGAAAGATGCCAGAGGCCAAGTTGCGTTCAAACTGTTGGACACGTTCGGGTAATAGCTATAGGCTCGTTAACATAAGTACCTATACCTATATCTAGTAAGCCAGTAAGGCCGTTCACAAGGCGCGGTTGTGAATGCAATTATTTCATGCTCGATGTGCTTGCGTATCCGCCATGATTGTTAACGCATTCGAAATTAAACATTTAGACGTTGAAGTTACTTAGGTATTGTTTGTTATTTATAAATTTTTGTTTCGTTATCACTTGATGATATAATCGAATATTATTTGTCATATTTCGTGAAGTATTTTTCTAGTATGAATGATGTAATTTTGGTGATCGCTTTTATGCATCGTCTGTCACGATTAATTCGTTTTTGTAATACAGTTAACCATAAACTGAATGAGAAAATACTAAGTTCTTAACTATTTTAAAACTGTTACCCAATAACTATCACCTATATCACCATTTATACTGTCCAAGTGGCCGACATTACATACGACTATTATACTACCACAAAAAATCTTAATATACATCGCTGTATATATTTGTAAGTAGCAATAAAATTAAGGCAATATTGAGGTGTGAGGAAATAACTTTCACAAGGCAAATTTATTGAACACTCAAGATATTTTCAAGACAATATGTTTACAAACTTGAGATATGGATATTTTGATTAAATTGCTTACTATACTTCGAGTGATATACTGTTTATGTCAGTATTACTATAGCCATATATATAAAATACATTAGGTAGGTATACTTTATACATAGGTACTTTATATTGCACTTCGTTGTTTTATTTATAGACAAGTAGAAAGCGTTTGAATCGATGTTATTAACGATTGTTGATATCTAGTTAATGTAAAGCAGAATAAACACTTAATAAGTGATTTTAATTTACCTTGATTATAAGAACGCACCAACGAACACCAGCACAGTCTTGTCTTTATTCGCTAGATTTATCTATTCGAATAGTCTTTAAGTAAATGGAACCAACATTTTTCAGTTAGTATCCGCTATGTCAATGCATTACAAGATGTGTTATTTACTCACGAAGAAACAGTTACAATTTCTCGTCGTTATAACACCGACAGCATTCAGAACGTCAAAGGATTTGAATTAAGAACGCGATGCCCGCAGCTAGCCGCCACTAAAATTATTGATTTAGCAGCGTTACAAAACAACAAAAGATATAAAACGGGCCGGCTGCACACCCCCGCGCGGGCCGAATCGATCAGAATGATAATTGTCGCGCACAAAGACTGGTGACTACTCACCTAGACAGACGGAATGCACACACCTAAAACAACAACACACACAATTTATGTCAACAAAGTTTCAGATCACAACGTCCGGGGCACAATGGCAAAGTCCTTTGGCACTTATTATTATGTTTTTATTATGTTAAACGGTTAATTAGTGCGAATTAAAAGCGATTTGTGTCGCAGAGACGCGAGCAATTCAACGACCGCTAGCAAGATGGCTCCGCGTATGCCGCGCGGCGACCGCCCCCCCGCGCTCCGCGCGTACGTGCAATGAAAGATAGGTGGCTGCTACACGAGACAATCGAAGAACGCCGATCATTCTAAAGATAAACCTTAGCAGGTAGTATTGTTAAAATAATAATAAAAGTACGTAAGGTACTTGATTTTATTGTTCTATTCCGCATTTAATATTTCAGACCGCACATAATTGTGATTTATAATTTACAGGAAGAGAATAATATTTTTTTGTATGTTCAAAAGTAAACTTAATATAATCTCTTTTTCTTAAAATCTTTGCTGTCTCCAAAAATAAAATATGATTAGCTTATAGTCATAAATGATATAACGAAAATATCTTCAGAACAGTCTTGCGATAGTTGCTCACTTGTGGTCCTACCGCAGTTCTTTCCCTTCACACCGCTTTGCCCGTGCGGAGATCGCCCCTCGCCCCGCACCCGTCCTGTCCTCTGCCTACCGACCTCTTATATACTGCTCTCTTTACAACAAAAAAAAACACCAATTTCCCAAATTCCCGAAGCGGACCGCGCGCTCTCTCGCTCGCGGCAGACCTAAGATGGCCGCCCGCTTCCATTTTGATCGCAGATTACATTCGTCGCGTCCCTCGACCGATTGTTCAAAGCCTAAACGATGCGGCGTCCTGCCGTTATCGCTCGCTTTGTAAACGTATCGCACACGTATTTAGGCTATTTTTTCCCGTTCGATGCGACGGTGACGTTAGATTTCGCATAACACATTCCGTTTTCGCGTGAGCCGTGTATAAAATGGCCGACGTTGACGGTTTATAGATAACTTAGAACATCGAGATCCGGTTATTGTATTGATTGAATGTACAACGGCCCCTCCGTGCGGGGCTGAAAGAAAGTCCATAGCCAGTCTAAATGGCCGCGTTAAAATGTAGCCGGGTTACGGCCGTTGCGATGGTTTTGTCTCTTTCGTTATTCCGGAGTCCTCTCTACCTGCCGCACACGACATAAGCGGCAATAAAACAGCTACCTAGCTAGTTGAGAGGGATTTGTGCACGGCAAACCATCCGAACTGGAGCATATACACAATCTAACATTACCTACATGATTCTGGCGAATTCTATGGCGATGGTAGGCTTGTTACTAAAGTGGCGATGTTTATCTTTATATAGTCGCTTTCATAATGTCCTTTAAAACGAAACAATAGCTAAACAATCTTAACATAATATAATATGTTGCCATGTTCTTTTGTATTATCACAACCCCAACACAATTGATATTTATTAAGAAATTCTTTCCACCTGCCATTTCGCCCGTGTGAAGAATGCTCGCGAATTGATTATGAATTAATGAATTGTTTGGCTTCTTAATTATTGAGAGATAAGCGTGATAAACTTTCAAATATAAATAATAATACCAAAGATAATTCCCACAGGTGAAACTAATTTTATTCTTATTATATTAAATATAAATAATTAATACAAAGTACCTTAGATTAGTTGACCATATAATTAATTTAACGAAGAAATAAATAAGAGGAACCAGACAACCTAATATAAATAAATCGGTCTAGTATGGCTGATAGAGATATTCACAGGACATTTTTTTATTGAACCCATACATTTTGCGAACATTTTACCAGTATCTTTTATAGACCTCACTTTTAAGAAAATAGGATATCGCTTCCATTGGTTAATTACAGCTTTCTTTTGTCTTTTCTTAATGAAAAGATGAACTCCTGTGTCATCGGTGTGGAAATATTTAACATACATATAAAATAAATTTGTAAGCCATACGAATCGTCGCATGCGGGCATTGAACATGGATGACATTTATTTTAGTCCATTCAACCCACTTTTGACCACATAATGTTCAAATATAAATAATGTACGGTATACGGTTATTTGATACACGAGTCTACATTGTTCACAAAATGTTTTGAATTGTAAATCCACCCAGACATAAAACGGCTTGAAAAGTCTTTATTTATTTTCTATTTAAACTTTATTTGCACTAATAAAATAACAAAATGGTGAATTACTTATATAAACTTAAAGCTGAGTAGATAAAGTATTATCGGCATGACGGAGTTTACATCGAATCTGTCTCGCGAATGTTTTTGGTCATACGCCGCTTAAAATGCAAATTATTTCAAAGAATGCTTTAAAATATGTAGACTATAGAGTACAGTAAGCAAAAGCATTATGACATTGTTGCCTCCTTTGCCAATAATATCCTTTTTTATACCTTATATATACCAAATATATACACAGTTTTGTTACGATACTATTAAATTTTAAAAACATGTTGTATTTTGATTTATCTGTCTGACACAAGTCTTCTGCTGAAAGTAGGTCACCCTCAAATATTGCCACAAACCAAGGTCCTGAGCTAATTGACTTTCTCTAAGACTGTGCAGGCCGTCACTCTATTTTGTGAGTGTGCCACTGAAGTACCTTTCTTTTCAATGTTTGTTAGTTCTGTGAGCTGTTACCCTAGGTTTTAATAAGCGCAGGCAAGTTGTCTTTACCATACCACAACAACTGGATTAGTTAGGTGTTTTGACGCAAAACTGCCTCCCCTTACTTCCCGTTGGTGTCGTAAGAAGCGACCAAGCTGAAAGCCTTAAATATTTCATTGCAGTTTTTGAAATTAACCCGATGATGAGACTCGCCACGCATAGTGACCCTATGTAGCGATTCTATCTCCCGGAGAGGTAAAGGTATTATCTTATATTATTTATTAGAATAAGGTAAAACGTGTGACAGGCTCGGTGTAGAGAGGCTCTTTGGTAAATATTATAGAAAAAAATATATGCATATAGCATTTGATTTCTTCATTTGCCTAGATTGATGAAGTGACAACAAAGGTACAAAATAACAGCTACTGCCATCTAGCGACAACTGGCATCAACAAAGTATGGGCATTGTGCCATAAGAATAAAAAATAATTCTAACGTAATTATACCTGCAAACTTACTAGTTATTTTTTGCTAGGCGTTTAATGACTTACGTAATACATGAGAAGAAATGTGTTAACAAGCGAATTATAGTCCCTTTTTGTATTATAAAATCATTGCATCATCCTGCATCTTGTAGAGGGATATTGCACTTGACAGATGGTAAAAATTGACGTATCTTTTTTGTCGGCTTGAAAAACGTTTTTATATAAGCCCTTTTCAAGATATAGCTAATCTTGTTCGTAACGCCTCTGATATACGATAATTCAGCAGGTACTCGCTCGACTGTGGCCGAGCGAAGGCGGAGAACCCGAAGCTTGATGTCGTGCAGGACTTGAGTGAGTTGGTGAGAGGTGTTTACTGTCACAGATCCCACGTGCTGTCTGAAACAAATATTTACCAACAATAGCTAACTGAGATTGATGGTGGTGAGATTCACCGTTTAAATATCTGTTTGTATGGATTTTTCCCATACACGGTGTGGCACATGGTGTTATTAGGATTTCTAATTACTAACACATCAAGAAAAGCTAACGAGTTATTTGCCTCTAATTCCATTGTAAATTGAATTTTGGAGTTTATGAAATTTAGGTGATTTTGAAAAGTGGTAACTTTGTCTGATGGTAAAATTGTGAAAATGTCATCTGCATACCTCTTGTGGAATCCTTGATTTACCGAAGAGGTGTTAAGGGCTTTCTCCTCAAAGTCTTCCATGAATATATTGGCGACAATGGAAGATACTGGGGAGCCCAACGCCACCCCGTCTACTTGTTTTTAAAATTCCTCTTCACATAACATATAAGCCAGATGTGAGGCATTTAGGTCTAGATTACATTTTTTAAGTGTTTCTTAATAAGATCGCTAGTTACTAGCTTAGTACCACCGTGTGCCAAACCACCGAAGTTGTATGGGTTGCCTAAAATACACTCCACTACATCCTATAGTAAGCCAAATTGACTCACCAGCCTACAGATTGGCTTACTCAACAATCGGCATAGTGAGCATATTCTGCGTAGATCGGACCAAAAATTACTAACAGCTGAAGGTGCTCTGAGTTAACTATGACATCTGGACTTCTAACACCTCACGCAATCGAAACGTCGGGAATATAAAACATAATTAAACGCTATAAAAACTCCGTTTCAAATGTGTAGTGTTCGCGTAAATACTAGAAATTATTAAATAAAGTAGCTGTACCTACATACCTCTTTATATATTTTATAATGACATTTGAGATTTACTTTTATTATGTAGGTACCAACAAGAGAAATCGCCTAATAATGTACTACACAGGAAAAAAGGACATGGAGCCGAAAAAAGTCCATGTCTTTGCTCTTATGGGTGTTGAGTTGACTAGCAACTGCCCGCGGTGATTTTAAATTTTATCTTAAGGGAACTCTTTGATCGAGAAAAGTATCCCGGGTGCTTGCCTACTTGTTTATTTACGCTCGTTGCGTTCACTTTAGTTATCAAGTATACTAAAGGACGACCTTAATTCCTCTCAGCGTTCTTTGCCAGTCAACCTATTCCGCGTCAATTCGTTCAGTCGTTCAGGCGTGATGGAGCAACAATCATATAAAAACTTTCACATTTTTAAGAAGGACAGAAGAAATTTCATTCAGTAATAGGTTGTAACAAAAGAATTTTTAACGGATCTCATCATGTTTAAAAGCCTTTTTTGTTCTGTTATTAGGCGGCAGGACCCCTTTTCTGCCTAGGTGCCGTCTAGCTAGGTACCACCCTCTATTCTTAGTTCTATTTCTGCCATAATCAGTGGTGCAACCACTTGCGGGTTCCAGTTAGTCCAGTAGTATACTGGCTCTTTATGCCCCTCAAACCGTTTCAGGCCGTGACGCATTCCAGTGTCATTTTAGCATCTGTAACCTTCTTCCATTGAAGTAGTTTGCAGGTGCCCATGGGCTGCAGTAGCCACTCACTATCAGTTGGACTGTTCGCTCGTTAGAGACTGTAATGTTACATCTTCAAAACCCAGGACATGTCGTCATGTTCCAAATAGAAATCTATAATCTCTGCCCACCAAAATGAAAATACATTATTTTAATATCTGACATGTTTTCTTTTTACACTACATTAGACAGAAATCATGATGTGCGTTCGGTCAGTCACATCCAATGTAGGTATAGATGTGTCGCTGACTCACACAATTGCGCGATGAAATATTAAGACGTCCACGTCCGCCATGGCAATAAACGACGGATAAAACGCATTTTTCTTTATTATTTTTATTGAATTACGCCCTCTTCGCTCTTACAATCTGGTTCAAGTTGAGCACCATAAAACATGATGCACCTATCTACCTAGTTTGAGGTACATTTTGGGCAGGCCTACTGATATAGTTTACTAGTCTAGTAATTTACAAATAATACTAATGTATCATCTGTTTTACATTTTTTATTGAACCTTTAGGAAAACTTCATAAGAGAAATAAATATGTAATTGAATATATACATTATATTATTATTACTGGACGTCGTACAGTCCACCTGATGGTAGGTAAGTGGAAACTGGTGGTAGAATCCTTCTCTTTCGACGTGTCGTTTGGGTAGGTACCACGCTGTTACCCATTTCTGCTGTTCCATCTTTGCCCTCAGGGGTGACAACACATCACCTCTGTGGTCTAAGATGGGATGCCTCACAGCCTGTAATTATACCGGTTGTCTATACCCCTCAAACCGGGACACAACAGTGGTTACACTGCTAATTGGCGGTAGAAATGGGTAAGTATGTGGTACCTCCCAGACGGCTCCAAGGCAGAAAAAGAGTTCAACCATCTAACAAACTGAACAACCGACAATTTTTGTTTCATTATAACGCTATAGCAGAAATCATATCGAAAGCCCCTTTAAAGACATACATAAAGACCCTGACACGAAACAATTATTTATGCATGTAGGTCATATAAATATTTCTTCCATGCGGGAACTGAACCCCCGACCCGTAACGTTAAAGCTAATCGCTGGAGTGCGCTATGTTACGGTCTATGTTCCGAAAAAGACTGCACACTGAAAAGTCTTCTTATAGCCACGTTTTGAGACGGGACTATTTAGATAACCATATATCTGATAAAAAACCATGGCGCCCATCCGGCCCACATTTGATATAAACGATAAATAAAATATAAGATCTAGGTGTATAAAAAATAATCTCTCATGACCCAATACTAAGGTGTTCAGAGATCTAAAAATATTAGTCTTAATAAGTAAGTCTTCAAAAATATTTTATGAATCTTTTCTTTTTTTTTTTTTTTTTTTTTTTTTTTTTTTTTTTTTTTTTTTTTTTTTTTTTTTTTTTTTTTTTTTTTTTTTTTTTTTTTTTTTTTTTTTTTTTTTTTTTTTTTTTTTTTTTTTTTTTTTTTTTTTTTTTTTTTTTTTTTTTTTTTTTTTTTTTTTTTTTTTTTTTTTTTTTTTTTTTTTTTTTTTTTTTTTTTTTTTTTTTTTTTTTTTTTTTTTTTTTTTTTTTTTTTTTTTTTTTTTTTTTTTTTTTTTTTTTTTTTTTTTTTTTTTTTTTTTTTTTTTTTTTTTTTTTTTTTTTTTTTTTTTTTTTTTTTTTTTTTTTTTTTTTTTTTTTTTTTTTTTTTTTTTTTTTTTTTTTTTTTTTTTTTTTTTTTTTTTTTTTTTTTTTTTTTTTTTTTTTTTTTTTTTTTTTTTTTTTTTTTTTTTTTTTTTTTTTTTTTTTTTTTTTTTTTTTTTTTTTTTTTTTTTTTTTTTTTTTTTTTTTTTTTTTTTTTTTTTTTTTTTTTTTTTTTTTTTTTTTTTTTTTTTTTTTTTTTTTTTTTTTTTTTTTTTTTTTTTTTTTTTTTTTTTTTTTTTTTTTTTTTTTTTTTTTTTTTTTTTTTTTTTTTTTTTTTTTTTTTTTTTTTTTTTTTTTTTTTTTTTTTTTTTTTTTTTTTTTTTTTTTTTTTTTTTTTTTTTTTTTTTTTTTTTTTTTTTTTTTTTTTTTTTTTTTTTTTTTTTTTTTTTTTTTTTTTTTTTAACAAATTTATTGTTCGGCACCCTTACTATATCTCTCCACGCCCCGGGTTGACTGGCAGAGAATGCCAAGAGGCATTAAGTCCGCCCTTTATAATACTATGTTTAAAGGTATTTAAATAAAGTTTAAATAAATAAATAAATAAATAAATAAATATCTGATAAAAAACCATGGCGCCCATCCGGCCCACATTTGATATAAACGATAAATAAAATATAAGATCTAGGTGTATAAAAAATAATCTCTCATGACCGTAAACCCAATACTAAGGTGTTCAGAGATCTAAAAATATTAGTCTTAATAAGTAAGTCTTCAAAAATATTTTATGAAAATTTCTCTAATCATACAGTATTATTTTTCACATTTAACTCATGGTAACATTTCGTATTAAACGATATTTTCGTATAAAAATAACACAGTATGATTTTATTGGTTAACTATGTCACACGGAATTTTGATGATTTTTTTGTGATATAGCAGATAAGGGCCCAGACTTTACATGGGACAAAGCGACAGGTGGTGAGCTTATCATCGTTTTCGTGTCCAGCCCAACAATAAAAATATCATGTAATGTTAGGAGTAAAAGGCTTATTTTAGAGTATTTATTTGACAACTAAAAAGGTTACAGAGTTTCTCCTCGTACGTGATATTTCACAGGTCTTCCTGCCAGTAACCAAATTTCTTGTCTTTTTTTCCCTTATCTTCTACTTCTTTTCTTCTTTTCTTCTTTTCTTCTTTTCTTCTTTTCTTCTTTTCTTCTTTTCTTCTTTTCTTCTTTTCTTCTTTTCTTCTTTTCTTCTTTTCTTCTTTTCTTCTTTTTCTTCTTCCTTTACTTCGTGATCGTATCACTTATTTACCTACCAAAGAAAGTTTCGTACCATGGACTAGTAAAAAAAAAACATAATTTCTTACGATTTGTCATTCGAACGTACGAGTTGACAAGGCATTATCGGGCATTCGCGTCAATAAGTTTCGAATAAGTCTGTGTACGAGCTCCCCACATCGATCGAACTCTGGTCTAGTTATTAGCATCCCCTAACCTCTCGGCTATTATGGCTTTCTAAAAAAATGTATGTGGAATTCTAACAATGTATTCAATTAATACCCAACCAACAAAAAACTAACGGTAATAAAATTTACTAGTCCTTTAACTAACCTAAAACCCTATTAGGGTACCCTTTCTTAACACGAAACATTAAAAAATAGACATCGACATATATAGAAAGAAGTCGAAGAGCCAACATAAACTAGTATAAGTTTAAGCAAATAAAGAGCCGATAAGCGTCAATGTTATTATAGACACAAATTCTTGCGGTTTTTGACATGAGTTTAGACTCCCACATAAGTTACTTTACAACTTCCTGGGTATCATTGCCTTAAAGAACAACCGTAAGATTTTAAATAAAGTACTTACGCCATTACTTGACGAATGATTTTTTGCAACACTTTCGTATACCTGTCAACTGCTTTCCGTCGATTGTAACATAACATGCGCCAATAATTCACGACCTCGTTGCTTTTATAACGATTCTCCTTTCCTATATAACTTTAGCCCTAGCGTGGGGGACGAAGGAGTTCAGTAAAACTGGACGGTCCAGTCAAGAGAGCAATGACCTCGAGTGTGAGTATAGTGGCTGTTATCCAACAAGACGACACCGAGTCGGCAGTTTTAATAACTTACTAAGGCATTGTGTTACATAGTGCGATGCTATCTTCCGTGTTCTGCAGATAGAAAGAGATGTAGCGATATAAAGACTTGCACACACCGGCGCTAACGTACATTACATGTATCGTTGCGAAATAGCGCCCTAGAAGCCGCGGGGCTATTTTCTGACCGACACGAATAAAAGTCAGGTATAACGCTGAACACTTGTGCACTTATAATGCATGTCAGACAGATGTATTGCGCTGCTGATCAGATTCGAGATAAATGAAGATTTACAAAGAGAATAAAAAACAGATTTCCTTTGGATGACATTTATGTCACATTTTGGTAAGATAAAATATGGATGAAACCTCAGAATAAAAGATAAAAAATAGAAAGTGCGTTAAATATCATACACAAATATTACTTACAAATGCTCTTCACTGTTATGTTAATGTATATAAGCATCTTCTTTTTTGTTTCGTCCTCTGGTATGGGAACTTTCAATCCTGGTTAAATTCCCTAGAAAGACGGCACAACTGAGCCGTAGGCCGGACATGCACCTATCAGCTACACAACACCACCCTAACTGACTAGATTAATGTGTTCAAATAATCAAGTTGTTTCTTGTTCATCTCTGTCCGTACGGTAAATACAGATATAAAGAATCTCTGTAAAACAATTTCGAGCTACACGTGACGCAGTTCCTCTAATGCTATCCGACAGAAATGAATTTTACCCAGCAGGCCTATTAGTTAAAGAAGGGCTAACAATATAACAAAGAGTAAATATTGCAAAAGTAAATAATTTTAATTTTTATAATTTTTTATTAATTTCAATTTTATAATATTTTTTCCATATAAAAATATTAACACGCAATTCTGCATATATACGGCATTTTATTTGTGACAATCAATGAAAAAGTTTGTTATTGTTACTGCTATTGTAATTTTATTATTATTTTCTTTCTCTTTTAGTATAGTTGCAAATAGTCGTCTGCTGGACACATGGCTCTATTAACAGGATAATTTGCTGTAATTGCCACAATTCACCTTCCATCTTAAAAAGTCTAGAAGTTTGGCATATTTGAAATAGTGTACCACCATCTGTCGGTTGACAATGACTTTATTGATATCTGTATCATCAAAGTAGCGACTTTCGATACAGCTAATGATTATGAGAAACTTTTAAGTCCTTTCCGTACTATTTGTAAGCTGACATGGGGTCGCCCGGACGGACGTTAATCGACCAAATTGGCTATAAAATAAAAAGGGACCAACTAAGAGTACCCATAACTGACTAGTGTGTGTGTAGATGAATTAGTGTGAAAGAGGTGTGCTTATATTTAAATTCTTATATCACCTCGACTTTACATTTTGCTTTAGGAATAAATAAAAACATGTTTTACGCTTGTCTTAATGGTAATTCAATTCAATTTTTAAATAATGATCTTCTACTTTTATTCATCGATCATTTCTTTTATCATTTCTGAATTGACCTTGTGAAAAAACATGTATTTACATTTTAGTTTAAGAAAACTTCGTGTTTCATACTTCTGGAATCAACGAAAAAATATTGACAAAATACAAACTGTTTCTACAATGAAGCATTAAAATTACTCTTTAATTTCTAGATTACTCCAAGTCTCGACATTTTCCTTTAAGAAAACCACTACATAACACGACAATATTCAAATGCCTTACAGATATAACGCAGAATAAAAACAATTTGGAACGATTTATATTAAATAAGAAGTGAGTATAAATAATGCAATAAAAGTCTATGGGCCATAATGACCATAATAGGTGACTCCGGCTACAGGTGGTCGTACAGACACTCTTCGAATCATTTACGCCCCGATGGTTATTGTTTATGAGTAAGTCTGGTAATTTGTTTGAGGTAACATCAAAAGTAAAGTCGTAGTTCAAGAAATAAGTAAACATAGGAAAGTGTTAGAGATTGTAGGAGGTAGAGATTTAGCTATAGATGTAATCTCAAAACTATTAAGAGTGAAAGAGTCGCAGATCTTAGTCGCATTTTTACATGTTGATTTTTATGGCACATTTCGAAAAAGTCCTAGACATAAAATGTTATAACCAAACTGAGGAAACAAATCTCCTAAATTTAATTCTAAATATAAAGAGTCAGTCTTGGTCTGTCGGTACGAAACCCACATTACAAGAATGTGCAATTAAGAAATAAAATTCTAAAGACCCTTTTTTTTAAATAAACAAGACAAATAGAGTCGGCAGGGGAACCAATTTGAACACGCATTTTCTAGTGTTAGGGATCGTCGATAATACGATTATTTAAGTACTTATAATTAATAAACGTTGTCATAGTTAGAAAGGCATTGATTAATTTTATCTCGATTCAGTATTGAACAGATCCAGCTAGCATTTATTCTATATTCTGGAGAGCGGGACAAAACCGACGCCATTAATCCACGGAACGTTTTCGCGGAACGTTTCTGTGATTATAGACTATAATTATTCGTGTCACGGTTGGCACGTTAAATTAAGCATCGTCTTAAAAACATTTTACTGTTATGGGAGGCGATTGTATGATCAACATTCGCAGTGTTTCACGTTCAAGACTTAGAATTTACCAGAACTTAAAAGTCCATTTAAAACTGCTCTACTTTTATCGTACATTAATATGCCACGTACCGGACTTCTTTTTGTATGGTTCGACAAATTCGAATGAATTATCCACCATCATTCGGTCGCCAGAACCTCATTGGTTAGTTAGCAGGTTGCATCACGTGAGATGCATGCATGGCATTTGCAGAAAAAGATGGCACATGTTCACCTATGCACCCTAAGAATTTTATTTATTTCTTAACTGTCCTCGTTTTTGCACAAAATTTTATTTTATTGTAGCAACGAATAAAACATTTTTCTTTCTTTCTTTCTAATAACAAATAGATTTCAATAAAAAGTATTACATTTTTAAGGACTCGAAACGTAATGAATCAATGACCTACAAAGGAAAACTCTGATAGCATTAAGGAGAGCAGCGCCTTGCAAGTTTTGTGACTTTACAACAACTAGCACGTTGACAACTAGTAAAAAACCTTTTGTTTTGTGCCTAAGTGTCTCGACATTATGACATTTAGACGATTTGTTCTTTGGACGTTGTCAATCGTAATATAAATAAAATATAGCTTTAATCAATAATTGTATTCATATTGATGTTTATTTGATATAAAATAAAGTGAAACAAAAACAATTTCTTTCTATTCATTTTAATTATCACCTTCTCATTATTAGTGCACCACGTGCAGGCGAGGTTGCCTGCTAGCAAACAAACGAGCCCCTGGCGACCGATATCCATACGAATTTACCGAACGGAAATCTCTCAGACTATTGATGGGAGAGTAGCATCACTGGTGCGAAGGCAAAGCGCTCATCGAGCTGTTTGCCCAGCGTGGTGAGTACTGCTTCCGAGAAAGTGTTCAGCAGTGGTCTAAAATAAGCTAAATTAGTAATTATTGAATATTTGATATTAAAATAAGTTTATTGTTTTGAGGCAATAAAAAAGTAAAATGAAAACACTAAAATTACATATTCAATCAAACATTGATGAACAAAGTCTTTTTTAGTTCATCCGTAACATTCAATAATAAATCTTATTAACATGTAGAACACGCAATTTACGTGGCAAAGGGTAACGAAATCGGTTTTAAGACGGCTATCTCACCCCGCTCGGGTCTGAGGCATGGAGAGGCCGAATCGATAATAGCTATTATAGAATCGAAAGAGACACAGTCTAGTGCGGGCACAGCCAGAGGTGAAATACATCGGCGTCCATAAATATTGATTTTATGTGCGCGCGGCGACCGTAGGGTAGGCAGGGCTGGCGCGGACCAAACTACTTAATTTATGTATACTACTTTTAACGAAAGAATGAGGGTTAATGCTTATTTAATATTTTAGTTACTAAGGGTTGATAGTATATTTTGGAATTTATATTTTTATTTGAAAAACTTGTCTAACAGTTTATAAATAAAAACACACATCTCTCCCTAATGTTTCTGATCTTTTACTTCATGATCAAATTATATGGAAGGGAGTTTTACGTTTCAATATAAAAATTTAAAAATTATGGATAACTACTTAGTCATTATTGTAAGGAATTTACGTAAAAAAAATTACTCATTAATAATTATTTGAAAGAAAAACCAACAAAACCTCGATATTCCATGTAACTCAAACATTTTGCACAAATTTTGGTCACGAGATATCATATTGGGGATTTATCCGATTATTCCGTGGTAACAGAACTTTATGTTACTGAATATATTATTTCAAAATCATTTCATTACATTTCAAGTGATACTTAGACAAACTATTAAATTCATAGTATTTAAATACATTTTCGCAGTAACGAGATTTTGTGTATTGCGTCTTCTTGTTTTTTACACTATATATTTACCATGTTTTTTGTTTTCACTCCGACAAACCGAATTAGAGTACTTTTCTATATGCACAACCTGTACCAAGGACTTCTTCTAGTATGTTCCTGAGTCCAGAACTGCTATATTAGCTATGCTATTTAATAAAACAAACATTTAAGTTTTTGTCTTTTAGTCAATCAATCACGCTTGATACACTACATATATGAGAGCGAAATTTGACATAGGGTATAAGGAGGGTAGAACACTTTTTATTTCAATGAAGAGTTTGGCAAACTATTTTGAGACTACACGGGTGAAACCGCGAATAGCTGCTAGTCGTCATATATATCACCCATATAATGCGGGATAATATAAAATAACAAAATGACGATAAGAATACTAACTAAATATAAATAATACTAATGATTCTCTTATAATTCAAAGTTACGTGTTTCTACGCACGGCGAATATATAACAAAATACTTATATTAATTATCAAATAGATACAAACGGATGTTTGATGTACAGCCCTATACAACAGAGTTAAGCCCGCGGGGATGTCACACGTCTGAGGGGCAGTGAGATCCGAGAAAGGGAACGCATAAATCAAGCAATGTTAGAAAGAGACAACCTGTTAAGCTGGTGTTTTCGCCGTTGCTGTGTACTTAGGTAAGTCCTTTATTCTATGCGTTTGTTACATTTTATTCGTTTTGTGCTGGATTTCGCCTTTTTTTAATTACAAGTCCAATGCTAAATTGATTTTGTCCCGCATTCGTCGTCGGCTTTGTTAAAATTCAATAACAGCTGCCTGTGACTGATAATTTTATGCATTTCACATCATGATGACGATACTGGGTTATGTCCTCATGACCGATTTCTAGTTCTACGTACATAAGAACTTACGTGGCAGGGCGCAGAACGCAGGACGAAAGGCTCTGACAACTGTGTTGCTTAATGGATATCGTTACCTGACTGTTGGGGTGTAGCATAAAATATGGAGATAGATAAAGTAAACCACCACCGTACGCTGTGTTGTGGCACGTGTCGCTAACACTGCGTCTGTACTTTCCTTCGATCTTATAGTGTAAGTGTTACTTAGTATGATATAGTAACGTAAAGACAAGTGTAATCTTGCAGATGGCAAAGCCTGGGTATTTACGGAGTTGCTTTGCACTGCTCCCCTTGTCCTTCACACCCGAGGTGGAGTCGAGGGGGAAGAGAACTTTTCCCTATCCTCGATACGGTAATTCGATACGCCGCTCTCCTTACCTTTCGCAGCCGAAATGAGGTTGTAATAGACCAGATCCGCCGCGAAGTACCGGGACGGCAGGTGCTTCTGAGTGCTCGCCTTCCTGATTAGGGGTAGTACCCCATCCACAATAAAAAGTTACTAAATTTCAGCGCTCAAAATCTTTTGGATATGTAGAGAGAGAGAGACATCGGTACCATTCATTGACCTATGACAAAGCGAAAAACAATTGTGTTAATAAAATTACAAACCTAAACGCCAATTTCAAAATCTCTTACATCAAAAATATAGGAAATCAATTCCTATATTTTTGATGTAAGAGAAATATTGTGAAATTCTTTCTTAGACGATGTCTACATCCTATAAGGAACCTATTACCCAAATTCTAAGTTTGTAGTGATGGTGTAACCCCTTCCCCTCTCTGGCCGCCGCGATTTGGTTTCGACAATTTTAGATGGATATTCCTTCATCATTCGATCGCCAGAGTCTCGGTTGTTAACTAACAAGGTGAGGTTGGCAATTTGTGGAGATGGAGGAATCATTTATACACCAGTACGCAGCTGCTATAAAAATCTTGAAAAAAATAGAAATTCTTACAGCACCTTTGCAACAATAAATAAAAATAAGTGTATTCTTCGTTTGTCTGTCTCACCGGAAATTTTTGAAACAACCATCGCCTTTCGCCTAGATTAAGTTTCTTGTAGTGTCATCTATACCATTTAACAGAAACTACATTGTAACACTCCATAGCATTTGATAAGAAAGCTACATAAACCGATATTTTCATAATAGATGTCGTTACCGAGGACAGTGATGCTATTGGACGCAAGATGACGCTGTAATAAATTGAAAACGACAATTATTACGAGTTTAATTTTATTTTCTTGGTGTCAATATAAACACTTTGAGAGACAATAATTATGGTAGCAATTATAGACGTGTTAAATTTACAAACACTTATTTCAAACGAAACAATAAGCACACTAGAGCCATCTATGTTGGAATAGCTTAACTAAAGTGACGTCATCAGTTGCCTCTCCAAACTGGTTTTGGAAAAGATTCACGATACCGTTGGGATCAATGAACTTCTGTGCATTTTGTTTACGCAGGAATTTAATACGCGGAAGATTTCCGTCATATTGTAAAATATATTTTATAGGAATTTTTTTGAAATACTGTTATAGCATAGCGGATGTGGTCCCAAGGGACAGGGCGCTGGTTTTAATTTCATAGTACACCAGTGTTTGTACTATTTAAATATTCAAATTTTTAATTGCAAATTTAAGTTAGTGCGTGATAGAATCACGCAGCTGCTTTTCCAATTTTTATTTTTTAAAAAAGAAGGGAGCATGCGGTTCACCTGATGGCAAGTGATCACCGACGCCCACGAACATCCACAACACCAGACGAAGGAAAACATAGTCAGGAAAACTGCACGTCTGAATTCGTCATTATGAATCTTATAAATAAATATTTCAAGGACATGATTGGGCAGTCCGCCACACCGTATTGGAGTAATGAGGTGGACTCGGTTGTCGGCTCCAAAAACACTTTTAAACGAGAATGATTACCTTCGCTCTGCGTTACAGAAGCAGCGTTATTCGACTTAAAGACTACTATTTTACTTTAAAGTCCTATTAAATGGTTAATCCAACTGTCTAAATTCACCGCTGGACTTTCCAAGAGAGCTCTTAAAATATTTGCTTGTACAATATTACCAGCGACGCTGCTTTCCATTTCTTACGTGTACGATTTGGGTTTGCAAAATTTATAGAGATTTATGCCAACAGTCTGTGGTCGGCAGGGTTACGTTTGCCATGCAATGCAGCGTGCACCTCTTGCAGATCAGGTTGACATTTAGATAAAAATATAACAATATAGGAAAATTAGTAAATTAGCATTCATTGAATTTTTACTCTCCTCCTCTGCGTAGGAGTCGTCTGGGTACTAGGCACCACCCGCACTAATTTTTGCTGCCAATCAGCAGTGCCGGCGCTGTCTTATTCCGGTTTCAAGAGCCAGTTTTATTACAGCAATGTCGAAACATGGAGCGTGGTTTTCCACAGTCTCCAATCCACGAAAGTAACAGACCATCTGTCACCTGCAGGCTCGCTTAAAACATCTCCAACAGTGATTGATTGGTTTCGAAGTTATCTGTTTAGGCGCCAGCACGTATACGAATACGAATGCATGATTCATACTCTGCTAGGTCTTATACTTTTGATGGTGTTCCACAGGGAGTAGTTTTATCTCCTATGCTTTGCGCAGTTTTTATAAATATTTTATTCCTAGGCATCAATTGACTTACTTTAACAGCATGTAAATAGTCCACTGCAGGACATATGCCTCTCGTTCGGCAAGCGGGTTGGCGAACACAGAACTACACACCTTGCACGATATACGTTCTTGTCTGTCATCGGCGTGGGTACTTTGGGTGTGGTTTGTTTGAAATGGTTATACCGCCGTCTATCGGTGGACATGAGATTTTTCTGGCATTTCCTTTAGTCGACATTTACGAAAACCAAGGCTGATTCATTTTAGTCCATCGAACCGAGGATCACAAACTTGGGATACTAAAATATTCTACACCGGTGTGTTAATTTAGATGAAGATATCATAAATTATTATCATTAATCAGCAAACATACAACTAAATCACACTTATTTGGAAAAATTTTATTTCGCTGTGCAAAATTTAATTATATTTTAATTGTTTTGGTCGTTTATGTTTAACACAATATATAATAAATTTTCATTTCATCATTACCAAGATTTACTTTGAGAAAATAAGTTCTCACGACCGTATACCCCACTACTGGGGAAGGCAGAGCTCTAGATATTTATTTTAGTCCGTACAATCAACTTTTCACAAGAGTTTATTTGGAAAAACGTGGGGAGCCTGTCGCCATTTTAATGATCAGGCCAACTATACAAATCGTACATAAATTTTGAGAAATTTATCGGTTGAACATTCTTCATAGGGGATTGAAGTCGTTTCTTTGTTTCTTGAATCAGAGGCAGATCCCCTAGCCAGTTTCCTGGGGGCTTTTCTTTACCTTAAAAATTAAAAAGTATGATTAAAGCTTTTTACGTTGCCGCGGAGCTGAAGCCAGTACTTTGATCCTGTAAGAAATATTCATGGAAGTACTGCGTACAGGAATTACTCTACTGTGCGAGAATTGATATATATGTATAATATCTGCTTATACTGCTAACAAAACCCAAACACGTTGAGCATAAAATAAAATACTATTCACAAAACATTACACTCTCAAAAACCGTATACCTAATATATACACTCGTATAATCGTAGTTATGGTGTTCAGAGGTCTAAACATTTTACATTAGTCTTTGCAACCTACTTTCT
Source organism: Bhutanitis thaidina (assembly GCA_029286595.1). Classification (NCBI taxonomy): domain Eukaryota; kingdom Metazoa; phylum Arthropoda; class Insecta; order Lepidoptera; family Papilionidae; genus Bhutanitis; species Bhutanitis thaidina. The sequence continues at coordinate 1,204,746 of JAGSMS010000021.1, read as the reverse complement.
AGGGCACTTGCAACCGACTATAACACGGCAAATCATAACATTAAAATTTAGAAAAACTCATTGGTACTTGCCCTCCTGATTCGAGACCGAATTCGAGTCTCCTGAATCGGAGGCAGATCCCCTAAGCACTCGGTTATCATGACCTGTTAAGCATGTTGTGAACCTTCTGTCTCTCACTTGTTGTTAACCTACGTATATATCAAATTGGTTGAAAATAAATAAATATTAAAAAAAAACGTTCGTACGATTCTTTGTTACACACAGCGTTTTTGTTACACTATCTCGAAGACAATATTGTTTCTAGTTCAAATAGGGAAGTTCACCTAATGGAAAGTGGCCCATAGACACGATCCTTAACTCAAGACAGGATTGCTCTATCATAAGATTCGTGTTACGCATCACTTCACCGGATTTATCTGCCACTATTTTAGCTTCAGGCTATTCTTCTCTGGAGCTCCTTGCCCGAAGAAGTTTAGAAATCATCAAACAAGATTAATTTAAGCGATCGATTCGAGAATATTTATCAAAATTAAACACTAGTTAATTTCGGTACTGCTGGGTTTTATATATTGAGTATAAGTTAAGAATGTACACAATTTTTAAATAAACACATATCCCTAAAATATAAAAATATGTGTTTATTTATTTATACGTATTTATATTAACTTATGTATATATATATATTATATGTATTCTTATCTGTTTATTGTGTATATGAATACTTAATTCTGTACTAAGTCATTTTATTATTTGTTAATTTTTTGTAGTTATTATCAATCGTAATTAGTTTTGTTTAAATGTTTATATCATTAACTGTTTTACCTGCCACTGCATTTCACCACGCGATGGGTTAACAGGCAGAGAATACCAATAAACATTAGATCCACATTTGTTACCTTTTTAAGGTATAAACAATAGAGATTTTAAATAAAATAAAATAAAACACCTGCATTTATCCTCGATTTGTATCTTAAATGAAACTATTTAAGAACATAGTACCATTATGGTCTTATTTCACGTTAGTATTTTGTGAGGTTGTGGTCCCTCCGCGGTCGTAACAACCCTACTATATATCGACAACAGTAGTTAAAGGGTTTGAACTAAATGCTGTAAGTGACGAATTAACCGCTGTATGATTTAGAGAAATAATCCCATTGCTGTTATTAGCGTAAATCGTGTGGTTTCACTGTAACATAATCAACTACTATATTTCATCCCAGAAGTGACATAAAAGTCAACTAAAGGAAATTCCGGAACAAAAAATGTCCGTCGATAGATCTTGAATAACCATTTCAAGTATGATCAACAAGCCTATAGATATACATCGTTGAAGGCGGTATCTCGTTAAGAGACGATATGCCGTAATTGCCTCACTTGCCACTTTGTTGTCCGTCACGGCTCTGCTTATTTTGGGTTTGATTTTTGACTGAAATGATTATTCCGCCATTTGTCGGAAATAACGGTAAAGCAAGTGTCAAGCAGAAAGACGAGGACAAAACCACCCAAGTTTGCCTAAGGAAAACCTAAAGTGATAGGCAATGGGAAGAAATATCAGCACCACTTTCTTGGAAAGGTCTACGTGAAGTTAGAAAAGAGTTACCTCGTTTTTCATACCAATGTAATATAATAATAATAAAATAAAATAAATACCGCTGAAAGACAGCGGCTTGTGATACCACGACAGGACATTTTAATAACTATTTACATTTTATTCTTAATTTTTCTTTACTTTATCAGCCTGTAAGAGTCCACTCTGCTGGACAAAGGCCTCTGCTCTACAAAAGTACTAATTAAAGTCGACATGCCATCCATGGACAATTTTTTACACTCACCGCGTTGGGCGGGCGGGTTGATAAGCGTTATACCGATACCCTGGCACCAGAGATGCTGCTGCCTGTGCTATTTGAATTCCATATATTCGGATGTAGTTTTCGCCATCAATCGGCATCGTCTCGTTTGTTAATCAACAGGATGCAGCACGTGCAAGTGAGGTTGGCATTTGGAGAAAAAGTAAAAATATACCATGTGGGGAAATACTCGTATAAACATACGCCAATTTTATGTATGAAAATAAATTTAAATAGTTAAAACGAAATCATTAAATTTAAAAATACTCTTTACATAATAATTGTTTATTAATTTCAACTCAAAGTTTACTAACTCCATTAGTCGTTTTGAAAAATTAAGGCTGTACACACTTAGATTTCTGTAAACCTTCAAAACATTCTTCTGCACATAAGTTTTTTTTACTTATAGATATAAACAAGAAGATTTTGTATGTATATAACACTATTTCTAGTTAATCCAAGAGTGATTTAAGATAAGTTTGTTGAACTTCATACTTTCTATCAAACAAATTCAATCTTTCAGCGACTTAAAGAAAATCGGCTGCAACCGTAAATCGCATTAGGCACGCGCTCGTTGAATTGATCGGACACCAATCGATTCTACACCATCTGAAGATCCATCGGGTGGAAGAACCGGCACCAGCACCGTTACCACTCTGTTCACATCACGAAAAAAAATACAGTTAACCGGAGTCCGCCGCGCGCCGTCGACGGTACGAAAAAAGCACAATCTGCCGCCACACCACGTCACTAGGACGTATGCGAGCGGCTTTCGAACGAATGCGCGGGAACTTTGACAATATTAGTTGACAGCTAGGTTAGACCAATGTAACTGAAAAAGACCTATTTCAGAAAAGTGCCTGTGTTGTGTCTCTGTCTGTGATCCGTGTATTTAAAACAATAATAAGGATATGTTAAAGATATGTCGGAATTCGGATAACGTTTTCTTATTGTGTTAGTTAGCAAGTGACATTGGATTCTTGTTTTTTTTTGTATATAGGAAGGATTATTGGCAAAATGCCGAGTACAATACGAGGTAAGTGTTTGATACACACATATTATTATGAATGTCTGCATTGAAATGTTATGCAGTATTAAAATTTGCGTTTAATTTTTTATCTTCGCCACTGTGGTCAGTGGTTTGAATTCAGAAGGTGAACGCACTTTTCCGTTTTGTTGACGGAAGGGCCCGTATGACTAACAAAAGGTAAAATTTAAATTTCATATGGCTGCTGCCGTTTTACAATTACGAATTAGACATGTGTCACTTTCAATCATGTTTATGTCGTTATTGTGGTGTCATGTTTTTATTATCTCAGCAAAATAATTTATTATTGTTATATTGTGAAAATTATGTATATTTTATGTCTTTTTAATTTGAAAGTATGGCCAAAATACTAACATGTTTTTTAATATCCTTCGTAATTACAGCTGCAATAATTGTAATTAATATCTTAAATTTACTTAATAAAGTTAAAAAAAAAACTTTAAGTTTGTAACATAATTAAAACTCTAGAAAAAAATCCGTTGGTATAATTTGGCAAAACTAAGGTCAATGACATCTGTAATGCTATAAAGTAAGAGGTGTATGATTACGATCTTACATTGAGGGTTAACAAAAGACTTAAAATAATTTAGTTTATTAATTACACGTATCTGCTAAAGTATTTTTATTTTACATAAAAATATTACATTACAAAAATAAATATAAGATCTCAAGACCATATACCCAATACTAGGGTGGTCAGAGGTTTTAATCCTTTCATCACTTTTCATTAGAGCTTATTTGTGAAAACTTGACAGGTGGTGACGAGGCTTTCGTCGTCTTAGTGTCCATACAAATAGTACGTACATAAGTTTCTATAAACTCATTGGCACAACGGCCCTCATCATACGGGATCGAACACGAGTTTACTGATTCGGTCGCCGATACCTTAATCACCTCAACTACTGTGGCTTGTTTGCAAGGAATTAACAAAATAGAATGGCTTTTTAAGTACTTTAATAAGAACTTATTACTTTAACTATCAACTTAAAGACTTGTTCTGATGGCTTGGTGTAAGCCATTAAAGACATGTCGTGGCTTGTGAGTGAGGAATTAACAAAATAGAATGACTTTTTAAGTACTTTAATAGGAGCTTACCACTTAATTACCTTTACTATCAACTTGAAGACTTGTCTTTCATTTCAAAACTTCATAACTAGCTTAGTTACAACAAATATAGTCTCTACAACTACAAAATCATTTTATTAGTGGGGTACGTCCGTCATAAATAATACTGTTCTCTTTTTTGAGTAATGGTCTTGTTTGAATATTTCTTATATTTACGCGAATACTACATATTGAAAGGAGGTAAGGAGTCTGCCGCTGTATTTAACAAAATGCCAGAATCACGATGTATGATAGTATTCCGTGGTACGAGGCGGACGACAGAAAAGCGACAGTTTTGCGACCGCGCGGCGCTACCGCAAGGCCCTCTGTTTACCGTTGCTGCAATCCCTTTCTTCGTGACGTAGTAGCGTACGGTACTCTGCTAGTGAAGCGACGGAGTTGTTTTTATCGATAGAGTTTTCCTCGATACCGCTCCTAGGTACTTGACTGAGCAATTTAAAATTTGTTTATTTATATTGTACGTATCTTTTGCGTTTTAGAGACAATTACTTATGCATATTACTTTAATCGTTCCAAAACAAATTAAAACGTGTGTTTAAAGAGGCGGGTTTTAAAACTTTAGGTTTGATCTTGAGCTTAAAACTATATTTCTTCTTGCAGAAGTATATTTGAATAGTTGAGATTTGCTTATAGAATGAGTCTGTGAATTTAAGAGATACGGTTAGAGAGTTTCGTATCATCATTATGTAATCACAAAGTTTATCAAATACAATTACTAGTATATATAACGGGGGCGATCCTATGCTGAGTTATGTTAGTAATTAAATTTTCGTTCGTTGCAATCTACTTAATAGTTCGAGAGAATATTGACCGTGTAGAGACAGGGAACTAAAAGCATTAATTGAAGATATAGCATAACGACGTTTGTAATCGTTATCGTTACGCCACGCGTGTGTCCCCGCACTGCCCGTGTGACGTGACGTTGCTAACGGTGCGCGCAGTTAGCCTCACCCACATACTGTGTAACTGTGCGCACCTCCGTTATGTGGACGCGATCCGAGTCTCCATGCCGTGGGACCGCCACGCTCAGTACGTGGTTAAAAGCTATATTTACACGTGTCAATGACAGACATAACATCGATTTGCAAATCGATTTTAAGATCTCCTTTTCAAATATAATGTCAAATATTAGTTTATCCTTTTCTTTAAAAAAAATGCATTTATGCTGAAGAGAAGCGTAGTTCTAATTACAACATACTTTTCAGAGCGCCTGCTTCTCTATTCTTTATCTAGGATCAATGAATGTATGTATCTGGGGGCAAAAATAACTCTTTTCTATCAGGCCGTCTGTGTTGACAAGTTTGTCACTGTTAATAAAAAAAGGTTGTGGAGGATAATCGAAAATCTACTTTTTCTACAAAACACGAACTAGCAGTTCTGTGATCAGTCAAGAAGTTTAAACTAAGATCCAGCAGATCTTAGCTTAAGCAACATGCATGAATATAAACTTTTGAAAACGCCACACTCTAAACACAAACTGAAAATTAAAGTAATTTTCAATGATTACAAAGAAAATGCCGAATTCGATTTAAAAACTATCTAACAAAGTTATTTTCGCTTCTTAGAGAACTTCTTTACAAACTGTGACACAGTGAAAAGGTTCATAGATCAGTCAAAGCAATATGTCATAAACGAGATACGTTATGCAATTTTCTTTGTAGCCAATTTCGTCATTATCAACTGTCAACAATCCACGGCTAACTGCCATGATAGTTTTGTCAATGAACAAACTGTATCCAAAATGGTTATAAGAACTGCATGCTATAGCCAATTAATATTCATCAGACTCGTTGCAAGGCGGGCTTGTTGTTATCTAAATACGAGTAGACCTTTCAAACCGTAGTAAAAGTAGTGGTACTGCTGATTAACGGCAGAAATAGTTAAGAGATTTACTACCCACAGGATTTCTAGGTAGAAAAAGAGTCCTACAACCTAGTAAAAAGATTAGTGAAGGTTGTGTGTTTTAAGAGAACTTTTCCATTATGTTTCTTAAATTTGTTTATCTATTAACCATCTTTGCTCGTTGCCTTCCCGTAGCCGGAAACAATGCAACCACAGAAAGTTTCGGATGCAGTATGAACCATGAGGCTAATCACACAACTCATACAGATCCTAGGGTTTGAATCCTTTCGACTTAGCACACAACTGTGTTCATTGTTAGCTGCATCGCTGTATAAATGTATCCGAAACTATGTTTAAGAAAGAATATTGAGATTGGGAATGGGCCAAAGACAATTTCTTGCATTTGACATGCCGCAATATTTTTAACTCGTGGCATTTTGATACTCAAACACGCGATGTCATTTTTAGGGATTCTTATAAGTGGTCTAATTAACAATTCACGAAACTAAAGTCTCGATTATTATTTCACTTAATAAAGAACACGAAAACGTCTAGACAAAACAGTTAAATTTGTGTTTGTTAATGACCACTTTTGTTTTAGCGGTCAATGACCGATATTTTGGTTCTGCATTCTTATTAAGTATATAATTACAGATTTTTCCCGCTTTTGTGCTCATTACTTATTGTAATAATGAAATTAATTAAGAGAAGACTAAAGGCGCATAGTTTACGTAGATTCGTAGACTTAAGGTGCATACTGTTGTATGAGTAAAACAAAATTTTACTACATTTGTAATGAATGATTGATTGATTATGATGAATGAAGAATAATTAAACGAAAGAATAACTAATTCCACAAAATGTAAAAATTATTACGCTAGTTACCCTAATTACGCTAATAGTTTAAAAGATTAATTACAATAGTATTAAAATTTTAATAGACTTAAAGAATAGTCTTCGAACGCCCAACTAGAAAGTATAAAAGAGGAAAAGATAAATTTACAGAAGAGGTTATTTGAAGAGAGGGGAATTTTATTTGAATTTATAAAACTTTTAATGTTAGAGTTTTAAAAGTACAAAATCATTTAGTACGTACGTACGTAGTTGTAATCCTTTGAAATCCTCCGCGTAGTAATCGACACTTGTCGCCGTGACATATTTATCATAAAGAATGTGGTCGACAATTCACATCACTATGATTTTATTGCGATTCAACCCGTCATATGATTTACCGCTACCACATATAGTATGTTTCTATTTATAAACTTTTCAGTGCCTTATAACTTACAAGCAAATTGTTATCTCTAGTTCACCTAAGTTATCACATTTGATTGTTCCTCTATATTTCTTTATTTATTAAGGGACTTCTGTCGTATTTAGATATGTTAGCCCCATTGCAAATATATTTAGCGCTGCATCAGATCTTGGTTCTGTTAATATCGTTAAAATCGCTTCTATCTAATTGTTCCTATTGATAATTTATAATTGATTATGATACTTATTGAATGTGATTTCCTTGGGAAAATCCTCTTATACTGATAAAGAAGAGAAAGAGAAGAATCCTTTGTATATGCGTTCACTAAAGTTACCTAAATGTAAATTTTTGCGTTCTTCTCTTGTCGAATATTGCTTTATATTCATCCATTATTTACCGAAGTCCTTAGCCCAATCTTACTAACAATAATAAGTATTTCTTTTTTTGAAATTGAAGACTTCTTAAGTTATTTATTGGCAATTCAGAATACTCTTTTGCTGATGTTGCTTGTTAACGGCTTATGAAAGACAATTTGTAACGTATATTATTTTAGCGGTATTTTGATTAAAACATTCATTTCCATATTTCAATCAATCCACGTTATTTATTAATGGCTGATCGGTTATAGAATTACGTGCCGAAAGAGTTTATTCACCTTAACCGGTCCGCAACTAAAGACGAATGTTGTTTTTTTTAAATAAGAGAACTACACTCTATACCGTTACGTTTGTAGTATAATATTGGACACGTTTTATTGAGTGTGGGAACGTCATTAATGTTTAAACGAGAATGTTTCTTTCTTGTATAGCGCATTTCTACTTTCTTCATCATCATCGGCTTATTTAAGTCCTCGAAACAACAGAAAGCCGGCATACATATGTTGGTTATACATGGTTTCAAGGGTAGTACCATAATACCCGCACTTGAGATGCTGCTCTTCATCACTATATAAGATTTGGATGCGACAAATTCTGATGGATGGATGGATAGTTAAGTTGAGGTTGGCATTCGTAGAAAAAGATGGTATATTGCAACTTATGCCCATTTTCCATGGCTCTTACTTTAACTCAAAATATTTTTACTGTCTTAAACATCTCAATCGAAAATTATCAAAAACCAAATAAATCCTTCAAGTGTCATAACAATAGAACTTGCATTGTTTAACCACGTTGAGAATTAAGATTTTTTAATACTTCCTGACACGATGTAATTATTTTTTTATCTAAACATTGAAAAAACATTAAATTAAATTTTAAAAATTGCATCTTATTTGAATAAGTATGCCATACATTTAACCTTGAGTAAGGTTACCTAGATAGTTTAGGTTATACAGTTCTGTTGTGACCTAGCTCAGTGTCTACAAGCCATAGGCGTCTACGTCGTCAAAGCAGTCACTGCCCACATATAAATGGTGGCCTATTTAAGAGCGAAAGAAAATACAGTACATTTTTAAAATTCGCATCACGTGCAATTCTACGTGACAGTTAGCAACTTGTAAGAACCGTAATGGCTAGGGTTGTGATATCGAAACTTGTGATTCGAAATTCGAATTGTTTTCTTCTTTTTTTACTTTTACTTTGAATTGGAATCATTGCTACTCCAGAATCTGCATAGGTATCATTGTCAAATATCAGCGTTACTATGTTAAATATTACCTAACTCTTCAAATGCTAAATTGTATTATATTATTTGATCACTTCTACTTCTTCATAAGCCTATGAATAGTCCACCGCTGGATATAGGTGTCACCCAATGTGAGCACCAAGCGCACCTCGCACCTTAGATGCTGTCAACCGTCATAGGTTTAGGTATTTTCAAAATGGTAGTTTTGTATGTGGCTTCTCCTATAATCAATTGTTACGACATCCACGAGAAGAAAAGAGGTCGCAGACGATTAGAGCTGACACCACACGACTTTCTTAAAACACGCTAGTGGATCATAATTTTTATCAATTTTTTGTTATACGAATTGTCTATTTTCCTGTCGCCTATAACGTTTTGGTGATTTTAATTTTAGGAAAGACGATGTTAAGATTTTGCTAAACCTTCACCAACAATAGCGACATTATTCATTTTGATTATTTTTCACCCCTATTAGCAATGACGGTATATTCGGAATATCATTGCGCAACGGACACGCATTCTGTTCGGGGGTCAATGCACGCAGTTCGGCTGTCTCCCGTTAGCCGGCGCACGTGACTGCAGGTGGTTTTACTTTTAAATTTGCAATTTAGTACCGCTATTCGATAATAGGGGACGCTGACTTGCGGCACGTACGAACATGTTGACTGTGGTCTGAGCTGCGATCAGTGTACACGTCACGTACTGTCGTCTATCTATGTTCTAGTCTGTTCTAGAATATGACGGAAATGCTGATCATAGGCACTTTTTACATTTTAATAAGGTTACGTGAAACAAAGCAGACGTTAGTACCTAGTATTATTATACTTTCATAGCATTTTTATATTCGTTTTTATTTTTATATTAGTCTGGGAACAATAAACTTCACTGATATACAAAATACCTAGTACCTAGTAATCTACCACATAGGCACCTAAGTTTTCATAAGAAGTAATTTCTACTATTTTATTTTGTGATTATGTATCTATGTATCCTTGCTTTTTTCAATTATTTGTGCTTTAGGGATAAAATTAATTTTACGGATTTCATAGCGTTTAATTTTAACTTTTTATTCCCAACGTTTCGAGTGATTTGCGGCTCTCCCAGTAATGGGGGATTACTTTTTCTTGAGATTAGAAACGTAATTTACCTTTTTAGAATTTTCTACTTAGGCCACGATAGTCGAGCGGTTCGGGGATCTGCCTCCGAATCAGGAGACTAGAGTTCAATCCTATGGGATTGAATCCACATATGTGTGGATATGCGGACGCGTTGCGCTTCGTCACCTTTTCACCCGTTCAGCTCTTTCAGCTGCTTTGACGCTATATACATTAGCAACATTTTTAGTTATATTTTTAATAATCCATTGATCTAGAGTTGAAAGTGTTGAGTTTTATTATTGTATACGTCCGAATGTGGCACCGGATAATGAGATCGAGACTAAAATCGTCACACACCAGACTTTAAAATGTTATGAGATTCTGAAGTATCCGTTCGATTCTAACAATTGACATTTGAAGCATAAAATAAATTAGGAACATAAATATAGATTGGTTAAAATGGCCTACCGTTTTCAAAAATGTCCTTTCACTTACTTTGTATATTCGATATGACTTTGTACTTTAATAAGCAGTAATTAAAAAGGTAAAAACTCAGCGATATTTAAAACTTCCCCACTTGCTAGAGCAGCGACAGTACAAACGCGCCTGTTTGTTGAACTTTTACGCAACTTGTACGGTTTTAAGTTTAAGTTTGTGACTTTTAAGCCAAGGCCCTTTCGTTGTCGTCAACTGCTCGAATTCATAAATATGCTTCAAACTAAATTTTCAAGAAATACATTTAACTTATTTCGAATATAATTTCCTAAGCAGAGTGTTTTTGCTATTCTGATTTTGTCTTTATGCAACATGTCCAATACGAGTACTAAGCATAAGTACTGCCATGTGTATAAGACACATAAACAAGGAAAACGATTTAAATTACAATTAGTACATACACGTTGTATAATGTTGGCAGGTACTTAGCACCATTAAAAATAAATTTTAACATTTATTCATAGGCATAACCAATACTTGCACATGAGAAGGACAGCAAAAAGTCGAAAGCCCTTGAATGTGCCCTAGCGAAAGAGTCTGTTGCGGGCCTTTACGCAGCCACACGTATCATCATCATCATCATCATCATAATTTCAGCCTATCAGAAGTTCACTGCTGAACATAGGCCTCCCCCAAAGATTGCCACGAAACTCGGACCTGAGCCACCTGCATCCATCGACTTCCCGCAACACTGCGCAGGTCGTCACTCCATCTTGTGGGGGTCGTCCTACACTGCGTTTGCCTGTACGCGGCTGCCACTCGATAACCTTTTTTCCCCAACGTATGCGTTTCTGTAATTTAGAAGTGATTACCACTAGCTTACTTACATTACGATGGCATCTTTCAAGAACAAAATTTACACCGCAACTGTCCGCACAATAGAGTCACTCGTATCACACGGCTCGTAACAATACGACAAGCGGAGGGTCGGCATGCAGTGTCAGAGACAGAAAGCTAATTAGTTTTTGATTGACAACCAGACTCAAATAAGTCTTGTGTTGACTTCTCTTGGATTGGAATACAGGATCCATAATATCGTAGACAGGTACGCCGAGCAACGCCTTTGTCAGATTGAAGAAAAATTTTGAAACTGACACTGAAATTGCGTATATATATTTATAGTTATTTAAGGTACCTGTGCTCTCTCAGACTTGATTTTTTACAAAACAGCCAATTTGAAAAGAAATTAACATTATAAATGATTAGAGATACTGTGTGTAATATAATAAAGAATCTATTGGAAATGCCGAATCAAAATCCCATAGACGAGAGATGGGAAACGGAGTTACTGGTGCGACGGTACCGTCTGTGCGACAAACTAACGTGGTGCATCTTCGATGGGAGGCACGCCAGATATTAATTTTACATTCTAGAAATATACTATGGAATAGGTGGATGAACATGCTGGCAATGTTAATTATATGAAATGTAAAACATGAATCTAAAGAAAACATGAGTTCGTTTTCTTAACATCTAAGACTGAACAAAAACCAGGCAAAACACAAAGATCAGACAGGCGAGCCGTTTAATACTCGTATTTACATAAATTTACATACTGATTTATCTCTAACCGTTTCACACATATAGCACAATAAATACAAGACAGGTAGATAGATGTAGGGCTTAGGTATAGTTCAGCCGTCCTTGGGAAACGCCGCATAGCGTAGTGTCCCGCCCACTGCGACCAAAACAGCTAGCTACATAATATGTACATATCATTGAGTCGCTTTTCGTTCCCTGAAAATCAGAGGTTATAAGGTTAAAGTGAAGTAGTTTCAGATTTAAAATTAAACTGAATATGGCGATTATGACATTGATTGTACCTTCTTACTGAAATGTTCTTTTGTTTACTCATTAATACTTGTCGCTGACTTTCACGTGTTTTCCTTTTCAAGTTGACGGGCAAACCCGGCAACGAGGATCGACACTGTGTTCGTATTCCATCTGCCCAAGAGGCGATCAGAGGATTGCGGAAACCAGTTTGTAATATCTGCCTTCTTCTATGGGTAACAGGTCTAAGTGTTTGTAACGACTTAAACTGAAAATGTGCGTAAAATAAATTTTTATTGTTAATGTATTTTATAATGTTAATATACAAATCCCTAATAGTTCCTTTTTGTATGTAAACCTACTACGCACTACTACGTTGCCCCCAGGATTAGGAGTACTTAACCAAGCATAGAACCAGTCCTTGAAACAAGAAAATGCTAAGATGAAACATCTATGTTCCACAAGGTGTTACTTTTACACCATTGATTGCTAGCAGTTTTGTTGTGGTGGATTTATATAAAATAAAAGTGCTTCATATCATGGGTTTTGTGGCGATAAAAGATTGAGGACCGCTGGTTTACAACATGCATACATAAAATATGATGCCTGACATATGAAATTCTAGGAGTTTAGTATTTTTTTGCTCATTCGGGCTCGTGTGGTATGCAATAATGAAATATGTTGTGTTCATTAGTACATTTAATTTGAATAAATTGTTATTCTATTTTTATGAGTTATATCGGGACTTATGACACTAGAAGAGTTAATGACTATGGCTTTGATTATATAAATAACTGTGACCAGGTCTATATTTAATGTAACTTATCGTTTCATATTAAATAGTTAGTATCGTTCCTAAACATATTGTCGCTAATAATCTACAATATGTTTAGGATAGGGTTTTAATTTTAAGTTCATCTATTATTGTTAGTGACACGTGGCAGTTCTTTTAGGTGTACATAAAAGAGAAAGTTATTGACTTAGGTGTTGTTTACATGGGGTTTCCTTATTTAGGGACGTTAGATCATACTGTGTTACGTAATGAAAATTCGAGTACGGCCAGCAGAACACGTCGTTATCATTCATTAGTTTTTTGGGTAGGTTTTCTACCTACATGACTATTTGCTTTTCATTTTATTATTGCTAATACTTTTTTAATAATTGAATTGTAAATAGATATTACAATATAAAAATATTTATTTTCCTACTACAATTAATACCTTAAATTGTATTAACTTGTATTCGTCTTAATTTTTTTATTAAGGCATATCATACTGGTTACAATCCTAACAAAATTAGACAGAAAATAATATTTTTCTGTCTACTTTTAAACGGTACATAAACCTGATTCTAACCCTCAACACATGTACATAACTACATTAGTATTATATTAGAACAATTTCCGTGCTAATGATAGTAGGTACTTAAATCTTAATCTCAATTTCATCTTCATTTACTTTAATCACTCTCAAATTATTATTTTTTTAATCTAACATCAAAAGTAACTAGTAACATAAACAAGATAGTACTGGTAAAATATTGCAAAAGTATTGTGAATGAAGTTAGTTGACATATATCCTGAATGTAGCTCAGCGTGAAGAGGTGGTGTGCCTTTTTGAAAATTAGTCCAAGGCCGTCCATGAAAAAGGCGTGCGTTTTTGCCGACGCTACGTATATACCGGGCCCGGGGACCAACATAAATTCGATTATATGCTTTTTCGTCATTGTGAAACGATCGAAGCGTGCAGAGAGGGACAGATATATGGAAATAGAGGGAGAGGGGTATAGAGGTATCGTGCGCATGCGTAGGCACGTGTCGCCAAATGTGAGTCGATTTACACGGTAGAAATTTGACTAAGGATATCTTGGGATAAATATATATTTTAATGGTACATAATTAACTTATGCTTTCGGTATTTCATTTAGCACTGCTAGTTAAATACAAAACATTGAGTTTATCGATAATTTTAATTAATATTTTATACCCTAAAGATAAAACGCTTCAAGATTTGTGATTCCAATGTATTTTTGGTCAATCTTTTTAAATAATATATGCAAATATTTAAATAATGTGAAAGTAGACTAAAAACACCTTTCTCCAAAGCCTGTCTTAGCTACACGATATGCGTCCTGACTAACGAAGTGTCTTCCAACTGTCAAGGAAGTTCCAATTTGCACCTTTGAACACTTCGTCATGGATTGCAGACATGAATTTATGTAGATAACATGGATAATATTTGCGGAGTGTAGAAAAAAAAGTTTTTTGGGCTTTTCTACTGTAAGATATTTCTAATGACATTGTAGTTATTCATAAATTAAGTTTACTAGTATTTAACCATAAATTGATGCTCAAATTCAAAAACATAATATTAAATCTAAAAATCTTAAGAAAAATCTTTAGATCAATTCACGGAAGTGTGCTACGTCGGGCCTACGCGGTGCGACGGCGTAGCGCTACGCTTTCGTAGGCCTTGCAGTGGCTACAACGGCTACCCGCCGCCTTACCGGTCCGCGTTCTCAAAATATAGGACACCGTGTCAATGTGTCTCTAGCGCGCACTGGCTCCCCAAACAAAACAACAAATAACACAGCAGGCTAAGACGACGCCCGGCTGAAGGAAAATGTAAAGACGATGTGAGAACAAACGGTGCCTCGGACGGAACGATCACTGCCATACGAATTTCCGGCTTACCGAAACGCACAAAGAATCGACGTACGATATCAAAAAAACATTTTTGGTAGGATGTTGACCCCTGACCTAGTTTTGATGCATCTGCGCTGTGCAGTCCTGCAGTGGCCAGCCTAAACAAATGATATACGGAACTAAAGGACGGTAACCAGCGGAGTGTGTTCAAAAGATTATACCCTAAGTCCTAAGGAGTGTGATACCCGTGTTCATTAGTTTGTAAAAGATATCCCGCGAGTATTTATCTTTATATTAGCGCTTTCTCTTGTGTAAAATTTTATTTAAACTGACTGAAACTGATAAGTCTGATTGCTTCAAGTGTCTTCGCTTCGGAAAGTATACATAGTGTTGTGCATCGGTATCGATAGAGTGTGCGATATATATTTAGTCTATTACGAAAAGGAAACAATATGGCGGGCAATCGAGATAATACTCTTGAGGGACAGCTGACGCACGTTATTCAGCATCACATGTCACAGCCCGGGACAGAAGCCCAGGTCAGTGTCCATCAAGTACAGAGTCCATCCGGAAGCGGAACGAAGCGACATCAAATAATTATCGATATAAAACAAGACATCGACATTGACGAAATGTCAACACGTTCGTTAGCAGAGAGCGTAATGGAAACACTGGGGGCGCGGTCCGCCGCTGTTTATATTGACAATACGCACGTAGCTGGCGAAAATTCCGATATGGAGTCTTTGACGACAGTTAATGTCATTGTGGCTAACGATTTGAGTCAAACAGCACCAAGTCCCCCAGTGGAAGAGACTGAAGTGGGAGAAGCAAGTCAAGAAGCAGTAGAAAGTTCCGGTGTTCTATCCGGAAATCGAATCGCTGTCGATAGGATCGTAGAGATGTCGAATGCGGCTAATACAACCAGCGATACATCGACATCGAGCACTGCCTCTATAACAACAGTGGCCACCACTACAGCATCAGGTAATTTTTTTTATTGGTTTTAGCTTTTTAGATGAAACCTTTATATTTTTTTAAGATTTTGTAACCACAAGTAAAACGGAACGGGTATATAAATTGTAAAGCTCAGATAAAGTACATGTGTTCTATGATTTATAGTAATTGATGCAAGTTAGTGCAGCTAAAACATTGTTTGTGTTTTTAGGTTTCGATAAATCTTACTAATATTATATATGTGAAGAAGGTTTGGAGGTTTGCCGTTAAATCATGCCGAAAGAACAAAATGGATTTAAATGAAATTTGGCAGAGAGGTAGGTTATGTCAAGGAAGGACTCTTCCATATCTTCTTCTTTATCAGTCTGTAGAAGTCCACTCCTGGGCATACGTAGATAACAGCTCGATATTCTACGAATACGCAAACAAAAGCTGGCATGCCCCGTACGGAACATTTGCCAATACTCACCGCGCTGGGCAGGCTAGCTGGACAGTGGTTTGCGCTGAATTTAGGTTAGGCATATTCAGATAACTTTTCCGACATCAGTTCGTCGTCAGAGCCTCCTCCATTGGTCACCGCGTGCTGGTTACGTTAACCTTTGTTGAAAAACCTCTTACACCTTTTTATACTTTTATATTTATATCTCGAACAATATTGGAAGTAGCAATTACAATGACAAAATCGAGCTTTTGGCATAAGCCGAGATATATAAACATCATAATATATTTCTCTACTAGCGCTACTTGTGGCAAGATCTCCTTTTGTTACAAGCCCATAAAATAGGACATTAGAATGACGTAGTTAAAGCTAATGGCGCTATAAATAACAAGACTGCACCACGAAGAAGTTATTTTGACTTTAAGTTGTTGCCGGTGGTTGTTTTTATACTAAAACTACGATTCCTGAATTTATATAAGAATGAGGTTTCAATTTATTAAAGTATATAAGAATTTACGTAACAATCAATCAATCTCAGGTAACCAAGACTATGTCTAAATATTTACAATTTTCTTTAAATTTTTTGAAGGTTGGCTTTTATATCGTCCTTTGCTTAGAAATGAAAAGAATCACTATAAATAAATCCCTCTGTTGGGTATATGCGTCTATATAAAAAGTTATATAAATATATATAGGTAGGGTTGGGGGAGAGGCCACCATGTTGTTACTGTGTACAAGATTTACTAATATAATTCTGTAACCAAGAAACATGTCCAGTAAAAATGAATAAATCAGGATAACATTAAATATAGATTAGGATAAATAGCAATCATTACGTGGGAGTTACGGGTATATACATATTTTCACCTGTATCGAGACATAAATTACAACCATCACCCAGGCTCTGAACAATTATTTATATTCGCGATACAAATACCTACAACGTGTGGGAATCGAACCCACACCTGAGGCGATCGCTTAGCCACTGCGCTAACTTAGCCGAACTTATACATTATAAATAAGTGAAACTTTCTTTTTTACCAAGATTGGTAAGTACAAGTTAAAACATCTCTTCGTAGTACCTTTTTGTATTAATTCTGTATATGTTCTAAAATACGTTTTTACGTCGTCTAGTAATAATGGGATTAAAATTACTAATAATATTTATCGTTGTCACTTTTGCGTCTACAAGCTTACACTTCGAATGTAATTGCAGGGCAAAATTACCTCCTGACAAATAATATATATACTATACGTAATTTTAAGGCCCGTAGAAAACGTTGATAATATTTACTGTAGAATTCAAGTAAATCCAGAAACATGTACCTCTAATGATCTTATGATAAATTATAGATCATCTTAGTTCCGAAATTATTAGTGCAAGCTTCATGTACATTTCTTTAATTAATAATCTAGTTTCCTAAGTGAAAACAACCACAAAAATAATAAACGCACTAATGGCAATAAATATGTAATACGTTAATAAAACAGACAATCAGACAGACCAGAAAGCGAGTTAGTATAAAAGCAAAGCGTATGAGTGTTACTGAATCCAAATCAGTGATTTATAATATTTTTGTCTGTCTGTATTTATTTCCCACTAAATCTACGTAATTATCTTAAATTTGATATGTAGGTCGAAGATAATCCAGGTCAACATATAGGCACCTTTTTATCCGACTAAGCTCATGTAAAGAGGAGGGTTATGAGTTTTCTTTCCTTCATTATCATCATCATCATCATCATTTCAGCCTATCGGAAGTCCACCGCTGAACATAGGCCTCCCCCAAAGATCGTCATGGGGGGTTTGCCTTAGTTGCCACGCCTGGTAACTATTAATTCACCTTAGAATGATAATGTACAGAAATTAAATACACTTTTGCAATTTAGCAACTAAATCAGAACCAAATATCGTTCAAGGTCAATGTGATGTAAGACATTTATTTTTACTTAAATCAATAATTATGACATTGCACAAAAATTATATCGATACCTATATCAAAGCCTTTGAAAATAAGGGTCAAGCGTGCGTAGGACTAGCGGCGAGAGGGTCATACATAAGGACTGCAATTGTATGCAAAGTAAAATCAATTTAGGGTCTTCTGGATATTTTTAACAACGAATTTTACCGGAAGCCTGCTACCCCTCCCCCTCCCTCCCATCTCCCAAATATCCTTATAGGCCAGCAACGCACCTGCAGCACCTCTGGTGTTGCAGATGTACATGGGCGACGGTAATCTCTTACCATCAGGTGAACCGTTTTATCGTTTGCCGCCTTTCACATAAAAAAAAAAGAATTATAATGCAACCGTTTAATCCGCAAACCAACCTCGAAACGAGGTTGTGGCGATTCCTAGTTTCTTCTTCGATTTAGAATCTTGGAATTTGGTATGAAGTACAACTTACAACAACAAAAAAGCTCTCGTCTGCAATTTCTCCTGGAGCACACATTCAGGTATGTGTGCTTTATATATTATTTCCCTCTGTGTTAACGTACAGACTACGGATAACTGGAGCATTAACTCATGGTCAAAAGGATAAAAGGACACCATACAAGGACGTTAAGCTAATCGTCGTTTTTGTTTAGTTCATATATCTAAAAATTAATTAGCCACAATAGCTGAGTGGTTACGGGATCTACCTCCAAATCAGGAGACTCGAGTTCGATCCCTTTTCTGGAAGGCTCGTATCATTGAGTTTTTCGAAACTTACGTACGATTTGTATCGTTCGCTTTAAAAATTAAAAATTGTTTATTCTATAAATTATCATACTACGAGATGAGACTGGGGTCTCCTTATAATTATAAAAACTTATAAGGAGTGCTCAATATTTTCCAACAAACAATTTTACGGATTTTGATTGAACCTTTTTTAAAATGTTACTTACGATTCCAGAAATGCTTTAGCCTATTATTCTTATTATTATTCTTCGTAATATAGGTTTTATTACAAATGTGAATTTTAGTCGTTCAATCATGCTTAAAGGAAATTTAACAGAAATGACGATTACGCCATGGAATAAGATTATGATACTATTCACCTTAATTAAGTGATCCCTTGGGACGAAATTATTGACCACGCGAGCGAAGCCACGGGCAGCCGCTAGTTCCATCTAAAGTGCTATTTATATCGATATTTTACTAACGGCGACCTGTGAACTCGGTTGAATAATTGACTTATTACATCGATCGTTCAGGTTTAGTAACATCCAAGCGGGGAGGCCGAGACCCGAGACGGCATGAGTAACCTAGTTCGGTTATTTTATAACACGATGTTCTCCTGGCCCATTTCGACCACCGCAATTTTTTTTGAATTAATTGGGTGGTAAGTGGGTACTGCAGCCTATGGACACCCACAAACAACTTAGTTAAACGAAGGTTACAAATGAGTTCTCACCTCTGAGTATAAGATAGAATTCCTTACGGGCTGTATCATGGTGGCTCTCTATACCTCTCGAACCGGAACACAATAGGTGTTACACCGCTGTTTGGCGATCAAAATGAGGACAAAGGACCTACCCAGACGACTCCTAGGCAGATAAGGAGAAATAATTGAAATTTCATTGTTATATCACCACATATAATGAATTGTAGCTGTGCATATTCTAAAATGGTATCTATTAAATATAGATTTGATGGAGTGATGGTTTGCACAGTTTGGTCGAATGTCGATGCATGTATATGTCTAATGATATCAATAATATCGACGGTGGCTCGGGACCGTGTTCAGTACTATCTTTGGTTGTAGGAATAACAGTAGGCTTGTGTACTTGTGATTTAGCCCTTTATGGTGACAATTATGAAATAAAGGTTTTTGTATGATTAACCGCCTTGGACGCCACGTTAAACAATCATAATGAAGTTAGTTTTACTTGAAATGTATTTATAATAGCAACTGAATTTAATTCTTAGTTAAAATGTCTATATGTAATTCCTCTTTTCTTATTTTGTCATTTTATTGAATAGACGTAATAGTCAGTTGTAATGTTCGTGCTGCAAATTAAATTCTATTAATTACAGAGACATAGACCTAGATTTTATATAACTAAAGGATTTAGAGCGAGGTTTAAATAATTTTTATTGTTAAAGCAATTCTTACTTTACCAATATAATCAAATAGACATGGCGTCCAACTATATATTACAGCCTACAATACCACACCTAAAGGGAGTTTCGATCAACAGTTGTGTTTAGTACGACGGTTGACAATTGAATACATATTCCTGGGTGCTATCTCAATACAAAACATCGCACCCATATCACAACAATAATACTATCTCCAAGTCAATGCTGTAGGTTTATAATTTTCATATTGAGCATAGTGGACATTTACATGTTGTTGAATTTAGCGGTGTTATGAGAATTGAGTGGTGCAATACGTGTGGCAACCATTCAGGAAATATGACAGCTTTCTACGTGTGTACTATGTTTGTAATCTATAGTTAGGTTTAAAATATAGTAGTGTTATAGCGCAACTTATTTTAATATTTCATTATGACGTTTAATATCTTTACATTTGTTATGGTCACGATAGTCATGCTAAATTTAAATCTATAAATAGCTGAAAAAATATCTTCTTGTATTAAACAAGGTAGGGTCAAACGGCGCATTAAAAAACGGGAAACTAAACCGTTAAAATATTTTTGAAAAGAGTTTGAGCTTTAGGTAAGGAAAAAAAGGTGAAAGGAAAACTTTATTTCGCTGCAAACATCAACTTTACAGTATCTTAAGTGAAATTTTATATTTAAACCTCGATTACCTAATTTCGCAAATTTACTATAACACGTTTAAAATAAAATTTTGCGGTCTCACAGCTATCGCAAGAAAGTAAGTCAAAACTCTTTTATTACAATTAAGAACTGAAAATGGAACAGTTTTAGAGCCTTGAGATAATTTAGTAACTGCTAATGCAATAAATCGCAATAAATAACTTTGTATCGGCTATTTACTTGTAATATAATCTTAACAAGTAATAGTAAAATGTGGACTATTTGTCCACCAAATTAGAATTAAACGTGTAAAAAAGGAATTATCTTAATTAAAGGCATTCATGTTCACTTCTTTGTAACTTGCGTACACCCTTAACCCTTGCTCACTGGTCATTATTTCCTCTGCAAAATGGTTGGCCGCCAATTGTACCTTTGTGTATTTTATGTTTCTTATTATTTATTTATTTTTTCCTATTTTTGCTATTGGTGTACAATAAAATGTATTTCATTCATTCATTCATGTTGTTTCTTTCATGGGAAATGTTATAATCCCGTGGTGACAGCGATATCACGCAGACGTTCACGCGTCTTCACTTTTAAGAATCAAATTAATTGCTTATGGACTACAAATTCGAAAAAAATCTGATGCAGAAAGAAGGTTCCAGTTTTGGGAATATAATTAAAAAAAAGTAGCAAAGTTGCGGCAGTTAAAAGTGAACAAGAAAGGGCAGTCAGAGAAGAGTGCCGAAACAAACTTCTGTCGGAATCTTGAGTTGGGCCCGTGAAAATTAGTCCAATTTAACCCTAAAAAGACACAGGTTTACCGATGAATAGAATCCCTTGGTCGGTCGCTTCAGATGTCTCCTGGTCGTTTGAGAAACTTCCCCTTATCTCCTAAGCTGAATCCTTGGCGTTGGTATATCAAGTGATGTTCTATTCTGTGGTCAAAGCCAAATTGGCCTCTAAAAAGCTTGGTGTGCTCAGCAGACAAACACTATTTCATGCCGGTCCACTGATTGCAACTTTATAAGGTGCAAGTTCGGCCTCACATGGCATACTATTTTCGCACCACAGTTCCACCAACGCACATCGCGACAGAATAACTAGTTTCATCAACACAATCTAGATCATTGGGAATTCTCCACAGTGCGATTTTTTTGCCACGCACTTCGACTTTGTGGAATCAGCAGTCGCCGCCGTCATTTCGGAACAGTTAGCCTCGGGTAGCTTCTAGAAAAGAGCTTATTCCTTCCTCAGAGGCCGACAACGCTCCTGCAGCTCCTCTGGTGGTGCGGATGTACGTGATCGTTGGCTGATGGTATTAGTTACCATCAGAAGAGGACTTAATATAATTTTATATGAAAATATATAAACTCACAAACACTGCTGCGGTTTTCCAAACAAGCGCAATATTTTTTCGAGTTTTACCAAATGCAGGGGTCTTTACAAAGTTTTTATTCATCGTTGAGCATGACGAAATTCTGAAAATTAATGTTCAATCAAAAACTTTCATGAACGTGATTGAAAACAGAAATATAATTAAGTACATTCGAAGTTAGGACGTTTGTTCACTCCGCCCAGTATCGCCATAAAAGTCATTAAATGTAGCAAAGGTTTTCTTTTGACTAAGAAGTAAAAAATTTTTCTATTTTCTAACTTGTTACCGGTTGTTTCGGAAATAAAATTTTGTAGTTACTTAAAGTACGTACTTAGAAATTTCACGAGTGATATTTTTACATTCCATTAATATTGATTTGAATTTTTTAATCTACGAGTATATGTTAACACAGAACGGTATCTAGTTTGATAATTGATCGGCTTGCATATAAATTGTAATACAGAAAGAATATAAAATAATGTTTATTATTGTTGACACACATTACTATTTAAAAATAAAAATTATACTAGGTCCTGTAAATGTATGAGACAGCTGGGCAAATACCGTCAATATTTGAGAGGGTTATGGAGCTAGGAAGGGTCCGCTACGAGGCTTGAGTGTGAAATGTAGGAATTCACACGTCCTCGAAAAACATTTTCATCGTTTTCCAGACATGCAGGTTCCCTTGTGATGTTTATCTTTACCGCTGAGCACATGGTGAATTCAGCACTTAAAATGCAATTAACAATTTCAGCGGTTTACAACAATTATAACAACTGTAGTTCTTTTAAGCTAAGGGGCACCAGCCGTTCGTTGCTACCTGGTTTAGGCTTGATATCGGTTTTTCTATATTTATATAAATATTTGTTTTATTAATGCAGAGTCAACAGGTATTAGCTAACGTGTAACCCTCTTATATAGAGTAATTATTACAAAAGCTACGTTTCGCAAGACTTTTCATCCAATGGAAGATCTTCGTTTATGAACTGAGTATAAATTTGCTCTAAAGACATAATTAGGCCGTGTTGTTCAGGACCACTGATTGTTGCGCAAAATCAATGAATGAATCCAACGAAATCAATAGCCTGTTCAAAGTAATTGGTTTACGCAGTGATGGAAAGCGTTAATCGGTTTAGTTCAATTAAGCTTTATGCTTTAAGCTTCATTTTAGCGTAGATTATTTGGTGGTGAAACCAAAAACATCGTGAGGAAACCTGAAATAGTAATAAAATATTTCGAGGACATCGAAGTTTGTCTACCAGCATTGGAGCAGCGTGGGGGACGACACCCAGCTTCAGAACTGTCTCAAAAACCAGAGGAGGCCATTGCCCAGATATATGAGTATTATATACTGCTAAATCAGAAAACTATCAGAAAACTGATGCGACTATGGGCTTGCCACTTATGTCGCATAATCATGAACCGTTGGGTAAAAGTTTCATCTATGCAGAGTGCCATCTATGCTCCACTATAATGCCTTTTCATGACTTATTTATAACCGTTAATCCGAATGAACTAATCATTTTGTTTCTCTTCCTAACCTTATTAATATGACTAATAATAATATAATTTATATTGATCATCACCAACTCTGAACATTTGCCACCATCAAAGTAAACCTTTTGGATAGCTTTTTCACCTTACGGTTCCTATTGGTTACATTGGATAAAATTAAAAATTTAGGCTTATAACGAGCGTTTACCTTGCACATAGGTTAAAATAAATAAATATTAAAAACTTGCTTTATTAATAACTTCAAAGAAACAAAAGCATTTTAAACTAAAAATCTTGTATATCTAAGTACAATTTTTGGAATTAGTGGTAGAAACTTTTAGCGAGAAGTAAAAATTTATAGTTTCAATGATGTTTATTGAGATATGTGAATGATAGCTGTATACCCATCCGCATTCTCCGAACCCAAATCTTATATACTAGTAATGGGGAGCAGCATCACTAGTGAAAGAGTAACGGCACTGCCTTCACAAAATTGGGAGCCTATCGTGCTGAGTATGGTAAAACCTTCTAAGAAAAGTATGCCGGCTTGTCTGGCGCTTTCTTGGAGAGGTCTATGTTCAACAGTGGACTAAAACAGGCAGATGTAGTACTGTAGTAAGATAGAGAGAGGAATAAGAGAGTAGATTTTCAGGTTCATACGAAACCACCTTTAATTGCTAAGAACTATGAATGTTTAACATTGTAAGAAAGCAAAGAAGTATTATTTCGATATATGAAAGTACTCTGCGGTATTTATAACCAACCATTAACATTGAAATACCGTTAGACTTATGCCATCTATTGAATAAACCTCGCATCTACTTGGCACATATTGAAACAGGCCGGAACGGTACTTTTCTACGAACTATTGAAGTCACCGATGATAGCGATTTTATTAATAGATGTACCAATGTTTGCATTTATTATAATTTATCTACCCTTATTAATTCTTGATGTGTTGAAGATAGTTGAAGGGTTTAATTAAGTAGTGAATGATTATCATCTTCCCTGAGGCAGTGACATCTATTGTCGAAAGAGATGACTAGCAGTATTTCAGATCACTGTAAAAATGAAGTTTACATTAGAAGTCTCATTCACGTCATTTCTTTATCGTATTTTAATTTTAATTGAAGTTAACGTAAACGTAGAACTTGTAAAATAACTTTAAAATAATGATATTTTATATACAAAAATGTCAACCACTTGATAATACAATTATGAGCCATCGCTCTTTAGTTAATAATGCCACTAATGTAGCTATACTATTTTAACTTTGTAACTATTTCATATATACTATCGTGTATCTCACAGATATACTGTCAATGAAGTACGCTTATCTTTGACCTATATTATTTGTTTCTAATAACAAGAAGTTTGAACTAACATAATATTATAGTATGTACCTAACTATAAAAAAGATAAATAAAAGCAGGTCAATGTACTTTAAAATAAATTTATACACAGAATTTCTATGTAGCACAGCGCCATCTGCCGTTGAGTAGCTCCAACGATTTTTTTTTAAAGTGCCGTTTAACTTTACCGCTACTGACACAGTTTCGCGCTCAGCTGATGTAGCGTCTGTGTGTGTAATGTGACGTATGTGGAAAAATGTATGTGTGGATCCGGGATGCAACGAACGATCCGTTAGGGCTTAGGTTCTTTTAAAGTAACCTGTTCTTTACAAGTGCGTTTGCGTGTTTGTTGTGTAATGAGCCTTTGTTAGGTCTTTGACTGATGCGTTATTGTTCTTAAGAATTGCTTGGTTGTAAGCGCGTAACGAACACATATTTATTTTATAAATCCTGACCTAAATTCGGCGCGTTGACATTTTGTAAATGTAAATTTATCTCTTGTTTGTTAGCGTCATCATAAATTGCAAAAAATATTTAAGGAGCAGCATGCCTCGCTTGCAAATTAATTCTTATTTGTTTTTAATACCGTGGTTTTTTGAGGCAAGATAAAAACGACGAAATAATTATTCCGTTACATGATATGTAATTAAGAGAATGCGTTGTCAGTGCGCAAATCGCTGTAGTTAAGAGACGTAGGTGTAGGTGATATTATTTTCAACAGATTATTGTGAATACAGACCGCTGATTATACAACACGGACGAACCAGTAACACCCCAGCAGTTATTAGATTTATGAGTTGAAGGATAGACAATGAGTTACGGTAATGAGAAAAGATTGAAAGTAGTTTTGTTATACATATTTTAAATCTTATGATTCGTAGCACTTCATCTAATTAGTAGCCATGGTTCACGCGTTAGTGTGAAAAAGGATAGTAAATCACCCTTCTAGTGTAATAAGTCCAGATATGACTCACTACAATAGAATTTTAATTATTTAAGTTATGACACGTGAACGGTTAAACAAATTAAGTTAAAATAACATTAAAAAGAAATTGATACAAAGAAAGAACGATACATTTGTTTATTGTTTACAGAACAAATACTGGATTAGTTCAGCAGAATTAACAAATAAACAAAGTTATAAATAAAAAAAAAAAATTTGGTTATAAAAATCATGTTTTTTTATTTATTAGGTGACTTTCAGTAAGCTGAAGAACTAGATAATCCTAGTGAGATTTTTAATTGATGCAGCCTTTTCTACGATATACAAATAAAAACAGACAAAAAGTACCATAATCCGTTAACAACTTTTTCATTTTATAATCAAGTAACATTTTCGCTGTAGTTGTTCGCTAGCTAATTTATAACTTTGGGTACATTAACCTAAATACATTTTTATGTGTATCTAATGATAAAAGATATCATACGTAGCCTACTACTACATCAGCTTATCTTATAACACAGCTGAACATAGGCCTCTCCATGACAGCGCCAGCAAAAGCCGGGGTAGTTTTCGTGGAAGGTTTGTACATACTCACCACGCTGGCGCTGGGCAAGCGAGCTGGTGAACTCAGTGCCGGTACCCTCGCATTAATGATGCTGCTCCCCATAAGTCTATGGGAATTGCGTACGGCAAATTCGGACCTCCACCTCTCGGTCGGCAGAGCCTCGTTTGTTTGCTAGCAGATTGTACCACGTGCAGGTGCGGTTGGCATTTGGAAAAGAGATGGTATTATATGGAGATACTTACATCACCTCTTTCACAAGCATTACTTTCACGTAATTATTATAAATTTTAAGTAAATAAATCGCAACGAAGGAGAAGTAATTTCTTTAACATTCGTGCACAAGAAAAAAAGAGAAAAAGTGTTAACAAAACTTTCTCTCTGTGCAAAAAAATAATAATAGCGTACAGTTATCATTAGCCGCCTTGAGGCAGTGTGCAAGTGATACCCATTATTTACATAGATAGCGTTTTCGTCGTATACTTTTTTCTTTTCTTCCTTTTTACGACTCGTTTGGCGCAATAACTCACTGATTGGCTTCAAAGCTAAGGGTTCGATTCCCGCATTAAAGTATGTTCCGAGTTTGGGTGTCAGTTTTTAGTAGTGGACTTTATAAAAAGGGTTATTTTAACATTAATGATTCCATGTAACACCTGGGAATTAGTTGATTACTCCCAAGCTGTTTAGATAAAAAAAATAATGACTTTCGATAAGTGAAATCTTTGTTCCTATGTCGAAGAATAAAGATTTTGATTTGAGTAGTATGTAAGTAACCGCATACACGGTACATGGGATAGGATACATAGAGTTAGAAAACTTTTTTTATATCTAAATTTGACTTTGTTTTTTGAAAGTTACTTCATATTTCTGGTATTTTTGAATTGATTTTGATAAAACTTTATTTTCAGTTTTTTTCCATACAAAAGTATACACATCTGATGACTCGATTAGGCAAAAGTCTCTTGAAAAGTCGGTTTTATATTTTTTTTAACATGAAACAGGCTGTAGGCAGGGGCGACTTTCTTTGCGTGGAGTTTAAATGTCATTTAAGTACAGAACCAACTGAAATCAGAAGGTTAAGTAAATAAAATATAATCATTATATTTATATCTATATAATATATTTTTTTCTGGAGTACTTTGAATTTCCGACATCGACTCTTAACCGCGAAATATGTAAATACTTAGATTGTATTAAAATTGTATTGTACATCTTTTTGTGCATTTTACAAAAGATATAGTCTCTCAAAGTCATCGTCTCGTACTAAGTGATTATAATATAAACAGGATCGTCGATATTAATCAAAATGAAAGGTCTTTGAACGGAGAAAGTAATTTTTTTAACTCTTACTTTAATGTGGGCGTGGAATCAATATGGCAATCACATTGTGGTAAAAAGAACTGGTTTATCTGTAATGCATATCCGTAGCACGAAAAGTTAAATTAATCTGCCGCTAGTATGATTGATTGAAACACAATATTATAAATAATCTGTTTCACGTTTTTTTCGGCATTTGACTTTCAATTACGAGCGACAGTTGTTAAAAGTTTAAGCAAGCCGAGTTTATACCACTGGCGTCATGGCTTAATGGTAGTTTTTTGATATTACTATATTTAATATGATGTAGGCAAAACTAACATATGTCTCGTAAAGCTGACAGTGTATTAGTGGCTATAGGCTTTTTAAATTAAGATTGGAAATTTTACTAGTTTTTGTTATTGGAATGGGTTTATGATAAACGAGCCAATGGTCCATCTGACGGTAAGTGGCTACTGCAGCTACGGACACTTGCAAACAACTTCAATGGAAGGAGGTTACAGATGTATTGTCACCCCTCAGGACTAACATTGAATGGCTCATAGCTAGTTGCACTCTCTATACCTTTCATATCGGAAGGCAATCGAAAGGCAAATGTTGATTAACGGCAGAAATAGGTAAGTGTAATTCTAATAACAATATGATTCCAGCTGGTCACATGTGGAACGTGATCTTATATTGTATTAACAATTTTAGTGGTGCTGTCCACGGGGATCGAATCCACTCCCATACTATGAAATAAAAGCAAGCGCCCTGAGGCCCTCACGGCTCTAGGCTCAAGTGTGCCTCAGGTGAAAAGCTACTGCACGACAATTCCACGACAGCAATGTATGATTCAAAATAGAGTTTCTGATTTGATTTAGTCTATAAAAGAGAGAAAAGATATTGACCATATTTAACAACAGACTTAAGATATTTAATTTATAACAATCGGATGTAAAGTCAACACTGCAGCTCATAGACAGCTGCATCTATCCGATCAAGGATCGGATGTGAATCAAGATGCAGATGCGTCATACCCACCTGCCTCTCCCTCGAGGTTCAATCTCTCCATACGTAACAACGCGGCAACATACTGCTATTTTACGCCGGTATTCTGCGTGAATGTAGTCTTCCCTGGGCGAGCCGACCAATTCGTACTGCAGAATTATTACAGCAGCAGCGTTGCTCTACCACATACTCATACATATTGAAAATTTAGATATTCCGTGTATATTGGTGTTGTTCCGTGTAATTATATTTAAATAATGATTTCTTATTTTAATTTCAGGTAAGTAATTAACTGGAATACGTCACAAAGCGTAAGTATGAAGCTAACACAACTGCCGGCTGTACGAATGAACATTTAATCAATAAAAGCTCAATATCATATTGAGTCCTCTTCATAAAACGATGAGGTTATATTTCATACAATATATTTGAATTAGGAATTAAAAAATTGGGAACCGTATTGTTATAATTAACAAGTGTAAGAGAAAAAGCCTGCATTACCTCCTAATCCCAACCCGTACTGCAAGGCTATTGCAATTCTGTATGACAATCGGAATTAAGAAATTTCATCACACCAGGCAAGATACTTGTTGTGTCATAGAAAAGGCATAATGTGTACTCCAGCGTTACACCAAACACGGGAAAGTGGGCGCCTTTGTATTTGCGCGTACACTTCCGTCACTACGAGTATAATACACCCTGCGCAGTTGATAATTGCCGATAGTATTCGGAAGTTGTCGCCGTGGTTAATAGTGTAGCCAAGAAAACCTCATAGGAAGGTACAGAGAGATGGGTATATGCTCAACATCATTGCATTTTGTGCAGTGTTAGTAGAGATGACGGTGACACATATCATAGGCATGTTTGTTAGATCTGAACATACAGGTTTTACTGCTATGTTTTCCTTCATCCCTAAATTAGTACTCAAAATTGCAAATATGTGGTCAGTGGTACTGAAACTGGGCACTAGCCTAAAAGACAGAACTTTTAGGCCGTTATTCAACCACGGCTCTATATTTATAGTATTTTTAAAATGAATCCGTAAATGGAAAGGTATGTTTTACTGTTAGTTATAATGGTTGCTATAGACAAACCTTCTTACGAAGCACAATTCATACGACACGTGCCTGCGTAGCTAGTGTCACATTACATTCAATATCGATTGATAGATTCGAATAGTATTTTGTTGCTAAGTAATAATAGTTTATTAATTCTAAATTGGTTGCGTAACATTA
The DNA here is from genome assembly GCA_029286595.1 of Bhutanitis thaidina. Lineage (NCBI taxonomy): Eukaryota > Metazoa > Arthropoda > Insecta > Lepidoptera > Papilionidae > Bhutanitis > Bhutanitis thaidina. The sequence goes on along the minus strand of JAGSMS010000021.1, from coordinate 1,174,628 downwards.
TTAACAAGAAACGTTACTGCGACTTTGCTTTAAAATTCCATTATATTTTTCTTTCTTTATAGTAAGATTATATTATCTATGAATATAACATAATAAGCTCTTACGACTGTATGCCATATAATGATGTTTATAGTTTAGTGTTTAGATATGTCTACATCCGCGCGAGCAAAGCCTTCGATTACAGCTAGTGTATGTTGAAGGTTTTATAAAATAAAGGATAACCATAAAGCATACATAAACACTAGAAACACATAATAGTAAATTATGTAGTATTATATACTGCATATATTTGCATTTGATAAATTATAAATAGTGTACTTTTAATATGACTGTAAGTAATTACAGCTTACTTTGGAAGTTAACTCATAACAAAAGCGCCACGTTGGAGTGGATAAAGACGACGGAGAACGTATGTGGTGATTACATGTATAGCTATCGAGAATAGAGAATTTAGTAAAGTTAAAGAAAGGTAGTAGGTTGTAAGTGCTCACTGTTGGGGAAAAGGCCTCCTTCTCAAATATCTCAGAGGGTTTTGGAGCCGGTGAGGCCCGCCGCACTGTTCTAGCAGCGAGTGGGCAGGCTTCACATATCCTTCAAATATTTTTTTTTTTGACATGCCGGTTTCTTCACAATGTTTTCCTTTACCATGGCTTTCCCATGACCTGTGCAGCTAATGTTTTACTTTGTTTCCTGTCAGAACCGGAATGAGGTCCCACCCCATTAATATTCATATACTAAATGGGTGGACGGGCTGCTGCAACTATATCACGTAAAAAAAGAGCTAAAAATTGCCTAAAATGATTAGAAATTAAACTATAATTAAATTTTTGTTTTTATGTAAATACATAAATCTCATATTTAATGTTCTTACGCGTCATCTTAAGCATCAGCTTACGGGCATAATTTCTGAACTATGAAGATGTTTGTTATGAAAGTAACTTTCAGATAACCATTATAAAGTGTAGTTCGACTCAAGCCTCTTATATTCCACGGTATAAATTTTAAGTGTATTTGTTCATTGAGGAATCTGTCTTTGGGGATACAGATTTCAAAGAGGATAATATTCCACGAAGTTTTAAATTGATTGGTAAGTTCCGATATAATCCTCCCTTTTTATAATCAGCAGTAGCATGTGACCTAATGTGAGGTACCTCATCTCATCTCACAATAAAAGGGACCGGAGAGTTCCCCGCTCCAGTGCGGCTTGCTGGAGCACAATGATTCATTTGCGTATGCAGCGTTTATTTTAGTTTGTTTTTCCACTTCGATGTTGCCATGATTGTCTGTACTTCTATCTAGGAAGCTAAATTACACGTTGAAGTGAAAATAAAAAGGAGAAGTGGAAAATGTTTTTTTATTTAGAACACATTTAAAAATACTTTCTGTTCAACTAATTCTGTCGCAGGTATATATGTTGATTTGCTCAACAATTATGAAGCATACCGCTTCCAAAGTTAAATTTTGTTAATTTGGTAGATTAGGACGAAGATTCCTTCTATGTCTCTTACCCAATCCTACCGCTAAACAGCAGTGCAATTACTGTTGTGTTCCGGTTAGAAGAGTTTACAGAGCCTGTATAATTATGGGCGGCGAGGCATTCCATTTAAGTTTGTTTTATGCGAAAGAGGGCAAACTTGCAATCGGCTCACTTGATGGTAAGTGATTATCAACGTTCACGTACATCTGCAGCACAAGGGGAGCAGCAGGTGCATTGCCGGCATTTAAGAATATTTGGGGATAGGGAAGGGAAGGAGGAGTCGGTTATCTCTCTCACCTAACAAAACGCACCGAAGCACAAGATCCCGCTGTTATTCTGGGAGGCCGTGGTAATATTCCGGACGAGCAGCAGCAAAAGCCGCTGCTTGGCTCTACTATCTACAGAAGTTTCTTACTGCATATGTAACCTTCTTCGATGTAAGTTGATTGCAGGTGTTCATAGGCTGCAGTAGCCCCTTACCATCAGTTGAACAGTTAGCTCGTTTCACGGCACCGATCGGTCAATAGGCTTATTTGCCAAACAAGTGCTGGCAGACTTTGTAAAGTTCATTGAACGATGTTATTTGGACAGACTACGTTAATATTCTGTAGGTTATAAACTTTTACGACATTTCGAGAGGCAGGTAAGACAGTGTTGGGTCTGGAAAGATTTTGGTCCCAGCTCCAGAAATGAGGCAAAGTTATTTGTGTGTTATGCCAGATGCGATCGAAGTACCACGATCAGAGCTGGAGCGGCATCAAAGGTGGCTGTAATTGGCACTAATACTAGTCCCATGGTGAAGATAATTGACCGTTGTAAGTAGATGAGACAAGTGCAATTTCCTGGAAATTGCAAAATGAGCTTCGGAAGCTATAGTATTGACGTCGGTGAACAAGTCAGTTTATGCCTTGCATGGGATGCATAATTTTTTTCGATTTGTCCTCATATTTATTAAGAAGCTTGATTATGCTACTCGTGTTATGATATTTTTTTCACTGTCGCGTCACAAGTACGTGTAATTTAATGTTTATCGTTCATTGACCGAGATATGAACCCCGATATGTCTGTTATCACTGCCCTATCGTAACGAAATTGGGTTACCGTGTATCACTTTAGTGGAGCGTCGCGATTATTTAGATTGTCTTCGGAGGAGAAAACATCGCGAGTCGCTATTGGTCGGTTGACAAGTAATTTGGTATTTGGGTTACACAGCTAACTTTACATCATTTGTATCTATTATATGAGATCGTTACACTGGCTTATTTCTAGTCTTCTGTTACTATATTAGCGCGACAACTTGTAACGAACAACATTTTGTATGAGTGTGATATTATAGGGCAACACGGAAATATAAAAATGTACACTAGAAGCAATAAATACCAGTTTAAGAAAACTGAAGCGGACAACAAACAACGGACTATTAACAAAGAAGAAGACTTCTTCTTTGTTAATAGTCCGTTGCTGGACATAATAGAGCATTAGCCATAGACGCCACGCTTGACCAGTGGAATTGCGACCGCGGTACCAGACGTCTCATACCTTCAACGCTGCTGCACGTCATCGGTCTGGCATTTTTTTGAAAAGATTCACCCGCCATTTACCGGATTGTACAGAATAAAATATTTGGTACATTTTCTTTGCCACTGCCACCACCTTCGCATGACCTTGGCTAAAATTAAAGGGATTTCTGTATGAAGAACGTATTGTGTTTTTTGTGGCACTAAATTTTCCCTACGTTAGAAAGGTCCCCGTGTCACCACATTCGAAACGTAATTTTTTTGTATCAGTCGTTTATTGAATGTTAATTCGAAGTTTCGTTGTTTTTAGATTAGTATCTTTTGGCTGACAAATATACTCCAACAGTTCACCTGATATTAAGTGAATAATAAAGCTTATGTCCACCTAAAAACAACTTCAATCTTAGGACGTTACAGATGCGTTGTCACCAATGAGGATTAAGATGGAATGCCTGACAGCCTGTACTTACAGTGGCGCAGTATACCTTTCAGACCAGAAATCAACAACATTGCTGATTGACGCCAGATATAGGTAAGAGGGTAGTACCTACTCAGGCGACTTCTATGAAGAGAAAGAGCCAACCACTTTGTGAATTTTGTTTTAACGAGGCTTTGTCGTCCGATCGATAGCGGAAAATCCATCGAAATATACCGAACCAAAATACTACGCGCGGATTATTAAGCGTAGTCCCTATACAGCCTACCAATGATGCTGCTCCCTATCATTAGTCTGTGGGATTTGTGTACAACAAATTCGGTCAGATATTTCGCAAATAAACGAGGCTCTGGCGATTCATCTATCATTTATTTGCTAGCAGGGTGCACAATTTGCAGGTGAGGTTGGCTGTTGCAGAAAGAGTATATACACTTATTCCCCCTTACATCGGTGTTAATACACAATAACATTTTAGAACTATGTATGTTGCGAAATATGTGTTGGCATATATATAAATGAAACCACGATAGCCTAGTGGATAGGGACTCTGCCTCCAAATCAGGAGTTTCGGGCTGGAGAAGTCGTTGCAATGAGTTTTTTGAAACATAAAACGAAACGTAAAAATTCAAGTTTGATTTAATGTTCTTAGCTATTGAAATCGTTTGGTTGTTTCTAAGAAATTTTACTAAATTAATTTTTATTTCTTCTTGTTCAGGAACACATTATTTTCGGATCCATCCATTCGGTTCAATTGGGAATCCCATGAGTATTTTACGAGCAAATTTTTTACCACATTATGTGAAATGGTGTATTGTGATATTTGGTATCAAAGAAATAGTCAAGTATTCCGTCGATCGGTAACAGCATGAAATAGAAAATGTAGTTTTTAGGTTTTTGCAGCTGTGGACAACTATTAAATATGTAGGTTGACATAGTTTTGCTGAGTGTAGCCTATATTATATATATCATAGGAGGACAAAGAACTTTCCATGAAAGCACTAACAACTACTGACTTGCCTTGTGTTGCCCACACTCACCACGCTGGGCAGGCGGCAATTTTTTTATTTCGAATGGCTCATACACAAGATTCAGCTGTATTGTACCGCGAAAGCGACCTGATGTAACAAAAGCTTGGACAATGTAAGCACGTTTGCTACTGACCCCTCGATTTGTTTAAAAATACGTAACAACCCTCCCTGACCGGTCCTCCCGGTTTAATGCTCAATGGACTTTACATGTTCTGTCATTTTTGTACAGGGGTGCCTGAGATACAAAGGGTTAATTTGCGAACGAAAACCACTCAGCGCTGAAGGGTTCAGCGCTCAACAAAATATACATTTAAAAATATGTCTCAAATTTCTATAATGTTTATAATATAAGGGTATTCTAAGCTTTTGGTGATAGACCATATTAATTGTGGTCATCCAGTATAACAGAGAAATAAAAAATTTCAATGATTTGTCAAATTTTACACAAATAACGTATATCGTCTATTTTCTCTCTCGGCTCTACTAAAATTAGCTTCACGTGTTGTTCGGCTTTTAGTTTGCAACTTAAACCTAAGTGGGGAAGAACTAAGTTGAGTGTAATGCTTACTTTAGTTAATTTATTTATTTAACTTACTTTAATAGTTTACTGCTTTAAGTTTAGGGCTAATTTTTCAGTTAAAATGTTATTTTAGAATAACATTACGAAGGCTAATCCTATTAATAAAACAGCTGTTGAAAGTAATACCGTTCAAATTTTAAGACCTGTTTCGTACATGTAACATAATCTAGCGTCCCTCTGATGCCTAGAACAACTCTTCAAATTAAGTGCTTGTGGCTGGTACCTTCACAGTCCTGCCTTGTGTGCCGGAGTGCGCCAAACCGTTCGCCTGCGCTTACAAAATTTAGTTTGTGTTGCAGAACGCGCGCGCGCGGCCGCTTTTCGCGCCCAAAACTCAAATTTTCGGCAACCGAAATTGCCGCCTTCGCGAACATTTTAACCAGACCTTTTTAATATTTTTTTTTGACATTTGTGCTTTTTCAACTATCTGAAATTATACACAAAACTGTGTCATTTTAAGTTGGACATTCTTTGGTGTACCTTGTGACTTTTGGATTGTAATGCAAAGCGTTGGATGTGAGTAATACATATACAAATTTTAAGATTGTTCGTCCGTTGTACGTTCGTAACATTGTAACATCATCATGTTTCATCGAATGCAATTATTTGTTCATTAATCAATGTAAATTAAATCTGACTATATTGAATGATTTAAATTTGAGGGCGATTTTTTTTGAGGCGGGTGTATGTAAAAAAAAACGATAATATTTTTTAACTATTTTGTACAATTGCAGAGACTCGTATAATAATCACCCGTATACCAATTATCTATCACGAATCTTGCAATTTATCAAGGTCTTTAGTTGCATGAGATCTCGTATTGCATACTGTGAGCGAGTCAGATATAAAAGCGACCTTGTGTTGGAGTGAGACGCTGGATGTTAGGAAACTCTTGGGAAATATCATTTTTCTCTTTCGGGGCTGAAGGGCATTTTTTCGATGTGCCTATTTGTTTTTCGAGATAATTGTTATCGTTTTTTTATTTATGTTTGCACTGATTCTGGGTCGGCGTTGAAAGGATTTATTCAGTTTATTTCATAGTGTATGAACTAATTCTTACTAAACATATCGAAGGTATGGTCTTCCCGTGTAAACTGAGCTTAAATAACACTTTCATTAATATAACGAAATAAATAAATAAGAATTTAAAGGAAATTAGAAAAAATACTTTATATTTGTATATTATATTTGTAAATTATTGGTATTTTAGTAAAAATGTACAGTTATGATATTGAGGGCAATAACAATAGAGTGATCGATCTAGTTTATAAGAGAAACCATATGGCATGTATGTATATCTAAATTAACTTAACGTCTCCTTTACCTAGTTAATGTCATAGTACAAACGAAAATAAGCCCTAACGTCATTTCGTTATCTGTTTTTTCCCGCTACAAAGTATTTTTGTTAAAGTATATTCGAAACTCAGTTGCACTTTTTCGTCGTCTCAATTCTCACATCCGGCTTTTGCTTTTAGCATATCTCATATAATGCGTAATAATAATTATGGCATCGATCAAGCGAACTCTCGCTCACTTTCACATGAGATTTTGGCAGTTGCCACTTTCTCTTGGAAACCACATGGTCTGAGTTGGCGACTGAGGAGAGAGCGGAGAATCTTGAGGCATGCCTTAATGATAAAGTATTTTAATATTTCTTTTATTTCAATGAATAAGGTTAATGATGCTTAGATACACGTTCGTTAATCGATAATTAGAACCGCAGTTTACTTAGTTTAATTATTACTCCATATCTATATCCATAAATAGTGCACAATGAAAAAGATAATATCAATTTGATAATGTCATTCCTTCCCAAGTTTTGTTTTAGTCTTCTCCTATTCGATTGCTGAAACAATTACATTAAATTGCAAATAATTTTAGTATTTTAATCATACACATTCTTTTATCATTACCGTAACGCTCAAACTAAGTACCAAAGATTTCTAAAATTAATATTTATTTGAAATGAAACTATTAATTACGGATTTTATGGCGTTTAATATTAGTTTTTAGGTGGTTAGGAGGTGTTAGACTTCCTTATGTTATGACGTTAACTATGGTTAACGGTTGGGCTAACTTCATATTTTAATAATATTTTTACTTTTATATATGCATATGGAAATTTGACTTCCTTTCTTTGTCTTTGCCTTCTTATGTGCCAATTTCATTGATAAACAGTTTTAATTTTTTTTATTGTTTAAACTAGGTTTAAAAACTGTTAATGATTACTACTCAACTAGAACTATAAATTGCACAAAGACATGTGTCAGTCAAACAGTGAAATATCATTGAATATCAAAAAAAGTGAAAAAAAAACACGCTATCGCTTCAGCGTATAACAAACACTCAAACCACCAAAAGCCGCTACATTTGTGTGCGCGCGCCTGTGTGCGACGCAACGTAATCTTGCGTAATGCGAGTGTCGCCTGCGCCCGCGCACTGAACGCACCGACCACTCAATGCTAATTTATATTTATACCAATAATCATTTTATCAATTTTAATTCTTCATTGTTTCTATGTTTTAATTTTAAGACTGCGGGATAGATAATTAATGGTTTTAACGAGTAAAAATTTTCAGTAGAATTTTGACGTAGTATTTATCTAATCAAAATTTACTATTCACATGTGCAAACTAAGAATATTAAAAAGGAATTATGGAATCATGATCTCAGTTGTCAAATCAAAAAACATTTTAAACTCAATAAAATTTTTTTCTTAAACAAAAATTATGTACCTGTTAGAAAATAGTACAAGATGCAGAATGAGAATATTGGAAAAAATTGCAGTTATTTTTTATTTAAATTTGAATTTTTATTATAAAGAGAAGAAATAATGATGACATTCCATGATCTAAAAATGGTGTTTAAAAAGAAAAATTAATAATGATTATCTTATTTTGTATGTAACCCATGTCTTATGTAAGTAAACAACTCTTAATAAATATTATCTTAGTATAATCATAATTAATCTTAGTAATTACAATTAATGGGCGGATTCCATCAATAAAGTTGTACTTTACAATAATGTAGTTTCTGGAAATAGGCATTTATAAAACAGAGACGTTTTAAAAAAAATAACTGTAGTAACTATAAGATCAGTATATAGTATATAGATATCAGGGTTGGCATATGTATAAAATTATTTGCAACAGTGAAATTTTTTCAATTCTGTACATTTTATTTGGTACTCTTTTTTTGCACAACACATTCGCCACTGCTTTCTTATAAAAATGAACGCCTTATAAGGATTATCTTTTTTTAAGTCTATAATTAGAAAAAGAACAAAGAAAAGGTGTTCCCGAAACAACCGCAGTTAAGTTTTATACATAGAAGCAACTATAAAGTACTGGGAGAGAAACATCAAAGTGAATGACATAATAGGGAACTGACGCCTTCATATATCCATACGTATATACAAGGCAAAGACTGGCATTTCCATAGAGCACACCATACACATAGCACGCAAGAAAAGTAGTGTTTCAGTCGGGATACCTCACTAACCACGCGGGATCGATTGCGAGCGTGCGCAGTCGACAGCAGCGCTTCCGAATCCCCTCCCTCCCAACTGAAGCTGAAACACCCCCATGCCACTGCAACTGCACTTCAGTGCATGCGAGAACGCGATTAAAAATCTCCAAAAATATAACGCAATAATTCACCAGTTAAGAAAGAAGATCTATATTTAAAATTCGCGGTCGTGTGACGCTTTTAGTTTTATTTTAAATCGAAAATGTTTCAAGTTTCTAACACACTTGTGAATGAGTTCGTGTCGGTGTGCTATTGAAGAACTGTTGCAAGTGGAAGAAAATAGGAGGCGTGGACATTTAAAAAACTATGAAGAGGAAAAAACGCATCCATAGAACATTCTACAACAGTCAAACACAAAACCCACAAACGTTTTTATACAAACAAATTGCACGACAATATTAAAAATTAACCACCTTTTTCCGAAAGCATTTAATACAAAATTACCACAATTTACCAATATTTATACGCAATATTTAATCACAGAATAGTTTTTATCTATAACAATAATCTCACAAATTAGCGAAACCCACGATATAACGTGTAAACTCCCAAGCAAATAAGCCCAAACCTTACGAACGAAATTTTAGACTGATATTTAAATCCGAATAACGTAGTTGATTTAAAAATATATAGCGTATTTACATTAGTTGACCATTTGAGAAAGTTTATATATATAGAAAAATATTTATAAAAATATTCATTAGTAAAAATGGCAATATATGATACAAATTGAACCGGGGATCAGTGCAGTAGCCTTAAGTTTTTGTACGTACAACGGACGAACAGTGTTGAGACTTGCTAATATTTTCAGTGTCCTATAATAATGGATGAGCTTATGATCCGCGTGTGGTTAACGTGAATGTTATGGATCGGTCTGTGTGAGCGTCCGGTCCGGTGGGGCCCATGATGTTGAATATGTTCGATATGTGGAACTCGGTGAGCACCAAACTGGAGGCGCAGAGCAATGTGCAGCAGAGCCAACAGCCACACACCTCAGGTGGGAGCATTAAAGGTAATTTCCTCTTAAGTAAATTCGCGTTCGAATCGGTCGCACGTGCGTGGTATATACAAATCAAGCCACTTTGATTCTTTATATGTCATATGACATTCAAATAATCCAACTCTCCATTCAATAAGACCAACCCCCATTTGAAAATCATAACGATGGGTATCATATTTTTACGTACCGTGAAAGTAAATATCTTGGTTAGAACGATCAAGATATGATAAATGGCTAGAAAAAAATTGCTTCTCTATTATTTATTTGATTTGATTCATTCGTTATATATTGACGATGAATTGAATTTATTCCTTATCCTTTTAAAGTATTAACCAAAAGTATTAAAATGTTAAACTAGTTCTCTGTTGTCAAATTTTACTAAACAATTGCTTCAACAAAAAATACTTTAGCGATTGCTACATAAACTGACTTTCTTTTAAAAATTCACAACGCCAGAATAATTGGCCAGTCTCTAAGCTCACAGATAAAATATTGCGTGAGCGAAATCTCATAAAAATATATAGTTTCTAGAAAGTTCGCCCAAACACTTCCTTTCCGGTATATTAATACATACATAATTGTTTCTCTTTTTGCCGTTACGTAATTTAAAGCCACACGCCTAAAGAAAGTGGCCAATTAAAATTCGGTAACAGTTACTGTTTCTGTCATTGAATTCACAGTCTCTTTCACATATCCGATGATATAACAAAGCATTCAAATAGCGTTAATAAAATTTTAAATATATTTTACTAGGCACTGATAATAAATTTAAATGACTAAAGTTTGCTTTTCCGTCTGTCCCAATTATAAGTATCAAACTTGGTGTGATTATATAGAAAATTTTAAAGTAAAACAATATAAAAGTAAATTAAATAATTTGGGTTCGCATGAAAAATTCTAAACTGAATGACATTTTTTTTAGCAAAAACATAAAACAGAAGTTATACCGAACCCACAGTGCGCGAGTACGACTCGCACACCGCCGGTTTTTTTTTTAAATATGAGTACGATTTCTTTATACAACAACAATTCCTCCCTCGGTGGATGTACAATGTAAAGAGCATTTTTTTTCTTAGTAAAACAGCCTTAATTCATCTGGAATACGTACAGTAAAAGTTAAGTTTGAGAAAAGAAAGAAGTAAATTAAAAATACTGCAGTAATATTGAGTTTGCCCCTTTTTAATTGCAACGGACAATATTTCGTAAATAAGTTTTCATGCTAAATTGCTCGTCTCTGTACTTAAAAATAAGCCATAATTATCGTGGAAATACAAAAAGTAAAATATAATTTAACAATCGAAACTTAATATATGTGAACAATTACTTATAAGGATAATTCCGAACGTCGATTTGCTTATCAGTGCCATGAAAGCACTGCTACAAAATCTGGTTTCAATTTTAAAAATACACGTTTGCGGTTGCGTAACTAAGTAAGTTGGAATTGTATAACGACAACCAGTTCTATAATTATTTATTATCTGTTTTATTTTTTGTGTTCGTGTTTAACCGGATAATTTCTATCTTAGTCTCTAGGTTAATAGACTTCATAAATTTAAAATTAAAACACTACTGTTAATAATTATTCTTCGTTATAATTTAAAAAAAACAAACTTGCTTTCACAAGCTCCCTCTACCATATCCCTAAGTTGGCTTTACGACAAGCACAAGACGCGATGGGTGGCAGAGTCATACACCGTATAATTATAATTTTTTAATTTACCTATTGCTTCAACAAAAATTGAAAGGTAAAACCGAGTGAGTCCCGCTGTGTTTGGGTATGCATTTACGACACTATAATATCTCCTGCGCACTTGAAAACTACCGATATTCGGACGTTGTCGTAATTAAAATTGGTCAGGAGGACTTCATCATTGTTTCTACTAAAGTAACAAACAAGTTTCAGTCAAGACATCGAGTTTGTTCTCGCACTGTTACACATTAGAGTCAATCAAGTACTATACTCGATACAATGCCTAAAGAATATTGCGCAACACTTTACTAGCAGTAGCAAAATTTTTAGCTATACCTAATTGTTAAACAGGTATAAGTAAAGTAAAGTAAAGCATCAGTCTACAAATGTCCCACTGCTGGGTAAAAGCCTCCTCTCATTATATAAAAGGGAAAGGTGGGCGGCCTTCCCATGTCCTCGAAATATTACTCACGATGTTTTCTTCACCGCCGAGCACATGGTAAAAGCAGCACTTTTTATTTCTATTAACAATTTTAGTGGTGCCGGGATCCGTGCTCGTGGACTATGAAATTAAAGCGAGCGCCCTGACCACTAAAACAATAAATGATGTCGTAGTTTTTTAATAATAAGTTGTATTTTCCGATCGCGAATTTCGTGTACTGGACGGATGGTAGTGGCACACTACCATGTTTTGTGGCAATACAGATGAACGATGATGATAAGTTGCATTTCTATAATCACTTTTAATCAACCAATCTAAAATATTAATTTTAAAACTTAAGCCAATTCTCACGATCTGAATTTTTTTTACAATTTAAACATGTAAGGTGTCAAGTAGAACTACGTACTCTTCATATTTGATCACTCAAAGTCTCTAATCCAAATCTTTAATAAGAATGTTGAAATTTAAACGATAGCGTCGAACATTATATTTCGTATCGGCCATTGGCAAGTCACAACATTCTTCTATTGAAGTTATAAAGCTTTATAGAGAAATAGACTTTACATGTCTGACTCTACATGATACACTTTACATAAACTCAAATTTTTATATGAAATCTCTTTAATGGCATTTTATTTTATAGGACGTTTTCTTATATTATTTTTTTTGCATATGTTTTTTATTGTAGAGATAGTTAATTGTTTCGTCTAGTTTTTAGTTAAGTATATTTTGCATCGTTTTTCTTAGTTTCAATTGCCTGTTAGTGGAGAGAGTAAAAATAACCTTAGCGACTTTTTAATAAAATTTATAATAGTAGAGCAACAAAAATGGGATACTTTCCATAAGTTAAGTAATTGCTAAAATACATCTCGTCTCGATTATTGTAGATGTGAAGTAGTGTTCATATTGAATTTAAGATTGATTAGTATGCACGAAAATACAGAAGAAAGTTATAAATGATTAGTAAACATTTTTTTTTTATTAATCTGAGAATATATAGGCGGACTTAATGCCAGAAGCATATATACATTAAAGTAAGATTAACTGGTATAGTTGTATTATATTTTATTTTTTCATAATGTATAAAAATTATATTCAGGCTAACTTATAAGAAATTCTATGGAATTCTAGAAACATCAACGAAAAAACTAACTGCTGAGTAGAGCGATTAAGTAAGTTTACCTGTTATTGCAGACTTGGCGACTTTTCGTACAGGTTTATCGAATTACAATGAGACAGCAGTTTAAATTACTTATTTTTGTATTAATATTTCAATCAGCTTTTTGCTGAGTGAAAGCATTTTTACTACGTTCATTGCTTATTTTGGGCTATTATTATATTAAAATGATTAAGTTTTAATGATTGTCAATTGAAAAATATTATATAGTAATTGTATCGCATACAGAATATTGCAGATAAATGAAGAAAAAAGTGATTCATAGTTGCAATCAAATCAAATACCATAAAAAGTCAGTCAAGCATCGTGCATAAGATAGTTAACTTTACGGAACAAGGTTTATCCTTTTTTATATCGTTTATTATTCATTTTATGTTTGTTATATTATTAATACATACGCAGTCTATCATTAGACGCCTATATAGTTTTCATCCTAAATAAGCCCGCCCAATAAGGTATTATGAAGTAATAAGCACCAGAATAGCAAGGCTAAAAACACAACTGCCTGTTTGCTTAGTGGTATTTAAAGAAAGCGACCTAAAATAATTCGAGGTTTAGGGCTTGACGAAAATTGTTTTGTACGTGTAATAACAGTTCTGCAATCGTGAATTATGTAGGAAAAGTACTAAAAGGTGTGTTAACAAGCACCGTTAACAGGGCGCTTGTATAATGCAATGATGAGTGTAAATATAAATAATCTTAAACAGATTTAATCTGTAGTCAAATTGTGTAGGTCACAGGTACATCGTAAACAATTGTTGCGCCATTACGAAAATTTTAAAAATGAAGCCTTACATACATTTAAATTTTTAAATAATAGACAAAAAATTACAATTGGAAACTTTTTTGCCAAAATTATCACCGTTTTTATTATGACACGTAACACGTGAAAGTACATATGAAAACAATATATACCTAAGTTAATAACGGGAAGGGAAAATCGTTATTAAATCATTATAGCAACTAATTTGATGCTTATAAGTGCCAAAAGTACCAACCTACCAGGATCGCAGAAGCATGTGACAGGTCGAGCGTTAGATTAGTACTAAAGTGTGCAAGAAAAAGTTGCCTGACCAAGACCCATATAGCGACTGCCTCGATGCGTGTGCGCGAGTCGTCTTGGTACTTAGTGTACCTGCTGACACCTTCGACAGTTTAACGACATCTGTGTTATAAGCAATGTGTTAGGCATTGTTATTATTTATTTTAGCTATGAACTTTAAAATATCTTTCTAGACAAAACTGAAATAATTTTAGGTGCTTTAACTTAACATTTTTATATTTAGTTGCCAAAATCAATATTTCTATCGATTGTTATTATCATAATATATTATTATACGATTAAATTATATGTCTTCACGAGTTTTATTGCCAGTTCTTTGATGTTTAAAATCGATGATGACAAATTACAGTTTACTGATCCTTTGTACCTAAGTATTCTAAACCATAACACACGTAACTTACCGTATTGAGTATTTAAATTTTATGTTACGAAGCCTTGAATAGAAATATTTCTCAATGCAAGTATCAAGTGAGTGGCATCGCTGTACACATATTTATGCATGCGCATGCGTGCAACATGCGCTCAGGTACCTACCAACGCGGGCTAGTAGCAACTGATATGATAATATTAGCCTACACTGTGTGTGTGACTGACTGCAACGTGCCTCGTTTACTATTGATTATCTATTGACAAGTAGACAAAACTGCTACTTACACGATTTTTTATGATTCAGTCGTTTATTCACTTTATGTAAAGTGATTGAAACACAAGGTACAATTTCATTAGGACAACAAGAACTTTCTTGTAATATAGCGTATTTTAACTTGGTGCGGTGAAAGGGAGGATTATACCATCTCTGTCTCCAAATATCAACCACACTTTTCCATTCGAATTTGCCACACTCTAATCTCATAGATTAGTGATGTGGATCAATGACCACCACTGCGCTCTCCAAGCTCCTTGGCCAGCGTGGTGAGTATGGGGAACCTTGCAAAAATATGTGGCGGCTTTTACTGGTTTTTTTTTATGGGAAAGGCGGCAAACGACCAAGCGGTTCACCTGATGGTAGGTGATTACCGATGCCCACGTACATCCACAACACCAGAGGTGCTGCAGATGCGTTGTAGGCCTTTAATGGTATTTAGGAGATGGGAGGGAGGATTAGGAGGGTATATGGAGGGGGAGTGGGCCTCCGGTTAGCTCATTCACCGAACGAAACGCAGAAGCACAAGATGCTTCTACGTCACGTCGGTGTTCTGGCCGTGGTACCAACCCAGTCGAGCCTGCCCATTCGAGCAGCAGCAAACGCCGCCGTTTGGCTCTACCAGGTTTGGGGCGCCTATGTTAAGCAGAATACTAAAATAGGTTGATGTATAAAGGAGGTTAACTGTAACCGTATGTACATTATTTCAAAATATTTGTAAAAAAAAAATATATAATGAATACTTGTAATTTATTTCTAGTATTAGTTACTTAGGAAAGTGACTGTACATATTGCAATACTCCTCCTAGCGCAGCTATTAAGTGACTACAGTGTCTTATGATTCATGTGTGAGTGCATGCGTGTTCACATGGGTCGCTTTGCGTTTATGCCGATGACGTCGTTCGCAATCATTTATTAACGTAATAGATGTTATGTATGTATTATTTTTTAGTATTATTCTAATAGGCCAGGAACTAAGGCAATATATAGTGTTGGTCAATTACTGTTAAAGCTCAATAACCAAAGTACAAATTATAAATTTGATCTTGTAAACTTTCTCTTGACACATACTTCTTCAATTACAGTAATAATTCAGATCTGGTTATTTTGGATGGATACGGTCATTCAAAATTACAATCATGTGCCTCGACTTTATCTAACAAAATCGAACTTTTCGTAAATCATTTGTTTCGCATTAAAATGATAACGATGTTAAACAAATATAAGTAGGTAGTTCAAGTTTATTTGTTTTTATGCGAAAAGAGGGCAAACGATCAATCGGCTCACCCGATAGGTCTTTATAGGTATAATAATATTAAGTAATTGACATGGAATTGCTACGTGGTAGAGCCAAGCGGCGGCTTTTGCTGCTGCTCGAATGGGCCGGCTCGACCGGGTTGGTACCACGGCATCGCAGAATACCAACGTCAAGTAGAGGCATCTTGTGCTTCTGCGCTTCGTTCGGTGAGTGAGGTAACTGGAGGCCCACTCCCCTCTCCCGCTCCCCTGTCCGCTTACCTCCTGAAATATTCTTTAAGGTTGATAACGCACCTGCAGCTTCTCTGGTGTATGCAGACGTACGTGGGCATCGGTAATCACTAACCATCAGGTGAACCGCTTGCGTCTTTAGCTTAAAAAAAAGTGTTTTAGTTGAAGGTTTGCAATGATTGTGCGAGCTGCTACAAGCAATGCGATTATCTAAGCTATTCTCAATAATATTTACGGTACAAATCAGTATGCTGATGTACTTCAGTATAAGCAATCTCTTAACAGCCGAAGAACATAGTTTCCCTTTAACAATAAACAAATTAGTTTCCATTATTATTGTAGAGGTGAAATTCGGCCTTGTATTGCGAAACAGTTGTCGCTAACGCGGGCCCGCTTTTTACAATTTTCGCAATGTCCCTTCAAGGCGATAGCTGATTGGTTTGCGTTTTTTTGCGACAATATTGATAGGCGAAACCGGGTCATTAGGGATAGTCCTTGAATATTATACTAAGTTCAGTTGTAATTTATCTAAGTTTAACTTTAGAAGTATTCAGGAATAAAATAAGCGGGCATGAGAACAAAATAACTTTTTCATAATATCGAATTTTCATTCGTGGATTGAAAAACGTTTTCTTTGTCTTTCTAAGTTTTGTATATCGCGACCTTGCAATTTTCGCCTCAAAATGTTTTTTTCATGTAAAGTGTATATGTAGTGTTACTTACTGCAATGCTTTTCTCTTAATGGTATTATAATGGATGTGGCAACAAATTTCGTTTATTCAACTAACTACTCTTTCCATATATATATAATTACGAATTACATATACATGTCACTATAATTACATGTATGTCTCAGTACCGTCCTATATAAGTATTCTATCGTAGTATATTATTTAGGTACACATATACAAATAAAATGAAGTTATCCATATGTGCACCTTTTTATATTTTCTCTGCTCAACTTAGTGGTAGACTGGCATTAAGTCCGCCTTTATGCTCTTTTATGTGCAAATAAAGTTTAAATAATTAATTAATTAATATTTATAAACCTCACTTACACGCGGTAACAAACAGACGGGGCTCTGGCATACGACTGATGGTGGAAAATCAATCCGAATCCGAGCAGCATCAGAGCCGACACTGCACTCACCAACCCAGCATGTCCAGCGGTGAGTGGTTAGTATGGGTAAATCTTTCATAGAAGGCATACAGCTTCAATTGGTGCTTTCTAGCAATTGCATATGGCCAGTAATGGACTCTGACATGCAGAAGATCTTATATTTACTTTAATCGTGCGCTTACTTGTTGGTACAATTCTATTATATTTATTACCTGTTTTTTTTTAAATTAGCATGGTTCATTTAACGACAACAGAAATTCTTAAGACGATCCGGGTGGGTAGAATATGAAACTATCATTTAACTATAAACCTTAAACAGAAGAGCATTCGAGCGCAAAAGGAGTTGAAGAAAAATCCATAACGTTCTATTTAAAACTACTTTAACTAGGTGACTACATAAAGTAATAATAAATAGGGAATTCGAAAGTGTTTTTGGTAACTTACATTCAAAGCCTCTTTTCCTTGGTCGAGACTAAGACCATTATAGTCTCAACCAAGGGAAAGAGTCCATTACAAAAAAAAAAATTAATAAAGTATACTAAATTGTGAAATCATTAAACAGTTAATATTGTAAATGTTTGTTAATCACACATCAACATTTCATCCGATTTGTTATTGGCGCAAAAATTACGATTTGATTTGTAAAAAACATTGCAAAATATTGAAGACCTTTTGTAAAATCCTTAAAAAGACTTTATTAATTTCATCAAGGTTCAAAGTAAACTCTGCTGCCATATACTGCTCGTAAATTTCCATCTTTATATACAATATAGATATTAAAATGTCCTCCTTGCTGATTTGTTGTTAACTGCACTTTACATTGATTTTTTTTGTTGTATCAAGTGGGGGAATGGTGCTCGTCAACAATCAGTCACTAAAGGCAGTGTCTGGTTATGTCGGGATCAGCATTGAAGATTCGACTAAAATCTCCACGGTATAGATATACGCTGTTGGCCCGGTGGCCTTTACAGCTTCGTTGGTAAGACTCGTTACACTGATAAGCTTTATGTGATAAGATCGGAGGGAGGGTGCAAATTATATTTAAAATATGACATTTGCGCCAGATATCGTAGCAGTTACAAAAAAACCAAAATAAGCCCTCAAAAACTTATTCATGTCAAGGATTGCATAACTGACAAATTAATGACTTTCATAAAAACTGAAACGCTCAACAACAATTATATGGCATAAATAAACAAATAAAAAAGCAATTACATAATGAAATATCACTCAGTACAATTCTATATAACTTTTTCTGTGTATGTGTATTGACGCACTCAAAACTGTTCTAGCATTTCTAGTGTTCCTAGATAAGACGAGTGTATATAACAGACGGCCTAGGTTTTGAGTTGCCAAGATAAGACCTGATTTAGTGCCTAAACGCGGACTTTGGTCACATCTGCCCTATTCGTTTGAATTTTAGATTTATTCTCTATTGTTGTACAGATATCTTACTATTGCGGTATCATTGTGACGTCTAGAATTATAACAGCGTTATGAAATTATAATAGTTGGTAATAACGTTTATAAATGCAAATAACGTCTTTGTTGAGAGAGAAGTAACAATAATGTGTAACGAAGAGAAAAAGGTTCATAGTGCATGTAATGCAAACTATGCTTTTAAAAAGCCGCGAAATTTGCGACAGGACACCCGAGCATTGCGCCCGTCTCAATTAAAACTATGCTTTCCCTTATATTCAGGGAAAAAGAGACTGTAACGTAAATGACTTATCGTTGTTTTTCCTCTGTACTTTGTCGCGGCTTGAAGCCAACTCAAAAGTGTGTCACATAATGCGCTCATAGTAGAAAGTGTTTAGCGGAAGCTGATAGATTGGTTAAAGGAAACTTTAAATGATTTTAAAATTACAATTATTTAAATAATATAAATTTTCTAAGTAAATGCATTATTAACAAAACTTCTACAACTATTGTGTAGAAGTAATTTTTGTTTTTAGAACCATAATTTATCTCGAAAAATAGATATTTTTCATACTATGGTTCGTTAAGACTTGATTTAATTTTTATAAATTAACTTAATTTCGTCTTAAAAATAATTCCATGTACTATAGATCTTCAGAATTAATATATTATTCAATGATATCCTTTCGTTCGATTAATCATATAAAAATAAAATTTACAATTGTGTATTCGACTCATTTCGTTACAAATATTAATGTCGTCAGGTTGAAAAATGTTACGCTCCGCTATATCTCCTCTCATATAGTGTGTACCCTTACAGAGTTGAACAGCACCCGCAAGGCCGGTCTATCTATGAATGCGCGCGCAAAAGTGCGGATGTGCCACCCTTGCTTGTCTCTATCACCGTTTATTTAAATCGCACTATTATAATTGCATATTTAACTTCGAACTTCAAATAATTGTTCTATATTAATTTTAGCTTGTTTGTGTTCTACACTCATATCTAATCTTGATTTAAAATACAATTTTTTTTTCATTGAATTAACAATTTTAAGTCATTTCTTTTTGTCATTTGAATCTATGATTGCACATGAACATCCTATGCCTCTTTGGGGAAGGTCAAGCCCCAAAATGAGTAGTATCTAAAGGTGGATCCACGAAGCCGGAACACGGACGCAACTACCTGTTCCTCCTCCAATCCAAAGTGGGTAACGGACCAGCTCCGTGCCCGCTACCCGGAGGCCATAGAGATCTAGAAGACAGGAGGAAATCCAAAGGACCAGCCACCCTCGGAAAGCGATGAGGAATAATGTAATAAATTTTATATTATAACATATTATGACACGAAGACATCGTCTATTATAATTAGATGTCATTCATACGTGAGGTAGAATATGAATTATTCTAAATACATATGAAGTAAAACTAAATATTTTAAATGCTTTTATTCTTAAATCACGCCGAAATAACATGGTTAGTAGGCAAACAAGGTATTTTATTCATACAACACACTCAAAGTTCACCGTTAAGTAGCAGTTTCCGACGCGCGTATCACAAGCCAAGTTGTAACTGATAGCTGAGTACAAAGTGTAAGGCAAACAAAAAGTGAGCAAACTTCTTGCGCAAGCGCCGCCCGTGCGTACGTAGCGACAGCAGAACGGTTACATCCGAAATGTGAGCATTTAAAGAACGAATGCTGATTTACTCTCGTTTGGTTTAATATTTACCCGATATGGAACACAGATTCAGTTCTTAATTGGGAAAATCATGTTTAAAGTAAGATGTACTTTATAAAGTTAAGTTTAATTTACAAAACTAAAATAGTGCCAATTCTGGGATTCAAAAACAAGAAATTTACAGCGTGCTCGACGGTGTAGAAAAGCAGCATATCAGACAAATAATAAAAAAAATTGTTTCGTGGACATGTAATGGCTTCAAAGCCGCACTGGAGCAACGTCCCGGTTCTAAAACCCTCTAAATTATCGAGAGGAGGCATTTGCCCAGTCATGGAATATTTATCACTTTACTTAGTAGTAGGTAGTTATTCCGCTATCTGTAGAGGCCACGAGATGTTTCCGGCATCTTCCTAAATCGACTTTTACGATACTTACGGAACGAAATTAGGTCTCTATCATACAACAATGCAAAAACTAGTCCAAGAAAACCAAATTATCTATGTCGTTTTAATAAAATATAAAAATTTTATGAAGTACCAACATTACATTGAAATAATTAATACTTATGCATAGTCATTAAAAATGGCCGTGTAC
The DNA here is from genome assembly GCA_029286595.1 of Bhutanitis thaidina. Lineage (NCBI taxonomy): Eukaryota > Metazoa > Arthropoda > Insecta > Lepidoptera > Papilionidae > Bhutanitis > Bhutanitis thaidina. Next base: position 1,153,749 of record JAGSMS010000021.1, on the reverse strand, counting down.
TTATGAATTTAAATAGGACCATTTCGAGGCAACAACAATGTACTTCGATCATGTGATCCTGCCTTTAGTTCACGCTATGTTAAGATTAAATATAAGGACAACATAGACGTGCCATTCATTTTCTTTCGTGAAAATTCAGAAAATACAAATAATTTTCATTTAATGAAATCACACTGGCTGGCTGACTGACTATTTGAAAATCGCTGCAGGTCAATACTGTGCTTACGTTTCTCTATAGGTTTCTCCAAAGTTCAATTTTGATCCACAAGTATCAATCTCTGAACCTATAAGTATAGAATCACTTTGAAGATAAGTGTAATTTGTAAAACTGTTTTAGCTTATAAAATATTCTATTATTTCTGTGTCTGAATCAAGCTCACACTATTCGATTCCAGCTTCAAAAACATTATTACGATATGTCAAATATGAATACGATAACCGAGTGGCCTCGGCATCAGGAGACACGAGTTCCATCCCCGATGTGGGGAGAGCTCGTTTAAATAAGTTTTTCGAAACTTACGTATGATTTATTCTAACAATACGGTATTGTGTCACGAGAGCTTTTTAACTTAATATATATAACGCACTCACGCCTGCCATTTGGGAAGGTAGAGAATACATATTTCCATTTGGCACGACTCTGCAACCACTCAGCCTAACAGGAAGGACGACCCATTTTCGCCTCTCCGGGAGATCAGGATGGGTCGCGAGTTTTGTCGCTGGATTTGGTCCTGGAGATTGCGGTGCCGATACATCTAATCTCAATTATAAAACAATACTAGAATGCTTTTCATGTACGGAGTCATATTATTAGCTGTTTTTCCGTTATAGGTGTAAATGGCTGTAACGTTTGAACCGTTATAGGTAACCGGTTCAAAATTTTCATCACATTGATGAATGGGCGGACACCTAACAAAAAATAAAAAAAATAAAAGAAAAAATAGAGTTGGATACCATACAAGTATTTTTGTTTATGCTCCGTAGTAAAAATGGTAATACACTTTGTGTGATTATAGTGCAAACTCTAAAGTAATACGACACAATAAAAACCGGCCACGTGTGAGTCGGGCTCGCGCTTCGGGTCCCCGATTGAAGGAAAAAAAAAACACAGTTTTTTTGGTAAATACGAATACATAACACATGTACTGTACGGAACACTAGGTGCGCGAGTCCGTCTGGCACTTGGCCAGTTTTTCAACCTCAAGCTACGGTTGGAATGTTGTCTAGTTGCTACATCCCAAAACTTTCGACCGTCTGTTGCAAATACAACACATTACGAATCGGTGTTTTCCTTGTTGCAACATAATTTTCAAGGGAAAGTTGAGTGACGTGTCTATCCTTCTAAAAGTATCTACGTTCGACGAACAAAAAAAAACTACGTTAAAAACATGTTTATGGTCCTTATGTTAAGAAATTAAATTACATACGGAAAAACAGCTTTTCTTAGTTAAGTTCATAGAACTAATTTTTATGAACTTAACTAAGAAATGTTATATTGATACAAAAAAACCTTCAAGTCTACAATTAAATAAAAAAATGATCTTTAGATCTATTTTCCGTTATTTGTTTTTTTTTAACAGAAAATAGGTCTAAAGATAATTTAAGCAATACTTTGCTTGTTACTATGCTACTATACTGTTGTATAAATGAGTTAGTACTATAAGAAACTCATTCAAAAGACATCTCGAACCATTGCAGATTGATGATGATAGTTACAATATTTATATTTAATTTATTTGAAAGGTTTGAAATAAACGCATAATTTTTAGAACGTTCCATATACAGATTCGAAAGCTTACCTATACGGCACCGGGCAGCGCCCGCGTCGCGTGCCCGCGCAGCCTTGGGACTAGTTACACCGGCGGCGTCGCAGGCTGCTTCGTAATCGCTACTGCTTACTGCTACATAACAGCTGTTACTTAGTGTGATAGAATATAGTGATTTATCGCCGTTATTTTTTAACTATTAACCAGCCTGTGTATTAAACGAAACATGAAATTATTTAGTTTATGAGTTAACAATTACATTTAACAGATTATAAATGGTAAATGTACGCTCTAGCTGTACTACGAGTAGCTGCAACACGTATGGGTCAGCTCGACAGTTTCGAATTTTTTTTTTAATTGTTTTGGGGAGAAAATTTAGCCATTAGTGCACCTGATGGTAATTAGCTACTGTCGCTGTAGCATCGTAACAACAGTCTGCCAACCTCTGGGTCCTTCCCGTAGGTAGCGTAAGAGGCGATTGAGGGAAAAGCCTTGTAAATCGCAATTACCACCTCCAAATGGTGAGATAACCATCTCTAAATTAAGCAGACCGATAACGGGCAGGAGCGTCTGGGGTGCGAGATGTCTAGTGCTGCTTATAGATAGGTGAATGTATATACTAAAAAACTCTTATGAAAGCCAATGTTAATGTTCGTGAACATTAAGAACATTGTGACACAACTATAACCACTTTCTTCTATCACATTTTTCTATAGAAAAAAATATTTAAAATGACTTAGGATTTCATTACTTTTATAGGTATATTTGAAAAATTTTATAGGCAACATTTGTTATCTCATCATTTGCACAGTAGTCAGCGCAGGAGTCGCGTGCGCGGTCGACCTCGCCGATGAATAAATAAATATATTTCGTTGGAAACTTGACGGCTAACGTGACTCCAGCTAGGTACTTGGTATAAAGCTGGCCGCAAACCGCCGTGTGCAAAAAAATATACTTTGTCTATGTGACTAACAAAGATAATTTACGTCTCCTTTGACAGGTTTCTACAGATAGTAATCGAAACATGCAATATTTTATATTTAGGGATATTTCTCGCGTATAGTTGGTTTCAGCCATGTATTTCATTTTGCTTTTTGATTTACTTCCCAAAATGTACACGACCTAATAAACCACCTCTTATTTGTAGGCATGAACTAGTTAAACTATTAGATGAAACCAATTTAATAACTACGGTACGCTCACCACTCATTATCTATACTGTGCAGGTCTATACAGTGTCAGAGTGATTCTCTGAACCTCATTAGTTCTGAACCTGACCTGACCAATTGTTACTTTTACAGAAGATTCGCATTAGCCAAGTGAGGTAATAATTATAAGAGATCATTTTTTTTTTTAAATAAAAATAAAATATCCGTTATAATAACATATATTCAGTGAATACATTAACCGGCTACATATTACGGATCACAAGATTAGACTTTTAAGGTATGGTAGATAGACAGACAGACGAACAGACGGCGAATGCCTAAGCCTGTGTAAAGGCCTAAGTGATAGTGCTCCATAATGACCCATAAAAAAGTAGTAAACTGTTTTGGATAACTTATTTTTATACTAAGGTTAGGTTTCGATTGCATCTTTATAACTGAACTAGTTTTTGCTCGCAATTTCATCCGCGTTTAGTCTGTGAGTACGGTACAGTTTTATTTCTATTGTTTTTTAATTATTCATATGCTTCTGAACTGTAAATTTGCCACAGTAAATAGACTCTTGCTTTATCTATTTACTGGTTACACCAATAAGTGAGTAAAAAGTTTTAGAAAAAAAAATACATAAAAATCCTGCTGTACTTTTGTGTATATAATTTTCCAAAAATTCCAGTATTTTTTCATAATCGAATTCAAACTTTCTGCATCACGTTAAATTCCTAATTTACTTCTTTATCATTTTTCTTCTTCGACTGTTAATAATTTTATAAAGTGGCAACAAATTAATATGATACTAACGCAGTGGCTACGTCTGCGCGGAAAACTAAGGGAAAAAGAAGCGTATGTCCTTCCTCAGGATTTAAGGTATCTTTATACTAAAATTCATCCAAATTTGTTTAGCAGTTTAGCCGTGAAAACGTAATAGCCAAACAGACACTTTTGCCTTTATAGTATTAGAATAGATTCAATAAAGTGACTCCGTATGATTATTAAAAATATATTTGATAATGTTCTTCGTAACTGTAGACGATAATAAAAACATAATTTTAATCATATAAGATGTTTTAATATGCATTTATGCAGGATATAATGAACTGATAATTTACGGTAGGCATTTAAGAAGAGGCCTTCACCGTATTTCGTAGGACTCACGCGATCCTAACTTAGCATCAGACGCTCCGTAGCTACCTCAGCTTAAAACTTGTAATCAATTATAACCGTTATAAAAAGACTGAAAAGGGTAAAAATGGCGTGTACTAAGATTGTAATAGAGAACAAATCGCAAAAATCGGTGCATTGTTAGGTTCATTCAGACGAAATGAGATTTGTTCTGACGTGGTTTTCATTGTAATGGAGTTATTGTTACATAGTTTTTCAAATATTGTTGAACCAAAGTTGAATGAATTTAATATCTAGTACATTTCAAAGTTAAAATAAGTTTTATATTATGCATTATTTTTCACAACTGTCTACCATAAAGCATACAATGTTTTTAAATCATCGTTTATGACAATATGCCGAAGTACAGATAAGTATAGACATTTTTTTCTGTGTCTTAGTGCCACAGTCAAATGGATAGATGCTGTTTTGAACACTTTTCTTTGTTTCTTTCGGAACTAAAATATAGTATTTCAGATCAATAAAGGTAGTGTTCATTTGAAACTTTACTCTCTTACAGATATTTCTTGCATACGCTTATAGAAGAAACGAACCGTCGCTTGATAACCTATTTGGTAGGGGCCAAGCTTTCGAAGCTGTAGGATGAGCGTTTGAATACTGCTAGGTTTTGTATGATGAATACTATACATAATATATCTTTATCATATGACCATCAAGAGCTTAAAACACGGACTCCTAGTTTGCAAGTGAATGAGAGTATGAATGTCTGATATATTATGATCATATAAAAAATTGATATTATAATATGTAATTTATTGTTTATATTATAATCATTATATAAAAATTACACAATCAAAATGGTTTTTGTATTTTATGCTTTATTTAGGAGACGTTAAATCCCAACCATGCCTCGCCTTGTTATCGCCAACGGATAAACAGCTGGTTTATTATCTAACTTCAGAGTGAAAGTTATTTTTTGACTACGCAGAATTAACGTTTACTCTCTAATTTTGCATTATAATTTTCTTCCGCTTTAGCTTTGATCAAATAGAATTTTATAGTATTAATTTCTGAGAATATTTAATAGGCGGAACTGTTTTGAAAGAATAGAGTTTTGCTACTTTATGAAAACAATGCAAACTCACGTATTTAACCAGACGGGGTAAACAGAGGTAGTATACCTATAGTACTACCTGTCTGGTGATGTCCCCTTGGTCGGTTTCAACTACGGCGACACTTAATGAATAATTTATTATTTCACTGCGTAGGTTATATTATAGTGCTGAAAGTCTACACGTAATCACAGAGTCACTTGTCTTTACTTCCCTGTACTGTAACACTTATGCGAGATCTGAGGAACTCAACACAACATCCAGTAACCCGATAACTTGTGATTTCATAAATATGGAATTGGAACCCAGTACCCATTTCTCAATAGACAGGTACGATAAGCACTAAGCAAGGCGGTCTAGAAAACAGGGTAGCCGTGTACGGTTACAGTCAATATTCGTTGACAGTTGGAGTTTATGGACATCTACTTTTGACAAAGGTTGTATTCATCAACAAAACGTGACAGGTTGTCGGTCCATTGCCACTTTGTTGATACCGCAAATACCCCTAATGTAAACAAAACTACCTTCCTTTACAACATATCTACACTAGTCTATAATATTCGTTGTGTGTATGTATACATGTATGATCGAATTTAACTTAAAAGCCGTTTTACAGATTCTGATGAAACCTTTTTCTAATCTTACCTACAATTCTAAATGTGATGTACGCTATATTTTATCTTAATATTACAAAGGTGAAAGATTGTATCTTTGATTTGTCTTTGAATGCAATCACGCTTAAATAACGGAACGGGTATGATCTAAGACTATGTCATGGAATAGGATATATGATACTTTTTATCTCAACAAAATTGGTGATCATGGGAGCGAAGCCCCGGGCAGCTGCTTGTCTACATATATGTTTCAACCAGACGTTGCAAATAATTTCTGGATGTAGTATATAAATGAATTGATCGAGAACCACCTAAATTATACTCGCAGGGTAAAGTGGCAGAACCACGCTATTATTTCGTATTGTACTTGTAGCTTGAACAAGGGGAAACAAATCTAAAAAGAGCCGTTCATCGTAGGGATCACGTTTTGTACTGTGCACTCATGGCTAGTTCGTTATTGTCCTTCGTTAAAATTAAAAAAAAAATGCAATCTTTTGCTGTAATCTCTTCAAAATGTGCTCTACAAAGACTTTGCGTCTGATAAAAATATTTTGTAATTTTCTCTCTTACCGTTTTTCGGCTAGTATTAACGCCAATAGCAAACTGAGACTTTATGAGTTCTTTTACTATATTTGCATCATAGTCACAACGTCTATATAAAGAATAGTGACGGTCATTCCGATAATGCTTTATTTTTAACTTCATCGGCTAATGTTTAATAGTGCGGAAGATAGTCCTTTATATAAAAGATCTTGCAAAGTTCTTTCAAGTTGGAGTTAGAGAATTCTATCAAGTCTTAAAACTATTTACTATCTACTTAAAGATATTCGCGTAGTGAAAAAATGATAAGTGATGTGCTCTGGAGAACCTCTTGTCACTCCGCCAGCCGGCACAACGTACCTCGGCATACATCGGTCAGTTCCAAAATTCGAGGAAAAAGGATTCCTCGTTTTTATTATCAGATAAACATATACTTATATTGATTAATGATTATACTTAATGTACTGGTTTGTACAAGCAATGACAGCGAAATTATTTTCATCTTTGTCGATTTTTTCATTAGTTCACGTCACATCGCATACAACGTGTGCTCATGGCAATAAGCAAGTCAATAATTGTCATTTTAACTTATCCTTGGCGTGTTGTGCGAACCATACACATCAAATAAACATTTGATGACTTTGGTAGAAATATTTGATTACTGTTTAATTATTGATGCTGGCAGAATTCGAACCAACAAACCTCAGCTTCAAAAGCATGTGCACTAACATCCAAGCTATCTGGTTTTTATTAAGAAGAAATATTTATTTGTTCTTGGTTTTTAACACCTCACCCTAAGGTCTTAATAAACCTAGGGCCTGAAACCAAGAACATGTATCGTAGTTAAACACTTGCTCAAATCTCCGTTTCGAAAGAGATTCGAACCTAAGGCTAAAGATTAAGGATAATACCATAACTTCGTACACTCGCATGTGATGAATAATTATCATCGCAGATAAAATTTAACTAGCCAGTAGTAAAGGCCCGTGAAATGTTCCGTCGTAAATCATAGTAAAGAACCATTTAAAATTAACGAGACAATATTTCAAACATAAGATGCGCAAGATAGGCATGATTTGTGTATATGGCAAATGAATGTACGATTGACAAAACAGATATACGGAGCGAAAGTGAGAGTAAGAGATGGAGGTTTCGTGTCTCTGAACGCCGGATGATTGGTACATAAGAGAAAGTGGTCTGAATTCTGAAAGTGGCCCTCGTCCTTAACGAAAGTAGAACTTACTGTGTCGAAATGTGACATAAAAGTTGAACGATAATTATCACAACAGATAAGATAACACCATTCCGTTTAAATTTTTCCTGTTAACGTGGAAACGTTTTTTTAGCAGTATATGTACAACGTTTTGTAGAGACTCAATAGAAATGCGATACAAAATCTTATACTTTTTTAATTCTTTAACAGTCTGTAAAGCGTCCGCTGCAGGACATATATGACACCCGCCTACGCATTTAACATCACTTAAAAATCAATGATCATATTTAACTGAACGTAGCCAATGGCCTCATATTACCGAAACTAAAAATTAGTTGGAAGTTACACAAAAAAGTAACTCTCCTCCAAAATCAATCAGTTTGACAGTTCTTGATTATTCTGTGACAAAACAAATAATAAAAATAAAAATTCTGTATTTTTGAGACATTCCAAAAATGTGTAAAGATTTTTCTTGCTGTGACCTTCTAAAAGTTTCGTGATAATCATTCAATTATTTAGGCACCTGTTTCATTCTGGTCCTAAATAATTGAATCTGGTCCTTTTAAATTTCACTACAAAATCACGTGTTTGTTACTGAAAAAAAGCTATCATAGGAACATTATCCGAAAAGAGTGACGTTCATGCACAACGTATATAGATAACAGGTACAACTTTCGAATGGGTGAAAGTTGGCCGCCGAATAAATAGTCTTTAGTTTACGAGTGTGGGGAAAAATTTAATTTTCTATACGGAAGTTGAATACGAAGCGAGCATGCAAAATCTCCGGTATTAGTCACCTGTTACATCCAGCAATATGATTTTTTTAAGTCGGTGTCAATTTTAAATTTCAGTTACATGACGTTACATGTTTGGCTGTAACTTTGGTAATATGGTAATTGCACTTTCCACCAGTTGTGGTAAAGTAATGTTATTACTAAATAATACTTAAATATGTTTTTTATAAAAGACTTATTTCGTATACTTAGGTACTTACAAAATGTTTATTTTTGCTGGGTACCTAATTATTTTCAATGCGTCAAACACTGTTTCAAATTCTAAAATAAGTACAATTCTTTCGAAAGTTACATAGGAGTTTAATTTCCTATGGACACGATGAACTAAAAGACAACAAAGTAAGAGTTCAAGAATAAGCTGCAGCTTAGTATCTATTTGACAGATTCACGTAATAGCTTCAGTGAGAGTCCAATTATGTTGACCCATCAACGGGTAACACAGTCACCTATATCAAATTCAGTGGTATAGGTCAAGTTAAACCGGCCAAGTCAATAAGTTAAGATGGCCGTCGTGCGGCATATGTTCGAACGACGTAAAGAGCCGAAGTTGCCCGAGCGCGCTCGTAATTGGGTCACACGGATGCACTCACACATAAATGACGTAGGTACGTAGTGTCACACGCGCGCAGCGCATCGTCTCATGATTGCGTACTGTCGGAGAAAAAGCTTTTTTGTTTTGGCACACTACACGAATTTTCGCACGGGAAATCGAGATTCGCTTTCTTTAAAACGTGTTTTTTGTGCGATTAATATTTAAAAGTCAGTCATATTTACAGATTATATATTGCTATAATTCTAAAATGAAGCTTTTATTATAGAATTAAAGGAAGTAGAAAGATCATTTCTGTAAATATAAATATATTATTTACCCACCTACTCAACTAATTGTCTCTTTAGGTCTATGAATTTTTATACGGTTTTGCCGTGTGACTGAATGCCTTCCTTTAAGAAAGTTAAGGCCGCAAAACAACGATAGATGTGCACTATGTTATAGGTATGGTACTACATAGGTATTTAGGCAAAGTACATATGCGTAAGTTATACAAACATTTTAATGCTTCTAAACGCTTTCGAATATCTAGTACCCTACAAGCGACCGCTATATATATATAACTCACATATTCTCGCATCATAGCAAATAATTAAAAATACGACATTGACCAATTTTAAGTAACGCACTTAGGCCTAAAAGTAGTACCTAATTATGCAGATAGGACAACTCGGCTAGGTTACAGCCGCACTAAACCTATGTGTTGAATATAAATCCGCGTGGAATTAGTAATTGGTTAAACAAATACCCGTTAGGCGGGTTACATATAATTCTTTACATGGACGTCGAGTATCGGTGGTTACATAAGAACGTGAACGCTGATAGTAGCCATTTCAACAAATATTACCACGCAGTTTAACGCTTTATAAAACAGTCATAAGAGCTTTTAATGCTGGAATAAAATTGCTTTTATATGTGTTTAAAAAAGTATTTGAAATCAAAAGAAGATTAAAAATAGTTCTGAGATATAAGATAGATATCTACTTATTATTCGTAGGTTTTATGAATGTTGGTTGTCTTCGTTTGCAATTATTTACTCGGTGGTGTAACAATAATTTAAACTATTCGCGTTACCGCATCAGTTCATTACTAAGAAATGTATTTATAACCTGTAACAATCGGAGAGGAACATTTTTTTTAATTAAATTATATATTATATATTTTAGGTTATAATATTTTATTCGTTTTTCCGTGGTATAATGGCATAAGTGAATATACCTACTTTTTCTCTAAGTCCTTTCTTGCTGAAAAACAAGAGACGGGCGATTACACAAGACTCTCGGAATGAAACAAATGCACCAAACCTAGGTATCTGTAGTTGTGTTAGTAGACGACAAATACCATATGTTTGCATATTATGTGCAGAACAAACATATTTTTGTGAATCGCCACGCTACCAGCACGCTTCACTAGCGAGTATCAGGAGCCTTATCGGCTATGCCACGAAAATATTTCACAGAAATTCCATGTGAAGTCCAAGAAGTTAAAGAATTTTTTGAGACAATGAGAATAAGGTTAACACTTCTTTTCCCATGGGTCTCGATATCTCGACTACAGAGTCACAAATCATTATTTTTCCATATTTATTTTGCATGGCGTTAAATATTAATGTATAAATGAAAACTAAATTTGTAATATACGCTAAAACGAAGTGGATATATATTCATGGAGAAACACGTACGCACATAAATATATATTTGCAACACATATTTTTAAATAACTACAAAAACTTTCCCGTAAATAAAAATCTATACAAAAAGTTGTAGCGAAAACATTGCATGGTTTTAAATACTCCTATTGTATACTATAATGTCTAATAATAACGAGCTGTAGTATAATGTAAATTACTATACACGTATGAAACTGAAACACAAATAATGTAAATAATACATTGTGTTAGTAAAAAAAAACAATAAACAATTTTGTTTCTTGCATAACTTGGAAATTTGGTAATACTTTACATCTCTTATATAATTTTAAATAATATAAGACAAATCTAATCATCATTAAGACCACAGCTAAACATAACCCTTCAGCTACCAAGCCAAGCTACCTTCATCAATTTCACTCAGGGGTAAGCCTCCCCAAAAGTCACCATTATACAGTATTTATTACAGCGTTTCTAGGGTCACTTACTATCATTAAAATAAGAAATAAAAACATACAGTTTTATAATACTATTTGTTTATTACAAAATCAAATTGTTACATAGTATTCATTTATCTACTATTATCTCAGACAACTGAGTCATAACAACTAAGACAAAGCTAGGTCTATGTGTAGAGGAGTCCTGACTGACTGACATACTGACTCATCAACGCTGAAACCGAACCGTTGCGCTTGGTAACTTAAATTAGGTCGTTACCCTCTTTTATGTTGTACACAAGAAGGCTTTTTAAAAATGCACCTACACCTATGGCACGGAGTTTTTATTTTACGGTAAAAGCTAGTAAAATGTTTTTAATAGGACTTTTTGAACATTTGCTTTTGGACGGGTGTCTTTTGGGGTAAGCAGATTGTGACATTTTCTTCATTTTTCTATAAGACTATTGAACCATCGAATCCCTGCCGGAGTTATATAGGTTTCCAGATCTAGTTGAGTTGGGTTGCCTTCAGTCAGTTCAGATCTTATTGCAGTAACGGGCAGGTAAAACGAGTAAGTGCCGCTGTGTTTCAAAGTGCATTTGAGGCACCGTAATATACGTATATACCGCGCAGTTAGCAATTGTCAATAGTAATCGGAGGATGTCGCCGCGGTAGAAATCGGACAGGAGGACATCAACGTATAAATAAATGTCAGTCTGTGTGACTGTGTCCGCATCGATTTAACTGATACGTTAAATCGATGCGTTTGCTAGTTATTTTATAGTTATGCACTTAGCATTTTATTAGTATTCTCTGTTCGCGTACAAACACAACGTCACAGCGTTCATTGCGAATAATACGCTTCTGTGTATTGTAATAGGTCAGGTTCTCGCGATTCTCTTTATTATACTTTTAATTATGTAATAGTTTCCTATCGAATACATCAGTGGGTGCGATATGAGTATGACTTCATACATTGTCTTTGTGATATGACTAAATTTTAGTTTTAATAATTAAATATTTTTTTTAACGTGTGAAGTATTATAAGCTGTTAGCAAAAGATTTTCTACGAATCTGGTTCATAAGTAGAGTAAATCGCAAGCGAATATAATACTTTAATAAGATTAGAAAAAATGTTATAACAGTAGACCGCATCTGTTAGTGTCAACTATATATTTATATATAACTATATATTTAGTAACATATATTAATATTAGATCAGAAAATTTAAATATTTTTTTATGACACGAGAAGGGTCATAAAATGAAGATAAAAAAACAAACTCGTTCCCGGGTACGAGTCCTTAAAAATAAATTTGTCTATCCGTCCGACTGTCGATCTGCGCATCCGTTACACTTAGTCGTTTAAAGTTTAGGATTCCTGTACCTCTGCTTTGAAATTGAAATTCTAGGTTATATCTTTTCTATAGGTTATATCTCTACTATGAAACTAGAGACTAAATTAATTACAGGGCTACTATTTATATTCTGTAAAAAATTAATATAAATTAACATTATTATCTTTATCACTCTATTAGTATAACTGTTAACAACTTGAATATTTAATTTTATATAAGTGCGTGGTAGCGCTGAGAGTTCTGACGTCGTTTGTATTAATTTCGTTGCGCGTGAGTGACCTGGGCACGAATCCCGGTCCCGCAATTAATTTCTAAATTGCAATTTTGCAAATCAAGGACATTTTTAAAGTCTGGAAACCCAGCAGCGTGGTGAGCTCTCCTCGGCTCCAATACCCTATAAAAATGAGAGTAGGTCTTTGCCAAGCTTTGCGGTGGGAGATTTTTAGGCTGCTACTTTACTTTTACAGTATTGTAATTCTATCAGATACTTTAATTCTATGTAAGTATAAAATATCCTTGATTGGATTCTTTTACATGACTCAAATAACGTTCCCATACTCTAAAACATAGACCAGCAAAACTCAAAATAATTTTTAAAAGCTTCTATTACAGTACAAGGAAAATATTTTAATACGTAATTCTCTTAAGAACCGAGTTAACAACTGTGGAACCATTTCCTTTGTAAATTCCAAAATAAATGAATATAAAATATAAAAAAAAGCATGAGAAAACTTAAAAATAAATGAGTATTTAAATGAGTTGCCATACGTAAAATAGATGTAAAGAAGTCAAGACGAAAAAATCTGAAAGCCAGAGGCAGTCCAAAGAATTTCCCCTTTTCAGTGCTTTTAAAAAAGTACTCATTAAGGTATGAAACCCGCATTCCACAAAAGATTAGGCCTCACGCACACACGCACGTTGCTATAGACGCTATGTGTGTAAAGAGCACGTGTGCCTACGAGTGTGCGGCGTAAAGGAGACACACAAATGCACGTCACCGAACAGTGATGTAATGCTCGTTGACGCCTGGCAGACATTTTTTATGTACTCTGACGCAACTTTTTTATAACCATAGCAAAGTAAGGGCGGAGACATGGATCTTTGTGAAAACTATTACTTTTGCATTTTTCTGTTAAATATTTTGCCTGTCAGTAAATCACGTTTCGTTTTTTTTATTTATCCAACAGCCTTAATACTTTTATTTAAAAAAAAACGAAACATATAATGACGTTTTTTTTGGATATAAATTACTATGATAATTATGTGAATACATATTAAATATTTAAACATACCTACCAAGGAGTCTTTCGAAATTTATTTATATAGTTGGCGATAACTCTAAGGCGAAAGACTCACCACCAGTCAGTCAGTCAGCTGGTGAAAAGTGAGATGAATGAACTAAACTAAATCATGGCCTCGATCCGGTATTGACGGCCGTGAAAGGTACTTCTTTATTTTAAGCTCTCACGCCTGTCAGTCATAGGGATAGGCAGAGTTTACAGAGTTCCACTTTGCATGACTCAAGGTAATCAAACTGGCATAAACTGCATATTCCACTTTTCACCTTTCCTTGAGATTGAATGCTATTTATGTAAAAAAAATCATAAAGTCTTTTTTTCACAGGTAAGACCGACATACGATATTGGGAAAAATCTTCAATAAGGTTTGGATGAAAAGCAATATCAATTACGATAGTTAGCAACATAAAAAATAATTACAGTAAACCTTTAAATTATGACTTCGTGTGAAACACTCCTTATGATGCACGTTTACTACATACAAACAACTGAGTATAACTGTAAAGCAAGGCTGCACACTAAGGCAACAAGGACAGGTCAACGCACTCCGTTGCCTTGCACGAGTGAGACAGAAATATATGTAGCCGTGATGTTTGAGCAGTAGAAGTATATACAGCTCGCTTCTGCGATTTCAATGGAGAATTGCATGCGTGTGACAAGGAAAAGGATATGGCGCTGAGAAGAGATGGATATATAAATATTATGTCTGTTATTTCACTTCCTCCGCTGTGATGCAATAGCAATTTACAGTTTATGCATCTATTTTGAGACAAAGCTCAATTAATATAAAGTTTTTTTATTACACTAATACCTTTTCAAAATTTCATTTCAAAATAAGGTTATCATCTCAGTATAAATAATTTTATATTCATAAATAAATTACACGGATTTATTATACATTAAATGACACACTTCTATTCTAAATAACTTATTATATCATCATTAATTATCAACCTTAATTTATCAAATTAAGGTGAAAGGGTGAATGTATAACTTTTTCTTCAGCTGCAAGGCTCACCTGCACCACTCCATGCTACTCGATAAACGCGCTAGTAATAATAACCGACCAATGTTGAAATTTTTTTCAAAATGTGTTATAACCAAATATAGTGATGCGACAGTGATGATGAGCAGCATCACTGTAATCATCAACCCACCTCCGCAGCGTTGGTGTGAATTAATCTCCCATGAAATTTGCTTGCCTATTTTATTATATTATATTATCTTAGTAACTTACGATTTATGTCGAAAAGAAATAGCGCCCTCTGTCATCGAATAGCAAAGTTAATATGATTTATTACATGTTACTCATGACCTCATTTTTGTCAATTCTCGTAACAAATAACATTAACTGGAATGTCACAGCAAGAAGCAAGAAAAATTCCATTCACCATGTTTAAAATGTTTATCCTTTAATTTTAAGGAAAATCGATGAAAAAGCCAGGAACCAGTACGCATGCCCCACTTTTAGTTCTATGAAAATATAGCGTCTTTGTGAACTTTTCAGCCTGTGTCACAGTGGAAAAAATAAGTAGGCTCAAGAAGCGTGCCAAACCATGTGTCAATGAACCCCTTCAAAAAGTTGCCAGGCTACTGTTCACTGTAAAAATTACTTTATCTCAATAATAATAACACTCAAAATTACAGCTCGCCAGCTTGTAAAAGAGTTCATTTTGAAAAAGTACAACTGTGTAGTTAAGCTTTTTTTGTTCGGTACGCAAAAAATGTAAAGACAGTCACGCATAAATTTCTCTCACACATATCGGCAAATCAAAGATGGCATAGTGGTGGTCTGCCTTACAAAGAAAGTAAGTATAGAGCTTTCCTTGTGTTACACAATCTCTTTCATCCCTTTCTAACATACGGCTTAAACTATCTTCGACTCTCTTGCTCAGACTGTTATGTAATAACGGTTGTTGTTTAGCCGCGTAACATTTTTCTGTTAAGACCGCTAGGAAGTTTTCACGCCACATGTATAATATAGCACTTTAATTAACAAACACAATGATAAAATAGATTATTAATTTTTCAGACATTTGATCATAATTATTACTTAAGTATATATGTTTGTACTCAATCCCCTTTTAAAGCTTTCTCCTGAGAAAATAGATACTTATACATTTCACGGTTACGATATAGCATTTTTAAATGAAATTTGGAATAAACTGACGCCTATAAATAGACTCTCATGTGCCTGTCAAAACACATGCACCTTGTTAAACAGATGCATTAGTGTGCATGTATATATGCTGTACATGCGTGTGGGTAGGCTCGGTGGTGTGCCACACGCCTGTGTTCATTTCCTAGTTGTTCCCTCGATGGCCCGCTTGCAACATCTCGGTGTGAGCGGGTCCTTACGAATTCGGCGCGCATTTTCGAAATTAGATATCCGTGTTTAAAAAAACATGCATTGTTTTTTTTTAGTGGTGTGTGTTGTGAATAACAAGCGGCGAGTTGTTTTTAGTGTTGTGTGTTAGTGGGGAAGATTTTAATAATAAGGTTTTTATTTGGAATGTTCAGAATATTTACTCATGTGGTTCAGAGGTTCGATTTTTTTTACTTAAGGTTGTGACACAACTTGGCGCATATAAATATTTCCCATTTGAAAGTTAAGTGATGTAACGCTTGTAATGGTACTAAATAACGTTATTTAACGAGATGTGAAATACGAAACGGCTCTCTTCGGCTAAAAAAAATTAAGCGGTGTTTTTTAATTACTGTAATAGACGCGTGAGATATTTTCGCATGCGAATTTTTCGGCGTAGGTACCTAGCTATACTCGTTAACGGTGTAAACTAACTGAACTGTTAACCGCTTCATGTTAAATTACTAACAGTAAAATGTTGTAAAAATAGGTAGTTAATGAATATTAGAAAACGTAACAATTTAACAACCATGAAAATCATAACTCAAATATAATAATCTCTTTGTTATTTTTAGTTTAATTAAAGAACGTTGAACTTCTGCTTTCGTTTCATAGTGCTATGTAATTGAATATTAAATCAAATATCTTTATATAGACGTACCGCAACAAAAAAAAACCACAGGACTAACATTTCATAAGTAGATATGAAGGGAGCCTATCTTGGTTTCCATGTAATAGATAACATCGGCGCACAGTGTTTCATGCCACGTATTTCCTCACAGTAGGTACCTACCTACATCTCATCTATAAAAGTACTGGTACAACGAAGCAATGTGACACAGCTGCCTAATTCATCACGATTCACGAGTAAATATGTAATACACCCATTATTAGTAACAATAAAATTATCAGTACGTCAAAATTTACTTGATTCTGGTGTGTATTCATTTTTCAATCAAGATTTTGGAATTTGACGAAACAGGAACTGGGTCTCTCGCCTAATAATATTAATTAAGCTAATAAATTTAAATAAAAAGTTTTGTACGGTTTTTTAATGTTCACTGCCACATAAAAATATTCAAAGGTTAAATTAAAATTTTATTTAAAAGTATTAGGTCAGCTATAATTAAAAAAAAGCAGCGTTAAAATGTGCTTGAGGAAAGCGTTCGTGCGTTACGTAAGCAGTTAAATACTATGCAAACCTTTTAAAGGAAAGTGTACACTGCACTTGTACCATTTCTTAATGGCGATTTATAATATATTAAAACATTTACAATTATTTTGATAATTTACGTGCTGTGTAGTTAGACCCCTATGTATTAAAGCTATGGGAGAATACATTAGTTTTCTGTCTACGTTTACTCAAATGTAAATTGATGAGTAGGTATACTAGGTATTTAAATTAATGAAAATAATGGCGACGTTGACTTTGTTGTGAAAAATGATATGAATTTAATCACGGATAAATAAAATAGAAGTTAAATATAAAATTTGCATATTGACGTAAAAGTTAATCGGTAATAGAGTTAGCAACGGATTAATATAATCTTTGAAAATAATTCAGAAAAATGAAGTTTTAAATACACGCCACTATTGATGACACACATGATTTAAAAATCATGTTATTCTTAATTTGAATTTTATATACTGTCTTATTGTTCTTTTTCTTCAATAACATATTTAAACGGCGCCGTAGGTGGGCACACTCATTGCTTCGCGGTTTCCACCGACACTGGGACTCTCTTCGACCACTTCACTTCGTACGTGCCTCGCATGCTAACGACTTCAACAATAAATGTCCAACCTCTTGCCACTAACTCCTACTAAATTATATTAGACGGAAGATTAAAATATGACTTAAAATATTTAGTAAGTTAGTATTAGTACCGACGCAGTTAGGTAGGTACAAGAGAGAAATTATTTTATTTATTTACAATACTGGCAAACAGCTGAAGTCATGAAAAAAGTAAAGAATTAAAAAGAGAGCAAAGTTTATTAATAATTATTAAAATATTTTTTTTTTAGTATATTCCACTTGAGTTTAATACTCGTAATAGATTAGTAGCGTAATTGCTCAGTTACGCCGAAATCGTACTTGTATTTCGTAAAGGGCTTTATCTCGTACTCGATAACAAAAAGCGCAAAACTGCAAGAAGTAGATAAAAGAGTCCTAATACAAATAAATTTCATTCAATTCCTGTAATATCACTGTTTCTATGTATTTTTTACTTTAAAATCGAGTGATATTGTATTCCGTTGAGGGTAGCCATGTTTGTTTTAACAAATTCGGAATTTATTGTAAAATTAACAATACTACAAATAGGAAACCTAAAGAGATTTGCTCAGCCATCCCCCCGCAGCCTACCAGCGTGACGCTGCAGATTTGTACCGTAGTTCATGAATTCACATCCGGTAGGCAAAAATGCTAACCATGAAAAGTCGAATAGAAAAGGCAGTGATAGACTAGACCAGATTTGTGGAATCATAAACTAAACAACTTTAGGTGTTTGTTTCGGGGCTTAATAATCACAATGATGGTACCTGTGTATGTATGTATGTATGTATGTCTCACCAGGAGTCCATATGATATCCACAAAGTAAAATATCTATTTAGTTATAACTAGCGACTACTCGCGGCTAACTTTTTTCTTTCTTAAAGAAACACGTGGTCGATTGATCGAGATAAAAGTAATACATATAATATAAGGGCGGTCCTGACAAATTTCATCCAAGTACGGGGGTCTATTCCAGTTTTTTTACGCAAGATTGAGCGACACATGGAAATTTTGACATTAAAAATATCATCATCATCATCATTTCAGCCTATTAGAAGTCCACTGCTGAACATAGGCCTCCCCCAAAGATTGCCACGAAGCACGGTCCTGAGCCACCTGCATCCATCGACTTCCCGCAACACTGCGCAGGTCGTCACTCCATCTTGTGGGGGGTCGTCCCACACTGCGTTTGCCCGTACGTGGCTGCCACTCGAGAACCTTTTTTCCCCAGCGGTTGTCAGTTCTGCGAGCTATGTGGCCGGCCCATTGCCACTTCAGCTTGCTGATCTTTACGGCTATGTCGGTTACCTTAGTTCTGCTGCGGATATTATCGTTGCAGACTCTATCACGCAGAGAAACACCGAGCATAGCCCTTTCCATAGCGCGCTGAGCAACTTTGAGCTTCCTCATACGGGCTGCAGTGAAGGACCAAGTCTCGGTCATACGGGCTGCAGAAAAAAAAAAAAAAATAATATAAGTAAATATATTAATCTAAATGATTAATATTCAGACATGCGTTTTCTGAAAGTTAGGCAATATCCGATTGGAAGAAATTCGGAATGACGCAAAGGAATAGAGGCACTAACATAAGTGTGCGTTACTTTACAGTGCCAATGCATAGTTCTGTCTCCCTCCTTCGTTTTACTTTGATAAGAGAGGAGCGATAGCGTCTTTCTTGAAAACGATATGAGGTAACCCATTTCCACAAGCCACGTGGCCGGTTTGAAAAGCCCTCTTCAGTCATTTCCCCTTGTTGATTTCTTTAGTTTCGTTCAAAACGAAGGGGGAAGGGTCCGTAGAACGATAACAATAGTTGAATACATTCGAGTTTCTTTTACACAGAGTCTGTGTTTAAAAGTAGAGTTATACATGTACTTCGAGATGTTTTATGGTTACCTGGTACCCCCTGTTGATCTAGAATTCTTCTAATTAAGGGTAAGGTTAAATAATTTAAGGTCTTAAAAACTTGAACAGAAGAAAGCCTGAAATATTCGAATTTACAATCCTAACATCATATAAAACTTAACATCCATCGTGAGCTGAGCTTATATTTCACAAAAGCACGGCCACTATTTATATCTACCACATCTGGTCTGTTTACTAAGCTTTTTGGTCATCGCAATTCTTCACTCACGAATTCCTCATCGCGCGATTCGTATTTACGCTGACTAGTTTTTTGCATTGAAGTTTGTTTTGACGTCTTTATATTCATATGAAACACTCATGGGATCACAGTTATTAATAAACGTTTCACCGTACAATAAAAATAATAATGTTAATTTCCATTGAAGCACCTCAAAAAGTTTGCTAAAAACTTTTTCAGTAGCATCTCATTGTTAAGTTGCAAACAACGCCATCTATCTATATTAAATTGTTTTACAGGTCGACCTCAAACTTGAATCATATGTAGGTCAGGCAGGTCCGCCCAGGTCACAGCCCGACACGTTTTGGCCCAGACTCGATCAGGCTGCGCCCTAATCTGACCTCAGTGACCTTGAATTTTAGGTTTACGTTTTCGAGGTCAACGTCAAATTTAGAGATCTTTGCACACAGCTCACAGTTCTTGGATATATCCAGATCACGTTTTTTTTCAAAGGAAGGGGTTCATCGTGTCCTGAGTTTAGAGATAAAGATATTAGAAAAATAAGAATGCTTATTATTAAATAAAGAAAAGTATATTTCAAAAAATATTAGGTAGGAACGAGTTAGTTAGGTATTGAAGATTTCAATAATCTGTTTCATTAACCTACACAGGCAATTTTTCAATATACATTTCGAATCGTCCAGCCATTTGTAATTTAAAAGAAACATCGTAATCTTCGGGTTTTTTTCTTATTAAAGTAGTAAAAATAAATAAATCATTCATTTACGTCAAATATAACAAAGATTTCCAAGACATGTGTTATAATACTAAATACTATTAGATGATATCACTCCTTTGTCATATAATAGAATCACAACCAAGGTCCAGCTTCCTGAGTTTCATTCATGATTGGTTGAACCTGTTGTTACAAGTTATAATACAATCGTTTTAGAAGACTACCGTAAACTGAAAACGTCTGAAATACACTCATTAAAAACAAATATACTAAAAAATACCTAAGGCGAAATTTTACGCCGCCACACGGACATAATTTCCATTACTGGACAAGAAATTAAAACAGTGCTTGTTATTACACACTATTCTATATATCTATCCATAGTCCTAAAAAGTTGTCTTGATACCTAATCAAGTATTTATATCAGTGGCATGCATAGGGTTTTGATCCTGTGCAGTCATTAGATATAAAAAGGAAAGTATGTGTATCACAAAAAACCTTGTTTCTTTGGAAATTAGCAAGAGTCGTCACGGCCTTGTTGCCTATATGGAATGCTGCACTGATTTACTTAGGGAATAAGTTTTCCACGTATTCTTTTAACTTTTACTCTTGTCTTATATTTTTTTTTTTTATGACAAAATAGGCCTGCGTTTGACCTCAATCTTGCCCGATGGAAAGCGAAGATGAGGCCTAGGATGGTACACGCTTGCCTAGATGTCTGTTCACTTTGGCCTTGAAGATATCCAGGTTATAGGCCTCCGGAAAAACCGACCTCGGCAGAGAGTTCCACTCCTTAGCCGTCCGCACAAAGAAAGAAGAGGCAAACCGCCTCGTGCGTAATGGAGGAATGTCTACAACATAAGGGTGGAACTTCTCGCCGCGTCTAATCCTACTGATTATCGCCGATTAAATAAATAGTTCTACTTTTTGTTTGGCTAACTTTTCATACAAGACGGCTTCAGCAAAATGTTGTTGCGCCTACCATCGTAAAGATAACCGCCTTGCTCCGCTAAGTTTATTATTTAAACACGTAAAACATAACACGCTAAAATGAGCCAAGCTTTCACAACTCACATAACGTAGGTACCGCGAGTCGCATACACAACTCGGCGCATTACACAGTCACGATAATCCAGACATTGCCGCGCTTGCGCAACGCGCTGCCGAGCGAGCGCCGACGAAAATCAACAGCCGCTTTCACACAACCAGTTTATTTTAATTCTTTTAAGTACATTTTTCTGGTTTCAAAATATTTATGATTATATGAAATGAAAGTGCGATTACTAGTTTGATATTCTTAAAATGAAAATACCCCCCGTATTTATTTGCAAAGTAAACAAAACAACATGATGTTATATTATAGTTCACATCAAAAATATATTATGATGAAAGTGAATCAAACACTATTAAACATTACAATTTTTTTAAACGCCTCTCGGCTATCAGTGGTTAGGCGATCTGCCTTTGAATTAGAAGATTTGTGCCTAATCCCCTATGCGAAGGGGTCTTACTAATGTACGACTTGTATCATTAGCTTGAACTCTAAGACGACGACAGCAACTTTGATCCTAATGAGTTTTGATGAATAGTGTGTTGAAACGACTTAATGTATAATATGTATGTATTTAGAGAGGTTATTTATGTTTATTATCATACAAGTAATACTACGCTCTTTTTTACGTATTTTGTTTTCACATTGGTCCTTATCCATGTATATATCTTATTAAAATAGTTTACTGTCTTATAAAAGTACAACACGGTGTAATAGGCGTCCAGGCGCTCGATTCTTAAGGAGAATTACCTAAGACAAATTTATAAGAGTTAGGAGGGTCCTTTTCATTATAAAGAGACTGCGCAGTGACCTTCAACCTTGTTGGGGTGTGTTGAAAGGGCGGGACTATTTGTACAGCATTCCGCGCACGACGAACTGGTTTAATTACAAAGTTTTGAGTTTAGTAATTGAGGTATTCTAAGAGTATGATACAAGAGAACAGATGCACGACACTTATGTTAAAAATGGTCTATACCAAAGAACCCTGTTAATACATTGTACCCGTATTACAATTAAAATAGTTTTGAGCCTTTGTGACCTCAGCTTATTTCTTCGTGTAACCATGACCACAGAGCTCAGTCTGTTGAGTCACGGGCCCTGTGTTCGAGTGCCAGGTAAAGCCAATATTTATTTAACACCCAAATTAGTTATTAGTTTTCGGATCAGGTTATATTGCTTTGTATCTCTGTATCTGACCGTAACTTCGTCAAGAAAAATGTCGCTTTGGTCGTACCTACCTTGTTTGGAGAACATTTATTTTGAGGAGAAGAATTGTGTGGTCCAACTACGTCTCTTACCAATGCCTAGTAAAATATTGTAAGATTTCATATATATACTATTATTAACAGATTATTGATATTTTATTTATTTAGTAATTCAAATAATAGATTTATTAATTGATTCACGATCTATATAGTTAATCGAATAAAAGTAACCATACTGTTACTGTACAGCGCCACCTTGTGACAAATAGCATTGAATGTGTAGTTATAATATAATGATACGCTAATGAAACTTTACAATTAAAATAAAACTGATTGCATCATAAAACCTCGTTACTGGCATATTTTATGTACACATATATTTTTGGTATCCTTTATTTAAAATTTAAAATAGTAACTACCTTTTGCTAAGAGATGTCGCTGGGCTAGTTACTATTTTCACTAGACCGGGCAACGATAACCTGCTTGCATTATGTAATTTTTTTTATCAGATACTATTATAATAGAGTGCACCGTTTCTGCTAATCGGACATTGACCGATTACGGGGATTGTTTTTTCAATACTATCGCTATGTAATTACTTATTTGTTTAAAATGTATGTCTAACGCTTAGTCACCAAATAAGACTTGTCAATATGTAGTATATTACGCAAGCATTGATAGTCTTAAGGTTAGTATTTTTGGTATATATACTTTTTCGCGTTTTTTTTTTGAAAAACGCGCGACAAAGTATAAATGTGAGTTTTGCACAAATATTGGTTTTGGCCGAGATTCGAATCCAAGGATGCTCTGATCCATGGATTAACTGTCAGGTACTTTAACCACTGCTGAGAGTCGCGCTCGTAAAACAAAAATAATTGTGATGGAATAAGTTATTTACGATATCACAAACAATTAAAATGAGACATATACTTTTACAGCCGTGGTAGCCTAGTGGTCATGGCGCTCGCTTTAGTTTCATAGAGCGCGAGTGATCTGGGTTTGATACCCGGGGCCGGCAACACTATAATTGTTAATAGCAATTTTAAGTGCGGAATCTATCATGTGCTCGGCGGTGAAGGAAAACATCGTGAGGAAATCTGAATGTCTGAGAAAAAATAAAAAATTTCGAGGGCATGTGTAGCCCGCCAACCCGCACTGGAGCAGCGTGGCGGGCTCTCCCCGGCTTCAAAAACCCTCTCAGATATTTGAAAAGAGGTCTTTACCTAGTAGTGGCCGCTTATAGGCTGCTACTTTACTTTCCTTTACTTTAAGTACTTTTTCTCCAAGCATCGGATCCACTTGCATTTGGTACCTGCTTGCTGATAGACGAGGCTCTGGCGGACCGAGTTTTGTTCTTACATTTAAACAGACTTCTGTAAACTAATCGCCTCTACGTGAGACAGGGCGTCTTTTTAATTTGTTTTATTTCCTTTAAGCGCAGAAACTTTTGCTGGCGCTTGGAAATGCTGCCGTAAACAGAAGATCATTAGAAGTAGAAACAACTTCATTACACGCCGTTTTACGTCTGCGGTAATATTATATAACTAGATTACGCAATGTGCATAACTGGCTGCAATACGTTGCAACAATACTTGGATCGAATAAATTATTATACGGTAGCCTGGTTGTTAAACAGAGACACGCTGGATAATTGTTTAGAAATTACTATAATTCTTGTAGATGAATCATTACATAATAAAATCCTCGCTACAATTAAGTGTATTCAGGCTTCTCTCGATTTTATTGCGGATGATTTGAGAATTTAGTTACGTTCTTAAGAACGCAATGATATTATTATGTAAAATGCATATAGTCCAATATTTTTCTTATTTATTTATTACTATGAAATGTTTATATTAATAGAATTTACATTGAATATCAATTAATTTCGTCGATCAGATATTTGTTAAATATCAGATTTGGTTTTAGTAAGTCAACATTCTCATAGCAAAATTTAATAAAGACTAAAAATTTATAAATTATGTGCAAACACTTATATTCATACGTACTCACTTATATATTCACGATTCGTGTCCTGGCAACACTAAAATATTCAGTAGCAAAATTAAGTATTAAATTTACCACGAGGTCGGTGGTGAAGAACACATTGTGAAAAAAATGGATTATTGAGACAAAAAAAAATTTCGAGGATGTGAAGTCCGCCAACTCGCACTGGAGCACTGTGGTAGACTTTTCACAGCTCCCAAACTTTCACAGAAATGAGAATTCCCCAGTTGTGGGACGTTTACAAATATTTTTCATTTCTTTTCGTACTCATAAAATACCGTATTCCATGTAATCTATTCGGTAAGATAGGATGAGGGATCAGATGTAGTAACAGAGGCATGCATGCGACTTTTATATTACATTCATGAGAATGTATATGACGATCGAATGGCAGTCGGCATCGTACTAGCCCGAAGAGATTTCCTGAGTACGTACGAATACCCGCCGATAATTTGCGTTTAGCACAGATATTGTTTTTCGGCAGAATCTCTTCAGGCTAGTACGATGGCCACTGCCATTCGATCGTCATATATTTGTATTTGGTGTGCATGTTAAAAATACTATGTTGTGTACTGTCAAAAGTACAGAAGATTATTTATTTTTAGAACTAATTTGAAAATTAAATAAATAATATCGTCCTTATTTTTAACAACGTAACATTAGGTATTGTCTTTTAAATTATGAAATTTCAATTTATCGCTTAAGCTTTTTATAATTGTAATTCGGTACGAGTTTAATATATTTACTATGGCATATACATAATAAAAACCATCTTGATAAATTTATATTATGATGAGGAGGAACGTCTTGCTTATTTTTCTTGTTCCTTGAGTTATTTTTATGTATCAATAAAATATATTAATGGCCAGCACAGCTTCTGCTTCGATCAGATAAAAATCTCAGTAATATCTTCCGAAGAATATAAAAGAATGGACGTTTGACTAACGAAATTTACACGACTCGATAACTAAGTAAAAAACGTAAATATAAAAATAAAACATTAAATTTCTGATTAGTTATGCGGTACAATAAATCTGGCACATTTCTATAGTTGTTAATGTTGTTTAAATAATGTGATTACCTAGTCATTTATATTATAAAGATAACAATGTGGTCTAAAAATGTTAAGAACACCTGCAACTACTTGCAAGTAACAATAAAATTATTATTATAGTTCGCTTATTCAAGAGACAAAAGCCCAGGTGCATTTATAAACGTTTAAATTCCAGAACAATGTATTTGAAAAAGGAATAAATCATCAATGCGTCATAAGAGTGCCATAATGCGAGATAAGCTGGTGTCGTTGGGTCATTCACCTCAGTTTGGCAGTTTGAACTTTAGTACTGCTACTTGATACGAGATGGCAATAAATTATACTAATTACGTCTTGGTGAGATTGTCAATCTTTCTTTTTATTTAACTTTTTTGTTTTCCTAATTAAAAAAGATTTATTATTTTTTGCCGTTTTCATAATTAAGCTAAATTTATAACATATAAGTCGGGCAGCAATTCACCACTTAAATTGTTAATTGCAAAAACGTGAGATCCGCCTGTGATAATAATCCCTATATTGAATAAAACTATATAGTGACATTAACACGGAAGTCCAGACTAGCGTTAACTGTGTCGGGCTGTCAGAGAAAAAAAATATTTTTGAGTACATGTGAAGTAAGGACGAATACGTCTTTTTCTCCAAATGGCAACCTCATCTGCAGTTTGTGGGTGCTGGCTGATAAATGGCAGCAATTTAGTGTGGCTCCCGCAATCACGCAACTTATAGTAAATATAGATGGGCGGTGTAACTCTTCTCCTTGCTTAAGATCCGCGATCATGGTAGCGCCCTCTTGCGTTTTGGCAACCATTGTAGTGTTCCGCTGAAGGGTTTCAGGCTGTTAGTCATGCCATCCTAGTCCTTAGAGGCGACCTCACCCGTAGCCTTCTTTGTTTAAAATTAAATTCCATAGCCTGGAGTAGTTGTATCAGATTAAAAAAAATCAGTTGACCTGTCACGTTTTGTTGATTCATCAAGAGTTACTCTGTCCGTTGACAATTGACGATACTCTCTCTCTCTCTGTCCACCCCATCAGAGATGTCAGAGGTAAGTTTGTATTGTGTTTGCGTATGTGCGTGAAGTTCATCAACCCCCACCGGAGCAGCGCTGCTGACTCTTTCCAGCGATATTTGGCTTTTATATATTACTAACGAACCAGACCGGCTTCGCACGAACAGATAATATGTAATGTATAGACTAAATATGAGTATTTAATACATATTAACTTTCTTCGTGAATGTTCTAAATGACGGTGAAAACAGCATCCACTTAAAAGTATAAGAGTAGAATTTTGAAAAAAAAACCTCCTATTTTTTATGTAAGTCCATCCAGTCGAACACTATGTGTAAGGTACGTAACGTACGTAAGTAAAGTACGAATTTGGTTGTAAAATCTTTAAAACTTTACACTCCAATAACAAATAATTGTACATATTGCAATAGGTTTCGTATCCTATTACTGGCGTACAATGAAATTAAAGCGAGCGACCTAACGACTAAACTACCATGGCTAATGTACTCCAGTATTTAGTGCTGTAAAAAATAAAATTATTAACAAAACAGGTAAAACACACACTTTGTATTTTACATTAAGGAAAAGTAGCAGCTTGTTGCAGTTGCCCACTACTGGTCCAAGGTCTCCTCAAATTTCTTAGTGTGTTTTTGGAGCCGGGAAGGATTTGCGGACTTCGCATGTCCTCAACAATAACAATATTTTTTATTATTTCTCAGACATGCAGGTTTCCTCACGAGGTTTACTTCACCGCCCAGTACATGGTAAATTTCTGCATGTGAAATTGCTATTAACAATTTTAGTGGCGCCGACACAGGGGATCAAACCCACTTCAGTCACGCTCTATGAAACTGAAGCGTGCGCCTATTCACCACCACATATTTAACCACTATTCAAGTATTTGCCTAAATTTGGGCGATTACGGAAATAATGTTGGAAATACGAGCTAAAATTCCTAACGGAAATAATAAGACTCAAAAAACATAATTGTGTCATAGTCATTCCTATTTCCTATTATAAATATCTTGCAGTAGTTAGAGCAGAATCAATAAAACACAACACTGTGCATAAATCATAAATTATTTTATTCAAGCTACGTCTCATTTAATGATCGCTATTATGTTTAAACATGAAAGTAAACATGATTCCAATTACAACCATTGTGATATCCAATACAGTACACTACCAAAAATAGACAATTACATTATTGTAATCACCTTACAATGTGGTTCGTTCACCTCGTTGGGTCTATTTGACCTATAGTTCTGCTTTCGGACAACAGATGGCGCTGACAAGATCAGCTTTCAAGTAGGGTTCGTGTCTAGGTGTCAAGTGAGTGCGTTGATCCTTGCTAGCGGTTGTTGGTCCCAGCAACGACGTTTGATCAAGTGTTTTGATACGAAAAAAAATATCAGTTGTAATGAAAGTGTCATATTTGATACTTTCCGTTCCCGATTCATTTGGGGTGTTATGTTTGACGATTTGTTTTATAGCGCGATACAAAAGGATATGATTAAGCGTATTCTTTGTTTTATTTGTGGATCATTTATGTGCGTGGTGATTACGGCAAACTCTTCAAAATCAGTGGCAGCAATATACTATTACTATACGCATATTGCTTTACTGTTAATTTTCATTAAACTGACTGGACTTTGTTTTATTCTCCATCAGCTTATCGAAGGCCTTTTTGGCCACTTCTAGCGACGCCAAGAAAAGCTGGTACGACTCAGAAGGAAGATTCGTTTATATTACCACAAGGCGGATGGCTCGAAGAGTATGTACAGTCGGCACCCTCCCACAAGTAATGAAGCCTCCTATCATTATTGTCCAAATTTTATTTTAAGTAAAGATAAAAAAAAGAGATTTGTTTCTTTATTTTTCGATAAATTGTGCGCCATCAGTCGGTCGCCAGACGTAACGTTTGTGAGTCAAGAGTAGCCGAGCGCAGATGAAATTTGAATTGAAAAAGATATTGGTAGCCATATATAATGTTGGGGGAATCCATTACATTCATCCGTTGTATTAAACCTCAATTCATTCAGGTATTAATGGTTAATTGGGCGAAGTTTGGTGATAAATTATTTTATTAAGACAAGAAGTTATTTTAAATATAAATTTAACAATGTAACATCACCGAAAACATGGGTTTTTAAAAAAATAAAAGTTTAAAAATATCAAACTGCATTGAACCTACATTTTTCTGCAAATGCCTACGTTATTTTGACACATCGCTGTTTCCTGGAGGTGTGCCATAATTATTGCTAAACTGTTTCACAATATTTTCTAGGCCATTGCTCTTTATACGTGACTAATTAATGACACACACACACAATATTCTCTTTCCGGCGCGCACAAGTTCTAATAGGTCAGTGACCTTGACCCGTATTTCGGAGGTCATCGTAAGCAGAATTGGGAATTTCATAAAAGAAATTGCAAGTCGATATTTTTTTGGCATATTTTAATCCACTTGTTCAGCAGTAGGCCTCTCAAAGAAAGCGCCAGAAATTTAGCAAGAAAAGGTGTTAACACCTACCATTCACTGAAGGCAGTGTCTAAAACCGACTTAAACCCCCACAGTTTAAATATTCGACGTTGGCCTGACTGCAAGCTTCGGCGGTAAGACTCGCAAGTTAAAGTCATAAAGAGCAACGACGTTGCATTATTGGCGCGACGCTCGGCGACGTGACGCTGGCTGCTGCCGCGCTGTACTCTGACCCCTGTTAACGAAATGGACTTCCGACAACTAGAGAGGGGCTCGCGGCGACCCAAGGCCCCTCTTGAGGAGGTAAGAGATCTCGGCTTGGGTTGCCATCGATAAGGGTGGAAAAGACTTCACGCATTTCTTGCAAAGTTTTTCCCGTAGTCACCACGCTGGGTAAGCGAGTAGGTAAGCACAGCGCCGGTTCGCTCGTACCAGTCGCACATCACTAGCCTGGGGGATTTGTGTGGGGTTCGGCGAATTCTAATGGACATTGTGAGATAGGCATTTGGAGATACAGTTGGTATGTTCCTACTTACATCCCGAACAGCATGTACACTTTAGAGTAATTGTTAATCGATCACAATTCAATACATTAAAATTATTGTACATTTTAATTATTTACTTCAATTAAGACCTTATCGGGAATTTAATTTAAAGATTTAATTTGACTGATAAAAAACAAGAAAATCTGTTGTCGGAAAAACAAGGTAAATACATTTTTTGGGTTTATATCATTGTGATTTCATAAATAAACTTTTAGACACTTACTATCATTGTATAAATGGTAATCGTGCGTTTTGAAATGCGTTTTAATTAAATCCGACAGGAGAACTAGTTTGAGCGATTACATTAATTAATATAATACACTTATCGTAAGTAAAGTAACATTGTTGGTCTTGTTTATGACCGTCAAAATTGACTTTAGATAAGGCTATCTAAATACAGACGTAGACTAATAGAACACCATTAAATAAAAAGACAAAATGTTGAAAAAAATTGTATTTATAGGCACTCACGCCTTCACAATAGGGGTGTTACATATAATTTTCCATTTGGCACAATACAGCGAACGTAACTTCTTCAGCTTCCACAAACCGCTTTTCGCTTTACCGTGAGATAAAACGTGTCAAGTGGCGAGTCTAGTCGCAAAGACAAACTGATGACCGTGCTGCCAGTTGGCTGACGAGTCAAGCGGGGAAAAGGGCCTCCGGTTGCCTCACTCACCGAACGAAACAGAATAACAGAAGCGGAAGATGACTCTTCTTCACGCCGGTATTCTGCGAGGCTGATACCCCAGTCGAGCATCCGAGCAGCAGCAAAAGCCGCCGATTGGCTCTACCGCGTACAAAACTCTAAAATTACTATCTTTTTGCAAAATAATAACATTAAAGGTTTAAGTTATAATATTAATAGTACATTGGGTAAATGACGCAAATATTAGTCTAAAGGGAATACTTTGTAACCGTGCCATTTGGCGTATATAAGATTGGTCCGTGGGGTCCCCGCGCGGTTCGATTCCTAAAGGAATTATACCAGATAAACGTCGTAGCCACTGGCGACAAGAGGGCTGGTTGTTTTCTCGCTCAAAGGTTAAGTTTAACCATGCAACGTGGAATTGCAGCCAGCGTTCTTGGTACCATGCCAAGAGAAATAGTACTTCACGATAATTAAAAATTTTTGATTGTCGTATTAAATGTTATTGTTATATAATAAACTTTAAATAACATTGAATATTGTCAAAGTAATAGTATATCAGACACTTGATTTAGCTGTATTCTATTATATAAACGGGCAGGAGGCCAACGAAACAACTGCTATTAAATTTTACGTTACTAAATTAGCACAGTGCTATAAAAATCACGCTAAATAATCGACTAAACTGCTAAAACTGTATAATTCATTGTGTCGCATTTGCAAACAGTATTTAAAAATTTTATTTAAACCCTTTTTATATTCGTATTAGTTTAAGTTACTATTATTTAGTTTACAAATATTAATTTAAAATATGTATTTGTAATATCTTAATAAAGCGTCCAAATTAATTAAACAAATTAATTATTATTTATTAAAGTGACGACAAGACTATAGTAACCATCTGTACTCTTTTCTGTACATACACAGTATTACTGGCTCAGGAGTTACAAATTAGCAGCGTATCCAGCAAACTATGTTTTATTATTGTTACTTATTGATTTATAAGCAAATGTTTCATGCTTGGTCTGCCGGCTTATGTTGATGCAGTCATCTTGGAAAGGTATATATTTAGCTGTGGTGTATATAGTACAGCCTTATAAAGAAAAAGAAGATATGTATTCTAAAAGTACGAGTACGTTGTGGTTTTTTAAGATAATTTTTGAATTGTTATATTATCGTGAATGGTATATGAATTCGTTTATTTTTGAAAAGTGTTTTGTTACCTTCTTTCTAAAGATCTTACTTATGGAACCATGTGTCTTAATTTAAATCAATTAAAATAAAATAACTACATTAATAGGTGAACAGTCCATTCTTTCCCTTATCGCGAGGAACGCTTCGAAGTCGTTGAACCGGGATACGAAAATCTGACGAATGCGCACAATATTTGGTCAAAAGTTATAACGTATTTTGAACTTTTGAATGTCAAAAATTTTTGAAATATAGGAACGATATGGTGAAATTGATACATTTCGTTCAGCCTACTTCTGTCGAATATTGTCGATACTAGCTGAAAAACAGAGGTCGTTTGGCGGTCGCTTGAGTTTGTATCTGAATACGGTTTAATTCTATTATTTTCATGGTTTCTATGATTTATTATGAAATGGTGATGCCAATAAATACCTTTTAGGGCAATGTGTGATAATAATAAGTGCTTCTAACGTATTGGACAAACATGTCATCCAGTGTCTCACTAAGATTCCTATCCTATATCTTGGGCACTAGTGTTGCTCAGTCACAAATATTAAAATTCATCATACAAATTGCCCATAGCGAGATTAGAACCCAGCAACCCTCAGTTCTGTAGATAGGTTAGGCATACTATGGAAAATAAGATACTAAATAAATAAAAAAATCAGTCAGAGGTGGACTACCTGATCGGTGGTGAGCCTTGTACCTAAATTTCGAAAAACTCATTGGTAAGAGTCGCATAGGGCGATCGAACCCGAGTCTCTTGGTTTGGATGCAGATCCCTCTAACCACTTGGCGATCGTGGCTCTCCAGATTGTTTCATTAATGATAAGCTAGTATTAAATGAATTCTAAGGTTGCGGCACCGCGTTCACCAACACGCTTGCCCAGCGGGGTGAGTATGCGCAAACCTTTCAAGGAGTGCGTGACGGCTTTATCAGGCGTTTTTTCAAGAGGTCTACGTTCAGCTGTGGACTTTGAAAGGCTGAAGGTATTAACAGTAACCCCAGATACTCGTACCATTGATGTGCTTACATTAGATAAGAATTTCCATCCCCTTTCTTATCGTAAAAGGCGACTAAATGAAAAGTCTTGAAAATCTTGATGGCTACCGACAGATGGCGGGATAATCGTCTCAAAAAATACCAGACATCTCGCACCTTAGAAGGTGTCTGGTACTGCAATCGCCAATTCGCTTCCCGAGCGTGGCCTATTATGGCAATTCCGCCTTATGGGAGAGGCCTATGTCCATCAGTGGACTTTTTACGGGCTGTTATGGATAAGGATAAGGATTAAAGACGAGAAACCGTCCAGACTCATTCTGAAGAAATTAGCTTTTATGGCTTTTGCTTTGATTATTTAATGACGATATGAATGCACTATACATCAACTAGATTTAAAATATTAATTTAAAATATGTATTTGTAATATCTTAATAAAGCGTCCAAATTAATTAAACAAATTAATTATTATTTATTAAAGTGACGACAAGACTATAGTAACCATCTGTACTCTTTTCTGTACATACACAGTATTACTGGCTCAGGAGTTACAAATTAGCAGCGTATCCAGCAAACTATGTTTTATTATTGTTACTTATTGATTTATAAGCAAATGTTTCATGCTTGGTCTGCCGGCTTATGTTGATGCAGTCATCTTGGAAAGGTATATATTTAGCTGTGGTGTATATAGTACAGCCTTATAAAGAAAAAGAAGATATGTATTCTAAAAGTACGAGTACGTTGTGGTTTTTTAAGATAATTTTTGAATTGTTATATTATCGTGAATGGTATATGAATTCGTTTATTTTTGAAAAGTGTTTTGTTACCTTCTTTCTAAAGATCTTACTTATGGAACCATGTGTCTTAATTTAAATCAATTAAAATAAAATAACTACATTAATAGGTGAACAGTCCATTCTTTCCCTTATCGCGAGGAACGCTTCGAAGTCGTTGAACCGGGATACGAAAATCTGACGAATGCGCACAATATTTGGTCAAAAGTTATAACGTATTTTGAACTTTTGAATGTCAAAAATTTTTGAAATATAGGAACGATATGGTGAAATTGATACATTTCGTTCAGCCTACTTCTGTCGAATATTGTCGATACTAGCTGAAAAACAGAGGTCGTTTGGCGGTCGCTTGAGTTTGTATCTGAATACGGTTTAATTCTATTATTTTCATGGTTTCTATGATTTATTATGAAATGGTGATGCCAATAAATACCTTTTAGGGCAATGTGTGATAATAATAAGTGCTTCTAACGTATTGGACAAACATGTCATCCAGTGTCTCACTAAGATTCCTATCCTATATCTTGGGCACTAGTGTTGCTCAGTCACAAATATTAAAATTCATCATACAAATTGCCCATAGCGAGATTAGAACCCAGCAACCCTCAGTTCTGTAGATAGGTTAGGCATACTATGGAAAATAAGATACTAAATAAATAAAAAAATCAGTCAGAGGTGGACTACCTGATCGGTGGTGAGCCTTGTACCTAAATTTCGAAAAACTCATTGGTAAGAGTCGCATAGGGCGATCGAACCCGAGTCTCTTGGTTTGGATGCAGATCCCTCTAACCACTTGGCGATCGTGGCTCTCCAGATTGTTTCATTAATGATAAGCTAGTATTAAATGAATTCTAAGGTTGCGGCACCGCGTTCACCAACACGCTTGCCCAGCGGGGTGAGTATGCGCAAACCTTTCAAGGAGTGCGTGACGGCTTTATCAGGCGTTTTTTCAAGAGGTCTACGTTCAGCTGTGGACTTTGAAAGGCTGAAGGTATTAACAGTAACCCCAGATACTCGTACCATTGATGTGCTTACATTAGATAAGAATTTCCATCCCCTTTCTTATCGTAAAAGGCGACTAAATGAAAAGTCTTGAAAATCTTGATGGCTACCGACAGATGGCGGGATAATCGTCTCAAAAAATACCAGACATCTCGCACCTTAGAAGGTGTCTGGTACTGCAATCGCCAATTCGCTTCCCGAGCGTGGCCTATTATGGCAATTCCGCCTTATGGGAGAGGCCTATGTCCATCAGTGGACTTTTTACGGGCTGTTATGGATAAGGATAAGGATTAAAGACGAGAAACCGTCCAGACTCATTCTGAAGAAATTAGCTTTTATGGCTTTTGCTTTGATTATTTAATGACGATATGAATGCACTATACATCAACTAGATTTAAAAATAATATGAAGTAATCCGAACCTATCCATCCTCATCGAAAAAAATTAATTGATTAATAATAGACAATGAAAATACTTCGCGAGCTTATCGAAAGCCTTTCGTCTGCGAATCGTCACGTGTCGATACACCTCGCTCATTTTAACACACGTTGTAATTATATTTCCGTCTCCTTTCAACACTATAAATACATCGCTCATTCGGCCGGCGACCCGGGCGTTGACCTGCCAAAATTCTCGGGGTTCAACGAACGACCGAGTGTAGTTGAATGACACGCACCCGACAACTCGCTCCGACAGAAACGCTCTTTTTCGCTATTTTTTCGCGTAAACACCGATTTTCGTCAGTTTTTTTTGAATTATGCGATTTGTTCCTGACGGTTATAGAAGTGATCTTATTTTTATTCGAAGACAAGAGTCGAAAAAAACTAATGTGACACTATTTTCTTATTAAGTGTAGCTTACTAGAATAGAATGAATTTTTGGTATCTACTTTTCTCACATAAGTCGGAGTTTCATTCCTTTATACAATGGAACTAACATTATCAACAATATTTCCGAATAAGGTTTAAACAGATATAAATCTCTCACTTTAATTTAAACGCAGTAAAGTAGTAAAGTCGTCGTAGCCTAGTTCATAGTACGCTACTGACCTGGGTTCGATGTCCCGTGCTGGAACCATAGTAATTGTTAATTCATACAAATTGAAATTGTACAAATGTACAAGCTTTACAATATTAATATACTTATTCCGGCTACAAAACTCTTTTTAAAATATTTTAGAGGAGTCCTTTGCTCAGCGGACACTTACAGGTTACTATTTTAAGAAACGAGTGCAGTTTATGTTTTAAACAGATTTAGTAATTAATAGTAAAATTACGACTTCTATCTACTTTCTTTGCGATGTACTAATATCCTAGTTGGTAGTGACGTTACCTTCGAAGCAGAGTGTCGCGGGTTCGAATCTTGTTAGTGGCAAACATTTCTATGATGGAACGACCATCCATGGCTTGAGTACAAGCATGATTAAATATATTACATTTGTATATGATTATTTATCTATGTAACTAGATGTTTGATCACCATCCTCTATCTCACGCTGCTAAGAACACATTTTTATTACATTGGAATGACAAGCGTGCTACCAGTCCGCCAGATGGTAAATGGCTGCATTAGCCCATCGGCACCTGCAAACATTTTCAATCGAAAGAGATCACAGATGCGTGGTTGCCCCTGAGAACTGTGGAGGAATGCCTCACAGCCGGTATTTTATCTCTATACCCTTCAAGCCGGAATGCATCTGTGGTTACACTGCTCAAATCGGCAGAAATAGGTAAGTGGGTGGTACCTACCCAGTTGGCTTCCAAGAGTCCACCTCCTAGTGAGGGAATCCTAGTTTGAGACTGTGAATTTGGATGACGTGTGTGAATCTCTGGTATACGAATATTAATATTAATATTGACCCAAAATGTTACTTGGTTTCATATTTTACTGTCGGTTCATTATCTCTAAAACCACAACTTATTTTTTAACGATGTGCCTATACAACCAAAAATTCTTCATTAAATTCCCTTTCAAATTGTACATTAACGACGTCTGTAAGTATCGAGGGAGGTTAGTAGGAAGTGGAAAAAAATCAATAACACGAAGCGTCACTGAACGTATTTTTTGGGAGGTCATTACTCCACGCTGAGTGTAATGAACGTCGACTACATGGTAATGTTTGGGCACTGTTGCGCTCGGGGGCGAGCGATCGTGGGGTACCGGGTTCATTTCTTGCTTATGCAAATCTGATAGATGTGGTATACGGAGCCGTTACCTGGGACAGTTGATGGATACATTGCGTAGACACGATAATCTCACCTTCAAGTCTTGTATGTTATGATTCAAAATCCCGATGTAGGAGTCGGTATTTAGATCATAGCGTTTTAAATTCAGGGATTTATGTCGTTGTTAATATTTTGGCTATCGAATTGACTCCTTCATTCATTTGACATGAACAATCGTATTGAATTGTTTTTGCAATAAATGAAAATTAAATGAAACATTAACGTACATGTGTACATCAAATGCGGGTGAAAGGCCTTTCATTAACAACGAACAATTTCATTTATTTCAAAATGTGCGTACATTTCGCAAGATAAAACTATACAAGGCGGGTCATCGAACCTGTAAAGTTGAATGTGCCAAAATAAGAGGGACCAGTGTAAATTGGCCTGTGGCCGCGGTCCGATTTCCGTTATAATTTCGACGGCCAGTATCTTGTTGTCATAGGTCTTAGGGATTTTTTTACAGCTGTGTACACATACATGGAAGAAATGATATCGCATGTTGCTGAGTCGCTAACTTGGGGTTAAGGTGAATAATCGTCTTTTTTGAGTCATTGCTTGAAAATTGTAGAGTTCGGAAACATAGTTTTAGTAGCTAGCCGGAAATTAAAAAATATACTACATTCCTGAAATTCCTTTCACGGAAATCTGACGTATTTAAAAGGGAATTGAGATATTTATGTTCACATTTTTTACACTGAATTGGTATGATGAATACTTCAACCAACATCGGAGCATATAGGAAGTTCAGCGCCCTCAGCAATTAACTTTAGTAAGATCCACATTTAGTAATAATGTGCGGGCACTGAAAACACAACAATCGGATTTTATTTTTAGTACTGAAGTGAGTTTGTCATCGACGGCTAAAATAAGCGACCTTGGTCGCGGGTTCGACTCCCGGCCGTTGACGTAAGTGATCGCGTCATGGAAAACGGTTAAAGAGAGACATACTGAGACATATTGTCACGAAATATGTAGCTGTATAATTATCGTGGTAATATGTACTCAAAGATTTTTTAATGTTGTAATCTTATTACAGATTTCACAATTTTAATATTGTTAATCTGTAAAGAGATTATAAAAAGATGTAAAATTATATTACATTAAAAAGATTTCATAAATATGAATGCACAATAACCGGTCTACTTGTTGCGGTATCTTTTATATTTAGGAAAAAAAAACTATGGGTTTATTGAATTATTACGTAACCTTTTTATTGAATGAACATTATGAACTTTCAAAATATAAAAACTATAAATATATATTGTTTTTTTTTAATTTTTAAATAAATTTTGTTTTGAGGATCTAAAATTCGTTTTGTATTTTTCTTATTCTATTGCACAATAGCCAGCCAGGCTTTTTATTTATCAAAGATAGTTTATGTTACGTTCGATTCTTTCGTTAGTATATCAATCATGGTTTTCAAAATCGCAGGACTAAGATAAATAATATTTCTTTTTTTCCTTCTATTAGAATTTATTTACGTCCTCACTTCAACAAAGAAATATTTATTTAAATGTTGAGTGCTATTTTAATTTGATCATATTAACAACTCAACGACTTAACAACTTTTGTAATTTATATCGTTCCACGTATCTAATATGTCACGGGGAGTATCAGGCAGCCTAAATTCCTAGGGGTCATTAAACGACCGCCAGAAGGCCGTCTCTCACAGAGGGCGTAGACACCACGACAGCCGGGCCCATGCCGCCCCGGATACAAGGTACAAACACCCCTGTAAATAAAAAATAAATGTACGACTACAATTAAGACTTTTGTATACAAATCCTCTCGAACGAATATATATCCCTAGAGGTCGCTTTGACAGATTTATTGATAATGTTACTTTTAAAGTTTGCTTAAAGTATGTTTTTTGTAAAAGGACAATAAATAAATATAATAATCAAATTAAAAAAAATTGTAAGGAACTAGTTACATTATAGGTATAGAGTCAGTCTGTTTAGCCTAATGGGTAAGGGTGCGGTCTGGGAAATATGTCCTCGCAGGTTCGTGTCCGCCATTGAATTATTATCGTGAACCACTCCAGGCCTCTATTTTTGTGTTTGTTTCAATCCACTTTTCACCAGAGTGTATTTAGAACACTGTGGCACATGGTGAGTCCGTCACTGCCTTAGTGTTCAAGCCAACGATACAAATCGTATATGAGTATCCAGAAACTCATTGATACGAGCCTTCCACTTAGGGAATCGATTTTGGGTCTCCTTATTCGGAGATCCCTCACTATTCGGCTATCGTGGCTTCAAAAACGCTCCACTGCCGAACATAGGTCTTTCCCAATGGAAGGATTTGCCTGTTTTTAGCAAAAGGGGTTGACCATCCCAATACCAGAGGCGTCGCATTTTCACTCAATAGTATGTGTTCTTTTGGCAGATATAAGCATAAATATGTAACACGGGTATATTGTGTGGTTGTAAGGAGCGTTCAGTGCGCGAGTCCGACTCGCACTTGGCTCGTTTTTTTGGAGCTATTTAATCCTCCATCTAACGGTGGACCCGATGTATTATTTTATTACACGCCTCACAACGCGAACCACGTAGCGTTTGAGTTTCAGTGCATTATTATCGACTTTGCAAGGTCACGCGAATTAACCAACTTAAAACGCACCTCCGCATTTAATCATGCATCCGTGTATAATAAAAACATACCATTATAAAAGGTACACAATTATTGACACGACTGACGTTTTTTCAATATATTTAATTTAGATTGATATGAAATCATCAAAATGACGAAAAAAAAATTAGATTGTCATTAATTGGTCTATCTGTGCGGATACATACGTACATGTTATCACGATTATGCCCGAAGAACTTAACGCAAGCCCGTTTTTTTTTCCATTAGCTTTTTGAATATCGCTACTCAAACCTTTCCAGTTTGTTTATAATAACCTAAATTTGTAATTAACATGAGGGTTTGAGGCATGGACTTTTGCATTTTCCAAACTATTTTAGTATTGATCTCAAGAGAGTTAGAGACGTGCTGAGTGAGACAGACGATACTTCGTAAGAGGAATTAAATCTAAAAATAAAAGTGTAATGAATGAATTCAAATTCTTTATTCTACTTTAT
Source organism: Bhutanitis thaidina (assembly GCA_029286595.1). NCBI lineage: Eukaryota > Metazoa > Arthropoda > Insecta > Lepidoptera > Papilionidae > Bhutanitis > Bhutanitis thaidina. The sequence goes on along the minus strand of JAGSMS010000021.1, from coordinate 1,113,874 downwards.
ATTAGCCGTGGTAGCCTAGTGATCACGGCGCTCACTTTAATATCATAGAGCGCAACTGACCTGTGTTCGGTCCCCGGTGCCGGCACTACTAAAATTGATAATAGCAATTTTTTAGTGATGTATTTACCACGTGCTCGGCTGTGAAAGAAAACATCGTGAGGAAACCTGCAAATCTGAGAAATTATAAAAAAATATATATAATTTCGAGGATATGTGAAGCCCGCCAACTCGCAATGGAGCAGCGTGGCGAGCCATCCCGGCTCCTACACCATCTCAGATATGGCCTTTGCCCAGCAGTGAGCACTTATAGGTTGCTACTTTACTTTAATTTACTTTTATTCTTCTTTATTTGTCAAATATCGATCCTTTTTACAATCAATCACCGTTTCATAATGAGATTCCTTGTTTGGAGAAGAAACAGACGAAAGACGACCTTTGATATCCTCATATGAATCATCCCTAAAAATGTCAGATATTTAAAAGGTGGTCCTATGTTGGATCGCTAAAAGCAAGCTACAACAATATAGTTATAGACAAAATGAAAGAATAATACCAATGTAAATTCGAGTAGACCTGCCATCACAAGCAGTATCTGTTGACAAGTATGACGCGTGTGTCAGCCATCGCCCTGCTCAACCATATTAAAGGGAGGTGGACGAGCTATTTTATAAACCTCTTGGAGCCAGTCAAGATAAGTGTTACAAGTGCAATGTTTAAAGACAATATATTCTTTATATATCAAAATCTTTGGCGCTTCAGTTAGTGTGTGTAACGCTTGAACGACTAGACCGATTGAGGTCAAATTCCTACACTATATTTGTATTGTCGAGACAATGGTTCTTAGCTAGGACCCGATAGATCGCGCTGTGATCGAGTTATTAAGTAATTAAGAGATCAAACTCATCGCGACACCTGCCGGAAAGGGCAGAACAACGTCTGCCGAGACAACTAGTCTACTATAAATAATTATAAGCCTTTAGATGTGATCGTGATAAAGGAATTTTGTTGTATTAGTTCTTTTTAAAAAGTTTTTTTTTAAAATTTAGTCAAACACTGTCCCGTAATTAAAAACAAAATGGAATTATGAACGGTTACTGTACCTCGCACCGCTTGATCTTAGTTAACGTTACACAGACAGTTATAATTACACGGTTTACAACAGTTAATTAATACGGCGTAGACAGTGGGAATTAACCTAATACCATGTAAAATATCACTTTAGAACCATTTTGTTAGAACATTAATTATAATTGTATGTTACGTTTATAACTTATGTTTCATAATCGGCTACTTACAACGCTTTGTGTAATTATTCCCTGTATAAATTAAACGAACGAAGTGAAGAGTGAAGAGAGGTAGAAATGTTAAAAGATCTAAAAATGTAATTATAGTCACACATTTTAAAGTCACAATTAATAATTACTTCCTATTATAAAGTTTAGTAAATAGCCGTACTAGCCTAGTGATCAGAGCGCACGTTTTAATTTTAAAGTATCCGAATGTCCTGGGTTCGGTTGCCGCTGGCAGTTAGTACGTACTATTGTGAAAATTGTTAATAGGAATTTTCAGTGCCGAATTAACCACTTGCCCGGTGGTGAAGGAAAACATCGTGACGAATCCTGCAAATCTGATAAATAAGAGGAATACCTCCATTTTTTTACGATGGCGGAATATCAGAGCGAAAACGCAGTCCCAGGGGCAGCAGTGTATAAGGTGTCTGGTACTGCGATCGCTTATGTGCTTGGCACTTGTTGTGAAAATGACATATTCCCCCAATGGGAGAGGCATATGTCTAGCAGAGGACTGTTCAAAGACTTCAAAAGAAAAAGAAGAAGAATTGATGTCTCAGGGAGATGAAATTTCGACCACGGCTACATGTTCCCTATACTATCGGCAGTTGTCGAGATATCATAGTGCCGTAGTGTGTACATTCGTCTCTATCTAATATATGTTTTAATGCTTATGCAATACGGGCGGAGGAAGAGTTAGATGCAGTGTAGAGACACACGAACACAACACAACCAGATCGACCGAAAGCAAATACTTTGTGTTTTTGCAAACAAATATTGGTTTCGAACCCAGGATCCATGGCTAAGCATTCAAGTCAGCTAACCACAAAGCCATGCGATCGTCGGTGAGCCTGATATAGGTTGTTAAAGAGGAAGAGGTAGGGATCAGAGAACTGCACCAGCCCCTTTTGTCCATTGATGTAATAGAAGACGACTAATGCCAAATAACTAAAGATCTTTCATATAATGTGCAGCTTACAGCGTGATTGTGTTGTTGTATACAATTAAAAGTATTAAATTCAGTTCAAACTAGTTGCTTCAACTGACGAGTTGCAATTGTTGTCACTGCCTACCACATGATGGATTACAGGTGTGAGTGTATTGTTGTGATTTAGTAGGAAAAAGATATCGATAAGGTTGATTCCTTCATAAACAATGTAATGTTAATAAACTTTTAAAACATCATAATGTGAATAGATTACTCATTCAAAACAACAAGTAATTTTTCAAACATCAGTTTCCCTATATTGTAATTCAATGATTCCTTACAACAATTAGTCACCTGCGACTCAGTCTTGCCTATATTGGATGTGTGCGTGCGTAAGTTGTTATGGTTTGCAGTGTGCGTGTACAGTGTTCTTTATAGTGTGAGTAGTGAGCGTTCACCGAACCCAAGTGCGCAGTGGGGCAGGCGTTGACCCACCACGTGGGCTGTGCAAGGAACCGGCCCGGCTTATCGTGCAGTGTCGATGCTTCCCGGTTCCTTTTTTTTATTTCATAACTCCCGCGTGTTAGGGGAAATGGTAATTTCATCTCATTGACAATGAAAGCAACATATATTCGCGACTACAATTTCTTAAGGGTTAGCAGGATTCCAGTTGTAAAATACTTTTTCATTATAAATAAGCAAATGGTCATGCAAGATCGTATAACAAGAAATACGTAGTTATTAACCACCTTTAATCTTTGATCCTAACACCTTTAATCTATGGCTTCCTATTTTAATTCCAGGGCTTTCGTTGTTAAGAAAGGTAATAAAATCATCGTTTATAATTTCTTCTGAGTAAGCAAAATAATTATAAAACTTACTTTATGGTAACGAACGCCTTATAATACGTCCCCGTTCGTGAGATAGAGAACGAGACATTATAAAGCTATTTAATAGTTTTAAGAATATGACTTGACGTTTGACGTCCCCTTGCAAAGCGAAGCGGTAGGTACCACCCTCTTACCTATTCTGCTGTTAATCAGCAGAGCATTCACTGTTTGGTTGTGGTTTAAAAGGTATAATAGAGATTATTATTACAGCCAGTGAGGCATTTCATCTTAGTCCTTAGGGGTGACAACGCATCTATAACCTTCTTCGTTTGAAGTTGCTTGCAGGTGTCCACAGGTGGACTGATAGCTCATTTGTCAATCTTATAAAAACATAAAACTTTTAGTTAGTTTTTATTTAATTCCTGTAGTGGAAGTCCACTCTAACAGTTCATGAGTATTTGTAAATGCGAAAATGAATATCATGTGGTCGTTGCTCAAGTTTAGCCTATTTACGTGTTTTGAGATTTTGATGTTGTATTTATCCATGAGGAAACAACGTTTTGTAAGTATGTTTTAGTAGTGTTTTTTTTTATGTTCTTAACATATATGATTTTGTATAGTAAAATAGCGGATACATACAAGTACACGGACTCTTTTTGTATGACGTGGGCGCCTTTCGTCATACTGGTGAGATGAACGACCGTGTACAGGTTAAGTCATGTTCCACCAAATATTTTTTGTTACGTTTTCTGTTCTGCAAATTTCCCAATGGGGAAAATATGCGTAATAAAGTAATAACAGTATGCGTAATATTATTTAAGAAAAAAGAGATGGAAGGAAGTTAATTAATGTCATGCCTAGTTGCTTTTGGCGACCTTTCCAATAATGGATGATTTTTTATATAATGATTTAACAACACTGACGAAAATGTGACAGATATGTAATAATTTGAAATCATCACGTTGTTTTTTAAATTAATATAACTAAATATTGCTACATTTTTTAGAATTTAATAATTTAACACAATATCACATGTGATGAATTTAACGGTCCAACCACTAAATTTACGGTAATAAACAATAAGGAGATGTGTTCAACGATTTGCATATCTTATTTACGAACGCGAGTGAAACTTCAAACGGCCATGACGGAAATGCATTAATTATAAAACTGTCACTGTTAAATTAAAATGAGTTCTTTTACGACATAATCATTTTACCTTTCTGCATACAAGCATTACGCAATAATGATCGTCATCTGTTAATTCCATGGTTCTCATATTCAGTAACATTAATAACTACATTTTGATATAATCTGTTTTATACATTTTGTCGTAAAGATATTAAGTTCGTAGACATTAAACCTCAAAGCTTTTTTTAATTTGGTTTTACTCCTCTGTTATACTGAAGTTATCAATATCATAGGAATAGCGACCACAAGGAAGGTCATTGAATATACAGTAAAAAGATTGACTAAAAATTAAGTATTTTATAAAAAAAACATTAAGCCTTTCTTTATCGCAACAGTGATAACTTAGAAAATGTAGCTTCGCACGCAATATTAGTTTGGCGGGCGTCATGCAATTCGAAAATATGATAACAGGCGTGCAGAATCTTTCTTATAACTATTCTTCTCCGCTAATCTCGTGAAAAATCCGTAAATAATTGGTAAATTGAAAGATATGAACTGGACTCTGATCCCACGCATATTTATTGTTTATGACCCTTTGCAAGTCGATTTCTTCTTTCAAAAAATGCAAATCGCGTTCAATTTATTGGAAATATGTAATCTCTTAAATGGATTGATAATGCTAACAGATATCGATAAGTTAGGATAGTCCCTAAATCTGCGATCGATATCGAACGTTATCTGGAGATTGCGCGGCTGTGCGGGCGACGAACCCCGAATCTGCGAGTTCAACGGCATTTCTCTAGCTAGCCAGTTACACTGGTCCGTTGCTGTTGATGCAATTTGCGAATACTCTGACACGATTTGAATTTCGAATCGGGTACATCCTCTCTCTTCGCCGCTTTTGTCCGACAGAATCGAATAGCAGAAAGCACAGATAGAACATGGATTCAACATTTTGTTTTTATTTAGAACTAGCTGTATCCGCTACCTAGTTCTCGATGGTTTTTTGACAGGTTATAAAAAAATTATGAGAAGTAAAAATATACTATATAGATAGCATTCTGTCTGTGGAATATAGTCGTAAAATTTTTTTATAATTTCGGTACCGGCGATAAAACTGGTCTAAGTTGGCCCCTGAGTTATTATCTGTGTAAAACTCCTGTCAAAAATGCTAAAAGTTAAATCCGTTCGAACAAACAGTTAGATAAAAAACCGATAAAATCACTTCTTTTATACATACATGCCATAAATTTGATGATAAGTTATGTATTTCCGAGCGAAACTTAAATTCAGTAGTTTTCATTCGACATAAATAGCAAAACCAACTAAACAGCTATTAATTAAAATAGCGACTATGCAAAGCGGAAGTAATGTCAGGTTAATATTTAATTGTTAACCGGTCAAGGTTAAAAATTTTGATACATTATTTATTATTAATTGTTTAATTTAATAATTTATTTAAATTATTAAATTTTGTAATATTAATTTGACGTAACGCCTTTCTAATGAACTCTACACATCTTGTGTCACTGTCCCTTTGAGATAGGGTTCAAAGGGTAGTTCAAGCATAGTTCATAGTTCGTTGGACGCTTTTCCCGGTTTTGAAGATGATTTGTAATTGAAGTCACCATTTGATTTGCAAAATAATAAAATAAATCACTTTTTCATTTATATAATTTTCATTGTGTGCTACTAACAAGACTGTATTTAGTTTAGTAGGTTGGTTTAATGTTGTAAAAATATTCTAATTATGTGCATAATGTAATTATAAAAATTACATTAATTATTTGTAAGATAAAACAAACTTTTTTTTTATTTACTTAGACACTGAAATAATGCTCACTCTTTTTAGATTGGACTATGAACTTCAAACATAGGTATTTGATAGTTCATTGAACAGTTTTCGGGTTGTGGCATGGAATTTAAACCAAATTTGAAATTCGAATATCCGTTTTCCTAATTTTGTAATTGGAATATATCTCAAATAACATTTTGGAATAGTATCGAGTTTTAGACGTAAACTATACAGTTTCTATAGTAATTCTATGTGGTAGACTCCTTCTTTTCCGATGAGCCATCTGGGTAGGTACTACCCTCTTATCCATTTCTGTCGCTAAGCAACAGTGCAACCATTGTTGTGTTCCGGTTTGAAAGGTGTGCTAAGCCAGAATAATTCCAGGTTGTGAGGCATTCCATCTTAGTCCTCCGGAGTATCAAATCACCTTCTTCCATTAAAGTTGCTTGCGGTGAAGGTGTCCATAGGTTATAGTAGCCACTTACCATCAGGTGGACTGTTAGCTCGTTTTTCATCCCAATCCAATAAAAAAAAAGACTACGACTTGTCGATAATCGACCCAGAGACCCGCTACTCAGTCTATAACGTTTAGTTATTGCGTTAATTGATCCATGAGCACTGCACAAGGAGTATGTAACAATTTTTATTTTTGTATTTTCCAAAATCTCAGTTGTCATCTGTAGCTACCATGTTCTGATGAGGTTAACTTTCGGAGAAAACGTTTCTGTAACGTATATGCCCCATCAATTGGTTCCTAGGAAATCTTTTATTACCATGGTATCTTAAATATCTGAAGTAATAGTGTGGACCAGATATCCTCGTTTATTCGACATTTGTTATTCTTATTGGATTCTGGGTTAGAGTAAACATTCGAACATTAAAATTGTAATGTAGATTCAATGACTTTTGAACTAGATTTGATTTATTTTGGACTTTCTTAAAATTTAATGGATAACATATCTACATATAAATACAATATAAGTGTCTGTCGGAAATTTCAAAATGATTGATATTTTCTTTACTAAATTGATTGTTTGCACTTTAAAATTGAGCCTCGTCACTATCTTACTCCTGGAGAGTGCCAAGACATTTTCAAGGCCCAGACACATTTTACATTTTTATACGTGGTAGAGCCAAGCGGCCGCTTTTGCTGCTGCTCGAATGGGCCTGCTCGACGGGGGTACCATGGTCTCGAGGAATATCAGTTTGATGCAGAAACATCTTGAGCTTCTACGTTTCGTTCGGTGACTGTGGTAACCGGAGGCCTAACCCCCTCCCCATTACTCTTTCCTAAATATCCAAAAAGGCCAGCACATTCAGCTCCTCTGGTGTTGCAGATGTACGTGGGATTCGGTAATCACTTCAGTGGGTGAGCCCCTAGCTCGTTTACCACCATTCCCATAAAAAATAACATCATACAATACCCACGGGAAGAAAGGGTTCGGCAGATTCTTGGGCTGCGGACACGCAGGTCCTCATTAAACAGCGTTATACCATTTAATACTTAAAATGACCCTTCTTCTATTCATGCGGTTTTCTTTAATTGGTATAGTCATCACTTTTATGGACTTTTAGTTTACTCTTTTATAATCTATCAAGCGGAATTACATAATCGTTACTCTATCTGAGTGGACATTATTATCTTTATCTTTCTCTATAAATATTATTTATATATTTTGTGTACTGAAAGGTGACGTCTGGTTAGTACTAGGTCTGCAACAAACTGCCTTAATGTTTCATCGTAACCAGTTATTAAGTTGAATCTGACGGTGAAAATTATCAAATCCACTTTACTTGCGTTATCATAGACTTTAACATATTAACTTAATGCATATGGAAAGTATAATTTTTCCATTTACAATTAGCATTTCCTTAATGACATAATTCTACTTACATCGTAGCAACCTAAGGCGAGTTAATGCACATTTGCTTTACCAATTTTATGATGTTTATGGGGACAACATGAGTGAAACAAAGAATTGAATCAAATCGACGGAGGCACTGACACCGCTGAGCGAAATTTTACGAGTTTATATAAAAATGATTGTGCAATTACATTTTAAACTAACATAAGAAGGGTCGTTGACTTATTGCGATAATGACGCTTGCTGACTCATGTGTCAGGAAAAATTTTAAGCAAGTAGTCCGATAGGAATAGGTCGATGACGTTGCGCACATGATATGTACCACATTGTTCACTGCGTCAGTTGTTACGTCATTACTTCTCTGTTGCTACGCCCTTGACAGACGGCCATGATCGCCATTTGTCGGTATTAGAAGTCGTCCCCGACACCCCTACTCCATACGCAGTATGGTAGCGGCGTAAAATAATATACCTCCCGATATTATTCAGTGGGTATCGCAAAACTGGGAAAAACGACGAAAACAATCTAGTATAGTCTGTGATAATTTTCTTTTTAGCCTAGTGAACAGTCTACTGAGCGCAGAGTAGCACAGATGCCGGGCGGTTGCTTTTTTTTAGTACGCGAGTGATCTGGGTTCGATTCGCAGTGCACCAATGAAACTGTTAATTTCAATATTAAATGTTGGAATTTACCTCGTATTCGAGGGTGATGGTTTGACGAAATTTATATTTATGTAAAATTATAATAAATACAAGTAGACGTGAAAGCCTGTTCACCGCACTAGAGCTGCGTGGTTGAAGCATCGCGGCTACAAAACCCTCTCGAAAAAATTGATAGACTTTTGCTCACTTCTATCGGTTACTACACCTACACTTTATGTGCAAAAGATTTACCGTACACGCCAAAATTCCCTGGCGTATTGATTTCAGTACCAGAGACACCAAGCACCTTAGATACTGCTGCACGCAATACATATTTAAAACTCTCATTAAAATCTATCTATATTTATAAATATCATAACATTGTAGAGTTAGTGGCCGAAGTCACGTACAAACTAATTCCTATAACAGTTGCACATGCGGGGCTTGCGGGGCTACGATCTCTTCAAGACTCTACTCTGCCTGCATGTATGCAATAGGCTTCATTACTCGTAGTTTCATTGGAGCCCCTTAGTTCCAATGTTGGCATTATTGTCTTCTGAATCATTACTTAGATAGGATATCATGCGAGTCGCTTCCGGTTATTTAACTATTTATACGATTTTTTTTCATGCTATCGATAATACTAAATAAGTATAGTAATAGATACTAAGTAAGAAGTATTACTTATTTAAAGTGAAAATCGATGGTTGGATGTTATAGGATACATTTTGGAATTTACTTATACTAAACTAATAATCTAGTATTGTCAAGATTAATTCTAAAGAAACTAGTAATAATTGTAGTCGTTAAAATTACATTTTCCCTAATTATGTGGTACATATGTAGTCATTTACGGCGTGCGAGCTTCCCGGATGGTGTAACTATGAAATCTTGGTTTTGACAGGTTTTGAACTCATGATAAAATAAGCTATATAGTGATGTTTTCTTCCGGTACTAGAATGTTATTAGAATATTTCGTACACATTATTGGTTAAATTTCATAAGAGACATTGTGTGTCTTTGGCTCGATTTAGAATCGTTTCTTAAATAAAGTATAGAACGAAGTTTTTACGACAGCCTAATGCGTTTCTATATCAAGAGGTGTTATAATTTTGACCACCGAGCGTTTACTGCCTTTACTTATTAATCTAAACATCATTATTATATATACTACGAGTGATGAAAACTCAGCACGTGGTCCCAAATCGATAGTTCGTTAGCCCAAGAGGGGGAGGGAGATGGAGTGCATGACGTCACTTGCGTCTCGCTCGCAAGGTCGCCGCCTCCGGTAGGTTATTTACTCCTAACCCTCGAACATGTCAGGAATTTGTGTAATTTCCTAATTTTTTTTTCAATGCGTATGACCTTACAATGACACTATTTTACTGTGACTTACTTGGTAATGTATTATGCGTGATGCTATTGGACATTCTTTATCAAAATTTAGGTCTTCTCAACGATGCACATTATGTTACATGTTCAGAATATTTTAATTAAACAACTATTAAAATAATTAAGGTAACCAGACATCAAGCTTGAAATAAATAACGCCTGTTAATGTCAAACTGCCGATAAGAGACCGAACGTAAAATTAAAAAAAAATAGTGTATTTGTAATTATCTAAATTAATAAAAAGTAAAAAAACTTCCAGGCGATTTCCGACGCCTTTCCTTTCTTTTTTCATTGTCTTTCATAATTTTTTTCAAAAAGTGTATTTCGAAGCCTTCTGATAAAAAGGCCTAAACTTAAGGAAGAGACTAGAGATTACCTCATTTCAGCATATCGCGTGAATGCGACCTCGCTGTAAGGTCAATTGGCCAGGGTAAGCACGTGTGCAGACAAACCGACTTTTAATTTTTTTAAGCATAGAAATGTACAAAGTGTCTTTTTGTGGTTGGTTTACGGCCATTGATATTCAACAGAGGTTGCAACGTTCAAGAATATCATCTCTTTGAGCACGGTTCAAGTATTTCCTATTTTCGTAATATCTGAATATGCATATGCAATATATAATTTATACTTGCGATTTTTGTCACTTGGTAACTTCATCATAATGGAAATTATTATTAACTCTTGTACTAAAATCAAAGCAAATTATGCTTTTGCTAAACATTTATTCTTATAATTATACAAAGAGCCGACCGGTTTCGTCTGGTGGCATCTTCATGGTATTAAATTATAATGTAGTTAAATAATAATATTTATAAATAATAATATAATTAAATTTTAAGTATAATTTTCATAGTTGTTTATTTGCTAAAATTGCTTAAATGTACAGTAAAATAAACATAAATTATAATACAATTATCCGTAATTAAAAATGTTACAAATACATATATCAATTATAACAAAAAGTTAATTATTTATAATTTCTTTTAGATAAAATTCCATGAATAATGAAACGGAAAATGCGCGCCTCGACGTTATGCAGTTGACAACATTTATTTTTCCGGGGTCATTGTGCTGTTAACTAAAATCGTATTACGATGTTTTAGTTTCATCGTGTTAACAACAATAATAACAATTAAAAATTTAAAAAAAATTGCTAAAATAATAGAGCCAACAAAAGCGTCGAAGAATCCACATTCAAACTAGAGTTCAACAGCATTTCACCGAAATCTACTTTGTTTGGGTCCCGGGTCAATGAACTGCTGTGACGCCCGCGCGTCTGTGTGCGCGCGCCGCTACGTTTGTACGCAACACCGCCAGACGCACACTTCGACGTCTCGCCTTGTACTTGATGCGGACTATGCTGGAGAATTATGTTCATTAATTGTAGCTTTACCTTAATGGTTATTCATAATTTAATATTAGACTTTTGTGGTTAAATGTCGTCAATATTAGGTGAGAAAATAAATTTTGCTTAAACTTTAATATTGACGAAATTATTTTCGCCAATCATATTCCGCACCGAGCCGGGGCGACTGAACTATCACTATGAGCTAAGTTGATTATTCGGTCCGAATGAAAAAATATATAATTTTTTCGTGAGCCCGACCGAAGATTCGTCAATGCGTCAGTCACGATCGGACCGCTCAGGCGTCAACATCTCAAGACGACCAGTCTTCAACGCGAAGCCGAGTTGTGCACAACCCATAGTACAAAAATTAACGTACAAATTTTTCCTTACAGCAGTGAGGTGATCGCACCAATTGTTATATTTACTAAAACAGTGACAGTGCCTTGAATAGTGCAACAGTGAACTGGATGCTTTTAATGGAACGTGGTGACATAAACGACTTATACATCTAAAATTATTTAAAATTGCGTGAAACGTAAATTTAATACGGAAAGAATTGGTTTTAGATAATTGAGCGCAGTTCGATTAACTAAAATCGCTTTTTAAATTTGGCAAATATAATTGGCATGAATATTTCCTAGAGTTTAATTTAATTAAATCAAGTAAATCCTTCTTCCTGCTTTGGTTTTCTTTTTACAGATTTATTTCTTTTTGGCTTTGTGGCAAATAGTATACGGTAACGAGTGAATTAAAACGATAAATTGTTTAGTAAATTGTTGTAAATAAAAAGTGCCTTACGTAAAATTATTTAAGAGGAAAAGGAGAAAACAAAACAAAACCACGGAGACAAAATGCCAAGAAACTTGTTGCTCTTCAAAAAGTTAATTCCTGAAATAAACTTCTCGAAAAGAAATCTCACATCACCGCTCGGCCTCAATATATTTATCAGTTAAAAAAACTGGTGCTTAAAATTCAACAAAGTTGACGAAACAGTCCGGAGTGCCATAAAGTTTTTTCGAAGAAAAATTCTTATGGTGTCAAGATAGAATAAAATTGCCTTAACCCGACAAAGTCGACAATTTTTTAAAAAAAGATAAAAAACAATAAACCAAGCAGTGATAATAGTAATAGCAATGCGAATTCAATTCGTACGATCACAAAGTCATTGGTCAAAAATTACTTAAAAAAAAAGTTAAAGACTATTGCGACAAGGAACACATATTTCGGAATAATGAATAACAACCAGTTCCACGAGTTATTCGGATCGCAGTGGCCGCCCGATCAGCATGGCGGCCATTCATCCGCTTCGACGATGCTGCACCAGCAATCCCAGCTTCCTCAAGGGGTGCAGCTGAAACGGGAGCCACACCCTGACGTGCCGGTAATGCACAACCAGATGGGTATGGACATGACATCGGGATCAGTTGCGGATAGCACCTCTCCCCCGCCCGGCAACAGCGAGGGAATGTTTGGATCTTCCATATCCGGCATGTTTATGGATAAGAAGGCTGCTAACTCCATCAGAGGTAAAATAAAGTTATATTTTTCTCCTCTAGAATTATTTGTTATAGGTATAGGTTATCTATTATTTTCGTACATTATATTTATATCAATTTGACATTTTTTTATATTATTTTGACCGATAATTGTTGGTTATTAAATGATATATTAATAATACATTCTTAATTTAACGAGTTTATTTCACGAATGAAATGGAAATGGAGCAACTTCTATTTATATTTAAATAAAAAGGAAAAAGTAAACAAATCAGAGAAATTATTTTTGCAATCTGAAAAGTATTTGTATTGATCTTTTTGTATTCGATTATAATATTGACTTCGATACTTTTATCCGTAAAGGATTGAACTAATTAGTAATTGTGGAAATTCTTTAAATTTATATCGTATCGCCTACATTACTACACAACATATTCCAGTCAAATTGGAATGCTCAAACTTCTCTAAAACTATGTACGTGACATAACGCATATCATGCTAAGTTATTTTCATGGCATCCAACAGTGAACTGGTAACCACAGGTACATATAGTAATTGATGATAAAATAATTACCAAGTTCAAAAAATCACCTGCAAGCGTTGCAAAGGAGATTGGTAGAGCTACTTTAGACTATCTATATGTTAAATGTGCGATGTTTTCTACCAATTCTTTACCATGTGACCTAAACTGAATGCCAAAGAACGACAAAATCTTAGTTGAGATCTACTTTAGACGTGTGGTATGTACACATAGCAAAAGTGAAACAAAGGCTTAAACGCATAGTGTACCACCAAAAAAAAAAAGTTAAAGACTATTGCGACAAGGAACACATATTTCGGAATAATGAATAACAACCAGTTCCACGAGTTATTCGGATCGCAGTGGCCGCCCGATCAGCATGGCGGCCATTCATCCGCTTCGACGATGCTGCACCAGCAATCCCAGCTTCCTCAAGGGGTGCAGCTGAAACGGGAGCCACACCCTGACGTGCCGGTGATGCACAACCAGATGGGTATGGACATGACATCGGGATCAGTTGCGGATAGCACCTCTCCCCCGCCCGGCAACAGCGAGGGAATGTTTGGATCTTCCATATCCGGCATGTTTATGGATAAGAAGGCTGCTAACTCCATCAGAGGTAAAATAAAGTTATATTTTTCTCCTCTAGAATTATTTGTTATAGGTATAGGTTATCTATTATTTTCGTACATTATATTTATATCAATTTGACATTTTTTTATATTATTTTGACCGATAATTGTTGGTTATTAAATGATATATTAATAATACATTCTTAATTTAACGAGTTTATTTCACGAATGAAATGGAAATGGAGCAACTTCTATTTATATTTAAAGAAAAAGGAAAAAGTAAACAAATCAGAAAAATTATTTTTGCAATCTGAAAAGTATTTGTATTGATCTTTTTGTATTCGATTATAATATTGACTTCGATACTTTTATCCGTAAAGGATTGAACTAATTAGTAATTGTGGAAATTCTTTAAATTTATATCGTATCGCCTACATTACTACACAACATATTCCAGTCAAATTGGAATGCTCAAACTTCTCTAAAACTATGTACGTGACATAACGCATATCATGCTAAGTTATTTTCATGGCATCCAACAGTGAACTGGTAACCACAGGTACATATAGTAATTGATGATGTACTCCGGCCCAATTTAGAGCATGGCGCCAACTTCCGATGACCACGGCAGCAGACAACTGTGCAGTTGATATTCTAGTGCCGGGAGTGTAGGCGCAAACACAGAGGCACTCACTTGTTTTTACCTTCTCGTATCCGATGTAACACAACACGACCAGATCCGAAAACCAATAATTTGTGTTTTTGCACACATGTTAATATTTAAACTACGCCACTAACCACTAAGCCACGTGGTTTTCAATTGCTAATTGCATTATTAAACGTAAACATTCGTTATTTCCGTTCATAGAGTGTTAGATTTTTTTTGACAATCGGTGAAGCCTAAAAAGGCATAGCAGAATACGGTGTATGTACTTTCGGATACATCGATACATATCTAATACAGATACAAGTAAACACAGACGATATCAATTTATCTGTCGTCTGGTACTTGTACTATACTATAAACGAGATAGGTACGTGAATTACTTAACTATTCAAAGTTCTTCCTATCAGCGTTGCATTTATTAAATATTAGGCGGTGATTCGGCGTTTACACGATTACTTTTAAAATATTTTAAGTCATTAAAGTGATATTGGTTTGTCAAATTTAATTTTATAGTAAATTGATGATAAAATAATTACCAAGTTCAAAAAAATCACCTGCAAGCGTTGCAAAGGAGATTGGTAGAGCTACTTTAGACTATCTATATGTTAAATGTGCGATGTTTTCTACCAATTCTTTACCATGTGACCTAAACTGAATGCCAAAGAACGACAAAATCTTAGTTGAGATCTACTTTAGACGTGTGTTATGTACACATAGCAAAAGTGAAACAAAGGCTTAAACGCATAGTGTACCACCAAAAAAAAAGTGGCCAGTCATAAAAAAATATTTTAGTTTACGGAGAAGATATTAGGCAAAAAGTTCTCTATCGAAGAACATAAATACCATGAATACAATTTATATGCTTAGAGATCCATTCTGGCCAAGTCGATGATTTTCAAGTTATCTCAATGAATTGGTTTCGTCACAAGAATGAAGTTACATAAGTTATGTTTAAAGTAGCATAGCACCTGTAAATGGTGGGTATGGTATCCTAACAAATATTTAAAAGTTGGCGAGTCACACACCAGTCTTTGAAATATATATCTTTTTTTAATTTCTTGGACTTGCAGGTTTCCTCTCGGTGTATTCCTTCACCACTGAACACTTTCTAAATTCAGGGCATTAAATTGCTATTAACAGTCGAACCCGTGTCAAACGCGTACTATGAAATTAAAGCGAGCGCCGTGACCGCTAGGCTACAGCGGCACCGCGAATCTGGCTACCTACTCGGTATGATTAAAAAAAATTGCAGATTTTCTGGATGTGGTTAACCAGAAATGTTTATTTTGTCCATATAAATATGTGTAACGTTTTTTTGTCTTTGCGTCACCTGCCCCGAAAACCCAACATTATTACAATTAGTTTGCATTATCTGCAACGTGCCCAATTACATTTGAATGTTTGTGCCCTACAAAATAAATTTCCACTAATAGTTTAGTTTTTTCTTTGTTCGGAATTCGTGTTAATTGTCCCAAAAATCTGGGTTAACAGTCGTCATTAATATTTGCAATTGTTAGTCCTTATTGTAATATGCACCTAATGCAATATATACCGTTCATGATGGAAAATACAAAGGCAGATAACTCGAAATCTCATTTTCACGCTGCTAACCTGCCAAATACTTATAAACAATAAAAAGGATGTGGATAAATTGAAAATAAACATTACCGCCTTTCGTTAAGGTCTAAATTCAATTGTTTTATTCTCGCACATGCCACGTTTTGGAACAGAGGAATGTTGCACGTGTTTTCGGTTGGGGTTAACGCACTTGACACACTTTGCACTTTGACTTGTTACTTAATTGTTTAACCGGAGCCTGGTTTGAGTTCGTTTTCATCGTCCCTGCAAACGACTACAAAAATAAAATGTGTTAGGCGTTGTCTTTATTTCATTTCCTTTTTTGGTTCTTCGAGTTTTCTAATATTGTAAGTTAGCAGTAAGATTGAAGACTCAAATGTCAATTTCTTTCTAAACTAATTAACGGTCCATACCTACCCAATTTGAAACCAATACAGTCACTTGTTTGACGAGGTAACTATAGAAGGATTGCGGGAATATTTCAGACGGTATGTTACTTAATAGACAAACTTTTAGGTTCTGTTTTTGTATGAAATCGGGTTAGAGTTTAATTGAAATTCCTCAGAATTCAAAAGTTAATGATTTTGAGTACGTTGGCTTAAGAGATGAATGAGCAGAGGTTGAAAGATAAACTGTCCGTTCCAGAAGCAATATTTTTTTTTAACTAGACAATTCAACTAATCACGAAAAAGGTTATGTGTAAGTTGGCATTAACTAGTGGGTAGCTAGTTACGACTAGCTGCGGTCCGGTTCGTTATTGATACAGAAACAGTGCCGTAACACCGTTGTATTCATTGTATATGTGCATAGTGCAAATGCATGTATATATTCATACGAGTAGGTCTTTCCCAGGTGTGAAGGGTTAGCCGTAACTACCGCGCTTAGCAAGCCTATTAGCGGTAGCAGTGATTCGCCCAGGAGCCCTCTGAACTATTTGCAATGGTGCTATTCAACAATCAGCCCAAAACCACATGACTTTGCTGGTGTTTCTCTGTCAACTAACGCCTAGTCACTAAAGCAGATAACTAGTTTCTCGTATCTGTGGAAGAAACAGTTTAGCGTAGATTTGCCCGAATGAATTCAGTGCTTTAAACTTTAAAATGAGAGTAATTTGCTCAATTCACCAGTTCAAGGTTGCCGGTAGTTAATTCCGTGGCTCGTTGACCTCTGTGAATCATTTCTAGAAGCGTTAGAAATGATACATTCAAAAATGAGATGGAGAAGATAAAGATAACCTGTAGAAAAAACCGGCCAAATGCAGATCAGACTTGAGCACCGAGGATTCCGTACAACCACGCAATATCCTATCTGTGTTATAGTTGTCTATACCAAAAAAATATATTTCTTTCATTCAGTTCGGGATACACTTGGGTGTAAATCGGGCTCGCAATAAGGATCCACCAATGGGTTTGTATTATTTGCTGTTTTACTTTAGGTTTTGCTCTACAATCACATTAAGTTTAATAAATTTTCTACTCATGTGTTTTATATTTATAAACTATAAACTGCAAAGAGTGATTATCATTTATAACCTATGATTCAAACGAATTCTGAAATATTAAAGGCTGTGAAATATTAAACAATAGCCGTTTATATTTTAAAACTGAACGGGCTACGCCCACAGAGTCGTTGACCAGTGACGTCACGGCAACGTCACGAGTTGCTGTCACTTTTATTTTAGGGCGCGTTCCAAATTAACTGATGTATGACGTTTAACTTGGTTAAGCGAGACAACAGTTTTTGCTTTTTACCACAACTAACTTTCTAGGTAAATAGTTGAAGTAAATGAGTTACCTTAGTTTAAATAACCCTCAAAGTGTGTTTGTATTCGGAGTCCTTACGGAAGAGACGTTTGCTACCTTCAATGGCAATACGACACAATTTTTACTAGCTATTTTGTATATTAATCTGCAATAGATACAGTAAGCTTTCTGACAGAGAAAATATTTTTAGAAACAATTGTACAATTCATCAATGTAAGTGTACTCTGTTATAATAGAAAAAATAGACTGTCTTCGTAGTTTGTTACCGACACATAAGTAGTCAATAAACTTTACACTGAATAAGGTAAATAATTGTATGTGAACATATGATTGCGTACAAAGGGTTGTTGGCCTCCTGATACGATAAAAACTCATTCTATTTTTGAATCTCCCAGTCCTGGCAGTTAAATGCATTAGTTGTTGTGCTTGCTTATTTCCTTGTTCATAAATAATGAAAAATATCAAAGTCAAACATTTTAAAACGAAATTAAATAAACTACGTGACCTTTGGACAGACTAATTTAAGAACTATTTCAGGTTTTTAACATGTATCTGGAAAGTCTAATTCAAAGATTTAAAGACAAGTACATTAATGAAAGATTATAATCTTTAGTTTTACTTTCAAATTAGTGGGTGCTATTTAGTAAAATTCAACCCATTAATAGTATTAACCCCCTATAGGTGCTGATAAGTAAAATTCAATCCAATCACTGTATAGAGCTCCTACCCCATATGAGGAACATTAGTTACACTTGACATATCGACTCTATTAGATCAGTTGCTCATCCCAATTCAGTCGAGTGTTCTTTTATTTGTCTTAAGCGAAAATTATTTCGTATTTCGTAAATGTTAAGTCATATTAGTATTCAAATACTAATTTGACTTTTACATTTACAATAAAGAATATTACAATATAGAATAATTTATCTTTAAGAACTTTAGTAGTTTACTCATTTATATTTCAAAAAACGCGAGTTATTTTTTAGGATCAATCCTCGGTGCTGGTACCACTAAAATTGTTAATTACAATTTAAAGTGCTGATAGCATTTTCTTTACGGTGAAGTAAATCGTGAGGGAACCTGCATGACCGAGAATCAGGATATATTTTGAGCATTCGGCATTCCGTCATGCTATATTTTCCAGCTCCAAAACCCGCTCAAAAATGAGAAGGTTTTTTGCCCAATCATGTTATGTTTCTACTTAACTCTAGTTTCTAGTTTCATCTTTAGTATTTATTTTATATATCTATATACTTATACTTTACTGTGTTGTTGGAATCTGTTTATCCGTATGATCAACATCTTGGCGACTTGTGGTACATATACGTTACCAGTTCAAGTCAACTATGTAATAATGACGATTTGAGGTCAATGTCCAGACATGCTCGACCCCGATCTACATGTGACGGTAAAATAATATTTTTAAAAAAGACGTTACATAACCTACATGACCCGATAGCCTATTTGTCGACCTTTGAAGTCGTGAGTCGTTCGGGTTTGAATCCCTCTGAGATCAAACATTTATGTGATGAATATAAATGTTTGTACCTACCTGAGCCATAATTAATATTTGGACAATCATATTTTGGGGTTATTTACATATATACTCGTCTGGTTTGGTGGTATATATCAGTTTGTATACATACAATAAAACACCATAAATTAAATAAGTTGATCAATCACACACATCATCCAGACCCTAACGAAAAGATACGAGATTTTATTCATAAATAAATAATCATATATACATATATTAACATCCATGACTCTGTTACCAATATTCATATTCATCATCTAAATATTTTCCCCTAGCGGGATTCGAACCCGTAACCCTCAGCTTCGAAGGCAGGGTCACTACCGACTTGGCTATCGGGCTGACCATAGATGTTTATTGGATATATAATGCATTTACTAACATGGTACTACCAGATTCAATTAAATTTATTGTTTTCCACAGCTGGGCATCAGTTTTCTCGTAAGCCATAAATATATGATACGCCGCAATCACTACGATTGGTAAGCGTGTTGCTTTAGCGCAATGTATAACATACCACATTTTAACTTACTATTTAGTAAAAAAAATATTAATGTGGTAAGAGAGATAAAAAAGGAATACCTTGATAACCAGAGGCGTGCATTCTGTATTGGCAAAAAGGCAAGCCTGACCCTAGCTAATTTCTTAATAAAGAGTAACTACGTTTATTGTTTTACAAATACATTGCTTTTTATACCTACTGCCTACCCAGGGTCATAACCCTATCCACGCCACTGATAATAAGAATAAAAATCAATAGTTGTAAATAACAATACATTAATCGTAAGAGTTGTAATGAGGTGCGGGTTCGATGACCATCCGCTGCGTCAGCTGATTTCGAGCCAAAACTAAATATACACCCTCGTAAATATTCATAATAAATACTTGAATCAAAATAAAACTACAAATTTAAGAGAACGTCACAGCTACAACACCAGACATCTATTTTTAATTTATTAACGTAGGTGGTAGTCAAAATTAATATCTGTTTAAATAAAAACATACCCCGTTTTAACGGGGTGTACTTCAGGGATTAGCGGTAAGAAGGTAAATATCGTGAAGTACCTGCAAAAATAATAAAAATGTACTTCGACGACATGTGAAGTCTGCCAACCCGCTTTAGAACAGGGTGGTGGGCCCTTGAAGAGGCCTTTGCCCAGCTGTAACACTATCAGTGTCCGTGTTATCATTTCTTTATTACAATCATCAATTAAGAAAGTATTTAGATTAGCTCTGACAATCGTATATATCCAATATTGGGGCAGTTAAACTAACTCGACTATCGTGGGTTTACGCGACACGAATTGAAGCTTTTAATATGTAAACTGTTCATAAGTTTTAACCGTGTTCAAAAAAGTAGGTGGTTCTGTGTTTGAATGTAGATACATATACTTTTGATGTACTTTTTATTTATATCTATAGTCTATAATGATATATAAAAATATAGTGTATTTTGTTGTGCAGGCTATTCTTCAAATCGACGATTTTATTTAGATGTTTCTTATGATATTGCTCAACATTTTTTTATTTTCATATACATTTTTTTAAATTATTACTCGGGCAACGCCGGGATTCGCAACGATTTGGAAGCCTTTTGTCGGAAGGAGTAGGCTTAGAAGGAATACCCCACATAAATATGATATGAATCTGTAACTGGAACTTCGTAGATATGCAATGGAACTCCTTGATAACATTGTTGTTATCTCTCAGTAAGCATCTGACTTACAATAAATCACCATCTTTTGGTATAGAAGCCATATTTCGGATCACGTAATCTTTAGATCCAATAGATCTGAAGTTTAGTATATTATATTACTCATACATAGTAGTCCTCCTTAGGTATTACAGTTTCACTAACAAAGACTGACAATTATATTTTTTATGACTTAAGATAAAAAAATCGTTTAAATTTGTACCATATAATGAAGAATCTTACAAATATTAAAATAAAAAAAAATATTTAATTTTTATTAGACCTTTTATGAGTTATTCCGCATTTTGTGTCTTTAGACTTAAAACTTTTGGTACGAATATGGAAAATCCAGAAAATATATCGCTTGAGAATTAATAACATTTTCCTAAGAAAAATATATTTGTTTGCAGAAGTATGCAGTAGTATTAACAATGCGATAAATCACGATTTCGAGATTAAAACGTTTGTTACTACTTTAAGGATTCCTATCAATTGAACCATAGAATGAAAAAAAATGTGCTATTACGTACAAAACCTTCCCGCAATAAAATAGACGCGTTGATAGAGCTGTCGGATAGTCAAGAAACGGTTGCGCGGCAAACGTTGGTTCGGACAAGCGCGGTCGTTCACCCGTATCCTACAGGCCGTTAGATTAAAATTCAAATTCGGAACTAGAGCCTTGGATTCGGCCCGAGGGCGATGAACTGTGACGTTTGTGGGTGTGTACTTGTCGATAATGGATAATAAGAGTTTATGCCGTGAATACATATTCGAAATACCTCTGTACGTATGTAAAATTTTCTGGAGTAGTAAGTATTGATTTTTTGGTATCATTTTTACAATATACTAACAAAGTAACCTTTATTTTTGCGAGGTTATCTCACGACGTGTTTCAACATTAGAAATTCTATATACCTACGCAATGGGCAGCCATTCTACTACCCACTTACTGTTGCTCTTTATTTACATAGTCGAGGGAGCAAAAATAACATCGGTCGCCTTTTAGGATTTTACATTCTTTACGACGAAATAGATTGATGATAAGTGCGTCCACGCGTGCCAACCACATTCCACCGAAATATCACTCAAGAGTACGCTACTATAAAATAATCCGAACGTAGTGTTGTCCAATGACCCCGCAGCAACCTTGCGTACCGCAAGTTACGCATTTACCCATCGTACCAAATTCGAATCGGACGGTAGTGACGTCACATGGGTGTGATATCCCGAACGATTCAAGTTCGATATAACGTTCGAACGGGCCCCGAGGGTCGGTGACCGGTGACGTCAGAATCAGCTGACCGAATGCAACGGGGCATATATCGCTATCTCCTTCGTTCGCTGCAATCGATGGACAAGTCAGATTGTATCAGGTTGACTTGTCTATAGTAATCCGGAGATGCTTGGTTTTTTCTTCCTTCTTGTTATGGTCTTCGACTTCATCCCGTTATTCGCCATTACTTAAATGAGAACGTTTATGATCGCATGTCGTTTTGATTAGTCTTATTAAAAAGTATAAACATAGAAGGCAATGAGCATTTACGACTTTAGAATATACAATGAAATTTCCATAAGCTACTTTAGAACTACATTTTCAGGAATTATAATAAATTATTCCGCTGGCAACTTGACAACGTTGCCAAACTGCTGACAATGTAATTTCGCAACTGCCAGACAACGTACAGCGATCAAAACAAACGCCATTGTTATGTAACGGAGACCGCTTTTGAATTCATTGTTTCGGGCTTTTGAAATAGGATGGTGCTTAATTAGTTACACTTTTTAATACATTGTTCAATTTGCCAGTGTTTTTATTATACTGCTTAAGTTTAATTAAGTTTTATCATTTGGTCGTCGTATACAACAGAAATAGAATAAAAAAAAGCATGAAGAAAAGGATTAAATGCTGCAAGTTTAGGGACCCAAGAGTTATCGTATTCAATCATCAACATATCAACATCACTAAACAAGGCGTAGTATCAAGCAGAGCTGATTGACTATTGCAAATTTCTTGTGGTCTCATTAGTTAAGAATACCACAGCATCATTCAATTATAATAATACCTATGAACAAGCTAATAATAAAGCGCCTTTTCTTAGAATACCTCTGATGAGAATCTCGTTAGCCTTGTATTATTCAGGATCACTGAATGGTGAGATTTACGACCTCAGTCACTTGCTTGATAGTTGTTATCAATAATTAGTCTCAGAATTCGGTTAGAATGCATTTGTGTAGAGGTTACAAATCCAATATTTACTTAATACGGGAAACCTACGCATCTTCCCTAAAGAAATATATTCTAAAATATTTCTTTTGAGTTAGTAGATATCTCTGAAACTCAATTAATAATCAAAGAGATTGATGTTACACGTGGCGGGAACATTAGTGTTTTATTGCGTTGTTCATTAGCTTCTGATTGAATCTTAATGTTTCGGTACGTACGTTTAAGTACCTAAAAGATTGAGTTTCACGAATTTAGATACCTAATTTATCTATTAGTTACGCTGTAGGGTTAGGGTATATTTTGTAAATTGCATTGCAGCACCAACTAAAAACTCTTTTCAATTGTTTTAATCTCAGTTTTTCTGGCGAGGCGTAATACCCAAGTAGTAATTTAGAATACATTTCTCTTGTAATATCATGTTCGTTTTTAAACCAAGTACGTAATTACCTAGTATGATTTAGGTATAAAGGTTAATTCAAGATTATTTTGATAAAATTTTACTAATAGTGATGTTGATATCTTTCTATGATTGTTGTACAGGATTTAGTACAAGACAACTAAAATATATCCGAGACCAAAAGGTGCTTGAACAGCACATTTATTGAAGCACACACTAAAAGGTTTGGAAAGAACAATTACTTTGTACAACATGTTGTTAAACACATGAATTGCCATACACGTGATTACCACTTGTATTTCTATTATAATAAACTTGCATTTTGAATATCCTTGATGACATTTATAAATTTCGAAACGATGAACAATACTTACAAAACATTTCACGCTACATAGGTTGCTATTTATCACAATAATAGAGTTGTATATTACATACACGGTCGCTGAGGGCACACAGTGCTTACAGGCAATGTTATGCCATCTGTCAAAACTGTTCAAGCTATTTAAAGTTTTATTAGACGGAAATACAAATTAAAATAGTCTTACCGCATCATTTACGGAGCAATGCTTGTGCGGAAAGGATACATATGCACACATGGAAAGACAGTCATCGGCCGCGCTCCGACCTTGCCTTTAGGGTCGTCGACCCTAGGACCAAAAATGGCGTTCAAATTAATTTTCAAATCATATCATAATCAAGTCTTGTTAATTGATAATGAATTGATATTTTTATTGTGGTACTAAATAAATGCAACGTTTATTTTGAGGGATAAAATAGTTAAGATACTTTTATAAGTATTTAATATATTCATATGTTAGGTACATACCTACTATAATATGTACTTAGGTATAGATATATGGAACAGTATTTTTTATTTATTTAAAGGAGATAACTAACAACGCCTTTTTAAAATTTGTTTAGGATCCATCCTATTAATTTCATAACACATCACGTGCACGTGGTTCATTCAGCCTAATGGCCAATAAACGAGGCTCTGGGGACCGAATGATGGCGAAATGTGCCGAACCCAAATCCCACAGACTAGTGATAACGAGCACAGAAAGGCAAGAACTCGGCATCAGTAGTGCGAGGGTATATTGCTATGTTCAGCGGTGGACCAAAATAGGCTGATGTAGTAAGTAAATACTATTATGGAATATTATGCAATAGATCCAGATAACATACCTAGTATAAGTTCCAAAGTTAGTTTATTGTTTTTTTTTAGCTCTTTCATTTCATTTTTGATATTTTATGTATAGATATTTAGGTAGGGGTAAAAAGTATCAAGTAAATTAAGTATTTTTTACTATCTTAAATAGGCAGCTACATCATTTTGGGCAATAAATGATGTTTTCAAAATGGTAATTTTGGAGTGTTTTTAATACATTAGCAGATGTGAAGTCAAAATAAAAAAAAACTTAGTACCTAGCCAGTTTTTTAAAGATATTACTGATAAACGAAATATTGCCTGTGTCGTTACGCACCTTCGTATTAATTATAAGGTCTATGTACAGCTGCCAGGTGGCTGCTGATAATATATTATTCATCGTATATTCAGTATATTTTTCATCCATGTATAATATTAATAATGAAAACAAATAATGTTGTATACTTTTAAACCGGTATCAAAAATATATACTTCTGATATTGCTGTTCGAAGTTCGTTCGAATTGGTGTTCGTAGTAGATACTATAATTACATAAGTATTTGTAATTTATTAATTAATGATTATATTAACTTGTATGTACATTAGAATAATCTCAAAACAGAGCCGGGGTAGCCTAGTGTTCAGGGCGCTCGCTTATAGTACGGGAGTGACTTAGGTTCGATCCCCATTGCCGGTAACACTAAATTTGTTTATATCACATTTAAGTGCTGAATTTACCACGTGCTAGGCGGTAAAGGAAAAAATCGTGAGTAAACCTGCATTTCTGAAAAATAATGAATTATTATTTCGAGGACGCGTGAAGTCCGCTAACCCGCACATGGGCCAGCGTGGTGGATCCTTCCGGGGATTCTCAAATATTTGAGAGTAGGCGTTTGCCCAGCTGTGGGCATTTACAGGATGCATATTTTCCTTAACTAATGCAGATGTTAAGTCGTCCTCTCCTAATTGCTGTCCCCATCGGGGTCCATAATGATCTCAAATAACTGGAGGCCCCACCCCCTTCTCATTCCCCTCCTTATCCTCCCACGCATCTCCCTAATACTCTTAAAGGCCGTGAACGCACGCAGCACCTCTAGTGTTGCGGATGTACGTGGGCGACGGTAATCACTTACCATCAGGTGAACCGCTAGATCATTTGCCACCTTTCACATAAAAAAAATTATAATAATTTTACGTGTATTTTTTATAGCATATCATGTACATACAATATGGGATGTGATAAAATATTGAGTTTAATTATATTATTTATTACGTAATTTGTAAAGCATATTTATTATAAGGGTTTTTTTTTGTTGCAGCTCAAATTGAGATCATACCATGCAAGGTGTGTGGAGACAAGTCGTCGGGCGTCCACTATGGCGTCATCACCTGCGAGGGGTGCAAGGGCTTCTTCAGGAGGTCCCAGAGTACAGGTCGGCTTCATAAAATAAGATTTTTCTACTTTTGAGTTTTCACGGCTACGGTCTTGGGCTTGAGCTTTAACCTTTTTTTAAAACACTAAGTCAAGTTCTATACACAGCCAGTGTTTTCTTCATTATTTATAACATACCCAGGTGTCGATGTAAATAAAGAACTCTCTTTTTAATTTCGAATAACAGGTTCATAATTGGCTGAATGAAATCCTATAATTTTTTATTTATTTAAATATTGCTTTGATCTGCTCCAAAATTTCTAAAGATTAGTGAATATAATTTGCTTTTCGTATAGAAAAAGAGCGTCAAATGATAATGTCATCGATCGAAATTAAGGTGCAGGCACCTACTTCCGGAAAATGTCAAAGTTAATGTTTGTTCCGACCTTTTAGAAGCTTACCTGTACGAAGGTCATAGCGCTAATAATCTTTGCATAAAACAAGAAAATTGGAGAAATACGAGCTTTTATTCATAATCATCACTGTTATTATATTATTATTAGTTATAGTTTATTTATACATAACCGCATCGTCAGAACTCGCATCTGTTATCCTTTCCTCACCCCCTTCCTCCTCCCCCATTCCCAAATATCCCCTTTGGCCGGCAACGTATCTATAACTCCTCTGGTGTTGCAGATGTGCGTGGGCGTCGGTAATCACTTACCACCAGGTGAGCCGCTTGCTCGTTTCCCATAAAAAAACTTCTTCCATACGTCGTACGACGTCTACTACCCCATATATCTATTACATGATTAATAACTTCTAATAATTCCAAAAGCTTAATGTCCTACAAATTTTGATAACTGAAGTAGGCAATAACATAATATATAAGATTCCTAATAACTTATTATTACGCATGTTATCTTAAATCGTGTTCGAATCATATTTATTGCTGCTAAGATTATCTGTTCTTCCCGAGTTCTTATCTTTTGGTAGTCTGTTGTGTTTGTGAGAACAGAGAGGTCTTAATTCTGTTTTATCTGTAGCGTAGTTGTCTGGGAGTATTTTGTTCCAATTTCTTGTTTGTGCTGACCGTGGCCGTAACCTAACGTTATTTAACTACTGACATTTTAATACTTACTTCAAATTGATATGGGTTAGACGTAATATGCTACAATACAAAGCAGTGTTGAACAGACCTCCCCATTTTGGGGTTTCGCCGAACTTCCACATGTTGCCGAACTATAATTTAATTCTCAAACATTCGGATTTTCTCCATCGCCGATCAACTGGAGAAATATCCCTACCAATGTATGACTTTTTATACTATCAGCAGTTGTCGACATCGCAGGATATATTATATAGTGTCGCAGGTGTACGGACAAACAGAGGCACCTACTTATCTTAATTTTGCATACGACAGGATCGAAGGAAGCGTCAAATGAGATACTCGTATTTGACGCAACACAACATTACCAGACCCAGAGACCTTTGTCTGTTATACAAATATCGGCTTCGTCTGGTATTCGAACCCAGGACCAATAAATGAGCAGTCACATATGGTAAACACTAAGCCTAAGTTGATATTTCACAATAAATTGACACCGGTCGGCGTCCGCAACATTTTATTACACTAGATCCCATCTCAATCCTCGCCATATGATATTTAAATCTATTCAACTTATATGTATTAGTACCGATAAGTTGAATACATTTAAATGTGTTTATAAACACAGCGCTTTCTTTCAGTGGTGAATTATCAGTGTCCGCGCAACAAGGCCTGCGTTGTCGACCGTGTCAACCGCAACCGCTGCCAGTACTGCCGGCTTCAGAAGTGCCTCAAGCTCGGTATGAGCCGTGATGGTACGTATCTTTCTTATTTTGACGGATAATCAAGCTAATAATAAATACTGTATTAACGAGTAGAACGCAGTGTGCTGTCTACGTTAGAAAATTTACCATTCACGGCCCGTAGCTTTCGTAAAAGACTACAAAGGAAGGGAAAAGCTTTTAAAATCGAATGGCAATCACAGGAAAAGTGTGGTGTCAAATGGAAATCCGATATTTCTACCTACCCCTATATGTGATAGGCGTAAACCCTGATATAGAATTTAATCTAATATGTTCGTTCATGAATCATGATTCGCGAACTACTATGATCCAGGGTAGTCACACCGCAAACTTTGAGATCGTGAAATAAAATTACGCTGTAAACACGTGGTGGTATGAGGAAGCGAGCACGAGGTCAACGCCACCTTATCAGTTCTGATAACACAATGTTGTTCTTATACAATCACGTTTGCCGTGGTCCAAGTGATAAAGAAAATGCGATAGGAAAGGAAAATAATTATGTCGGCTATTGTTAGGTTTGTATGGTCGCGTCTGAATAGGCGTGGTCTTTTCGTAGTGGCTCTTTAATCGATATGAGATGCATAATACTTCACAGTAGTGCTACATACACATGCAGGGTATACACCGTACTTATAGCACGGAAATTAAATATCAAATTGAAGTTTTTTTGTTTGCTCATCTAGCAAAATAGGCTTTAAAATGGTTGGATCATATGTTAGAATGGTCATAATGATCGCTTAATAGGTGTTTACTAATCATCATAATTGGGTGGGTGCCATCTTCAGTCCTAAGTTTGTCGGCCAGTAGGCGAAATTTATTTTTGTTCTAAGCGGGGAGTTTTGTTTGGAACTCTTTAACATCTGTCCAATCTTTATATCGTCAGCCCTTCTACATGGCCTTAGAAATATATATATCATTCAGAAATGTTTTTTTAGTATCCACGTTTGAAATGCTAATGTACAGATTTCTTATTTAAGAGATCATGTTTTATACCCGAAAAGGCTACTGTTTACTAATGAGGTATTTAAATTTTGAACCTCTTTTTTATCAACGCCCTCTTAACTACGATGCAATTTTTTATTGCTATTTCCTGTAAAACTGATAATCACATTTTGATATAATTAATAACACAGGAAATCTACGTAGTGTGAACAGTCCATAGATTAATTTTAAGTTTAATTGACTATTTTAATTGAAGTAAAAGTCGAGATTATCCTAGTATATTTTTTACTCCGCCCCACTTTAGTCCGCAATACGGGCATAGCTAATCAACAATATTCCCGTAGTATAATAAATTACGAGAATTTTAATGCAACACATTTTCAGTATTTTTAAAGGTTGCGTTTCTTACATAATATACACTGATTTCGTAATATTGAAAAGTAAATGGAAAACGATAAATATCAGATACCCACATGGATGTTATGGGTGCGCCTATATTGTTGGAGCTGCAAATCCCGTCCCAGTATGCGCATAGCTAGGCGCCGCCCGAGCGTAAAGTGACGCGCCGCCATTGCACAACTCCATGTAATAGCTAGTGACGGCACTAAAGATAGATTCATTATTATCGAGTAGGAATACATTAACATTATTTTAGTCTTGGCCGAAATACATTAAATATAAAATCAATAGTAGAGTTTCAATACTTCTTAACTTCAAGACCTACAATAATTTTTGACGTGTTAAAAACCATAGAAATTCTATTGTTAAGACGCACTAAGTGGTAAACTTTTTTAGTGCTTGTTGAACAAGTGTTTTTACTCAATGATGGAGTTCTTTATCACATAAAATTATTCATTGGCTATAATTTAAATATAGATTAAAAATTATAATTTTTTTGTGATTGGTATTGACGTTTCAACAATGAACTATGACATAATTTTTACTTTAAATATTTACTATTTATTATTTAATAGGATATAACTTTTGTCCTTATGTTTAATTTTCATGATTGAGTTATAATTTGACAAGTCATTTAAATTCTTAATAAAACTTTTACGCCAATTATGGGAGAACGTGTTAGACTAATTAGCAAAACAAGATTACAATATTCTAATTATATTTGTCTATTATTAAAAAAATAATATATTTTACACTGGCACTACGCCAGCGGTTAGCGTACATGAGTATTAAGAAAATATTTGTGCAGGAGACAAATTTTTGGACATTGCATGTGACCCGTCCACCGACTTTAATCAGATACGGGAGCGTAAAGGCGTGTGAGTGCCTCTGTGCTTGCATGTATTCTTGCGGCACTGCAACATTTTACGTAGTTTATTACTAAGTAGGCGGTGTAAATACTAAGTACTTAGTGGCATCTAAATAAATAAGCTCTCATTCAGCTGTCTAGAGATTTTAGGCCTTTCAACCCACTTTAAAATTAATTACCCTTTTATTACAAAAATTAATCTTTAATTACACTTTATTAAATAACTGCTGCACACGTTGCACACTGCCTGCTAACAAACAAGGCGTTTGCTACCGAATGACGGTGGTACCGAACCCAGATCCGTCGTACTTGTGACGAGGAGCACAGAAATACTAGTGTTGCTGATGAGCTCAATGCTAGTAGCATTGCGCTCAGCAACCCGCTTGGCCAGCGAGGTGAGCACTTAATATTTGCACATAGGCTTAGGTTTTGGTACTCATTGCCATATTTAGATGCTGATAACTTACTGAAGTAATAAGGGAAAGTTTTAAGTTCATAATTATTAATTTGGTTTTTGTATCGATTCAAAATTTCATTTACTATGTCACATCACTATATATTGTGCAACGGTGCAGGCGTGAAGCGTAACATTATATATGTTTTTGTTACCACGTAACTGACAGACACGAATAGATGCGAGTCATTATGTTTATGTAACTAACTCGATCGAACCTGAATTTAAAGAAAAAAATGTGGCCTAATTCCATTACGCCGCGCATTCCTCCACGAACCGTATCACGATACCTATGTTATCACATTTTGTTCGTATTGCGCTTGTTTGTTTACCTAAATTTCGTACTTATTTACCAGACGACTGCGTGGCTTAGTGGTTAGCGTACTTGACGGCTGTTCCATCGGTCCCGGGTTCGAATCACAGCCGGAGGTAATATTTATCAATTACCCTATGTAACGCAGTTTCTGAGACACGTGACGCAGCACAATGCAACTACGCCCGCAAAGCAATTATTTGTGGGTTTTCGCTTATTTTCATCTCTCCAGTCTCTATCTACTCTCATCGCATAAGCTTTACATCAGATAAAGGTAGGTAATAACGAGTGTGTACTTCTATATTTGCGCATAAACTTACGGCACAATAATATTCGCTGCGCAGTCGACAACTGCCTATAATATGAAATAAAACAGAATTACTGGTCTGCCTGTCCAAGTACGATGACGTAGCAACTTCAAAGTCTGGAACAAGTCATGGCAATTCCCCGGGTGAAAAAACCCGACGACTGGATCTCTATGAGCTGATAAATTTCATCCGATAAATAGAAATCCGTTATCTCTGTCTGGCCCTGTGGATATCGTCGTGAATAGTTACATATTTAACATATTTACACCACCTTTTTCCGTTTTTGATATAACTGACTACTTACCTTATTAAAACATTAAAAAAAAAATCTGCAACACAAATTTTACCTCGTGTGATCTTTTGACTCTTGATATTTCATAGTCTGTCAGTTAGTATATTTGGCTTTAAATGATTAGATAGCCATAACATATAACTTTTTACAGTATCGAGCGTTCTTAATATTATTTATATTTTTGCAACACAACGTGCAAGCAGTACAAGTATGGATATGTCTATACAAAATGTTGAAATGTATTCCAAGTTTTTGGGCATAATTTATTTTTAAATTTCTGAAGAGCCTATGTTCTGCAGAATAGTCAGCTCATTGTCTAGATGTTAATGTTTCCCTCAAAATATCGCCTTTGTACGAAAACCCATTAACTAGATCGTTAAATTAGAGGTTACTGTTCCAAAATGCGTACCAATTATAGGTATCCAGACATCGCGGCCTTTCTGGTCTGACGATATACAAAGAAAAAGAGCTCTACCTAAACCGGCATGCCACGGTTCATTGAACTTTTCGTCAAAGAAATCGTTTCATAGTTAAATAGAACCGAAAATTTTACATACACAAAACGTAGTCCTACTTGACAACGATAAATTCAGTCGACTAAATTAGATGATGTAGCAGTCATCAATAAAAGTTGTAAAAGTACCAAGCTTTTCAATATAGCCGTCTTACCAGCCAACGCGACCAAGCCGCGTTACGTAGTAAGTTTTCTGTACGTCACACGTACGTAGTACGTATACATACATACGTCAGAGTTACCAGAGTTCGTTGTTCCACTAGGCAGTGTGCCAACGGCCGCTGCGTCCCGCGCGCACACACGTAAATCTTGTACGTGTTGTAACGCACACAAAGGACCTTCACCCGTGCTGTTCAATGCACACATTCGCACCGTGATCCCACACAAATGTGTTTCGCACACTTAAATAGTAATTGCGCATGTATTAGTGAGGTATTGAGTAACAGCATGCTAGGTGTCATTGAGAGCGTAATGCATTGTGAAGATTACTTTACCGATTTTCAACGTGTTGTTTTTTTCACCGTGTGAATTTAAAGAAGATATGAGAATATGGATGACACAGAAAATTGGTTCTCTGTTATGTCACAGTTTCATGAAGGATCTCAGCGCCTACTGGCGACAAAAATCATTAGTAATAAAACTTGTAAAAAAATATTTCGATTTATGTGACTATTCAAGGAACAGTTAGTCGGTATCGAAATTAATTACAAAATAATTACAATAATATTTGTCAATACGAATTTATTTAAATTGATTTACTAATTAAACAACAAAAACAGTAATTTTTATCAAAACGAGAAATAGGACTAACCTATCTTTTTTTCTTTCAGCTGTGAAATTCGGCCGTATGTCTAAGAAGCAGCGTGAAAAGGTGGAGGACGAGGTTCGATTCCACCGCGCACAAATGCGTGCACAAACTGATGCAGCACCTGACTCAGTGTACGATGCCCAGCAGCAAACACCGAGCTCCAGTGATCAATTCCACGGTCACTACAATGGGTTAGTCGCGATATTAGTAAATAAACTGAATTTTTCCAGCGCCATCTTTTGGCCAGTGTTCCCAACTAGCAATATAATATACGTTTACGATCAAACTAGAATATTTTTAGTTTTAATTTTTAAAAAGGTTTGTGTCAGTTTATTTATATTTATAGAATGCTAAATGTAGAAGAATATAGTCACCTCAAAACGAATATGCTTAAATTAAATTTAATAGCTGATACTAATTTTAAAATTTAAAAAATGATGTAAAATTATGTATTTCCTATATAGGTATTTATTATAACGTTGGATTAAAGAGGCCCCTTATTAACAATCTCTGAGTAAAAGGAGTAATTAAGTATATATACCGATTGGCGAAGTACCTTGTAGATGTTCCATAAAAGAAGATAACATTTATAAGTGTTCTCTTAGTGAGAAAGTATGCTGTACAACTTAAACAATATTGTCTGTTTAATCGCAGAGCAAAAACTTCACCGTTCCTTTACCAGTAATCATTGCATTTTTCATACGCTGCTAGAGTCCCGTTATATAATCGCCTAAGCGGAGATGCTTTCTCCAATGTCTACACGAAAGGCCCTTACCGTTGCTTACCCGTAATTCGTCGCAGACATTCGTGTCAGCGGTGCATCAGACGTCATTACTGCAACGGTAACTGTGCGTGACAGTGAATGACTAGCGGTAAATGTAAATAGCGCCACCTAGTATCAAATAGCGGTACTCTGATAGTTCCTGTAACCATCAATAGATTACGGCGTCGGCGGACGTATTTATTACAAGCGCTGTGCGTTGAACTTATTGATTTTAATTGACAGGTGTTTGTTTTAAATGTAGTAAATAGCTTAAATAAAGTGTAAATGTAATGTGTATTCGGATCTGTTTTCCAGTATAATCTAAAATCGTATTAAAGAGGGATACATGTACAATTAATTGCCTCCAACATTTTTAGACCACAGCGCGATTTTCAGAACCGTTAATTTAAGAATCTATCTTTTTTATTTATAGCATAGGTAATACAATGAATTTCACAAATACTGTATCTGGAGTACAATCCTTTCAAATTATCAATTAACCAATCATCTTGATAACTCGTCGATATCATGTCCATATCTCTTCGTATCCCCGAACCCTACCTCTTAATATTTTCTCTAACTTTATTGGTTTTAGTTCACCAATACAATCGTTCTACTTCCAGTTACCCGGGCTACAGCTCGCCACTATCCTCATATGGGTACAGCAACGCGGGCCCGGCTCTGACCTCCAACATGAGCGGCATCCAGCCGCAGCCACAACAGCAGCAGCCTTACGACGTGTCCGCTGACTACGTCGACTCCACAACAGCTTACGAGCCCAAGCAGACCAGCGGATTTTTGGATACAGACTTCATTGGAGGACATGGTAAGTCGTAATTAGATATAATATTATGCTTATAATAAACATTCAGTTAAGTAAATAAGTATATATTATTAAGTTGTCATATATTAAGTATCATTATGAAAGTTAATTTACAATGGGAACATCAGTAAGAAGATTAATTTAGTTACTGTCCAAATTTTATGGTTTACAGTTTTATTAATTTAAGAAACTATAAAATCGTGGAGCTAATTAAAATAATTGTCAATAGACGAACAACAAAAAACTTCAACAATCGTCCGACCAACTGGGTCGACATCCACTTCAACCGCGACCACCTCAACGACATCTATGCGGCAGACATCAATAAACGACATCCCGCGGACTCGAATACAACAGGATTTCGATCGTTACGACCAAGATAGAATTCAATCACCGGCATCCATATCATCCGGCGTTATTAACATAAAGCAAGAAATAAAACCGGAGACATCCATGGGGGTTGACAACTTAGTAGCGAGCTATGTCGACTCTACGACCTTCTTGCATAGTCCTTCAAATATACAACATAGTCCTATGGACATTCAGAATACAGTTTTGGTCAGTGGCCAGTCGTCAGTGTCACTGACGAGCGAGGAACTCAGTCCAGATGATCTGACATCCAGCAGTGGGCACGGAAGGTTAATGGACCCCTTAAATATGAACATGTCCGGAATGGGGATGGTGAATCCCAACGCGGTCTCAAACCGAAGGCATCCGGGGTCCAGCCAGAGTGGATCGAGCAGCGACGATTTGCCTTGTAAGTGGTAGAAGTTTGGATGTCGTTTGGTTTACATTTTCATTTTGGTTGGATCTCTGTTGTTCGCTGTTCAAATTTTCTGTTGATTCGTTTAGTTTTATTCTCATTTCGTAGGCTATTTTTTTTATTGTTTCAGGATACCATAAATCTTTTTATATGAACTTCCAATGAAAATTAAATAAAATTTGAAAGATTGATAAATAACACTAATATTTATTACAACTACGCAAACTTTAGAAACAACAATATCTTTGTCAATTCATTTCGTCACTCTATATTTTCTCAAAAACATTTTATTTTTATTTAGACATACATAGTAGTACTGATCATCAAACTGAAAACAAAAAAGTCATAATGAAACACATAAAAAATATTTGCTCATTATAAAATCAAATGAAAATGATCATTGTGAAATTTACTGACACTTCACACAAGCAGTGAAGTGAGAGAGCTTGTGTGAGAGAGAGAGAGAGAGTATCATTATATTTAGTAATTTGATAGAGTCCTAGCTTCTTTTTATAATCAGAGGACGATGAGGCTGTATTTTACTTATATCATAATCAAGTACTGAAGTACAAATATGAGTAAATACCGCTTTAAGATGATTCCCGGAGTATTTTTTCGATTCAAGTATTATCAGGGGATAAGGTATCAGAGGCATCGTCAAGCAGCAGCTCATCATGCATGCTGGAAATAATAAAAAAATTCAAAAAATATGATCGTAAAAGTCGACCAGATTAAAGTCCAAAAATTATGTTAATGATTTTATATACGAATCTCTATTTCTTAAAATTAATTTATCAAAATGTCTCTTTAAAGTCTCTTAATTCAAACTTTAATTTTAAACAAAATATACGGCAATGTATACGAAAACTGATGCAAACTATTGAGAGCTTATTAAAAATGTACTAACGCCAACAAGAAAATAAACATGTGGTCAACAATATGACCGACATAGGATCTAAGACCATGTTTATGTTTTGGTTTTTTCACATTCACAAAATATAATATACATTTCGAAAATATTGACTTAAAGTATTTTATATAAACACTATTGAAATCTGTCACTGTCAATGTTATATTTTTATAATTTAACATTGTTTTAGGTTTTTGTATATTTTTATGAAAGTAAAATCCTGTAAAATTGCTTCCATTTTATTTTTATTTAGATTTTTGTATTTTTTGTTGATTGTACCAAGTATTTATTTTAATTTAACATTTGTTCCTTGATATCTAAGTTGAAGTTATGTATATTGTACATAATTCGTTATTTATACGTGCGATTGTTGCCACTTCTTGAAACTTCATCACATCGACTATTATTATTATCTCTTGTACTAGTTTCACAACACACAAGTATGAAATTATAAAGATTCTTTAGGGTCGGTTACTTATATAATAATTTAAATGTGTTTTAAAACTAGTACAAGAGATAATAATAATTGTCAGTATGTATAATTCGTTTATTTAGAATTTACAAATATCATATACTCACTCGTTCTGCTACTTTAAAACTATAAAAGAAGGACCTTAAAAGTTGAATACATTTGTTTGCCCACACTGACCAAGCTGGGAAAGCCCGTAGATAAAGCTAGTATATTTCCGCTTACATTAATTTGCATATGTACTTTTTTTCATAAGTTCAGCTTTACTAGTCCACCGCTAGACATAGAAACCGCCATATCCTAGAAAAGTATTGAATGGATTTCATCTGCCATTTCTTTTTATAAAGTAATAACGTGCGATTATAATCGAGTTTAACAATAAAAAAATCTTTGTAGCTGAAGGTGATATAAGCAAGGTGCTGGTGAAGAGCTTGGCCGAGGCACATTCAAATACAAATCCCAAACTGGAATTCATACACGAGATGTTCAGAAAACCACCAGACGTGTCCAAGTGAGTATAATAGAAAAAGATTTAATAGTGTTAGTAATTATTTAACACTTGTGTCTGTGCTTGTGGGGTCACATTATCAAGGTCGCATTATCAAAAATATATACCGGTTTGGTAGCTTAACTGTACTGTCCCTATAGTGCTATTGTGGCTGAAGATTATCGTTTTAACTTTGGTGCTATGGATACGCCACGCTGTAGTTAAACATTGGGTTAGTACATAAATGTTTAGTTGCTCGACCCGGAGATGGTCACTCTTTTAAATCATATCAGTGTAAAGTTCCCATAAAAAAAAGTCACCTCTTACGACTCCCACCGGAAGAAAGGGGTTGGCAGGCTTTAACGCCGCTATCACAAGGCTATAGTAAGTTAAATTTCTATGAATATTTTTTTGTTTTCAGATTGCTGTTCTATAATTCGATGACGTACGAGGAAATGTGGCTCGACTGCGCCGACAAACTGACCGGCATGATTCAAAATATCATTGAGTTCGCCAAACTCATTCCTGGCTTCATGAAACTCACGCAGGACGATCAGATATTGCTCCTCAAATCTGGTAAGGTTTGTTTTTGTTAATTTAGTGGAATATTCAATGTATAATTTAATTGCTTCTCTAATTTATTAAAAGCGGCTAACATGGGCAGTTGGTAGAAAGCACAAACACAAAAAAATATTTAATCAATGGGCTATAAACAAATTAATTATATATTTAAACATATGTAGTTAAAATAAAAATATTTCTTGTTCAACACTAAAAATTGCACAACAACTTATACAAGGTACCAAATTACAGATAATATATACATATTATCTGTAATTTGGCAGCCATAGAAGATGAAATCCATACCAATGAGTAGCCAAAGAGTATATAACACTGTATATCCATACCGTATAATCCGTAAACGTATCAATTAATAAAATATTAATACAAAAAAAGTATAATAAATAAAGGGATTCAAATCAGTGAAAATGTAATAACATTAAGTTATGTATTGCCAATCATTGTCTTAGCACACATTTCAATTCTTCGTTTCGTTTAAAACTTTACGTATAGTAAACAACAATTATTTGTATTTGATTTAAATAGATCAGAACATTTTTAAAAACTTTAATGTCTATAGGGACATGAAAAATTGATAAAAAAAATATAATTCGTTTATGTTTTTCCTTTCCACAGGCTCCTTCGAATTGGCAATAGTGCGCCTCTCGCGGCTGATCGACGTAAACCGCGAGCAAGTGCTGTACGGAGACGTTGTGTTGCCGATACGCGAGTGCGTGCATGCTCGGTGAGTTACATTCACATTCTAATCGATGATACTTATAAGTTCGATGACATTTAATAATCGAATTTTTACGTTAGTTTTATCTGATACCTGCGATTGTCGATCCGCCGGGGAAACGTGGAAACTATGGTAATTGTGTACCATGTTCCTCTTATCATAATTATCATCCTCTTTAAGTATATTGCTGTAAATAGGATTTCACCAAAAAGCGCCAACTTAAAGCTTAGCCTGTACTCCACACGGTCGGCAAGAGGGTTATTGCGCACGGGCACTTCCCACCACTGGACAAGCACTATCGTCATACTATTGTGGTTACTCCTATCACTACTCTGTGGCATTTGGGTTCTGCATTGTTCTGTAGATTTTCCAACATCACTTTATCACAAGAGTTCTACCGGGGGTGTGTGGTAGTTATTTGAAAATATCATGTATTGCTTCTGTTTAAAATATCGAAATGAAGAAATTGCGCAAGATTGATTGTAAAACTCTAAAAACCTTTGAGATGTTGCTAATTATGCTACTAAAAATGTACCTGTACCTTTAATTGGAATACAAAAGAATATATTTGAATCTATATTTTTAATATCCTTCCAGTGATCCACGGGATATGGCACTAGTTGTGGGCATTTTCGACGCGGCCAAGACTATCGCGCGACTCAAGCTGACTGAGACTGAACTGGCGCTGTACCAGAGTCTAGTTCTACTGTGGCCAGGTGAGTATTGTGTAACTACTATTTTACACAAAAATGTACATAAAATTGAATGTTTTTTTTGTCCAAATTATTGATTTAATAAATTAAATAATTATAATAACATACATTTTATAATTTGAGTTTAACTAAACTCTAGGAAAATAATTAATTAATTAATGACATAAACATTAAATAATACATTTATTTCAAGTTTAATTTTAGGCGTTAATGTTGTTGTACATATTCTATTCTATACTTAAATGTAAAATTATGTGACAAGGAATTCTATATTATTTATTTTTTATTTAGAACGGCACGGCGTACGTGGCAACCCTGAGATCCAGTGCCTGTTCAACATGTCGATGGCGGCCATGAGACACGAGATAGAGACCAACCACGCGCCGCTCAAGGGTGACGTCACAGTGCTAGACACACTGCTCACTAAGATACCCACCTTCAGGTAAGGATTGGGAGATTCTGTACTTAATATCTATAACAGTCACTGCTGGATTTGTTTGCCATACTACATCTATATATCTATTTTACTTCAACTCGTCTAATCAGCGTGCAATTTAGTTTACTATTAAATCATATGACAATGATATGGAATAACATAATAACCTTTACCCGATAAGAGCCGAAGTGGCCTAGGGTTCCCGGCGCTGGCTTTAATTTCATGATACGCGAGTGACCTGTTTTAAGTGCAGAATTTACCACATGCTGGGCTTTCTCGTGTCTGTCTGAGCCATGTCAAGTCGGTCACTGAAGCAGCCCGCCTGAAACCTTCTCAAAATTTAGAGGAGGTCTTTATTCGTTAGTGAGACAGGCTGCTACTATACTGAAAATGATATTTAAAAGCATGTTTTAAAAGGTTTAACTCATCCTCTGCTTAGGAGCCGCCTAGGTAGATGGCGCACTCTTCACCCTTTCTACCGGCAGCAATAACGGTTGTGTACCGATTTGAAAGATAAAGAAGCTGAGAGGAATTCCGTATTAGTGCTCAGGAGAGAAAACGCACTTGCGACCTTCTTCGGTGAAGGTTATTTGCAGGTGTCTATGAGCTACAGTAGCCATTTAGATGGATCGTCAGCTTTTCATCCCATTGCAATAAAAAAGGTGGCACCGAGTGACTGTGACTGTGAAACCGGTTTGTCCGCAGGGAGCTGTCGCTGATGCACTTGGAGGCGCTGTGCCGCTTCAAGGCGGCGCACCCGCACCACGTGTTCCCGGCGCTCTACAAGGAGCTGTTCTCGCTGGACAGCGTGCTGGACTACACGCACGGCTAAGGGCCGCGGCGCTGCGGTCCGCTGCGACAGGTTCGATCTCATTTTTGCCTACAAACGCGGGGTGCTGGCAGCAGTGAGGCGGGCTCAGGATTTCACTTATCAAGACTTGACAGCTATATTTGGTTTATTCCCCCCTCCCCCGTAGCCGGAACTGAAGACATCCGCGCGTCATTTGTTAACCTATTTATAATTGTATGTATGTACTTTGAGACTGTTATGATATGATATTTACGTATAGGTACGTACGTACAATATTAATATTAAAATGTTTATTTAATTCGAATCTAGGGATGGGCGGGTGTCTTCAGTTTAATTTTTTTATTTAACGTCGTAACGTATGGATAAAATATATAATGGGTTTAAATGTTCGCGAGACTAAGATGTGTAGAGTAACGGGAACGCGTGAATCCTGAACTTATGGCTTCTATAACAATATGTAATATAACGTATGTGTTCTGTTAGATATTGTGTAGACGCGCCATAAAATTATTATCGTAAAGTGTATCTAACTTTGAATGATGAAATAATAATTATATATAAAAATATAATAATAGAAATAGAGTTTTTATTAAGAAATAAATAAAAGTTATAAAGATGTAGACATGTTTGAAGATCACACAACAGTTTCTTATAAGCGAGACATTTTATTGATAGGCCTTTTTAATTATTTTATTAGTTATTATAAAGAGAAATGTAACTTGTTATTTATTTCAAATGATTATTAATATTGATGTTTTTTATCTATTCAGTGTAGATCGTCGATTATGTTGTAATGTAGGTAAACAGAATACTGCCCATTCTTTTATATTTTTTTTAGCTTTTTTAATGAAACAAATGAGTCGAACACATTAAATAAAGCAATGGAAAATTTCCGAAAGTTAACTGCAATTAGAATTACAGTAAGTTACATCATTACGTATTGATATGCGGTTTAATGAACAAAAGTACAGTCAAAAACTATCATTCTGTTGCTGGGTGCCACGAGTTCAAATAGATTTGTATGTACCATGACTTCGCCTTCCACTTTCAGTTCACGCTTGTGTTAAATGAAGTCGTGTTAAATAAAGATATACTGTAATGCCAATAAAGTTGACTCATTTTGTCATAAATAGTATACCACCAGCGTTTTTCGTGTGTTCATTTTTCAAATTAGAAATTAATTTTAGCGCACGATATTTATATAATCGATATTTTTTATTGTATCGTAATTTTGTTTCGAATTATCGTGTTTTATGTAATCGATGTTCGATTTGTTTTGTATGATTTGTGAAATGAACGCTTTTGTTTATGGCACCCAAAAACGGAATGGAAATATGATATTTTGTATAGACAAAATGCGTTTTGTATGTTTTCTTGGCAGGCAATTTACAGTTTTGTGTCTTTACGAAGTAAATTTGATCTCATTGTGTTTGCACTTTTCTTCGCTTGGGTGCCATGTTTGGATTGTTTTTTGTACTGCATAATAAAATTAGGTCGATGCATAATATTTACGATATATTTATAAACAGTAAAGTACATTTTTACTTTTTTTTTACGATGATACGTAAATTGTTATATCTCTTTTTTACATTATTATCTTTTATAATTTCTGAACATTTATTCTACGTATTTTTAGTACTTTTTGTTGCAACTAAATTGCCTGCTAGGTTTTTAGAATTATGAATAACCATCAATTTTCTAACACTTACGCTAAGTTTTGTCGAATAGCCTTTACTATAGACTGGTTTATAATAGTGTTAAAAAGTATAAATCTTAACTCGTATTTTGTAAATAGCTAATATTCATATGTATTTTATATTAAATGTCATTATAAGGTTCGATGGGTTATTTTTAATTTTACATTCTATTAAAAAATAAAAACAGATTTTCCACTTGGGTTGAGAGAAGTTATTCTTGAAAAGTCACGTGAAAGATATTGTTTTTTCCTTTCTATATATTATATATTTTTTGTTAAATAAAGCAATCTGTTATTGTCTATGTTTTTTGGTTTTATTTTTTTAATTCCATTGTTTTTATTTTATTTTAACAGTCTCATGAAAATCACGTACACATAGTTTTTTTTAATATCAATAACATAGTAATAAATATACATACATAGTGAGAATATATAGAGTATAACAAAAATATACGGGTGGTTCAAATTTTATTTTAAAATACACACTGTTAAACAAAAAAACAAATTTTCAATTTGTTTATTAAATATGAGAATAATCTATAGACGACAGTTAAATGTTTAATCCAGATGTCAAAACAGCCACAATTATCGCATTTGTCTCAGTGACGTCACATGTTACATGTTTGTTTTCAATTATTTTTTTAAATGTATAAAATTAGAGCGTATTAGTAGATGAGTTAGTGTTACAATTATTTCGGCTTAACGATAGACGATGTCAGATTTTTTTATGAAAATGGGCGTTAAT
Source organism: Bhutanitis thaidina (assembly GCA_029286595.1). Taxonomy (NCBI): domain Eukaryota; kingdom Metazoa; phylum Arthropoda; class Insecta; order Lepidoptera; family Papilionidae; genus Bhutanitis; species Bhutanitis thaidina. The sequence goes on along the minus strand of JAGSMS010000021.1, from coordinate 1,071,027 downwards.
TCTGAAAAAAAAACAAGAATACTATAACGATCGAAATGTCTTGTATTATTATCACAGAATAATTATAATGTACGTTTTCATATCAAACCAGATATCGTCATTTAATGTATTGTTTAGAGCACCGTACAATTTAAAGCACTAAGACTGAAAAATTGGCTGAAACAGTTTAAGCTTTTGCCTAAACAATAAAAAATTAACCGTCTTCATAATTGTATGGAACATACAACCGTTTCCGAATCCAAAAAAATACTCTATGTAATATTATAAAGATAAAAGAAAAACAGTAAAACATGAATATATCATATTTTCTTTGTTGTTATGAAAATGTGGTCAAAGCAAAGTCGTCTCTTGTTATTGGATTTAGATACAGGTTGTTTCCAGATTATCTCGAATTTATTTTGAAAGTTTTTGAAAAAAAAATATTAAATTTAAAAACTTCAAAAATCTACACCTGTGTTCTCGACAACGGGATGTTATTGTGACAATATCGTGTCCATCTACTATATTCTTCATCTAAAACTCGTAGACTTGCTGATTGGTGCAGCAAAGTGAAGAATGATGTAATATGACGTATCCCTTTTTCGCAAACGAACGAGGGATTTTAGAGCGATAGTGATAGGCATAGGGTAAACGTTTAATTGCTGAGTAGATTTAGTAGGTATTTCTAAAACTTTTATACTATGTTTTGCTAAATTTTCACTAAAACAATATTATAGAATTGGACACTAAAAGATAGCGTGTAATGTTAACAATTTGGTATAAAGGCAAGATTGGTAATTGCGGGAATAATGGGTAATTTGTTCGTGTTTTTGTGTGGTATATAACGTAGAAGGTTATTATGTTTTCTTAAGTTTTTATATCAGTTATTCTAAAAGAGCTTCTATTTTATACTTAAATGGATACCAAATGTAAGGGTATTTCGATCATCATGAATAGCAAATTTTTGTACTTATTGTTTTTCTATGAGATAATTATTTTATATTACAAAAAAATATTGATTTGTTAACTGGATATTACGTATTTTTACACATTAACTAAACATATTTAAAATCAAAATATAAAACCTATATCTATGTAAAAAAAATCAGAATATATAAATACATATTTAGTATGTGCATGTTGGTCGAAAGATTGGTAACCCGCAACATTTTTTTTGTGATTCGGTTTTTTTAAAACTGAGATCTTTTCGATCAACCTGTACCTACGTTAGCTTTGTTGATTTGTGAACTCAATACAAAACATTGTACCTAAAAGTAGATAAAGAGAGTTTGAGAACCAATAGAAAATAAATGTTATTGTTTTTATTATTATTCTCGAATCACTTGCAAGGGGTCGTGTTTCATTTATGGTACCTATCTATATAAACTAAATTATACGACATGTCTAAAAAATACTATGAGTTTTAGAAACATTTAAATTATTAGAACTTCATTTCTATCTAATTAATACATTTCAAGACTTATACCTCCAAACGTAAGATTTTTGTAAAGTATACAATGTTATATCCAGTAGGGTTTACCCATAATTTAAGCCTGACACTATTTATAGAACACAATGACAACTTGTGGGTATATTGTAGCCTAATCTCCAACTTTTCATACTGCCAACCTCAATCATAAATCCCTTGCAATCTTTCAAGTATAAATGTTATATGATTAATACTAAAGGACACATATAGTTCTACATTTTAAATTAGATACACTATGAGTAATTATTAAAGCCGTGGTGGCCTAGTGGTCAGAGTGCTTGCTTCAATTTCATAGTTCGCGAGTGACAAGGACCAGACTTGTTAATTGAAATTTAAAGTGCTGAATTAACCATGAGCTTGGCAGTGAAGGAAAACAAACAAACTCGGACATGCAAGTTTCCTCTCGAAACTTGCATGTCCGAGATGTAATAAAGTATATTATTTCGAGGCCACGTGAAGTCCGTCAACCCGCACTGGAGCAGCTTGTCGGACCGATTCCGGCTTCGTAATACACACCAACATTCAGATAAGCAGTGGACCATTTACAGACTTTACGTTTACTTATCAGAATTCCTGAAGGTTCTGTTCCCACGAAACTTAAAAATATAGGAACTGCCTTGTGGCTCAAGGGAACCTGCTACCACATCTTATTTCATGGATGTCGTAAATATAGACTTAGGGATATTCTAGAAAAATATGGGCTCCATTAGATGGCAGTATGTCATCTCAAATCTACCAAACATCAGCTAAATCATTCAGACCGTTGACGGGCAGCAGTATCGTAGTTGGCCAAACGAAGCGTAATCTGTAAATATTTTCTGTTCTTACAGAGGCCAGTGCCCAGCAGTAAACTCATTAGACTGGTAAATAATGAGTTCCATAAGTCCAATAATGCGTTCCATAGAACTACTTTACCAGTAGTAGATTGCCATAGCAATCCACTAAGGAAAAATCAAAGCTATAGTGAAGTTTGATGACGTTATTATTCAAGTAAGTGAGAAAAGGGGCGGAAATGAAAAATGGAATATTCTTGTTTACAAATATTCTACTGCTTCATCCGCCTGTTTACAACTTGAACCGCGACCGAGACGATATCTGCGAGTATGTACTACATAGGTGAAAATTTATGTTGGAAGTGACACGCAATAAGGATCTGTTTGAAAGACATAAATATGTGATATCACAAGGCCAAGCGATTACGAATTAGACTCATATACTTCGAAGTAACCAGAAAGGTATGAGGGCACTTAATAAAAGCGAATTTCAGCTCGAAAATCGGGGTAAATTACATGTAAACTTTTATCTGCATAGAAAGAACAAAGAGTCAACTCCAACAGTATCGCAGCGGCAGGTCTGCGATTCCGCGCTATATCACCAGGGAATGGCGGAGGTTTTCGGGAGTTTGCGGAGTGTCCTTGCTTTCTTCACCTTTGCACTTTTCAACACGCGCGGGATGCTCAACGAGCAATGCATCCAGCGGAAGAGGCGAGAGTTCCGCCCCACGTCGAACTTATCTCACAACAAACCGCGATAACGTACCGTTGCGGTCTGTGTGGCGGGGCCTTACCTTCGTCTCGATGCCAAGCGATGCGCAGGCGTTTACACAATACCTTGAATTATGCTACATAACACACAATAGACTCGTGTGGCTAATAGACTTTAAACTTTTTTAAAAGCATGATTCAGGATGAAATCAAACTTCACTGCTGAACATAGGATTTAACTCTTCATAAAAATATGATTGCCTCAAAGCACGGTCCTGTGCCACCTGCATCCATCGACTTCCCGCAACACTGTGCAGACAAACGCAGTGTAGACCTTTACGAGGTTGCCACTCGAGATCCTTTCTTCCCTATTCATTGTTAGTTCTGTGAGTTATGTGGCCGGATCATTGCCCCTCTAGCTTGCTGAACCTTGCGGCCATGTTGGTTTAATAATAAGACGGAAATCTTAAGACCTGCAGTAATCATCATAGATTTTGATAGATTCTAGTACATATTTAATAAAAAGTAATAAATAAAACAGCTGTTTTACGGGTTTGTAAGTATACTACGTTAAGTGCTGTTTAAATTTACCAATTTTCTATCTTAGTTAATCTTAAATTGTCTCTTAGTTGGGTAGAGGCCTCTTCAATATTAAGAGGTTGAATTATTATTATTTCTCAGACTGACTTATCGCTCAAGCATCCCACATGGATTGGAATTGAAAATTGTTACGAACAATTTTAGTGATGTCAGCGTCAAACTCCATTCGCTTGCACAACGCAAAGGATTACAAATACACTTATACTGATAATTTAAGTAATTTAATTTTCTTACTAATTAATTACATTTAAATTTTTTTTCGGTTGTTTTTACATTCGATTCCCACAAAAGAGCGTTTAAGCGCCAATAGCCGATGTAGATTAGAAACAATACTACCCCTATAATAAAGAATATTAGCGGAAAATATATGGTCCCATAACACAGTTTAAGAATTAGATATGGCCATACACCACGGCGAGCATAAGTTGATAATAATCTGAAAAAAAGTAATTCCTTTAGAGAATTATGCCTATATAATCTTTAGCTGTGGCCTATGCCCCCTATGGGATGATTTGCCAAAATCACCGCTTTTGGCAGGCAAATTGACGATCGCAGTACCGGACAACGACAAAAGATTGCACAGAACCATCTCCTGGTCGACCACGGCATTCACTTTCGAATACTATCGGAAGTTGTCACCTACGTTATATTATAGTGTATGCACAAACACCAAGGCATTCACTCGTCTTTACATGCTCCTACCCAATGTAACGCTTCTACAATAAGGTCGGAGGTTAGGTTATTATGCAGTGTCAGGGACACGGGACCGAACATATCACAACCAGACCCGGAAGCTAATATTATTATGTACCGATAGCCTAGTTGGTAGTGACCCTGTCTTCGAAGCAGAGTATCGTGGGATTGATCAGTCATGGTTATTAATGATTATACTCCTGTCTAGCGATAAGTATCTATCTTATCACCATTCATGTACCATGACACAGGGAATCTTAGTTTAGGGCTGGATTTGTGTTCCATATATAAAAAAAAATTCGTTGGGCAATTGTGGAAGTAAACCGGTATTACTTAGGAGCACGCCGGAGGGTGGATGTTGGTGTAGCGCGTGCCCGTTTAGTATCCTTACATTAACAACGAGAAAAAACATTTTAACAGCGATTCTTGCAGACAAGAAGATACAAAATTATTACATATTTTAAAAAACTTATACACTGGTACACCTTCACAGTATTTTCACCACTTGTATTGAATATCTCTAATCAAAACAAATCAAACGACCAGATAATATATTTACTAGTAAAGTAAAAGGCCAGCCTGTAAATGCCTACGCTTGGGCAAAGATCCCTTATCAGCATTATATGTTGCGAATAAATCTCTAATAATAATAAACATGCATGCATGCTTGCTTGCTTGTTGTCGCTTTTTACTTAAAACTGATGAAGAAAATGAAGCATAAGAATGTTCAATTAGTTATACTTACACTAATAGATAAGAAATGAAGCATCCGATAATGTGTACAGCATTACAGTGATGCGACTTAGGTTCAAATTTTGGTAGAAATATGAATTCCCAAATAATTATGGGCAGTATTGCTGTATGCATTATGTGATTGGATTTTTGACTAAGGACTTTATCTATAAATCCTGGAAAGATCAACTCTCTGTCATATAAATATAACGGCCAGTACATTATGACAATAATCTGAAAAATAAAATTTAGGTTAAGAAATCATTAGCGAGTGTGAATTAACTCTTCATGGAGTACATTATTCGAGATGTGGAGGAAATCTTCTAGTGGCGCGCTCTTTCTAGCGCGAGAGCGGACAGTGGTTCATAGCGTTTTGTATGGATATATATATATATTAAGTCTTAGAATATGTCATGAATTTAATTGTCTGATTCTGCATTCTGATTTAGACTCGAAAGCGGCTTTTATTTAATCCAAATTTTATGAATGTTCGTATAAAAATACCAAAATATAACAATAAATTTTGACAAATACTTACTAAACTAGCCGGTACTATAACGCTAGAGAAGACTATTTCTCTGTATGATTTAAGATATTTTGTAAGCGTATTTTCTTTGATCTCGAGCAGTGTTGGTAAATCACACAAAATACCTAAACCCGAGTAAAGAATTTGAAACAGCTGAAACGAAATATATCCGGAGATTAAATTTTAAGATATCACTTTAAATTGATAACTGGCCTTAACTGAAATGTCAATTGCCATTTTAACCATTTTTATTGGGTTGTATTGATAAATTAGCTAACCTGATGCTAATAAACCTGTAAACAATGTATTATAAATAAATAATAATAGTCATACCTAGTGAATGAGGCTACCATCCAGTGAATGAGCCTACCACTCAATGAATGAGTCTACCACTCAGTGAAGGAGCCTACCACCCAGTGAAAGACCCTACCACCCAGTGAGGGAGTCTTCCACCCAGTGAAGAAGCTTATCACCCAGTGATGCAGCTTATCACACAGTGATGGAACTTATCACACAGTGATGGAGCTGATCAGCCAGTGAAGGAGGCTTCCACCTAGTAGAAGGTTAGGAACGCTTGTTTCAGCAGACATAAAGGTTTGTCTAGTAGCAACTAGCATGACGACTACACGTAAATACTGTGTAGTATACAAATAGAATTAAACGTTCAATTAATTGAACGTTTAATTCTCTTTATTTTCCATTAATGATGCCCATATTAGTTATGCTTTAAATAATTAAACAAGAATACTCACAACATTCCAAATTGTTATGTACATCCACTGCAGGGAATAAAAAGTCTTTATCTCGGGATCCTTCATAACATCTCCTTGAAGTGTGAGAAGCATAGCTATACTATTGCCTATGTGTAAAGCTATGGTAGCGGTGTAGCCAAATAGGCGGTAGTACGCGTAATTATCTATAACTCTAAAATTACAAATGAAATTGAATGAAAACATAGTTATTGTGATAAGTTATTGGGTTTTTTTTTAATTGGATTGGGATGACAAAAGATCTACTAATTCCACCTGATGGTAAGTGGCTACTGTAGACCATAGACACCTTCATACAACTCCAATCAATGGAGGTTACAAATCCTTTGTCAGCCTTACGATTAAGACGAAATGCCTCACAGCTTGAAATTATACGAAAGTCTATTTCAAGCGCAGGCGGAAAATTGGGTAATTAAAGTAAGGTTTATATCGGTTCTTATCTTTATCGTAAATAATGCTACATTTACCGTACGCCCGTATTATTTTTTTAAGCATTAGATAGGCTCTGATAATGAAGTGAAGACAGATAAACATTATTGTTTTTAATTATAATAATTACAATGTTTAAATTCTACTAAAAGAATAAATGCTAAAGTGCGTGTATTTTTGTTTCTAAACTAAAAAGCATTTGTACCAGTTATATTAATGTTACAACGTATTGGTAGGTATGTGTTATTTATTAAAATTAAATACTTTATCAAAGGACGGAACTGTTTTTTGTAATGGTTGATAAAGTAATTATTGTAACAATTAATTTATGCGTAAAATAAAAAAAAAATTGAAACCGAAACATGTCAAACAGGTTTGTTATCTCTGACTTACCGCGTTAATCCTCTCTCTTAATATGAAACGCGGTAAAATGCGTAAGCGATAAAAAATGTACGGAGATTATTGAAGATGAAGATACGTATCATTCTTTTTAACCGATAGCATAATACTCGAAGTATTTGAACGTTTTTCGTCTGCGCTAGAAACAGACTATAGCTAGCATTTTAATATACTTCAGACTAAAACACAACAGTGGTAGCACTGCTGTTTGGCGGGAGAGTCCAAATTGCTCCTACTATAACTAGGAGTATAATCGACGATTATAATAGTTTCAAGTGATAATATTTATGTGAATCAAAAACTTTAACCTGATAATGAAAACTTAAAATTAAAAATGCTAATTCTTAATGGAAAAATTACTTTACGTTCCAGAGTTTTTTTTTTATTGGATTGGGATGACAAAAGATCTACTAATTCCACCTGATGGTAAGTGGCTACTGTAGACCATAGACACCTTCATACAACTCCAATCAATGGAGGTCACAAATCCTTTGTCAGCCTTACGATTAAGACGAAATGCCTAACAGCTTGAAATTATACGAAAGTCTATTTCAAGCGCAGGCGGAAAATTGGGTAATTAAAGTAAGGTTTATATCGGTTCTTATCTTTATCGTAAATAATGCTACATTTACCGTACGCCTGTATTATTTTTTTAAGCATTAGATAGGCTCTGATAATGAAGTGAAGACAGATAAACATTATTGTTTTTAATTATAATAATTACAATGTTTAAATTCTACTAAAAGGATAAATGCTAAAGTGCGTGTATTTTTGTTTCTAAACTAAAAGCATTTGTACCAGTTATATTAATGTAACAACGTATTGGTAGGTAAGTGTTATTTATTAAAATTAAATACTATACCAAAGGATGGAACTGTTAGTTGATGTTTTGTAATGGTTGATAAAGTAATTATTGTAACAATTAATTTATGTTTAAATAAAAAAAAAATTGAAACTGAAACATGTCAAACAGGTTTGCTATCTCTGACTTACCGCGTTAATCCTCTCTCTTAATATGAAACGCGGTAAAATGCGTAAGCGATAAAAAATGTACGGAGATTATTGAAGATGAAGATACGTATCATTCTTTTTAACCGATAGCATAATACTCGATGTATTTGAACGTTTTTCGTTTGCGCTAGGAACAGACTATAGCTAGCATTTTAATATACTTCAGACTAAAACACAACAGTGGTAGCACTGCTGTTTGGCGGGAGAGTCCAAATTGCTCCTACTATAACTAGGAGTATAATCGACGATTATAATAGTTTCAAGTGATAATATTTATGTGAATCAAAAACTTTAACCTGATAATGAAAACTTAAAATTAAAAATGCTAATTCTTAATGGAAAAATTACTTTACGTTCCAGATTTTTTTTTTTATTTATGTCCATAAAAATAATTTTAGAAAACCCAAACCTGCCACTACCATAATACCTAAAATATCTTAATGTTTAATGCTAGCAAACCATAAAAATACAAAAACTTTTTCTGTTGAATAATGTTAAATCTTCAAATTAAGTACTTACCTCATTGTGATTTTGTTAAAAGTCAAATCTTACAATCTCAAAGAACTCGTCATTCAGCTGAAATATGAGGTAAATTCGGGACCTAGAAGTAAACAATAAAAACAATTTAACATAATTTTAACAACCCATTATTTAAAATCTTCAACAGGCTCAAAAAAAAAAACAAAATGAAACGCAATTAAACTTGTTTACTTAATTTCTACAGTAACAGTTCAGGGTAGGCTACACTACATCTAACAGAAATTCAATCTTAGTTTCTAATCGTCGTTGATTTTGACGTTCATAAATAGAAATTTGTATGTTTAAAAAAAGTTTTGATTTTGGCTTTGACTTAGGCATTGACTTTAAAAAAAAGTATGAAAAACCTGTGATATTGCGGTATGAAGCAAAATCGCTATGCCCGTAGTACGTTGGCAGCAGAGAAGTATATGCTTATACCGTATACATGTAGATGTACTTAGGAAGGGATGTAAAATAATCGTTACAAAGGAGATGTAAAATGTCAATGAAATTGTGTTGTCCGGGAAGAGCTCGCCACGCTGGTTGGCGGGCTTCACATATCCTCTCAATAATATTTTTTATTATTTCTCAGACATACAGGTTTCCTTACGATGTTTTCCTTCACCGCCGGGCACTTTTAGTGGTGCGGCACCGGGTATCATCGAACCCAGGTCAGTCGCTCTGGAAAACAAAAGTGAGCGCTTTGGCCACTAGGCTACCAGGGCTCTATATATGATTATATTATATATATAGTGAATTTATTTCTTTATTTAACCTCTATTGCATTCCTTTACATAGAAGGACTCAAAAGGCGGACTTAATGCCTATAGGCATTCTCTAGTAGACAACCTATGGTTTGGTGATCCTTTATGGTAGGCGTTAAAAAGAGCTTAACAAACTACTAAATTACTAACTACATTCTTAATAAATATTTGTACATAGATTACATAAATAAAAACTAATGAAATACATAAAATCATATACATACTTACATATCTTCGTATTCGTATACGTATACTAACAAACATACACACATTTGACAGTAGCAATCATAAAATAAACAGAATCATGTCACATTAGAGGTTTTCAATAAATGCTCACGAACCAATCTTTTAAAAGAGCACTTACTGGGCGCTTGTCTTATATAATCGGGCAAAGAATTCCATAGCAGTGTAGCTTATACAGCGAAGGAGTTCCTAATGAACCCGGTGAGATGTGAGGGAATAGAAATCTTGTTATTCAAAGAAAATCGAAGAACCCTATCATTGGATAAAGAGAGATACTGAAATTTATTTGATTTATTGAGATAATAAGGCGAAAATGAATAATTTAAAATAGAAAAAAGAACTAGCAGAATTCCGGAATTGCGCCTCTGTCAGAAAGATATTACTACTCTACTATGGTAGAGTAGAAGACAGAGTGGAAAAATTATAAGCCTCATCTTGGGGTTTGCTTGCTTCTAGTCTGCATTTCCGATACGTACTCCGTGCTCCATCAATTCAAGAAGTACTCACGGATCTGTACGAGCCTCTGGTAGCGCGTTAGCCGATGAACAGCATTATAGTCTAGTTGTTTAGTTGCTGACAGGAGACGAACAGATTCGATCTGAGGACTTGGGACTAATACTCGAATGGAACTAATACTTCGAAAACTAGTAAATAGGTATTTTTTAGATTTGACATCGTTAGAACAATGTGATAAAAAATAGCATTGGCAAGTTATACAAAATTCATTATATACGCGACTAAATAAGATTCGGAAGAGAGGTCACTGATAAGTTCCAAGTGCGCAGGTTACCATGCATACGAACAAACGTAATTATGTAAATTTTAAATAATTTCGAGGTTTCTTTTCGTTTCGTCTTTACGGTTCAATGTTAGTACCGGCCCAGTATAATCTATGCCACAATGTAAGAATGGAAAACCTGGAGTGATCTCCTCTAGGGGTAGTTGTCCATTATAGGTGACAAAGTTTTACTTCACAATCGTGTACAAATAACACGATTATGTAGAGTACACCTAGCGAGATCTCAGCCGCCACACAGTCAGTGCGACACACGTTTGTAATACTTATAAAGAAGCACAGAAGGCCAAACTAACGACCTTTCCTGCTCGCGTATTTTTTCCACCGAAATTGTAAAGCCCTCCCGGCCAACAGTGTACATCTAATACGTGAGGGTTTTAGTCGGTCCGGCACTTAATCCTGATCCCGACATAATCAGAGCTTTCCCCTAATTGAGTTAAAAAAAAACTAAAGCGTTTGCGGTGCCGCGAGCTGGCTGTATATATGCTTCACGGCGCAACAACTGAAAACGAATGTTTTCCTAATATTAATATTGGGTGTTGCTTATCTAACCTAAATTGCACGAAATTTTAATTCTTCCACCAGTTCATATAATTTTATCAACATTATTGCGTATGAATAGCTTGAGAAAAACTACCACATTGATTGTCTCTACAATGAAGAATGAAAATGGGAAATTGAATAAAAATGGTCCAGAAGTAATCCACATTTGCTTTGTTTAAAATTTAATAAAAAAAGACCATTTCATGATTATCAATTAAGTCCCAATATTACACTATGCCAATTAAAATATCTTTATTTTGATATTTATGAAACGGACAATCGAACGAGATGATAATAATTGTTAAAATATCGGCTCATCTCAACTCAACTGACGCGGTGGATAGTAGCACGAGTTTATTTACAGCTGTTTGAATGCACTGTTCGTTTACGTAGTCCGGTTGCGTTACATGGACCATAGGAACTAATAAGCAAGCGGTCGAGCGCGGTGCGAAGGACGAAGGATCTCGGTAGACGCTGTGTGTGTGGTAGATGAATGAATGAAGATGAAGAACCGTTGATGAAGCTCATTTGCGTGCGTCGATGGAAACGCTACGTTGTTCAGTACTATTGGAGTTATAATTATTACTCGGATTTTTTGTTACACAATCAATATGGCGCAAACGGCTATAGATTACCACTTTTGTTGAGAATACTGTTAATTATTTACCTTGGACAATAAACAAAATTTCTTAGTGTTATAGCGTGTATGACGTCCCTGTGCTTTATTGGTGGAAACACTGCACTGAATTTTCGAGTTTCATACGCTGTTTTTAATAATATTGAATATTTTTATTGTGTGAAACTTGTAGCATTTCCAATATGTCGGTGCGGTTTTCAGGGAATTTACTAATTTATCTAGTTTAAGATGCGGATTAGGATGAAAATACTGATGACTGGTGTATGAAAATAAAAACCTTTTGTGCTGTTGTCACACGCGTTTTGTAGTTTCAGTCGAATTAAAACACAACTATTCAAATGATTAGTGTATCCCTCGTTTCAGTTGGTTTGCCGAGAATTTTTAATGCAAATTTATAACTTAGTGTTTCTAGTAGACGCTTAAGGAAAACTGATAACACATTACCCACAATCTGCATAGAAAAAAAAGATTTAACACGTTCGTGAAATTATAATCTGTTGTTATTGTACCGATTGAGAAGTAATTCCCATGCTACAATATAATTATCACTACAAAATTTTATGAGATCTATAATTAACTCCGCGTCTCCTTTGAAGTAATGAAACTTTTCTATGTCGCTAAGTTAGCTAGAACTATGCACTAAGGATAGAATAGTGTTTCGGAAGATTCCCATGGCTCATAAGTAAATGGAATAGTATAAGCATGTTTTCAGGTTTGGTCCGGCTTCTCCCGTAGTTTGCAAAAAAAAATTCTTTCATTAATTTCTATACTGCGATCCTTCTGCGTTTTATAATATAGTATGCGATCGGGTATCTTCGAACGGTTCTTAGTGGTTTCGATACTCGCCTGAATGCGGTTCTGGAGGGTCAATATGTTTAGGCTTCTTGCGAATGAGTGACGAACACAGCAATTTGCGATATCATAAACACTACCCAGGACGAGCCTGTGCTGGTCATCCTGGGTAGAAGATCCATTATATCGCGCGAGACTGTATACGCGTACAACTTTAAATTCTGTCCGTTGATATTATCCGGAATGCAAAATCGTTGATCTCCCCAATTCGCATGAAATTTTAGAGATATTCGTTTTCAATGTACAGGATTGTCAAGCCATACGTTTTTTCATTCTGCCACTGGCTTGAAAATATGCATCAATTATACGTGAATAAATGTCTTGCTTCTTTACTCTTAGCATATTCTGTCAAGGGTCTGGGGGTATCTGGAGGCAACAGGAAAGAATATCGGCAAAGAGTCTTAATTATCTTCCAAAATTAACATACGCAGGAATAACTGTGGTGCTTTCATTTATTTATTTATTCATTTAGATACGTACAATTAACAGACCATACATAGATCACGTTATACAAATAATATAATTATGATATATTGATAAGGCTGAGGCCTTGTCATTGATAAATGTAGAATACTATTCTGTTTGCTTTACAACAGATATTTTACCTTTTATTTTTTCTTCCAATGTTTTTTTTTCTTTTTCTCTTCTTTGTTTTATACACCCAATTTGATTGATAAAATGGGATAATAATAAATTGCATAGCTCTTAATATAATAAATGTCAAAACATAACTTTCTATAAATAAAAATCCGGTAAAATATGACTACAACATAAATAGAGAAATGTTGACTCATGCCGATGTCGTTCGTGATTAAGATATGTTTTTAGAGTTTCGAGACTACAAGGTTGAATGAAGCCTTATGGTGAAACTGTTATGTCTGTCTGTCTGTACTACACATAATGATTATAATAGTTCTGTTTAAGGAAAATAACAATAATTTCCTTAAATCTTTGTTATTTTCAGTTATTTTATATTCACGTGGGAAGTTGTATAAGAAAACATTTGTTACTAAAAATTATGTTTAGAGGACAGTGCTAGTATCTTAATTTATTCATAAGCCTCTTAACAGTCGTCGGACGGATATCTGGTCACCACTTTGTATAATTTAGATCTCGCATGAATATGTGAGAATTACAAATGTTATGGCTATTCCGACATTTAACACAGACCACAGATTTTTCTGTATAATTTATCATTTAAAAAAAATACGAGATACATTTTGAATGTTCCAAGCTGTCCCTAACACCAAAATTAACCAGGTAGGTAGTTTATATTAGCAAGAATCAAAAATAAAAACTTTCTGTGGAGAAATATATAAATTCTCAGAGATTATTATAACGCCAAGATTCTTCAAGTGAAGAACATTGCATCGTATGAATTGGTCACTTACAATGAAGACATGGTAATTATTTCTTTATTCGCTGCTCTTTTAACCCCATGTGCTTTGCATATTAAAATATCATAATTAATTTTAAATTAAATTTGTTAATTAATTATGATGAGACTTTTAAAAGGTTAAACAATACGACCCTAAAGATTCCGTTTTTTGTTAAGGTCTTAGCTTTAAAACCCGTTACACCGAAATTGAATATTTTTGACATTGACTTTTAGTTGTTGTTTTATTTTCATCGATATTTATTTAAGAAACTAACTGATTTATGCCGCAAAACAGGCACTTTCTTGACTGACAGATGGCGAAAATCTCTTTTATTGGATTGTGGTTCAGAAGGAGCTGACAGGTCTTGATGGTAAGTGCTACCTGCAGCCCATGAACACGGCACAGGAGCACGGTAAGTCATAGAGATACTGACGGTAAGAGTAATTAATTTCTAAGAGATCAATAAAAACTGAGAATTAATAACAAGAGGGAGTAAACCGCCTTGCGGTACGCCCGTTTCTACATTAACCCAACATGAGGTCTTTTGTCCTACATTGACTGACTTCTGTCGCACGAGAAGTTAAGAGATAAAACTTCAAAAGCAGAGAACTACATACATTGAATGGAAAAGGATTAAAAGGAAAATATGATCGACTGTGTTAAAAGCGTTTGACAAGTCTTTAAGCGCCATCACAGTAACTTTCTTTTTATTCATGCCACTTGTCACTCCATGTCATCGGTAACTTTGATTAAGACTGTCGTGGTGCTGTAACGGAGCGAAATCCAGATTGATCAGAGCATCAGTAGGTATTTTTCGTATATGAAAAAGGACCTCAGTAGACGGAGATTTTCCAGTGACGAAGAAATGATGGAGGTCGTGAACGAACATTTCATGGGTAAAGTCGGCGAATATTTTTGTTCGGGCTAAAAGCCCTCTTTATTAAATGTAAGAAGTATATTGAAGTAGAGGGAGATTACATAGAAAAATTTATATCTAGGGCTCAAAACTTTTCAACCCTCGTATATATGTATGTTTGCGTATATGTATATATACTTACATATACATGTATATATATTTATTGCATATATTATTTGTATTGTATGTAGGAAAATAACATAGAATTAAAGTATTCTTGAACATTCTCAGCATTTGTTGTCGAAACATCAATTTCATTTCATCTTTACATTGCCCGTAGGTAGACTGGTAGAGAATGCCTATGTATATAGTTACGTATAAGAAGTTAAATTAATAAAAGAAATTTTGCTTATTACAAAATATATGTACGTATGTATCTTTTCTAAAGCTTTTGCATGCATTGAACGATTGTCGAACGAATAGATAATAACTAATAAGTAATACATTGTCTGCCGATGACGACTGACAATAACCGAAAATATTTGTTGACGGCTATATGCTCTAGCCACAGAATATATAATAGTACAAAATGCATTTAAGCTTAGTTAACGATATTTATAATTTATCACTAATTATTGGCACAGGAAGAATGCAAATATCAAGTACAATCATAAAAATAAAAAATAATCACGGCAAAGTTTAGTTCTATCTAATAAATTTTATCAGTAGTTACTGGAAAAATTTACTAGTAACCACATTTATCAGATAGGACCAGTTCGAATAGATTTAGGTTCGCACAATTAAAAAAATATCTAAATTCTGATATCTGTTTTCTACGTCGCATTTCATTTGTGTAACTGCAAATGATCATTTGCGTAATTACTCACTCAAAAATTAAACATTGTCGTGGAAATAAATGATGTATTTGATAGTCAGTTACCTGCAGATCTGGTTATAATATATAATCTGGTATTAAAACATTTAATAACCTATATCTACATAGTGTTTGTGGGTTAATATACGTGATTTTGATAACCTTAAAATACTTTTTATGAAATGTCTACGTATCTAAATGATGAAACCAGAAATGAAATAAGACATAGACATCTTAATTTTACTATTTACGTAATCAAGTCATTCAATCTTTATTGTGGGAGAGCCAAGCGGCTGCTTTTGCTGCTGCTCGAATTTACCAGCTCGACTGGATTGGTACCACTGCCTCGCAGAATACTGGCGTGAAGAAGAGGCATCTTGTGCTTCTGGGTTTCATTCGGTGAGTGAGGTAACCGGAGGCCCACACCCCTTCCCATTGCCCTCCTCATACTCCCTCCCAGATGGGTATTAGGAAGATTCCTAATACCCTTAAAGGTCGTCGTTGTAGGTTAAACGCACATGCAGCACCTATGGTGTTGCGGTTGTACGTGGGCGACGGTAATCACTTCCCATCAGGTGAACTGCTTGCTCGTTTGCCGCTTTTTGCATAAAAAAAGTAGATATATCTATTGTTTCGAGATAAAACAGGTACAGAAATTTAGGTAAATTTCTGTACCTGTTTTACCTAACAAAAATATACAAACAAAAAAACAGACAATGAAGCCAAATAATAGAAACCTGGTAAAAAATAGAAAAATAATAAAATACAAAGCCATTGTGAATTTTAATTAATTATTATTAATGTGAAGTAAAATTTACTAATGTATCTCGTCTAACAATCTCGAAGGTAGGCGGCAAATTCAATAATTAAAATTTAGCCGCCGCATTATTTCAACGAAAAGAATACGAGATGTCTAACTTCAGAATAAACACAGCCATTTAAAAAAAAATAAGTAAACCAAAATTCAAGCAACCTCAGCAAGCCTTCCTTATATATAATAATAAGACGCTATTTAAAAATATGACGATTACCATAAAATGAGACATTATTTTTGTAAAAAATAAAACAAAATTTACCTACAATAAAGTAAATCCGAGTATCTTACATCCATGTTTATTAGTTTCAATTATAACTTCTTATACCTTTTGTAATATTCGAAAAACAAATATTGTCAATACTCACATACGTTCACTCTGGAAGTCGACCACAGAACTACTGATGTTCTGCTACAAGTTTTCAAGCAATTAAAATGGATAACCTTTTTTTTTTGTTACAGGACGTAATATCTTTAGACCAGTTCAAGCTAATACGTTATAAGGCATAACTTAAACCACTTACCGAATTTACTTAGCACTGTTGTGAATTAAAATGCTTATCTTTTTAAAAATACCGTGGAATAACAATTGAAATATTTTTTTTAAATGAATAGGTGTAAAGAAACAGTTTTCTTTATACCTACCGACTAGTTACTATCCGTGATATCTTATCAATTATTTTCAATGTTATAGTTTGTAGTTTTCTGTAATAAATAGAGTATATTGCTGCAATATGTCAAGAATTAAAGATGAGACTCTGATCTAAGTGATCAATGATATTATATGTGTTTATTACGATATGCCAGAAAAATTACTGCAACTGGATAAGAGTACAACATATAACAACAAGTAAATTAAAAGTAAAGTAGCAGCCTATAAGTGCCCACTGCTGTACAAAGGCCTCCTTCTCAAATACGCCACGCTGCTCCAGTGCGGGTTATCGGACTTCACATGTATATGTATATAATATTTTTTATTATTTTCCTGACATTAAGGTTTGCCTTGTCGATGTTTTCCTTCACCGCCGAGCTCGTGGTAAATTCAGCACCTAAATTTGCTATTAACAATTTATTGGTGCCGGCACCAGGGATCGAAAACAGGTCACTCGCAATGTATGAAACTAAACTAAGCGCCCTGACCACTATACATCCAACAGCAAGGTTACATGTCAATTTTCAATATTTACGAGAATAAGTAATGTTTTTTTTTTTTTTTTTATAGAAGAAGGGGGCAAACGAGCGTGCGGCTCACCTGATGGTAAGTGATCACCGACGCCCACGAACATCCACAACACTAGAGGAGCTACAGATGCGCTGCCGGCCTTTAAGGAAGGAATAAGCTCTTTTCTTGAAGGTCCCTAAGTCGTAACTATTCGGAAATACTGCTGGCGACAGCTGATTCCACAAAGTCGAAGTGCGTGGCAGAAAACTTCGATTAAAACGCACTGTGGTGGAATGCCAACCATCTAGGTGGTATCGATGGAACTTCGAATTCAGTCGCGATGTACGATGGTGAAACTCAGCAGCTGGGATCAATCCGAACAGTTCCTCAGAACATTCCCCGTGGAAAATTTTGTAAAAATGCAAAGAGAAGCAACATCTCTTCGCAAGGCCAAAGGATCAAGCCGATCAGAGAGAGCTTGGTCGCCGACAATTCGAGCCGCTCGACGTTGGATGCGGTCAAATGGAAGGAGTTGGTACTGGGGTGCCCCTGCCCAGAGATGAGAACAGTATTCCATGTGGGGCCGAACTTGCGCCTTATAAAGTTGCAAACGGTGGACCGGCATGAAATACTGTCCCGCTCTACAGAGCACACCAAGCTTTTGGAGGCCAATTTGGCCTTTCCTCCAAGTGACCACGGAACTGAACGTCGCTCGATATGTCAACGCCAAGGATTCTGATACTGGCTGAGGCAATAAGGGGAATGTTCTCAAAAGAGGAGAAACGACAAAGGGATTCTTTTTAGCGGTGAACGCGCAAACCTGTGTCTTTTTGGGGTTGAATAGGACCAAATTACGTCGACCCCAATCCGAGACTTTGAATAACAAGGTCTCGACTTCAGACACAAGTTTGTTCCGGCACTCGTCGGCGTGTTCCCGAGAAATATTCGCACGGCCTGTATATAGGGCATCACCCGTGCTGTCGTCTGCATAGCAATGAATGCTACTGATTTGTAGCATGTCGTTGATATGCAGAAGGAACAGAGTGGGAGATAGCACACAGCCTTGTGGAACACCAGCATTCACGGGTTTGGGGTCCGAGCATGCACCGTCGACAACAACCTTGATGCTCCGATCCGTGAGGAAGCTGGTGACCCAGTTGCACAATCTCTCAGGAACCCCGTAAGATGAAAGCTTTGAAAGAAGCGCTTTATGCCAAACCCTATCAAATGCTTTCGCTACGTCCAGACTAACCGCCAAAGCCTCCCCCTTAGACTCAACTGCTTCTGCCCATCGGTGAGTCAGGTAAACTAGAAGATCACCAGCTGATCGTCCGCGACGGAAACCGTACTGTCGGTCACTGATCAGCTGGTGTTCCTCCAGGTACCTCAGGAGCTGGGTGTTGATGAGTGACTCCATTATTTTAGATAACAAGGGGGTGATGGCAATAGGCCTGTAGTTGGACGGATCAGAGCGGTCGCCTTTTTGGGTATTGGATGCACAAATGCTGTCTTCCAAGATTCCGGGACGACGCCTGAAGAGTAGGAGTGCCGGAAAAGACGCGTGAGAACCGGTGCCAAGTCAGGGGCACACATCCTCAGCACAATTGAGGGATTCCGTCCGGCCCACTCGACTTATGAATGTCCAGGGAGCGGAGTGCCTTTCGCACTGAGCTCTGCAGAAACTGAATTTCCGGCATGGAGCACTTACACCACGGGATGGTAGGTGGAGAGTTTCCCCGGTCATCAAGAGTCGAGTTGGATGCAAAAGAGAGCCCAAGAGATCGGCTTTCTCTTTTGCAGTATGGGCCAGCGAATCATCCTCCTTGTGTAGAGATGGGAGAGATGGCTGACAGAAATTCCCTGGACAGCCTTGGCGAGAGACCAGAATGCGCGGGATCCCGATGGGAGGCGAACTAGTCTCTCGCCAATTCTGCCAATGTGCTTTAACTTTGCCGCAGCGATAACTCTTTTGAAGGACCTGGAGGCAGAGTTGTACTCGTTTTTAAGAGCACTGGTTTTTGCATCCCGAGACGCCGATGCATCGGCCCAGGCCTGGTAGCACTTCCGCTTTCGGCGTGACGCTATTTTGCAGGTGCGACCAAACCAAGGCTGGGATTTACCTCCGACAGGCACTGCAGAGAACGGAATAAAAGTTCCATTCCTGAAGTACCACATCGGTGACAGAATCTGCAACGACGTTGGGATCATCCAGCGAGAAGCAAACCTGCCCCATGGGTAGGAAGCAAAGAAAGACCGCATTCCATCCCAATCTGCCGACCTATAGTGCCACACACGGCGGAACCCCGCAGATCGCGTTCGGGATCGGCGCGCGATAGGCACTACACTCCGGATCAGACAGTGGTCCGACGAGCCAAGAGGGCATCGACTGAGACCAAATATCCGTCCGGGTGTGAGGTCAGCAAAAGGTCCAACAGGGAAGGTGTATGACCTTCCACGTCTGGGATCCGCGTCGGCGAGGTTACCAGTTGTGTCAGGCCATATGCTAATGCAAAGTCGTGAACAGATCTCCCCGCATGATCGGTTATGCGAGAACCGAGCCAATCGGTGTGGTGGGCATTAAAATCGCCGAGAATCACGATCTCTGCGGATGGGATCTGTTGTAGCACGGAATCTGTAGCCATTTGGATGTGGTCGATGAGTCGGTCAGTTACGGTATTACCGCTATGGGACCTGTAAAGGCACGCATAGACGCGCGGATGGTCGTCGCTGTCGATGCGCAGCCAAAGGGTAGAAAGGTCCAAACCTTCAAGACTACCGAGGCGTCGAGAACAGATATCATCTCTGACGTATACGCAAACTCCGGCACGGGGCACAAAGGAGTGTTCCAGTTTGTACCCCGGGTAATGGAGATAAGAGGTATCAGCCGGAGACGATATCTGAGTCTCTGTAAGAAAAAGCAAGGCCGGCTTCGCCGTTTCAAGATGGTAATGAACGGCGCTAAGGTTCGAGTGGAGTCCCCTGATATTGCAGAAATCCACGGCGAGCGCGGTAGGGGATGCCATAGTTTCTTTGCTGCGTTTGCCTCGAGTAGGAAAGAAAGAGAGCGGAATATTGCCCCCAGAATACGCGGGGCAGACTGAGCATCCACGATTAGGTAGCGTAGGAAAGCCTGAACGTGGATGCTCAGTGAGGGATTCTCCAGAACCGTAGGTACTGGTACCCTCCTGGGGTAGCTCAAAATTATATACCGCTACCATATTTGGGGAGGGGGGAGGGGGGAGAGGGCCTCCGGTTACCTCACTCACCGCACGAAACGCAGAAGCACAAGATGCCTCTACTTCACGCCGGTATTCTGCGAGGCCGTGGTACTTATCCGGACGAGCCGGCCCATTCCTGCGACAGCAAAAGCCGCCGCTTGGCTCTACCACGATGTATTATTTAGTTTCATAAAAAAAATATATAATCTATGTATAAAATAATACTTCTTCGTGTGAACTTAAGAATATATGCAAAAAAATAGTTTTGCGTTGTATATCTATATCGTATTTTATGATGTCACCCTACACAGTTCTATGAAGCGCCTGATAATATAAAATAGAAAAAAGTTAATCCTGCAATTCATGTTCATCATACATCAGCCATTTTCTTGGTCCACTGTTGAACGTAGGCAAACGCTTTTATTTGCAGAATCTTTTTGTTGTAAGCGGAGTGCTGGAACCCTCGCTCTAGTAATGTGGCACCTCTCCATCACTAGTTTGTTTGATTAGAGCTTCGCATTGGAAGCTATAGGAAGAAATATTAAAAAAAAACTTGTTCTTAAAGTTATTTTGTCATTATTTTTCTTGAAGTCTATAAAGATATTTGTGTTTAAGTATTCACAGCAATTAGAGACTATTAAAAATATTATAAATTTGTAAACAAATGTCCATAACAATAAAAGACCGATAATAAAACGAAAAAATTACTACCACAGCTGAGCGCACGCTTCGTTATTTTCCGTTATCGAAGAAATTCTAGAGCTGAGATGAGTCCGTCGTCCTTTTTTTTTCCTCAGACATGCAGGTTTTTACTATGTTTGTTGTGTAATCTGAAAATAAAATAAAACAAAACGAAAAGTACCCAATAAGCAACCTAATAACCTATTCGGACGCAGCCTGCGGCAATGTCTGCAGCTCAGGCGCTATAATAAACAATAGTAGATATCATACAGTAAAACGCTTTATATAAATTTCATAAAGCAAAGTATTTTATTACGCTAGCTACCTAATGACTTACGCTCAGAAAGATGCCTTTTCACTCTCCAAAGAGGGCGCACTACCGCTTGTTTGTCGTTGTGGACATGGAAAAACCTTCCGAGGAATATATCCCGACTTTTGCTTTTGCAGGTGTAGACTAAAGCAGGTTAATGTAGTAGTGTAGTAGTTGCAGACGTGGTAAAGCCAAGCTGCGGCTTTTGCTGCTGCTCGAATGGGCCGGCTCGACCGGGACAGTACCAAGTCCTCACAGACTACCGGCGTGAAGTAGCTTGTGCTTCTGCTTTTGTTCGGTGAGTGAGGTAACCGGAGGCATATTCCTGAGCTAATGTTTAATCAAACCATACGCATGCACGGGGCCGTCATGGTCGTCCCTTCCTCTTCTCTCCAGCCAGTGCACTATTGGACATAGATAGGCCTCTTCAATAGAGAGTTGTCCATTGTCTCCTCACTTGGCCTGTGCGTTGGCGATCGCAGTACCAGACGTCTCAGATACT
Organism: Bhutanitis thaidina; assembly: GCA_029286595.1. NCBI lineage: Eukaryota > Metazoa > Arthropoda > Insecta > Lepidoptera > Papilionidae > Bhutanitis > Bhutanitis thaidina. The sequence continues at coordinate 1,048,765 of JAGSMS010000021.1, read as the reverse complement.
AATTAATAATAATGAATAAATAAATAACAATGTATAAACAAAAACATTTTATTTATTTATTTAATTTATATTATTTTGGCCTTTGGTAAGATTGACATACTTATGGTTTTGGCTTAAGGACCTCTGTCTGTCGTCTCTCTTTACGTTGCAGCAATCGAATGGGCCGGCTGGTCCGGAGTAGTACCACGACCAGGCAGAATACCAGCGTGAATTAGAGGAATCTTGTGCATCTGTGTTTCGTTCGCCGAGTTAGGTACCTGAGGCCCACTTCTCCTCCCCCTCCCTTCTTCCAGTCATCCCTCCCATCTCCGAAATAACCGAACAGGTCGGATACGCACCTGTAGCACCATGTGATCACTTACCATCAGGTGAGTCGCTTGCTCGTTTGCCCCCTTTACCATAAAAATATAAGCTAAAATTTGGACAACGGTATTATTTTCATTCAAGATAAGTAATAATAATGTCATAATAACATACAGTTTTTTGATTTCCTTCAAATGTAAAGGTTATACTAATACGCATTTTTAATCGATTGAAAGTAATTAAGTACATATGCCTGACATAATACACCCACACAATTCGAAGCAAAAATCAAGGAAAATCGCGTAGACAAAATTATGTTCGTATTGAGAATGAATAAACTGATTGCAGGAAACAATAAATTACGGTAATGTTTACCTTGTCGGTAAGTCTTATACAGAGTATAATTAAAGTCTAATAATAAAGTCATGAAATGATGGAATCTGCAACTATAATCTCCGCGGTAGAACAAGGGACATAACCGTAAGACAAGATAGCTCGCAGACCTTGCAACCGCTGGGGAAGAAAGCATCTCGTGTGAGCAACCTCGTACAGGCAAACACAGCGTAGGACGACGCTCTACGAAAGGGGACACGCAATATATCGGGAAGTCTATGAGAGACCTATGTTCTGCAGTGGACTTGTAACAGGCAGTGGCGTACATGCCATATAGACAAAAGGCAATGCCAACCCTAGTTTAATTTCTTAATGAACCTACGTTTTCTTACACAAATACTTTGTTATGCAATATCCTTCCTTAACACCATGGAATAGAGTGTCGATTTGAATCTTCCGACGATAAATAAATGGTTGTCTACATTTATGACGAAAGTATGTACAGACAGTTTTGTACCGTTAAGGAATGTAGTCGTCGGTTCCGTTGTGTACGTCGTGAAGTGTAAATTTACACTTTTTAGTTTATCGCGCCTAAACATAAAAGGAAAGGTAAAAAATATACACTGATTATTCAATTATGTGATAAATTAAGAAAAATCTCCTACATTTAGATTTATTTTAAATGTTACTTTCCTTTGGTTGGTCATTCAAAATATCATTTAATTTTTGAATTCTATCACTTCAGGTGAATTTAAATAGAAAAAAGAGCTCTCTCTTCAGTTAATACATGAGGCATTTTTTACCGATTTGGTGTAATATCTAAAAATAAAATCAGCTGATTTTTGTTCTCATTCTTATAAATATTTGTCGTTTTATTGTCTCCATTAAATATGAATTTATTTAAATTTAACACTGTTTAATTCGCAGGTTCGATTCCCGAATGGAAATAATATTTTCTTCTGCCTACCGGCACTAGTTGGGGTTTTTAAAAAAAGTAAAGTAGCAGCCTGTAAATGCCTACTGCTGGGCAAAGGCCTCCTTCTCAAATGTCTGAGAGGGTTTTGAGTCGGGAACGGACTGCGTCAGTGCGGGTTGGCAGACTTCACATGTCCACGAAATAATATGGTAAATTCAGCCCGTAAAATTACTATGAACAATCTCAGAGGCCTCGGGGATCGAACCCAAATCACTCGCGCTCTAAGAAACTAAAGCGTGCTCCCGGTCCACTAGGCTACAACGACTCTCTGAATGTTTGAGCAAGTTTTTTTGTGTACAAGATACACGGATATTATAATACAGAAGAAGTTATAGAAACGGTAGTTGAATTGAGCTCGTATAAAAAAAAATCGTGCGGTTCAAAAGAACGTTATGTGCCTTTGGGAGTGCCTACCTCTATGAGAGATAGATGTGTAGTATGTACTCCTACATATGTAGATTTACAAACATTAGTTTCAAAAATGTTTTTTTCAGCGTCATGAAATACGACATATATTTTCGTATATTTGGATACATAGCGACAGTAGTAATGCATGTCACGAACATTTACTTCGTGGTAAAAAACCTAACAAAAGAACATTTTGAGGACCCAAATTTGAAAGTATTCAGCAGTCTGCAAGCCCGGTACTATACCTGTTGGAATTTTGTGAGTGTTTAAGTTATTAAATGTAGTTAAGAATACTTATACAGATACTTCACAAATTCGTCAGTGATTTCTATATTAATTTGCCGTATCGTAGCGGCGTGAGAACTCTTTCTTTCCTTTTATTTTCTTTGGCACGGGTATTTTAAGGATACTGCGACAATACCTATAACCTAACCTAAGAACCTAAGTGTTCGTGATAATGGCAAATCCATCCTTGGGAGTGGCTCATTTTTTCTTATAATTCTTTAACATTGTCATATTATATGTGGACTAAATGGTTGCATGAAATACCATGCGTACCATGAAATCCAGCAAGATTCGAGTGTAAAACAAAATGTTTGTCCAACACAAATTATTAACTTTCGCGTATTCTCATCTCGAAGACACGGTAGGAATTTTTTTTTTAATTTTTTCGCTAATAATAATAATTGCATGAGAATGTGTGCTTGCTAATATTTATGGCTATAAAGTAAATATTATTAAATCTATCAGACGTAAGGGGCAACATGTCATCGTTTTCCCCAAATACTAACCTCACCTGTACGTGGTGTGGTACCCTGCTAGCTAACAAACAAGGCGCTGGTGACTGAATAATGGCGCAGTTTCCATACGAATTTGGCAAACCCTAGGGCCACAGATGAGATGTCAAGCACCCTCGCAAACTAGCGGCACCGCCCTTACCAACCTGCTTATCCAGCGTGGCGAGTGTTGGCAAACCTTTCAAAAAATACATTCTAGCTTTTGCCGGCGCTTTCTTGGAGAGGCTCGTGAGAGAGAAGAAAATGATATATCTATGGTTGTTTAACTGGAAGATCTTACCGTGAATTTAACAAGGTTAAATTATTTTTCGCTATATAATTCACAGATAGCATCACTGATAATTGAAATTATGTTCTTCACTTCAAATTGTCTTGTATTACAGATTATTCAAATTATTTATTCATTAATTGGCCTCACATGTGACGTGTTCACACTATGGAATTCTGCTGTTAAAGATTATAAGTTACCAAAACATTTAAGAGGCTGCAGAGACACACTGTTCGCGGGAGTCCTTTGGCCGTCTACTTTAGTAAGTATCAGAATATTGTAAAATATTGTTTTTTTGTGAGCATTTTTTTACGTGAAGGTGCACGAACAGGCGGCAACTTTAGTAAGCAAGCTAGTCTGTTACCCGTTATACATTTATTTAAACTGTTGAAACGATCGCTATGCCAGACTCCAAATAGTTTTAGCCCAAAAAGAGAATTTAGGCTTTTAACCACTATACGGAGAATATACGTCCGTGGTTCACCATCATCATTTAATCCTGTCAATAGTTCACTACTGAACATAAACCTGCCCAAAGCTCCAGCTCCAGCAAAGATTCCCAAAAAGCACGAACAATGACTTTTACGCAACACTGTGCAGATCTTTACTCTATTTTGTGGGGGGTCGTCCCACACTGTTTGCCTGTAAGCGGTTGCCACTCGAGAACCTTTCTTCCCCAAGGGTTGTCCGTTCTGCGTGCTATGTGTCCGGCACATTAGCAGTTCAGCTGCGGATATCGTGATTAAATCATCATAGAATAGTTTGGTTTTAATTTAATTATGTACAGCGTGACAGGTCTTCATTAATAACTCAACTTTTCTTTTCAGCTGGTGTGCACAGTATTCTGGTCTTTATTCTTGTACGACAGAGATTTAATTTTACCAAAATTCACTGACAAAGTGTTAACCAAAACAACGAACCACGTAATACATACGGCTATTGTTCCAGTTGTTTTATGGGAAGTGGTCTTCCGGCCAAGAAGCGAGCCGAAGTCACACATAAGAAATCTACTGCATTTATTGTTTCACATTTCCCTATATTTCTTAGTGTAAGTATAAATTGGGTGGTATGACGGGGAAGCTTGAAGAACTATAAGACAGACAGCAAATTTTTTTAATTATTAATCGTTATTGTTAGACTTCAGTTATGTTCTTCATTCTTTATTGTAATTTTTGTTTAATACGGGGTTTCAAAATGATGTATTCTGATATTTTATCAGAATGGCGTCAAAGGCAAGTTTTTGTTAAAAAAAAAATCTTTTAGATATGGCTTATATCAGATCGCTTAATTTTCAAAGACCCATATGATAAGAACAACACATATTTTCAAGAAACATTGTTTTGTACTCATCGCGGCATAGAGTAATTTTTAATCCCACAAATTGGGTCGTATAGTATCAACGCACATTATCTTATTATGTATGACAAAGCAGATGTTCCAGGGGTATTATTTGGGGGAGCAGCACTGCTGTCCCCATGTGGCAAGGGCTCAGCAGTGCTGTCCTTTTCTTGACCCATTACAAATAAGGAACTCATTTATTACTTATTTATTTATTTACACTTTTAACACATTTTAAATCACAGATCACTCTTTAAAAATTGATTAACATAACAGTGAAAGAAACGACGACCTACACCAACCGATGCCACAACTCAAGTATCCCTCTGCCGGTGTTCACTCAAAAACAATAACTTACTTAAGAATTTTACATTACTGAACACAAATCTTAATCAAATTGTAATTCACTGTTAGAAAATAAGTAAATTGGATTATTACTAACAAATTTAGGCAATCGATAATTTCACTCTAAATTATAACATGGTAATCAAAATTAGTAGTTAATTAAAGGAAACAAGACATTAGCGTCACCTCGAGTGAGGTGTCAAAAGCTCCCGATAGATGGCGGAAATCGCTACCCGATAAATCTTAAAAAAGGAAAACTATAAATCTATTACAAATTAGGTAATTGATACACTGCACTAATTATAAAAATAATTTAAAGATGTCAGATGAACTAGACTAGTTTAAATAGTAGAGGCTCTTGCGGCGACATGTATATATAATTCTTACAATGGCAGCCTCACAAGGTCCTCAGTCAGCTACAGAGCTATGCGCCCGCTGACCGTGATCGGTCTAACGTTTTGTAAGATTTCGCCGCCATTTGATTTTCGAAGGACCCATTATCCATAAAAAAACACAACACAAAACAAGTCAACTTGTTTCATTTTTATTTTATTACAATACGTACAGGAATGTAGTCTGAAGAAAGGTTAGAAAGCTAATGATTCTTCATTTCACGAATAAGTACCTTAGCCTCGGTAGAGCTTTAAAAGAATTTTAACATAAACAATACGTGTACAGTTCAAACTAGCAGTCATCTGATGAACACGTGTAAGGAATAATAATAAAACAAGGCAACAAATTTTGATATAGAACCTTTTATTTTCACATTCACTTAAAGTGAGTCACTGATATATACCATAAGTCATAAAAACACTACTTTGAGTTACAGAGGGCCAATGCTCACATGAAGCGTTTAAGTAACAGAGGCGTATTATAAGTAAAGAGGTGTCTGATGTAATCTGAGGTTACAAAAACGAAATAAAAAAGTTATTTTAGATTATAAAGTCATAGATAAATTTGATTTAATTTATATTTATTTTATTTATAACAAATATCGAGAATTAGGGATACTTAACAGCTGACGCGTACATCTCAAGGGTAATGCTGTAAGCATTCATATTGTAATGTCATGCCTGGAATAATATATATTTAGATATAAAGAAAAGAGCAATGAATATTTTAAGCACATAGCTTAAATGTGTTTAAAATATTCTTATTCTTATTATTATTTTCTGTTTCCAGATTGTCGTACACATACCTAGAAAGAGGCATTTGGATCTATCCTATTCTTACAATAACATTCGGCACGATTTATTTTCCAATAATTTGTGCAGTCTTGTTAGTCTTAAAAATATTTTGTTATTTCTTACAGTGGCAATTGAATTCTCTTGTACATGGTCGAAATGTAGTAAACAAGAAAATACTGTGAAAAACTGATAAAAGACTCATATCGATATTTATGGTTTTGAACTAGTTTTATTTATTATAGAAAAGAGATATTACTTATTGTGTGTACAGATTAAAATATTCTTTAAATAAATTTACAACGTTTTCAATTATTCCCTTACTTTTTTATCACGTAATGAGAGCATACACAGATATTAATGCGTTCTCTGGGTATTAAAGTAGAGAAATATAATATACAATTACTTAGTATGGTCATAAATTCTGATATACATTTAAAAGTGTATTACTGAGAGTCATTTTGCTTGTTGTAATGCTCTTCAATTTTTTTTAATCTGTAAAGAGCACGTTGCTGTGCCTTTCCAACCCCGTATCGGAAACGGAAGGGTTTTGATCAATCGACACTCTTAAGCTACAGGGGCTGTTTCAGTGTCGCTGTAGAAATTGATTAAACTGTCTAATAGCTACTGCCCATTTATTATGCTATTTTGAGATAAGAGCACGGAATCTGCATAAGGAAATTTAATCAAGATTCTGTAGCCATTTGGACGTGGTCGATCAGGTTGGTTATTATTGGTTAGTATCCGTGTTACCCCTATGGGAGTGTAAAAGCACGCGTAAACGCGTCCGTACCTTAAGGACTACCGAGGCGGCAGGAACAGACATCATCTCTGACGTATTCACAAACTCCGGCACGAGGCACAAAGGAGTGTTCCTAATTTGTACCCCGGGTAGTGGAGATAATAGGTAGCAAACGGGGAAAATATCTGCGTCTCGGTAAGAATAAGGAAGAACGACTTCGCCATTTTCAGAAGGTAATAAACAACGCATCTGCAACATCTGCAATATCAGCAGCATCAGGCGACTCCACTCTACTATTTTTAGCGCCATTAGTAATTTATAATTTTATTGAAATTGTGTTAATGTTTTATTATATTTCTGACGGATTCGGCGGCGCCAAAATGACCGGATATGAGTCAAAAGGGGTACTTAAAGGGACGAATTGCTCATATAAGAAAAACAACTTTGGTAAGATAAATTTACTTACATCGTAAGCTGAACGCCCAAGTGCAACATAAAAGAGGTTCTCGTTATCGGGACTATGGACATCGACCTTGCCTAGCGGATCATCTGAAGTATGAAGACCTGTTGGTCTTCATACTTCAGATGATCCGCTTGAAGGGGGCGAGTCGGGAATCCGGTACAGGCCAGCTTTCCTCACATTGCTCTGCCATCTTTTAGTAGAAGCTATGGAGATTAGATGACGTTTAAGGATATGCATGCATCTGTTGTTCATAGCAATAGTCATTTAAATGTAGTTCATAAATTTCATTACCGCAAATCTTGTTTAAAAGGCGACGCTGCCTCGTTAGTCTCTACATTTGAATGTACAAATGATAATTATTCTAAACTATGGGTATATTGTATGTACAAAGGTACAACAATGTTAATAATGCTAATTGCTCATAACTACCTCAATACAATAATGTCTTTGAGCAAAAGTAACTGAGGTTGATATTTAAAAAAAAACTTTTAAATTATTCTATGCAATGTTATAATTTATTGACGTTTTACAACAGCGCAGTCAAGCCTTAGAGCTTGCTTCTGAGCATGCTACACTCGCTTTCACTGAGGTCGCGTGAAAAATACACTTCTTGGGCTCTGCGTACTCTAGTTCATTTGTCTAACTGAAAATGCACAACTATGCAGCATATTGTACTATTTTCTATACTACAACCGGTAAGCAAATCCTGTAATTGTTGTAACATACTACATGTGATAAGTTTTTAAATATGACCATTGATGATAGGCTAAAAAAGTTTGTTGAAAGGAAGAAGATCCGTAACTTCTGTCTGACAAATAATCATAGTTTTCTCGATTGAACAATTCCTTTTATTTTGTTCAAAACATTTTACTTGATATCTCTGCCTCTGTGTGCAACGTTGTGCAAAATTATACCAATGTCTCTTTGCGTTACTTTCTATCTCTCTCTTGTGTTAACTTATGTTTATAACACACCACGCTGGGCATATTCCAATACTTTATCATTCTCTATACAAATTTATAAATTACTTTCGTTCTTAAATAGCATCTGATTACATGACCATCTGCGCATGTATGGCAGTACGTCAAATTCTTAAAAAGATATTTGCACGTCCATTCTTCAATAGCTTGAGAGACTCCGATACAACTTAATAAAAGTTATATTTGATGAAATAATATAAGTCTACTCTAATCTCTAATAATATAAAAATCGCAAAGTAAAAATATAAAGGTGTCAAACAAGCGAGTATAGATATGCTTTTGTATAACGACTATAAAGTAATACGGTGAAGAGACTAGAAAATGTTAGATTCACGAAATTCTTATGAGATATCCAAAGTCAATTTTAATTTTGTAGCATGAATATTGGTTTAAACTCTGAATCTAACATTCCACTACTAAACAGGTATGCTTAAAAAAAGAATCCTACATCCCGAATTTAAGGGGTTTTTAAATTAAAATTTTGACTTATGCCATCGTAGGTCGCAGAAGTCGTGAATCATTCCTGATATAAATTCTGCATATTTAGATAGTTTATTATTAGTTAAAGTTTTGATATTATTTTATATTAAAACGCGTTCATTGATAATTTTAAAGGCAAATAGAATAGATATATTATTAAAGGAATAAGTATTAATAACTTTTGTGTATTTCATTACTATAGCTTCAAAGTTTTCTTTGAACTAAAAAGGTTGTTTTATTCAAGCCCATCGCAGTCACTTCGAAAAAGAATGACAGGTAACTGACCAGGGGCCATAAACACTCAAATAAATTGTTCGTTCAAAAAAGAATCCCGCGATTACAACCAAATTAGATAGAGCCTAACCCTGCCTTCACTGTTGTTATGATGCTTTCTATGCTAAGTAGTATTTCTAATAGATAGGGACCTTTACTTACTGGACACTTTCATCGCTTACCAAATATCTGTTAGAAACTGTGTAATTTTAACATTAGCTGTAAATTAAAGGCATAAAGGTGAAATTTGAATAGCATGCTGAAGTCAGAGTGATAGGGTATGTTGTTAGTTATCTTATTGCTCGTTTCTCATGAGTGATCAGGCTAATGCTGCGTTCCACTTTTCATGGTCAAGACTAAAACTATCAGTGTTACTAGTGTTTGCATTATTTACCAATATTTCGGTAGTTTTGGATTAAATAATCACAGTGTGAAGAATCTAAAAGGACAAATATATTTATTTTTAATAGATTTTGTCCGCACTTGCCTCCGAGGACTATTTGTTACAGTATATTAAAAAAGAAGATATGTCTATTTATCTATTTATTATTTTGATTGTGATTAAGAGGCCATGACTTTTCTCAGCAGGCCAACCCTATCTGCTCGTAGTATGCTCTGCTGACTAGCGGACGAGGCTCTAGCCACTGCCTGATGGCGGAAAGTTCGATAAAATGAGAAGAGGAATGCCGGAGCCGGAATCGTGCCTACCAATGCGCCTGCCCAGCGTGGTGAGTATCGGAAAACCAACTTACAGAGACCCAAGTACAGCAGCAGACTCGAATAGGTTTACGAAGAAGAATAAAAAATTTCACTTTTTATTTCTAGAAAAACAAAAATACGTTTTATTTTAAGAAATCCCTATAGGTTTTAGGCTTAAATAGGCTGCCCTTTAAAAAAATAAAACGTTACAAAACGTCTAAATATCAGAATAATTTACTCAAATCAGGTAAAATATACTAAAAGATTTTTTTTTTCTGATCAATAGCTGACAACACTAAATATTATCGGTACATTTAGCTCTTAACGGCTTGCATGGCCGGCCGTTACCTGTAGTCTAACAGCGGGGAAAAAAGTCAAGTGCTATGGCGGTTTCTTATACAGTTTCCCGTGTTTTAAAACGCGCCTCTTCATGCTTTTTTCAAAAAAGATATGAATCGACTATGGCTAGTCTGACGAAGGACGAAATTTTAATTTTACTGAGACCTCCTTTCACAAACTGGAGTAACATAATACGAGAGGCGGAGAAAGTAGTCGGTTATTCGACTTCTTTTATGAATTTAAGATGCTTACTGAGTGACGAGTTCGCTAATTTGGCGCTTTATTTAAGGAAATTGGTAAGTTTTTAAATTTAAAATTTAAAACTGTGGAAGGAGGTTCTTTCAGAATAATGTTATACTGTTAAATATTTATTAGTTACAATATTAATTATTTATATCTTTTATTAATACAATAATTTTAAATAATAACTCTTTCTTAAATAAGTTGTTCAGCTTAATTATTAACGTAGAAATTGTGTTATTTAGTCTTCAGTTAGTATATATAGTAAATGTAAGTTATGATTCCGATGATATTGCCGAGACTGCGAACTGCGGTCTGATATTCCGGAACGCTTTCGATCCTACGCGTGTCACATAGTGGCTTAAGTATCGGTCGACGGATTACCACCTTGTCCACCGCTTAGACCTCCGCCTCGGTCCCTTGGCCCACATATAATCGAGGAAAGTGAAAAAAAGTTTTTCACTTTTTCACGGCCCCCTCACGATAGAGGGGTGAGCAGGTGCGCTCGCTCTTTCACACCTGAGGACTGAAATGGAATGCCTTACAGCCTGTAATTACACTGGTTCTCTCCATACCTTTCAAACCTGAATAGAACAGTAATTCTACAGCTGTTTGGTGGCAGAAATTTGTAATATTGGTACCAAACTAGACGCATCGGATAACCTCGGATACGGAAGGGTATCATGTACGTCGTGTACGCTGTGTACGTGTAGTTGCGATAGTGTCATATATATCCTGCGCATTTGACAACTGCCAATAATATTCAGAAGTTTTCTCCGTGGTCGACATCGAACCTAGATGGAGATTATTAAAAACGTTAAGCATATTTATTTTGGGTTGTATATATAAATACATATAATACCATAAAATAAATAATATTTAACAAAGTGTACATATAATAAAATAAATAGATAATTAAAAACCAAGCAGATGGAAGCCCCCGACAGGGGAGACCAGACGGCCGAGGGTTAGGGAAAATGGGAAAGAGACTGGCGGACAATGCCAGCGGTATCGAGTAGCACCGCCTTCTGAATTTGAGCTCGGAGCGGTCCGCCACGGAGTCCCAGCCCCCTCAGATGTAATTTATCATTAATTATCATTGGTTTGCTTATTTTAGTCTGGTATTTTTAGAAATGGTTATTGCGTTATCTGGTCATTGCCAGTTTGAATACTTTTTGCCTGAGTCGCCTCTTATGTCATGCTCGGGAAGAAAGGGGTGGCTGGTGTTCTTACACCGATACCACATGGCAATTATAATATTTAATATATAATTATTAAGAAACGGTGGTAGATTTAAAAAGTTTCACTCAACTAATAATCAAATCAAATCTTAAAAATTTATATAAATGAAGATCATTACTTTGATTTCAATTGAATCGCCTTCTACGACACCCATGATTTAAATCTTTAATCCTACAAGGCATACGAAATAATTTTATGAGATATCGTAATGTGTATCTAATTTACATAGAAATAAAATCTTATTTCTTTTTTACAAGTTTTAAATTAGTCCACTGCTGGGCGTTGCTTGCAGCCTACCTTGGAAGGAGGGTAGGCGATTCAAATAGCAGACATGTCGCACCTTAAACGCTACTGCCTATCACAGGTCTAGAATTTTTTTTTCTAGCCTATTTGTGACAGCCTTCCGGCAGCTCATGGAATGACGGAGTGACCGATTCTCTCACACCACTCTTACATGGCTCTTTTAGACTAAGGTGAAGGTCATTCAGCATTTTAAACGGGTTACTAAAACTTGTATTGCTGACCCGAATTCAACGCGAGCGCTGCTGCGGGGAATAGCTAGTATATACTTATTTTCAGTTTTTGGATGCGAAATTGTGCTTGTTTTGGTATCTCTATAAAAAATAGTACACTAGTAATAGGATAGAATTATTTATGAGTCACGAATGCAAAATAAGCAAACATATACAATCAATGACAGTGTATGTGTCGCTTATGGAATAAAATATCACTTGACATATTGCGTATTTACCAAAAATAAAAGTGTTTTCTTTGATTTGAATCCTTATCGCGAGCCCGATCCATACTTGTCCAGTTTTTATTATTGATGTTTATTTACAGTTTGCTGGTAACGCACACTAAACTTGAAGCTGTTTTTACAGTGACGCAAATGAAAAAAATACTTTTTTCTTATGTGTTTTTTACTTTTTTTACTGTAATGACACATATCTTGTGAAAGTTTTAATCGATCGTTTTAATCTTATTACGGTAAAAAAGATTTTTTGAAGAAGCTTTTGAAAATAGGACGGACCGACGGACCGACGGACAGATTATCGTTGTTGCGCTCGACTACCAAAGCAGATATGAATATAAAAACATAAGTCCATACTTCATCATGTAAAATTAACAGGTTTTTAAATAAATTGGAAAAAAAAACAAATTAATTTTTTGGTTAATAAAAAATTTAATTACGCTCATATACTATATACATTTTCGTATAGATATGTTGCTAGGCTGCTTCGTTCAAGCCCGTCGCAGACTCATCGCAAAGTAATGACAGGTAACAAACTAGCGACCGTAAATACTCAAATAATATAACTTTCGAAAAAAGAATTCCGTATAAATTACCGAATTAGATAGAGCCCGACCCCGGCTTCATTGTTGCTATGAAACTTTCTATGCTAAGTAGTATTTCTTATAGATAGGGATGTTACCAAATATCTGTTTGAATGTATTTTTAAAATAAGCTTTTTTTGTTGGAAAGGCGGCAAACGAGTTAGCGACTCACTTGATGGTAAGTGATTACCGTCGCCCATGTACATCAGCAACACCAGAGGTGCTGCAGGCGCGATGCCTGCCTTTAAGGGTATTTGGGAGATGGGGAGGGAGAGTGGGCCTTCGGTTACCTCACTCACTGAACGAAACGCAGAAGGCACAAGATGCCTCTATTTCACGTCGGTATTCTGTGAGGCTGTGGTAAACAACCCGGTCGAGCCGGCCCATTCGAGCAGCAGCATAAGCCACCGCTTGGCTCTATCACATTTAAAAGCTGTAAGTTAAAATAATAAACGGTGATATTTGTATATCATACTGAAGTCGATAGTGATAGCGCATGTTGTTATCTTATTGCGCGTTTCTCATGAAGGATCAAGATCAAGGGCTCTGACTTGGGAAGCTTGGGAAACTCGCGAATGAGAGATATAAATGTGCTAGCTCCCTGTCTACAATATAGTTCTCATTCGCTCACTCGCTCAGTAAATAGCTCAATCGATTCGTTGAATCCTGTTAATGCCAGAACTTTCCTGACAAACAGCCCAACGATTTTATGTTTTATGTACATATCTCGTTCACGGAACGGCATATCGGTCCAGGCAGCAAAAACGCGTGCGTAGTTAATGTCATTGTAAATTTATCTTCACAGTTATTCAATTAAAGTAGAAAATGCAACATATTTACATGTGTTATAATGTCTTTTCGTTATAGAAATTAGTGAGCTGGAATGAGTTAAAGAGCTGTAAAAGAGTCGAAAAAGGCATCGAGCAAGTCGTCTTGTTCGACTCGGGTAAGATAAGTGCAGCTCGATATAAGCTGTAACTAGCTACTGAGTCAAATGAACTATAGATTTGAAAGGTTTACTGAATGAATGAAATTAATGAAAATGAGCTTCATAGCTAAAACAGAGATTCTCTAGAGAGGCTCTATTATTATAAAAGAAAAGAGAGAGAGCTCTTTCAAGCCATGTCTCTCATTTCTTTCATTGCATGTCTACACAGATGTATTGGCGTGACATGTATTTCACTACGTTCCATTTTTCATGGTCTAGGCACACAGTCTCACTAGTATATGTATTATTTACAAATATCGGTAGTTTGTGATTACAAAATATCCGAGATAATACATAAGTATCAGAAATATATTTAAATATCTGGCAAAATATTTCTTACCGTTTGACCACAAGATTATCATGAATAGTAATAGGAAAGTAAAATAAAAAAAAGACTAATAAATATTATATTCAAGCCAGTTACATGCTTATTGAATTTTTTGAAAATATTATTCATAATATTTCGTGATTACACCTGCCATCGAACTAGCCATGCTGTTCCACGTCAGTGGTTACATACCAGGATTAGGGTTCAATACTTGGATAGGTTTTTCGCCATTAGTCGGATCTTCTGAGTAATCTTCCATCATCTAGTAGGTTGTATCGTATTCAAAGTCATTCATAGATACTTTGTCTTTAATGTTAACTGTTTTCGCAATAACCAAAAAATGAAAATAAATATAACTCGGCAAAGGAATTATGTACTTAAGGTTGTGTCTATTAACTTTCAGGTTGGCAGTAATCATTTAGTAATGCAGACTGCTAAGAACGTGTTATACGGCGATTCTAAAAACCTTCAACCGTGGGGCCTAATTATACTTCTTTTATCGAAATCTGTAAAGACATGTACGCCGGCTTCACAGACAAAGACAATAGAGGAACAGCAAAGGGCGCTAGCAGAACTTATTGAGTTGATGAGAACTGGTCATTTAATTCATAGAGGCATTGTTAATGTACCATTCGCAAAACGGTCGAAGAATACAGAATCTGCTATTTTTGGTAATAAAATTGCTATTCTCCTTGGAGATTATCTTTTAGTTACCGCAAATACAATGCTAGCAGGACTTAAAAATGCTGATGTACTCTACATTGTATCATCAGGTCTAAAAGATTTATCTGAGGGAGAATTTTTCGGAGACAGAGATGATCAGAATATGCCGTTACCAGGAAAGCCGAAAACGATAACCGATGACATTATAACGTTTGATACAACATCTATAGCAGCTGATGATGTATTAGGAAAGTCACGAAAAGAATGGTCAGCCAGAACGGTTTTTAACGGAGTTAGTTTACTTGGCAGAGCTTGCCAATCAGCGATGCTCCTTGCTAAACAATGTCGGGAAACTCAGAATTACGCTTATTTTTTTGGATGTCACGTTGGTTTAGCATGGCAGGCGGCTTCGGAACTACAGAGTGTAACCTCAGAAAATAAGGATCAGTTTTGCTTGGCCAGCGCTCCAGTACTTTTCGCATTAGAAGGCAACCCAGATTTATACAAAATTATTGACCAAGCAAAAAATGATGTAAAGGATGTAGACTATGAAGATTTGAAGTTTAAAATATTAAAAACGGACGCAGTTGATAAAACTAAAAAGCTGTACGAAGATCACGCGAAAAAAGCTACCAGGTATATCGAGAACATTGGGCACAATGAATCTGTAGAGATGATAAAGAAATTAATAAACACCTTTTAATAAAATTAAATAAATTAAAAATGGTACGAATGGGTAGATTCGATGAGTTGCATTTTTATCTGTCGTATAAGGTTTGGAGCCTCTATTTTTAAATATGATGTAGTAGAAATAGGATTATACCTAAGTATGACAAATTTCCATTAGTGTCGGTAATTTTATACCGAGTAGCTTCTTAAAATAATATATTTTTAACTGTTTAGTAAGTTCTTTAAGTAGTAAATAGAAATATGTATTGTATTTTATTATAAGCATTATTTTCATAACTTTACATCAAAGAAGAAAATAGGCTAAGACAGAAAATTTACTTTAATGCTTTATATTATAATTGTATGTTATTATTAAAGTTGGACTAATGTAAATGTTTTTAAAATAATTGAATAAATAATTTATTTTTGATTTTAATGCTTCATTTAAAACGTGTATATAATACCAGCGGATGATTTCTAAATAATGATAATTTTAGACAACTAAGTAGTCCTGGAATGGAACAACTTTTTCGAACACAAAGCGTTTACAACCTATACTTAAGATATTTTCTGATTTGTGACACAAGTCGTGTCAAAATTAGATTTACAAACAGGTTGGCGATTACTGTTTCGAAAATAACTAAGTATGGAGTGGTTACCCAGTTGACGTTAAAAGCCATCCAAGAACAAAAATAAGATTGCACTGTCATTCTCGTTATTTTCTATTATGAATAAGATGAATTCCTTGTTGCCAGTACATATACTCAATCGGACATCTCGATTAGGAGCGCCATATTTTTTTCACTTATTATTATTTATTAAAGACGTCGCCGTTTTCTTAAGATGTTTTCCGAAAGGGAATCGAACCCAGTAGCGTGTGCGTGAGTTTTACCACATAGTTAATTGTTACTACATACCTTGCGTATGTAGTATTTTGGTATCTACATTTTGTATGAAAACGTTGCATAATAGTTTCCCAAACTTTCCAGTAGGGGCGCTTATTTGTTTTCATATAAACTAATATTAAACGTTAACCATTTAGAAGGTAAGTATAGTAGCAGCTTGTAAATGTCCCTCTGCAAGGCAATGTCTAATAGCTAATTTATTAATAGCTAAGAGGGTTTTTGAGCCGGGGATTTATCAAATCCCAACCTTATCTGATAGGTAGTGAACTCTGGCAATTGAATGGTGGCGGAAAATCCATCCAAATTTGCTGAACCCAAATCCTATATAGTGTTCCATTGCTTGTAATTAGTGCTAGAATACCGGCTCTGCGTTCACCAACAAACATAGTGAGTATTCACATTCGTAAACCTTTCAAGAAATGCATGTTTCCTATTGCTGGCGTGGAGTGGCCTGTGTACAACGGTGGACTTAATTATGCTGATGAATTAAAGAAGTAGTGAAGTTGGAGCCAGAGCCTTTCAGTGGGATTTTTTTTAATGGAAAGTCCATATAGTAATAATTACAAAAATTACACTCAGGGACTCTAGTCGTAACGTCGAAGCCAGTCTATCGCTATCTAAATAGGTACAACTTTTGGAGCTTCCTTTTTGAACAATTTATCTAAAGCGCCATCTAGCGTTATGTAGCTAGACTACATAGCATAAACGTTCATTAACTGTATACCCTTTTGAACAAGATATTTAACTGAAAAATACAATATAGATGTCGCTATATATACCCAAGAGACTGAAAGACAACTAATCTTTACCAATTAGACTTTGTAGTTCCTAATTAATTTTATTGATGCAATGGCATCGTTTTTCGTTATGGGATTCCTATGGCATACACACCATTCGGCAATTGTCAATTGCGCAGTAAATACGAGTATAGTGCCGCAAATGTACGCGCATACACACGGGCACTTACTCGTCTTCACCGGCTCATATCCGATTTGACTTTTTTTTTTGAATAAACTGGATAAAGAGTCAGATGAAGTAGAGACACGAGACAACCCGACTCAACCACATACAATTTAGTAATCCACGGCTCAGCAGTCAGACAAGATAACCGCTCAGTCACAACTACATACAATTTAGTAATCCACGACTCAGCAGTCAGATAAGATAACCGCTCAGTCACTAACATAGTGTACTGTAGATAATATAAATAACACATTTTGACGACTAGTGCCTAACGCGAAGCGCTCATTTACACACTTATTCTTTTATTTTATTGTTTAAAATCTCATAAAATGTGGGCGAGCGTTTTGCGTCGGGATTTAGATTCAACCTATTCAAAGTCGTGTTGCAATTTAAAATCCATTTGATATGACCTGTAAATGTCATAGGCACAGAATAAAATTTTTAAGGTTTTAGAGACAGTAAATGACCTCCACGCTGCTCCAGTGCGAGCTAGGGAAACTCATCATGCACTCGAAATATATTTTATTAATTAGTAGTTACTAATTACGTGATTACTCTTTTAGTAAATCAACCTAATAAAGGAATTAAGAATTTTTGGTCGTTCTCGGAAAAGGGTTAGAGCTTCGAAGAACTTTGAGTACGTACTTATGGGTAAACAAAATTATTTCTAGGCTAATTATCCGATATAACTTTTTCGTTCTACATTCTTGCTCAACAGTTTTCTGTTATTCGTTAGATAAATGCCCTTTTTCGCCTTGATCATCTATGCCGGTTGTATAGTTTCCAGACACTATGTATATACGAGTACTATAAAAAGTAAGTCAACTTGCTCCTGAGATTCTTCGGATATTGAAGTTTCATCATCGTCAAGCACGGGTTATATAACGTTATAACATCCAATAGGAATAATTATATTCAAACTATTGAATTATTTTGTAACAATTACGAAATAATCATTCATAAAATCATGAATATTAACAATTATTGACCACCGCATCATCTTTGGACGGAAAAATTTGTAATCCAAATATCACGGAGGTTATCAAAACCAAAGATCTATATCTGGGTGTAAAATCTACATCGCATGGCCACAAACAATATTTTAATTAATAACTCTGATACTTAATTTATAATTTATTACAACCGTAATCTTAATAGGAATCTTCAAATAACAGTGCAACTCTTTTCTTTTAATATTCAAAACCAACTTCATTAATTACATTTTCAATTGTCTAGTTTTTAGGAATTCACTAATTCACCTTTAGTTTCAGTACAGATGATAATAAAGACGTACATCGCTATTGACTGAAGAGATAATTTTTGTAATATTCATTTTACTGAAGCCACAATAGATAATTGTTTACGGGATCTGCCTCAAAATCAGGAGACTCTAGTTTGATCCCCTATGTGGAGGAGGGCTTTTAATCAATTTATACTACTTAAGTTATCTACAATTTGTATCGTTGATTTGGACACTAAGGTGGCCATAGCCTATCACATTGTCCCAAAGAAGCTCCGGTAAAAAGCGGATTAAAACGATTAAATTGTCTAGAGAGGTCTATATTGCCACCTCTGACCACCTCAGATGTGGGTACACGGCCGTGAGAGCTTATATTATTATTATTTTTGCACAATCTAACTATACTTATGCGTAAACAAAATTATTTCTAGCTTAATCATTCGATGTAACTTTTTTCGTCTTTCATTCTTGCTGAACCATTTTCAGTTAACGGCTAGATTTATACCCTTTTTCGCGTTGATCATCTATGCCGGTTGTATGGTTGCCAGACACCAGGTGTTATTTTATGTCAAGGACATACAAACATTGTTAGATCAAACTACAACAAAAAATATGTGGCCAACATGAAGTGTAAATAGTCCTTAAGTGACCTAAAACTGAGGAGAGACTGTTGGATTTAGCCCCAATCCTAAAAAGAAATAATTACACGTACCTGAGTAAATCATGACCAGATTTTCGCCTATTCGCTAATGTAACATCGCTAGAGGCGTCGACAAGCATAAAATCTTGACTTGTACACAATACTAACTTTGAATACTTTAAATTTTTGTTTACGAAGTAGAGGTATCTGCCATGAAAGAGTTTCAACTAATTTTAATGTATTCATCCGCTTAGCGGAAAGAAATTATGCTATAAACTTCAATTATTATTTTTGTACGGCTTCATACTTTGAAAATGGGACATATGTTATATACGTTTTATGCAACTGTATTTGTAGCATCAAAATTATTATTGACAGGGCCCCGACTGACCAACGAGAATTAAGAGAAAAGCCTTCCCCGAGAGCAGACCTGGCGACGAGGCTCGCCATCCGTCATGTTCTGTCTCCCCTATATTCGGGAAGCGGGTTATGGATGCCCGTTTGGTTGTGCGGAGTCGTGGCAAGTGGAAATCCTACCATAATGTGTGACAGGGATAATGGTTATGTCTCTTTCTAATTAATTATGTTAATGATTTAGTGAAAGATTTAGTCACAAACATTATTACAACTCGTTAATTTTCTTACGTACGAGTATATGTAGAATGAAGAAATTTTTCTATATTAGCAAATCAAGGCTTTTAAGTGTTTAACTTTCAAAGTTAAAGAACATTTAGTGATATTTACAGCGACGAACTAAGTATCAAAAGTAATGTAATAAGTTAGTTTGTGAAAATATACAGTTTAAAAAATAATACATTATAAAACAATGGTTATGTTATAATCTTAATCCATATAATCTTTATCTTTGTCTTTATTAACCTAAAATAGAAAATAGAATGAAACAATACATGATCAGCGCAACAAAAATCACAGTAGGTTTTATTGTGCACTGTATGAAATTATTAATTTTCAATGAATACTTACATTAATTGCTTTTACATTTAAGATTTTATTGACTTAGAGAACCTTTGTCGTGCATATCATAAATAAATCAAATCAAAATTTTTGGCAAAATCGAGTCATAAGTATATTCGGAATCAGAAAAACAAGATCCAATACTAATACTATATATATATACTCTTATAGTTAATTATAAACAGCGTCATTGGTCCATTTAAAACTTATTTATAGTTAAAAGAATCTCAATGAACGTAGCTGTAAAAAATCACAACTCAATAATAGTTTTAAATTAATTATTCGTTTTTTTTGTGATTATTTCACTGCGGAGATCATGCACACTTAGCAATGGAGTTCATGCGGAGTATAACCAACATATATGTAGTAATTGTGTGGTTTTTATATGAGGAAATAGAATAGAGATTAAACTCTACCCAATGTTTACCATTCTTTAGGGTTCAAAATATGGGTAATAATTCAATAATTATAAGCACTAGTTTGACATTATTTTTAATTAACACAACTTTCCCGCCAGACAATCGTGTAACAAATATTGTTTTTCGGTTTGAAAGGTATAGATAACCTCTATATTTACAGGCTATGAGCTTGATATGAGATGATGAAGCGACAAAGTGTTTTTATTTAACGGTAACCGCACAAACCTTTGTGTCCGTAAAATGCTTGAATTGAACGATATTTTGACGACCTGTCACGTAACGAAGGTTACGTATAGTAAAGAGAAAATAATTAATGAATCCATTCAATAAAAACACTGTAATTACAAAGTTATCAAAGTAAAAAAATAGTCACAACACGTTCACTATCGAAGTTATAGTCATTGGCCAAGTTAATGGATACGAGAAAAGCCGGTACCAGTCCAAAAGGTAAAGCCAGTAGGTTCGTCTTCAGAAGAGTGCGACCAGAAGGGTAGAGTAAGTCGTTTCCACATAACAAGAGCGCGGGCCGAGGCGTCTGTCAATGCGTCCTTTCACAAACACAACTCGAGTCGTTTCCCCCTTTCCTTAGCATTAATTTTCCTTAGAAAGCCTTAATTTTTTTGCCGTTGAAGTCCTGGCAGTAATTCTAAGCCTCAAGAGAACTATTCGCACGCAGCCACGGGCAGTGGCCCCCCTTGACCATGGACCCTGTAAAGCACCAGGAACGTAGCGATTAAAAATTCTAATTAAACGCGAAAAATCTGTAAATGATAGTTTAAATTATGCAATATCTAGTTCTTATTGATAGACAACATTGATAATTTAAAAGCATAACAGAATGTAAAACAGACTTTTATATTACAATTATTTCTATGACAGCTGGTATACTTATAACAGCAGTCATGGAAATAATTTAAACAAAGATTATTATTGAAATATAAAATTTAATATAATAAATTAGCTAATTAAAAAACAAGCCGAACTATTTAGCAAATTTAAAAATGAATGAATAACGATTAAAAAGACTATACAGCATGATATACTTAAATAAAAGGATAAACCGACTGCAATAGTAATATAAAAAACTACGATCAGAAATATAAAGAGATAGAAAGAAACTAGTAAGTAAAAGGTAATAAAATCCATCCGAAACTTTGTTTAGAAACAAAGTCTCTACTTCAGATACAAGTTTGTTCCGTCATTTTTCAGAAAGCTAAGACTCCATCTGAATACGAGTAGCTACTGCAGCTTATGTATACTTGCCAACCACTTCAGTAAAAAAGGTCACAGATGTGTTGTCTCACCTGAGAACTGAGACAGAATGAAACACAGCATGTAATTAAACTGGCTCTACTCGTATATACCCATCAAACCGGAACACGAAAGTGGCTGAACTACTGATTAGCAGCAGAAATAAGAGGATGATTCCTACCCCGACGGATCCTAGGCCAACTCACAGTCTGGTAGGACTCTACCGCTGCTTACTAGGTTAGCAGTGGTAGAGTTAAGAAGTATTAATTTAAATTTAATATTTTAGTGGTTTTTATCTGGTCATCAGCTGTATATATTATAAAATACCGAAGCAAAGCGTAGTCTATAACTATGTAATATTTATGTCTATAAGCTAAAAATTCATAAAAAATACACAGTCTCAAACGTTCGTTATATTATAATAATACAATGCATTCAGAGATACAACATCAAAATCAACCATTATTTTTATTTAAGCTCAAACATCACCAGAATAACAACAAACATAAAGATTATAGATATCAATATTACGTTATGATATTTTAATATGTTTTATCATAATATGAAAGATAATGATCTATAATCTGTTGAAGTTCACCCGGAAAATCTATTAAAAGTATTTACGGCGAACATTTTTCTAGTTTGGTGTCCTCCAGCGGTTTGTTTAGGCATAGTGCACAAGCGGAGCGGTCTGAAACCGCTATTGGAGCCACTGGTGTTTCATACTATAAATACATCAATCTTTTTACATACATATCCAACGTCCTCCGATTTTCATAAACCGAATATGAATTAAATGGTCCGTTTCCTTTACAATATAGAACATTTTTCCGTACTATTTAAGCATACGTACGAGGAAAATAAAAGTTTGAACCTTGATCACCAATAATAAATGAATTATTAGTTATGAATATATTAATCATTACTATCCTGCATTCGATATATATCGGTGAGTTCAAAAAGAAGTGAGATTGCGGTAGAAACTATTTGGAGTAAATAAAGTAAATGTAAATACTGGCTGGTAAAGCTGCAGTTTGGGTAAAATACTTATAAAATTTGACAGATTATCTTTTGTTTTTAAACATTTGCAACTCATTTGTTTGAGGTTTGTTGTAGCGTGTTGGTGCAGATGGAAAAAAATAACTACGTGCTTTTATTAAGGACACATTTCACTACCGAACAAGTCAATCAAGATTTACGGGATATATTAGGTGTAAATCCTTAATGGCATCGTTTTGGGCTCGACTTATAACAAAACGTGAATGGGCTCTGTTTTCAGGGATAATCAAGAGGTAGTAATAATTGAATATCATGATCTTGAGTTACGGGCACGTTGTATGTAGTAGACTGGGATACGTGGTAGAGCGAAGCTGCGGATTTTGCTGCTGCTTGAATGGGCCGGCTCGATCGGGTTGGTACCACTGCCTCGCAGAATACCGGCGTGAAGTAGGGGCATTTTGTGCTTCCATGTTTCGTTCAGTGAGTGAGATAACCGGAGGCCCACTCCTTCTCCTCCCATCTCCAAAATACCCTTAAAGGCCGGCAACGCACCTGCAGCACCTCTAGTGTTGCAGATGTACGTGGGCTATCAGGTGAACGTGGGCGATTGCTCGTTTGCTGCTTTCCCATAAAAAAAGTGTTTCACTAAGTAAACGCCCGGGCTCACATGTACGCCGATGCGATGCCTGCAATTCGAGATGCTGGCTTTGAAATAATTGAGCATCATCCGTATTCACCAGACATTGCTCCTAGTGGTTTGTATTTGTATTCGAGATTTTAGGAGTATCTTAGAGGACAGACGACGAAGCAGTACAGGAATTCTCAGGATTAAATGTTCTTAAGGAAGAGAATTTAAGGCTCAAAAAGGCATTTCAGGTGTATTATACTAAAAGGTGACTGTTGAAAACTAAAATAAAATTTGATAAAACTACCATACTAATTCTCACTTTTCATTGAACCCATTTTCACATTACCATTTGTTGTATTATTCGACCACATGAAAGCCTTTTACAATTCGTTAAGGGCCACGATTGTCAAATGGTTAGGGACCTCTGAATCAGGAAATCGTACCAACGAGTTTATCGAAACTTATGTTCGCCACCTACCACGTTGTACAAAATCAGCTCTGATGCAAAGGTGTGTTTAAAAGACTAAAATAAATGTAGGCCGCCCCAGTATACAGTCGTAAGAGCTTATTGGTTTTTCTAAAATAGTATTTTTTTTAATATTGTCTGTATTTATTTTAAAAATGTATTCTGAAGATGTGAATTTAAGACAATTGATTCTTCTAGAACATTTGATGCGCCGTCCGCTTCACTACGGTCGTGAAACCGAGCCTTCATTGTTCCAGCGACCAGTCTATCTATTTGTCGCGCAACAGCCACCCTCTATATAAGCCTTACACTACGCCATCAACATCCAGTGTCAACTGAACGTTCTATATTTAAAGAATATTTAAAATTTAAATAAGCAATTTATTTGTGGTTCCGTGAAAAGAAAACTTTGTAAGTATTTCTTGATTAAAGGAAATATGTTGCATCTATTTATAATATTTTATTTCAAGCACGATTTATTCTTAATCTAATTTATTTCTTGGAAATTATAAAGTAAATATAAATATTATTTACATAAGATAATTATTGAACTTGAGATTTTTGTTGACCCCAAACCTATTATTTTTAGGTAAGTAAATGTTGAATGTAATGTGGTTTATGGAAAATATTTTTTGTAATACTTTTTTAAAATAAGTTTGTATTAGCAACATGTAAGTATCCCATAGCTGGCAGAAGACCTCCTCTCAATTTTTGGGAGAGCTCCAAGACTCTGGGAAGAATCCGCTATGCTGCTGTAGTGGACTTCACATGTCCTCCAATCATTCTTTTATTATTTTTAAAGTTCTATTATTTCCTTGAGAAGTTTATATTTACCGCCGAGTGCCTAGTAAATTTAGCACTTTAAGAATGCAATTAAATGTAACATCGTAAGGACTTCATATAAAATGTATTTACTCTAATCGTGATTATATTACAATGAAAGAATTGACCTCATATGCTCATTTAGTCGCTTATCTGGTAAGGTTCTAGCTTTTAATAAGACCTAAACGGTGGCTTATCTACTTGATTAGCTATACGCTGTTTTATTTATGTATATACTTTTACATAGTACTATCATTAAACTCTCCCTAGAATTAATTTAGTTTTTTTTAAAAATGTTAAACCAAACCAAAGGCTTATTATTATAGCACGATCATTTTTATCACGTTTATTTATACGCGTATGAACAATATATAAAGGTACATTTATGTTTACTCAAACGTAATAACTTCTTATTCTTCTTTTTGAACATTTTTTAGTCCTTTCATAAACTTGCTAAAAAAATTTACCGTACACCACACGCTGGGAAGGTGGACGCGGTTCTGGCATCCCCTTTCTAGACATGCTTCCCACCACTGAGTCTGTGGGATGATCAGCGTTGTAGAATAAATTTTGCGTTGACAGCTGATCGCCAGAGCCATGTCTGTAGCTCACATGATGTACTAGCTGCATGTTAGATTGGTTAGAAGAAGTTAGTATGTTCCTCCTTCTTTATAATCTTCATGAGCCTATTTAGGTCCATTGTTGAACATAAGCCTCTCCAAGAAAGCCCCAGCAAGATTGTGTGCTCCATGACGGTCCAATATCACCCATTCCTCCTCACTTTTGTTTTGACAAATAGATTTTCTTTTTTAAAAGAAAAATGATAAAAGTAATAAGAAAGCACAACAATAGAAGCTTTTGTAAATAAACTTGCGTATAGTCAACACAGAGACGATATATCATAATATGTCAGCAGTGAGATCGCTTTCATTTATGTATTATAGATTTATATAAAATATTTGTCATTTTTCACATCGCACGATACTTGGTTGAAGTACCTTAAGAACCTTGAGATATAATATACAAATGAAGTATACAAGGTTATAATTTAACAAATCTTTTTTTTGTTGTTTCGAACTGAAACACAAATAGAAGTTTTTCTGCCCACTGCTGGATACACATATGCTTATCCCGATTGGAGGAGTATAACCATAATCACCACACTTGGCAAACCAGTTAAATTCACCTGAGAAGCAAGTAGCACTGAGGTTATTTCATCATAGTCCTCTGAGATGAAAACATATTTTCTAACCATCGATTTTGATGTTTATAGGACGATTATAGTATTTCGTAGCTATATACCTTTGAATGTTTAATTTAAATTTAATTACTCGAAATAAATGTTATAGGTCAAATATATTTGCCTATTATTTAAAATAACATAAAGAAAAATATGTAACTTTCAAGGTCTTTATTCGTTTTTGAAGGACTTGGAGCTTTAAGGAATACTAATGAATCATACAAAGATACATGATGTAGCTAAGTTGTATATTCTAAATGATGTTAATATGTTTGAAATAAAAATATTCTTTACGGATCTTATCGCGTTTAATTTTGTTTTAATGTTCCCGAATTTTCGAGTACTTTACAGCACTCGTGCTCTCGGGGGAACTGAGGTGTTAGACGTCCTAATGTCATAGTTATTATGAATCCTGATGTCAAAATTACGATAAAGCACTCGAAACGTTGGGAAAACAAAAAGACAAAATTAAACACGATAAATTCTGTAAATAATAGTTTAATTTCAAATGTTGTGTTCGGGTAAAGAAATTATAAGAAATCATTATGTGTAATACTTAAAACTAAATAATGTAATAAACATGCACACAACATTTCATAAACCAAACTTTGTTGGTTAATTTAACAATGAAATAACAAATTTTGAATGAATATTTTGCAAGATTCGAATTTATTTGGGTTAGTTACACACATTTGTAATAAATTCGGTTCCCGCACTCCTCGGTAGCAGAAAAAACTACTTTAATCCGCAGTGTCCACGCCGCCTAAACGAAGCCATAGAAGTTTGAAATGTCGATATGACTTAAACATCGCTATGTATGCAAGATGTATAGATTGTTAACTTATTTGTAGTATACGAAACGTGAACTATATCAATGCTTAACCTAGTTATAACTGTCATCGTATAATAGGCAATGTAATAGACAAAAGCAGATATAAATATACTTGAATAGCAATGTGCTCAATTTTGACTAAATGTTATATGGCCTTTTTGTTGTTCCTATGGTAAACGTTAAAAAAAAACGATTCGAGAATGATTACTCAAATTTCTACACTGGTGTAACATAATACTTACAGTATGACTTTTACACTTTTCGACGTTAGCATTCGGACAGTTTTTGAAAAAAAAAATTTTATGTTTAAATACCGACATCAAAATAAATGGTTAGAATGTTAGTGGTATTATCTACTTGTTGTTATTGTAAATAGATAATATTTATACCTTTATTTTTTTATACCTTTAAGTTCAAAATTATTTTTGGTAAAGGCCATTTAATTAATTTAGGCATAGGCAGCAGTGGTCTTTGGAAGCCTCCGTTAGGGGGACAGGCGGGTGCTTATGTATATTATACAAAAAAAACGTTCTAAGATACTACTAAAACAAATAATAAATTAATTACACTCATGTTTTGTTACAGATTGACATTTGTTATTTACATCAGTCATGGATCACACGGAGTTTCGAGTTAAAGGTATGTTCATTTATGTACAGGTAAAATAGGTAGCATCATAACACAATATGCCCGTACCTCCACTAAGGCATAAGGGAAAATCTCATAGCCTTCGACAGATATTATACCTATGCCAGATAGGTTACCTGCGATCACCAATGTGTTTGTCTAGCGTGGCGATACTGGAAAAACCTTCCATTGAAAGAGGCTTGTGTTTAGCCGACTCCTAAAAAACTGCTATTGTAAGTTACCCGTGAGTAAGAATTTGTAGTTGTGTGATGAACAGTTATTTGTACAAAAAAAAACCACAAAACAAAGTTTCTAATTGAAACTACAATCCTGACCATGACATGATATTAAAAACACATAATTATTTTAGTTGACGCCATGCGTCGATACAATTTCATACTGTCAAGCCGTCATTAAATTAATAATTATTCAGAAATCAAAGCACAAATCGTCCTGCATCTAATTAGTTTTGATACGTTGATAGAATTATTAATCCATAATAAAGCCGAGGCAATTTATACTTTACGGAAGGTTAATAATGCCTTGTAAGACGAGAGGCTAGCACAGCACATGGCTAGTGTAGTTGCTAGTTAGGACGTGATCGAGTTGTAACGCGAACTTACACTTTTTATTCCTGGCAAATAAAATTATTTTTTATATTTACCACTACTAGAC
The DNA here is from genome assembly GCA_029286595.1 of Bhutanitis thaidina. Taxonomy (NCBI): domain Eukaryota; kingdom Metazoa; phylum Arthropoda; class Insecta; order Lepidoptera; family Papilionidae; genus Bhutanitis; species Bhutanitis thaidina. The sequence continues at coordinate 1,020,690 of JAGSMS010000021.1, read as the reverse complement.
ATTGAAATTAAACAAATTTTACGGAATTTAACTTGTTTATTTTTTTACTTCACGTCGTTTCGAGTGCTTTTCAATGCCCGAGGTCACGGGGAGAATGAGGTGTTAGACGTCCCAATGTCATAGTTAACTTGGGCTACCGTCAGCTTTTAATTATTAACTTTGGTCTAATCTACGCAGAAGGCGGTCACAGTATCTTGAGATCCTACAGCGGTATGCTTTGGATCAATTTTTTTATTAATACGGGTTCCGGGTGGTAGCACTCAGCCATCTTTCCGACTGAAATAAGGATGGTTTAATTATGCGATTTATCCTTAGCAGGAATCGGTATTGTTTTGCGCTGATTTGTGGTCTTAAATATGCTGTAAATGTTGGGCCGATCTAGAATATAATCATAGACTGTAGACTTCCTAGAGCGTCGATGTTCACGTCAGTTATTTTACGTTATTTTACGACTTACGCGGACCGATTAGTTATTAGCTTTCGGATCCCTGTTAAAGCTAATATTTAAGAAACGCACAAGTTAAAAAATACCACGTGTCTCCTCTCGTGTGATTAGAAACAGTAAAGGGAAATACCACGAAAATTTCTGTGATGGGCGTTTCCTCTTCCCAGGCCATTCCTGTAATACTATATTAAAGCACGCGTCTAGACCACGAAGTTACCACCGTAAAAAGATAAATTTTGTAGGATTCGTAGTATAATTACTATTATAATACTGCAGTCTTAATGTTCCATAAAGCTATAATTTTTTACCCACAGTAATTCTCTATTTGCCTTGCTTTACAATTCCAATAATTCTGTTTTATTTATGCGTGTCTTGTTTAAAGTAGGAGCAATTTGCGATTCAATATACTGTACATAATAAAATGAAATGAGCCTCGATTGATCCCCTCGCATTCGTCCCTGTTAACATGTTCGCTTATTGAGTTGTTTCTCAGTTAACACTAAACCTCTTTTATGGGCAAAATGTCCGGACCATGTTTATTTGAATATATGTTACGCCCTACAATATCCACATTTTTTTAAAGATTTTGTATGTAGCTGAAATTGTCCGATTGATACTATTTTTGTTAAATGATTTTAAATAATCAACTACTAAATAATACACTATTTATCGATTACTGTGAATAAATAATTATTCAAACATCACATTTAAAAAATACTCTGCAATGCTACATTCTGAGAGCTGTTTTGGATCTAATGTTTCTGGTGGATTAACAATATACTCTAACGAAAGCTAAATAACTATTTAGCTTTTACGAGTATTAGTGTAGTAAAGTAAATGTATAGTATAATTTATATTCGCGTCACTTGGGGAAACTTCACCATATTGACAATTATTATTATAAGAATTGAAGTAAATTATAGTAATGTAAAAACTAAAAGTAAAGTAAAATATCTAAGCAGCTCCTGTGCGGTGCTCAGAGGAAAGAGGCAGCAACTTTAACATCTACTGTCAATGAATGATAACTTCGGCCGTTATGAGTTGGAAACCGCGTGTTTTAGTGGGTAGCGTACCGGACTGCTGAGCCACGGACTCTGGGTTTGAATTCTAGTCGAAGCCAATATTTGTATTGGTTATTAGGTTAGATCGTGTCGTTTCACTGACACTGCAACTGATCTTATCACATAAGCATTACATCGCATACGGGAAGTTAAAGACAAGTATGCACCTCTGTCTTTGCGCGAATACTTGCGGCACACACTGTGCGTAACCATTGTATCTCCTGCGCAGTCGATATGTGATAGTTTTCGGAAGTTGACGCCATGGTCGTTATCAACTAGGATTATAATATCCATCACACCTGTTTTTTATGAGAGTAGGCAAAGACTATCAATTTTTTACATAAGCAGAGATCGAACAATTTTACATCGTTTCACCCATATAATATTGCTTTACACTATTTCGTTTTCAAATCGTATATATACACTTTTGCTTTAATACAAAAAATCAACATTTATTAAAAAACGCCGTGGTGTACGATTTAAGAAAATCTGGTAGAGGGAGTTCATTCCGTAGATATCGCAGGAGTCGTTAGGGAAATGCCAGAAATATTCCAAAGCTTCCAATAGGGACCTTATCCGATAGGGCACAAAAAAACACTAAAATTGGATAAAATCATACTGTAATATTTTTTAATATAGTTTCATTTATCCATGACGTACGTTATGGTTAACCTATAAACGAATTCTTGGGTATGAAAAATAACACAGTATGATTGTATCGAGGCATTTGAACATGGAATTTATGTAAAATATTTTAAAAGCCATAGCGGACGGGTGCCCTTTTCCGCTATTCCCCTTGAAATATTATAGCGAAATAAGCATCTCAAAAGACGCTACACTAATAATACCTGGAGCTGTGTCTGGCAGTAAGTTCCTGGAATGACTACGTGAACGACTACGGAAAATCCTACGCATAGTAAAAGGTCTGTGTCCTAAAGTGGATTGGTTTAAGGATGTTAAATAAAGCTAGATATAATTTTGTACAGACACACATACACATAGAGATTAACGTCTTAGTGTTATTTAATTATGCATATGATGCCAGAAAATCCAATCTAGAAAAGTTTTATTGCTGTAGTGCTGCAACAAAACTAAACAAGCTGTAAATAAGTTCTTTTAAAAAACAGTTGTCCAGTCAATGGAATAGTTTCTTTGTGCAACATTCTCATCGAGTCCCACTTGTCTAAAGTCCATTCGATTACTCTGTAACGTTTTTTCTTTTACGTTTTCTTCACGCATTGTTAATGGATTTCCTTACTCAATATTATTTATCTACAATACTACTACTATACATTTTCATTAAAAGACTTATTATGTCGAGTAGTTATTTTTACTAGCTGATAAAATTAAAGTAATGCAATCGATATTTTCTTTTGGTTTCTGTTTGAGGTGCCTAGAACCGAAAAACTCGTACCTTAGACTGCTGCCTGTCACCGGTCTATGCAATTAGGTGTAATATATTTCAGACGGTTGTTCCGTCATCTGTCGGAGACCGTGTATGTCGCCTGTCTTTACATTAGTACATTTTATACCTTTGAGATGAGATGGGGAGGTATATTCTCTTGTGGCGCCACCACAAGCTGAAGTTTGCATTATTATGATTTCTTCTGCTGCTGGACATAGACATACTGTGCTAAGTGTATTTATTGCCCATATTTACCGCGCTGGACAGACGGATAACACAGCACATTCAAAGTCAAAGTATATATTTTTTTTTATTTAATTTTGGCTTGTTAAAAGCCGTGGTAGCCTGGTGATCAGGGCGCTCGCTTTAGTTTCATAGAGCGGGAGTGACCAAGGTTCGATCCCCGGTGCCGGCACCACTAAAATTGTTTATAGCAATTTTACGTGCTGTATTTCCTGCATGTCTGAGAAATAATATAACGCACTGTAGTAGCGTGGCGTGGCCTTCCCAGCTCCTAAACCCTCTCTGATACTCGTATTTGAGAAGGAGGCTTTTGCCCAGCAGTGGGCACAGGCTGCTATTTTACTTTACTTTTTAAAAATTCTTGAATGAACTTAAAAATCTGTACCGATTCGGAAAACAACAAAACGTTCTCAGAAAAGAATCGCTAAGAAAGTCGAGTCTTAATGAAAATATGTCTTTTATAATTTATAATAAAATCAATACAATGTCAAATGTATATGAAGCCACGGGGGTTGCTAATGCAGAGAAAGAGTTATTCCCACATATAATTGTCCTCAATATATTGATTTATTTTATAATAAGTTTTCTTAACATTTTTTTAAATTATTTGTCAGATTGTTGCACAATTTTTTTTATGCATTTTCTTTCTAGTCTTAACCAATCTAAATTCAGTTATACATATTATTCCGTAAGCACTAAACGTTTTAATAAATAAACAAAGAAAGCGATTCGAGTGGCCCTAAGTTATAGATTATCCGAATCGCTAAATTTTGCAAAATTAATATTATTTTCAACCCGGCAGATACTCACAGTACTACACCATAAGCGATGTTGCCGTGGAAGTAAGCAAAGTAGACTAATTAGCTATTACTTTATCAGTCAGATCACTAATCTTTCTGATTGCGAATATTGCAGAAATTAATTTCGATGCCTGTTTATTGATATGTGCTCCTGGAGCTTGGAACCGATAGAGATTCCAAGTAATATGTTAGAACTTTCGAATTCCAGATTTGTATTTTGAAAATTAATTGTAGCTCTCCGTGACAATTTAGACAGTGTAAACTGTAAACATTTTCTTTTTTTTATTTAAAAGTAAATTGTTTGCTGCATACCGTTTGGAAACAATATTTAGTACTAAGTTGGGTCGTTCCTATGTGAAGTCGTTTCTTATAGCTTTGAACAGAAATGAGGAATCATCAGTAAAAAACTATCTCAGACATCTTTGCACGATATAGGGACGATCGTTTGAGGTCATTGACGGGATTTCGCACTAGTGATGCTGCTTCCCAATATTAGTTTGCGGCATTAACTTCGGCATAATGTTCGTGACCAGAACCCTGTCCGTTAATCAGCAGAATGTGCAGCATGCAAGTGAGGTTGACCTTTGGAGAAAAGATGGTACTTATATTCCGTTGCACTTTTATTAATTTTTCAAAATACTTACATAGCGAAGGAGATGGTGGACTACATGGCGGACTACTTGGAGAACATCAGGGATCGCCGAGTCTACCCCAACGTGCAGCCCGGATATCTTCATAAGAGACTTCCTAACGAGGCTCCTCAACTACCCGAGAAATGGGATGACATATTTCGCGATGTAGAGGATCATATAATGCCGGGGGTATGTTTTGAATATTTTACAGAAGTATTACTTTATCGAATTAAATTAGCTTGTATTATTATAATACAGTATTGTCCCATTATTAACTTTTTTATAAAATTGATAAATTGATTAAGTATTATTATAATTTTTTACATTTGTCTATCTTTTACATGTCCTCGAATTTTTTTATTTTAATTTTTGCAACGAAATACATATATTTATCGGGGTCAAATATTCCTCAAATCACCTTAAAGTACTATACGTCGTGAAAGTGACGACGTTCAATTCGAATCAATCCTTTTCACGATTAGGCTGGGTAACCTGCTAGTCAGCCAAGTGAAAGATGGACAATGAATTTTAAAAACTGGTTTTCAGTCCTGATGATTAGCGTAAGAGCAGATACCGAATCACAGACAGACACATAAATTTTCTTCATTTCCTCAGCTTGTGCACTGGCAGAGTCCGCATATGCATGCCTACTTTCCAGCCCTGACATGCTATCCTTCCATAATGGGAGAGATGCTGTCTAGTGCTCTCAATGTACTCTGTTTTACATGGGTAAGTGGATAATTTGGAATATATAGTGGTTATATGAAAAAAAATACGTTAAGAACAAAATTTTTTCTATTTGTATTTAATATTATAGGGAATATATGGTGTAATCTTCTTATTGTTTTTGTAAAATTTATAAAATAACTATGTTTTGTAATTTCTTGTCAACTAAGGCTTCATCTCCTGCCGGGACTGAGTTAGAGACAATCGCTTTGAATTGGCTCGGAAAGGTGCTCGGGCTTCCTGAGTGTTTTCTTAATGAAAAGAACGACAGCCCTGGTGGAGGTGTAATCCAAGTAAGTGAAAATATTTGTAATGTAAACAGTATAATTAGTATCAACCTCTATATAATATTTAACGCCACGATAGTCGAGTAGTAAACTAATCTGCCTTCGAATCAGAGACTCGATTTCAATCCCCTTTGTGGAGGGCTAGTAGGGTTATTTCAGACTTATATACGATTTATTTTGTTAACCTGGTCACTAAGACGGCGACAAACTCACCATCTATTACATTGTTGCAAATAAACTCTTGTGCAACGTGGGTTGAATGGACTTAAAAAGATACTAGATCTCTGACCACCCCAGTATTAGGTACTCTGTCGGGAGTGCTTATTTTCTTATACAGGTGATGGCAGCTTACGAGAATTAACTAAACCATCTTATCCCGTGGGTACAAAAAGTCGAATGGGAAAGGGAAATGTTAGAAAATACACTTGACTTCCAGAAAATACAGAAATGGTCGGAAATCACAAATATGCTATACCGTCTAAGCTGCGTAGTGAAGCTAAATTTGGTACGGCCATCGCCAATACTTTCCAAGGGTCCTTCCGGTCCTTGCCTCTGCGGGCGTTTATGGTTAAAAAAAGTCTACAGTAGACTGCTTAGAATCTACTCAGAAATAATTATAAGATGAGCTCATAAGTTGGATTTAAAAAAAGTATCATGATTAATAACCTATTTCGTAGACCACCGCTAGTGAAGCTACGCTCGTAAGTCTACTGGCAGCACGTACCAGGGCTCTGATAGAACTCTCTAAGCTTAACCCCGATCACCAATCATCCGAATTGCTGGGACATCTGATCTGCTATTGCTCTGACCAAGCACACTCTTCGGTGGAGAAAGCTGGGCTGATTGGTGAGTTAAATGTTACGTTAAATATTTTTAGTTTAAATTACACGGATGGATGAGGACCTAAACCACAAAAGTTCTAACTGATCTGCAATCAGACCTGTCCTAATATTAAATTCTAAGATCTAAAGTTTATTTCTGTATCATTATTGATATATGTTGTCAGCGTTATAGGAGTAACAGTAGACTAAATATGCCAGGAAAATGTTGGGGCTCCGGACTGATTATGCATTATTGCTATTGTCAGCTCGCGCAGTTGCACAGAGTATAAATTATTGTTCCGGGTCTGGGTGTTTGTCCAAGTGCAATTTAGGTATGTAAATTGTATCCGCGACAAAGGAGAAATTTCTAGCATAAGGCATAATGGTTTAACTACAAAAAAAAGAATATCACGCTTGTCTCCCGTAGGGGAAGGCGGAGATTACGGATTTCCATCGGGCACGGCTTAGCGGAGCGAAACTGACTTTGCAGCCTTCTTTTTTCCTTACCTGGTGACTGTAATCGGAGGTGATCCTCATCGCTGGAATTTGACTCTGAAAGATTTTCAAGGTATTTCCCTTAGTCGCCTATTACGACACCCACAAAAGAAAGGTGATTGCTTTCTAAGCTTTCTAAGACGCTACCACATTGCAATGGAAATGGCCACCAGCGTTTAAAATATAGGACGTTATATTAGTACACTCCGGTCACTAACACATTAGTTAAGAATAAAGTTTTCAGCATATCCTTCCGACTTGAGAAATATGTTCTACAATACAGCAACTGAATTGTTTCTGTTTTTAAAAGGTTTGGTACGGATGCGGTACATCGAGTCAGATGAAAAGCAAAGTATGCGAGGGGACAAGCTTGAGGAAGCTATTGTCAACGACAAAACCAAAGGACTTGTGCCTTTTTGGGTAAGCTCATTGCAAATAACATAAATATATATTGAAGTGTTAGTTGTTTACGCAATTTTTTTTAATACATTTTATTGACTATAACATATAATTTCATAATTTATTTCCTTTGAAAATGCTATGTTTATAAAATATTTATAAATTATAACCACTAAAGTTTACTTATTTACCACATTTTGCTAAATTAGTACTTACGGAAATACCTATTATACGAGTCAATATATTTTAGTATATGTTGATTGACGTTTATTTAAATGTAAATAATTGCACTTTGTAAGGTAATATTTGTGATGCAAGACATAATATTGTAATATTTTAGTAAGGAATCGCCTGGTATTCAATTTGTCAAGCTCGTAAAATAACAAGAATGGTTCAAACTCTATAAATAGAAACTTAAGTCAAATTTGTAAAGTGTTTGCAAGTAACATCCCAAGAGGTAAATATTTCTACAGGAACATCTTTAGAAGCACTCAAATTAAAATGATCATTATAGAGGGATCACTTGTTTTTATTTTAAAACAACGCGAACTAGAAGCAGTGTTCCCATTGGGGCCAATTTGTATTGCAGAGATTATGGGAGAAAATCATTAGATGGAACAAGGAATAAGTAGATGGAGGAATTATTGTGACAACAAAGATTTGTTGAGAAATGTTGTTAATCATAAGTCTTATATATACATAGTACTGATGTAGCATTCTTTAAGATTAATTAGTTAACACATATTTATAAAATCGTTTCTATCACACTAATTAAATTATGTTTTCTTTGTAATTGAATATCTGTCTGGAATAATATTGGATATTTTTTTTGATGTGGTAGAGCCAAGTAGTAGCTTTAGTTGCTGCTCGAATGGGCTAGCTCGCTTCTATTAGCACGATATTGCAGAATAGCGGCATCGGTGTACGTTCGGTGAGTGAGATAACTGGAGGCCCACTCCCTCTCATCTGCAAAATATCCTTAAAGATCGGCAACGCACCTGCACCTCCTCTGGTGTTGTAGATGTACCTGGGTGCTGTTAATAGTTCACTGTTGGACATAGACACCATTAGACTAGATTGTTGAACTTTTTTTCTATCTAGGAGCCGTCTGTGTAGGTAACACCCTCTCTAGCATTGTTATAATTACAGGCTGTCAGGCATTACATCTTATTCCTTAGGGGTGATAACGCATCTCCTTTCGTTTAAGCTCTTTTCAGGTGTCCATGGGCTACAGTAGCCGCTTACCGTCAGATAAACTGTTATCCAATAAAAAATATTAACTTCATAAAGTAATCATGGCACGAAAATTTAAAAATAAAACGGTCCTGACAAACACCGACTTCCGCGAGTTATCTCTGAGGCGCACCGTCAGATTCTCACAAAATTTGTACGAGTTATAAAATATTCGTCGAATAAAAATATATGTAATGAACGGCGAAGATGAGAGTTAAATGCTAAAGAAAATTAAATTGGATAGTAATAGCGGCATAAACGATAAGATTAGTAGGGGGCTAATCGGCTGTCATGGCGAAACGTGCGTACGATTCAAAAAGCAATTCGTGTCAGAGTTTCCATGCAAAAGCTCACCGATAACGGGAACGGTTTGATTTCTCACAGTTTCAGTTTCAATAACAGTCTAAATTATCGGGCAAATGAGTAATTAGTTCATAGTGCCTTAATCCGCTAGTGGGGCTGTTGCATCGAACCGAAGAATGCTTTGGCCTTTCGTCCTACATCCTCAACTCATCTACAATATTATGATAACGAGACGGGGAAGATGTAGACTGGTCGAGGCACTGCACATGGTTTCTTGGGACTCTATAGGCAATGCTGGCCTCTTTTTACCAGCGATTGCCACCAAGACCTTAGCTGTATTCCCCACCCATTTCCTTATCACAGAGCTCGTTACAAATTCAGCACGTTACAATAACTATTAGAAATTATAGTAGTGCCAGCACCGGTGCCAGCCCTGGGGCCGAACCTAGCTCTATGAAATTAAAGAAGTACTATTTTTTTATTTTTCATTTACTACGTAGGTAAGAAACCTTCTCTGCCTAGGGACCGTCTAAGTAGGTTTACCAATTAGCAGTGCAGTCATTATTGTGTTCAGGTTTGAAGGATATAGCCAACTGTTTGTTTACAGTAGAGCTTCTGTAATTACAGGCTGTGAGACATTCCATCTTAGTCCTCAGGGGTGACAACGCAACTGTAACTTTCTTCGATTGAAGTTGTTTGCAGGTGTCCACGTGCTGCAATAAGCACTTACCATTAGATGGACTGTTACCTTGTTTAACAATCGGATACCACATACTCGAAAATAAAAATATTTTTAATTAAAAGAACAGTTTTAACCATATATTTTATATTTATTATTATTTGTCGTACAGTTCTTAGCAATGTTTAAAGTTTATAGTCTCTAGCTCATAGAGACGTTATACCGAACAGACTAGAAAGTAAGTTAATAAAAAGGTGGTAAAATAGGCTTATTAAAAAAAACGAATAACTGTTATAACTGTTATCTTGCTGCTTGACAAGGCTTCAGGGAATCGCATTACCTAATGCATAGCTCTTTAAACACTGCTGCCTGTTACGGATCTGCCTATTTCAGGGAAGATATTGTTAATTTAAAATTAATTATGCTTATATGAAGTCATAAAATTGCCTAGCAAATTGCATACTGATGCAACTTATAAGCCATGTCTCACAGAGATAATTACGTATTAAGTAAAATATGAAGAATGGAACATGTAATGCAAAATATCTCAAGAGTTACATAATTAGGAAATTATGTTTAGAAAATTTATTATGTTCCGATAATATGGATAATTTGAATATGATATGTTATGTTTTACATAAACATAGTTCTTAAGCAATCAGGGAAACGTATTTCAGACACAATATCTGTCCATTTGTTTCACTCACGCCTATCGTCTATGTTATCATCTGTTCTATTTTGTATAAATATGTTATTTTATGTATCACTAATCTCATCCAGAAGGTGTCGTAAGTAAACATTGTGAAATAACTGTTTTTAATGTCATCGTCCTGCAATAGACCACAGCTGGACATAGGCCTATCCCAAGAAGTGAAACTAAAAAAACTTTACTCTCCATTTCTAATATCATCATTTCATCATTTCAGCCTATCACAAGTCCACTGCTGAACATAGGCATCCCCCAAGTATTGGCTTAAAGCTCGGTCTTGAGTCACCTGCATCCATCGACTTCCCGCAAGACTGTGCCGGTCGTCACTCCATCACATCCACTTTTCGAATATGCCAGGGCTAAATTGTACAGACCGTCGACGGTCAAGTGTCTATGATGCCTGGTGCCATGCATTGTGGTTTCTAAACAAGTCCAATTACTTCTTGTTGATGAAGTTTATGTTAAGCAATAGACTGTTAAGAGGCTAATAAAGGAGAAAAAAATTTGAAGAAGAGGAAAAATCTTGTTGTGTATTTATGAACTGCGATATGGTGGCAGGTTAAGGAAATCTGCCACCACTTTTATTACCGTGGATGTTGTAAGTCCACTAAGGAAATACACAGACTACTGCATAACCAGCAAGGCGCCTGGTATTCGGCAGCTCGTTGTTCGGCAGAGGACTTTTATCAGGCTGATGAAGACTAATGTGTGCTAATGTGTTAAAAAAATCGTCAGGTTTGTGCAACTTTGGGCACCACTGGATCCGTGGCTTTCGATAATCTGCGGGAGATCGGACAGGTTTGCGAAAAGCACTCGGCGTGGTTGCATGTTGATGCAGCGTATGCAGGGAGCGCATTTGTTTGTCCCGAATATAGGTATTATTATTCATATTTATAAAATAGATAGCTATTAAAAACTATAGTAAAGGCAGTGGTTGAGAAAGTGACTTCAACACAAGGAGTTGCGAGTTCGATTCCCGCATGAAAAAATGTTCGATCCTATAAAGTAATCATTACCTCGAAAGTTAATAATAAAGTAAGTAACGTAGCAGCCAGTAAATGTCCCACTGCTGGGCAAACGCGAAGCCGGGAATGATCTATCTTGCTGCTCCAGTTTACATGTCGTCGAAACAATATTTTTGTCACATCTCAGACATGAAGGTTTCTTCACAATGTTGTCCTTCCCTTTCGAGTACGTGCTAAATTTAGCAGTTATAATTGCAATTAACAATTTTAGTGTACTAATAGTATATATAGTATAGGATAGTAGTCACCGTGTATCGAACCCAGGTCACTCGCCCTCTGTGAAACTAGATGAGCCGCTATGCTACCAGCATAATGGCTAGGGCGCACCTTTTAGTTTCGAAATGATAATTAAAAAAAATGTTTTAATAAAAAAAAAATCTCTATTATCTTCTTTTAAAAAATATCTTTTTTGTCCGTTTAAAGATAAAAATATGCAATTAAGAAAATGTTTATAATAAATACTTAATGTTATTAATTATTTAAAACAGCTTTTCTGATAATGATTTCATGTATTTAGGTGAATAATTTAGTGTTTATCGCGTTTAATTTTACTTTTTATTTTCTTTCGAAAGTACCCAAAACGTCTGAAATGAAAAAAAAATATTTCAAAAGCTTTTTCTGATTTTAGACATTGGCTTGATGGCATGGAGTTGGCTGACTCCTTTGCTTTCAATCCTACCAAATGGTTGATGGTAAATTTTGACTGCACTGCAATGTGGTAAGTGTCTCAAAATATGTCACCTATTACGTATTCTAATTGTAATCGGCGAATATCTGTTGCACTGAGTCTCCATGGACAACCGGGGAAAAACATATGCTGGAGCGCCTTGTCGCCGTATTCGGCTAAAAGCCTAGATGGACGACAAGAAAACAATTTGAAAAGCTGGGGCCTTATCTCCTATGCCATAAAAATATTTCACAACAATTCCGCGTGAAGTTATTTCTCGAAAAAAACATAGGTATTATGGCGAATGGATATTTTGTAAAATTCTATGAGACATAGCAGTTAAGGCCCCAGATAATGAAGGGGTAACTTCCTTGAGACTAAACATGTCAGTTATTAAAACGAAACTATTCAAAACATTGTGGGCTTAATTATGATAAAAGGATAATCCAGCGATATTTTCGTATGTCGCATTTTCACACAATATTTAATGGTTTAATATTGACAATTTCTACGTCTTCAGCTTGCTAAGCATGCTAATGCTTGCAGTGACTTGAAAAAAATAGGGCACGGTCAATGAATTGTACGAGTAGTAGGGAATGTTGCAAACAGGTAAAAAAAGGATAGCATTATATAATGTGTCATAAGTGTGACCGAATGAGATATATGTGACATCATTGGAAAGAATTAGGCGAGAATAGGTTTAATTTTCTACTATATTAAATAGTCTGTACTTGTACTATGAAGAAAGAAAAAATCATACCTACACTCTATCATAAACTTTATCGATCTCCATTTGTATTATAATATTAATGCTAACGGTACATGTTTTTCAAAAAAGTTAAAAATTTATAAAATTTTTTTAAAGCTACATTGTTATAGTTTTTGCTGATTGGATATTTTTTTTATTTTAGGGTAAAAGACAGCACAGCTCTTCACAGAACATTTAATGTAAACCCTATTTACTTACGTCACGAGAATTCCGGTAAATATCTTAATATTTGAAATAGAATTATATTTTATACTATGCTAGTTCGACGAGTAAGAGTTATGAGTGTATGAGTGCTTTATGTGGCGTATGTTTTGTATATCAGCCACGCTTTAGCTGCTTTACAGGTGCAGCACGAATGTGGCGGCTCGACCATACTCTCACAGAATACGAGCGCTTAATGCTATTTTGTTTGTTGTAATGTTGCTGTGCTGTTTCGCATGCTGAATTTTATTTTTTATTGGATTGTGATGATGGTAAGTGGTTACTACAGCTCATGGACAACAAACAACTTCAATTGAAGAAGGTTGCAGATGCGTTATAATCCCTGAGGACTAAGATGGAATACCATATAGTCCATAATTATACTGGCTTTGTATACCTTTCAAACCGGAACACAACTGCAGTTTGGGGACAGAAATGGGAAAGAGGGTGGTACCTACCCGTACGATTCCTCTAGGCATTTAGTTAAAAGATTGTACCGGACACTCATTTACTGGTAACAAGGCAGTTCAGACGTGACAGCGAATCTGCATTTTGTTTCTTAATCAAGGAGAGGGGCAGGTGTCCTTGGTCATCGAGAACCATTTAACATCAGGTGGAATGTGTGCTCTTTTTTATAAGCCGTTTGCAGGTAAAGATGATTTGTAGGTATCTATTTACTTTGATAAATTTAAAGGTCGAAAAAAGAAATAATGACGCAGATTCCCAAGAATGGGAAACTATATATTTTTTTAATCTTGTTACAAAAAATCGTAATTTCGGAGAGATGGAAAAGTCCCAAAATTATGGAAGAGAAGGTAAGAAGGGAATACCAGTGCGAAACATATAATTACCTGGTTGGCGATTGCCAGTACCGGTACCATTAAAAATATTATTAATAATTTTAAGTGCGGCATGTGATCGGCAGTGAAGAGAGATATCGACAAAATAACGACATGTCTGAGAAATATTAAAAATAAATGTTGAGGTCTATTTTAGTTTATTATATTTCTTTTTCACGGCATTTGGAATTGTAATGCTGCGATGTGTTATATCTGAACTCTTTGTGCTTTCAGGAAAGGCGATTGATTACATGGTAAGTACATATTTATTAAAAACTAAGTTTTGCAAAGACTTTTTTTTTTTTAATGTAATTACGACTCTTCTCGCCTTGTCCAGGTCTGATACAATGGAATTTCAATTGTATCAAAGGTTTCAATACGTTGAGAAGCAGAATGCGGTCACTTTGTAATTTTTATTTAGGGTTATTCGTGCTAGTTATTAATATCAAAGTAGGATCGTTGCCTTTAAATGGTGGTTTTTTGTTTGACAAGTCTTAAAAATAGATCAAAAAGTCAAGCAGTGCAAAATTAGTAATACATGATTTGATATTTAACATAATAATTAAACAAGAAAATTTTACTATTTTATCATTTATTCTTTTCCGAATTATTATGGAAGAGAAGATATTATTTACAAGCACATCTTAAAACGAACCAAAATACTATAATGAAATATGAGTGTGAATTAGAAATGTTTATAGTAAATTGAAATTATATCATATCTGAATCTTCTACAATTTTACGTCGTCGATCTAAACTGGCGCAATATATTTAAATTTTATTTTCTCTCCCATTTTCTTAGTAAGAAGTGTAATATAGTTGGTATATATAATTATTTTACAATAAGATTTAAAAAAATATGATTGTTCCACATAATATATATAATAATAGATTTTAAATGTATTGTAATAGATAGGAACACGGAAAACCAACACAAAGAAAACATTAATAAATATTCACTCAAAAGAAGATCTCAAAGTCATAACAAATTGTGATAAGCATCTTGATGTAAATTACGCCAACGGAGATGACATTTATGACTCAGACGGCATAGATAAATCACGAAAACTCCATGGCTACAATAAAATATCACCAGGTTGCAGTGAAATGATTCAGACTGAAAATCAAGATAAGATGGAACCATTCGTATGATTTTAACTTTATTTTTTTGGTGATGGTGGGTTTGGTAATTTTACTGATGGATTACTAATTATTGCGATATTGAATGTAGACACTAATAACAACTACAACGCAACTCACGCCTATAATTTCAAATATCCGCGGTCAGTTTTGTTCAAAAATAGTTGGAACACCAATCTGGACAAAATTATACACAGCATTAAAGCGCGACAGATTGTTAACCTATTGCCACTCTTTTCAGGTTAAAAGTGGTTTATTTATCATTAAAACCCGAAATTCTTTTCACATGTTAACGAGATTTTTTATTGCTGCTATTTTATATCAATTGTATTAATTTAATATATTTTAAGCTTTCGTCTTTTAATCATAATATTGTATATTAATGACTATAAATATACACATCATGTGCATATTTATAGACAGTAATACACATAGATAAATCTGC
The DNA here is from genome assembly GCA_029286595.1 of Bhutanitis thaidina. Classification (NCBI taxonomy): domain Eukaryota; kingdom Metazoa; phylum Arthropoda; class Insecta; order Lepidoptera; family Papilionidae; genus Bhutanitis; species Bhutanitis thaidina. Next base: position 1,005,366 of record JAGSMS010000021.1, on the reverse strand, counting down.
CCTCTTAACATATGTTCAATTTACAGCATTGGCAGATTCCGTTAAGCCGTCGCTTTAGAGCCCTGAAACTTTGGTTTGTCCTGAGAAACTACGGTGTAGTTGGATTACAGAAGCATATTCGCGAGGTAGTTATATTATAAATATTTTATGCTTAATGAGTTCTGTATATATGTAATCGACTCCAGCAGAGTAACAACCTTTAAACAACCCACTTCCAAGCATAAGCCTTCTTTAATTTTTAATTATAATTAAAATAACTTGGTAAATTTGTTGCAGTACGAGCATATCCAAATTTAGTCATTCTTATGTTTCAGGGTGTTCGATTGGCTCAAAAGTTTGAAGCTCTCGTACTGGCTGACCAACGTTTCGAGATACCACAAGCAAGGAATTTGGGTACATTTTTACTGCACTAAACGCAATTAAACGTACTTAATATATACACTCAATATGCAGTAACATATTTATAATGTCACAAATTGGTTTGTATACCATGGTTAAATGTGTATTTAAAGACAACAATCATCTTTCTCTGCTCCTGAACATGAGTCTTCTTATTCTTCTTCTTCTTTATCAGTCTGTAAGAGTCCATTGCTGGCTATTTTCATGAGAAAGCTCCTACAAAAGCCGAAGTGCCATGCAGTAAGATTTTCCCATACTAAGCTTGCTAGGCCGATGGGTTGGTGCGAGCCGGTAACCTCGCACCAGTGGCGCTGCCGCAATTTTCCACCATCAGTCGATTGCCAGAGCCTCGTTAGTTAATGTGTAAGATTGCAAAATAAGGTTTTTTTATATCCTCTTACACCCCACGTGCACTTAGCTTTTACCTAACCCTGCTAACTAACCGGTAGGTACTGAAGTCACCAACCGTTAGTTCAGCGTAGCGAGTACGGACAAGACCTGCAAGAATTGCCTGCTAGTTTGCGGGCGTTTTTTCATGTATGTTCAGCAGTGGACTTAAATAGGCTAGAATAGTGAGATAATGATGAAAAAAACGATCTGACTAGAAAACTCTTGCTGGTTCTTCACTAAGAAAGTCTTGTTTTGCGAATTAGATTTATATCAAGCTAAATAAAACAAAAAGTTCTGACTTTAATAAATGATCATCTTGTCAAGAATTATCGTCATTGCCGTGTACTAGCAGGTTACGAAATTTCTGCACCCTTCCTTTCCGTCTTGAAATTTTAAATTTAAATTCGTAATCTCTGCCTACTCTCTGTTTCGCTAACAAATATCTTATTTTATAATGCAGCTATGGTCGCATTTCGCCTTAAAGGTGAAAATGCTCTGACAGAGTGCCTGCTGAAGCGCTTGAATGGTCGCGGCTACATTCACGCTGTTCCTGCTTGCTTCAAAAGTGTTTACGTCATACGGTTTACAGTGACTTCTCAGAGGACGACAAATCAGGATATACTCGGTAAAAAAAAATTGATTTCGCTTTCTGTCTGTTGTATATCTATAGATAGATTAAATCTTCTTGACTTGTTTATTTAAATTATCCCTTATTTCATTACGCAGTTCACATTGAAGCTTAATTTAATTGTTTGTTAATTTTGAAATGTGAAATTTAGAGACTACCAATAAAATATGGGTATTTCTTACGTAGACGACTGGAATGAGATAAAAACAGTTGCTTCGGAAATTTTAATCGAGATGTTTGGATCCGAGTTTGGAAATGTTGTCGTACCAAAGAAACCGAGGATCTCTTTGAAAGGTAAGTTTTTTATTTCTTTATTTTAAATATGTTTTCACTGATGATGATAATAACTTTATGAATGACATAAATTGACAAATGTGGCTTTATCATATGGATAACAGTGTAAAACGGGTAACATATAAATAAAAAGAAAAGTAATAAAGCTGACCTCCTTTAATTTTTGAGAGGAACATAGATTTTAAAATTGCAATTAGCAATTTAAGTGATGATGAAGTGATGAATTTCGATTCTCGATCCAGCATCGAACCAGGGAACAGCTGAAATAAAGTCATCTAAAAATAAGTAATACCTCCTGACTGTGTTCAACATGCCGAAAACAACTGATTGTTTAACCCACAGTCAGGTACGCTAACTATAAATTCACAAGGTCTTCATAATTAAAACTTAGTAATTACATTTCTTGTAAAACTGTTTATTTTCTATTGATTTCAGAAACCCGTGAGCTGAATGCTACTTTTGGAACAAGCCTTCTATTAGCCAACAGTCCTATGAGTCCAAAAATCGTTAATGGCACCCATGTCGCTATATGCGATTATGAACAAGTGCTCAATTCATGCGCGCAAACCTTCGCCCAATTGAAAATGGAGCCTAAAGATAGTCCTGGTAAGTGATTAAGTTAAAGAAAAATAGGTAAAATAAGTAAGTTATAACTTAAATTTACCCGTAACTTAGACAGACGTAACATGTATATGTACTTCTATTTTAGGTTTGAGATAACCTTACCTATACTAGATCAGGCATTATAATCCAGTATCTGGGCGAGCTTTGCCCGTTCAGCCTACTATTTCGACCAACGATATCGCGCAATGTCATCTGTTGTTGAGTAGCTAACCTGTAGCTGTTGTTAAGTTAGTTAGTTCCATGAGATGGCTCTAGAAAAACGCTATTATTTGTGGGATAACGAATTTTCTCAGTGATGACACTTATCTAGATAAACTTTCATAGTAAAACAATATCTATATATAAATGTTATAAAAATCCCTAGACTCGTTTCGGAGAAACCAATTACATATAAAAATATATGCACTTGCTACAAGAATTGCTTGTTTAAAGTATTCAAAATTTATAATTCGTGTATCTAAATGTTACTTTAATTAAATTTAAACGCAAATCCTTTATTCAATAAAATAAAAAAAATCTGCATTTAGTAGTATTTTGATTAACTTTGAGTGTTGCATAATTCTCTATTTTGTGGAATGTTTAATGTTAATTACTATTTTCATATATTGATTTTTATTTGTAAATATAATTTTGGTATAAAAAGTTGAAAACGTACTCACATATATTTCATTTTCCATTGGATGGATATTTAATTGACGGTACAATAATGCTAGAGATGCGTCGACGCATCCGCGGTATCAAGATGTGCGGTAAGAAATTCTCTCTGGACTCCTGCATGGATATGGTGCAGGGTCTCATGATGGAGCAATCGCTTCCTCAATGTTCTGAAGAAGAAAGAGAAGAGGCATCCGTCGGTACGTCAATGTGTTGAATAGTCAGTGTTTTATGCTATAACTAACTTGCAACTTGCGAATCGAGGCACAGCTTCGTTACAAAGTTTTGCTAGATCTCTAGTTTGGAATTTTTTTTAAACCAAAATATTTACAGCAATAATCGAAGTATTGGTGCTTTAAATGACTTCGGTATTTTGATTAATTTTAATGTTTTTTTTATGCAAACTAAAAAAAAATTGTCTTGTAGTTGCTAATTAACAGAATACAAAATAAATATTATTTTTACGATATTCTGAATCGCTTGCCGTGAATATTATCTTTCAGTTGGCGCTTTCATTTATAATCATGTTTATTTTCAACGGTTTAGTTGGCGAAGTAGCTGGGCGATTGACTTCGTCCGATCTTATGGCATTAGCGTTACATGGGATATGGGAAGACGAGTGGATGCCTCTGTATTTGCGCGTACACTCGCGGAACTATAATATATCTAGTAATATATAATATATATATATCTAGTAAAATAATATATCATAGTATTTGACGCCGCATTATTGTTATGGGTCACGGGTGCACGAAGAATGAGTGTTTATGTGATATCTATAGACCAAACAAATACACGGAACAATTATCTATAATTGTTTCTAGTCTGAATGTTTGGATATGTGAGATTCTCTGAAATTATGCATACACTGTATACTATACAGAATAAACTCTAGAGTGATGCAATATTTTTAATACTCTTTTAATTCTCATAGTTATAGGAAAATTATAATAACAATAAATAAGAATAATTTTCATTATGAAAGAAATTTGCTTAAAATCAATTTTAGTAAATTGGTGTGCTCTATTTTAGGAACAAAGAGAGAATCTATTGGAGCGAATTACTGAGGTAATAGAAAAAAATAATTGGTGGTGGGCTCTTATTCCAAAATGGCACTGTTTGCATATTTCCGCTCATTAAATATCTCTGTTTTTACATAACATTTTTGTAAAATCTTTATTAGCAATTTAATAGCTTTTTTAAAACTTTTACTGTTCTGCTAAAGCAAAGTATTGAATCATTCTTTTCTTTTTACTAAGATCATTAAAATTCAGGATCAATCCCCGGCGAGAAATCATCTAATTCATCATCGCCAGTGACATCTAGCGGCACAAAGTATGATGTAGTTACAGATACGAATCAACTTCAAGTACCTGATGCACCTAGACCACATAGATCTAAATCGATGGACGTCTCCCTAATGGGCTTAAGTCTCGATGATGCTAACATAACTATAGATTTGAAGAATAGTGAAATTACCATAACCCCCACCGGATCAAAACATTTTGGCGAACATCATAGCGATATAGCACAGAAATCTGTACATTTTAATGCGATTGAAGAAAAACTTAACATTGGCGATAGAATCACACAAGCGTTTGAAAATTTTCAAGATGGTTTGGAAATGCGAAGTGAATTTAGCCCAAAGGATTTTCACGACAAATTTGACACAAAAAGCGATTCATGCAGCACCAAGCTTACTATTAAAGGTCCTGGTAATTACATAAGGAAAATAATTCAACAATTTAGCGAAGGACCCTTTGAAGGCGAAGATTCTAAACCAGAGTCGGAGAAAGCTATACCTACATCTTCAATTAGAGATAGGGCAGATGCAATTTGTAAAAAATGCTTACATTATAAAGGGAAGATTGGGAAATAATTCATAAATTCTGTGTGGAATGTATGTCAAGGTTTATTTTGAGTGTTCCATTATATAGTTATTTCGTAAACTAATTTAAACTCTTATTCTCAAATTTATAATACAATAGGTATCGTCGCAGAATAAATAATAATACTGAAATAATAATGTTTTTTCAGAGTTTTAACAATGTATGGACGTTTTGTTTTATGCACAATTCTTTTAATATTATGATATAAATAGAATTTTGAAAACAATATTTTTAGATTAATGTTTTATTACAGTAATAATTTCACTTTATCTGATTATACCAAATTCGCATAAATATCTTACTAATCTATAAGAAGTAATTGTAAAAGATTTATTTAAAATACTTGATATAAATTTTGAGCTAAATATTCATCATATAAGCTCAATATTTATACCAATTTCATTGAATTAGTATTAACCATTTTATTGTATCTAAAAAAGAAGTATTTAATCAATAAACTTTATTAGACTAGTAGTAATGTTAAAGTAGATCATAAAATATAAGAATATCTGAAAATTATACTGCTGTGCAATACCAATAAATGTTTCATGATGTTGACAAAAGCATATAACTTAATTATATAGAAAACATATATTGTAGCTTTAAATGTGATTTATTGTATTAATAGTATTGTATAAACATATATTGTAGTTTTAAATGTGATTTATGGTATTAATAGTAGGGGTAATTTTTAGGCATTTCAGGTATTTTATCGTTCTAAATAAAAATAAAAAAATAGTGTCTTGTATTACGCATCTTATATCGCTACTCTTATGAGTATTATACAACTTTTGAGAAACATGTCATTGCTTCTAGAAGAGTAATTGTAAATTAAACGGTTAATAAAATGCAAAAAAAATAACCTTTTCGTAATTAATGGAAATTTTCAAAATATTATTCTAATAAACGTGTATTGAGCAAGTACATTTGTCTATTATTTTAATAGCCCAATTGGTGAGCATGGAATCGTTTTGTGAATACAATAAATAAACTCAAAAAGAGTGCAAAGATTATTTACATTGGTTATAAGTAGAACAGGCCCTAAACGAGTAATATGAAGAAAATTGCTCTCTCTGATGACGATATCGACGCCTTCACTGATTATGGATTATGGTTGTATCTGTCTTTTACTTAGGACCGAAAATAACCAATTTTATTAGGTTACGTTGTTTACAAATTGGATTGTTCGCTTTGGATATTTTCATAATCTCATATGATATTTTTCTATGGGGACATGTCGCTGATATATTCATTTTACAAATGAAGGCCATAAAAACTGTTTATAATCCTAATTCTAGAACATCTCTTAGATAAATTTAAAAAGATAAGTATTCTAACTTTGCCTTCTCAATACAGATATGATAATGTAATGTATGTAACATTAATAAATAGAATAGAGATACTCATAACGTAAATACTAAGAACAGACACAAGCTTGTAGTGCCAGCTAACTCGTTCATGGGCCAATGTAGACGATCCTCCTGCAAAGTCCCCGTAATTGCGCAATCTCTTCCAATTAAAGTCAAAAGTTAAAAATATTTATTAAACAAATACTTTATAAAAGAGGTAATTATGATATAAAGGAGTACATGTATGATATTAACCCATAGGAATGAGGTTATCAATCCCAAGTAGTTTCTAATGAAGTAACTGTAATATTTAAGTATGTGAATAACTTGTTACTTCTCCGTCAAAGGATCCTTAAGTGAAATTTATGTTTATTATTTCGATGAATTATTTGATTTCACTTTGATTTGATTATGTCGTAAAAGTCGACTATAATGAAGAAATTAGGCTAAACTAGGCCTTCTATAGATGCCATAATAACCATCTCCAGTATACATGACCTAAATTATATAGCAGCAGCGTTTATGGTGAGAGTTGTTTAGATCTGCAATCGCCAATCCACTCGCCAAGCGAGTTATATGTGGAAATCCTCATACTGAGGCTTATGTTCAGCAGTCAATGAAATTTTAGAAACTATAGAACAAAAAAGGTGAAAATGAAAAACTCTCACATTTTTAAATATTTATTAAAAGGATAACAGTCATTTCAATAATTAACATTTTCTACTTACGTAAATTGAGCGATTTTAATGATAAAAAGGGTTGGTACAGAAATAGTTTAACTTTTGTCTTGAAATAAAAGATTTCATTAAGTATTTATATTTATGTCAGAAAAACAAACCCTTCATAGTTGTAATTCAAATAAATAACGTTAAAAAATTTGCTTGTTTAGTTGGTCGTTCTTAAAACTAAATATACACTATCTTTAACTAAATAAATAAATGCATGTTAATGTACAAATCCTAATAAATTATATTGTTATCTTACAACAGTTAAATTACCGGTCTTAAAAATTATGTATTAATATATTTTTTATTCTATCAAGTTGTAATCATCGGGTAGAGAGCATGTTGGAATGCAATATTTGTATAGATAATATTAATTTTAAATAGGAATAAGTTAGACTAAATTTACTTGTCATTTATAAACGCTGTTGAAAGTTGTTTGCAACCAACATCTCTTATAAAAAACGTGTAAAGAATACCACACACATAACATACACAAACCGATGACGGAAAGCAGCGCCTGAGGTGCAAAGTGCCAAAGGTGATAACTGCAACACATCCTCCCATTGGGAGAGTTCCAGTGTTGTAGTTCTTTCTCGTGGGAATCATAAGAGTCGACTAAGGCAAATGCCTGGAAAGAATTATAGCTTTCAACAGACGACCGATGGGTCAACTCGTAAGACGGCAGATCGAAAATTCACAGGGCGTCTAAGCTAAGAGTGTTTGTTTCGGCGATCGCTTATCAACCTCCCAAGTGTGGTGATGATAGCAAACCTTTCACTTCTTGAAAGCGGCCTTCGTTTAGTAATGGATTCAATTAACCGGATGAGCATGAAGAGAACATAGTACGACTTTATATGGACCTAGAAAATACAGTATAAAGAAATTGTTCTCACATTTGTTTCTATTTTATTATTAATATCTGTAATGTAATCTGCTAGATCAACACAATATGGAATAAACATTATAATGATTATCGTGGATTCCAATTCGTATCTTATTTTTATTTTATTTCATTGTTCATCTTGTAAAGAAAATTTTGTAGCTCTTGGTTCGATGTATTGTTCAAGCCAAGATTATTTTTATACAATATAAAAGTTAATAATTCACTTATGAATGTATGATGCACCTAATAAATCACGACAGTAACTCATTTCACTCCCGTAATGCTTCTAAACCAAGGTTTATAGTACGTAGTTCTCATATAGACGCCAGGTAGAAATCTGGCTGCACATTTGATACCATGAGACACTGTTCCTACCAAAACCCACCGCCCATCATCATTTCTCACTACTAGAGGACCGCCACTGTCACCCTGGAAATAAAAAATAAGGGCGTTTTAGTATACTTAGAAAGATAAAACCTGTTTCAATCGATTAATTATTGAAAGTAGCAGCAAATTAAATTATATTATTATCAAACGAAGAGGAAAAAATGAAAGCTCTTCATTTTCTGGCGATATTACTGGCGACAACATGCAGCTCTACCCGAGTAATCAAAATAAATTTGGTCCCAGGAGATCGTGTAACTGAGATAAAAAGTATCTTATGTATTCCACGTGATAATTGACCTATTTTAATCCATTCAGTCCTTTAGGCGCGATTGTGCGACAAACATTCAATCACACAATCTTAACCAAGGATTACCTGCATATTAGACACACTGTGGTGGATGGTGACATGATAAAGATACATTGATAAATAATCATGTGTATGATAAATAAGCGTTCATGAAGCAGTTATAAATATTCATATCAAACAAATATGTTTGCACCGCAAGGGATTTAAACAAGCACCCCTCACTTTTGGAAGCAGAGTCACTGCTAATGCTATGGTGAAGTAGTTTTACTGTATTTGTCGTTTAATAAGAGGATAGTCCGAGCTTATGGGCATACGTTTGATTGAAACACAAACTTTATTAATAATAATTAATATTAATAATAAAGTGTGTGTTTAAATCAAACGCATCAAGTAACTTAATTTCCGTAAAGGTTTAATATTTATCATCTTTATGGTGACTGATTCTGATGTAGTTGTACTGTGACTGTCCGTCACGAGAACATCGTCGTCGTCATTCGTGAGTTACGTTGTATTTTTTTTTACCTCACAAGAGTCCTTCTTTCCATTTGAATAACCAGCGCAGATGAAAGAATCGAGGATCTTCTTTGCATGGCCTGCGGTCTGGAACATGTATTGACAATGGTTGTTTTCCATAATGGGCACCTGAAATGCAAAAATAAGAAAGAATACAATTATTTGACCAGCACGACGAAGCATAAAAGAGAGAAGTCTTTAAAAGTCCACTGATGAGATTGAACTCTCCAAGAAATTAACTTTGGGTTTCGGATTCGGTTCAGAAATATGTAAGTAATCGAGTAACATACTTTTAAAAAATAATATTCAGTACTAATAGTATTAAGTTCTTTGGACTTCAAGAAATTAAGTAATTGATTGATACGATCAGAATATCTAGTCAATTTCCATCACAACGTCATTTTTCGGCATGAGCATTATAAATTATGAAGCTGTAGTAATTACGTGTAAACACAGGCTTGCTTTTGGGTTTTCGTATTTTACATAACGCTTTTGCTACAAATCAGAGAAAGAACCCGATTGTAATATCAGAGTCATGGGGCAATTTCTATACATCGAGACCCGAAGGTTTCTGTGTTTGAGATTCAAAGCCTTGCCCAGCAAGTAATAATTATGACACGTATAAATATTGTTTCTAATCAATTGAAGGTGATATTCTGGGTAACCCGATCAATAGGGCAGAGGACAGGTATCAACGGGTGATTTGGTATGTAACAACACCACTTTAGACATTTTAGCTGTATTGGCTTTCATTAGGTTCTCGTCTTAGATGATAGTTTTATCTACCAAATTAAAGCTGTCGGTTGCATGTGTATTGGCTACGGGTCCGCATGGGTGGACATACTGGAACCCAGGCCTATGCACTGTTTCCGATGTCTGGAGAAAGGGTAAGTCACCGAGGTGGACCGAAGCGGTCGCTGTTACTCCAGTGCTGACCCTGGGCACAGAACAACTCAGTACGCAGCATAGGCATTGCAGTGTCTTCTGTGCTCAGACTTGGATCATCCACCCAACCGCAGGCTCGGTAAAAGGTACACCTTTATTCCAAAAAAAATCGAAGGAGCAAGCATACTCCTCCAGCTCCTAAGCCGGAGGAGTATGCTTCCTCCTAAGCCGCTCGGCGTCCGCAGCGTCACTAGTCGTGACACCGAGTGCAATCTCGGAACGCTCCAGGGCAACTTGAACCACTGCCACAATGCTCGGCATTTACTTATGCCTACCATTGCGGAGTGGCGTGTTGCCTTAACTGTAGTAGCAGAGCCCATGTCGTTGCCTCTCCCCCTCGCTGGTTCGGCGATGACTTGGGTTCTGTAGGTATCTACTGAGGGGGCGGAGAGCGTTTCCCACTCTGCGCCCTAATGCGAAGGTGGCAGGGCTTTGTTGCAGTACAATGGAGCACCCAGGCTACCGTGAACAACGAGCTGTATCTGGACGAGTATCAGATTGCGCTGTCGGGTACCTGATCTGTTTATTATCCTGGGGGATTTTAACACTCCTGCCAGGAATAGTTAGAGTACCCCAGGCAACTCCAGAGGCAGTCTATAGGGAGAGACAATTATGGGGAGGCCGGCTGGACTGGATCTCCGACTGTTAAATCGGGTTTCCGTAAGCACATGTGGTGCGGGTTTGCGGTGGCAGGGGGAGCCGGCCGTGGACTTTACAGGGACGACTTCTCATGAGATATACTGACCATTAAAAGTGATCGTGTTAAAGAATTTTGACTACTTGATTTGCAAATACTTAACGTTGACAAGAGCAAAACAATTGGAGACGACATGCCCCAGAGATACGCCGGGTTTAGATTATTATTATGTACTGAAATCTTATATTTTGAAGAGGCATACTTTTATGTGTGTTGTACTTAAAGCTGCGTGAACATATATAAAGATTATTTCAAAAGGATTACCTGCACTTCTTGAAGAATAGCTGGAACTCCCCCACCGTATTTCAGTCTTCCCCATCCTGTTACTGTCGCCATGCGATTTGTGAAATCAGATTCATCCGGAGGCATGCAAATTGGCACTATAACACGTAATAATCGCATTATTGTAGAAAGAGCCAGGCAGTCAATAAAATATGAATACATATTCTATTTGATGCGCAATTAACGGCTTTTAACTAGAAATTTCGTTTATGTAGGAAGTATTCTTTAAATATAATTTATTCGTTAAATACAGTACAAGAAGTATCAAGTATATTAATATAATTCAAGTTAATTATTATTTTAGTTGCCTTCCATAACAATCAAAACTATTTAAATTAGATACTTTTATGGCTTTGATAAAAACATTTAAAAAGTTGTATTTAAATAATAATAATGTACAGCAGAATTTACATCCTTATAAATAAAAGTATCTAATATAACTTACCAATATGTGGTTCATATTTAATAGGCGATTCCAGTTCAAGTAAAGCCAAGTCGTTTTCGAAAGTCGCAGCGTCATACTTTGGATGTGGAATGACCCGTCTCACATTCTTTGCGACTGGCCTCCTTGGCTCTAAGTTCGTTGATATGTCGTTTTCACCAAACACTGCCACAAGTGAACCCATGAAGCTGCTAAATGAAGTTTAATCTTAGTGATTGTCTTAATAATAAGAAGTTAATTGTATAATAAGTAATATATATATATATATATATATAAACATGGGCATGATAATAACGTGAGTACACATATATATATGATATATATATGTGTGCCCATGGCGTGTGACATACACACACACAAAGTTCCTTTTTAAAATCTATCAAAGTTCTAAAATGTTCGCTATTCTGTTTTTTCAATAAGATAGTGCTTGAGTCAATTAGTGCTATTTAGCTATGCTACATAGAAGTAGAAGAATCAAAGTTTTATAGTCTACATATATATATAAAAAATAAAAATTACCAAATCAAGAATGCAAAACTTTTAAGCAATATTCTAGAAGTTTTACTAATGAATAGGAGTAATAATATTAAATACTTGAGAAAGAATCACTTACCCTGGTTGACAATGTGCTGCAGTTGTAACAAAGCGATTAGTAATAAGAACTCCACCGCATTTGTTCTTGGTGAAAAGTCCCAGCCATGACGACTCTCGAATCAGAACCTGCCATGGCCAGTCACCAAACGAAGCGTTCTTTCCTCCAACGATGCGACCAGATTTCACAAGTGGCCGGACGCCGCACACTAAAATGTTCATAATGAAGATTGTTTTTAAATAAAAACAAGTTGAAGATGTGATTACGCTTACAAATGTTTCATAAATATATAGGAAACTTAATGACGATGTCCTCCTGGCCGATTTCAACCCTGGCGACAACTTTCGAATACTATCGGAAATAGTTAATTGCGCAGGAGACATATCATTTGATAGTGCCGTAAGTGTATGCTCAAATACTGATTTACTCATTCACCTTTACCTTCCCGTATAAGATAAGATAAGATCGGAGAAAACGCCAGACACAGTGTTTCTGGCACGGGACGCAATACACAACCATACTAGAACATTAACAATTTGTATTTTAGTACAAATTATTATTGGCCGCGGTTGGAATTTAAACCTAGCACCCAGGGCTCAGCTGTCGTGTCGCAGTCTTCAAAATTATTATTTTAAATATGAAATAAATTACAATATGCATGTTTTTAAAACGTGATCTGTAGTTTTTACCAACAGATGTCAGTTCTGAGAGCTACGTTACTGACCCTTCGAATGTTGCCTAATTGTTTGGGCATCATAGATTATTTTGGTTTCAATAAATTTTACTAATATATAAAAATACTTACGATTCCTATTATCATAGTTGACCGCTTGTTCAGTGTAGCTTTCCGTTGTTATTTCGTCATAAAGTTCAGTTGCGGTGCTGGGTGTAACGGTCGTTGTTGTCGCCTTTTTGGTTGGTTTAGGCTTTTTTGTAGTTGTAACCTAGAAAAATATTTGTCACAGGCCCAGAGCAAGCCCACTTTGTATAACAAACATTAGACAACATCAAGCGCTGCGTACTAATGTGTCAAGTAAACTTATTATAAAAGAACACTAGTACAAGTTCTTTTTGTTACACCCTTAATTGAAATACTTTACTCGTATTATAATTTGTTAGTTATTTTGTATGAGTACATTGTGGACTACAGTCCCCTTTAACTTTCTAATTGATTTAATTATTGTTTACATACTTAATCACTACTTATCCTTTTATATTATATTTAGTCGTGATTTGTATATTTAAATATTGTACTGCAAATTATCATGAAAATTGTTCTTAAACTTTCTTACCGATTTTTTTGTTGTAGTTGGCAGTGAAGTTGTAATTGTGGGTTTTCTAACTGCAGTAGTCAACTTGGTAGGCTTTTTCGTTGTTTTTACAGGTGTTCTCCTAGTAGTAGTAGTACTAGTAGTAGTAGTAGTAGTAAATCGAGAAGGATTTTTCGTGGTAATTAACGGTCTTCGTGTTGTAGCTGGTGTCTTTCTTGTAGGTTTATAAGTAGTTGTTTTAGTGTCTTTAATAATTGTTGTGTTAGGTTTCTTATCAAGTATTACAATATCATGCAATTCTTGGAACGTTCCTTGTAGACTTCCAACGATCTTATTCACGAATAGATTCATTTTTTCATTCAATTTCTCATCTTCGTGCCATGTCGGTGTAGACAATTCTACGTCGTGTAATAAATCCAAGTCATTATCAGATAAACTTGTATTATACATGAGATTATTGGATCCGGTGACGTTAAGCATTGGATTTCTAACTGGAGGAAAGTTTATGTAATCGTCAGGAGCCGTCTGTAGTTCAGGTTTGATAGTAGTGGGTGAATAATATTCCGTGTATGTATCAAAACTTGATATATCAGGCGTTGAAAGTGAAACTGGTCTGGAAGAAGACTTAATCGGGTATGGAGTTGTACTTGGTGCAGGTTTAGGAGTGATTACTACAGTAGGTGATGCTGGCCGCTCAAAAGTCTGTGGCGGTTTAGCTACGAATATATTATTTGTAGATTCTATATGGTTATTAACCGTTATTTGATTAACCGGTTTTTTAAACGGCTCTTGAGATATTTCAACAAATTGAGGATCTTTGTCCACAGCTGAATCTGGTTTTTTTGTTTGTAAACTACTTAATAGAATTATTGTTGGAGTTGCACTTGAAAAAGTATCTGGGGCAACATCATAAGTAGAAACAGTATCTGAAGGATTAGTGATGGGTTTCCTAGAAGGTTTTATACCTATTACATAGCTTGTAGATGGCGGTTTTCTAGTAGTAGGTGTTGTTTTCGTTGTAGTCGAACTAACGTAACTAAACGTTGTTACAGTCTGACCGAATTCACTAGGATCAGTTGGATATCTATTGAAAGCCTCAATCGCTTGACTAGTAGATTGACTAGGTTTAGGAGATGAGAAAAAGGGGATTACCGATGCAGGTTTATGGTCTTGTGGTATACTATTAGGAGTTGTATAAATAATGCCATAAGTAGGTCTATTAGTTGTTAAAATAGGTTTTTTTATTGATGATGTACTATTAGAAGAGATATATCCATTGTTGGGGTATGACGACGGCTTCATTGTCACATAATGCCCATTAGTTACATGATGTATTGGATATGCACTATTATGATATGCTGCAGTAGATGAGGGAATTGGCGAAGATTTTGTTTCCATCATGTCAATAGTAGCAGAGCTTAAATCTTCCTTCATGCTTGGAGTGCTTTCATTTAGCATTTGTATAATACTGTCTATTGAAGATAATTCCGTAATTTTCTGAGTTTCCTTTGTAACAGTGGGGATCATTATATAATTCTCAGTAGAAGGATTTTTAGTAGTCGTTTTAATCACTGGCTTTGGTTTAAAAACAGGTTTGAATATTGGTCGATGTGTAGACACAGTTATCGAAGGTAAAGATCGCAAGGTGGTTGAAGGAGGAATGGTGGGTTTTGTTTGAAAAGAGGAGATTTGAACATTAAAATCGGAGGGTCTTGCAATATCTTCTACCTCTGAGCCGTTTTTGTGCAAGAGTATAGTATCAGCACCGCCATGGTCTATTGTACTGTGTGTGTAGATACTATCTGGCTTTTCAGGCTTAATGTAAACAAAATTATTTTCTTTGGGTGGTGTATTTAATAAAGTATTAGTAATTTGGCTTAGTCCTTCAGATATTATTTCAGCTTGAACACTTTCAGTACTAGAATTAGGTTCCGCATTTAACATTGAAGACGATAAAACTGCATTTTGTTCACTTGGTCGATACCCAGGCGTTACCACAGGTTTGAAACTATTGTGCCATGTATCAAGTTGGTCAAAGTTATCATATTCTTCGGCTTCAGCATCCGACTCAGAATAATCCATAATACCAGGAATAACTACTCCAGGTCCTTTCGGAATATGAGACTGGCTATCAGATTTAAGTTGACAACAAGCCCCGAAAAGGAATCCATCCATACAAGCGCCTACCACTTCCCCACCTCTTTGGGCACATTCATGATTAAACATGCATATTGTGTTCCCTCTATTGTACCGAGCAGCCCTCGATGCTTTACAGTAAGAAGGTGTTATTCTATAACCCCCGAAAAGTCTTCTTGCATCTGTAAATAAGTAAGTTAATATTAATAAAATAGTATAAAAAATGTGAATAAAAACAACATATTTTTAAAACAGGTCATATCCCATTTTCGTCAAAAATTATTTATTTATTATTACAATTAATCTAAAATATAATTTTCATGGTAATTTTAGCCCATGAGACTAATTGTCATAGTCACCACGCTATCTAGTTTGGCTTTAAGATATTACTCCCATTTGCAAAACGTTATAGAGTTCGTTTCCTTGGTTTATCTTTTCGATTAGATCATTCCTATGACACCCAATACATTCGATGAAGTAATAGATTGTATAAGTTACATTCTCGCAGTTTCGCGCAATTCGCAAGTTTATTTTAGTACATTAAAAACAAAATCTATGAACAGTTACGTTTAAACACGTTAAGTTCAGAAAAATAATCTTAACGCTGGTGTGTAATGTTACAAAATGTATATGAAATGTAAAACTGAACTTTATTAAGTAGTATTTCTTATTTTATGTGAGGTGAATAAGATTTTTATTTTATTATATTTCAGCAGTTTCATTTATGATAAAAGCATTTCTAAAAGTTCCTTCACTTGAATTGAAAATATCTAACACCACCTAAATAGTGATAAATAATTTAATAAATAGTTAAATATATCAATGTTTTACAAAAGCTTGTAAAGCACTGATAATTAATGATTTTAGCATTAGCTCTTGCTATACTTGTTATTGCAATCATCTTTGTCATTTCAGCCTGTCACAAGTCCACTGCTGTATTTATGCCTTATCCCAAGATTGCTTTACAGCACGGTCCTGAGCCTCTTGTATCCATCGACTTCCCGCAATGTAAGAAGTTGTTGTATTAAGGTTCATGAACACCTATTGTGGAATAAATAACGACCACATGACTTAGGGGTCAGCATTGCTGGTAGGTGAGTGATTGGCCTTGGGTTTAGAATTACGGCCACAGTCAATTTGTCACAATGTAAGTTATGTCGCGAATGTTAAAGCGAAAATAATATTTAGATATTATTTGCGCCTCCTTAGGGAGGAGTTAAAAGCAGTGCCATAGACGAGGTACATTTACCATATTTGTGCTATTTTTCATTTTAATAACATGCAAATAAAAATTTCCCGGGGTGTGTTTTCATTGACAACCAAATGTAAAACATTGAATTCGTGCATAATTCGGAGCTGAAGTGTGGAGCGTATGTGTCTATTGTAGGAAAAATAACTCGTTTATTGTCATAGAATTTACATTATTGCAACACGTTCTATGCAATGGTTTTTAATAAGATCTCTTATATATTCGCTATTTTAGAAATAATAATTTATTTAAAAATAAAGAAATCAAAGTAATGAACTCCCAATTTCCATACCAAGTTGTTAGTATTAGATCTTAGACAACTGGTCTAGTTTTATAAGATCTAAAACTAACATTTTCATCAGGCGAGAAAGTACAATGATACGTGATCAGTGTATATTTTTGTAGTGATTGGAGAAATTCAGGTCTCGAGTCTCCTTATAGTGTACTCTCATATAATTGTGTGTAACCGTAAAACAACCGCATATTTATTCTAACCTATTTATTTTCAATCGTCTATATCGAATGTCTTTATCATGTGCTTATATGACATGTTTATGATTGCAAATGCATTTTACTATTATGTACATAAAAGTAATTTTTATTCAATCGTGTAATTACACAATTGGCTCTACTTTTAAGAAATTGGACTGCGGTGAGATTTGTAATAAAGTAAAAAACCTCGGACAGTAATGTAAACATATTGATTATTATTACTGTATTTAAATTAGTTAATTCGTTTTTGAATTTCAATAGCCTCACGAATCATCTTTGGCAGGAATCGGTGTTCTCTTGCGAGGAAATGTGGTTTGTCAAAGCGAATATAATGGTTGTGACTATTTAAAATAATATGGCCACAGATAGCGGACTTTATGTTCTATTATATGTTCCTTGACGCGGGTTTTTATTGATGTTTTTATTTTCCCTATATAAGAGAGACCACAATCACACTCAAGCTCCTGCATCTTTCAGAGGGATATTACATTTGACAAATGGTAAAACCTGATCAGTCTGCCTTGGAGGCTTATAAAAAGTTTTAATGGAAGGCAATCTTGTCCGTGACGCCGTTGATGAATGGTATTACTATTCATCAAAGGCGCAAGCACCTCAATTGTAGCCGGCTTCACTCGTTCACTGAGACGTATGCGCGGTACCCGAAATAATCCCTAATTTGTACCATTTGTATCTCAAAATAAAGTTTTTTTATGTATACTGTATAATCCATAATATGTTATAGTATAATGTAAAGAAGCTTTCACGACCGTATACCCAATACTGGGGTGGTCAGAGCTCTAGATGTTTTAGTGTTTTCAAAGCGGCTTTTTAGTATATCGTGACAGGAGGCAACTTGTTGCAGTCTTAGTGGTAACAAGCCAACAAAAGAAATCGTACGTATGTTTCGAACAAGTCATTAGGACGGGCCCTTAACAAAGGACATCAAACTCGAGTCTCCTGGTTCAAAAGCAGATAATAATAGATAATAATCACTCAGCTATCGTGGCGATATGTACATACATATGTATATAAAAATATATTAAAAAATAATCAATTTCTTGTTTTGTCAATTAGCCTAAACATGGAGAACTAATTCAAGTTTACTTTTTATCTTTTACCGTTATATAAGTTAATGTAACGGTTAAGGAAATTTATAACGATGTTGCAGATTTTGTTAATTTAAAGTTGTCCAGGTGGCGTCAAAGACCTAACTGATGTAGTGTGACATGCCTACATAATATGATGAGTAATGAGCAGTCAGAAGTGGTTCTGGGTAAAGGCATCATCAGAGCCGGGACAAGTTTGTGAGTTTGCGGACTTCAGATGTTTATTTTTGAAATATCTCATGATTTTTTTCTCTACCACACACGCCATAACGCGATTGCAATTAGAGAGGTACTTCGATGTTTCATCTTTCCGTATCCGTTACCTACACATCGGATAAACGATAGGATTTGACAAAGGATCTTTGGAATGTAGTGTCAGTTATACGGTACACAACTCATGGTTTTGAATGGGCTGTTGGGTTGGCAAAACCATTTGTTAAAAAATAATAATTTGTGTGTTGCCTAAATAGGACTCCAGTGACCTGGGTTTGATTCCCGTTAATGGCAACATTTGAATTGCTAATTACAATTTTTAGTGATCAATTTGCCATTTAAAGTAGCCGCTTGTAAGTGCCCACGGATGAGCGTGGGCATAGCCCATCAATAATCTGAGAGGGTTTTTGGAGCCCGGATAGACCCGCTATTCTGCGACTTTACATGACCTCGAAATAATAACTTTTTTTTATTATTATTTCTCTATCATGCAGGTTTCCTAATGATGTTTTCCATAACCGCCGAGTACGTGGTAAATTCAGCACTTTAAATCGCTATTAACAGACGGACCCTTCCCGGTTCCGTGGCCCTCTGAGATTTTTGAGCAAAAGGCTCTTGCCTTGCAGTGTGTATTTACAGGCTGCTACCTTACTACTTTTAAGTAATAGACTGCATTTTATTTTTAGATACTATTCGTAATAACCTCGTTACTCTCATCGTAAACAGTGTCATAGCCTACTGACTCGTCAAATTGATGCTACCGGAAGGAGTTTACTATTGGCGTACGGGATACACATACCACCTACATATAACGATGCGTACCGAATAATAAATAAACGACATGTAGATGAAATCAAGAACACTAAATTGCGATCCACTTTCTACTTGATTTTTTTTAAATGTTCCATTTAAAAAGTGAAATTGTAAGTTTCCTTCCCGGGATACCGTAAGTTTTGATTGGCTTAGCTATTGGCGCACGTAAGCTAAAACGTTTGATGGCGGTAGTGAAAGCCGTATCGGAATGCATTTACTTAAGTTCGTAACGTGTCTGTACTGATAGATTTCATTTTATTACATAACTTACTTATAACGAACGCCTGTTGTTAACCAGAAGATGTAAACAACAACAACTCTCACCTGTAATTCCATGCGCAATAGGTAGATGTGACGATGATTTCATATTACTACGAAGTACAAATGTTGTGCAAAGGCAATACCTAATATAATATGATGATGTGGTCGCAGTCACCCAGGATGCGTCATCATCGTTATGATGATGTTGATGTGATGTTCGGCTGGCGAATTTCGACCATGGCAACAATTTTGATAAGTACAATCGGCATTGCCAACTGCACAGATGATAATATAATACCGTAATTGTACGCACAAATACAAACACATATCCAATGTAATGTTTATTCGATAAAATCGTAACACTGCAAAATCAGACGCGAAAAACAAAAAATTGTGTTTTGTACAACTATTGATTGGCCAGGACCCATGACCCAGTGGTGCAGGTAATCCACACAATTAAACATAATTAAAACTAGAACATTAATGTAGGCGGTAAATGTAGAATATAAGGTAAAATATAAAGTATCTGGTACTGTGACCGCCAACCCACCTGCCAAGTATGGTGATAACGATAAAATCCCCTTAAGGGAGACCCTGTGTAGAGTCGTAGAACATTTGTGGGCTGTTAGGAACAACATATAATGTATACTCATATTATATACCTAGATTATCTCATTCGTGGATATTGTAAACCCTCTATGGGAAACTAAGGAGAGTTTCCTATGAAACCTTGTACGAGTACATCGTTAGTAAAACCATAGTCAACTTTTACCGACGGCCTGTTGGACTGGTGGCTCCAAAACAAAAATCGACGATTTCCAGCCTTCTATTGAATTTTCCAATTACTCTACACATTCACAAGGTCTTGCGGCATAATAAAATGTCAGTATTATACATCAAAACTAGAAACATACAGAAATAACAATATTTTATGTAAGACACAACCATTTTGCGAGTTCGCGTCAAAAGTACAATGGCAGTAATTATCATATGCTCAATAATTTCATTAGAGATGCCCTTAGTAAGACACAAATTTTTACTGGTATTGCGCCTAAGCGTATTTCTGTACATAAAGCTCGGGGATTATTAACGACTATTAACATACTAACGATAATTATTAACGCCACACAACGAAACGTCATTTTCGAAAAGAGCGCTGTCCTCAAAAGCTTTGTTTCGTTGCAAAATATTTAATTTTTACTTTGTACGTTTGGTGCTGTGCTATGTTTCGTTATTTCGGCACGTTATTCGTTGACATTGTTACCGATGTAAGTTATCTTAATAGTTTAACACGATACGTTATTTATCATTAATTTAGTACCGAACTATTTCTATTAAAATTGCTATTTGAATATACGAATTGCCGCTCAAAACGTAGTCATCTTTTGTTTAAAATAGGGCTTATAAGATTTTTAAAAGAAGTTTACTTCTGTAATAAGTTTCATTGTAACGAAGATTAATGCAAATTAACAATAATGATACTGTAAGTATAAGCAAACTTCTATTAACAGTAAAATGGGTGACCACTTTGTCACCTTGCTAGGCAAGCGAGTAGGTGTGGGCAGTGCAGGTATCCTCGCCGCAGTGATGCTGCTCTCCATCATTAATCATTGGTACTTGGGTTCGGTAAATTAGGATTGATTTAGCCACCATCAATCGGTTACCAGAGCCTTGCTAAGCTAGCAGTGTGCACCTTAGCCAAACTTCTTAGCGGTAGCGTACAATGATAACACATTGAATCAATTTAATAATAAAATGTATTCATAATAATGAACTTAATTTCTTGTAATGTTATCTGTAAGTCCACTACTAGACGAATAGCTTTACGTGAAAGCAAACCCAAAAGCCGCCGTACCTAAAGCCCATACTCGGCACGGGTGAGCGTATTGATGAGAATAGTGAACGTATCCCTGGACTAGTCATGCTGCTCCCCATCACTAGACTTTGGGGTTGGTTTCGGCGCAGTTGCATGGATATTTGCCAAAGATTATTTGTTAGAGCCTCGTTCCTTAGTCGGCGTTGTGCACAACATGTTGGTTTAACCTTCAGAATGGAAGCTGGTATATTACGCCTAATTAATAAGGCTTGAATAATGTAAAATTGCTGATAGTCGGAAATCACCGAATAAAACTCGTAAGTTCTCTGAATAATCAGCAACATCAAAAACAACTGCAAGTGAAAGTCTCTTGTTTTTAATAAATACAGAGTTACCATTAAAATAATTCGACAATTCTTAAAAGCGTCGATTCTTATTCACTTTCTCGTGTGGAAGTTAAATTTTATCGCTTGATTTTTGAAGAGTATTCCGAAATTCCAGGCAAATGACGACTGCCGCGTAATCGGTTAGAAATGTTGCACTGATGGTATGATGTCATACACTTCGCGGTTGGAGAGTGAAAGTTACTTTAGTTTCTTTTTATTAAAAATATTTTGCTATACTTTTATTTCTCTCTATCAATCGACTTGATAGAAAGTGATACCAATCCGTAGTACGACAATAACACGAAGCATGTACTTGTACATAGCACTTGGAAGCACGTAACAGATCTGTTCGATAACTTTAAGCTTCATTTGTTTTGTTATCAGATTAAAGTTGCAACAAAATTTAAGTACCTTTTAATACAGATTTTCTGGCTTTTGAAAAAAAAAAATAATTTGTTTGATGGGCCTAAAAGAGAAATTTCAATCTTATCTTATTCCGTAAGTATGATAAGGGTTGACTAAAGGAAGAAGTGTATAGGTAAATATTTGCATTTGGCACGACGGGCGTAATCCAAGTTTTGCAAACATATTTTGCCAATGTTACGAAAATTAAAAAGAAATTCTATCTGCTAAGTGTACAACATATCCTCCCTTACTTGCTGTCCGGGAAAAGAGAGTTTGTTAGCTACAAATGAATAAAATAAAAAGTCTTTGTTCTAAGTCGAGATGGTCGACGTAAAGAAAAACACGTTATGATAAAAGCAAGACAAGCAAACTTAGTTATTACTGTGCACATTACCGTATGCCATACTAATGCAAGAGATCTAAGTCAATAGCCGAAATACAATCATTTATAATTGACATGAATACTGGCTTCCATTGGAATGCAATCCAGGACGCAGCATGTAGGTACCATATGCACTGTCGCCTCTCATACACATAGTATCAATAGAACAACCTACAATATCGAAGCGCTATTGTTTACTACAACTTCGCAGTTCAAATCTACTGAACCTATACTAATTACAAAATATAAAAAATATATACTCCTAAAACAGTATTCCGTTTGTTGAAAACTAGGTGAACAGATCGTTAACCTTCTAGTTCACATTAACTCATTCTTTAAGTTCAATAATGCCGCATTGTTACATATATATTAGGTTAATAGCACAATTCTCACAAATTTAAATTGACACAGGCATTTATCTGGTCTTGTTCAACGTTTCGCTTTGTGGATTCATAGCGCAGATACTGAACGGTGCTCCTACACCAGTGTTTACCAACAGATTTAAACATTTCGGAACTTATGATAAATTTAACATTTCAAGTGCATTTTGAAATTATCACTGTCAACTAATACTGTTGTGGTAGCACAATTATATAATTGTCCCAAAAGATCAGTAAAAAGATTCTAAGAATATGTGTATCACTGTAATATAAATAAACAAGATATAAAAGAAAAACGGGCTTATATCCGGATTCTGGGGTTATTAATCATCTCCATAAATACATACACATGATGTCGGGCAGGTATGAGATATGGCGAAAGGTGCTTCTGTCGCAAATCCCCTTGACAAGCTTGTCGATTATGGCAAAAGGGTACGTCAAACAGTGGACAATTACCAAACTAAAGCAAGTGAATGTGATAGCAGTAATAATAGAGTGAAAAACGAAAGCGAATGAAGTAGTTTTTGAATCTCGATAACGCAATTCGGAAACTTAATTAGTTAAAGTATTTTTTTATTATGTTTTATGTGATGGCTTTCATATAATTTGAGGGGCATTGTTCAAAGGCGTTGTATAGACGTCAAGAAAGGTTTAGTTAAAGAGTATAAATTTACCACACGAATAGACTCAAAAAGATTTAAGCGGCCTTAACATTTTTAAAAACATTGATAAATTAACGAAATTAGGAACTGTTTATTTAAATTTAATTACCTGTTTTATGCATTACACTATTAAGTCTGAAAATAAAATTATTAAACAGTAAACGTTCCAAGTATCCAATCCCATCCATCCTCCAATCGAGATCGAAATCCATTTTTTAATATTTTACACATGGTTAACTATGGGCTTAAACTAATATTGATAAATAATATTTCCCCTCTAAAGAACTTTTTTATAACCCTTCATCGGTCATAACAATATAACTTCTAATGTTTCAACACGTCAAGAATTAATATATTTTGACATTATATCAAAACCGCTACAATTCTCACGTGTAAGGAAAAACCTTATGCAAAATGATGAGTTTATGGTTGAAGTTTTAAGGTTAAGCTTTGTAACGGGAAATATGACATCTAATTCCCCAAATGCCAACCTCACCTTCATGTGGTGAGCCCTGCTAGCTAACAAGCCTGGATCTGGCGATCGAATGATGATGGAATATCCTCCGAGTATACGCCTGCTTTTGCAGGCCCTTTCTACTTTAGTCTTTATAGACTTAAGGAGAAGGTTCTATTATTGTATAAAAACTATGTTAAACAATTACATACCAAACACAAAAAAATCTATACATCATTTATAGGGGAATGATTATTGACTGCTTGGTTTAATAAATTTTGTTCTACTTGAGTTAAACGTCGGCAATCAATCCACTTTTACTTTAGGCAATAATCTTAAATCATTTGGAAGTGGTTTCGAGAAATGAATACGACCAATTTTGTGTCAATTTATTGGATGAATTGGAATTCACATTCCACTTTTATCACAGCTTTCTCCGAATTAGTATAGTAATTAATAATTAAAGTATTACTTTATTATCAAATGATAATAATGTCCATTTCAACCACGGGATATATCAAAGAACTCGGATTGTAAAAGAAAACACAGAGGTGTTCATACACTTTCGTCTTTCACTATCTCGTATAATACTGCCA
The DNA here is from genome assembly GCA_029286595.1 of Bhutanitis thaidina. Classification (NCBI taxonomy): domain Eukaryota; kingdom Metazoa; phylum Arthropoda; class Insecta; order Lepidoptera; family Papilionidae; genus Bhutanitis; species Bhutanitis thaidina. Next base: position 980,744 of record JAGSMS010000021.1, on the reverse strand, counting down.
AAGAAGGGTCAAATAATACTGACTGAGTTTGCCCCCCCCCCTCCCCCCGAAGGGGTTCCTGCCTTGTCGTGGCAGGGGGCTTAGTAACCGTGGCTTGGTCTCCCACGGTGAACCAAGAGGAACCTACATGGCCGGCCTGTCTTTGCGGGGATCGCCGGCCCGAGGGGGTCGCTCCAAGTGGGCTTGGTGACCCCACTTCGGTGGACTGTGGGGGGAGTGTTAGCTTAGCGCTCTCCTGGCCCCCACAGCCAAGGTGGAGTCGCGGGGGAAGAGGAGTTTTGGTATTGCGTTCCGCCATTCTCCCTATCCTCCGTGACTCTGGCGGGGGGCCGCACCGCTGATGCGGCCGTGGTGCGGCCGCTGGAGGAGAGGAGTGTCGGTATTACGGTCGATGGCCGTTCTCCCTACCCTCCGTGGCCGAAACGTGGTCAGCGGCGGAGCCATAGACCAGATCCGCCGGGGTGCCGGGAAGGCTGGTGCTTAAAACCGCCAGCCTTCTAGCCAGGGCGGTGTGGGAGAGGACTTTCTCTCCCGAGAAGGGGCCGCCTGCAGCGGCCGGAGCTGGTAGGGTCGCGGATGTGGGCGAAAGCGTTCCCGTGACCCTGCAGACATGCGAGGAAGGTGGAACACCATGGGGTTTTAGTCGGTGCGAACCCGACATAACCCGTTCTTGCCCCCGAGAGGGCGGGTATGCGTCAGGCATTTCCCCATATAAATAAAAAAAGGGCTTGTGCCCTAAACTCAATGGCTTGTAAGTTGAACAAGAAGTCAAACGGCCGTCAATATCATACCAAAAGAACTTGTAGACACTGCTACTCTAGACAGAAAACGGAAGCTCAATTATCAATCATCGGGCTCCTTGTTTAATTGCTAAACATTGTTTCGAATAACTTTAAGAGGTGTTTGACCAACGATTTCGGTTTTGGCACATTTTTAAACATACTCTTTATTATCTTTTAACGTGTCCAAACAATTAAATTTCTACCGTTGCAACTCGTCACGAGTTTTGTTCTCCTTTTAACTTTTAGTACATCATCTATCTGTTCATGATCAAATGCCAACCTCACCTTCATGTGGTGAGCCCTGCTAGCTAACAAGCCTGGATCTGGCGATCGAATGATGATGGAATATCCTCCAGTATACGCCTGCTTTTGCAGGCCCTTTCTACTTTAGTCTTTATAGACTTAAGGAGAAGGTTCTATTATTGTATAAAAACTATGTTAAACAATTACATACCAAACACAAAAATCTATACATCATTTATAGGGGAATGATTATTGACTGCTTGGTTTAATAAATTTTGTTCTACTTGAGTTAAACGTCGGCAATCAATCCACTTTTACTTTAGGCAATAATCTTAAATCATTTGGAAGTGGTTTCGAGAAATGAATACGACCAATTTTGTGTCAATTTATTGGATGAATTGGAATTCACATTCCACTTTTATCACAGCTTTCTCCGAATTAGTATAGTAATTAATAATTAAAGTATTACTTTATTATCAAATGATAATAATGTCCATTTCAACCACGGGATATATCAAAGAACTCGGATTGTAAAAGAAAACACAGAGGTGTTCATACACTTTCGTCTTTCACTATCTCGTATAATACTGCCAAAGAAGGGTCAAATAATACTGACTGAGTTTGCCCCCCCCCCTCCCCCCGAAGGGGTTCCTGCCTTGTCGTGGCAGGGGGCTTAGTAACCGTGGCTTGGTCTCCCACGGTGAACCAAGAGGAACCTACATGGCCGGCCTGTCTTTGCGGGGATCGCCGGCCCGAGGGGGTCGCTCCAAGTGGGCTTGGTGACCCCACTTCGGTGGACTGTGGGGGGAGTGTTAGCTTAGCGCTCTCCTGGCCCCCACAGCCAAGGTGGAGTCGCGGGGGAAGAGGAGTTTTGGTATTGCGTTCCGCCATTCTCCCTATCCTCCGTGACTCTGGCGGGGGCCGCACCGCTGATGCGGCCGTGGTGCGGCCGCTGGAGGAGAGGAGTGTCGGTATTACGGTCGATGGCCGTTCTCCCTACCCTCCGTGGCCGAAACGTGGTCAGCGGCGGAGCCATAGACCAGATCCGCCGGGGTGCCGGGAAGGCTGGTGCTTAAAACCGCCAGCCTTCTAGCCAGGGCGGTGTGGGAGAGGACTTTCTCTCCCGAGAAGGGGCCGCCTGCAGCGGCCGGAGCTGGTAGGGTCGCGGATGTGGGCGAAAGCGTTCCCGTGACCCTGCAGACATGCGAGGAAGGTGGAACACCATGGGGTTTTAGTCGGTGCGAACCCGACATAACCCGTTCTTGCCCCCGAGAGGGCGGGTATGCGTCAGGCATTTCCCCATATAAATAAAAAAAGGGCTTGTGCCCTAAACTCAATGGCTTGTAAGTTGAACAAGAAGTCAAACGGCCGTCAATATCATACCAAAAGATCTTCGACCTGTATGTATCATCACAGTTAAGTTAAAGAACTCACATTGATGACCTAGTTAATAAGATTAAGAAACTCTACTCTACACTCTATTTAGTTAGTTATGTTTTTACGAATTTATAAGCTTGTTTATAATATTGTCTACTTATTATGCTTTGTAACGTTTTTAAGTCATTACACGCAGTTCTTTTCAGTGAACTTGTAGACACTGCTACTCTAGACAGAAAACGGAAGCTCAATTATCAATCATCGGGCTCCTTGTTTAATTGCTAAACATTGTTTCGAATAACTTTAAGAGGTGTTTGACCAACGATTTCGGTTTTTGGCACATTTTTTAAACATACTCTTTATTATCTTTTAACGTGTCCAAACAATTAAATTTCTACCGTTGCCACTCGTCACGAGTTTTGTTCTCCTTTTAACTTTTAGTACATCATCTATCTGTTCATGATCAAATGCTAATCATACACAATTCCTATCGGAAGAACTGCTCTTAATAAAAAAAAAAACACTTCCTCACAGTATCTCGAATGTATATCTTAACCAAATTGGTTCTGGAAAATGAAAATGCCTATTTCCAGCTGTGAAGTAACAGTATGATTTAGAAAAAAAAATTAGCAATATTATAAAGAAAGAAATATTATTGTATATCTTTACTTTGGTACCAAAAAAGGAGACTACGAATACGAAGAGACGAAACTTGGAACTACTCATCACGTATTATGAAGAACTTAGAGTTAAAACGAACGAATAAACAGGGATTTAGCTATACAAAACGCATGTTATGCATAATACAATTACATTATAAATTGCTCATCTATTCACCCGCAAAAGATACGGAAGTTCGCCTACTTCTCAAACAGAGCATGATAGAAACGCATACCGGGGTCTGACAGCGCACGCTTACTGTCTCACGGTATATCTCCACGATTACGATTGGTGAGCCCGACGCAAAGAAGCAGTGAAAACGGCTTGCAGATATTTGTCGATAGGCAATAAGATTTGCAACGCGTTATTACTCGTAGCTATCACAATTTGTTTTCTAAGACGTCGTCGGAAAAAGTATTCATCTCATTCTCATCATTCTCTTTGACTTTTGGTTCGTAATTCATTTTTGATTACATTTTTTGGCTGTATAGACCCGTAGTAATTCAGGTACTCTCGCTTTAATTTTATAGTAAGGGTCTGACCTGAGTTCGAATTCCAGTGCTAAATCTATCAACTCATACGAGAGCAACATGTCGACTAGGAATTTCAAATTCTAATCAATGTCCTATTTACAAGCTCGTAGCTATGACATTGCTTAAAAAAAGGTTATTTGGTTTCCTTTGATATCGCTGTGTCAGCCATACCTTCATTATTCAGATTGTGACCTGTGCAGCTTCTTGGGAGCTGGCATAACAATTACTCTAGATACTGTGAAGAATTGCAAATTATGATTGATAAACACGCTATCGAGTAACCAAGAAAAATTGTTTAAATGTTTTTCTAAATGAAACTGCATTTTCAAACTATTCCAATATAAAATCTAGGAAACCGCGATCTTAATTATAAAATCAACTGTGAAGGAAGTATGGGAAGTGATTTTATAAGAGTAAAAGCCCAGGAGTGATTACGAATAAAACGTAGTCCGTCATAATAATACCATGCAATGAAGGAAAGTTTTAATGTATTTTCCGAACGTAATTTATTTACTTTCAATTGGCATGAGAACCATTATAAAGGTCCAACAGTCGATAAGAGTTTTTATACCCTGTTTTCTGTCAGCATGTCCGTATAAATATGAAAATGCAGATTTCTAGAAGAAAATATCTTGTCAAGGAGTTAATTACCCCGAAAAGCATTAATTATTATCTGAAGCAATAATTATAAGCAATTTTGGGACGATATTTGCATAGATTGTTTTAAATCCGGGAAAGCGGTGGGCGCATTGCTGATATCCTCGCTCTAGTGATGCTTCCTCCTCATCACTATACTGTGGGATTTGGATTAAAAAAATCGAGTGACTCGTTTGGTTGCTTGGTAGCAGGGTGCACCATGAGCAGGTAAACCAACCTTCGACCAACCAAACGTCGTTTTTGAAGAGATAAATATTATATGTTAATAATAATGACCTGAACCTTCTTTATCTTTTCCTCTATTTAGCAGCCTCTTAACGTTCATAGCTGAACATGGTGCTCTTCTAATGGGAGGATTACATATTATCATACTTGCGGTCCATTATAGGAGGGTCGGTGATCGGAGTACCAGACATTGCCACATAGCCGCTACTGCTTGTCGTTATTCTAGATAATTTAGGACGCACATACTTGAGGTGTTGATTCCGTACTTTTTTCGGAGGCCACGAGTGGTTTTTGACGTTGTACGCGATGGAATTTACACTTACGCCTCCCTTAACACGACCAGAACCTTCTGGAGAGAAATTAGATGCGTGCATAGTTTATATGCACTGAAAATACTAGAGAATAATTGTAACGACATGAAAACAGAGTGAAAGTTGTTTGTGACTAATGGACATTATACCGTGTAAAACGTTAATTTATTTTACAGAAGCCTTTGTGCAGAAGGAGCGACTATTTTTAGAAAGAGAATTTATTGGCATATAACCCAACAGACTGGGCAGGAGAGAATAGATTTACTTTCCTGCAATATTTAATGAGAACATGGCGTATGAATTTGCATCGCATTACAAAATTTAGTTTCATCAGGCGCGACAATATCGGAAACGTGATGACGAGAAAGTACTGCCGTATTTACGCTTATAATTTCAGCATTCTAGTTTATTGTGATAATTTAGTTTTCTTGACCGAGAAAAAATTACGGGAGTCGGATATTTTAAAATGAGTACCAGTCGTTTAAAGATTTGGGGGTACGAAGTGCTAAACTTTAAATCACAGGTTCTAGTCCAACAACCGTCTTAGTTGCCGCTGTTGAAAAATATTAGCAATGCTAGTAACATTGCTTGTGTTTAAAAAAAACCGAATTCTGCGCAGTATCTAATTTTGCTTATCAGATCTTCGCCTAATTTACATAGAACTTCAATGTAAATATAACTGTGTACTCTTACATCGGGAAAATTATCTTTCATATCGCATTAGAAATGCCTGAGTAAACGATGAACATAAATAAAATCTACAAACAAATTGATCGCCGCCACGTTTAATGAAACCAGTATATGTTTTATTAATGAGAAGATATAATTAAGTTTGTCGTTTGCCCTATTTCAATTTGGGGCTGTCGACTAACTTTTTCTGAGAAGGTACCGTTTTCAACCGGTTCAAGAGCCGGGGTAAATTAGTTCTGGAGTGCAATTGCTTAGCGATTCAGACAAGGCTACATGTGAATTTAAAACAAAGTTTCAGGGAAGCACCCGATTTCAAACCCTTTTTTCTTAGCCATACGGTAGAAATATTTCCTTCAAATTTAAATGAGACCATTCTGGAGGTATGCCCTTATTCAAGAATCATCAAAACCAATTCAAAATAGGGGAATATATTGCGTAACATATATAAAAAAACCTCCTTTCTAATTGATAACCTTCTTCTTTTGAAGTTGGTTGAAAAGGAACTGAAAGTAAAACTTTTATGAGTACACTAGTACTACTTCTCTACGCACTTATTATTTTATTTTTTATTATGTTCTTTGGTTGTGTGTAATTTGCGTAAGTCATTTGTAATACAATTTCTATGAGCTATAAGACTAGATAAATGTGTATTATTATTATGAAACGTCAGTGTACGGTTTGAGAGTTTTATGTTCAGAAATTTACAATCATGTACAAGATAATAACGATGCCGCAATTCATGCAACGAATTAGACGAACGTAATAATTAAGAATATTAACAACTGAATTCTAACAGCAATTCTTAAAAGAACATTTAAATTATGTAATATAAACTTTCAGAGCATGTTAAGCTTTAAATTCCTGTTTTCGTTGGTGGTCAATTTCACCGTGCACTTGCATGCATATCTCTCATAAAAGGTAGCTTTTAACAATTTTCGATAACTAATCGGTCTTCAAATTTTAAGCAATTATCATTTGTTTTGAAAAAAATAAATAAGTTGCGGTATTTACTTTACTTTACAATATTAATATACCTACTTAGTATGTAAGCAACATAAACATGGATTAAATGAAAAATAATTGAATAAGCAGGTACTGTCTATATATAACTCTTTCAACATGAAATTGACTATTCGATACATTTTTACTTAATGCTTTCTTTGTTTATACATGTAGTATAAATAATTGCGCCATGATAGCTGCGTGGTTAGGGGATCTGCCTCCGACCTAGGTCACCAGAGTTCGTTTCGTTCGTATCGTTGCCTTAGAGAATATCACGATGAGGCTCGCCACCTGTCACGTTGTCCCAAATAAGCTCTGATGAAAGTGGGTACCTCTGAACACCTTTGTATTGGGTATACGGCCGTGAGAGCTTATTGAATTTAGTAAGTAATTAATGTCAAACGGCTCGGTCAGATTTTTCTTGTAAATATTAAAAAGGAGACTCTGTGACAACTACGTGTATAAATATAAAACATTTGATATCTTAAATACATATTTACTATGTAAAATACATGTGAACTATGAAAGCTATTCAACATTAATTTTAAAGATGTTGGAAATGGAAATTACTTTGTACAATTCTGGATGAAAAAACATTAAAATGACATGTATTAGATAGTCCGAAGCGAAAAATCACTATGAACCTTCATCATAACTCATTATCACCCACAGAAGCACTACACTTTTTCGCCATGCAACAAGGCATTATCAAGTGATTAGAATCTGCGTCGCTCAACCTTCGAAAAGACAAAACATCCTTAAAATAATGGATTTCCGAAAAGTAACGCCTGATTTTATTCACTATCTAAATTAATTAATTGAGATATATAAAGATATAAACAACAGAGCGATGTGACAACGTAGTAAGAATTTTTCACTCTCATACTTCCCGAGGGTGTCGTCATAGGAAACTAAAGGCCGATGTATTCTCACTCTTGACTTTCTGTCTTCCGGTGAACCGAAACCGATTGCCTACGCTTCATGCCAAATTGAAATTCGAATTTCGGTTTTTGCTACTGAGTCCATGAATTAAGTGTATAAAATAACAACAAATTTTATGCATGTAAAGAAATAGCATTTTACAGTTATATACTACATAGAACTACACTTCCAATTAACTATTTGACCGCTTCACTCCACTTATTTTACTACTGGAATATCTGTTCGTGCGTGAATAATACTGTATAAAAAGGTATAGCTATTAGATATACGCTATTAATTATTAAAAAAATAATAAAGCATATTTTAATATATATGTAAAGAAATGAAAAATTCTGCAAAAATCCTTTACAAATGACCAAAGTAATTCACGTTCTTTTAAGACTACGTTCTGGTTTACACAACTTGAAAGTATTTTCTTATCACAGATATAATATTAAGAATCAAAAATAAGTGAATGTTAAAAACATCTGTAGAATCTACAATTCAACAACTAAAACTATTCAAGTATACGTTATAATATTGCTTTTTGGTCACGAGATGTAAGTAAGTAATTACTCATATTTTTAAATATGTTAAACCAATTTTAGGAAACGAAGCCCTTCACAGTTGTGATTGAAACGAAGGTTACAGTGATACTTACCATTAAGGATTAAAGTGCTGGTTTGTTATTCTTAGTTCTGTTAAAAACATAGTAATATTTATAATTTATTATCATTATATATTATCGTCTTTACTTACAAGGGCAAAAAAGAATATATAAATGCACTTATTACTTCTAAACTTTTACATTTCATCGATCTCTAAAGGATGACACACATACAAATACAATAGCCCTAATCATAGCCGTAATCGTCTGAAACTACATCGTGAACAAAAGGAAAGCATTTGACCTTCACCAAGACCTGCCCCATTCTCCTATTCATGCTGTGAAACTTTGAGCTATGTCATGCATCCAATTCTAGGTTCGTCGTACAATACTCGTTTGCAGCCCTGTTTAATGCAATTTTAACAGTACTTTCGATTTAACCGTGCGATGTATATTGCGCGGTTTGAAATAGTAGCTTGATGTTGGACATTTAATAAGGCACGATAGAAAGTAAACGTCGAGTGGGGTCGAAGAAAGTGAAAATTGTGTTAGAATAGAAAAGAGGTTATGCAGCGGTATGCCGACCTTAAGTTCTTTGTACAGGTGCCGGGCGATGCCATAACTTTGCGTAGTCATTTCGGTGATTACAGATTGAAGACATATAAGTAATTGTATATGTATAATAAAAGCTTAAATTCAATAATAATTGAAATTACCGCTGCTATTACACTAAACGACATAATTCTAAACTATTAATTATGGAGATCTGAATAACATTTGTTATACAATGCTACATATATATTTAGTTATAATATATTTGTAGCATTGTAAAATGTTATTTAATTGAACATGACTAAGAGATAAACATTTTTTAATTAATTAAAAAAAGGCTCAGGAGGCTATACATTATGATGAATTACTTTAAGTAAAAAGTGCATTTATATGTATATCTTAACGTATATTTATGATGATACTATGGCATGAGGAACAGACCTATATCACAATTTGTAATTATTAGATTGTAGTTATATTAAGTAAAATTGTTATGTTGTTAATTGTTGATATTTCAAGTGACTTACAATTTGTATAGCAAATAAGTTAATTTATTATATTTATTATGATTATTATCTTTTAAGACTATATTCAGTGTGAATTATTTATAACTCCATAGTACATTCATTATTTTTAGAATGCTATTGATTTTAAAAGTTCTCGGTGGTGATAATACAGCCTCATAATCGAGAATTCCTGAGTTGGGCGTGTATAAAAAATGTCTTAACCCCATTAGCGCGGCAGCTACAAGACCGGTCCGTCTGCCAAACGATACCTGTCCCCGGCCAGGAACTGTGACCCGGTTCGGAACATTCGGAACGTCGGACGGAACAGACGGTAGCAATGGTTATTACGGTTAACTGTTACTGAATATTTTATAAGGATGCTTGGGTGCAGTTTTGATTTATTTATGAAGTGTAAACACAATGTTAATTAGTGTTTACAATATATAGTTAAATTTATTTTTAAATGATTTGCTTCAATATATTTTTTACAGAAGAATTTTTTATTATTTAGTCTCATTTTAAATTAAGAGAATTCTTGGTAGTAGGTACTATATTTTTAAAAATAAAATTATAAAGAAAATAGAAAATGGTAATCCTTTACGCTAGAATGATGGGAAACGGTAATCAGGCACAACATATAGTAGCATGTTAACCTAGAAAAAGCATCATCAATCTAAAAGTAAGTAAATGTGTTTAGTAGACAGCTAGACAAAATATAATAACTTTTAAGGCTAATAACTTTTTTTTTAAATATTACATAAGTTGCAAAAATACTGAGAGAAATGTTCAAGTACTGGCATGCACTTCAACAAACTATTATATTTGTACAATAATATCTACGGTATAATTTAACCTAGTTTTGTGGTTAACACCTCTCTTCTTTTACTAGTATGTAAATAAATTACTTTTTAGTCCACTAATATTTGTTTGTGGTTTTTCATATCTTCGTTCTAAATCTATGAGGATGTTACTGAGCTGTTTTTTTTTTACAGAAATAAACTTTTATTTAGAAACTCATATTGAATCAAATATATTTTTATAACTTTTTGCCTTGTGTTGGATGCAAATCGACCACTACGTGTCATTACGGGCGTTTTTATTTATTTTATTATCTCTATTTAATATCGTTATTTACATCGATACAAAGTACAGTTAGTGGTTAGTTATTTACTCTGTTATCACTCTAAAAGCGATCTCTTTCTGGCAACCTTTCGTAATGAACTGTTGGGGAAGGTAAAAGGCAAAATAATGGTGGTGTACGTAATGGTATGTATAGACAAATACAAAACACAAGATGATGGCAGTAGTAGATAAAATAATGTATGAAATCAATAGAAGGCTGGTAAATAAATTTAGAGAAAAAAACGTAAAATTTAAATGGAATGTATTTGTCTCAGGAGAAGAGGTTTATAAAGACTTTTGAACGAAAGAATTTTATTATGCGCAAGGAAATAACAGAGAAATATTTCTTTTAAATGAAGAGCCTTTGCCTTACATTACCGAAGATAAACATTGCCAGCGGAAGGAAGAAACTGGTCATGAAAAGAGAAATACATAATCTTTTCATGATCGTTTGTCCTGTGTGGATCGCTAATCTTATGGCAAATTCCGGGAGCATTCCCGTATGGCAACTCATTTAAGTGACTGGTGTGGTTGCTTATACATACATATTTTTAAAATGACAGAATCAAAATTTACAGAGCTGTGATATTGATGAATTACAGACATGTTGTGCTAGCCGATTACTGTACTTGGAAGGATCCCGTTTTTCTTGGACTTGAGATTTTGTTTGAGAGGCCGATAATGATGAACAGCGTTGCTGTGTGATATATATCTTTGATCTCTTTTCAAAGTAATAATATAAAATAGGACCAAAATAGGTTACAATTTTATCAAAAAGTTTACGAATTTTAATAAAATGCAGCTGAGTAACGATCCAAATTAGAAATTGCACAGTATAAAATTATTTCTCTGACTTAGCTAATGTATCAGAAAAATGTGTTTATATTATATCAACAAATATAATACCCTTAACATAAACATTATAGTTTTTATTATAAATGTATTAAAGCCATATTATTTATAATCTTTGATGAAGCATAATAAATTTTAAAATTTTTCTAAACTTAAACATATTGTAACAAATTGATAGTTGGCAGTATTGACCTCTGCCTACCTCTCGAGAAACTACAGGCGTGAGTCAAGTCGAGATCGCACCGTAAAATGTCTTATTTTTGACAGCCTTTCTCTACTAGCCCTATTCCTCTCCTCTATGGGATACTCCCTAGATGCGCCTAAGACCCATCATCGGTCTCGATAATCTAGGTCTGATATATTTGAGATGGTTATTCCGCCGTCAATCGGGTGCTATGAAAATATTCCAATTTCCATAAATCGACTTTCTTTATTTGCATTTTTTGCAATACCTACAGGGTATATTCTCATACGCCGCCAGTACAAGTTTTATCTAATTGTATAATAGTTTAAAACTTTAAGATAAACAGAGATTTTTATTTAAACTATAGTACCGGCACTGTGCTCACTTACCCGCTCGCCCAGCCTGGTGAGTATGGGCTTACCCTTTAAGAAATGCCTGTCGGCTATTGGTGGCGCTTTCTGGACAGACTTTAGTCATCAGCAGTGGACTAAAACAGGCTGATGTAGTACAGTTTCGTTGTTACTGTTCTTGAATATGATAAATGCATGTTGCTGTGGAAAGGGGGTACCTAGCAGTGGATATACCTCACCTGCACGTGGCGCACTCTGTTAGCAAACGAACAAGGCTCTGGCAACACCATCATTCGGAAGAATATCTATTCGAATTTGTCGAACCCAAATCCCGACAGCAGCACCACTTATTATGTTTAGTATTGCACTCGGATGACATATAATGTAGTTTTCTTTTAACCTTAATTTATCTGGCAGCATGACTAAGTCGACAAAACGGCAGAATTGAAAAATTCACTGCTTACTATTTATTTAAAGAACTAAGAACTTCTAAACAATTCAATATTTTTTTAAACTGCTGACAATGTAGCTCTTGTTAAGAAATTGCTGTATAGTGATCTCCAGATAAAATAATAATATATGTATGTAGATAAATAGGTGTAAGGGGAGAAATAACTCTTTTTCTGCGCGACCAACCTCACCTGCACTTTGTAAACCCTAGTGGCTGACAAATGATACTCTGGCGAGTTACTTACGCGCCTCTGTCTGGGGCCTTATCGCTCATACCATGAAAATATTTAACAACAATTCCATGTGAAGTTATTCCTCGATAAAATCATACCGTTTTATTTTTCACATCCAAGATATACTTTTCGTTTATTAGTAAAACATGATAAAAATAATGTATGTAAAATATGTACGGTATGATTTCATGGGGAAATGATGTCAAACGGATTTTTTGTGAAATCCTTTGTGGCATAGCGGAGAAGACCCCTGACCATAGATGTCGCAGATAGCGACAATTAAGAATAAACGTTAAACAGTTTTTAACATAAGGTTGGTTACAATATTACAAAAGCGGCCATGGGCAGACGTACGGATAATTTCTGGTCATGAATCTTGAACTAAAAAGAATAATAACTCTGTTGGTAATTGGAAGTGAAATCACTGCACAGGCGGGTGTTACGTTATATTTTGTCACAAAAGTTTTGTTTAATGAAGTTAATCTTAGAGTACAAAAGATATCAACGTGCGCAGAATATTTATCTCTTTTTTCTTTCGATAGGTTTTTTCTTACTTAAGGTAAACTATAAATTACTAATATTAATGAGATACTAAGACCAAATTTTTAGACTAAATTATAAATTAGAAAATCATTGTAATTAGATTATTCAGCTGAACTGTTTCTGAAATGTTCTCTGGTTAATGAAAATTTCCAATTATATTATTTTAATCGTAATTTAAAAAATATGTAAATCAAATGTGCATATGTGCTCGTTTTTCCTTACCTCTGCCAAATTCTTGTCCTATACAATTTAAAGGTAAATTGTCCAATACAGTTAACAACACAAAAATAAACAACATTTGTTTCACATCACTACGGTACCATTTTCTATATTGACACCTATAGACTGTCATCTTGATATGCGACTTCCCGCGCAAATACAACTTAAACCGAAAAATTAAAAAATACGCTTATTGAACGAAGGGCATAACACATTTTATTTTTGTTAATATTTGTATAACTAGTATCATTATTGGCGACACCGAAACGGTTTTCTCGACATTTTATTATTTAAATTTTCAGTTCGTGTTATTTATACAGCAGCTTTGTCTGATAGAGTTAAAGCGTGCGTCTCGTATCACAGTGAAGAACCCACTAGCCGACTGACCAACTTAATACTGTAAAATAAGAAACACACATATTACCCGCCATGTATTACTTTGACAAAGTTACAAGACGAGTGACACTTCAAACAGAAATCGCCTTAAATTATCTAGTAATAAGATCAAAGATCAAATGGCTAACAAGAGATGGAACTCTGTCATTGTTAACAACAACTTGCTAAACAAGTGAACGGTGAAATGAGAAATTGTGAGAGACAGACATACATCAGAAAGAGACAGATAGACATTTCTTTTAAAAGACAACCACAAAAACTTGCGACTATTACAATTTACATAAATTTGTTGTTGCTCTCAAATTACATAAATTTTTGAAATGCTTAATAAAGTATTGAAAATTAAAATTTATCTAAGTCATAGCAAGCAATATTATTTAGATTTTAATAGTAACAATGTTGTTTCTGGCTAGTAATTTTCAAATAAGACAGATAACTTTTTTTAGCAATTCAAAATAATTAACAGAATAGAATTTGTTAAGTACTTTTGACGAGGAATACGTCATATTAAAAAGATTTCTTCAGTCTTTTTATTGCAGTTCTAAGTCAAAGTGGGTAATAGACTCTCGCGCAGGTCTCGAGTTGAATATTGATCGTTAGTTATGTTAATATCATGGGAACGGTAAATTAATCAACTCTTCTTTTGAATTCGTTACATAGTTTATGCAGCGATAAACAGAGCAATTAAACGATGCTTGTGAAACAACAAATGGTAGGTAAAATTTATCGAATAATATTAATTTTTAATCGGGTGAAAAGTAAAGTAGCAGCCGAGTCACAGAGCATGCCAAAGTATGTTTTCTAATTTTTTCTAAAACTCTACTATCGTTTGCCCGTTTCAATATCTATGTAAATGACATAAATTTCATATTTTAAACTTTATTGACTTTTTAAATGATAACATCAACACTTATGTATGATTTTCTCCTGAGTCAAGGAGGCGTCTTTCTAACATTACCACCACACTTAAAAATAAAAGTATGTACTTGACTATAAAATTAACTAAATAATAAACCAGGTATATTATGGGAGAGATACAAAGTTGATATGGCATAGACTGAGGTATAATGTATAGGTGTTTAAATTTTTTTGTATTAAAATTTTACAATAATTCCTGATTATGTTAACTAAAACAGGTCTCAATATAAATACAATACTCAATATAAAGGTAAATAAGAATCAAAATAATTTAATCAACTAATTACATGCTTAAGGGAAAGCAAATATTAAATTATGCTATAAATGAATGCAGCAACTTTCTGAACGACTATTTAATATAATTAATTATTTTCTCCAATTGTGAAACAGATTTGCGCGTGTTGCACTGCTGGTTCAAATGAGGCTCCGATAAAGGATTTAAGGCGGAAATTCCTTACTAATTTGCAAAACTCAAATATCACTAACTAGTGATACCATCACCAAAATATGATGACCATATTATATACTCACTATAACACAATACAAACTACCGTGTATTGAAATTTATATTCTCTCAATCACTAAAATAGTAGACAATTGACATCATTTATCAAATTCTCTTCTTAAGTTTTCTTATCTGTTAGGCTGATATCCGGTTTCGGGAATCTGCCTACTCATCAGGAGACTCGATTTAAATCCTCTATGTGGAAAAGTTCGTGCCAATGAACATATGGAAAATTATGTACGACTCGTAACGTTGGCTTGGACACTAAGATGGCGACAGGCTCAACACTTGTTACGTTGTCCCTAATAAGCTCTTCTGAAAAGTGGGATAAACGTACTAAAAATATTTAGACATTTGTCCCCGTATCTTGAGAGTTTATTATTATAGAACAAAAAGTTCGTTATTTCTTTAAGGACTATCAATTAAGTCTTGACGTGATAAAACTGACACAATTAAAATTCTTATATTATGTCACGAGAAAGGTTATGGTAATCATGTCTTTCTTCTAACTAGATTTGATAACTAACACAAAAAGAAATATCTTATTTAGTAAAAATCATGTTTAAATAAACTAAAATTAGTCATCATCATCTCCTTATATCAGTCCACTGCAAGACACAGGTCTTTTCTTGATATGCCCATTATAGCTGGCATATCGAGGGTCAAAGGTTTGTCCATACACACAATGTTGGGCAAGCTTGTCAGTGTATACGCGCTAGAGATGCTGGTCCCCATCACTGCGAGGTTTAGGTTCGGCATAATCTGATCTATGGGTCATACTTCTAAAATTGTGTTGGTTGGGGCTATACCGTTTATTTTACAAGGTACATAGCAATTATTGGAAAAAAAAACAGGAAAGAGATGCCTACGGAGTTTCTTTCGCCTGTTTCTTCTCCGTCAGATGAGCCTCATTACGAAACGAAATAATTTTTTTATTTCTAAATAATAAGATTTGACATTCTAACAAACGCAGACACAATAGAAAGTTTATTTGTGCTCATGGTTGACCCATAGCGACAGCATAAAAATAATCATGATTTTGTGGTATTATGTTAAGAGTTAAACTTATATTTAAATTGTGAAAAATTATCCAAAACCTTATTTTAAATGAATGTAATTATTAGAAATACATTATAGCAAATAACTTTTTTATATGAAAATTTATTAATTTACCACAATCTTTACAATTATTTATAATTCTTTATTTATTGCGTTACCCTACTTAAGATACGGGTAATAAAAGGTGTACTTTATATGAATGAATAATAATTAAAAATTAAATAGCTTACCTTAATAGCCTGTAAACAGCCTGCTAAAGGACATAAGGAGGATTTGCGATCGCAGTGCTAGACACCCCTCATCGGTCTGTTTATCTTTGATCTGGTAAATACCAAGTGGATATTTGTTATTTATTAGGTCATAAAACCTAATAAAAAAAACTATGTAATGATTAAACATAAACCGATTGATATTGCCGATGGTACATCACGTACTGAAATAATAATAACCCGGTATCACTGGTTCGAGGTCGCGTGCATCCCAATTTTAAAGAGCAAGTGGAGGCAATAGCGATCTATCCGTAAGTAGCAAATGTTTGTACAGTTAATTATATGATTTAGGGAAAGCATATTACATGCATGATTGCTAAATTTTACTAAAGCTGTTAGTTGTGATTTTAAGTGGACCGCCGGGCAAGTCGTAACTTGCACGGTGGTGAAGAAATTTTCCTTAATTTCCCAAATGGCGAACCTTTCAATGTATGGCGGCGGTTCTGGCGCTTTCTGGAGGACTATGTTCGGCAGTGAGCTAAAATGTGACGTTGAAAAAGTAGTAAAAACCGAAAATTTTTTTTGTCAACTATTAATGAACATCAGAACCATTTTATTTGTAAAAGTGGCAAAAAAATTTATTGCTTTCCCATTAAAATAAATTCGTTTCGTTACTTTTCGTCCGAAAAAGGACGATTTCACATGTTTTAATAATGCATTAAACGCAAGGAGAAATTGTCAAGGGGCTCGCTTACTTGTAGTTTGACCTCGTAGTGTCGTCTTACGTATTCAAGGTGAGTACATATTGTGGGTTAGGAACCTGGTACTTTGCGCACGTTTCAATAGAGATTCTATATCTGTTACACAGGTTTGCAATTTTAAATAATTCACCTGTTTGTCCAAAATTTGAAAAATATTGTCTTAATTAAATATAGACAAAAAAATCGTAAAATTAACAGAGTAAAACTTCTCGTGTTAATGTTAAAATTCTAATATTAGTCGTATAGATATCAGTTTGTGAAGAAAGAAACGCTTGTCATAGTTTCATGAAACTAGTTTTTACGTGTGACTCATCCTCTTATAAATGAGCCAGTTCTCATAGACATGATTAACAACACCTAAAATGCGGAGTTATGCCGAGGTAAATTATAGTCCAGTTACACGACTGAATCAAATTCAGACAATGGTTAGCTTTATTTGTACTAAGACTAAAACCGTATCGTTGAGTGCATAATTTTATGTGGTTGTTTAACTGTCACGTTAAAAACTGACGCCGTAGATATAATCAGATAGGGTAAAAACGATGCTCTTAGATATCAGAATACCTAAGCTTCAACTAGCAGGACATAGATACTGTATTTTTAATCGGGTGTCAATTATACTTGAGTATTTAGCATCATAAGCATATATCATCCACTTCTATTAAATTTAGTAGTAAAAATATTGTGCTAAAATAAATAATTTTTGCTTTCGTTTCCATAGTTAGCAGCGTAGCAAGGTATGGAGGCTGAGATCCCTGCGCCATACTATTCTCAACTTTCGTTATATCATCTCTAGTTATTCATATCTGTTTAAGTACGGTACAAAATTATCATCCATGTATTGCTTAATATTAAATATTGTATCTTCCTCGGTTAACTGGCAGATAATGCCACAAGTCATTAAGTTTGTACCGACCATTGTAGCCCTAAGATTCAAGTGTATACAATGAAGTAGTTATAAAAGTAGCAGCCTGTAAGAGCCCACTGCTGAGCAAATGCCACCTTCTCAAATAGCTGAAAGGGTTTTTGAAGAACCGGCAAGAAACTCTGAAAGGGTCTGTTTTTTAACGGTATATTGTCATTTATATTCTACAATAAAAAAAAAAAAATTTAACAGTGTATCAGTAGTTCAGAGACCTGTGTGTGGAGAATAAAAGCTATATATATATTATTATTATTAATATGTATATGTACATATATATTACGCATTACATTGTACAGATAGCAAGTTTGCTTCATTTCAATTTATTATATATTTGATAATATTTACGACGATTAAAGAAATACCATTTTGTTAAGCGAGAGTGACAAACAAACTCAGTAGCCCATAGACAAAAAGAAAAAGTGTGGATGCTTTGCAATCTTTACCGATTAAGATCGAATACCACGTTGCCAATACCTAATCGGTCCTAAACCACCGCAGCATTGAGCTTCTACTTTACATAGATATTCTGTAAGAAAGTGGTTCTTCCCCTTACCCGTTCTGCATTGCTTTACCAAAGATAACGTGGGAACTATAATTTCGATTATAACACATTGCAAATTTTTTTATTTTTATTGTATCTGCAACGATCGTAATGGTTTCGTTAGAGTTCCGGTTTCAGAACCATTGTTATTTCGAGTAATTGTTAATTAAGTTAATTTTACGTACTGAATTTGCCAATCTTTACGGGGGAAATAAAAGCGCGGAGAAACCGGCATTTGAGAAAATAAAAAAAAATCTAAGACATGTGAACCGGAACTGTACATAGTCTTTCCCCGAATCAAAAATCTCTAAAATGAAAAGAAACGCTCAGTAGTGTACTAATTAGTAATAGTTAATACGTATCAATTTAAATTGACAGTATCAGATAATGATAGAAACTTTGCAATATTTACTAATATGTAAATTTCTAGCAAAGTTACAGTTGTACAAGGTGGTAAAGTTTACAATACAAAATAAATATTAACTAAACAAGTAAGTGTTATTACCCGGTCCTTGTCGTTATTGCAGCTAGAGAGTCAAGTGCAAAGTTCATTGAACTCACCGATGAAAGTGCCGCGAAGTTTGTAATAACATCTATAAGATTGTTCAAATAACACTTTTACCCGACGGATTACAAGTGAAAGCGAACTTTCGCCGGGGTCAACGCGTACCGTGATTTTGACACCGTGTTTTATAAGATTTTTATTTGCAAGGATCTGTAAATAATTCGCTGAAAATTTTACCGTCTTTTTCAGCTTACACAACTTCAATCGAAGATAATTACAGACGTGTCGTTACCCCTGAGAACAATAGTATTTTTTAGATGTGATTCATTACACTCCCACTGGCCGTAATGGAATCTGTTGACCTAGAGAAGCAATAATAATAATTTTAGATAATGAATTTTTCTCATCTCATCGAAATAATGAGATTAAAAGTTTTATAAGTTTAATGTTCATAAAATGTTAACTAATAATGACATTGAAATGAAACAAATTTTACAGAAATCAGTTGCCGGTACTGCGCTAAAACATCTGATGAAATATATCTTCGCTTGCTAGTGCTTTCTTCGACAGGCATAAGTTCAACATTGGAGAAAAACAAGCTAAAGTTATTATTACGTTATTGAAACATTGTTGAAAATCGCTGAAAATCTGTATAAGTTGACCTAATATTATTTTAATTATAAAAAGATTACATACCCTTACAAAGTAGCTTTTTTTACTTTTTTAACTACTAGTTTAATCATCCATTATGTATTTTTATTTTTAAATATTGTAAACTTGTTAAGTTTTGACGCGCTGTGCAACATATAAAGTATTTTTCTTTCTTCCTTATTCAAAATGATTTATCTTTCAATCATATAATAAAATTTAGACTATAGACTTTTAAAGAAAACCTGTTTACTTTGACACAGTTAGAGATTGTGGGTCAAGAAGTCGTGTCAGTGTTGTGATTGAGACGATTATGATAATAATTATAATAATCTGTATAAGAAAATGTTTTATATTGTTTCTATTATAAACAAAACATTATATGGTATTTGGTAAGAACCTTTGTTATCAATTCTACTTATGAATAAGAATTACTTTTTACATTCTCTATTCATACTTGATGGAGAATAGTAACTTCTCCAGCAAGGCTCAATTCGAATACGGTTTTTAATCTTTGATAACTTACCGTTGTCCTTCAGTATGCAATTGTAAACAAAATATACTATTTTTTTTTTATGTAAGAGTGCCCCACAACACTTCCTTCTATTCTAAATCCTTTTCCATTGAAGCTGTTAGGCTTTGGAACTCCCTACCACTTCATATAAAGCGTGCGCAATCCCTAGATACTTTTAAAAGGCTGGTCAAAGCGCACTTCCTTCCTCCCTAAATAATTATTCCTTCATCTCTCGTTATCTGTTTATCCTTTAACACTTACTTTTCCTTGCGTCGTATGGCTCTTATATTATATTATTTATTTTTTACTCTTTATGTTCCTGTATATGTATGGGTATATGTTGTGTATTTATTTAGATATATCAGTATATGTTAGTGTATATATATATGTTTGTGTATATATCAATATATATTTATTACATTATATTTTCACTTCTATGTAACTTGCGTACACCCTTGACCCTTGCTCACTGGTCATTATTTCCTCTGCAAAATGGTTGCCTGGTAGAGATCGCTTCTAAGCGATAAGGCCGCCAATTGTACCTTTGTGTTTCTTTTTATTTATTTATTTTTTCCTATTTTTGCTATTGGTTTACAATAAAGTGTATTTTCATTTAATTTAAATTTCATTTCATTTCATTTTCAGTGCACACCACCAAAAAAAAAATGTAAATGTTGAATTATAAATACCAGGCAAAGACTTCGGCTTTCGCGCGACAACGTACTTCATAATGTTTTAATGATATTTAACTCTGAGAGGTGAAACCATATGGCCACATTGTTGAACAATTGTGAGTTTGTCGATATGGATGGATAAACAAAACGATATCCAACTTAAATAAATTACTTACTTGCACCACAAAGGATTTTTAACGGTCAGTTTTCTGAAACTAAGATAACATTTAGTCTTTCAAGACAACAATGCAAAGACTTCATGAGCTAAGCGGCTTGCCACTAACCAACTGTTTTTATCAAGTCGGTTCGTGATCAATGGTTGAACTAACTTTTGATTTTGTTAGCCTTTGTACAAATTGAAATAGTCACTATCTAACCGTGGTAGCTTAGTTGTTGGAAGCCTGTTAATTGGAACTTCAAGTGTTGAATTTACCTCGTGCTCGGCGTTGTAAGAAATCATAGTAAGGAAACCCGCATGTCTGAATAATAGGTAAAGAGAGGTCGAAAACATGTAAAGTCCGCCAACCGACGCTGTTCCAATGCGGAACAGACCCTTTCTACTCCGAGATCCTCTCAAGTTTTGCGAGAAGGCCTTTGCCCATCAGTGGGATATTTTAAGCTGCTACTTTATAGAACTGTCACACAATATGGCCTTTTGCAGAGAAGAGTGTCTTAATGGGCCGTTGTAAACAAAAGCAAGCTTGATGTAAATGCATTATTTTTTTATTAATCAATTTAAAATTTAGTGATGGTCATTACGAACGCTCACTTAAGATTCCGAAAGTATAATAGTTCAATTTATAAAACAAGTTTCTCTTATATTAAAGTATGGTATTTATTGGTAAACTTTCTTTTTACTTATTTATCCCGATAAGGGCAATTGTTAGTGTAGGTAACAGCCATTCGTTACCTCTTTGATCATCCTTAGAATGTTTCGTTTTATCTAGCTAAAGACTCTATTTCTAAGCTTGATATTTGACATTTGCAATTATATTCTTAAAAGATGTTGGAAAAAAATTACTTAAATTCTGTAATTCTGTTCATGAAAATCTTTCGGTAAATTATTAAGGTATTTCGCTATGTTATTTCTCTATTTTGTGGCGGATTCATAAGACGTCGAAACAAATTTTTATCATTTCTCAGATATGCATGTAACATCATGATATTTTCCTTCATCGCCGAGCACGTGGTAAATACAGCTCATAAATTTGCTATTAATAATTTTAGCGGTGACGGCAGCGGGGATCGATCCAGGTCACTCGCGCTCTATCAGACTAAAGCGAGCGCCCTGCTCCCACGGCTTTAGTCGACTATTATTAGACCCAAAGGGCAAGACCCCATCTGTCCCTTTGGGTAACAGATTCTCTAACATCGACTCCAAATGGTCGAGTAATTAATTTTCTCCTTAAAAAAATTATAATTATATAAATCAGGTTCTAATGCCATATTAATTTTTTTTATACATTTTGAGGTAAAACTTCTTTGGGCGCGATGAGAGTAAAGTTTCAAGGACGAATTTGGGTGCAACGTTTTCGTGCAACTTCGGTTAGCTGGGTGTCTCGCATTTTGAATTGGTATGTACACTTTTAACTTTCAACAGTGAGAAAAATTTATTGTTACTTAATAGTTATTGATTAAAACAATTGTTTATGTACTAAGCAGTTGTTTTCAAGTGAGTAAAGTTTCACTTGTCCCGAGTACTAAGTTACACGCGCTCTATTTTAACATTGATGTAACCATAGAGCCAACAAATCCCCACCAGATGTTAAATGGCTACCACCATGGACGCCTGCAAACCTCAATTGAAGATGGATTGCACCACAGCCTGTAATTATATGGGCTCTCTATACTCTTAAAACCGGTACTTAACAGTGGTTGCAAAGTTGATTAGGTTCAAAAATTGAAAAGAGACCTTTCACCTTTCCAGACGGCTCCCATGCAGAAAAGGAGTAGTGAAGATTCTACAGTAAAAATATTTCATCCGTTTCAGTTAGGGTGTCCATATAGTTGACAAACGAATTATATAAATTTGCGGAAATGATCAGTAATTTTCTTTAGAATTGACATTATTGTACTATGCGCGCTGAGTATCGCAAACATTGCAAATACTATTTGCTAATTTTCTTTTTCAAATCGTCATTGACTACTTTTCATCGAAATTTCCAAACCGTCCTCCGTCAAGCAACAAAATGCAAACTTCTTAAGCAAATGTTGCAGTATGTCGCCCGGCCCCGGTGTAGCAGATGCACTTTCCCGAGTGAAATGCGTTAACTGCACATAATATGTGAGTGTAGGCCTCCGGTACTACGACGTGCGTAAGTCACAGGTGCTGAGTCATTGCGTCGTTTACTTTCTATTGAGTTAAATTATAATATTCTACTGTTAAAAACATTTGTTAATGTTCAGACTTGGCACGCAATAGTATTTTATGGAGATTAAAGCTGATTTGTTTTTTAACAAGTTTCTCGAAAGTTTTCAGGAATACAACTTTAAATTCTTTAACAGCCACGATTGCGGAGTAGTTATTATTGCGGGGATCTACCTCCGAATTAGGTGACTCGAAATCGATCCTCTGTTTAGGAACTGTATTAATGAGCTTTTCGAAACTTACGTTCGATTTGTATCGATGGCTTGGACACTAAGACGGCGACTGGGTCACCACATGTCACGTTCTTCCAAATAAGCCTTGGTGTAGTTAGTTTAGTATTTTAAGTCAAAGTATATAATTGAGTATACGTAACAACGTTATGATCATTGACAAATGCATACTTGACTAACTCGTCGAGTGATTCATGTTGTGTTCTAACACCCTTTCTATTACCATGGATATGGTAATTGTGAACTGGGAAAAAGTTAGGAATTCCTGGAGCTTTCATAAACCCTAATACAACCGTCAAAATATATCAGACTTATAATAACAAAACCAACGAGAACAGTGCAGAATAACAGGACTGAGAAAACTGATGCTAAATCGCCATTTCCCTTGACAACCATGGTGATGGCTATTAAAGTTTGTTTAAAAAAGTATTTTGTGTAAACAAGTAATGAAACGAAAATAATATAAAAAAGTTTTTTTTATTAATGGCTTAAAAAAATATTATTTAAAGTAAAAATGTATGATATTAAGTACAGTTATCACACATGTCACTTGATATCTGTTGGGAAGGAAATACGCTACTCTAAATTTCTTTGAACTAAAACTAATTGCTCTAAGTCTGCTACAATTTTTTACTTGCTTTCTTTATAATATTACCTATATATAAAGTGTATGTCCGTCAATCGTAATTTACGGTTAGCAATAATCACCCGCGTTAGTTTTTGTTCGTGAAATATTAAGGTCGTCAATCTAGGCTTTTGTTTTGAAGAATAGTTTGGTTATCTTTTACTTAATCCATTTATGCCTTGCACAATGTTTTTATATTAAATGCCATCGCGTCGCTTACGTTGTTGTCAACTTAAAATGTTATTGTAGTTTTATAAATAACTTGAATAACTCATAACACGTAGCAAACAGTAGAAATTCTATTGTCATGACAGGTTAAGGGATAATAAATTTCACTACACATATAATTAATTTCCAATAAGATTATCATTAAACTACGAGTGCTACTACTATTATTATTATATTTTATTAAAAGCATCGTCAATTCAACTCACAAGATGATGATTTTGAGGTCAAACTGACAATTTAATAAGCACCATTAATGATTATTTTATATTATTAAATATTACCTAATCTATCTTCGGAGGCTAAAACAGCGAACACTCGGAGAACAGAAGAACTACGATATATTTCTTATCATACTTTATTGCAGTTCACGAATTAAAAAAATATTACGACGAATAAAATTAAAAAAAGTATAAAATGCTTTTTCTTAGAATGGTAACTACGACAAATTAAATATTTTGAATCAGTATAAAAAGTTAACTATTTTTATTTGCTTCTGTACTATTTGATTGTTTTAAATTCCTTTCTCTTTCTAACAATCTTTTTCTTACTTCCTCGGGATTATATCTCTTTCTATAGACTCTTCTAAACCTTTTTACTGGATTTGTGTTTCTTGGTCTAATTGTTTTCCGTTTAGTATACGAATTATTAGAAATAACTGAAGGAGCTCTAGTTTCTTCTAATTTTAGACTTACAGGTTTTCTCGTTACATTAGAGAACAAATCTCTTTTTGCTTTAATCGTCGCATCATAAAATATTTTTCCATTTACTATTGCTTTACGTATATTCTCAGTTGTACTAAGCACTCTAGGGGGCCTAACAAATGTTGTCTCACTTACTTCTAAACTTTTATCGTTTAAAAATCTTTCCTTTTCTATATCATCTTTACTTACTCTTTGAATAATACCTCGTCTCTCAGTTGTAGGAAATTTATTCCCAAAATTGAATTCCAACGAATCTTTATCAATAGAAATATGTTTGTTTTCCATATCATTTTGTGAACGTTTCTCAAGAACAAGCCTTCCGCCGCGTCTTGAAGCTAAAAGTCGTCCAATTGCCTCAATTTGACGTTCTTCGGCTTCTAATGTCTTAACAAGAGGGACTTTGTCGCATTTACTACCTTCTTCTAAATCGAAAACTTCTAAAGATTTGGAAAAATCTTCTAATTTACCATCAATACCTTTAATACTTTCAAACTCTTCGTTAATTTTCACGTTTACTGGGTTATTTGATTCGATATCTGTTATATTATTTCTATTTGTATTATAAAAAGTTTCACTTTCATTACTAAACTGTTTGATCTCAGTGTTAGGAACGGAAGTTGTCGTTGTTGGTGTGGTGGTTGTTGTGGTAGTGATCGTTACGGTAGAAGTATCAGTTTCTAATTTCAAAATATTCTCATCGAATTCTGTGTTGTTCGCTGTAGGTTTTTCACGAATATTTCTTCCTTCTATATCACTACCCATAGGTTTGGCAACATCATCTTTTTTTACCATAGGCTTTGGACGTTCTCTGGGTAGTGCTACGGGATCAGCATTTTCACGCGACTGAAAACTATCATTGAATGTGTTATCCGCTTCATTATATCGAAAGTACGTCATGTTAGGAGGCGGTCCTTTATGTAGATAAGCTACTGGCCAATATCTGAAATCAATAATAAAATAAAAATTAAGGAACATTTTTTTGAATTCTTTTTCTACCCAATAAATTTTAATGAAAAATATAACCATAGAAACTCAAATACAGTATATACGTAATGTATGAAGTTTAGACGATATTTTATTTAGTAATTAATAATAGTGTTAACAAAGGCCTATTGATTAACCCTTTCTATATTTATATATAAAAAGTAACATAAGATTAATAGTGCTGACACTACCAAAAATATTATTACTGCTATTTTTAGATTATGCAGCTGTTAAGCTGTTATTTTTATGATTTTTGATTAGTGAAGGGTTGAGAAAGTATGAAACATATCATATTAAATTAATATTCAACAAGTATTAAAAATTGTGTAATACTTTCACTTTGATAACTAACAATTTTGTAAATTTTTTGTTTCATTAAACTTTGAAAGGGACTAGTTGTTTAAATACAGGTTTTCTAGTTCAGGAGCTGGAGTTCAAACGAATTTGTGTGTTAAAATAATATTGTGGCAAATACATAAATAATATTACATAACTATCAAAAAATATATATTTGATGCCCAAAGTACGTATGTATGAGCTTTACCTAGGAGCTCCAAGTGGTTCGGGAACTACGTGATCATTATGCGCATCTAATTCCGGAACCGACACCCATGTTCCACTACTTGGTTGAGGAGGGTTATGTCGATATTTTATTCTCGGTCTCTCCTCCGTAGGCACACGGGTATATCCTTAAATTAAAGCATTTGTTAAGAGTGAGCTTTAATATAATGCTATAAAAATTATAATGTAAAAGCAAGCAGCAGTGCACTTTCATTTGGCGTG
Source organism: Bhutanitis thaidina (assembly GCA_029286595.1). NCBI lineage: Eukaryota > Metazoa > Arthropoda > Insecta > Lepidoptera > Papilionidae > Bhutanitis > Bhutanitis thaidina. The sequence goes on along the minus strand of JAGSMS010000021.1, from coordinate 954,151 downwards.
TAAGTATGGTAATACGGCAAAATGATAATGAACATACCTGGCAAGGGATTTCCGTGCTTATCGTAGTAAGCTCTTGGTCCATTTTTATACAATTCGTCCCAATATTTTCGATCGGGTTCAGGAAGGTATGGTCCAGGCAACCGTTCTCCATCTATAGGTATATTAGCAGGTCTATTACGCCTTTGTGCCGAAGGTCCAGGGGGGATTACATCTGCGGTAAATAGTTTTAATGATTAAATTAAGAACATATGTCTAACGACTAAAATCGGAGAACAAATTACATCGAACACATCGAAAATATAATCTATCGGTACTATGAGTACAAAATTAAAATCTTTTGTGACAGCTCGGTACTTTAAAGAGTATTAGTTTATATTCCTTTAATTTAATCTGTACAAAACAAAATAAAATATATGTCATTGATTTCTATATAAATATTAATGTAAGTTTAAATAATTTTAATTAGAATGAAACGAAATACATCTTATTTTTATTGAATTTTCAGTAACGCAATTTACCTCTATGTCCTTGTGAAGGGTGAGGAACATTGTGTTTGAAATAAGGGTAATATTTTTCACTGCATGGACGCCATTGCTCATGCGATGGGCCAACGTAGCACCTTAACAGGGATTAAAAAAAGGAAAACATAAATGACAGTTAATATTTTTTTGCTTTCCACTGCTTTCCTATCTTCCCACCACAAGAATTGGATATGTCTGAAATGTACAATGTGTAAAGTTTTATAGAATAACTAATATAAAGTTGAAGCATCTATTGAAAAGAGACAGGATAGCAGAAAACCAATCATTTCTAAGTTAACACCAGCCTATTTGCAAACCGATACCGGGAAAGGCTGTCGAAGGTTGTCTTAATAAATGAATTATACAAGACATTGCAATACTACAATAGATTTCAAAGAGTAAAAGTTTTCAGTTAAATACCGAACAGAGGCCAGAGCTTTGGATGTATTTCTTGGAAGGTTTGCCTATCATCGCCATACTGGGAAAAGGGGTTGGTGAGCGCAGTGTCGACTCACGCAGTAGTGTTACTACTCCCGTTACAAGTCTATGGCATATGGGTTCGCTATATTTGGATGGATTTTCCGCCATCATTTGATCACCAGAGCCTCGTTTGGTAGCTAGCAAGGAGTATATTCCTCTTTACACTCGTACATAAAAATGATTAAAAAAAATAGGATTAACAAGGAAAAACATGTTCTATTTCTTAGTTCAGCCTACCATGGCTTTCGGAATCCTTCACTATAGCCGCAGCGATGAGTAGGAGCACAGCAGTAGTCCCAAGAACCTATAAAAATAAAAATAAAACTTTGCAGGAATAAAAAGTAAAGGAGAGAAATTTTTTAAACTAGACTTCACGATTTTATTCTAGTTAAATTTAAACTAAAAATTCATGACTAAACGTCACCACGGCTTCATCTTATGAATACAAAATCATACCGATTTCTCCGCCTTCTGGTTCACAAGCCCAATGACCAGCGACGTGGTTTTGAGCACAAGTCGTTCCTCTGCGGCAAGGGAATCCTGACACAGTGTAATGGCGCCAAGATGCCGTAACTGGAATGGAACAATATTTAAGATAAATTTCTCTTATTACAAGGAAATAATAAATTTCTCGTATATTACTTTATATTCTTATAAATTTAAAGAACTTTAGAACTTTTTGTTTTATATTTTTTTTTTCTTTAATTATATCTTACATTGTATGTGTATTTAAGGAAAAAAGAAAAAAGGAAGTGGGCCTCCAGTTACCTCACTCATCGAACAAACTCATTCGCAGAAGTACAAGATGCTTCTACTTCACATCGGTAATCTGCGAGTCCGTTGTACTACCACTGTCGAGCCGACCCATTCGAGCAGCAGCATTGTCTCACGTGGTAAATAAATTAATTAATAAGTTTTGAAACGTTGCATAATTTAACAATATACTTGTTTTTTTTATCAATATATTGAAAGTACAACAACTTACTTGATCCAGTTTCTTCTCGATCACTTTGGTACACTGGTCTATTTTGACCTGGCCTGTAATCTGGTTTTGGTGGTAGTGGTGAATATGGACGATTGGGTTCAGCAGGCACATACTCCGGCTTAAACCCTGGTCCACTGGGAGATGGTGGTACATATGCTGGTATATAATCGGGACCACTCGGCGGTGAAGGTATATATCCAGGTTTATGGTTCGGAATTTGCGCAGTAGGTTTATAAGGATGTGGTGGCGGATAACCTGGCTTATAACCGAGACTGGATGGTTTAAATTCAGGACCACTAGGTGCAGAAGGTGCAGTCTCAGGAGTATAACCTGGAGAGTAGTTCGGTTTGAACCCAGGACCAGAATGATCAACGTAACTGGGTTTGATTATTGGTGGTTCGGGTCCAGATGGATATTCTGGTTTAAAACCGGGTCCACTAGGAGCTGTATCAGGTGGGTAAGGTAAATCTGTAAAAGGAAGATTTTTTTATTTGTAAGTGACAAGGTTAGTGGCTATTACAGATCATGGATACCTGCAATCAACTTCAATCGAAAAGGTAACAGATGCGTTGCCATCCATGAAAACTAAGAGGGAATGCCTCTCAGCTTGTAATTGTACTGGCTCTCTATATTCTTAACACCGGAAGTATTTGCACTATTGTTTCGGAAATAGGTAGTTGGTTGGTTCCTTACCAAGAAGACTCTTATGCAGAATGGCTTAAAATAATTATACAAATATTTAATTTACATTTCTATAATTATTGAAAGATATTTATTCGCATAGCACCTGCCAATACGTTATTTTTCCTCGCCCAGGGTTGACTGACCGAGAACGTCACAAAGAATTAAGTCCGCTCATAGTTAACCTTAGTTTGAGCCGATTAGAAAAAGAATTAAAAAAAGTTTACATAATGATATTTGCATTTCCCAACTTCTAATTTACACGTTAATCTATCACGTTAACTAATTCCTTAACACAAAATTGGTATGGATCGACATCATGCACTCTAATTGTGTTTTATATCATGTGACCAAAGACGTAAGTAATTTTTAGAAATTAGTTTCTTAAAGATAGTATAAATTTAGTTATTTATTTACTATATAAATAAAGTTAATATACAGATCCTTCTAATTTAAATACTAATTAAAACTTTATTTCTATAAATTGTCATATATAATGAAGTTATCTTATCTACTATTATGTATTTTAGAATATGTATGCTATATATAACTAATCTAGGAACGTAAGGTTAACCAGCGTACCACCACGCGGTCGTAAAACGTCTCCCCAAAATCTCAATAAGTATTCTTCATCATAGACTAGTGACATGGGCACGACCTGTCCCAATTGTATGAGAAGTTAAATGTTCTGCGTAGATTGATACTTGTAGGCGTTACTGAGCAGACAAAATTTGGAACTTATTATTTCTATGAATGTTTTCGTCGAATATATATCAGTGGGAAGCCATGATATTTTTCACTCATTATCCATAGTTAACTTTTACGTGTTGTACACAATGAGACTGTGTGGCAAATTTCTATTTAAACTTACTAACAGTAGTTTGTCCGAATATAATCGAACCTAGCAAGTCATTGTACGCGGTCACGAACGTCGTTTTCAGATATTACTTACCCGGTGGGCCCGATAGGTCTGTGCCACTTGGACCCGATGCAGGGTATTGTAGCGGACGTGGCAATTCGAAACTTGGAGAACTGAAAAAAAATACTTTTCTTTAAATACCAGACAGTTAAATACAAATATATGAATAAAGTTTGTTATCAAAACATTCAAAGAAACGACTTGTTTAAAGAGGGCTGTACCGGATAACGTAATATTTTTATGCAATTTGTATAGTATAAAGACACAATGGTACGACATTAAATTAAGCCTCATATGCAAAATGCGTTTTCTAGACCGTACACAAAATATAAATTTAAGAGGAATAGTAGGTACTGTAGTCAATTATTTTTTTTCCTTTGACTCAAGATTTATTTATGCTAATAGGTAACTAGGCCTAAGAGACCTGTGTCAAAGGTCTCTTCGAAGAAAAAGATCATACTTTACTGCTTTCATGTCTCCATATTGGCATTCTTGAATTATCTGAAGGTTCGGATTATAATTATCTTTAATCCCGGGATTACAAAGAAATCCTGTGATTATACCGCTCTTACCGAGCACATAAGTTATTACTAAATAGCACGAGTATTAAATTTTTTTTTAATTTAACATGCTGTACTTACTCCGTTTTTAATTAATACCGTACCACCGCATTCACTCTGTATACGTATATTATGTGTAACTTACTCATACTCTTTTCCGTGCACTTTCCTCCAACATTTCGCGTTGAACAAATCGAACGCGAACAACCAATCATCAGTTGAATGTTCGTAATCGACTCCACGTTGTAAGTCAAATAGACGGATCTCTGAGAGTAAACAGTTGTCTATACCAGGTTGGGCATTATTGCTGAAAAATATTATAGTAAGTTGTGATATTAGGATGCAATGTGATATGTCACCCTGTCTCATGAGGCAGTATTGGAAAAGCCAGGAAAGTTTCAGGGCGGTAAGATTGGCCTAGGAGCCGTCTGGGTAGTTACCATTCTTTTTCTGCCGCTAATCAGTGTTGGAACCGCTGTGTGATCCGGTATGAAGGAATGTTTGCAGTTGTTCATAGGCAGTAGCCACTTATCATCACATACACTGCTAGCTCGTTTGTCACTTCAACGTTATAAAAAAAATGCTATATCGTACATACAGAACATATAGATTGGATCACTGTAAACGTTATTACGAACACAGCGTTCGATGTCCGTTATAGGTCGGCACATGCTAACCAAGTTGTTCGAAAATGTGCACACGCTTAAGATCAGAAGTGTTTGGAACTGTGATGATCAATCCTAAATGCCTGACAAGTATAGCGATTGCGAAAACTCATCCCATCTAATGTAGTGCATATGTCTATGTTATGTGAACTGAGTCTAATGAGGAAGGTAACTCAAAAGATTTTTGCTTACTTTTTTCTGTAGAAGCTAACATGGCAAAAGTTATGGATTTTTATTTACATTATGGTTTCCGTGAACTTTAATTGACTTAAGCCATTTAACTTTTTTCGATTGAAATTGTTTGCACGTGTCCATGGTCTGCAGTGGCCACTTACCATCCGGTGGATTGTTAGCTGGTTTGTTATCCTAATCCAATAAGCAAGTTAAATACGTTTAACAATATAAATTTAATTTTTTTTTCGAATGAAAGAACATACTTGTAAGAAAAACTGAGGCATCTGAATGGAGCATCAGTGCATGCACGTCCACATTCTTGTTCATCTTTTACTCTCGCTTGACCTCGCACTGCGGAACCTTTTAGCTTAGCAGCATTATCATATTTTAGGTAGCACTCTGTAACAAATAAATGAGGCTTCAGTGATTTTAAAAAACTAACGAATTGTTGAACGCAGGAAAGCACGTATTACTTCTGACATACGACAGTGTTTTCATCAAATATTTCTTCTACGTAAATTCATTAGTATAGTTAATATATATAAGATAAAATAAATAAATGATTATGCCGGTTTTTACTAGCGTTTACTTGGAGGTGCCTGTGTTCAGCAGTGGACTAAAATAGGCTGATGTATGTGTAAATGATAGTATATTAATAGTAATTTGCTGGTTTTGGGCATGTCAAAACGGCTGCTGCGTAATGTCAAATAATTTGACATCACCGAGGGTGTTGCATATGATGGATCTCCGTATGCACCTTGCGAGTCGGAGAACGTCGTGTGATTGCGCCTCTCGGCCATATTGCACACAATCGTAATTATGTACGAACATCTGCGCGCATCGGCCAAAAGCTTCTTTACTTTTCGTTTTTCTTTTTCTGGGTGCATTGCTCTTTTTGAATTCCACGCGTGTGAAAAATGTACCAGTGATTCCAAGGAATTCCAGGACTAAATTTGCATCGTGCGTGAACGTGAATTATTCGCATATTCCCCAACAACAACCGCATTGCAACTGTTGGTCTGAGTGAACTTTCCATTCGATGATTCGCAGGTAATACAGGTAAGGTCTTTGAACATGCAATTACCTCTTGGGCCTTAGAATATATATTGAATCAGCCTCTTCCGGCAGTGCCTACACAATCTGGCATTTCGCATTATGTAAGTGTGGAATTGGAATCTGGCACCGTGTGTTGTCTTCACGACGATTTGATGATAAATTTACAATAAAAGATGTGATCACAAAAAGAAGTAGAATTCCATTAACCAACAGCCTAACTAACCAATTCAAGCTTAATTTTAAATTGCGTTCAAGAGTTTTTTGGTAGTCAGTCACTAGGATATACAAGCTTGAATATACATATATCATATAAATACAATAATATAAGCCCTCTCCAATAGTACACCCCGTACAGAGGTCAGGGTATTTATTTAAGTGGTTTAAACCCAATTTATAGGGAGTTTATTTAGGATCACGTGAAAGGTGATGAATATACATAATGGTATATTAAGGTTTAGCCCCATATATATTATTTAGTGTGAAATATTAACATCTTATTATTCTTTATTCAGCGTAATAATTTTTTTGGTCGAGGACTCCTTCTCCACTTTGGAGTCGTCTGGGTCGGCACCACACTCTTAACCATATCTACCGCCAAACAGCAGTGCAACTACTGTTCAGAAGTTCAGAAGTAAAGAATTTTCTAGATAACGGAAATGGATAAAACACTTTTTTATATATAAACATATTATATGAACATTTTATGTTCTCGTATAGAATATTTACCTGTTTCTCGATGTTGTACATCATCGTATAATGCCGGTTCACAACCACGACCGTAATTTCCACGCGCGTAAAGTTCGTGACCAATGGTGGGGCGTAGTCCCCGCCCGATTTCCAAAGAGGTCGGAGGAGACGATGTAAGAATGCAATTTTCCAAGTCATCGCCTATCGTTGGTGATTCAAACCTGGAAATATAATCTTTATTTATTAATCGAGGCCTAGTTTTATTATTGACTCGACCGGGGAAATACGACAAGAACCAGAGAATTACTGGCCACGAGCATAAGTCTTCAAGAGTGTCTTTGGTTTTATCGACGAAAAAGTTGGCTATAGAGACGAGTTTGATTATCAGACTTATTTATATGATAAAACTACAGTACCTGAAACTAAATCCGCGGCAAAAGAACGCATGTGCCCGTATGCACTCGGCCTCGCAGGCGCCGAGACCGGCGACAGTGAGGGAAGCGCGTGCTGCGCCGCCCCCTGCGGCCGCATCCGAGCGCACATGCCAGAAGCATTCTGCGTGTGTATATGATAAATATTTTTTATATTATTTTATATATTATATCACTAGGCTGGTAAAAGATTTGGTATCTAAGCTGAAGCTTTGATTTCATGGTACGTGAGTGACTTGGACGTTTGGAAATCTGCGTGTCTGGTATATTTTATAGGTATAATATTTTGAGTATATATGAATACAACCCGCACTGGAGCAGCGTGGCGGACTCTTTTCGACTCCAATAAACCCTCTCAAATGTTAAGAGGAAGCCTTTGCTTAGCTCTGGGGCACTAAATTACTTTACTTTATGTACTTTCACTATTTTGCAATGGAAGCCACGCTTTTAGTAGCTTAGAAATAATTTCTTTAAAAAGTTGAGCTCGCAAGAATGTACTTGGCGGTAAGCTTCTTCTTACTAGGTAGTACATGGCAGGCTCTTTTTCTGCCACCTATATTTCTGCCGCTAAATTGCAGTGTAACTAATGTTGGGTTTCGGTTTACGGAGCCACTTACCGTAAGGTAAAATGTTACTGTGTTTTTCACCTAAATTCAATGTTAAATAAAATAACAATTAGAATATTCTAGACTAATGAAGTAATTATTGAAATAATTTCTTACCGCTCTCCACCCAAGGTTTTCTACTGATAGTGGCACATCCCTGATCTTGAGGCATAGCGTATACATCAGAGTCGCTGTCCGCAGACATGTCTAAGCCGCGGTACGGACGCTCGCTTAAGAAACAATTGTCTGATCCACGGGAACTTGAGTATCTTAAAGAATACGAAAAAAATTAGATATAGCAAATCTTAAATATCATAGTTTATTTTTTTATAACTATACAGCACTATTAGGGAATATAATTTTACTCGTCTCATATCTCGTGTTACTTTATAAGTGGAATGAAAAATGTGTGTGAGATTAAATAGCATCCTGTAATAATAGCAGAGGAAACGTGAATGTCGGAGAAGTATTAAAAAAAATTGTGGTGTTCGCATAGGCGGTCGGATCGCCGCCCAGCTTCTCAAAAATGAGAAAATTTATATGCTGTTACTTTACTTTTTACTTAATTTATTTTTGAGACTTATGAAGTTTTCAAAATAAAGTTTTGAAGAATTTAATAGAATATTATAAAAGGTAAAGTCAAATTTCAATCCTAATTATGCAAATAATCGAACTTTCTATAATACAAGGTAGTTCACACTTAAAAACATATATATTTTTTTTTATGAAAGGCGGCAAGCGAGCAGGCGTACCTGATGGTAAGTGATTACCGTCGCCCACGTACGTCTGCAACACCTGAAGTGCTGCTGGTGGTTTGCCGAGCTTAAATGGTATTTGCGTTATGGGAGGGAGGATGGGGCGGGAGAGTTGGCCTCCGGTTACCTCACTCACTGAACGAAACGCAGAAGCACAAGATGCCTCTACTTCACGTCAGTATTTTACGAAGCGGTGGTACCAACCTGATCGAGCCGGCCCATTCGAGCAGCAGCAAAAGCCGCCGCTTGGCTCTACCACAAAAATTTTAAGGAATAATTAATATTTACACGTATAAACTGATCTTACTTGTAACTGTATGATACGCATTTAAACTCCTTTTCTCCAAAACAGGCTGCTTCGCATTCGACGACATTTCGTGCAAACAAAGATCGCCTGATGGCTCCAGAACCTAATGACATTCCGGGGCGACGACGAGACGAGCAATCTATTAAATAAGAAATATTTTTTCAGTTTACTTATATTATTATATTAAAACAGGTAAGATAAAAATACAATTAATCCTGCAAACGGTTTAGATGATAGGAAAACATCTTCGTTTCCATTGAAAAGAGCAAGGTAATAAATGCTAAGATAATACTGAAGCAATATTTGTGCATAGGCGCTGCAAAATACCAAATATCTTTGGACTCAGTGGCCAGAAGTTAACTGGTAACCCAATTCTTAGCCCTAAAGGTCAGCCTCTCGTTCCCAGTGTTTTACAAGATACATTTTAGAGATTGTGTGCAAGAATTACATAATGAATTTCTCCAATATCTTTTATATTTACAATCGGACATCTAGATGCACGGTGGGTTTCCATCTTTTTGTTGTAGACATTTTCCGCATTCAGATGAAGTGTTGTGCTTTTTTATTTATAATACGTGCAGCAATGGATTGGAACATATTGTCTGCAATGGATTGGAGCATCCGAAGACCACACAGGGTCTTCAAAAGTAGAGTGAATAGGCCCTTACTTAGCTTGTGCGCTAATACCATGGGCTTCATCACCACTTCATACCAGGTGGAATTGTAGTCAGGTACTAACATAGTATTAGTAAAAATGTATTGGTTTATGATAACTACAACCTACGCTTGTTGTGTTGCCATACCAGGGTAGGTAGATATGCCAATATTCGAAAATTACAACGGAATGTGACAGATCCACGCTTGAAAAAGCTTGATACAAAGTATTTTAATATGTCGGTTTCTTACTGTTTTAAAATAATACTTTTATTTATTTTACCTTTTATTGGTGGAGGTCCATCTATTCGATCTTCTGATTCAAAGTAATAATGAGGCTTGATACTCTTAAAATTATTTAATTCCTTATAATCCAATCCATTCCAAGAGCTGTTCCATCTTCCTCTTTTCCAGGCTCCATAACCGTAACCATTATTATCCGTCCATTCACTCCATCCGCCGTTTTTCCCTAAATTATGGTAGTTGAAATCTGAATTCTGACTATGGGATTTGACACCGTAATAATTAGTACGTCGAGCTTCTTCGGATAACTGCCAGTGGTCAATAGATTTCCGATAATCCGTTTTATCTTTGTAATAATTATATCCTCCATAGGAGCCGCCGTATTGGCCCCAAGTTTCCGGTTCCACGCTACTGCGACTCACTCCTGGAAATAAAAAACATTTAAAAAAAACTCTTGAGAGAGATCGCGCAGTTTCTCTTTCTGTCTCAATTTGATATGTGCTTCAGTAACGGAACGAAATACCGAAATTTATTTCAATGACATTTTAGATGTTGATTTCGATTAAAAACATAAGTATCTAAATTTCCTTAATTAATTTTCAGTCGTACTTCTCCATGTTTGAAAAGAGTAAATAATATTTTAATGTTAATGTTAGTTGTGTAAAATGTTAGTCGGTTAAGTTAGAATACTCCTGTAATTTAAACATTCTTAGAGTTATGTAGAAAAACATTGCGCGATGTCATAACGGTATCATATTTTTGAGACGGTACCCAATACTACGAATAGAATTCGACACTCACTTGGTCAGTTCATAAAGATATATAAGAAGATTAAAAATGTTTTACGGGATGGCATTAACTTGTACACAAAGTAGTAGCTCCAATACAATACAGTTTACGCTTGCCGGTGCAAAAAGGTTGGCACAGTAAGGGGGTGTTATATTTAGCACACTGATATATCAAAATACGAACTTTGTGAACTGTCGCAACTGCTTTTGTTTTATTATTCACCTTACAGATTCAGCTAACCCAAGATGCAATGAACATTGAACTGACTATACCTCGCTGATCAACTTTGAGCCTCCTCATAAGGCCACAAGGTATACTCGACGATAAGATGTGTCTGACAGTTCAGAAGTAATAATACTGAACTCTCGGCAGATCAATTAATCAAAGTAGTATTGAAACAATAAGCAATACCATAAATTTAAAAATAAGTGACCGATTGTTACATATATGATTACAGTTATAGGTTTGAGAAGTCAGCCAGAAGACTACTTCCAGTGTGAGATAGTGAAATCTAATTTCTAATAACTTTAAAAATAAATTTAGTAGTGAAAAAGAAAACTTAAATGGAGAAAACATTCAGTATTAGCGTTTTCAGGACTTTTAAGCGTGGTAGAGCCAAGCGGCGGCTTTTGCTGCTGCTCGAATGGGCCGGCTCGACCAGATTGGTGCCACAGCCTCGCTGAATACCAACGTGAAGTAGCATCTTGTGCTTCTGCCTTTCGTTCGGTGAGGTAAACGGAGGCCCACTCCCCCTCCCTATCTCCCTCCTCATCCTCCCTCCCACTTCCCAAATACCCTTAAAGGCCGGCAACGAACCTGCAGCTCTTCTGGCGTTGCAGATGTACTTGGGCGACGGCAATCACTTATCATCAGGTGAACCGCTTGCTCATTTGGCGCCTTTACCATAAAAAAAACTTACCTATTTGGTAGGGCACAAAAACCTGATCTTGATATCTTCTGTGTGAATTTTTTATTTCTCTTCTTTCACTATGGTATCTTTCATATTCACTTTGAGAGCTCCTATCATACCAATCTGTTCTGTCTTTCCATCGATCCACGTGCTCAGGAGGCCCCTTGGAGGATAAAAAACCCGAATGTAAAAGACCCGGTCCTCTCAGTGTTTCTGGACAATTAGGTTCTAAGCTGTTACGGTCAAGTTCATAGAAATCATAATCTTTATCTTCAACGAAGTCTCGGCGGAGATCAAAAGATTCAATGGGTTTGGTCATCAGTTCACACAGACCTTTGCCGCGGAATGATGGGTCCAATCTGAAAAAAGAAATGCCAAAAACAATTGCAATGATTTGCACACATCTCAGTAAACTTTTGCCTTCTATAGCAATTTGCCTTTTAGAGAAGTATCTTATCAAAATCTGTCAACATATCATGGGTTTTCAGGGAAGATGCAAGTATCTACATTTTTCGCTAATGATTGCAGTCCTATTAAACATCCTGGGTTATTAATCTGACTGGACTTTTGGTTAATAATCGGATATTATTTAGAATTAAATTGGCCAAAAGCATATAACGTAACAAAACACACTAGCCTGTTCGAACAAATTAATTTCTTTTGCTAAACCCTTAGTGACGCCCGTGTCGGTCGTATTGCGGTGTGGTGGCCTTTAAAATATCATGGCTACCGATAGATGACAAATTAACATGAAATAAAATTTCAGACTTAATACAGAGACGAATGATGAGCAGTATTCATGACATTGAAAGACTTCTTAACGATTTCTCGAAAAACCTTCCCTAAAGATGTGAAATGGAGGTTGGAAGCAGTATAAAAGTCCTATGTTTTTGAAGCATCAGACAGATAAAAAATCTTATTTGAAAATAACCCTCAAGGATAATAGAGGATGAAAGTTTGCATGCGAAATTTTATACAGTGTTTGAAATTTATTGAAAATAATATTCAAAATGCATAACTTTCGATATTCGAGTACAATAAGAAATTCAAATTACGTACTTTACGGGTACGAAATCACGTTACTGTTTTATATAGTGGAATTAAACTTTATCTTAGTCTGATTAAAAAAATATATTTTATAGTAAAGTAAAAGCCAGTAAGTATCCACTGCTGGGCAAAGGCCTCCTCCTTCTCGTATCTGAGAAAGTTTTGGAGCCGGGAAGGCCCGCCACGCTGCGGGTTAGCGAGCTTCACATATCCTCGAAATAACATTTTTCATTATTTCTCAGACATGCCGGTTTCCTCATGATGTTTTTCATCACCGCCGAGCACGTGGTAATTACAGCACTTAAAATTGCTTTTATCAATTATAGTGGTGCCGGCTACTGGTGATCGGACCCGAGTCACTCGCGCTCTTTGAAACTAAAGTGAGAGCCCTGACCACTAGGCTACCACGGAATATTTTATATTTTAACATAATTATGATAACCACAGTAAAGATGTCATCGCACTGTGATTCTGCTTTCATTCAAAAACATGAGCTTGACTTAAGTAAAATTATCATTGGCATATATTATGATAGTCCATCTATGTCCGTCAATTAGCAGGATACGCAGCGCGCGGTTGTGGTATTTGGTTGTTGATGCTGGGGACCCCTCACTCAAAGAGAACTACTTTAATGTTATCTAAATAGGATTTATACATATGCACTCATGCCTGTCACTTTTAAGGGTAAATGGAGATTACGGTGAATCCGTAATTGGTGCATCGTTGCCCAACGAGCTTCCACAACCCACGCTTCACTGGACACGATCAGGACTTATTGAATTTTTCTGTCAAGTATAATTTTGGTACTCCAATATACGTTAACTTTCCACATCTCATCGATCTATCCCATTAAGAAACCAGTAGAAACGTAAAAATATTGGTTGTACTAAGCCTTGAGCACGACCCTAAACTAACATCAACAGATATTTAGGCCACTGCTACGCTGTACGCGGAGATTAATCTCATCTTTATGCAAATTTTGCTAGCTTGTAACTACCTATTACACAGAGACGGACTGTATGCAAGTTAATAAACACGTTTTTTACTAACGTACGTGCTTAATACACTTTGAATGTAAGTTAAGCTGTGCATAGGGATTTTAAAAAATAGTTCATTATAATACCGAAATATTTCGTCGTCTCATGCACTTGTTACGAGGTGTGTTAGGGGTATATCATATGCTATTCAGAATCTACAAGATATTTTTTTATACAGTGGTGATCATTAGCCTTTAGTTTAAAAAGAAGTACAATTCACCTAATGGAAAAACCTAATGCTGGGAATAAGGAATAAGGCATTTCCTTATTCCCAGTAATGCAGACCCTGGTGACCGTCTTACATAGCAGGGTTGCTACTTAGTGCTGGTATTCTATAAGCCTTACCTGGTTTAATCACAACCCATATTTCATAATATCTTATTTAAAACGTAGATTTACATTGAAAATCAATAGAATTCAATTTCAATTGAATAACTAAAAGTACCACCTCTAGTATTTTTTTCCTGAATAAACGTAATTGTACTTCGCAAAGAGTTTGTCTTTCGACTCGTAAAAACGATTTGTAGATCATACAATTACATGTCTCCTATAGGAATCGAAGCCGTGACCCATAGTGCCGCAGCCAAAGCTTAACCACAGGACTCCGAATTGAATTGAATTTCCATGTATATCATAATCGAGTTATAAATGACGAGACTTTTGTTTTAAATAAATAATATTCAATTAAAATAACCGTTTACAATTCTTCCGTCCCTCCAGTCCGTCCCCATACGAGCAGCAAACGCAAGGTGACGCGGCAACGTGCAGGTACGTAGGACAACAATGCAGATGTTTAGTGCCGATTGCGATTGTGGCGAGGCCGTCGGCCACAGTACATCACCTTTAGTTGCCATATAACATCACGTTCGTGTATACGCAGAATAAATTTACCTATTTTCATCGGTTGGGTACAAATTGTTTGAGATATAAACCATCTAATCCAATCAATCAATCAATCCAATCATAAATCCCATAGACGGAGAACAGCATCACTAGTGCTGGTGTACCGGCTCTGTGCACGCGGATCGGTTTACCCAGCGTGGTGGGTATGGGCAAACTTGCTGTTTGTGCTTTGTATAATGATTACTAATATTAAAATTTAATAACTGGATCTCCGATGGCCACATTCATACGAACTAGTTAATGTTGTATGTATTCTATTACCAATACAATATACTCTTACATCTAAATAATAATATAAAAGACAAACATACTCTTTTATGTCTTATACATAGATAACAAATTACACACATAAAACAAATTTCCATTTTGGATGATTCGACGGATTCAAATTTATTTCCGCAGCCTAGTTATCTACGAGATATAAAACGTGACGGGCGTATCTCGTTGCCTCTTACGATTCCCAGGGGAAGAAAGGGCATGGCGATTCTTACGCCGTTTAAACTTAACAGCCTGTAAATAGTCCACTGCAGGATACAGGCTCCCATAAAGAGGATTTTTCATAATTACCACCGTCGGCAAGCGGATCGGCGATCGCAGTACCAGATATCTTGCACCTTAGACGCTACTACTGCCTGTCATCATGTATTTTTCGAGATGGTTACACCGCCATTTGTCGATAGACATTTAGATTTTTAAGACTTTTACCTTAGTCGCCTCTTACGACACCCACGAGAAGAAAGGAGTGGCAGATTCCTACGCCGATACTGCTGCTATATAATATATATATGTGTATATATATTTATAAATATATTATTATGACATACTCTTACATATATGCTATAGATAATAAGATGAGCCACCTTAAGATGAGCCGTGGTAGCTTAGTGACAGAATTCTCACTTTTGACTTTTGTATTATAACTATTTATTACGTATTTCGAAGATATTTATTTCTTTTTTATAATATTTTTTTATTATAATCTTTTTTATAAAAACAATTAAGGCCTATGGACTGTATTTTGACTTTAACTTTTCAAAAATACTTGTGTTAAGAATCAACGACACTATTCGAATGGCAGACCAAAATCTAAATTTGAGTGTTGAACGCCGCGTTCATTGCAAATATTTCTATGTCAAATTCCCCAAATTCCACTTAATTTTTGCGTTGTGCGTTTAAAATTTAGCTAGAAAACAAGAACATTAACAAAAAAACCTATAATTGATACAGTGATGATATATAAGTTAATAAAATACATTTTCCAATTGTATTGAATTAAATACCTAATATTCAGAGCAAAATTTTGACAGCCCCGAATCAATAAACGATTAAATTTTGGATGTTTTGTCAATTATCTCGTTTATACCGCGTAATTATTTTTATAAATATCAAGAAACAATTGCAACCAGTCAATTATTGGTTTTCGAGTCTTAAGAAGACATTGTTACTATACAGAATGTACTACATTGTGCATCATTAATTATCCTGTCATAATGATCATTGTGTCGTTTTAAACAAGAGGCGTAAGGGTCAATTAAAAACATTTTACACAAAATTAAGGTCGCCAAAGAACCTCCAGATCAGGAAACTAACAACAATTGTGCGAACAGCTCGTGGGAGTATTACTACATTAAAAATATGATCGTAAAAGTTTTTTTATTGTTCACAGCACCGTGGATGCAGGGATAATAATTATGCATAATAATTTTTTTTTCTATTAAGCAGATATTGTTACGCCGTGTGGTGGCGACGTAAGAAATTATGCCATCCCTTTTCTTCCCGAGAATATCGTGAGAGTCGACTACGATGAATAAATAAACTCTCACGACCCAATACCGGAATGGTTACAGGTCTAGATATTTTAGTACTTTCAACCCATTTTTCACCAGAGCTTATTCGGTACAAAGTGACAGATGGCGAGCATTGGCGCTGTCTTAGTGCCCAAGTCAACGATACAATTCGTAAGTAAATTTCGAACAACTCATTGATTCGAGCCCATCAACATAAGGGATCTAACTCGAGTCTCCCGATTTGAATGCAGATCCTCTAACCACTGAGCTATCGTGATAGGATAACCGTCCGTAAATCCATCAACCGAAGATAGACAGAAAGTCAGATGAGATGCGAGACGTCCAGTATTGCGATCGGCATCTTACTTGTATGTACGTGGTAGAGCCAAAGCGATAGCGTTTGGTGCTGCTCCGTGGCCTCGCAGAATACTGGCATGAAATGATTAAGACTTAAGAAAAATTTATAATTATGACATTTTACCTGTAGTTAAAACTCTCGCAGTGGAAGCGTTTTTCTATCGCGCATTCCCTCTGACAATCTTCAAGTCGCTCACAATCGACCACTCTTCTGACATGACTCCTAAGTGTGCGTCGACCAGCCAGTACCCGGCGGAAGCATGCTGTCAAAGTATAACGTTTTTAATAGTTGCTTACTAAACAAGCCCATTACTAAAGTCTTAAACATAAGGGACAAAGCTCTGATTGCTTGATATCTTTAAAATTCAAAACCACAAAACTTTGAATGGACAATCAGTACATATATTGTATTAAATATACTATTAATATAACATTTTATTCTACTAATTTCAATTCACTAGTTCTACGTCATGCACGTAGTAAATTCAGCACTCACAATTCCAATTAACAATTTTCAACGGTATTCTAACCCAGGTCATTCAGATGATAATTAAAGCAAGGACACTGACCACTACGCTATCATGGCTCTTAACATATGTATATTATGGGGGAAAAAATCACTGAACAAATCAAAGAAGATAATTATAACATTATAGTTGTTTACTTGTGCGGTACCGTATGATATAGGCGTAAGAATCTGCCACCTGTTTTCTTCCCGTGGGTGTTGTAAGATGCGACGAAGTGAAAATAGCAATGGCTACCGATAGATGACGAGATAACCTCCAAAAATACCACACAAAAATTAAGCAGACCTGTGACGGATAGTAGCGTAGTAGGTGCGAGGGGTCTGCTGCAATCGCCAATTCGCTATGGGAGCGTGGCGACTATGGCAAACCCTCCTTATGGAAGAGGCCTATGTCCTGCAGTGAACTATTTCTAGGCTGTTAAGGTAACGTAATCTAAGGTAGATTACGTTACCTTAACTTAAAAAGGATAACGAGACGAAGAAACTTTTATTCGATAATGAAAACATTTTATTTGGCATGAACAGTGCTGTCGGGATTGACACGTTTGCTAGAAATGGGTATACCATTTCCAGCAAATATAAAATTTGCACACTTTATATTGTACTCTGCGTGTTTTCAGGTATTGTTATTTTAGTTTTTCTACATATGATTTTTTCTTCAGATTCAAATTTTTATTATTTAAGTGTTAATTTTTTTTTCTGATACCTAAAGACATCGACATTACTAAAATATTAGAATATTAGGTATAACTTTATCACCTTCTATTTAAATATTGATAAACTCATGGTAATAGTTAAAACAAACATTATATTATAATACATGTTATAATTCTGTGCAAATAATGTGGTTGTTTGTGAAAATTACACAGATTACGCTCTATGGGAGATAAAACGTGACAGGGGACGAGCCATGGCGTCGGTATTGCTCCTGAGTGTAAGTGACTAAGGAGTCGCTTTTTGTAATACACAGGGGAAGTAATCCGGTGGCTGATTGGTGACAGATGGCTACACTACACGAGACATAATTAAAAAACCTAACATGAATCAAAACGCATGCGAAACATTTATGCTACGGAAGCAATAAGAAAAAATTTAACCTTGTGTTATTTTAAGACAAAGACATAACAGGAAACTTTCATAAAAAAACGTCAAATGAATGATTATAAACTTAAATGCATCAGTTATAAATATAACCGTCACAAAAGTACATTAAAAGAAAAATATGGTAACTTTACGTCGTGCGTAAAGAATAAGTTCAGTTTGAGTTTTTATTTTCAGGTGTTTTACTTTTTTTTATTTTTCTTTAAACTATAGCTATAGATGTAAGCGAAAGGAGTAATATACTAACTTTTCTCCAAAAGCCAACCTCACCTGCACGTGTCGTTCTGCTAACTAAAAAACGAGGCTTTGCCAACCGAATGATGGCGAAAAATCCATCCGAATTTACCGAAACCAAATCCCACAAGCTGATGAAGGAGAACAGCATTACTAGTGCAAGGGTACCGACACTGCACTTAAAGTCTCGTATGCTCAGCTTGGTGAATATGGAAAACCTTTAAAAAACGCATGCTGTCTTTGGCGCTTTCTTGTAGAAGCCAATGTTCAGCAGTGGTCTGAGCGAGGATGTTAATAAAAAAGAAATATCTATGCAATACTCCTCGGCATATTAGCCTCTCCCAAGTATTAAGTAGTTCTTGAATACTTTTAAAGTATAAAAGTAGCACTCTGTAATCGCCCACTGGGCAAATATTCTCCTCCTTCTCAAATATCTGACAGGGTTTTTGGAGCCGGGAATTCGCTCGCTGCTCCAGTGCGGTGAATACTTCCGTAACACCAAATTCAAAAGATCCACATAACACCCTTGAGGAGGAGACGTCCTCCCCGGGTACAAACACCCGACCCGGTGGGTAGCTTTCTTTTTATAGGAGAATGTACAAACAAACAAGCGGGTAACCTGATGGTAAGTGATTACCGTAACCCAAGAAAATCTGCAACACCAGAGGAGCTGCAGGTGCGTTGCCGGTCTTTAAGGATATTTGGGAGATAGGGATAGGGAAATGGAGTAGGCCCCCGTTACCTCACTCACCGAACGAAACGTAGAAACACAAGATGCCTCTTCTTCAAGCCGGTATTCTGCGACGTCATGGTACTACCCCGGTCGAGCCGGCCCATTCGACCATCTGCTAAAGCTGTTGCTTAGCTCTACCTCGTCGTAATAGCTACCTTTTTCCATCACGCCTTCATCTGCCGTACTGGCTTCTAAACGGCTCTATGGGCATATTATGCATATAATCAATCATAAACTAACTTATGGCATTGTCATCTGGGGTAATTACAGACAGAAAAAAAAATTTATTACAAAAAAAAATGTGAGAATCTTGACAAATATCAACTAAATGTATTCAGACCACATTTTGTAAACAATGTATACTCACACTAATGTCCACTAACACTCACTACATTGTGGAGTTTGGAAACTGTTGAATATTTTAAAACATTTTAGCAAAACATTCAAATGTATATGCTCCAGTAAACATCATCGAAAAAAGTAATCGAACATAATATTAAATAAAAATACAATTTTTGTCAGGTCCTTATTCCATGGTTAATAGGATATACAACAGTATACTAACGTCGACCACGTGGCCAAGTGGTTAGCGTACCTGACTATTGAGCCGAGGGTCCTGGGTTCAAATCCCGGCCGAATTCAATATTTATGCAAAAAGATAGATCCCGAGGATCTATAGTATTATGTGATAATATCACTGTTTATAGTAATAACTAATAATTTTAAATAGCAATACCTTTTTACTATGTATACTGGTCAGTTAATTTAAAAAAAAAAAATAACGGGACAGAAATTTAAAACAACCTATTTTAAATTGGCTATGTGGTATCGGCGTAAGAATGTGCCACCACCTTTGTTCCCGCGGGTGTCGTAAGAGGTGGCTGAAGGCAAAGACTTGAAAAATACCAGGCCTAAATTAAGCATACCAATGACAGGCAGCAGCGCCTAAGGTTTGAGGTGTTTAGTACTGCAATCCCTAATCCACTTGCCATGCGTAGGGAATATGGCAAATCCTCCTTATGGGAGAGGCCCCATAAGGAGGATTTGCCATATTCCCGTCCTGGAGTGGACTATTTACGGACTCGTAAGCAATATAATAAATGATAACGTACTTGGAGCATTTTCCACAAGTATGATTCGCGAACCGACGATGTTTTGTACACATAGAGAAAACCAAATAACTACACACACGTTCATTTTCACTGCACTTCGATGTCATTATCAAAAAAGTCAATAAGAGAGTATATCACAAATCATTAATCTTCATTTGAATTTCTCTACAATTTTATTTCAACTTTAATTGGTATTTTGAATTCGTATTTAACATTAATATTACAGTGTAAAAATATTTGGTTTCTTATTATAATTATATATTTTTTATTTCGCTGTGACGTACGTTATAATTGGGTTCGGAATGGCAATGTGGGTCAGTGAGGTTACAGCGCGTAACATTTCGCGACTGAACGGTAGCATTGTCTGACATAAGCTTATATGCCATTGGTGCACAGTTGAAAAAAAGTATGTGGATAGTCGCCCCCTTACCTATAAAAACTATTTGGCGCAAACCAATTAATAATAATATTTAGGCACAAAGATTGGGTGGAAAGTGGATGGAAACCACTGTAATAACTACACCTCTGACGACCCCATTATTGGGTCGTAAAAGCTTAATTATGTTATCTTATTTGAGCCATTTCTCATGTATTCTAGATAACAATTTTACTAATGCCTTTAACTTTAAAATATATCCAGACTTAATTTAAATAAAAATTGTTTTAACAGATGTCTTGACAATAACTAAATAATATTTAATCATTCTTTTCCTAATCAATAGTTTGACACATCGTATAATAAAAAGTTAATGAAATATGCTATTCAGTATTGTGATTTTATTATAATTAAATGGCATTTAAGAACATTTTATATAAACGAGTAAGAATGTATAATACATTAGTATAGTCAACTCGCAGGTGAAAATTTAAATATATTTTATAACAAGAGTGGTAGGTCCATACAAACGCAACATTACATTGATTACACCTGATAACCCCAGCAGGTCGCGCTATTGTCTGTTCAAAAAAATTGGATTTATTCGCGGTAAAACCTCAATATATCCGACTATTGTAATTCACATGAGAAAATAATGCATACGCACTTTGAATTTTGTAACAAATGCTTAACTTCGCAGTAAATCGCGAACAATTATCATAAAGAGTACAAAACATTTGTCTTTTTATAATAGTTATTACTTCTACTATTATAAGATAATCAGAATTGTAAGAGAGATAAATAAAATTCTGATATCGAGACCTCATATCACAAAAATATACTTCCATAATAACGCCATAGAATCGATATAAAAACAGTATAATAAACGTATTTTAAACTAATTAGTGTGAATATATAAAAGTAATAACCAATAAGTTTATCCCTTAACGTGTCGTAGAAATATAACTTCTAAGGTGGCAATATGTCAGGAGTTACTAATTTTTGGCGATGCGACTTGATAATACAGTAGGTCTACTACAGCATTAATATACCTTAAAATATCATTTTAAGAATTTAGTTATATTGTGATTATCTAGCCGGAGTTTCTACTCAGTAGATTCTTCTGTAAGGTTAGTAGATGGAGTATCTACTCAGTAGATACTTAGGTTAGCTAATCACAATAAAGTAAGTAAAACTATTAAATAAAAGTAAAGTGAATAAAATTAAGTAGCAACCTTTAAATCTCCCTCTGCGGGGCTAAGGCCTCTTTGTAATTTAGAGGGATTTAGGGCCGAGAAGGGTCCGCCATGCTTCAGTTCGGGTCGACGATAAGTACGTTTATTTAAGTATTTTTATTTATTTCGTTTAAAATTATATCGTCGTTATGATTATTTACTCT
This sequence comes from Bhutanitis thaidina, assembly GCA_029286595.1. Lineage (NCBI taxonomy): Eukaryota > Metazoa > Arthropoda > Insecta > Lepidoptera > Papilionidae > Bhutanitis > Bhutanitis thaidina. Next base: position 932,117 of record JAGSMS010000021.1, on the reverse strand, counting down.
AACATGTAGGTTATCACGCGATGATTTCTTTCACCGCTAACCTCCTAGTAAATTCCACTTAATGTTGTAATTATCAGTATTAGTGGTACCGGCACCGGAATTCAAATCCAGGTCACTTGTGAACTACGAAACTAAAACCCCTGTGCTAAAAAAAAGTATTTCGCAATAATGTCTCACTTTTACTCTCTATTCTATGTCGCAGTTTAACAACGGAAGAACTAATAAGCAATATCAAAGCAATAAATTGAAATACTTTTTTAAACATATTGCGAGATTATCAACCCCTTATTATCCCGCGGATATCGTAAAACACAACCATGGAAACTGCCAGAAAACCACGTTACCTTGTTTAGTTTCAAATAGAATGAACGTGATATGAGATTATTGACAATTTAATAAATATGGCACATAAGATTTAAGAAATATTAAACAATTGCATTGTTCAACAGTCATTCAACATGTTTGGCGAGTCGCAAGGTTCCAATCTTAACAGAAGTTTGTAGGAAAATGAGTATTTTTTTTTGGGGAAAAGGGGCAAACGAGCAAGCAGCTTACCTGACGGTAAGTGATTACCGTCGCCCACAAAAATCTGCAACACCATAGGAGCTGCAGGTGCAATGCCGGCCTTTTAACAGCCAGAAGGACATCATGATTTAAATAACTCCCTACAATAAAATAAATGCCTTTACAGTATTAAGTGTAAATGAGATTGAGTAACAAGTGACAACTAATCTAACATTTTTCTACGCCAAGCGGCGGCTTTTGCTGCTCCTCGAATAGGCCGGCTCGACCGGATGGGTACCACGGCCTCGCAAAATACCGACGTACATTTTGTGACATTTCAATAGAATGTTATTAAGATATACGCATATAATACATTATATTATTGGGCTCATGGTGCGTTATTGAATTGAATTGAAAAACCCCAGAGAACTTTAGTGAAATGTCTGGGTAGTACTCTGAGAAGAATCTCATCGGGGTAAGCCACAATAGTTTGCCCCTAACAGGTACAAACACAAATGCTAATGCGATCCTACAGTCCCACAGCCCCACACAGAATTCTTCTGGTTTTGTAGGAATAAATAGTATTGTACCACCATGAGTTTTGATATGTAAATAATGCTCGTATTATGTATTGAGTTCAAACACTGAAAAACTACTTGATACAATGGATATTATTATTGACGCTTGTACTAGTTTACAAAAAGTTTTTCTAATAAACTTTATTTATATAAAGAACCGTCCAAACCAGTCCGATACAGGATTTAATAATAATAATTTCCATGCATTTGATTATCTAACAAATCAAAAACTAAATAAATAAAATAAATCTCCGCGGCATACGGCATCTTGAAGTACTATCGTAAGTAACTAAGTAATATCGTTAAAACCGTGAAGATTCCATAATGCGTAACCGGTCCAATACAAGCGTAATAATTTCTATAAATTTAATTATCAAACAAATCAAAAACTTAATCCAAAAACAGAGCTAACGAAACCAAGTTGAATTGTAGAATGCGACGTTAATAAAAGGGACACGCTTCCTAAACCCATCAGAGCATTGTTTCGCGATCCAAGGCTGCTCACACAATAGTACGTGAAGATTTATCTTTTTTTAATTTTTCATAAGAGGAACCAATGTATTTAATGACATCACTATGTAAAAAAATCTGAGTCAGTTCTTTATTCTGATCAAGATAAAAGTGATTTAAGAAAAAAATGATGATTTCATGGAAATCTCAAAACCTATGTTTAATTTTCCTGTAAATTTTTCGTAGCATACATTAACTACTTCTGAACGTAGCACCCAACGCACTCATTGTCCGCCGGTTTCTTTCCCTTCCCCATTAACCCTCGGCCAGCAGGTCTTACCTGCCGAGGGCTTCCTGATTGGATTTTATTTTAAGTATTACGTTTAGTATACATATTCTATCGAATTTTATATTTATATGTATTTGTATATATCCCTACCATGCGTCGATTTTATATAAGTACCTTAAAATTGTTTATTGCCACAGCATAATCAAAATTTTAAACGTGGTAGAGCCAAGCGGCGGCGATAGCTGCTGCTCGAATGGGCCGGCTCGACCGGATTAATACCACGACCTCGCAGAATACCGGCATGAAGTAGAGGCATCTTTTGCTTCTGCGTTTCGTTCGGTGAGTGAGGTAACCGGAGGCCCACATCTCCTCCCTATTCCCCTCCTCTTCCCTCCCATCTCCCAAATATCCTTAAAGACCAGCAACGCACCTGCAGCATCTATGGTGTTGCAGATGTATGTGGACGACGGTAATCACTTACCATCAGGTGAACCGCTTGCTCGTTTGCCGTCTTATCCATAAAAAAAAAAACACAATTCTGAGAGAAATTATATTAAACAAATTGTGGCAAAAGGAAAGGCTGACCCTTTCCTTCTGCTTTGATTTTTTAATTGTTGTGTCTTTGTCAATGTATTAGGAACAAAATCTGGAACTGTTACTATGTCAATTTGGCAGTACATAAATGGAACTAATTCTCGTGTTAGTGGACGTATATGTGTTGGGGCATGTGTATGCATGCGCTTGGGTAAGTATGACGTGAATGTTCGTTGGTATGGTGTACTATTCAACAAATTGATATTTTAGAAAAATATATTAAATCTTTTCAAAATACTAATGGATTTAATATATTAATTAATACTCATTGATGCGGTTTTTGCATCATAATCCGTAAATCCATCTTGATTCTATGGGAAAGTTAATAAATGGACGAAACGTAAAAAAACAAAGCGTAAGCCATCTACGTCTACGTCTACGGATACGCGTCGTGCCTAATGGAAATCCGTAATCTATCCCTAGTCCTTAGGGTTAGGAAGATATTACGGGTGAGTGAGCTAATATAGTATAAGAGAGGCGTTCAATAAAAAAATCTGAATGCACTACAAGCTCTTCGAAATTTAAAAAAGTAGATACTGGCTGGTAAAAATGGAATATACATAAAAAAATTAATAACTGATTATCTCTGTTGTGTTGCTGAAAATGGAAAAACTTAAACTACGTGTTGTTATTAAGTAGTATCTGTGCATGGAAAATTTCGCAAAAAGTCAATTAAGTATTACGGGATACAATTAAAGCTTAAAGCTTCGCTGTATTCTACAGATACGTCGAAAGTAAACGTAAGAATATCCACCAAAGATGATCCACGTTTGGAACGCCCTACGATAGCAGTGATCGAAGAAATGCTAAGAAAGTCGAAAAAAATATTTTAGCAGATCATCGTGTTTAGCAGATGTTTTATTGTTGTAGAAACAAAAATTTCGACAGGTACTGAACATAATAATTCACATAAACGCTTGGGCATGACAAAATTACCCGTGCATTGGGTACACATTATCTTTACCGATGCCCAGAAATAAATCAGACTGAATATTTCCGTAGGCTTTTTGTAACTGTTGCATCCTGATCGTTTTTGGCTCTTTTTATAACAGTGCAAGAATCGTGGCTTTACCATAACCATCCCAAAAAAAATTACAGCCCTTCCGCCGGTAAGATGATGGACGCTCTTTTCAGGGATAGTCAAAGCTTAGTAATGATTGAATATCTCGATCATTAAGCTACTTTAACAGTATTTGGGCACTTAGTTAGCAGAATAAATGCAAAAGTTACGCAAAGAAATCCGCGAAAAACTGCTAAGCAAACTCGCAAAGATTGTTTTGTTTCACCAAGGTAACGCCCCGGCCCGGCTGCTGTTCGAGATACTAGTTTTTAAATACTTGACCATCCTCCATATTCTCCATACCTTGCACCTAGTAACTTCTATCAATTTCCGAGATTGAGGGTGTCCGAGAGGACAGAGATTTTATGATGATGAAGCAGTAGTCACTGCAGTACAGCGGTGTGGCCTCTCTTCTCAAAGTCCCGAAGTGCACTTACGCCGTATCTCAATACCAAAACTACTCTTCCTCCGCGACTCCACCTCGGCTGCCGATGACAAAGAGAGCAGAGCTACGATACAAACACGAGAAGTGTCCAGCCACCACGGGCGCTAAGTTAGGCCGGCCATGTAGGTTCCTCTTGATTCTCTGTGGAAGATCTAACCATGGCTACCAAGATATAGCGGAAAATCGTTCGGTGGGGTTATTGAACGCCTCTAATACATTTAATTCTTTTGTTGTCTCTGGGACACAAAACGCAATTCACCTACATTCAGTACTTTACAATAGGTAAAAATCAAATGATCTTTACAAAAGAAATAAATCTCAATAAAACATAATGCATAATGACGAAGGTCATATACAAATAGCTACATGGGTATGATATAACCCTAACAATAAGTTTCGTACACAATGATTTAAAGATTCTTAGATATTAGATCACTATCTTGAAACATTGTATCAAGTTACAAGAGTACTTTCAGCTGGGCTATTATATTTTCCAACGATGTACGATGATGTATAATTCTCTAATAATTTTATTGAATTTCATCATCGAAATACACAACACACGTAAGGATTTCACCTACATAGACGACGTGTGCTGGGCCTGCACAAGTCTTTTAAATGTGTCGTTCCGGTGTACCAGCCAGTATTTCTTTTTCTAAAAAGTATAAGAACGGACTCTTCATATAAGAATGATAGTTTTTCGTGAAAGTGATTACCCAATGAACCGGATTTTAGTCAAACATCGGCTTATTCAGAATAATAATCTATGTTAACTATAAAATATTTAGTTGCCCTGCATGCATTTAAATGCTGGTTGTCTTCACAAATGCTCTCTCTCACAAACGTCTTCAGAGATGCAGAATGCTTTGTGTTTTATAAATTGTAAAATAATATTTGGCCAAACTGTTAATACTATTAAAGTATTTTCAAAAACTTGTGCTCACTTTTAAGCAATAAAATTACGATCTATTCTATAGTTTTCACAGATTAATTTTCTAAATTAGCTGCATAGTACTAGTGTGTTTCGTAGACGGGGTAACGTGACCCAATTAATGACGATAAAAAGCTACTTTGTATCTGAATTTGCAAGTGTGACAATACACAGAGCGATAATTCTTCATAGGAGTTGAATATTTATGTCTATGTACAAATTGTACAAATCGTTCATTCTCAAACGGTGTCTACAAACACTTCTGTAAATTGTCAAGGTTTAATTTTACACGACTTGTGACTTTGACAGGGAACGTTTTGTAAACTATTGACGCCGTTTGTAAACGGCGTACAAATATCCGACTTAATCTAGAAGGGCAGTTTGAGTCAGTTTTAAATAATTTGTAAATAAACTAAAACGCATTCATTCTTCAAATGTCTATCTTTATTTCTTTTACAATCTACCACCGTTTCGTAATCAGGTTCCTTTGACGTAAAAGAAACAACCAAAGGAAACTCCGAAGCTGTCATTTTTGTTTATTTCTTTTTCCATGATTGTAACGCATACAATGCCTTAACAAGGTATGGTCCCAAAGGCAACTGAAAGCATGCTACAAGAATATAGTGATCCATAAAATTAAAGCACAAGTCCACTGCAAACGCGCAAGACAAGCAGCACTAGTTCACAAGTATGATATATGAGGCAGCCATAACCATATTAACCGTACAAAAGGTGGATGACCCGTAAATCTTTACATAAGCATTGTCGTCAATGTACAAAAGGTAATAAAATAATTCTTTGTTATCAAGTTATAATAATAGAACAGAGAACGCGTTATGCTCATATTAAACGTGATGATTATATGTTTTTCGTTTGCCGCTTATAACTTAAACCATAGACAGTCTAACATGCGGCAAATTGTAAACGGTAGGCTCGAGCTAAATTGCTAAGACCTTCCATTATGTACTCATTACGCTAAGTAAAAAATTTGAGCGGACTTATTGCAGGAACTTACGTAAGAATATTTCCTGCCTAGTACATAATCTTTAGACCCGTTTTAATTGAATGAAACATCGTTAATACAAGACGCACGCATACTAATCCTACCAATCAATATTCTAATATTATAATCATGAAAGTTTATGTTATTGGGGTATAAGCGCTTAAAGTTATCATTAAAAACTTCAGCGATGCCGGCATTGGGGATCGAACCCAGGTCACTCGCGTACTATGAAAGTAAACCGAGCACCTTTAACACTGGGCTACCACGCCTCACCTTACTATATTAATTAAATAATTACTATAATTATAAAACACTACTTAAATCTTAATTATTAATGAGATTTAATTTTTTTATCACTGATACCTTTCCACGCCATTTTGTTGTACCGCCTAACTGCAGATTAAGCCTCGTAAAATAACCATAATACACAACGCAGCAAATCAAGTAGCCTAGAATTTAAAGACCGGCAGCATGGGGGATCGAACCTAGGTCCCTTGCGTACTATGAAAGTAAAGCGAGCACCTTTAACACTGGGCTCCCACGCCTCATCCTACTATATTAATTAGTATAATTACTATTGTTATAAAATAATAGTTAAATCTTAATTATTAATGAGATTTAAGCAGCCTAGAATTTAAAGACATCAAATGGAATTACTAGTTCAATATTTCACATCATGTAATAACAAACGCGTCTGTGACCATCACGCCTCGTAGTCGCGACAAGTTTATGTATTTTTGGTTTCCTCTATTTGGGTGACATTCAACCAATTTAATGAACAAGTCAAAAACGAATGTATTGCAAGGACTTCTTTTGTATTTTGGTCATTATGCTACACATATTACATATTAAAATATAGAAAAAATATTTTTTTTTTATAGAAAATTTATTTATAGGGAAACACCGCAGGCCGTTTACATTATAATAAAAAGTTGTAATTATTGTTTGAAAGTGAACGTGAATGCGAACGAGAGGTGCTTAGCACATGATACCAAAAAAAAGGTAAGAGAGATATTACTATAACACGATGAGGCATCTTATCATTCTTTCTTATAAAAAGGATGTTTATTGTATGTGATGAAGAAACCTTAACTCATCTATTTTTTACTATTTTGAAGTTATATTACAGGAAATAATACAGGAAATCAGGATTGTATTAATCCCGATTTCCTGTATTATTTCTGTGTGGTACCCATATAAAAAAATAAAAGGAAATTAGAGAACCTTTACCAAAGATTCTGGTTCAATCTACAAAACGAGGTTTATGTCCCGACGAAAGTTAAATTTACTCCTATATATTATAAAGTTGTACAGATATAATCGAACAATTGTTCGTACATTAGGTTTCAAAGTTTTGTGTAAAATAGTCCCAGTTCTTGTAAATAAATAGCTTGTCCGATATATCTTTATGAGCTATATATTATGTATATAGCTTACCACTAGTAACTATTACCTAATCTGTAACCAGGTGATGGATAGTGAGCATTTTTATCTCTATAAATTACGAGAGTGCCAAAAAAGGAAATGAATATACAAGTAACTATTCATTCAGCCAAAAAATTAATGTTTATGTACTCTTTAAACAAGGTCGTATCCGTCGTCTAATCCGAGTAGGGGAATTCGAAAAAGTAGCAACGTTTTACGAAAGTAAGTCTCGATTGATTTGTAGAATCATTTATGTGTCGTAGAATTTACTTTGTCGAAAGATTGTTAAAATAACTGGAAGTACGTGTAATTTCATTTATTTTGTTGAGTCTTTTTAAGTAAATTAATCATTAAAGGATTGTAACATTAAGCATTAGTCCCGTCGGTATATTAAAAGTCCACTAAGAGAAATGCCAAATGGTAAAATAAACGTCATAGATATGTCAGACTTTAAAAATCCACGATAGCCGAGTGGATTTTCCTGCGTATCAGGCACACAAATTAGATAAATCGTTCGGCTCGTACCAATGAGTTTTTTTGAAACTTATATAACATTTCTATCGTTAGCCTGTACTCTAAGTCGCCGACAGGCTGACCAACTGTCATGTTCTCCCGAATAAACACTGGTGAGTTGGGTTGAAACGAATTAAATGTCCCATGGTTGATAATACGATCGTGATAGCTAAATCTTTCTTTTTTTTTATTTTCTTTCTTTAGCTAAACGCCTGGCGTAACTTTCACACGTGTGTGAGAGGAGCCTTTACCCAGCATTAAACATTCACAGATTGCTATTTGCAGCTACTTTACTTGTTTCTTAGTGTACCTATTGAAATGTATGATTTAGGAATTTTGTGATGACGTGATGATGATGAGCGTATCCGATTACGGTGACACAGTTCACGTGTATTTAAAAAAAGTGTATGCGATACATGTAAATGTAAATGTCAGTATGTGTGTGTGTAAGCTCAGTAACTCAGCAATATTACCGGCACCACTTAAGTTGTTAATTGCAATTTTAAGTACAGATTTACGTACCAATATGTTCAATAGATGATAGAAATGAATAGGTGTTAATTCATTATTTGACATAAGAAATTTTAATTTCTTTTGATTTTTGCCACCTTCCACCGTTTCATAATTAGGCTCTTATGACGGAGAAGGAACAGGCGAAAGAAACTCCATAGGTATCCTCAAATTTTTAGGTATTCAAATTAAATGATTCGAATGGTCTTACAAGATTTGAATTGAACCATATTCTAAGAAAAAGGTAAAAGAATAAACATAGATAAAAGAAAAAACCCATGCAGATTTTGTAGATCCAAGCTGATACGCGGTTAAGAAAGACATCATAGAGAAAATTGCAAATTTGAAAAATAATTTAAAAATAATCGAGAATATTGTGACAATAGCGCAGGGCAAAACCCTCTACAAATGAGAGGAGTACTTTGCCCAGCAATGGGTTTTGCTTTACTTTTTTACAGAGAAATAAGAGATGTCCGCTTAGGAACAGCAATAATGTTTCAGTGTAATTCGACATCAGCGCCTACCGATTACGATCGTAATTCAACAACCTCAACACGTTTTGTTTGCGAATTCAACGTACCATTATTAATTGTATGAAATGACAATTTAATTAGCATTATAATTAAGAGTCGTCTGGTGACCGCACAGGGCATGACCTTACAAAACATAGGTAAGCTTAAACATAGGATTAAATATGAAGGTTATATAATTACGTAACAGAATTCAAAAACAGTTAATCACTGGAAAATATGCTGAAGAATAAATAAGTGTAAACATGGGTTATTTTATGTAAGATCAGACGTTAAAAATTGCCAACCATTTTTTATACTTTTTTATATAATAATCAAGATAGATACTTGAATCTTCTCTCTATTAAGGACCAAGACGTCGATGCATCGGACATTGTCATCCAGGAGAACTTATATAGACTATCTCGTTACCGATAAATGGGTTCCAATTCAATCACTCATCTTACGAAGCACAGTGGAGTATAATACTATTTAAAGATGTATTCTGTGGGAACGAGGTCCTTACCCAGCCGACACCTATAACACGAAACAACTACAACGTGGCTCCATTATTATATAATTATATATAATTACATTTACATATAAACCATATATACAATTAACACGAAAAGAAATTAATGGTCTATTTCTTTAATAAATGTTATGGTATTTACGCAAATACTACACATTCGAAATGAAACTGTTATTAAACATTCTGTATAGATCGGACAGAGTTAATAGCTGACGGTAGCTAGATTAACTATGATACCAGGAGGTAAACACTTCAGTCACTGCGTTGGGAATAAAACTTAAAAAAACGTTAAACGCGGTAAATCCCGTAAATAATAGTTTAATTTTTTATTAAAAAAAAAATTCCTTCATGAGTTTTTTCATTTATGTATCAAATAACACATAATCAAAATAACTTTCTACTCGTTAATGAGAAAGAGCCCTGTGATAAACAGACGTGTTGAAAAACGAAGAGAGTTGGTCGAGTTTCGGTCCTTTCATTTATGGAAGTTTGTTCTGTGAATTAGATTCATTAAAACTAATTGAGGTTAATTAAATTAAATTTTTTTGTCTCCGTCCCCGTTTTAGGATACTAAAATGATAAAACGTCGATAAGCAAATAAAATAAATTCAGAAATTAAATCGAAAGTTAGGTAAGCATTCCATGATACTGTACAACTTTTACTCCACCGAATCCTGAAGTTATCAAAACAGGTATCAAAGTTAAATGAAAGGAATGTTTTGTAAGCTCAAAATGCACACTGCCTTAAAATAAACGACATAACAACGTATTGTAGAAAGTTTAACAAGCTGGAGTTCTGCATTCTTGTATATAATAAATTGCAGTATGTTTCAACATTTCTCTCCGCTTCATCGGTTATACGGCAGTTAATTACCACAATGTGTCTCCTTTCACAAATTATCCTATATTTTAAATTCATATTTTTTTAGGCTTTAGATAAGCGAAGACAAAATTAAAAAAATATTGAGAAATAGGCTCTAGTGAAGTATGAGTTAAATGACCACCCACTATGTCCTTATCTGCCATAAGGACAGCCTATGATTACGAATTAATTGGTATATGCCTTCAATACAATCAGACATAAGTGTTCGCCTAAAATTATCAAATACGAGACATCTTGGGTATGTTACCAATAGAAAGCAAATAACGAAGTTTAACATACCTTTATATGATATATCTTCGCCTGGATCACGTCCATAAACTGGCTTTCTTCCATAATCACCAACTGCAACAGGTCTCGAAGTAATTACACCACCGTTTGGTTTGGCGATATAGCTTGGAGCATCACTTGGTCGATCAGTTTCGTATTCGTAAACTGGTTTAACATCTGGCCTATCCGGATCGTAACCGGAGCTGTAGCTTGACTGGTTTCCAGGTTTCTGGTAGCTCGTACTTTCTGTTGGTCTACTGTAACTCGAACTGGATTCAAATGAATTTTGTGATGAGTATTGTGAGTTTTGTTGACTTGTATAGGAAGAAACGTTACTTGTGGGCCGATTATCACCGTATGAAGGACGACTGTTGTAGCCTGAGCTGCCTAAACTCTGTGTCTGACCCCCATAACCTCCAGGCTTGCTATACACAGAGTGGCTATCGTATGACGCATGGTTACCACCGTAACCAGATGATTCGATATTCCCTTGACTGACACTATACGGTTTATCATGCGGCCTGCCACCATATGATTCAAAATAATTATTGTTACTGTTTTGTCCTCCGTATCCTTGGCTATTTCCATAGGGCTTATTACTCGATGAATGACCACTGCCAAAAGAAGCTTGGTTAGTATTGTATCCGCTAGAATTTTCATATCCTAACTCTGGCTTATGAGAAGACGAACTACTTCCACCATAGGGTTGTTGATTATTAATGCCATATACTGTGTTACTTCCTTCTGCCTTATCACCAGAACTATAGGAACCATGGTTGCTACCAATAGCACTATAACTTGCACCACCATATCCTTGGCTCGCACCATATCCTTGGCTCCCACCATATACTTGGCTCCCACCATATCCTTGGCTCCCACCATATCCTTGACTCACACCATATCCTTGGCTCCCGCCATAGGGTTTGTAACTTGACGTATGAATGTTATCACCATATGAACCATGACTACTCTGGCTACTACCTCCATATCCTGAAGATGTTTGGCTAGTACTATGACTATTATGAGTGGGATTTCCATAACTCACACTGCTATCGTAGGGCTTATTACTCGCAACGTACGACCCATGGCTATTATCATTATAATTTTGCCCTGAACTACTAAATTCTTGACTACCACCGTACGGCTTACTTGCCAATTGACTACTTCCATATCCTTGATTGTTGCTATTTGGTTTTTTATTAGGTCCATACGAACTTTGGTCATTGCCATAGGAACTTTGAGTTGAACTATCGTATCCTTGATTTATACCATAAGGTTTATTACTGGCATGAGCATTACCTCCGTTAGTACTGTGGTCTACTTCGGAAGTACTGTCATAATATCCATTATTGCTGTTATGGGGTTTCTTATTAGGTTCATGACTGATGCCATGAAAACTTTGACTACTGCTTTCATAATTTTCGCTCCCACCGTAAGATTGACTACTACTATAATAATTGCTACTACCATAACCTCCTTGATTAGAATTGCCATATCCTTCAGTGAGTCCTTGTAAATCGTAACTACTTCCATAGGGGCGTTTTTTATTAGAATCGGCTGGTTTTTGCGTTGTTTGTGATTTGTGTGCGTTATTAATATTATGATTACTTAGCGACTGAACTCCATAACTAGATTCTTGATTATCATAAGGTTTTGTCGGTCTGTGAGCGAATTCTTGATTTGGTCTATTATTACTACTTTCTGCTAGAGTTCCCGATCCAAAGTATTGGGACTGACTGTTTTGAGAATGAGAATAAGAATTTTGACTAGATAAACTATCATACCCATATCCAAGATGGCCATAATCGTAATTTTCATGATTATTTCCATAACTAGGTCTATTTGGTTTATTAAAAGGTTTATAAGGACGTGGCGGATCATTAATTTCCAAATAAATAGAGTTATCTTGATGCTGACTACCATAACTGCTAGCGTACTGACTATTGTAACTATAGCTGGGTTCATCGTTGGGTTTCGAAGGGTAGCCACTTGGTGTACTCGGCTTATATGGTCTATCAGGTGGCCTTACAGGACCAGATGGTTGATTTAAGGTACTTTGTCCATATGGGTCGGGTTTATCAGGATATTCTGGTTTATTTCCATAACTACTATCAAAATCAGGTCTACTAGAATCATGATGATTTGGTTTTCTGTTTGGCCTAATTATGTATTGATATTGCGGCATTTCTGGCCGATATGGATCAGAACCATAATCTGAACTCATAGGTCTATAACCATACATTTCCTCTGGCCTCCATGCTTCTTGTGGACGTGGTCTTCTATAAGGGTCTTGTAATTGTAGTACGTCATAAGGATCAGGTCTGGTATTTGAGATATTATTTTGAGGTTTTTCAGGTTTGTATGGAATATTTTGTGGTTTGTGCATCCCGTAACTTGGTGGACTATCGTAATCCGGTTTTGAATTGTCATATGCATCAGGTTTTTCATTGTTATATTCGGGTTTATAATCTGGTTTGCTGTTACCATATGATCCCAAATCTTCTGGCAACTCATCCGATAAGGGTTTCTTGGGATCATTAACGGGTTTGAATGTTGGCCGATGTAATAGTCCATCGGGATCATCAAATTCAGCTTGTATAGGGGTTGGTGGCGACTGCTCACATTGGAATCTTCGAACATATACATCGTAATCTGGATGTCGACGAAGAAGACTTTTGTCTTTTATCTCTGTCTCATTTAAACTTCCCAGGTTGCATGTCGCATTACCCTTTGCTCCCACACTAAAATAAAAAATATCATTGTAAACATAACTACGAGTATAACTCTAGTAAGTATATCACTATTTACTTCGTTAAATAAGAATAATATAGTTTATGTGATATATTAATTGTTTAGATATATTCAAAATTTAAATTATTCCCTTCCGTCACAATGCCATTTTAAATCTTATGAAATAGCCGTATATAGTGACACGTAAAAGTTTTTTAATGGTTTTTTTGTATTTCTAAGTCCCTAATACCTTGTATCTTGGACCCTTCATCGGTCTAGGTATTTTAGGTTAGATGTATTTGAAATGGTTATTCCGCCATCTGTAGGACACCGCGAGATTTTTTCTATATTTTTAACGACACTCATAGGACAAGAATTGCAAAAAATTTTGCACTCTAACGGTGAGTATTAACAATACTTACCCATAGTCGTAAGATTGACACTGCTTGTCTTGTTTGCAGATTTGCTCACATTCTTTAGTTGTTAGTTCCGATATGTTTCGGTAGATGGCGTCACTCGGTAACTGCTCGCCTATCGAAATACGCTCAAAGCAATCTGAAAATATTTTTATTTAATGTTAATAGGTAAGTTATATGGCACGGACACTGCTAATCACTTTAGATTATTTTAAGCCTATTAAAATATCAAAGAACATTTTGAAAACCTTGTATATTTTAAATGATTTTAAATTTGTATAGGGAAGTAATAAAGTAAATGTATTACTTATTAACATAATTTGTATTTTCTGCAGTTTCTTCGCATTGATTTAAAATGTTTAGTATAAAAGAAAATAAACAGTTGCTAGATTCATCCTTTGAATATTTTTATTACAATCAATACTTAAAATATGAGTGAGTACACTACTGATTAATGTAAAAATATTTTTTATTACTACTCATAAAGGAGACATGAGATTAAATTACTTTGATGTAAAACCGAACGTTCTGTTCAGATGTATAATTACTATTCTCACAATCAAATCAATCTTAATTATTATGTAACGATTAATTTAAAACAAAATCATACCAAAGAAGCCAAATCAAATAAAGCATTGTAACGAATGTTTTAATTGCATTTTTTCTTCTTCCTTTAACGTTTTTTTACGGATATTTTAAGACGAGTAATTTGAAAGATAAAGAATGTCTCAAATTATACACTGTACGCAAATTATATCTGACTATTCAATGTCCCAGTGCTCATAATGTCCACCACGCTGCTCTAATACAGTGTTTACGGACTTTACATGTCCAGTTTTTTTTTAATTTCTAATATATATATTCTCTCGATGATATCCTTCACCATCGAGTACGTGATAAATCTTATAAAATAAAGCAATTAACCATTTGAGTATTGCCGTTAAGGTAATATATGGCATACGAACGAAGAACGTTCTGGCAGGGACGTTATGAACCCAAATGATTACCAAACTTCCAAAAGAAACAAAAGTTCAAAACATCTATTGATATAATAATACATCATAATAGTAATAAAAAATAATAATATTAATAGTAATAATACACAATACATAATTTACCTTCAATAGAGGTGCCAAGTTGGGAGTCAATGGTTAAAGTGAGCACCGCAGAAACTAGCAACATCGGGCACACGACTAGAATGAACAACATTCTAACAGACATTTTGACTGTCATACTAAAAAATTTGCACCATTTCGAATAGCTTTAAACATTTAAGCATTTCTAACCAATATCGTCTCTATAAAAATCTTTTATTATTTATTATAAAGTTAAACAAAATTAGATACATCAAACTTAAGGTGGATATCAAATTTTCCCGCTAGGCGGCATTTGAAAACGAGTTAATATTAACACAAAAGTTAACGAACTTTTTTCATTACAAGGATCAATGAAGACGTCCACTCAGTTTTGACTTTGCAAATGTTGTGGCGCAGAACTTGCACATCTTCGTTGGGTGTGACCAATTCGTTCCGCTCCGATGGACAGACCACACTTCCTTGCAGCTCATGTGAACCTTTAAGTTTGTTAATCGAACTAACAATTCTTACCTTCCACTAACTCTCAATATGTTTCGAAATAGAACATTCCTAACTTCTGTTTCATCAAATACTGGATATATAATTGACTCCAAGAAAAAAACATCATATTTTGCATTTGTAAATTTTTAAAGGAATTCGTTAGTTGTTGACTGCTGGAGAAAACTTTGTCCCAGTAGAAAGATTTTCTACAATAACCACGAAAGATTTGTTACTAAGTGGTTGGCCCTTTCTGCCATCCTCTTAACTATTTCTGCCGCCAATCGGCTGTGCAATCAGTAAGATGGAATGCCTCAAAGCCTGTAATTATACTAGATCAGTGTATCAAAAACCCTCCCAGATATTTGAGCCTTACCCTTTCATCGGGCGAGCAGCGAAAGGGTTATGCCGGACTCTTACCGACTAAAACCCCACAGTGTTCTTCTCGTCGTCTTCTGTCGAGACCACGGGAACGCTTGCGCAAATTACGGCAGTCCCGACGACGCTTGTCCATATGGCGCTTCTTCTTATGAGAAGGAGTTCTCCATCCTTTTTTCATATAGGGACGCACGTTCATATTGAGGTGGTACAATGGGGCCTACCACCTAGTTTATTATTTATTACTAATTAACAACATCAATTAAATAACAGCTTAATTAAATTACAACTGATTTATGACTCTGCAACACAAAACGGTTGGTTGGTCATTCAATAGTTGCCGCATCATATCTTTAGCGTCATACAGATAGCTGATACATGTTGAGTTTAAGATGTGCCTTCCAATGACAGCAGTAGTAAAAATTAATAGCAAACATTATATCAGCCTATTTTAATCCACTATTGAACATTGGCCTCTCCAAGAAGGATATTTCTTTGAAAGTTTGATCACCCTCACCACGCTGCAAGCGATCGAGTTGGTGAGAGCAATGCCAATGCTCTCACACTAGTAGTACTGGTCCCCGTCACTTATCTATGGAATTTGATTTCGGCAAAATAGGATCGATATTCTGCTATCATTTCATTCGGTGAGTGAGGTAACCTGAGACTCATTCCCCCCTCCCAACTCTCCCTCTCCCCAAATATTCTAAAAGGTCGGTAACGCACTTGCGGCTCTTCTGGTGTTGCAGATATACGTGGGCGTCAGTAATCATTCACCTGCTTGCTCGATAGGGGCAACTATAAGAAAACCCACGTTACCACTCCATCTCATCTCTATACGGTGGATATAGTTTGTGAAATTTAAAGTAAATGTAATATAATATAGCACGTAGTATTAAAATATGTAAGCGCTGAACAAACACAAGGAAGTGGAAGTGTATTTGTGTACCTAATGTGGAATACATTAGGTACATAAATAGACAAGTCGATCGGAACTATCTTGTAGATGTAGATATTATGTACTTTCACAAAAGACAGGATTCTTAGTCTACGAAACCGGTTTTTTGTCTACATTTTGCGTAAGTATTTGGGTAATTGTTCTTTTCTTAAATAAATAGGAGGCACAAATATTATTAATTTTATAGAACATATAATAAAAGATGATACAAAAAGGTATTTTTTATTGAAAACTTATGAGATAGACATCAGATAATTATGAGATATAATGCATGGGAATTTTCTGTATCTCTTATTATTAAGTATTGTTACGTTGTAATTACTCACAAACCGGTATTTAAAATTACTGATGATGACAAAAGCACAAAAAAAATAAACTAGTAAAGAGACATCCTTTGGATATCCTGTGCTAGCGATAATTTGTGGACTCATCTCACATCTTTAGCCAGTGATCAGTCCACAGCTGGACATAGGATTCTTTAAATAGAATTTACCGTAATAGCCTCACTTGTTTAACAGATTGTTAATCGCAGTACTGCTGCACTGCTGACGTAACAGGTGAGATAATCCGGCGGAAAATACTAAGTGGTCTTTCTCTGCCTAGAAGTCGTCTTGGTAGATACCACGATCTGTCTCATTTCAGCCGCCAAATAGCAGTGTATCAAGTATTGTGTACAGTTTGAACGGTGTAGAGAGCCGGGATAATTATGGGTCGTGAGGCATTGCATCTTAGTCCTTAGGGGTGACAACGCATCTGTAATCTTCTTCGATTAAGTATTTATAATGTTATTTATTGCTTTATTTTGACGGACATTGTAAATTGAAATGAAACTACTATTTACAGATTTTATTGCATTTAATTTTTTTTTATATTCCCAACATTTTCAGTGCTTTACAGCAGCCGTGATCAAGGGGTCCGTAAATCCGTAAATAGTAATTTAATTTCAAATGTGTAGTGTGCGCGTTAATGTAACAAATCATTAGAGTTTGTTTATTTATTATGAGGAAATGGTACTGGAATATTATTTATTAAAATTATGGACCTAATATCGCAACTTCATTAAAGTGCATATCTTATTATACTTTATTACCGGGGCATTAACCATAATATAGTTAAATTATAAGGATGAAGTAGCAGTACAAAGTTTAATATGTAAATCGTAGTTTGTTCTTCACGATAAAGGTTCGCCTAGTGTGAAGATCGTAGATAGTTACGTTACTCAAAATTTTCTACAATCATAGACAAAGGATTGGGTTACCATATTATAATGATGTATGTATGCAAACAAAATATTTTTTCTTACGTTTTATGCAATACATAATCAGGCGACAAAATAATAGTGGACGAGAGAAATCCTAGCGTAGAACAACTATTTAAAAAAAAATGCCTGTTATTCAATACAAGCGAGTTTAGATCTTCAACGAATAACATAAACAAACATTTCATTTTATAATCTGTACATTTAAATAAAATTGATATGTGACTCTGTGATTTCGAAAGGTTCCTTTTTTCTTTGTTAATAGTTACGAGCTACGGGTTGCGAGATTGGAGTCAAAGGCCGGTATCTTAATTTATTTCACCACTTACATAGGATGCAGACTTTCTTCGCCGATGCGGTATCCCTCGCAAATGATCTACCACGGGTCGTCCGGTCAGTAACCAATCGTCTGTCTATCCTTGTACTGGTTACGTAGCTCACTTCTTGTCTTTTCCCCCTCTTTTCTTCCATTTTTGCCTTATCTTCCTGTTCCACTTACTTCGGAACTCAATAAACTCCTTAGCGGGCCCCAGTGCTTTGTGTATAGTCCCGAATTTCGATCGTCTTTTTATTTTCGGCTGTCATAGAATATTCTCGTAACGAGGTTTTATTTTTATTGAGGAAAATAGGCTTATGTTTCAACCAATGTAGAGCCACCCTTGGTTTCGTTAACATAGACTAGTGATTTACCTCGAAAATGTGTACGGTCCCTCGTGAAAATTTAAAAACCCTTAATGTGATTTTCACCTTACTACTTTATAGGGAATAATTTAAGCTCTTTTTTACTAAAGAAAAAATTAAGGGTACCTGCGGAAAAAATGCAATCTTTTAAACTGCCATTGTCACTGCTGATAAGTAATATTTGATTTGATGTGCTTCTCCAACTAGTGAAGGTTGGCTATCAGCACCATACATTTGTCTATATGTGGCGAGGCGAAACCGCTCTTCCACGCTATCTATCCCAGTCCACTCGCGGATGTTACGAGGATGTTAATCAGCTAATATTTTGGTGTGGCGATAACCGCGTGGCTTCGTTATTAGCGTACTTGGCTGCTGAGTCATGGGTTCTGGGTTCCAATCCAAGCTGAACTCAATATTTAAGCAAAAACACAAATTATTGGTTTTCGGGGTCTGGTTTTGTTGTGTCCCGTGTCTCTGATACTGCATCTGACTCTTCCTCCGCTCTTATTGCCTAAGCGTTACATCGGATACCTCCATGTTTGCTCGTACATTTACAGCACTATAATATCTCCTGCGCAGTTGAGAACTGCCCATAGTATTCAGATATTTTCGACGAGGTCGAATTCAGCGGATCCGGCCCTTGGCTCCACCGCTGAGCACACGTCTGGCTCAGAGGGTAGCGTAGGTAGAGCGCAGCGGCGCAACGTAATACGGCCATCTTAGGTATTGCAGGGTTGACATATATGTAATTACGATGATACGCACATACAGATCGAGTTTGAATTATTATGGTAAATAATAATTATTACGTTATTATAAAATTAGTTTTAAAACAGTATGTGACTTTTTATATTTCACAAAATAAGACCGTTTAGGGAATTCTTAAGTCACAGGACATACACATTTTTGTCATACAGACATAAAACCAACAGATTCACATTAAAATTCAATAACAGGACATATACACATTTTTGACTTTTAATGTTTGCTACTTGAGCAATAAAAAGCTTTGGCTTTGAAACGCGAAACGTCTATTAAATTCAGAAGCTTTCTCACGGTGTTTTAGAAAGACGCCGCAAATGTTACAGATTCTGAAACTCCTTAAATTACTAAACTCAGAAATAGCAAAAGGAATGTGACGACAAAATATATGGACATTACCAGTGTAAAAAAAGTTGGCCCTAATATCAGACCTTTGCATTTTATTATATTTGAATTAAATTAAGCATTTATTTTATATTGTCTCGTTTTAGTGATAATAACGCTACTATTTATCGTAATGGGTTTAATGAAAACTGGACGCCTCTGGTCTAATTTAGGAAAAAGACTACGGATACGATAGGTTCAGTACCGTGCTGTGGGATCAGCGCGAAACCTATAATCTATAGTGATATTACATTGGTCCGATTAAATTCCATGCAATTATTATTTGTTGCTTAAAAATTAAAGCTTTAAACACTTGTTAGAGCAACGACGAAAAGCTAAGAAAATACAACACGATCTCTTCTCCAATAATTGGAATCATGTCCTTATTAATCTTTCCATAATAAACAAAGAATACGGAGTTGAATGAGATAATTACCCACTGTGGTTTTGTTTATCGTTCGATCAGGCTGACGGCATCGCGCGAAATTTATTATTAATTTAATAATAGGTACTACATGTTGTGCGTGTTAAGAGGCGGAAAGGGGATGTATCGATATTTAAAGTAATGGTTAAAAGAAAACCAGCAATGAAATTTATAATCTTGATGGATTAAAAGATTACTGAACCTTTATAGTAATGTCCCGGAGGGGGGGGGGTCGTAAAAATAAAAATGATTTCATCGTAACTACTTAAAATACGCGCTTGAAAGGGTAGAGATTTGTCGCATACATTGCACACCAAATGATGCTGCCAGTGAAAGAATAGCCGGACCAAGCCAACGAACCGAGATCGGCGACGAGACTTGCCACCCATCAGTTCTATCTCCCGGAGGTGAAAAGTGGGTAGAAATTTTTTAGTCTAGAGTTAATTCTATTCTAAGGGCAATAATTGCCTTCATCCGCTGGTCCACTCTCTTATCAATGGTAAGCGCTGCTTGTAATCGATAAAAAAAACTTTCGATGACTTAAAAAAAACATCACTACTCTGCTGTAATTACAGCTACACTGACCCGTAAACTTTGACCGGCGATGCTCCTGATAAAGTATGAACATCGGACGCGTTTGAGGATAACGCTGTGTATTGTTGTAACACCTTTTCTTATTTCAGTTAGAATTAATTTACACACGGGGTCGAAAACCTCGTGACGGCTCGTTTTTTTTTTTTTTTGTATAAATTTCTTAGTCACGAGGACTAGGAAATTCCTGCTTTATGAATACCAGGGACAACGGTAACTTTTTACCGTAGTTGTCGTCGGACCTTCATATGTAGCTTAGAAATTGAACGATCGAGTGGCATTCGTGCCTTTAAGAGACACACAAACTAGCATAGATTTATATACTTATCAGTTGATAAGCTCATAGCACGCCAAGCATTTAAAATTCGTGTGCATCCGATAAAAAAGATATTACAAAGATGTTGCCCTGTTACTGATAGTTATTCCGCCTGATACTCATCCTGACATACATATTTATTTGTATATAAATATTGAAATACCAATATGATTTTATGTGTACGTATTGTATGTATGTATGTATCTACCTATTTAAGTAGACTATGTAAGTCTGCCATGTTTACCACTTTGTGCATGGAAGTTTATATAAATAAATAAATAAATAACGGTGCAACGGCGTTGATGAAATGACACAATTACAAATGACGATAATCATCTCTCAGTATATGCTCGGCCCAATAGAGAGCCCTTTAGTCAACAGTGGACAGTTTATATTTAGAGGTTAGCTAAAGAAGATTATGCGACAACTTAACCCATGGCTTCTTTCCATTGTTGTACCAGGGCCGATTTCCATGAAAGCGCTAAAATGCTGTCATAGATGGGTTGGTGAACATAGTGGCGGAACTTCCGCACTAAAAGTACTGTTCCCACTAGTTCCCAAGATAAATAATAGAAGATGCCTAAGATGCTATAAGTAAGAATAATGATGAGATGCCGCTGATAAATAAAAGGATTACATAATCGTTTCTTTTATTTACAATCACTTAAGGCCTGAACGAATTTAAAGGGAAATCGATTGACGTTATTGACGTGGGAGCCTAGTGGTCAGGGCGCTCACTTTAGTGTCATAGAGCGTGAGTGACCTGGGTTAGATCCCCGGTGTCGGCACCACTAACATTGTTAATAACAGTTTTAAGTGCTGTATTTACCACGTGACGCTCAACGGTGAAGGAAAACATCGTGAGGAAGCCTGCGTGTCTGAGAAATAATAAAAAAAAAAATATTACTTCGAGGATATGTGAAGCCCGCCACGCAGCGTGGCGGGTCCTTCCCGGCTCCTAAACCTGGAGATTCTAACCAAGATGGCTGGCGTATTATTAAATGACACCGAACATCCATAGCTGACTACAACCACGGCTCTCTGTATAAATTACTATAACATGTAGATGTTGATGTATGAGCTCTTACAATTAGTGAATAATAACTTTATCCATTGACAGTTGGAAATGTGCGCATCTCTGCCTACCTTAGGGATTTGAAGGGACAGTTTGTGTTGGGCTGCTTATATTATAAAATAAAAATACAAGTTACTATATTATGAAAGTTACGGAATCTAAAGCTACAAATTTTGTTGTTGGTCTACCAAGCCCTTAACCTAACTTTAGAAGAAAGGTCGTCAAGAGCGATACATGAATTAATATCAATGAAAATATATTTTTATATTTCTGTCTCGATATTTCCACTACAAAAAGATATCGAAGTGAAAAAGTATTTAGTATTTTATCTTCGTAATGGACTTCTATCTGTAGACCTGAGTAGACATAGAAATTAGGTATAATGAAACTAATAAAATAAAATAAAATAATTTATTTTTTAGACTTTTTATCAGAGTTTTCCCTTTTTCTCTTATTTATAGGGTTCCTCGGATCATAAATATCAAACCAGTCATCACCTTTCGACGAAGCGTCTTTCGCCAACACAGCGCCTTTGTCTTCGAAACGCAGGGTATGTCCCATCCTGGTAACAAAATTATTGCTATTTCATTCTATTGTTCAAGATAAGGATGTAAATTTTTAATATTACATCGTTCAAACAATGAAGACTCTTTGCTTTATAATTAACTCAAAATTTGCAAATCATTTAAATTATAAATGAAATTTGCACATTCATAGATTAATTAATTCTGTACATCACACAGCACAAAAAAAGAATAAATGACATTTGTGTCTAAACCACTATTTATTTTGACATTTCAGTATTTAAACGCGGCTATGCGTTGCGGTGGCGGAGTTAAAGAATCTGTACAATATCACATCTTGCAGATAAAGTAAAAATATAAGTATGCCAGAAATTAAATCCAATTTGCCAGACCTAAATTATTCAGACCGTTTATGACATGTCTGGTGGTGCGACTACCAATCCCCCAGCCCGTGACGCTTACTTCAAAATATTATGTACTTATTACGTGTATAATACGTACGTATTAAATTATCTTCGTACCATTCTCTGCTTGGGCGAGACCTGTGTCCAGTACTGGGACCTTATCCTCTACGCCACAAAAATATATCAAAACAATTTCGTGTGAAGTTATTCCACGAGTGATTTTTGTACATTTTTGTAGCATGAAAAAAAATGTAAAATGACCTGATAAGGCTCCTGAATATTCGTATATTTTACAGGGTACCCCAAGGCAACCTAAAATACTTCACAAAGTAATTGCTGTCAGTTCTTAGGCCTAATTATGTCATTCAGTATACTAACCGTGACACTTTAAGGGAAGTAATCTTACCAGTCAGGCGTATTAAAGTTTTCATCGTCCTCCTTCACGTCGTCAGGCCCAGGCCTGCTTTCGCTTTGACTTTTTTCTTTAATGGCGTGGAGTTTATTTTTGAATTTGGCCAAAAGTTGTAAGGTGAAGTCTTCCCTGCGACAATTAAAAAAAAATTACAGCCCTGCTAAGTAATGTTCACATTCTTTATTCTAAATAGTTTGAAACAGGACCGTAAGTAGATATTATTATTATTAAAATTATTTTAAAATTAGAATGAAAGGAGTTAACATCAACAAAATATCTTGACAAACATTCTTGTCTAATAAAAATTAAACTAATGACTAACGTGTATTTAAAATAAACACTTATGCAACCTCCCTCATAGTAACAGAACGACTATCGATATATGGTGTTAAAATATTTGTATAGCAGGTAAGCATCTACGATACTTATGACAGTACAAAACAGGAATACGAAATCCAACTGCAAAACTGACGTGAAGAAGTGAGTCCTGTCTTACATAACAATTTATTAAATATACATTTACCATCATAATAATTACAACCTGTTATAAGTTTACTGCTGAACATAAGCCACCTCCAATCACGGCAAGGTCCACGGAGACGGAGCCACCACGACCCGTCGAAATCTTATTATGTGATTATGCTGCGGGTGCCATCGTTGCAATTTCAATGTCACAGATAATTGTTTCTCTGCGAAAGCCTAGCCCTTCCCATACCCCGTTGAACAACTTAACTTTGTCAGTTGGCACCCAACCTTGACAAAAAAAGGCGTTACCAGCCCTTCCCCGCTCATATATTACACAAAATGTTGTGACATTGGGGTGAAAAATTAGCTTACAGTTAAGTGTCTAACTACAGTTCATGGTTACCCCGCAAACTACTTCAATCGAAGACGTTCAACTGATAGCGTTGTCAGCCCTGAGGACTGAGATGTAATGACTCACAGCCCTTGACAGAGGAGTCTACCGCCTACCGGTAGTTAACCTCTGTGCAATAACCTGTCTGAGTACGTTGATTGAAAAAAAAAACCCTAACAAATGCTGGCTCGGCTGACATGGCACATATTCGCATATTCACCGTGCTGGTTAGATGGATTGGTGTACGCAGTGATATTACACTCATCACCACCATTTTATGAAATTTGGTGCAGGTGATTTTGACATCTGTGTAAATAGGCTGTTAAATTACCCTGGCGGTGTTGCTTTAGGAGCCTTAACAAATAACTAGATAATTACTTAAAGCTCATACTATAACCTGATGAGGATTATTCCAATAGAAAGAGAAGGGTGATAACAGAGACATTTATTTTTCAGCTCTACTAAATAGTGATTTTGTGATATGTATACATTTTACTAACAAATATTATTCAACGTAAATAATACAAAAGTTTATTGTGATTATTTTTATTTCTTATTTGAAAATGAACATTTCCACGAAACTTAGTAACCCTCTTAACAGTTATTCACGTCTAGCAACTAAATTCGGCTTTGAATTTGAATATAACAAAATGTTAGTCGAAAATCGAGAAACAAAGGTGAGAAAAAACTAAAATTTGTTCTATACAATGTGCTTAGATTATGACGAAACACTTCTAACTGTTTTCACTACGTAGTGAAAATAAACCGTTTTAATTATATTTATTATGTTTAAATGAAATCACAAATTAAAAGTGTATTATAAATAATCGAAAAATAAAAAAAAAAATCCCTTTACCTACTATTACAACTTTAATACTATCCGTCAACTTTTTCAGAGCTTTTAATCGAAGTGTAATCATTTCTAAAATAATAGCCTCAATTCGTATTTATGTGCAAAAAATGCAAATTTCAAAAGAATAATGCCATGAAATAGAAAATGTTCTATTTGACTGAGCAAATATTCCCGATAAAAGTACAGCAATCTTCAATATAACTATAGATTTTGTTTCTGTGTACTGTACTTGTACTTGTGCAAATTATCGGTTAAAACTAAAAAGGCACTACATGTAATCAATAAAATGATATAATACCATTTTTAGACAACATTTTCGTCAAAAAGGTTGCATTAATGCAATAAAGCATAAGAAATTAAAGAAATGATAGAGATATTTTAGCATTAAAATTAATCATTAAATCCTTTGGCATTAACAGTGGGAAATCTTTTAATTATTTTTGTTTTATAAAATGAATCCTATTTGGAAGACACATTTATTGCCACTTAATTAAGACTTCTGGAAAATAACAATTTAAGATCAATTAAAATAAAACATCGTAATTATATAAATTTAAAACTTATACTTAAACACCCATGACTCAGGTACAAAACATTCGTATTCACCATACAAATAATTTAACCTAGCAAAAACCATCAACTTAGAAGGCCGGGCCTGTTCCTACAAATTTTTCTACTGATAGGAAAAAAAACTTTGTGTAATATTGAACAAAGACTTTGTGTAATATTGAACAAAGATTTTGTTTAATATTGAACAATGATTTTGTGTACCTTTATCTTTTTGTAAAAAACTTTACCTTCTGCTGTAGGAATTTCTCCTGTGTCGCGGAGGCAGTTTACATACTGCTAAATGTTCCCTGTTGTTTTCATGTGCAGTAGGAGTTGCCTTCCCGTGGGTGTCGTAAGAGGCGACTAAGGGAAAAGCCTTGAAAATCGCCATGGCTACCGACAGATGGCGGGATAACCATCTCGAAAAATACCAGTGCTAAATTATGTAGACTGATGACGGGCAGCAGCGATTAAGGTACGAGGTGTCGGGCACTGCGACCGCCAATCCGCTTGCCGAGCGTGGCGATTATAGCAGATCCTTCTTATGGGAGAGCCCGATGTCCTGCAGTGGAATATCTACAGTCTGTTATAGTAAGGTAAGGAGCAGCAGGACATGCATGTCTTTGTGCTCCTATCCGTAGAATTTAGGAGCACGACCCCAAAGCGACTAGGCTACCGGGCCGTTAAGTAGTTAGATAGATTATAGGTTACAAAAGTGGACTACACACTATCCTATATTCACTTCTATAATCGCACTCGGTGAAACTCCATCATTATTAAATTATAGTTGCACAGCATGCTTGTAATTGTTTCACAAAATATTTTTTTTCAAATTATAAAAACCTTCGCAATTATTAAGAGGAGGTATTTAATACTCGATATGTTTATTACTCTTTCCTAGTCAAATTTCTTTTCTTTTTTATATTGACGGGCAGTGTTTTTGAGCGTTTAACATTTTAAGTATAACTTAATACAGTTTATTGTACTTTACTGGTGAACTGGGCCTCCGCCCTTGACCATCAGTGTGACGCTGTTCAAGTTTAATAGGAGTATTAAACTTTTTACTTTTTACTGTAATACATATGTCTAATCGCTAATATTATAGCAGTTAGCTGCGTCTATTTTGCAGCTTCATCAATTTTAAGGCATTAACGGCCTGTAGTAATTTATTACCAATCATACATAAATAATTTACAACATGCATAGAGAGGAAAACACAAGTATAAATATCATAGGGATTCAGTCTAAAATTTTGCATTTAAAGTAATTACTTATAGTTTTTTGGCATCCACAACTCAAAGAACGTAATACGCTTCAACTTTACCTATTTAACCGCTCTAAATAAATTATGTAATTTTTTTAATTAAAACATATGAACATAATTCAAATAAAATTAATACAGTTTTTGACGATTACATTAATCTATTTGCACAAAGAATCATCTAAATCATCACAATCACCAATGACAGCCTCATCCCAAGGGCCATACTTGTTATCTTTATACTTTTGCCACTTAACAAACACTATTGGACAATAAACACTAATTATTATTACTAATAAAGCAAAATAACACAGTAAAGTAATTGACACCGAATACAGTCCTACCAATGTTAAAAATAAAATAATTACAAATAGAATTAAAAACAGTCTTGTATACAACAACACTTGAAATAATTGAGGACTCAGTACAAAAAATATCACAGATACTGTCAAAAGAATAAATGCATCAAAAGGGGTCGATAACCTTGATACAAGACAAACCGTTGCAAATATTGCCGCGTTTATCGACAAAGATTTAGAAACTATTGCAGCGGGCACATCATAATCAAAGAAAATTAAATGTATTAACATCATCATAACAGCCCACGCATATATTGTGTCGGTGCTAACTGTATCTGTTAATGTATGCAGAATTGGTGACAATAGATATCCTATAACTAAATAAACCAGGACCGTTTTTAAATGTCTCACTAATGCACTTTCTTCGAAGTAAACATATAAAACATAGCACACACTTGAGATAACTATTGATGCATTTATCACTGTATATGTGTGTATCCATTTGTTGTACATATACACGTACAAAATGGCGTAGAGCACACAGAGACACAAACGTAACACAACACGGAATGAACCTTGAAAAGCTTCCTTTAACGTCACTTTTTCAACATATAAATTCTTTCGAAGCTCCTTTAAGAACTTGCTATCGGTGTAATTGTCGGGATAATCACGATTTTCGTACAAATTCTTCACCCACGGTTTTTTCCGTGTCGTTTTCCTAGTGAATTTCGTACGTCTGCTTCTGAAAAGACGTACGGAAGTTTCCTTCAGTGTTCTTAAGTCTTTATCACTGATTTTCACTTAAATCACTTTTTTTTTAACTTCATATGTGAAATAACATGTTAAGTATTTAACCATCATCAAAGAAACAAAGAGTATAACGACAATATTCTTAAAACCCAGACAAAAAACTGTAAAGAGTATATAAGAATTCTTAATAAAAAGAGACAAAGCTTATAGAAAACCAGAACTTACCTAGCAGCACCTTTTTTGGGTAACTTCTCTTTCATTTTCTTATACTTCTCCTGTTCTTCAACAAACTGTTTATACATTTCATTGTCTTCGCCTAGCGTCTTGGTTGTCTTTTTCTCTTCCTTATTATCTTCTACCTTATGTTTTTCATCTTTGGAGCCTCTCATATCCTTTTTAAGTTGCCGTATTTCATTTCTTATGCGATCCCTACGAATAATAATAAGAAAATATTCACCTTTGACATTGAAATATTGTGTCTTCAGCTATGCCGCACGCTCAGCAGGAGTAGGTCACTAGGTCGTTGTATTGAAGTCAGCACCAAAAATTACTCGGAATATGTGTTATAAGGATAATCTCGCTCTTTAATCAAGGCAAGTGTGTGATTAGAGGTGATCGATCATATGTCGTGGCATTCCCGTGGCTTTCGGGGTGCAAAGCCCTGGTAAATAATATTGTAGGTTTGGAAATAGGATTTTTGTCTTAAATAAATTATTTCCGTAGCGCGAAAGAATTAAGAAGGGATAGGAAATCTTTTTTACATAAGTAAATATGACACCTAATATACATCCAATCTTTAACTCGATTTGACATCGGAACGTAGCCATAAATTGTATGTGACATAAAGTGGTGTACCTACACACACATAGGTAGTAGTTGCACAGATACATCGACGTAGCCGAACTAACGTGTGTGTAGGTATGTCTGATTCAGCGACAGCGCGGGCGCGGTAAAGGAACATTCATTATTATAAGGTTATTACTTTCCTATCTAGTAACTATTGCGCAATTGTAATGACATACAAGTAGAAGCAACGAAATTTTGAACGTTTTGATTTAACACTATATTATCAATTTAACTTTAGTCATCGTTAATTCTATTTATTTTAGGTTGGTACGTTTCGGCTCCAGAACCATAAAAAAATCACGTAGGTATAGTCTCAAAAATATACTGTAATTAATCTGACAGTGTTTCAATTCAAAGTTGATTAATAAAAGCATGATTCATCTAAGTCCAATTAGTTTTTTTTTTTTATATAGAAGGGGGCAAACGAGCGTGCGGCTCACCTGATGGTAAGTGATCACCGACGCCCACGAACATCCACAACACCAGAGGAGCTACAGATGCGCTGCCGGCCTTTAAGGAAGGAATAAGCTCTTTTCTTGAAGGTCCCTAAGTCGTAACTGTTCGGAAATACTGCTGGCGACAGCTGATTCCACAAAATCGAAGTGCGTGGCAGAAAACTTCGATTAAAACGCACTGTGGTGGAATGCCAACCATCTAGGTGGTATCGATGGAACTTCGAATTCTGTCGCGATGTACGATGGTGAAACTCAGCAGTTGGGATCAATCTGAACAATTCCTCAGAACATTCCCCGTGGAAAATTTTGTAAAAAATGCAAAGAGAAGCAACATCTCTTCGCAAGGCCAAAGGATCAAGCCGATCAGATAGAGCTTGGTCGCCGACAATTCGAGCCGCTCGACGTTGGATACGGTCAAATGGAAGGAGTTGGTACTGGGGTGCCCCTGCCCAGAGATGAGAACAGTATTCCATGTGGGGCCGAACTTGCGCCTTATAAAGTTGCAAACGGTGGACCGGCATGAAATACTGTCCCGCTCTACAGAGCACACCAAGCTTTTTGGAGGCCAATTTGGCCTTTCCCTCCAAGTGACCACGGAACTGAACGTCGCTCGATATGTCAACGCCTAGGATTCTGATACTGGCTGAGGCAATAAGGGGGAATGTTCTCAAAAAAGAGGAGAAACGACAAAGGGATTCTTTTTAGGTGTGAACGCGCAAACCTGTGTCTTTTTGGGGTTGAACAGGACCAAATTACGTCGACCCCAATCCGAGACTTTGAATAACAAGGTCTCGACTTCAGACACAAGTTTGTTCCGGCACTCGTCGACGTGTTCCCGAGAAATATTCGCACGGCCTGTATATAGGGCATCACCCGTGCTGTCGTCTGCATAGCAATGAATGCTACTGATTTGTAGCATGTCGTTGATATGCAGAAGGAACAGAGTGGTAGATAGCACACAGCCTTGTGGAACACCAGCATTCACGGGTTTGGGGTCCGAGCATGCACCGTCGACAACAACCTTGATGCTCCGATCCGTGAGGAAGCTGGTGACCCAGTTGCACAATCTCTCAGGAACCCCGTAAGATGAAAGCTTTGAAAGAAGCGCTTTATGCCAAACCCTATCAAATGCTTTCGCTACGTCCAGACTAACCGCCAAAGCCTCCCCCTTAGACTCAACTGCTTCTGCCCATCGGTGAGTCAGGTAAACTAGAAGATCACCAGCTGATCGTCCGTGACGGAAACCGTACAGTCGGTCACTGATGAGCTGGTGTTCCTCCAGGTACCTCAGGAGCTGGGTGTTGATGAGTGACTCCATTATTTTAGATAACAAGGGGGTGATGGCAATAGGCCTGTAGTTGGACGGATCAGAGCGGTCGCCTTTTTTGGGTATTGGATGCACAAATGCTGTCTTCCAAGATTCCGGGACGACGCCTGAAGAGTAGGAGTGCCGGAAAAGACGCGTGAGAACCGGTGCCAACTCAGGGGCGAACTAGATTCCGTCCGGCCCACTCGACTTATGAATTTCCAGGGAGCGGAGTGCCTTTCGCACTGAGCTCTGCAGAAACTGAATTTCCGGCATGGAGCACTTACACCACGGGATGGTAGGTGGAGAGTTTCCCCGGTCATCAAGAGGAGTTGGATGCAAAAAGAGAGCCCAAGAGATCGGCTTTCTCTTTTGCAGTATGGGCCATCGAATCATCCTCCTTGTGTAGAGATGGGAGAGATGGCTGACAGAAGTTCCCCTGGACAGCCTTGGCGAGAGACCAGAATGCGCGGGATCCCGATGGGAGGCGAACTAGTCTCGCGCCAATTCTGCCAATGTGCTTTAACTTTGCCGCAGCGATAACTCTTTTGAAGGACCTGGAGGCAGAGTTGTACTCGTTTTAAGAGCACTGGTTTTGCATCCCGAGACGCCGATGCATCGGCCCAGGCCTGGTAGCACTTCCGCTTTCGGCGTGTCGCTATTTTGCAGGTGCGACCAAACCAAGGCTGGGATTTACCTCCGACAGGCACTGCAGAGAACGGAATAAAAGTTCCATTCCTGAAGTACCACATCGGTGACAGAATCTGCAACGGCGTTGGGATCATCCAGCGAGAAGCAAACCTGCCCCCATGGGTAGGAAGCAAAGAAAGACCGCATTCCATCCCAATCTGCCGACCTATAGTACCACACACGGCGGAAGCCCGCAGATCGCGTTCGAGATCGGCGCGCGATAGGCACTACACTCCGGATCAGACAGTGGTCCGACGAGCCAAGAGGGGCATCGACTGAGACCAAATATCCGTCCGGGTGTGAGGTCAGCAAAAGGTCCAACAGGGAAGGTGTATGACCTTCCACGTCTGGGATCCGCGTCGGCGAGGTTACCAGTTGTGTCAGGCCATATGCTAATGCAAAGTCGTGAACAGATTTCCCCGCATGATCGGTTATGCGAGAACCGAGCCAATCGGTGTGGTGGGCATTAAAATCGCCGAGAATCACGATCTCTGCGGATGGGATCTGTTGTAGCACGGAATCTGTAGCCATTTGGATGTGGTCGATGAGTCGGTCAGTTACGGTATTACCGCTATGGGACCTGTAAAGGCACGCATAGACGCGCGGATGGTCGTCGCAGTCGATGCGCAGCCAAACGGTAGATAGGTCCAAACCTTCAAGACTACCGAGGCGTCGAGAACAGATATCATCTCTGACGTATACGCAAACTCCGGCACGGGGCACAAAGGAGTGTTCTAGTTTGTACCCCGGGTAATGGAGATAAGAGGTATCAGCCGGAGACGATATCTGAGTCTCTGTAAGAAAAAGCAAGGCTGGCTTCGCCGTTTCAAGATGGTAATGAACGGCGCTAAGATTCGAGTGGAGTCCCCTGATATTGCAGAAATCCACGGCGAGCGCGGTAGGGGATGTCATAGTTTCCTTGCTGCGTTTGCCTCGAGTAGGAAAGAAAGAGAGCGGAATATTGCCCCCCCCCGAATACGCGGGGCAGACTGAGCATCCACGATTAGGTAGCGTAGGAAAGCCTGAACGTGGATGCTCAGTGAGGGATACTCCAGAACCGTAGGTACTGGTACCCTCCTGGGGTAGCTCAAAATTATATACCGCTACCATATTTGGGGAGGGGGGAGGGGGGAGAGGGCCTCCGGTTACCTCACTCACCGCACGAAACGCAGAAGCACAAGATGCCTCTATGGGACTTAAGAGGAATATACTATCGTTTTGTTCAAAATGCCTCACCGGCACGTGGTTCACCTTGCTTGCTAGAAAACGAGGCTCTGGCGACCAATGGTGGCGGAAAATCCATCCGAATTTGCAACACCAGTGCAAGTGTACCGGCTCACTACGCTCATTAACCCACATGCACAGCGTGATACGAGCCCAAATTTTTCATGCTTGGCATACCAGCAGTGATTTTACACAGGACAGGCTGATGAAGAAAAGAGAGACATCATAAAATGGAGATAATGAAGGAAAATGAGTATAGTTACAAATTACCCTTACCTTTCTTTTAGCCTTTGCATATCTCTTTCTTTTCCTAAATAATACTCTTCTTCAGAACTACTATCTTTATCCTCGTCGTCTTCTTTTAGAATTTTATTATTTTCATTGTCAGGAGTCTTTTCTCTTTTCTTACCACTGAGTTTATCGCGAATGTTGTTTACTGCGGTTACAGTTTCTTCTTTTTTCTTTTCTATTTCTTGATTCGACAGCTCTACTTTCATGTTCTGTTCTTCTTGTTCTAGTTCTGAAAAAATAAGTTATAATCCATTTTGATTTTTCTGAGTTATAGGAAAAGGGGGACTATATGGTCGCGGTTCGCGATAATAGTCGAATGGCGGGTCCGAACATTCGATGTCATGTTTCGAAGTCGCTTCCGAAATATTTTTCGTCTAGTCTACATTGTAGGTAAGAAAGGAAATAATTAAGTTTCTTCTAAGTTTTTATAAGATGTACTGAAACATTAAAAACATAATGTAATATAACAACAGCAAATAATAGGACTATGTGATGCATATGCTGCATGTCACATTTCATGCATTGCAGCATCTTCGAAGTTGATGTGCCCTTAGTGTAACTTTCTGTCGATATAAATTACGTATAACACAAAAAGTTGCAACGATAATACCTACTATCCAAAATACACTAACCCCTATTTTTTGAGTGTGAATGGTTTTATATTATACTTTGTAAATTAAACCCAACGTAAATGCAGGTAATGTTATAGCAGCGCATATGTACGCGCAAACAAACCTGAGGCACTCACTCATCCTTAGCTTCCCGCCTTCAATGTAACAGGTAGGGTCAAATACCGTGTCAAAGACACGAAACGTATCAAAACACAACAAGATCCGAAAATCAACAATATGCGTTTTCACAAATCGGGGATCGGACCCAGACCCGCACAGTTAAAACTACCCGGCTAGAGCAATGTACGCGAGGTACCGCAATGAATCTGCTGCTGGGTGATGCCTGCGTTACGCATCCTACAAATATTTGAAAAATCATTTATTTTTTATGGAAGAGACGGCAAACGAGCAAGCGGTTCACCTGATGGTAAGTGATTACCGTCGCCCATATACATCTGCAACACCATAGATGCTGCAGGGGCGTTGTCACCGAACAAAACGCAGAAGCACAAGGTGCCTCTACTTCACGCCTGCGAGGCCGTGGTACCAATCCGGTCGAGCCGGCCCATTCGAGCAGCAGCTAAAGCACGCTTAAAAATGTTTATTTCCTGTTTATCTCCGAGGAGATATTTGGTCTTATTGAGGCAAGAGGAACCGATGTAGATTTTTGATGATCGCAAGGGCATATGACAAGCCTACATTGCATAAGGAAACGATAATACTAATTTTGAATAATTAACTTCATTAATTAAGACTACTTACCAGCCGCCGTTTTCTTGCTAAGCTTTGGATCTTCGAGCAAATCGTGCGTAGATTTGGGTCTTCCTCTGTATTCTAGTGCTTCTCCTTCATCTTGTTCTGCTTCTTCGCCAAACGATAAGAGTCCAAAGTTTCTGGCAAGTACAATCCGGATTATAGCCATATATTCGACTCATATATTAGACTGTTTATTTTGATTTTTTTTGTCTCTTTATTATAGGTTATTACTATAAATATACATTCAGTTCATGGATTCAATTGAAACGTCAATCCGCATAGATTAATCAAAATGTAAGTGTTGCGACACTCCTCCTTCTCTGTCTAAAGGCTGTCTGTCTGGGTTATCTGCCCAGAGGAGTTGCAGTTACGCTGCCGCTATTTAAGCATATTTGGAGTGAGGGAAGTGTAAGATGACACAAGATGCCTCTACTTTACGCCGGTATTCCACGAGACCGTGCTACTAACCCGGTCGAGAAGGCTAATTCGTCCAAAAGCCGCCGCTTAGTTCTCTACCCATGTACAAAAGAGCGACCATTTTTGTGTTTCGGTTCGAAATATATGCTGCCCCAGTATAATTCCAGGCTATGACGCTTTCTATCTTAGTTCTCAGGAGAGACAACGCCATCTGTAACCTTCTTCGATTGAAGTTGTTTGCAGGTGTACATAAGATGCAGCGGCCACTTACCATCAGGTGGACTGTTTATTTGTCTTTCACCCGAATGAAAAAAGCAAAAGACTCAATGGTGTATAATAAGTAAGCAATCAACATACAAAATTCAGCATAATGCATCTGCTAGTGTTGAGGATGGCTTGTGATGACCACAGCGTCGACTTCAAAATTTTAACGGAGGTTGTCAACTGCGCAGGATATTTTACGATGTCGTAGTGTAACGCGCAAACACATAGACACACACTCGTCTTTATCTTCTCGTATCCAATGCAACGCTTATGCGATAAGATAGAACAAAGAGTTCGATGTAGTGTCAGAGTCAGGTCCAATAAAACTGCATCCAGCAGAGAATTGAACTCATAAATATCAATTACTAACTTAATACCGACTCGCTCCTTTTTCTTCTTTTTTGGCGCTTCTTCTACTTTGATAGTTCTAACTCTTGGCTCAATATCAGTAAATGGATTAATTATAACTACAGTGCTAGTTATCTTGTGAGGATGTTCTGGACGTTCATCAGGACCAATGAGACCTTCGGCTAATTTTAACACATTATATATTGTCTCTCCTGAAATTAAATGAGAGTTAGTTTGTTTTAATGACAGTTGAATTTATCAATATGAGACGAATGGATATCGGTCAATCACGCTAAAAGGACTGAAAAGATTGGCGACAAAATTTGTTAACGTACGGACAATCCTTTGTTCATTCGCATTTTTTTTTTTTTGGTATAAATAGACCAATGATCGTATTGAAAGTCCAATATTCCAATCGCAAGATTCACTCTTGTCTTGGGGAGCCTGATACTGGTACAGTATTTTGCTAATTTGATTTACTTATATTATAATTAGTGTTATTGAGGAAAAATAAATGGCAGGTCACAGACATTATTCAGGTCAGTGTGACTTCTACATTAAAAATTCTTACAAAATTATAAAAAACCTTTCATTATGGTGGGTATATAAAATTATTCACATGTTTTTTATATATATATGTATATATATGTGACATACTGTAACATTTAATATATTTCTAATGCATGTTTAATACATAAACCCATGTAGAAACAGAGAAATGTTTAAAATTCATGCTAAATCACCTGTAACCTTTCCAAAGATTGTATGTTTATTCTGTAACTCAGGTGTTGCACCGAGCGTAAAGAAGAATTGCGAGGCATTGTCATCCTTTCCAGCATTTGCCATGGCAACCAGACCACGGCGATTAAATCGTAATCGCGAATGGAACTCATCCTAAAACAATATTTCAAGTAATAAAAGCCAGCCAGCAAGCGAAGAATCATAGTTATAATACACTTCTCAGTAATAAAATTTTAGATCATTTAATAATAGATATCCAAATAAATTTTACTGTCCCCAGTATAAAAGTTCTAAGTTTAAACAGTTGTTACTAAGTGATCATAAAAAATTATAATAAATTCCCCTCTGCAATAAAAGATCTGCCATGTATAAGGTTTAACACAAAAAACTACACAACTGGTCGGTTGACAAATGTTATTACTCTGTAAAAGACTACCTTGCAGAAAAACTTTATAAGGATAATTAATAATGATGACATGTATATAATATTAATGACAATATAGATATATAAATACCCTGCAGATCAATGTAAGTTTCATTAATTTTATTTTATTACTAATTGACAATCTGATAATTGGACAGTTAAAGATAATATATAAGGATTATATTTATATAGCAAGTAAAAAAAAAGTTATATTTCCATGTCATTTATGTGACGAAACATGTTACTGTATGTGAAATTGTATTTTGTCTTGTTTTATGCAAATAAAGTGAATTGAATTTAATTAGATTATGTGTATATATAATCTATGTTAATCAGCATACATATTCCAAAGAAACTAAATTAAGGTACTGTAAAGTAGCAGCCTATAAATGACCCACAGCTAGCCAAAGGTCACATCTCATTTTGGAGAAAGCTGTGGTAACTCTGGGATCAGGACCCTTGTTTTAATTTCTTAAGACCTAGGTTCCAATTCTGGTGTCCACCACTATAATAGTTAATTACAATTTTAAGTGCTTAATTTGATGCATTACTACTGAATATTTTACAACTGCATAGATCCTCGGCAGTGATGGAAAACATACACAGGAAAACGGCATGTGTGAGAATCGATAAAAATTTGAAGGATGTGTAAAGTCTACCCATATAGGACTCTTCCGAGCATCAAAACTCTCTTTAGATATAGATTGGCTACTATATTTGAGCATGCTCCTCAACATAAAGTATAAAAGGAAGTACTACAAAATACTTTATGTGTGAAAATATATAACACAAAACTGTTTTTCATTAGTACTGCTATCACTTTACTGTACTAATATACAAGCACAGACTCAAATAATTCAGTAAATGGGCAAACCAAGATTTTGCAGACAAACTCTACTAGATTCAAATCTTTACTAGAACAACAAACAAATTAGCCGATTATTTAATAGAATTGTCATTATTCCTATGTTTTAAATACTGCATGATGGTATGACCCGTATTTTATAATATATTTTTTCCTGTTATACATAGATAGGGATACAAAATAATTAAAAACACCTTAAACGGTTCTCCGTAGATTGATTCACCGCCAGTTCCATCTCCATTAGGATCACCACCCTGTACTATGAATCCAGATACTACTCTGTGGAATATGGTTCCTGAAGAAAAATTGTTATTTTAACTAATAGTATAATGCAACTATGCAACGCTTCTCATTTTTTAAAGATTTTTGGAGCTGAGAAAATATCACAAAGCCCAGTGCTGAATATATGAAAAACTCTAATGAATTTTTTTCTAAGAAAAAATATATTTTTATGTTTCTGTCATATCTTATTCAAATTGCAGAAGAAATGGAAATTGGTTGGGGCTGGGTATAATATGTTATAATAAGCTAAAATATACCCTTGCACATGTCATCCAGTCCCTAACTAAAGAGAATAACTATCCCAAGATACAAGGAATCTTATGCAGTATTGACTTTGTATGTACATTAAACGTTGAATTTTTATTGGATAATATTATAATAAAGACAAATCTTAACTAGATACCGCAATAAAAATACTTTATTACCATTATAATATCCTTCTGTACATAACTGAATGAAGTTACGACAAGCTTTAGGTGCTTCTTTTGTCCAGAGCTCTACATCTATTTCACCAACAGTAGTTTTCAAAAGAACCTGCAATGTAGAAAAAAATCAATACAACAAAAAACATATATTTTAACAAATTAAACTACTTGTAAGCGGAATATACCACCAACAAGGTTCTGATGACCAAATGACAGTAGAATATCCAACCGATTTTTTGATTGCTTACCAATCTGCTTGCATCGCCTTGTGACAAAATATATGCCAGTTTTTCCTGAACCTTTCTTGGCAGTGGCAGAGGACTGAAATAGGCTGATGTAGTAGAAATGTAGTAAGCTACATGAAAATAGCAGGTGCTTACAATTTCGTTAAAAGCATAAGACATTAAAACAATTGGTAGTTAATAATTAAATTTAAAACGGCTGAAAGTATTTTGTTACTAAGTGATTTACCTTTCCAAGCGCTGGTGGTTCCTGAATGTAAATGTTACTCATTTTAAAAAGTAGTAATGTTAATGAAATGAAGTTTATTTTCTTTGACGATCTTCACGACATTCCAACTAAATAAATTTACAAGGCCAAAGATCAAGATCAATATAAATTCCCGCTAAATATTATTCAAACTCTAAACTAAATCCATACCAA
Source organism: Bhutanitis thaidina (assembly GCA_029286595.1). Classification (NCBI taxonomy): domain Eukaryota; kingdom Metazoa; phylum Arthropoda; class Insecta; order Lepidoptera; family Papilionidae; genus Bhutanitis; species Bhutanitis thaidina. The sequence continues at coordinate 893,561 of JAGSMS010000021.1, read as the reverse complement.
CAATAAATTAAAATAACCAAACAAAACCATGTATTTTGTAACTGACAATAACTGTCAGTGTCATCACAATCATAAGTCATTAACTCATTGTGGTATAAGCGAGAAGGCCTTCAGCCAAGAAAACGTCCACGACTCAAGTGTTTCTTGACCGTTCAAACATACCATAGTTGTGGAGGCATAGTGTAGTTAATACGTAATTAATTGAATTTCTTTGAACTTCAGAGAAATACGTTTAATGTTAGCAAGTAAAATAATAAATTTTATTAATAAACATATGTTGTACTGGTTGGTTAGGTCAGGTTAGAATTAGCAAAACCACAACACACTGGCCCAGCGAGTAATGTGAGCATGCGAGACCCGCGATACGTGTGAAAAACTTGTCCCAGGAATGTTTTTTTTTTTACCAGATAGAGCTAAGGGGTTGCTTGTGCTACTGCTCGAATGAGCCGACTTGACCCAGGTAGTATCACAACGTCGCAGAATACCAGCGAGAAGTAGAAACATGTTAAGCTTCTGCGTTTCGTTCGGTGAGTGAGGTAGTACCTCAAATATCCTTAAAGGTAGGCAACGCACTCAGAGCTCAAGTTATTGCTGTTTGCCGTTTTGGCTTTTACAGCATCATAGGATTGCACCAGGCTGCAAATCTAAAGTTAAAAAAAAGCAAAAATAAATTGACCCTAGTGGTGATTGGAACCCTATGGTACTCCAGACGACGCCTAAAATGGCACAGATTCATATCCACTCAATGCTATCAACTGAGACCTATTGCAAAGGTAGCACATCAGCTATCGGTGAAGACTACCATGGATACCCAATAAATATAATTTAGATAGTAATACCGTGTGATTCACACGATCAAAGGTTTTTGAGAAATCTGTATAAATTGAGTCAATTAAAAGACTTACAAAGAAAGGAGGTGTAAATCAATAAACTTCAGTTAGTTGACCGTCCAGAGACAAATCCATGTTCGTTAGGACTAACGATGTGCTTGAGATGATGGTAAATATGAGCATAAGCAAATCCTTCAAATTTTTCGTAAACCAATTGAAATTGCTAATAGGGTGGTAGTTCGTGACATCACCAGCCTTATGAATAGGTATTATTCTAGTAATTTTCCACAAAGATGGAAAAACACCGTCCGAGTCAGAGGTTTCACAAGAGCTGTTGCACAGAGACGTATGAAAATTGGTGAAAAGTCACTCACCGAACGAAACGCAGAAGCACAACATGCCTCTACTTCACGCCGGTATTCTGCGAGGCCGTGGTACCATCCCGGTTGAGCCGGCCCATTCGAGCAGCAGCAAAAGCCCCCGCTTGGCACTACCACGTTGAAAAACATATGACATGACTTACTGGAAGAGAGTTATTAAAACAAGATCAACAGATCTGGGTAATCTGTAATCGCCAAATCCAAGAGTCGCTTGTTGTGATTTAAAAAGTGATTTAATTGTTTTACAAATAAGTGTTTAAAAGCCTTTGATTTATCGCACCCTAAGTTTAATGGATACCCAGTTTCACTTGACCAAATAATATCACCTGAATTAAAGTCACCAACGATTATTCAACTACGAAAATGGGTTTCTTCTCTCCGTCTATTCCGAGTGCGAATGTGTTAAGCTTATTATATATACAGTTGTGCACTGTTGCAGTTTCCTTAAGTGTAGAGACAACATTAACCTTTTTAGTACCCAAAATTTTAGTGCATTCTTTACTAATGGACCCGAGTTTGGCCTAATATGAGGAGGGGAGCTATGTGGGCTCGTACCAATAATTTATCTACGGGTACGGTACTTGGATATAAAGGGTCGTGAGAACTTATTATTATAATTCCATGATAATTTCATCATCATTGTTAGACTTGTGCAACAGTGTTACGTGGTCACTTTTGAAGAACACATTAGGACCAATCTGAAAGCTTCTGAACGATAAGTGATGGTAATCTAATTTGTTTTAACAAAATAATCCATTGAATTTCACGTGGAAATGTCTTTTATTATAGATCTGTATATACAAACCATAGCATAACTTCGAATAGAAACTTGAAACTTTGCATAGCTGTGCATCTTTTTCATCTGTCAACTTATAAAAATAATTACATAAGAATAAGGTGGCTAATTAGGTAATCGAAAGTCCAAGGTGACACGTCGAAATAAATTTTCCAATGTACGCACAAAATCTCTGCGCTAAATTTCTCACTTTAAATACGTTTTAATTTTATTTTAGTATTTTAAAAACAGTACAAACTCTCCATTTTATCGTTCCCATTATGGGTGTAAATCGATTACTTTGTAGGAAAATAAAAGCGGATTGTAATAAAACAAAGAATTCCTAAAACTGAGGTCCGACATCGTTTATTTACTGTCGTTTCAATTAAGATAGACTGCTATTGTCTCACCTCCCTCGGAGAAGATTTACTTGGTTTATCTGTTAGCTTTAGGATGAAGAGACATACAAAGATATTTTTGTCTCACATATTAAGCGTAAATTTCAAAACTGATTAAAATATTACTACATATTGTATATCTTTTAATCGTGAGTTGACGTACAACTCAGAGAAAGCGGAACCACTAATTTTCCGATCGGGGAAGGGACCTCAAAACGTGCCGGAATTCTGTATTAATGGACAGCTTGTTAAGATAGTGGACAGATTCAAGTATCTTGGACACATGAAGAATACACTGTTTAGGTCTAACTGAGATTAATCAAATATCTTTTGAATAGTATTATATCAGTATATATAATACTTTTTACTAAGTTTCAAGTAAAGTAATTTCAGTAAATACAATTTTCCCATAGAAACTTTCATCCTTAACTCTACACTCCAAACAACCAACTAACAGGTTTGTTTTTCAAAAAGCACTTATTTAATGCCTTTGGGCAGAGCTGAGGGGAGTCATTAGTCCTAATTAATATTAGTTATAAGATAAATATATTTATTTCATTTTACTTTAAATATTTTAATATATTATAATAATATATTTAAAGATAACATATTAATTTTAAAGTATTTTATGTACATATTTATATATACCACCCAAGCAGACGAGTATACATGTAAATAACCCCAAGATAAATGAAAAAGTTTGTTTGTTTGAATGTTTGTCATAAATTCTTTTTTTAATCTGCAGCTTTCTTAATCTCAACAGATTTTAATAAAATTTGGTATGGAGGTTCCTTGAAGCATGGGAAAGGACATATGCTACCTTACTCAAGGATTACCGCGATAATATTCTTTACGTGAATCCGCAGGCATAAGCTAGTAATCTATACTTTTTAGTTGTTCATTTTTTAATACCTCCCTCATATTTTGTATGTACCATATTACAGTGTGACGTCAAAGAGACAGACGAATACCCTGGGACCTAAAGACTAATCTTATTAGATAAAAGTTATGGCATCGCCCACATAGTGGTGCGTAAGCCTTAAGGGTACGAATAAAAATGCTCACTTCTAACATCACTGACTCTGAATTCTGATTTCAGTACTGTTGCAGGCGACACCTAGACAGAACGTAGCTTTTCGATAAAAAAAATATAGCGTTACAGGATTTTGCTTTCCGGTTTCATTTAATTTGTATCTTTGGTGTGTCTTTTAAATGGGTAAGTTCATACATTTGATATAGGCCGTTAATTTTAATATTATTTTAAGAATTTACATTTTATCTTACAATATTTAAAATTTATATAGAATATTACTACTGAATGACATGTTTCTCAATTTCAATATTTTGTATGTGTATTTCATAAGTAAGTAGGAATTAAATAGTTCAAAGTACAATAGTCCTAAAATATAATGCTGATGCTTCTTCCGGGATTGGAACCCAGGTCCTCCGCGCACTACGAAATTAAAGCGAACCCCTGACCCTGAGATAACACGGCTACATACTAATAATAATATAATTACAGTCTACTTTAAAAATAGCAGATGGTTCCTTCAGAGCTTTTCTTTTTTATGCAATATTATGCAAAAGTTCTGTTACCTATTAAAATATACATAGTAATTTAATATTTATAAAACTTATAGTTGTACGTAATGTAACTATATAGCCGCGGTTGTCTGTCATATAGGCCTCTTGATTTACGTAGCGCTGTTTATTGGGAATTTAGCTACTACTTGCTCTAAAGATTTCATGAAACTTAAATGTGTGTCTTTTGGCCATGGCATCTAAGACCTATGTACGTTGCCATTTTTTTAATTTGTTGTCTTATGAATTTATATTCCGTGTGTACGAGCGGCAGGCATCAGTCCTTATAAAGGGAGTTGGAAGGAGAAAGGGATTGAAGAGTGGGCCTCCGGTAACCTCATTCGCCGAACGAAATGCAGAAGCACAAGATACCTCTACTTCACGCAAGTATTCTGCAACGCACTACCCCGGTCGAGCCGACCCATTCGAGCAGCAACGAAAGCCACTGCTTGGCTCTACCATGTACAAAAACTACTAGGTGCTAGGTAGGTGGTTGCACTAGGTGGTAGGCTCCTTCTCTGCCTAGAAGTCGTTTGGGTGGATACCACCCTCATACACATTTCATTTTCACTCCGTCAAATGGTAGTCTAACGGTCGTGATCCAGTTTTAAAGATAAAGATAGCCAGTATAATAACGGGCTGTGAGGCATTCCATCTTAGTCCTCAGGGCGGACAACGGTCTATAACCTTATTCGATGAAGTTGTCCAAACAACGACAACTGCAGCCCATGGCTGCAGTAGCTACTTAGCTTCAAGTTCGTCACCTTCTCTGTTAATTAGTTTGTTATACAAATCTAATAAAAAAAAAAGATTTGGGAAAGAAGTCCATGCCATGTGTCTAGGTGCAGTCTTGATCGAAATTCCACGGAATAATTTAATAATTATGTCATTGGGAAGATGAGAGTAACTCAATCTAATTTTTGTAGACGATAAGTGAGGTTTGTATTAGTAGTATGAAGCTTTGATCATTAAAAAATTAAATGTAAAATTAATGAAAAATAGATATCAGTTGGGCAAAGACTCAGTCACAATTCTAATAGGTTTCGGGGGACCGCCACGCTACTCCTGTGGGGAATGGTGAGCTATGATGACTGCGAGCAGCAACTGTCAGCAGTTACTGGTATGATACCTGTCAGTTAGGTTCCAATCACAACTTGAGCTGCGCAGCATACACATGATTGGTATGGGGCCCGGTATGGTTGTTTTTTATGTTACCCCGTATCCTGAAACACTTTCTCATTTCGTTTAAGCTTTACTAGCAAAACCGTCACGGTCTAACAGGTGGTTTGATATGGGTAGTCAATAGTACTGGAGATTTCAGCTTGTTAAAAGTGGATGAATTTAACGCATTTTAGTTGTGATTTCTGTCATTAGTTCGTTAGTTAGCCAACGTAAACCACGTGCAGGTGGGATTGCAGAATATAACATATTCCCCTTTACGCTACACATTTTACATTTTGTTATTGATGTATATTCATGGATTGAACTTGCCGAAATCAATATGTTAATCAAAGTTTAATCAGGAAAAGTGAGTGTAATATCAAGTAGTGCGATAAAGCAGCCGACGAAGAGTAAATGAAAGCCATCAGGATATGAAATCACTGATACTTGACACCGCTTTCACAGATAACAGCGTAGATAATTCATTAGGGTATATCAAAATGATTACCGCGTAGCTCAGTGGTTACTGTACCTAACTGCTAAACCATGAGTTCGAATCCCAGCCGGCGCCAATATCAAAGTCACGATTTAGGGTTAAGTTGTATTATGTTATGCCCCGTATCCCCGTATAAGGGAGGGAAAAGACAAGTGAGTGCCTCGCTGTTTAGGCGTTAATATATCCTGCGCGGTTACTGACTACCATAGTATTCGAAAGTTGTTATCGTCGTCAAAATCGGCCAGGAGGGCATCATAATCATAACATATTGTCGTGTGTAATGAATACACAGGTTTCGATATATAGTATTATGGACAGGATAAGTCATTGTGGACTTCGCTCACGGAGTAAGCAGAGGTGATATTACTTTCAACTGAAAGAGCTTAATAGTGACATTCAGAGTATTTTTTGTTACGTGGTAGATAGTTAATTATTCAAAATTAATATTATCGTTTCCTTATGCAGTGTAGGCTTGTCATATGCTCTTTCGATCATCAAAAATCTGCATCGGTTCTTCTTGCCTCAATAATACCAAATATCTCTTCGGAGATGAACAGGAAATAAACATTTTTAAGCGTGGTAGAGCCAAGCAGTGGCTTTTGCTGCTGCTCGAATGGGCGGGCTCGACCGGGGTAATATCACGACATCGCTGAATATCGGCGTGAAGTAGAGGCATCTTGGGTTTCTGCGTTTCGTTCGGTGAGTGAGGTAACCGGAGGCCCCCTCCCCCTTCCCCAAATCACCTCCTCATCCTCTCTTCCAAATAACCTTAAAGGTCGGCCACGCACCTGCAGCGTTTCTGGTGTTGCAGATGTACGTGGGCGACGGTAAGCGCTTACCATCGGGTGAGCCGCTTGCTCGGTTGCCCCTTTAGCATAAAAAAAAAGTAGTTGTAGTCAGCTCATCGTAGCTGTTACGTTATTACTCATAATAGCGTAATATCAACAGCTCACACATTCAATATATTGATATTGATTATTATGTGGTGTTATTTACCCATATACTCGCCTGGTTGGGTGGTTTATATAAATTTGTATACATACATAAATACTATAAAAAAAAAAAGTTATCTTTAAATATATTATTTTTAAAATACTTAATGTAAAATAACATAAATAAATAAATTATAACCCAACCAGACGGAAGCCCTCGGCAGGGGAGACCAGACGGCCTAGGTTTAGGGGGAAAGGGAAAGAAACCGGCGGACGATGCGAGCGGTATCAAGGAGCACCGCTTTCTGCATTTGAGCTCAGAGCGGTCCGTCTTAGAGTCCCAGCCGTCTCAGATGTTCCGAAAGGCTTACTAGGATTAACCCATTTGCAGAGACGACTGTCGGAATAATTTCGGTCGGCATACCACCCCACATGCCGGTCACCTAACGGGGTATCCTAGCTAACGGGCTAGGTCCAGATATTTCGTTTTATTATCTGTTTCGGCTTTCACGAGGTTCTGATATCCCTTTTGTGAAAAGATAAGCAGGTCGCTTATCTTAATTTAGTGCATAGGTTCGACTTGTACCTTAAACTGGAACACTAAGAACTATACGCGCGATCTTCTAAAAATTTAAATTTTTTTTTGTGTACTATCCTTTTCTTTTCAGCTTAAATGATGATAAACAGTATGAAACGAAAAATTAATATTCAGCGAATGATCTTTTTATTATGCTTTCTTAGGATAAGTTACTGCGACACCAATTTAATTAAGTTTTTTCAAGAAATTGACGAAAGTTTTATCAAATTTAACGCCATTGGCGCTGAAATAGAATGGTCATTTATTACAAATCCTACTGCTCCTGGACTTAAAGAATTATCAGCAGTCTACCAAAGAAAGCGACTTACATGGCAAATGAAAACTTGCGACAAGTTAACTGTACTGCAAAACAGTTTAATGTTGAATCAAACTCAAGAAAGACAAGTTTTTCTATTATGTGAAAAACCTATTTATAATCTGGAAGAAGCAAGGTAAATCAACCTAGCATAACATTGTTTAATATTGTATTAACTATTACCTTATGGTAGCAGCGTAAGAAAGCGAAAGAAACATCTTACGAAACCCACGGAATGAAAGGAAATGCCATATTCCATTTTTCTAAGATTAAAATCTCTTTGGGCTTGAAAATCATGGCAATTTCTGGGAGGAAACCAGGCGTGGGGTTCTCCAACCATCTCCTGTAGAAAAGATATAGAATACAGAAGAGCCAAAAAGTAGATATCGGATGCCCGTTGAGCTACGCTGAATCGTGTTAAATGAAAATATGTATCAGGCATGTGTTATCATTTAACTCAAAGTGTCTAACACGAAATGTTCTCTCTTTTGCAGATCCCTGAACGATATAAATGAAAAAATGCTGACAATATACTATAAAGCGCAAGTTTGTATTCCATACAACAAAAACCTACTTCAACATCAAACAAAGACGAATCTTTCACGGATCGAAGAAAGTATTGTTAAGTATTTGTCATCGGATGAGTGGCAATTCGAAACGACAGTTAAAAAAATGTTTGATCAAGAGTATGACGCTCTTTGCTTACAACAAAATGATCTAGAGAATCTGGCAGCATATTCAAGGAATGAAACGGTATTAAGGTGGATATGGCTCACGTGGAGAGAGAAGACAGGTCCATCGATGAAACACTACTATAAAGCGTTAGTGGATGTAGAAAATCAAGCAGCAATAAGAAATGGTATTATTGAAATAATTTTATGTCTGTGAAGTGAATTCTATACTCTAGTATACATCTATCAGCCTAGGTAGGTAAAAACTATAAAATCTCATGGAAATACGGCATGTTAATAATGCCGTGTTATGAGAATCGACTCGTCTCGTCAATCACTTTGATCTCGAAGGTGACATAAGTGGTTTAGTTCAAATGCTAGAAAAAATCTGGCCACCCACTTATGGCGCAATAACCATATCATAAATAGACTTAACCTGACAGTTGAACGGCAGCAGTTGCTTCCAATTTTTCTTCTAATTTCAGAGGTTTATAGTATTTTTAACTTTGTTTTTACCAAAGCTTATAAGGGTCAACATGGGATTATTATTAAAATGTATTTATTATATTTCATAAATTTGTATTAAATGTATGAAACATAATAAATAAAATAAAACTTTCCTTGAATTCCTGGGCTAGCAGGCAGAAATCGTTGATTCGAACTGAAAAAGCAATGAGAAACAATAAGCAACGACTTTATATTTCAGGTAATACAGACATAGGTGAATCCTGGCGGAAAGAGCTGGAGATACCAAACCTACGACATGTTTGCCACCAACTATATAAATCTGTTCAACCATTGTATATGCTTCTTCATGGTGTAGTTCGGTTTTACCTTAGGAAGAACTACGGTGATATTGTTCCAGCGAGAGGCCCTATTCCTTCACATTTACTCGGTACTCATTTTTGTTTGCAATAAATGTAGAGCGTAATAATTTAAGCATGAATATGTGGAAATCCGTTATATTCAAGATCGAAAAAAGGGTTTTTACCTAGGTCGAAGAGTAGGGCACCATCCCTCTATTAAATATCTAATCAAATGCAATATTTCACTTAATGATTTTATTGCCATCATTAATTCAATGAATATATTATAGCGATTTTAGGCTATTTTATAATGACATTACGACATACTAAACAAGTATAATATATAATAATCATAATGTTTGCAACAGGAAATCTCTGGATGCAGAACTGGGATTCACTAACAGACTTAATAATACCTAACGCCTTAGATTTGGACGTAAGCATGAAAAATGTGAAATGGAATGTAAAGCATATGGTACGTTATTATGATAATTATGTGTATTTATGTGCAAAATTTAACCATTTATATAAATATAATTTTAAATACTAATTATATTATAATGGTTTTCTTCTTCTTTATTAACCTCTACTGTTGTATATTCCATACTATTATTAATATTTTTCAAAGCTTTTGAGATTTATTATTTACATATTTAGACTCCAATATTAAATCAAGTAATTTGTTATAATACCCTGTGCCATAAAATAACCATGTTTTCGAAGTCTAAAGATAAATCTTTCTAATTTGCATATTTATATTTCTCTAGTAAAATAATATTACATTAAAATACAAAATGTTCTGTGACATAACAATAGGAATGCCTATTTTTTTAGAATGTATTGCCCATAGGGAACACATGCCGCATTCGTCACCTTTGGTAGACATCTCCCGCTTTAGACTTTGCTACATCGTCGCAGATCTGAGTCCTGAGACGATGGCCATATTTCGCCAATAGAAAATTGCCAATCATGGTGGCTATAGAATATATTAAGTACTAATTTCATTCTAACAGAAAAGACCCTCCAGAAAGTTATTTCCAAATATATTTTTTTAATATCTCAGATGCAATCAAATTTTTATTTTTTTTTATAATTCGGGAAAAAAGGGGATCACGGGCAAGTGTCTGAGACGTGAGGTGTCTGTTACTGTGATCGCAAACTCGCTTCGTAGGTGTGGCCAATATTACGTTAAGGTATACTGTGCGGCAGTGTACTATTAACATGCTGATAGTGGAGAAGTAGAAGCATGATGACTAATTTGTTAATAAAACATATTCGTAGGTAAAGCAAACCGAAGATTTTTATATATCTTTGGGATTGCCTGCAATGACAAATACATTTTGGCGTAAATCTGTATTTAACGGTAGAAAGCACGATAAAATACGCTGTCATGGGACTGCTGCAGACATGTTTAGACAAGACGATTACAGGTTTGTTTTTGTGTTATTAACTACCTAAGTTTTGAAAAGTACCTTACTGCTTCTTTATAGTGCATAAGTATAATTTGTGATTTTATAACTGATAACACAGGACAGTACAAATTCGCGTTATAACAATTTCATGTCATTGGCATAGACAAACCTGATTACAATCAGGTTAACGATTTACAAACGATATCCAGTTCAGTACAGAAATTTATTTAATCTACTCTTGTTAATCTCGGTGACAAGACCCCGATAGAGACGCTTTCAGTTGTATATGATATTAGCGATCCATATTTACTATTTAAGTAATACGATCCACGAATTCTTAGCCTATCACAAGATAGAAGGAAATAGAAAAAACTATTTTCTTTTTTTAATATACACTCCTCTTATTGCATTATATTCTTCAGAATGTTTGATAAATGCTTCGGTGTCACTATAAATAAAGCCTGTTTAATTTCTTCATCGTTGTAAATAATTTTACTCTTAGGTCTGATTTTAATTTTGAAAAAAAGTTTGAGGCTAAGTCAGGCGGGCCTTGAGCGAAAATCCCGATCCGCGCAGCACTCTCTTAAAATGTTATGAAAAGTTTTGTAAAGACATTTGGAATGGATTCTCGCTTACACCTTTTCAAGTTTTTCTCCAAGAACCTCATTGTCACCTGAACTCGATACTTTTATTGGCACTATTATAGAATAGTACATATTCAGAAGAGAACTTTGACCCTATGCCAAATTTGAAAATTCGAAATTAGAATTTCTGTTCTCTAAAAGAAATCACTTTCCATGAAAGCATCTAAAAAGCTGGCATACCATGTATGAAAGATTTGCCCTTACTACAATGGGCAGGCGGGTTAGTAAGTGGTGTACCGTTACCCTTACACTAGAGACGCTTCCATCACTAGACTGTAGGATTTGGGTTCGGCATAGTTGGTTGGATTTTCCGCTGCGCATGGGTCACCAGGGCATATTGTTGACTAACGGACGTGCAACAATATACAATGTTTGGTCCAATAATCAAGGTGTCGTTGATTATTGGAAAAAAAGTTTAACACAATTTCTATACAATAAAATGCTGCGTTATATACTTTACAGATTGTTATATTGCTCTGGTGTCTCCATGCAAGATTTTAATGTGCTACAACACGAAATGGGCCATATCCAATATTACATGGCATATGCGCATCAGCCAGGCTTATTTAGGGTAAGTTTAATTTCGATAGTTTTTAAAATAATACATTCTGTAATTGATTCGATATTGAAAACTGTTTATGCAGTATCTATCCTCATTTTATTTTATTACTTATGGTAACCCTATTTAAAACGTTACTAATACGTTTCTAAGAATGAAATAGTTTATTGTGCCGGTTACAATTTAAGCATTTCATTGCTACACTAACAAAAGTGTATTTGTGAGTCACACGAGAAAAAGTATTATATCGCATTATATCGCATCGCATAGTCTCATAACAGAAACGATTTTTAAAACTTTCATGCTAACTAAAGTATTACATTTACAGCAAGCAAACTCGGCACTTCACGAGAGCATTGGAGAGGCAATAATGATTGGCGTTATAACACCACAGCATTTAAACCGACTCAACTTGATTAATGATACTATTCTCTACTCAACTAATTTAGATAATAACAGCAAAATCATAAAAGAAACTGTAAGCAATAAAACAAACATTTCATCAACCAAATTTCTCTTAAACGCAACCACCGATGAAATTCTGTTACTAAAAAGGGCTTTAAATAAACTGCCACAAATACCCTTTTCGTTGCTCATCGATGAATACCGATGGAAGGACTTCGAAGGGAGTCTAGAAAAAGGTTCATTGAATAAAGAGTTTTGGGATATGTCCTTGAAATTTCAAGGCATCTCGCCACCTGAAGTAAGAAGTGAAGAATTTTTTGATATTGGCGCTATTTATCATGTTGCAGATAATACACCTTATATAAGGTAAATTTAACATGTTGTACACAATAATTAAAGAAGCTAGTTAAGTTGACCTAGTATCTAATAGATATGCTAGGCAAAGGGACTGGCGTTTTTTTGATTATTAGAGATTACTAAAATATATACATGACTTAAAAATAAGGTAGATAAAAAATACTTTGTATTTTCAGATACTTTCTGAGCCATTTCCTTCAGCACCAGTTATTTGAAAAATTCTGTAAGACTGCTATTTTCGGTAATCAACGAGTTAAAGAACCGCTACCTAAAACAATGGCTTTAAGTAGATGTGACATTTACGGAGCTAAAGCAGTCGGAAAAACTTTAAAGTAAGTCAACTTTTCTGCTTATTCCTTTAAAAGTAGTATTTAATGATCACTCCTACCATATGTCCTTGGTAGAGACAAGCGGCAGCTGTTGTAGGTGCTCGAATGGACCGGCTCGACCGGGCTTGCAGAATACCGGCGAACCCCGCCACGAAATTATTAGGATTAAACTAGCGAACTATTTTTGACATGGCATTTTTTACTTCGTCGAGATTAACAAGTTATATACAGTGGCCTTTAGCAGTAGAATTACAATAATTGTAAATAATAATTTACCATAAACCTGCATGTAGACAAAATATAAAAAAATATTCAAGAACATGTGAACCTGACATGTAGGATGAACTTTTCCTTATTAAAAATGAAAGAAGGCATGTCCCGCAAACCACCGTTTCCAAACCGTTATTATTTTATATAATTTTACGTCTGATTGTATTAACCAATTATGGTATAATTTATTAAAATTTGGTAAAAAAATATTTCAATATAATGAATATCTCAAATAGAGCAATGGTGTCTCAGGAATAGGAAACTCGTTTTAATCGTAGTACACGAGTGTTCTGGTTTCGTCTGGGAGCGCTGATTTTATATTGTGCTCTGCAACCGGCGTATCAGATAAATAATTATAAATATATTTCAAGGATGTGTGAACGTCACCAACCCGAACTGGAGCAGCGTGGTGGTATCTACAAGGCTCTACAACACTTTCAAAAAGAAGAAATTGCCTTTGCGCCAGCACTTGGACAGTCACTGGCTGCTACTTACTATAACTTATAAATAAACACTATTTTTAGGAAGCTAATGTCACGCGGCAATTCTCAACACTGGCGTAAAATATTAAAAGCAACATTAGATGAAGACGACATATCGGCTGCGGCTCTCTTGCGATACTATAGACCACTACAGGACTTCTTAACAAGGATCGTACTCGAGTATCAGATACCAATTGGCTGGTAGCCTATAAAAAAAAAGAAAAATCTATGATATGGATAGCGAATTAAAATGACTTTTGATGGCTATTAATACAGATTTTGCTGACAATGGTATTGTTTAGTAGTAAATAATCACAGTAATAAATTTTTTAATGTCATCCTCACGTTCCGTGGAATTTCCTTTAAAAATAGCTTCACCCATAATTTTTATACAACTAATGAAGTGAATGAGGTGCGATGGTACCAAGACTGCGCTCACCAACCAAGTCAGACCAAAATGTCCACTATGACTATGACTTAATTACAATGAAAATAAAGCGACAAATAGAGAGGCTTTATAATTTATAAACTACTATCTTTATGTACAGATTGTCTTATTGCCCCGTATAAAAAGGATCTGTAATGATTTCTTGTATTTATGCGAACACTACACATTTGATATGAACCTATTATATATGAATATCTATGTAAGAACATAGCTGACCATGAAAAAGAACATAGCTGACCATGAAAAAGAACATAGCTGACCATGAAAAAGAACATAGCTGACCACGAAAAAGAACAGCTGATGTGAAACATCGACGCTCTAGGAAATTTCCCCCCAACCATTACATGAGATTTGATGAACTACAAATCCTTTCAAAAGAACACCGATTACTGCCAAGGATGATTCAAAAACATCGTAATTTCAAAGGACAAGATAGCTAGGTGCTACCACCGGCTTCGGATCCTGTATTAAATAAAATTAAATCTCAAACCAAGCATACTACTGCCCTATCTCAAGATACTGTGAGGACCTTCTGCGTAGATCGGGCCAAAATTAATTATTAATAATTGACGGTAACCCGAGTTAACTAGGATAGATATCAGGACGTCCAACACATCAGTCCCCATCGGTACTGTAAATCACTCGAAATGGAGGGAGTATAGAAAACTATAATTAAATTCGATCCGTGAATAATAGTTTCATATCAAAATGGCATGTTCTAATTTTAATGTTATTCTGTGTTTACATTCTTAAATACTAACTAGATATTACAAAATCTTTGTAAGGATCCTTTAAAGTTAATTTTTTACCACTTAAACAATGGTATCTTAAAAAATATGTAAGGTAGCTTATGGGAGAATGTTATGGTTACGAATGCAATAAAAATTTTATTTAGATAGATGTTACTTGGAATGCATACCGTTATTGGTAAACAGATCCATCTACTAAGATACTAACGTACGTTTCTTTTTTCTGATTGTCCCTCAAAGAAATGTGGAAGTATGGAAATTTAGCTATAAACTCGTATTTCGGTTTAAAATTATTATATATCGACCATGCAATATTCACAATCATTAAATTCCTCCTAACATAGTAGCAGTTAGTTCTATTTTCGATGATTACATTAATCGTCTAAGCGTCAAAATAATTATCCCTCTTAATAAATACTTAGCTTTACCTATTACGTAACAGCTATTTATGAATAAATGTAACAAAGTTTGGCGCGGTATCTTAGTAGTATTTTAAAGTATAAGTGAATCCATGACTCTGCCCACCCCAATTCTGGCAAAAATAAGAAAATAAAACACATATTAAAAATAAAAATAAATACAATTTATTAACTTATTAAATAGTGATTCCTAATAATACGTTTCTTTTAAACTTAAGTTACTTAACGAATATTTAAAATAATTATTAACAAAAGGAGCAAGATTCAAAATTTGCATCAGTAAAATAAATAATAAAGCCTTCCGAATAATTTATTTCAAGCGTTACTAACGATTTTTCCACTGAATAATTATGTACAGTTAAGGCATGATAGTATGACGAAATATTTAAATGAAAACTTGGTTTTAATTTATATTTACATTTATAATTACTTTTTATGTACAAAATGCTTTAGGCACTAGTTACTTTCAATATATTGCAATTTCGGCCGGTAAATGTTCTTATTATCACAATCTTTATAAGATTTCTGAAGGTAAAGATTTTCAGAAAATATTTAAACATTTACATTAAAACGAAAATAGAAAACTAATTATTTTTGTTTTAGTCAATTCATACTCTCTAGGTGATTGTATATCACCTAGATTATTTAAAAAATTTGAACATGTATAGTTTGTGCTTAATGATTGAGTTTTTTTAATGTTTTGTAACAGGAATGTATTAATGCTTCACTTTATTCAAAATGTCACACAATAGTGAGAAATTATTGATAATATTTAAAAAAAAATGCTTAAAATGGTTAATAGCAATTGAACTGATAAACTTATAATAAGCTATTTTTGGTGGTAACGTAAATGAAGTAGAATATATTATGTATCTGATTTTAAGCCAGTGATAATATATTTTAAGACAGGAAATAATTAGTTCATAGTTTTCACGAATTTGAAATATTATTAACATGAAAGTTTTCATATGTTTAAGAAATATGATGAGTGGCAAAAATATTTATTGTAAGAATACTTACTACCTTACTAGTTCGTCCCTATAAATTATCACTGGCATGTGTTAAATAGAAATCTCACTGGCGTATGGTCGCTATGTGATATTTTCACTGTCGTATGACTTTTACGCGTCAAATAAGAGCGCTAATAATCTTAGAGACTATCCTGTACGCTATGAAAGCGTGGTTGCATGTGATATCCAGTCCACGGTGTGTGCCACACGATGGTAGATGCCAGGTTGGCCTCGACTAGCACAGGAGTATCCGGCGGAGACTACGCCGATGAGGTACCACCGGCCAGCTCTCTCCAACATCAAGGGACCTCCACTATCTCCTTGACAGCTGTCTTTTCCCCCACCACGATAACCAGCACATAGCATCTCGGGGTATATGACTACGTTGATGCCTGAAATTACAAAAAATATTATGAATGTACGAGATGTATTCGTCAGAGAGACAAAAAGACTGGTGAAAAAGCAAGATGTTGTTGTTTTTTCATCAGACTACTCAAATCGACTGCTTAACATAAACTCTCTTACCTAAAGCAACCGCGAAAGCTGGCCAACTTTTATTTAATGTAATTGCCCATATTCACTAAGCTAGATAAGGGAGTAAGGAGTTTGTTGAGTATGAGCAACGATATCCTCGTTTTAGTGATGCTGTCCCCAATCACAGGTCTATGGAGTTTGAGTACGGCAAATTCGAATGAATTTAACATCAGTCGAACGCCAGTGCTAATTTGTTAGCTAGCAGGATATACTACTTTGGGGGTGAAGGTTTTTAATCTTTTTGAAACAATCTTCCTTTTAACGCTCGTTTTTGAAATAGTGACTATAATTTTTTCAGTAAGTTTTAAATTTAAGTTGATAAAATCTAATGTAAGTTTACGCAAATTAAAGAGATGATTATCTTACCATTAGCTCGATGCCACCGTTCGCACACTCTGTTATCCAGCACAGGAACGTCGACTGCCTGTAGGGTACGGGGGCGTAATCTTGACCCTGGGCTCAATGCCCCCCAGCCAGCCGCCCAACCGTACTGTCCCAAGAAGTCTGATCCTCGTTCCGGTAAGCAGATAGGCGCTGAAATTGTTATTGGTGAGAACTTAAAACGTATTCACAACCTCAATGATGATTATTCATTATTATATTAAAAAGTTGTAAAGACAATCATTAATCATCGTTATTACTGCAGCCTGTCACTTGTACATTATCCTTCTAAGTTAAAAGCGCCGTAATCACCGATATTAGCTGGCCGTTCTGCGATACTAGTTTGCCAATACTAGGTGCCTCGTACCTGCTGTGGAAATCTCAAACGTAATAATTTGTCGCTGTGCTCGACGGCGAGTTCGAAATCAAAGCACCCTTGATTTTGACAAGTAAATTCGAGGCTGTTTGCGAGGCGATCGACAAAGGACAGGCTATTCAACCTTGAGTCGCCGCTACCGCAGTGTCGAGTTAATTTAGAGTCATTGTAGCTTCCTTCTGAGAGACCGTGATGACCGTGAAGGAAACTGCGGAGCGGGATCGAGAGAGGACAGATTCTGCTCGGAGACGCGGCCCAAGAGGCGTGCTTGCGCTGCGTCGTGGCCCTCCAAATATTAATGGTGTTCCCCTACCAGAAACGAGGCCTTTGGGATCTTGGATAACCGATATCCAGTAAGACGACCCCGAGGAGGACGTGGACTCGAAGTGGTCTCCTATCACACAGTGATAGCACCACGGGGTTGCTGGGTGTAGCGTAATACTGCCCCCACAATGAGGCTAGTTTTGGCTTGCGATAGAGGGGCCAAGGTTGTGTTCAAAATGGAGATCCTGTGACCCCTCGTCAGCCTTGATGACGACCACCGTGAAGTTTTAGTCAGTGGGTGTCCGACATAACCCGGCTGTCCACCAGGGGGTTGGCTATCAATAGTAATAGCTGAATATCAGTTATGGTCATGGTACAATGGTTATTGTACCTTTGTCAGGCATACGAGATACGAGACAAGCGACCTCCAAAGTACAAATTTAATCAAGATATTCCCCGAGTCGATTAACGGTATTTTTTTAATGGCTGGGAGTCACAAACAAGCTAACAGTTCAGCTGATGGTATGTGGTTACGACTGTTCGTGAGGAAACGTGTAAATAAATTTGATCAAAGAAGGTTACAGATTCGTTGCCACCACTGACGATAAAGATGGAGTCCTCACAGCTTGTAGTTATCCTATACCTTTCTAAGCCGAAAACAACAGTGGTAGCACTGCTGATTGTGGGCAGAAAAAGGTAGTAGGATGGTGACTACCCAAACAGCTCCTAAGCAGAAAAGGAGCTTCTCTAATATCTTTTCGCTAATCAAATTGTAATTTACTTAAAAGAACTGCATGAACTAAAGGAATACGTCAACAGTTTCCCGTATTCTATGTAATTACTGTAATTCTTCTTCACAAGACTGTTAGTAGTCCACTGCTACACAAAGGCCTGTCTGAAAATTTGCTATATTCGTGATCAGTGATCACAGTACGCCTCGCTGTCCTTCACCTCTGGGAAATTTTCGGTGTGGGATTTTTTTAAAAGATTAATGCGGTATATGTAGCATTCCAGGAGATTTTGAAGGTCAGTCGACTTTTATGATATCGTCAGAAGAAGGGAGTGCCAGATGTTATCACGTCACCATCACACGCTTATACCATCAGATTGGAGAAATTATACCGTTAAAATCATATGCAGTATCAGAGACACGGGTACCTATATTAATACTCTCAGACACGAAAATCATGACAATATCGAGATATCCCCCAAAATTTGATAGCATCGATATCATATCTAATCAAATTTAGGTAATACGTAAAGTTAAAATTTCACTGCAGGATTCGTTCCTGTGTCGCAGTTTACATACATAAATTGCACATGGACAAACACCCAGACCCGGCACTATTATTTCTAGTGCGTGCAAACACTTGTCTAGTGCGGGAATCGAACCCGCGACCCGCAGCGCCGCAGCCTAACGCTTAGCAACTACGCTAACGAGCTTTACATATCCTATTTAAAGCTTTAAAATCGACTAGAGTTGTCGTGATAGATATAGTGTTTACTTATTTAACAATATTATATAACACAGAACAACAAAACTTACCGATATGAGGCATATAATGCACGTTGCGATCGAGCGTCAACACGGCGACATCGAATCGGTCGGCCTGTGGCGTGAATTTGAAAAGCGGATGAACTTTTATTGTTCGTACGCCGAACGTGTATGCGGGAAGAGGTTCTGCCGCTGAGTTGATGACGTAATCTCCAAGGGTCACGCGAACATGGCGCGGTTGAGCTCGTGCCACGCAATGACCGGCCGTTACAACATGCCGGCGGGAGATCAAGGAACCGCCGCATCTGAAGTATTGTTTAAAAATAGGTCTAAGAAATTAAAAAAAGTAAAGCACCAAATCAAGATAAATTATGTTCTTATACAAACGATGATTAATTGCAGTTTTAAATGCAATAGTTATCATAGCATTTCTTTCAAATAATTAGCATTACTTTAATCTTACAGCTCCCTCGTCGTCTTAAAGAACTAGAACTTACGCTATGCCAAAAAAAGAGGATACATACGAAGTTTGTTTCGGCTGTTTTTCTCCGTCTGAGAAACTGAATTATTAAACGGTGGTGTTTATAAAAAAATATTAGACCTGGGATAAACTAAATATAATTTTCCTTCGGCGAAGAAAAACGAATTTTCATTTTCATGTTCATGCGCCGCCACCACTCGGCAACATCTATCATTAAATTTTAGAACAATAGCAAATTGTAATTGTAACGAAATAAACATAATTTTCTTTTTTGCTTACGTAAAAGCAAAAGTTGGTTCGTGGTGCGTAAATCATGTAATTACTCGTATATAGATGCCACGTCTTTAAAAACGCATACTTTTGTAATTAAGTGAATCGTACTGATACGAACCAGCGGAATGATTTTTATATGTAATAATTGTAATTTCTTTTGCAAAATAGCTTTACCAAGCATCGGTAAATAATCCGTTACGTTTTTTTTATTATTAGATTGGTGTGACATACGAGCTAACAGTTCAATAGCCCATGGACTGCGAACAACTCTAATCAAAGAAGGTTACAGATTCGTTGTCACCCTTGAGGGCTAAGATGCAGTGCCTCACGGCCTGTTATACTGCCTCTCCTTTCATATATTGCCGCAAATCAACCCAGTAACAGTGGTTACTGTGTTGATATGCGGCAGAAATAGGGTGGAGAAACAGGTAATACCCAGACGGCTCCCTAAGAGAAAGGAAGCCTACCTAGTAAATTACATAATACGGTATATTTAGTTAGTTACCATAGTATTTTATAATTCTATCATACTTATATCTAAAACGTACCTGGAATAATAAATAATACCTAAAACCATTTGAAATTGAAAATATTTTCTCAATTGACTGAATAAAATGTTGGGGGTAATTTACGAGTATCCTTTAAATTAAAATATATTTTTTTACTACTTTTTTACTGCTTCTATACAGTTCACTTCTCGCCATAGGCCTCCCAATGGAATTTTTTGCAAAAGCAAAATTAGTGAAGCTAGCTAGTTAAATAAAAAGAATGAGCTCTCACTACTGTATACCCTTTTACTGGGGTGGTCAATGGTGCCGAAGCCGATGAGCCGTGATAGGTTTTTGTCTAGGCTAGTGGTAAAGGCGTTCAATTTAATTTCACAGTACGCAGTTGACCTGGGTAAAATCCACTAAAATTGTTAACAGCGATTTTAAGTGCTGAATTTACCATGTGTAGGAAAACATCGTGAGGAAACCGAAATGTCTGAGAAACAACGATAAGTTAGAAACGAATCAATGTTGAATATGATATATCTGAAATTTTGTGAGCGAATAATATCTATGATGTTCTTTAAAACTACTCGTATATATTTCTTTACAACACAGCCTATGTATAAATTGTACATGACAATATATATAATATATGATTTAGGCCATTTTTCTTACAATTATATCACATTGGATCTATCCGAAAGTTCTGTTGGTTTTTGTAGTACAAATTGCTCAATTATTTTTCTATACAATGGCTTAAAATATATTGCTTCATAATTTCTGCGGTACAGACTATAAGCAAATAAGCGTATTGCGCAATAATTAGTCTCTTGCTCTAGAGTAGCTGCGGATTCGAAATGAGTGCAATTGATGAAGTTAATTTAAGGTTTTGTATTATTTAAGAGTTAAGAAATAACGCTGCTGTAGGCTGCAGGATTTTTATAGTGTTTTTGGGCTCGGCAGTGTATCTGAACGTACATGTCAAAGAAGTACACTTTTACGTGTACGTACATGTCATAGTTCTAATTCAGAAAAGGGGATCTAAGTTCTTAGTTCGCTTCATTCTGGAAAACTATTCTTAAGTGATGATGATGTTTTGAAAGCGATACTAATAGAAGATTCATTTCTTAGATCATCAGATCGAGTCGAGGCTAGGCGCAGCACAGCAAACCGTTTCCGACCGAATCCACTAAAATATAAATAATAACATCAAGAACTAGCCGCGACATATATTTACAAAAACCAACAAAACTTTCCGGTAGTCGCATTAATTACATTTGCTACATTCTAGTGTAACCTTCACCCACTTAAATAAGTATGTATGTTTCACAACAAAAATACTGCTTTTGAGCTTAATCGTGAATTTTGTAGTGTTAATACATTTAGTAGCATGCATAATAAAAACATAATTCCAAAAAAATAAGAAGAGGAATGTGCGAAAAAGTTTCGTGTAATTTCATTATTATACTATAAACAATATGATATGTCAGCAAAATTGCTCGCCTAAGCTTTCCCAAAAAGCTCTTAGCATATTATAGCTTTTCGAGAACTATAAATAATCAACATAATTAGAATTGTGACTACGCTACGCCTAATATAATACAATAAACCGAAACCAAAGATTTAATATACAAATTAATTACATCGCACTGTTTTATTTTTAGAAATAGGTTCAACTAAATGAAAATACGCCTTAAGGTTATCTAAAAGAATTTCTACCTATAGATCATGCTTATCTCTTTCGCACATTTACCTCTCTATCCAACACTGCTTCCAACCAATAAGCTCGAAAATGGACATGAGCATGTTGCATCTGTAAAATTAATTGGTTAATTTCAGTATTAATAATTGTTAATGACAATTTGAGTTAATAAACGAAGTACGAGTATGAGCCGTTGCATTTTTATTTTGTCTTGTTCTTTTATTTGTTATAAGTGATACTTATATACTTGTTCATGATACATATTTAGTTTTACACTTTATAATATATATCGTTTACTAAAATGCATCGACTCGTGCGGTTAAATGCTTCTAAATAAGTAAAGAGCGAGCTAATAGTAACTTCAGTAGATACCGAGTGACCCATTTCCTAAAATCTAGTTTAATTTCAGTGTGTAGTATTCGTCAATGTGTAACTCATTACACTTAAAAAGTTAGATATATAAATCAATTGTAAGGCGTTTCTAAATATACTTATATACTAAACATGTTTATCACAACATTAAAAATGTTAGCTGTTTTCTTTGTTAATTAACAATCTAATCGATTAAAAATGCAATAACATAAAATTCAAGAAACTTCCGTAATACCTGGGTAATTTACAATCTGGTATCAATATATGTCCTTTAGGACGTATCTTTCCGACGCTGTCACTCGCTTCCGCAGCTTATTATCGCTTCTTCATTCCTTCCTCATTAATTTTTCTAAGTTCCCACACGACTAAATTACATTTATTTAATTCTAGTCACAACATTGTCTTTCAAACCACACTTTTCTCTTATCATACTATTTCTCACTCTATCATTTAAACACCTAAAATACTTCTTTATGCTCGCACTTCTAAGTCATTTTATTTTACTCTCATGCTTCTTCTCTTCCATACATTGACTACCATACATTAAAGCGGAAATTAACACCACCTACCATTTTGATTTCTCGTTAAGTATTAGTAGATTATAATACCCATTGTCGTATAATAATGAAAAATGGAATGAATACCATTATTCAAAAGCGTGGCTTAGTGGTTAGGGTACCTGACTGTTAAGTAATGGGTCCTGGTTTTGAATCGCAGCCTAAGCCAATATTTTTGCAAAACATAGATTATAGATTTTCGGGTCTGGTTGTTTTGTGTTGCGTCCCGTTTCAATGGCACCGCACCTGACCCATTCTCCGGTCTTATTGCACCAAAGTCACATTGGATACGGGAAAGACCAAGACTAGAGAGTGTCTGTGTTTGCGCGTACACTTGTTGTACTATAACATATCCTGCGCATTGACTTTACCCTTTGCCGACGACTTAGAAGTTCAGAAGGAAATTATCATCATCATCATAATAAAACAAAAACATCCTTATGTTATATAAATTATACTTTTATTTGTATTATGCATTATTCACAACATACAAACTCTGTAGTCTCCTTTTAAACTTTTTGCCTTATTTGCTAACCTCAGCGGGGTAAACCCAATTCTGCAATATCATTGCAAAAAACCGTTTTATTTTACACCAATTGCGTGTTAGTGTCGGTGCATAAATACAAATGCATTATATCTTAGGATCTGGTCCGTACCTACTAAACGTACTTACTAAACCAGGCATGAGTTCTGTGTCATAGTGTTACCATAATGCTAAAACAGCTAACAAATTAATATTAATATCATTCTGGTGTTTTACAACATGTTTCACGAAACGTGTGGTGAGATATACAAACGATAAGAGTGGTTGCATGCCGTATAATAGTAAACAATTTAGTGATTTTAGTGTTGTACTGACCCACTTCAATTTGTTATTTGACAAAATATTAGTTAGTATTTTTAAAATAGCGTTATACTACCAATAACTTTTTATCTAATTTTTGGAACATTAAGAAAGTCACGTCGTAGAGTTTTTTTTTATTAGTAGAATTAATTAAAAATACACTTTAGTATAATAAATGCAATATGAATAAGCACATATAATAAAGGTGTATCAACACAATAAGAAAACCAAAACGGTGATGATATTTTGATGAGAGACGTTCAAAAAAAGCGAGAATGCGGTAAAAACTTTTTAGAATTTAAAGAAGTAAGTCATTTGCGAGGCAGTAGCAAGTTGGCGAAAATGAAAAAAGTTTATTACGCGGTCTATGTTTGAAAAATTATACAACGGGTCGAGTCTATTAAGATTAGATACATTAGGGGTAAATGCTCCATTTGCTGAAAGAACAAAGATTCCAACAACGGGTAGTGTGCATTACACTTTACATGAACGCATGGGGACGAAAAAATTATCCGTGCGTTGTGTACCCAGAAAGCTTACCGATGCGCAGAAACAAACCATACTGAATATTTCCCTAGCCTTTTTAGAAGTGTTTCAACAAAATCCTGATCGTATTTTGGCTCGATTTATGACAATGGTCGAATTAGATCTCGAAAAAATAGCACAGTCTATGGTACTTGGAAAAGACCATCTCCAATTCCTAAGAAATTCAAGGCGAGCCCTGCCGCCGGTGACATAAAGGGCTCTATTTTCTAGGATAGTCACCAGACGGGGTAGGCAGAGACAATCTTCTTCCACTTGCTAACGTCTTTCGCTTCTTCCACTTTCCTCAATCTTCGCATACATGATCGTTGGTTTAGAGTACTCTTGACCTGGCCTTTTTTCGAACGTCTCCGATTTGATCGTAAAATGTTCGCCTAGCTCTTCCTCTCCCGACGCTACCATTTACACTCGCCTCATATATTAATAAAAGTTACCTCTAATAAACTCAATCTCACTTTTTATTGAACGCGCCTTGTCGTTTAAAATCGTGAAAAGTTGTGTTAGTGGCGAGTGTTTTCGATTAGTTTGGAGAAAAGTCAATGTAACCTGGAGGATCCGATTCGAATGTATGCTTGCCAGGGGAAGGTTCCAAATCCTGCGTCATCTCCTCCTACAATTCTTCTCTGGGCTGTCTGCTTGCCGACTGCTATACCACAACCTGAAAGCAATAAATAATTTTCAATTAAAGACGACATAACTGAGGAATACCTAATTTAGTTTTAATGTAAAGTATGCAGCTTTTACATTTCAGTGAATAATCAAATTTTATTATTGAAATATTAATTATGGCATTGACGCAAATATAATAGCTTATGACGTCTGATATTGCAATGGTTACATCGCCAGCCATTAGTTTTGATTGATGATTGACAAATGATAGTGATCTGGAAAATGTAGTGGTTTAAAGAGGTTTTTTTTTTAAAATGAAATTTAGCTCTATTGTTGCGTCTTGCTTTTGATAAACCAATTAATCAGCTGATACACATTGCAAATGAAACTAAAACAATATCTAATTTCAGTTCTTAATTTATACTATTTCCTAAAACATTACTAGTGATCTATCACAGTAATATTCACGTTTTCATAACATTTAATGGAAATACGTTTTAACTACAAAATATTAAAGACTCTTGTCATTGACGTGAGATAAGTGTTAGCCTTCTTGTAGCTAATATTAGATTTTAAAACAATTCTGTAAACAAACTTTTACCTTCAGTTTTTTCATCGATATTCTGCCGAGGACTAAATAGCTTTGGAAGATTTTTCAACCATGTCAATAGTTTATTCTCAGGTGCAGTTTCCGCAAACAGAAAAAATAACAGACATACTATCCACTTCATTATGTTCTATTTATATTTATTTTAAATTATGTGCTCTTATATCAAATTACGTATAACACGATAGTATTATCAAAGTTTTTATAGAACGATCCGGTAGAACTTCGGCTTCGGTAGAACTTTACTTTCGTAGATTTTTATGTTACAACCTACAGCTTTTTCATCAAATTTATTTTAACTAGTAAAGGGACACAGAAACATTGTCTCATATTCAAATTGTTTGCCATAAATTAAAAATATATGTAAAAATCTAACGATGGGAATGAAATGCGTACGTTAAAATATATGTGAACACGTCACTTCTGTAGCCTACATAAAAAAGTTGTTGGCGTTGACCGATTTTCAGTCATTGCAAAAGACAATGCAGGAAAGAATAAGAAATATATTTACAAAATAAACTGTAACCGTCGCCTACCTAAGACTGAGGTGGACAGAGGTCTACATTATTTACATTTTATAGCTACAAAAAGCTATTTAAGTCGATTCGACCCACTTTTCAAAAGTTTATTTGTAACTTAAATGTGTCAGGTGATGAGCCTGTTACCGTCTTAGTGTTCGGGCCAACGATATAAACCGTACATAAATTTCCACGCCACGCCTCGATAGGCAAGTGGTTAGCTCCAGAAGCATGAAACGCGAGCTCGCAACAATGCATTTTTCGAAACAATGAAGTAAATGGTCGCTCGTCGAAAGTAAGACCATATATATAATGTATCGAAAAATCATACGTTGTCCAGTCCCAAACTGGGATTTCCTGCGTCTTAGTAACTGAATGGTTATAAGATACCTACAAAAAAAATCATATATACATATGTAAGTATGACGCTGACCATAGCTGCGCAAGATTTATATGCTGAGCTAATCAAGAGTAATGTAAAAAGATGAACGTTTGGCACATCGTCAGCGCATAGAGCTGAAAGAACATAAATTACTTGTATTCTGATTGCCATCCGCCTAGACTCTATTCCCAACACAGTTTTTGAAACTTCTTATGAACTTTTCGCACAAGCGCAAGTATCTTAACGTTTAAACGGGAGTAAATTGCTACTTTTGTATTACATTCTGCGCTGATTTGTTAAAGTGACGATCGTTGTTAATTGTGAGTCGTAGATAATCGACAATTAATCTTTATCAATCCCACTGCAGAGTATTTACTTTACTTACTTCAGTGACATTAGCGGCATTTGTTTTTACTGTAAAGTTAGTAGACGGGACCAAAATTAATAATTAAAAACTGAAGGTAGACCGAGTTGTCTATCTATACATCTGGACGTCTAACACCCTAGTCCCCCCGAGACCACGGCTGCTGTAAAGCACTCAAAACGATAAAATCCCTAAATAATAGTTTCATTTCAAGTGTAAAGGTTATTCTACATTAGACCTAAAAATATTGGTTTATGTATTAAAGTAATACGCGTATTCATTCCTCAAAAGCTGATATGTTTTTATAATTATCCTCCATGCCATTTTCGAACACCGATAATTTCAGAAGACTATCGTCAGTTGACAACTGTGCCGGAGATAATATATTAATAATATC
Source organism: Bhutanitis thaidina (assembly GCA_029286595.1). Lineage (NCBI taxonomy): Eukaryota > Metazoa > Arthropoda > Insecta > Lepidoptera > Papilionidae > Bhutanitis > Bhutanitis thaidina. The sequence goes on along the minus strand of JAGSMS010000021.1, from coordinate 866,364 downwards.
AGATAAAGGAATAGTCAGAAGTATCAGTCAGACAGGGGACGCAAAATAATATAACTTAACCCGAAAACAAATAATTTGACGATAATAAACGAATATTCGTACCAGAACACAAATTATTAAATACACAAATTATTATATACACGTATTAAATTTATTACTATATTTCAATTTAAATGTTTTGTGCAACGTGCTATAAATAAACATTTTCCGGCATGGTGAAGATAAGTGTAAAATGTGATCAGCCGTGACGCATTCATTTTCCGGATTTAAATTTATTCGTAGCGCGCTATTAGCAGATTATTCATATTTTCATAAATTATTCAAATTTATTAAGATATTGAAATTTCTTTCTTTTAATTACTTAATTCAGTCTTTTATATTTTTTTCTACAAGAGCATAACTTATGCATACAGTTTTTGCCGGACAATTAAAGAATCTGTCACCGGAGTGGGTATACTGAAACAATTTATATACACAACAAACAATTTATATGGACTTCGAAGAACTTAAAATAAATTTGCTTAACCTTCATAAAATCGCAATATATGAACATCATGTATTCACCTAACTTAGCTTTATTAAATTTAATTAGCAACGAAAGTTTAAAAATGGTGTTTTTGTATGTATTAAAAAGGATTAAAGAAAATTCAATTACTTGCTAGATAAAAATAGGTTAGGCTAGTTACGCTTAGTCTTGTCAAATGGAAATGTGTAATCTCTGCCTACCATGTGGCTGACAGGCACGGGTGCTTATCATTACATCTAGTGCTCTAGTAACATCTATCATGTGTATATATACACAAGATGGATGTCGATGTGTGATTTAAAATTATTTATCTTTATTTTATTAATACACTAAACTCTGTAATTATTTCACTTCTATGTAGTAGCACTTCTCACTGATAAAGTCCGTCCAGTACAAATCAGAAATCACAACTAAGATTTAATTTGTTAAGAAACAACATGACATAATGCATTTACGCAACATTTAGGCCAGCGTGCGTATTCTTGACCACATAACACGATACTACGAGAAGAGAGAGAATACGAGTAGCATTTCCTGAAAGTGAAAAGAAAGGATACCAACGAAAAGAATCAATCGAATATACAACTGATTTCAACGATTTGGATTAACGTGAAGAGTATTTTTGTGAACATAATAAATAATTTAATAAGTTTTTCCTTTCTAGTATTGCCGCATTAGTCAAGATTTATTTTTAAAATGTTGAAATTTATATAAACAGATGACTTTCTCTCGGAGACGGTTTTGGAACCGAAAAGATAGACGCTACGCTCCTTCAGTGCTGGTAGGATGACTTCACATGTCTTCGAAAAATGTTTTTTCTTGCAAGCCCTCTCCTCGACGTATTCCTTCACCACCTATCTCGTAGTACATAAATTCAGCATCTAAATTTGAAATTTACTGCATTTTAGTGCGAGCATTAGGAATCACAGTTCGGTCTATCGCAGGTAAACATATCTCCCCCTTAATGGGGGAATTCAATTGTGGTATAAGGGAATTATGGCAATTTCAAATGCCAACCTCTCCAGCACGTGGTCCACACTACTAGCTAACAAACGAAGCTCTGGCGACCAAATGATGCTAAATCCATCCAAATTTTGCGAACCCAAATCTCACTGACTAGTGATAGGGTACAGCCAAGCAGCATCACTAGTGCGAGGGTACCAGCATTGTGCTCATTGAGCCGCTTGCCTATTGCGATGAGTATGGGCAATCCTTTCAAAAACTGCGTACTTGATTTGCTTGGAGAGGCTTATGTTCAGCGGTGGACTTAAATAGGCTAAAGAATAAAAATAAACATTCCTATAATAATCTTCTTCATCAGCATGTACAAAACTATTGCAAGACATATAACTGAATGCGCCCACAAAAGCTGGCATGTCATACTGACCACGCTGGACATGGACAGGTTGGTGAGCGCAGAATCGGTACTTTTGCACTAGTAATGCTGCTTGCCTATATCCCTCTTCTAGTAAGTGAGATTTGGGTTTGGCCTTTTCGAGGGCATAAATTTTCCAGGGTTCACCGCGTGCATCACACGTATGAATACATTAAACAAACAAAATACGCTGAGAGTCGCAGATTCATTTTCCGCACAAGACAGATATTTGTATGGACTGAAATATTTGTTCCGGTTCTGTGTATACAAAACATGTGCAATTTATATATGTGAACTTCTTCACAGGAGAAATTAAAATCTATCGTTAGTTAGTATGATTTCTCAAAACTAAGAAAGCATAGCATTACCTTACTATTCTGTAAATAGTCAACTGCAGGACATACACCTCTCCCCTAAAGAGAATTGGCCATTATCGCCACCCTCCGCCAGCGGATTTGCGATCGCAGTACCCGACACCTCGCATCTTAGACGCTGCTGACCGTCAGCGGTAGCGGTAGTCGCCTCTAACCACACCCACGGGAAGAAATAGGGTGGCAGATTCTTACGCCGATACAACATTAAGCCGATAGCATAACTATATCGTTTACGAAATAACCGAGTATACCTCTGAGCGTACTCGCAGACAATATGATTTGTAACCGATAAGAAATCACATACGGCGAAAGTTTGCTATTGTTAATTAAATGATTTGTTAAATGTCAGATCGCAACGTATTGTTCGTACGTGACTTGCGGGAAAGATTTTATTCGTATGCAAACTGATAATACATTCAATAACAATTTCCTGAACTTTGAACGGAGTCATGTAATATTTCCGTTTGTATTAAATTAAGAAAGGTATTATTAAATTTATTTTATTCTGTTACTGATTTTATTTCTCAATTCCTAACCAAAATATAGTAATTTGTAAGATGTTGCAACTGGAACTATTTGTTTTTGTGTAATAAATTTTGAGCAATAACACTTTTTAAATGTCCGGAAAAAATATTAGTAATGGCCACATTAATATTTGTAACATCTACTCATCGATTTGAATAATCATTATCATATTCAAAACCACCCTTCCAAATAATTAAAAAAATCTGTATTAATAAAGCGCGAACATTCTTTATACCTATATGCACGTCTAGTGAAAGCTCATAACCTTAAAGGGGTTTATATATTTTTATAAGTAAACTTACTATACTTATGTGTAGCTTACTAGCGATGATAGATAACGACTCGTGAACGTAAAAAAAAGTAAAGTAACAGCCTGTAAGTGCCCACTGTTGGGCAAAGGCCTCCTACTCAAATACTAGTATCAGAGAGGGTTTAGGAGCCGGGAAGGGCCCGCCACGCTGTTCCAGTGCGGGTTGGCGGGCTTTACATATCCTCGAAATAATATTTTTATTATTTCTCAGACATGCAGGTTTCCTCACGATGTTTTCCTTCACCGTTGAGCACGTGGTAAATACGTGAACGTACGTTGACTTAAATATAAATAGTATAATATAAAAATGTGTTTCAAAAGCAGTCAGGATGTTTTTTTTCTTCATTTGAATCACCTAAATGTTGTTTGTGGTGGCAGGGCCAGAAGAGAATCTGCCACTATGTCTCATACCGTAGTTTTTGCAGAATGTTGTCCGTATGAATGCTTATAATAAAGCATTGATCAAAAGGAAGTCGAGTAACAAGCACTCACGGCTAGAACCCATAGGCAAGGCAGACATATCCATTTAGCACGATTCAGTGAAACCAGACGGTGTTTCGTAATATCCTTTTCGCCTTTGAAGGTAGAGCGTATCGGATATGGAGCCGCAACACCGGGCTTGCAAATTGACATGTGGCTTTCTAGACTGTTCCCTTAGTCGCCTCTTACGACACATAGGGAAGAAAGAGAGTGAAAGTTTACGCTGCTACTACACGGCACGGTCTTGTACGTTAGTATATTTGAAATTATTGCTCAGTCTAAATACATTTTTAATCTTATCGTCTTATTTGAATACCTACAGCGAGATTCCCGATAGTGACATTTGAGGGCAGCTTTATTTTTAAATTCATTAAGTCACTGCCATTAAAAATGACACTTCCTTGTTTATTATATCATGCGTAGAGAATGTGAAAGAGGATCGAAGTGCATATTGTGTTTACTTGAACTTTCACGCCACACGGCATGCGGCTGCAATTTCAAATTAGTGATGATCAGAAAAAAGTTGTACGGTATCGATAAAAATATGTTATTGGCATTATCATCCCCTAGATTAATCGACTTCATAAATTATTATAAATCTGTGGCAATTAAACACATTATAAATTAACATCTAAATAAAATTCAATTGTCAATAAACGATTACTACCTGTTCAAAATTCTTTTCAATAATAGTAAGGTTACGTTTTAATTTAATTTAGAATTGGACTCTGGTGATCGATTAATAACCAAAAAATCATAATCCGAATAAACCGCACCTAAATACAACAGACTAGCGATGCTACATCTCCAATGCGAAGGTTCCTTCACTGCACTCAACAATCCGCCTGTCCAGCGCGTTAAGTATGCTTCTTATTTATATAAATCTCTTTCGGGCATGGCTTGTAGGCTTTTGTTGGGCGCTTTCAGGGCGAGGCCTATGTCTGTGTTGTGCTGTGAACGTCCGTACAATAAGTTTTAAACATCCTATGAGTACTACAAGTTCTTTACTTTTGCTTTTCTGTATCAGGTTTCAAAAATTAACAGAATATCGAGAATTCAAATAAATAAATATCGATACAACTTTCCTACCGATACCAACCTTCTTCTCTGACTACGCCAAAGTTGATGAGGAAGACATTTATCTTCCTCCATAAGTGGATTCAAGTCTCAAACGACATGTGGTTAATGGCCGGCTCGTTACGTGGACCCGAGAAAGTCTACGTTTGCGAACGAATGGTTTCGAAGTCGAGCGTAGGATTAAATTACTGATCATCTCACTTTTTTGGTTAATTTATCAGATGGTAATACGGTAAAAATGGATTGAAAACAAATGGTCAAGCGTAGGTCTGAATCGCACCATAAGGATTGGATACGAGTAGTGATAATATTATAGTTATAGGAAAACATGTATTCATAAAAACGCTTGATAAATGTATATACTAGTGGAAAGATCTACATAATACTTCTTATACAAGATACAGAGTAAGTTAATAATTTATGGCTTACGATGAACTTTTTCATTCTTGGTTTTTTTAATGTGTAGTCATTAATGGGTACGTTATGAATTATTAAAAATAATGAAACAAATTCTAAAATAAATAATAAAGATTTGAACATAACGCAATAAGCACAGCACTTATAATTTTCCTTTCGCATCACAAGTTAGGTCGAGAATGAATGCTGATAAAGTGAGCGGTCATCCAATTGTTGACCATGTGGAGATTTGCTTGAATTTAATATCGACAAATTTATTAACATTTGACAATATAAAGTTCTATTTCATTTTTATTTAAGTACAATTTCCTAACCGCCATAACTAACTATAAATATTAAATTTAATCTATTAGCAAAGTCGACATCTAAACTGAAACAAGATTCGATAAATTTATCTGTACAAATGATAATTATCTATACTAAGATAAATAAAATTCCTTGGTTGTTGTTTATTGAACGGATTTAATTGTAAAGCAATTTCACGGATACTGATGGAATTTTATTTTAAATGTTCTTAATGATTATAGTTCTTAATTAGTATTCTTAGTTATATTATTATTAGTCTCTTTATATAGTTATATTATACAATGTGTATATTATATTTATATACTATATAGTTATATTATTTAGTAGAATTCTTAGTTTTTTTTTAATTTATTTTTTTTAAGTGCTCTATGCTATCCTTTTTAATATTACAAGTGTGAAAGATTAGATGTTTGCTGTTCATTCACGTTATGGGACTGAACAGGGATGAAGAAACTTTGGCAGACATATATATTGACCATGGATTAAGATATAGAACACTTTTTCTCTCAGTCAAGGATTCTCTTGGGAAAAATTATGTGACCATGCGTGCAAAGCTGCGGGCAGCCGCTAGTAACTTATAACGCGCAATGTAGATATCGATGAAGCTTCACTGAAATCATTGCAAATATCTCTGGTATCTTGTCTGATAAGTAACCAATAAACTACCTAACTAAATAGTTTCTATATCACAGCGCCGTAGTTATTGATTGTCGAGTCGGTTTACTTTTTGGTCTATACACACGTTCGTGCCTGGTTTCGTATCCTGCTTATACCACTGACGTTTGTGATTTGTAACTTTGAAACACAGATCAAAAAAGACAAAATATAGTACCAGCCTGTAAATGCCCACTGTTGGGTAAAGGCTTACTCTTAAATATTTGAGAGATTCCTCGTGTCCTCGAAATAATACATTTTTTTTTGTTAATTCTTAAACATGCCGGTTTCCTCATTATTATTTCCATCGCAGCCAAGCATGTGGTAAATTCTATTAACATTTGCAAAATTGCTTTTAACAATTTAGTCACTCGCGTACTATGAAACTCACGCGTGTACTAGACTATCGCGGTTCAACTATACAAAGGCTTAACAATATAGACAAACCCGTGAAATATCAAGTAGTCGCCTCTCATAAAATCATAGTATATAAAATAATAGGCCATTGATCTTATTTATCTTTCAATATTCGTTAGCTATCGAATTTTATTTGTATTTATAGGAACTAAGGTCAGCGGTACCTCTTTGCATAGGCCTTGACTATACTTATTCATGCGAGTGAGCCCACTACATAGAACTTCATTTCAAAGTTTCACTGCAGTTGAGGGAATGATGACAGTGATCCACAAATCGTCTCGCCCGACGTTCTTGTAACGTGCAATCTTGTAGGATATTGCGCAAACGTGCGCCCGACGATGATAATTTCACGGTAGCTTAGCATCAGTTACAATGCTATCACCGCTTGCGTCGCCGCTAACGTGGTCGTTATCTCTTCGCTGATCGTCTCTCGGAGATATGCGTGAACGGGGAAACGACAAATGGGCTTTTAGTTGCAATATTTGCGGAGATATGATGACAGTAATAAAAAGTATTCCATTGATCAATGAGGTGTACCCCAAAAGTTTACACAATGTGAGGCCCTGTGCCATCGGAATTCATCAAAATTCTCGTAGAGATAGGAACCACCAATTTCTTCCAGGGAAATTACCTTACCTTGACATACTAGAAACAGTCCACTGCGGGACATAGGCCTCTACAATAAGGTGGATTTGCCATAATCCCTACGCCCGGCATTCAGATTGGGGATCACAGTACCAGACACCTCGTACCTTAGACGTTGCTGTCCTTCATCAGTCTGGTATTTTTCGAGATAGATATACTACCGATTGATAGCCATTGCCATTTTCAAAGCTTTTTCCTTTATCGCATCTACATCCACGGGAAGAAATGGGGTTGTCTATTTTGATATATGAATATCATTCAGTGTTAAGCTAGGATTAAAGGACTGTTTAATTAATAATCTAATCCAGTTTATATACCCCCCATATTATAATAAATTGTGATTGTGAATATACTAAAACTATAAAAAAATCCAATAACAAGTATTGCCACAATGTCGTTTCGAACGAAGTTTACGCAAGCACACGTCCGTGTTGCACTTTCACTGCGAAACGAGGATCAAAGGCGGACAAGAAGGAACGTTTGGACTCGTTACTGTAATCACACAATTCCTTACCTTTATGTTTAATTTAAAGTCCAACAAATATAAAATTAACGTAATAATCCTGCTGAGCAATTTATCGAGATATAAGATTTATCTTTCTAAAAAAAGTTACCTTCCTCTGTAGCAATTTCTCCTGTGTCGCGTTTACTTACATAAATTATATATAGACAAACACCCTGACCTGGAACAATTCTTTGTTGTCCATACAAATACTAGTCCCGTGTGAGAATCGAGCCCGCGACCCTCAGCACCGCAGCTAAGTGCTTACCCTCTACCACCTAGCCGACATTATTATATATTTAAATATAATATAATAATTTATTATGTATATTAAAACAGTAATCCTGTAATTTTCTTAACTTATCTTGGAAGTTTGAACCTCCTTCAACAACTCACAGATTAATGATAAGTCATAATACCTATAATTGCTGATCGTTTGTTTCCTTTGTAATTTTATTCAAAATTATGACTAACGAATTTTAGTAATTTATCGTCTACATAATAAGGCTCTATTTTTAAGGAGATCTTAGTGAAAAGCGAAATATTTCACCCTTCTTTAAAATTTCCACAACATGCTTGAGGAATACGAGCGTGAGGATCTGAATAAACGATATCAAAAATAAAATTGCTAAGTAAACAATGTTTCGTATAAGTAAACGTTTATACTTACATTTCCACAAAAGTTGTCAAATATCTGGCCACATTTCTATGAATAAAAATGTTATTTTAAAGTTAAATTCAATTTAAATTGAAGCGATGTTTTTATTTATCGCTTAACGCTTGCGTCTCTTCCGGTTAAGTAAGATCATATATTTCTCCGCTAAACCCTGCAACAGCAAGATATTTCAACAATTTCTTGATGGTGAGTTTCTTTATTTCGTTAGATGTGGGGAGCAAACCATGACGGAATATCCAAATATGCCGAACCCAAATTCCACAGACTAGTGATGAGGAGCAGCATAACTAGTGCAGGGGTACTCCCATCATAGTTCATCAGTGGACTTAAATAGGGTAATATTTTTAAATAAGTTACAAATATTTATTAAACAATCAATTAGCGGAATTTCTCCACACCACAACGATATTTCATATTAAAACACCTCGTTATTTACGTGGTGTATATTATATTTTTGCAGACACAAGAAACCCTCAAAGTAATCTGTGTATATTAGGTAGTAGTTTTAAATATTATTTATAATGAAAGTATACACGTTATATCATGAGAACAAGTAAGTCCAAGGTCATTTAATAATTATTCTCAAGGACACAAAAAAGACTTTCGGAATATATAAATAATCAACGTTGTCTCGACCTACATTTATTCTATTAGGATTCAACAGCGCTGGCTTCCTATTCTGTCACATCAAGTTATGCAATACTTAGAGACAACTAAACTGATACACGTGAGGATCAATATTTGATGTATATTAATGAAATCTTATTGTTCAGGGATTTAAAGGAAGTCATTTCAAGATTACTTTATTAAAATTTTATTTATTAAAAACTGTTACATATATATTTCAATTATTATGAGACAGTTATGATGTTGGCATGTATTCGCGCACCAGCCTAAAAAAGTAAAGTAGCAGCCTATAAGTGCCTCTTCCTATAAGTTTCCTTCACCGCCGAGCACGTGGTAAATACAGCACTTAAAATTGCTATTAACAATTTTAGTGGTGCCGGCACCGGGGATCGAACCCAGGTCACTCGCGCTCTATGAAACTAAACTGAGCGTCCTGACCACTAGACTACCACGTCTCTACTCACCAGCCTAACTACTTCTATTCACGCAAAAGCTAAGTCTACGACTACTATAGACCATAAGTGATGATGGTAAAATGTTAAAAAGTCTCTAAATGTGATTTTTAAAATGCTACGATATTTTCTGTTGTGTCTGTTTAAGTTGTAACACTGCTCCCTGTAAGCGTTTCCAAGAAAGCACCGACAACAACTATGTGCATCACAGTTGTTGTCATGTTGTGTTGCCCATACTTACCAGGCTGTGAGAGGAGTGCTTCCATGCTGTGAACTCTCCTACCTATCATTACTCTATGGGATTTGACTTTGACATTTTGGGTTACAACTTTTCGAAACTATACGGATATATTCATAGATTCGTTATATAAATAAAACATGGGGTGTAATTGTCATTTACAAATAAGCTGATAATATAATCTCCCAAATATAATTATAACTTAGTACAATTCAAATTGTGATAAATTCGTCTTAGAGAGCTACGAAAGCATAAAGAAGCTCTTAAACGTCGTGTTTTATTTATCGCAAATTAATTTGAAATGTTAACTACCTTACGCAAAGCGTAAATTGGGACGTACGCATTCAAAGTCAGTAAACTAACCGATCGACACAGTAAGCTCTGTTTGTGTACGTGTTCCGACTGGAACCATGCTTGAGTTCTTGAGTAACGCCACGGTAATACATTATGTCATGTTGTGAGAGAAAGTTGGTTAAGTCAGTATTACTTTTGTTTGGCCAACTTTTGACTGTTCGTTATCTCTTTAGCATAAATTATGCCTATTCAGTTAATATTTGTTTTAATGTAAGATCAGTAGGTCATACTACAGCGCATAGTTTTATATAGCTAATATTAGTAAAATAAAGAGTTTTCTCAATTTTCATCACACCATAAACATATTATAATGTTCCATTAATGCGACTGTCTAGAACTCAGACGCTAGCTCCGCTAGCTGAAGATAATTTTCATCTGTTGTAGGAAGACTGGTAATCGTAGCACCAAATACCCTGAACTTTAAACAATATTGAACGTGTCTATAAAGGATAACTATTTGGTTGCTTGGCATACTTGATATGATTATTCCGCCATATGCCGAAATCCACGATTTTTCTAGAAATTCTCTCTGTCGACATTTACGACACACACGCATAGAGATACCATTATTTTTGAAACCCTGCTAGTTAATGTAATTCTTATGGATTAGTTAGCTGAGTTTTCATCGTACGCTTCTGCTAAGTTGTGAGTACTGAGTATAAATCCCAATCAAAAGCAATATTTGTTTGTGCATACACAAATTTCAAGCGTCCAGGATCCGATCCTTCCACAGAGCTTAAGTTTTATATCAAACACGGGGTTCGAGAATAATTCAAAGCCTCTGAGATTATGTATGCACTTCTTCATTAGTCTGTTAATTTTCCACTGTCTGTCAATTTGTCAGTCAGGTAATTTCCAATTTCGAAAGGGAGGATTTGCTGTAATCGCTACGCTTGGCAGTTGAGTTGAGTTGCTTTGGCGATCACAGTTGCGCTTAGATGCTGTTGCCTGACATGGGACAGGGTATTTTCGGACAGGCATTTTTGAGATGATGAATCCGTCATCTGTCCGACGATATGACATTTTCAAGGTTTCGTCTTTCTTAGGTCGACTCTTAGGTCACTCACGGGAGACAATACATTTGTAATATTTTAATATATCAAGCGTAGAACATTTCAATAATGATTGATAGAATGCCATACGACTTCAGCAGTGTAACTAAGCACAACGAATGATTTTCAGCAATACTAATACAAACAAACTAACGGCTGACTAGAATTTAATTATTTACCATATAAAATATAGGTATAAATAAACCTATCTGACAATTTGGCAGCTAACGACGCTTCAAAATAAAATTTGAAAACCCAATCGTAAATGGTCATTACACGCCAACTTTAGGACGAAAATATAAAGCAACAAAAGACGAAACCGTTTAAAAATATACCAAGACATTTTTCTCATTGCCGCCGAACAAGATAAGTCGTGTAGAGAACAATGAAACAGGCGAAAGCGAAAATTTAGAGCATTACGAACATCTACAAAACACGGCCAGTGGGTGGTTCTTTGTGGGCGAAAATGAGAAAGTAAAAATTTGGAGTTTAAGGAAAGACAAAATAAGTGTTTATATGACTGGTTACCTTTCTTTACCTTAACAGCCTGTAAATATTCGACTGCAGGCCATAGGCCTCTCCCACATTAGCCATAATCACACAGCAAGCCAGAAAAATTACCAGGCATAACGAACTGCCAACGCAGCTGCCCATCATCGGTCCGCTTAATTTTATTCTGGTATTTTTCGAAATAATTATTCCGACTACGACACCCATGGGAAGGAAGAGGGTGGTTTATTCTTACACTGATACCACACGGCACATGCTATGTTGCGGTAAAACTTCTTTATAATCAATATCTCTCTCAGTATATACACCAATGGAAAAGCCCGGTACTCGACACGCCATCAAGTAGAGGTTAACGTGTGAAAGTTCCAAGAAGCTCTTGACCAAGAAGCACTTGAGTAGTACCGACCTATCACGTTTCTACCGTTCATGTACAAGAACACTGACATCCATTTAAGCGTAAAAATCACCCGACACCTTGACTTTAATTAGGCGATGTTGCTCTCGGAGTAGATGACGGGCTACAGATATGGGATCAAGAAATCACTCCTGAAAAACTGACTTCCGTAGGCGTGGTTTTGTAAGCACGATTGTGAAATGTGCAGCCTCCGTGATTAAATTCTGACGAGATTGGATAAATCATTCAACGCAGATGGAGTTATGTGTGATAAACGGCTTATATCCGTGGCCAAAGATCAATGGCAAAATCCGGCAGTACAGAGCTTCTCCGATCGAAGTCCGTACCCATACAGACTTGAGATGGTGAACAGCTCCCAATAACGCTCGCAACGTCTGCCGGTTTGTTTCCCTTTGAACATAATCCTCGGCCATTTACTCTCCCCTCCTAAGGGCGCAAGTCAGCTTGGGTTTTAAGTATTCATTGAATTTTATATACAAATAAAAATGTATGTCAATTCTTCTGTTTGTGCATCTGATTCGTTCTCTAAGACGTAATTTTTTATAACTCTCTGGACCGTCGTAACGCAGATGATATAATGGACGGAGATATTTTCACTATATTGTCAATAACAGACTATACCACCATGTAGAAACGATTCCATTACTCCTACTTAACCAACTGGTATTAATAAATAGCAATAAAATCAAACTAGTAGTGGAACTAGCGCACACTGTTACTGTTTTGTATCGCACCACTACCATATTTTGTTGTGTGGAAGGTGTGTTTTGTTTTTGTTATTTAATTATATAACACGAGTTTCACATTTGCTTACTCGTTTAATAAACGGAAAGTATTAATGGTTGACTGAGCTGGTATAAGTGTTAATAAAAGATTACCTAACGAATGTTACTGCCGATTTCAATGTTTAACTGGATACATGATCGTTAGATCTTAATGCAGAGTGCATTAAGATCTAACGAGCTGTCGCAAAATACTAATTCGGGATTTGTTGTGACAATTTTGCATGATATAGAAAATTCAAATATATTTTATACTCAAAATCATTGAAAATATGACAACTATATAAAAAAATCTAAATTAATTTTATTGTTATTCGAGTAGATAAATTTGATTTCTTTATATTTAAATATAAAATTTTAAAGTATATAGGAAAGCTTAATAATTTAATATTTGGTTGTTCCTAATAAATTAACTCAAATATTAATAATGTTTTGACACGATAGGCGCAGTAGTTAACAATACGAGCCGTGGGTTCGATTCTCGCACGTTTTTTTAGATGGGAAATTTATTTGTAGTTTCCACGGCACAGGAGAATTTTTAAACTAAAAATATTTATAAGTTCAGATTTATAGGCCGACATTAAAAATAATAATTATTATATAGAAAAGAAACGATTTGGTACATGCCAGACCATACGTGACTATAGTTTTAATATTTGTTATAATTATCTCTGTATTTTATTCACTTCGCTGTCTCTTCTAAAATAAGCCACACGTACGTAGCTTACAGTACCAATCGTGCTTGCTGACGCGTGGTTTCCGCTACTTCCCGACTTCTTAATACACCTTTCACCGTTTACTAATGCATTTTCTACAATATTTTACTATTTCAGACATACATACAATTAATAGGTTTTTGGAGATTATTGTGGTATTATTAAAAAAAAAGAGATATTAATAAAGTATGACCGACACATACACTCTCACAAACAAAAATTAAGCCTGTAATTATTTTATGTAGTTACTTTTATGTAGCCAGAGCTGCTAATGTTTTAAGTGTCAATTTGCTAGTTACTATTTATATTTTTTGTAACACTGCTGATTACAGAAAGCATATAAAAGGGATATCCGTTAATTTTGACTGCTAAACGAAATCACTTGAGTTTAATTTCTTAGCCGACAGGGCGCATCACGTGCGCACATAGTGTTGAAATAAACAAAGAAAAAGATAGTACATTCCCCCTTACATCACTATTTCCAACTACACTATTTGGCTTTGCATATTTGGATTAATTTCCCGCCATTTCCCTAAAACCAAACACTAGAGCCATTTTGTCGTTTAGCAACGTACACTGTGAGTAAATAACTTAGAGAAAACAGGTCTATTCCCTTTTTCTACAACTCATGAACTATATAATGCCATGTTTGTTGGTATCCTATACGTAATAGAGCCAAGCGGTGGCTTTTGCTGCTGCTCGAATGGGTCGGCACGACCAAATTGGTACCACGGCCTCGCACAATACCGGCGTGAAGTAAACGCATCGTGTGCTTCTGCGTTTCGTTCGGTGAGTGAGGTAACCAGAGGCCAACTCCCCCTCCCCATCCCCTTCTCATCCTCCCGCCCATCTCCCAAATACCCTTAAGGGCTGGCAACGCACCTGCAGCTCCTGTGGTGTTGCAGACGTACGTGGGCGACGGTAATAATAAGGTAAAACGATGGTGGACTTAAGCCTGCGATGTCAGATTTCGCAGGCTGCAACTTAACATTATGCTATTGGCATTTAAAAATTGATGGTTAAACATTACATTAAAATAGTATGTAAACGATTCAGTTTAATATTTTATTTATTTTAGATAATACTAAATTAATACTCAGAATTATTATTATTTAAGTAATTTAAATTTGAAAAAAATGCTCTGAAAACCTTACTTTTTTTTATTATTATTGGCACGCACTTTGCAACTTTCAAATAAAAGACAAACCACAACTTTCCAATAAAAGACAAACGACATGAATGCAGGTCAAAAATAATATGCAGGTTTACGTAACACATTCTTCTGTCATTGAAAGGATGTCGAATCGTGTAAATGGTGCATTAAAGTAAGTGTTGATACATCTTCTTGCAAAAATTGTCTGAACTAGAAAATCATTCCATAAAGCATTATCTCATACGAGGCCAATAAGTACAATAAAATAGATTATTTATTAAAAAATAGGAAAGAGCAATGTCCGGGACGAGTTAGAGTTAATACATTTATTCGGTTTATGCGGCTTACATGTTTTTGGACATATAATTCAAATAATAATACTAATATTTAAGGACCCATCGTCCATAGTCCAAGGGGTGAAAAAATAAATTACAATTATGATTATGAAAAGGATAGATGTAAGTGCTAATGATCTTCATTATGATTATGGGAAAGGTGAGTGAGTATAGGTAGATGTCTATGTATGAGTGAAAAATAGCATTATGGTTTGGTGATAAAGTCAATGCCTATGTTCTTGTCTGTGTCAGCTATAATTTGACACGCGTTATGTTTTGCCCGCTTTCTATACGATCAATGAACGTAATGCATCAGTAATCTAGAAAATTATAATTCAATCTATGATCTGTATACACTGAGGTTGATTTGAAAGTTAACCTAAAAAAAATATTGAAATGTTATTATGAAAATTATAAAATCAATTCCACGCATATAGGTGGTCGCATAAAAAATCTCTCACCCGACAACTTGTGGATTTAAATCAATATCATTAAAAGTACAAAAAGATTAGGTCAATAAATATTTATAATTCGTTATATTGAAAACAATAAAAAAATCTCTTAACAAGCTAATCGATCCTAATATTATTACGTTTAGCTCACAAAATTTCCTTTCGAACATGAACGTTTCGTCTGATTCATAGTTTATCTTTGCAATCTCCGGTTTGGTTAAACTCTTACTTCACTAAAGGCATAATCTTACACAATATGCCAAGATTAAATTACGCAGCCTTTATGGAAAATCCATATTATGGCAAGCACTCATTCAGTTTATACTGAATGAGTGCTTGCCTAATCTCTCTAATCTTTATCTCCACAAAATAAAGTATATTTTCACGTTGACTATTTATAAAGTATTTTATTTTCCATGTACAGTCAGTAAGTTAGTTTTTATATCTAGAACATTATTGCGTAATTTATTTAAAAATTGTGAGTCACAAATCCTTGTTAAGAAATAACATAATAATTCAAATATTGATTTTAAGGCCAAATCGGAATCTGCGAATTTGTATATTCAAGCACTGTTTCCGGTCATTTTTTTTATTGTTTAATCACAAAGCTTTTTTGATTAAATAACTAAAAATATTTTCAACAAACATCTTATTGAATCTAACGCGTGGAAATGCCTTATGAATCTGCTACCCCATCTCTTCGCAAGGGTGTTGTAAGAGGCGACTAAGAGAAAAACTTGGCAATCTCTGGAACTTTAAACGCCGATGAGACGTCACGTACATATCCCGCGAAGACGAAAAATGTATTGCGAAAGCGAAGTCCATTTGGTGCGAAATGGAACTACTAGCTTTTGCTCACGATTTGTTCCGCGTATAATCTATGAGTACGAAATAGTTGTATTTATATATTGTTTCTTAATAAAGAGACACGTTTATTATTGATAGTCTTCCGAAAAGTGAATGTTTCATTTAAGTCATTTTGAACTTTTTGTGTATGGATCCCATTCTGACTATTACTTATGGTATTAATTCCGTTCTTGTCGATCCCGGCATTTTCCTTTATCCAAAGTATCGGAGTTTTTGTTATGAGTTTTAACCTTTTAAAAAGTGGAAAACGTATCAAAATCGGTCCAGTAGTTTTTGTGAGATGTCTGAACGAACAAAATATCTTA
The DNA here is from genome assembly GCA_029286595.1 of Bhutanitis thaidina. NCBI lineage: Eukaryota > Metazoa > Arthropoda > Insecta > Lepidoptera > Papilionidae > Bhutanitis > Bhutanitis thaidina. The sequence continues at coordinate 849,822 of JAGSMS010000021.1, read as the reverse complement.
AATGTGTATAAATACATTACATTGTTTTATGTTGTTATCAACATAATACAATGTAATATATATATTTGCACACAAACACAACATACGTAATAAATTAATATAAGAAAATGAATAATTTTTTTCAGTTAAATCATGTTTTTATATTCGTGAAAGTACAATTCAATGACAGGTATTTAACATGAAATTTTTATTAATTAGAAAAAAAACAAAATAAAATAAATGCTATATATTTCTATCAAAAGAAATTAGTGGTGCCGGCACTTTGTATTAAACTGTCTGAATGTAAGTCCTATGTTCCTGAGCTATTTCGGCGCAAGTCATTTTTACATTTGTTTCAAATTTCAGTTGCTCAATAAATATGTATCTTATCAAAATTATATCGTTTAGTAGTTTCTTCCAAAACTTAACTGATAATGAGCGATGTCATTTGCAGGTGATTGTACGCGAATTACAACACAACTGTACCTCTCAGCTGATAGTTACGCAACCTGACTTTCACTGTCCGGCGCCGGCGCATGACGATCAATTTAGCCGTACAAACGTACGGATATGAGGCCATTTTGTGCATATATGTACAAGTTAATGTGCGCGCGCAGGTGAGATGTCAACTGATTGTTTTTTAATTGTTACGACTGGTTTTAAGGCCGTGTTTAAAATGTACAGCCTGTTTTATTATAATTTTCTAATGAAATTTAAATTAAGTATTTAAGACAAAATTAATACATTTGAAGTATAATTTACCCAAAAATCATTAATTATCTCGAAAAAATTACGCATGGCTACGTAATTTTCAAATTTCCAGCTCTAAAAATTTAGAAACGACCTATGCTCTACAGTAGGACATTTTAGACTTTTTTTTTTACTTTTACATATGATATTTTATATTTGTGTCTGTTGTAGAGCTATAGTATTAAATTTTTAAGTATATTTTATACATTTAAGTTATATTAAATTTAATACGTTATATTCTAAGAAAAAAGGAAAATATATAATAAAATTATTAAATATATATATTTATTATATTATAATACAATGCTAAAGTGGTATTAAATCTAAACTTACCTTTAAGATCTGTAGAAAAAAAAAATAGTAAAAAAAAATTATTAAAAAAGAATTTTTGTATTAGTGTGTTAAAAGCGTATAAAATGTACAATATATAAGTTCTATATAAAGATGTGAGAAAGCAAGACATAGTTAGAATAGAGCGAAAAAGGAATATTCTGAATAGATACATAATTACAGTTTACAAGTTACAGTAGATATACAAGTTTTCCTAACAATACCTGCTTACGGCAATCCTAGCTAAAATGAGAAAATTAAATAAAATTATCTCGAATTCTATCTATGTCTTGCCGAATGACCACATCTGATGCTCTGTTAGTGTTCGTTCGTTTGTCAATAAATTGCCCATGTCGTCTGTCACACCAAATCGCAATTGAAGTTTCTTTTCATAAATATTATGCAGTAGAAAGTACACTAATTCATAGGAAACACAATGATGTAATGACGACACATTCTACGTTATTTCGCTACAAAAAAAATCAATCATTTCCATTAATTTTCATTGATTTTTCTGTTTAATTTAATATTTAATGAAATATTAATCACTGACGCAAAGTACACTATGTCACATTGGACATTCGAATGAAATAATTATTTTGTATTAAAATAAATAAATAAAGGATGTCATTGCAATTGTTCTTTTAATGTTTTAAACTAAACCAAAGACCACAGAATGTTACAGTGTGACAAAACGGCATCGCAACAACTTCAATCCATAACCCGCATAAGTGTGCACTTACTTTCATCATTTATAACGGGACCATAACTCAATCCCTCGTTTGGTGTATAATCTAAACTATTAGAGTCTTGAACACCCAAGATTCCGGCTTTAGAATTTCTATGGCAGCATCCTTTAAGTAAACCTCCGCAAGAACCATCCAATAGTCCGCCAACCATCCAACAGTACATAAAGAACTCACAGGTGCCACCCTGGAAGCACTTTTTGTCGTCTTGTCTGTCCAGTGTAATCTCTTGTACTTTTTCTGTTACAACTTCGGGCAGAGCGGAATTCACCTGCGCGTTGCTGTCTATTAAACGTCCTTTCCTTAAACTATTTGTACTATGCTCGTTTGTACTATCTGACATTTCTCTTAAAATCTCACTAATTCTCATCATCTGAGAGTCCGAAATCGGTTTGAACTTTGGTAACACAGCCATTTCTGTTGTATTCGGATAAACGTAAAGATCGTGTCGTTTTGAAAATTTTGTATTTTTAGAAATTTCAGTTTGTATGAACATCGGTTTCTCGAGTTTTATCGATGCTCTGGATTTTATTACTTTATAGTAATTTCTTTGTTCGTCGTTTTGAGCTCGATGTAGGTCATTGGCATCTGTTTGAAATTAAAAAAATATAATTGAATATAATTTGTACATTACATATTAACTAAATATATTACAAATTAGTAGAAAAGGAAAAGCACACATTTTGAGTACTGTAAATGAAAATAAAAAACACAGACATGCAGCTTATACACAGATTTATTATGTATATATATATAAAACAGTCCACTATAACTTTAGACAGTCTAAAAGTGGTAGGATATGTAGAGTAAACCATGACTAAACCGAAAGTGAAATGAAATTCATCTTCTACATTTCCATTCAAATAATGTTATAACCATTTTTCAACAAATATTGTATTAAAAACATATTGAACAAGATAATGCAATATATAATTCCTCCTGGCTGATCTAGATCATAGTAACCACTTCCGATATTTACTATAGGCAGTTGTCAACGTTTTGTTTATTGTTTATGGCAAAGGCGCAAGCGGCACTTCTGATGGCAACACTTACATCTGCATCACCAGAGGAATTGCAGAAGTGTTTAAGGATTTTTGGGAAGGTGGGGAGCAAGGGAGGAGTGAGCCTTTGGTAACCTCACTCACCAAAAGAAACGCAGAAGCAGAGGATAGAGGCCAGGTGAGTTATTAGTTTTAAGTGTCCATGGCTGGCACCTATGGCTCAAAAGTCAATCGTTTAACCATCAGATTAACAATTTTTTTTTAAAAAAAACAATTTTTTTTGTCCAGAATGTTTATACATTATTCTGTCCATAAGCAACATTATTCTGTTTAAAATGATCAAAAACGTTGTCTAGCTTACAAAAATACGTGTTTCTTAATCGTTATTCCTTAAGAAGTATTCCATAGGTTATGACACATGTATGGATTGTATTCTAGAATACTCTACCAAAGAAAAGCTATCAAAATATTAATAAAACTGTTCAATCATTTTACAGTTAATCTACAATTAAGATACTGTTTTTATGTTAAAAGCTGAAAGGCCAACAAATAGTCAACCTATACCAATATAATAATATTACATCAACATCCTTTCGCGATCGTAAAGTAAGTTGTACTCGTAGGGGTTTACGATAGGCGGGCTCTACACTGGCTTTTCGTCATATGCTTATGCGTTGTGTTGCTAAATGATGTGATAGCGAAGTACTTCACCAGTAGAGCTTACCCACTTATGTACCACATTCACTCTGTTCACTTTTAAGTGACTCCATCGACCATAGTTAAAAATACTTTAAGCTTTACATTTTACATGCACCCGATGTCATTGCACCGGAAATAAGGAATAATTGTTATTGTATAATACCTATAATGGCATAGTATTACGCGAACGGACAGTCCGTAATTTATCGGAAATCGAGAAAGTAAGACACTGTCAAGTAGCGTTAACAGAATAATGTAAAATAAACTCTTATTTATGAATTATATTATGGGTATATAAAAATTTGCGTGCGCATTTTTGTGATAGTGGTACGAAAAACTGTGTGAGAACGCGTGTTTGACAAGTATAGGTTTTTTTTTAAATAAATGAAAAAACATAAGGTCATTATAACGATTTAGGGATCGTCAGAAACCTTGACATTGGATTTAGTTGTTTCAATCCGCTTTTTTCTAAAGTTTATTTGGAACATCGTGACAGGTGTTGAGCATATCGCCGTCTTAATGTCCAGCGATAGAAAAAGAACATAATTATACATACACTGGAGATGGAAGTCTTGTGTACTTATTTGGTGGTAGATCCCCTAATCACTTAGCTATAATCTAATATAAATAATCTGGGTGCTGGTCACCCAATGTCATCCCGTGGGTGTAGTTAGAGTCGATTTATGAAAATACTAGAAAAATCACAGAGAAATATATTTTTTAAAGCTCCGTGTTAAGTTAACGTGACAACCATTTGAAAATATGCAAGACTTAAACTATTGACTGACTGGTGAGAGCACAGGTTCATAATGTCTGATTCTGTGAATGATAACACTCCTGCGTGGTCATTACTGCTTAATTGGTGAGTGTAGTGCTGGTACATGCTCCATGACCATGTGGAATTCGTGTTCGGCAAATTTGGATAGATATTCGGGCACAGTCGGTCGCCGGAGCCGCATTCAAATTAGGTATGTAATATATCCATCCATCTTGCATGCCATCTTTTTCTTCAAATTCCACCTGTATGCAGTGAGCAACACCATCAGTGCGAGAGTATAAAGTGGACTTTTACAGACTGACGAAGCAAAGAAAAGATTTAAATTAAATTAAAAATGGTTTAGGTAAACCGTTCTTTTAACATTCACTCGAACTTCGAACGTTATTGGTGGAAATCCATTACCTAATCCATTCAGTCATATTGTATCTGAAATCTGAGTTGTTATTTAAACAAAACATGATAATTATGTAGGTTAATAAAATTAAGTAATCAAGACACTATCACCAATAAAGTAATTTTAATAACATAAAATTTTTTTTTGCAGTAGTTTTTGGTGACGCTACGTCCTACTCAGCGTCCGTTAAATGTTGGAACGATTGCATAACCTATTTAGCCCCGGAGGCGTCTTTACAGACGGTAACGTTATCGATTGCATTGCTTTTTGTAATATTATCATTTTCATTTCTTATTTTCTGTAGAAATAAATATGGATTTTATATTTGATTAGACGCAAAATAGTTTCGAAGTTTATTTCTTCTAAGGAATTTATCCTTCTACAAAAATATTAATGTAAATATTTATACAAAGCTATAAAGTACCAACTTGTAAATTTCCCCCTGTGGGCCAAGACGTTCATTCAATATTTGAGATGGGTTCGGATCCGGGAGGCGTCCGCCTCGTTGCTCCTGTTTAGTTTAAGTTTACTGATTTCACATGCCCTCGAAATATGTTTTTCAAACTTTTCCATTACGTTTTCCTTCTACGCCAAGCACGAGGGAAGCTTAGCTCTTAAAATTATAATTAGTGGTACCGGTACCGATTCGAATCCAGGTCAATCAAAGGGACCGATTGCCGTGCAATCAAAAGGACCGCCCACAGACGGCTAAAACATTTTATGCATTGTATATGCAAAATAATTTTAAAATTTCATTGTGCATGTTTGAAGAATATTTCTATATTTTTATATGTAAGCCACGATCGTAGTAATGGTTAGGGGATCTATCTCTGAATCAGTAGACTCGAGTTCGCTCCTATGTGGAGAGTGAGCAATGAGTTTTTCGAAACTTATGTGCGATTTCTAATCTCCTAGCCTGGACACAACGAAGGGAACAGGCTCACCGCCTGTCACATTTTCCCAAATAATAAACTCTTAAAGTTTAAATTGGTACACTTCTGACCGCCGCAATATTGTTTATAGATCGTGTGAGTGTATTGCATAGTATTTACATATTTTATATATAGCCGTGGTAGGTTTTAAATTTTCTACAAATAAATTTCAATACTATTCAGCATTGTAGGGTCTTATATAGCTATGTAATGAGCCTAACATTAAATTAAAGGGGAATACAACGTTCTGTTAAAGTTGTATTTAATAAGGTAATAAACCTGTTTATCAAAACTTTAAATTAATGCTATCACTGCACGTAAATTTATTTGCCACCCATTTCTTGCACATCGGCGAGATGAGATGAGAGGCTAAGACTGTGATACAATGTCAAACAAGGGACGGCTTGCTAAAACGGCTAGACACAAAAAGAGGTAAATTGTGTTGTAATACAATTATTGATTACAACTGGGATTCGAAACCAGGACCAGGTCACTTAAACGAACTAGTGAGCCACGCGGTAATACGTATATACATTCAGTAGAATAGATAAGAGATAGCCGAAAATTCTGGAATCATAAAAAACAAATTTGCTTTTAAGTTAAATCCGTTCAAATGTACATGCATACATATAATATTATACATTTATATAGATATATACACAGTATAAAACTACTATCCCTACTCTGTGGTAATGTTGCGTATCAGAAAGGGTATTTCTGGCAGTACTATTTAGGTAACGAGTGAAGACGGTGTTCCGTATAATCGCCAATAACATGGATACCAATATCCAGTATTATATTTATTATAAATACCTGACACGCAACCCTTTTTGTCGACGAAAAACGTAGAGTGCGTTCGTTAGTCGTGTCCTCTCCAAACACAGCGTTTTTTTAGCCTTTATATATCTCAAATTCTGAATTTAACAACAATGAAAGTACTAAAATTTTTGAATTTAGAATGTCATAGTATTTTGGATTAATTTTAATTTAAAGTAGCCAATTATATAACCAATTATAAAAGCCAATAAATATAACGTATTAACAATTTACGTTACAGATTTTTTTTAAAAAAAAAAGTTTTATTCAAGAATCTTAGGCCATACAGGTTTCATTTTAATTCAAAATTGCCATTCCATTATAACATCAACATTTTGTGTATACCTCAAACTATTTATAAAATTTGTCTTTTTTTAGATGGTATTAAATAGTTTGAATGTTTTTATTGCTAATAACAAGCGTTGCGGTGTGCTGCAAGCGCAATACGCCGCGGTGGCCCGCCGCAAGCAGCGGTTTCATAGGCGGCGTGCAAGGCAGGCGGTGACGTAGTCTCGCCGCACTGAATGATGGCAAGCGCGCGTTTCACAAAACACGGCGGCCAAGTGTGTAGAGTTGCACTCGGGTTGCCCACATTTCCTTTACGAAATACCACTTGCGGCGTGCCGACCGGCGTACTGCCTGCCTTTTAGCTGGGTTTCGCGCGATCAGACAGTCCATTTAACCAATTACGTGCATTTCACGCTCGAGTGCATATAAAAATTATTTTTTATTAATAAAATTTTTACCAAATTTAAAAAAAAAAGTTATTTAATTCAAAAAACTCCGAGTAGTTTTACTACATTTTCTTTTCATACAAGCAACAAATACAGTATCTACGATGACTATACTTGTTGCTTGGAGATAGGGAAGTGAGATGAGCTAACAACCACTAGTGCACCGTCGACGAACCACTAGGGTTTGGTAACCATGTCAAGGGTAAACAAAACCATGTTATTACATAACACGGTATGATTTCATCGGGAATATTTTATCTTTGTACATCAATATAAAGAAAAACATTAAAATCATCTAATAAATAAATAATTATCACAAGTTATACCTCCAAAACCTTATAGAGATTTAGCAGTGGCATGCATAAGTTATTATTATATCAAAATTCGATATTTAGAATACTTCCTCATTAGAAAAACCATAACGTGATACCTGAAATGTAACCATAAAGTCATTCACACTGTGCTGTCTGAGTGAGACAGAAACAGTGAATTACTTGTAAATAAAAGAGTTAAGCGCATATTTACGCGTGCTGACACACGCTACCTCGCGTCTTTCGTTAACAGGGGTCCGAGCGCGACACAGCGTCAGCAGCGTCGTCGTTCCTTTTTTTTTTTTTTTTTTTGTTTATTAAACTTGCGGGCCTCCTGCTCGCGAGTCTTATCGATATAGCTGTAAAGGCCACTGGGCCAACAGCAGATCTACCGTGGGGGTTTTAGTCGGTCCGGCATCTTCAATGCTGATCCCGACATAACCAGTCACCGGAAACGGTGACGGGTAGGTGCGAGCACCTTTCCCCCACGTTAAACTAAAAAAAAAAAAAAAAAAAAAAAAGCTACCTCGCGTGGCAGTGAAATTTGTTTTATTTGTACTCATAAATTATTTCCTGTAAAATGAAATTGCAGTAGTTAAGATCGAACTACTAACAATTAGTAAGTATCTTTTAAAAAGTTATTCATTTTATAATTGTGATTACTGTATAATATACATCGTATTAAATTATTATACATCGTCGAGTAAATTATCTAGATACATATATGAATGGATTCACATATTCTCGCAAAAGAATACTCATTCCTACCAAAGATGATTCGCGAGTAAAAGTATAAATAATAAAATTTCAATAGGGAAGGTAGCTGGGTGTTACCAGATGTTGCTTGGGGTCCTGTAATAAATAAAATTATATCCAAGACCAAGCATACCAATGCACGGCCTCAGGATACAGTAACCTCATTCTGAGTATATTGTACCAAAAATTTGTAATTAAAAAGCTGACGATAACGACTGCAGTGAAGCACTTGAAACGCCTGGAATAAAAAGTTATAATTAAATGTGACAAAATCAGTAATCAATAGTTTAATTTCAAATGTTAAATAATCGTAACCTTCTTTTGAAGATTTCGACATTCTGGGAGGAACGTGACCCATCTAACATTTCACAACAAGGTATTTAACATTCATAACTAACTGTAAAAAGTAAAGAAACTTGTGTGTTGTTACGTAATTCTATTTCTTAGACCGTAATATTTATTCTGTGGGACCCGTTAAACTGCATAGGCAGAGTTCGGTGACCATGAATTACGACAAATCCGGTTATAGTAGGCTTAAGAAGGGACAATTTTTTACTTTAAACTTTTATATTTGTAAAATGGTTCAGCAGTCAAGGTACGCTCGAAAGAGAGTTTAATACTTTATCTGATTGTATTAGCGCAAATAATAGCTGTATCGTGTATATTATAATAATGAGATTTCCTTTTTACTTTATTACTGTAACAAGAGTATAAGCCTCAAAAGTACCTTTAAGATTAAAACTGTTTACAGTCTATTTATAGTATAACAATATGTGATTACTAGCGGCTGCATGCGTATTTACAGGCGTGCTCACGACACAAATTAACTAAGATAACTCATAATTGAAATAAAGAAGGAAATAAAGCTTTCTTGACAGAGCATAAATATACAACACACGGAACATTCTAAGATTGAATCTAAACGATTTTTATTTAAATATGTCAATTTTCAAGGCTTCTACCTTGTCGCCTTTTTCGACACCTACAGGGAGAAAGAGGGTAGATGATTCCTACGCCTATACCACATGGGATTTATTTAAAATCTATAAAAGCATATCATCATCACCATCCTCATTTTAGCCAATCACAAGTCCACTGGTGGACATAGGCCTCCCTCAAAGATTGCCATAAAGCTCGGTCTTGTGCCACCTGCATCCATCGACTTCCCGCAACACTACGCAAGTCGTCACTCCAAAAGCGTATGATCTCTACTATTTCAAAATTTTAAAACCTTACACGGGGGTGATAACTGACCACCGGAAGTGTGAAGTAAGTTGCACAACATGAAAATCTTAACATTTCCTACAACAAAGTGACATAATATTTTGATAAGGTCTTTCGTAACTCTTATGCAAGTAGTCAATTAAGACAACACGGTTGCTACGGCCTCACCATTAACCTCTCTGCTTAGCAAAAACTTGTTTTAAACATGATTTACATCATTTGTGACCCATTACTCAATTGCTCTAACTGGTAAACAATTATTTGTAAGAGATGTTTTAATACAGTATTAAGAGTTATGATAGCGTAAAAGAACCACATTATTTTGATATCACTGATAGTTATTCAGAGCTGGTGAAAATACGCAACGAACTAGAAATGAAATTTGTCGATGATTGAACATTGAAATACCTTCCGGTTAAGGGCCGTAATCAGGGAGTCAAGGTGACGACCTTTGTAAACGAATACCCGACAGTGCCTTGAATTGTACTTGTTATTTTGGGCATGGATTTTAATATGTAGTAAGTTTACAGATAACTGATATAGCCGTAAAGATGAAGAAGCTGCAGTGGTAATGGGCTGGAGGAACAGCTTGTATAACTAACAACCATTGGGGAAGCAAGGTTCTTGAGTGGCACATTCATACAGGAAAACATAAAGGAGACCCTTTACAAGATGGAGTGATGACCTGCACAGTGTTATGAGAAGTCGATTATGTAGGTGACTCAATACCGTGTTGCCTCGAAGATTGCCACAAAGCACAAAGTACGGATATGTTCAGCAGTGGACTTGAGACAAGCTGTAATAATTAATGATAATTATGAAGTTCACAGAGCGCAGAGCCACGTTAATTTCAACAACCTTTAAAAAAGTCAATCAAACTGATATCTTTATTTTTGCATACTTGATTTCGTCGTCTATAAGCGATGTGCTTAGATTTAATAATAATTTTATGCCTTTTTTTATTTATTTTTTTTGGTTAAGGTCTTTTTTTGATCATTATTTTAAATTAAGGAAGTGAAATATTCTCGATAGCGAAAGAACTACTAACACTTATACTAGCTCGAAGATCTCTTCCTTATTTTCTTTTTGTCTTATATATTACGTGTTTCTATATACATGAGGCATTTTTAAAACATCAATACATAAACACAAGAGGCTTTAAAATAAAAAATAAAAACTACAAACTGTTATATTTTCTACATCTCAAGATCGTGGGAACGGACGAGACCGGTGAAAAGTTGGGTTTCACTGATGGGTATGACAAAAAGCAGATAATACCTGGGAACTTGGTATTGTATGGAACACGAAAGTGTTGTTTGTTTAGCTGAGAACAATATTTATTATATTTCATAAAATCCTTTCTAAATTAGTATTAATACGACTTATACTACGTGTGCTATCGGCGTAAGAATCTGCCACCCATTTCTTCCCGTGGGTATCGTGACAGGCAATTAAAGGGAAAGCCTTGAAAATCGCAATGGACAAAGACTGATGGCGGGATAATCTCGAAAAATACCAAAAAAAAACACAAGACCGCCGACGAGCAGCAGCGTCTAATGCACGAGGTGTCTGGTACTGCGATTGCCAAACCGCTTGCCGAGAACGTAACGATTATGACAAATCTCCTGATTATGAGGCGAATGTACTACAATGGACTATTTACAGGTCCTTACCTGGAAATAAAAGGAAAGGAAAGATATAGGAAATACCGTTTTTTTTTGTTTTTTTTCCGGAAACCTTAAATCGTCGAACTGGTTACAGTTTAACCAGTTACCAATCCCGTTTCATGAGGGAAGAGGAAGAGAAGAAGAAGAGATGAGAAGGAGGCCTGTTCTAACCTAGCATATAAAAGAGTCGTGGAGATTCAATTTCGACGGCTCGGTGGTGTAGTAGCTGAGGCGTTTAGCTGCGGCGCTGTGGGTTGTGGGTTCGATTCCCGCACGGGACTAGTATTTATATAGACTACAAATAATAGTTGCCGGTCTGGCTGTTTGTCCATGTGCAATTCATGTATGTAAACTGCCTCCGCGACACAGGAGAAATTCCTACAGCGGAAGGTAACGTTTTTTATTAAAAAAAAAAAAAAGTCATGTTTGACTTTTAATACCATACATACATACCCCGACAACTAACACAATTACGTAAAATAACTTAAAAATGCATAGTTGATAAGGATAAATGTCTTTGCCATTAAACCGTCCACGAGGTCGAATGCAATGGTCGAGTGTCCGAATCGATCAATTCGGTAAAGGAGGCTAACACAGCCGCAATTACGTCAACCATTACATCAGTTCGTCATTTTGACAAGGAAAGCATCTTTGTTGCGTTGCGCAAGAGACGCTCGAAAGCGGGGCTAGAAAGTGCGCGATCATGCTAAGTTCCGCAGAAGATTCTTCTTAGTACAACCTATTTCGATGGCCTACTTAAAAAAAATAACTTATGACTTCAAATTAAAAAAAATAATAAAAAAAAAATACCTTTATTACTAAATTAATTAAAGATTGTGTGCAGTTCTACTCTAGTTCATATTTAAAAACTCTTTCTCAACTTCAGTCTTCTCAGAATAACACATTAGACTTAAGTTAAACCGATTAAGAACCACTTTAGTTTAATGGATATTCTAGAGTAATATGACTGCCTTCATCAACAGCCTATTGAAGTCCACTGCTGAACTCTGCCTTCGAGCTTTCTTGAAAGGTTGATACTCACCACGCAGAGCAAGCCCGTAGAGAGCGCAGTGCCGGGTTCCATTTTATAAGTGATACTGTTACCGAGATATATTGTTAGAAAATATAGTATTCGAAAATTGACACTGTGATTGAAATCGGCAAGGATTACCTCATCATTACTATTAGGGTTTTAAGTATGAAATTACCGTCTTATGTTGAAAAATTCAAATACTATTTTTGAAAGAAAAAATATTTAATCGAAATTTTTACTCTCATCATCTATACATTTGTGCCATATCGAGGATCTTATCCAAATTGCGTAAAAAAAATGGTAATGAATTAGGGCTAGGACATGAGAGTACAGAGGATAGCGTATGGTTTCTAACTGCAAGGTCTTGTAATGTTAAAATGCTTAGTCGAGCAGTGTGAGGTTCTAAGTTAGCAATAATGGCGAAGATCGCTTTAAGGAATTGTTCCGGTATTTGACATGGGTGCAGTGATTGCATTTTTTGCTTGCGATTATCGTAGAGAATCCACTCTTCATCACACGTTACAATTCTGTACAAAATCACTTTATTTAGTACAAAGTGCCTACTCATCAAAACGATGAGCAGGCACGCTTGATGGTATGCTTGATGGTGGATGTGCATAATGTAAGGAACGCGTGTTCCTTACATTACAGTAAATTCATGAGGCACCTAATTCTCGACCGACGACGGACACCATGAAGTTGGTTAGTTATTGCCTCTAAAGTTTTCGTGAGAACTGATAACTATATTCAAGGTTTCTAACTATGTTCTATATTCAAATATATATATATATCTACAACACGTGTTTTATATCAGATGATATAAAAAAAATATATCCATACTGAAATATACATTTGTATTTGTGTGTGATTTCAAAATGTATATGATATTTATTGCGAGTATTCATGACAGAAGTGGTTTTTTACGTATAAACTTTTTTCAGTAGGCCTATAGATTTGAGGTTAACTGTCGGTATGTATTACTTTTATTTGTTTACATTATTAATTATTATTTGAAAAATGGTTGATTTTAAAGCCTTTTAAAGTTAATTATTCTTTTTTAATTAAACCGTTATCCATTGTATTTAATGTCTTTTTTTTTCCCAAACAAAGAGTACTGGCACACGGGATAAAATTTTTAGTTATTTTTGTTTTTTACGCTAAAGAAGTATAACTTCTTACGTGCGTACATAAGTACACATACACGTTTTTCTTTATCAATTAGGTGCAAAGTGATTGTGGGTTAACTCAAACCAAATAATAGCTTGGTTGTCCGATAAGGATCGGCTTCCACTATTACTTTTATTTCATCGTTATTTACTTTACCGTCTGGTAAGTATTCTACGAGGTTCATTCTTCAAGATAAAGCTTACACTAGAAAAGCGATTAAACCAAAAACACACAGTGCGTACGTTAGTCGTGTCCTCTCTAAAAGCAGCATGTATATTGCGCTGTATCTGCTGCGTTAGAACCACGATGGAATACGTATTCGAAAATTACTCTAATTTTTAAGGTCTTCATGTTTAACTCAAATACGGATTGTAAAAACAGTAGATTATTATAATAGTTTTTAAATTCCACTAAAACAAGATTGTGCATTAACGACTTTTATTGATTCATTTCATTTTTATTGAAAATTCTATTGATACGAAGTAGCACATTTGAAGTCAAATAGAATAGAAATGCTGATTTAACTCATATTTTGGGTGATCGGAAGCGCAGATCGGCGTTACCAAAGAATATTATTATAGAAACTATTTATATGAAAAATTTACGAACATAGTAAATTAGCATACTGTAAGTCCCCACTGCTGGGTAAAGGCCTCCTTCTGAAATATCTTAGAGGGTTTTGGAGCCGAAAAGGCCCTTCAATCTGCTATTCATCTCTAGTGCGGTTTGGCAGGCTTCACATGTCCTCGAAATATTATTTTTTATTATTTCTCAGACATGCAGGTTTTCTCTCGGTGTTTTCTTTCACCGCCAAGCACGTGGTAAACACAGCACTTAAAATTGCTATTAACAATTCCAGTGGTGCCAGAACCGGATCGAACCCAGGTCACTCGCGCTTTATGAAACTAAAGCGAGTGCCTGATACTAATTATCATATATTTATAGATATATCAATTTTAGAATTTCATTATAAGTGACTGAAAACTATGATCACACCGTATTCCCTAAAATAAGTAAGCCTTTTTGTCTGAAGGTTGGGCTCCATGCATATTCTACGCTAAACATACAGAGTAGCAGTTAGTAAATATCACTGTTGACATGCTCCCTGATAAGTTGGCCGGCTGCCTCAAAAAGATTTTGGTGAATGAAGAAGTAAAATAATACTTAATAATAGAAAAATGTTTATGTTTTAAGCGAAATATTAATGTAGCGTCATATTCGGTAATTGACAAATGCGAAATGAAGATACTAATGATTCCTAATAACATTGACAGCGATTACCAATAAACCGCATTTGATTGATATTCTCCAGAAAAACGGTCGCAACGAAGACTAATTATTTAATATTGTAGAGACGGCAGCAACCGGCCGTAGTTCGTGCAGACTACTTTAAATCGGGAAAAGAGTTTTCCAGTGCAAAAAGTAATTTTTGATGTTCATACAACACAATTTACTAACAGTCTTATTGGTATATATTTTAAAAACATAATCGCTTGTATGTTTAATACACTCTCGTTTTTTGCATTGCGTGATGAAATGTAGCGTGTATTCTAATGAAGAGGACAATTGACGCGTGGCAATTGCGATTGTCTTAGTAAAGATACTACAGATCACTACGTTTATTTACGATATTTTTTTTCACACATATGGCCACAGTAGTAAATAAAAACTCAACATTATTTGCAGAGTAACTAAGTCAATTATATGACATAAAAGTATGTTATAATTCCAAATCCCACAGACTAGTAATGGAGAGCAGTGTAAAGGTACCGACGAGAAATCCGCTTGCACAGCGTTGTGAGCACGGGTAAACCTGTGCTTTCTCGGAGAGGCCTATAAGGTTCAGCAGTAAGCTGAAGAAAAAGTACACCACTTTATAATTTTTCTTTAAAATACATACTTTGATTTAATTTTTTTGGCGTTTTTTTGTTTCGTTTACGTATAACACAGTCAGTATATACAGGTAGGGTCTTCCGCATTTTAGCTGGATATTTTTTTTACTTTCCATGTTTCCAATTACAATATTTATTAGCATGGTGTAGTTAAATATTTACCAAAAAAATCTTTACAATATTATTTTTGTTCGATAAGTTGGTCGTAGTTTATATTTAATAATATCAAGTTTTCTTATTTGGGATATTTAAATATATTCTCATCTAGTTGTGTATGTACATATAAGTAAGTATTGATCAAATACCATAAAATAAATAAAATTCAAAAAAATATATTGTCAATAAAATTAAATAAATAATACCCAACCAGACGGGTGCGCTTGGGCAGAGGAGACCAGACGGCCGAGGGCATGGAAGGAAGTGAAAAACAACCGGAGGACGATGCAGGCGGTATCGAAGAGCAATTCCAATTGAGCACGGAGCGGTCCATCACGGAGTCCCAACCGCCTCAGCTGTTCCTAGAGGCTAACTTAGATTAACCCATTCGCAGAGACGAATATCGGAATAATTTTGGTCGGCATTCCACCCACCATGTCTTTTACGTCGTGAGCCTAGTCCAGATATTTTGTCTTCTTTTCTGCTTCGGCGTTCACGATGTTCTCGTCATAAGGAAAGGTGATATCAAGATTATTATTATTCATTAACTCAAAATGTTCAATAAATCAAACTTTCATTTACTACGTTATTTCAATTGAAATAACCTATTCTAACCAATATATTATTTGAACCTATTTATATATTTGAACGAGTTTTAATCTAATTATTTGGGTTTATATTGACACTACAAGAAAAACTTTTTAGATAAAAGTCACTCTCCGCTTTAGGAAAGAAAATCATATTTGTTATTATCTCACGACCGAATAAAGCAAGTCGTCACAAGTACGATATCATCGTGAAATACAGAATTTTTGATTAGATCTCGTCACGTTCTTTGTAGAATTTACTATATTCTCTCTTAAATGTATTCTCACACTTTTATTATTGTGACTGACTTTTTTATATTGCAATGACACGAAATCAATCACATGAGTTTTAGAAAATTTAATTTAGTCAATAATTAATTTAGTCAAAGTCAACAAACTAATTTTTATAAGAAGTCATCTTTATAATTTTTATCATTTAATAAACTAATCAGTGGCTATCTACATATTAATTGTGAATTTCGTCACATAATCCTAAAACTGGAAGATTAGGAAGGGAAACAAAATAAATTAATATTATCAAGATGTTTCCTTAAATACTTCCGATTTGTCTGACCTAAATCATTAACCAAATCAAAATGTCGTTCATTATTTGAATTCTTGGAAGCAAGCTTATGAATAAGTTGTATGCTTATTATTATAGCATCAAAATAGTTATTTAAACAAAAATTAAACAAGAATTACTCTTATTTACTCTGTGCATATTTAAGATCGCATATCTTTGCAATGCGTTGACGATTTCGGCGTTTGATTCCATTTCTCATAAAGTTATTGATGAAATGATTTATTAATTATTTATGAATAAAGTTCCCTTCCCTATCTATAACTACAAAAATAAATTTATGGAGTTTCGTAAAATAACGAAAATGGATAATTGATAGAAGGAAAATAAGAAAAAAAATTAAACAATTGGGTTAATTATTAGCGGTTACAGTTGAAAGAACTATCAAAACGCACGATTTAGCATTACAAAGGCGAATATTACATGTGACTAGCACGGCGCTAATTGGTTAGAAACTGGCCTCTTTTATATTTCATACAAACACCTATTACTAAGCCTACGCCATCTGTCCGTCCGCTTATCTGTACTACATATGAAGGGGTGTATCTTTTGAACCCTAAGAGGTGGCCGAAAATTTAAAATATGTGTTAATTTTCTAATAAATAATTAAAATAATAAGACAAAAAGATAATTATAGGAGAATGCAAGAAACACATATTTTTAAACTTTTATTTATCGTAAATACGGTAAAACACTTATAATAAAAATCGGCCTAGTGTGAGTCGGGCTTAGAATCCCGAACTGAATGAAAGAAAACACAACCTTTTAGATAAATACATAACACGTATTATACTGAATCCTCTATTGAATATTAGCCATAAGCCGACCGAAAAAATAATAGTGGTGGTTGATTTTCATCTTAATGAAAATTAAAATATAACAAAATTGTTTAATTAATAATGATATTTTCGAGCTTTGCTTTGCTAAAGAATTTTGATACATAACATAATCATTATTATTATTAGCCCGAAAATAGTCCACCGCTGGACAATAGACCCCATATGACGTTATGTAATTTTTATGTTCCGTTCCGATAACCTAGTCGGTAGTGACCCTGCCTACCAAGCTGAGGGTCGCGGTTTCGAATTCCACTAAGGGCAAACATTTGTATGATGAATACAAATGTTTGTGCTCTAGTCATGGATGTTTATAAAGTATTATTTGACTTTGTATGTACATGATATGTATCTTATTACCATCTAGTACCAAAACCACAGTAAATTCTACTTTGAGACTAAATGAAATGTATTTCTCTAAAAAATTTACCCTTCATACTCTTAAATTATAAAACTGCTTTCGTGTTTTCAACTAAACTTCGGATAATTAATAAAAAAAAGGAAACAATTAATTTTTTTTACTGTTTATGATACCGTTGTTATTTAATAAAAAAAGCAACACTTAACGTCATTTATTCCACCAAACTTTTCCCTGCCACAAAGAAACCACAACAGATGTTAGCGCTCCATCGCTCTCTTTTAAGCTCGAATTGTAATTACATAACGCTTACCTCTCTCCGCGAAAGCATCTGCACTTCCCGTTCCGATGTCCTGCAGACTTTGTTCCTCTGCACCGATGTCATTCATAACAAAACTTTGATCACGGAACACAACATTGTCGTTGGGACTAGGACCGGCATGAGAGTTAGTCTGCACAGAGTTTACATTGTCCGACGCGTATGGAAACACTACACGAGGACTTCGGGCTTTCCAACCACTATTCGGCCCATAAAACCCGTTACGCACTGCAGGAGCAATTTTATAAGGATCAAAACCATATGTCGGCGCGTAAGTACGACCGAATCGCCCTTGATAATACTTAGGATACACTTGGAATGAAGGGGCACGAAACCTAGGTGGAGGCTCATAGAACCTTTCGTTTCCCGACGGAGCTTCATCATCTTGCGTTTTTGTTAAACTTGTTCCATCCCCAGGCGATGTGAACTCGTAATCTGCCGCATCATCGAACTTTATCTTCGAACTGTACTTATCTGAAGTTAAATCGATCTCACCGCGTCCAAATGGCTGATGGTTCTCATCCTCGTCTAAGAACAACACCCTAGACGGCTTCGTTCGCCTATAAAAATGTTTTGGTACAAACATAGGAGTAGTTCTGGGTTTTTGATAGACAATGCTCAGCGCGCGGCTCGACTCCGCAGCCGCGACGGACGCAGCAACGAGCAATATCACTTTCCATCTATTTTCGCTCAACATGTTGCGTCGGTCACTGCTCTGTTGATTTCACTTTCATTTTATGCGATACGCTATTAATAAGAATTTCGTTTCTCAGGAGACTTTTAAAACATTATTTGGGAAAAAAATATTTTTAAGGAATTTAGTCCTAAACTATCATGGTGTGATTTTGAACGTGCGAAGATGCGTGTGCGGCGGTCGGGTTACAGGCACGGACTGGGTGCTCGCTGGGCCCGCTCCGACGCGCGACTGGGGGTTATGTAAAATGATGTGCTTGTGACGCTGACTGTTTATGTAACGTCTAGGACCATTTGATTTGTGATAGTGATACTCAGCGAAAATGTCTTACCAACGTGTGGTTTTCAAATGCTGTGTAGGTCATGTCATTGTGATTTATGCTGGAATGCTATCAATTTTTAATTACCTAAATAATCAATATTTATTCTCCTATTTTACAAAAATATGCTATCTCATGTCAATAAGTAACTTATGTTTAAATTCAATAATTCAATAATTTTCTACAAGTATTTAGAATAAAGAACAGAATTGTTAAGAGTATATTATTTCCGTTGTCGTCAAAGTCGCTATATTATTATTATTAGATTTTCTACGTCTAATCCTGAAAATAAGCCATATGAAGGGGTATATGCTCTGCCAATTATAATTTAAGTTAAAATAATAACTTTTCTTGGCCTGGGTTCGCTCCCCGGTGTCGGTACCGCTGAAATTGTTAATAACAATTTTAAGTGGTCAAATTACCACGTGCTCGGCGGTGAAGGACGATATCGTCAGGTAATCTTCATATCTAGGAAATAATCAAATGAAATGTGTGGGTGGTTAATAATAAGCTCAGTGTGCAAAATAAGGTATTTAATTAAAAAGGTGTGAAGTCCGCCAAAACTCAACTAAAATGTGATGAATGCCAATCGAAAGACAACTCAGACGCTCGATAGAGGCTGATTCTATATAATATACAAAGGATCAGCACGTAATTGCGTGTTCGAAGACCTTATCTGTATCACCTGCGATAGAAGGCGATCTCCACTGCAATAGCTGCAATGCGGTCGTCTGCAGCATTCCGGCGGTCACCAGAAATATGCGAATAGTTCACGTTAGGGCACGATACAAACATTTTAGCAGTTACTAGTACATTGTTCACACGCGTGGAATGCAAAAAGATCAATGCCGCCGGCAGAAAAGGCTAAAAGTCACCAAGTTATCAATGCAGACAGTCGTTCATACCAGACCCGCTCTGGAATAGCGTGGCGGTCCCTTCACGGTTCCGAAGCTTTCTTACATATTTTAGAGGAGACCTTTGTCCAGCAGTGGGAATTTAAAGAAAATTTTAACAACATTGAATAAGAATGAAGAAGATTCCAGGAACAAACGCATACTCATATTTGTGTATGTTTTTAATCGAATAGTATGCAACCATAGAAAGTAGGCTAAATGGTGATTGAGGATATAAACTGTGTCAAATCTTATTTCACATCCGGTTGGCTGTTGACGCATGATTGGGTAACAAATAAACTGGTTTCTTTTTGTTTCCACTGTTAACCTTAAAGTTTTGACTGTATGTTTACTTACACTGTTTTTAAATTATTTCTTGTACTCTCCACATGAATAACTTCATTTTAAAGTCAATATTTCTTTATAGAAATATTCTCCTCCTATGTCATCAACTCGTTGCTTTAATTGCATAAGCAACGAGTTGATGACATAAGAGGGAAATATAAATAGTAATGATAAACGAATTAAATATACCAAATTCTCATGTTCTTCGTATTGTATATTTATTGTTCACTCATTAATTTATAATTGTAACACGCAAGTAACTCTATGGACGTAGTATTGAAATTAAAAAGGATACTAAAGTAAACAATACATTTGTTCACTTAAGAAAAAGAGAAAGAGAGCTTCATAAGATTTGGTTTAATAAATTAAACGCAACTTATCAATAAAGAACACTTTTAGTGTTGCAGGTGTTATCAAGGAAACCACTTGCTAATTTATTACCAAGAAAAAAACAGTATATTATGGTTTACATGATCAACGTCAACAATCAATCAAAATTAATTAAACTGAGAGGAAGATTTAAACACAATATAAAATAGATATTGTAATTTAGATAAACGTAGTATATTTAAACCCAGCCGGTCTATTGTAGACTCGGCTAAGCATTTAGTAGCGGCGTTGGGGTCGAATATTCGGTTCCCGCACTGAACAAGTATTTGAATACTTTACTTAATTACAGGTCGCGCCTTATTGTAAAGTCACAAAAAATATGTCACATCAATCCCTGATCAAATCATACTGTGTTATTTTTAAGTTGGTTGCATTGTCCAAGTCATTTACGGTTATGGTTACCAATAAACGAAACCATGGCTTGGGTGTGACAGCCCCAGATTATTTGATTTGTGCAATTTATTTCTGTAAAACATCTCTAAAAGTTTACACAGAAGGGGTGAAGTTTAATTAACCAAAAAAATAAATCTTATCTACGTACACGTCCGAAAATTGAACATTTGCTCCATAAACACAATTCTTAAGCATGTTATTTTTGTATCATATCTCAATGTTATTATGTGAGAAGTTAAACTCTAAGATTGAAGTCTGCCCAGCAAGCTGGCATGCTATAACTAATATGTATATATGTATCCCAATATGGCAATACCCAAGTCCCGCATTCTAGTGAAGGGAAACAGTGTCTCCAGTGCGAGTATGCCGGCGTTACACTCACCGACCTGCCTACCCAGCGCAGTGTATATGGGCAAATCTTCAATGAATGGCACGCTAGCTTTTATTGAGGTTATATGGTACTTATGGTAAAGAAAACGAAATCTCAGGTTTACTCACAAAACTTTTAGTTCTGTTATATGCAGTTGGATTCGAAACCAGGATTAATCATGAAAACCACGCATTCTTATAGAACAATCATATAAAATCTTGTAATTATAGTCAAAAAATCGAAACAGTTTTTTTGCTATTTAACTGTTGTGTTTCGGTTTGATCCTTAAAGAGTGTCTGTATAATTACGGGATGTGAGGCATTCCATCTCAGTCCTCAGGTATGACAACACACATGAAACCTTCTTCGATTGAAGTTTTTTGCAGGTGTCCATGCCACTTACTTGTCATACTGTCTTTCAACCCAATCCATCAAAAACTTTGTATTGTTTGGGTCCATCCTCCATACATGGCCATTTACATTAACAAAAGGAGCGTTATTATTTTTTCTTTTTACTTATAGTATTAACAGTTTTGCTTTTTTTTCGTGATCGTACTAATATGTTATATACTGTTTAAACGCGTTCGCCACATACGTACGATAAATTTATCGCGTTGATGTCTTTTATTCAGGGATAAAATTACGTTTTGAAAAAACGTTCTTAATGCTAAAAAAATTAAATTTTAAAATCATATGGCCTAGGAGCAAAAATATTACACCTAATTTATAATATCAACCGGTAAAAACAAGTGCACAAAGAAGTCATTACAGCAATGGAATAAAAATTATATACATATATATATATCATATCAGGGGATGGGCAGCAGCATATCCCTGCATTTTACCACAAAAAAAAACTGCGATTGCCAACTTGCTCGCCTGGCGTGGGCAACATTACCCTGATCAGGCAATACCCTCCCATGATAAGAGGTACAATACCACAAACATATAACGCACGCACATTGTGGACCGACAAGAAGATCCTGGAACTGAAAGAAGAGATAATCAAGTTACATTGAAGTATTTACATATTACTTCCAGAAGCAGCCCTACAGCAAGTGAGCCTGGATGAGTCCGACTGGTACCACGAAAACGAAATTGACAATGACTACCAAGCGACGGTTGTTTAGAGATGTCTCTGTGATCAGTACTTGTAGTCCTTCAGAGGCTGTTTAATTTCGTCATTCGAGACGGTATTACACCGAAAGCGTGGATTAGAGCCATGGTTGTCCTATTCTTCAAGAAAGGGGATAATTGTCTATTGAAGAACTATAGACCGATATCACTTCTAAGCCGCGTCTATGTGCTGTTTTCGAGTCATCACAAATTATTTGGACAAACAGACCTCCAGACAGACAGCAAAACAGACTTCTAGCTTTCCGAACAAGCCGACCAACGAAAAGGCTAGGCTAAGGCTTTTTTTAAGGGAAAGGTGGCAAACAAGCAAGCGGTTCACTTGATGGTAAGTGATTACCGTCACTCTCGTCCATCTGCAACACCAAAGGGGCTGCAGGTGTGTTGCAGCCCTCTAAAGATATTTTGGATGTGGAAGGGAGAATGAGGAGGGGATGGGGAGTGGATGTGAGTTTCCGGATACCTCACTACCTGAACGAAACGCAGAAGCATAAGATGCCTCTACTTCACGCCGGTACTCTGCGAGGTAGTGGTACCGATCCGATCAAGCCGGCCTATTCGAGCAGCAGCAAAAGCCGCCGCTTGGCACTACCACGTTTAAAACATATTATATTATACATGCTCTTCGCCAGATAGTACAGAAGACCGAGGAGTACAATTTATCATTATGTCTGATGTATTTGGACTACGAAAAAGCATTCGATTAAGACGAAATTTGGGCAGTGCTTCAGTCTCTTCAGCGGTGCCAGATAGACTCCTGTAGATCTTTCCGTATATAGAAGTGCTCAGGTACATGTACAAGCTACTATGGGTATCCGAGCACAGAACTAGAGTACGAAACCAATCCAATTTCAAAAAGGGACAGGGTGTTATATCACCGAAACTCTTCACAACTGCATTGGAAGATATTTTCAAGCTTCTGAGCTGGAAAGGATACGGTATCATCATCAATAGCGAATACGCTTTTCTGAGTATATAGTTTCTATGGCAGGACTAGACAGAGACACTAGTCCTCTAGTGCTATACTCAATGAACTCAACAGTGTCTCCCAATAAGTTGGTCTTAAAATTAACCTTGACAGGACGAAGATCATGACTTACGTCTATGTTACACCAATACCAGCTGTTGTTGGGAACACTACGCTCGAAGTTGTCGACGAGTACGTATACCTGGGACAAATTGGCCGATTAGGTAAATCCAACTTCGACCCGGAGGTCAAGCGACGAATTCCACTCGGCTGGGCTGCATTGAGAAAACTACGTCTCACGGTTTACAGACTTTTTATGTCTATCTCAGAGACCAGCTCATCACACATCCTAGACTATGAACACACCAATATTTAAATAGATATAAGTTTTTCTTTAGATTATCATTTATGGTCTGTTTTTGTGAGGAGAAAATAAATAAATATTTGAAAAACGTACATACAACGTTTGACGAAGTTAAAAGTTTCTCTGCGCAATTGAATCTGCAACGAGGATAAATGGATTAAGTTTAAATGAGATTACGTGAAAAAATTCAATATTATTTTATTTTTTGCCATTTCATTATCAATTCTTAGAACTTTTTGATTTACTCTTACATAACTCAAAGTAACAGCATAGTGCTTCATCGATTTTTATAGTCTGTTGCTGGAAAGTATATTTATTTATATTTACTGTTTTTTTTATTGTTAGAACCTTTATAGAAATATGTGACGGATTAATTTATTAAGAAAGAATTTACCACAAGAATTTTAATTATTTGCCCCAACTGTGCCAATTTCAATACAAGATTTTACTTACAATGGCGCCGAATTATGTAATAATATGGCGCCGCTAAGAAAGTGAAAACTTACCCGGCACAAAATGTGATATAATTATATGGCTGCATTCGACATGGTTGTTCTTAAAATAAAAAGGTTACAGGAAATAATATCAAAATAGTAGCGAACTTAACCTATCATCAACTTTGTATCCAATTTGATAACAGTCAATCGTTAATATTGTGAAGACTGCAGTATTCAAAATTGTCGACGGTTTTTTTCTGTTTAAAATAAAACTAATTCTAAATCATTTGCAAAAACGAAGTTTTTACATGAATTCCAAATTTTTGCCATATTTTGAATTTTTCTTCGATTGGAGTGACAAACGTACCACCAGCTCACTTGATGTTAAAGAGCTACTGCAGCCCATGGACACCTACAAACAACTTCAATCATCAAAGATAATAGATACTGTATCACCTCTCAAGACTGAGATGGAATCCCTCACAGCTTGTAATTATAATGGCTCTTTATACAAACCGAAACGCAACAATAATTGATTCAGACAATTCCTATGCAGAGAACCTTCCATCTAGAGAACTGTTGCAGTTTAAGTAGTTAGAAACTAGGTGAGTGTGCAAATGTTCATTAAACTCACTTAATATAAATTGAAGTAAAATTATTGCACTCCGAAATAAAATAGGAAAAAAAGTTTTGTAATGTATTAACATTCAAATTTAGTATTTCAAAATTATTTACTTAATATAGGTACAAGTAGGGGTATATTAATTTCTGTCTTTGATCTCCTATACATGGAAAAAGTGAAAGGAAAGCCCGCTTGAATGCGCTGAATTCTCCGAAATGGTAATCCGTACCTCTTCTTCCTCTTATGAATGACAGGCGTAAGTACCGTTCTTAGAAGAAGCTTGGGTAAGCTTCCTTTAGCCGACTGTCTAAAACGCAAATTTTAGGCACATTCTTCCTGCCTCTTTGTATTAGTCTAAATAATATATTAAAACGATGTCAGCTTATTTTGCGCACATAACATTAAAAAAGCATTATGTTTGATGATTCCAGCCAAAATTATTTTAATTTATTAAGTATAAACTAACTACACTAATAAACCTAATACTTGAAGTTTGATTATTATATTTATTGTGTAGATGTCATCAATTCGTTATCATAATCTTTAACGTATCAATAGCAGAGGTGTAAGAAACCATCCCGTCTCATATTTTGGGTGTAATAAGACTAATGTTGGCGGAATATCATCCTGCATGTGAGTATGGTGTTCGTAAAATTTCACTAAGTATTTGTATATCGTAGTAATGTATTAAATATTTAGATGCATTTAAAAGTATTTTCAATATACTGGAATAAACACACACAACAAACTCCTTAAAATAATTGTCCCCCTACAATTAGTATTTCTAAAAACGTCTTTCTCAAATATCTAAGAGGGTTTTGCTACGATGCTTACCTTCACCGCCGAGCACGTGGTAAATTCTGCACGAATTTACTACATGCCTGTGGTGATCGAACTTAGATCAATCGCGTTCCGCTCTATAAAACTAAACCTCACCTCATTGGGCTCTACCAGAAAAGCTTTTGGTTCTGTTCTGGAGCTTGAGGAGGTAAGACTAAAGGGACGTGGGAGTGCCCGGGAATGAGAATTCGGGTTTTCGAGTAAGAAACACTATAGCTTTAACATTTACCCTTCTTAGGCAAAACGTTACTCATGATATTTGTCCACTAAGTACAATTATGTAGGCTCATAACTTACATTAGCTTAAAGTTATAAGTATTAATGGTAATTTTTTTTATATTTATTTATATTTTAAACTTGTACCTTAAGTTTTTAAGTTGTAGTATAACATAATTTTAAGTTTTTGTAACAACTTTTGTTACATGTACGGTATTACTTATATATAATTTGAAGCAAACTGTGTCTTTGATAAAATATTGCCGTTCTTATTTTTACAGGAGAAATAAATGTGAAATTGTTACCATTATTATCGTACATATATTAATAATCTGTTATGAGTCAATTGTTGAGTATCAGCCTCGCCAATAGGATTTGTTTCTCGCTTGGCAAGCAGAGTAACGATGGCATACACTCGCGCCTTAGATGGTGTTGCCCGTCATACGTTTTTGGACGGCTAAGGAGCGGAACTCTCTGCCGAGGTCAGTTTTTCCGGAACACTATAATCTGGATATCTTTAAGGCCAAAGTGAACAGACACCTTCTAGGCAAACGTGTACCATCCTAGGCATCATCTTT
Source organism: Bhutanitis thaidina (assembly GCA_029286595.1). NCBI lineage: Eukaryota > Metazoa > Arthropoda > Insecta > Lepidoptera > Papilionidae > Bhutanitis > Bhutanitis thaidina. The sequence continues at coordinate 823,216 of JAGSMS010000021.1, read as the reverse complement.
GCCTTCCATCAAGCAAGATTGAGGTCAAACGTAAGCCTATTATTTGTAAGAAAAAAACCAAAAAAAAATACATCTGCTTGTTTTCGGTCTGGTTTTTTTAAATGTTTTTCCCTCAATCTATCGATAGCTAGGAACTATTCCCGGTATTCTATTCATCTACTTTTTCAAGGCCCATTGAATAATATGTGAAGGTATTTCATAGTTTTACAAAATCAGACATGCTGAATAAATAAATATCTGTTTCTAAATTAAACGTATGGTGTAGATACATAACGATACAATACTGTACATACGTAAATATCAAATATCGTAGGTATGTATATCATAGGCTATCAAACAGGTTGAGCGTTGTAGATTCTGTGTCCAAACACATCGTTGACGTCAATATTTGAGCAGTGTTAAAATTATTCGTTTTCCTAGATGTACTATGAATGAAGTCTTATCACAATTTGTTGTGCCACTGCATCTGAACCTTCCTGTTATCGTATTTTTAGGCTATCGGTCAAATGTGGAAAGGTTAAGAAACAACTGCGTGTTCGATTTCTTTACATACTAGCTGATGATAACCCACCTCGATGTCTTGATAAATCTATGCAGCTTTTTCCTATAGTTAATGTAAAAGACATACATTATAAAAAGATTTTTCTGTTTTTGTTACTTTCTTAATTTTCACTTTTTTTCTTTTACATTCTTGTACATTCAATAATGGGTGTTTGGAAGGTCGGTGGTCGACTCGCAGATACACACAACACACACCAAACTGAAGAAATTCCGAAAATTAAGAACATGGGCGGTAGTAGCTACTACTACACATAAACATCAGTGGTCTGTGATGGATAGTTGTAGCTGCATGGTGAAATATAAGGATACGGACGTATATTTATATGTGTATTTAAGGACCATCCAAAGGAAATTACAATAGTTTCCTTAACCCCTAATCAGGCCAGGGTTCACTGCGTTTCAGTGGATTATATTTTTATTATTTTTATCAGGTTTCGGTTCCTTATTTATCTATATTTACCAAAATATAATTTACTATAAGTGAATTAAATTACATGACATTATCTAATGACAAATGTTTGATTTCGCAAGACCGTTGCGTACCCCGATTTTCTACTACGATCGCAATTTTTTGGTGTCGGTGTGCTTGCATATGCAAAAAACCTTATCTACATTTTGTATATGTTGTGGCTTAAATTGTTATCTTGTGATGTTAGTGTCACACTCTCCAATATACTTGCAATATTTGAACAAATGAGTGTATAGCCTATGTATGTGTGGGTGATATGTGCCACAACCAGCATGACAGGTTTTTTTACTTATTTCAGATTTTTATTAGAGATCACAAAATTTTAAAATTGTTACGTTAATGGCAATAATATTCAAAATATAAGATAATAGAATATAAATTGCAGGGTTTGATATTAAAATTATAATATCGCGTACAAAATCTTACTTACATACTTTGCTCTTTAGTATAGGATTATCAATAGCGAACATCGATATTCAACTATTAAACTTTTTTAATCAACATTTTATATACATTTCGTCCTTTAAGAAATCCATATTCGTAAATTGCGTTTTTAAACACATACTATTAAATAACATCAGTATTTAAGTTGATGTTAATGAACTTTTTCTCTACAAACCCATGTTGCTGTGGTGACATAAATATTTTTATAATCCTAAATAACCGGTAACTCTCGAATACCTTTGGGATCCCGCATCTCTCTTCCTTTTTGATTTCGTTCTTTACATTTATAAATAGATATCTATCTTCGGTTGGGCATTTAAAACCTAAAATGTAAAGAAGAATCCTGTACTTTACTATAAAGGGCTTCGTGCCAAAGTCCTCCTTTCAATTTTTGAGAAATTTATTGGAGCCGGGAAGGGTCCGCTTCGATGCTCTAGTGCGGAATTATGGACTAGACATGTTTTCAAAATACTTTGTTTTATATTTTTTAGATATGAATGTTTCCGTAATGTTTTTCTTCACCGACGAGCAAATTGTACATTCACCACTTAATTACAATTTCGGTGTCCTCCAATTTTAAGTTTAGTATCACCACCAATGCCAGATAAAGCTTACCGAAGACATGAAACAATGGTCCAAACAACTAATGACGTTAATTTATATAGTCTTTTTCGACTTTCTGTATAGAAGTTTGGAGATATCTCAGCAGTGTTAATCTATGTCCTGTATTATATTCATGCTAGAAAGTTATTTTTGAGTTAAATTTTTTACAAGTCATATAATGTGGTTGAGAATGAAAGACTCATTCAAAATCCAAACTAGAAGAAAACAAAACATTACCTTAAAAGTCATAACACAACTACTATTCTAACTACATGATGTGTAATTATGATTAACAATAACAGATTTGGTTTTGTTTCACGAGGAAAATAAGACGTTTAAACCATCAATAAATTAACCCACCGCGTTAAATCTGGTTTAACCCTTATACACATGATTGTGATAAATCTTTGAAATAAGCACGTGGCTATTAACTGAGTAATGATTTTACTTTTAATTCTACAGTAAATATAGAGATCATAGGACTCATTCATAGGATCATGTCTATATATACGGTTTTGTAACATATTCTCAGAAATTGTACGAAGTTTTTTTTTAGATAGAGTTAATTGTAGAAGAAGATATTAAGGAATATATGGAGAATGTGCACTAATAATCCCAGAAAATGAAATGATCGCTGTTTCTTTGTATTATTATAAAAGAATTCTTTTTTCTGCCTTCTCAAGCGTATTACTGGTTTTAACCAAAATGTTCAATTTTTTTTAAACCTATACAAAATTATCTTAGAAAAATAACACTGAGAATCTGTCACCCAATCTCATCTCGTGTCTTCAGTAATTATATTGTGGATTCTTTTATGAATCTTGTTTTTATGAAAAGGGGGCCTACGAGCAAGCGGCTCATCTGATGGCAAGTGATAGCCGTCGCCCACGTTCATCTGCAACACCAAAGGAGCTGCAGGTGCGTTGCCAGCCTTTAAGGATATTGGAGAAAGGATGAGGAGGGGGGAGGGTTCTTCCGAGTACCTCACGCACCGAACGAAACGCAGAAGCACAAGATGCCTCTACTTTACACCCGTATTCTGCAAATTCGTTGTACTACTTTGGTCGAGTCGTCCTATTCGAGCAGCAGCATGAGCTGCCGCTTGGCTCTACCACGTAACAACTATACAGACTCAGACTCTTACATATTCCAACATATTGCGGAAACTATTTAAAAATTCCAGGCCTACCTTATCCGGACCGGTGACGATTAGTAGCACTAGAGGTGCGAGGAGTCTGGTATTACATTCGCCAACCCACCGGGTCTGCGTGGTGAATATGGAAAATCCTCCTTATTTATTATCAAAAGTGCTGATAAGGCCGAAGACTTAAGAAGTATAATGAAAATTATGTATTTTTTTCTTTTTGTAAGATATTTTGGAATTCTGCTTAACTCAGTAGCAACTATAGTGTACTAGCTAAATGTGGTACATTTACCTAGTACATTAAGCATAAGTCTTAAAAATTGTTATATAAAATATTATACATTATAATTTTGATTCATATAGTCTATGTTACATTATAACTGTTGAACATCTAATTATAGTGTAATTCAATCGATGTTTCGAAAAGGCCTGCGCCTTGGGAAGAACCGGCAAGTGGGCATTTAGCAGGTTTTTCCAAGGAAGTATCATTTAATATTTAAACTTTGCAGTATCACGTTTAAAATAAATTACTTCCCCTTTGTTAGAAACACATTGATATCTCATCTCAACATCTCATCATATGCGATTCACGAAGGTGTAGCCTCCTTCTTTGCTTAGGAATCGTCTGAGTACCACCTTCATACCCATTTCAACTGTAAATAGCAGTGTAACAACTGTTGTATTCCGGTTTGATAGGTATAGAGAACCAGCATGATTACGGGTTGAGGGGCATTCCATCTTAGTCCTCAGAGTGACAACGCATGTAACCTTATTCGATTGAAGTTGTTTGTAGGTATCCATGGGCTGAAGTAGCCAATTACCATCAGGTGAACTGTTCTTTTACACCCCGTTACAAGGGACAGTTCACCTAATCCAACATATAAATAAAAAGTATTAGAAAATCACGTGACTCTATGTGTGATTTCATCTATCTCTGTGATTATCTAAAATACGACAAAATAATAATTCATGGGAGAAGCAGTACCTTTGTGTGATTTAATAATTTTACTGTGAGTATTACTTTTGAGTCAAAATTAGGCCGTACATAGTACCTTAGTTGCCACTTTGGTACCGTCTCCCAAATCTTTAAGATCGCTGAGACCTTTAGTCTCTCGTGTACAGTACACATCGGTCGGGCCCTTAGTCGTCTTTTACAATATCTAAACAGCAGAGCTCTCCCGGGCGAGACTGGTAGCGACCCTCGTCCGTAGATTGCCAAGATTCTGGAGATTGCCAAGGCTTTTTTCTCAGTCAGCTTTTAATATTATCAGACTCTTATGTCACCACCGTACATTAAGAATACAAAGAGCATGTTATGAGAAAATATAGTTTTAAATCTCCGTCGATGGGGTCAGTGAAGGGGAAAGTTAAGTTAAATGTATGTTACGTATCTGGTTTTATGAGGGACTTTAGTTGGAATTCAAATCTACAGCCACGACTCAGTGCGCAGATGTACTAACCGATGAACAACACGGGGCGTCACTCGCCCCGTGTTGTATTATTGTATTGTATAGAAAAACGCTATGTGACGCATGTATTGTTCATCCGTGCATAACTCTTGTATATAGACTCCGATGTGCCTCAGTAGCAAAGCGTAGAGCTATATAGCTCAGTCATCGGGGTTCTCTCGAAGAAGAAGGACGTTACGTATTAAATATATAGTGTTCTACAAAATCTTATTGTTTGACTTTAAATGAAAACCAGAGATACTAGTTTTCAATAATACTGATTGGAGAACGAATTTAAGGTATGATTAACATTTTTTTCATTCACTTCTTTCAATAGTTCTCATGTTTATTTATAAACATATAATTATTTGTAGATAAATATACGTAATAACTAGTACATAAATACTTTAATAACTTTAATTCGAAGTATAGTATTAACGCAGAACTTGTAAAAAACCAGATTGTAGAGACAACTTTAGCGTTGGATTTAGCGGCTCAATCATTTACGTTTTTTTTTCCTCGTAAGACTAGAATTCTTTATCTCTGTCGTTTCATATAATTTAGACACATATAATTATGTACAGTGAATAATAAATGAAAGCGTTTTCGTAAGGTATGTCTCGCATTCTTTATTTGCTTTATTACTCATTTTATTAGAATATTATATTATGTTAATAAATTAATTCTGGTACGTTGACTTTGTTCACCAAAGATGAGTTCAGAACCTGTATCACTTGCCGCCATATTCAACATAGAGTAACTAACATATATTTCAATCAAGAACATGAACAAGAATCAAAATCAAGAATGTATGCATAATTCTTAATTCATCATATTGAATTTATTTATTAGAAACTGAAACTCTTTCTTGATTCTATCTTGAACCGATAATTGTGATATTTATTCATCAATCATATGTTTGTTGACATTAAAATTGGATAAGGTGCCTATTATATTTCTTTTTTGGGAAATGAATTAGCCTTCACAGCTTAGCTCACTTTAAATCTATAAGATGCGAGTGACCTAAGTCCAATCTACGGTGCCAGCACCACCAACAGCAAGGGAGAGCAAGGGACTTGATCTCGAACCTAAAAAATTGCGAGGCGATCTTTGACCGCATTTTAATTTTCTATTTGGAAGGACTTCCTACTCTGATTTTAAAATTTTCGAAGAAGGAATAACAACCGATTTTGTATTTTTAATATAAATTGTAAATTTAAATCATTCACTAAATAATACTAATACAACCCTTTCATTCAAATTAGCAGTCTAAAAATAGTCCTGGATAATTTTTGAAAAAAGTATTTCGTATTAATATCGAAAAAACTTATTCTTATTATTTTCTATAAACTTCCAGAATAATTTCCATAGAACTAATTGAGAACAAAATCAAGAATTATGGGGGTCAAAGTCTTTTCACTACCTTTAATTTTAGCAACAATGACATGTGTTTTAAATGGACAAACACAATGTGGTAAGTTTTGTATAATACCTTAATTTACAACTTTTCTGTATTATCTTACTTATTATACAGCAATACAACATATTTTCATTATCATCATCATAAAAAAAAACATTTTGTAATGAGAATTTTAAAATACCATTTTTGACTATTATTCTTCATTAGACTTTTCAAGCCCGCTGCTGAACATAGGTCTCTCCTAGATTGAACCGGATAAAACCAGCATGCGTTTTTTTTTATTATTTAGTAAATAATGAAAAAAATGCATGGCAAGAGGATCATTGAGCGTAGTGCCAGCACCGTCTCATTAGTGATGCTACTTCCTATCACTAGTCTGTGGGATTTGTGTTCGGCAAATTCGGGTGAATTTTCCACCACTATTCACCGTTATCCTAGTTCATTAGTTAGCAGGGTGCACCGCAGGTTAGGTTATCGTTTGGAGAAAAAGTTGGTATATATCTTCTATAATTGAATGAGAATATTCAGTCGAAAGTGATAGTACAGTATCTTCGGCGGTCCGATACATAATCAACCCACATAATAGAAGCCTTTATAAAGCTAGAATGTCTTTCTGAGTACAAATCCCAAGCACAAAATCGTATATATTGTAGAAAAGCTTAATAGTATTTTTGGAATCTGAAACACGTCACCGTTATTTTTTTTTTAAATACTTCTTTACGTGGCATGATATGGTATTAACATCAACAGTGACTTAGTCATTATGGTAGTTTTACTATTAGCTCCAGGAAAAGCCGGCTAAAACCAAAGTCGAGAATCACGTATAAGATATTCTTGGAAACATATATTATAAAAGTCGATAATATTGTACTGCTTCAAATGCTTCCGTGTTAAAAGGCGTGCAATCAACTCATTAAGTTCTAAGCGATAAGGCCGCCAATTGTACCTTTGTGTATTTTATCATTCTTTTTATTTATTTATTTTCCTATTTATGCTAATTGGTGAACAATAAAGTGTATTTCATTCATTTCATACGTTACACATAGCAGAGCTTTGACTACATTTTAAAACTTTTTTTTTTTAATTTAAATTCTGCTAGCCTTTCGCATGAAATTCATATGTGTTAACATATCACAAACCCAATAGACGTTAAGGGATGTTATAAAAGTGATGATTATGATTACGGCCTGCCTCTAAGTCCCCAGTCACTGAAAAATGGATACTAGCAGCTGTGGGCAAAACTAATGAAAGTCAAAAGTAATAAAACTGAAAAGTAAAATAGGAATCAAAAGTTTCCTCCTAGTCGCTACTAGTCACAAAGGAGTCGTAAGATTTTAGCGGAAAATGAATATAATGCATAGGCTTACTTTAGAGGTATTAGAAAAGGAGGTAATGTACCATGCACCACAGAGGTCGATATAAAAGAACCTTAACAATAAACGAACTAATGGGAGTAACGAAACAATTATTGCACAATACACCGCATAAAATAGTCTAGAAATTTGTCTGAATAAAAGAAAACTCAAAAAATATTACACAGATAAGCTATGGCTGATTACTGATTATTTATTAGCATTTTGTGAGTTGTTATGGCGGTATTATATAGGAATAAAGTAATAAGTTACATTAGCCACTTCAGGCTTATAAATACATAAAAATTGTTATTAATGATATATTTGTAAAATTATGAGAATATACATTATAAAACTGAATTGTAAAAATCAAAATACTAATATCAGAAATGCAGAATGAATGTCAAAAATCAATTACGAACCTTACAACTTTGATTATAATTATTTTACACAAGCATCACAATTTCTTTGTTATTGACTTAAGAAACTGATTAAGTGATTAAAATAACTTATCGTATGTATAAATAAATATTAAATATATTAGAAAAATACGCCAAAAACCATTGTACTCGTATATTTTAATTCATATTGCGTTGCTACGCAATATTAATTCGAATTATCAATATCGGCATAGCTTAATGGGTTAGTATAACTTACATCTTGAGCAGTTACAGATACTTTCGTATTGGATTTAACAGACTTAGCTTTCACAAATATGTACATGCATGAAAAAGTCATAATTCCAAGTTGCTTAAATACTACACCTTAATCAAAATAGTCATTACAATAATTAAAATCGAATAACAGAAGTTATAATAAATCCCTATTCCCCGTTGAAATAACAAAAAGACTGGTTGCAAATTAGCATAAAAAAATATGTTCTATATATATATATATAAAAATTGCCATTTCATCTTCTAATATCAGCTTCTAATATAATTCTGATCGTATTCAACCTAATAGTGACAATAAAAAAAATCAGCTAGTATGCGAAACCAGGCCCCAAAACCGGGAAACGTTCCAGACACCGCGCTAAATGCCCATATGGCAAAACCAAAGTCATATTTATTTTTCTGTACTATAAAATTAAGTAAAAGGGACAACATTTTAAGCATTTGATAATACCTTAAACATTTAAGTCTGTTTTTTTATGTATTAATTATCAGTAACGAAATTCAATGTTTAGAGCTCTACTCTTTTTTCAGGACCAACGCATGGAAAAGTAGTGGTATGCTATCTTGCAACTTGGTCAATTTATCGAGAAGAAGCTGCCAAATATCAAGTAACAGATCTAGATCCTTCACTGTGTACTCACGTTGTTTACTCTTTCGCCGGACTCGACGAGAATACAATGGGTGTTAAAAGTCTTGGTAAGCACAATTAAATTGACCCCTGCTAGCCTTGTAGTCAGAGCGCTTGCGTAAATTTAATAGTACCCGATTGACCTTTGATTCAATATCCGGTACTGGCACCACTAAAATTAAAAATTGTTAACTTTAATTGGTGATTTTACCGCGTGGTTGGCGGCTAAGAGTCACATGGCGAGGAAAGATGTATGCCAGAGAAATGATAAACAATAATACAAGAGTACAAGTGACGTACTACAAGTTATGTGCAATAGTACAGTGGCACATGTGCTGCTGATGTGCCACTTATATTACTTATTTTACTAATACATTTTTCTTAAGTTCTTTCTAGCTTTTCTTAAGCCAGTAATATTTAGAAAGTAAATTTTCTTTAAATTCTTATTGCATTTTAAAAAAATCTTTTAATTAAAAGCTACGTATAAATTATTCTGCAAAGTGTTACTTTCATGAAAGAACTATGCTCAAGATAGTATTTACGTAGAGTATATAGTATTACGGCTACATCATTGACCTTAAAGTATTTATGTCTGTAAAGTGCGGTCTTCTTTTTCTAAATATATACTTAACTTTCTTTCTTTCAGCTTTTACTTAGAAGAAATATTTAGTTGCATCATTATATAATTTTCTATTTTTAGACCCCGGACTTGACCAAGACGGAAAGTTCGAGAATGCTGGGTACAAGGGATTTGTGGATCTTAAAACTAAGTATCCTCACCTAAAAACTATAATATCTGTCGGTGGTTGGAACGAAGGTTCCTTGAAATTTTCAAACATGGCGGCTTCTTCTACTACAAGAGCAAAGTTTATTCAAAGTGTGCTCGAATTTTTAGAGTATGTATACGATTTTTTTTTCTATAAATATAAAATCCAAAAACATCTCACTCACTCACTGATTACGGTATCTCAAGAACAACAGGGCTCAAAAAGTTAAAACTTGGTACACTAAACACCTAACTGCTATCGAAGCCCAAATTAATTTTGGAAAGATAAATTTATATATTGGGTAAAAACTAGTATTTAACTTATAAGAATTAATGAAAAAGTATAGAGTAAATTTTTCGTTCACTAATTAATCAGTGAATACTCAGTATCTACACAAACCTATGAAGGTTTCCTTATACTTTTTGGCAAAATTTATGAATATGCAATAGTTAGAAAAAAAAATTAGTAAAAACAAAATTATTGGTAAATAAGGTTGCAATTGGAATTCGAATCTAGAACTTTGTGGCTCTGAAGTTCGATCCGTTGATCTACAACTCCTAAAATTATTATAAATTACTTAAAATGACCGTGAATTTTGAGAGTCAAATCAGTATGAACTCGTTAGGTTAACACAAAATTGAGAATTTTCCTCATGCCATTTGCTAATTTGGGCAATTTTATTTTTTCAGCACCTACAAATTTGATGGTTTAGACATGCATTGGAAATATCCCGGCGCAAGAGACGGCAAACCGATAGACAAAGCCAATTTTGTGGTCTTAATGAAAGTAAGTATTGAGTAATATGTATTGTTTGTTGTACAGTTTATCATCAACTTCTCAAAACAGTTAACAACAGGACAAAGTCCTTTACCATAATCGCCACGCTTGACAGCCGAATTGGCGATCTCTAGCACTTTACAGGTTTATTGGAATTAATATATTTTTATTAATATATTATTGATATCAATTTAAAATTGGAAACGAATTTAATTTAAAACGATTACAAGAAACGGACAATACTATTCTTACTAGATTATTACTTGACACTTGTACCAGTCTTCAGAGATCAAACTTGCTTGATCACTAGTACAAATTATACAAATAATTTAATGATGTTATAAGGAAACTAAGAGTGTAGACGATCGAAGTTGGTAAAGGTTAATTCCAGAAAATATCTTTGGATGAGATAAATAAAATTTAAATACTCGGCCAATCGGTTGTTTGTGGTAAATGTAACTTTAATATTACTATAATTTAAAAAAAAAGATAAAGTGTGTTGCCGATCTAATCAGATGGTTTTTTAAGAATATTCTTTATATAGAAATTAAAACACTGCAAGCGAATAGAAAAACCACAAATTTAAAAGTGAGAACAATCCGCACCCTTGAAATAAAATATAAGTCTATGTTTTTCATAACAGGAATTAAAAGAAGCATTTAATTCCCATGGATACGTTCTAACAACGGCAATCGGTGCAAACAAATATATAATGGCAGCTGCTTATGATCTACCTGAACTGAGTCAATACGTAGACTTCATCCAGGTGTTGGCTTACGACTATCACGGCTCATGGGACGGTGTTGTCGGTGTCAATGCTCCTGTTAAGGGTTTGAATAAAGATGACGTATTCAGTGTGGTGAGTTTTTTTTTATTTCTATTTTGTTTAAACTACTTAAGGTAAGGCTAGCTATCTGCAAAGTTATTTTTGGCAACACCAACGCAGGTTTACTCTTTGACAAAATTTGTTTCCGCTTCCTTTGATTGACATTGTCTTATGTTACTAAATTTATTATAATATTAATCTATCCCGTCTTGTAATACTAACGTACAGGAAATTTATCTCCAATCTGTACTCCCACTTTTGCGCTAAATCAATTAATTTAGATTTTTCAATCATCAGGTAAAAGTTACCATTAACTAATTTGGTTATAATTTACGGTCTGTATATAAAATTGAAACAATTTAACTATTTTATACGTATACAACTGTGATTTGAAATTAGTTTTTGTATGTCTATGAATAACTTATGTGTACTATGTGATGGTTAAAACCAGTATAAAATATTGTTCATTAGAAATTCCTTCAACAAAACTATTTCCTATGATATAGTTTTTTATAAAAAAAACTTTCATTAACGCAATGCTGCAAAACCAAAAATGATTTGACTGTGAACCATATTTACTACTCTAAACCTGTTGAGGTTGTATTCAAAACAAAACCAATTTTTGTTTAACTAACAAATATGTTTTTCTTTTTCAGGAAAACACGATTAAATACATGTTGTCACATGGGGTTACTCCTAGCAAAATTGTCCTTGGTCTTCCTATGTTCGGGCGCACTTTCTATCTTGAGAAACCTGAAACAAAGGACATAGAGTTTGGACGCACTCCCGCTAAGAGAGAAGGCTTTGGGGGACCGTATACAAAAGAAAACGGATTTATGGCTTACAACGAGGTTAGAATACTATTAAAATTTTATCCCGCGGTACCAAGGAGGAGATTTTGGATGTGTAAGAAATAATAAAAAAATATTCAGAGGTGCCGCTGTGTGATGGCAGCGTAAGAAAATCTGCCCAATCTTCTCCCATGGGTAACGTAAAAGTTAATTAAGGCTAGGATTTGCTTGGAAAATCTTAGCCTACGTCAGACGGCATAACAAAAATCTCAAAGATTATTAGACTATAAATAGGCAGAAGCGTGATGGGCAGCAGCCTCTAAGACACGAGGTGTCAGGAACTGCGATCACCAACCCGTTTGCCTCAAATATCGAGTGGCATCTAAATCACAAGTTCAAAAGTTCGAACCCTGATGCGGAGAATTCGTAACAATGAGTTTTTCCAAACGTATGTGTATTTTGTATCGTTGACTTGAACACTAAGACTGCGAAATGTGTATTCTTTCACGTTATTCCATGTAAAATAAATATTTAGACCTCTGGCCACCTACATAATGTACTTAAGTGTGAGCTTGTTTTTTTTATGTTTTAATAAACAGATTTGCATGGAGATATCCAGCGACGATTCAAAATGGACTCACCATTGGCACGAGCAGTCCTCTACCCCTTATCTACGTGACGGCGAACGAGTAATAACTTACGACAACGCAAGGTCATTGGCTATTAAAGTGAAGTAAGTTACAGAAGTTTAACAAATTATGTTGGAAAACTGTATTAGATTTTTAAACTTTCTTATTTAGATCTAAAAGTTATTACTATTTATGCATATTGAGTTTAAATATATAAGTATGATATGTACGTTTCTTGTAAACAGAATCCTAAAAAAATGTTTCATTCAAATTATCATTATATTACTTTAAACTCATATATTTGAAGTAACAATTTTGAAATAATGTACCTAAATTATTTTCTAAAGAAAAAGAAGTTAATTCTCTTTATATGTATTTTAAATGTAAATTATTGACAATGTTTTACTAAGATGTAGTACAAGAATTAACTGAAAGATTTCGATTCGACATTAACAGTCCGACAGTTTAGTCGGGTTGTTAACTATTGTCTTGTCAACTTATCAACTAAACGTTGTTTTGTTTCAGGAAAGCAATGGAATACGACCTGGCCGGAGTTATGGTTTGGTCTATAGATGGAGATGACTTTAAAGGCTCGTGCGATAGAGAGCCGGACTTCGTATCTGTATCATTCACGACTCTGCATAGTTTCGTAGATAAGTTTAATCGTATCGCCAGTAATCCCATTTTACAAAGGCTTTTGAAGAATCTTAATCTTCCCGATGGTAAGTAACATTTTTAATTACAAGATATCAACCACCCTCGCTTATTATAAAGTTGCACGATACCTTTAAATTGGTAAAGGCCTCTTGAATGTTTTGAAGCTGGGTTCACCATGGTACACCGGTGCGGATTAATGTTTTTTTTTAATCTCTCGTATTAGGTCCATCGCCTCACGTAACTACAGATCTATAATTATCTTACCTTACTACCTTCATCATCTGCCTATCAACTATTGGGCTATATTAGCTGCTTCCCATGAATATTTTTTGTATTTTGAATCTTTTCTGTCGGGATGGCGTGATAAAGGAGCTAACAGTCTACCGGATAGTAAGGGGGTACTGCAAGCCCATGGACACCTGCAAACAACTTCAATCGAGGGAGGTTATACAACAGTAGTCGCACTATGTGAATGGCGTCATCCCTGTGGACTAACATGAATCGCCTCGCAGCTTGTATTTATTCCCGTTCTCTGTACTCCAAAGCGGAAGACAATAGTGTTTGCCTTGCTGATTGTCCAATGGTAGATTTCATTGATAGATTTTTCACAATAAGCCAGTAACTAGAGACTATCTGTGTCTCTCTTGTCTCCTTGCAGGGTTCACTGGTAAAGTTAACATGTGAAGAATGGTACATTTCCCTATTCACCCACTCATATTTCTATATAGCTCTTTAAGTTTTACTTTTTTTTTAAATATACTGTGTTGTAACGTTCTTTATTTTATATACCTATTTTTTTTCTTTGTACAGCACAAAAGCTTGGCAGTTTGAGCAAAGCTACGGAATTCGCCCACAAGAACCATCTTTGGACAACCGAGTCCGGGTCCAACAACTACCCTATGATGCGCGCTATCGACGAATCTATTACTCTCGCGATAGAAGAGAAGTTGATAATGACCGATATGGTCAGCATTATGAACGATAAACCAATTAAAGATGGACCCGTAACCGTCACTACGAATAGTCTTTTTACCGTTGTATGTTACTTTTGTTTTATGTAACTTCATATTTATAAAAGATACATCAATAACTTTGTAATCAGATAAAGTCAATAAATAATTTTAAATCTAAGTAATTTTTAATTGCAATAAGATGAAAATTCAAATGTTATCTTGCTTTATGTTAAGCCTCGGTTTACAGTACGCAAGTTTTAAAGAGGTAAGTTAGACTACTCAGAATTCCTATTTTATATTCCTTACCCACATCGTACAGCCGTGTAATTGGGGGATCTGCGTCCGCATCATAAGACTTGAATTTTATCCCCTATATCCAAATGCGTATGTGATTTTCAAAACTTATGAACTTTCGATTTGTATTGTTGGTTTGGACAGAATGTCTGTCTCAACGCCTGTCGAATAAAGTCTGGTGAAAAGTGGGTAGAAAAGTCTAATACTTCAAGACCGCTGTATGAGACAAACAAAATCCATAATCTTATTCCAAAAGCTTTAATTTTGAAACAAATATTGTGCATAACAATTATTTTTATCATAAAATTTTTCAATTAATTTAATCACAACAGGAAACGCGACAATCCCGCTTCCGTTTCACAGTACCATTAATTATGATCATAACAATTATTACTCATTCATTCTTAACAAATAAATAACGTACAATCTCAAAAGAAATGTTGGTAACAGTGAGTAAACTAGTTCTGAAATTAGTTCATCATCGACCTTTCAATGGTTTTATATAAAGTAACATAATATTTGTATAATAACAAATAGCCTACGACTGTGTAATTTATAATTTACACTGTTTTCCGTAAACAAATCCACTTTTATGTTGCTTAAATATTTGATAAATACATCCTTCTATTAGTCTCACTAATTACAATAACAATTAGTTGTCCTGATATAAATTAATTTAATGTTATTTAATAAAGTAACAGACTGTACATATTGCTTGCAAGTATAAACATGCTAGTAGACTTAGCCATGCAGAATACGCTGTAAGGGCAAAACAAGGCAGACCGATGTCCTGGAGACCTTAGCATGTTTCAAGGCTATAATCTAAATTCAATGGTTTATCTCTGAGATAAATTTAAAGAAATAAATATTCTAACGTTGGCCTCTTAAGTCTATATGAAAATGTAATAAAATATATAAATACTTTTAATATGATTAGTGATGTAAATACTGGGAACAAGCTTGTAGTGGGAGGTACTAGACTAAAGGTTACTCCACAGAGTCGGTAAGTCGTTCATGGGGCAATGTATACTTTTGTACAACAAAATCCAAGTAAGTGCGCAAAGTCTTCATATCAGTAAGTTTTAATATTTTATTAAACAAAAATCTCATAAAAAGATGAAAACTATTGTAATCCCTGACAATAATTTGTTTCCTAAGCTGTTTCTAAAAGTTGTATTGTAATATTGTTTAATTAAAAAAGAAAGACTAAAATGTGCATACTGTCAGAGTTTCTATTCCATCAGAGGCACCTCATTACGAAACGGCGGTAGATTAAAAAAAGGGCTTTGATATGTATATTATCATTATGCTACAAAGCACTGTCCTGGACGACCAGCATATATCAACTTCCCGCAACACTGTGCAAGTCGTCACTACGTCTTGTAAGGGGTTGTCCTTCACTATTTTTGCCTTAACGCTTATACATTAACATGTATTGGACTATTCATACCTAGAAAGTAGTATAGTAAATCAGCTATCCCCATCATATTGCAGTTGTGGTAAAAGGCAGATCGACTAAAGGCAATGCCTCCACGAAATGGGAACTCGCCGGTCAAGTGTTTAAGGTGACTAGGCATATGATGGGAAGAGGTTGATGTTCAGCTCTATACTTGGACGTGGTAGAGCCAAGCGGCGGCTTTTCCTGCTACTCGATTAGTAGAATACCGGCGGGTAGTAGAGGCTTCGTGTACTTCTGCGTTTCGTTCTGTTAGTAAGGTAACCGGAAGACCACTCCCTCTTTCCTCAAATATCCTTTAAAGCTGGTAACGCATCTGCAGCTCCTCTGGTGTTGTAGATGAACATGTAGAGTAAGTAATCACTTACCATCAGGTGAGCTGCTTCTTCGTTTACCCCGTTAACCACAAAAAAACTACTGTGACTACTTATAAGCTGTTAAAGTACGAAAAGAATCAGAGTGCCGTGTGATTGTAATGTAAGTATCTAAAAAGTATTTACAGCACTGCCACAGGTCCTGCCTATCAGCTGACTATAGGCTTCCCATGAAAGCGCAAAGAAAAGCCAACACATATATCTTTGAAGGTTTGCACAAGCACACCACGCTGGGCAAGTGGGTCTGTGAGCGCAGTGATCATGTTACCCACATCCCACAGGACAGTGTTGGTGCACTAGACTGTGGGAAGAAGGTTAGGCAAATTTAGATGCGTATTCTGCCATCATTCGTCTTCAGAGTCGCGTTGTTGGCTAGCAGGTGCAACCCGTGCAGATGAGGTTGTCGTTTAGAGAAATAGATGGTTTATTCCGCCTTACTTACGATTCATGTTACTTTAATTTTAATTTCTGCTTAAATTATATACATGACGGTATGGAGTATTAAATTTAAATTTGTAACACAGATTAAGTCTTATATTGCAAAACATAAAAGAAAATTCATATTTGCTATCACCGCATGGCAAATTTATTTTCTTATAAGTAATCGTAAGTGCAAATAGGTGATTGTATCAGATCATGTTCCGCACTTATCTTTACAATAATGTAAAGCCATACTTTCCAGTTTCAACCTTCACCCTTCAAAATACATACCTTAACCTTACCTTAACAGCCTAGAATCTGTCCACTGAAGGACGTAAACCCCTCCCATAAGGAGTACTTCCCATAATCGCCACGCTGGGCAAGTGGATTGGCGATCGGAGTACCACACCTTAGACGCTGCTGTTCGTCATTGGTCTGCTTCATTTTAGTCGGCTGTTTTTCGAAATGGTTATCCCCCCATTTATCGGTAGCCATTACTATTTTCAAGGCTTTGCCCTTAGTCGCCTCTTACGACACCAACGGAAAGGGGGTGGCAGATTGGTGCGCCGATACCACACAGCATGAGCCGGCCTTCGGCATGCATTCCGTATGGAATTCTACAAATATGATTACGAACTATGGTCGAATAAAATACATAACGTTTATTTAATTAACATAATATTAGTAAAGCTAGAATGATATTTTAAAATGTTGGCGGCAACCGAACGACACCAATCATTTAAATCTGACCATCATAAAAAAGCCGCAAACTAGTTACCTACTCGTACATCACAAAACACAATATTAGAATAAGCTAACTGGTTAGAGATTCTTTGGAGAAACCTTGAAAACAAACGTTACAAATCGATTCTATTTTTGCGAATTCAACAAAACTTCATAAATTTAACAAAAATAAAAGCATTTTATTCTTGCTTAAACTACGATTTCATCTATTACAATATGTACTACAACAGTTTTTTTTATTTAATAAAGTAACTGATAAAAAAATTCAATTGTTAAGTACCCATACACTCTCTTTTCATTATTTTGTACTCCCTGGTGTCTATTTTAATTATTTTTGATAGCATCAATTAAATGATTTGGTTTTCAAACGGCTCAGTCATAGAACTACGATAATAAGTTGCAAAATATAAGCGATTTGTCGGAATCTAAGAACACTATGAGAATAAATTAGTCTACGTGTAACTCGCTATGGCGAACGACGTTAGGTGTTTTGAATAAAATTTGTATTTAAAATATTTACTTGTTGTAGTGACAAAAGAGGTTCGGTTCCATGACTTTGAAGAAAAAGGCATATTTTTCTTAAAGGGTCACATAGGGGCTGAATCAAGGTAAAGTAGGTGGTGATTTCACACTCATTAATTATGGTTTAGTAAATTAATGAAACAAAGAACAGTTTTATTGAAGTGAATGTCAAATATATTTTACAAGGAAATAATAGTATTTATAAAAATATGTTAAAAATTAAGTAATTATTATAACTACGAGTAGTATATCCTAATAAATTTGCAGGTGAGTAATTTGTAAAACATTTTTAAATATGTTCGGAATGTAGAGTGTAAAAGTGAACAAAGTATTCGTATTTTTTTACACGTGAAGCCTTAACTTTGGGGTAATTCCAAAGAGTAGGTTATAATGATGATTATGATGCGTTAACAAATGGTCTGTCTGACTGATGCATAAATAGTGCGAGCGTGGTGAAGCTGTCAAGTTCTAGGAAAGGCCTGTTCAGCAGTGAAATAGAAAATTCCGATAAAGTAAAAAAAATATTTGATCCAGAAGTAACAAAAATGTTTTGAGCCTCGTATTCCTAGAACACCAATTTTCTTTACTCGATAATGATAGCGGCTATCCCATACGTAAATAATGTGTCTCTTAGTATAATTTTCACAATTAGTATTTGTGTGATAATATTATAATTTAAGACTTTAAAATCCTAAAAACTTAAGCAGATATCGAAAATTAATTTAGTTTTTATTAGTCTTAGAATTATTAATTAATTAGTTTATATAAACATATACCTATGTACACATAAGTTTAGTTAGTCACGGTTAGTAAGGCACAGGCTACCGGTCAATATACGAGTATATCACAATATATGGACATCACGATCCAGTATCGCGATATTTATTGAACGTGTAGTATCATATATTGAGGCACCGCAATTTCTAAAATTCAGCATCGTGGTCTAGATGACCCGGTACATATTCATCATGTAGCCGGCGTCAGTACGAGTTCAGCCATCTATGGAGAAAAACGAAGGATAGTTTTGGCGCTGATGATTCCGTCGCAGCAGGTGGACCCCAAATGGCTGCTGCTGCATTTGAAAGACTATATAATGTAGCTAGAAACTTTGCCGGAATTATATGATTGCTCGGGAAACGTTTGAGAGCCTCGATGTCGACCCGGGTCCGTTTCTACGTATACTTTTGTCGTAGCTGAATCCAATTTTCATTCACCATTTCATTTTACTCAACTCTTTAATGCAAATGCTAAGTATTATCTTACCACATAGTCTTTTATTTTGTCTAGCTGTACATTTTTACGGGCGAACTTACTGAAACTGTGCACAATACTGACGTGATCTGTATTGCACGGAATCTGTGCGTGATTCAAAATGGATCACGCACAGATCACATTACGGATCATGATAAATATTGAACATTTATCGTGTAGCCTTCTCCTTAGCGATATACTATACTTACTGGCGGCTATCCGCGGCTTCACCCGAGATTTATGCTGAGATAAGTTTTAATTGAGATAAAATCATACTATACTCCATTGTATAGAATAATTTACATCTCTACCTAATTTCATTCAGATCCGTTTAGTCCGTTAAGGGTGATTGAACCACAAAACATCTTTGAAATGAAACCACTATTTACGGTTCACAGCGGTTGTGAAACAACAACGCTCTAGGAAGTCTGCGGTCTGTAATCATATCCTTGATCGCTCCAACCATTACATTAGATTTGATAGACCACAAGTCCTCGCAAAAGAACACCGATTCCTGCCAAGGATGATTCGTGAGCCTATTGAAATCAAAAAACATCCTAATTTCAATAGAGAAGATGGCAGGGCTTGGCATTCAGTAATAAACAAAATTAAATCTAAAACCAAGCATACCATTGCACGACCTCATAATACTGTGAGCACATTCTGCGTAGATCGGACCAAAAATAAATAAATAAAAGCTGAAGGTAGCTCGAATTAACTATGATATCTGGAGGTCTAACACTTCACAGGGGGGACCATGACCACAGCTGCGGTAAAGCAGTCGAAACGTGGGGAATACAAAATCAAAATTAAACGCGATAAAATCCGTAAACAGTGGTTTCATTTCAAATGTGTGGTTTTCGCATAAATACAAGAAATCATTACACAAAACGTCTGATAAGAATCTGCCACGGATGTCGTAAGACGCAACTAAGGGAAAGGCATGAAAATCGCAATGGCTTCCGACAGTTGGCAGGATAAACATCTCGAAAAATACCGTACAAACACTAAGCAGACTAATAACAGGCTGCATCGTTTGGTAAACGTACGTTCATACGTACATACATACGAAGAATTTTATATAGTTCTGTAGAAAATATTTATCCGAGGAATTGCTAAATAAAATTATCGATTCTTCTGGAATATCGTAAGTTTGTATAATTAAATTCGTCTCGCCTTAAGAGAATTTTCACCTATTCATGGGCATATTTTTTAAGTTAGGTTTCCTTATTAGCTAAAACAAATCTACACCCATAATATATCTTTATGTTATTGGCTCGGAACCATTATAGAATATAATAACATTCTAGTATATATATCAATAAATATTTTTCTTATTTGTCTACCATATAGTCCGCGTATACAATATACTACCTCCGCCTGTGGATTCTCCCGCGTGGAGAATCTTCCCGAGGCCCTCCTGGGAATAAGTAAAAAGTAGGTAGTAGGATTAGTCATTTTTAAAACTACTAAAGCCTAATTTCTTAACGATTTCGTAAATAGCAAAATTGAACAGAGCCGTGGTAGCACAGGAATCAGAGTGTTCGCTTTAATTTCATAGCACGCAAGAGACCCAGGTTAAATTTCGGTAAGCGGTATATGTTCGGCGGTGAAAGAAAACGTCGTCAGGAAATCTACATGTATGAGAATTAGTAAAAAAAATTCTGCCAGGACATGTGAAGTCCACTGATCCACACTGGAGCAGCGTAGTGCCCCCCCCCCCCCTAGCATTTAGTATAAATATTGAAGAGAGGTATTTAACCAACAGTATGCTTTTTACATAACTTTACATCACTATCAACAAAATGAAATCATTATAGCCGTAAAAAAAATCTGCCCGTTGCCTAAACCTTGAAAAGTTCAGATGGTGCCTGTAAATTGTTATATACTCTTAATTCGTATTAGTAGTAAATTATTTAAAATGAAATGGTATTGTCAATGTTATTCTAAAGAAGTAGTTTAAGGTTCTATGATTTTTTTTTTCAGATTGAATGAGTTTCAAATGATCAGATTATCAAGTTTGTAACATTTATCAATACAATGGAAAGAATCCTATTGCTGTTATTCGCCTTAGCCGCAAGTATTTTTGATTGCCATTCGACTGGTAAGTACCTAATAGATTAAATAAAATAATTAACAATATGAAATCAATAAATATATTTAATCATTATCCGTTCATGGTTGTTACTAATATAACATAACAACCGTCAATTGTGTTTTTAAGATTTTTGTGTAATCGTTAAAACTAAGGGGAAGGGGAAGTTCACGAGGTTTTTTGAAACCATTTGTATTTAGACAATCTGTACGATTATACAAATATATGTACTTTTGTTTTTTTCTATTTATTTTCTTTTCATAATATACGCAATTGACATTACAACATCCGGATGTTGATAACTCTGTGTAAAGACTTTTATCTTAAAACCAAATTAAATTTAGACAGTACGATTATACGAGTATATGTACTTTTTTCATAATATACCCATTGACTTCAATCCGGATTCCGATGCTCTAATCAATTTACAACCTTGACCGTTGGTCTTTTCTTACATATTTTCTATTCTTTTAAAATCTACTATTTTATTCTACTAAAATCTAGTATACTTAAAATATTTTTACCTCCATGATTGAATTTGGTTTTAATATAAAAAAACAGCCCAACGAAAATAAATGAGAATATGAATATAATGATACTTGATTTAATCATCAATTTTGCTGTTTTACCAATTAAACTGTCTGAATATTAAATATGATTTACCAAGTTTATCGTCTTAAGCTACAAAATTTACGAAACGTCTTAAGTTAAACATGTGCTCTAGACAAATAGTAGTGTTTACATTTTGTAAACAATCATTAAATCGGTTCAGAGTACGTTGAATATAAAATAAGAAGAAACCGGTTACAGGAGGTTAATTGTTGACGTTATACAACAGAAAATATTTCGTTACGACATGCGAAGGGATAAATAAAACCAACAATAAAGTACTTTGTGGAATCAGCTGTCGCCAGCAGTATTTCCGAACAGTTACGACTTAGGGACCTTCAAGAAAAGAGCTTATTCCTTCCTTAAAGGCCGGCAGCGCATCTGTAGCTCCTCTGATGTTGTGGATGTTCGTGGGCGTCGGTGATCACTTACCATCAGGTGAGCCGCACGCTCGTTTGCCCCCTTCTTCTATAAAAAAAAAACTATGTTTTGAAAACCAATTTAGTAAAACTGAATGACGATTCAATAACAACGTCGATCCTTTATCTAAAGATCAATATTTTAACAGGAATATCAACATTTTGGAGATCGACTGGCTGTTTTGAGGATTATCTATTAAAGCTTCACGTATTAAAAAAATAAAATAATTCCACTTGTAAAATAGTTACGAATTATATAGAAAAGGATTTTGACCTCAAACGAAAACTATTTTTGTGGTTTTGACACAAGACACGCAATGGATAATAGTATAAACACACACAAGATGGAATAATATCAAACCAAAAACACCCAATTACGACCGCCCATCCCAGCATAGGATGTTTATCTATATCAGCTTGTATTCGCCCACTAGTGGACATATGACTTTCCGTATATGCTGGTCACGCCATGCATGGAACATTTACTCACCACACTGGGCAGGCGGATTGATGAAAGATGTAACGGTGCCCTCGCACCAGAGATACTGCTCCCCATTACCAGTCTGTAATATTCAGACTATTCAGATCGATTTTCTACAAACTGTTGGTCGCAGGAGAGTCGTTTGTTTCTACCACGGTGCACCGCAAATTGCGTGCTGATGATAACAAATTATATTAAACTTTTATAATTAAATATGCAAAGAATACGGTATTCGAAATCTTAATTATTATTATAAAGAAGAAGCAACAACTAAATTTTGACTTATTTTCGAAACTAATAACTTAAACTCATACTTGTGACAGAAACATTATATCATAATGTTGATTTCCTGCTGTTTTTATTCATTTTTAGTATTCTCTTCCATTCACCCTTAATTAGGATGAGTATAACATATTAATAAATTACGTTCTTAAATGCTAAAGTTAAAGTTAAAAATAGTGTGCTCCTTTTATATCATCTTAATAAAATGAAATAACAAAATATGAATTAATTTTTAAAATCTATCAATCCTACCTAACCAGTTTGTGGTTTCATCGACGGACTTAAAATCGAAACTCACGTTTGTTGTGATCTGCGTTTTTAAAATAAAATCAGTTAATTTAACCTTAAAAATTAAATTTTCATTAAACGTTCAAGTTTTAGAAATCAATTTTAAAACGTACCGGAATCTCTTTAAATTTGAACTATTGCCATTTAAAGTAATAATATTACAGCGACTTACGAGGTTATATTTTTCATATAAAATTGAATCATTATATTTCAGTTGACGCTTTCAATAGAAGACCTTCATACAGCAGCAGACTTACAAGGACTGATAAAGAAGTTTATTTTCTATTATGTTAGACTATTAAAAAAAAATTAACTAACAATCTTATTTACAGGGCCAACTCACGGCAAAGTGGTAATGTGTTACCATGTATCATGGTCTACTTATCGGAATGGTGCTGGAAAATTTGACCTCAACAACCTCGATCCGACGTTGTGTACGCACATCGTTTATTCATTTGTCGGTTTGGATGAAAACATGATGACTATTAAAAGTATCGGTAAGATGGCATGAATCACAATCGCTTCTGAAAGATTTTTCGGTTTAATTTCCACATTGTTATGGTTCCGAAAGTATAAAGTGAAAGGAATCCTCATGGTGAAACTTAGGTAGTTGTATGTCGCCGCCTTTTACGCCTAGTATTTGAATTTTTCATAATACTCATTTGAACAGGCTTGATTTGAAAACTCCATATATGAAAAGTTTTTTATCCTTGTCAATTTTTGGCTAATCATAAGTTGATTTATCCGATATCACTGTGTCTTCATCTTTCTTATGACCGATTTTTCATTTATGAAATAAATTATCCCAAGAGAATCTCTTTTAATCGGTATGAACTGTATTATAAAGTATTTAATATTAATTATATACTATTTTTGTTATGTACTTAATATATTATATTTATTAATACTATTTAATTATTATTTAATTAAAATCTAAACCTCTGCAAAAACTTTCTTGTTCTTGTCAGTACGCTCTTTTAAGCGCGATTAAGTGACAAATATACAAACCGCCCTATTTATCTTAGTCGTTCAATTAAGATGGGTAAATCATATCCTACAGTACTTCTGGTATCATAAGGAACATTAAAAAAATCCATCAAAATATGGCCATTAGTCTTTAAATGAAATCCGTTCAAATATACATAAAGTAGCAACATGTCAGTGCCCACAGCTGGACCAAGGCCTCCTTCTTAATTATCTGAGAGGGTTTTGAAGCCGGGAATGGCCCGCCACGCTGCTCTAGTGCAGGTTGGTGGGCTTCACATATCATCTAAATAATATTTTTGCTTACCATTCCTTAGGCATGCCGGTTTTCACATGATGTCTTCCTTCACCGCCGAGCACGGGGTATATACAGCACTTGAAATTGCTATTAATAAATTTTTGTGCACCGGGGATCAAACCCAGGTCACTCGCGCTTTACGATACTAAAGTGAGCACCATGACCACTATGCTACCACGGGTATATACATAGATACAAAGAATTTTATACAATTGTAAACAAAGATAAAGTAATGTCATAAATAAGTTCCTCTTGCCATACCATTAACCAATATGATATTAAATAGGCTTCCCTGTGTATTGAGCGCGTTTATAGATATTAATTGCACAGTCAAAAACATCAAGACCCGGAACATTTGTCTGTAGGTAATACAAATATCTGTTGGTTCCGTACAAAATTTATTGTTCGGCACCCTTACTATATCTCTCCACGCCCCGGGTTGACTGGCAGAGAATGCCAAGAGGCATTAAGTCCGCCCTTTATAATACTATGTTTAAAGGTATTTAAATAAAGTTTAAATAAATAAATAAATAAATAAATCGAACTCGCAACTCGTAGCATTGCAGCATAGCCGCAGACCTAGCTGGAATATTTGAGAATCACAATTTTGTATCTAATTACAATAAAATATAATTATTCTCTCCTAAACGCAATCAGATCGGCCTCTTTAGGTATAAAAGGTTCGTAAAACTGTGCATTACATGCTCTACACCTTAATTAACTTTACCTTGGCAATGAAATATACTTTACTCTTAATTGAAGTATAATCAACTCTGTTTTACTATTTCCCTTCCTCTAACAACATTAACATCATCATCATCATTACAATGAATGAGGATTGTTTATTTATCACAAAAATGTCTCTAAGGAATCGAGGAAATCTAGTGTCAGGAAATGTTTTGATAAAAAAGTTACGTTATATGCTTACAAACCAACCAAAAACATAGTCTTACGTTGCGGCTGTACACGTACTCGTATATATTTTTTTGTTAACTTACATTACACACAATGAGAGCATGTACGTATAGCACTAGAAGACATTTGAAGCTATATAACGAAATTTATCGTGAAATGGGAACTCTGTATATCGCCTACTTATTCGAAAGCGACTGAGGGCAGAGGCAACAATTATTGTAGACGCTTCATTTTCGGAGCGTTCGTATCGTATCTACTTCTTTTTTTATTATAATATCATTGGTCTGACGTATAATTCTGAACTCATAGTATTTATATAGTATTACACCGACGTAAAACAACATTTATAATTATTAAAGTACGACCCTTGCTCAATACGAAGAACACCTGTCTACCTGAATATGATTATTTTTATTTAATTATTATAACCAAATATAAAAATAATTTATTATTTAATACGAAGTAAATTGATGCCAATTTTTTTTAATTGAATAAAAGCGTATTATATGGCAATAAATTAAAAGATGTATGTGGTGGTTTCTATAAGAATTTTTTGAAATGGTTTTAATGTTTTTATCGCGTACAAAAAATTTAAAACCTTCATTACGTTTCAGATAGTGCTCTTGAAAAAGGCTACAGTAATGCGGGGTACAAGAGCCTGGTGGGCCTTAAAGACAAATTTCCGCATTTAAAGATCATATTAGCTGTTGGTGGCTGGAACGAAGGCACCACAAAATATTCGAAAATGGCCGCTAATCCTGATTATCGAGCCAAATTTATAAGAAGTGTAGTTGAATTTATGAAGTAAGAATTTTATCTTTCCTTCTTTAGTTTAGTTTAGTTCTTTAGATAGTCTACTGTTAAAGATAGACCTTTTTTTTACTTGGGGAATTGCCTAACGCATACCCGCCCTCTCGGGAGCAAGGATAGGTTATATCGTGCCTGTACCGACTAAAACCCCCACGGTGTTCCACCTTCGCCGCAAGTCGGCAGGGTCACGGGAACGCTTTCGCACACAACCGCAACACCACCAGCGCTGGCCGCTCTCGATGGCCTCTTCTCGGGAGAAAACATATCCTCTCCTACTCCGTTCTGGCTAGACGCCCCGGAATACAGATGCGCCTACCAACTCGGCCTCCAAATCCACGAGAGCAACGGACCATCTCTGAGTCTGCCATCCAGAAGCCATCAGGATCAGGAAGGCTAGCGTTCTTAAGCAAACAGCCTTCCCGGCATCTCTCGGTGGGTCAGGTCTATGGCTTCGCCGCCGACCACATTTCGGCCGTGAAGGGTAGGGAAAACGGCACATCGTAATACCGACACTTCTCTCCCCCCGCAGGCCCACCACGCCCGCATCAGCGGTGCTAAGCTAACACTCCCCCCACAATCCAAAAACACACATCCGAAGTGGGCTCACCAAGCCCACTCTGAGCGGCCACCTCGGCCCATCCATCCCCGCAAATACAGGCCGGCCATGTAGCCTCTTAGCTCGCAGTGGATGACCGAGCCACGGTTACTAAGCCCCCCCTAAGAAAGGACAACATGGGAACCCATTCGGGGGGGTTGAACATAGACCTATCTCAACGGGAAGATTTGTCGTTAACACCACGTAGTAGAGCGATGCCGAAGCTTTTACTGCTCCTCGAATGGGCCAGCTCGACTAGGGTGTGAAGGAGAGTCACGGAGATCCATGCCA
Organism: Bhutanitis thaidina; assembly: GCA_029286595.1. Classification (NCBI taxonomy): domain Eukaryota; kingdom Metazoa; phylum Arthropoda; class Insecta; order Lepidoptera; family Papilionidae; genus Bhutanitis; species Bhutanitis thaidina. The sequence goes on along the minus strand of JAGSMS010000021.1, from coordinate 795,945 downwards.
ATCTGCGACTCCTCCTTCTCCTACTCACCATGGCTTACACCACCATCACATATTTAAATCTCTCTGATGTTATATTGGCGGGCGAAGGTAGTATACAAAAATCTATCACCTAGACTTAACCATGTTACCGAGTAGTATTCGACTAAGCACAATGACAATTATTGCATACATAGGTTACGTCCATAGTAAGTTGCGTTTACAAACGGTCGCAGTTGTATGTAAACCTATAGAACTTTAATATGTTCACTTGTTTCACTAACGAAAAGGAACAACAAAGATACGAAAAACACGGGAGTAAAGGAGATAGCTATCTGTAAGCAATTGCGCTTCGAGTGTGGCAACCGGCACTATTATATTCTATGCTCTATCTAATATTGCTATTTCATTTCTTTACTTAGCATGACTTTGCTTTACGAAAACATGAAATTAACTAAATACGCACTAACATTCAAACTTTTTTGTATACTTACATACTTTGATATGGGATCCCTTAAGCTTTTTTCCCTTTAGTAAAATAATTTGTGCAATTTCAAAACACACACCTCGATATTTTATCTATTGTAGTTATTGTTACGGCCATCTCGTTAATCGATGTTTAGCAAAAAGCAGTTCTGTTTAGCATATGTTCAGCAGTTTAACGAAACTTTTGGACGATTTGTATCGTTAGCTTGAACACTAAGACTGCGATGAGGCTGTCAAGTTGCTCCAAAAAAAGTCTAAGTTGAAAGTCTAAAATGTCTAGCTACCTCTGACTACCCCGGAATTGGGTACACGATCGAGAGAGCTTTTTTCTTTTTTTTTTTAGCAATTCAAATACACAATTCAAAAAATTACACATGATTTATAAAAATCTTTTGACTTCAGGCTTCACAAATTTGATGGATTAGACATGCATTGGAAGTATCCCGTTATAAGAGACGACAAACCTGAAGATAGACCTAACTTTGTTTCATTAATAAAGGTAACTCAAATGATAATATAATTTTTTTTATTATTACCCCGAAATTATTCTTTTCCTTTCACAAATCGTCTATACCTCCACAAATCTCAACAGAAAAACGTTACATTACAGCCTTGCTACTCTCTAAGCTACACAACCTCCAATTTTCGAATTCACTAACTCGCATGGTCACGCAGCACTAGCGCCATGAGAATTTACGGCTTTCGGGCGAACTACTCAAGGTTGACAATTCTTAAGTGCAAACAGTCGAAGTCGCCGTCGAGCACAGCCACGAATGGTTGAGTTAAAAAATAGCAATGCAGTTAAAAAATAATATTAAAATAGTTTTCATTAGTACTATCAAAGCTGTTAACGGTTGTTTTAAATCTGGATAAATAAAGAGACTTGCGCCAAAATATAAGCCTGTGCCGACGCAAAAATATTCATCCTTTGACTTTTTAAATATGTATTGAAATTTGTAAAAATGTACTGTATTAAAAAAGCTGTACCTGTGAAGTTACAAAGCATACAGTAATTTTATGAATAAAATTATATTTTTTTTAGGAACTGAAAGAAGCTTTTACTGCCGATTCCTTCATCCTAATGGCAGCGCTAGGTGCCACAAAATACACTCTGGATTTAGCCTACGATCTACAGGAATTAAACCGCTATTTAGACTACATGAACATGCTATGTTATGACTATCACGGCACCTGGGAAGGTGTTATAGGAGTTAACGCTCCTCTTTATGGAATTAACGATGATGATGTTGTCAATGTTGTAAGTATTGTTTTTTATTATTGGAATGGGATGACCAACAAACTAACAGTTCACCTGGTGGCTACTGCAGCCCATAGACACTAAAATAACTTCAACCGAAGAAGGTTACAGATGAGTTGACACCCCTGAGAACAGACTCTCTGAACCTTTCAAACCAAAACAGAAAATCTATGAAGGTCCTATAATTTATTACAATTGTAACATATTATTACGTTCGCAAACTTTTTTGATTCAATGTACGACAATACAAGCACACCATTTTACACCTTACGAAACTGATCATAAGAGAAATAAATTTAATGAAGCCACAGTCTTAATCAATGAAATAACTAACACCGGTAAAAAGATCCAATCTTATTCTGTGAGTACTAAAATCCGTTGTAAATCCCATCGTGTGAGTCTAAAGAACAATGCAATAAGGAACTGCAACATTTACTTTGTTGTAGTATTTGTAATCCATGTTTCCTTGCTCATAAATCTTTGAAAGATACTGTAGTACAGTAAGGCTAGTAAAGTACTGTTACATGTAAACTGTGTATCTTGGCCAGAAAAATACAACTTGAACTTAATATTGGAATTCACTGGCGCAGTAGAACGCTTAAATGTTATAACTATAAAAATAATAGGTTACTTCCGGAAGATCATAATTAAAACACACTGTGGTATGTGGTCCCTATGCCCAATAAACCTCGATATCCATACTCCCACGAGGACTATACGTATAATAGAATTTCTAATAAATAGGAACAGTTTCTTATAACACAATAAACAAAAAATAGTACCATTAGTCTTCTATTTATAGTAACCTAACCTCACTCACGCAGAACCGCGAGGGGAGCTCTTCTCCTCGTCGAGTCAATTCATATACAAGCTATCACATATTTCAATATTCAGAGTGACTCTTCCTTTTAAAAATATTTTTGTAAAGAAGAAAACGAAACAATTTTTTATCTAAAATATCATCCATGTATTATTAGTTTATTATTACTTTCGATTGTTGCCTCTTGGTGGAATTCCATAGCAGAATTAAATGAGTGGCTAAACACATTTTAGAATATTAAATGTTAACGTATATTTCGCAGGACTACACACTAAAATATCTCTTGTCCCATGGAGTAAGCCCTGAAAAAATAGTTCTCGGTTTATCATTCTTCGGACATGGTTACATTCTCACTGACCCAGATACAACTGACATTGAGTTTGGTGTTACACGTATAAGCACGCAAGCTTTTCAGGGGCCATATACCAAAGAAGCTGGATTCCTTGGATACAATGAGGTAAAATGTTTATTGTAAGATAATTATTAAACTTATGAAAAGATGTTAAAAATGTGACAGTAACCAATTATTACGATATTAAAATACATATCTCTCTTTTTGGCTCGAGAAGAAGAACTATTCTTATTCCAAGAAAAGTATCCAAAAGGCCGTTGCTCCTTGTAACAAAAAACTTACAATCAAATCGGCTAAATGTTATTTTCTATTGCTTAAATTGTACTTCAGTGTCAAATGTATGATTCTTTTCTTAGATCTGTAAAGAGCTAAGCGATACATCTACGCGTTGGACTCGACACTGGCACAAAAAAACTGCGACTCCTTACCTGCGCGATGGTGACCGAGTGATAACGTATGACAATGCCAGGTCTATTGCTCTTAAAGTCAAGTGAGTTGAAAACATTTTGTTGGTGTTTTCTTTTATTACTTACTATATTATCGCATGATCGTCACACTAGCAGCCCATCGCAAGCCCACTGCTGAATATTGGCCATCCCATAAATGACCACCAGCAAGGTTCTTAGTCAACTTCCGGAAAACTTGATCAGTTTTTTTTATAATTGGACTAGCGTGATAAACGGACTATTAGTCTACTTGATGGCTTGAAGTGGCTACTGCACCATATAGGTTCAATCGAAGAATGTTACAGATGCGTTAAGATCCCTGAGGATTGAGATGGGATGCCTCAAAGACTGTAACTATACTAGCTCTCTATAACTTTCAAACCGGAACACAACAGTTGTTACACTGATGATTAGCAGTAGAAATGGGTAAGAGAATGGCACCTACGTAGATTCCAAGACAGAGAAGGAGTCTATGACCTAGTAAAAGTTTGTTGCTGTATCCGGTTGTACACTGGGTCTTCACACCGATATCCATTTACCTTGTATTATTGACAGCTACACATACTCCCGTGTCGCGGTAGCCTAGGTGCTCAGAGAGCTCGCTTTAATTTCATAGTACGCAAAGGGACCTGCATGTCTGAGAAATATAGCGTGACGGACTGTTCCCTCTGTGACTTTTAAACCCTCTTAAATATTGGGAGGAGGCCCATCAGTGGCATCTATAGTCTCCTACTAGCCTACGTAAAGTTTTCAAGGATTTGGAATATTTATTTAATTGTGGATATGTTATTACAGGAAAGCCGTAGAATATAACCTCGGTGGGGTAATGGTATGGTCTGTAGATACAGATGACTTTAAAGGCACTTGTGAGAAAGAAGCTGACTACGTGTCTCTATCGTATTCTACTCTACATGAGTTTGCTTATAAGTACAACCGCATCGCCAATAACCCTGTATTAGAAAAAATTCTTAAGGAACGTAATTTACCAAATGGTAAGATTATAGTTCAATATTTAACATATTACATTTAATATAACATTAAGTAATAATTTAGAAGAACAGCTTTCTTTACAATTTCGTAATATATATTATGATTCATTACTCGTAATCATTATAGCGGTTAATTCATTAAAACGAAAAAAAATATCAATCGTAATTTCTTTCTATCTGATGTAAGTATGATTAATATTATTGAGACTAAAACCAGAACAGATCAGGGTACATGAGTTCAAATTCATAATATAACGTCACTAAAAATTTAAGAGCTTATGACATCCTTGAGGTGAAAGAATACAAAGGAAAAATTTAGATTTCGTCGGAAGATCAATTCGGGAACATTTGAATTTACATTAGCTTAGCGTGTCATTTAGTTATCCTGTCGAAAATTATTTTCCGTTTAAAATCAAGATAACTTTTAAATTTATAGAGAATATATTTTTTCTTTTATTTTAAAAGCCTATTTTGCTAGCATGTGAGAAAGTGGCAATAATACAAATAATGTCGATATTGATTGTTTTATTTTGTTTTTTTGTGTAGCCGATAATCTCGACAGACAAACAGATAAACCGTCAGGCCCAACCGATGTTGTCACTAGAAGCAAAAACCGCATCTGGCTATCGGAATCTCAGTCCTCGAACTATGTACTGCTGCACACCATCGACGATGTGATGCATCTCGCAATGCAGGAAAAGGGGATAACCGATGAAATGATACATCTGCTGACAGAAAAAGTTGATAATCCAGCACAAAGTGCAAACAACGGAAGTATGTATACAATGGTCTGCTATTTCTGTTTCATTTAAGATTCAGATTTTATAAATATGAAAAACTCCTATATCTTCCGAAAAATTATCAGATCGATACTTTGTTAATCATTTTAAACTTAAAATACAAAAACATTTTTGTTCTTTTAAAAATGTTAAGTTAAATACTTACACTAGGCACTACTAAGTGAAATTAAAATGTTTTTGAATAAAAATAATATTTTACTAAACTATTACATATTTGAATTTATTGATAAAATACTTGTAAAAATATAGTTTATTTTTTGAATTAAGTATAAATATATTAATTTTAAAAATAAAACTATTATTCTTAATTTTTTGAGACTTTTATTATGTATATTATCATAAAGTTGAGTTTATACAACTCAACCTTATAAATATGTAGACACGAATAATACAATAAAATAAATACATAATTAATAAATATTTAATGTTATATAATTAAATACATATAAAATACAGAAATTTAAATAAATAAACCCAACTAAACGGGCTTCTGTTCCCTGACGGCCTTGAGTTAGAGGGAAAGGGAAAGAAACTGTAGGACGATGCGAGTGGTATCGAGGAGCACCGCCTTCTGCATTTGAGCTCGGAGCGGTACATCACGGTGTACCAGTCGCCTCAGATGTCCCGTGAGGCAGATTAACTCATTTGCAAATATGACTATAGGAATCATTTCTGTCGGCATACCACCCCACGTGTCGCTCACCTCGTGAGCCAAATCCAGATATTTTGCCGGTTTCGGCTTTCACGAGGTTCTCGGCATTTGGAATGGTGATGGCGATAAGAATATCCTCGACTGCGCCCGGTCCATCAATACGATATCAGGCTTATTCGCAAGATCAGCCTGTATGTGCTGATGGGCCGGTTCCAACAGACTCTGTGTTGGAACCGGCCGGGATCATATTCGAGCACAGCCTCCAGCGAGTACTTATTGCTATAAGTACTTGCCGGATGCTGCTAGATTTGTCTGTGCAGATACTCAGTTAGACAGCTTTATTTTATTATTATTACGTAAAGATCATATTTGTATTAATAATCCTAATTAGATATTCAATGAATCAAAACGTTACGAATTCTTGTCTAACGAAGTCCATTTCTTTACGATTTTTCCAGATAAAAAAAATCTCAGGTAGTAATCCAACTCAAAGGACCAAAAATGTTTGACAATAACATAACCTTGTATGGAAGTATACTAACCCATTTCAACCCCTGGTCTTTGTAAAAGTTTACTGGACAAAAATATGTTTTAAAAATTAGATTCGGATGTGAATCTAATTTTTAAAACATATTTATGCTAAAAAAGCTTACACTAAAAGATAATTGCAAGCAGCTACAGACTGCCAAAGAAAAAAGCGATCCCTGTGAAATATATGTAATATATGATAAAAAGACTTAAAAAAGATAAAAGACAAAGGTTGATTTTGTTTGTAGAAGGTAATCATAAAACCACAGAAATGTTGAAATCCATAAAAGCTGACTAAAAAAAACCAGTCTATTAAATTTATTTATGTTTCATGTTCTGAGAAACTAAAACAATAATCAAATATTTTTGTAAATTAGTATAATGTTGAAAATAAAGAAAGAAGGAAAATATGTTTTTTTCGTTTGTTCCTGGCTAAACTATAATCAGAATTATTATCTGCGGACAATATTTTCTAATACCCTAAATATTATTAGGCCAAGCACACGCACAGTGTCCATTTCTATTTTCATTTAAGATGTAATAAGATGACAACCACGTGGCTTAGTGGTTATTCAACTGTCCCCTTCCCTCTCAAACGGATTTGGGCGGCCTGTGCTGGGCGCTCCGTGTAGGATAGAATATCCCATTTCGGATCGGACTGTTAGTAATGCGTTACGCGACTCTCCATATCCTCTTTGATGATGCGGACGAGGTGGGGTAGCAGGTGGAGTGGAGTGCCGGTATTACTTGTACGTGGTAGAGCCAGGCGGCGGCTTTTGCTGCTGTTCAAAAGACCCGGCTTGACCGGGGTTGTACCAGGGCCTCGCAGAATATCGGCGTGACGTAGAGACATTTTGTGATTCTGTGTTTCCTTCGGAGAGTGCGGTAACGGTCCACTTCCCCGCCTCAAGGTGTAAAACCTTCCGTTATAAGTGGCCTCATGCGAATCAGTACTTTCGGTGTTTACACGTAACCTTGCTACTTCAGGGTATTTTAAACCACAAGCAGCAGCAAAAGACGGAATACATTTGTTGGAAGGTTTTGCGCATACTCGTGAGGAGTTGGACTCACTGGTCACTAGTGATGGTGCTCGCCATACCTAGTCTCTGGGATTCGAGTTCGGCAACTTATATTGTGACAGTGAAACATTTAAAAGCTGCTACTTTACTTTATAATACAGAAGAAAGTACATATATACGAGAATGTCATTCATTTGTGTGCTGTGCGACTATTGGAAGCCAATTACTTTAAATAAAACTCAAGATCAAAGATTGAACGTTAAGTACGGTCTGCGTACTAAGTCTCGCGTCAAAAAATATCTTTACGCTCAATGAAACATCATAAATGGTAATAAACGTTACTAAAGATTGAGGCTTCGAGGCTAATCGAAATTAAGTGAAATTTGACAAGCAAGTTGAATTGAGGCCAAACTTACTACGACGAGTTTTAATCAATATCACATTATACTAATTTAATATTCATACTATTATTAAATGTATTTTGTAAGTCAACGACAACGTGATATGAATAATGTTTTATATGTTATTATGTCATATAAATACTCTATACATGAGCCGAGATTACGGATTTCCCTTTGTCACGACTGAGTGTAATAGTTTGTAGTGAAGGATTTGCCTGAATTCATTGTTCTCCTCTCTGGGAGATATAATGTGACGTCTATTCACCTTTAGACTCTCAAGGCTTTTCTAAAAGTCGCCTCTTAAAGCATGGCGTCGACTACAGCCGAAACGCGCCGAATCAAGGTGTGTCGAATCGACGCATTTGATTCGTGTGGGTTTATCAAAAACGAATCGAGGCGAATCACAGTAATCGCAAGTTGCCATCAAAGTAGGTCTTGCTCGTGGCTCTGGGGTGATGAGTCGTTCGAATGAAGAAATTTTAAATTCTTTTTGATGAATAAAGACGTGGAAGAAAAAAAAGCGATGAACGTTCATAATATACACGATTTAAAAATAAAACGGAATATCTTTGGCGAGTTTCACCATTCATTTCCCGATGACAAGAACGTCTTTGTAAAATTTTTTCAGTATTAGCCTAGTTGTCAGAGCGCTCTCTTTAGTTTCATAAAGCGCGAGTGACTTAGGTTCGATCCCCGGTGCCGGTACCACTAAAATTTTTAATAGCAATTTTAAGTTCTGTGTTTATCACTTGCTGGGCGGTGTAGGAAAACATCGCGGGGAAACCTGAAATAATTAAAAAAAATATATTTCGAGGACATCAGAAGCGCGCCAACTCGCCCAGGAGCAGCGAGGCAGGCGCTTCCCGGCTCCAAAAACATCTCTGATATTTGAGAAGGAGGCCTTTACTTTACTTCTTTTTTAAATTCATTTTAATAATATTTCAAGAACTACAAAAAATACTTGAACTGGATAAACATGCTACAACATATAGGATCACTATTCAACCGAAATAATGACTAGCTATTTGCAAATCTATTTATAAAATAAATACTAATCTTTTGTAACCTAATAAAATATACTCGTAAGATTAAAAAGTAATCATATTTATTATCAAAATTTTTTACTCCATTAATTACCTTAAATAATGTTTATAACATTTATAACCTAATGCACTTTCAAACTTATTTCCTTGGAATGGAAATGTACTAATAATGTAATAATACTATCTTTGATTCAGTTCATACGAAACGCTTTGGATGTTGACTGAACGCGATGGTTTTGATGTCACATATGTGATGAGTCTGCGCGTTAGTCTGTACGGTGTGAGTAGAAAGAAGTTGGGAAAAGGAGTTTATAATTACAGCTGCTGGATGTGCATTCATGTTTAGAGAGAACGATGTATTAGGGAAAGTTATTTGATCAATAGTGTCGGAAAAGACGCATGAGAACCGGCGCAAATCTGGGCCACACGTCCTCAGCACAATTAACGGAATTAAGTCAGGCCCACTCGACTTGTGGTGTCCAGAGAGAGGAATGCTTTTCGTATAACGCTCAGCAGAAATTGATTGGGATGGTTGACGGAGAATTCTAGTATGATACTAGAATTCTCCGTCAACCGTCAAGAGTTGAGTTGGATGGAAAAAGAGTGCTCAAAATAGTTTTGTCCTCTGCAGAGTGAGCCAGAGCGTCGTTCTCCCTGTAAAGAGATGAAAGAGATGGTTTACACCTTGACGAATTCCCTTGCATAACCTTACCGAGAGAGGCGAACTACTTTCTCGGCAATTTTATCCATATACTCTGTCTTTGCCGTTGGCGAAATGGCGAATAGGTCTAGCTACAAACATTCAAGACTGCCAAGGCATTGAGAACAGACCTCCTCTATGACACATACACAAACTCCGACTCGAACCACAAAGGATTATTCCAGTTTGCAGGAGATTAATGGGTTTGGAAGCACGTTTGGCTACTCTGTGTCATGCCAAATGGAAATCCATGATTTCTGTCTGCTTTTTCTTTATTAATCTGAAATGATAATGTGAGATGGCTAAAATATAACTGTGTAAAATTTAAAATGAATCAATCGCAAGTAATATTATATGTAGCAATGTAAGACGAAACCGTGAGATTTAATGCGTAACCTTAATCACGACGTCGGAGTAAAATGTTCTGGTTCATCGATTAATCGCATTTCACAACCTAATTATTAAGTAAGGTGATAGTTTTACTTTACCGATACAAAGTAAAACATAACGATGAACAGTACATGTGCATTTTTGCTCTTTAAACGCAAACACAATATGTGTTATATTTAATTAATAAGTGTGTACATAAGAAATCAAACAATTACATTTTATACAGTATTTATTTAATTTTAAAAGGTGTCGATTGAGGATTGGTTATTTTTTACTGATGTTAGTGGCGGGTTAAGACGCATATTACGTTTTCTTGAACAAATCTGATAGCTAGGGAAATTAATGGCCCTTCCTTCGACATTTCTTCAGTTTTCAGCCGAATGCACAAGAAGTGTCAATTTCTTTTCTGAAATAAGTTTTGATAAACACCACGAGCTTAGAATTCTTAATGTATTTACAATCTACGCCTTTCAATATCTTACCATGATATTGCTCAAGATATCTTATTATTATAAAAAAAAATGTTCACGATCTCTATTTCAAATTGCAAGAAATAACTAGTAATTAAGATATAGTCAATAACTTGACTAACAACAGTACAAAAAACCGAGAACACTAAATTATGGAGCATAGCCTCCTTCCTGTCTAATATTCTCACTAGCTAAACTACACAACAGAATGGTTCGTTATGTATCTCCCACACTAAATAACTTTTTCTTTCGATAATGGCCAGTAGTTGTTATCTGCTCAGGATATACACTTTCACTTATTTTCACTTCTTATCCCGTGCAACGACTGCATGGAACGAAAAAATGGAGCTGTAATGTTGTATAAGACACATATTTTATTTACAACATAAACTTAATTATAATTTAACATGATTAATAATACATTCGGTGCTCGGAAATCATACCGGTGTGCAGTAATTAAAAAAATATGTAAAAGTCAAATCCATTCGAGCTGATCACTAAATCTCCACTTTCAAAAGACCTGATATTTTATACATAGAAATCCTTCGCGCTTGAGTTTCACTAAGATAGAATTAAGTATAATAAGAATTACATTGATGTACACTATACAATGCAAAGAAACACCAAGCAATAGCGAGCAAGTTGTACGACTATGAGCTTCCTCATACGGTCTCGAAGATCACGCCTTGGTTCAGTAAATCGTCACTTAGTCGGGACAGTTGTATACTTTCGCCGTAAGATTTTGCTTTACACATGTTTTCGACGAAGGTTATAAAGACCTTCTTGTCGAAAACATGTGACGTAGTTTCCTGTACGCTACCCACCCGAGTTGGATTCGTCGATTGACCGCTTGGTCAAAGTAAGACACTAGGTCTTACTAGACATTTTGTTTCAACAACCGTCGCCAACCTGAAGTTGTTCGAAAAACTGAAAACCTTCCCTCCACAAAATGGAGTTACTACCAGCATATTGTTGCGGGAATTCGATGGATGCAAGTGGTTTATGACAGTGCTTTGCAACAATCATTGGAGGAGGCCTATATTTAGCAGTATACTTGTGATAAGGTGTGATGATAATAATGAATCTGACATATTGTTAAGCAGTATTATATACCAGTTTACATGATGGGAAGGCAGATTAATGCATACTCCTGGCTCAAGTAATGCTGTTCGTGATTGCCTCACCACTAGGGATTCAAAGGGTTATTTTAAATATTAACTACAGTGTATAAACTCCCGCGCAAATTGTCAATGTAATCTATGAAGAAAGTGAAACGACGTCATTTTAATCATTGTTTTATTTGAATTTAAATCTTCCATTTATTGCGTGTTTAACAATTTCGAACTCTAATTACGAGTGAAATCAAGCATAGACTTTAAGTGTGATTCTTATTGGCTATTGCAACCACATACAAAAACGCGGAGTAAATAATCACTCGCCGACTAATAATATTATTAATACAAGTAGTTACGTATCTGTAGAAAAAATATTTTGCATGTGAAAAAAGCAAAATATAACTATCCTCAACTTTCCGCTCCGGAGGCTGTTTGCCAATCCTAAAGGTGGTAACACACTTTCCCAAAAAAACGTATTATATGTTCTAGCAATAATTGAATGTTTCATGTGATATTAATAATTTAGAATTACTAAAATAAAATTGATAATTACTCTGTAACAATGCTAGCACAAATAAAGTTTTTTTAATATTTCTTTGTTGCAACATGCGACGAGAATAAATTGTTTATAAACTTTTTGGGGTTCCTCTTTTATTTGTGAATATGAAGGACAGTTCCCTGTGGCCAGTGTGATAGCATGCAATTTATGTTCAATTTAATGACATTTTTAAGGTTTTAGTTTCAGCGTACCATACCACGATATTTACGTTTACTTTGTATTACCAAATACTAAATATGAACAAAGACATGCTGGTTTAAGTAAATACTGTAGTCCATAGACACAAGATCAGTCTTCGATGAAGAGACGAAGCTATGTGTCTCCTGGATTATAAGGTCCCCTATTGATGTGAAGCGCAGCAAAGTTATGCTCCAACCATGGTATTCTGTGATAGCGTAATCTTTCACTGATCGACCCAACCCATTTACGAACTACAACCAGTGAAAATGTATTTTCTATTCCAAATGCTAAATTCTTCTTCTTTTTATTTTATTTTCCTTCTTTATCTGCTTATGTAAGTCCACTGCTGGACATAAGAATTTTCATAAAAGCATCAACAAAAGCTCCCATGCCATGCATGGATGATGAGCGCAGTGCTAGTACTCTCTCACTAGAGATGCTGCTCCCGTCACGGGATTTGAGTGTGGCATATTGGTATGAATTTCCCGCCATCATTCGATTGTCAGAGCTTCAGTCGTTAGTCAGCAACAATACAGAAGCATTGAACAAATTAATAGTTTGAAATGACACTAAAGTAGTTGATGTGGATATCCTTAACTAATGAACGCATTCAAACACCAGATTGTAAACATTAACGTAAAAAATAGTTAGTAAATTCCTAAAAGGTTAATTTGTGGTAACAAATATTTTATAAGCTGCATAAATCTTTAAAATATCAGGTTAGATTAAGGTTAATTACCACTGAATTTTGAATTAAGTTAGAAAGACATCAATTAGTACGATCCACAACACAAAAAAAGATTTATTTTATGGCTGTTACATTTTCTCACATAATTTCTAACATACATACATAATAACGATAAGGTGAAATATCATTGCTATTAAACTGCATATATAATAATCTGAACAGCGCACCGATGTGAAACCAGCCTTACAATTACTGGTTTTGAGAAATCCAGTGACAGTCAAGCTCTGAACGCCGCAGAAGACTGGCGTGCACCACTAAATACAAATGTTTATTTTTCGCGGTTAATCGTACAACGAAACACATCAACTTCTTTTAGACATCTCAAGTTCTTAATTATCAATAGGTTAAAGAACCTAACGATAACTAAAAGTATTTTAATAAAGCTTATTGGAATAGTTCTCCATAAGTTTGTTTTAAAATATAATAGTATGATTTGTTTCTTGTGAGTTTTGTTGAGTGAAAGTGTTTCTAGATCTAAAAGTGAAAGGCGCTGATCTTGTCAACAAGTGAGTATACTATAGTATGGTCCTAAAAGCCTGTTTAGATTGATTCAATCGGGTTAGGCGCAGAGAAATGTATGAAGATGGCAGAGCCGACCCAGTTATTCCTAATATTGCAACTTTCCTTATTAAACTTAAAACTGTGCTTAATTCCAATTGTGCGGGCAATAAGTACTCAATGGCATGTTGTTCATCATTTCAGCCATGCTATTAGTATAAAATTTATCTACTATTGCATATTTAAAAATTTATTCCAGTTGCGGCAAAACTAAATGTAAGCTGTGATTTTCATAAAATTGACTACAAATATCTGTTACTACCATATCTTTTCTTATTTACTAAACTAATAATGAAGATAAATAAAATTTGTAACATAATTTGATGCCTCTTCAAATTCTACATGTATGACCTAATGATAATTAAAATTTCATACATTTCTTATACACGAGAGAAAAAAGTAGTTCTAAATATATACGAAAATTTTATAACCTATTATGATAGAACGTCGCTGCAGCGATATGCCTATTAACCTTAGCAATACCTATTATGGGCAAATATAGTGTTTTTAAGCCACTGAAAATCTCATGGCATCCATCAGATAGCGAGTTAACTATCTCAATAAATGACCGGCAGTGGCATCTAGAAGCGAAGCGTCTAACACTGTAATTGCTAACCCATCTGCGAAGCTTGGCGATTATACCAACTCTCATCAGAAGAGGCCTTTGTCTAGTAGTGTACCATCAACAGACTGGTGTAGAAGAAGTTCTTTGGTACAGTGTTAGAAATATTAAAATGGCATAAACACAGAGGCACTTACTAAACCCCATCTTACCGTGTCCGATATTACGCTTATCGTATGTGATCGTATGAATGAACGACGTACGTAAAGTAATATAGCGGTCTATAAACTACTGGGCCTCTTCTTAATTTTTGACAGGTACTTGTCAGACTTCACATGTTCATGAAATATTTAACTTCACTTTTACGTTCACCATATTTTCCTCCACCGCCGATAACGTGGTAGATTCGGCACTTAATTATTAAGTAGTGGCAGCGACTTTTGTATATATTGGTTTCTTGCTACCTTTTATGTTAATGTATGCCTACCGACCTGAGACAACAACAAAGAACGGCCCTAGGCCGTGATTCGTTGCCACTCGAGAACCTTTCTTACCCGACGGATAGCACTATGTAGGACCGGCCCATCCTAAGGACATCCTAATTGCAAATTCTTAAATGCTTATTTTAGTCCATTGCTGAACATAAGCCTCTCCAAGAGAGTGCCAACGAAAGCCAGATGCATTTTTTGAAAGGTGTGCCCATAGTCAACACTAAGGCAAGCTGGGTATTGATGAGGGGAGTGCCGGTACCCTCGCACAGATATCCTGCTCCCCATCACTGGTTTGTTAGATTTGGGTTCCGCAAATTCGGATGGATATTCCACGATCTCTTCGCCAGAGCCTAATTTGTCGGCTAGGTAGCACCACATGGAAAAAAGGGTGGTATTCGAAGAAATAACCATTATTTTGTCATCAGTTTCTTCTAATGAAGGATAATGAAGGTGAATAAATCAACATAATGTTTACAAAGAATTTCCGGTCATCCTATTGTGAAAGAGAAAGCCTTAAACTAAAAAAAAAAGTATTCTTAACAGACCGAAAACTAGCGTTTAAGTTGATTTACATTTAAAAGACTTTTTGAAACTATTACAAAGAGTAAATAGTATTGAAATTTTTAAGCATCTTTAGGCAAGCAGCTTACGCAGCTTTTCTATTAAAAGTAAAAGTATTCAAAATTAAAAGTTTTTAAAAAAGCAGGTCAAACACAAACCTTAGAGCTTAAAGTTAAAAAAGATTTTATTGTAGTTTTAAAATCAAGCAATACTTACAAACGAATATTGAGTCCACATAATAATAAGTAGACAGTGTGGCCCATGGAGAAGTAAATTCTTCCTCGACGAAGACTTGTCCTTCAGAACTACCACCACTCTCAATGGGAAAAGTGGAAACATAATGGTTAAATTAATATTCGGTTGACGAAGAAAGACCACGCTCTTTCTCCGTCAAAGCCGACTCCTTTATATGCATTGTTTTTTTAAGGCCTGCATTTGAATTTAAGTATACATAATACTAGTATTCAACGACTATAGATAATATAAAAATTGATAAAACTATCCACCTAAACAGTTTTACTGCCAAAACTAGCACGTACATCCCTCGTTTTATGTCCTCATATTTACCGAAATACTTAACAGAGTTCCTATCGACGTATAAACAACCGAAACATAAATAAGTCAATAACGAAAAAATAACATCGATGTTCGATAACATCTTCACAATCGACAGAATCGACAGATATATAATTTAACAAAAGGAGCCACAATTGTACATAATAAAAGAGAATTTCCATATAATAGCTAATTAATGTAGTTAATAAGGGTGTTAAAAGCTTATGAATTCTTTGGATCATTTAAGATTTCCAACCAAAACGGTCAAAGACACCATATGTTGAGCCTTCTGTATCTGTTTCACCACTGTTTTACACAATAAGTACCAATGCGTTTTATTTCAAAACGTAGCATTTCGTTCGCGCCTATTTCTGTAAAAGTACGTAAGTAATGTAAAAATGTTTTATGTTACGCGGTGGGGGCAATAATTATTTTGCGGAATATAATATTAATAGCTCAGAAACCCGATACAAGCTGGTTCAATGTAATATGCTTTTCTTTACGAAGGACCAGTGGGTTACTGCACGCAACTGCTTACTTCACCTGTCACTCCTCGAAGGAAAAGCATTCCTTACTGTAACAATAACGTTGCAGTCGTCTGCGACTTTCCGGCGATATCACTAGACATTCACGGTATTTCACACATGCACGCACAGTGACCAGCAGTTCGTGGGTTCTCCAGTACATTTTCACACGCATGGGTTTTTTGCAGCAATTCACCCAACAAGTCCTCTGCCGTACCGTCGGGCGACGACGTTCGTTCATAACAACGCGGGAATGTTTAATGTCATATAGCCGAGAGGTGGCATCACCTGACGATCTGATTGATGACTGACAATCTGATCCGCCAGTGAAGCGGAGATACATTACGCACAACGCCCGCAGTGATGTCGAATTTTTGATGCCGTTTTGGTGTGTCCAGAAAATGTGCGATACGATGTGGAAACTTCCCACTTTTCGAGCTAAAAATTGAAAATAACATACTTCAAAAAATGAATTAGGAGGTTATCTAGCACTTGCCGTTTAATGCTTATTCTTTCAGTTAACAAAATGTAAAGCGTATTCTGATATATATTCATAAACAGCCATACTAGCTGTTGTTTTAATTGATATATATTTTAACTTGATATTTCTAATCGCTTCTTCTAGATTAATGCGTGTAATAAAATTCTTATATTTTAAAAATCTTCCGCCGCGAGGTGCCGTGAGGGCTGTGAGAGAGTACATACGGGCTCTTGTCTCCCTGATCTCCATGATCTCCGGGAAGCGTAGTCATGGTTACGCTGTTGTGAGTATCATTGCAGGTTACATTAATACGGAGAGCTCAAGCTGTAACTGTGGATCAACTTGGCCGATTGAAATAAAACTTGGCTATATTATTAGGTGAGACTATAAGCTATACAACAAAGGCCATGGTATTGAAGTCCTTTTTTTGTCCATGGTATTGAAGTCCTATTTCTCTATATTGAATTAACTTAATATTCTTTCTAAAAATAGCCTATCATAAAAGTAATTTAATATGAATCTCGTCTTGCATATTATTATTACATTTATTATTAACACATTATTTAGTCAGTCAGTGCTTTGTATTCGTTGCTATGCGAGTATAATAGCCCAAATTAAAAAAAATACACATTTTAAAATTTTAGCTTTTGTTTTGTCATTACAGGCATTGTATTTAAACTCTCTCTCGGCCTGCATCTGATCGAAAAGCAACAGCCTGTATGCACAGATAGCAATAAAGCCTGCAGCACCTCCACTGTAACAATTAACAGAGGGAAAGCAGAGTACGCACCACCGCGCTAGTGGGCCACCGTATAATCTTAAAAATACATTAAAATGAAACTAATTTATTTTATGTCTGTTTTTAAATGTGCGTTCGTTTCTTAAATTATCATTTAGTGTTTTTTTTTATCACGTGGTGAAAAAAGTTTGGCCATAGAACACATTTATTTCGGATTTAAAGTGTACACGATTCAGTAAATATTCCGATAAAGACTATTTTCTTAAAATGAAGAAAAGATTTAAGAAGTCTCTTGCGGCCGTACAAACAAATGGGGTGTTGAGAACTTGAGATAATTTAACCCCTGTAAACCCACTTTTCACTTAGGTCTTTAATAAATATAATTGTCTGTACATGTTATAGTATTAATACCGTAAGTATTGATATTTTAATATATTATAAAGATATTTGACGACCGTGGAGCTTAGCGGTTAGCGTACCTGACTGAGTCATCGATTCTGGGTTCGATTCCCAGCCGAAGCTAATATTTATGCTAAAAACAATTTATTCGTTTTCGGATCTGGTTGTGTGGTGTGCGTCCTGTGTATTTGACACTGCCTCTGAACCTTCCTCCGATCTTATCGAATAAGTCTTACATCGGATATAGGAAGTAAAAGTCGAGTATGATTTGTATATAACGTGGCGTTCCACAAATATCGAAAATGCGTTTCAAATTTGTTTGATCGTACCGTACCGAATCGTACTGTACTTCTTCGTCAGCCTGCGGATAAACCACTACTGGATTTACCTCTCCAGTAACAAATTGACAATCGCAGATGGCAGCTTTTCCTCTCCTAATCGAACGTCTCCATAATCGCCACGGTTGACAGGCGATTAGATGATGACAGAACCTGATGCCTATCACCAGTCTAGATAATTTAGGTTTGTATTCAATGCCATGAAACTAATAATGGCGTGGTGTTTTAGTCTTGGCCTCTAACAGACGTAATAACCATCTTCAATATGTGAAATCTAAATTCTAATATAAATTCTCGCTGGTAGCCTGCATCTGGGTGTGAAATAAACTGAACTTGTTTTAAGTGTTTTTTTTACTGCTTGCTCTCTGCTAACTCATTAAGAGTAGGTACTCCATATGTTTGTACTCTGTACTGGTACACGGTATGGTGTACGGATGGTAGGTAACGAACAAATTCACAAACATAAAAAATCTTATCCAAAACTTTAAAAATTATATCGAAGTCGCTGTCTTTCGCTAGTTTTAAAAAGCTCTAGTAAAAAGTGAGTTGAAAGGACCAAAATAAATCTCTAGAACTCTACGTATGGCAGTGTCGGGTATAAGGTTGAGAGAGGTTATATTATAATACTAAAGCTGCAGAGATTGCAGACATGAACCAACTTTCACTCTTAATGTCGACTTCACTTTCATGTGAGGCTAACTGACTATCGGATTGAGCTCCGGCAATCGAATGATGGCTGAAATCCATCTAAATATGCCGAACCCAAATCCCATAGACTGATCTGCAAGAACACCCTAGTGCGAGGGTACCGGCACTGCGCTCGTTATGTCGCCTGCCGAGCATTGCGAATATGGCCAAATCTTCCATGCGTGTCATGCCTGCTTATGAGTTGCTTTCACATGATTTCATTAAAATTCCTAAATTGTTAGCTCATGCTAGCTGATGAAATAATTGATTTTTCATTATGGCTTTTCCTAAGTTTACATACATTATATTACATATGACTAGGTATACAGTATTTTATCAAGTAAAACACCGCAGACAGACTACCTGCAGCAGGTAGCTCAACCGGCTCGACAGGGGAAAGACTACGCTAAAACTGAATGAAGGCTTCCCGGTCTATTATCAACTACAGAGAAAACTTCCGGTTAATTCAAGAAACATCTTTTAGTGTAGTGTAGTAAACTCCTTCTCTGCCAAGGAGTTGTCTACCCAGACATGAGCCCAGAAATGGTAAGAGTATAGTACCAACCCTGGTACCATACTCTTACTTATTTCTGCGGCCCATCAGCAGTGCAATCACTGTTGTTGTATTCCGGTTTGAAAGGTATAAGGAACCAGTATTATTAGACAGTGTGTCTCACTTAGTCTTAGTCCCATCCCATCTTAGTCTTCAGGGTAGACAACAATATTGCAACCTTCTTCCATTAGCGTGTTTCGCAGGTATCTACGAGATGATTTAGCCACTAACCACTGTTAGCTCGTTTGTCACCCCAATGCAATTAAAAAAAACCTTGTCGTAGATATAGTCTCAGTCCGTCGCTAGTCCTCAACTTCTCTCTCTCGAAAGTAACTCTTATGAAATATCATCAGATGTAATATCTGAGATATGAGAAACATGAAAACTACTTGAGTGTTGTACAAATATTGTCTTTAACTATCGAAGATCAGACAGACGGTCCAGATTTTTTTTTTAAATAATTATTCTACAATTCGTTTTAAGGTTTTTCCTTAGCCAACTCTTAAACACTCATGAAAAGCGAGGGGGGAGAAGGTTTCTCAAAACCCCACAACACGCCAAAAGATCTTATTGTATCGCTCCAACTACATCTACGTCACTAATTAGACGCACTGACTTGTACAAATTGGACTATTCTCAATAAATAAAAAATATTAAAGTTCCTGCAATAGATACTACATATATAATTTCCAAGTAACATCCTGGTAGGAGAAGACGTCCTTCCAAGTCACGTCTATCCAACCTAGGATTTTTTCCTTCGCACCTTCATCTGCTAAACGATTTGGCAATGAGATACGATCCACCAGTCTTGGAAGGTTGCAAACCTGAATTTTGAATTTTCATCGTACATGGATGAAAAATCAAAATGTTGAATATTCTTATTTTAATAAAATCCAGTCAAAATACAATTACTATTTTAAAGAAATTGACAGTTAAAATTATATTTATGTACCGTAGAATAATAGTGCAATCTTTTAATTTTCAGATTTCATTCTAAATAAAACACGTAATCCACCAACTTACGATATGTCCGAACAATACGATTCCAACAAAGCGCCATGTCAAGGGTGAATTCTACTACAAACATACCATGGATTTCTTTAAAACATCCTGTAGCCACTAAACTCTACAGAGTTTCACGTTTACATAAATCTAATATCATAAAATTAACAAGATGGCGACAAAGAAGGTTGACGAAATGGCGGATGAGTACAAAAGTTCTAATTCCATTGATGATTTTGAATGTCACTGGACAAACAGATGCTGTAGAAGGTATTTAGAAATTTTTGTGTATCTTATTATTTTTAAATTTCTTAAAACAGTCTCACAGTAATTCCCTGTATACTGCACAACTTGTTGAGATATGGTGAACAAACATGAATAAATAAATAACATCATGAAAATCATAAAATAAGCTTCGCACCCTTAGCTTGTTATTTTTTTTTGTATAGATTGTTAGGCAGTCTTCCTATTAACTTAACTACTTCTGAATCTAATATCTGAAATCTAATATTACCGAATAACGTGTTAAAAAATAGAGCTCCATTGTTTTAAACTAGATCCCGTTTGTCTTAGCTAGTTCTATTAAATATCATTGACTTTTGAGTTAAACTTAAACCTAAATTACTTGTCTGCCCATTAAACAACCTTCACCTAGTTAGTTTAAAAAATATATTATTTTGTATTACTGACATCGGATCAATAACTTTTTTATCTTGTCCAGTGTGTTGGTAACTGAATGATGATAAGATAGATGTTAATATACCAAGTTTTTGATAGTACTTCGGTCTATATTATACCATAAATAAAAACTAAAAATGACATCTCTATCTACAAATTTCAGGTTTAACCAGTCGCGTGTTGGCGTCTTTCTTCGGTTATCCGTCTACATGCAGCATAGGATCTGAAGTGAAATCTTGCACTTTGTCACTCAGTTGTTGGTTACGAGGAGGCACGAGACTACGAGGCTGCGGAAGCAGTTGGTTGTTCTCCTGTTGTGGACCTCCCGAACCCATTAGAACCAGTGATGGTTTTGATAATATGTAAGTTCTTGTTATATTTTATAACCTTTAATAAATGTATTAGATTTAATTTATTTCAGTAAATTAAAATTCATCAATCCATCAAAAGAGCGTAGTGATTGCAGGAAATCCTCCAAATCTTATGAATGTTTTAAATTAGACCGTTAGAATTTGGTTAATAAAGAATAAATTAATTTGAGCGTATGGTAATAGTATGAAAGAATGTCACCCTACGGGTACGCTGAGAATTCTTGTTTGGGACTGAATTACATCTCTGTTTGTCCGATATTATTATTTTTTTATACCGTGGGTGTCATAAAGTCGACTAAGGAAAATGCAAAAATCGTTGCCTCCCACGAAGGGCGGAATAACTAACTCAAATATCCCAACCTAAGTTAAGGCAGCGGCGACTAAGTTGCGAGTTATTTGCTGCTACATCGTCAACCCGCCCTGGGGATTATAATAAATTCTCTTAACTTGGGAAAGCCTTAAGTCCACCAGCGGACGGTGTAGGATTTACTAAATTAGATAGATTTATAAAAAGTTCCGTTTCTTTTTTCACAACGCTTCTCGAGGTAGTTATTAGAATAAGGCTTTACTTTACAGAAATACATTATTATATTTATGATGGTAAGACATTTTTTAAGACCCTTAATATAAGAAGAAAAGGACTTATCTACAGCACACAAGTGCGTGCACTACTTCTAGCATAGAAAGTACCTCCACACCTACCGCGAACACATGCACTAAGTAGACCTCGATGCATTAAAAGAAACTCATATAAGACCGTAAACGCAATATTGGGATGCCCAGAGGCTAGACATTTGTTTTACATACAACAATTTTTCACCACAGCTTCTTCATCATCATCATCACCTCAGCTTATTTGGAACAAATTAGTTCTTTTTTAAATTTAGTTAATTTAAATCTAAATGGAGCTTAATCTGATACAAATTTTAAGTTCTATAAGTTCTAAATTTCTCTTATATAACTGCTACATTATGTGTTATAGTATAACGTCATCGGACTGGAAATACAAAGTTGTGCCACCAAAGCTACGACAAGTTCCTCAGAGAAACGTGCTACCAGCTAACGTATTCAGACGACGTGCCGACGATGACGCTACACAGGTTTGTACGCTTTTTATCACAGTGGAGTAAAAGTAGAGTAATAGTATATACTCGTAAATGTCCCATTGTTGGACAAAGGCCTACTCTGTTTATGCATTTTGGAGTGCAGAAGGTGCGTGACGCTGCTCCAGACTTGACATATCCTTGAAATGTTTTTATTATTTCATATCTGGTAATAAGTTCTTAACTTTCATTAATTTCAGGTGGATTGTGGATTACCATTCTCGAGGATATTGCAGAAAAGGATCATAGGAGGTAGAGAAGCCCGATTCGCCGAGTTTCCTTGGCAGGCACATGTCAGAATATCAGAGTTTCAATGCGGAGGTGTGCTAGGTAACTTTTCAGCATAAGTACAATTTTATAGAAAATAACACAACAGAGACAGGTGTGAATATTTGGATAAGGGGCAAAGGGTGCAATTGCGAAGCTTCGACAATTTTTGGTTACACACTCTTTTAGGTACGAAAAGCGTAATAATTACGAAAAATCTTCAGATTATAAACGGTCAACTGCTGATAATGATGTTGAAATGACCACTCCTGGATATTACCCGAAACCATGGCCTAAATCGGTCAAAAGGACGAAACGATTTCATCGTTTAATAAATTTTATCTCTGACTTTCTTGACTTTTGAACCATAACTGTCAAATAAAGAGCTTGTGGTGACATCTGTCTCACCACAAGAGAAGATCAAGAATTGCAAATATCCAAGAAAAATCACTGCTCAAGTTTACGCTACTCCGCATACAATCCTGTCATTACATATTTACTAGATCCAAATAACGTCCTGCAGGAGACGTCCTCCCTAGGACACGAACAACTGACCTGGCGGATAGCTACCCTTTTCCCTCACACATTCATCTTTCATTCGCTAATTATAACGCAGATAGTCTAATGTGACGTACTGCGGAACATAACGTCACAGGTTCGAGCCTTTCTTTTATCTGTTATTGAATAACAACTTAACAAACTTCGACTAATCATCTTGTTTTTCTGATAATCAGTTTCTTTCATTCAATTGGTTACAGCGTTTTGTACAAAATAAAATGATTTTATTTTGTCTGCCTTAAAAACATACACATGATTTCCTAAACTTTTGTTTCAAGTTACAAACTTCTTCTTTTTGATCATATCTATGGTACAGTACCTTTTACAATGATGAGTTTCATTCCTGAAAAAAGGTACTTAAATTTTCCATGTTCACGTATTTATATAATGATGATTACTTATATAAATAGCGTTGTTGGTTGGTTGGTTGGTTATTTATATAATGATGATTACTTATATTAATAGCGTTCCTCTTTATTAAAAAATAAGAAGAATAAATTAAAATTTCTATTATTTATAAAAGCAATATCCCAAAATATGCCATCGTCATACTTGGCAAGCTCATTAGCAATCGCAGTATCGGACTTTCGCAAACCAGTATTTAATTGTTTTTTGAGTTCAGTAATGAATCATCAATAGCATTGCTTGCATAAAACGTTGATAAGATTATTATATAATTATTTGAATCTATACTTTTAAGCCAAACCTCCACTAAAATTACAATTTCTCGATAAACAGACTCGAAACAGTCAATCAGTTATTTGTAGTGCAAAGATAATAATTGTCCCGAGCGGGTAACGAACCCGTGGTCCGCAACGCGCAGCGAACCGTTTATGAGGAGAAAGTGCCGGACCGACAAAAAGTCCTAAAGACAAGGGATACGCTGTTGATCCGGCGGCCTTGACAGCTTTGGCAGAAGATACTCGCGAACAGGAGTTTAAATAAAGAACATCGATGCTATTGGCACCGGTGCGAAGATTGGCGTCACGACGCTGCTTCCGGCCGCTATGTCGCGCTCCAAGCCCTGATAACGAAACCTAACTTCCGACAAAAACTAGAGGGTTCGCAGCAACCAAAGAGGTACTTAAAAATGTAGGAGACATATGGGTTTGCTTGGGTTACCGTTGATAAAAAATAGGTAGAGTTTTTAAAAACGATCTTGTACACGAGTATATCTCCTATAGACTTAGAACCTGGGATTACGCGTTCGCCGGCGAACGCGATTTGGGAGGGTTGTATGCGTTGCCCGGCATGTTATAGTGTTGTGTGTGTGGGTGTGTCATTATCGTCTATAACAGTAGGGGATGTAGTTACCCAGCTCCGCCACTACGGAGATAGAGTGATTATTGTTTTTTTCAATACAACTTAAGGATATTTATTTAGACAGGGCTTCTAAAAACAGGTTTCTTGTTTTTAATTTTTAACTTTTAGCTGTCTTTCTTCTCCGGCGGGGTTTAGCAAGCAAATTCAAACATAGATATTATAAATCTATATATATTCAAATATATATATAGATTTTGATGTCAATCCGTGCGCGCGGATCATAAAAATAGATGCCAAAACTTCAAAAACACAAATTCGAAACTTCTGTTTTTAATTTTTTTGTTTTACATTCTTTACATGTCAGTGTCACGATGGTATGTCGCGACCGCGGCTCACTGCGTGTCACGCGCTAGACCATGGGAAATTGCTGTGTGGCTGGGCGCCCATGACACCACCGCCGGAGCTCACACCGCTCGGAAAGTTGGGTATGAGTTTCTAACACTTTGACAAGTTAAATTTTAAGAGTATGACAAAAAAACAGTAGCAGCCTGTAAATGTCTACTGCTAGACAAAGGCCTCATCTCAAATGCTTGAGGGGGTTTTTGAGCTGGGAAGACTCCGCCACGCACGGGCTCGGATGAGCTTTTTAGTATTTCACAGACATGCAGACATGGTTTTAATCGCGATGTTTCCCTTCATTGCCGAGCACGTGACAAAATAAAATAAGTACATTTTCGATTTGACGCCTTTTCCGATACCCATATTCAGATTGTGGTAATTTCGACAGACATACATAACCACCAGATCCGTATTTGTCAGCCAGCATTGTGAACCACGTACGGGTGAGATTTATATTTGGAGAATATCTAAGCATTCATGCCCATGGCGGTGATATCCCGGGGGTAGGCGGTAGCAAACTGTCTTCCGCAACCCGTTTTTCACCTCTTCAGGAGACAAATAACAACAAAGTGGCAAGCCTCGTCGTATATCCCTCATATTTCAACAAAATTTTAATTTTAATCACGTTAAATAATTTATAAGAAAATTAGTTATTAGTGTTCTATGTTCTGCAGGGTCGTTCAAAAAATTCTCCATCCATTATTCCAATTCCGTATGACACAGCCGGATCGCTATGATATAGCCCTGCTGAAGCTGTCCAGGCCAATGATATACACTGGACACATTTTGCCCATCTGTCTTCCGGAGTTGGACTTAGAGCTACGGGGCAAATCTGGTGTCATCGCCGGTTGGGGAAAAACCGACGCCAGTAGTGGGCACACTGGTACCAACTTGCTTCGATCGGCCACCGTTCCTATTCTCAGTAAGTAAAATAAAACTTTTTATTTTTTTCAAGTAAGTGATTTAAGCTCCAAATTGAAAGATTTTGTATTATCGTAACGGCTGGCAGGCAAATTTGCAATCGCAGGACTAAATACCTCGTAATTTGTCCGTTATCAGTCTAGATAATTTAGGGCGTATTTGAGGTCCAGCTGATGAAGGTTACGAGATTTTTCTGAAATTTTTATTGTTCAATCATTATGATATTCGCAATGCAGCATAGCAATTTCCCATCTATCGAATAATTATTAGCTCAGTATTTCTTCATAATACGAATATATATTTAACTTCACTATTTTATCTTGCGACAGTAGTTTTGTGTCTTACATAGTATCCTAAATACAATATAATGATGTTGACCACCGCGACAATTTTAACCACGGTGACATTAACGACCTTACGAGTAGTACAAGAAGAAACAGAAGTTTTTACCTGCGCAGGACATGTTATAGTCTCGCAATAAATTCTCTTAATTTTTTTTTTTATGAGAAAGGGCAAACGATCTTGCGGCTCTCCTCAGTGTAAGTACAATCACCATTACCATCGCCAATACCAGCACAAGAGAAGGGGTATCCAGCCCCCTCCCGAGGCGTAGTACTATTCGAGCCAAAAGCCGCCGCTTGGCTCTACCGCGTACTTATGTCACGTTCCCTATTATTTACAACTGGTATGTTTCAAAAAATATTTTTAGTTTATTATGCTTATATTAACAGGTACCGACCAATGTATTAACTGGCACCAAAGTAAACAAATCTCCGTGGAAATACATTCAGAAATGATCTGCGCGGGACATTCAGACGGGCACCAAGATGCGTGTTTGGGTAAAGTAAAATAAAACTTAAATATTGACATCAGAATATTAGTGAATTACCCATTTCCTTTTTGCACATATTTCTTTGCAAAAGTAAAAGTAGTAATTAACAGTATTTTTTTTTAGAGTTTAGAAGTTTGTTTCCGCTTATTTGTGAACATCTCATGTCCTTGAAACATATTTTTTTATAATTTCTCTAACATGCAGATTTCTTCATTATGTCCTCCTGGTCGTTTTGAACCACGCCAGAAACTTCAAATTCTATAAAAGTTTTTAAATAGTTATATCGTTAATGCTATATGTAAAAAATAGGTTGAGCTTAACCTCAGGCAGAACTTTTGTTTCGAGAGAGTTATGGATGGCGGTTAGAGTAAGCTGTCGAAATATTTTTTAATCCTGTAATCGACATGCAAGTTTCCTTACGTTGGCTTTATATTCGACCATGTAGTACTAACATTATACATGTAAACTAAATGTAAATGTCGTTACGATAATGTTAAAATTTTATCTATGATTATAAGAAAATAAGAGTACCAAATTTTTTATTAACATTACTTTAGTCATCTATAGCCCTAGTATGTATTACTTCTTTGTAAGAAGTGTCGATGCCCTCGAACTGTGGAGCCAAAACGATTTTGAAATCGGTCAATTCTGATGGATTTCAAGCGCCAGTGCCCCATCTGTCAATCACCACGATGTTGGTAAAGAGACTGATTGATGGTTTCACCTCCCTTTTCGTTCGTTACATTTTATTCTAATTAAAAAGGTAAATATATATTGTCTACAGTGTGTAATTTCCATCCAGGTGATTCCGGTGGACCACTAATAGTTCTAGACAGCGGCCGATATTACCTAGTGGGTATCACCTCTGCGGGCTTCGGCTGCGGCGTCGACCACCAGCCAGGCATCTACCATAACGTCAAAGTCACCGCCGGCTGGATTAAAGGCGTCATATCACCGTCCATTAACTACATCGACTTCTGATATAGTACACAGTAGCAATAAACGTTCGTTTCGGGGTATATACAAGGTTGTTAAATAAATATATTACAGTAAACATAGATGATAGTTTTAACGAAAACTTAGCAAATTGAATTGTTTACTCTTTTTAATATTATAAATATGAAATTTAATGTTTCTTGGTTCTCGCTGAAAACACGCCTAAAGGACTGAATAAGTTAAAATTAAAATAGGCAGCGGTCGATTATAAGGTACGAAATAAGATTATCACAGACACGTGTTCCTTTGGGACAAAATGTCAGGTCTCGGGGACAGAGACTCGGACCGTCAAAAATCTTTAGCTTTAGACGTCTGTCAAAGTTAAAGCCATGCGCTCCTGGTTTCTTTTATAACATTAGAGTCACAAACACCGAACCACTGCTTTTTTTCTGAAGGTACTCTACCTACCGGTACCATATTCAACACCATTTCCACTTTCGGTGCCAAACAGCAGTGAAACAACTGTTGTGCTCCGGTTTTTAAGGTATAGAGGGCCATTATAATAACGGGCTGTCAGGCATTCTATCCTAGTCCTTACGGTTCAAAACCCTTCTGTGAGCTTCGATTGTGGTTGTTTGTAGGTGGTCCATGAGCTACCGTTTTTCATTCCATTACAATAAAAAAAAATAGTTTATGCTACTGCAGCCCACGGATACCTGCAACCAACTTCAATCAAAGAAAGTTACAGATGCGATGCTACCCCTGAGGACTAAGATAGAATACCTTACAGCATGTAAGTAGAGAGCCAGTGCTCTCTGTACCCTTCGAACCGGAACACAACAGTGATACCAAGAAATAGAAAAAAATAGAGAAATTAAAAAGAAAAAAAAGAAAAGGAAACGATGAATAAAATGGATGCCTACCTCTAATACGATATTTAAGAGTAAACAAAATATGTATCATATTTTTTAGATAACTATTTTTGAAATTTGGAATCGATTATATTGTTAGAGTTCAACACCCTTGCTAAATCCAAAAATTATGTCTACATATAATTTTCAATATGACACTAAATAAAAAATAAAGAAATGGTCACTTATAGGGAATAAATACTAAAGACATGCTCATCGTATCACTTCAGGAAAAATCTGTAGGTGTAGGTTACCAAATAAAAAATACGACAAAAATACCAAATAAAATTTAATAATAGCACAATTGATGTAGTCATTGAGTCGTTATTGTATTTTGTGGCTTCATCACAGCGTATGGCATGTTGGGTTTCCATATGGAACAAGTATTTGTATGGCCTACCGATAATTTAGTTGGGTAACACAAACACTTGCACTTATTCCTCTGCTCTTTTATTTTAGTTTAGCACCTGACTGGTTTCGCAAGATATAACGTACAACGTATACGTTGTTGTGTTATATCTTGCGAATTTTAATTTATTATGCACTAGTTTCTTAAGTTGTAACTTTTGATCGCATTTAAAGGCTTAACTGGTTAGGTGCTAAACAAAAATAAAAAAAAGCTGTGGAATAAGTATAAGTAAATGTTTTAACTAAAGATAACTACAGATAATTGTTTCTTGTTATGTACTTATTATGTGTAAACCGACCCACGATACCGATGAAAATCTATAGTGGAGAATCTAATGAATGCGTCATTCTTTACTTGACTTTTGCGATTCACCCGTTAAGATGGGTTTATATTACAAATTCTCTAACGCTGCCACTGCACATCAAGTTGCATGCTTTATTTACACTTTACTTTGATACGTAAGATTGTACTGTATAGCTAATTTACTATAAAAGTTGAAATTGCAAATCATTATTTTTGTTAGTTTTACTACGATTCGGGATCTTGTTCCAAAGCAACTTGCTTCGCTTCTCCGTAGTACAAACTCGTTCTTAGTGATAAATGACCCATTGCACGCTTCCCGACTATAACTGTGATCAGTCGCAGCATCCCAGCTTGTGATCTTTACCTTATTTAATTTAATAAAATGATAAATAATGTTATCACGAATGCTATTGAACTATACTCTAGAATCAGAAAAGTATTTTAAAGTTGTATATTAAACATATTTATTTTAAAATTACAATAAATCATATATAAGCTATCATTTTGTATTAGACTATAAATAGTTTAGTCTTAAATTAATTAGAAATGAAAATACTTCATGTTATACTTGCCATTGGTTCCTTTTAGTTAACTTTGAAAGATTTCGCTAATTTGATCTCCTTGTAATAAATTATTTATCTTGTTATTGTGCAATTGTTACAAAATAAAAAAAAATCCTTTGAATGGTATTTTTTTATCACTAGCTTTAAACTTATTCTCCTTAAATTTTAATCAGTAAATAGACATTTTTGTATTTTTCATATTTTTGGAATTTTTTTTAATTCGCCGCGAGTGTTGCATCTGTTTTTAACAGGAAAAATAATTTTCAATATTAAATCAGTATGGTTCTTCTATAGCTAAACCTGTTCCATAGAAACTTAATGTAACTTAAAACTCTAAGCGCGTTCTATATGATTCAATTTACGACGATACTTTGGCGAGAGCAATCAAGCAACCTCACGAGCTATACTCCAATTAATTTTGAACATTAACTATTAGACGTAAAGTTCATTTCTCAATCCTGCTAATAAAATGGTACTCGAGCGCAACGCACCGCAAATGTCAAACAGGCCAGGCAGCAGACACCTTAGCCAGACACAGTCGCTTAGAATGTCGCGGCGAAACGACGTCAATTTCTAAACTTACTGTTGTGAAACTTAAACTTTGAAACAATTAATTAACGTTACACGTTAATCGTTATACTCTGTGCATAAATTATGGAAATGGTGAATATTTTGTGGATTTTTTCATTGATGGCCATGACTTCGGTTTTGGAGGGACAGACCTTGGGTGGTGAGTAGTGAAAGGCATATTTTTCGTGCATGTCCGTATAATAATTATTACATACATTACGTATATAACAACAACGTTAGACCTTTTTTCGCAAAGAGAAAGTTTACAGCGTGGAAAGCATTGCGTTGGAGTAAGGGAGACGGTGTAAATGAATGTAGCAATAGGCGGTTGGAACCAGTCTACTGGATGCATGATAAACAAGCGACCACGAGCACAATTGTTTTTGAATATTTTGTTTAGGTATTTCATGAAGTCATGTGTGGGTATTTTTAATAAATAGGTATACTCCAGAAGTAAAAACATTCCCACATTTGCTTTTGTTCAGTTTATACAACGTCTTACGACTCTCTTAGAAGCCTAAAGTCTTATCTATCTTACCAAAGTAGCATTTTAGTATTCTCCTCACGTAACGTTGTGTCTCCATTCCATTTTACGTACTGGGTAGACCCAAACTTAATTTAACTTTTCTATAGTTCTGATCATATCTGAAAATCGCCCATACCACCATTTAAATAGTACTGAACCATTTCATCGTTTAAAACATACTGTTAAGAAGCAGTGGAAAATAATAAAAAAAAGTTTACACTTCTGAAACTTGATATCCGCTCAGCCAAACCGAATCTCATACTCACGTACCTTCCTACTTGTGCATACACTATGCCTCATAGGCACGGGCAGCTTTCAGCTAGACTATTTAAGTTACATAATACGTCAAAGTTGTAACATACGATGCTGTAAATGATAACGGTGAGCAGACTTGCTTATTTATTGCCATGTTAATGGAAAGTTCATTTTCAATAAATAATTGCATTATTGGAGACTTATTTGGTTCCATTAAACAGCCTAAAAAACGTCGAACCCTCCGATGTCTTAACTTGCCTTGAATTGACGCCACAGTTCAATGCACTGTTTGATAAACGTCATGCTCTGACTGACCTCAGAAAAAAACCTACAAAAATATAAACTCATTTTATTTAATTTAAAAAAAATAGTAGTCATTTGTAGGCGGTTTGTTGCAGCATGTTGAGCCGTGTGGTATCGGTGTATGAATCTGCCACCCCTTTTCTTACCGTGGGTATCGTAAGAGTTAAGCAGACCAGACATATTTCTCGAGGCTTTATGAAACTGTTGCAACACGACCATCATCGTTCTTTGGCTCGATTTAAAACAATGGACGAAAAGTGGCTTTACCATTACGATCCCGAAACAATATCAGTCTGTTACTTAAAAATGACCACCATCTTCAACTCTCTCTCACTCTCTTCGGTAGGATTATGGGTTCTCTTTTCTGGGATAGACAAAGGAATAGTAACGGTTGAATATCTCTATATAAGTTACGAGCACTTTTTATGCAGAACAAATAAAAATTTGCACCACGAAATCCGCGAGAATGGACGAGACAAACTCGCAAATATTGTTTTGGTTCACCAAAATAACGCCCGGCTCCGCCGCAGTTGCCATCGCTGCAATTCATGATGCAGCCTTTGATATACTTGCGCATCCTCCATATTAAGCAGACCTTGCATTTAGTGATTTCTATCTATTTCCGAGAATTCATGAATGATGATGGATGAGTGTCTAAAATGGCAAAGATTTGAAGACGTAGTCGCTGCAGTACAGGAATTTTAGGTACTCAGGATGAAGAGTTTCTTATGAAGAAAATTTTAAGTTTAGAAAAATATAATCAAAGTGTTTTACACTATAAGGTTATACATTAGCCCTTATGTATACCATTTTATTTTGGTATGCAGGTTTGCTATTATATTATTAAAAAAGGAAATGGGAAAAGGAATCCCATTCATCTGGTTATAATTACCACACGATTATAGTTATATTTGACAAAATACTAGAAAGCTTTAGAAAGTAATTTGACCAATTTTCAATAAATAATAAAAAGGACATGTAAATCAACTCCGCTCTCAAGTCGCAAGTGATAACTAGTTCTTAATAAAAAGTATCTTTCTCTTCTTTATTAGTATGACTTAGTCCACTACTTTCCTAGAAAGTAGGAAAGTGCAAACATTTCATATAAATATTAAATATCGGATAGGTTTGATTGATAAACAGGTTGGTGGGTAAGCGTAATGCCACCCGCCGGTAATGCTGCTGTACATAGCCAGTTGGTCGGCAAAGCCTCGACTATCTGCTTCCAGAGTACACTACTTACAGCGTATATTAAAATTTGTTTTATTATCAAAATGTAATCAATGAATTAAATTTTACATTTTACAATGCAACTAAAAGCATATCAGTAGAAATAAAGAATTAATTAAATTAATCAGGGAATCTAGTCACTGGCTAATCGCTTCATCACCAAGTAATATTAGAACATTACTTGACATTGAATGCTAGGAGTATCGAACTGCACGCCACATCGTGTCCTTGCGATCGACTTTCTCGCGAAAAAAGCGCCGGTAGACTGTCTCGTCACTGTTGACTGTCATCAGATGACGTCATCCTAAAGTCTCAATAAATCTCTCTGGAATTTAGAGCCTTGTGAACTTTTAAGGGACAAAAGTCCTGATACTTTGATCTCTTGAGAAAAAGGCAAAACCTTCGTTTGTAACGCTACTTGCGTAGATATGCCTGCCAGTGTATATCAGGTACACCGACCAGAGCCTGGGCGACATCAGAGGCATCTGAATTAGGTAAATGCAGCAAATAAGAGTCTCTAAGGGAAGAGTATGTATTTAAGAATTATCGATCAGTAGGATTCCCGTGAGGTATTATTTCTAAAGGAATTTATCGGCCATCGGTGATAAGAAGGCTGATTCTTATCTCGTTCAAATGTAAGTATAAATATTCTGATTTTAAATCTGATGAGAAATAAGGTGCTTGTATAATCTTAGTTATCTAAATATATTTATACAACATAAAAGACTATAGATAGTTATATCAAGTATTAGGTATTAACTTACATCAAGTATTAAGTAACTAGTGGTTTGCTAATGAACTCATTTGCAAGTTTTTACCAAATATTACCGTCATTATTGCCTACTAATAAAGCTTTGATATAATGAATGATTAAGACTATAATAATCAGTTGGTATTTTATAAATGAAGGAGGCATTAAAGTAATGCACAGCAGAACAATAAAATTATTTATTAGTGTTTGACTTCCCTGGTATATCCTGGGACTCTTCAAGGCAAGAGTAAATAGACAAAGTATATAATATTCAGAAGTAACGTGATTTCCATCAGATAAGACTTTGTTTAAATATGATGTCCAAAAGAAGTCTAGAAGTGTGATACAGAAACTTTATTTCAAATTATAATAAATAAAGAGATATAATCCTATGACCACAGATTACAGTGTGGAGGCACAAGTGCCACATAACTGATTCAGCTAGACTCAAAATCAATAAATTATAGGAATCAAATTCAATGAAGGTGGACCTCTCCGAAAGTGAAAGTTCATTTATTTTATTACGAGTATGCACGTAAATATACGTGCGCACAAGGACGTTACGGTATAAATAAAGTGACTCAGTAATGGACAATGGAAACTATAAAAATTATTCAAACATTTGAATATTTAATAGTTATTCATTCCTTTACTGCAAATTGCACTTTACAAATTATTTTTAGACCGATACCGATACACTGACCGATGTTTTGATCGGCAATATCCAAGATCCGCGGCATCTTGTATCGCAATCCCCAACACGCCTGCCAAGCTAGAAAATTATGGCAAATCCATCCATTGGCTTCCTCGTCCTCGTCGGCGTATATGTCCAGCAATGAAATTTTACCATTATTTTGTCGCCTTCATAACCTAATCTGTGATAGTGACTAAGCAGCGCTTCGGATCGCGAGTTCGATTTCCTTACGGAACACATAAGTGAACTGCCTACATGGCACCGTAGATATTCGTACAGTGGTAGTATTTTTTTAAGTCAAAGCAAATGATAAAGTAAGAAGTTACCTACAATATAAAATACATGGGAAAGGCGGTATATTTTCAAAATATGTTTAATTACATGTCAACTATGCGTAGCAGGCTAGCAGGTGCGTTCTAATGAGGGGAAACAATACTGATTAGTCATTGCATTTGCATTTTAAAAATGTTATTAATATTGGGCTGGTTGATAAATATAATTATTATAAAATATAAAGCAATAAAAGTTAAATTATTGAGACAAAAAACCAAGAACACTGGTCGTATTTAAATGGTCATAATTAACTTCTGCACGTCTAACGAACAAGCTTTTCTCTATTCAGCAACGATGATTTAATTCCTTAAGAAATTACAGAATACAAGAAAATGGCACCCTATATTTACCTTCTCTATCCTCTCTATTAATTTTCTCAAAGGCAAATGGTCCAAATGTTTAGACTCCCCTTAAAGACATGCATGTGTTACCTAGCCAATTCAATTCTCGGTTGCTGTCCCCGGCTATTTTACACCAAAGAGTTTAAACAATTGGAATTTTTTTTCATCAAATACCTTTCCTGTAACGACAAAGTGTGGAGATCAGGCTCACCCGGTACCGACATCGCGAACGAAAATACTCTTTTAATTAAGTACAAAATAAGTTCTAAAATTCCATTAGTTCTGCTCTTAAAACGGATTAAAAAATATACTGAATTATAAGTTTACGACCAACCTATGTCCAAAATTATGAACGATAACAATGAAACCTCGTTCACACAGAGATAAACTGTCTGGCTGCCAAAATATTTATTGCGGCTATAATATAAATGACCGAACTTTGACATCAAAAGAGAACTTCACGTAACTGATATAATCACTAAAAAAATAAATGAGACACATATAGCCCATATGTGGCTTAATTTTCTGGAAGTAAGGAGATTGATGAATGAGAAACACCCAGATTATGTATTCCAACAATCTACATAGATGAGTTTCATGGTATCTAATAATGCATTGCAATACTAAATCTAAAGTACAAAGAATACAAAGATCTATCGCACAAACTCACTCACCAACAGAACAAGCAGATATGGAGACAATATCCAAGTTTTTTCAGGATTTGAACAAAACAATACAAATATAAGCGCCCAATAATGATATGATGAACAATTACTATTACCAAATTGGAGAACTTTACATATAGAAAAAAACAGAATTATGAAAATGAAATAGAAAAAAGCTAATAAACTTTGCACTGGAAAATAACGTGACCATTCTAAATAAGATGTTCAAGAAAAACAAGTGTGAACCTGCATAACGCCCCGTGGAAAATCCAAAAATTAAATAGATTTTATAACGATCAATAAAAACAATTACTTCTCAAACATAAGGGTCAACAACAAAATTAATGCCATAAAAATCCAAGACCAAGAGAAAACCAGGAAAATCTCAATCTTAAGCTTGAAAAACCTCCAATAGACCAAAGATGTAGAAATAAAATACAACTGGTTAGAAAGAATAATTAAATATACAACCAAAAAATGAGCCAACAACAAAGAACTTGACAAAGAGACGCCCGCGGTATTGTTGTAAATGTACATCAGAAACCACAATAGAGAAAATCTACGGCGAGGTTGCCGCACAATAACACTATCAAGAGTTGCTGATGACATGAGACTAAACTGGATGATATATATGAACTAGCATCAGAAAAAGTAAAGGGAGGACTAAAATTTAATCCTTACAAAACTAAAATAATAACTAACGGCAAACAAAGCACTATAGCAGTAGGCGAAATACATATAAAATATAGGCAGTTATGTGAATGAATACATATCTGGAACGGCGGATAGTACCGAAAGACACCATAAATAAATAAATTTGAAAAAAATAGTAATCAGCTGGAAAAGATACTGAGGCCTGAAAGAGATGATGAAAGACAAAAGTCAGGTATAGAAGAAGGACTGATCGTTTGAATAACATAGGGCAAAGTGGCTAGAGAGAGACCAGAATGGAGACGGTTGGAGGAGGCTTTTTTCGATTGCAAAACACAACAAACAGACATATAAAAAAGGAGCTAGCACCAAATATATGAATTATAAAATTAAAGTCCTGTATTTGTCCGAATAAAAGGCTAATTAAAAAAGATCGGACTCTTTCAGCGCTGCTGAATAATGATTATGAAATTTTATCAAGTATGGTTAAGATTAAGTCACTATGAACAAAAAAAAATTAATAAATAAATCCTGGTAAATAATTACAATAGAATTTACCTTAGTAGTATGTACCGTACATGGGATAAATAAAATTACTTCCAAACCCCTCAAATGTGTTCACTTATTGTGTAAATAGATAAATCATTTATTAAATAAGTATGTGATCAAAGACATATACGTATTTCCTGCATTTGTATGATAATGAGTCTTATTAGTTAAACATTTATCTGTGATAATCCTTCATGCAGGAATAATACAAAAATATGCAGAATGTATTTATACAAACTAGGCTTAATTTAGAAAGCAATGAAATAATAGATACTAATGTAATTTGCACGAATTGAAAAGTATCAAAAATTAAATAGCATTTAAATATCCCACTGCTGGGAACAAGGCCCTTTAAATTTCGAGAGGATTTTAGAACCGAGAATTGAGAGACAGAT
Source organism: Bhutanitis thaidina (assembly GCA_029286595.1). Taxonomy (NCBI): domain Eukaryota; kingdom Metazoa; phylum Arthropoda; class Insecta; order Lepidoptera; family Papilionidae; genus Bhutanitis; species Bhutanitis thaidina. The sequence goes on along the minus strand of JAGSMS010000021.1, from coordinate 758,786 downwards.
GAAGATAGTATATCAATTATATCTAATAAATATAGGTAAATTATGTACATCAATGTGATAAATTATACATATAAATGTGTATAATTTAAGTGACGACTTGGCGCAACAATGTGCAATGTGTGGTGGATGCAGGTGGCTCAGGACCGTGCTTTGTTCAGCATTTGAGGCCTACGTTCAGCAGTGGACTTGTGACAGAATATAATGATGTTTCATACATGTAGATTTATTATCTACCTCTATTCTAGTTCCAATATAAAGGAAGAATTCACTTCTCCAAATAATACCCATGACCTAAACTAAATACTCATATAATCTGCAGAATATAGACCTTAATTATGTAAAGGTTTGTACTGTTTAATAAATTAACATGTAGGAAAAGTAACTGACAAAACCTGTAAATATTAAAAGGTAGTAGATAGATACTTGTTCCCATGCATTCCCTGCGTTTATTTCTTAATCCTAATGTTTTACGAAAGTAGTATGGAAACATAAATCAAGTTAAATTGGTTATTCCGAACTTTAAAGTTACAAAGTTGTTATTCATTTTAAATTATCAAGGTGAACTAGTTCCAACTTGTTTTCACATCTTTATAATATTCAACGTGACTTTAATAGGCAACAACCAACTAACACAAATTACACATTTTTGAAAAACGGTAGACTTCTAACGAACAGATGAGCTGAAATGTGGCATACTTATGTAACAATATACAATTCAATAATATGATACCGTAGAGCTGATGTGATGATGGACTAGGATGTTGGCCCTGGCACCGCCTCAACGAAATTAGATAGCCCCATTCTGTTTAGGCTCGTTGGATTTGTCTTGACAATTACTACATCTCTTGAAGGTCTGATCATGGCCCCGGATGGAGGCCGTAGCAACGCCACAACTAAACAAGATATCCCCATCGTGTTCAGACTCATTGGATTTTTCTTTTAAATCTATTATTATTCATTTATTTCAAAGACTTCCCAAGTAGTCTAATTTTCTAATCTTAATATACCAATACCTTATTACAAAAGGCATTACACGTTCAGCACTTTAAAATTATTTAAGTAGTTAAACGTGTGTTTTTTTTTCTGATAGATGTTGGGCGAATGTTGAATTATTTTTATTTAATATGCTCTTCTCCTGCTTTTAATATGCTCTTTCAATCTTGTATCAAAGGATCTCCCTGGTTGTTCAATATATTTCATACCGTATTTACCACAGCATAATTCAAATATGCCACAACGTTGTTCAGTGGACAGTTTATCACGACAAGTTTCCGAGAGCTATGATTTACTTTTTTAAAATATTTAAAGCGTTATTTAAACCATAATGTAATTAAAACTTAACTAGATGTTGACTTCGGCGTTGCTAAGTCGGGAGACATTTTCAGACGGACCCGGAAACAATTCCCCGTCTCGCATGGCCACCCAGTGATCCAATTTGCCAAACCATCGTTGTGTGGGCATGCCGACCCAATAATATCTCATGACGTGATCCTATACCCTGGTGCCTTCTGGAACCTAGAACAATTGTAGAATATGGTTTCTATGAATGTTATTTTTGCCCTTTCTTTTTGTTGTATTATTCTATCTATTATTCTAGGTTGGTATCAGTTATTTCCAGCTATCCATTTTTTGTAGAAATTTGATTAATTAAATCTATTTTATGTAACTCCTCAAGCCCTGTGTATCGTAGATCGGAATGCCGCATGTTTTTATATGGTTGGACAGTTTTGGATGGATGTTATCACTATATGTGGGTTTTCTAAAAATGTTGAAAAATATTTGTTAAATTATATAGATATGTTAAAGTTATGAAACTTTTATATTACCCAACTAAATCTACTATACCTCATTTTTTATGGATTAATCAGAAAAATACTATAATCAGCCTAAAAAATATTGGCAACCCTAAACATGTTTTCAATCGTAATATATTATTTATTACTTTATTGATACATTTGAAAAACAACTATTATATTATTGAACGTAAAAAAAATTATTAACCATATCAAAGCAGGGTCTCCGGTCGACTGATAATTTTACTTATATATTATACTTTAAGAATTCTTGTTTTGACCAAAATATTTCGCATATATTTCATAACTAGATTAACATTATTTTGTCCTATAATAATACTACTACTACTACTACTACTACTACTACTACTATGTTAGAAATTTAATATAACTTATAGGTTATAGCATACTCGTATTTATCATGATTGGTCATGGTACTAAAACTGTTAAATATTTTATTTATATATATATTGGTTTAAATTATGTATACAACAGGCATAGCAATGTTTTATAAATCAAAAGTATTACAATAATATGTATTTAATGCTGATAATATGTACTACAGTCTTTTCTTCACTTCAAATGTGCAATTATAAAAACAAGTTATAAATGGTCTAAAATTTCCATAATACTATCAAGTTTCCATAACCACTCTTGACTTGTTTTATACCGTGTACGGATAACATGTTTCTTATTCAAAAAAAAAAGAATACAGCCCGCATCCTAACCCATTTGGCTATTGGCGCTTCACACTAACTTCTGTTACTGCTTCCTTTTGACTTATAATTTTTTTTTTATTTTGTTTAGTCATTTTATTTCTTTTCTCATTATTTATTACTTACTCGCCGATATAATAATTTTAGTAAATATTTTTGGAAGTAATTCCTCGGCATCATCATCATAATTTCAGCCTATCAGAAGTCCACTGCTGAACATAGGCCTCCCCCGAAGATTGCCACGAAGCTCGGTCCTGAGCCACATGCATCCATCGACTTCCCGCAACTTAACAAAAACAACAACAACTTCCTTCCTTCACTTTTTAGTGATTCCTCATTACACCCCAATCCACGGACAATAAAAACGAGTCGGTCCTACACCCATAGGTAGGTAGATATTACGGATTTCCGATTGTCACAGTTTGTCTCAAATTTTTAAAGATTTTCAAGTCTCTTCTTACATGTTTATATAAAAGTGGCTTTGCACGTCGCTACCATATGTTTTATAATTTGTTACTAATTTACAAAATATACGCTCGTACAATCTTCAAATGTATTTTATTATACTTTGATAAGAATTTGTGATTTAACAATGACTTATGATTACATCGACCGTCAATTTTTTTTCAACGTGGTAGAGCCAAGCGGCGGTTTGTGCTGCTGCTCAAATGGGCCGGATCGCCCGGGTTGGTACCACGGCCTCGCAGAATACCGGCGTGAACTAGATGCATCTTGTGATTCTGCGTTTCGTTCGATGATAGAGGTTACCGGAGACCCACTCCCCTTCCCCATCTCCCTCCCTTCTATCTCCCAAATACCTCTAAATGCCGGCAACGCACCTGCAGCACCTCTGTTGTTGCAGATGTACGTGGGCGACGGTAATCACTTACTATCAGGTGAACTGCTTGCTTGTTTGCCGGCTTCCCAATAAAAAAAAAACAATATTTATAGTAATCCGTACATGCCACATACCTTGACCATAACTGTAAACACAGTGACAGTTACCAGGTATTTCATGCTCATGATCTTTTTATACTCGACTGATTGTAAACAATTGTAAATAACGGTAATTATCGTTACAGTACCCTTAATAATCTTTGAGCATGAACCACTTTTACAAACTTCAAAACTTTCTCTTTGTAAAACATGTGTAACAAGTGTCCTTTGTGTAAACGTTCCAACAACATCATAAACTTAGTATAAATCAGAAATGGATAACTTATGTGGCACGAAGGCTCTTGTGCTTTAGGCTCGAGATGATATATATATGAGTGCAAAAACGCTTGATGTGTAACTTGTTAAACTCTTAAAGTAAAACTTGAATTGGTAAGCGGTTCTTCCACTTAGTTACTAGTAGTGCACCAATGGTCCGTGGGATTTGGGTGGATTTTACTCTAACTGATCGCCACAAGACCGTCCATGAGTCAACAATGTGCACCGCTTGTTGCACGGACCATTTGCACCTTGGAAGGAAAATATTATATTTCCCCTTACATCTGTGGCCTATTACCGCGATGTCAATAAATAAGTAAATAAATAAATAATAATAGATAATAAATCTTTATTTGTTCCAAAAAAAAAAGGTAATTTTTTCTTAAAATTACCCTGGACACCCAAACTAGGATATCCCGTGACATGGGGGTCAGTCTCTTCGTATTTGTACAATGTAAATATAGAAAACGGGTAGCTGATATATTATGAACAAAAAGTGAATTTAATAAGATTAATTATTTTTTTATTCACTTTCAGGTCCAATGCATGATAAAGTCGTTGTATGCTACATCGGTACTTGGGCTACTTACCGCCCAGGCGACGGCAAATACGAACTGGGAGATGTAGAGCCGTCGCTTTGTACTCACATTGTTTACGCTTTTGCAGGAGTCGATGAAAATACAATGGGAATCAAAAGTCTTGGTAAGCTCTTTTCGCTAACTAGGCTTAGGAAAGTTAATCATATATATTTATCGCTCTATGAATTTGCGTGTTTTATTATGAAAATGTGTTCTATAGTTGCAAAGTAGTTGTTGAAATATGAAAATTTAACTCCAAAACATTGGATAACCCAAAAGTGCACGCTTCTAATGCTGACGTTAATCACTAACGTAAATTATCGTAAATAAACTAGTAGTGATATTCAAAAGTCTAGGTCTATTCTACGTGAATCTGAAGCTAATGGACACAAGTAAATAAAAACAAAGTTTTAAAAAAACAACCGACTTCAATCTCAATCTTCCTGCCTTCATTTAAATTGGACCACCCTCGAGCTGTAGCCTATGCAATGAAAACATCAAATGCGATGTCGCTAAACATACAACAAAAAGAATACAGTGGAATTGATAACCTCCTATTTTTTTAGGTTTAAAAATGGAGTCGATACAAAAAAAGGTTTTCCGGTATTATCACTATTATATATGTCATTACACACGCATAGGCGACATGCTATTTTTTTTCCTAAATATTTTTCAAATTTATCATATATTAACATATATATGATAAATATATATATTAATACATATGTTGAATCGAAGAAGCAATTCAATTTGGGTAAATCGATAATAATGCACTCCCTCAAAAGCTTTCGCGTTATGAGGCGTGGAAAAAACCAAAACGATATTAGCATGATAGTTAAGGTTTATAAGGCATGAGGGGGTACTGTCTGCAATCGTAACAGAGTATGATTGTACATGCCATTTTGACTATTAAATACATTAAAATTGAAAATATATTTATTGGTCTATATAAGTAAATAAAAAAGCGATAGCGGATTAGTTAAGGGACCTATCTCCAAATCAGCAAGTTCGAATGTGGAGAGTTCACACCAACGAACCATTTATCGTAAATTATTTTTTTTTATGGAAAAAACAATATTTGGATTATTATATAGTGTGTCATTTATAAAACTTATGTTCGATTTGTATTGTTGGCAAGAACACTGAGACCGCTTTTGCATTTGCGGTATGCGCGAAGTGGTACGCTGCGGGACTAGAACTCTGTCCATCGCAATATTGGGTTTACAGTCATGAAAGTATTTATATAAAACCATCAACTCAATCATTAAGAATATTTTACAATTTCAGATCCCTGGCATGATACTGAGAAAGACAATGGCATGTCTGGCTACAAAGGTCTCGTAGCACTAAAAAGTCGTTATCCTCACCTGAAATTGACAATCGCCATCGGTGGCTGGAACGAAGGTTCTAGCAAATTCTCCGTAATGGCAGCTACTGCTGAGAACAGGGCAAAATTCATACAAAGCGTACTCGTTTTTCTAGAGTAAGTGGCGCCTTCGGATTCAAAACTAGTGTGGCTATGGTTAATGTAATTTTTACCGATTTCGACCATGGCGACAACTTTTCAACTGCACAGAATAGATTATAACCGCAGATGTACGTGCAAACACAGAAACCTCACTCGTATTCCTCTTCCCGTATCCGGTATAACGCTTAGACTATAAGATCAGAAATACACAGAACCACAAGAAACCGATAACTTGTGTGTCGTAAAAATATTAGCTAAGGCTGGGATTCGAATCCAGGGCACATGGGTCAACAGTCAGATTTGATAATTCATAATAGTTTTTATTAGAAAATTGTTAGATTTTTGCTTTTTCAAATATTTCAGTTTATATAAATTTGATGGGCTAGATCTGGATTGGGAGTATCCAGCAAAGAGAGACGGCCGACCAATCGACAAAGCGAACTTCGTATTACTAGTAAAGGTAATATAATAAAACACTAGTTTTTATTTACGTTATCATTATGTATACAAATTGACACCTACTTACTATTAAACAATTTGCATTAATAATAGAACAAAATTATTAAAATAGAGTACTATATAAAATAAAAACATCGCAAAACTGTTACAGGAGTTGAAAGACGCCTTCGAGTCTAAAGGCTACCTACTCACAGTGGCACTTGGAGCTGGCAAAGAAACCATGGAAGCGGCTTATGACCTGCACAAGTTGAGCGGGTACCTAGACTTCATCCACATGATGTGCTATGACTACCATGGTACCTGGGACGGTGAGGTCGGTGCTAATGCACCACTTAGAGGCACAAGCGACTATGATTTTCTAAGTGTCGTATGTATTTGTTTATATTATTAAAATTTAAGACCTAAACTTATAACACAAAGAGTTGAAATACGAGAGTAAAACTTAACGTCTTACACCTTATAGGTCGAATCCATCATTTAATTGTAATTTTTAATTCATATCTTTGAAAACTTGTTTAAACTATAGTTTTGAATCTTAACCTTAACCGGGATCAAACAATTAACCCTTCACGTTTTATCGATAAGTTTTTTTTTTTTTTTCTTAGAAAAATGTTACCTTCCGCTGTAGGAATTTCTCCTGTGTCGCAGAGGCAGTTTACATACATGAATTGCACATAGACAAACACCCAGACCGGGAACTATTATTTGTTGTCCATACAAATACTAGTCCCGTGCGGGAATCGAACCCGCAACCCACAGCGCCGCAGCTAAACGCCTTAGCCACTACGCCACCGAGCCGTCGATAAGTGGGTTGCGAAAGCGCATTTGGCTACGCCGAGTCGTACCAAATGGAAATTCATATTGTCTACCTGCCTCTACGGGTGACAGACGTAAGTGCTTAGGTATTTATAGTTCAAATAAGTTCTTTCTCACGAACTTTTCTTGGATGTGGGGTTTAGGAGTCACTGCTGTTTGACAATAGGATACGATGTTGCTGCCGAAATAATTCAATTGTCTATCTCTATCTGACTAGAACTAGTAGAAGGAGACTAATAATAAATACTCGTATGCTTAACATCTTTGCGTACTTCTATATAACAGACATATTTATTATTCATTGTTGGACTGTATTATATATTGAGACTATGTTCAAAATTTGTTATACGTTCAATATGGTATATCAATAAATAATAAGTCTATCCGTTAACAAAAGAAAGTATTCGATTCACCCGTAATGGATAACAGGCGTGTGCCGTGTGTGTTTTTAAGCTCCTCAATTACTTAAATACACAATTAAAATTTTACAGGAATACACAATCAAATACCTATTAGCCAATGGAGTCAGTCCATATAAAATGGTCCTCGGCCTACCTTTATACGGTCGTAACTTCATCCTTAAGGAAGATCCTCAAGATATTGAATTCGGACAAACACCTGCAGAACAAACAGGTTTCAAGGGTCCTTACACTAGAGAAGCCGGATTTATGGGTTACAATGAGGTAAATTGCTTATTACATGATATTTTATTATAAAATTAAGATTAGCGTCTTCAAGCTGCACTGCAAGACATGGAGCAGTCCGCCTGATGGTAAGTGGCTACTGAAATCCATAACACATACAAACAACTTCAATCTAAGAAGGTTACAGAAGCGTTGTTACCTCTGAGGATTAAGATGAAATTACTCACAGCCCGTAATTATAATGACTCTCTATATCTTTCAAACCGGAACCCAACAGTAATTGCACTGCTGCTTGGCGACGGAAGTAAGTAAGAGTGTGGTACAAACTCAGACGACTCCTAGGCAGAGAATAGGAATCTAGCACCTGTTCTAATTATATTGTATGTTAGTTACATGTTTCATGAAATACTAAGAATCAAAATTCTTTTATGGATTATAATAAAATAATCATACAGATGAAATATGCACACAATTCATTCAAAATATATAATATTGTTACTAACAATGTAAACCATGTCATTTATTAATATATCCCAAAAATAGTGAAATTCCAAGCACCATAACTCAATATATAAGTTTAATGTTTAATATAACAAAATATCATATTTTCACCAGATCTGCATGGAAGTAAGCAACAAGTCGTCAAAGTGGACCCACCACTGGCACGATCAGTCCGCGACCCCATACTTACGCGATGGCAAGCGAATTATTGTGTACGACAACCCTAGATCCATCGCTATTAAAGTCAAGTGAGTACCCAAAAAACTCTGAAATGATATCTCAGGAACAATCGTTTTTAAATAAATGTGGCTTTCAATGCTCGATAACTGCTCACCAAGTAATAGAATCAATTGTGGATGTCGGAATTAAAAAAGAAGAATCGTTTAATTTTTTTTAAGAAGTCATATTTGTATACTTCTAGAATGGCCATGGAATACAACCTCGGTGGACTCATGGTATGGAGTATCGACACAGATGATTTCCATGGTTTTTGTGACAAAGAATCGGACACATACTACGATTTCATACAAACATACAATCGCATAGTGGATGATCCAGTGTTGACCAAAGCATTGAAAACTCTCAATCTACCCGATGGTGAGAAAAAAGACTATATTTTAGTAACAAAAAGTAACCACTACATTACTAATTAAAAAATACATAATATGCTAATAAGATGGAAGGAGGTGGTAAGAGGAATATTATATCAACCTTTTTCTCCAAATTCAGTCGCACTTACGCGTAGTAACAACCGAAGAAACTAGGCTCTGGCAAACAACTAAAAGCGAAAAATTCATCCAAAAATATCGCACTCAAATCCCACAGATTAGTGTTTGGGAGCAGCGTCCCATGGACACAAATACCGGAACTGTGCTAACCAACCCGCAGCAGCGTAATCCGGGCATGGAAAATCCTTCTACAGAATGCGTATCAGCTTTTGTTGGCGATATCATTATCATAGAACACATTTACAAATCCTTACTTAGAATATATTAATGGACGTTGTACATTGATAAAGTACCATTTACGTTTCAAATATTATCAACAAATTACAAACCTGTCTTCAGTTTGGTATTGAGTATAAAAAAGCATTTTTAAATAAAATTATATCTTTAACTTTCAAACAAATTTAAAGGTGTGATAATCACTAATTTAGAGTTTTGTTGATTGTTTTTTGTTAATATGATACAGGAAAATTTTGTTTAGTAAATCAAATAGTAAGGAACTTACAGTAGTGAAACGTATGATAAGGAAATCAGCAAATATTTTCGCTGAGAGATACATGCACCCTATACGGAGAGTATTTTATCCTTCATCATTCTTTTTAACAGTTGGTCGCCTTGAAAGCCTGAGTCGACGAACGGCTTATGTTATATCCAACAACAAACTGCATCTCCGATTGCCTGAACAGCGGTACTCCGACTATCCACTGATGCGTACCATCAACGAGGCCATAACCCTTGCACTGGAAGAAAAAAAAATCTTGGACGAAATGACACGAGTGATGAAGCAAAATGAAATACCCGACAACGAACCGGATGCGGCTCCTTCACTTACTATTAGTGCCCTTTCTGCTATATGTTCAGTCATGGTTGTTTTGTTAAGAATGTAAAAATCGTTTATAAGTTTTGTTTGAGTTTGATTTTTTTTAATGTTACGTTCGTATCCCTAGAAATTAAAAATGGGAATATGATATTAGAATGATCCTATTTTAAATGTTGTTTGTCTGTGATTACACTTAAGTCAACGTGAGAGTGACTTTTATCATCAATGTGGTTTATTCTCAAGCTTTAAGCTATAAACGGAGAAAATACAGTGAATCCTGTAAAATTACACAACCTACAGCTTGTTTTTAGGCATATTTTACTTTCAATAATTCTGAGAGAAAATCGAATGCCCATCTTTATATTATATAATCGTTATACCGACACGGTCTAAAGATAATTTAATGACACATGAATTACAAACATTTTTTTTATCAACTTTTTCTTAAGACATGTAAGATATATCAAAGAAAACTTTATTTAATAATGTATCATTATTTACCGTAACATTTGGATGCCTTCTCGCAGCATTTTGCAACAACCGGTCTAGTCTGTTTAGGAATGCGTTTTGGAGCTGGATGCCTCTCCGCCATCTCCCCCGTGACACGATAGCGTGACCACAACCTTGAAATCACATTTTTCCTGATTCTTATTGACACAGCCACGTCTGATTATGTAAAACCAACCTGCAGCATTCCTACGGCTTTTTTTCTATTGCTACATAGAATCAATTTGGAATAAATGACGAACATTTTGATAGCAAATCAAAAGAAAAGGGCAGAACGTCTGACGTGCCAGCCAGTATAATTATAAAATAAGCAATTAGTAACATTTCGCTAATTTCTGTCTATTAAAAGTAAAAACATAATTAAAATATGATGTGTTGTATTATCTTCTTTATATTCTTTGCGAGATGTTTTAGTTGGCAATACGTCAAAATTAATAAAAATAATCTTTTTATTAAAGCCACTAGTTTTTTCTTTTTAATTTGTTTACTTACATTTATAACTTTTATTATTTACTATATGTTATTATTACTACAGACGCTTGTGTCCTTGCTTACAATATTTTTTTGTTCTCATTAATTATAATAGATAATGGCTAAATTGTGAAAACTACCAAATATTATACGTACTTTACAATTTAAACTATCAGTTTATGGTATAAATCCAGTTTTCATTTTTATTATCAGTTTATATGAACAATTATTCTTATTTCAAATAAAGGTTCACAAGTGGGGTAAAGCTTTCTCTCAATTCTTGAGACGGTTTTTGCTAGGAATAGTTCGACACGCAGCTTCAGAGCAGGTTCGTGGATTTCACGCATATCCTTGGAATATTATTTTAATCATTTCCAGGGCATGGTGATTTCTTTGCAATGGTTTCCTTAACCGAGGTACATCGCAAAAACAGAAATTTTAATTGATAAATCGCGCGTCGTCTCGTCGCGTACTATGAAATTCAAAGCGATTTATTAAGCATGATATTATTTCAAATATTTTTATTCTAAAGTATCTGCTTTTATTATATGTCCAATAGAAATTACATATATTATAGATCATTTCAATTTGCATCTCTTTTCGTTTTTCTTCCATCATCACTTTTTGAGGTTAAGTTTAACTATATGATGTCTAGTAAACCACACTAGAACACAAAATTAACATGTCGTAGAATATTATAAAATTAAACATCTTATTTGTTACTATTTTTGTCACTGCCTGTTGAAATATACATATTTAACTATTTTTTATGTAATGAAATAAATTTCATATTGTTAATAAAGTGGAATTTATATTGTGTAGTAATGGCTGCAATCAAAAAATCTTTACCAAAAAAGTAATGCAGCCTTAAGGTCGTTGAATATAATATATTATGTAACTACTAAGAATGTAAGTTACATTTAAATATATTTTTAAATCCAAGTGATGTATTTGAAATAGCCTTGTTTTTTTATAACACGGTTTTAGAATAAAGAATCAGTATTGTGCAATGCTCTATTTTTTTTTCGCATTCTTGCATTATTGCTATTTAATTATTTGAATGCATTAAAGTATATCGCTGTTTTTCTTTTCTTTAATCTGATCTGAATTATTTTTCAGATCTCATAAATTGAAGTTTAAAAATTATTTAGCTTACTAAAAACAATGGAATGAACACAAGCTTTTCACTTTACAATGCCTGGATTTAATAGATTTACGGGCACTTTTCAGTCTATAGATCAGTAGTTACTAAAATCACCCACAGAAATTACAGTCCTTGGTAATAATTAAAATCAAAGGGAACTAATTATCTAAAATTTGTAACATATTGGTTGTGAAAATGTGAAACAAAACACATAACAGTTTTTCTGAAAGGCTTTATTATGATGTAAAGATTTTTTTTAATAAATCAATAACTAAATTAATTATTTTTTGTTCATTTAAAAACATTATATATGAAAACATTGACTTTTTTCAGCTCGAAAGATACTATAAATCTTCATATGGAGATCCACAACGAACATTGTAGAAATGATCGCACACCTGAATCATAGGAAATTTTATATTTTAATAAAACTTAATTTAAGGTATAACTTCACAATAATATTTAAAAACAGCTCATTATTTTCGTAAATGATTCCTAAGATATTCTAAGTCTTTCTATGGGAGAGAGGAGCGGAGGTACAGGTAACAAGAAAACCCTTGAGGCTCTTTAGGGCCGTCATCGATTAAAGTAGAAAGTCTCTAGAAGAAGTATCTAAGTTAGAGCAATCAATATTTCAAGGACTTGTTATTTATAGGAATCTGAATTACTATAGCATATAGCCCACATGTACATCATGATGGCAAGCAATCCTCCATTATATGCACACTTTTGCTGACACATTTTCAGAGACACACATATCAATGAACTTTTAAAATCAGACGGATATAATCGTGGCTCATACTTGTATATAATTAACATTGACTAATTTCGTCTAAATTTAGGCTTTTAGAAAATGCCACAAAGCATTTATTCTACTCATCGTAGCTATATAAAGTATATACAATAAATGAAATTGAACAGAAGGAATTTACCTGGAACTGTTCATTAAAAAGAGTTCCGTTTGTGCAGAGCTCCGTGCTGATTACACGCTGATGCCAGCAGAAATGGAATGCCTGAAAATAGTATAATTGTATATTAGTATGTCTTTTCATATTGACATAATATCATAATTAATGTTGTTCAGCTTTTGAATAATTAATTGTAATCAAGTAAAATACTCCAAACTCCTTTCTCCAAATGCCATCTTCACCTGCAAGTGATGCAGCCAACAGACGAGACTCTGGCGACCGAATGTTCGCAGTATATCCATCAAAATTTGCCTAATCCAAGTCCCCCAGACTAGAAATGGGGCACTAGTGTGTAGGTTCCAGCACTGTGCTCTCCTACCTCCTTGCCAGGGGAGTGGGCCTCCGGTTATCTTACTCACCGAACTAAACGCAGAAGCACAAGATGCCTCTACTTCACGCCGGTATTCTGCGAGGCCGTGGTACTGACACCGGGCCATTCGAACAGCAGTAAAAACCGCCATGGCTCTTCTACATATAATTCATCAAGTATAGTTTCTAATGGGTTTCTAGGTTCTAGATCGCCACATATATATTACCGCCTCGGTATATGGGATATAGTAAAAGGGTAATTTAAAAAATCAGGTAGGTAAAAACCTACCGCATCTAGTGTGTGTTAAGTTTTGAAAAAAAATAATTTCAAAAATAAAACACGATGGCATCTGTCTTAAAACTAATTAATATACTTATGTCTATTGTTTTAAGTGACGGATCGAGACGGTCGTCCACCTATCAGCAAGACCATTTGAAAATTTTATTTTACCTGACATCCAGACTGTACGTCAGCATAAAATCCAATAGTTCTTCCCGCGCAGCGGAACTGAGTGGGTGGTGCGCGGTCATATACTGGATACAGCGGTGGATCATGAGGCAGATGTAGGTCATGGTAATAGTCTGGCTGTTGACATATAGATAGCGCGACTAGCGCTGAAAATAAATAAAATCATGCGTTAAAAGTCGGGGCAGCCTGAAGTCAAGACGCTCGCTTTATTTTCATCGTACGCATGCGACCATGCTTTGATTCCCGGTGCCGACGACACCATTAAAATTGTCAATAGCTATTTTAAGTAGTATAATGCTTGGCTGTGAAGGAAAACATCATAGGGAAACCTGCGTGTCTGAAGAATAATAAATAATATTATTTCAAGGACATGCGAAGTCTGCCAACCCGCACTTATTATTATTTTTCTTGTTATAATAAGGAACTATTGGAATATATTTCATGCAATATAATATTATATATTATATATTATATTATAATATTATATTTATAGTACAAAATGTTAGAAATACATATGTAGCGAGTTAATATGCTTGAAACATTTGTTGTTAAACAATGCTTAAACTATACATTTCAATTTGGCGCCTAATTTTTAAATAAACTGAAGTGTTTTTTTTGTGTAAATGCATCAGTTATATTCTTCTAAACCCACCCCAAACTAGACAACCTAGCCAGCCGCCACTTATTCTTCAGATTGTAACTAAAAAAATATGATTTTTCACGATTTTATCAATAGGATTTCAGCTCAGCATATTTGGATCGATCTCCATCCTGTGTCTATTCTTTAGTACCGTACACTGACATTGAGAAAAAAAAGTATATTACCCCTTTTCCTTACTTTTAAATATATTATTTTAATTATTTCCAGTGTGGTATTGGCGTAAGAATCTGCAACACCCATTCTTCCTATGGGTGTCGTAAAAGGTGAGTTTGGGAACCCGTAGTGGATTTATTATCTATTTCCGCAGCTGATCTATTTACAGACTGTTAAACTATATTTTTTAAGTAATATATATAGTACATTTTTTTAATTCAATATTGTCAAAATTTGGAATGTGCACAAAGTAATGAGAATCTTCTATAATAAGTATCTAAATTACATTTAGTTCGCAATAACAGATTAATAACTAATCGATAATGTAAAATCATTTATTTTGGATATATTTCATGACATATTTTTAAAAAAAAATATTTTACATTGTCATTTATCAATTGTGGTTATAGAAGTGCTTCTAAAATTACTGCTCATGTAGATACTATGCTTTTATAAATAAATAAAATGAAACTTACCAAAAACTATCACTATAACGCACTTAAACATTATATATATATGTATATATATATAAATATATATATATATATAGTATGAGAATAAATTATAGAATTAATAATAAATGAGAATAAAAAAGATAATTAAATTTTCTAATTAAATTAGCTCTCGCAATACTTGTTGCGGGCGCGAGCGACGCGTGTGCTAGTAAACGCGTCTGTAACTAGGAATTGTCATTTCGGTTTAGAGTGTACGAGTAATACTCGTAGTTGTATAAATACAAATAGAGGTAGACTGAAGTTGCTATGAACACATAAAATTTTATACCATCATATCAACGTATCCTCGCGACTCCTGATATTACCATCTTTATCCTTCAAATATTTAAAGTCATTATCATTAGCTCTTGTGTAGTGTCTCTATTATATAAAGTAGGACTATTATACGCTCTGGACAAAAATTGAAAAGAAAAAAAGCTCTTTACCATATGTAGCTTGTAAAATACTAACCACACTCTCACACCACAAACAAAAAAAAACTACATTATTTTTGATTACTTTTTGACAGTCCGCTGGAATGCCATTAGTTATTTAAAGAAGTAAACTTGATTAGTAAAGATTGAATTCGTTTTTATTAATGATTATGACCATTGGAATTTATTGTAAAAATCATAATCTCTAACTTTTTTTTGTTTCGAAATCCTAAACTTAGCGTAGGCGTGTTTTGTTTACAGGCCGGAAGTTCAGCTAGAAAAAGACATCAACGCAATCTTACTTTCTGCAAGGAGTGATATCATACTTTTACTTACCATTATACGTTTACTGGCGAACTAATTATTCTCACTTGAGGTGAACATAATCGTTTGAAATGGTTATATTATTCTAATACAAAAGTTTACATTTGTTCTTTCGTTCGTCTTCTAAACTAACTTAAATGTTTCACTGCGAAGCGAGGTGGGGGTTATTAGTATATAGTAAAAAATAATACCTATAAATTTTTTGTTTCTGTCATGATTGATAAACTATCTATTCCTCCAACCCAAGGGAATCAAGCCACGGTTACTATAATATCAATCTCATCAGTCAAATAGAATAGACTAACATAACGAGCGAAGCCTCTTAGCACAGCCTAGTGTTACTACTACTGATAATTATCGATATATAGTTAAATTCAACAAGGGTTATTTCCAGTCTAGAGAGTTATTTATAATGTCACTGATTGTGTTCAGAGAAATTACAATATACGACGATCCTGATCCTGAAATCCGTGCAATTATAATACCACTAGTGAAATTATAATATAATAGGTTCTATAATAGCCCTGCGACATATATACGATATCGTTATATATATAATTATATCCATTGCAATAGTTATATAATATCTACTTTAGGGGCAACTCGCGACTAGTAAGTGTTTAATGGCTCATAAAAACTCAACATCCTGCTTCATAAAAGAAAATTGTAGTTGCCATCCATGACGATTTAGATCTACAATATTAGTGCTAGTTATTAGCGTTTCAGATATCTTTAATTGCCACACAAGACATGGCTGCTTAATGTTACTTTTTTACGCCTACATTCTGTAAGATTGTAGGAAATAGCTACAAAGTGGCCCAATTTAGTTCATTAAGCTTCAATACGGAAACCATACTTCTTGATAATCATTTATATGATCTAAATCTTCACATACAATTTCGCACACTGTGTGAAGGCCCCTGCACTTGCCTATTCGACTTGCTAACCACTTCATATCTATTACATGCATTTCTACGCAAAAATAAAAAAGAAGAAGTAATATATTTGCAAATACATATTGCCGGACACGAAGTACATGACCATGGGTTTTTAAGATCAACACCGTTAGAATAACCTTTTGGTTTATCAAGGTCTCATTCTCGATTTAAAATCGGCTGGTTTCAACAGCACTGTAATATAGCAAAGACACTTTTTTATAAACTATTTGAATAGGGGTGACAAAAGACCTAACGAATGAAGGACGTTACAGATGTGTTGTCAAATCAAGTAATTTATTCATAGACATAAGAAACATAAATTTCCCTTGTCAATGGTCTTTTTTTTTCAAACTTACACTGTCTTAATGAGGTACCTTCACAAAACAAACACCAAATAATTAAGAAACTCTGGGGAAAAAACAAGCGAAAGATTCTCCATAGGTATCACCATTTTTTTTTACCTCTGACCCCTGCGGAATGCCGCACTGCTTGTAATTATACTGGCACTTTGTACCCTTCAAACCGGCAGAAAACTGTGGTTGCACTGCTGATTGGTGGCAGAAATAAAGACAGCACCCAGACAACTCACAGGAAGAAAAGGAGCCTACCTAGTAGATAATAATGCTGTTAGAAATCAGGCAAACATTTTACCACATATTCATACACTCGAAGGCACTCATTTACAAAAAACTATTACGTGTAAAATATTATCCTCTAAAAAAAAGATCAGTACGAATAGACAGTTCAAAATATAAGATGAATTTTAGAATTACTTCCTCGAAGTTAGCCAATTTGTTTTAGCTTTAGAAGCATGAGATTTTTCAAGCAAATCGTTACTAACAATTAACGTAAATAGCAAACGCTGTAGAATAATTTGGATAATCATTTCATAAAATAGTTATTATATTTGATAGTTTTACTATTCATTAATCCTATATTTCGTATAATTTTTTAGCATACTGGTAACTTAAGAGGTTTTTTAAATAAAATGTTTGATACTGACTTGCTTCCATTGCATTTAGATAACGCTTAACGCCGCCGCTTGGCTTTACCACTTTAAACGTGGTAGAGCCAAGCGGCGGCTTATGCTGCTGCTCGAATGGGCCGGCTCGACCAGTGTAAGTACCACGGCCTCGCAGAATACCGGCGTGAACTAGATTCATCTTGTGATTCTGCGTTTCGTTCGATGAGTGAGGTAACCGGAGACCCACTCCCCTTCCCCATCTCCCTCCCTTCTATCTCCCAAATACCTCTAAATGCCGGCAACGCATCTGCAGCTCCTCTAGTGTTGCAGATATTCTTGGGTGACGATAACAACTTACCATCAGGGGATCCACTGGCTCATTTCCCGCCTATACCATGAAAAAAAATCCTATGTTAACATTTTAATATATTCGTTCAAGAACAGATTTTTTTGAGATCTTCGAATTAAACTTAATTGGGGCGTTGTCATTTCTTCACTATCTCTCATATAGTTTTAATCTAATTTTTTTTAAATTACATCTCGCATGAATGCAACGGAAGGTCTTCGAATTGTCGGGTCGGTGGCGCAGTGCCATGGGACAAGTATTTATATAGAATACAAATAATTACTCCGGGTAAGTTTTCACGATACAGCGGAAATTCCGAAAAAAAGTGTGATACTTTTTTAACAAAAAAGAATGTAAAAAATTGGTCAAGCTGGTCCGTTGGTCTTCACTCTGTTAGTGTATTTTTGATAACTTTTATCTGAGTAAGTAGTTATTTCGAAAGGTTTGACTAAAAAGAAGTTACTCTTATAATTTAATTTATTTAGTTTTAATGCAGATAGAAAGTATATTTTGTCTACAATTTACGTAAGTAAAAGGAAAGACAGAGTCAACTGACCTCAAAAATCATTCTAATTACAAAACTTGACAGTTGAAGTGTAAAATTCAAAAACTCAAATTCTGAACACCGGAATGTGACCTCGATCAATCACGGGTGGTCAGTAGCATGAGCGCCACCGCTCACTGGTTCAATATAAAAAATATCTTACAATAGGTACAATTGGTTCCGTAACACAATTTATTTAATAAGAATAAGACTTATATTAAGCTCATACTTTATTGTTGCGATGCTAATATGTTGGTATTAAAAATGATTATTTTACGCATTAAAAACTTACTTTAAATTGATTTCTAGTACGAAATCAACGAAACAATATCTGCACTTCTCTTTCTTCCCGTGGGTGTAGTAAGAAACAAGTAAAGGAAAATCTTTAAAAATCTCTAGGCATTCTCTCGGGACCAAACCTGGCAAAGAGGCTCGCGTTACGATCTATCTCCTGCAGAGGAGAAAATTATGTTGCGGAAGCTCGTTTAGCTACTTAGAATTTTCTTGTTATTAAGGGACACAGCTACAGAGTCCCTACTTTAAGAGCTGTGAAAGGCAGTTAGGGCATGGACATACCTCCATTTTATTCAGTTGTAAAAAAATATTTAATTTAAGCACAATTCTCATTTTCAATGCCTCATGGCCGTGTTAATTTATTTACCGGTGTAATATGATGCAGTGTATAGAAATTTACCACTCACTGTCAGACCTTAGAGTTAAAACTTGACTCCAGCATTTGAATAGAACGCCAAATAAATTATAATTATAATAATTTTTCTCTGTGAACTTAAAAAGTATCAAAACTCAGATGATATCTTCTGGTCGTCAGACAAATATGGTCACCATATTTAAATCGTCAGCAGTAAAAATATATTAATGAGTTCACTTTTTAATGGCACTTCCATTAAAGATATACAAGTCGTTCACCTGATGCAAAGAGTCACGTCTGGCCAGAATAGGTACAAAAACAGAACTTGCTGAACAGAACAAACTCATGGATTGCTCTACATAAAGCTTGTTTCTCCTTGTCTCCTATATATATTCCTAGTAATTTTACAAGTTGCAATGTCTACTATCTACGATTAGATGTATGCATACTATAGATTGGTGTAAATGATTCACATTTATTACCTTTAACGCCACAAGACAGGATTTGAAATGATTCAGTAAAAAATGCAGAACGAAATGTCATGTCATTGTCATAAAGTTATATACGAATCCTCCAAAATGGGTACAGAAGTTTGGTCACCTTGATTAATGTCAACAAACTATTGTCGTTGCAGTAGTAATTGATATTGAAATGATAAATATGTTTGTAGTACATAGCTGGGGCTTATAGGAGAATATAATACCTTTTCTCCAAAGCTCTATCTCGCTGGCACGCTGTGTACCCTACGGGCTGGCTGACGAGCCAGTATATATTACTCTTTGCTGACGAAGTTCGGGCAACCGATTGATGACGGACAATCCAACCGACTACGCCGTACCAAAATCTCATCGGCTACTCGTAGTGTGGTAAGTATAAAAGTACTTTTCTTTCTTTCTTTCAAATCCCCTGTAAAATACAAGATGGCACTAAATTGTAACAGTTTACGTAAAAGGATGCTGAAACTTATCTTCCATATATGAATTTTATCTAAATATAAAAGTAAACACCAACAGAGGAATAAAAAATAATTCTTCTGTGAAAAAACTGAACAATATTATTATATTATAGAGCCATAAAGTTATATAAAATATCCTCCAAAATACAGAAGCTTGGTTTCTTTGATTACGATGTCAAGTAACCATTGTTACCTTTGCAGTGGTGATTGATTGCATCATACGTTAATATTTAAATGATACATATGTTTAGTCCCTTGAAAGATTTATATCATGTTAACTAATTAATGTATATCGTGTTCAAGCTATTATTTTTAATATCACATGGCCCAGTGGTCAGCGTACTTGCCCACTGAGTACTGGATCCTAGGTTATCTCTCACCCTCCGAACGGGTTCCTACCTCATCGTGGCGGTGGAGCATAGTAGCCGTGGTTTGGTTTCTTACAGTGAACCAAGAGGAACCTACGTGGCCGACCTGACTTAGCCAGTAGGGCTGGCCCGAGGAGACCGCGTGGGTTTAGAGGACGAATAGGTAGGCGCGTCTAGCCACGAATGACGAATAGGTAGGAGCTGTTCTCCACCACTCGCCTATTGGGGCCTGCGCTGTTGGGGTCGCGATAGCGTTCCTGTGACCCTGCCGATATGCGGCCAAGATGGAACACAGTCAGATTTTGGTCAGTGCAAGCCCGACATAACCCATCTTTGCTCCGCGAGGCGAGAATGCGTTAGGCATTTCCCCGTGAATTAAAAAAAGTTATATTAACGAGGAAGCCAATATCTATGCAAAAAACAAATTTTTAATTATCTGTAATATGATTGCCCTTATATGTACACTGCATCTGATGTTTTCCCCGATTTTATCGCGTAAGTACAATATCGGTCACAGCAGGGACTCATATAATATTATTTTCGATGAAATACAAATAAGGCCTTTTTGGCCTTTTCGGCTTTTTTACTTATCGGACTCGGGATTAGGGAGTTTGGGCCTGCAAGTATTTTATGTAACAAAACAAGTACCTTGCATAGATATTGCGTGATAGCTAAGATTTATAGACCGCTTTTCAATAAACAGAACATTGAACAAAGCGCTATCTACAAAAAAGGATAGGGATGCTTTTGACTTTATTTTGGTAATTTGTAAATAAAATAATTTGCTGTAAAAGTATTTTTCTTATAATAATATGTATTTTATTTTTTCATTTCACCAATATTCATACCCACGGAATAGAATTTGTGATAATCACCATTGCAAAGTTGTTTCATCTTATTAGGAACAATATTTTTTTAAATAGGTATCCGAAGCTAGTAAAAGTGAAGCTGCTTAGTCCATGCAGTCCATACAATACAAGTGAATTACCCAAGGCTATGTATAAGAATAACAGTATCAAGTAAGGATTTGTTTTTATTTTCAAGAGTGCTAAAACTGAGTCATTTAGGTTTAGGTTATGATGAATATTTTAAAACTGTTCGATTTACACGACCATCGTGTTTCAATTTTCGAGGTTTTCTTACAATTTATCATCTCATATTTCGAACACTATTAACACTTTTTTTAAATGTGTTTAAGGAATCTGTGAGTTTAGTTTTAATAGAAATTTTGTTATATTCTTGTTAGGTTTAAAACCATTGCTGGTCTGTTAAGTTTCTACTGCATTTATAAAATGTATTTATTTGGTACTGATTTATCTTTCTATAACTATCAATAGCGGAGAGTATTGTTACTGGTCTGTAACGATATTGTGATTTCCTTTTTAGAAGATAAAGAAAAAGAAGATTCTCGATACCATTCTTTAAATTCTCGGGGGACTTTCTCGTTTTTATACAACTATTAATGAGTTTTGCAATTATATTTGCTATATACTTACTTAACAACTCCATATCTGTTACTCTTATCCCATCAACGTCCAGTGCTTTATGTACGACAAAGGTTTTTTATAATTTTTGTTAAAATATTCGACATCGACGTGTGGTGAAAGTGCATCGATACACCGCCGAGGTCATGGTGTTTGCCTTTATTTAATAAGTGATGATTATATTTTGGTAAGATATTTTGCTAATAAATGTGAAATTGTCTGCTATATTTTTATTATTTAGTGTATTTGTATTGAATGGTTTATTTACAACAGACGGAATGGAAAAAGTAGTCACAATATACAATTTAAGAGCTATGTATTTATATATACTAAAAGCGAAGACACATTTAAAAAAAAAACTTTTTTAAACATAAATAAAGGAAGTACAATAAGATTAAGCGTCCCTTATCTTAATATTAGTTACGCAGATGGTACGGTCTAAGCCCGTGAGAGTGAAAGGTAGATGCCCCTAGGAAGTTGCTCGCTATTTGTGAAAAACACGTAGCCACATGGTCTTTAGTACAACGCTGGAAAAAGCGAATTTGTTATCTTCAAGGCCGGAATAAATACATATTTATCAGTTCCGAATTTGAAATTAACCGGCATCAGGTTACCTAGGACACTGGCTCAATAAAACACTAACTGATGATCAGGATATAGAAAGGGAATGGAGGGTGTTGTCTGTCAGGTGCAATATGTTGACTCGCAAATTCGCTAGATGCTAGAATAATAAAGTTAAAGTTACACTTTTTAAAGCATATTGTTAATCTTGTTACACCTGCAACCTATGGGTCAACAGTGCCCTAAGAATACAATAAAGAGGCAGGATGTTCGCAAAAGCTCGCAAGAACGGCTTCCAGGTGCGTTCCATTGTGCGCAAAATTATAGCATCCCAATTGCGGGGGGTACCAGATAGCGCCAATGGTCTCCTGGACGTTGTTGCATATTGTGTAGACAGTATTTTTATAAAATACTGGTCTAAATTAAATATAACTTTTCATGTGACTAACCATAGTTATTAAATTTATTGTTTACGAACAAATGATAATAATTATGAATTTAATCTGTAATAAAAGTTTAATATTATTATTATCAAGTAACAAAACAGAATAAAAGAAAAACAATCTTAGTCAGTTCTGTAACGAAATTAGACAAGAAATTGATGTTCATTATGATTCATGCAACTTTGGAATGCTAGAACCCATGATTTTGATTTATCACCATATTCATATATGAATATATAAATCGTTAAATTAATGAGTGAATTTTTTTTTTATCTCTTTTAACCACGAGACTCGAATGGTTAGAAAGGGAAAACCTACGAATCTGGAAAGTTTCGAGTTCGATTCGTACCAATGACTTTTTTGAAAATTTTGTGGCTTGGACAATAAGACGGCAAAATTAAAGTTTACATATATATGACTGATAGCAGTTACCATGAAGAATAATTAGTATGTCTTTGATACAAGGTAACCATGCATAAAGCACGATAGCCTTAAAGCTGCAGAAATACTTCCAAAAAAGGAGATTTCAGAAAAACATCTAGTGGACACAATAACAAGTTACGACATACTTATCTACTTCTCAGCAGATGGTATATGTAACGGTACCAATTACTTATAATAATTACGAAATATCAATTTACTTAAAGAAAACGTCGATTTTATTGAGTTTATATATAAAAAAAATTCATGTATAAAACTTTCGCGTCTTAATCTTCCTAACGTAAACAAAATATTACATTTTTTATTGCAACTTAACCCACGCACTAAAAAAATTTGACGCATGGCAGCGGTAGTAGAAATTTATTGTTAATTTATCTAACCAATCTAATTACTGTTAATCGATTTAACAATGTTGGCCTAACCCGCAGTAAAAAACGATATGCAATATATTATCCCCTTATCTCTCGTAACAAAAAAAAATAAACAAAAATCGAGACCAAGTGATCGATCAAAACGTAATGCAACCTCCAGGAGACATCTCAATGCCGAAGCTGTACACTAACGATATCAAATGTCACTATCGACCAACGTCTTTGGACATGAGACTGCGGTATTAAATATCGATGTAAATAAAGCAATGAATCTTTACTTACAATATGCAATATTCCGGTAATCTGAATTAACATGGGTATAATTTAGAGGAAGTTTTACATATCAAAATAATAAAATAACAGATTAGCAATACCAAATGCCAGACCGATGATTCTAGCCAATCCTTGATGATTATGGCAAAACCGAAGAAGAACAGTGGAAACTATTAAAAAATTACCGTACCGCGTCGGGTCAGGTATTTCTTTGGCAAAAAATGTGTTATCTTTCCTTAAGTTCGGGAACCTCAGTACGAGCCGGACTCACACTTGGCCGGTTTTCATTTTTGTCGTTTTAGTTTAGAGTTTGCATTAAAATAACACTATGTTAGACGCTTGTATGTATGATAATTTTTTTTAGAACAGAACACGTTTCAACGTTAATAAATCGTAGAAACGTGTTACTTGTATGAGAACCCCCTTAATTTTTAATTTTGTTTATTTTTATTATTCGTTAAGATATTCGTTAGGATATCCGTTATAATGACGCACATTCTGTGAACATTTCTACCGCCTACCTATTACGGCTCAAAAGAAGATCAGTCCTTTAAAGGTATGACAAACGGACGGACGGACAGATGGCGTAGGCTTAGTAATAGGGGTCCGTACGGAATTTTTACTTATGAGCACATAGTCTACCTGATGGTGAAAAGTGTTCCCATACTAACGTCCATCCTCGATAAAATAAATCGAGTTGTATACGTGGTAGAGCCAAGCGGCTTCTTTTGCTGCTGCTCGAATGGCCCTGCTCGACCGTGTTAGTACCACGGTCTCGCAGAATACCGACGTTAAATAGAAGCATCTAGTGCTTCTGCGTTTGTTTTGGTGAGTGAGGTAACGGGAGGCCCACTCCCCCTCCTCATCCAAGGGAGGGACCATCTACCAAATACCCTTAAAAGCCCGCAACGCACCTTTGGTTGCAGATGTACGTGGGCGACGGTAATCACTTATCATCAAGTAAACCACTTGCTTCTTTGCCGCCACTCCCTATAATAAATTATTTATTTTTATGAGATAAAAGCCATGACGCCTAATAGCCTTTAGCCTTTGCGACTGTTTCTGAAATATAAAAATAAATAATTTATCTATAATATTACACATAAAATTGCACTTATGTCGGTGTTTATCACTCAATCCCACAAAGGACTGGACGGAGTTCATTAATGATATTCGGTCTTAAATCATGAAAATTATGTCATGAAAAAAGTCAAATACGTAATATTACATTTATCTCCGTCAATAGTTCCCTTGGGACAAAATTTAATATCACAGCAATTGCTACCGAATTAATAACGCTTGAAAATAGTATGTGATAGCAATATAAAACTACTCATTTTGCCATGGAATCGAAACGAAAAACGTGTAATGCTTATATGGAGATCATTTTAACTAAGCCACCACTGGACACGACCGCGTAGGTGCACAAAAAATAAGTGACATACTAAGATTGAAGAAACTAGAACATACTTCCACATATGCCACGCGACCTTAAGGTCATGGCCAAATACAAGAAATCAATTGAAGATTATAACACATGGGGCACATATTTATCCTAACTATTTAATTTAAAAAAAATAGGAATTAAGTTTTTTGACAATTTGCTATTTTTGGTTAAAATTTGGAAGTTGAGTTTTGGTGCTTTGCATTGTCCGTGAAACTGAGTGTTGTATAAATTGTATTCAAAATCCTTCAGCTAATGAAAATATAATTTTCTAATGGAATAAAAGCTTTAAATAACCAAAACTGTGATTCCAACAATCCTACAAAATTGCATCGTCAATGATGATTTTTTTTGATATAGTGTTCCTCCACATGGTGTTCTTATGACAAAATAAATTCCGACATGCTTACCTATTTTGAATTGATATACAAAATGTTATACTTCGTATGCCCCGGTATAGGATATTGTACAATTTTTTTTATATGTGTATGATTTCTATATTATACCTATAATCCACAAAACATAAATTGTAGGCAATTTTCAGAAGTCCTTTGATGTTAAAAAATTCGCTGAATATCTATCTAAAACATTCTTCATACTTTTTTTATCGCCTACTAACTCGATTTAATACAAATCGAAAATTCTGACACCATAGGACACACAAATAAATATTATGCTTCGTTATTCGCCTGAGTAGTAAATCTCAAGGATGAATGTAAAAAACATAAAGTATTGAATTCTAGACCTTGAAGGCTCCAGTTACCTCACTCATCGAACGAACGCACATGCAAGATGCCTTTACTTCACAACGGTATCGGTTCTGAGTGTGTGAAATGAAAATCTTTGACGGCATCTTTTGTTGTTCTGGAAAAACAAAAGACAGCAGCACAGTAGCATGTATTTTCACTATTTTATAAATCAAAATTTTTTTGATAAATTAAAAATAAAAGATTTATAAATATTTTACTTTTATTCTGCACAAAACCGCAATGTTTTCACCGACTAGTCGGTCAGACACTGACACGAATTACACATGGTGCGACGTTGCCAAACTTACACGAACTATCTCTTTTACACCTAGTGACGCTCCAACAAATTGACTGAGATAACAATACCTTATTTGATTGACTGCATAATGTTTGACAGACAAGTGTTAGTATCTCGTAGTAGAAGTATGCGAAGTAAATATCCTCTAAGTAGGCATGGGTAATATCGCTTTTACAGTATATATGTATTCGCTGAAGTTAGTGCTATTAGCCGCAATTGGCTTTTAGAGCTTCATCGGATGATGTAAATATGATGTTTAAAAGTAGGTGTACTAATCTACCTCTACTGCTTAACTTTATTCGATAAACTATCAATGGACCATTCAAGAGAGGTTCAGAATTCCTCCCGCCCTGGTATTTTGTGCTTTTACAGCGTATTGAATCATGTCTATATACCGGCTTTTGATATCAGACATCGAATCTATATCTTAATATCTATGTATTGGATAAAATTGATGGTGCTTTGAAACGAATGCACAGATGTGGGTTTTAAACTTTTTTATTTTCGTAACAGTAGTTCGGTACGAACCACTTTATAATATTTTTATATCGTCATATAATATTAATATTTTACTATGCTTTGATTGCTTGATTGATGAATTATTTTTTGTGGGAATGTTGCGTAGATTCGTTCATATTGTAATATATTTAAACACTTAAAAGCAGTGAATTAAATTTTCCTTCATCTATTTTCAGGCTTAGGACTGCCACTGGCCATTATTAAAATGAAATCGTTTGGCATTTTTATTCAGTGTTTAGAAATATAACTTATTCGATTTTAAACCCTTTTTTAATTATTTATTAGTTTAATATTAAACAGTGACACAAATCATATAGCATCCGTAAACCACAAAGGTTTGTATATAAATGCTATTTTCTATTCTTCATCGATCAGCCAATAAGGATCCTCATTTACCTATAATTAACTTTTTTTCATGCGCAGTTTATTTTATCCAACTAAATATATTTTTTTTAAATCTATTAGTCTGTGAAGAGCGCTACAACAGGCGTAGTAATTATATTCTCTTTGAGCTAAAAGTCCTCCCAGGTAAAAATTGCTTCGAGGTCTATGTATACGTATACCACAATATAGATTATAGACGGTCTGTCTCTTGCACAGAGTAACGCGATTCTCGTCAGAGTAGTATATTCTTTTGGTCACTGAATTGCTACTTACTGTATGTGCTGATAAGTTTTAGGTTATTTTTCAAATGTAAATAAAAAATAAAATGCCATTAATTATAATATGCGGGACACCCGTTAGTGGTAAAACTTTTAGAGCAAATCAATTAAAGGAGTTTTTTGAAAAAAAATATGGAAAGACCGTTGATATAATATCTGAGGAAGAAGTAATAGCAAAATTAGGATATGAAAAGAATTCCACATATTTAGATTCACAGAAGGAGAAAAGAGTACGGGGGTATCTTAAGTCAGAAGTCACCCGCCTAATTGGTAAAGATAGTGTTGTAATTTTAGATGGAAGCAATTACATAAAAGGTAACAATCTTTTATACACAATGATTTCAATAAACTCAAATAAATAAAAAAATTGCTATTCATTACATATTAACACTCAATATTAATATAGCTAATATAATATGTTTGCTTACGTATGTTAATCTTGACTCAATCCCACTTTTTAGTCTTAAAATTTGTTATGATGACTGTGACCACTTCATGTTTCCACATACACCTAACATGGTTTAGTCACTAAACACATTTATTTATATTGAAGCATAGGACTTTACAACATGACTATGCCAGTCTCATTCCAAATCTAAACTTTTGACTGGTTAGTCAAAAATTATTATGGTAATCATTAAATAGGGTTCTGTTATGTTATTTTTACAGGTTACCGTTATGAACTATATTGTGCATCTAAAGCATGTAAATCAACACAGTGTACAATTTATACTATCCGCAACCATGAAGAGGCATGGAAAGCTAATGAAAAATGGTTGAATATGAAAGACAAAAATAAAAGTAATCTTTCAGAGGATAATTCCAAATCAGAAAACATGCTGCAAATAATACCATACACAGAGGAGGTATTTAATGCCCTAACTGAATTAAGGTTAACCAATATTATTTATAACTTGTTTAAAATGTGAAATATTTATATAATATGTTAACAATTTTCTTATTTTCCAGGTTTGAAGAACCAGATTCTAACCACAGATGGGATAGTCCGCTGTTTACTGTACAGCCCAGTGACAATCTAGATTTTGATGCTATCTATGGTGTCTTATTTGAAAAGAAACCACCGCCTCCTAACATGAGCACACAAAATGTAAGCATAGTAAACTGGATTGATTTTTTAATGTTTATAAAACTCTGGTCATATATAGTTTATATGTTAATGGTAAATTGTTTGATTTTTTTAGCCTCCCCTCAGTTCAACAAATTTTCTATATGAATTGGACAAAGTTACACAAGCTATATCCAAACATATACTGATGCAAAACGACTAAACATGGATGAAGTGAAATTCCCCGATTATCCAGGCTGTATCCTGGAAACTGGATTTATTCAAATTGTTAATCCTCAGAAGCTTCTGATGCTGAGACGACAATTCTTAACATATGCAAAGATGAATCATTCTAATGAAACTACAAACAAAATTGGACGATACTTTATACAATATTTGAATAAAACACTAACGGATTAATATTTTGTTACTTTACTCTTCATGGAGTAACTGAATCTGCAAATCCATATCTCATCGCTTGGACGACAGTTAGTTGATTGAGAAATGCCAAAACAATGTCTCGGCTTCTTATGGATGCCAGTACAACCATTATAAATATACAACACTTAAACCACTATGCTTAAGCTATCCAGACAAATGATAGGCATCTAAGATGCAGTGTCTACTACTGCAATCATTACCCAGCCTGCCAACTGTGAGTATTATAGTATATCAACAAAAGTTTCTTCAGGTTGTACTTTACAGCAAAAGGTCATACAACCATAATGAGACATATTGAAAAAAATATGTTTTAAAAAAAAATTCTATAGTCAAGTCATTATATAATGGCAACAATTAAGAACGCATCTAATATTCATAAAATGAAAAGCTCTGAGTACCGACAGAATAACAATGAAGTTACAACTACTGATCAGTAGGTAGCTGATGTATTTGAGGGATTTGTTACTAAATTTACAATTTCGTCACTGAATCTACTACTGTGGCTGATAATTATTAGTAAAGGAAAATGTAACTGCTTGTACAAAAAAGTTTTGGACTATTGACTCAAAACATCATATAAATGTATGATAGATCATAAAAATGTTTGAAACCAAATTAAGAAAACAGCAAAACAGTAGTTGTAGTGGTATTGTAGTACATTAAACCCCACCAACTTTAGGCCAATTTCTGAACCAACAACATTTAGTAAACTTATTGAAAAAATTATTTAGGATCAATTATTAAGGCATTTTAATTAAAATTAACTGCTACACCATAATTAATTTGTTTTACAAGGGTAAGCTCTACACCATTCTGGTGTAGAGCCGATTAAGTATATGAACAAATATACTCTACTGTACACCAGTACACCAAAAGAAAAGTACAGAAAACATTAAAAAAGGAAAGTAAATTAGAAGGTACATTCTGACGGCTTTATCGCTGCATAGTGATTTCTTCCAGACAATGTTTGGAGCCTGGGAGAGTTCACAGGATGCCTTGAGTGTCTTTTGTGATCTCTCCTAGGCCTTTGATTTTATGCAGTATGAAACACTAGGAACAGACACAAGCTTGTAATGACAGTTACTACTTTTACTGACTCTATAGAGTAACTCGTTCATGGGGAATTAATTGAAAACAGTTAATGAATATTTCGATTGTCAAGTCAAAGGGACAATGCAAATCGTATATAAGTTCAGAAAAACTCATTGGTACGAGCCTTCCACGTAGGGAACCGAACTGGCGGCAGATCCCCTAACCAATCGGCAATAGACCAAAATTTACAGCTGTACTAATAGTATTTTATTAATTTATGACGACCGCGTGGCATAGTGGTTAGCATTACTTAGCTTATTTGTACAAGTTATTGGTTTTGATCTGATCTGAGTCTTATCGTATTGTGTTGCTTTCCGTCACTTCATCGACCCTTAGGATGTATAGATCAATATTTAGTTCAATAGATAATCAAATAAATGGAAGGTTTTTGTTGCCAATCGCATATCAGAAAGTGACTGCATTTTTCTCCATTTGCGTGCGCGCAGAGTATCCAGCAGTTCGTGGGATCACTATTATTTTTTTCACTAATGTGGGATCCTAAGAATTTTGCATCCGGCGAAAGAGGCGAGATGACCGCCGCTCGCCAACGTTCACGTTCGCTCACAACCACTCTCGAAAGCATTTTTTTTTTCGAAGTTTGAACGAGAGGTGCTGTCTGACGTTCCCCGAACGGCCAGACACACACAACGAGCATTCGTTTTTGTTTGCAAAATGTTCAATAGTTAAAAATTAGGCAAACAATAAAAGAGAACAAATAAGGATGAAAAGGCCAAGAAGTAAACAATGTTTATTGAAAAAAACTACCACGATTTTGTTAGGTATTGCCACGTATTGCTTGTTCAAAATTCGATCTCGATTTCAACCCAATATAAACCATACTTAAAGATTAGATTGCAATTTTTTAATATTGTATTATATCTTTTGTTACAAAAAAACGAGTATCTATCGGAACATAATTAATGTACTCCACAAATTATGTACAATTATAGCTCGTGTAGGTATACCCTGGTAGACCACAATACAGCCAACCATACAATCTGTAATGTCATAAGTCCATATTTTTCAGTACAATCGTAAACCAATAATTACAGAGATTTTATTCCCCAATACCATCCTCGTTTGACATGTAAGATGAAAATTCACAAATATACACAAAAACTACAGTATCCGTTTAATCTCAAAATTCACATAACAAAAAAGTTTATATCTATGCATAGTTACAAAAATTATATGCACTATTGTCAATTCCTGTACGAAGTCAATATTACTCAAACTTTGTCTTTTAGTTCTAATTACTCTACAATAAGTGTTAGTTTAATATCTTTAATGCGCAAAGCATCTTTCATCACCATTTAATTTTTAATTAGATTTTTTCGTAAAAAAAAAATTACTTGTCACTGCAGGAAGCATTCTGCAAACGTAATACTTGTCTGCTCTATTCAGATCTATTATGACTGAGACTGCTTTCAGAGGAATGATCACACTGGAAGATTTAAAATTTTATATCAGCCTATTTTACCTATCTTACTTACACTGATGTTAATCATCAAGACCCGAACATTTTTGTGAAATATTAATTTGAGAATATTTTACTATTTTTATGTTTATTATTAACTAAAAAAACTACGTACGTGTTTTTTACAATTACAATACTCTTTATGAGATCAAAGCTTTGTGATCGACAAACTTATTTTTAACAGATGTAGTTGAAAGCATCTTGAAGCACAGTCCCGTTAATCAACACGCCTACTTACGTATACTACAACTACAACTATTAATAAAAAATCTTACGTTTACGACAGTTGACAACATTTTTATCTCCAAAAGTCAATCTCACGCAAGCTATGACACCTTCCTAGATGCTGACAGATGAAGCTCTGGCGACTGAAGGAAGGATGAAGGTGGAAAATCCATTCCAATATTATGCCGGAACCAGATACACATCTCTCATACTTATGCCGAGGATGACCGAAACCCGAATGCGAGGCGTAGTAAATACGGGCAAATTTACAGGAAGTACAGACAAGCTATCCTAAATAGATACTAATGACAAAACCAAATAATGGTCATTCCGAAATGTAATAGGGGTTGAAGCATGAAGTTACCGTTTTAGTAGCCAGTGTTTTTAATAAACTTAAATAAATGTAGACTTAGAATTAAAATTAAACCGGCATGGTATAAGTCATTAAAACGATTTTTACACAAAAACCATTATATTCTAAATTTAAATAATTTGAGAATATTTTACTATTTTTATGTTTATTATTAACTAAAAAAACTACGTACGTGTTTTTTACAATTACAATACTCTTTATGAGATCAAAGCTTTGTGATCGACAAACTTATTTTTAACAGATGTAGTTGAAAGCATCTTGAAGCACAGTCCCGTTAATCAACACGCCTACTTACGTATACTACAACTACAACTATTAATAAAAAATCTTACGTTTACGACAGTTGACAACATTTTTATCTCCAAAAGTCAATCTCACGCAAGCTATGACACCTTCCTAGATGCTGACAGATGAAGCTCTGGCGACTGAAGGAAGGATGAAGGTGGAAAATCCATTCCAATATTATGCCGGAACCAGATACACATCTCTCATACTTATGCCGAGGATGACCGAAACCCGAATGCGAGGCGTAGTAAATACGGGCAAATTTACAGGAAGTACAGACAAGCTATCCTAAATAGATACTAATGACAAAACCAAATAATGGTCATTCCGAAATGTAATAGGGGTTGAAGCATGAAGTTACCGTTTTAGTAGCCAGTGTTTTTAATAAACTTAAATAAATGTAGACTTAGAATTAAAATTAAACCGGCATGGTATAAGTCATTAAAACGATTTTTACACAAAAACCATTATGTTCTAAATTTAAATAATTTATGACTTTCAATTATTTTTACATTCCGTATTTGAGTTGAACATTAGAATAATTTTCGAATACGTATCATGAAGTAACTGTTGTGCATAGACGAGCACGCGTTGAAGCTTGCCTTGCTTGGATGAGTAGTTACAGAAATTAATTAATTTTGAACAGAATTCACGTGAATAATTTTGTTCTCAGGAAGCAGTACAAAATGCCTTCATAGACTTTGTAGTGTCCAAATTCTCAGAGTTCTGTCGCAAAGGCATAAATGATCTTAAACTTCAGGGGTTAAGAACCTAATTAATACATTTTCTAGGATCTACAGATTTGTTTACAGAATATAAATTTTCGCTTTTAGTGACTAAACCTGTTCAAATTTAATGTTTTGTTTTCGTATAATGACTTTGAATGATGTATTTAATGAAACAAACAGTCAAAAATTATAAAAATGTTATGTTTTAAAATTTAATATACATGTTATTATTCTAATTTAAATATATTTTAATATTGTATTAATCGGCTAATGTAAAATGAATATAAAATGCATCTTGGGCCTTTTATTACTGGCTTACTAATCCTAATATTCAAATTTCTATCCACAGAAACATTGTTAATCAACACGCCTACTTACGTATACTACAACTACAACTATTAATAAAAATCTTACGTTTACGACAGTTGACAACATTTTTATCTCCAAAAGTCAATCTTACGCAAGCTATGACACCTTCCTAGATGCTGACAGATGAAGCTCTGGCGACTGAAGGAAGGATGAAGGTGGAAAATCCATTCCAATATTATGCCGGAACCAGATACACATCTCTCATACTTATGCCGAGGATGACCGAAACCCGAATGCGAGGCGTAGTAAATACGGGCAAATTTACAGGAAGTACAGACAAGCTATCCTAAATAGATACTAATGACAAAACCAAATAATGGTCATTCCGAAATGTAATAGGGGTTGAAGCATGAAGTTACCGTTTTAGTAGCCAGTGTTTTTAATAAACTTAAATAAATGTAGACTTAGAATTAAAATTAAACCGGCATGGTATAAGTCATTAAAACGATTTTTACACAAAAACCATTATATTCTAAATTTAAATAATTTATGACTTTCAATTATTTTTACATTCCGTATTTGAGTTGAACATTAGAATAATTTTCGAATACGTATCATGAAGTAACTGTTGTGCATAGACGAGCACGCGTTGAAGCTTGCCTTGCTTGGATGAGTAGTTACAGAAATTAATTAATTTTGAACAGAATTCACGTGAATAATTTTGTTCTCAGGAAGCGGTACAAAATGCCTTCATAGACTTTGTAGTGTCCAAATTCTCAGAGTTCTGTCGCAAAGGCATAAATGATCTTAAACTTCAGGGGGTTAAGAACCTAATTAATACATTTTCTAGGATCTACAGATTTGTTTACAGAATATAAATTTTCGCTTTTAGTGACTAAACCTGTTCAAATTTAATGTTTTGTTTTCGTATAATGACTTTGAATGATGTATTTAATGAAACAAACAGTCAAAAATTATAAAAATGTTATGTTTTAAAATTTAATATACATGTTATTATTCTAATTTAAATATATTTTAATATTGTATTAATCGGCTAATGTAAAATGAATATAAAATGCATCTTGGGCCTTTTATTACTGGCTTACTAATCCTAATATTCAAATTTCTATCCACAGAAACATTGTTAATCAATATTAAAACAAAATGTTCTGTCGATAAAAATGGAATATAGATAACACTAAGGCTATGCCTACAACAAACAACAGCAAATAATGAAACAATTTCATGTATTAAAACAAAACTAGATCACAGAGTTTTAAAAGATAATTTGTATTATTAAGATGTACAATGTTCAATATCTAGTGTATCAATGCAATTTTTTGATTATTTGATTGTGTGTTACAACTATAAAAAGTACTGATAACTTGTTTATTCTTGTCCTAACATTGAGAGACCTCCTTAGATTTAACAGGCAGACTGATTGAAGCAAACTGTACTAAACTGACAGTGTAGTAAAGTAGCGGCGAGTATTTGCCTAATGCTGAGCAAAGGGCCTCTCTCAATATTTCAGAGGGTTTTGGAGCCGAGAAGGGTCCGCCATGCAGCACCAATGCGGGTAGGCCGCTTCACATGTTCTCGAAATAATATTTTTATTATTTCTCTGACATGCAGATTTAATGCACATCAGTTTCAGTGAATTAACGTACTATTGAATTTTCCACTACCCATAAATAGTGCCGTATACCGGATACTGCACTGATTCTGATTCAAATTGTCTAAGCAAATTGAAATGAAAGTAACTGTGAAACTAAAATTTAAAAAAGGAAAAGTACTGTTTAAACTTTTTTTTAAGATTGAATACGCTTTCTAAACTTAGTATTAAAGATAAACGAAATTTTATAGTAGTTTTAGATTTATTAATTCAATTAGCCATGGTCTCTTTGATACACTTAACAAAGTAAAATTAAATAATAAATATTAATATTTTTGTAAAAAAATACTTCTCTGACTTGGTCATCGTAGATTTAATGATCTTTTTAGTAATCATAGATGAATGACGGAATTTTTAAATAACCTTTTGTCAGATTTACTTACACTGTGCATTTTAATTAAGTTAGCGTTCGGGCAAACGCCATATTGAAAAGTTATAAGCAGTAATAAACCATTTCTAAAATGTATTAATTAGTATCTTGTTAGATCTATATTTCTATTTTTAGTATATCACTCAATTCTTCATATTAAAATCTATTAAAAAAATATACGCGAGAAGAGATGACGCACATATTTTCGTGGTATTAATTTTTATTTACTTATGCACTTCGAAATAATTGGGCATCGTTGTCATGCTTTATGCTTACTTATTATTTTGTACTTTCGAATTTTTTTTTCTTTTTACGTACCTTGTTGCCGAACGCCAACTTTTAACAATTCTTCGACAAAATCTACGACTTTTAATTTTAGCAACTCTTATACGCTTTAAATTGGATTAGGTAGTTCCAACAGGTCGTGGAAAGTGCCAGTAAAGGTAGCCATGCAGGTGAGTATGCTTTGTCTATACTCATCATGCTGGGCAGACTTTGTAAATATTGCCATATTATTAAAATTTTTATTATATTGATCATAACTTGTAGAATATTTCAAAAATTTAACACGCTACGGATTCTTATGGTATTCTACAGATTTATGAAGTGTATCTTATAAAGTTTCTCATTCGAATTTACTGTTCGAATTTTGTGTAATATTTCATTTATTTAATAATAACACAGAATAATTATAAATGCAAACTTGTTAAGTATCTCTCATATTTTATTTTTATAATGCTTTTTCAATTTAGAACAAAAGTTACGAAGTTTTTGGTAATTATTGTATTTGACTAACAGTTAAAACTGCCTTTAATTTCTATAAAGTAAATTAAGGTTAAATATTTGTGTATAAGATTAGACTACAACAACCAGTATCAATACAATCAAAACGAAAAATATGTCGTGACGAAGTAATATGAATAAGCAGACAAAATCATTATTTCTACAATTCTTATCACATTCGATTCTTCATGTAACTATCTTCTTCTTATAAATCACAATACTGTTAACATTTATATCACCGGATAGAATATGATAAACAATAATTATGGGACTTAAATATTGAAGTAAATTGACTCATATTCCAACGACATAAAGAGTATATTTTCGTGCACATTTTAACACGTTACGTAATTGCAATACCTCAGCTATTAGCCATTATAATATCTGAAACGGTATATCTAAACGCAGAAAGGCTTCCTACAAACAAAGAAGACGGAGTCATACTCATGCTGCATCATAGAATTCGGGTTTTGTGCATATTTCGTCTTCACGCCCGTGCGTTCTTCCTGTAATAAGAAATATAAATCTGCACAAATATAATATTAGCAGAATCCTGTTTCAGAGAGTGCTCGTGAAGAATTTAGAACCCAAGAAAATCTAAAAACATTAGTTGCCTGACAATAACTTTAAATAGTAAATTTAAGAATAGTTTACATCATCATCGTTATTACATTCTTTCACAAGTCCACTGCTGAACAAGGTCCTCGTCTAAAGATTTCCACAAAGCAAGGTCCTGGGCGAATAACAGTATAACAAACATTCTTTCTATTTCTAATCGTACATTAATAATTATTTTAGGTATAAAATAGCTTTTTTTCCCCGCGGCCTCGTTCGCGTTGAAATTGGATTATCAATATGTTAATGGCCCTCTAAAAATCCAGCAATAATGCAGCCCCGTGGTTTTAAGTTGGGACCTAGTTGCAGTGACTTCACCAACAAACCCATGCACAATATCAAAGTTGTCAGGCGGTCAGGATGCTCGCTTTCATTTCATAGTACGCGAGTGGCCTGGGTTCGATTCTCGGTGCCAGGACCACTAAAATTGGTAATAGCAATTTTAAGTGTTGAATTTACCACTGGCTTGCAGTAAAGTAAATACATCATGAAGAACCTGCATGTTAGAGAAATAAAAAAAAAATATTTCATGGGCATGTGTAGCAGCGTGGTGGACCCTTCCAGCTCCCTTCTCTCACAAAAATATTTGAGAGGAGACCTTTCCCTCTGTATATCTCTGTATATTACTCGGCAAGTATGACAATATAACTCAATTAATTAATAAACAATAAATATTTTAAGGCATGGAATGCTTTACAATAAATCTACCCATATTTTTAAAAACTGCTTTAAAATATAGGAAAAAAATTGAACATATCAAACATTATTCTTATAAAATGCTTACCAATATATCGAATCCAACATCTCTAATAATATCCAGTAAAATGTCATAGGGTGGCTCAATACTATTTTCTGTAGGCATGTCACTGAAAAAAACCAGAAGCCATTTAATTATTAAAAAAATCTTAAAAACTCGCCTGCGTAAATCTAGTGGTCACCTTAAACCTTACCTATAGTGATAGAGTAGTGGTCCCAGATTAACCCAATATCCACCCGGCATCAAAATGGCGTATATCCGCTCAATGAACTCTATGACGTTAGGTGCGCAGTCTATGAAGAAGCAAGTCGCCACACAATGCCATTCGTCTGTTTCGATATAAACCTGCAAAGATAATGCATGTAAGTAAGTAATTCGAGCTTCGTTCGAATCTGAATAGATTCAAAACATTGGATGTCAGTGAAAACCAATGAGAGGCGTGCCACATACACCGTACATTCAACTGCTATAACTCGAATTTTTAAAGTATTGATATCTTTCACCGTAGTAAAGCTTCCTTCAAAAGGCAAATTATTAATGTGTATTATTCAAGACTTATTTTTATTTTTATAAGGCTTTTTCAATTTAGAACAAAGTTACGATGTTTTTGGTAATTATTGTATTTGACTAACAGTTAAAACTGCCTTTAATTTCTATAAAGTAAATTAAGGTTAAATATTTGTGTATAAGATTAGACTACAACAACCAGTATCAATACAATCAAAACGAAAAATATGTCGTGACGAAGTAATATGAATAAGCAGACAAAATCATTATTTCTACAATTCTTATCACATTCGATTCTTCATGTAACTATCTTCTTCTTATAAATCACAATACTGTTAACATTTATATCACCGGATAGAATATGATAAACAATAATTATGGGACTTAAATATTGAAGTAAATTGACTCATATTCCAACGACATAAAGAGTATATTTTCGTGCACATTTTAACACGTTACCTAATTGCAATACCTCAGCTATTAGCCATTATAATATCTGAAACGGTATATCTAAACGCAGAAAGGCTTCCTACAAACAAAGAAGACGGAGTCATACTCATGCTGCATCATAGAATTCGGGTTTTGTGCATATTTCGTCTTCACGCCCGTGCGTTCTTCCTGTAATAAGAAATATAAATCTGCACAAATATAATATTAGCAATATCCTGTTTCAGAGAGTGCTCGTGAAGAATTTAGAACCCAAGAAAATCTAAAAACATTAGTTGCCTGACAATAACTTTAAATAGTAAATTTAAGAATAGTTTACATCATCATCGTTATTACATTCTTTCACAAGTCCACTGCTGAACAAGGTCCTCGTCTAAAGATTTCCACAAAGCAAGGTCCTGGGCGAATAACAGTATAACAAACATTCTTTTTATTTCTAATCGTACATTAATAATTATTTTAGGTATAAAATAGCTTTTTTTCCCCGCGACCTCGTTCGCGTTGTAATTGGATTATCAATATGTTAATGGCCCTCTAAAAATTCAGCAATAATGCAGCCCCGTGGTTTTAAGTTGGGACCTAGTTGCAGTGACTTCACCAACAAACCCATGCACAATATCAAAGTTGTCAGGCGGTCAGGATGCTCGCTTTTATTTCATAGTACGCGAGTGGCCTGGGTTCGATTCTCGGTGCCAGGACCACTAAAATTGGTAATAGCAATTTTAAGTGTTGAATTTACCACTGGCTTTGCAGTAAAGTAAATACATCATGAAGAACCTGCATGTTTGAGAAATAAAAAAAAAATATTTCATGGGCATGTGTAGCAGCGTGGTGGACCCTTCCAGCTCCCTTCTCTCACAAAAATATTTGAGAGGAGACCTTTCCTCTGTATATCTCTGTATATTACTCGGCAAGTATGACAATATAACTCAATTAATTAATAAACAATAAATATTTTAAGGCATGGAATGCTTTACAATAAATCTACCCATATTTTTAAAACTGCTTTAAAATATAGGAAAAATTGAACATATCAAACATTATTCTTATAAAATGCTTACCAATATATCGAATCCAACATCTCTAATAATATCCAGTAAAATGTCATAGGGTGGCTCAATACTATTTTCTGTAGGCATGTCACTGAAAACCAGAAGCCATTTAATTATTAAAAATCTTAAAACTCGCCTGCGTAAATCTAGTGGTCACCTTAAACCTTACCTATAGTGATAGAGTAGTGGTCCCAGATTAACCCAATATCCACCCGGCATCAAAATGGCGTATATCCGCTCAATGAACTCTATGACGTTAGGTGCGCATCTCCCTCCTTCCATCTCCTCCTTCCATCTCCTCCTTCCATCTCCTCCTTCCATCTCCTCCTTCCATCTCCTCCTTCCATCTCCTCCTTCCATCTCCTCCTTCCATCTCCTCCTTCCATCTCCTCCTTCCATCTCCTCCTTCCATCTCCTCCTTCCATCTCCTCCTTCCATCTCCTCCTTCCATCTCCTCCTTCCATCTCCTCCTTCCATCTCCTCCTTCCATCTCCTCCTTCCATCTCCTCCTTCCATCTCCTCCTTCCATCTCCTCCTTCCATCTCCTCCTTCCATCTCCTCCTTCCATCTCCTCCTTCCATCTCCTCCTTCCATCTCCTCCTTCCATCTCCTCCTTCCATCTCCTCCTTCCATCTCCTCCTTCCATCTCCTCCTTCCATCTCCTCCTTCCATCTCCTCCTTCCATCTCCTCCTTCCATCTCCTCCTTCCATCTCCCTCCCTTCCATCTCCTCCTTCCATCTCCTCCTTCCATCTCCTCCTTCCATCTCCTCCTTCCATCTCCTCCTTCCATCTCCTCCTTCCATCTCCTCCTTCCATCTCCTCCTTCCATCTCCTCCTTCCATCTCCTCCTTCCATCTCCTCCTTCCATCTCCTCCTTCCATCTCCTCCTTCCATCTCCTCCTTCCATCTCCTCCTTCCATCTCCTCCTTCCATCTCCTCCTTCCATCTCCTCCTTCCATCTCCTCCTTCCATCTCCTCCTTCCATCTCCTCCTTCCATCTCCTCCTTCCATCTCCTCCTTCCATCTCCTCCTTCCATCTCCTCCTTCCATCTCCTCCTTCCATCTCCTCCTTCCATCTCCTCCTTCCATCTCCTCCTTCCATCTCCTCCTTCCATCTCCTCCTTCCATCTCCTCCTTCCATCTCCTCCTTCCATCTCCTCCTTCCATCTCCTCCTTCCATCTCCTCCTTCCATCTCCTCCTTCCATCTCCTCCTTCCATCTCCTCCTTCCATCTCCTCCTTCCATCTCCTCCTTCCATCTCCTCCTTCCATCTCCTCCTTCCATCTCCTCCTTCCATCTCCTCCTTCCATCTCCTCCTTCCATCTCCTCCTTCCATCTCCTCCTTCCATCTCCTCCTTCCATCTCCTCCTTCCATCTCCTCCTTCCATCTCCTCCTTCCATCTCCTCCTTCCATCTCCTCCTTCCATCTCCTCCTTCCATCTCCTCCTTCCATCTCCCTCCCTTCCATCTCCTCCTTCCATCTCCTCCTTCCATCTCCTCCTTCCATCTCCTCCTTCCATCTCCTCCTTCCATCTCCTCCTTCCATCTCCCTCCCTTCCATCTCCTCCTTCCATCTCCTCCTTCCATCTCCTCCTTCCATCTCCTCCTTCCATCTCCTCCTTCCATCTCCTCCTTCCATCTCCCTCCCTTCCATCTCCTCCTTCCATCTCCTCCTTCCATCTCCTCCTTCCATCTCCTCCTTCCATCTCCTCCTTCCATCTCCTCCTTCCATCTCCTCCTTCCATCTCCTCCTTCCATCTCCTCCTTCCATCTCCTCCTTCCATCTCCTCCTTCCATCTCCTCCTTCCATCTCCTCCTTCCATCTCCTCCTTCCATCTCCTCCTTCCATCTCCTCCTTCCATCTCCTCCTTCCATCTCCTCCTTCCATCTCCTCCTTCCATCTCCTCCTTCCATCTCCTCCTTCCATCTCCTCCTTCCATCTCCTCCTTCCATCTCCTCCTTCCATCTCCTCCTTCCATCTCCTCCTTCCATCTCCTCCTTCCATCTCCTCCTTCCATCTCCCTCCCTTCCATCTCCTCCTTCCATCTCCTCCTTCCATCTCCTCCTTCCATCTCCTCCTTCCATCTCCTCCTTCCATCTCCTCCTTCCATCTCCTCCTTCCATCTCCTCCTTCCATCTCCTCCTTCCATCTCCTCCTTCCATCTCCCTCCCTTCCATCTCCTCCTTCCATCTCCCAAATACCCTTAAAGGCCGGGAACGTGCTGGCCCCTCTGGTGTAGCAGATGTACGTGGGCGACGGTAATCACTTTCCGCACAAACCGCAAGCTAGTTTCCCGCCTTTCCCAAAAGAAAATACCAACAAACCACCAAATTTCATTTGCACAAATAATTACAGAATACAACGGATACGCGGAAGGCGTGCCTTCCTTTCTAAAACCCTTAATATTAATTTAAATGTATATATATATATAAATTCCTAGTCTTAAATAATGTTACTTTAAATTTTGCTTTCTATTTCTCTCTTTCTTTTAATCAGTCGGCGTTAGTCCACTGCTTAACATAGTTATTTCCGTGAAAGCGTTAACAAAAGCTGACATGTCACGAATGGAAGGTTTTATGATTTAAATTAAAGGATATTAAAACGAATCTTGGGTGTAAGGGATAGGAGGATCTCCTCCAAATGACAACACCAGCTGCACATAGTGCACCCGGCTAGTTAAAAAACAAGGCCCTGACGATGATGTACAGACTAGGAATGTGGAGCAGCATCACAAGTGCGCGGGTATCTGCACTGCGTGAAAACAGTAAAATAAATCAAAATTATTTTAAGCAGTTGCTCTGTCATTGGCTCGAAGTGAACTAATTGAGTTGCCGAAACCGCAACCTTCACCCGGAGCACAAACAGACAAACCGCAACTCGGAGTGATATGGTATTTGTACTGAACGCCTCTTCTAGTATGGAAGTACATATTGGTTATAATTTATTTATACATTACGTGATATATATTCCGATGTTACAAAATTTTGCTGCTGCTCGAATAGGCCGGTTCGACCGGGGTAATACCTCAACC
This sequence comes from Bhutanitis thaidina, assembly GCA_029286595.1. Lineage (NCBI taxonomy): Eukaryota > Metazoa > Arthropoda > Insecta > Lepidoptera > Papilionidae > Bhutanitis > Bhutanitis thaidina. The sequence goes on along the minus strand of JAGSMS010000021.1, from coordinate 715,879 downwards.
AAGCATAATATCGGCGTGAAGTAGAAGAGTAAGAGTCCTGTGCTTGTGTTGCATACGGTGAGTGATGTAAGCGGAGAACCACCCTCCACTTTCCCTTCAACCTCCTTCTCCCCTTCCCAAAACATACTTAAGGGCCGACAACGAGTGCAACTCCTCTGCTGTTGCATCACACGAGTAATCGCTTATCATCTCACGTGAGCCACTTGCTCGCTTGCCCCCTTTTCCCATAAAAAAAATATCCTAGAGTGCATACTATAATATATTATGAAAATTTTCTGCAACTTAAGTTATCTAACATTGTGATGAGGCTATAAACAATGTATGTGTTCTGTGTTATATAATAATATAGTTATACCTTGAGAAAGTCTCCTGCGGTCATAGAGAAATTGTAATTTGGTTTGTCAGCAGAAGGTTTGACGTCAGGGAATGTCGCAGGACGGAGCTGATGTTCGCAAGTCACATTGTTTACATACTGATGCAACCATGGGTGCACAGTATGCATGTTCACCTGCAGACAGAAATTTTAAAATAAGAGGGTTGTTCCTAATCAAACAGTGAGAATTTTTAAAGCCTATTTAAGTTCACAGATGTCAGCATGCATTTCTTGAAAGGATTGTCTATACTCACAATGGTGACCAAGTGAGTTGGTGAGTGCAGTGCCGGTATTCTCGCACTAGTGATGCTGCTCCCCATCACTAGGCTGATACGGATAAATTCTCCGCAGCAGTCGATCGTAAGAGCCTCGTCCGTTAGTTGTTAGAGTGCAATGCAAGCAGGTGAGGTTGACTTAGGAGAAAAAGATGCTACTTGTATTTTTCTTCTTAAATATATTTATTATCTATTCTCTACATATAATTTTTATTATATTCGAAAATAAATATTTCCTTATAATTACTACTACTAATATAATTTAAGATACATAATTTTTTTTCCATATATACTTTCACTCCCTATTCTAGATCCCGATACAGGAACTTACCTGTAGAATTTAGTTAATAATGTTTATAGTTCCCTTGAATCTTGAGAGCATGAATATTTATAATATGTATTCTTTCATAACTGTATACCCAATAACCAGTTGTTTAGAGGTCTAAACGATGTTGGTTTTCAATAAGGTTTTCAAGTATGAGTTTTGAAAATTTCAATGTAAGTTGAGGTGATGTAACATCTCACTATCTAATATTTTTCTGCAATTGGATCAGTTTCGTACTAGTCGTAAACACTATTGAGACCTAAACCTAATTATAAAAAAAACTAGTGGCTACCCACTGCTGTTCGCCCTATTATGCTATCTAACCACTGCTATCGTCCTACATAGCATTTCTGGAATCATATGTAACATTTTAAGAAGAGTTCCATCAAATTCTGTATAACTTTCAAATTAAATCTGTAGAAACACATACATAAAAAGAATTTCCTATATTAGTAATAAGTAACATAGATAAACTCACATCGGGACACCGATTGAGTACAAAGTTGCTTGCAAACAACATGAATAGTGAAAATTCGTTTCCTTGACATGTGTAGCCTCTATTTGCGACCTCCCATGCGAGGCGACCTAGTCCCGCCCCAGGGACTAAGACCCTAATTCGTGATCGGTCACTGAAATGTGAATATTAATGTATTGTGTATGCAGCAATGCTACATTCTTTTAATATTTTTACTATTTATTACATTCGATTAAGAAATAACATTTATCTATCCTATAAATCCAAACAACATAAATACAAGATAATGCACAATGTTTGGAAAAGGAACCAAATAAAGATGATTCAGTTTGTTACATTCCTTCTAGTATTATCAGTGAATAAATTAGAATATGTCCTTTTTTTAAATGATATTAGAAAGGAAGAAAAAGAAAGAAAGCTCTTTGATTTGTTGCAACATAGCAGACAAAAGAAACAAAAGCTATTTACATTATGTAAGAAAATAAAACTTAGAAAAAATAAACTAATTGTTATTTTTACTTCTATACTGCTAGAAGTTTGATGAAACAAAAGTGTCCGCACTCAGCATAATTAAGACCTTGTCAAAAGTTTGCAAAGTGATTACTTGAATACAGATAAATTATTATATTATATTATGCATGAAAATATTCTTAATTATTACACAACATTATTGAGTTTTAAAAATTTCATCAAGGGAAAAGTCAGAAAGTCTCATGGCTTCCTACAGATGGTAATAACTACCTCAAATATGCCAGATCTAAATGATCTAAACTGGTGATGGGCAGTAAATCACCAACCCACCTTTCGAGTGTGGCAATTATGGCAAAACTGCCCTATGAGTGGGCCTATGTCCAGCAATGGACTTGTTAAAGAAGGAGAATATTAAATAATTCATAGAAACTAACTTTACCAACATCAAGTAGTGAAACAATAATTTATAAATAGACTTATATTAATTCAAGTGTCATGCAACATAGACAATGTTGCATGATACTAAACTAATGACAAACAAAAAACCAAGTACTTAGATCAAATTAGCAAATGAATAAAACTTCTTTCACATGTAATGAATCAGCCATACCTAAATTCGTCAAGTGGGTAACGAGCCTCCAATTCTTGTAATATGGGCTGATAGCATTGCTCACGTTCAGGTGCACCCACTTCACTCCAGTCTCTTACTAAATTTTTTAACACTGACTGTACCTGTCGACAATTTTTAAATTCTATTTCAGACAAATGCCATCTCTGTCTACACACAATCCTGTAAATGGAATTTAACCAAAATTTGTAGATTAAAGTTAATATAATGTGGGAATAAACCAACACTTCTTCTATTCTCAACATCACCTGGACATGTAGTGCAGCAGGCTGACTAACGGACGAAGCTAATGACCGACTGATGGCGGAAATTTACCCAACCATACAGACGGGGATGATGGGGAGCAGTATCTCTAGTGTAGGGGTACTAGCACTGCGCTCACCAACCTACTTGCCCAGTGTGGTGAGAATGGATAAATCTTCCATGCATGGCCTGCCAGCTTTTGTTGGGACATTTAAGACCAATTCCACTTCCGGAAAGACCGCTGTCTAGCAATGGACTTACACATGCTGTTATATTATGTATCTAAATATTTACTTTAAAAGGAAATTACATTTCATTATATGCTTCTGTAACTGAGTTACTGTGGTACTTTTAAAGTATCTATTACATATTAGGAAGTATAATATTTATAAATGCAGTTTACTGGTGAAAAACTTTATACAAATTTCCGAGACAACTTTTAAACAAAGATGATAGCCGCAGCAAGGTGTGATGGAAGTAAAATTTATCATTCCAAAAAATTTAAGGACAAAATATACAGAAATAACATACAAAATATTCCTCGTGGTAATTATGGGAACATCATAACTATATATATTAAATTACAAAACATGGCCCAGATCACTCTATGCACAAATAAGTTAATATTGTACAACATAGAAGGTAAGCTTTTTGATTCATTTGTTATTATTATATATTGTTAACATGATCTTAAAATACATTAGCCATGAGGAGGCATAGGATGAGAAACTGCCACCCCATCTCTTTTTTCTTTTATGCAAATGGCTTTATCATTTTACTGATCATTTTGCTACTGTCAGAGTTGAAAAAAATTGATGTTTTTGAAGCATAGCCTTTATGAATACACTAAAAAGAGAAAATCATACACTAAGTTTTATCTTGTTTAGATATTTATATATACATACAAATGCAGAGCTATATAAAAAAATAAAATAAAAACCAACTATGGAAGCACAAATATAAGTCAATCCTACAATAAGAAGTGGCTTATAATGACATCACATAGCCTAGGACACACAGGGCTTGAAGACAAAGCTAACAACACCTCTATTATCAAGATATGATAAGTAGCTTGGGTGCTACATAAGTACAGATATACTAACATACATACATAATTTTACAGTCTATAAATATTCCACAGTAGGACATCCCTCCCATAAGGGTAATTTGCTATAATCGCCATTCATGGCAAGTGAATTGGTGATTGCAGTACCTGATATCAAGCACCTTAAACATTGCTGCCTGTCATCAGTCTGCTTTTTTTGGGTCTGTTATATTTCGAGATGGTTATCCCACCATCTGTTGGTACTCATAGCAATTTTTAAGGCTTTTAATTTTAATTTTGTCTCATCTTAAGTCACCCATGAGAAGAAATGGAGTGATTCAGTTAAGAACCTGTAGAATTTAATTCTCAGACAAATTAAAACATTATTGCTAATTATAATCAAATATTACTGTGCCTTGAAAATTTAGAAAAAGCATTGGCAACAGTGGTCATCACCATCTCATCAAGTTAAATGTCAGACCTCCTACACATAGTACTACTCACTAACTACTACTAACTACCTCAAATATGCCAGACCTAAATTATCTATACAAGTGATGGATCTCTAAGGTATCTAGTACAGTGATTGCAAACCCACTTGCAGAACATGGTAATTATGGCAAAACTGCCTTATCGTCATCATCATCATCATCATTTCAGCCTATCACAAGTCCACTGCTGAACATAGGCCACCCCCAAAGATTGCCACGAAGCTCGATCCTGAGCCACCAGCAACCATCGGCTTCCGGCAACACTGCGGAGGTCGTCGCAGGTGCTAGTCGTTGTCTTAGACTGCGTTTGCCGTTCTCTGCAGTTCTGCGAGCTATGTGGCCGGCCCATTGCCACTTCTGCTTGCTGATCCTTACGGCTATGTCGGTTACCTTAGTTCTCTCACGCAGAGAAACACCGAGCATAGCCCTTTCCATAGCGCGCTGAGCAACTTTGAGCTTCCTCATACGGCCTGCAGTAAAGGACCAAGACTCAGTTCTGTATGTCATCACTGGCAATACACACTGGTTGTATACTTTGCTCTTGAGGTTTTGCGTTATACTCGATGAGAAGATATAACGTAGTTTCCCGAACGCAGCCCAGCCGAGTTGGATTCGTCGATTGACCTCTGGGTCGAAGTTGGACTTACCTAATCGGACAATTTGTCCCAGGTATACGTACTCGTCTACAACTTCGAGCCTATTGTTCCCAACAACAACCGGTATTGGTTTGGCATGGACGTTTGACATGAACTTCGTCTTGTCCATGTTCATCTTAAGGCAGGTTGGCCTTAAGATGAACATGGAGTTGGGAGACACTATTGATGTCATTGAGCATTGTGCTAAGCTCCTCCAGCGATCCTGCCATAAGAACTATGTCGTCGGCAAATCGAAGGTGATTGATGTATTCGCCATTGATGTTGATACCGTATCCTTTCCAGTTCAGCTGTTTGAAAACATCCTCCCATGCAGCGGTGAAGTTTCGGGGATATGACATCAGCCTGTCTTACATCTTTGCGCAGTTGGATTGGTTTCGTACTCTGGTTCAGTATTCGGATAGACATTGTAGCCTCACTGTACAAACACCTCAGCACTTCGATATACCGAGAGTCTATCTGGCACCGCTGGACAGACTGGAGCACCACCCAAATTTCGACTGAATCGAAGGCTTTCTCATAGTCCACATACGCCAGACATAATGGTAAATTGTACTCCTCGGTCTTTAGTACAATCTGGCGAAGAGTATGTATGTGGTCTATGGTACTATAGCCTTTTCGGAATCCGGCTTGTTCGGGAGGCTGGAAGTCGTCAAGTCTGTTTACTAGACGATTTGAGATGACTCTCGAAAACCACGTAGAAAGCAGCTTAGAAGCAATATCGGTCTATAATTCTTCAAAAGGCAGTTATCCCCTTTCTTGAAGAATAGGACAACCACGCTTCTACTCCACGCTTTCGGCGTAACACCGCCATGAATGACGGAGTTAAACAGCTTCTGAAGGACAACAAGTATCGGTTTTCCATCCGCTTTCAGAAGCTCAGCTGTAATTCCGTTCCTCACCCGGCGCCTTGCCGTTTTTAAGCTGTTTGAGAGCCATCCTAACCTCGCTCAGACTGACGTCCGGGATGTTATCGGAATAATGTCGGGTAAGCTTGGCTCTTGGGTCGTTACTCACATCAGTGTGTGGTTTTAACGACGTTGTGTACAGCTGTCCGTAAAATCACTCGATCTCACTCAAAATCTCGGCTCCAGCGGAAATAACTGCGCCGCTTTCGGTCTTCAACTTCAGTCAGTTGGCTTTTTCCGATAGACAGATCTCTGGGGAAGACTTTGGAGCCTTTGTTCCGATCTATCGCTTTTTCAATACAGGCTGTAATTTTGGAATTTGCGTATGTCTTGCCTCATACATTTTTAGATCTGTCTATTCAGTTGCCGATATGCTGACGCATCCGTAGACTGCAGCTTCGTCTCACGCCTGGCTTTCATGAGTTTAAGAGTGTTATCGGAGAGCTTTTGGGGCTTGTTCGTGCGGGTGGTCCTGCAAAACTTAGCTCCTACCGCATGGAGTTTCCACTAGCCTGCTATTCGTATCGTCCACTGTAACGCAATCTTCTAGGCACTGAAAGCACTTATGCAATTCGAGCTGAAAGCTCTCGGGGTTTTGGATAAGAGCACGTGGTGGGCGGAGCGTAAACTTCATCAGACGAGACAGCGCGAGCCTAATGTTAAGGTTCAGTGTACCTCTTACCATTCGGTGATCACTGCCGCTTTTCACTCTAGTGATCACAGAGACATCACTGAACTGACGCTTGGTCGTCATGATGAAGTCAATCTCATTTTTTGTCGTACCGTCCGGGCTCATCCTGGTCCACTTCCTGTGGGTCCGCTTTTGTAAATAGGAGTTAATCATAAAGAATCCATCCTTTGCCATGAAGTCAACCAGCTGTTGCCCTCTTGGGTTCCATTGCCCTACTCCAAAGTTCCCCACTATCAGCTCATTGCCTTTTTTCATATCTAATTTTGCATTGAAGTCTCCCATCAACTAACAACAGAGGCTAATGTCCAGCAGTGAACTGATTACAAGCAGTTAAAAGAAAGTGCAGAGGAACTAACCTTTTCAACATCATGCTGCATTTTATGTTGTTTAAGTGATGTAATTTCACAATTGTTATAATTGCAACCAAAACTCTCGGTGTCATTTGTACCAGATGTATCTCCATTACTATGGTCAACATTTTCAAACATTGTATCCACATCTTTAATAATTAGGTGGACCACACTGTTGTTAACATCAAGACATTTTTTGAATTTGGTTAGGTATGTCTTGTACTTTTCTAAACGTCTCTGATGATTGTGTGGAAGCATAGATATAATTTTTTCAGATTTATGGATTCTCTCCAAGCCGCATAACCTTAAATTAAATATTATACATATATTAATTCCATTTCAATGTTGATTGCAAAAATTTTGTTCAAATTTAAATACAATGGAGTGTTAAGGGGCATACTTTTCATCCAAATGGAAACCTCTTCTGCATGTGGTGCATCCTATTGGCTAAGCAAGTGATGGGGGAAAACTAATCCAAATTCTACAGACTGAATGTTAAAGGCGGCAAAAATTAGAATAATTGTATGGCAGCTTATGTTGATGCACTTTCTTGAAAAAACTATCACCGGCAGTGGTAAAAAACAGGCTGATGATGATTATGATGATACTATTAATTATTTATCAGAAGTAACAAGGCAGGGAACATTATAACAAAGACATATAATCCTTCTTTCAGTTACATTGTCTCATTAATGACAATTTAAAGAAATTACAAAATGCCCATTGCACTATATTCTCAACATATGATTAGCAGATTTGTGTTTGGTTACCTACCAAATAATAGAACATACTAACTCTTAATCTGTCATAACTTTGAATAATTTAAATTCATTTATTAAAAGGTCATAACATGAATAATGACACTTGATGGATTTATAGAACTTCAATTGATGCAAATGTATTGCAAATAAGTTAATTTATAAATGAGAGCACAATATGAACAAATAATATAAACATACTGTGAATGAATATAGAAGGTGCATACAAATATTTTTGTTCAAAAGGCTAATAACCTGCATGTATACTGCCACTGGGTGACTAATGAGGCTCAATCAATTCAGTCTCCATCAGAAAAAAAAATTGAACCAGGGGCAATTAAATATCAAAATAATTTCATTAAACATAAATTTTAAATTATATAATTAGTTAACATATCGGGAACATTTTAATCCAATATCATATTTAAATTCAATATATATGTATATATACAATTTTCACATTTTTTGATTGAGATGTGAGCTTCAGAAACAGTTTCGAATATTAAACAAATCAATTTACCTACATGATTACCTACACAAATACAGTGAAAACAACCAAAACTTCAGGGACATTAGGATCAAAGTTCCGCACGTGTGCCGAATATAAACAAAGTTCATTGTTGTATCTAAATAGGTTAATTGCATAGACCAAATCTATGTAACAAAGACTTGTTGCTACGCAAAATTTTTGATGTAAAACGTTAAAAACACCTATAGGAATCTTGGTTAAAGATGCGTGTGAGTAATTATTTTATTTTAATTAATAAATATACTTACTTATAATATTTAAAAGCAGTAACTACTGCTTTGAAATGTGCACGCTCTTTAGCTTCATCAATTTCGTCAGCTGCTGATGGAGTCGACATGTTCATTACTCTTAAAGTTATTAAAATAATTTGAAATAATGTTAGAGCTAAAGAAGCTAGGTATATAATTACTACAAAATTATTTTATTTATTAGGCGAAATCGTATGACAGTCCTCTTTTCTCAGATTATTTGACACTGTTGTTGTGATTTGATTATCAATTGACAGTAGAAAACTACGTTTATGGCTAAGCTTAATTATTCGTTATAAGTTTACCGTTAATGTTTCAGCAGTTAAAATTAACGTTGGATATTATTACTTAGATTTGCCTAGAATTAATTAATAAACTGATAATTTTAATTATTAATTTTTTTTATTCGGTTTTAGTTGTGGTTAAATGTTCAGCGAAGAAAAAAATATAAATTCATACATAAACATACATATGTATTTGAGTAAGATTTTATATATTTATTTTATTTAATAATTTATGTACACACAAGTAAAACCAAAAAAAAAAAAATTTAATTATTTGTGGTGATGAATGAGAGTTTATTGTGAGTACTCGTGTTAAGAGTGAGTATTAAAGTGTGATAGAGCCAAGCGGCGGCTTTTGCTGCTACTCGAATGACCGGCTCGTCCGGGTTGGTACCACGGCCTCGCAGAATACCGGCGTGAAGTAGAGGCATCTTGTGCTTCTGCGTTACGTTCGGTGAGTAATATAATCGGCCGACTTCCCCTCCCCATCCCCCTCGTCATCCTCTCTCCCATCTCTCAAATACTCTTAAATGACGGCAACGGCCCTGCCGCAACTCACGTTTGCCGGATTTATTATTTATTTAACTTCATATACATGAAAATCTATATAGGTGGACTTAATGCCATAAGCATTCTCTACCAGTCAACCGTTGGACGATGCAGAGATGAAATGAAGTAGGTGTAGGTGATAAAATAAAGAGAACTAAAGAGAGGAAAAAAAAATATAATAAATGTAAATCTATATGTACATGCAATATTTAAATACGCATACAATAATAAATACTTATATAATAATAAATACATACACACATACGTACATACATTTGTAATTTTTAAATATATTAATAAATTAAATATATGTAAAAATAGACTATTACTGAGATGTTTCTGCCATTTTTTTAAGAATATGTTCCCTAGCTTTTTTTTAAATATGTACCGACTGTTTGCCGCTCTGATTTCGAGTGGGAGCGCATTCCAAAGAAGTACGGATTGAACAGGAAAGGATGAACGGACAAAGCATGAGATATGTGAGGGACACTGGAGTAGGAGATTATTAGACGAACGTAGGGTTCTGTCGTGGTTTGAGCAAAGGTAACGAAGTAAGAAGACAAGTAGGAAGGAGCAGTAGGAGACCTCAGGATAGAATAGAATAGATCTTATCTATCAGAGACCAAGATATTTTTTTGGCAAGGACAGATTACGCCAGGCTTGCGCTGCCTAAAATATGATAGCGGCCACCTGGGGCTGACCCGCCACGGTGCATCAGCTCAGCATTGTAAATGCCTCTAAATTCACCGAAGGTAACCAAGACAAGGGTACTGAGTTCTTCCATTAAGGTGGGAACATGTTCAGGTGATATATATTCCAGACCTAAATTATTCACTGTAATCGTCTAATCGCCTGCCAAACGTGGCGATTATGAATAATCCATCTATTAGAAAAGTCTCGATATTAATTTTGAAGAAGAAATTTTGTTGAAGTTAAATTTTAATTCGTAAGTTATCCCAGTGTTCTAAATCGACCATGAGATCAAATAGGGGTCATGGTATATGGTGGCAGCTTAAAAAAAACTGCTACCTTTCTTCCCGTAGGACAACTAGATTAAAATTCGACTAAGTAAAGGAAAAATCTTGTAATCTCATGGCATCCAGCAGAAGACGGGTCAGATGACAGCTCAAAAATGCTGAACCGACAATACTCAAACCGATGACAGGCAGCAGCGCGCGAGGGGCCTGGTGCAGTGATTGTCAATTTGTCACTTGACTTCGGTATTAACTCTGGATCTACTTAACCAATCGAAAAAAAGTTAGCTAAGTTTTTAAATCAGCTTATAAGCTATTTAACAAAGAAAATTGTACTGAAATCGGCCCTGCCGTTTCCTCGAAACCGTTCGACGAAATTCAATTAATTACGTATTAACTAAAATGTGACAACTACAAATACAATATAGCTACATGTACGAACTGTCGCAAGACGCTCGACACATCAAAGCAATGACGACAATATGCAGTGTTTCCACAATGAAGGAAAGTTCTCCTTTTTAGAGGAAATTAGACTCCAGTATCTTTTTACTACTCACTTAGATTCAGTGAAATAATTGGCATCAAATGTGAAAAGAGAGTATGATTTCTCCATTCCTTGTTTAGTTCAGACGTAGTATCAAATCTATAGTAATGTGAGTAAGTAATGTGAATGATCTATAGTAGTATATCTTGGCAAGGGTAATGATCATTAATCAATAATAATATAATAAAACAATAACAACCCTCAAGTAGCAGCACGGCATGTGTGGATGGGTCATGATCCAATTATTACACTGGACGAAGCTCTAGCTTGTTGCCGCTCATGCACACCCATGTGTCAAAACTGTCAAACGAGGCCTTTTATTGTCTTTATCTATTGCTCAAAGCCTCAGTACGACTAAGAGAGATAGCTCATGTTAGTTTGGCAACGTCGCATTACGTGTGTGATTCGTGATAGTGTGCGGTTGGTTTCGGTTTGGTGAGCATAAAAGTAAAATAATAACAAATCTCTTTTGTTTGGCTATAAATTTAGTGAAAAAAGTGAAAAGATATAATTATTCCTCCAGAATATGAAACAGAACCACCAAATGACAAACGCATACAAAGAAAATTACTCGCATTTGTCCTGTGTAATAGCTGTGGGTAGTGGGTGAACTTAGATTAGGAAAGTCTCAGTCTACACAGACTCTGTGACCAGATTATAATGATTTATTGCCATTAGAAAACTAATAGAATTATCTACTGGATAGTTTTCGAAGGGGAAAAAAGGTCAAAATAAGGGAAAAGTCAATAGAGGTGTGGGGAAATGAAACCATTAAAGTGGAAACACTGTCAATATGTCCGACGGTAATGAAATGTGTTTGTCAACATACTATCGATCTTTATAATAAAATGGTTTATGTTAGTCTTAAAAGTGTTAAAATAAGTTGTTTATATTCACGAGAAGAAACATAATATTTCATGCTCCAAGTTTATCCTATAACTTAAAATTAAATAAAATTTGATTATTTAGAATAAACGCAACAAATCTCATTATTTTTTATGTAATTTAATAAATTTTTGCCGGTATCTTAATAAGTTACTCACAAGGAATACTAAAACCAAAAGCGATGCAATAAAAGAAGAGTAAACGGCGTGGTTGTAAATGTTGATTGAGCAAAGAAAAATCAATAAAAACTTCGCTGTGCCGTTGCTAAGAGGCAAACACCTATGCACCTCAGTTCTGTTCAAAATGAATTTTATATATTAAATTCTATGTGCATAGTGGGAAGATGATGGAAGGAATGCTGTCTCAAAGAGTAACACCGCTATTAAAGTGCGTCGTGCTGTTTCTCTTCATTTTCACCGCGAAAGTATTAACGTCACGACCTCAAGAATCTCAAGACACCAAAAACAATATACATCACCTAAAACCCGCTCACTATGTAAGGACTTTCACTAAATACCACCACAGAAGAACTATACAGTGGAACAATTTACAGGATTTATCTGAGTACTGGCCCTCACAAGAAGATACCAAGGTCATAGCTAAAAGAAGTGTAGATAATACAGATGACTTTGTCAGCAACTCTGATGATAAAGATAATTTAAATCAGTTAGTTTCTGATTCTGTCAGGAGTAACTTTGTTGACTCATTTGATAAGAATGCTATCACTCCTGGTAAAGAAGATTATGTAACTCATAATGCTGTATCAAATGAAGTAAAACAGTATAGGGTAAAAGCTGCAATAATAGTGACAGATTCACCAACTACAACTGGTCCTACAATATCATGCCTTTATAAAATTCATAATGTTGCTATGAGTGTTACTCCATCTTATGACGAAGAAAGAAATGCTCAATTAATGGTTGAAAATGAAATATTTGGTAAGCATTACACAGCTGTCCTAGAAAATAACACAAATCTCATTGCATTTGTTAACAATATTACGATGTTACTTCCTAGTATTTATTTTTCCTAGTGTTTACGTTTCTAGAAATTGTTCCCTTATATTACCTTACCAGCCTGTAAATACTCCATTGCTAGACATTCATAGGCTTCTCTAATAAAGAGGATTTGCTATAATTGGCATATATGGCATGCTGCAGTCAGTCATCAGATTGCTTTATTTTGGTTGCCTGCCATTTTTCAGTAGCCTTTACAATTTTCAAGGCTTTCCTCTTGCTTTCCCTTTATTCATTAAATAAATAACCATGAAATATCAATAATAACAATTTGATATCCAAGACTGCCACCAAAATGTGTGAAGAAAATTTGGACATTAAATTTTCGAATGGGGATATTCATTTTTTTTATGTTCCAATTTGAATTTGAAAGTAAAAAAACATGTCTGCATGGTCTTAACAATTTGTCTATTGAAACCAAACAGCTAATTACGTACCACACTAAAACCACGTTTATACATATATTTTTAATTATTGTACAGATACTGGTTCCCTCTCTGAAACAACATTACCAAATGGTGAAGTGGTCCAAGTAGAACAGTGTACAGATCCCCGCGCATATTGCTATACACTGTGGCATCAAGATACAGAAGGAAACATTACAGTGTTGGGCCAAGGTTAGTGTTTATTATATTATAGGTAGTGGTTTCATTACTTAAAAAACAAGAATTTTGTGTGTTTTTACCCTGGTATATGTAAGTCCTCAGCAGATTTACGTATTTAATAGAAGCATTTTACGTACCATTAAAACGCATATTATATGTGGAGCCTTATTCAAAGCCTTACTTTAAAGGGCTGCCTGGTTAATATATACAGAAGATCCAATGACTAAGCCTTCTATTTGCATGGGCGCGCGGTGAAAGAGGAGGGGTAAATGTGGCGGAATCAATGGAAGGGGCTGGTGCGTTGGAAGGAAAGACTAGACTTGTGCAATGTTGGCACATGCGAAAAAGGAATGCTACTCTCAAAAAAGTAGTAAAGGCTTCAATAACGGCGAAAGATATTATAAGCTTTTATAATCATTGACAGGCTGTTGGCGTTCATCTCAAACTGGCGAAAATGGTAGCGATAAGTGCACGCGAGTAACGGCTCGCCTGCCAGGCAGCAAGTTTTGTTGCTGTACCAAGAGCTTCTGTAATGCTGATTTCAGTAAGTTTTATTTTTATGTGTATAATTCAGCAGAAAAAATGGTAATCGATTGGGGCTGGGTCCGGTGAGTACAGAGAATGACGAAAGGTTTCTAACTGCTAACTTGTAGTGTTAAAACGGTATGTCAAGCTGTCTGAGGTCTTGCGTTATCATGGGGCAATAATGGCCAATCGATTTAAGATTTTCGACGTTTTTCACAATAGATATCTGCTGTTATTAAATTACATCAGAACTCAAAAAGTTAAAATGAATTACACCATAAAGAGACCACCTAACAGTTTCCAATACTTTTCTACGCGTTTGATTGTTCCGGTATTTGACCTGGGTTCAGCCAATGCGTTTTTCACTTGCGATTATGAGCATATTTTGTATAATGTTTAATCACGAATTAAGGACCATGAAGGTTTAGTTTTAATGCAACGTGGTCACTCCTTTGAATAATTTCATTCTGTAACACCTATTAATAACGTAAAAGTAGCCTAGTCTTCACGGTGTTAGCTTAATTGATCTGAGGAGTAAGCGAGTTCTCTGGGTTCTATCCCAGGTGCTGGCGCCACTAAAATTGTTGTTAAAATTTTAAATACTGAATTTACCACAAGTTTGGAGAAAGAAAACATTGTGAGGAAATCTGTATGGAAGATTCTTCCTGGCTCCAAAACCCTGTAAAATTTTGCGAGGTTTTTATTTACATCTGGAAATGTGTAAATGTTGGCAGCTATTATTGGTTAATTAATGCTACTTCACTTTATAAACAGCCTTTATAATAAACTAGCAGTTGCCCGGGGCTATCCCTGCATGGTCTTAAATTTTGATCTAAGAGAACTCTTAATTGTAATCAAAGTATCCTATCTCCTATTCCATGGCATAAATACTCTCCATCTCAGATGAATTTCAGTCTCATCCGCTCACTTTTACACTTTTAAGTAGATTAAAACATAACATTTAAAAAACTTTAATATTGTTTTTAAGTTAAATCCATTCAACCATACTTATAGATATAGATGTGAAAGCAGCTGTAGCTGTGATTTTGCAACATCTACTGACAATATATAAAATAATCATTCTTTGCAGTTACTAATCAAAGTTTCTTAATATCCTAAGTGCAGATTCATATAAGACACTTAAGAATAAGATCAGTTTATTTGTATTTATAGATATTCTTTGTAATAGTTAATATTTTTCACACATTATATCTGAAAATGGAAAAAACCCTGACTTACGCTTTTTTGCAAGTGACCAAACTATATCACAAAGGTATTTTCCTTAAAAATCGCTTCACTGCTCAAATCGCTACAAGGTTTAAATTTTTTCTTTATAAGTTGTGGCTCCCAATTTAAAAACTTCAATGTCGCTGTCAAATGTATTTTTGAAAATCGTAATGCCATTTGATAATTTTTTTCATTGTGATATTTAGTCAAAGCTTAAATCTTTCCAAATTTAATGAGGGAGGTCAGACTACCTTCCTCATAAAAATCAAATTTTATGAGAGGCCAAATCTTTGAAGAGGCTGAAACAATTTTAATAGCACCTTCATGTGAAGGTACTGGATTTTTTTTATGATAAATTTGGGCTACTTTTTACAATGGAAATATTTAGTTGGAAAAACAATATATTATGTGTTTACTGTTTTTTTTTAAATTTATAGATAAAGAAAACAAAACAAAACTGTCACGGTAGACGTTTTTGACCACTTACAATGGCAGGCATTTTGATGCATTAGTATGTACAATTCCATACTACCTTAACAGCCTGTAAATAGTTCACTGCTGGACAGGGGCCTTTCCGATAAGGAAAATTAGCCCTAATCGCCACGCTCGGCAAGCGGATCGGTGATTACAGTACCAGAAACCCACACCAGAGTCGCAGCTGCCAAGCATCGGTCTGCTTATATTTGGTTTGGTATTTTTCGAGATGGTTATCCCGCAAACAGTCGGTGGCCATTGCGATTTTCAAAGCTTTTACCTTAGTCTCTTCTTACGAAACCCACGGAAAGAAATGGCGTGGCAGAATCTTACGCAGATACCACACGGCCAATCCTTTAAAAATTACCGAGTTGTTAATTTTTTCAATAATTTTTCCCCCAGCATCAATCAGAGAAGAAACAGTGACTGTAAAAGCCGAGTCGACGATGAGCAGCTCCTCCCAGCGTCCAAAGTATCCAAGCATAATCGCTTCAGGCATATTAGCATTGGTCTCGGTTCTGGTCATAGCAATCATGTGCAGGAATATGTACTGCAGAAAGATGGTGCTCGCTAAGGACGATTTGAGCGACCTCGCTGATGTAGAAAAAGGTTAGCCCATTTGTTAATATTAAGAACATACATAGTGGATGGAATGGAAATGAAAACTTGGTTAATACTAGTGCCCATAATTATTTGGAAGTAGTGAAAAAAATAATTTACGAGAAATAAGCAAACCCTTTTTCAAACAAATTAAATAGCCTTGTAATTGAAATTTAATGCCGGCGCCCTACGTCTTTGTTTACTGAACTCGGAAAGAGCGGCGACATCGCAGGACTTCTATGACGACACGACGGCGACTTCACACGCGGCGAACGAACACCGGTGCGAACGGTTAATGAGTGTCTTGTGTCAAAGTAACAACAACTAAAAAATATCCTTTGACTAAACTACTAACTGACTATGATTGGCATTTAGTGTATGACCTAGAAATTACCTACAAAATGAGTTTAAATTTAATGTCGTAACGTTGCGTCCATCCTGCACTTGTAGATATACGTAATTTAACATTTATTTTTTATTAGTCATAAAATATTCAGTTAATTTGAGGCTATGTTTTTTATTATAAATATCATAAATCAAAAACTGTTTGTCAGTTTATATTACGTTTTTGACATTTTTCGAACACTTCTCTGTGGAACACCGATTTGTTGTTTGTTTTTTTTAGTACTGTTGTCAATTTGTTTTATTTCAGTAAGCAGGAGTCTATTGATAAAGTATGGTTTCGTTAAGGTGAAAGTTCCTCTAATTCCATAATTGTCAAATTTACATGTCCATAAACAGAGCACACATGGGTTTACACACCTAGCAACACAGGACATAATTTGATTTTATAAGTCATAAATTGCTGAATTGGTGGTTTTATTTTTTTCAAAATCTGTCCTGCTCTTCAGCCATTATATGGAATTTCTCCAAATAATCATAAAGCATTTTTTTTAATACTTTGAATAGAAATTGTATGATATATGTGCAAAGTGGCTGTATGTTTATTCATATTTAGGGCTCTTATTTTTATACTGTAGTTTAATGTGGATAAACAGCATAATTAATAAATTTAAGATTTAGCAATACTTGGTTTAATTTAATACTTTGACGCTATTTCTTTGAAGAATGTCTTGGGGAAGAAGTGGAAGCATAAATATTGAGTTAACAGATCTTGACAATGCATTGGATTACTAATATTAGACATTAACGATATTAAATGTTTTGTGATACATATAATATCGACACTAACTAACTAATATCTTTCTCTTTATATAATATAGCTCTTCTGGATGACCTATTAACGGTCACTTTTATTTATAAGCCCAGCAGTATTTTGATTTCTATATAAATAAAATTAGTTAAGCAAAAAATTAAAGTATTAAGAGTAGTCCGTATTTCTTTAATTTTTGTAACAAGTCTGTTATTTCTTTTCAGGAGATATCATGGGAAGTGGACCAGATGCGCTAGCTACTGGATTACTGTGTGTCGACAATCTTACGCTTATAGAGCACATAGGTATATAAATATCAACAATAAAGTTTTACTCTTAATTTAAAGGTAATATTGGAGAATAATGGTAAAATAACGGATGAATTTACAAATTGCAAAAATTGCTTCTTCACAAACTTCAACTTTTGGATTAACAAGCACATAGTCCAATGCTAGACATACAACTCCACTTAAAAATTGCGTAATTTAAATATTGCACTTAGAAAGGGAGTAATATATTTATGTTTTGCAAATGATATTGCCATCTATATCCTTCCTTGACTTTCTTTGCAAATCTAAATTTTTATGTAGTGTCTTGAAACTCTTTATGCCTGGTCGGACGGTGTTTTGTGTTTTGGTGTTTTTTTTTTAATTTAAGTACTTTAATTTATTATATAAATAAATCAGTCTTTCGTACCGGGTGTACCGGAGAGGCGAAATGTACGGGTGGCAGGCGTTAGTGCCTATTTATTTATTATAAAACAACTTATATTGTTTGCTATTTACTTTATTGTTTGCAGAAGTAAATAGAAAGCTAAGCACTAGATAAGATTTATTAGAGATTTTATAATTTTAAATTTATAGATTAATAGCCACTTTAATTTTTTTTAAAGAGAGACGTTTGTTTGATGAATTTAAAGGCCAAGGCAAGTTTGGATCGGTGTGGCGAGGGACGTTGGGCGCCACTCCAGTTGCAGTAAAGTTATACAACAACGCGTCTGCCTGGCAGAAGGAGGCTACGATATACGGACTGCCGCATCTTGCGCATCCCAACCTTCTGCGATACTATGGTACTTTTTTTTCTTATTATTTTTTAGTTTTACGTACTCTATGAACAGGGCTATGCTTGAAATTTCTCTATGTGCGCCAAAATTCAAAACATTAATCAAAGCATCAAAGATTAATAGTCAATTGTACGCATCGATTCACGACGCTGGCAAGTATTGTTATTTCTATTCTACCTGTCAACCAGCCTGTTTTGTGGCGTTTGTGATATTTCTATAAATCAAATAAATTTGCAATATTCCCAGCTTTAGTCTATAAATGTTTTAATTATTTGAAGTGATGGTTTTAGTATCATGTTTATGTTTAAACGACAATATTTATTAATTTGTATTTATAAATTTAGTAATACGTAAATTTATTTATCTGCATTAATTGTTTGAAGGAAGCGATACGCGGACGACAATGACAGAAGGTGCGGCACGCGAACACTTGATTGTGTTAGAACTCTGCGCGAGCACATTGCGAGCTCGTCTCGAACGCGAACCGCTCACGTGGCTCGAGTTTGCGACGCTTGCGCACGGACTCGCCTCTGCGCTCGCGCACTTACACACTGCGAGTAAGATATTAACATTTATTATTATCTATTTGATAAATGTTATGCTTTTCTTTATTAAATTAAATCTTGAAGTGGGTCTAAAATTGTGGGGATAATTCTAAAAATTTAATTTAATTCCTTATGATAAATTTTAGTAAAAATTCTCTTGTACCGTACGTATTTTATATTACCATGCAGCGGGCAGCAAGCCGTGCGTAGTGCATCGCGACGTGAACAGCAATAATGTGCTGGTGGCAGCAGACGGGCGCGCACGCCTCGCCGACCTGGGCCTCGCGCAGCCCCTGCCGCCGCGCCGCGACCGCACCGCGCCCAGCAGGATCACTGAGGTGACGCTCCCTTCGTGCCCGTATACACTATACTATACTCGTATACCCAGTAATCAGTGGTCTAAAATTTATTTCAATCGTTTCTACCTATTTGATCACAGCTTATTTGAAAAAGCGTGATGGTTGGAGAGCCTGTCGCCGTCTTGTTGTTCATGCCAACGATAATAATCTTACATAAGTTTTGAAAAAACTCAGTGGCATGCGTCCTCCACATAGGATCGTTCGTCGACCTCCACGTCGAACTCGGCATTCCTGATTAGGAGGCAGATCTATCTGCCCCTTGGCTATCGTGTAATTGCTTTGCAGGCGGGAACCCTGCGATATCTATCCCCCGAAGCACTGGAAGGTGCACTGGATTTGAGCGGGGCGCGAGCGGCACTGTGCGCGGTAGATGTGTTCGCGTTGGCGCTGGTGCTGTGGGAGATGCTGTGGCGCTGCGGAGGCGCACACCCGCGCCGCGCGCCGCCGTACGCGCCACCGTACCACCACCTGGGCTTACCGCCGCAGCCGACGTTGGCGCAGATGCAGGTAACCTATGAGCTCCCGGTACCTTGCGATGGTACGAGCCCGCGCTCATTTGAATGACTAAATCTAATCATCATCTCATTGCATTTCCTATGATTTTCTTCGAAATTCCTTTTTTGACTTTAATCATCGATGATTGACGTTTAGCATAACTTCTAACGTCCATATTGCAAAACGGAGACTTGACAGATGCCACTTTGTTAATAATTTTGTGGAAAAAGCCCGACGCTCCGTCATACGAGCTTATTGTGAATAAAAAATGGCTCACTCGCACCTCTTCCCCACGTTTGTCAGTTTTAAGCTTAACTATAAATATGAACACTTTATAAAACTCTGAATATGATTAACCTCATATCAACAATAATAAGACATGCTTCATCATCATCATCATTTCAGCCTATCACAAGTCCACTGCTGAACATAGGCCTCCCCCAAGATTGCCACGAAGCTCGGTCCTAAACTACCTGCATCCATCGAGTTCCCGCAACACTGCGCATGTCCACTTATTACATATAGTATTTATAAAACATGCTTAAACCTTATATTCACACTCAAATCTATCTTGATATATAACTTTCTCTGTTATTACTTTAACACAGAGTCTGGTTTCCCGCAATAAGGCAAGACCACCGCTTCCGAAAGGACCTGTACCTGAAGCCCGGGCACTAAAGATCGCCACCGATACATGCGACGAATGTTGGGACCACGATGCCGAAGCGAGGTAAATCCGAAATATATAAAAAAAAATGATTCAAATATTGGACTTATTGCAAATATCATTGTTTTTTTTAAATTCTAAGTACAAGGTTTTAGGATGGTTTTAAAATGAGAGTTTTTTCATTTTATTTGAGAACTAGTCTAATGGTTAGATAAATTTTAGTAAAATTGGTATAAAGGATATTATAAAAAAATGAGGGATAAAAACCATTAGGTGTACGATGTGCATGTGAGGTTGACATTTGGAGAGGAGCAAGCACACAAAAGATACTGGCGAGATAATGATGGCGATATATCCATCCGCATTTTTCCTAACCCAAATCCCACAGACGCAGTGATGAGAAGCAGCGTTGCTAGTGTTCAGCATTGGCAGGAATCGGTGTAAAAAATATTTAAATTATTATATTACATAAATCTAATTATTTATTATATTATATAAATCGAAAGTAATGGTTGAGCCGATCTAGAATATGATTACAGATTGCAGACTTCCTAGGGCGTCGATGTTCTTTTACGCGGGTCATTACTATATAGATTTACATTTATTATATATATATATTTTTTCCTCTCTTTAGTTCTCTCTATTCTATCACCTACACCTACTTCATTTCATCTCTGCATCGTCCAAAGGTTTAAGACATTAAGTCCGCCTTTATACATTTTCATGTATATGAAGTTAAATAAATAAAAAATAAATAAAAAAATTACTGATCTTTTAGTTTGCCCTACATAAGAAAGACCACATTCACAATCAAGCTTGTATACTCCCTTGTAGAGGGATATCGCACTTGACAGATGGTAAAAATTTACTTATCTTTTTCGCCGATTTGATAAACGATTTAATGGAACCCCTCTTCAATTGTAGCCAATCTGTTCGAAGCGACTGTCGGACACTGTAACGTAGGCGCGGAACTCTAAGATTGTTGTCGTGTTGCATTAACATAATAATTTCATTTCGAATGTGTAGTAAAAAATGTTCGCGTAAATACAAGAAATCATTACATAGCATATGATTTCCTCGTAAGTAACCACTGTCACTGCTGATAATTATAACACATTTGTTACCGAATTATGTTTTTTTTTAGTTCGCGAAATATCAGAAAATAACCTTTATAATTTTAAGTTAGAATGGTTAAGTATTACTTCAAGCTTATTTGTACATTAGTACGAATTACATCAGATCGTTAGCCATCTCACCGTTAAAGACTACATCTCGTCCAATTTAACCTGAAAAAAACTGATCAAAGCTATTATACACAAGATACAATCCCGGTCAAATGTTGGTTTATTCTAAATAAGAAAGACTTCATATGTCAACATATCTATTACTTTTACAGATTAACAGCGGTGTGTGTAGAAGAACGAATGGCTGAACTCAAAATGATGTTGCTCGTGCAAGGGCCAGTTATACATGATAATATTCACCCTCATCCACCAGGTGAGTTTTTTTATATGGGGAAGGCAGCAAACGAGCATCCGGTTCACCTGATGGTAAGTGATAACCGATAATTGGTGCTGCAGGTACGCTACCGGCCATTAAGGGTCTTCGAGAGATGGGAGGGAGGATGAGGAGGGGGATGGTGAGGGGAGTGGGCCTCCGGCTACCTCACTCACCAAACGAAACGCAGAAAAAAATGCCTATTTTGCCAGGCCGTGGTACCATAACTTATTCTTAAACATGTTATGAATTAAATTTTCCTAACTATTAACGTAAACCAATGTTTTAGCATCTTATACTGTCGTTTCAATTAATACAACATCATACTTAACTTAGTATAAAGATGTTATCAAATAATTTTTACTTATATTCTAAACGTTCACAAATCTGACAGATGCTAACGTCCCGTCGCCACCGGAGCTTGACAAGAATTCCAACTGCACAGCAACTCAACTGAACGGCGATGTCAGCACTCCTCTTCTTTACCCGCAACCGCATATCGGACGAAACGCTTGCATAGAACGCAACACGCACATAAATACACAGACACACACAGTCGAGCTTATCCACAAGAGCCTTAAAGATATCACCACCACAGATGCACCAAGGGTACAAAACATAGAAGAGAATTGTTTGTCCGTAGCAAGAATAAGTCATAGTCGGCTTTTGGCTCAAGATCATTCAGATAGATTCAATGAAATACGCTCATACCAGCGGCCTCTGGAATATGTCCCTAACGACGTCAGCTCTCACGACGTAGACAGAGGCCCCAAACAAACAAACCTTTTACAAGATCTGAAAACCGACAAGCCTTCATGGGGTATACGAAAATTCTTCGAACGAAAACTAGGCAAAACTCCAAAGCCACTTGAAACTGAGGTAAAATTGATCGCGGAAGGATCAGCGAACGGATCATCACAGAACGGAAGAACTAAGACGTCTCTAATCGATAAACCTAGTAACATTACGTTTGACAGGCCAACAAATCTTGTTCTCAATCAAGGCAGGACGTACAACTTTGAAGGGCCATGTACTTTATCCCCACCTAACCGAACGTTATCACCGACCATGATGATGGAATCGGAAAGCCGATCCGATAAAGTATTTAAAGAGTTGCCATCAAGAGACGATAAGGATTCGAGAAATCAAATTTTCGCTGTAATAGTCCCAAAAGCGAAGCCAGCTGACTTTGTTAATAAAAGCAAAACGTCACGAGGTAGCTCTGAGAGTTTGAACAAAAATTCGCTTCGTACTTCTGTGTCCTCTCAGAGCAATTTTAAGGCTGGATGTTCGGAGTCGGAAGATTCGACCGCGAAGAAACGACTTAGTTGCGACAACAGAATTATCTCTAACTCATCCAACAGTGGAAGATCTTCTAGAGCTAGTATAAATCTTGAACTTCAGTACATTGATACCAATCACGCTGAACAACATGACAGTCCGTTCGATTTAAATTCGGACTGTTCAAGCAGCGAAGACGAACATCTAATGCTACTGTCTGAAAACGGCGGCTCCAAAATAACGATGCAAACCATTCCAAAACTCGAAGGTGACAAGAAACGCCTTCAAAACGATGTCCTTAAGGAGGCAACACAAACGAAAAGTGATTTCAGTTTCAACAAGCATCACAATAAATACGCGAACTTTGATAATGAATTTAGCGATCCCAACGACAAGGAGAACGCAGTGAACGGATACAGTGGAGACAACCCGGTGTACCTGGCCGCGTTGAATGGAGAAATCGACACGACCGACTTGAAATTCTTAACGCCTGCCACTAACGAAGCCGAGCGAAGCCCTAAATCCCCTAAATCGTCGTTAAAGTCTTTGTCGATAAAGCGGCAACATTCTCTGGAGCATGTCAGTGAAATATTTTCTTCATCTGGCAGTGGAAACCTGCAAAATCCTGCTGGTAGGGTTAAAACACCCGGAGACTTACCAGTAGCAGTGAGAAGGGCAAGAAGAGATCGAGCTCTGCAGAAAGGCAGGGCAAACGAATGCAACAGATTGAGTCTGTACGACGACAGAATGATGTTCGGTAATAGTTTATAAAGGTGTCTCGTGTTTTTTATCTTATAGTTATTATTAATGTGATAATTATTTGTCCGAACTTTTCCCTTTCGATTACCAAAATTTGTTCTGCGATTGAACCATTTTGATCGTCCGACCGATCTATCGTCCTTTTTACCTCACAAATAATACCAGGAAAATGTACTGTAGGTAAGAAAAGATCTTTGTTGCATGGAAAAAACCATTGTATTTCCGTTCAGCTTCTTTATTTTATATTTATTTTTACAAAGTTAAAACAATAAACACATGAATCAGTATTAAAAAAAACTAGAAGATAAAGCAATAATATCATACTGATTTGCATTTGCAATCGTAAGCTCATAAAATAAATATAAAGTCTGCCTAATAAATTGTTCATAAATTCACAGCTTGACATACCATTGTCCTATTTGTTTCATATTTAAATGGAAAAGGTGGTTACAGGAGTTATTCTTCTAAGGTGTTCTAATAGTCAACTTTTCGCAGATTTTAATCTCAAATTAAAAATTTAATCGCAGAACTTTTTGATTAGTGTGTCATTACATTGCATTTATTGTAGGTAGTCACAAACTTTATCATATAGTTATAGAGTAATATATGGGAATTTTAAATTGCAAATTTAGCATACATTTTATTACCTCACGCAAAAATATAATATTAAATAATAGTTGTGTTTATTAGTACTTTTAATTTTACGCTCTGATCACGATATTTAATTCGGCTAACCAGCTAGATGACAACAAAAATGTTAAAAAATAGGATAACAATTGTATAGCATAGAAAACCATACTAAGACTTTTAATAAGCATATATTTATACAGTTATTGTTTTTTAAATTTTCGCACATTTTGTTACAATTTTTTTAAACACATTTATTATTTTCGCAAGTACAAAAACTTGATGTAGGTATATTAATTTTATTGTTAATTTACGATATTGAAATTGTGATCTTATTTTGTATATAGTTAAGTTCCTAACGAGCCATGTTAGTTTTTTACATTGTTAAGTTTACATTTCATGCAAGTGTTCCAGTGTATGAAATAACAAATTATTTTCTGCAAAATGATTTTGTTTGTTTCGTTTATTTTTGAACAAAGATTAAAATGATATTACTGTAAGTCAGCAGAAAAGTTTTATTTTTTTAATTTTATAAATCCAGTTTTGATATTTCTCGTCTCTTTATAAAGCTAAAAAAGTGCGTGGTGAATATTGAAAAAAATCAACTATTTGTAACCCTTATTTGTATATTATTGAGGATGGTATAATAGTGTTAGTAATTTACGTCACGCATCTGTATTCTCAACAGACCGATGACGGTAACCCACCAACCCATGCTGTTTCCAATAGTATACTGTCAACAGGTGACGACCGCTGAGTGCTGCTGAGTGGTTAACATACCTGGGTTTTGTGTCCTGGGTTCGAATCAAAGGTTATAAAGACTATAATATAAACACTAGCGTTTTACTCTACTTTTTTCTTTGGAAATTACTTGTGAGGAATAGCCATAAGAAGACAATATACTTTTTATTTCTCTCTCACTTTTAATTTTTATATTATTTTATCTTTGGTTTACGTAAAATACTTTAGTTGAATACTTTACTTACTGGATCTGGTTTACAAGGAGAGATCGAGGTCCTGAATGTTTAATAAAGAAAAACAATTAAATAAAAACTATGTACCTTTATTCTAAATATCACATAAAATTACCAACATAAGACTAATTACAACACAAGAAATATTGGAAATATATTTTGTAAACAAAATTTGTTACTACTATATAAAATAAACAGGTAACAAGATAAAATTTTAAGTCCATACCATTTTGATTACAACAGGAACTAATTCACCAAGAATAAGAGCGATTTAAGTTTCGTTTTAAATTATACAATAAATTTTAGGTATGGTAGTACCTAAAATGTATTGGTGGTCCCTAAATATATCAGAATATTTGTTGGGCTATATAACAATGCTTTAGAAATATATTTAACTGCCATTTTATGAAATCAAAATAGATATATGTATTTGGCTAACCACCAATAGCCTCCTCCTCCATTTATGCTGCCATATATAAAATGAATAACTTTCCTGACAAGTTAGTTTATATGGAATGTTTAAAGCTTTTGCTAGCAGCAAGTGAAAAAATGTTTAATTACAGAGGAGTTTCGGCAAAACCAATATAGGTATTATGTGCCTAAAAATTGTATGATTAAATGTTTGTATTTTTTATTTAAAATAAATCAAAATCACAGAAAGCATTATAAAATTTCAAAAATATTGTACAAAGCTTTGGAACACATAACATTTTTGATATGCCTGGGAATGATTCCGAGACAGTAGAAAAAAAATGTAAAAAAAAAAAGTTTATACAATTTTGTTTTTGGTGAATTTAGTATTATTAATTATCAAATAGTAATAATAACAATTATAATTGAATAGGACGAATACATTTATAATTTATCACCTAAATTAACCAAAATAAAACCCATAATACATTTAAAATCCACATCATGATAAAACACACTGAAAATGCAATTGGGTCGAAAACTACATGGTGGTTATATTATTTTACATAAATACATATGTTCATACACTTGCCTTAGTTAGGACTTCTTAGAACCACCTGTATAGAAAAGGAGAAGATAATTAGCTGCTCGAGTGCAATTGATGTCATAGAGCCCTTAAAATCTCTGTCCATATTCATGCAATGCAAGCAATCAAGTCGAAAGGAAAGTTATTGGGGCCCAAGCTTCGGTGTCACAAATCACGATTGTCTGACTTCGTTCTTTGTAAACTATGAATCGAGATAATTAGGTACTTTGTTCCACTGCCATTCTGTTGCACACTCAATGTAATAGACAGTCTCTTTTAAGCCAATCACACATCATAGAAAATAAAATATCAAATTGTATACGCTTTGCTTCTTGCACAGTAAAAAAAAGTTCGCATTAAAATTAGTCAATGCAAATACATCAGTTGATTTAAGTACACAATTAACGACATGTCATGTAACTTATATAATTTTAGAGACATAGTCGATATTTGAGTTACTCATTCTTAAGTTGACTGAACGTCAAACCATCGTAGTTATCTAATACCAAGTCAATGTGTCCTTTTGGTAACATATTTTGTTTAGATTTATTTCTTAACTTCCAACATTTACATTTAAGACATTGAAGATAAACATAGTTGTAACATAGTACAATATATAGACATACATAGATAAATGGTTAGATGTTGCCACTTTACAAACTGGTACGTCACCATATTGGATTCTCTGTATCCATAGTGTGAGTGTATCCATTGTGCTTCAAAAATTCCCGATTTTCATGTAACCTGTAAAATATGTTATTAAAATGATCTTAACCAAATTTAATGCATATTACTATTATCTTGAGAAAAATAAATTAAAAAGTAGTAAGTGGCCTAAATAGTAGATCTATTTGTAACAGCAGAACTATTTTAATTGTATTTACAAATCATAGATGTGTCCATATTTCACGATCCAAAACAAACGTTTAAAAGGTTTTAGTTAGATCGTCATTTTACCTGATAAAATCAGCTGCCTGTAAATGTTCGTCCTTAAAATTAAGATATTGGAAGCATTTTATTTAATAGTACTAATTGTAAGGAATCCTATGCAGAATTTGATTTTTTAAGGAAAAACTACCGTACTAAGATATACCATCCTTAACAAATTCTTTGCAGAAAGAATTTGTTAAGACCCTCCGTATATCGCCAAGCAGTTGTGTCCAGTAATATTACAATATGCCCTCTCAGGCCAGTAAAATTACTGTTTCAAATTGACAAGAGTAATGTAGATCATACTATTTTAGTGGCACTCACTAAATGATGAACTACTTGCTGGTCTTAAAACTTGCTTTCAAATCTTAATAGTAGATTAGATAGTAAAAACAAACCACTTGGCTAAATTCCGTATGCAAAAAGTAAAATGGTAGGTATTATCTACCTGTTTCGTTCCAAAAGTGTGCTTTACTTCTACTCCACAATGCGTGGTGCACCAAATCCATCACCAACACCGGTACCAAGCATTATAATTATTAATTAGTGTGCGAAATTGTCAGAAGTAGCTACTTTTCTATCCTAAATGATGAATTTCTCCAAATACCCTCCTCACCTGCACTTGGTGCACCTTGCGAACTAACAAACGAAACTGGCAACTGAATGGTGGTGAATAGTCCATCCGAATTTACCGAACCCAAATTCCACAGACTTTGAACGTACGGGGCCGAATGGGTAGCAGCATCACCGGTACGAGATTGCAGGCACTGCGCTCACCAAATCGCTCGGCCAGGTTGTTTCGAAAGAGACAATGAACCTTTCAAAAAATGCATGCCGGCTTTATCTGCTGTTTTCTTGGAGATATCGGGAGCCCATATTCAGTAGTGGGCTGGAATAGGCTAACAAAGAAGGAGAACGTCTCGATTAAATTAACTCTTGACGTCTTGAAACAATAAACTTTGTATGACAACACACGTACAAGGTTAATTGTCTGAGGTAGTAGATGTTTGTGTCACTCACGCATTATGTATGCCTGCGCTGGAAGCGCGCGGCGAGCCGATACGCCACGAAAGGCCACACGGCGAGCAGCAGCAGCGTGGGCGCACTCAGCTCCTGCCACGGCCAACGCCAGCTCGCGCCGTGCCGCGACACTTGCTGCGCCCACAGTACGTTACTCACACACATGTGGTTACTATACGTTATTAGGTGGTGAAAAGCCACCCTATCATTTCGTTCTCCCGTTCTTTGTCACTCCAATGTTAAAAAAAAATTTCAACAGAGTGCATTCGGACAGGCGCAATATTGAACTAGCTAACAAGCTATTTCTAGTAATTATTGATAATAAATTAAAAGTTTGGTTACCTTAACTTAATTTCGTGGATTGAAACATTTTGGCAAAACTGGGTCAAACTATAAATAATGAAAATCTCCCTGTAACGTAGATATTACATGCGTTTAATACATTCGGTATAAAGTAAGATAAATTTGAAGTGGCAAATGAGTTTTTTAAATTGTCATCAAGAGTACCCACTAAAATTACTAAGTATTTGCTGTCAAGTAATATCTACCTGATTTTATAGGTCCAATTATAGCTACAGATTTGTTCGAACCACAAAGGCTTTTTACGACAATAACGTTGAATTCCATGGAAACTCAGTGGGGTAAAGTGCAAAAGTAAATGTTAAAGGTAGGAAAAAATTCCGTGACAACATAAGGCGAGCCGTCGTAGCCTAGCGGTCAGACGGCTCGCTGGGCTCGCTTCAACTTCATAGTAAACGAGTGACTGGATCGTTCCCCAATGCCAACACAACTAAAATTGTTAAAAGCTAAACATAGGAAAGTAACCTGCATATCATAGAAATTACAAATATTATTTGCATGGCGGACCCTTTCCGGTTCCAAAATGCTTGAGAGGACTAGAAGCCGTTTGACACGACACACTAAATGAGATGTTTAATTCTTACTAAAGACCTATTTCCAAAGTATGATGCTTAATTTTCTTACTTAATTTATGTTATTTATGAGAAAAAATGTAAGAAAAGATCATATAACGGCCAATCATTATCAACAGTCATCAAAGAACGAAATTCCCAGTCTCGCGAATTGGCAGTACCTGGTTCAAATATTTACATATATTTGAACAAACATATTATCTTTTATATTGGTATAGTTATGAGGAATGGTCTCACGTCGAGCAGTCTGCGGTCTCCTTCGACGGCCTTCCTGAGCGCGGCCACGTCGGCCTCTAGCCGCGTCAGCACGCCCGGCAACTGCTCCAGCACTTTCAAATCTGCGGCACACCAATAGCACATTTTACAAAGAATGAATTTACAAACAGAATTTTTCTTCTTATTTTCATAAATTCTAAATATTCTAATCATCTCTTTCTATCTGTGGGACAACCATAAGAATTTTAAAAGGCTGCAGAAGAAAAGATGGATAACTCTTAAGGTTTTGTTGTTAAATGTATTCTATCTCTCACATCTCACACGGTTTACCCATACGGGGTAGGTCCCTGCCCATTTTGCATTTCCATTTGAACTGATTTAGCGTAGCCCAAGGCACATCAGTTAATTGTAGTGTAATAATAGATCCTGTATATTTTTTATTACCATATTCGTATATAGCTATACAATTTTTACTACAGTCTTAAGTGGTAAGACTACTACCCTTTTAAAAAGACGTTGTTGTTGTTTGTTGTGTGTTGTTGTTGTACAATTAAATTTCCATTTGGCACGTTTCAGAGTATCTAAATCCTTCCACAATCCACTTTTCGCCTTCTTCGGGACATATAACATGACAGATGGCGTGTCTTGTGCCCAGGTTTCTTTGATTTATGGTTTGTAAAGTGACTCCGTAGTCCCTCGTATACGGTAGCTCACCCACTTACTTATAAGAGCATACGATTATTAAAAACAACAAAAAATTTTGGAAATTTAAGACTTTTTTTATTTCTCAAGCAATGTCTATCATGTTGTTCATTTACTTTTTTTGGGTTCCAATTGTATGTTTATATTAATGTTCATATCTCATATCATAATATTAATCAAAGTTTTTTTCTTATGTAATAATCGCAATCTGTTTGCCGTATTAAAAAATTAATAAATATATACAGTAAGAGCTAGTAGAGGTGTAATTACTTTCATGATTATCAACGAATGTCTAATCACTTGTAATCACTACAATGATTCCTTAAATGTAGACTCACGCGTTAACTGCGACGATATCTGGTGAGCGTGTCCGTTGCTTATTCGCGGCGCGCTCTGTGTATGCAGTTGTACCTCGGGCTCACTCTGCAAATAAACAAATAATATAATGCTTTTTAGGTTATTTCAGTCAAGTGTCTCAAATTAGAGTTGAATTGTTAAGGTTGTCATGTGTTGCAGCCGGTCTAGCTATCGCTGTTATTATAGTGCTCTATATTATAGGTACTTACTGAATATATGACTTTAAACAATTTCCACATTAAGCTGTCTGCTATGTATCTTTACTACAACTATATTCAGCCATAAATTTATGGCAGAAGGAAGAAAGGCCAATCATATCCATAAGATTATTCAAGACTCGACTTGAAATCGATCTAATAATCAAGGCAATATAAAGAGTAATATCAAACTGACTAGACTCTCGTCTAGAGGCGTATTAAAGAAGAAGCTCGCTCGCGAGTTAGTAGTTCCCTGGTTCCCACCATTTCGTGGTGGCATGTAGGTTACATGGCAGGCCTAACTTAGCGGGGATGGCTGACCAGATAGACCAGAGACCAGGACCAGAACATAGATATAGATCAGATCCGCCGCGGGGTGCCGAGAGCCTTCCTGATTCCCATGGCCTCCGAGTGATGGACTTGATTCGGTCCGTTGTCCTCGTAAGTTTGGAGGCAGAGTTGGTAAAGACGTCCGTGTTCCGGTCCGTCTAGCCTTCTGGCTAATGGGAAAGGGAGATGATGTATTCCCTCCCTCGGCCGGTGTCGGTACTGCTGACCCGTATATTGGAATCGTCGCTTATTTCCCTTCAGTGAAATGTATGTTAGGTAAATGACGAATCCAAGAATTGTTGTAGAAAACATTTAATTGCAATCTCGACGAAAGTCTCGTAGAAGAATATGCCTAAAGTAAAATACAGTGTTGCCAGAGGCTGACATAAATTCATTCTGTTGTGATAGCAACACTGGACACATGAACAGACGTACATGAAGAACTTGGTCGTACGTACAATACTAACATCGACAGTGTCGATAAATTCGTCGTCGGAGTCGTGTCGTGTCCGCGGCGGAGAGCCGCTGCGGATCGGCGACGAGGTCCCGCTCACTGAACGGGAACCTGATGGAAAAATAAAAAAATTAAACAAACACACAGGCAACAGAACAGAACACATTAGGCAGAGGATCGATGCAGCATCCTTTTGGCTAAATCATTATACAATCAATGGTTGCAAACTCGCCTGCCAGGTGTGAAGAATCCTCGCAATGATCCTTATTAATATTCTTGCTAAACACTACAACTAAACATAAGAACTTTGTATCTGGAGTGGTACGAATGGCGTGCTACTGAAATCTATGACGTCATGTTATACAGGTTGCGGGTAAACATTGATGCTTAAACTTATTCAAAATGTATACTTCATATAACCGGAGTATCTGTAATCACTTTAATTTTTGATTTCTAATATTTATTCATTGGTGTGGAAACTCATTGGAGTTCGTCATCGCTCGGGTTAACTATAACAACCCGGAAAGCGCTTGTAAAATCCGATGTGGATTTAGCTGAAGGTACACTGAATAATTCGTTTTGTAAGTGCGGTGCCGGCCCCTCCGCAACAGTAATTAGCGATGGGGTAGTAATTGTGTATTGTAATCGTACTGGACAATCGAGGCAACGAAACTTGGAGATGGTGGACATAACATGAAAGAATCCCACATAAACTGTACTTAATATTTATTATAACAGCACGAGTATCTACAGCTGTTGTTGGAAATCGATTAGCGACATGCAAAGTACACGTGTCAGCTGCGGTTTTTCACACATATTTTAGTTTATACAGAGTGGGACTTCACGAAATTAAATTTAACCTCACTTTAATTTACTATTTCTAAGTCATAGACCAAATATCAATTATATAAGTACAGAAGTTTAGTCACAAAATTCTTTTTTATTTTTGATATTTTGGCTTGTGATATATTTGCACTACTAGTTAACTAGGCCAACAACACCCAGGTCATAGATTTTATCGAGCGTCCGCGCCGGCAACCGCTGCCAACGTTTGAAGTCACCGCGATACCCCAACAAAGAAATCCTGCGCGGTCGCCGCTCTTGCCGAGGTAATTAAACTATTAGTATAGGGCTTATGCTTTTTTTTAATATAAGGCTATTTAATTAGTTAGGATTTTTTTGTTATTACTTCTTTTGTAATAATTGTTTTCTCTATTTCCATTTTACATTAATACATTTTTACAAATTACACTAAATGTCAATAAGATCGCGTCCAGCCTGTGTACGTAAAGAAATTTAATTCGTAACCTGTGTTACTACCAGTTTTACTACCAGTCCAAAAAATACCTTTTTATGCCTATGACCTAAAAAAAATTATAATACATTTACAATAACAATTTCTACTCACATATAAAACTATGTTGGTATTGTTAGTTGCATATTATTTTTGGTTGCCAATTATAGTAACCTACAAATTTTTTACCTACTTAGTTATAAAATCTACATATTTATTACCAGCATTAAAGAAAAAGTACTTATACACTGAGTTTGTATGTTAGCTAAGTCTTTCTGTGGTAATTGCGACTAATTATCATTTTTGTTACATAAATGAGAAGAATTATTTTATATTAGGAATGATAATTTCAGATTATTCATTTCATTTTATTTGATATCAACAGTTAAGAAGCAAGAGTTCACGTGCAGCGTGGAAAAAGAAACGGTAAGAATAAATGTTATATATTATGTTACACCAAACATCTAACTGGGCCACTATAATTCCGATGAAACTGTAGATAACAAGCTAATAGTGAACATCATAAACTTTACTAATTAAACATATATGTGCATACTTACAAATGGGCGTGTTATGTTCGGAGCGTACGCGCGCGAGCACGTCGCCGGCCACTAGCTCGAGGTCGTTGTTTGCGATACCTTGATCGTCGTCATCCACCGACAGAAACGACGCCACGTCCGAATTGTAAGACATCGTCTCCACGATCTGGCGACAATGTTTTAAGTTAAACTCAATAAAATAATTGTATGGTAGAATATGAAATACAGATTATGCGTCTGATATCTTCCTGCCTAATTTTGAACACAGCGACATATTCCAGTTAAGAACCAGGAACTTTCATCTATACAAGACATATTATAGGGCTGCGAAATATATTTACCTCTTTTTAGGAAAAACCAAA
Organism: Bhutanitis thaidina; assembly: GCA_029286595.1. Classification (NCBI taxonomy): domain Eukaryota; kingdom Metazoa; phylum Arthropoda; class Insecta; order Lepidoptera; family Papilionidae; genus Bhutanitis; species Bhutanitis thaidina. The sequence continues at coordinate 681,983 of JAGSMS010000021.1, read as the reverse complement.
ACGCAGTTATTCCATATAAATTGAAACATAGATATTATTTTTATTATTGAGTTAAACATTTATTTGAATTATATTAGTATTATTGATTTATTTATTTTTTGCCTTTAACAATGCGGTAATTCTTAACCTTGGTATAGATGAGGATTCAATTGATGCTAATATTCAATTAAAAGCAGAAGTCAGAAAACTGGCAAGACAGGAATGACATGTATACAGATGCATCCAAGTTACCAGATCAACGTTATCCATTCGCGAAGCAGTCATATACGCAGAATCCCACAACTTAGAAAGAACTAATCCTGCCTGACTCCCTTAGTTGCCTCCAGGCTATTATCTCAGACTCCTTTTATGCCAAAGTTAATAATCCACCAATTTTTTAAATTACAAAATGCTAAGTCTCTTAAAATATATAAGATATATTTTATATATTTTAAGAGATATAAATAACGGGCAATAAATAGTTAATTAAAAAGTGGTTTCTTTATAATTAACTATTTATTGCCCGCTACTTCGTTCGATTGGACTTCAATTCAATGCGAGAATATATCACTCGTACACTGAAAACCCACAAAATGTCTCTAAAATATATGAAATACACACGTTTGTTGAAACTTAGCGTTGATAGCACTAATAAATACTAGACAGAAACTTTCAAGCAAGTGCCAACAGATGTTATTGGCACGTGCGTGTACAAAGTTTCAACTCAGTCTGATGAACGGCACACGAGCACACAAACTTTAATGTTGTTGTGTGTTAAATTAAGTTTTTGACATTTAATTTTTCTTATTTTTTTCTCTTGGTGTTTACTTATATATGTGTCAACCCTATGGGAAAAGGTAACAATTTTGCACGTTGTGCTTTGCTCCTTTGGGATATTTACTGTTACGCCATAATAGTTATATCAAATACGTGAAGGTGAAGACATGTGAAGTCCCGAGTTTGCGCGTATACTGCGTAGTTCACAACTGCCGATAGATATCATTCGGAAGTTGTCGCCATGTTTGTAATCGGCCAGGATGAGATTATCAATTAGTTGCTATCTATATCGATATCCTTTTTAACTTTTTATATCCTACAAATGTGTCGGTTGTAATAACGACTTTCTGCAACCGGAGCTCCTAACGGCCATAATATCGGACTTTACTTAGAGCTCAGAGCTCAAGCTAAAATAATTAGGTAGCGCTAGTAATTATTAGACATTAAATTATATATTAGAAATTAAATTTTAACTTACCTTATGTAACTCTTCCACATAGGCGTGCATTGCTTCCTTCTTTGTCATATTGCCTAGTTTGTTCCATGACTCCCACTTCGCTCTGAAAAGATAAATAATAACTAATACATTTAAAAATAATCCATTCATAGCACCTTCGACGTTGTCACGGACTGGTGGCGAGAGAAAATTTACCCGTGGGTTTCGTAACAAGTTGAATTTCGTTACATTACAAACCACAACTGGTCGTATTTCAACCACAAACTAAAATTAATACATAAATAGTTAGACACTACACTAACCTGTTAACAACGTCCCAGAATCCTGGTTTGGGTTTGTCGCATGGCCCTTCTGTCGCCTGCTTGTAGTAACTGTAGAACCTTAACATTAGTTCATTGCTAGGTTGATATGAACCTGTAGACAATACAATGACACAAATTATTAATTGTAATGTTTGTTAAGTAACTGAGTATCATTGTTACATCTAAATGGCAAACGATATACCAAAAGGGGTATTGGTTGGCAAACATGGCACGAGGGTTGCACTTTACAGTTACCAAGCCACCGGCATCCATCGACTTCCTGCAATACTGTGCAGATCGTTCTTCGTCAATCAATCATGTGGGGGTTGTTCTGTGTGAGGTCGACACTGGAGAATCTTTCTTTCCCAACAGTTGTCAGTTCTGCGAGCTGTGTGACCAGCCTATTGCCACTTCTGCATACTGATCTTTACAGCTATTTGGATTATCCTAGTTTTGTTGCGGAAACACAGAGTGTGTACGTTCACTATTTCATAATTCAAAAGAAAAGTAAATAATATCGTTTATAATTTCCAATATCAATAACAGTACAATTTTTGATGTTAATTTTGTATTTTTATATTGATAATTAACATCTAAACTTTTATCTTAAAGGTAATTTAACTTTTATTTAAAATTTCATTGTAAACAACAAAATGGTTTAAACAATCTTCCAATCTTGCAAAAAGTAAAATATGCGAAATATTATCTCAATGTATATTTTTTTTTAAATAATTATGAAAATAATGAAAAGATCTTCTGCCTCGATGGTCAAATGAATAAATATTATTTATATATATAAATTAATATAAATATCATATATTTTTATATAAATATTAAAGATGTTTAAGGTGTGTTTTATTTAATCAGTTCAGTTTAATCAAATTATCGTACAGAAGTGACAATCAAACGAGAACAAGCGATTGGTCTTTGTTTGTTACGCATTGGACGCGATGACCTCTGCGCTGCTCTGACTATATTAAACCTTGTTACATACACGACGCAAAGTATTTATTGACGTGTATTCAATTAAAGAACAATAGCCAACTGTACTGACATCGGACAGTAGGGGTTGTCTTGTACAAACTCACAATCTTGTAAAAACTTTTTTTTATCACGTACTAACAATTACCCGCGATTTAAATATCTATTATTTAGATAAAATTCTATAACCTTTTCCATGGCATAATCTACACATCAATAAAATTTTGTTCACATCTGTTTAGAGCTTTAAGCGTGATTAAACGATAAACATACAAATTTTCTCATTTATAATATTAAATAGGAAAAAACATTTTAGAAAGTTTCATCAAAATCATCATGACCTTGGTTTTTAACGTACATAATATGTGGTATAAGGTACAATATACCATCGGTTTTAACACGTCTAAACATAATAAATTTTATTCGTTAATTTTCTTCATTTGTTAATCGATTGGTTTTTATTAATTCAATGGAAATGTCTTATGCTTATGTCTGTGACTTCCGACTGTTATGATCAAAAATATTTTAGCGTGTGATAGGTGGCAACGATGAATTCGTTAATCGTCGTTTACTTAAACCAAAACTTCACTGACAGATTAACAAAGGTTTGAGTGAGTTACAACAATAAGAAATAACCTCCCCTATAAATTATTATTTCCCTCAAACTAAATTTTATCTGAAATGTCGTAAAATTAACGCGATATTATCTAACAGCTAAGCTTTTTTTAACAATAGAGTGACAAACATGCTAACAGACCACCTGATGGTAATTGGCTACTGCGCCTATGGACACCTGTAAACAACTTTAATAAAAAAAGAAACCCTGAAAAATCTTTTTACCTTCAAGCCTTTACAAAACAGTGGTTGCTCTAGGGCAGAAATAGTTCTCCCCCGAATGGGTTCCCATATGCAGTCCAATGGGTTCAGATTTGAGTTGAAATTTGGGTTGAAAAGTGTAAAATGTCGGCAAATGGATCGATACATAATAAACGCATTACTAATTTTAATTTATTAATAGCCTCATACAGCTAGTCTTTAAGTCGTTCAGAATTACTTAATTCAGCATAAAATCATAGCGCCTTTAGTAATGAAAATTCACTTAGTAACATTATTGAACTTTAATGAAAGTTATTTATTACTCCTTTCTTACAGACTTGAATATAAGTAAATAAAGTTATGACTACAAATAAACAATTTATAAAAATGATTATTTTTAAGTCCAATTGACAATTGATGTCTTATGGGAATCATGCGATTAATTTTGGAAGTTATAATTCTTTTAGCGCGTTTGAAAATTGAGAGTGAATTTTTACAATGCGGGCGCACACCGACATCTAAAATTAACAGGATGAAGTTGGTTTCTAAATATCTATTATTTAGATAAAATTCTATAACCTTTTCCATGGCATAATCTACACATCAATAAAATTTTGTTCACATCTGTTTAGAGCTTTAAGCGTGATTAAACGATAAACATACAAATTTTCTCATTTATAATATTAAATAGGAAAAAACATTTTAGAAAGTTTCATCAAAATCATCATGACCTTGGTTTTTAACGTACATAATATGTGGTATAAGGTACAATATACCATCGGTTTTAACACGTCTAAACATAATAAATTTTATTCGTTAATTTTCTTCATTTGTTAATCGATTGGTTTTTATTAATTCAATGGAAATGTCTTATGCTTATGTCTGTGACTTCCGACTGTTATGATCAAAAATATTTTAGCGTGTGATAGGTGGCAACGATGAATTCGTTAATCGTCGTTTACTTAAACCAAAACTTAACTGATATGATGGAAGTACGAGAGGATGTGCAAGGCAATGCGTTTGTAGTCGACTCGAACGCAAACGATGCGGGTTCAACGCCTCTTGTTTCGTTATTTTCCATTGTTATTACGGCTATACGTTTTTTGCGTGATGGTGCCGATGTAGTTCAAGTTATTATCCATTCTCACCGGATGAACGTTCTGCGGCTGTTGTGGAAAGCTTTATTATTAAGCTATTAACTTTTTCTTCGCTTCAGAAGTGGACTTTTGGTATTTCGCAACACCGAAAGTATTTTTGTTAAGGGTTAATAAAGATTCAAAACTTACTAATTCCGCATTTTAGAATAAACGCCAATATCTTCATACCTAATTTAGTTGGAGTCAATACTATATCCACTAAAGACCGTCATGGAAGTTTTTGAATATTTTAATATTTCTTTTATCCCTGCATGTGTCTGAATTTTAAAAATTCTTTTGTTATGTTGTATATGTTATATGACTTGTCAGGACCTGTAACACTAGGACTAAAATAACACTATAACACTGGATTCGTTTCACAATGAGATTAAAACGGAAGGTTGTTTTGTTTGTCCGTCAGTCCTACATTAAAGGGCTCTTTTGAACCGTAATAAGTAGCTTGTTGAAATTTGTGTTATTATGGCGGATATCCCAACAAATAATAAAAAATAAAAAATTAAGGGTATTCGTAAAAAGAAAGTATTCTTTCAACAGTTTTTGTTTTTGCTCCATAGCAAAAACGGCAATACATACATGCGACAAACTTTGTGTGATTATTAGTTATTTCACTACAAATAATAAAAACCGACCAAATGAAATAAAATACAACTTTTTGAAAAATATATAAAACAGATATATTGTGTAGTTATACGACTCGCACTTTCCAAGTACTTTAAGTTACACTTTGATTTCCAGTGAAGTTTAGGTCCGAAAATTCATCAATATTCTCCTCAAAATATTTCAACGCCATTTCGCTTATCAATGGTTTTTGAATACAGAAAACTATGTAAAACGTCATAATCGACAATTTCTAGAACAATTATGCTGATAATGAAGACGTCTATCAGCTAGCAACTGATAAATGTTTTTATGTAATTGGTAAGACTATTAACCTTAATTTAAATGTAGTGGTATCTTTTAACAATATCATCGCTCCACTAAAACAAAATATATTTAGGGTCTTAATTGAAATGTTACTTTACGTAGTTCATATGCAAGGAAAAGACTAATTTTGCAAGTCTCTTTACTCCATCAATTCACTGACAGATTAACAAAGGTTTGAGTGAGTTACAACAATAAGAAATAACCTCCCCTATAAATTATTATTTCCCTCAAACTAAATTTTATCTGAAATGTCGTAAAATTAACGCGATATTATCTAACAGCTAAGCTTTTTTTAACAATAGAGTGACAAACATGCTAACAGACCACCTGATGGTAATTGGCTACTGCGCCTATGGACACCTGTAAACAACTTTAATAAAAAAAGAAACCCTGAAAAATCTTTTTACCTTCAAGCCTTTACAAAACAGTGGTTGCTCTAGGGCAGAAATAGTTCTCCCCCGAATGGGTTCCCATATGCAGTCCAATGGGTTCAGATTTGAGTTGAAATTTGGGTTGAAAAGTGTAAAATGTCGGCAAATGGATCGATACATAATAAACGCATTACTAATTTTAATTTATTAATAGCCTCATACAGCTAGTCTTTAAGTCGTTCAGAATTACTTAATTCAGCATAAAATCATAGCGCCTTTAGTAATGAAAATTCACTTAGTAACATTATTGAACTTTAATGAAAGTTATTTATTACTCCTTTCTTACAGACTTGAATATAAGTAAATAAAGTTATGACTACAAATAAACAATTTATAAAAATGATTATTTTTAAGTCCAATTGACAATTGATGTCTTATGGGAATCATGCGATTAATTTTGGAAGTTATAATTCTTTTAGCGCGTTTGGAAAAAATTGAGAGTGAATTTTTACAATGCGGGCGCACACCGACATCTAAAATTAACAGGATGAAGTTGGTTTCTAAATGTCTATTAAATTATTACTCTATTTTTGGTTATGAGATATTTGTGGAAGTCCAGGGAAAGTTTAAACGGTGAGAATATATGGAAAATCTATATATATATATATATATGAAAAAAAAATATTGCTGTTCCTTAATCTCGCTAAAACTCGAGAACGGCTAGACGATTTATCTAATTTTGGTATTAATGTAAAATAAATAATAATTTTAATATAATCTTCGCTGTAATAAATGCAAATGAGAAACTATCTCAGTGTCAGAAAGGTCGCTATGTAAGCAGCAACGAAGCAATTTGGCCTACCGTGAGGCAATTCAACTATTACAGTTGCTAGAGAACGATTCGCATTGGTATAATACGCTCAAGGATACCGTCACATCAAATTTGCACATTGTTTGCGATTATAATTTAGACATGTTTCCACTCGAATCCGGAAGATTTGTGGGTGAAATATAGGAATAACATGCCGGAGGATGTTTTTCACCGTGTGCGCTCTGTCAAACTTTGAATCCTACACTACAAATGTCTGCAGAAATTTACAATGATACATTGTTTATAACAGAAAACATGTGCTTATTAATGGCAAATATAGTATTGTTGTGTTTGGGCATGACAGCACCCAATCGTCCAATGTGCGATGCGATTTAACCACGAGTTACAAGAGAGTTAAAGAGAACAATAGTATGACACTGAAGCGTTTACCGAAACAGTTCGTACAAATGTTCTACAATTGAATCAAGGGCAAAGGCTGTGAATGGAACTGGTAGAATTCACCTCCTTAGGGGCTTGAGGATTAGGAGGACCAGGACATGGAGCAAAATGCCCTAGTTTTGGCGTCATCTGGAACAGCCTCGACTTTATTAGAAGGTGGACGAACTGTAAAATCTGCCTCGAAGTTGCCATTAAACGTGCAAATTATCGAAACACCAGCTTGCAACATCGTCAAAAACAGCGCAATGACGAACATTCTACAGGTATGCAAAGTGATCGTTTGGGACGAATGGACAATAGCCCACAAGAGGTCACTAGAGGCACTGGACAGAACGTTTAAAGATCTTTGTAACAATCAAAATATTTTTGGTAGAGTCATGATTCCGTTGTCAGGTGATTTTTGTCACTCTTCCAGTTATTCCACGATTAACTGTTGCTGACGAACTTAACGCATGCCTAAAATCATCAAATTAGTGGCGGCACGTAAAGACACTCCAATTGACAACTAACATGCGAGTGTTTTTGTAACAAGATCAAACTGGAATTGTGTTTTCGAAGCAGTAGTTAGACATTGGAAATTGTAAAGACGCAGTTGACACTTCAACCGGATTTATCACATTACCCAAAGCTTTCTGTCACTTCATATTCCGCGTGTTTTTTTTAGACAGCGCAACAGTTCAATAACCATAATTGACTGAGTGAGCGAGCATCATTGGCAGCGAAAAACAAAGAATTCGATGTCAATGCGACCAATTAGAATTTTCTTTCGGGAGACTTGTTTTCTTTCAAATCAGTTGACTCAGTTATAAACCAGGATGACGTAGTCAACTCTCCCACAGAGTTTTTGATTTCACTGGAGGATTTGAAAGTAGGATCAGTTGTCATCATGCTACGTAAAATTAATCAACCTCGACTGTGCAATGTAACGAGATTGCGTGTGAAAAAGCTAATGAATAACGTCATCGAGGCAACGATCATCAAGGGAAAATAAAAAGGAGAGGATGATGTCTTGATCCCGCGTGGACCGATTCCAACGGATTTACCATTCGATTTTAAGCGTCTACAATTTCCCGTTCGTCTGGTCTTTGTGATGACCATAAATAAATCGCAAGGCCAGTCATTGGAAGTTCGCTCATACGTCGCCTCTTGGCGCGTCAGAAAACCGTCATCTATGTATATTTACGCACAGCAAAAAAGACAAAAAATACAGTTTATCAGAAAGCTTTAAATTGATTAACTGTATGATAACTGAGTTGTAATGTAGATGAAAATATTACGTTCATTTGAATTGTAAGCAAATTTCATTTGACATTTGGCAAAATGATGTGCCACTACTGGTACTGAACTTTGAAGGTACCTACCTGTACTTATTTATTGAGTACATGTATCTATCCATCTATTTATATTGATAAGTCAAAATAGATGGATAGATGTAGGTGATACGAAGATCACCGGGTCATCTAGTTTCATTATATAAAGATACAAAACGGTGTAAGAATGGTTTTAAAACCATTTTGTATCATCTTCTTCTAAAACTCGTTAAAATTTTCAAACCCTTTTTTACTCAGTACATCTATTTTAAATTGGTAAATAGTTTATATAATTTTTATAAGCTAGGTGTTAGCGCCCTATTAAAAACTTTATTTTACGTACATAATTTTATTTTTTGCACATCTATGCCACAGTGCCTTACGAATGATAGAAGTTTCATTTCGATCCTTTAACAATAAATACTAAAATTAAAATTTTCGATGTTCATGTATATATATTTATAGAATGATGATTATAGATTTACATTAGCACCTACACTTGTATGTTTTGAATTGTTACGATAGAGATTACTTTACTTGAAATATGTGTATTAATCAAGGTATAAAAATTATGATTTTTTTATTTTAATCAATCGTAAAAAAATTGTGATTTATTTCAATTTCATTTTGGTTTTTAGACATTATTATTACTGTTTTTTTAAGTCAAAATGTAATTGGCATCATTGTCTAGTACCTACAGCAGAAAAAATATAAAAGTTCAGTGAGGTCATGGTTTAAATATATCGGATGTTATATATCGGAGGATAGCTTCTGTAAACTGCAAATATCCGCCATTACACATAATACAACCGCACGATCCTTTACAGTATATGTGTGTTTGTATGAGTTCCATGGTCCGGATAGGGACGCGGAAAGTATGAGAAAATGAAGTAAATAAAATTACGTGTAGTTAACATCAAACGATATCAGTCATCCTTTAATTCAAGAATGTGCAACTAATTAGACCGAAATACACGCAATGAGTCAAAAATAAATCAGTGTGAAATTCGATACATTTGAAGTTTAATTAGAACAAATGCGACACAAACCGAGAAAAAAAATTGTGACGATTATGGATTTAACTCACTGACAGTAAGAGTAGCACAAAATTGGTTCAAGCGTTTTCAGGTTTCAGTCCGGAAATTTTGATGTTACAGATCGACCTGTTACGGATAAAGTCGATGACATTTATTGAAAAAGTTGAGATCGGCATATAAGTAATTACGACATATCTGAAGAGCTAGGGGTTGACCCAAAAACAGTTTTGACCCATTCTGTCTGGATAAACAAAAAAGCTCCATATTTTGGTTTGACACGATCTCACTGAAAGAAACCTAATGAATCATGTACTCATTTGCGATTCTTTATTGAAGCGTAATGTGAAACCGAAACGTTTTTGAAAATATTAACCACTGGCGATGAAAAGTGGATTACCTACGACAAGAACGTGCGAAAAAGATCATGGCCAAAGAGCAGTCAAGCTCCACAGACTATAGCAAAATTAACCCTAATAAGGTGATGCTGAGTGTATAGTGGGATTGGAAGGACATCGTTATTATGAGCTTTTACCGCTGGGTAAAACCATCGATTCGGATCTCTATTGCCAACAGCAGTTGACACTCAAGCAATAAGTAGATAAAAAAACGACCGGAATTGATGAATGAACACAGAAAGGGTGTGGTGTTATGTCATGATAACGCCAGACCACACACATCTTTAGCAGGTCTGCAAATATTGAGACACATTGCTTGGTTGGGAAGTAGTTATGCATACACAATATAGCACTAACCTTGCACCATCAGATTTTCACCTATTTCGGTCTCTTCAGAATTCTTTAGGTAGTGTTAGGTTAACATTAAGAGAGGACTGTCAAAACTACTTTGCGCAGTTTTTTGATCAGAACTCCCAAAATTTCTACAACAATGTGATTACGTCAAAACCTACAAAATGGCAACAAGTTATCGAACAAAATGGCACATATATTATAATCATATGTAAATAAACTACGTTAAAAAAATTCTTTTATTTGTATATAAAGCAGAAAACCAGTAGTATTAAGTTAAGTACTTGAAAATTCTCCCTGTTGCTCTAAAGACAGAGACAGATAACGGACAGATATTATAAATTTATTAAATATCGTAGTTTTTTTTATGCATATAATTATTCATTATTTACTAACACCGCGGTTACCAACCTTAAGATAATTTAGTGTTTTATTTGTTAATTTATTTTAACTCGGTTAAATTTCGCACATAACATCTTTTATACCATTCTCGTGTTTATCGTTCCGAATATGTTATCTTAGAGTTCCGTAACTAATTGCTTATTTGTGTAATACTGTTTATTTTAATTATAATTAAATTTATGGGCTTAAATTATTAATAAGTAATTTGAATTTCTTCGCGATGGTTTAAATCACAGAAAACAGCAATGTCGAAAATGTATCAACAATTACGGTCTTTATAAAAATTACATATATGAAAATGCGTATATTGTTAATATAAGGGTAATATAAGGCGTAATATAAGGTCTATCTATTTATATATGAAAATATTATCGCGTTTAATTAAGTTTTTCTATTCCCGACGTCTGAGTGTTAGAAAATGAGTTGGAGTCAAAAACACAATATCTACATAGTCTTCTGATATAGCACATAAGGGCCTCGAATTTAGGCAGGCTTCTTTCTATTCGTTTTAAGAGAATGGTGTACCTCGAATATCAACTTCTGGTTACCGACACCACTGTTAAGAACGAACTCAAAACAGCGTTCTGTTCGCTCTCATAGACGACCAGCACTCGGACTGATGACTTGTGTAATGGTTACAGTACATTTAACTTTTTTCCGATTTGAGATACGGTTGTGTTAAATTATCAATATTGATTGTGGTAGAGACTGAATTGAAATAGCTGCTACTAATAACAGATATTTTGTCAAAAATGGTTTTAACAAATGGGATATAATAAAAGGTTTTGATTTCGAAGTCAAGGACATTTTGGATCCTCAGTTGTTTTGTGTGGTCGTGGCGCCTTGTACCATTAACACGAGTTTATTGTAAAATTTTATGAATTAACTCTGAAAATGCTTTCCAGTTTTGATATACATGTAGCCATATAGCGTAACGCCTCGTCCCGTTCTACAGGAGACGGTCAGTTTTTGTAATTCGCTACACACATGTGTAATAATATACATATAATATAATAACATTATTGATCTCAATAATAAAACAAACAACTACACTTTTGAAATATCTTCCGCACATTAACTGATACACGAATAGTGAGCGTAACCCTAAGGCAACCATTATCTAAATGGGAGCGGTGTCCAAATGTTTCTTTTCTAAGTGCCGCGTAAGTTGCAATAGAAAAGAGAAAGTGGCGATTGTGCGGCAAGCGTCGAATTGGCAGATATGTTTGCCTACGTATTGCACTGTTAGCACGATAATCACATACCACTCGTAGCAACAAAGACAATGAACAGCAATTCAAGGTACGTGGTACGTAACTGCTAATTTGTTTAAAATTGCTGTTGCAGTAATCAAGATGTAATATCATAATGAGGTGCCATAAGCCCACTCTTTGCAGTAATTCAAGCTACGCTGAAAGGAAAGGTCCTGTACACCACGCCGACAATTTCCGTATACTATCGACAGTTCGACATCAGCCGTCGATAGTATTCGGAAATATTATAATCATCAGAAGATACTCACTCGTTTTTACATTTCCATAACCGATGTAACGCTTATGCGATAAGATCCGAGGAAGGGTCGGATGTAGTGTCAGAGACTAGAGACGCATCCCATTCTCGACTCAACCATCATTTGTGCTCACAACAACATCCCATGACCCATGCCTCAGGAGTCAGCTACACTTAAACCCCTAAAACCATGCATTCGTCAAAGCTGTGTGAAAGGAAACAGCCATTATACAAAAATAATAAAAAATAAGGGTTGTATCTAATAATAAAAGGAAATAGTTTATAATTATAACGTAAAATTTTCTATCTAAATTTTTTTATCGTTTATTTTTGTACACTAACATGCACTAGAAAATTTGACACGTTGACAATGGACGCCACCGAAGCTATTCTCGATTTGTGACTTAAATAGCAAGGAACCCTGAACATGGCTGCTAAAGCTCCTTCTACCTTATCATAGAGCAATAAGTGTTGTTTAACAATAGCCATATTCAATCTACGTTAGTAGTGGTCTATAAACAACTTCGTAAAAGAACTGGTTTTAAATAACCTTTAACATAGCCAAGGTGTGTTAAGACAGTATCTAGTAAATTTACTTTTGTATTGAAATCAATACATTATGTCTATAAAAAATTGATGTTCGCCACCGCCACTGATCGATTGTTGTCAATTATTGTTTCTTAATACTATGTTTTAAAGTATTATTTAACTTCTTATAGAATTATATTTACATAGGCGGACTAAATGCCTGAGGCACACCAGTCTAACTACGGCAAATGCAGAGATAAAACGAAGGCCAGCAAACGCTGAGAAGGTAGAAGAATACTTTAATTATGTATAATAGATAGTACAAATAATCTTAGTAATGTATACTTATACGTATACACATTCACACAAACATACATATACATAATATATTATAAATGAAAAAAATACAATATAGACTTAAAAGTACGTAAAATAAATAAATTATGAATGATACGATACTGCCATTTTGTTAAAAACAGTTCCTTTATCTAAATCTTAAACGCGTACCGATTCTTGGGACCCTGATTTCTAGATAGAGTGCGTTCCACAGAAGAATGGATTGGATAGGAAAGAATGAATGTTGAGAGGCACACCCACAGGTATGGCTTCATTCAATAATTCTTTTCATTCTACTCATCCTACTACTTAATTTATCATTGAAGTAGTAGGTTATTGGATAAGTGGAGGTTTCCAATTTCTATAGTGGTTGCAGCAAAGGTACTAAAAGTGGGGAGATAAACAGAACAGAGTAATACATCGGGAGGAGGAGACTAAAGGGTAGTGAGTGTACGCAGACTACTGCGCTGCCGAATAGGTAGCCATTTTAATAATGAACGATACGTAGACACATGGCGATTCTTGTCCATGTCCATGTCATTATAACCATGTCCTACTGCAAGTCATTTGGATATGGATGATAGGTATACTGAAAATAACAAAGGAGCGAGAATACCGCTTTGAGGAACGCCTGCAAATATTTCCCACCAATAGTGCGAACTGGTGCCATTGAAGATAAGAAGAAAACAATTCCAGTGCTTCGGGAGAGATCACAGATTGGGAAAAGACAATTATTAGAGTATCGTGACTGATGGTATTTAAGACCAACCAAAGCCAGTGTCCTCCATACCTACCCTAATATCACCCGCATCAATATTGTGGTGGTGGCTCGTAATATGGAGGCCAACCGACTCGAGAATTTAAAGGAGTTTAGAGGAACGGGTTGAGGCAGCCTAGAGATCTATATTGAAATGCGACCCTAAAGATTCAGAAATCGTTTCAAGACTAGAGAAGGGAAGGGGACAGTAAACAACACCAAGAACACATCTAGCTTCCTTCACACATACCTCGAGAAAAATACTATTTAGGTACACGTAAAAAATAAGTTGACAAACAGCCAATCTTGTGAGAATAGCCCGGTGCTCAAAAGGAATAACGTTCAAATATTATCATTTATAGGAGTTTGGCCCAAAGTAAAATTTTGTTAGTGTGTTATCCAATGTATGTTAGCCAATCGCCTTAATAAAAACTCGACCTCTACTTCTCTTTGTTTGATTAAATTAAGGGTATGAGAGTAAGTGGTAAGAAAATATTGGCACCGGTCTGTACATAGTATGTATTTGATCTAGCATTTTCTATCCGTTTAATAAAAATAGATTTCCTTTTTCGTATATGTCTGTAAATATCTTAATCTGAAGGCTCCAAGAAATTAAGAAAAAAATATTTTCATGTAAATAGTTACATCAGCCTTATATATCAGCACACGAAGACTTACTACGCACAAGACGCATAACTTGGCGCTAGCTACTTATATCAAGGCCGAGAATGATTAACCCGAAGGCAAATTATCAAAAAATATATATCAATTATTCGTGGTAGTACGCTTATGATTATCTTATGCTATTGTATCTGTATACTTATAGTAATCTTATCAAAATAATTATTATCCAGTATTTACAGTGAAATAAACTCACCACTCTTTTGTTCTAGCAGATATCGTAATTGCTGGCAAAGCTTTGAAAATCTTAGGACGGGCTACCGATGGTGGGGACTTGAGAATTCTAGTTTTGTAAGAAATATGTAGCTTTTCCATAAATTTGTGGCTTTTTCTGCTGTCCGAAAGGCCCGGTTCGAGGCCTTGGTAATACCACGGCCTCGCAGAATACCTACATGAAGTAGAGTCATCTTATGTTTCTGGGTTTCGTTCGGTGAGTAAGGTAAGTGAAGGCCTTCTTCCTCCTCTGTATTTAAAGGCCGGGAACGCACTTGCAGGTACTCTGGTCAGTAATCAATAATAATTTAGCATCAGATTAGGCGCTAGCTCATAACATCAGGACAAAGAGCGTTAAGGTCCGAAATGGACAAATCCGAAAGCACGGTGTAAAGAAAAAGCAAACGTTGAGATAACGTTAGACTGATCCCGTTTTGGAGTCCGGAAGGGTTGGCCACGCTTCTTCAGTGCGATTTGGCGAAATAATACATTGATTATTTTTGAGATATACAGATTTCCTCCGAAGTTTTTATTCACCACCAAGCGCATGGTAAAATCAGCACTGAAAATTGTTATTAACAATTTTAATAGTACTGGCACCTGGGATAGAATTCAAGTCACTCTCTTACTATGAAGTAAAGCGAGCACAGTGACCTTTTTAATAAGATAAAAATTGAAAACATAACACAAGATATCTGTGTTATGTATTAACCAAAAAAATTGTGTGTTTTTCATTCAGTTCTGGTTCATCAGTGTTTTTATAATACGTAGTTTTATTTTAAAGCGCACTTTAACCACTCCAACTCCTTGTCACTTGTATGTATTATCGTTTTTCCCATAGAGCTAAAATAAAAAGTTCTAAGAACAAAAACACTTTCTTTTCGTTTTTTTTTGACATTCAGTTAAGATATCCACCATTAACACATATTCTGTGAAACTTTCATCATGCTACCTACAACAGTTTATAGAATACAGGGTAAGTCAGACGGACAGATAGATGGCGTAGACTTACCTATACTTAGGAAATCTAAAAAAAATCCTATATCCTGTTCCATGGCATACTCTACATCTCTGCCAATTTTCGTTCAAGTCTGTTCTGTCTTTAAGTGTGATTAAACGATAAACGTAATCTTTACCATTTGTAACATTTAGAAGAACAAAATAGAGACTATAAATGCTAGTTATTTTAGAAAAAGTTAAAAAAATTATTAAAATCAGTGAAATTGGTTTGCCGTGAAACTGGACACGCTTTCAAACTCAAAGATTTATTTAGAGGAGGCCTTTACCGAACAGTGGGACATTCACAGGCGGGTACTTTACTATACAACACAACACAAACTCACGCCTTTAAACTCTCACGGGACGACAGAGAAACTAAATGAAAAATTTAATTAAAACTTCTAATAATTAATGAACACTTTCATTCGTCGACGGTAGAAGCTCTTACTTTTGATTTAAATGATATATAGTCTCGAGTTCACACAGAATCATCTCTTTTATAGAAAAGAATTAGTTTGTTCCAACAAGTAATGAGTTAATTAAAAAAAATTAAAATTGTGTTGCTAGAATATTAAAATGAAAAACAATAAACATTGAAATAGAATCTGTACTGGAGAAATACTGACCATCAAGCAACACGTCCTACGGATGTCGTGGTTGGCGTTGACATTTCGTAGCGTATTTAATAATGACCATACAATAAGAACTTATATATCTATGTATTGACATAAATGTCGCATCAATGAAACATGTTGCTACGTATATATAGTTGTTAGAATTCTCAAGAGAAGCCATAAATTTCTCTAAGCGGTGCTTCTGGAATTTAGATTATAAATAGCTCTCTTGGCTCTCTTTTGCAAGACGTATTTTGTTTCTATTTCAGCTGTATGTCCTCACAGCTAAATACAATGCGACATTACGTTATGGACATAACTAAAATAAACAATTCTAGCATTTTAGATACCAGTCAGACTTTCCTTACAGTACATGTTGTAGAGTCTACTACTCTAAATCTAAGTCTACAAACAACTGTGGATATGTGAAACAACTTTGGCCAAATCAAAGCGAGTTATTCCAAGAAAAACTTGGACTAACAAACCCTAACTTTTCCCCATTTATAAGCGTACATTGGTACCTAAATAATTAATATACCTAATATTGTACCCATTTAAAGGCAAATTATTAGCCTTAAACTGATGAACTACTTTTGACGGAGCTTTTCAAAACCTGTATGGTATTAAGGTTTTAACGCCTATAACATCTTTTCAGATTACACTTAAGAGAAAATAAGGAAAAACATGCTCACGTGATTTTAAAGAAGCGGAAGGCTTCGGTATGCGTATGCAACCAACATATCGCTCAGAACGAGGCAACAACTTTGCGACCTTTGTGAAACCCTCAAACAGAAGTCTAAAAAGAATATTGCCAAAGAAAATGTAATATTGTTAATCTTTTGAGTATATAATGTTACAAAATTTTAGGTTTTTGTATCACAGATTTATTATTTTAATTATGTGATTGAACAATGAAAAATTTAAAAAAGCACAAGAAATGGAATCAATAGGATAAGGTAAACTTATGTCTAATGTAACTGCAAAATAATCAATCCCAAGTAACAACATTTATTGATTAATTGTTATCTTAAAATATCATTATTATTAACCAAGGAACAAAAATGTTTTATATGCATATGAATTACGATTAAGTTCTCACGGTACTAAATAACTTTCTTTATGTTTCTGATTATATGATTATATCTCTGTTGAATAGTTATAAAACGATCTAAATAAAATAGCCGCAAGTAAAGCCGCAATATGTGATCAATGCAATTTTTGAAGTAATATTTGCTAATAGTCAGAAATTAGGCAAGAAGTTTGGGAAGTGGTTTTTAATAAATGCATTCGCAGAACGAAACACCTATGAAGCTCTAAGTTAAGTATTTTATTTTACATTACCGAACCGCGCCCGCTTCGTACGGCCAGTACTGTACTACTCAATGTGAATATATTACTACAAATCTTCCTCATGAAATGTTCTAAATAATGTTGAAAACCGTTTTGGAATCCACTTAGAAGTTTACTTATAAGCACACACTGTAAGCATTTTTTTATGCTATTTAAATATATTGATGTGTTCGTGCAAGGAATGTATCTAAATGTTATCTATTTTTTTTATTAAACGTTACCATCTACTGTACGACTTTTTCCTGTCGCAGAGGCAGTTTACATACATGAATTGCACATGGACAAAAACCCAGGCCGAGAACTATTATTTGTAGTCCATACAAATACTAGTCCCGTGCGGGAATCGAACCCGCAGCCCACAGCGCCGCAGCTAAACGCTTAGCCACTACGCCACCGAGCCGTCAAATATTTAAAATTATATTATACTACTATTTTGAGGATAATGCTGTTCGCGTCCGTGGGCTATAGCTCTAGATACCCACACGTGTCCCTTGGGTAGCGCCAAATGAACGGCACCATCTGGTGGTAGGTTTCGGCCGCGGCTTGTTACCACCCTCTTGGCAAAGCCTTGCCGCCAAGTGATTTTATCGCGTTTCGGCATGATGCCATGAGTAGCCATCTTGGAAGGGGAGTCTAGGCAGTTGCATGGTGGAGCGAACCGGTTCCGGTACTGCGTGGTGTCTGTACTGGGTGACTGTTCGAGGAGGGTAGCGGGATCCTAAGCACGGTCTTCCGCTGGCCGACCGCAGGTAGTAGGGGGCCCAACTAGTAGGTTAGCCACCTATGAAAGGCTGCCCCGCCAACTCGCGAAAAATCCCAGGATGCGTCATCGTGCTGGTTGGCGACCAGATGCAAGGGCCCGGTGAACATCTTTGGGGGGGTTAGGGCGTCCCCGCGCGCTCCAGACCAGTTTGTGACCAGTGCAGCACTATGATTGTACCGCTTGGTATTCGTTTTAGCTATGCCTCGCCTAACTGTCCCCTTTCTGTCTGTCTGTTCACCAAAAATAACAATGGAAAAAGTTAAAAATAAGAAACTGGTTAAACAGCGGTTGCACTCCCTTGCACTAAAAGTGCACCTCTCCAACATCCGAGGTCTGCACTCCAATCTCGTTCCAGTCCATCACCACCTTGAGACTGAAAACCACATCTGCTGTTCCTCACGGAGACGCAAATCAGATGTCCAGCTGATGCAGCATACTTGCACTACCCAGGTTACACCCTGGAACACAACTTCAAATCTCGCGCTGGCACCTGCTTGTATGCTCGCGATGACATCTGCTGTCGACGTCTCCGTAACCTAGAGGATTCCAGTTTTTCCGTATTGTGGGTTCTGGTGAACACTGGCTTGGAGCAGATACTCTATGCCAGTGTTTATCGGTCGCATACCGACAACATGGAGACGACCAGGTTCTTTCAGTATCTAACTGACTCTGCGGAAAAAGCTCAGCTCAGGTACCCGTCAGCGCAGCTAGTTGTTCTGGGGACTTCAACGCCCACCACCAGGAGTGGCTGTACCCATACCTAAACTCTGACCATGCCGGGAGATTAGCATACGCATTTGCTCTACCGCTAGGTCTCTCCCAAGTGGTAGCTGGCGCTACTCGGATACCTGATATTGATGGCCACACGGCCAAATGCTTGGACCTTCTGATGACAACTGATCCAGACCGATATCAAGTTGCAGTCTCCTCCCGTTAGGTAGCTCCGACCACTGTCTGGTGAAATCTGTGTCTGTCTACTCGCCACCTGAACCCGAACACATGGGGACTAGGCGTGTATGGCGATACAAGTCAGCTGATTGGGATGAGATGCGGCATTCCTTTGCATCCTACCCATGGCAGCACTTATGCTTCTCTTCAGACGACCCGGCGTGCTGCGCGGATGCTGTTTCTGGAGTGATATATCAGGCTATGGAATATTTTGTTCCATATTCTGATATCTCACTCCATGTGAGAGCCCGCCCTTGGTTCAACTCTGAGTGTGATAGTGCCGAAGCACTTAAGCACTTAGCTTACCAAGAGTGGGCGGATGCTCGAGCCCGCAAAGCACCGAATGTCCCGAAACTGAAAAGAGCCTACAATAGTGCTGCTAAGTCCTGCAAACGTGCTCTCCGCAAGGCCCGCTTCGACCATATTGGCTGTATTGGAGCCAAACTAGCGTCTTACCCATCCGGGAGTAAAGCTTTCTGGTCTCTTGCCAAATCGGTCGAAGCCAATTTCTGCCGGTCTTCTTTCCCGCCATTGCAGAAGTCTGATGGCTCATTAGCTCACACCGCCAAAGAGAAAGCAGACATGTTTGCCTCTCTATTTGCGAAGAATTCACAACTAGATGCAGCTGATAACTGCCCACCTTTGCTACCTCGTTGTGACTCTGCAATGCCTGAGGTACACATTCGGTAAAAAGAGGTACTCAAAATACTCAGAACTCTAGATGTGAATAAGGCTAATGGGCCTGATGGCATTCCTGCCATTGTCTTGCGGTCATGTGCGCCTGAGTTGTCTCCTGTTCTGACTAGCCTCTATCGCTTGTCCCTGAGGACTGGTCAAGTTCCGAAGTCCTGGAAGATTGCCAATGTCCAACCTGTACCTAAGAAAGGAAGTCGTGCCGACCCTGCCAACTACCGACCTATCGCAATCACCTCCATACTCTGTAAGGTTATGGAGCGCGTTTTAAACAACCGCCTCCTTGCATACCTGGAGGACAACGACCTCCTCAGTGACCGTCAATTCGGGTTTCGTCGAGGCCGATCTACTGGGGATCTTCTTGTGTATGCTATTCACCACTGGAGCGAAGCCATTGAGAGACACGGTGAAGCTCTTGCCGTGTCTCTTGATATCTCTAAGGCTTTCGACAGGGTCTGGCACGCAAGTCTCATTGGCAAGCTTCCGGCATATGGTATTGCTCCCGGGCTTTGCATCTGGATCGAGGATTTCCTGAGGAACAGATCGATTCGGGTTGTCGTTAATGGCGCCTCGTCCGATCTCCATGATATTAATACCGGTGTGCCTCAGGGGTCTGTGCTCTCCGCGACTCTTTTTTTGCTGCACATCAACGACCTGCTGGTAACACCCGATATCTTTGGGTATGCAGATGACAGCACAGTCTCGGGGAGATACTTGTCCGATGCGAAGTCTGGGGCAAAAGTCCAGTCTTTCAGAGAATCGATGATTGAGGGGGTGAACTCGACTTTGGAGGCTGTTTCCCAATGGGGTGATGCCAATTTGGTCGAGTTTAACCCCTCTAAAACACAGGCTTGTCTTTTTTCGGCGAAACGGAGTCCATTCCAACTGACTCCGACTTTCCGGAATGTCTCCGTTCCGGTAAATGACCGTCTTGCGCTCTTAGGTCTAGATCTCTCTTCTAACCTAAATTTCGGTCGTTACATCGAGTCCATAGCAAACACTGCTGCCTAAAACTTAGTATCCTCTCGGGGTGAGACGGTACTTCACATCGGAGCAGCTCTTAAATCTATACAAAGCTCAAGTCCGCTCTTGCATGGAATACTGTTCCCACCTCTGGGATGGTTCGGCTAAACATCAGCTTGATGCTTTGGACTCGTTGGAGCGCCGAGCGAAGAGGATTAGTGACTCACTAGTAAAGGCAAAACTTCAAAGCCTCGAACACCGTAGACGAGTGGCCTGCCTCTCGGTTTTATCGAATTCATTTCGGAGAGTGTGCGGAGGTTTTGCATAACCTAATACCCTATTCCCTTTCCATCACCGAACGACTAGACGCGGCGAGAAGTTCCACCCTTATGTTGTAGACATTCCTCCATTACGCACGAGGCGGTTTGCCTCTTCTTTCTTTGTGCGGACGGCTAAGGAGTGGAACTCTCTGCCGAGGTCGGTTTTTCCGGAGGCCTATAACCTGGATATCTTCAAGGCCAAAGTGAACAGACATCTAGGCAAGCGTGTACCATCCTAGGCCTCATCTTCGCTTTCCATCGGGCAAGATTGAGGTCAAACGCAGGCCTATTTTTTCATAAAAAAAAAAAAAAAACTACTCAGGTAACCCGTTGTAGAGCATTTCACAACACCACTTACCATCAGGTGGACTGTTAGCTCGTTTATCAACCCAATCCAAACAATAAAAAACTTTTGTGAAAACCCTGTGAATGTAATAGATCTGGGCGCGGCTTGCGGTTCGGTGTGCACTTTAAAAATAGCCGGTTGTTATTTGTTATTTTGGTGTGCTATACTTTTATTCCCTAAAACTAACCCAATTAATACGTAAACGTATCTGGCTCACTGATAGCAGGATATCCAGGTTAATAAGCTGAATCCAAATCTCAGCGTGGTGAGTTTGGGCAAACTCCAAGAAATGTATGCCAGCTTGCTGAAGCTTTTTGGGCCTGTCCAAGAAAGCCTTGAAGAAGAAGATGTAAATTGTCACTAGCTATTGTTAAATACTACAAATCAATAAGAAATAAAATATTGATAACGTTTCATTTGTTGTAGTATTAAAAATAAACATGACGCAAACACTTTTGCAATGGAATTAATCTTTTGTCGCTATTAGACATACCTACGTTTGCATATTTTAATTGAAAGTTAATAAAATATGATTCAGTTTAGCGGTGAGGTTGCCTTTTTAGCAAGTTGTTTATCTAATAATAGATAGTAATGCTTTCCGTGGCGTTGATATAGTAAAGTATCAGCCTTTAAGCGCCCACTGCTGGGCAAAGGCCTCCTCAGATAACTGAGAGGGTTTTGGAGCCGGGAAGGGCCCGTTGTGCTGCTCCAGTGCGGGTAGGCGACCTTCAAATATCCTCGAAATAATATTTTTATTAATAACCCTTTTGACTTTTGGCTTTGTTAATAAAATATTTATCCAATTGATAGGAAGACTGTACACTTACTGGTATTTTGTTGTAAAATCGTATATATTGCTTCTTGATCGAGTTACTGACTCTATGGAGTCTAGTCTTATCTAGATTATAAATAGCTCCAATGACCCTATTGTGCAAGATGAATAGTTTCAATTAAATTCAATACAATTCAAATTCACAGAAAAATATAATTATGTCATTATGCTTTAGAAATAACTAAAATAAAATATTCTAGCTGTTTCGACATTCGTCTGACTTGTAATTTGCCTTACAACATCCAAAACATCCACGCGAACAATTTTCGAGAGCACAACTTAAATAAAATAGACTCTTGCACTAATGTAAATTCATGACATTGATTTAGATTAATCTGTTTTTAACAGGCAGTAACTAATTTACATACATAATAGTAATAAAAAACATCTTTTCAAATTAGGTCGCTTAAATAACCTATAATCTAGTTTAGTAATGTAATGTCATCCTGCAATTATACGAAGTAACATACGCACGCAAACACATCATTAACTATTCAATGATCTGAAATATATATTATAAAACACGTCATGTCAATCGACGCTTCAAGATTAAAAAGTGTATCTTGAATTCTTGAGGCATCATTTGTATTTGAATCACTAGTATTCGTATAAATTAATACAACTAATGTGTTTAGTGAAAGCAAATAAGTAATGGTAATATTCATCATAATTTTGTACGTGTTAGAGCCATGCGGCGGCTTTTGCTGCTACTCGAATCAACCGGCTAGACCCAGGCGGCCTCGAAGAATATCGGCGTAGAGTTGAGGCTCTATCCTATCGCAGGGAGCTTGTATGAAGCTTAATTACTCATTTGCTATTAGTATGAGACTAAATGTTATCCATATGAAAAATAGAGAAAAATATAATACAAACATAATGAGACATTTACTCCTTAAGTGTATTGACGAACTTAAAACAAATCTGCTTCATTTAAAAAACAAAATAAAATATTTATTTTTAGTTTTTTGTATAATTGTAATTATGACCTCAAGGTAAAAATGTTTATTGCCCTTGACAAATTGAGTTATTGGAATGCAAGCATATTCGTTAACCTTTATAAATAGCACTAAGCAACTGAATATGCACCAAAGTTTCTCACAATAACACGTTGACCTTAACTGTGATGCGTGAATAACAATCTTCAACAAATCTGACGTTTAGCTTAAACCTGAATAATACTGTTTATACGTAGCGTGAATCTATGAATAAATGTCGTGTAGTCATAATTTTCATACTTCTTTTTCATTTAACATAAATGTGCTCTCACGACCGTATACCCACCATATATTGGGGTGACCTAGACGTATATTTTTGTATTTTCAGCCCACTTTTCACCAGAGCTTATTTGGAACAGCTGGTGAAACGTCAGTGTTCAGGCCAACAATACAAATCATTTATTCGACTCTCACAATACAAACGATGGGGTCGTCTCTCTCAAAGCTCTCCACATAGGGTATCGAACTCGGGTATCCGATCGGAGGCCGATCCCTTCACCACCGGAGTAACGTGGCTTTCAACAAATTTTATATCATCATATCATTACAAAAGTGAACCTCTTAGGGAACCTCTGCTTAAATTTTCACTACCAATGAAATACATTCACAAGATAAACTTTTAACCGTTAACCTAAACGTTAATACAAAATTATTTTAACGGTTTTATAATTTGATGGAATAACTCACGTTCTTAAATATAAACAAATAACCGAGCAATTTAACTTCTCGTCCAGGTCTCGCGAGACATTAAAACTCGACACATCAATGGCTCCGGCTAACCGGGTGAAGGTAATTTTGCCCGCAAAAGGAAAGTAAGAGTGCTGTCGTAATAACTATCAGATAAAGGTTTTTGTAATATGCGTCATATACCTTACACTGAAGACTTTAGTGTTCTTTACAGACCGCGTTATTGTAACTTAATTGTCCCAATCGCATTTCTATAAGAATCTCAGTGTAATAAACAAAACGAAAGGGATGTTACTTATTTTAATTTAAAATTTTAATTGTATTATTTTTTGTGCATGTCCACTTCTGGACATAAGCGTTTCCATGTATGATGTCGATGACATTAGCTTTCTTCGAGGATGTTTGGTTTTTCATGTCTCCAAATTCTTGTTATAATTATGTTGGGCACACAATAGTAAACCTTTTTAAATTCGTACTGAAATACTTGCAATAATAACTTACTGTTTGCGTTTAAATGAATTAAAATTGCCCTATGTTTAATTTGCGTTGTATACCCCAGTTTGTTTTATTTATATCGCGGAATCCGTGTCTTTACTACACCCATGGATATTAGACTTACATATGAAATATGCGTATCATATGGAAAAAGTAAAAAATGATTTTTTTTATGATTTTGTATATTTAATCAATCTAAGTATGTACTATTATTATCTATGCACTTTCGCCTTTTTATAGGTTCATTGATTCCATTGCTGAATCACTAAATTTGAATTTGGAATTCCTAACCAAACGCTAGATTATTTGAGATCAAAGTGGCCAGTTCGACAAAAGGCCAATTTCATATGTAAGGACCTAATATTTAGAAGTAGGCAAAATACTAAAATATTATTTCAGTTAAGCAATGGCCATAAACTTGCACATTATATTTAAAAATAGAGGGGTTTTCGGCGTTTTTTAATTTAGAATGTCAATTATTTTTTCATCTTTGTACCAATTTCGCAAATACAAGTGTTACCAGTGCTTTTAGACGGTGGTATTACTTAGGTTTGAAGATTAGTGTTATTTTTTTTTTTTAATTATGATTTTTGTCTTAAACTCATTAATATTGTGTTAGGTACGCATCATTCGATTTTAGTATAATATCTCCAGAATCAAGTAACACATATCTATAACTTTAGTTGATAATACTTTACATGTTGCAATAATAGAAATTATATTGTTATGACCTATCTCACAAAATGTTCCAAGGCGTAACCCTAGGAAAGCCGATAAAGCTATGTACTTGCACATCTTGTCTTCCAAAATCAATAGCTCGCCAAGTGTACTGGAGTATACAAGGGGAATTGAAGAACTGGTAACGAACTTTACCAGTAACATGATAGACAACTATCATGGAGCATGCCCATTGACTACTCCTTAACAAAGCTACTCTGGTGGGGTTGCGAACTAGACTGTAAGCGAAGGAAAGTCAGGAAAGCCCTAAATAGGGCCATGAACAGATCTTCTTAAGGGACCTATATAAAAAGTCGAAGCCTGAGTATAAAAAATGCATTAGGATTCGGAGAACCACAGGGTGGCCCAAATTCTGTGGCAGAATAGAAACCTGTGAAAAAGCCAACCGGATAAGGAGAGTGTTGGCTCAGCAACCCACTTTAGGACAAGCTCACTACGAAAATCTGATAATACCTACACCTCTTCGCCAAACGAAACCAACTGTGTCCTATTAGAGACATATTTCCGAGAACTCAACATTATCTTCATATCTAAACTTTTTGACAAAACAAATTTTTCCAGGATTGACTGCCCTCGCCAGACATGGCGTGGAACCGGCCCTGTCAGGCTGGATTAACAACATGCTTTGCACAAGAATAGCATAGATTGAAGGTGAGTCACACGTTGCTATTCCATCCAAAGGCTGTCCATAGGGGGGTGTATTATCACCACTTCTATGGAACATGGTCATAAATGACCTCATTATAAAGCTCCATGCAAACCACTGCACTGCAACCACTGTGGTTATGCAGATGATCTAGCAATACTAATCACAAGTAAATCCGCTAGTATGGTATGTGATGTTACTCAAGCAGCTCTACACATTATAGAACATTGGTGTAGAGTGTATGGAGTAAAACAGAAATTGTGATGTTTACTCACAAACATGCGCTGGACAGACATCATCTACCCAGACTGTTTGGTACTTAACTAAAGTTGTCACTACAGGTTAAATACCTTGGTATTATTTTGGACAGCAAACTGAACTGGAATAGTCACATAGATCACAAGATCAACAAGGCCAGCATTATGTTTTGGCAATGTAAAAGGATAATAGGCAAGCACTGGGGCATGTCACCAAAGATTATCCTGTGGCTGTATAAAATGATCATTCATTCTATCAAGACAAAAACCAAATGCATCACAACTACAAATAAGCTTCAGCGATGTCAGAGACTAGCCTCTATTGCAACCACATGCTGCATGGGAACCTCCCCCACTGCAGCTCTGGAAGCCATGCTGGATCTGCCGCCGCTACACCAGCTAATACAGCAGGAAGTGTCGGTGGCTGCTATCAGCCTGAGGACTATGAATCTATGGAAAGATTGCAGGGTACCACATACGACTATACTTAAAGATCTGTTTGCAGAAATGATGATCCTTCAGGCCACGTACAACAGGCCCAAAACAATTTGTTTTTGACAAAAAGTATAAAATTCAACTCCACAAAGACCATGGTTCAGAAGGCATACTCAGAATTTTTACTGATGGATCCAAAACGGATTCTGGGACTTTCTCGGAAAATTTAAACATTAAAATACAAACTCCGCTAGGAGCCTACAACACCGTATATCAAGCTAAATGCTTTGGCATTGTCAATAGCAATCGCCAGTAGTGAAGTAAAATATCACAATATTAGGACACTATCCGACAGCCTGGCGGTTATAAAGGCCCTCGACAGAAATGTCATGACTTCAGGGCTCATATACACATGCTACCAGTGCTTAAACAAGGTATGTCAATTCAATAATATAATCCTATAATGGATAAAAGGTCACAGTGGGTCCTGAGGTATTGATGCGGCGGACATGCTTGCCCGGGGCGGGTCTGGTCGGTGCCCTATTGGACCAGAACTCATCACCCTAATACCCTTTAGGCTCGTTTGCTCACACATACGTATACTAGTATGTGTACATATCATAATACTAATTTGGATTATTAAGAAATCTCGAAACAATACACCATTAGGGTTTCTAGAAAAACAAACTCCAAAACTTTATAACTGTGTAACAATAATATTGACAATATTAAATTAACAACAAAGTTCTTAAGCCTCTGTTCTCCATCTGATCATACTAAACATATGGAACTTTCTAGTATTCTACATGTTAGCACAAACTACGCACATAATTCCATAGTAAAATATTTTATAAAAGAATTGCACCAACTGAGAACCTATTTAACAGCAGCAAGTCATGTTACAAAAGAAGTATAATCACTCACACACAAACACATACAATGCAGAGACATATATATTGACCTATGTCATAGCAAGCATAACTTAATTTCTAGACAGTATGTATACTGTCTAGAAATTAAGCTATGAAAGAGAAATGCAAATCCCTTGTCGGCAATCTGTTACTCTAATACTACTTTCTTATTAATATAGAGCTGTGGATTTTGTTCATGATTAAAATAAAATAAAACAAATCAAATAATTTTACAAAATGATTATGTTTATAAGCTAAAATTTTTGTTGCTTTATTACTATGTAACTTTCCAATGAAACAAATTTAAATATTCTGAGTCAACATATTGATTTACTTAATCCCTGCACAGGTACCATTTTTGAGTACGAAATCCTAGTAAGTAAATTAAATAAGTTTTACATACTTAAACTATAAAGTTTAAATTTGAAAATCTTTTAGGCATGAAATTTTATCGTGTAGTCCATGGAATTAAAATGTTTACAGGTATTTGTTATAAACCATAGTGTCTCTCTAGGTGTGAGGCCTCCAATTTTTGGGAGTCGTACTACAAATATACGTAGAAATGCCTACAGTAAGTCACTCTTTTTTGGGAACATGTTAAATTTACGTAAAGATATACATACCTGGTACCTGCAAAAAAATGAGTTTTCAGTAACATTCTTAAAAACATACCGCTTTTAGGCAAGCTCCTGATAACATTGACGGCAGCATTAAACTTCTCATCCAAAGACATTTTTAACAATCACAATACTTCGAATAATATTCACACGCACTTTGGACTTTCAAATAAACACTCACTAACACAGTAACACTTATCAAGTAACAACCACAGAACACTATTGCTCCTAGCGGAGGTAATTAACACTACACTAACAAAACAAGTGACATGTTTACATTTTCAATACAAGCACCAAAGACAAAGTCTTGACATAACACTTTATAATTTGTGGACTAAATCTGAGTTAAATGACCACCACGATTAAACAAACACAGACTGAGTTGAATTATCACAGATTCACAAACGATGCGCTCTCGCTAAAGAGAAATACGTAATATATAGAAACAAAGCATGTTTATTATACATGTTCTGTTTCTAGGGGTCAAGAACATAGATTACTTGACTAATACTACTAATAGAAAATAGAAACGTACAACGAATAACAAAATCCGTTGTTCCATATTTTAGGGAGAGTGAAGCTTTATCGTTTTAAGGTAACGTTAGTAAGGTTTTTTTTTCTTTTTATGTGAAAGGCGGCAAACGAGCAAGCGGTCCACCTGATGGTAAGGGAATTAGGGAGACAGGAGGGAGCATGAGCAGGGGAATGGGGGAGGGGGAGTGGGCCTCCGGTTACATCACTCACCGAACGAAACGCAGAAGCACAAGATGCCTCAACTTCACGCCGGTGTTCTGCGAGGCCGTGGTACCAACTCGGTCGAGCCGGCCCATTTGAGCAGCAGCAAAAGCCGCCGCTTAGCTCTACCACGTGTAAAAAATGTGATAAGTATTAACAAAATTCTTATATACTTTAATTAACATTTCATTGTTTCGTACTAAATATAAAAAAATTAAAATCAAAAGTAATATCTTTAAGCAAAATGCTTTGGAATTTGAAGTTTTACTGTAATTTTGAGTACTGAAATTAAATGGCTCAAAATTACCTAAGAAAATTTATCAAGATTCACGTAACTGCGAATCAAGTTACCTATTGTTAACAAAATGTTTTCGTACAAAGGTATTATTTACGGTACCCGGTGAAGTGAACAAACTGTTGTGTGATCTATACTTAAGCATGTGGTATTTAAAGATATTGCTCTTCCAAATACATTAAAACATTTTTAAACTTTGTTTTTAATCTGATTTTTTTCTTTCCCGTGTTTATGTGTTCTATGTATTTTATTGTGCTTATAATAAATTTTCAGGCACAAAATGTTTGATTTGAATAGCCCGGGACACGCATCAATTGGTGTGCCTTGCTTGCGGGGATTCCACTTTTTTTTATTGATTTCATGAAATAGCGAGGTACTTCGGAATAGAGTAGTGTTCGTGCAAAGGCACCGAAAGTATCCGCAAGATTAAACAATTCGAAAAATTCGGTGATTATTGTTTTTTCCTTGAATCATGATTTCTCGCGTCGATGAACGGTTGCCAACCACGATTTCAGCAACGTCGTCAACAACAGCCAAAAAAAAATCCGGATTGGGACACCCTAATCACCTAGAGTTATGAAACACTACCTACCAAATACACAAAAATAATTTCATACAAATTGGCCAAGCCGTTACGGAGGAGCGACCAGAAACACCGTGACACGAGTTTTTTATGGGTTGTATATAGGTTTGAGTGATAAATAATCAAATATTACAAAGACCTGACAAACCCGCAACTCACATTAGAGCTTCGTAGCGAACTCTTAAAAAATATCTTATTTGCTCAACAGTGAAATAATAACTATTACTTCTACTTAACTGGTTTGTCAGCTTAACTAGCATTCAAAATTTCAATTTCACGAAGCTTTCTTAATTTCGTGGGCAGAAAGACTTGGAGACAATGCCACAATAAATATAAAAAAAAATTGGTCTGTCAAATCGATTCATTTTATACCGACTGACTGTATTTTAAATAAGTGTTCGATTTTACAAGGTAATAAATCTTTAATCCTTCAGATTTCATGAAATCTTAGTATTAAAATGCGAACGAAATCGCTTTTACACAACTTCAAACGTATATAAAAGGCTCTTGTTCTTGATTTCTTTACGAGACCGATAAAATACTATAATATCGCCCATCTTTGAGGGGTTTGATTTGTGATTTTTTAACTTATTCTTTTTGTTTGAACTTAGTATATATTAAGGGATTTACTTTTTCGTTTTTCTTTTTATTGAATTTTTTTTAAATAATTACAGTATTATAAATTATTAGTTTTGTTTCTAGAGTTTCTAACATCCCTGTAATTTTATAATTTAAATGCATCTAATTTTACGCAATTTATATGAATTATAGAATTGCTTAGCACCATTGGAATTTGCCGCAAGGGAATCTCAAAATGCCAGAACTCACTGAATTAGACAAAGCAACTGCATCCATGACCGAAAAGCGCAAGGAGGAGACAGCTTCTTCGGATAGTGATTCAGATGACACTATCCCTGAACTTGAAGATGCAGGTATTTATACTTCCGTACAGACCACTACTTGGAACATCCCTTGTCGGCTTGTGTAAAAGTAGCAGCCTGTAAGTGCCCAATTCTGCGCAAAGGCCTCCTCCAATACGATTATCAGAGAGGGTTTATGACCCAGGAAGGGCCCGCCACGCTACTCCAATGCGGGTTGGCGGGCTTCACATATCTGCCAAATAATATCTTTATTATTTCTTAGACATGCAGGTTTCCTCACAATGTTTTCCTTCACCACTGTGCACATGGTAAATACAGCACTTAAAATAACTATTAGCGGTGGTAGCCTAGTGGTCAGGGTGTTCTCTTTAGTTTCATAGATCATAAGTGACCTGGGTTCAATCCCCTGCTTGTGTACTTAAACTTATTTATAATTTCGAAAGTACACTGGACTAATTGTCTCTATTTAAACTTAAATAGTAATTTATTGCTTTATTGCATACCATAAAAACAATATTCCTGTAAATTGATATAGAACTAACAGCAAAAATAATAATATGAACAAAACAACTACTTGCAGTTGGTATTCTTGGTAAAGATAAAATACCTTATGTTAATTTCAGGAACACCTGGTACAGGTGGGATTACAAACCCCATTGCTGGTATTGACATAGTGTCTAAGGCTAAGCAATCACGTGGAGAGAAAAAAGCTCGCAAAATTATGAGCAAACTAGGTCTTAAGCCTGTAAGTAGCTAATCCCATTATTAACATTCTTAATTATTAAATTGTTTACATCATGTAATCTTTAAGAAATAATTGATGCTGCCTTGTGAAGTAAGTATAATAAGTAAATACAATGTCCCTGATAATATTCAAAATTACTTCACAACCAAAATCTTGATTGTTATAAAAGTTGACAAAGAAAGGATGCTTAATGAAATTTGAGCTATAAAGTCTAGTGTTCCTGTAGTAGATATATTGGAAGTGGACTAAGAATCTATCTTTCTTCCTATTGGTGTTGTCAGGTGAGTTTACAAAAAAAGCCTTTAAAATCTCATGCTAATATCATGGAGAGGTAAAAGATGGGTTATTTATAGTGTAAAATACTAATAATAGTTACTGATCCACATTTGAAGATGCTATATATGAAAATCATATTTGGCTCTATATTTCTCATGGCACCACCTCAGTTATGAATTTCTAGAAATTTATTTTTGCCTGCTTACAGCCAATCCTATTCTGCTAGTAATAATGTAGCTTGCTTTACAAAGGCATTAAAGCATTTATACTGAATGTTACGAATGTTTGTTTCAGGTTCAAGGTGTAAACAGGGTAACAATCAGAAAATCAAAGAATATCCTGTTTGTCATTAACTCTCCAGATGTGTACAAGAATCCACACTCGGACACTTATATTGTGTTTGGAGAAGCAAAGATTGAAGACCTGTCACAGCAGGCCACCATGGCAGCTGCTGAACGCTTTAAAGCTCCTGAGAGTGCTGCTTCAGGCAATGATGCTGCAGCAGCAGGCACTGTAAGACAAATTTCTTATCATCATCAGCATATTAAAGTCTACTGCTGAATGAGGGCCACTCCAATGAAACACCTGCAAGACTATTAATATATGTTATGGGAGCTTTCCGTACTCATCATGATGTGTAAATAGGTTGGCGAGTGCAGTATCGTTACCCTTGCACTAGTGATGTGATGCTGTTTGTAAGGTTAAGTTTTGGGAAAATGCGGATAGTTTTTCTAACATTAGTTGGAATTACTTGTAGGTAGTGGTACAAAAAGATCTGCCACCCTATTCCATTTCATTCTCTTTAGTAGTTTTGAAATTAGACATCCATTGGCATTTAGGTTACCTTTAAGTAATAAAATAACTGTATAACCACTTTTTAAAAACTGGGGTTCTACATAGGGGATGAAAGTTTTTGTGTACACATTTCTAATAATATTTATTAAATCATTACAGACAGTAGCTCCAATAGCAGAGGAGGAAGATGAAGAGGGTGTTGATGAATCCGGAGTAGATGAAAAGGATGTTGAGATTGTAATGTCCCAGGCAAATGTTTCACGAGCACGGGCTGTGCGTGCATTGCGCAATAATCAATCTGATATTGTCAATGCTATTATGGTTTGTGTTTTTAATATGTATAATTTATATGTTTGAAATGAAATACACTTTATTGTACACCAATTAGCAAAAATGGGAAAAAAAGAAACATAAAGTACACAAAGGTACAATTGGCGGCCTTATCGTGGCAACCATTTTGCAGAGGAAATAATGACCAGTGAGCAAGGGTTAAGGGTGTACTAAGAAGTGAATATATAGTATAATAAATGTGTAGCATTTTAAATAAATAGTACCACAACACATTACAAACTATACCTTATAGCTTCTTTTACTTGTTAGTTCTCAACACTTGTGGTTATAAGTCTCCTACTTTTTTTTAATAATTATACAACTATTTTACTTTCATACATTATATCAACATTCTAACTACTTTTTCTTTACAGGAGCTGACAATGTAAGCACCCTCCACTTAGTCACAAGATTACTTTTTAATGTTCCTAGCATATAAGTCTATTGTATCTGTGGCCGACTTGATACAAAACATGGCGGTATTGTTGTTCATGCCAGAAAATCTGTCAGTCATTAACCAGGAAGAAATCCCAAATATAGATCTTTGGTCTTATCAGAGGTCTTCGGGAGTGGTTATGTATGAGGAGTGGAAATGGGAATGTAAATAGCTATTTACTTCAAAATACATTAAAACAATATTACAAATATCAAAATGTTTTGTTTATTTATTCTTCCCTTTTTTCATTGTATCTACCTGAAATTCAAAATTTGCAAATTTGAAGTTCTCTGAAGAAATGGGTTGAGGTGGAAAAGTTGTGACCACAACATAATTTTTATTGCTTCAACATGTCAAGAAATATAAATTGAGAGGAAATGATGTTTGTAATATCCATAAATGTTTCCTTATTAGTTTCTGCTAAGTATCTTAATAAAACTTCTGTATATGACCATCAGATCAATAATTAAACACTTGGTGTGTAGAAAATTTTATTAATTTAACTAACACGGTTAGAGGAATTAAATTATAGGTAGCAGTTACTGTTAACTGAGGGTTTATCTCGGCAGTTATAGGAATTATTAGTTAATGTTGAACGACAATCGTTACCCCGATACTTCTTAATAGCCGTATTATATAAATACTCAATATTCACTAGGGCAAGGCAAGGTCATACCTGCCTGAGTGTAGAGGCATAAAATTACAGTACTGCTCATCTACACTGCTAACAGATGCCACCTGTACTTTTTCAATCAACATACACTTGCGTAGCAATAGAGAAGCATCTTCATCATCCAATGTTGAAAAGAACTAGTACAGGAAGTAGAATCATGTTTATCGATTGTAGCATCTAATACCTTAAAGGTTCCGAGGTGTCGGCGAGACAATCTGTTGGATGGTGTTCAGCAGAAGTCATAGGCCGCAAGTATCTTCATGTTGATTCTGAATTACATTTAAATTTAAGATGTCTACTAAGACAATTACGGCGCCCGGATTGGCAGCGCAGGTGTGTGTGCCGAATTATCAGCAATAGCAGCTACAGGTTTATCAGACTTATGAGAGATAGACGACAGACAGAATTTTTATTTGTCCTCACAAATTGAATAATTCATTATGATTTGGAATTTTGGGATCAAATTATTGCAGACATTTCATAATTCTTTGCAGTGTCCGTATCTAGTAACTTCAGACCAACGTTCGGGTTTTAAAGAGCTGCTATAACCGCAGCGCATTTTTCTAGTACTTGCTCTAAATTTGCGTAGGCGGCTTCGAAGAAAATAACTGATTATTATAGATTTATTAGATATTTTGAGATTAGAGCATCCCATACCTTTTTATAATTTTCAGCTATTGGAAGAAACCGAGCTGTAATGGATTTTGCATTACCTGTTAAATTATTTAAAAAGTAATGAATGCGTTCCGAATTAAAAGTGTCGGATTATCGTTTATATCCCTCTTTAAAAAAAAACAAATGGTAGGTAATGAGGTCTGAGGGACCTTAATCGAGTCTTCGCAATTTTCTCGGTCAGGATCAGAAAACCTTCAGCAAGTTAGCTCATGTACCTAAAGTAGCCTTAATTACGCAGAATAAATCATCAAACTTTGAAAGACGTTGGCAGTAAATAAATTTACTTATAACGTCATTGGCATGAACCAAGAACGTACTTATTCCGAACTGTTGCTTGGTCAATGTTTACAATCAACTTAAATGTCGATTGTACGCGTCTAATGTTCGATTTTGCCGGCTTTTATTTTAGTTTTACGTTCTGTTTCAATTTAATAAATTTTTGACGTTACTGGTTTACCAAATTGAAAACATCGTGACGTTAATTGAATTATAATACAAATAAATAATTAAACTTGATACAAACAATAATTCAATTTGTTACGGAACTCTAGGAACACGATGCTAAATGTTGCTTACATTTCGCTCGTGTAGTACGTGGAAAATATATAAATTAACAAATGTATATTATTTACGTTTATAGACCGAAAGTATTGAAATAACATTTTATGTTTCTGTACCTAGCCTTTTTTTAAGGTCGGTCGCGTTAGCTATACCGGTGATTTTCAGCATCAGCGACTAGCGCTTCCTTTTTCATTTCTTCGACTGCTTTGTGTATTTTCTTGTGGGCTCCGACGAAATTTGTTCCTGTTGCTGTAGATTGTTTTCGGATACGGATACCAATCTTCGGCGACTCCTCCCTGCTAGTTGACGGCTCGATGGTGGCTTAGCGTGCGGTGCTGTAGGTCGCGGGTTCTGTTCCCGCACGAGTTTGTATGGACGACAAATAAGTTCCAGCTCTGGGTGTTTGTTCAAGTGCAATTTATATATGTAAACTGCCTCCTCGATGCAGGAGAAATACCTACAGTAGAAGGTGACGTGTTTAAAAGAAAAAAACCAAAAAAAATCCTTTCAATTATATACGTCGCGCACGTATATCTGCAACATCAGAGTTAAAGCAGGAGAATTCCCGTCCTTTAAGGGTATTTGGGAGATGGGATGGAGGATGTGGAGGGGGGTGGGAAGGGGAAGTGGGGCACCGGTTACCTCACTCACCGAACGAAATGCAGAAGCACATGATCCCTCAACTTCACGCCGGTATTCTGGGAGGCCGTGGTACCAGCCCGGACGAGTCGGCCCAAGCAGCAGCAAAGCCGCCGCTTGGCTCTACTACGTTAAATAAAGATGTTCGAAGATGAAGTGCCGCCGAATATCACCATATGAACCTCAGGCTGCCTCTGTCTTCTGGCTTCATTTTTATTTGCAAGAACGTTTTCTTTATATTTGCTGCTACAGCTATAGGTCTCTGTTGCAACCTAAAGTGTGGCCTCCGAAGAGTGTCTGCTACAGGTTTGATCCCGGTGGAGAGAGAGTTATTAAGGCTTCTTCCGTTGGTGCTTTTGCGTGTTGGTTATCGAGGAGATGTTATACCATATAAACATATAATACATTACCTTAACACCTTTACCAACATAGTCCTGTATAGACTAAAATTTCCTAATAGCTAAAAATTAACCTAATTCGTAAATTAAATCAATAAGTATGCGATTAAGCAATTTCTGGAGGATAAATTAAAGAAAAGAAGCAGTTTTGCGACTATATCCAAATGAGTAAAAAGTTTAAATAAAAACTTGATTACGTGAAACATGAAAAAGGATGACGATAACACGATTTATACCAGCTCCACTTCATCATTAACTTAAGAATTTTTTATTCAAGATGAGAAAACTAATGACAACTTTTAGATTTAAAACTAAATCTTTAACTAAAAGAAAAGAAGTTTGTTTTCGTTCATAATTGTACCTTGATAATATATTTATGTAGCACATTTTTATATAAACGCATAAGTAATTCATCTGTTTCTTATTTGTTTCATTAACATTTATCGATTTTATTATTTCGCTAAATAAGTTTGCTGAATTTACGACGAGATTCTTTTTTAATCTGGCGATATTTGGCACCGGTTAAGAGAGAAAATATTATTTCTCACTGTGTACTAACTGTGGCAACGTTTAGTCAAGCGTCAATGTCAAATTGTTTTTGGATTTTGGAATAGAGCAGAAAAAGAAATGAGAATTTGATTTAAAGACTAAATCTTATTGCATCTTGAATTTGTTTTATTAAAAAATCGTATAAAATGGCTATGTTCCCAGGAACTGTTGCTTTTGATGAATTTGGACGTCCATTTATCATTTTAAGAGACCAAGAAAGACAAAAACGGCTTACCGGTATAGATGCTTTAAAGGTAAAGATTTTTTTTTAATAAATTAAATTAATTAAATATCTATAATTATTAATTAACAACTAGTTTTAGTTCTTATCAAATTATATGCTTTCTTTGTATCTAATTTACTAACTGACCACTAGGTATAATACATTGAATGTATTATATATTTAAAAATCTAGTGTATTAACAATTTTAATACTCTACTTCTGGATTTTACTTCTATTTATATTAATTTATAGTAGTTATACGTAAAATTATTCAAAAACATCTGATAATTTTCAAGTTATTTTAATTTGAAAAAACAGATGATTGAAGTCACATGATTATTATGAATTGAAGATACTATTTCTGAATTTCTATGGGAAAGTGATTAAATATTGTTTGATACTAAAGAAATAAATGTAACAGTTTTGCTTATATTATTGTAATGAAAAGTTGTGACTTAACAGTCCCCCCTCTAGTCTAAAATAGTAATTTTTTTTAAATATTATTGTGTACTATTATATAACAATAAAATATTTATATTGATTACATTGTTTGTTGGAATATTTGTTTTTTTGTCAGTTAGTGAAGTCTGAACAAACAAAAATATTTTTTTTTTAAATTTTTTAGTAGTATGGGTTTAATTTTTCAAATGAGACAATCCCTCCTATGTCACATTGCTAATGTATGCTATAATCTATGTCTAGTCAATGAAAATAATACTATTAACTAAATATATTTTGTGTCACAGACTGCCAGCGAATCCAATAAAAATATTAATATTGTATAATTTTAGTCACATATCCAAGCTGCTCAGCAAATAGCTAGCATACTACGCACTTCTCTTGGCCCCCGTGGTCTAGACAAAATGATGGTTTCTCAAGATGGGGATGTTACAGTCACTAATGATGGAGCTACAATTTTGAAACTGATGGATGTAGATCATGAGATTGGTAAACTTATGGTGCAACTATCACAAAGTCAGGATGATGAGATTGGTGATGGTACTACTGGTGTTGTTGTACTGGCTGGTAAGTATTGGATAGAAAAATCAAATATTACTGAACTTTGGCCATTTAGAAGATTTTTATTTAATTTTCTCATATTATTTCATAATATTTTCTCTTATTATTAGATCTTCTCATATTGTTTTGTGTGTAAATGTTATAATCCTTTTTTTATGTATAGTATTAATATAAAAATATCATAAATGTACATCAAATAAATTTGTTTCATTGAACATTCTATGGGGTTGGCCAATGTTTATTAAATAACTTGAATAGATTTATTAAAATAACATGACAGTACAATTAAAAGATTTTTTTTTATTGCTTTACAGGTGCTCTTTTGGAACAAGCATCCATTTTGCTTGACAAAGGTATTCACCCGATTCGTGTTGCTGATGGCTTTGAATTGGCTTCTGCAACAGCTTTAGCACATTTAGACTCTATTAGTGAAGCTTTCCCAGTCAATAACAATACACGGGAACATCTTATTAAGGTGGCTATGACAACACTTGGCAGTAAGGTAGTAGTGAAGTGTCACCGTCTGATGGCAGAAATTGCTGTAGATGTAAGTTGAATTTATTTATTCTTGATACATTTCATTATTTATGTTTTAATATTCTAATATTAGATCTTTACATAATATGCAGGCTGTGCTGTCAGTCGCTGATCTGGAAAAACGTGATGTCAACTTCGAATTGATCAAAGTGGAGGGTAAAGTGGGTGGTCGTATGGAGGATTCCATGCTTGTGCGAGGTGTAGTTATTGACAAGACTATGAGCCATCCACAGATGCCAAAAGTATTAAAGGTGAAGGCAATAACATATTTATACTATATTGAGATATAAAGTAATAGGTAATTAGAGAGCACAAATATTAGCTTCAGCTGGGATTCATTTTGTCTTCAAATAATTATCGATTTCTTTAATAGGTTTTGTAGGATTTCAAGACTGCTATGTTTTATCCTACTTAATTGAACAACTAGAAATTTTATTGTTGAGAGTTAGTATTTTTGTTTGTACGTGTACTGAACAGATAGACATATGGAGATATAGATTATGTCAAGAAATAGGATATGGGATACTATGTATTTCATCCCTCAAAAGTCCACTGCTGGACGTACACCTCTCCATGAAAGCGCCAACAAAAGCTGGCATACCATCCATAGAAGACTTTCCCAATGATTCCAAAAGTACTATAGGCTGTTTTATTCAACTTATTATTACAAATGTAAAATTTGTATGCTTAAAGAACTGAACAGATATAAACTAAATTTGGCAAGGATGTAGAATATGCCATGGAATTGAATATAGGATACTGTTCTCAATTAAGAGTTGTCTCAGATTTAAAATTTGCCATGCAGGTAGAAGCTATAGTAGCATAGTGGTTAGGGCGCTCACTTCAGTTTCATAGAGCGCGAACCACTAAAATTGTTTATAGCAATTTTAAGTGCTGTATTTACCACATGCTTAGTGGTGAAGGAAAACATCGTGAGGAAACCTGCATGTCTGAGAAATAAAAATATTATTTCGAGGATATGTGAAGCCCGCCAACCCGCACTAGAGCAGCGTGGCGGGCCTTTCCCGGTTCCTAAACCCTCTCTGATACTCGTATTTGAGAAGGAGGCCTTTGCCGAGCAGTGGGCACCTACAGGCTGCTACTTTGATGCAGGTATAGCTGCTAGAGAAGACTTAAATTACTTTTAACTTTACTTACTTTACTTGTAAAAGACTGATGTTGCATCCCACCTGAGTAGTCTATAAACATGTTTTGATTTCAGGATGTAAAATTGGCAATTCTGACATGTCCATTTGAACCTCCTAAGCCTAAAACTACTCATAAATTGCAAGTTAGTTCTGTTGAGGAATACCGGGAGTTGCGCCAATATGAGCATGATAAGTTCTTAGAGATGGTCCGCCGAGTCAAGGTCAGTTAAGTACAAATAATTATACTATAATGATTGTATACAATAGTTTAATTTCTTAACTCATATAGCTAAACAAAAATATTGAAATTCTGGGTACTTATGATGTCTTAAATTGTCACATAGTGTGTTGATTCAGTAATGAAATAAATTTTGACCTGAAGTACCTATTTACTTTAAATTTCATTTAATCTCACGCATTAATCAGTTACTTTGACAATGTCATGTGACTAGAAGATTTTAAGAAAGATTTTTACAGTATGCTAAGCATTAGCACTTAGAATTACACACTTATCATCTAATGTAATGTTTTCTGATATATATACCTAGTTTATCATGTAACATAATCATAAATACACTTTCTTATAAAAGGGTTTCTAACCAAAAGATGTCGTAAGTCCCTGATCCATATCAGTTGGAGTAATTTTTAGTTTTTAATACATTAAAATTCCAGGACGCCGGAGCGACGTTAGCCATCTGTCAGTTCGGTTTCGATGATGAAGCAAACCACCTGCTGCTGTCGCAAGGCCTACCGGCGGTTCGCTGGGTGCACGGTCCCGAGATGGAGCTCATCGCCATCGCCACTGGTGGCCGCATCGTTCCACGCTTTGAAGAGCTCACACCCGATAAACTTGGCTCATGTGGACTGGTTCGGGAGCTCAGTGAGTGAACTATATTGTTAATATCAGCCTGTTAATAGTTGAGAGTATCAACTGCTCTACATGTAGGGAGGAAAAGCTATTAACTTTTGTGGTACAGGTGATAAGAGCTTTTGCTTATACCATATTACTACTTCTTTCTGGTAGTTGTTTCTTTCTGTTTCTATCAGTCACCCAGTCAGCCAGAGGTATACATTGCCCTATACTTCATACAGAGACCAAAATATTGCAAAGATTAATGTATTCCACTCCTTGTGGCAATTCTGTCATGGCTTATCGCTATCTATGGATATAGATTACTCACTCACATCCATCCTCTTGAATTGTTTTCTAGATTGTCAATAATGTAATTTGTTAGTAATGGGAGTGCCCCAGTGGATTATTAACAAGTTTCGGTAATATCAGAAGTTCCTGCCACAACAACCACGATAATACATCTACTATTTGATACATGTTCAAACTTTTTAAACATTTTAATGAACCATAACATAATTATTTGTATTTGCAGCATTCGGCACATCAAAAGACGAGATGCTGGTGATAGAACAGTGCTCAAATTCGCGTGCCGTGACGGTCCTAGTTCGTGGCGGCAACCGCATGATCGTGGAGGAGGCTAAGCGGTCTGTGCACGACGCGCTCTGCATCGTGCGCAGCCTCGTGCAGGTGATCGTCTGCAACAGAATCTCCTGTTCCCCTGGATTGTACACTACATATCTACAATTACTACTCATCTACTTTAGTTCACTACTAGAACATAGGCCTCTCTAAGAAAGTGCCAGCAAAATCCGGAAAACATTTCTATGGGTTTCTCCACGCTGGGCAAGCTGATAATTGAGTGCAGTGCATGTTCCTCCATATAACTATTCCGTTAGAATCGAGCTCAACAAATTTTCTATCATATAGTTGAGGATTCTCGTCAGTTTTGCAACAGGGTGCAGCACCACATGCGGGTGAGGTTGGCATTTGCAGAAAGAGATGATGTATATGCACTTACACCATATTGTACCAGTAACTATTTCGAAGTTCTATGATCGATTAACACAATAGGTAAAATAAAAAAGAAAATTTTAAATATTTTAGGATTCTCGCGTAGTATACGGCGGAGGCGCTGCAGAAATATCCTGCTCACTGGCAGTAGCCCGCGCTGCAGAGAAGCTGTCGTCGCTTGATCAGTATTCTTTCCGTGGATTTGCAGACGCCCTCGAAGCTATCCCACTCGCATTGGCCGAAAACAGGTACTTAAATTAGATGTCTCAAAGTGGGCAAAAGTATTCTATAATGATTTTTGAGAAAATATCGAAAATTGAGAAATAATGAATTTGCAAGAAGGTTATTGGTCCTTGAGTTTTTGTAAATATGCATAGCTTGGGTTAACAATTATTTTTACTTACTGTATTTGTACTTTTTAGTAAAGTAAAGATATTTATTATTGATTTATTAAAGACATCAATTTAAACTGTTATTATATTTTGGTTTGTTATAATATTTATGTGTATTATGTTCTACAGTGGCTTGTCTCCAATTGATACATTGTCTGAAGTGAAAGCACAACAGGTTACTGAGAATAATAGCAATCTGGGTGTTGACTGTAT
Source organism: Bhutanitis thaidina (assembly GCA_029286595.1). Classification (NCBI taxonomy): domain Eukaryota; kingdom Metazoa; phylum Arthropoda; class Insecta; order Lepidoptera; family Papilionidae; genus Bhutanitis; species Bhutanitis thaidina. The sequence goes on along the minus strand of JAGSMS010000021.1, from coordinate 639,853 downwards.
GGGCTCAGGTAAATAATTTGAAATATTTATGAATATTATTTGATTAAAATATAAATCTCTCTGTGCAATAAAAAGTGGATATTTAATTTTGTATCCAGATAAAAAATTATATTTGATTCTGCAAATTCGGATGAAGTTTTTTAGCTATCAGTTTGTGATTCGTTTGTTAGCTAGTAGAGTGTGTTCCAGTTAGAGAAAAAGAAAATCATAATTTTTTTTTACTAAACAATAAAAAAAAGTGAATAGTAAAAAAAAAATTTTTGATGGGAAAAAATATTTATGTTTCTTATGTTCATGGCGCCTTCGTTTCACTAATTATTCTTTGCCTATACTCTAATAAAAATACAACAGAAAGTTTTTAAAGAAAATCATAATTCACTTTATTTTATTCCTGTGCCTTAACTGGAAAATTACAAATTACTCTAGTTATCATATTTGTAAATTGTTTCACAATTATGTATCTTAACATTAAAGTGATTATTTCACAGGTACGAATGATATGAAAACGATGAACGTCATAGAGTCCCTTCACTCCAAGAAGCAACAGATTGCGCTCGCCACACAACTCGTCAAAATGATTCTGAAAATCGACGACGTGCGGTCGCCTGCCGACGGATTCGAATAAAACACACGGATCGATGTCTGTGAATTTGTATTGTAGTCGTAAAATCTATTCGTTGATCGGATTCAAATGAAAAGATAATGGTTAAGAAAAGCTATTTTGTTTCTTTTAGTATAACGACGGTTATAAAGGGAACAGACATCCCAGTGTCTCAGGACAAAAATCTCACTTTTTACACTGCTATTCACAGTTAACATTATTGCTTTCACGTGGGGTTTTTAATTTGGCTTATATAAAGTTGAGAGTATATTGCTGCAAATATTAGCTTATGCAGTAAGGAGAATTGATTTTGCAGCATGTTCTGTACCGATGCAAAACAGTGACATTGCAAATTTAACCCTTCTCATGTGTCTATTTCCATTTGTTTTACGAACTTAATTTCATTTAAAACTGTTAGTTAGCTTATGCGTAAAACACGTTATTTTAATAAAATACTAAACTTTTTTTTTAATATTAATACATTACTCGTAAAAATGAATACAATTTTTTTGTAGAATTTCTTAGAAACCTTCATTTTTAAATTATATCAGTATATTTTTTTAATTTTGTTTTGTAGAAAACATTTGATAATTGATTTAAACATCTCTGTGTTACAGTTCAAAACCGAAATTGTTTAGTTATTGTTGTTGGCCAGTGTTATCTTGTCATAGCTTGCCTCAAATTTAATTCCGTTAACAAGATATTTTTTATGTATCGAGTTCTTATTGCATTTCTCTAAAACTAGTTTTATGGGCATAACTGAGTGTATGGAAGAAATGTATGTATGCCTTATTAAATTAATAAATTAATAAACAGTGTTTTTTTAACATGCTTAATTTAGCTTTATCTATAACTATAAAAAAAAAAAATCTTACCTGTCGTTTTCCAGTTATTACTCTTTATATATTACATTGATTTGAAAATTTGCTAATGGCATTATAACGACAATACGGTACCATGGAGCCAGAAGCTGCATACTAGAACTCATGGTGGCTAATAGACACATCAACTATGGACACGTTTGAGTTTAAAACATAGCTATCCCTCTTTAACACTCACAAAACAAGGTTAGCGTGCGATAAGGATCTTTTGCTACTTCGATGACATTGACAGAGGTCATGACAATTAAAAGTAACATGCCGTCTACTGAGACAATTACTACTGAATATTTAATTCAATCGTGCGGTCGGAGTCGTACTTAAAAAAAATTGCATTCATGTACATTGCTTACATTACTTAACATAATGCACATTTCGGAGAGGCAGCGATATGTTTGCAATGGACGGGTCGCGAAGCTACTCGTGCTCCTGCCGAATTCCTAGCAGTAACGCAGTACCTCTGAGAAGTGCGGTGTAAAATTTTATTTAATTGCCTTCTCACAAATTGAATAAAATCATTATAATTTGAATCACGAATAGATATTTCATAATTCTTTGTGGTGTCAGACTTCATACCAACATGAACAAAAATAAAGTCTGCTAAATCCTCTATTTTAAGGTTTTTAGGACCTAAAAGCGCGGTGTATTCATCCGCCACTTGCTCTAAATTCGCAGTCCCTGGAGCGGGAGGCTTCGAACAAATTAATTGATTCAAATAGCTAAAGCGTGCCGCGTTTACTGCGTTTGCTGATCGTGCTTTGTGGAATTTTTTTGCTGCAATGATAATTTGGAGTGAAATAATAAGAGATTAGGCAAGAGAACATATTTTAACAATAACAATGATGACGATATTGAATATAACAGAAAATCCTAGTGAAGGTATAAGTATAGATAGATTACTGTCTACATAAAAAAAATAGCCCACATATTCCCGGCAAAGGGAGTTAGTTAATCTTGTGCATTAGGCACGGCCAGTAAATATCTCCCGGGAAATTGGAATAAAATTGATTTTTTTTAATTCTTCGGTTTGAAATATTATATTAAATTAAATTTATAATGAATATAACGCTATAATCAATAAAAATATTTCTGCACACACGGTTACAAAGTTATAATAACGAAATGTAGTATTCTGACTACAAAATCAGGAACCATCACCTATAATCCCATTTTTAATTTGCACACGTATTATGTTGTCGCTGCGCCCCTTTGACACCTACATTTATCAAACTCTTGGATTTTAGCCTTCGATAAAGGAATGTTAGCATTACTATATGATGTCGTATTCCAAATATTTCACCATTCCCTCAGAATTCCAAAAAAGAATTTCGTCGGCGTGTAGTCTCAGGGTCAAAGTGTTGAATCCAGGTTTCATATGAGTTTATCACGTTTGAGGAAAATCATCCCACGTATAGACGTGTGCGTAACGATGGAGAGCCAGCTGAGAGAGAGAAAGTTTCATCATACGGCCTGTAGCAAAGGACCATGTTTCTCTCCCGTGCTTCAATGTTGCTACATTCACTGTTTAAATACGGTTTTAACAGTGAAATGGTATTCGATGCTTCTCACGTGTGTTAAATTGTGTTTTTAAATAATATTTTTTTCGATGTAAAATAATATATTCCATTCGTGAACAATCTTCTTAATAAATATCAATATGTGTGCACGACGTTAACAAAGGCGTCGGCAGGTGTAGGTCACTTCGTACGGTGCGAATTACGTTAGCTGCGGCAGGAGGTCCGAAAAAACCAAATTTACTTAAATTATATTTAAATTAGTTTTTGTATAAAAATACTATATCTAACTAGTCTAGTCTAGTAGTAGTGCGAGGCTTACAATGTTGCGTCGACATTCTTGTATTTTCAGAAATACTGTAACGAATGCCCGACAATGTCTTGTCAACTCTTACGTCTTCGAATGACAAGCCAAAAGAAATAATGTTTTATAAATTACAAAAAATTATTCTTCGAAACAAAACAAAAATATCTAATAATAATAATTTATAATGTAAACAAATAAAAAGAGTACGTACCGAAAGTTAACCTCAGATCTACATACCCACTTAAAAAAGTTAATAATATAAAAAAAACAATTTCATCACGAATACTCACAATAATCAATCACATATAATTGAAAATCACACAAATTCACATGTATATTAATGTATTAATATGTTTTTTTATCTCCATTGATATAAATTACGTGTTGTAGATACATATATATTTGAATAACTATCTTGAATATAGTTATCAGTTCTCACGAAAACTTGAGAGACAATAACCAACCAACTTCATGGTGTCGCTTTTAGGTCTCGGTGTGCGCGCCTATTGTAAAAATTCACTCATCATTTATCCCAAACGCTCCAAAGTATAACTTCAAAAAAATTAAATACCGTTTCGGAAATATTCTGAAATAATAGAAAATAAAAAGACGATCGAGATTGGGGACTATATGGTATAAGGAGCACTGGAGCGCGCCAAGGGCAGTTAAGCGGTGAATTCTGAAGTAAGTGGAAGAGGACGATCACGCAGAAAAGAAGAGGAAAAGTAAGAAATGACGAAGGATTGCTTACTATCAGGAAGACCCGTTGAAGATCACTTACGAGGGACAGCGCATCAAGAAGAAACTCCGCAACCTTTTTAAGTGTTAAAAATAAATAGAAGTTTAAGAAACCAAACTTTTTACTCCAATCTCGCAACCCGTAGCTGGTAACAATGCTATAGGGGGAATGTTGGTGGCTGTGGTGTTTTTTCTGTGTCCTCGCTGCATCTTCTTACTTAAGAACGTCGAGTCATCAGTATGACTGTTAAATTGCTCGCAGTGGAGAGTATGATATAAAAGCGTATCTTGTCAGGGATGCTGCCGAGTCGGTATTCGGCATGAATCTTTTTACCATCTTCACAGAGGTACCTGCTGGTAATCGTCGGGCATTCTGTCTCTATGTACCCTAACGATAAATCGTTAATCGCTACTATAAAGCTATAAAAATTGGAAATTGAACACTCGGACACAATCCACCGCCGACGCCTAAGAGCGCGTCGCCCAAACTGACTGAAAAATTACCATCCGTGACGTGATCCGAACCTCTCTTGGGCGGTCAATAGTTAGCATATAAAAAAGACAAGCAGTAGATGGATAGGGAATAACTACTTAATAAGCGCAAAATCTGTCGAAAGCTGTAAAAGCCAACGTCACTAACTTCATCGATTTTGTGTATGTGGAGCTCTCCGGCCACCATACCAGAGGCAACTAAGTAACAAGTGAATGTTGCGACACTCGTTTAGACTCCTTTCCCAATAATTTGGTGGTCAGAGATTTTGACATTTGTTTTATTCGTTTCAACCCACTTTTCACCAGAACTTGTTTATTTGGAGCACTTTGACTGGTGATGAGCCTGTTCCGTGTGGCTGTCGGAAGTAAAGAATAGCGCCAACCCTGTCTAACCATGGGTGTCGTAAAAGGCGACTAATGGTAAAAAATTATATTAGGAGATGGGCAGAAGCATCTTCCTGCACTAGAACAAAAAAAAAAAAACGTGTGTACTTACACATGTGTTATGTACACACGTAAGATGTCAGTTCGTATCAAAACAAAAATATCTAATAATAATAATAATAATAATAATAATAATAATAATAATAATAATAATAATAATAATAATAATTTATAATGTAAACAAATAAAAAGAGTACGTACATACCGAAAGTTAACCTCAGATCTACATACCCACTTAAAAAAGTTAATAATATAAAAAAAACAATTTCATCACGAATACTCACAATAATCAATCACATATAATTGAAAATCACACAAATTCACATGTATATTAATGTATTAATATGTTTTTTTATCTCCATTGATATAAATTACGTGTTGTAGATACATATATATTTGAATAACTATCTTGAATATAGTTATCAGTTCTCACGAAAACTTGAGAGACAATAACCAACCAACTTCATGGTGTCGCTTTTAGGTCTCGGTGTGCGCGCCTATTGTAAAAATTCACTCATCATTTATCCCAAACGCTCCAAAGTATAACTTCAAAAAAATTAAATACCGTTTCGGAAATATTCTGAAATAATAGAAAATAAAAAGACGATCGAGATTGGGGACTATATGGTATAAGGAGCACTGGAGCGCGCCAAGGGCAGTTAAGCGGTGAATTCTGAAGTAAGTGGAAGAGGACGATCACGCAGAAAAGAAGAGGAAAAGTAAGAAATGACGAAGGATTGCTTACTATCAGGAAGACCCGTTGAAGATCACTTACGAGGGACAGCGCATCAAGAAGAAACTCCGCAACCTTTTTAAGTGTTAAAAATAAATAGAAGTTTAAGAAACCAAACTTTTTACTCCAATCTCGCAACCCGTAGCTGGTAACAATGCTATAGGGGGAATGTTGGTGGCTGTGGTGTTTTTTCTGTGTCCTCGCTGCATCTTCTTACTTAAGAACGTCGAGTCATCAGTATGACTGTTAAATTGCTCGCAGTGGAGAGTATGATATAAAAGCGTATCTTGTCAGGGATGCTGCCGAGTCGGTATTCGGCATGAATCTTTTTACCATCTTCACAGAGGTACCTGCTGGTAATCGTCGGGCATTCTGTCTCTATGTACCCTAACGATAAATCGTTAATCGCTACTATAAAGCTATAAAAATTGGAAATTGAACACTCGGACACAATCCACCGCCGACGCCTAAGAGCGCGTCGCCCAAACTGACTGAAAAATTACCATCCGTGACGTGATCCGAACCTCTCTTGGGCGGTCAATAGTTAGCATATAAAAAAGACAAGCAGTAGATGGATAGGGAATAACTACTTAATAAGCGCAAAATCTGTCGAAAGCTGTAAAAGCCAACGTCACTAACTTCATCGATTTTGTGTATGTGGAGCTCTCCGGCCACCATACCAGAGGCAACTAAGTAACAAGTGAATGTTGCGACACTCGTTTAGACTCCTTTCCCAATAATTTGGTGGTCAGAGATTTTGACATTTGTTTTATTCGTTTCAACCCACTTTTCACCAGAACTTGTTTATTTGGAGCACTTTGACTGGTGATGAGCCTGTTCCGTGTGGCTGTCGGAAGTAAAGAATAGCGCCAACCCTGTCTAACCATGGGTGTCGTAAAGGCGACTAATGGTAAAAATTATATTAGGAGATGGGCAGCAGCATCTTCCTGCACTAGAACAAAAAAAAAAAAACTGCGGTTGCCAACCCGCTTGCCAGGCGTGGCAACTAAGGCAAAACCCCCATGATGAGAGGTAGAAGAAAGCAATGGCCCCAGTCCCCGGCGGCCTCGCTAGTCCTGGCTATGGTGGCAGCCATGGTAACGGCGAGGCAGGGGTGCGAAGAATCACCGGCAGATTTCTAGCTGCCAACCCAAACGACTGGACCTGGCAACATATAACGCACGCACGTTGAGGACCGACGAGAAGATACTAGAACTGGAAGAAGAAGTAAGCAAGTTACACTGGAGTATTATGGGGTTGTCTGAAGTCCGAAGACAGGAGAGGACTCTATAATCCTAAAATCCGGTAACTTATTCTACTACCGGCAGGGTGACCATCTGTCCCAAGGAGGTGTCGGGTTTATCGTCCACAGGTCTCTCATCAACAACGTGATCGAGATCGGAAGTGTGTCGAGTAGGGTCGCGTACCTTATACTCAGAATAACCAAAAGGTATTCGCTGAAGGTCATACAGGTATACGCACTAACCTCGACACACCCTGATGATGAAGTGGAGGCAATGTATGAGGATATTTCAAGAGCCATGCATTGCTCTAAGACTCACTACACGGTGTTGATGGGAGACTTTAACGCAAAACTAGGTACGAAAAAGGCGATGAGCTGATAGTGGGGAACTTTGGAGTAGGGCAACGGAACCCAAGAGGGCAACAGCTGGCTGACTTCATGGCAAAGGAGGGATTCTTTATGATGAACTCCTATTTCCAGAAGCGGCCCCACAGGAAGTGGACATGGATGAGCCCGGACGGTACCACAAAAATGAGATCGACTTCATCATGACGACCAAGCGTCAGCTGTTCAGTGATGTCTCTGTGATCACTAGGGTAAAACCGGCAGTGATCACCGAATGGTAAGAGGCACACTGAACCTTAACATTAGGCTCGAGCGGTCTCGTCTGGTGAAGTCTACGCTCCGCCCACCACGTGCCCTTATCCAGAACCCCGAGAGCTTTCAGCTCGAATTGCATAATCGCTTTCAGTGCCTAGACGATTGCGTTACAGTGGACGATACGAATAGCAGGCTAGTGGAAACTGTCCATGCGGTAGGAGCTAAGTTTTGCAGGACCCGCCGCACGAACAAGCCCCAAAAGCTCTCTGATCACACTCTTAAACTCATGAAAGCCAGGCGTGAGATAAAGCTGCAGTCTACAACGGATGCGTCAGCGTATCGGCTACTGAATAGACAGATCTCCAAATGTATGAGGCAAGACTTACGCAAATTCAATACAGCCTGTATTGAAAAAGCGATAGAGCGGAACCAAGGCTCCAAAGTCTTCGCCAGAGAACTGTCTATTGGAAACAGCCAACTGACCAAGCTGAAGACCGAAAGCGGCGCAGTCATTTCCGCTGGAGCCGAGATTTTGAGTGAGATCGAGAGATTTTACGGACAGCTGTACACAACGTCGTTGAAACCACACACTGATGTGAGTAACGACCCAAGAGCCAAGCTTATCCGACATTACTCCGATAACATCCCGGACGTCAGTCTGAGCGAGATTAGGATGGCTCTCAAACAGCTTAAAAACGGCGAGGCGCCGGGTGAGGACGGAATTACAGCTGAGCTTCTGAAAGCGGGTGGAAAACCGATACTTGTTGTCCTTCAGAAGCTGTTTAATTCCGTCATTCATGGCGGTGTTACGCCGAAAGCGTGGAGTAGAAGCGTGGTTGTCCTATTCTTCAAGAAAGGGATAACTGCCCTTTGAAGAATTATAGACCGATATCGCTTCTAAGCCGCGTCTACGTGCTGTTTTCGAGAGTCATCTCAAATCGTCTAGTGAACAGACTTGACGACTTCCAGCCTCCCGAACAAGCCGGATTCCGAAAAGGCTATAGTACCATAGACCACATACATACTCTTCGCCAGATTGTACAGAAGGCCGAGGAGTACAATTTGCCATTATGTCTGGCGTATGTGGACTGCGAGAAAGCCTTCGATTCAGTCGAAATTTGGGCGGTGCTACAGTCTCTCCAGCGATGCCAGATAGACTCTCGGTATATCGAAGTGCTGAGGTGTTTGTACAATGAGGCTACGATGTCTATCCGAGTACAGAATCAGAGTACGAAACCAATCCAACTGCAGAAAGGTGTAAGACAGGGCGATGTCATATCCCCGAAACTCTTCACCTCTGCATTGGAAGATGTTTTCAAACAGCTGAACTGGAAAGGATACGGTATCAACATCAATGGCGAATACATCACTCACCTTCAATTTGCCGACGACATAGTTCTTATGGCAGGATCGCTGGAGGAGCTTAGTACAATGCTCAATGACCTCAATAACGTCTCCCAACAGGTTGGTCTTAAGATGAACATGGACAAGACGAAGTTCATGTCAAACGTCCATGTCACACCAATACCGGTTGTTGTTGGGAACAATAGGCTCGAAGTTGTAGACGAGTACGTATACCTGGGACAAATTGTCCGATTAGGGAAGTCCAACTTCGACTCAGAGGTCAATCGACCAATCCAAGTCGGCTGGGCTGCGTTCGGGAAACTACGTCATATCTTCTCGTCGAGTATACCGCAAAGCCTCAAGACGAAAGTATACAACCAGTGCGTGTTGCCAGTGATGACATACGGATCCGAGACTTGGTCCTTCACTGCAGCCCGTATGAGGAAGCTCAAAGTTGCTCAGCGCGCTATGGAAAGGGCTATGCTCGGTGTTTCTCTGCGTGATAGAGTCTGCAACGATAATATCCGCAGCAGAACTAAGGTAACCGACATAGCCGTAAAGATCAGCAACCTGAAGTGGCAATGGGCCGGCCACATAGCTCGCGGAACTGACAACCGCTGGGGAAAAAAGGTTCTCGAGTGGCAGCCACGTACGGGCAAACGCAGTGTAGGACGACCCCCCACAAGATGGAGTGACGACCTGCGCAGTGTTGCGGGAAGTCGATGGATGCAGGTGGCTCAGGACCGTGCTTCGTGGCAATCTTTGGGGGAGGCCTATGTTCAGCAGTGGACTTCTAATAGGCTGAAATGATGATGATGATGACGATGAGCCTGTCACCGTTTTAGTGTTCAGGCCAACGATTCAAATCGTATATAAGTATATAAACTCATTCATGCGAGCCTTCTACATAGGTGATAAACTTTGGTTTCCTGATTCGGGGGCAGATTCCTTAACTATTCTGCTATCATGGCCCTTAATATAAGTTCTCTGCTAAACATAAGGAAGATTTGCCGCTATACTCCGCCCGCCGAGCAAGGCGGCAAAGCTGGCCATCAAGCCATGCTCGGCAGGCGGGTTTACGAGTGCCAGGTACCTCGCTGTAGATTTTTTTGACGTTTGACCCTTAGTTGACATTTACGACAACGAAGGGATTAATTGTGGTACCAGGTTCACTTCGGCACTGTCATGCGGCAAACTTTTATAATAAATTCCTAAAAATTTTATCCTTACTAGCCTGTCAATGATTACCTATTATAGATTATTTTCTCCTTGATCTTTACAAGAGCGTGACTTTCGTTATAAAATTACATTGTTTAATCTATTCAATGTAAAATCAACAAAGCAAGAATAATATCTTAAACATTTGCATCAACAGAACGATTTCATTCGTTTACGTCTAGCCACCACACAAAAACACCAAACTTGTTTAATTAAATACCCCAGAGCATTACATTTGAATACGCCGAGGAGTATACCTTAAAAGTTTTTTTCATAAAAATCTTGTATTTCATATTGAATACAAATTTTATGATGTATAAAAAATATTACTGTCATAATTTTTGATAATGACGATTTCCATAACGACATCTACCGCTAAAACCAGAAGAACCAGAAGTTTTAAACGGCGCATGTGTATAATCCGCACGCATTCGCTGAAGATGTCCATCATGATCAACTATTAGTTCAAAATTTCCGAAATTCTATAATTACAAATGTTGTTGCCAAACGAAGCGACCGAATCGTGATTCTTTCATTAAGCCTGCAAAATGTGAATAATTTGTCAGAATCGATCATAATAGTATGAGAGAAGTAAAATAGTCTACGCATAACTCGCGATGGAGACCGACGTTAGATCTTAAAATTTGTATTTAGAATTTTCATTTATTTTTAGTATCAAACGAGGTTTAAAATAGATCTTAAAGAAAAAATATTTCTTTTCCTTAAAGAGTTGGATTGAGGTAGGTTGAATATGTTTTTTTTTATTTTATATCTTTTTTTTGTACTTTTGGTTATTTCATCAGCAACTTAAGACCACCGCTGAACAAAGCCTCCCAAAAAATTAAACTTCATATAGCATGCATTTTATGATAAGTTGGGTCTCACAATGCTGGGCAAGCGGTGGGCACAGTGCCGGACCTAAGCACTGGTGATATGGCTCCCGATTGGTAGTCTGTGGGATTTGGGTTCCATAGAGCTTCGTTGTTAGGTATAGCAGGGTGCACCGTGCTGGTGAGGTTCGCATTTGGAGAAAGAATAGTTATTTTCTCACTTACGTTTTGGTTAGTTACATTTATTTAGATAATGATTTCTAGTATTTACGCGAACACTACACATTTGAAGTATAACTATTATTTACGAATTTTATCTATTTAATTATTTAATTTTTGGACCGATCTAGTATGTGCTCATAGTATCTCGAGGTCTGTATATATATTACTGGCAGTTTTCGCATAGTTTAGATATTAAACTTCTTATTTTATCAATAGATCCCAAGCTAATATTTATGTACACATTCTTGGGCTATAAAGCGCGTAAGTTCGCATAAACAAATATTTGGTAATAATATAGATAAAGTATAATAATATAGGTAAATGACTATAACAAGTGATCTGTATCTTTGTTTCAAAAATTCTTTAATTTATTTTTCAGATTATTTTTAATAGTTCATTGGGATCAGAACTTCTATTTTGTCACATTTATAATGGAAAGAGTTCTATTGTTCATATTCGTCGTAGCGGCATATATTTTTGATTGTCATTCGTCTGGTGAGTACCTATTACATAATAATTTGATGCATTTAGCATGAAGATAAAATCGGAAACAAAAATATACCAACAAATAATGACGAAGTACTCCTGACTGATTTCGACTACGGTGACAACTTCCGACTACAATCTGCAATAATCAACTGCTCAGAGATATACGAGTAGTGCCAAAAGTTTTCGTGTAAATACAGGGATACTCACACGTCTTTACTTCCCCGTATCCGATGTAACGCCATATACGAAAAGATCGGAGGAAGGGTCAGGTGCAGTGTAAGTGATACTGGACCCAACACAGCACGACTACACCGGAAAGATAACTATAATATAATTTGTTATAAATATTATAATTTGTGTTTTTGCACATATATTGGCTTCGGCTGGGATTCGAACCTAGAATCCATGTTTCAGGTTTAAGATACGCAAACCATATGCCATGCGGTCGTCGATCAATAATTTAAATAGAATAAAAACATTAGTCTTTAATGTGTTAAAAGGCATAACAATTTTGAATCCTCGTATAGAGATTTGTGTATGTAAAAATTAGTTTAGTTAGAGGGAATTTCCCGGCGTTATGATGGCGCGGTGGCGTAGTGACTAAGCGCGTTGCGTTACGTATTTCGAGATACAAATGACAGTTCCGAGTCTGGGTTTTGGTATGTATGTGATAGCTGCAGTTCGCATACGGTTTATTACACAACTGACTGTCTGTTGGCCTATTTCTATGCTCCCTCTATTTCACCTCCTCACTTATTCTTTATTATTACATACAAAGTATATATAAAAAAAATGTGTGCACGAAATTTACCTTAAATTACATGTATGAAATAGTACAAAACACATAAGTAAATAAAAATACTTCGAAAGAAAGATTTCTATGATTTATAAATAGACACAAAGGTTGATTAGCTAACTTAAATGTTACAACAAAAAATAGGTACACATAATCTAGATTCTAACAATTTGTATTATTTAATCAAAATTCAACATAAAAGGGCGTTACTCACTCCCAATTGTCCCCATCCCACGTTTAATGCGTTCTTAAATTCACATTGTCGCGATAATTTCGTTAATTCTGCCACATATTGTGCTACATTTTCACCGACATATACACACACCATTGAAATTTGGATTGTTTGGTTGTAAGTGCAGATCACTCACTTACAACCGATCACTTACATCAATTTAACCACCTCTTCAAACTTTAATTCGAATTCTTTGGACTCGTCGAATTAACTAACAATTCGTACGTAGGGTCACCCACTACAGACAATAATGTAGGCAAATGTTACTCTTATGATTAGTCTTAAAGTACATTTCCAACCCCTGCGGTAGAGGTAATGTACTTTTCTTTAGTTAAAAGAAAAATAAGTACCTACTTTTGTAGTATGTACCTAACATGTGAAGTATATTTATTAAATCACAATTCTTAAAATAAAGACATATTTTTGTAAAAAATTATTGAACTTGGGCCGCTTCGCGCCATGAGAGGTGCAAGACTGTGTATAATAATGTCATATAAAATAAACAATGAACCACCAGTTTATACACTTGACGAATTATTAAAACAACTTAACCACGAAGTGATAAGATTACCTTCTTCCTCTTATGATTTAAATCCAATAGAAAAAGTTTGCTATTGCTTAAGATACAAAACACATAATTGAATTAATTCAAGCCACTTTTACAAGCATCACACAAGAAGACTGGCGCATTTAATGTAAACATGTAGAGCATATTGAAGATGAATACTTAAGAAATGAGGGGCTGATAGATGTAGAAATGGAAAGATTCATAATCTCCACACTGAATCTGATCATGACTGGAGCCAGGCCGCGACGCGCCTTTGAACTTACCGACTCGCGACGGATCGTGTGGACGACAACAACGTTGTGGACGTGACTACTCCCATGGTCTGCCAGCTTATGGTGCGGCATGGCCGGCCTAACAACAGACTGTGGGTCTTTTGCTTTAGATTTGTGTCATGAACTACTACAAAAGATAATTTACGAGAATATCCGCAAAATACCAGATAATTATTAGTATTGATATTTTTCAATCCTTTTGACTTAACTCTATATTATGAGTATATATTATCTAAGTACCAGTTTTGAATTTTTTTATAGATTTATGTACGTTTTCCTTTTCTTAATGTACACAAATGCCGTTAGACATGATTCCGATGTTGTAATCAATCTAACCTTGACCGTTGCTCTTTTCTTAAGTATTTTGATATTAGTATATATTTTACCTCATTGACGAAATGTGGCTTTGAAGATGAATTGTGGTGGTACAGTGAGAATAAATTGTTTATATGATATTTTTTTAATATATGAAATTACTAGCTTTTGATCGCGGCTACGCTACAAATTAATTAATTGAGATGAAAAATATCCGAAATCCTATTTCACGTTATAATCTACATCTCTGCGAAATTTCGTTGATATAAGTTTAGTTGAACATTAATCATGATTGAACGACAAACCTACAAAACCTAATATTCGGTTATAAGTATAAGGTTTCGTCCGCTTAATTCGACGCTCCGTCCACCGCGTGTTCTTATCTGAAATTCTAAGAGCTTTCAGCTCGAATTTCATAACTCGTTTTACAGTTTAGAAATAATGAAGCATACAGCTTCGTCCGAAGGATGATTCGGACAAAATGATGGAAACCTTAGGTAGGTTTCCATCATCGTGTGCGATGCTAGAAGGGAGATGAGGGAATGAAATAATTTTATTCCTGCGCACACTATTCTTAAGATATTCAATAAAACACCGAGAGGCTGGCTGGAGAGGCTTACTAATTATTTGTGTTTTGGTAGCATTGAATCCCACAAGATTTGGGATCGTCAATCTCCAATTGCCTGCAAAGTAACTTTCATACGCTCTATTTTCAGACTCTTGCGATGAGATGTTGGATGTCAATAAGATATGTGTTTATCGTAATTGGTCTTTATTGAGACGATTTTAAAATTAAGTATCATGTGTCTGCAACTGGGCCTAAAGATTCAAACAAATTATTAATAGGCAGCAAGGAGAGAGTTGTGGAGAGTGAATAGAACCCTGATGAACTCCGGTATTAACATATATTGCCTCAGTCGAGCAGCAGCCTTCATAAAGTCCTGTATCCCGGCGATCAGTCACAGGGAATAAGCTATAGGAAGTAAGAGATTTACATGCCAGACCCTGTTAAAAGCCTTCGAGATATCATGCAAAACAGCAAGTGCCCTTGGTTTTCCGCTGTTCTCGAGGGCCTCGCCCAATATATAAGTGCATTATCAACCGATTTCGGTGTAACATATACTGGCGGGTAAGAGGTGATTAGAAATGCCACAAAGTAGTCCAAATGTTAGTTCAGTAGTAAGGCATCGTAGTTAATAGTCATGTTAAGCTTAACCTCTTAGTATTAGATATGTGATATGATAGTCAATTATTCAGCAGCGTACAATCCTCTTTTTGGAGTTGGGGGCAACGGCGACAGCGGCGTGACCTTGAAGAATACATGAACTCTAAATAGATATTTACAAAACAGTATAATCAGATCCCTAAAATTCTCAGCCTTCACTTTCAAATTCAACATTGCAGCTTGCTTTAGCTTGCCCGGAAGTCACATAACCGGTTAAGAAGTCTACGTCCCACTTCGCAAAGTTAAATATTGTAAAGTACCCGCTCGAAGCAGCCCAACCAATCTTTTTAAAATACGTTTTATGAACAGTACTGATCCAGAACAGTTTTGTTCTTAGGACATTATATAGGCACGTAAGGGAAACAAAACAGACACAAGCCCATAAGCCCCACCCCTAACTTGTTTAAGGCTTTCATAAAAGTAGTAGGGAACTGTATATCTGGCAAGTAATACCACACGCAGATACACACTGATTACTCATTTCGTGCAAGGTGTGCATGACAGAGACCATCACAAGTTGAGCTCGCTTTGTATGTACCTCATAAACTTGTTTTTTTTTTGCTATGCTTTATAATAACGTAACGTTGATAGCCTTCTCATGCTTAAGCCGTAATTTTTATGGCTTTGTAAAGCTATTTTATCGTACAAACTGCCATAATTAATAATTTAACAGAAGATTTTGATTCTGATTTAGTTACTTAAAATTGTAAATGCGTATCTGATTTCTATGCGTTAGTACTTTAAACATTTACATTTATGATTCTAGTCATTTATCAAAAGTCATGTAGTAGGAAATAAACAAAAGTCATGTATATAATTTTCACCAGGGTTATAAACTACCTGCATACCTGATTTCATGTAACAACAGACAAAAATTCATAAAACCACTGTACTCTCCAGTATCACTTATATATCAAAATATATTATAGAATCGCAGGCACTTATTTAGGTCCAAAATATTTAAATTACAGAAACTATTTTCCTACAGATTTATTAATAATACCTGTTTCACATATAAAATCGACATCTTAGTCCTCAGGGGTAACAACGTATCCGTAACCTTCTTCGATTGAAGTTCTTCCGTAGTCCATAGGCTGCAGTAGCCACTTCTATCGGGTGGACCGTCAGGTCATTTCCCACCTCAATCCAATAAAAAGAGATAAGCATGAAGCTGGAGTATGTATAATAAATCTGAAGAAGGTGCTTTCTACGGTACGTGAACACCTCTTCAAGACATCTGTTCCCACTTAGTAATATTGATATCATCGGTCATTGCAATTATATTAAAACTGCGTATGCTGTATGTATGTGTATGCTGTAGCATATATAATACATATACATATATATTTATTTATTTATTCCGTTAGTATGTATCTAATTGTAAATTCAGTATGTGTTGTATAAATAAGTATAATGAAGTTATTTATGTATTTTAGTTCCAATTTTTTTTACAAATTTTATGTTTTGGACCCTTACAATATCTCTCCACGCCCCGGGTTGACTGGCAGAGAATTCCAAGAGGCATTAAGTCCGCTCTTTGTAATACTTTTATAAAGGTATTTAAATAAAGTTTAAATAAATAATAAATAAAATTTCTGTAATGTAATGTAGTGAATAAATAAGTGCGGGAGGATATTTTTTTATTAGGTTTCAGTATTAATCATGGGGAGGCTCCCCATGACTAATCAGTTTTGCGTTTCACGTAAAATTCTCTATATATTAGATTTAATTTAAATTGGGCATAAATGTACTTCATACCATAGGTTTGCATATGGGCTACTTTTTATCCTATTAAAATGACCTAAAAAAGAAGGTACCATACAAATTTTTTCCTATAAAAAATAAATAAATACCAAGGTACCACCTTCTTACCTATATCTGTCGCTAAGTAGGAGTGCAATCACTGTTGTGTTCCGGTTTTAAAAATATACTAAGCCAGAATAACTTCAGGCTGTGAGCCTCACTCTCGGGGGTGACAACGATTTAAAAAAATTAATAAATATTAATACTCTAGCTTTTATAGCTAAATTAGAGCCTCAAATGGCTTCCCATAAAAGTAACAGCCAGTAAATGCCCACTACTTGTCCAAGGCTTACTCATAAATATTTTATAAAGCTTGAAGCCGGGAGGGGTCCGCCACGCTGCTTCAATGCGTGTTAGCGGACTTCACACGTGAGGACGAAATAATATTTCTCAAACATGCAGTTCTCCTTACGATATTCTTTCCTATATGCTAGCTGATGATCGCGAATGAAGAAAAGGACCAATTTGTAAAAAATAAAGCAATTTTACTTACAGGGCCAACCCACGGCAAAGTTGTGATGTGCTACCATGTGTCATGGGCTACTTATCGGCATGGTGGTGGAAAGTTTGACCTCTACGATCTGGATCCGACGTTGTGTACGCACATCGTTTATTCGTTCGTCGGTTTGGATGAAAAAATGATGACTATTAAAAGTATCGGTAAGATGGAATAATTCATAATATCTTCCGAATAGACTTTAAGATTTAGTTTTCACAAGTTTCTAAGTTTTCATACCAGAAATACTCTAATAAAAATTAGCGGGAAAATAGACACCTCGAATTTGGTTTGTAATGAGCCTAGGTATAAAAATAAAGAAAAGCAATTTTTTTTGCCCACGAAAGCGAACCCTTGCCCAGAGTCCGTACTTACATCCATGTGTGTCCGTACTTATCACTGCTAACTAATTAAGGAACCATTATCTTTAATGTGAACGCTTGTGTACTTTTGCAGCATTCGACACTCCAGTCCTTTGATAACACTAATTATCCCTTACTTAGTGCTATTCTAAGGTCGAACACCACACGCCAAATTTCATATAAATCTACCAAATTATTAATGTTTCGTTAACACAAAAATGAAAAAATATGTAATAAAATTTCTTATAATATATCTATGAGTGTTAAAAACTTAAAATTTCTATAAATTGTAGATTTTTGGGTTATTATTGATAATGCGTAAGGTGTAAGGCGAAACATACTAATCTTCTCCATGCCCCAAATTCAGGTGCACTTGCTGTACCATGCTAGCTAACAAACGACGCTCTGTGATCGACAGATGTTGGAAAATCCAACCGAATTTGCAAAACCCAAATCCCACAGATTTGTGATCACAGGGGAGCAGTGTGCCTAGTGCGATGCTACCGGCACTGCTCATGCCCAGTGTGGTCGGTATGGACAAACCTTCCGAGTAACATATAATATATTCCAAATTATATGCCAGCTCGCTAGCGATTTGTTGGAGAGATTTGTACAGTAGAGGACTTAAATACGCGGATGATGGTGATGATTATTGGCAAGGCTAATTTTTTAAAGCATTATACTTACAAAAATTACAAAACAGCATCGCGTTTCAGACAGTTCTCTTGAAAAAGGGTACACTAACGTGGGGTACAAGGGCGTAGTGAAGCTAAAAGCGAAATATCCTCATCTAAAGATCATAATAGCTGTTGGTGGCTGGGACGAGGGCACAGCAAAATACTCTGAAATGGCCGCTAATCCCGCCTGTCGAGCCATATTCATAAGAAGCGTAGTTAAATTTTTAAAGTAAGTATTTTATCTTCTTCTTTAGCCTCTAAACAGTTACATACAGTGGGTAGACATGGTTTCTTGTAATAGGAGGATTTGCTGTAATCGCCATGTTTGATGTACGGGTTTCCGATCGCACATAGATCATAGATGCTGCTGCGTGTCAGGTTGATAATTTGGGTCTGACATACTTGAGATGACTATTTCGCCGTCTGTCGGTGGCTGTGAGACTTCTGGCTTCGAGCAATCAACTATTATGACACCTATGGAATTAGTTGGGGCGGCGGATTCTCTTATACCGCCATCAAACGTATTATCTCACTGGTGACATATTGCTGTATTTTTTCTGGTTTGTGATGTTTGTGTACAGATATAAAAAGGAAATA
Organism: Bhutanitis thaidina; assembly: GCA_029286595.1. Classification (NCBI taxonomy): domain Eukaryota; kingdom Metazoa; phylum Arthropoda; class Insecta; order Lepidoptera; family Papilionidae; genus Bhutanitis; species Bhutanitis thaidina. The sequence goes on along the minus strand of JAGSMS010000021.1, from coordinate 620,857 downwards.
TTTTAATTTTCTAGCAACTATTGCATTACTTACTAAATTATTTGGTTACACATATGCTTAGGATACAGAAAATAAATACGCATTTGCAATTTTAAGCAGCTAAATATGAACTAGTTACGGCTGTTGTAAAGCACTTGAAACGTCGGAAATATAAAAACAAAATTAAACACGATATAATCCGTAAATAATAGTTTCATTTCAAATGCTACATATTTGTTGTGTGTTTGAATCCTAGATAAATCATTAATTAAGATGAACTATCAAAAAGTACAAAAAAGAGGTGAGGAAAAATTACTTTTCACAATTCCACGCGCCAAGGCAACAAAATGGCATACATTACATTCATTTTACAATTTTTACGACAAAACGGTGTCACATAGTCAAGCCATGTGTGTGTAGGAATCGCATCGTGATGATTCCGTATCATAATAATCGACCAGTATAAGTAGGTCAGTATACACTATATAATGACTAACAATACTCACGATAGACCATATTAATGTTACTCTAGCTTAAGTCCAAAGATTTTGAAAGAGGGAATATACCACCGTTTTTTCCAAAGGCTCGCTTCACCTGCATCCTCAGCTGGCTGACAAAAGAGGTTCTGGCGACTCCGTGTCGCCATCGGAATAAAGAATTGCTTCACCCTATTAACCTAGAATTTGAAAATTAGTGTAGTAATTTAGTTTTCACGGGATAGGCAGAGGTGCCATTAGTTGCATCTGTATCAGTGTCAACATACAGATTTGTTATTAAATTTATAAAACTTTACTTTCTAAGAATGTCTGCCTTCTTCTACAACAATATCCTAATTAGTCCACGACTGGACATTTTTCGTCATCTCACACTTTGCTAAGCGGCGGGTTGGCTTCGCATTTTCAGGCATCTCGCAGCTTAAGTTATAGCAGATTCTCTTATACAGCCGCATATGGCAAAACTTTCTTTTAGATTCTAAAATGTCCCACAGCTGGGACTCCCGCAAGAACCTCACTTTCCGTTTTTTATAATGCCAATTAAATTATATTGCTGGCTCGAATTCAACGCGAGCAACGCCGCGGGGATATGACTAAACATATGTTTACCATATTCTATACAATTGCTTTTGATTTCAGGCTTTACAAATTTGATGGATTAGACATGCATTGGAAGTATCCCGTTGTAAGAGACGAAAAACCTGAAGATAGACCCAACTTTGTTTCATTAATAAAGGTACCACAAAAAAATTTACATAAATCAAATATTCTGCCTTTTCTACCCTTTTTTATTTATTTTTATTATACTTTACTTTATTAACGAAAAAAATTAAAATAAAAAAAAACAAGGATGGAACCTCCTAGTGAGTTTATAGAAACCTATATCAGGAGAATCCGCTCCTCCATAACAAAAACAATGTAACTACAGTTCCAACAAATATAAACAATCATGAGAATTTTTTTTCGTTTGTACATAAACACAACAAAAAAAAGATAAGAATAGACACTATTACTATTAATTTAATACTTAAAACTATCCCATAATTAGTGTGTATATGCGAGGGTGTGTTGTGTGTTATTGTGGGGTGTATGTGTTTATTGATTTGGTGTGTGTGTGTGTGTGTGGCAGTGCGCGCGAGTGTGGGTGTGTTGCTTGAAAACATATCCAATAATATACATTATTTCTTATAATTTTTTTTTGTTATGTATAAAGAGAGTAATTTTTTTATTTTCGAGATATTTTGAGCTTTTAGCCATGCAGTTAACGATATTTTACACTCGTGAGTTTTTAACGGGTATATGTTCAGAACCTTATTAATCTTATTGTAGTGAATATATGATTGTTCAACATATCGCTGACTAGCAAACGCTGTCCTTGTAATGGGTCCTGCTCAATACACTCCATTCTCCTCCAGTTTAAGATAGAAACGTCATAGGGTATAGATTTGTGCATTATTTAGTATATATAAGTTATAACAATAGTTTTTTTATTGTTAGAACACGATTCTATTGCTATCCTGGCTTTATTCTTACGTTTAATTTGGCGAACCCCTCTCGTGTCATGACAGCAGAACTTCTATTGATTCAACACGTGAAGAAATAAACGGTTTCTTTCTATCTGCTTATATCTCGTCATATGACTTATTGAATAGTTAATTAAAAGTCAGTTTTCATCAATACCTTTACAACTAACACGGTCAAAAACAAAACACGGCCTTCCTAAATCTATATCCTTTTTTTTGTCTCGTGGTGGATAAAGGTGTAAACACCTACTACCTGTAACACGAAGGCAGTAACCGGATATGTCAGAATCAGCAACAAGCCCCGGATCGACTAAAACTCCCTCGGAATAAGAGATACGCCTTTGGCCCGGTGGCCTTGACAGCTTTGGCGGAAGAGACTTGCGAGCAGAAGGCCTTATGTCGTCTAATTGTCATTTTTAACCGGAATTCCAATTGGTAGCAATACACTTGGTTTGAACAGTGACTAACTCATCGGGTAAACTGTCCAATACAGTTTTGGTTTTACTTGCATTGTTTATCGTGCGAGGAGAGTTTCTAGGTGTTATTATTCTAAAGAAAGGTCTGTGTTCAGAGACTGAACTTACACAAGCTAATAAAGTAGAAGAAGAAATAAGATGCTCGTCCATTGTCAAAGAAAAACAATGATAATAATTTTTTTTACTTAAATAATTTGGTTTAATTTTTAATGTTCAATTAGTATATACTGTTATATTATGTATGGTTATGCTGTATACTATTTAAATTCTCAGAGCGTTATCACAACATACACAAACGTCTTATAATCTCTCCCTCTCTCTTTTTTAGGAACTGAAAGAAGCTTTTACTCCTGATTCTTTCATTCTAATGGCAGTGTTGGGTGCTGCAAAGTACTCTCTGGATTCAGCCTACGATCTTCCGGAGTTAAACCGCTATTTAGACTATATTAACATTCTGTGTTACGACTATCACGGCACTTGGGAAGATGTTATTGGTGCTAACGCTCCACTTTACGGTAGTAATGACGACGACGAAGAAAATGTTGTAAGTATTGTTTCTAGTATTCTAGACTGCGCCGTAGCGTAGCTTTGCTGTTAGCGTACCTGACTGTTGAGCCTTGGGTCGTGATTCCGAATGTCAGCCGAAACAAAACACACGTTTTTGGTTTTTCGGTGTGGTTGTGTTGTTTTGCGTACCGTGTTTCCGTATAAGTATAAAATACAGGTGTTCATACTTATAAGCCCGCATCTTAGCAAAAGAAAATATAGTTTAACCGTTCACATCACGATCAAGATACCGGAAAAGATAAACAATTCGACTTGGCTGGGGAAATACCAGGCGTCCGCAGAATACCAGCGTGCTGCTTTACGCATCAAGTTTTGTTGGGAAGTGATGGGAATTGGAGACCAAATTACTCCTAACAAGGTATTTCATTCCAGTCCTTAAGGCTGACATCGCACCTTTATATTGATCATTCATATCATTGATGACCTATCTGACTTTGCCGGAACTTGCACATCATTTCTATTCTGTACTACCTATGTCTTGTTTCACCTTTCTATTCCTCCTTACTAAAGGAGAATTTTCAATTTATGAGGATTCCAGAGGCAGTTCTCCTTTTTCTCAAAAAAGTTTCACTAAACGTACTTTGGAATGCCCTGTCGTTGGATATCCGTGAGGCTCTATCCACTGGCACCTTTCATAAATTAGTTAAAATACATTACCTACTTGTCTCAATCTCTCGGGCGCTGTTGGTTCAAATTACTACTATAATATATACGGGTGTCTAGGCGATGTTATCCTTCCCTCCCCAGTATTGGCTGGACTACTGATTAACCACATTAGCTCTTAAAATTTCAAACAATAGTGTCAGCATTTATGTTCGAATCTTAAACCCTGTCATACTATGGAATTTAAGACGAGGGCTCAACCTTTGAGCAATTACGCCCCTTGGCTATTGGCTATATTATATTGGAATCAATTGAAACAATTGAAGTAATGTAAAAGATTAAATGACATCCAGATCATAACCAAAACATAGGTCGCCTAAACATAGACGTCCAATCTCAAAATGATGAATTATCAGGTATCACCATCAGTATTTCTATCAACTTATCAAACAGAAAATAGCAGCGATATGCTGCTGGTTTAACTATTTTTCTGCAAATATGGTATTTCTCTCATTGATCCCGAATTTCAACATGGCTTAACCTTATGAAAAACAATATTATAATAAGAGAAGTTAAACGAACATTGTTTTCGTCTTTCATTCCATTCATATTTAATTGGTAATTAAATTGTAACGTTACTTCGCAGGATTACTCACTGAAGTATCTCATATCCCAAGGAGTAACCCCGGAAAAAATTATTCTCGGATTGCCTTTCTTCGGACTTGCTTTCATCCTCACTGACCCAGGAACACCTGAAATTGAATTTGGTGTTACACCAATAACGACACAAACTTTCGAAGGGCCTTACACAAAAGAAGAGGGATTCTATGGATACAATGAGGTAAAAGGAATTAATTTTAGAAATGTTGCTTTAGTTTAGACAATTTGTTCGATATATGCGAACGATCTTCCAAAAACTTAATTTATAAAAAAGAAATTATGCTCAAAATTATAATTAATTTTTTTATAACATTTGTGTGACTAAATTTAGACAATGTGTACTAAATTTCTTCTAAACTAAATTTAGACAATTTGTACGATATATGCGAACGATCTTCCAAAAATTTAATTTATCAAAAAAAAATTGTGTTCAAATTAAATTTTTTTTTTTTATAACATTTGTGTGACAAACGCACTTCCAGTCAACGTGATGGTAAGTGGAAGCAGCCCATGGACACCTGCAAGCAACTTCAATCGAAGAAAATGACAGATTGGTCCTGAGGGCTAAGATGGAATGATGAAAGAATGAAAGGTACCACCAGTACCTACCCAGACGGCTCATAGACAGGAAAGGAGTGTCTATCCTATTAAAAAAAATGTATGGTCTCGTACATAAATAAATGATGATTTAAGTTTGGCACGTATAACAGAAGCTGTCAACTGCTGATAATATTGGTCACAATCGAACAAAAGAGTATTTTGAATCCATATAAATTATTTATATTTGTTTATTAAATTATTTAATAGTCATGGAAAGAATTATTAAGGGTTTGGGAAGAGCCAGAAATTCTCTTTACCCTTCAGGTACAAACATACAATTTAATGTATCTAAGCAAGTCAATTATATACAAAAGAAGAAGAAGAGAATAAAGATTTTTATTGGCCCATGATAGGATAATACGGCTTAGCTTAGTAAGATTCACAAGAAAACTTAAAAAAAAGGTAAAACGGGTCATATATATAATATATACTGTTAATAATAAGTATAAGTTCTCAGAAACGTATATCCAATACTGGGGTGGTCAGAGTCATTTTAGTCCGTTTAACACACTTTTACCACAGCTTGTTTAGAATATTTTGACAGGCGATGAGCCTATCGCCATCTTAGTGTCCAAGCGAACGATACAATATGTTATGTTAAACGAAAAATTTACTTAATGTTTCATCTGTTACATCAATTGTGCTCCTGCATTAATAATGTTCATAATCTGCTATTTTTCTTAGATATGTATAGAGTTAAGCAATTCGTCTTTAAGTTGGACGCGGCACTGGGACCAAAAGACTTCAACTCCTTACCTTCGCGATGGAGCGCGAGTGATAACCTATGACGATGCCCGGTCTATTGCTCTTAAAGTCAAGTGAGTTGAATAAGTTTTTCTGGGTGCCATGTGTTATATATACATATACAGTGAAATCTAGAGGTACCTACATCTTTCACAATGTTTCTCACGTAATGAGGTTTTACCCATTTTGCTAACAGCCGGGTTTTAAATAACAGGTGTAAATGGTACAAAGATTCCACTAAAAGAGGTCGAAATTAACCGTTTCTCATTTAAAGAGATTCATTCGACAAAAATGCACATTTTATGTGTAATAAACCTGTTAATTTACTTTGTATTTTAGTGCTACTTGCCACAAAGGTGTTTTTAAAATATATTTTAAATCTGATAAATGATAATAAATAAAATCAATCATATGCCTAGATTATCACTATATAAGACATTTCAAAATACCTTATATGTAAAGTCCGTAATATTTTTTCTGCGACACGCTTTGACACTCTTTCTGAACACTTCTTTTCCAATGAGGAGGAAGAGCATGCAGAAACAATATCATTGTCAGCTAGCTCCTCTAAAACTATTACTTCTCACAAAATTTGGCGGCTGATTATTTTCGTTACTTCTAATAAATCATGCAAGTATCATTCCACAGTTAGCTTTCACTTAATTGTACTATCGTTTCGGTAATTTAACCACTTTTATTATCTTGTTTATCACAAAACGCCCTAAGAGCTACGTAAAACTAAATGCGAATATATTTGTAAACAAACCTGTCCAGATCCGGATCAATAAAACCCGAATATTTAAAATGAAAAATTATTGTCAGACAATGGCGGGACCTCTTTGTTAATCTCAGCAGTAGAGGTTTCTCACTTATCCAGGTTTCTCTACATACGGGCAGTAAGTACTCATACCGGTAGCTGTCTACCGCTATGGGTGACAGGTCAGGATTAGGGATTTTCATTTGACACGAACAACGTTACCAAACCAAACGGGCTTCCGCAATTCATATTTCGCCTCTCCGGGAGAAAGGACGTGACGGGTAATATAAATTAAGGCACAGTTTTTATCATCACAAACCCCATACTGAGGGGGTTGTTACAAAAGCCTTCCCATTAATTATTACCAAGGATGTTATTAATCTTCGCTCATCTAGTGGCACGAGCTATGTAACAGACCGCTTTAGCTTATTCATCTTTTCTAGCTTCCTGTGTATATCTCCGTTTCGGATGGAATGACGTTCCTACTTGATAATCTTTGCACATATCCCTCACCAAAGCTGGTGTCCTATAGTGTCTCATAATATGTAGCTAGTACTAAATATTTCATTTCATCCCTGGCTTTTTTCTCTTAGTATTTGATAAATTAGTAGTCCGTTTTAGTATGATTTCTCGTTTTAGTATAAATTAGATAACTGATGTCTGGACCAAAGTAAAAAAATATTAATCTTCGTCTTTTTAACTTTCTATTGATTATTTTGCGTCATCATCATTTAGAGTAGCAGCCTGTGCAAAGGCCTCATCCACAAATATCTAAGAGGGTTACTTTCATATGTTAGTTATGGATGTTATATTACAGGAAAGCCGTGGAATACAACCTCGGAGGAGTTTTGGCATGGTCCGTAGATACAGATGACTTTAAAGGCGCTTGTGGTTTGTCGCGCTCCTTCGAGTCGGATTACGTGTCTCTGACGTATTCGACTCTACATGAGTTTGCTTACAAGTATAACCGCATCGCCAACAACCCTGTATTAGAAGAAATTCTTAAGAAACGTAATTTACCTAGAGGTGAGTTTAATAACATCTTTTTCAATATTAATTTATAAAATAAATTAAATTAGTAGTCTGTCCAATACGTTTCCATGTTTAGGCTAAGGCCTCTTCTCAATATCTTTTTGAAAAAGGGAAGATTCCGCCACGCTGCTCCAGAGTGAACCCAGTGTGGACTCACATGTCCTCGAAATTATAGTCTAATTCAATTTCAATTACGTGGTAGAGACAAGCAGCGACTTTTGGGGCTGCTTGAGCATGCCGGCTCAACCGGGATAGTACCAGGGAATACCTCGCAGGATACCAGTGAGAAGGAGGATGTTCATTTTCCTTTTCCCTCCCCCAAATATCCACAAAGACCGGATATGCACCTGCAACTCCTCTGATGTTGCAGATGTACGTGGGCGTCGGCAATCACTTACCACTAGGTGAGCCGCTCGTTCGTTTACCTAAGGGGGTAACATAACAAAAACGTGTTAATTTCAGCACTTAATTTTATATTCCTACTTATAAGTATAAATTTTAAAGACAATATTCTATTATACTTTAAAAGCTTTCATTGCTATATTTATTTAAGAAAGTAACGTTACTAAGAATAATGTACATATTATCTTGTTTTTGTGTAGCCGCTCGTCTCGACAGACAAACAGGCCACTCAGAGCCGATTGATGTCGTCACTAAGAACAAAAATCACATATGGCTGTCGGAATCGGAATCTTCGAGCTATCTACTGTTGCATACCATCGATGATGTGATGCATCTCGCTATGCAGGAAAAGGGGATAAACGATGAAATGATACGTCTGCTGACAGAAAAAGCGGATAATCCGCGGCAAAGTTACAACTACGACAGTGTTTATACAATGACCTGCTATTTCTGTTTCATTTAAGGTTTTGAATTTAAAATAGGAACACATAAAATTCTGTGTATATAACAAGTGATGAGTCTTCCAAATATTTCTCAGAGTATCGATTTTTATTGTTCACTTTATACTTATAACATTTTATTATTGTTATAATTTTTTTTCTTACAATCAGGTTTTCTCTGGATGTTTTCCTTCATCGCCGAGCACCTGGTAAATCCAGTACTTAAAATTGCTGATTACAATTTTGGTGGTGCCGGCACTGGGATCGAACCCAGATCACTCGCGCTCTATGAAACTAAACCAAGCCACCACTAGGCTACCATAGTGTACTTAGTATAATCCTATTACCTATTTGTAGTGTCCCTTTTATTTTTATTTTATTACCGAAAATATTACTACCGAAACCCGCTGACTTAGCATGGACAGATCTGTAATATTTTTATAAACCACAAAATGTGAATGTGTTATACATATAAACCTTTATGAAATGTTTTAAATAATGGTGGTACCATATTCAAAGTGGTTATTCAAATATTTATGAATCTTTAACACACCTGTTTTACATCAGTGGAGAAAAAGATATATTCATACATAAATATACATGTGTATTTGTGTGTGATTTTAAATTATATATGGTAGTGAATGATAATTTATTGTGAGGATTTGTGATGAAAGTGGTTTTAAGAGTAATAAATTTTTTTAAGTTGGTTTAAAGATTTGAAGTTAACTGTCGGTATGTATTTTTTTTATTTTTAGTTACGCTAAAGAATTATAATTTCTTACGTGCGTACATAAGTACACACACACGTTTTTTATTATGACAATACTAATATAATAAATAATAGGTTTCTTTTGTTTTTGTACTTGGAAAATACTTAACAAGTCCTTACGAAGGCACAGGAAAACCATTCTCCGCATTAACTGGGGTTGTTAATGCGGAGAATGGCCGCCTGTGCCGCCATTACCATTTGGGACTAAATATGAACTGAGGAAAGGGCTCGTATTTCGCAATTACTCTAGAATTCCCAAGTAGTTGACATTATGTAACCTAGAAGTTCGGTATCACGTTTAAATGAAACTATCTGCTTCGGAGTCTGTCGAGTTTGCCGTGGGTAAGAGATAGCTTCTCAATAACAGAATAGTGTCACCATTTATTGAGTATCTAACATGCGGAATCCTAAGTATTCTATAATACAGCGTTAGAAAAAAATTTGTAACTAACGAATTTCCTCAGGAATGTAACTATCTTAATATATAATAACAAAAATGTTAAAAAATATATGTACATCTATGTAGAAAAATGTACCCAAAACCTGTTTTCAGCAATACGTGGTCTATCGACGTAATCTAAATAAGTTTTGAGATAAAGATCATTAACATCCTTAATATCTAAGTAAAAATAAATGACAAGAAAAATATTAAAAATATTTTATAATATTATATCATTAAGAGAACTTAAAAAGTTCATTCAAACCACATAACCAAAGCAGTCTTCTAATTTTTCTTTATCATTCAGTAATACCAACGTGATGTGTTTACCGAGCTAGGGATCTACTCCGAAGATTTCCTAGCTCGTTTTCGCCGCTATATATCGAATCTTTCAAACGCTAACGCTTTCCCTTCTTCTTCATATTCTTCTTTTGTCATGCAAAACGAATAGAATTCAGGGTCCTTAAAAATATATTTTCCACCCTCCCACGCATACGTTAAGGGGTTTTCGGCAAGTGTCACATTGACATCATAATGATCTAGTGCAAATGCCCGCACCTCGTTGTATACTCTATCTCTAAATCCTGGAAAAAGTGTGCTTCCACCATACAATATAATATTCTCTAACAAACTTTCCTTATTTTCTTCTGGGCAAGCATCTATCGAATGTATTATTGCCTCTGGTATTCCCATTTGAGGTATACCAACATCAGAAGGATGGAAAAGCAATTCAGGTATTGAAAACCTTTCATTGTTAAGACGTAAAGTTTGTTGTTCTAAGTCCTCGTCAGGTTTCACAACTTCGCGTAAGTATCCGCGGCGAATGGTTGTGTAATCTGGCAGCACATAGTCTCTTACAATTGTATTTTCCGGAGCTGGAACAAAAAAAATACTAAGTTACATTTTAATGAGCCACTTGCCGATGAATCAATAAATCATTATCGACGTACACACACTAGAGTAATTTTATATGCAAAATTCAATAAGGCAACCTACCCAGTGACATAACAACTAATTATAAAGGAGCAGCTCACTAATAAGAGCAGGAACAAGAATTAGACAACACAACCAACTTAGACTGATGATATTATAAACAAAGATATTATGTTACGTTCCCACATAACGCTATTTAAATCTATGTGCCGCTACGGCAAAATCTGTGATAGACTGATGGACGAACTTTTCGGAGGCCTGGGTAGCTTCAAATTTGAGTAAAAAAAATACTAATGAATTACTATAAAACCTCATGGCAATCTCCAGGAACAAACCCTGGAGAAGAGGCTTGCCGCCGGTTATGATCTATCTCCTGGAGGGGTGAAAAGTGGAATTCACATGTTTATAACTATGTCATGCAAAGAGCATTAAGGAAAGCACTAAAACAGGTTCAGATCGCCTATACACTAAATAAAACTGTAACAGAGCAGAGCCGAGTACAAGAAACAAATTTCCAAAAAGGTTTCGGAGTAGGTATTTAGAGGTGCGCTAGACACCAAATCAACATTGATTTCAAACCCAAATGATGTCACTACTCATAAAATGTAAAAATACCTGACGTAGACGCTCACCAGAGTGGGCAATGACAAATTACGCCAGGTTTGCACCAACAAAAACCCCACAGTGTTCCATCTTGACCATGTATTGGCTACTTACATGTCATTGAATCAGATGGGGGCATCTAACCCCACTATGTGTAAGAGCAGCACTCAGAAGCATATCCCTTCTGGCCCACACTGGCAAATCTGGTCTGGTGCAAAATAATATCGACACTCCCCTCTCCCCCAGCGGCCCTACCGCAGCCCAACCATTGTCACAAAGAATAGGGAGAGGAGCGCATTGCTTTGCCGTACATCCCATACTCGAAACACCGCGACTCACCCATAGCTGCAGAGGGCAGGAAAAACAGTACTAAAGAATAATGTCAATATTCCTCACCAGTTCACCAACACACAATAATGTAGGCCTGCCCAACACACTGCATAAGGCCCAGCTATATAGATAGTGAATGAATGTTCATTTTTATTGGGAAAGCAGCTGTGATGATGATAATGATTACTCTGGGAATGATGCAGAAAAGCGTGTAAATGAAGGCCTAAATTCAGATTAAAACTTTTCCTTAGCTCATGGTTTATTTTGACATCTAAGACATCACAAAAGGCCTTATGCAAATATGTGTAAAGCATTATTTACATAATATCAATGAAGATTAAGTTATATTTACAATGACATATTATGACAGAAAGCAAAATGCAAATTCATTACAATGTTTGTTGGGAAAATTTGAGAGATTATAAGCTATTTATTGAGAGGGTAGCTCTCATACATGAGCTACCCAAGTCTAAGTCCATTTCTTACTGTGAATGTTTTGTAATAATGATATTCTTTAATAATTTTTGTAATAAGGTTGTTACAAACCTTTCTTCTTGGCAGTTTCCATATCACCCATAAAATTTTGGGACACAAAACAAGAATCTTCCTTTACCTGATTAATAACATATGTCTCATCCATTACATTTAATTGCCTGTATGACAATATTTCTTTTAAATGATTTGTTAACACCTTACCACCCACATCAATTCTTCTAATACCTTCCTTGTATTTCTTTCCTTTTATATAAGGAACTACATAAGTGTAACTATAACCAGAATCTACAACCAAGGTGCTTTCGTTCCTATTAATTTTTCTATAGTGATAATCTGCCAAATCAGTAGCATTAATCCTTAAAAGCGATTGACATTCATATTCTTCAAAGAAAATTTCAGTCATAGCTTCTTGTACAGATGAAAAGTTGAATAAGGGTTCCGTTATTATAAGAGGAATGTCACTAAAATTTACTGGACAACATTCCTTGCTAAATATATAATCCCACACTGTCTTTTGCGTATCCCAGTTAACAAGGAAGCCTTTTTGAAAAGGTAATATGTAGAAAAGTCCCGATGCATCCCTGCATTCGTCAATTTGCGACCCAATAAAAGGACGACGTCGTTCAGACTTTGCCTTCATTATGCAATTAGGTACTACTTTAGGTTCCATTGTGGAAAAACCAACTTTAGCTGTATAACCTCCATTATCTAGAATGTAACACGAAGTTTCGGGCATAATTTACATTCACCGGTAATGTTTAACATGAAAACACTAACAGATCATTGTAAACAATAACATTTGAAGTATTTATTACTTTTGATTCAGACCTCAATACCAAGAAAACAATGATGACAAGATATTTTAACAAAAAATGGTTAACTGTTGTTTTTCTTAAGATTTTATAATAAATGGAAGTGAACTGTTTGGTTTAGTACTAAGGGTTAGAAAATTAAATATGACCGTGACAATCAGATTAGAGTTGCCAACAATTATTTTGAAATACCGCTGAATCTTTTGTAAGTTTCGTCAAAATACCAGTGAAAAAAAGTTAGGCAACGAAAACTGAGTATGTAAGTAAAGTTGTATAAAGTATACTCAACTAATCAATGTTCATATTTTCCTTTACAATCAAAACCCTGGTTAACATAAGTATAGATTTGTGAAAGTATTAGATACGTGAAAGAAACGTCATCAAGTAAAGCCAGGGTCACAGCATTAAAGCAACCTTAATTTGAATGAAAATCACAATTCCTTGTATGTACTGCATAAGAAACATTACATAAAGACTAAAATTAAACACGATAAAGTGTATAAATAATAGATTCATTTAAATGTAGAATGTTCGTGTAAATACAATAATTCAAAATCATATAAATAAAATATGATCGATTTCGAGAGTATTTTTATTTAGAAACTTTATTCTTGTTAAAAGGCTATATATATTTATATAAGAATACGTAGAACAGATTAACATACAAAAATCATTCAGTAACTAAAGTTTAACTTTGGATTAAATAAAGTTAAAAACTATTTTATGCATTTGAAAAAGCAATAATCTCAAATCACGCAAGTACAAGTACAACACACAAAAGCTAGCATAAATAGTACATCAGTACCAATACATTTTGTTACCAAACAAAAATAATGTAATTTGATATGTATTTACGTAACGTTATAGTGCCAAGCAGTGGTATTAGGTTCTGCTCGAATGGCTCAACTCGACTAGGGTAGTAACACGACTTCGCAGAATACCGGCGTGAATCAGGCATCTTGAGCTTCTGCGTTTCGTTCGGTGAGGTAACCGGAGGCACACTCCCTTTCCCCATACTCTACCCATTCCTAGCACATATCCTCCCTCCCATCTCCGAAATATCTTAAAAGGCCGGCAAAGCACCAGCAGCTCCTCTGTGGAAATTCGTCTGCTGTATCGCAGGCTTTCGAGTATCGAGGCTATTCCTCCTTACTCGGGTGTCTACTCAGAGGGCTGCTGCTCCCCTGGTCCTGGTAGAAGTGTACGTATTTTACGTCTTATATCGGGTCTTGTCGCGCGTCCCCATCTCCCCTCTTATCGGGCGAATATGAAATGAATGAATGAATGAAATATACTTTATTGTACACACAAAGATTTAAGATACAAAGAAAACCAAAAAAAAAGTACAATGGGCGGCCTTATTGCAAGAAGAAGAAGCGATTTCTTCCAGGCAACCCAGAAAGAAAAAGGAAATATGAACATAAGTATCGGGTTCGAGTGTACACAAAGTGAACATATAATACATACACATAATATGCAAATACAATAAATAAAAAAAATATACATAATATGAATATATGAAATACATATACACGTACATACTATTATAGAGACACAAGTCAACGACGTCAAGGAACAGGAAACAAAGATTAAGGAGGCATATAGTATTCTTTTAACAGACGCTTGAAAATAGGTAATGATTGTGCTCGCTTAATATGAAGTGAAAGAGAGTTCCAAAGCCGAACAGCTTCAATAGAAAAGGATTTGGAATAAAAGGAAGTGCTATGAGAAGGATTTCTGAGTATTAAATTGTCATCAGAGCGAAGAGAACGATCAGGATGAAAAACGCAGAGATACTCAAACCGCTCTTTTAGATAAAAGGGAGTGGTTGGATTGAATAGAACAGAAAACAAAAGTGATAAAAGATGAGTATTCCTGCGAAGACGAATTGGGAGCCACTGAAGCTTATTTCGAAATTAAGAAACATGGTCATATTTACGAAGGCCAAATATGAACCGTATACTAGATAGATTTTGAAGGCGCTCAAGTTTATTTATATGCTCCATACTTAAGTCTAAGTAACATGCATCAGCATAATCAAGAATTGGTAAAACGAGAGATTCCGCGAGTGCAATTTTAGTCGGTATGGGTAAAAAGTTTCTCAATCTCCGGAGAGAATTAACAGCGGCAAACATATTCCTGCTGACTTCACTAATCTGAGGAACCGTAGACAGAAACTTATCAAATACAACACCTATGTTTTTAACCGTGTCACTATATTGTAATTGAAAGCCTTCAAAAACAATACAGGATGTATTGCAAGAGAAGTCCAAACGATTCGTGAATCAAGCCTTTGAATTCCTATAATAATGGCTTGTTTTAGAAGGATTTACCTTCAGCCCATGAGAATTGCTCCACTGTACAATGGTATCTAAATCTTTATTTAGTGATTCGATTGTTTTGGTTAAATCCTGTAATTTTGATTGAGCGTAAATTTCAACATCATCAGCGTACAGGTGGTAGAGAGAAGATAAATGGTGTGTGATGGAACTTATAAAGATTGAGAAAAGAAGAGGAGACAACATGCCACCTTGCGGTACCCCGGCATTTATTGAACTCCAGTGCGAGTACTTTTCTTCGATCTGAATACGTTGCCGTTGAATATATGATATCCCTTGGGAGGGGTCGTCACTCTGGTGGTCGAGTGTATAACCGTAATGTGTTTTTGGGTCATGTGGTCCGTTGTTGGCGCGGTTGAACATTCTCCGCGCCAATCGGACCACAATATCTTCTATGGTAGAGACCATAGAAGATATTGTGGTCCGATATTAAGATATTAAGATCTCTAGCGATGACGTCGTTCCTTACATAGCGACCCGCTCGCACGATCCCTCTCAGTGTCGTGTTCTGCTGGGCATGTAGTTGCCTTCGCTCTGTTTTAGATGTAAATTCGTACCACGCTGGTGTTGCATGCGTCAAACGCGAGCGCATCGGAGCGTTTTTGTAGATCGGGTATATTAGCGTTCTCGCTGCCCTGGCATTGCAGACTACGTGATCTTAAATATGTTACAACAAAGAGAGAGACAACTGCCTTGCGGCATGCTTGCTTCAATTTGTCGTGCTGCCGATTCGGCTCTCTCGACTGTGACATAAAAGCCTTGCCCTTCCAGAAATTACGCCACAAGTCGTATAAGGGCTAGCGGGATGGTGGTTTGCTCTCTTAGCTTGTAGATTAGATTCATATGCCACACCTTGTCGAAGGCCTTTTCCATGTATTAAGACCCCCAAACATATGCGACTGCGTCTGCGACACAGCGATGTGATGTTGTTCGGTCGCAATATAGTGTTGCACACGAGTTAATTGCGCTGTTGCGGAGTGACCGCTGCGAAATCCAGTTGTTCCGCCCTTAACTCTATTTGTGGGCAACAGCCTTTCAAAAAGTTTCGCTATATACGACAGTAGCGTTATTGGATGGTATCTCCTCTGGTTTTGCAGATATACGAGGGTGACGATAATTATTACAGGTCTACCAGGATCCGATGGCAAAAAAGTAAAAAAAATAGCGATTTTCATATGGAAATAAAAAATGTCATCTGTCAACTGAAATTTCGAGGAATTGTTTTTGGTTTGGCTTTACCAATTTCCTTTAAAAAGTGGTGAAAATGTTGAAAAAATTTCTTCCATCGCAAGCAAGATTATATATTGTTTTCAATATTTATCAAAGAATACTTGATGAACAAGGTGCAGAACAAACACAATCATCGATATTGAGCCATGTGCAAGCGTTGACTGGTTAGTAGGAATGACACGTCTTGATACTTTGGTTTGTTGCATTGTATGTATTATATTATGTATACGAAACTTTGGTTTATTTCAGGGGTTTCTAATACTACCATAAGACGAATTGTTGCTGAAGGCAGATCTAACAGAGGCGTATTTAGTACGCGCGGTAAAAAGAGGAAAGGTGGCAAAAAAAAATAAACTTGGATAGTTTTGATTTAGAATTGATCAGAAACAAGATAAATGAGTTTTACACTGTACGCAAAGAAATACCCACTGTCATGAAATTGCTACAAATTCTTCGAGAGGAAATCAATTTCAATGGAGGAAGAGAATCATTAAGGTAACAAAAATGAATTTCATTTTCTTTCAGTTTGAATATAATCTAAAAACATAGTAATCTAAAAATAACAATCTTATTTTGTCTTCAGGCTTATTTTGAAAGGCATCGGATTCTAATTCGTGAAGTGCCAATCAAAAAGGACTATTTTAATGGAGCGTATGCAAAAGAATCGAGAAGCCGATGATAAGCTAGATGTGGTTTATTTAGATGAAACGTGCATACACGGCTCATGTTCAGTGAACAAATGCTGGCAAAATAAAGATATTGCAGGCCCATCTAAAAGTATTTCGGCAGGACCTAGATGTAGTAGAGGCCCTTTGTACATGCTGATGGGGAAAATGGTTTTGTGCCAAACTGTTGTTTGGTGTATAGGTCGAAGAGTACATCTGCTGACTACCACCATGATATGAATAAAGATAACTTTACAAAATGGATTACGGAGAAGTTGATTCCCAACCTTACAAAACCTTCTCTAATTGTCATGGACAACGCCAAGTACCATTCTGTACAATTAAACATACCGCCTACACAGGCCGACCGTATTGCTGTTATAAAAGAATGGCTTCAATCAAACAATATCCCTTACGACGATAATTGGCGTAAATGTAAATTACTGGAAGCAGTGAAAAATCATAAGTCTGAATATCAGATAGATGAGATTTTAAAATCACACGGCCACGAAGTCTTGAGGCTCCCACCATATGTACGTTAAAACCCATAGAATTAATCTGGAGAATAATGAGACAAAAAGTTGCGGGTAAAAACGTCAATAGACCTGCAAGTGACATAAAATCTTTAACAGAAGAAGCTTTCTCTCAAATAGGGATCGTTGAATGGCGAAAATCTTGTCAACATGTAATAAAAATTGAAAATCAGTTCATAGAACAAGATCGATTAATTGAGATGCAGGAGGAAAGATTTATCATAAATACTGCGTCTTCCTCTTCCGATGAAGACTTTTTATGGATGTGCAGTATTTGGAGCCATTTTCAAGTTCTGATAGGCTATAATTAATTAATAAACTCATGAACAGAGTAATTCTAGTTTTCATCTAAATTTCGAACCCCACATTCGCCACAATAAGATTTTCAAAAATTATCCTTGATCATTGGATAATTTTTTATATTTGCATGTATCGCACACAGAATCAGCCGCTATAAGGAAAAAAAGTATCAAAACGTTTTTCTCCAATTTTCCCAGTATTGCTAGCGTCAATTTCTTTTTTCCCTTTTTGCCATCAGATCCTGGTAGACCTATAACCATCAGGTGAGACGCTTGCTCGTTTGCCCATAAAAAAACTTGAATCTTGAGAAAAATATCTTAGGTAATTTTAAGCCGTTTAACTTCAGTTCCCGAAATTACAGTAAAACTTAAAATCAAAAGCATTTTGCTTTAATATTAATTTTAATTATTTCAAACAAATGTAAATTAAAAATAAAACTTTAATTTACATTTGATCGAAATAAAATATTAATATTATTAAGTAGTTATGACTTTACTTTTATATACCTATATATATAATTAAAGGTTAAATATACCTAAATGGGACCACGGGATTTTGTTGGCTACTATGAGTTGTATGGGCTTAGTAAGGCGTAAGCTCTTAAGATTTTGGTGTATATAAGATTATGATAGTGTATAACGCCGAAAGTGCTTTTAAATGTGTACAACAGTAATTGGAAAATTCAATTAAGGGCCGGAAATCGCAGTTTATCGTTTTGGGGCCATCAGTCTTACAGGTCTTCGGTAAAAGTAGATTATCGTTTTACCGTTGATAAACTTGTATAAGTTTTTAACATACATAGTTACATCACTTAGTGACTGTACTGGTCGATAGTTGACACTGTTGTCATATATGGCCCGAGAAAAGAAATTGTGATTTATTTATGAAAATCAAAGGAATTAAATATACATTATGTAATGTGCCTTTGTTGGAAATTGATCAGTGTATGGAAAGTCTTGTTTTTAAAAGGCAATTTTTTTTTTTATTTATTGAACTTCATATACATGAGAATGTATATAGGCGGACTTAATGCCGGAAGTAATCTCTACCAGTCAACCTTTGTTGCACCAACGATGCAGATTGTTAAAGCCACAGCTGAATATCAATCCGAATTTAAACACCTTTTAAATGCGACAAAGCGTTGAAAAACAAAATTACACTAATTTCGTTAAACAAACCATTCCCTAAGCCTGTTAATTATGATTCATACATATCGTTAATAATATTTTGGTATTTACCATTCCGTATCCAGGATTTCTGTATTCGCGGTATGCCTTATTTAAATGAATAATGGGTTTTTACTGTATGTAAATATAAATGCTATTATTTAAAATTATTCTTTGAACTTTAAATGGCGAACGAAAAACTAATAATTAAAATACTTTAAATATTACTACCCTCCCCAGCCGAAATGTGGTCGGCGGCTGAGCCACGAATCGGATTTGCCGCTGGGGGCCGGTATAGCTGGTGCTTCCGATAATTCGGTTTTCTGACCTCATGACCTCCGGATTACGGACTCGGCATTTGCCGTTGGATAGGAAACGGTCTAGAAAGGTGCATTAGTATTTCAGTGAGCCTTGCTTAGAGGAAGAGGAGCACCTGCGACGAGTGGTCGCCTAAGGCGGCCGGTGCTGGTGAGGACGCGGATGTATGAGTGTTCCCATAGCTCTGTCAAAGTGAGGCGAAGTTGGAACTTCATGGGGTTTTAGTCTGAGCAACTCGTCCTTGTACCCAGGAAGACGGGTATGTGTTAGGTATTAAAAGGTTGTTGTTGCTGGTTAAAGTTTTAGTTTGTAATGGATATAGACAGAGCATTTTAATCGTTAAATTAATCTTTTGCCGTGTTGGCAGTGTAAAATAATCTTCCACCCCCAATCTGCAAGTGTCAATTATGTCGGGTTTCACCAATGAATACTTCAGTTATCCACCTTATCAAACATTCCATCTCTCAATAAGTTCTCAAACATTGAGAGGTGGCCTTGACAGAGAAATAGATCAAAACAATAAATCTGTTTATATTTAAAGTTTATTATGATTAAATATGGTTTCTATCTTAATCTAAAACATCTTTTCTCAATGATGTATGGTTTACCTGTAAAAAAAAAAAATTGGTATATAAGGTTCGTGCATTAGGACATAGTAGAGTTCTGTTCAGAGAATCAATTAGAAACATTATTTTAGTTGTTTCAATGCACTATTCACTAGTTTATTTGGAAAAATTTGGCAGGTTGTAAGCCTGTCGCCCTCTATATGTTCTGTTCAAAAATGCAGTACTCAGTGTCGAGAGGGTTTGGAGGATGAAGAAACAGAGGCCCACGAGGTATACAGGGTCATGCACCTCTGATCGACAAGGTCGAAAAATACGACAACTTTCATTCATTTGTTGCTAAAATCAGTCCGCCATTAAATAAGACCTGATAGAATATGGGTATGCAGACCTGAGCTGTGGTGTTGCAGATTTACATGGGCGTCGGTAACCACATACCATCAGGTGAGCGCTTGCACATTAGCCTCCTTAACCATAAAAAAAAAATTTTGGCCAGCATCACCCTCCTCAACCATATTAAAGGGAAGTGGACTACCTACCACACAACTCCACTGCAAGTAATGATTTGTACGCGAGCATGATCCTCAAGTCCACCTCCCACCTCCCCTCCCATTTCAATTGTGTTCCCTGAACATTTCTTATAATTTCGAGACTATTTGCAATTTAGTTTAAATCAAAAACAAACCAAAAAAAAATGCATATTATACATGAACTGAATTACAAACAATTAGCTATTTAAACAATAGTACCAGCAAATTTACAATACTTGTGCCAAACCAAATGAGTATTACCACACCTCCTTATTACTAAAATAACTGTTTAAACTATTGAAAGTTTTGGAGATGTAATTTTTTAATTTTGATTCCGCAAGATCCAGTACATTTTCGAGAATTTCATTATACATGCTTGCAACTTTGACCCATTAATGATTTTTCACTTTACATTAAACTATGAATTATCTACTTGAAATAAAAGTATTAATTATGGGTTTTATTTTGTGTTAAATTTTGTTTTTATTTTCACATCTTTTTGAGTGCTTTACAGCAGCCGTGGTCACAGCACTCGAAACGTGGGGAATATAAAAACAAAATTGAACAGAATAAAATCTGTAAATAATAGTTTCATTTGAAATTTTGTTCATGTAAATACAAGAAATCATTATTTGGATTATCTAATTCATATTTATTTCTTAAATCACATTCATTTAGGAATAGGGATTCATGTTTGCACTCATACATAATATTTTCGTAAATGTATGGACACTGAAAAGTTAAAACCTTGATTTCTTTAAATAACTCCCTAAGCAAGACAAGTGAGCCTAAATTGTAAATAGAGTGTGTCTCTTTTATACAATATAATAATAGTATTAGCATTAGCCGCATGTCCCCATAGTAACACACCATAAGACATGGCTGTGAAAGTAATTAAAGTAAATTGTCAAAGCAGTGTGGTCACTGTATGTGATATACATACTGATATTTGCTCAAAGCCAAGCATCACCAAGTCAAGAGGATTTTGGTTTCTAACCTCTTGCAGAAATTATTCAGTGGTGAGAGAAGATTTGTGGACATAGGGAGCACCATTCTCATTGAACAATTAGTTAAACATTCCACAGACAACCGATTGTTGTAGGCACATACAGCAAAAGCATTTGAAACAAACTTAATACAACCAGACCTCCCAGATTAATGTTAGTCATACAGATCTTTATATCATTATGTTTATCATCAGCATAACAAAAATAAAATAAAATTAATGAAGATGTGTTTCAAGTGGTTACCTTACAGCTTCTGCTTATACATTAAAGCTGATATAAGCTATGGAGTACTATAAAATATATGCTAAATTAAAGTACAGAGATAGGCACCTTGCCATACATAGTTTTGCACTCCATATGTGTGTTATTTTTATTACTTCTGATTCCTTATTATTTTTCTTTGAAATGAAGTGAATGATATTCTTCAACATACGAAAGATAATGTTGTTTGTCAAATATCCATTTTTGGACATTAAAACTTATTATAAACTGCATACAAATCTTATGTATTCTTGGATAATTAAAAAGGAGGTTAAAGTATAAATTATACTTTAACCTCCTTTTGGTATACTAAATCATTGTTAAATATGGTGGTGATGATGATCATTCACTAGGCTACAAGCTTTTTTACTATAACATAGGCATATCATTTGAATAGATACATTACTTCTTGAGTAGTTGATGACGGGTGATGAGAAACGGTGCTGACAGCCCCGAGCCCACAAATACAATGAACATAGCAGTCAACTTGTAGCGGTTCGAAATGTCAAATGGCAAATTCTGTAATTAATATAAATTATTTTTAAATTTTTTGTGGTTTAGTCATAAATTTACTTTTTTCATCAATAAAATGGCATAATGCTGAGGAGTAAAACAAAAGTAAGTGTCGTTTCAGAAACGTAACTAAAAATGTGTCTAATTAAAAAAAACCACTAGATTCTTTAAAAAGGAAGGAATGAATGTTTGCATAGAAAACAAGAAAGTTTAACACAATATTTTAAACTAAGACTAATAAAAATTTATAACGACACTAAAGAAATTATGTAATGGCCAAAATCATTTGAATTTAGAACTCACCTCTCCGGGTACTCCACCGTGGGAATGATTTCTTACGAAGTTTGTCATTACATTTCTGCCCAACCTATTAGAAATACGTGCCAGAGTCATCATTTTGAGAAAGTGTAATTTTTAGTTTTCTGAACCAACTCAAGTTTAATATTCGATTTTCAATGTAGCGCACTCCACACCTCTCTGTTCTTGGTATTTTTTTTTCCAAAGAGAATAAAATCATTACGTCTTTCTACTAAAACTACCACTGTGTTCACAATTTTTATTTGTGGATAAATAGATATCTCAAGTGAACGCATCGCAACCACATTTTTTTAAAATAATAATTATAATTAAATATGTAATGGATATAAAAATAAAAGAAGAAGATATTAAATAAGGTTTTATTAAGTTAATAAAGTATTAACTTAAATAATATTCAACATAATTTGCACTAATTACTAAAAACTACTTCCAGCCCATCGCAGCAAATAATCTGTAACAATGTCAAAAATAAAGAACGGGATATTAATAAGGTGTTTGTAATAAAGTAGACATGAAAAAAGTACAGTAGGAAACTTTCATAAAACTGTTTTTTTTTTGTTATTTTTTAGAACTGACCTACTTTGTTGGGCTTTATGTACCACCTTATGTATTTATGTACCATCAATACGTATGTATTTATGTACCACCAGCGGATTCACATGTTCAGAGGACTTTACGAAATATTGCCGGGACATGTCTTTGAAGTAGTCTTCGAACGAACGAAAAATACCAAATTTTACAATCGCTGTGAAGGTTGCGCTACGCAAGAATTTGTTTAGAATTTTCGTAGTGCGGCGATATGAAATGGCGCCGCTTGTGCGAATACAAGGGAGGTATGAACCATGATAAATCTTATGCAAGAGTTTATTTCCTAACTACCCTGATGTGAGAAGCGTATGTCATCGTTGCGTCATCGATAGTTACCCCTTAGTATTTCGCCTCCCTTTCCCAGGGGACCGGGTGGTTGATCGGGAAGTGATCGTACCTAGTTGTCGAGACGGCAGGGTTTTGGCTACTTTAATTCTCCTCTCTTAATATATGTCACTCCGAATAGTAAAGGACCTTATCATCCACGAAAAGTGCGACATTGACATCGAAATATAGTGCCCCCGTGCTAATCGTATTAAGCTTTTCTTACGTGGTACACCCAAGCGGCGGCTTTTGCTGCTGCTCGTATGGGCTGCCTCGACCGGATTGGTACCACGGCCTCGCAGAATACCGGCGTGAAGTAGAGCCATCTTGTGCTTCTGCGTTTCGTTCGGTGAGTGAGGTAACCGGAGGTCCAACTCTCTCTTTCCATCCCCCTCCCCATCCTCCCACCCATCTCCCAAATACCCTTAAAGGCCGGCAACGCCCATAAAAAAAAGCTTAGCAGTGCGGTTAAGCGGTGCACTTATCGGATGCCGAACTACTGGTCGGGAAGAATTTTGGAAAACATAATCTTTGAGTCTTTTTGGAAAACATAATATTTGAGTCTTTTTGGAAAACATAATCATGGAGATTTTTTGGTAAAAGAAATAATGCAGGTTTTGCAAGGTTTTGGGACATCTATAACGTCTGCCTCTTTCTAAGCATCCTGGAAGAAGCAGCTGAAGGTGCTAGTAGGCGTAACAGGGTACGGAGAGTGACTAAAAAAACAGCCTGTGGCACATACTGGCATTTCCGGGTGCTCACCGATTTTTCAGGTTTCTAGCGATCTCAGAGACTTCTTTGACTGTCACTGGCTCTATTGTCTATTGACAGGCGTAACTAAGTATATAGTACTTTACTAAAGGGCAATTAAAATATTATTATTAAATGAAATAAATAGTCATATATGAACAGACGAAGTCTCCTAACTTGTTTCATAATAAAATACATATACATAATATTACATATAATTTATACTTGCGATTGTTGTTACTTGACGTGTGTATGAAATGTCTATGAAATATATACATAAAATGTGTTGTGAAACTAGTACAATATATAATTTAGTAAAGTACGAATTAATCAGAAAAATTTGATAGATGAAGACTATATAGTTTGTAAAACTTACTTTTAGTTTTAGCCTCGCGAATAGGGAGTGTTATTTCATTCCAACATTTAGCAAAATTGAAAACTCCCTCAGAAAGCAACTGTTTTATGTTTAGGTACTGATAAGATTTGCGAACATCTTCTATTATTGCTGTCCAGAATATCGCGAACTGAGTTTTTTGTGCAAATAATCTGGTTTACCTGGAGCATAGTGGAGTAAAACAATGTTGTACGTTGCTTCATGTTAAGGATGTAGTCTCTGATCAGGGGCCAAAGATCCGCCAGAAGCTACATATGTTGAGTGTTCGATTCAGGGATAATTCTTCGACGGCTAATTTGAGACAATTTGAGATGATTGGAGAGTCAGATTATCGCCCTGCATGCAACGACGGATGAGTCAATTGTATCGAGTTATTTAGCTATGTGTTCGGAGCTCAAAACCTCGAGTTTGACTTCGAGGGTTCGCCCCTCCACAATGGTTTTCGCCAGAGGGACCTCACCACGAGACTAGCCTAGCTTAATAAAGTCCAGTCGATGATGCGGACTTTCTTAAGCTTCTCTAATTCCGACCGGTGTTTTTGAAGAATTGCAGTCTACTTTGGGGGACAGACTTCCGTCCTGTTCTACAGAAGAATATTTGTGCACGGAATTTAAACACCGCAAAACCGTCTGGGCGAGACTCGCTCCGGGCGCCTAACAACCACCGCTAAGAAAGAAAACCTCAATAAAATAAGAAATAGTTAAGATCGATCGGTTCGTTATTCAGTTGTGATGAATAATGTGGCCGCACGTTAGGCTCCTCGAAGCAAACTTTGGCAATTATTAATGAAGACCTAGAATATTTTCGAGTACGTTTCATGACTGTTGATGAACGAGGGTTCACCATTTTGACCCGGAGAGGAAAAACCAAAGTAAGGTCTGGAAAAGATCGTCATCCCCGCTAGTCAAGAGATTCAAGGTCCCTGCGTCATCTGGTGAGGTAATGACCTCTGTATTCTGGGATGCGAAAGAATGATACATTCCACATCCCAGAAGACAGAGGCCACTTATGATCGATAATTTAACTAAAGGACAGACAATAACCGGACTGGTTTTTTTTATAGATGGGAGGATATTACCAATCATTGATCAAATAACTATGCGAAGAAATAAAAAATAAACGATGACGAAAATTGGGTGCCGGAGCGCTTTTTCATGCCATGTCATGTAAATGCACCTGCACATTAGTCCGATGTCGCAGACGCTACCATCGGAACGGCTAGGTTTTAGTTGATGATATTCTCCGGACTATGCTCTTAGTGATTTTCACCTTTTTGTAAAAGCATGGTATAAAAAATGACGGAGATGATGAGGTTATGTGTGCGGTAGAGGCCTTTCTCGATACCCAGGATCAAGCCTCTTTTTCCAAAGGAATTGGGCAACTCTCAAAACGTGATTCAAGTTGTATTAGGGTAGAAGGTGATTACCTAAATACTTTTCATGAAGTTCTATTGCGTTTACATAGATTTACTTGTCAACCTAGTATTCACTTACTATGTTTTAGAGAAATTTAATAATACTACGTTCTGACTAAATTTTTTGACATAGAAAAATACAAGATAATATAAAGAAATAAAATAAGAAAAAGTTCTTTGGACATAAAATACATACTCTGGACAAACAGATGTTATGTAGATGCGAATAAATTAATTACATTACAAATCACAATTATGTTTAAATGAAATTGCAAAGTCATAATTTATGAAGCCATCACCATTTAACTAGGTTATTTTAATTGAGTTTTTATAAATTAAAATGTGATTATTAAAACATAGACGTTATCTACCCACTGTATGATGTCCTCGTGTGTCGCGGAGGCAATTACATCCATGAATTGCACATGGACAAAAATCCAGACCCGGAATAATTATTTGTAGCTAATACAAATACTTGTTCCGTGCACTACGCTAACCGAGCCGTCAATCAGATAAA
This sequence comes from Bhutanitis thaidina, assembly GCA_029286595.1. Taxonomy (NCBI): domain Eukaryota; kingdom Metazoa; phylum Arthropoda; class Insecta; order Lepidoptera; family Papilionidae; genus Bhutanitis; species Bhutanitis thaidina. The sequence continues at coordinate 594,469 of JAGSMS010000021.1, read as the reverse complement.
TATTTATGCTGCATAAATATTAAAAGATATTCGCCGATAAGTGTTAAAATATGCTTCGAATTTTGTCTCTAGGACAAAGAACGGGTTGGGTGACGAACCACCCCGTCGTCACGTAGTAATACATAATACAACATTACAATAAATATGTAGAATACTTTTTCACATGTGTTAGTTTAATAATCGACGATCGCCGGTTTTAGTAAAACGTTATTTCTCTAAAATGTGTCAATATCTCTTTTCAGTTACGCCTTAATAAAGGACTCCTTTAAAGAATGCTTTAAACATGCAATCTCAATGATCCTAGACTAATACTATATATTATTTTCTTACATAAACTTATTATTGGCAGAATAGAATACTCGCCTCTGCTTGAACTAAACATTTATTATATATTAACTTAGCTTGAAAGTTTTCATGCTACAGATGTAAGTTCTTATTCTATGGTTTACATATACTCGTAAACATATCAACTATACTTCCCCGTTGGTTTAATTTCGAACCTATTAAAGTAAAATTTTACCTTAGTAATTTAGGAGAGTAGGTAACCTAATTTCAATACAACAGAATATCAAAATGCATCGACATATTTCAAAGATCTCTCTCGTATTTAAAATAAAATATCTCTTAGAGTTTAAGTTAAAAATAGCTCCAACGGACCTCTTTTGCGAAACGAAAACAAATATATATTCGATTAACCCGATGCTATTTTTAATTAATCATTAAAATGTTATACATTTTTTTTCAACTTATGAATAGTCTTGATTTTAAAGATTATTAAGCAGAATAATCAATACTGTGAAAATTTTAGTTTATTTTTAGTTCGGTGAAGACTATGTAAATTCTTGGTAAAATTAACGTTGCAATTATTGTCGATGAAGAATTTTTATTGCTCTGCTCCACATGCATCAGAGACGTAAAAGCCGGCGTTCCGCAAGGCTCTATCCTCTCTCCCACTCTCTACACGCTTTACACGAGCGATATACCTACAGATAATTACAAGAAAGTGGAACTGGCCCTATTCGCCGATGACACTACTCTTTACACACCCGACTTCAATGTATCTAGAATATACATTCGACTCCAAGCCGCAGGCACCGCCCTTAGCGATTGGTTCAGGACTTGGAGATTTGACATAAACCCTGAAAAGAGCAAAGCGGTCTTGTTCAGCAGGAAGCATTTGTCTAATCAACCCAATAAATATAAAAATATCACCTTAAATGACAAACCCATCCCATGGGTGTCAGAAGTTAAATACCTTGGAGTTACCCTAGACCGCATACTCAACTTCAAGAAACACATTAAAACAGTCAGGGATAGAGCTGCCTTTGTGACCGGCCGCCTCTACAACCTAACCAACAGCCGTAGCAAAATGGCACTTCAACACAAAATGCGTCTATACAAGACTTGTGTACGACCTATTATGTCGTACGCCAGCATTGTATTCGCGCATGTGCCCAAAACACGGCTGAGCTCTCTTCAAGCGATTCAAAATCGCTTCATGCGCCGCGCAACCGGTGCACCCCTATATATGCGGAATGTAAACTTACACCGCGATCTCCAGATGCCCACTATGGCAGTCTTATTTAAAAAGTTCTCTACAAAATACTTTGAGAGAATTAAAACGCACCCCAATCCGTTAGTGGCAGCGTTAGGTAATTACACATCTGCGCGCAACACAACACTCCGCTTGAGGCCTCCCAAAACTGTCATCACAGACGACGATGATAAAATCACAATGATCAATAACGCGTACGCAGCTACGCCGCATCACACGCACAACACCACTAGCACAAGCACCCACGCCATCACTTCACGACCCGCCAGAGACTTACTCGAGGCAGAGGTCGTTACTAAGCCATACATCAAGGCGGTCCCAGATGAGGTCACCTACCTCCTGTCGGGGCCCTCGGATCGCCTAGCCCCCATAAGATTGGAAGTTTTTCTTTCGTTTCAGGGGACGCAGCGCTTCACAGCAGCAGTCATCATCGACCTTCGTTAAACTTGCTTGCTTGCCTCTGTCCCCGCAAGTCTCTTTAGACGAAGCTGTAAAGGCCTCCGGGCCAACAGCAATGTCGATGGGTTTTATTCGGTCTGCTCCACATTGTAAATAAACATCGCTAGGTATTTCACCGATTACACAACGGCTTGTTTAGCTTACCATGATACCTCGAGTAATATGTATTGATGCTATATGCTGTACGTTTTCTCAAATCACTATTACTCGTCCACATTTTACGTATCATAATTATAGAATTCCAATTGTTTCAACGCGTCAAGACATTAAGATCAAAAAATGTCTAGGAATCTTTTTCAAATGATTGTTGTCAGCCGTGCCGCAAAGTATGACGGCGAAAGTCTTACGTGCATTTGACATGAATGGGTTAATCCGGGGAAAATGCTTTTTCATTAACAATGTCTATGAATGTTATAAATATATTTCGCCTTTGTACATAGAAAAAACTACTCTTAAATACAACCCTTTGTCTTCAAACATTTAAAATAAAAAGGAATCCACGTTCTTCAAAATAGCAATTAAAATACGCAAAATTCATAATTAACATTACCATTACCAAATCACTACTGTCAGTATGTGTATGTTATTATTATACTTTTGGGTTTTTTTCCAAATATTCTCATCTGGTTTTTTTCTTTTATGGAAAAGACGGCAAAGGAGCAAGCGGTTCACCTGATGGTAAGTGATTACCGTCGCCCACATACATCTGCAATACCATAGATTAGTCTTAAAGGGTATTTGGAAGATGGGAGGGAAGAGGAGGGGAATAGGTAGGGGATGTGGGCCTCCGGTTACCTCAACCGGTTACCGAACGAAACGCAGAAGCACAAGATGCCTCTACTTCACGCCGGTATTCTGCGTGACCGTGGTATTAATCCGGTCCAGCCGGCCCATTCGAGCAGCAGCTAAAGCCGCCGCTTGGCTCTACCACGCTTTGGTTGGGTTATATATAAATACGTATACATATAATACATAATCCATAAAACAAATAATATTTAATAAAATATACATAATAAAATTAAATAGATAAATAAAAACCAACCAGATGGAAGTCCCCGGCAGGCCTGGGGGGGCCAGACGGCCGAGGGTTAGGGAAAAAGGGAAAGAAACCGGCCTCAGATGTTCCGAGAGGCTGACTAGGAATAACCCATTCGCAGAGACGACGATCGGCATAATTTCGGTCGGCATACCACATGTCTGTTATCTCGTGTGCTAGGTCCAGATGTTTTGTCTTCTTGTCGATTTCGGCTTACACGAGGTTCTCGTCATATGGAATGGTGATGTAGACCAAAAATATCCTCGACTGTGCCCGGTCCATCTGCACGATGCCAGGCTTGTTCGCATGAATCATCTTGTCCGTGATAATGGACCGGTCCTAATAGAGCCTAGGGCTAGTACAGATACTCAGAGTTAGAAAGCGCTGAACAACCGATGACATGCCGAAGTGACTCCCCGGGACGGCGACAGGCTCAACAGATGTCGACGGTGCCAACCTTTAGGATGTATCTCCGATAGTCCGAATATATAGTGTTCGTCTTTTATTTAATATAATATTTTTGGGGTATTTCTTTATATTCTCATATGGTTGGGTTGTATATATAAATACATATAGATACAAATAATACCATAAAATAAATAATATTTAATAAATTATACATATAATGAAATTAAATAGATTATTAAAACCCAACCAGATGGAAGCCCCCGGCAGGGGAAAGATTATTATATATTATTATTGTATTTATTGGTATTGCCATGCTTCATAAATTTGAAATTATCTTTAAATACTTTAATTTAAACCATGTTGTGAAACATGGCTTAAAATTGAAGTCTATATTATATGTTAAACTTATTCTAATTTTTTATTAATTTTTGATGCTCCTGGTTAGTATTAAAAATTGTCATTACCATTATAATATGATCATCAATACAATTTCTGATATGCCCTATAAGAGGGGAGTATACAGGATGAACCTCGCACGCACATTCTCATGCATCATGAGTTGATAGTTAGTGGACGCACGTCAGCCGGAAGTTCTTGATTGTTAGCTAGCAGAATGTCACAAGCACTTGAAGTTGATATTTGGAGAATAAGATGGCATATTCTCTTCTCTTGGACCATAAATATTCAGAAGTAAATTATAATAAAATTAAATAGATTATTAAAACCCAACCAGATGGAAGTCCCCGGCAGGCCTGGGGGCCAGACGGCCGAGGGTTAGGGAAAAAGGGAAAGAAACCGGCCTCAGATGTTCCGAGAGGCTGACTAGGAATAACCCATTCGCAGAGACGACGATCGGCATAATTTCGGTCGGCATACCACATGTCTGTTATCTCGTGTGCTAGGTCCAGATGTTTTGTCTTCTTGTCGATTTCGGCTTACACGAGGTTCTCGTCATATGGAATGGTGATGTAGACCAAAAATATCCTCGACTGTGCCCGGTCCATCTGCACGATGCCAGGCTTGTTCGCATGAATCATCTTGTCCGTGATAATGGACCGGTCCTAATAGAGCCTAGGGCTAGTACAGATACTCAGAGTTAGAAAGCGCTGAACAACCGATGACATGCCGAAGTGACTCCCCGGGACGGCGACAGGCTCAACAGATGTCGACGGTGCCAACCTTTAGGATGTATCTCCGATAGTCCGAATATATAGTGTTCGTCTTTTATTTAATATTATATTTTTGGGGTATTTCTTTATATTCTCATATGGTTGGGTTGTATATATAAATACATATAGATACAAATAATACCATAAAATAAATAATATTTAATAAATTATACATATAATGAAATTAAATAGATTATTAAAACCCAACCAGATGGAAGCCCCCGGCAGGGGAAAGATTATTATATATTATTATTGTATTTATTGGTATTGCCATGCTTCATAAATTTGAAATTATCTTTAAATACTTTAATTTAAACCATGTTGTGAAACATGGCTTAAAATTGAAGTCTATATTATATGTTAAACTTATTCTAATTTTTTATTAATTTTTGATGCTCCTGGTTAGTATTAAAAATTGTCATTACCATTATAATATGATCATCAATACAATTTCTGATATGCCCTATAAGAGGGGAGTATACAGGATGAACCTCGCACGCACATTCTCATGCATCATGAGTTGATAGTTAGTGGACGCACGTCAGCCGGAAGTTCTTGATTGTTAGCTAGCAGAATGTCACAAGCACTTGAAGTTGATATTTGGAGAATAAGATGGCATATTCTCTTCTCTTGGACCATAAATATTCAGAAGTAAATTATAATAAAAATTAGTAATATTTTTTTTCCAATTCGTCATTACCATCCCATCAATACCATTACAATTCTCAGTAACGTCAATTCTATTTTAATATCGTCATTAACATAATAAAGTTTTTTTTGTTTCACTTCAAGGATACGGCATTGACGAAGAGCGATGCAAAGAGGATCCGAAGGGGGGATTACTAAGGGGATATTGCAAACTGATTAACTTGGCTCATTAATTACTGATAGAGGGGGATGTGACAGAGAGATCCGAAGACGAACACAGATGTGTTCGTCTTCGGATTTTGTTACGTGTACCAACTTGGCCATCTGGCCAAGACTGCAATGAGCAAACTAACTAAAATTTGGCAGAACAGGAGCATATCTAACATGACCATGATCAGCCTTGTACGGACGTTGGTCTTCTCGATATTTATGTACGGCTCCGAATCATGGTCTATCCGTGCAGCTGACCGAAAGAAGATCGAGGCCTTTGATATGTGGTGTTGGCGAAGGATGCTGCGGATACCGTGGACTGCAAAAAGAACCAACAAATCTATTCTCGACCGGCTAAAAATCAAGACGAGATTGTCCACTATCTGTTACCGACGAGTGCTAGGTTACTTTGGTCATGTCGCCCGGAGATAACCCAACAATTTAGACAAGTTGGCTGTTGTGGGAAAGATTGATGGTAAAAGACCGAAAGAAGAAAAGACGTGATCGGACTCACTATACCGACGGCACTGAGACAAGTCGAAGATAGGATGGAAAAACCTTGTCACCATCTCGGTAAAGGCGTTTCAAGAAAGGCAAACTGAAATGGCTACGGTATGGGATAGTTGCGATAGTTGCATCTGTCGCAGAATTGAACGAGGGGACAAATTGTCCTGGTTTTAAAATATTTCATCACCAATTTCGTACATGGCCTATTGTGATTCTTAGTGTAACTAAATAATTCCGAGACATTATACATATTTCATTCATTAGAGCCTGTCATAAATCTACTACTGAACATAGGCACCCAAAGATTTCCACGAAGTACGGTATCTGAGCCACCTGCATCCATAGACTTCGCAACGCTGTGCAGTTTGTCGATCAATTTTGTGAACTACGCATATCTGTACGAGGTTGCCATTTAAGAACCTTTTTTCTAAACGATTGTCAGTTCTTCGAGTTACCGGCCCTATGCCACTTTAGCTTGCTAATTCTTAATTCTATCTGTTATACAAGTTTTGTTGCGGATATCAAGGTTGTGAAGTCTATCCAAGTGTAGATGTAACGCACTTTCCCTAACGCTGCCCCGCCAAGTTGAATTCGTCGATAGCACTCATGGTCGAAGCTGGACTTACCTAGCCGGACAATTTGTAGTAATTTCGTGCATATAGTGTTCCCAACAATAATGCCTTAGACCCCATGGGTTCCTCGATCTCCCAAGGGTCGACATAAATGAAAAAAAATTTTGGGGGTCGAGGTTTAAAAATCGACCCTATTAATTAACACACGTTATTACTTGAAACTTTCAAGATACTGTATAAGTTGTGTTACGTGTACCAACTTGGCCATCTGGCCAAGACTGCAATGAGCAAACTAACTAAAATTTGGCAGAACAGGAGCATATCTAACATGACCATGATCAGCCTTGTACGGACGTTGGTCTTCTCGATATTTATGTACGGCTCCGAATCATGGTCTATCCGTGCAGCTGACCGAAAGAAGATCGAGGCCTTTGATATGTGGTGTTGGCGAAGGATGCTGCGGATACCGTGGACTGCAAAAAGAACCAACAAATCTATTCTCGACCGGCTAAAAATCAAGACGAGATTGTCCACTATCTGTTACCGACGAGTGCTAGGTTACTTTGGTCATGTCGCCCGGAGATAACCCAACAATTTAGACAAGTTGGCTGTTGTGGGAAAGATTGATGGTAAAAGACCGAAAGAAGAAAAGACGTGATCGGACTCACTATACCGACGGCACTGAGACAAGTCGAAGATAGGATGGAAAAACCTTGTCACCATCTCGGTAAAGGCGTTTCAAGAAAGGCAAACTGAAATGGCTACGGTATGGGATAGTTGCGATAGTTGCATCTGTCGCAGAATTGAACGAGGGGACAAATTGTCCTGGTTTTAAAATATTTCATCACCAATTTCGTACATGGCCTATTGTGATTCTTAGTGTAACTAAATAATTCCGAGACATTATACATATTTCATTCATTAGAGCCTGTCATAAATCTACTACTGAACATAGGCACCCAAAGATTTCCACGAAGTACGGTATCTGAGCCACCTGCATCCATAGACTTCGCAACGCTGTGCAGTTTGTCGATCAATTTTGTGAACTACGCATATCTGTACGAGGTTGCCATTTAAGAACCTTTTTTCTAAACGATTGTCAGTTCTTCGAGTTACCGGCCCTATGCCACTTTAGCTTGCTAATTCTTAATTCTATCTGTTATACAAGTTTTGTTGCGGATATCAAGGTTGTGAAGTCTATCCAAGTGTAGATGTAACGCACTTTCCCTAACGCTGCCCCGCCAAGTTGAATTCGTCGATAGCACTCATGGTCGAAGCTGGACTTACCTAGCCGGACAATTTGTAGTAATTTCGTGCATATAGTGTTCCCAACAATAATGCCTTAGACCCCATGGGTTCCTCGATCTCCCAAGGGTCGACATAAATGAAAAAAAATTTTGGGGGTCGAGGTTTAAAAATCGACCCTATTAATTAACACACGTTATTACTTGAAACTTTCAAGATACTGTATAAGTTGTGTTACGTGTACCAACTTGTTATGAGAATCACTAATATTTTAGTAGGAAGTATCATTGTTGTAATTTAAGAAAAAAAATTACGTAATTTGTATTAATAAACACTTGATATTTAGAGAATTTTATATCCGAGAACCGCAAAGTTTTTAAATTGGTAATTATTTTGTATCAAAAGGAAAAAACTAGTAATTTGGTTTCGGGATTGAATTCGGCTGTGAGGTATCAGTTCATTTTGGAAAAGGGGTCTCTTGCCCAAAATAGTTTGGGAATCCCTGCCTTAGACAAGACAATACATTGTGTTATTAGGGTTTTCATGTGTTTTGGTTAACAATATAAATAATGTACTTGACTCACCGGTTCAGTTCTTTTGAAGCTGATGTAGGACAATGAGGAATGGTGAACCAACACCTGTGGCCACGAACCAAAACATGTTTAAGGTAAAGCGAGTTCTGTTTTGAATATCAAACGGCAGGTTCTGGAAATAATATATACACTAATTTAAGTTCTGAAAATCTAATAAAGTTTATAATAAAATTGAAAACTATTTTCTTTGCTCATATGATTACTTGCAAATCAGTTTTAAAATATTGGTTTGTTGCTGAACCGAACCCCTATTACAAAACAAGACCTATTAGCGAATTCTAAAGTATGAAGTCGGGGTAACAACTAAACGAAATGTACTAAATAGACACTTTTATTAAATGTATCTAGCATTTTTTCTACTTTTTTTAGCGTTACATTTGTATCTCTTTCAAAAAAATTACCGGGTTTATGTGTAGGTGCATATGAGATTTATCTATTCCTGTAAGTGCACCCAGGATGCAGGAGAAATACTATAAGAAAGCAATGTTAATTTTTTTATATTTTTTTTGTGGGTAAGGCAGCAAACGAGCAAGCGGTTCACCCGATTGTATGTGATTACCGTTGCGCACGTACATCTGCAACACCAGAAGTGCTGCAGGTGCGTTGCAGTTGGCCTTTAAGGGTATTTGGATGGGGAGGGCGAGTGGGCTTCCGGTTACCTCACTCATAGAACGAAACTGTCACAGAAGCAACAAATGCCTCTATTTCACGCCGTTATTCTGCGAGATCGTGGTACCAACCCGGTAGAGCCAGCCCATTCGAGTAGCAGCAAAAGCGGCCGCTTGGCCACGATCGGAAACCAGTTGCACTTACCGTAAAATATATATATTAAGATTTTTTAATTACAATAAACTATTCACATTAGCCTTAAAGTAAAGTAGAAAAAGTCTACTCGTATAAATAAATAACTTTAGTTACGCCGGCACCAGGAAACTTGGTCATTACCCCTTGGTCTTTACCATGGCAAGCTAGCCTTGAAAATAAATTCAAATATTTTATTTTTGAAATATGCCTACGTAATTGTTACATAAAAACGTCAACGACAGAACCAGTACTAGACTAGTACGGGCTCTGACAAATGCATAATCTGTTCGTCTGTTACAAACAGTTTTTATAAGAAATTAAGGTACGAAGTGCCTTTAACATATTTAATTATGTATTTAATTAGTCCACATCAATTTTGTAGCAGTATGCTAAAGTATTAATTTAATCTCGCTTAGTCTACAGGTGGTTCCAACTTCATAACTTATTACTTTACTATTTGATTTAAACATAATCATTATCTTTACCATATAAATAAAATTTCAGTGACTGTCTGAGACTTTCGAAAGAAAAGAAAAGAACTAACTGCTTTATCTTGGTTCATATGAAAATTAGTACGACTCAAAGCTCTAAACCAGAGGTTCGCAGACTTTTTTTCTCAAAGACCACTTTCAAAATTTTGCTGGTTCCGGTGGACCTCCTGCAGCTACATTTCTACCATATTCCCAAAACTCGCCAAAAAATGTAGATCTAACTACGGAAATTTGCGTTGCAGTGGAGTTCCAACCACGAATTAACAACTATATTACACAACGAATTGTGAACCCCCATTTTTTTGTCACGCCAACGTAGACCCCCGTCGAGTCTCTCGTGGACCCCTGGGGTTCCACCTGGACTACTTTGGGAACTAAGACTCTAAACCATATAAAATATATATGTTAAAATTTTACATTATTCGTCTATTGGCTAACAAATATAGGTTTCATCTATATCTTAGAAATACCACTGACTAATCGCGAAATCTCAGAAAAACTATAAGAATGGGGATAAATTTTTTTTACTTGTGATTAATTAAAAATACTCATAAAATATTTTTCCGGATTCAGAGTAGTTAAATAGGCATCCGCAACCCACTTTTCATCTCGCTGGTTAATAGAACGTGAGGGGTGGCCATCGAGGCTTGGTTCTGGGAGTTACCATCAAATATTCAAGGGTTTTAACTTAATCGGTTTTTACAACATCAACACGGAAAGAAAGGGGGTGGCATACTTCCACACCGCACATACGGCTTCATTACGTAATTAAATAATACCTAAGATATCTATCCTTACCTCCCCCGGAACTCCACCATGAGAACCGTTTCTGATGAAATTTTTCATTACATTTCTTCCAAGTTGTGTGGGAATTTTCGATATAGTTCCTAACATTTTGATTTATTTAAAATAATATCCGACACAAATCGACCAGGTTAGTATTGAAAGATAAGATAAGGATATCCACCGCTTTCAATTTATCGATGCATCCGCTTATAGTGTAGATAGTGATAAGAACGTATAGCTCAACGTATTGATGAGGTTGTCTATTCTTAAATATGTATGTAAAATAGTTATATGACAAATATTTTTTTTGAAAAATATTTTTTTTTAATTTATTAAAAAAGATATCTCAGTTCTTACCTTTTCCTTTAAAATACACTAATAAACGTGGTTTAAATGAACAAATTTAAGTTAATAAATCTCATACGAGCATTCAAAACAGTACATTATATTTTTAAAAATATGTATGGAATGGATAAATGGAAAAATAAATTATATTATAATAATTATAATATGTATGGAAAAAAATAAATTCTAATAAGTCTTTAGCAATCAAACTTTTTACTAGGATGCTTTTTCACGTAAACTTTTAACTTCATAGTAATTAAAATATAAATAAAAACTGGTGTATTTTATTTTTATTACCTTAATTACGTACACGATATTTACATCAGTACCGTTTTTTTCTTTAAATTAGTATCTTTTTCTTTTTCGCTAATGACAACATTTAATACTACTATCATAGAGTAATTAAAAAAAAGAAACAGTCGGCCACGCTTGCCACAAAAATTATCTTGGGTATTTTAATCAAGTATATTTTCTCCTTTTTCGTTCTAATATTGTTGTAATTATCATACATATTTAAGGATATCATTAAAAAATTGCTATGGCTGATTTAGATGATTTTTTCGCAAAAAAGGATCGCAAAAAGTCGAAATCGGTCAAAAAGTTTGCAACTGCCGATGAATTAGCTAAAAAATTAGAAGACACTAAAAAATCTGATGTAAGGCCAAAAAAAGAGCGACCGGCACAGGAAGGCGACGAGCCTGGCAGAGCGGGGGTAAGTTATCCTTTAAAAACTGATCTATACCATGAAAAAAATTATGATCATCGTTTCCGATTGACATAAGGCGGGTATTGTCGACCTAGCAATGTTGGCTTGACGTTCGGTATTGTTTCTAAAACTGGTCAATTGTGAAGAAACCATTGATTGATTTAATGCCCCATAAAAATATGCATTGATGTTTTTAATTGGAATATAATGGATTTATAATGGGAGTACCTAAAAATATTGGACAGTGTTATTTCTTTTAACTTAGCTGTAAACGTAGCACAATTACTGTTTTCATAGTTTCAATCAGTATTTAGGTAGTCAGCAATATTATGATCATAGCATCATCACAATTAAACTTTGGTGTAGGTATATAGTTTATATTATAAGTCTATCACCCTCCTCATGGTCATGGTATTTCTATGAATATATTTGATACTTCTCTTTTTATTATCATGACATGTTGCAACAATGTAAATTCAATTGTTATGATGTCACCTTAAGGGTTTATCGACACAGATATTTGTGTAATTTGCCATTGGAATTATCCTTAGTACTTGTATTTATTGTTTTCTTTCAAAAACTTTCTAAGTCAAGTAACATTGATTTTCTAAGTTATAATCTGCTATTGTCCTTTACACTTTTCATGGAAAATTAAAGTATTCTATTTTGTGTTTAGGAAGAAGAAGAATGGAAAGAGTATGAAGAGACAGTGAAAGACTACACAGGTCTCAAGATACAGGTGTTGCAAGGTGGCACAGTTCCAGAGTCTCGAGATTCAACTGCTGAAGACTCTGCTCCAGAAAGTAGCAAGACAAAGGGCCCTTGGAATAAACCGCAAGCAAGTTTCTTTTCATTTTGTAAATAGCATACATTTTTGAATTATTTTGATGGATGGTGTCTGCTTTGGTAATTATGAATTTGGAAGGTATACTATGTATGTTGTAGGTATACTATGTAGTAGGTATACTATGTATACTGTGCATGAAGAGTTATAAGTAATGCTAGCAACTGCCAATCCAATTTGAAAAAATCTTTTTGTATTAGATAGCCCATTTATTGAGTTAGTAACCACAACCCTTTATATACTTATCATGTGTATGAAATAGAACATTCATAATACCAATTTAATACTGATGAAACTGTAGGTCATAGCTTGTTTATATATAAGAGCTAAGCACTTACATCTGTCACGCATAGAGGTAAGTAGAGCTTCTGGATGTCAATTTGACACAATCCTGTTTAGCAAAGTCAAAAACCTTTCATAAACCACTTTTAGACTTAACTTCTAGTTCCAAGTTAACATTAAAACTAAATAACATATTACTGATAGATTGCAAAGATGTGCAAGTTGTTGCTCATGCAGAGTAACTCCAAGCTCCTCCATGATGACAAAAGCTAGGTGGTTAATGCCACATCTTTCTTATCTCCTACACAGTTAACAACTGTCAATAGTATTTTTGGTTGTGATCGAAATCAGCCATGGGTGTGTGATTTTTAAAGGTTCAGTTAGATTTTTCTTTATATGATAGAAGCAAACAAGTGCACAGCTCACCTGTAGGTAGGTTAGTGATATTGATGCCTTACATTGCAACATCAGAGAAGATACTGAGATATTTTAAGGGGAGGAGGGGAGTTTGTCTCTGGTTACCTCACTCATCAAACTAAACTCAAGATGCCTCTACTGTATTCCAGAATTCTGCGAGACCATTGGAGTAGCTATGTGGTGCAAGAATGAGTTTTTTTTGTTGACTGTAGAACTATCTGGTCTGTCATGGCCAAGAAACTTTCCTTGAAACGACAGAACATAAGAGAAACTATTTGCAGATTCTAGTAACTGCAAACTTACCTAACCCTAACCCTAACCCTTGACATTATACTTTTTTTTTTGATATAGGTAGAGGTAGAGAAACCACCTCCGCCGCCGCCTGTGGAAGAGAAGCCTCGCGAGGTAAAGTCGAACGTGTATGTGCCGCCGGCGCCCCGAAATCGTGAAGTAGAACCAATGGTTCGCCGCACTCAAGCTGTAAGTTTTATTGAAAATATCAATTTGTTATTGATTTGAGGTCTAACCACTTGTCTGTTCAGCAAAGCAATTGTTTTGTCTGAATACAAATGTATATCATTATCATATCTTCTGATTATACGAGAATATGATTGCGGTATACTGTCTGTTTTGATGCGCTAAAATAAACTGTGCATAATTCATTTATGTTTATCTTTACTATATACACTTGTATACAATTCTTACTATAAAACTTCATTCTTTCACCCTAAGCAACATTCCCTCTATCGCTGTCACTCAGTAACAGTCATGTGATTAATGCAAACACTGGTTAATGTTCGTATTTACAATGGCTCAGATCCATTTCTCCATGTCAAACCTGACTTCCTGTAATTTTTCTATCCCCACTACTTTTGTCTCAATTTGTATACCAACAAACATAATCCTACATTCTTTTGGACCATAATTATCATATTTACAATCAACTTTAGTTATAAGATTTGTTTTATTCTAGTAAGTATTCATTAAACCTAACAATAAGTCATATATATTTTGTAAATTTTCATTTAAGATATAGGCACTTTAGACCATAGTCTAATAACTTCTGAATAATAGGAATGAAACTCAAAAAGTTTAATTCATTAGACAAAATTTTAAGTTTTATTGTCGCTTTTTTGTCAGTCTGTTCGGTACAAAATTTGCTAACAATTTTTAACCAACTACTTGGTGAGTTAGAAAACTTTAAACATAGCTCGGAGCTGGATGACAAAAAATAATAATAGGTAATAAAAATTTATTTCATTTGTTACAATAAAAATTGTTAAAAGTAGTAAAGCAGCAGGCTGAAGGTGCCTACTGCTGGGCAAAGGGCTCCTTCTCAAATACGAAAGTCAGAGAGGGTTTAGGAGCCGGGAGCTTTAGTTTCGTTTATATATGTATGTTATTATTATTATTACAGAAGCACGCTCCGGACATTCACAACGACGACTATTTCCCCGTGCTCGGAGCAAGCGCCAAGCGTGGCGGCGGCTGGAGCACGGCTGGTGGCGGCGCGCCCCAGCGGGCCGGCAGCGCGCGTCAGCCGCTCGCGCTCGGCAATCGCTTCACCTCGCTACAGGACGACAGCTAGCCAGGTCACTGCCTCCCCATTTCTCCAGTCTTCACTGGCAAACCTCATATCCTCGCTGCAGGGCTATACAGTTAGGTTTTAGGTCATAAAACGAACTTTGCTGCAGAACTACAGATAGGTTTTGATAATTGTGAAACTGAGAACTTTTGGTCATTGTGGTTTTACTTCTAAGGGTTAGTTTTAACTGGTTTACTCTTTTCTGGAGGCTTGTCCTCTAGTTGCAGCTGAGCATCACATCTTTGAAATAGTTGTTATGTAAGTCAATGTAATAAATACTTAATAAGTAGTATCAAACTATAACCCATTCGAATTATTTTCACTAAAGTAGTTTTAAATTGTTGTTTTTTAACCTAAATGTATGATTTATACATTTACTAGGTTCATTTTATAAATGAAGCTAGTAAATCTGGCATATAAAAAAGTGACTCACCTGATAGGAAGTGTTTGGCTTTTTTCTTGAAGGCTTTTGAGTCGTTTGGAAATCAGACAGCTGACTCCACAAAGTCTTAGGTGCGTGGCAGAACATTCCGAGAGAAACGCACTTTGGTGGACTACCAACTTAGTATTTTGTCGCGAAATGCTTTCGATGATCTTAGCAGCTGCGATTATTCCGAACAGTTCTTCAGAACATTCCCAATAGTAATTAGGTTTTTCTTTTGTTTCATTAACCAATAATGAAATGAATTAGGGTGCGGAATACAAAACATGACGTCGTAAATTCGAGGCCGCCAGTCTCCTATTGTCGTGTACCACTCCAGATACAAGCTGTAATCTTAGTTGGAGGGTTAACAGGAATATTAGTAATATTACTTAATAAATAGCATTGCTAGTATTCTTTAAAAAAAAACTGGTACTGGGGTGCTCTGGCCGATAGATGAGAACAGTATTCCATAAGGAGCAAGACGCAAGTTCAGGTCTTGCGTCTGAACTGCAAATCGGTGAACCAGCATGTCGCGCTGTGTCTACTGTTCTGTGCTGAGCACACAACATTTTTTAGAGGCCAATTTAGCCTTCACTCTCCAGGTGTCCATGGAATAGAACGTTGCTCGATATGTCAACGCCAAGGTTTCCGATACTGACTGAGCCGGCGACAAAGGGAATGTTCTTCAAAAGACAAGAAGCGACAAAGGGATTCTTTGAGGAGTAAAAGTGGAATCCGTGACTATTTAGGGTTGATTTGGACAAGTTTTCGTTGATCCCAATCCGTGACTAGACATGTTTCCGAGTAGTTACTATAGTATCTCGTTCTATATTCACATAGCCTGTTTATAGAGCAACACCAGTTGTGTTGGTCTGCATAGAAATATAAGCCGTTAATTTGCTGCGTGTCATTCTCATACAGTAAGAACAGGGTAGGAGATAGAATACAGCCTTCTAGAATACCTGCATTCATGGGTTTGGAGACCGAGCATGTACTTTCGACAACAACCATGACCCACTTGCATAATTTTTCGGGAACCCGATCGAAAGCTTTCGTTACATCCAAACTGACCGCCAAGGCCTCCCACTTACACTCGCTTCCTCTACCCTTCGAATACACAGATAAACTTGAAAATCACGGGATCGCTAATCAGCCAAATTAGAGGTCGGTTGCACTAAAGCTGTCTTCAAAGCTCTCGGCAATTGTAACATTGTGTTCTTTTTGTTTTCCGCGGCAATAACTCTTGAACGACTATTCCGCAAATCGTGTTTGCATATCAGCAGCAATCAGAGAGATCAGCAAAAAGGCTAACAGGGAAGGTGTATGGCCTTCCGCGACTGGAATCCGCTTGGGCGAAGTAACCAGTTGTATCAGACCATATGCCATGGCATTTGCCTTTATGAGCTCTCAGTGTGAGGATCATGTAGAGCAGAATCTGTAGTCTATTGTACATGGTCCATGAGGTGATTGGTGTTGATATTTAACAAGAGGAACGCAGGATACAACAGCTACTTTAAGATGTTTACAACTTAAATCTTTGTTCTTTTGATTAGTTAATAGGCTGTTTTTTTTGTATTAGTATTTTATATGTTTACTTATACTGTTTATGTATAACTAAGATATTTATTTCTTGCCTTGGGGTTGTTTGCCCTTATGTTTTATCGATTGTGGTTACAGACTGCAGACAATAATATTTATAATTTTTGTTTACAGGTAAAATCACTAAGCTCCGAGAAGCGAATCAATAAAGTGAAGTGTCAATATGGACTTGTAAGCAAAGCCCGGCTAGATACATCTACATACATACATAAAGTTATACAAAATACAGAATAAAACGCACTTTCGGTATATCTTCGACGTTTCCTGATGTAATAATACTGATACTTGCTCTGCAGACAGTTTCTTTAACGATAAAAACTGATAATATCTCATTTTCAGAATACCCTCATTATTGTAAAAGGTATAAATATGGATGTTAAATGTTTTAATTAGAAATAAATTACCTATTTGTCAGTGTTGAAAAAATTGATATTGATGTCAGAATTTAAAATAACAATTAGTAACAAAAAGTATTGAAACTGTCTTAAAATAGTTTAAACACATTATGAAAATGTGTAAAATGTCTATATTTGTTATTTTTTATGTTTATACTCGAGAAAACAATAATTTAATAGCAGTGACATCGTATGTTGCGTGGTAAAAAGATATAAGTGTAAACATTAAAGACAAGCGTGGATCGATCAAAACAAAGTTTGTATATTAATGTTAAAAATCTTATAAAAAGAGTAACATTTGGAAACCTTCAAGGAAACTGTTTATTTCAATTGTATATTTTGTTAAATTATTCCGACATTGAAACATGTATATGCATTAACTCGATATCGGCAAATCATTCAAAACATGTTGTACCATAGTAATAAATTATGTATTTAAACGTATTTGCATTATTCATTCTTGTTATTAAACCTGTAATGACATATGGTGCCATGATGTGGATATGGATAGTAGGAGTGGCCAATAACTTAAAAGATGCTCCACGATTTACGAAGAAGGCTATTTGGAGTATGCCTGCAAAGAGAATATAATCACTTGTAAGCCTTAAACAGTATAAAAAGAATATTAAGCGACAAGGGGCCGATTACATTCATCTGAATATAGATTATAATCGAGTGCAGTGTTTTGGCAATGGTAATATGAAATGATTCCCTGAAAATCGCGCGACGATCTTTTCATGGTGACCGGAGGGATCTAAATAACATGCCCCGATTTGTACACGTAGTCCTCCATCCCGCAGTGAATTAATGTTTTATACCTACATCTGATCAAAGATAACAGTATCTGGTAAAGTCCTCTTAATCTTATTTGGCCACTTTGAACATAGGCAACACCACCGGACAGTCGGGCAAATATACTCGTGATAATATATGACGAATGAAACTTATCTGTATCCTTATCCACTTTATATCATAGTAAGATTTTTTGTATGCAATATTATGTTGATGTATGACGATAATAAGAAATGTCGTAAAACTAGTATCTGAGTAATATGTTATTTGTATTCAGTAGTCATAAATAGTACGAAATCATGTTTGGGCACAGTGCGATAAATTATAAAAAGTAAGTAACTTATAGAAGTTTGATGTTATGGAGAACCTATCCCTTCTGACTATAAATTATCATGAACTCTCATATGACAAGCGTGACCCATTGTAATTACACTGGTGATAAGTGGGGGCAAGGCCTGTATGTTATGAAAGCTCTGTCGGGAGTTTAGCGAGGTTCCCACCCAATGTGTCAGAAACTTATCTATAATGACATCTCGTCTACGGATCTTTTTTTATTGGAGCCTTGTAACGAAAATTGGTCCTTGGTAAGTCAAATCTTATTCAAGCTTGATGCCTCCGATAATTCGAAACAAATAATATAATTATTTGTCTTAATGAAATTCGTGAATGTGGTGATCCTCCTTTATCATTGCGAAGACAGTATTTGACTCGTCTCAAAAACTACCTACCTACCTTGACACTCTCTTCTTCGTAAATTAGAGTCCTTTCTTTCAATAGTCTCTCATAATCCCTATTGGTCAAATAAAAGCTAGCCTCTTATATTAAAGTCATAATAATTTATAAATATAAAATTTACTTTCATTACAACCTCCACTTCATCTCTTAATATTATTACTTATATGCTTTTACCATGATTCTTAATAAATCTATCATGAATTCTCAATCCGCTACCACAGCAACTGCGCAGCGATTTGTGTCTAACTTCATTACCGCGATAAAGTTGGCAGTCCATCTCCAGTGACTCCTGCCACTTTCACGCTTGGTGAATTTTTCTATATTACTCATAGATCATCGAACTATGTAATGTCTTGTTATGTAACAAATTAAATACCTACATAATTATCCTGGTATTAACGCAAGTTTTGTTATCCGTCATTAGACAAACGACACAGAAACTAATTTCTACTTCATAATTTTTACATACCCTCTAGGGTGACAGAATTGAGTATGTTAAGTAAGTAAGGCTATCTCATCGGTGCCGATCTAATTGGCCCGTCCCCTACATGTGTAAATCATTGGTAGCGCCGCCGCATACCGAAGCAATTTAGAAGCGCCAGGGTTGAAAGTTCACATTCCGGAGTTAAATATGCGGAAACGAGTCACCGTGCGGACTTGTTAAATAATCTTTTTATGAGCATTTAGGAGCGTTATAACGGAAACAATGTGTAAGGATGTATCTGGCAGAGATAATTTATTAATACATATAATAAAAAGAAGTTATTGGAGGAGATTAACTAATGTGTAAGATTAATATATAAATTTATAGGTTAAAATATTTTTTAAATTTTGCTTTTATTTAAGATTTTTCTTAAAAACTTCCAAAGGGTATTGACATGCTATTTCTCTAGTTTATCAGCACTCGGTGCATGCCGCAAACTGACAAGCGAGGCTTAGACGACCGTTAAAATAATCTGTAATTTAAGTCCACACTAGGACTTATGATGGTGCTGGTAATGCACTCGCCAAACCTCTGCGAATCGTGGTGAGATGGGCAGACCTCGTGCATTGAACATTCGCTTTTGTTGGCATTTCTAAGCTTTAGCAGTGAACTATGATTTTTTTGTAATAATAACGACAAGATTACTACTTATCAGCTCGCATATTAACATTACTAAACTAGTTCAATAGTCAACATAGTCCCCACCGTGTGTGTCTGTTTGTCTGTGCACATTTTTCTTCGAAACTACTAAACGGATTTTATTTGGGTTTACATCAATGAACAGAGTATTGCAAGAGGAAGGTTAAGGTATACAATTTACAAAAATTTCGTATTGTGGATTGTTTAAATAATGTTCATGAAGTCGGCAATAAAGCAGCACGGAGAGCCATTTTCGCGTGTATTGCATAAGTGGTCAGCGATAAGTGAAAACAATGTATGACAATATTGTTGCCCTTAAATATTTCTCCAAAACAGTTATGGCATATGGCTCCAAATCTGTAAAGGTTAGCCACAAATCATTGAAAAAAGGAAGTAAAGATATAATTAAACAAAAATAAATAATTAAACAATAATTTTAGTCGGATTGCACTTAATGCTGATCCCGACATAACCCGATCAGTGACAGTTCTGTGGGTAAATGATAGATCAATATGTGAAAAAAAATGCTCGCCTCTTTTGAAACTGGATGTTGTAATGGATGAACGCGTGCATTCTAGCTCATGTCTTCTTTTCAGTAAAATGTATCAAATTTATGGGATTCGTGCTTTTTCGGAATAAAATATACCATATGTCACTCTGTGACTCTCCAAATGTTCTGTGCAAAAAATTACACCAAGCTCTCTCTGATCGGGTTGATCCTTTGGCCTTGCGAAGAGATGTTGGTTTTCTTTGCATTTTTTACAAAATTTTCCACGGGGAATGTTCTGAGGAACTGTTCGGATTGATCCCAGCTGCTGAGTTTCACCATCGTACATCGCGACAGAATTCGAATTTCCATCGATACCACCTAGCAGCCTAGTCTACTTCCTAGTCGCCAGCAGTATTTCCGAACAGTTACGACTTAGCCTTAAAGGCCGGCAGCGCATCAGTAGCTGCTCTGGTGTTGTGGTTGTTCGTGGGCGTCGGTGATCACTTACCATCAGGTGAGCCGCACGCTCGTTTGCCCCCTTCTTCTATTAAAAAAAAATCATTTATTCTGTTTTGAGCTGAAGGAGGGACAACAAACCAAAAAGAGTATTTTACACTAGATAGGGACGATTGCGTTACAGTGGACGATACGAATAGCAGGCTAGTGGAAACTGTCCATGCGGTAGGAGCTAAGTTTTGCATGACCCGCCGCCCGAACAAGCCCCAAAAGCTCTCCGATCACACTCTTAAGCTCATGAAAGCCAGGCGTGAGATAAAGCTGCAGTCTACAACGGATGCGTCAGCGTATCGGCAACTGAATAGACAGATCTCCAAATGTATGAGGCAAGACTTACGCAAATTCAATACAGCCTGTATTGAAAAAGCGATAGAGCGGAACCAAGGCTCTAAAGTCTTCGCCAGAGATCTGCCTATCGGAAAGAGCCAACTGACCAAGCTGAAGACCGAAAGCGGCGCAGTCATTTCCGCTGGAGCCGAGATTTTGAGTGAGATCGAGAGATTTTACGGACAGCTGTACACAACGTCGTTGAAACCACACACTTATGTGAGTAACGACCCAAGAGCCAAGCTTATCCGACATTACTCCGATAACATCCCGGACGTCAGTCTGAGCGAGATTAGGATGGCTCTCAAACAGCTTAAAAACGGCAAGGCGCCGGTTGAGGACGGAATTACAGCTGAGCTTCTGAAAGCGGGTTGAAAACCGATACTTGTTGTCCTTCAGAAGCTGTTTAATTCCGTCATTCATGGCGGTGTTACGCCGAAAGCGTGGAGTAGAAGCGTGGTTGTCCTATTCTTCAAGAAAGGGGATAACTGCCTTTTGAAGAATTATAGACCGATATCGCTTCTAAGCCGCGTCTACGTGCTGTTTTCAAGAGTCATCTCAAATCGTCTAGTGAACAGACTTGAGGACTTCCAGCCTCCCGAACAAGCCGGATTCCGAAAAGGCTATAGTATCATAGACCACATACATACTCTTCGCCAGATTGTACAAAAGGCCGAGGAGTACAATTTGCCATTATGTCTGGCGTATGTGGACTATGAGAAAGCCTTCGATTCAGTCGAAATTTGGGCGGTGCTACAATCTCTCCAGCGGTGCCATATAGACTCTCGGTATATCGAAGTGCTGAGGTGTTTGTACAATGAGGCTACGATGTCTATCCGAGTACAGAATCAGAGTACGAAACCAATCCAACTGCAGAAAGGTGTAAGACAGGGTGATGTCATATCCCCGAAACTCTTCACCTCTGCATTGGAAGATGTTTTCGAGCAGCTGAACTGGAAAGGATACGGTATCAACATCGATGGCGAATACATCACTCATCTTCGATTTGCGGACGACATACTTCTTATGGCAGGATCGCTGGAGGAGCTTAGTACAATGCTCAATGACCTCAATAACGTCTCCCAACAGGTTGGTCTTAAGATGAACATGGACAAGACGAAGTTCATGTCAAACGTCCATGTCACACCAATACCGGTTGTTGTTGGGAACAATAGGTTCGAAGTTGTCGACGAGTACGTATACCTGGGACAAATTGTCCGATTAGGTAAGTCCAACTTCGACTCAGAGGTCAATCGACGAATCCAACTCGGCTGGGCTGCGTTCGGGAAACTACTACTACTTCATATCTTCTCGTCGAGTATACCGCAAAGCCTCAAGACGAAAGTATACAACCAGTGCGTGTTGCCAGTGATGACATACGGATCCGAGACTTGGTCCTTCACTGCAGCCCGTATGAGGAAGCTCAAAGTTGCTCAGCGCGCTATGGAAAGGGCTATGCTCGGTGTTTCTCTGCGTGATAGAGTCTGCAACGATAATATCCGCAGCAGAACTAAGGTAACCGACATAGCCGTAAAGATCAGCAACCTGAAGTGGCAATGGGCCGGCCACATAGCTCGCGGAACTGACAACTGTTGGGGAAAAAAGGTTCTCGAGTGGTAGCCACGTACAGGCAAACGCAGTGTAGGACGACCCCCCACAAGATGGAGTGACGACCTGCGCAGTGTTGCGGGAAGTCGATGGATGCAGGTGGCTCAGGACCGAGCTTCGTGGCAATCTTTGGGGGAGGCCTATGTTCAGCAGTGGACTTCTGATTGGCTGAAATGATGATGAGGGATGAACGCACTGGAGCGGCGTGGCGGGCCCTTCCCGGCTCCTAAACCCTCTCTGATACCTGTATTTGAGAGAAAGAGGCCTTTGCCCAGGTGTGGGCTATTACAAGCTGATACATTTCTTTTTTCTTTAGGGATGAACGAATGGGACCAAGTAAACATTGTTTCATTGTAAGTAATGGAGGACTTCAGATGTCTTCGAAATCATATTTCTTACTTAGTTTCGAAATAATATTACAGGTTTCTTCACCGTGATGCCGACACTTTTTCTACCTAACTTGCAGGCCTTCTGCTCGCGAGTATCTACCAACGAAGCTTTCAAGGTCACTGGGCCAACAGCATATCTATCGTGGGGGTTTTAATCGGTCTAACATCTGAAATGTTGATCCC
This sequence comes from Bhutanitis thaidina, assembly GCA_029286595.1. Lineage (NCBI taxonomy): Eukaryota > Metazoa > Arthropoda > Insecta > Lepidoptera > Papilionidae > Bhutanitis > Bhutanitis thaidina. Next base: position 571,226 of record JAGSMS010000021.1, on the reverse strand, counting down.
GACATAACCAGTCACCGCCTTCGGTATATCAATTGCCTATTTGGTAGAACTAAAAAAAGGTACATGAATTTATTGTAACAAGTCGTGGTACCCGATATTCATAAATATATGGGGGTTCGAAGAGTTAAAAATCGGGCTTATTGATTTATTTTTATTTTTTGTCAAATAACCTTTTAAAACTTAAACTATATAATTAATTATTAACTAATAACCTATAGAAATTATTTGAAAAAAGTGGATACGGTGGATGGTGAAAGAAGTAAAGGAAAGAATATAGGTAGTACAAAAGTTCGTTTGAAAATTCACACTTAATGTATGTTAAACTTTAACAGAGCCATGTGCATAAATTAATATCAACAAAAAATTTAGAAAAAGAAACAAGCGCCGCGGAGCGCGGCCTAATTATGACAAAATATGTCGGTTATTTGAAGGGGCAACAAGGCTGAGTTTTTTGTTTTTAATTTTAATTTATTGCTTTTAATATGTGGAACATTAGTTTTGTCCTCTATTAAATCTTGGCACAGTCTATTGTTGGCAGATAGGTGATTTTTTTGTTTACTTATTTCTAATAGACTTATTTGATTAAAAACGTAGGTAGATAAGATTAAGCGTAATGGAATGTACAAGTAAAATATAACCTAAAACAAATAGTTAATACTCGCGGCTATGATCGCGAGGAGAAACTCCATTTGTTTTCACGTCATCTTTTTTTTTATCAGCCTATCTACACATAACGTAAACATTTATTTTTTCCTTCAGAGTTGCCACTCTTACCCGTTCACACCCGTTCTCAACCTTAACTGAATATTGTTTTAAAAATAAAACACATGTTTATGATATAGTTACGAAATGCTTAATAATCAAAAATGTAATCTTGTGTAGTCAAGTGTACTATTAAAGTAGTAAAGTGCACTTCAGCTTGATGATCCTTACCGCTATGTCGGTTACCCTAGTTCTGCTGCGGATATCATCATTGTCGACTCTATTGCGCAGAGAAACACCGAGCATAGCCCTTTTCATAGCCCTTCCATAGACGAGAAGATATGGCATGACGAAGGTGAGTGATGTATTCGCCATTGATGTTGATACCGTATTCTTTCCAGTTCAGCAGCTTGAAAACCTCTTCTAATGCAGCAGTGAAGAGTTTCGGGGATATAACATCACCCTGTCTTACACCTTTCTGCAGTTGGATTGGTTTCGTACTCTAGTTCTGTACTCGGATAGACATCGTAGCCTCAGCCACACAACAACAACACCTCAGCGCTTTGATATACTGGGAGTCTATCTGGCACCGCTGGAGATACTGTAGCGCTGACCCAATTTCGACTGAATCGAAGGCTTTCTCATAGTCTCCATACGCCAGACATAATGGTAAATTGTACTGCTTGATCTTCTGTACAATCTGGCGAAGAGTATTTATATGGTCTATGGTACTATAACTGAGGCTGGAATTCGTCAAGTCTGTTTACTAGATAATTTGTGACGACTCTCGAAAACAGCACGTAGACTAGGCTTAAAAGCGATATCGGTCTATAATTCTTCAATAGTATTATTACACAGCTTATATCTACCAAGTATGGAAAATAAAACAAGGTGAAAAATTGTCAAAGCCAATAACACTAGAAACACCACAGTAGAGGCTTTTGCTGCTGTTCCAATTGGCCGGCTCGATCGAGGTAGTACCAAGGCCTCACAGAATACCGGCGTGAAGAAGATTGCATCTTGTGCTTCTGCGTTTTGTTCGGTGAGTGAGGTAACCGAAGGCCCACTTTCCCTCACGTTTCTTCCTCCTCCCCATCCTAAAATATCTCTAAAGGCCGGCAATGCACCTACTCTGGCGTTGCAGATATACGTGGGCGTCGGTAATTACTAATTATTTACCATCAGATGAACCGCTTGCAGGTTTGTCCCGTTTACCCCCAAAACAAAAACCGCTGTTTAGAAAAATATGGTCAAGGAAACTTTTTTCTCCTAGACAACATTGATTAAATTTTCTGTTTAAATTGATAATATTATTTAGTGACTGTTAACTATTTTTGTTTTGTTTAGATGTTTCTAGTTTTATTTTTCGAATAATATGGTGTTTTATTTTACAAATGTTGTTTTATTGTTTTATTTTTAAACTTTTACTATTTTTAACTATTTATTAAATATCGCATGGATCAATCTAATTGATAATTTGAACAAAATCTATTTGTTTTCGAGTATAAAATGGGTTGATTCTAATTAAAATTAATGAATTAAACCTTTTTTGTGTATTTGGGTTACTTGTATATCACATGTACCTAGTTGACCATAGTATGACCATGAAATTCACATTATCCTAAAAAGTACACTGGTAACTATAAGCAGTTATTATAAATTGTAAATTAAAATAAAAGTTTTTAAATTTACAGCGATTTTAAGTGATTTTTTGTCCCAATTAGCCTTATTTTAAGGTATAGAAATATAATAGGTTGCTTTTCTATTAAGTATAGGTACAAAAAGGTTTTTACGGATCAGTGGGTCTCCGGCTTCGCACTCCTCTATAGCACATAAGAAGTGTCTTAGTTCCTAAAATATCAAATTCTTTTTAAAATTGAAATAGCCTCAACAAAATTTTTATTTACTAAGTATGTGTTTATCTCTATAGTAAAGTCTGATCGTAAATATGTAATACTGCTTTTGCCTTTTTGAAATCCGTGTTGCATTCATATATTAATGTTTTTTTTTGAAGTAAGGTTCCTAATTGATTGACAATATATTTTTCCATAACTTTATCGACACTCGATAGTATAACTATAGGATTGTTTCGAATTTCAAAATTCTATGTATTACTGATGCATTAACCAATTTAGCAATAGCTTATTTTATCAGCTTCAGTTTTTTAAATTATGTATATGTACTAGGTACCAGTTTATAGGTATGGTATGTATTCATGTTATTAATTAAGCGTATAATAATTTTACTGTTCCCTGGTTGCCACCACATAGATTCGGATCCCTTACACCTTAACGATAATTCTTCCTATCCAGCTGACCCATCCTCACAAACATGTTTAATAAGAACGATTTCACTTAATATGTCCTTTATGTATCCGTGGTTCTCCATATTACGAAGTATTATCGTAATCTAAAGAGTTCCTATCCTTCATTAACGTGGATATAATTTTCCCATACTTTTTTTATACATTCATTACAATCTAATATACTTTATTTATCATATTCACTCTTTACTTATTAATGGCCTCCAAACGTAAATAATCGATTGGAAAACATTTGAATGGCATCTCATACGATTTCATGTTTAATGATAGCCTATATGAACGTAGCGGCTGAATGATCCCTAATAAAAATATGATCTATACAAGATTCGACAATTTTGCCCATCACTATTTCCCTACGTGTTACGAGAGGCGTTCAATGTTGTCTCGGAATCGGCATGATTTTGTTTTATTTTTCAAGTACTACTAAGACTTGTATTTTGTATTATTCTGGCTATTTAAATCTGGCGTGGATTAACGGTTGCCTCAAGACAAAAATTATTGGTTTTCGGGTCTAGCTATGTTACGACCTATGTTTTTAAAACTAGATCTAACCCTTCCTCCGATTTCAGCGCATAATTGTATTACATCGGATACGGGAAGCTAGAGGCGTGGGAGTACCTCTGTGTTTGCGCGTACACTTTCGGAATATGTCCTGTGTAGTTGACAACTCCAGCTTATTCTGAAGTGGTCACCGTGTTCGAAATGGGCCAGAAGGACATCATACAAAGACGTTAGGCATAGTCCACTACTATAGAGCATGAGTAGTCGATATTTTATTTATTTATTTATCTATTCTTCATTGTTAGCCTTAAGCTTAAGGTTACAATGGGCGGACTTAAAGCCAAGTGGTATTCTCTACCAGTCAACCCTTGTTATGGTGAAAGGTAGTTGGCAGGTACAAAACAAAGAATAAAAAACAAAAATAAAATAAAATAAAAAACTCCAATAATAATAAGTTGATAAGTACATATAAACACACTAAATAATTAAATAAACATTTATAAAATACACAAATACGTATACAAGTATATAAAAAGATACATACAAATAAATATATAATAAAAATTTAAAATAGATAAGCCGAATATTGTTAATGATCTATTAGGTAATCACGAACTAGACTCTTGAATTATTTCTTGCTAGGAGCTGCTTTTATGTTATCGGGCAGGGCGTTCCAGAGGAGTGTAGCTTGAACAGTAAAAGAAGAGTTATAATTGTGTTGTGGAATGCGAATTTTAAGTTGGTTTATGGACCGAGGCTCTTTGTCATGAGCAGAATAAAGATATTGTTCTTAAGATAAGAAGGAGAATTAGGGTCAGTTAATACAGAATGCAATAAACACATAATTCTAGAGCTACGCCTTTGACGAATAGGAAGCCAATTAAGCTTGGAACGATAAGAAGAGACGTGATCATATTTACGTAAACCAAAGATAAATCTAATGCAGTTGTTAAGAAGGCGCTCCAACTTATCGAGACGTGATTGGGATAGGTCCGGGTAACACACATCTGCGTAGTCGATATTTTATTTATTTATCTATTCTTCATTGTTAGCCTTAAGCTTAAGGTTACAATGGGCGGACTTAATGCCAAGTGGTATTCTCTACCAGTCAACCCTTGTTATGGTGAAAGGTAGTTGGCAGGTACAAAACAAAGAATAAAAAACAAAAATAAAATAAAATAAAAAACTCCAATAATAATAAGTTGATAAGTACATATAAACACACTATATAATTAAATAAATATTTATAAAATACACAAATACGTATACAAGTATATAAAAAGATACATACAAATAAATATATAATAAAAATTTAAAATAGATAAGCCGAATATTGTTAATGATCTATTAGGTAATCACGAACTAGACTCTTGAATTATTTCTTGCTAGGAGCTGCTTTTATGTTATCGGGCAGGGCGTTCCAGAGGAGTGTAGCTTGAACAGTAAAAGAAGAGTTATAATTGTGTTGTGGAATGCGAATTTTAAGTTGGTTTATGGACCGAGGCTCTTTGTCATGAGCAGAATAAAGATATTGTTCTTAAGATAAGAAGGAGAATTAGGGTCAGTTAATACAGAATGCAATAAACACATAATTCTAGAGCTACGCCTTTGACGAATAGGAAGCCAATTAAGCTTGGAACGATAAGAAGAGACGTGATCATATTTACGTAAACCAAAGATCAATCTAATGCAGTTGTTAAGAAGGCGCTCCAACTTATCGAGACGTGATTGGGATAGGTCCGGGTAACACACATCTGCGTAGTCGATATTTTATTTATTTATCTATTCTTCATTGTTAGCCTTAAGCTTAAGGTTACAATGGGCGGACTTAATGCAAGTGGTATTCTCTACCAGTCAACCCTTGTTATGGTGAAAGGTAGTTGGCAGGTACAAAACAAAGAATAAAAAACAAAAATAAAATAAAATAAAAAACTCCAATAATAATAAGTTGATAAGTACATATAAACACACTAAATAATTAAATAAACATTTATAAAATACACAAATACGTATACAAGTATATAAAAAGATACATACAAATAAATATATAATAAAAATTTAAAATAGATAAGCCGAATATTGTTAATGATCTATTAGGTAATCACGAACTAGACTCTTAAATTATTTCTTGCTAGGAGCTGCTTTTATGTTATCGGGCAGGGCGTTCCAGAGGAGTGTAGCTTGAACAGTAAAAGAAGAGTTATAGTATACTGTATTATGTTGTGGAATGCGAATTTTAAGTTGGTTTATGGACCGAGGCTCTCTGTCATGAGCAGAATAAAGATATTGTTCTTAAGATAAGAAGGATAATTAGGGTCAGTTAATACAGAATGCAATAAACACATAATTCTAGAGCTACGCCTTTGACGAATAGGAAGCCAATTAAGCTTGGAACGATAAGAAGAGACGTGATCATATTTACGTAAACCAAAGATCAATCTAATGCAGTTGTTAAGAAGGCGCTCCAACTTATCGAGACGTGATTGGGATAGGTCCGGGTAACACACATCTGCGTAGTCGATATTTTGTGGTCGTGGAAGAGTCAACCAACGTAGATCGCCACAACATCGCAGAATACCGGCGTGAAGTAGAGGCATCTTGTGCTACTACGTTTCTTTCGGTGTGTGAGGTGACCGGAGCCCCACACCTTCTCCCCATACCTCCTCCTCATCCTCCCTCCTATCTTCCAAATATCCTTCAAGGCCGGTAACGCTCTTCTGGTGTTGCAGATGTACGTGGGCGATGGTAATCACTTACCATCAGGTGGGCCGCATGCTCTTTTGCCCTTTTCCCATAAAAAAAAAGATCATTGTTTTTGTTTAATCTAAATTTTGTAAAATATTTAAGTAGTTTTCTGTTCGATTGGACATTTATCACAGTCGCCACGCTTGGCGATGATATTACCAAACATTTCATTTTAAACGCAGCTGACCGTCACAGTTCTTAAAAAAAAAAATTTATTGGAATTATATACTATTAAAATAAATCATATTGCTAACTGAATTCTACGCGACCGCAGCCACGGCGAAAAGCTAGCTCATAATGTTACACTTTTCTTTCACAAGTTTTATGTATCTTCCTATTTTTTTTATCTTAACATGCACCGGTTTTTCCTTTAATGGAATTAAGCATTAGAATACAATATAAATTTAGCCCGTACATTAGGAATAGGTAAAAAAAATACAAAATAAAAAACCATAAACATCTCAATACGCACTTCGATACCTACGTCACAGATTAGTTAATAGTTACTACATAGTCTACGTCCTACAAATAGCAGTGGTAGTGAAATATATACACGTGGTTATGTTATTATTAACTGTTTAGTAATTACACTTTACATAGTAAGTAGCGTAGTAGTATATAGCTCTTTACAAATGTAAACCAGTAAACAAGGGTATCCCCTACTAGAGCATAATACGGTCCGCACGGTCCTACTGCATAATTGGACAGGGTTTAGGCTACTAGTTAGTTAAAAAGTAGGCTAAAAGTAAAGTAGCAGCCTATATTTGCCCCACCGTTGGGAAAGGCCTCCTCTCAATATTTGAGAGGGTTTAGAATCGAGAAAGGTCCACCACGCATTTTCAGAAAGGGTCGAAAGATTTTACATATACACGAAATAATTATTTTTTTAATTATTTCAGACATTTTTAGGTTTCCTCACGGTTTAATTTCGCAATGCTAAGCATGTAGTAAAATTTAGCTCTTTAAATTGCAGTTGAAAGTTTTAGTGGTGTCGGGTCTAAGATTTGAATCCAGGTTTGACCACTAATCCACCACTTTCCCAACAATGCTATGTGGTTATAGATAAACATTGTTATTTCCCTGAAAATGCATATTTCCTATTCGATTTTCGAATATTATTTACCTATTTTAACATCATCAAAATGTTTCAGAGTAGTTAGTTAGTTAGTTTACAAGGAAAGTTTTATGCTAGTTACAGTACCTATAAGGCAGAAATGCTTTTACTATATGTAAATAATTAACTAAATAAAAAAGCAACCGTCTATTAAAACAAATCTGTCCTCAAGTTTACTTCATTAATCTGAAGTAAAGTGCTCATAATTTAGACATGATGGTATAGTTTTAAGCCCAATTACTACATACGTGATTACTGCGACAATAATCACCAATAAATAACGATCGTCGAGCTATAAATATCTTTTCACTCAGATGGTCCCAGCCAGCTCCACATACGTGACGCGTCCAATTACACGAACTAACTAAATAATTATCACAATTAATGAAGATGCGCATATCTCACGCGGCTCCTTAAATAAATCCCAATTTGATGTACAAGGAGACAGGCGCGGGCGCATCCGTTCCCATTCAGACACGCCTACTATCTCCTGATTGGTTTATTGCTAATTATACCTCACTGCCGTCTTCAAGAGCTATTTGCATCGTTTAAGAAATAACAATGGATATTTAACTTTATACTAAGTACATAAAGGCTAAAATATACACACAAGCTTCTAAATGTGGTATACAAAATTGTCATCCTCAAAGCCGCCCATTAGTCGAGGTTTTCCATCTTAATTTCGATCGAAGGTATGCCAGGAGACGATCAATTTAACATTTCAAAAGATTTTGAACTTTATTTTGCCCCTGATAAGGTGGACTCAATTATTGTAGCATCGTCAGCGATGCTTTTCAGAAGGGGCAGTTAACATTCTCGACTTGCAGTCGTTTCAGCGATCCAATTTGACAAAAACGCGTCGTTAGAGTTTCGAATTGGCTTAAATTATTATCGCGTGTGAGATACCCGACACTAAATCAGTCGTAGAGTCAAAAAAGTGTGTTTAGTTTTGAATCTTTAAAATGTTTGTTGACTTTACGTAGCGTAGACGTTGCACCCAACTGTGAATGTCCGAAAAAGTGTTTAACAATGGATTCTTCTAAAACAAACGAGACGATGGACGTCGAGGAAGTAATACAGACATCTGATTTAAAAATGGATAAAGTAGAATCTAAACTAACATTCTCAATTGATAGCTTACTAGCTGACAAGATTGATAAGCGTGCAGATGGTATCAAAAATCAAACGGATGGGGATGACAAAGCCAATGAGTGTACAAATGTTTCAGTGGAATTTTTTAGGGACGTGTGTAACATCGTACAGCCTTATGGTTCGGAGGATGACGATGATAAAGCTAGTAATAGTTCTGAACAAGTAGACGTGGAAAGTTCAACCGCTGAAGACTCGCATGACTATACCGATGTAAAGTCTCCTGATTATCAACAACCAGGTTAGTACATACATTATTAACTATACCAATAGTGGAAACCTTATTAAATTTCGTGAGTAAAATAAAAAAAAATTGAACGCTGGCACAATCATTGTTTTTTTATTATCAAATATCTATTAAATCTTTATATTTAATAAGTTTTTATATTATAATTTTAAGTTATATTACAAAGAAACTGTCAGTAAAAAAGATTTATTTTTATCCTTTATGACGTAATAACTTTTTGTGAACTTATAACGTCTGCGTTTATGTCTGATCTGCGTAATAATAAATTTGCCTGTTAACTTTCTGATAAAAAAATACTTACCTGCTTTCGCCCGAATACAAAATATTCGGGCTAAATAGAAAACAAAACAATTTATTCTTTTTAAATATATTTACCAAGGCGAAGAAGGTAAAAAAGGTACCTTTAAACAACGACTTTTATAAAAATTATCAGCCTCTGCCCAAAAACTTAAACATGCGCCCGCACACCGCACATCAAAGTACAAAACATACGTATAAAAATCGTTAAGGATTCCGTTGCATAAATTCAGACGTAGCTGTGGTAAACAGTAACATGTCCCTCGCTTTTTGCATTGTAGTACTAGAGCATCCTAAAATTTAAACCCCGGTGCCCTTACCGGGGTTTAAATTCTTCTTCAGAAAATGATGTGGCATTAGCTGACCGCACCAGCTTCGCCCGAACAGATCCTCAACAGAATATCGCATTGTCTTAAGTAACCCAAAATTTTCAGGGATGGGAAGAAGGGGTAGGGTAAAGATATTTTTTAATTTGGTTTGGTGTAGTAGTACTAGAGAACCCCATATATTAAATCACATTCTTTATAACATTAGCATATATTTGAAGTGCTGATTTAGCGTATGTCTAGAAAACATCGTGGAAAATACAGATGTCAGAGAAGTAAGAAATGGCATTCATCATTCCCCGTCATTCTTTACGTTTATAGACCGATAGTCCGCCTTTCGTGACGGACTGTAAAGTATTTTTATGGGCACCAATTGTCAATTTTATTTTATAAATCGTGATATTACGAACCATTAGCCAACTAGTTAACTTTAGCTTCGATGGAGGTCAAACGACAAATCTTGCTTTAGGTGTCTCAAGATCGTATTTTATGGCAACCTTTTGCTCTGTGGCTGTGATGCCACAAGAAGAAGCAACTTTTAAGCCACTTTTAAGCGTGGTAGAGCCAAGCGGCGGCTTTTGCTGCTGCTCAAATGGGCCGGCTCGACCGGGTTGGTACCACGGCCTCGCAGAATACCGGCGTGAACAAGAGGCATCCTGTGGTTCTGCGTTTCAATCGGTGAGTGAGGTAACCGGAGGCCCACTCCCCCTCCCTTTTCCCCTCTTCTTTCCTCCCATCTCCCAAATATGCTTAAAGACCGGCAACGCAGCCGCAGCATCTATGGTGTTGCAGATTATGTGGGCGACGGTAAACACGGTTGCTCGTTTGTCGTCTTTTCTATAAAAAAAAAAACTACCTCTTAAATTTTGTATGAAGTCGTTGGATGCAACTGACTGAGGACTGTGGCCTATGGTTAACCGTTGACTTCTAATAGGCTATAATATTGATTATGAGCATGTATTTACAAGTGTAACTTATGTTACAAAGTGTGTACAAACACAGCGGCTGGGCAACACACGAGTATATACCATAATCTGCCACCAGCATACAAATAATTACCATAAACGCCGGTAGTAGACACAACAACAATATATAATTTATTAATAACTCCTTACACCAAAAAAAAGCGTATGAAAACCGACTGTTGAGTAAAATATTGGGCTTAGCAACCGGGATAGCTATATTTATGTAGTTAATCCTGTTGTTTGATATACGAGATTCTAGAGGGGACGATTGTATGCAGATTATTATTGTAGTTTAACAAAGAACACATGTAAGATCGTCCAGTATATCCATCCGTCCTATGCCGTCACGACGTCATAACTTTAACCGAAATGTATAAAATTTGATAATTAACTAAGAATTATAAGGTAAGGAATATTTATTTAGGAATACTAAATAAAGATGAAATTTTATTTGAATGATAAATTTTTTTAGTGCCATCGAGCTTGGTTTGAAAATAACTTATTAAAGAGGAAGTTTTTTAAAGTTTGACGTTTTTATCTATTTTTTTTCTAAATTTTGTGCATAACACTAAACTCAAAAACAAGGGTTATTAGAATATAGTTCATGTCCGATACGATTTGAATATATGAATTTTAATCAATCAAGTATGTTTTTTACATACGTTAATCTACTGAAGCGCCTTCCTAATAATATTATTTACAAACTTTTCATAGGCATTGAACTATTATACTTCCTATTATAGGATAACACAGCATGCCTTTTTAAAATCGACTAAAATGTGGTAATTTTTAAATTTGCAATAAATATTCAGAAAGCAATTATTATTTTTAAATAAATTTCAATAGTAAGGATAATTAATTTATAGCATATGGAAAAAAATAAAGAATTATATCTGGCATTATTAATATACAGTAAGAGACAAAATAATGTAATTTATAAAATTAGATGATTTTTTACATGTTTATGTAAGAAATGCAATTTAAAATTAGGGTTTTATTCATTAAAGGTAACAGTTTTGTTTTCTAATTAGATAATCATTGATTAAAATAGAATTATTTACTATGAAAAAAAGGGCAAAATTAAAGGTAATTTTTAAAAAAATTAATAGTCTGCACCACCTTTATTTCTTATTACTTAAACGTTCATACATTGAATCTTCAATTTTTTTAATAAACTCTGGCATATTTTCCTAAATATGTTTAATTTTATTAAAGGTCTAATTTAAATTACTAGCCGGTGTTTTAAGCATATTTCCTCTTAACATATGCCCAATAATGCTCTATAATATTAATATCTGGGGATTGCGTAGGACATTCAAGCTTACCTTTTCCATATATTATACAATTTTCTCCGAAAATTTTTTTAGTCAATTTACTTGTATGATTTGAATCGTTGTCCTGTTGAAATATGTAATCTTGCAGATACAATTTCTCGGCTAAAGGTAAAAGATTTTCCTGTAACATCTTAATATATTTTAAAGAATCCATTTTTCCATCTATTCTTCATAGGTTTCCTACTCCATTTGCACCTATACAGCCCCAAATCATAATATTTCCCCCATTGTGTTTAACGGTTTTTAGGGTACATTTATTTTTTAATCTCTCTCCAGTTCTACGCCACACCCAAATTCCCAGGAAGTGTCACTGTTTTATCTTACTTTCATCCGACCATATAACTTTCTTCCAATATTTTTTACAAAATTTAACCATGCCAACAACAACTTCTAAAGCCAGTTTCGGTCCAGATATAAAACTATCATTTTGTCTCATCAATCATCATTCTATCAATATTTTTTTTTATTCTAATAACTCCTTATCAGAAAGGGAGGTTATTTGGCCGAGTTACTTTTCATAGACTGTAATTTATCTTCAGTATATGTTTTGAGTACATAACTAATACATCTTGGTGTTACCTGTAAGAATTCAGCCATTTTCTTCTGTTTCTTTCCCTCTTTTTTCCACCTGAAAATCGAAGAAGCTCTTTAATTATCAGGTAATGACTTTTTAGTTGAAATTACCCATATTTTTTAATTTAAAATTAATATAAAAGTTTTGTCCGCCATATTTAAAAAATTATTATTTTGTCATGTGTAATTTTTAACTCTAACTCTCCGGTGAGCTCATGTATAGCGACAGAGAGAAGAGGTAATCTTGTTAAAGGCGCATTTTCTCCTAAATTAGTTCGATATCAAGGGATGTGCAAGAAAGAGACAACTTTTTGAAGAGCTATTGATTTCAACCTTGTTTACGAGAGGAATACAGTTCATTTTGTTATTACACAATTTGTCCAAGAATGTTGTAACTTGAAATCACCTATGTTAATGAATCATAGTGGAAAACACGAAATGAAAGTAATATGTGGGAACTATATTATGAATGGTAGGACCATCGGACCTCGTACATGCGTTTGTTCATTGCTTAGGAGATATTATAGTGCGGCAAGTGTACGCGCAAATACAGCGGCACTCTTTACCTTCCCGTATCCGGTTATGCGATACGATTGGAGTATGGGTTAGATGTAGGGTCAGAGACCGGAACGCAATACAACATAACCATACTAGAAAACGAATATTTCGTTTTTGTTCAATAATTGGCTTTCACTGACTGGTACAGAGCCAATGACCCATGGCTCAATAGTTAGGTATACCAACCACTAAGCCACACGATCATTTACCGCGGAAATTTATCACATTCCCAAGGCAAACTCGAAAGACATACACTTGTCATACAAGTACTATTATTTAAACGTGCATTATTATATGGATGGGATCGACAGGCACATAGAGCATTTTGTGACGTCCTGTCATTGCCGGAGTAAAAAGTTGATAATTTCCATGTTATACTAGTCTGATAGGACTAATGTTGGCAAAATTTTCCACTCCTTCGCTCTACAAGAAACGGCGAAAATGACTTTACTCTACAGGTCCTGAACTTGAAACACCGATGCTCTAGCAAGTCTGCAATCTGTGATCATATCCTTGATCGCCCCAACCATTACATCAGATTTGATAGACCACAAATTCTCGCAAAAGAACACCGAGTCCTGCCAAAGATGATTCGCGAAGCTATTGAAATCAAAAAACATCCTTATTTCAATAGAGAAGACCCACCCAGGGTACTGCCACCGGCTTGCGATCCAGAAATAAACAAAATTAAATCTAAAACCATGCATAGCGAGTTCACTATGATATCTGGACATCTAACACCTCAGTCTCCCCGTGACCACGGCTGCTGAAGTACTCGAAACGTCGGGAATATAAAAACAAAATTATACGCGGTATTATCCGTAAATAATCGTTTCATTTCAAATGTATTTACAAAATTTATAAAAAAATCTCTGTATTAATAATTTTAATGGTATTTATCAGCTATTGTTTCTTTATCAGCCTTTATAATTTCGGTACTGTACATTCTTTCTACCTAATTTAGGCCTTTCCATGAAAGCGCCAATAAAATCTGGCACGGCTTGAATCCGGTTGGTCAACGCTGCGCCGGTAACCTCGCACTAGTGATGCACAGATACCATCAGGCAGTGTCAGCAACAATCTGAGATCTAGTTTCGCCACAGTCAGGTTGATTTGCGCCATCAGTCTGTTGCCAGAGCGCCGCGACCGTTAGTCACAACGTGCAGGTGAGGTTGTCATTTGTTGAAAATTATGCCATACCCCTTATATAAAACGTTAGTTATAAAACATTATTTTAAATAAACTCCTTTCGCAGCTTAAATTAAATGTACGTATTAAACCATACGGGTGCCTGTTTATAAAACAGACAGACAGGCAACGAATTAATCATTGTAAGACGAGCTTTAGTAACATGAGCAACAATATTTCATTATAAAAAGTTTCCTATACTTCTCGCCTTGACGAGCCATTTAACATTATACGCCATGCTTCTGCGCGTCGTGTGTATTTTTAGCGCCAATTAACTGTTATTTCTTAGTTAGCGTAACCAAAAGTTATTGATGATTTTAACCTTTTTATCTAATTTATTATCTACCTGCATATGTTTATTTATTATATTTTACTTGTATAGTATAAGTATATCATCATTCATCATCATTTCACCCTATTGCAAGTCCACTACTGAACATAGGCCTCCCCCACAGATATAATAGATATTATATACTTATATTATATATATAAGTATATAATACAGTATTATTTAAAAAATATCAGGACTAAACTTAAACCTTACCTTTTTTATACCAAGGTATGAAAGTGTACGTAAATAGTGCTTTATTTTCAATACAAAAGGCACGACCTGAATGGAAAATATCTCGAATTAAAACTTGAAATGGTTATGCATTTTGTGCTGTTTTGGAATGAAGTTGGCGTTCTTCATTTGCTAGCGATTTCGTTTTTGGCTCATTATTTTTGTCATAAAAAAAATGTTTTTTTTAAATTATGTTTAACTCGACAGAATAATATAACTTCGGTGTGACAAATGTTTCACAGCCAACGAGCTTTCACACTTGCGGTCGCTCCCCATTATTCAATTACTCGTAAATAAGTTAGAGATTTTACGTTTTTTATTTACACGCATACTACACATTTAAAATGAACTGTGATGTTTTTTAATTTCAATAGCCTCGCGAAAAAACGTAAAAACTTACTTTCTCGGAGGCTTGTGAAGCGGTTGTTTTCACTTACATGGGGGAACAGGCAAAACAAAAGGTCAATATAACCCACGTCAAGGAAAATGAATATCAAGGAATATTTCAATAGAAAAGATGACATCATGTAATAAATGAAATTTAATCCAAGACAAAGAAAACTTAGGTAGGTTACTGGGGGCTCATTCTGCGTAGATCGAGCCAAAAATTCATAATTAAATGCAATCTGAACAGCTTACAATTTAGTAGCAAAATAAATCGACCCATCTATCTAGAACGAAAGGAACCGGTGCATTTGGACAAGCAATGAAGTAAAAGGAGTACCTACCTGTACCTAAGTGTTATACCATCAGCTACTCGACAAGCAGTCAATACAAACTTACTATTAGTAATATAACTATTAATACTAACGCTTTATAGGTAACATAAGTAAATAGATAAATAGGTACTAATTAATACTTTCTACTAAAACAGCGCTCTATAGTTCTTGAAACCTAATTCCCTTGATTAATATCCTTAATAAACATTTTAAAATTTAATATTAACTTTTACATTTTAAATAAACTTTTGATGGTGTTACAAGATGCTACGTGCTTAGTTATTCCGAATACAATAATTCGTTGCGTTAAGAAAAAAAATTCGTGGGAGTGTCCTCAGAATATCAGTAATAACTTCTTGAAACGAGCAATTGTGAATAAAATCGTGACCTAATTTATTTACATTCTGTCACCGATTAAGCGTCTCCTAGGCTTTTACGTCCCTGGCGTGAGACTCAAATTAGCCGTTTGAATTGGTTCCTTGACGTTTCGTTCACCTAAAGAAATAAAACAATTTATCGGACGCACACAGGCGAGGCAGCTAACTGCGCACTGATGTCTCATTTTCTAAATTTGCTACGAAAAGATAAATCTCTACTCCTCCCGAGCCTCGTTAGCTAAATCTTTCCCCTTGTAATTACTCATCAGTTTGAAAAAAGGGAAATAAAGATGAAAAGAACTGTCCCGCGCCTGTTATTTAGTAAGTGGTCGGAGCTCATTAAAAAGCTGTAAAATTCTATTACCAGAAAGCGGATGGGAGATTTTCCGAACGTGTTTGTGTTTAACATTAAAATCTTTGGTGTTTTGATGAAAGACATAAGCCATACGATATTTTACTTTATAACAGAGGATGATAGAAGTGATAAATTTTAGAATGTTATCTGCATGTCAGCATGTTTAACATTGTTAATGGGACGTTGGCGCGAAACAAAGACATTGACTGTTGACAAGTGACGATATATTGACATTAATTGCTGTACCAGTGTCACTGTAAACTGCGTGCGCGTTTTCAGTCATGTTTTGTTACTTGCTTTTGTCTAACAAAGCGAATGAGATAATTTTAGCCTCTAATTAAATTACTCGCTACATAATTGAAGGTGAAGTGATAAATTGAGATACAAGCAAGCAAGAACACTAGCTATTTTTAAAATTGTTTTTATTTTTTCCCGCTAAAAGTAATTTTTATGAAAATAAAACTATTATATGCGAAACATCACATTAACTTGTTGTTCGCGAACGCGACGTTGAGTGCTGTAGAATTAGACAGTATAATAAAAAGTGAATAAAAAAAACGTTCAGTGACACTGTAAATCGTTAAAACTGAAATACAACCCAGATTTTCGTAGGTGTCGTAACGAAGTGACATCATAAATCCTTTCATTCATACTAACAAGTTACATTTATATAGAATAATTATAGAAATATCGTTTTAATGCTTGCAATACAAAGTACTAAATCGTGTGACTTTTGCGGCTATTGTATTCGTCATAAAATATGAACTTATCTATATACCCATTGAATATTCAATTAGTCCGTGAAAGTATATACTTTCACGGACTAATTAGTATGCTTCTCTAAAGGAGCGGGACTAAGTAGGTACGTAAGAACGGTATCCGTTCGGAAGAATGACATGTTGATATATTACCACTAATTACTCACGGAGAAGAGGTGTTTATTGAAAATAGATACGAGGTGACGACAGGCCGTGTCCGCTAAATTGAGGGTGGTGATTATTGGGACATAACTTCCGTATATTTTATTTAGTCATGAAACATTCGTTAAAAGTTTTGTTCTCCATTTCTGTCTTTAATTTATTCCCAAATATTTTTTTAGATTTGACTTGATTAGATTGTACTAAAAACGTTTTAACTAGGTGGTAGGACTGGGTAGATACCAAGCGTTTGCCTATTAATCCCGCCATGCAGCGGTGCAAACACTGTTGTGTTTCGGTTTGCTGGGTTCACAATCCTCAAATGTAACAAGGGTCATGCAGTTTTCTGTTTCAAAGTTAGTTCTTTTGTAAACGTGACGCATCGTTTGTAAGCGTAATATAAACGTAAAAAAACGTAATTGTTCATAATTTCAATACATTAATTTCTATTCTTCTAAATCGTTAATGATATACCGTAAAGTTACTGCCACTTTACGTTCTCTATATTTTTTAAAACATTTTTACCTCTAAAATTAAATCTCATGCATAAGTCCACTGTCCATAATTGATTATGCAGATGTTCGTTTCCCGGATTTATCTCCAGATCTTCTAAACCCTTGGAACGCATCAGATACATTTTCTGTTTACGGAACTATGCCCTTACCTTACCTTACGGATACGCTACTGGCCGTCATCGGCCTGCTTAATTTTTGTGTGGTTTTTTCGATATGTTTATCTCGCCAACTTTCGGTAGCCATGCGATTTTCAAGAATTTTCCCTTCCCAGCGAGGGTCCAGCTAATTGGGCTCATCATTCGACAGCGGCGGATTTCCAGAAATCGGCATGTTATTTTTTCCAATTTAAATGATACTTCTTCGCCATCTTATCTCTAAGATATATTAATTAATCTCTCCTTATCTCCTGACCGGACATTTCGATCGGCTTGTAATAATGTAGTAACATAGTTCTGGGTAACTCCATCACCGTACAAGCCACGCGTGTTTAGAACTTCTTGCCCGACGGTATCAGGACAGCTTACAGTACATGCTCCTTCGGGGATGGAGGATGGCCCGTGAGCAAACCATTAAATTGTTCATGAGAATACTATCATTAGATTTTATGATCAGTACTATTTGTATTATACCGATATTATACCAAATGCCCGTGACTTCGTTCGTGTGATATTTGTATATGCTTATCAGAAATGTTCAATACGAAAAAGCCAGGAAAAGATATAAGTTGCCCTAGTCCACGGCTGTTTAAGCTCACTCCTTGTGTTATATTGGTATTTTAATGGTAAAAATTATATAAAAAAATATATTTAACTAACATATTATATGGTCCGCAGACCTAATATTCGACAGTGGGCTGTTAAAATGTTACTAAAAAAGCAGGAGAGAATTTTTAATGTTGAATAGTTTGATGCAGCAGTTTTAAGTTTTTCCCCGCGAAAAAATGCAAGACTCGTGGCTGATACGACTATATATGTATAAATTACAATAGAATATACAGTGAGAGGTTTCATCCAGCAATGGGGACGATGATTATCTAAAGCGAAAGAATTTTATAGCCGTGCCAGGATAGACATAAGGGTGAACAGAACAGGGTAAACAGAAACAGAAGGGGGTAAGACTCTAGGGTGAATGTTAGAGTCGTATTAGGTTCCGTCTTTCTCTGAATCTTCTCAGCAAGTAACTAAAGAATTTGCTAAATAAAGATAGTATAGTTATAACTAAAGTTTAGATATATAGTTTAGATTATAGTTTAGTTTATATAGTTTAAGATATATAGTTTAAACTAAAGAGGGTATATAAAAAAGTGACTTCTTCTACATGACTACTTAAGTGTATAAAGGAGCTGGGGATACACAAATGAATGGTTCTTAAGGTTGAAAGACGAAAGATTTCACATTAAGAGAAGGTAGAGACACAAACGTCCTTCAATTAATCTACGTCATTCTTAAGATTCTCATCGATGCTGGTAAATAGTTGTGTTACAAACCGTAGATGAGAAATATGTTTAATTCTGGACGTGTTAAACCAATAGAAATACATACGTAGCATAGCAACGCCTTATAGAAAAGGATTCACAACTATAAAGTTATCGTAATCGTTGTTGATGTGGCTATACTAACCACGAAAATAAGGTCAGGTGTGGTCGTCTATTGAGTGCTTCTTCGCTTAATATTAGGAATTATTTTATGACGAATTCAAACTCACGACCGTATACCCAATACTGTGGTGGTCTGAAGTGACACAACCATTTTTCACTAGATGTTAGTCGTTTCGACCCATTTTTTACCAGAGATTATTTGGAACAAAGTAACAGGTGGTCAGCCTGTCACCGTCTTAGTGTACAGGCCGTCGACATAAACCGATACATAACTTTCAAATACTCATTGGAACCTGCCCAGGACGTAGGGGATCGAACTCAAGGCTTCTAATTCGGAGGCAGATCCACTGACCATGTGACCTTTTACTCATAATTTTGCATATTACAAGAAATTAGACAACTCGACCAGTGAAAGATTAAAGTTACGCGACTAATGTTTGTTGCTTATCCTTTAAGATGTCATAAAAATAGAACATAAATTGTTGCAAAACATCATGAGGTAATACGGACTGATCATAAGAAGATTTAATTGCAACAACCATGCATATGATCGTAGACCCTAATTACCTATTTTTGTAAAATTATGATCAGACTATAAGAGTATGACAGATATAAATGATATAGTGTATAAAAATCATAAGATGTGTTCAAGATTTTTTATAACTAAAATTGATACAGATATAATTGTTTTACAGGACCATCAACATCACGCGGTAAAAGGGCGCGGACTGCATTCAGTGCTCAACAAATTAAGAGCTTGGAAGCGGAGTTTGAAAAAAATAGATACCTCTCCGTCGCAGCAAGAGGCAGGCTCGCTAAACAACTACGGCTTACGGAAACACAGGTACTGTTCAGCTATGTCTAATATCTATGCGCAAAGTGCGCGAGGCCAAATGGCCTTAAACCGACCATGTGTAATATTAACATGAACTATTTCGAGCCCTTTGCGAGCTCCTTTACCCCGAGGTTTAAAAAAAACTCGGTCTTGTAATGTAAGGCTGTAACAAAAAATAAATAGTAGGTATTCCAATTTTCATTGGTTTAAAAATTAACGGTTTGAGAAATATATCGTTGTGAATGTTACCGGCAACGTTTGCATTATCGCTCAATAGAACCGTTTGGAAAACGATCTATGATACAAGGCCTAATACTAATTTGTAACAGTGTTTACCTTGAAAGAAAACTAGAGACGTGCACCCAAAATATTGACAGCTCGAAGTCGAAATATTTGAAATATTTTTACTCTATTACTAAAATTTATTACATTAAAACTGAACCAACTAGGTAAATCTAAATAAGTTTCAGGTGTAATAATAATTACATTAACAAAAAAATTGTTTGGAGTGCTTGTTTAAAGTCATGCAAAAAACGGCACAATCAAACGAAAACAGAGATCTGATTACTGATTAAATTGAACCGCATTTATCATACGTTAGTCGAACAAAACGACTAGCTCATTGCCTTATTAGACTCTTTTACAGCTCTTATCTCATTTGACACTGATGCATAATGAACTACACAGTTATAGGAACACATCCTGCTAATTTCTTTTGTGATAAATGAACGTATTACCTAAAACTTATTTTCTAACACGAAACGGATTTCATAAAATTTTAATTGAAATAAATATTTTTAATTGCTTATGGCCTTACTTAGTACTTAGCAGTTATAGTATGAAGTTCTCGTTTTATTGGGATTGCCACTTTTAATTAAAATTAAACCAGTATGGTCCATAATCCGAGATTAAAAGTATTTTTTCACAAAAACTACAACGTGCTGCAATGAATTTTCGAATACGAGTTCGTCGTGGTTCGAACGCAGCCGAGACAGCTTAGCATGACTTGTCAATGATATGACATAGCATGACAAAGCTACAGTTCAGAATACTTTCTTGGCTCGAACGCGAACTATCAAGGAGCTGCGACATAACTATCATGCTAATGCATTAATATGCATAAGGACATTAGTCCTCCATTAATATTGATACGAGCTACGTACCCGGCTGCGAGATTGAAGTAAAAGGCCGGTATCTTTAACATTTCTTTATTTTCTCTTCTTAGGAATGGTATAGAGTTTCTCCCTGATGTTCCATCGCACGCACGTGACACGGGTCTTCCTGCCAGTAACCAATCCTCTGTCTTTTCTTCCACTGGACACTTTGCCATCACTTATTGTCTTTTTCATCGTTTTCCTCTTCTTTCTTCGTGATCTTCCTCTTCCACTTACTTCAAAACTCACCACTGAACTGTTCTTAGCGCGCTCAAGTGCTCTTTATCTAGTCACGGATTTCGTTTGTCTTTATATTTTGGATTATTGTATAATAACAGTACTTACTCTAATAAATGAGGGATGTCATTCATTATGTACCCTTGCATTTTTTTTAACTTAACAAATGCATTCGCTTTTTTCTTAAACTTTTCTTGTCTTATTCTCCAACCTCCATATTTCTTCGTACGTATTACCTTTATCTATTAGTTCGGCGATGTGAAGAACACAAAACATTCGAAATACCTTCACACTTTTTGTAAAAAAAATCTTTCGGCTAACACAAGGATCCGAACCCGCTGATCAGCAACTGAGTTCGAGTGGCAAACACGCAATGTTCCCAGATGTTTTTACGATTTTATCGCCACATTGCTGAAAAATTATGAGTACATAGATATTTCAAAAAATATCTTTTAGAAAAAAATTATACTCATCATTTACTTCGATATGTACTTATGTCATAAAAAACTATACGGCCGTATACCCAACATTTTTGTGCTTTCAATCCACTTTCTACCAATGCCTAATATAGTAGATGCCTATCATACCTAACAACGTGATATGGTAACTTGTAAAAATTAAGAGAGTTATAAGTGTACTCCCGTTTTTTTAAGTAAAGTAGCAGCCTGTAAGTGCCCACAGCTGGGAAAAGGCCTACTTCCCAAATACGGGTGTCTAATAGGGTTTTGGAGGCGGGAAGGGCCGCCACGCTGCTCCAGTGCGGGTTAGTGGGCTTCACATATCCTCGAAATAATATTTTTATTATTAATCAGACATGCGGGTTTCCTCACGATGTTTTCCTTCGCCGCCAAGCACGTGGTAAATACAGCACTTAAAATTGCTATTAATAATTTTAGTGGTCCCGGCACCGGGGATCGAACCCAGGTCACTCACGCTCTATGAAATTATAGTGAGCGCTCTGACCGTTAGGATACCACGGCTCTTATATTTATATTTTAAGTATGAATAATGAATTACATTTTTTATTTCAGATAAAAATATGGTTTCAAAATCGGCGGACGAAGTGGAAGAGAAAGTACACGAATGACGTTGAACTTCTGGCTCAACAGTACTACAGCAGCCTTGGTATAGTCACACCAAGACCAATGTTTGTAGGCGATCGGCTTTGGATTTTCAATTATCCAAATAGAGTGCCACCTACGCAGCAACCATGGATCAAATCATTGAATAACTTAAGCAATATAAATAGTAATGGTCAAATAGATAGAAATATGTGTAGAAGCTTACCAAAACCTGAAATTCCGCCTTTTTTAATTCCTTCTGCACCCGCAACGTATCCGAACGAAAGAGTATTTTTGAACATGGAACGTAATTTGAATTTATCGAACAACCTCAGAGTACACGCACAAAATAGACTAGTCCCGATTCCCAGGGAAGTTTACAGTAACATGGCCACCGCGCAACGCAGCATTGATGTATATAAAAACAACATTTTGAACCACAATAATACGTCTCAAGAACCGAATGTAGATCACTTAAGAAGACTTGAAGAAAACTTTAGTATCTAAGATATTTAGTTGTGATCTTGTTTCTTAAAAATTTAAATTATTTATGTTTAAAATCACACCTAAAACTAGTTTTAGACTAGAATTAAATAACTATGACTGTGTAACAGCAGCATATTAGAAACAAAAATTAAAATAAAATGTTACTTAAATTGTATGACATGAATATTAATCATATTGTATATTTAAACACTGTATGACAAAGATTTATACATAAAATATTATTTATTTTGCTAAGCCTTGTGCGACTGCGCTTAACATGTTGCTAAGAGAAAGGCTCTATTCGGCATAAGTTGAATACTGTGAAGTGAAATACAGAACTAATTTATACTCGTCGTCCCGGCATGTACTTCTCGGGAGGCTTGTCCATACTCACCACGCTGGGCAGGCGGATGTGGGTGAGTGCAGAGCACCCTCACATTAGTGTCCCATCACTGTACCGTGATTTGGGTTCGGTAAATTCGGATGGATTATCCGCTATCATTGGGATACTAGAGCCTCATTAGGATTTTAGCCACGTGCAAGTGAGGTTGGCATTTAGAGAAAAAAGCAGTACGTCGTATGAGAAGATCATACACGGGGAGCACAACGCTACCAAAACCTCAAAACTAATAATTTGTCTTTTGCCAATGGGTTAGGTACGTTAACCACTACGATACGCGGTCAGCTAGATACTTAGTACTTTAGCATCTGCACCACATAGTGCATAAGATGCAAGTGTATGATGGTATGTGGCTATTGCAGACCATAAAAACTAAAAACTACTTCAATCTAAAAGGGTTACAGGATTGTTGTCGTCGTCAATGAGAACTAAGATGGAATATCACACAGACTTTTATTATATTAGCTCTCTATTCACTTCAAACCTGTGGCACTACATATAAGCGGCCGAAATAGGCAAAGGTAATGCGTGAAATCTGAGTGAACGCCTGCATACATCACTGCAATATATTACCAGAGCAGTTGATAAAATCAGAAGCCACTCACTAAACGACAGATTGTTTAGTCAGCTTTGCGTTGGCAATTATGAAGATTACAACCGCTAGCTGCTTCACATAGAACTGCACTGGCTATCAAAAGGTACTTGTCTAACTCGATGTTACAATCTGGTTGACTCTATCCTCCTGAAGAACAAATAGAAAAGCGAATTTAAAAGTATCAACATCTAATTAATTTTAAGAATATAACACATTACTCTAGTACCTAATATGTTAATCTGCTTACATCTTTAAAACTTTAAACCGTTTATACAAAGTAAATGTAATTATTGGATAATTTAAAATAATCGATTTACTAGTCAATTATTGAAGTAATCGATAATAAAAAAATACATATATTTCGAATCGGTTAATAAATACATATAGATTTATTTATCGATTCTGCACATCACTATTTTTCTATCACAGCTGTCATTGTCAGTCAAGTGTAGTTGTGGACAGATTTGTTGTGAGTTTTGTTTCTATTTAAAATCGTAGAATTCTACTTAAAACTATTGTTTAGTATCTCTTATTATAATATAGTTTACGAAACGCTCTTAAACGTAAATTTTTATTGGAATTTTTTTATTTACCATTACACTATTATACATAAATGTTTATTCGTTTATTTTACCGGGTATTCAATCTATTCTAACGATGTTTACAGTTTGCGTTAAATTTTACCTTGTTAGCACAATATACGTGGAAATATCATGGACATAACTAGTTAAAAATTGCATTATAGTTTTTAAATAATGTTCAAAATGCGGCTGAATTTACGAAGACTGATTTTAATAACTGTTGCGTTGGTGACATTGTGGTTTGTGGTATCGTATTCATCGTTTTTAGAAGTCCCAAGCTCAGTTTCGCCACAGCATAGTGTTGTAGACATCGAGAATAGAATAAATCAACTTCAGCTACAAATGGAGCATCAGTTAACTGATAGCAACAAATTGCTGGCAAAGGTGAAGAAACATTTGAAAAAAAATGAGCATGTCTCTAAGAAAGCTAAAGAAACTTATCAAAATGAATTAGAAGTTGAAAGTAAGTAAATTATTTTTATCTATTTCTATCCATCCAATCAACAGACAATTTGTTTATTTTTCTGCTTTAATGTAGTCTAACAATTAAAAATGCAATAATTTTTTTATGGGCCAACTCTAAAAACTATAACTAAACCAAATTAGCAAGCCTTCACTTTTCTCAGTCATCAAATGCTTCTCTATACTATGATTCCTTCATGCTAGAGGACCCATTGATTTTTCCAACTTTTTGATGAATGATGATGAAAAGGGATGCTGATAGTTGTAAAACATTGATCCAATATTTCTTTTGATACTTCATATCTAGACCGTATACCCTCACAGGATGCATGAATTTACAGCATAATACTGCTGTTTCATATGCAGGTGACTACCATCCATAACTACCATCCATTCCATCAGCACACAGTCCACCTTATACTTTATTGCTAAAACACTATGCTGTAAGAGTTTATCTGTAGTAAAAAATAAAAGTATCTATGGTCATACATAAGCAGAGCTAGTAAAAGTTTAATAAGTTGCAAAAAAATTATTATCCAATGGTACATGCATAAGAGTGCAGGACAAGTGGTTTCTTTCCACTGTGGCATTCTGAAAGGCTTACCTTAAAAGCGCAATAACAATGGTTTCTTCAACTCGTGCTCAGAAGGAGTTGGTTACTCGGTTGTAGAACTGAATTCAGGGCCAACAATGAGTCTGAATATGCACCTATTACTAGGATGATCTCGGCCTATAATCAAGACAAGTTAGTGACTAGAGGTGAGCATAGGTTGTGGTGGTCCGGTGGCTTTCCCTGACCAGTTAACTGTTTGTGATCCGAAATAAAAAGATTTGTTTATTCTCATAGATGTGAATGTTGCTTGAAACAGAGAGAATGATAGTGAATCCTGTTTGTGAATAGTATAGTAACAATAGTAACAGTAATAATTTGCAGAATAATATGAAAGTTAATTTAATAAATCAGGTATGTTTGTGTTTGTGTAGAGATAGGACTCCACTCCAAGCAGTTTTTCTGATTAAGAAAACTGTAAGTAGTTACCTAAATAAACTATGGAAGTAAAAAAAATTTGTTGAGTAGGTATTATCACTGTAAACAGATTTTTAGACATGCTTGAATAGTGCAGTTTGTCAAACTATGACCATCCCTCTTTTTATTCACAGCCTGTTAAGAGTCCTTTGCAGGACTGAGGCTGACTAAGGAGGTTTTGCTATAATCACTGGGCTTGGCAAACGGGATGGTTCATTTTGGTCTTGACAAGATCATTTAACTGTTAGTCATGAGGAATAGCGTTTGCATTTGATTTGCACTATTAGGCTATTTAATGTGTATGAAAAAAATATTTTTATTTCTTTCCCAATAATTTATTTCACTATTTCCAAATAATTATGACAGCCATAATAATTTTCACTAAATTTCAATAAGGTTGCACCCACATTGTGTATGTACTTGAACAGATTCAAGATTAAAGAAATTACACTAATTTTTTTTTAAACATTTTGCACGCAACAGCGTTTGAGGCAGAGAGCATTATTGTCCAATTTTCAAGTACATGCTATTTACCGAACTTTTAATTTTTATTTTAATATAATCCTTATGATTCCTGCAGTACTATGTTTAGTCCTTGTATAGATGCATTTGTTTGTAGTTCAATCATGCTTCAAGGACTGAATGGATATGAACAAAAACTAGTTTTGCTGAATTGACTTAAAAAATGTATTATGTCATGGAATAGAATGGGATATAGGATACTTTTTAGCTCAATCAAGACTTGTCTTGGGACGAAATTTGTGACAATGAGCATGCAATATTTTTAACGCACTAACATTATCTATTTGACTTTTTAAATAATGCAGCACCATATATTGATTGGAATAGTGTTAATAATTTATTATTATCATATTGTGTGTTGGCCGATATCACACCAGCTGTGGTTTGTACATGAAAGCAATTAACGAGAGATATCATCAATCGATATATCACTCAATCCTGTCACCCATATGGATAGATTACCATTTGACATGACTCAGTGTAGTTAAACGGGCTTCAGCTTCCAATTTTTTGCCTCATTTTAACGTGATCTGTGGTAAGCCTCGTCGACGGATTTGCTCCCGGACATTGTCATGAGAGTTTTCCTTTAGTTGCCTCTTATGACTCCCACAGGATTCTTATGCCACTACGTATATGTATTTTGTATATAATATGACTAGGAAAGAGTAGGGGTTCAAAGGAATATACGATCTCTTTTTCCCAATTGCCAACCCGTCATGCGCCTAGTCAACAAACGAAGCTCTGTCGACCGAATGATATCAGAATATCCATCCGAGTTAGCCGAATCCGAATATCTCAGACTTTGTTCATTTAAAATTCACATGGTGATAAGTGGTTAGCGATGCCCAGGTACATCTGCAACACCAGAGAAGCTTCAGGTGCGTTGCCGCCCTCTAGTCATATTTGGGTAGAGCTCTCCGGCTACTTCACTCACCGAACGACGCGCAGAAGTACAAGATGCGTCTACTTCATGTCAGTTTTCTGTAAGGCATGGTACTAGCCCGGTCGAGTCGAGCCATTCGAACAGCAGCTGAAGCTTGACTCTACCAGAAGAAAAACTACAACTACACACTAGTGCGAGGGTACCGGCACTGCGCTCACCACCCCGCTTGCCCAGCGTGGAGAGTATGGGCAAAAATTCCAACACATTTACATATGTATGTTACATTGGGTTTAGCGCTTACTTGAAGAGGCCTGTTAATTTTTTTTTGAAGGGCCCACAGTACCAACGTGCAATTACAGCGTAATTTGGCTTCGTTTGTTTAATTTTGTACCGAATCTAAGTTCTTAATCGCGCAATCATTGCAATAGTAGATTTGAACATAAGAAAAATAGTATGCAGACTTACGGGCGATTTCATTAATCTATAGATAGATAATAATAAATCGTACGGATTTGCTTACTAAACGTAATTGACAGATACTTTATACAAGCTATGTCGAATATCTTGTGACGTAACATAGTTCAGGAATATCAAAATTGACGGTTAGACGTTACTGTGCATGCATCAATATACATAATGGGTTCTGATAAATTTTCCTTGTTTATTTTTGAAGTATTGAAAAAACAGTTTACACGATTTTCAAATTTCGGTGTTTTCAGTAACAAATAGTATATTATATTAGAAATCAACGTAAAACAATCGCATGCGATATATAAAAAAAAAAATTTATAAATTATTTTTTTCCTTACAGGTCCTATATTACCGGTGCTTGTCATTGCGTGTGATAGAATCACAGTGAAACGCTGCCTAGACAACTTGGTGAAGTTCAGACCTAACAAAGAAACATTCCCGATTATAATAAGCCAAGTAAGTGTATATAAATTCAATTACTAAAGCGACTATATCAAATATCTCATGACTTGTTGCAACAATCAAATTATATTATAATGACACTAAGTTCAGTTAAAAGGGAAAATATCATCTTTTTCAACTTGCAATCTGCATAAACAGGGCTCTGCCGATCGAATGATGGCGGAAAATCCATCCGAATTTGCTGAAACCAACTGACTTGTGATGGGGAACAGCATCACTGGTGTAGACAGTAGAGGGTAACGGCACTGCGCTCCTTAACCCGTTAGCCCTGCGCGGTGAGTATGGGCAAACCTTTCAAGTGGACTGCACTTAATAGAGCCAAGCGGCGGCTTGTGCTGCTCTTCGAATAAGCCGGCTCGACCGGGACAGTATCTTTAGCATCTGCTTTCGTTCCGTAATATCCCTAAAGGTCGGCAACGCACCTGCGGCTCCTCTGGTGTTGCCGATGTACGTAAGCATCGGCAATCACTTACCAGCAGGAGAGCCGCGTGTTCGTTTCCCCCCATTCCCATTTTGCTGCCGGTTTGTGTGTGTGGGCTTAAATAGGCTGATGCTGTAGCAGAAGATCTTATCAACCATGTTTTATCACTTGTTGCAATTTAGAAAACCGGTATCTATGCCCGATAGCCCATTTTTAAACGCTGTGTCATTCCCTGGTACCAATCCTCACTAGACAGATTTTCCTCCACTACACAGGAAAAATCCTTCAATAAAAGAAAAAGTTTTAATGTAAAAGTAAACGCAGTCGCATAGGTGCGCGTTATTTAAATTACAGTCGGTTTATCACGAGCTGATAACTCTCGGATCTGCCCCCTTTTTGCGCATCTCTAGTGGTATTCATAGTAGCGATTAGTTTTAATTCGAAGTTACTCCGCACTCGACATCTCGAAAGTTTGAGAGATCGCGTCGTAGAGATTTGTCTAGTTTACTTGGAAACGGTATTCGATTACACTAGACAAAACTACGACGTAATCTAATCGAAATTTTCCCGGAGTTCAGAAGTATTTCTTTTTACAAGCTATAGTCTATACTTATAACATACTAGCTGTTGTACCCAGTGTAACCGTTACCGTTACCGGGTTAAAAATTGAAAAATTATAAGATCATTAAAAAAAATAAGCCTAAGTACTTTGCAACATCATAGGAAACATAAAAAATCCGATCAAAATCAATGTAGTGGTTTGACGATTAGCCTGCCCAACGAAATACAGTTACGTCTTGATCTATTAGATTAGTATAGATAATTGCCACGATAGCCGAGTATATATTTATATTGTATACATTATTTATTCATATTATATCGTCGAATCGCCGTGGCCCGATTGTAGAATTCGACCATTTCATGAAATGGTATTTACCGTCTATTATTGGCCGATACATGCACGTTTTTTGTGTCAAATTACAATGACAAATTGCGCAGATTCTGTGATTTTTTGTATGAAAATTAAAAAATTGCTTTAGTTGCAGACATTAAACATAATTCTTAGAGGCATTAACGAAAACCAGTAACGGTCCATCGACTTTTTTTGTTCGGATGATTAGACGATATGGACAGTAATTAGTTTCCATAGTCGAAATCTACGATCGGACCACGATAAATATAAGATAATGGCAAGCTTGTCTTGGCCCAGTCATCCTCTTGTATATTATTTATATTATCACACCAAATATCACACCCGTTGTCGCTAGAGCTATAGGCAGAATTGCCTTTACAATGCTTACTAATAATTGGGCAGAGTTAGAGTTAATGTTGGTCGATATCTTATAGCTTTTTCTATATACCACATATCTCTCCTTACAAGATGGAGTGACTCTCCGCCACGACCTGCACAGTGTTGCGGGAAGTCTATGAATGCAGATAGCTCTGGACCGTACGTTGTGGCAATCTTTGGACAAGGCCTATGTTCAGCTGAGGATTTGTTACGCAGGCTGCATTGATGATGATGATATTTTTTATTTGCTATGATTATTTAAATTCTTCCATGGTCAAATAACCGTAGTTAATGTTAGATTTTTTATTATCTTGACAGTAAGGAAAAGAAATAGTAAACGGTATATATAATTAGTTTTAAAAATCACATAAATAATCTAAACCTTTGAATCTTTCACAAACTTTTTATAACACTTATTTTATAATATTTCGTACAGATTAACACACCTATAACATGTCCGATTTACATGATTAAAGTTTCGTGAAAATTAAACTATTATTTCCGGTTATTCAAAACATTTTATACGTTCTAATGGGTTTCGGCAAATTGCGATGCTATTATTCTTACTATACTAGTTGTACCTATTATGTCGCGGGAAACATCATACGTTCTGTCTCTTTCCAGTCATATATATAGCATTATTAAGTACTGTTTTATTTTACTTCGAATTTGAATTAAGTAAAATAAGAAGTGACGACAATCTAACGAATAATTATCCATGAAATACTTGAAAATTTCGGCGGTACACAGTCGGTTGTGCATGAACTTAGATCTGGGGTAATCTTTGCGCTTAAATGATGTATACTCTGATATACGAGTATTATAAACAAACGCATACCCATAGATAAAATGCGCATCGCTGTATCGTCCATGATTTCAGTCCAATCACAATCACAATGGAAGAAGCAAAGTAGCGCAAACTATTTGCGTGTCTTCGAGCAATGTCGATAATTATTGTTTTAGTTTAGTGTTTACCTACGTTGACATTGATAGGCGAGGTTGTTGCTTTATAGCTTTGTAAATAAACATGAACCCTTTGTTCCATTGCTTTATAAACATATTCTCAGCCATGGCTTTATTACGCTGTTTGTATGGTCTAGGTTATATTATATGGTCTAGGAATAATCTGCTAGCTCATCCTATCGTGACGTTAATTTAACTATTAGAAATGCCAAAGTAACCTGCAGTACCGAGTAAGATGCAAGGTGTCTGGTACCGCCATCGCAACCCGCAAGCTGATTACGGTAAATCCTCCCAATAGAGGAGAAGTGAACTGTTACTTCTTTAACAGTCTCAGTAGTTCACTGCTGGGCATACGCCTTCTCTAACAATTACTCTTATTATAGAACTTATCTCTCGCAATGGTAGCTTCTGCCATAATCTCTTCACTTGGCCAATGGATTAGCGATCGCAGTTCCAGTATCTTCACACATTAGACTCTGCTGCCCGTCATATTTTACAGCAGATTAGAGTTGTCTTTTATAATAATTGTAGTGTTTTGTTCTTGACACCGCGTAAGACTTTGTGAATTAAGAAACCAATAAAGTATGTACTTTATCTACACAAATTCAAATTTTATAATTATCTGTACTGTATTGTGTGCAACTTGTATTGTACAACAATTGCAGCACACTATATGGACAAAAAACAGTTCACTTCTGATAGGCTGAAATGATGATGATGATGATGATGATGATGATGATGATGATGATGATGATGATGATGATGATGATGATGATGATGATGATGATGATGATGATGATAGATGTTCAGTTATTTTCTTATTATTTGGATGACCTGACGGATAAACAAACAAATACTGTTTATAGATTATATTTTGAATCGACTTTAAAAAAAAGGAGAGAAAATATTCGAAATTAAACTGTAAAAAATACAGTTACAAACATGTTCGTCAATGCATTTTTGAACCGGTTTCGTTGATTCTTTTTTCATGAAAATTTGGTCCTGATAATGAACTTTAGACATATTGCGAGGTAGTGGTTTTTGATTAAATAATTTTTGGTGTTTCAAAATGTAAGTTTACTTAATTTAATTTTAGGTGATAACTGTTAATAATCAACGTCGACCGAATGAATAAACACACACAAACACAGTATTAAAAGTAAATTTCACGCCTAACCAGAAATCTTATCTTGAATCTCCGGTTACCTCATTTACTTACGTCAGGTCTCATTATTATCAAAACACACTTAATTCCTTCCTAAACAGTTATTCCTCTATCTTTCATTATCTTTTTATCTTTCCTTAAACACTCGTCGTTTATTTAAAAAAATTACCTTTTCTTGCGTCATATGACTTATTTGACTTATCGTTTACTCTTTATGTTTTGTATACGTATTGGTATATTATATGTGTGTTTATTGAGTATATTATTATAAATATATAGTAGTGAGTGTATATCTTCTTAAATTCGAGTACAGCTTAGTTATCATATACATACTTATTTTTTTAATTTCTTAATAACCCACCCTTAACCCTCGCTCACATAAGTTCGCCAATTGTTTTTTTGCATATTTTATGCTTCTTTTATTTTTTGTGTTCAATAAAGTATATTTCATTCATTTCATTACTATTAATGTAATGTCATACTTCTTATTCTTCTTTATTGGATTATTATATCCTGGGCTGCCGTGTTTGTGAGCGCAGTGTCGGAAAGTCAGAAGTGATCTATTCGATTAATATTTTTTATTGAAAGACATCGATGTTTCGCGTTTATTGTTTCAGGATTGTGGGCACAACGCAACATTCCAAGTAATAAAACGTTTCACTGAAGTCGATCCCACAATTGTGTTGGTTCAGCAACCTGATCTCTCAGAAATCCAGCTTCCTCGCGCAAAAGTCAAGTTTAGGGGATACTACAAGATAGCGAGGCATTACCGGTTCGCTCTGAATCACGTATTGAATACCTTGGGACATGAGGCTGTGATAATTGTCGAAGGTGAGTAACAAACAAGTTTTTTTATTTAAGAAATTGGATCATTTACATCTTTTAATGTAGTTAAAAGTTAAAATTAATACCACAACTGTAGTATAAATTAATGCCAATAAGAAACTGTAATATGCTGAGTAAGTCAATATAATTTATGTTTGAAGCGTTTAAATGTATTATAAAGAATAATATGGTAAATAAATAAATAAATAAAATAGTTTGTTAATATCAAAGCTATTATCTAAATGTTTAAAACAGTGTCATAAAACATTACTTTCAACCAATGAACTAACTGGATTTTAGACAAATGCTTCTAGTCATCATCATGAGAATCTATCATGAGAAACTGTCATCATCAAAAAAAAAATACACAATTACACATACTGCATCTGAAAGAATATTTGTTGTCCTTGTAGTATCTAAGAATGTTATCCTAAATTACAGATGATTTAGATATATCGCCCGACTTCTTTGAATATTTCCTGGGTACATATCCATTGCTTCAAAAGGATCCAAGCATATGGTAAGTTAATATTGAGTACAATATACATGGAATATTAATTTTAACTAAAACATGTGTAACTAAAACATACCAGATCTGGAAACATTTAGAAAGTGACATGCCAATTCCCGATTCTTTGAACAAACTATTCGTGTCGCTACATAAAAACTAAGTAGCCGCGCCATCTGCCATACTTACAGTATGTGGATATGTTGTAGGTATCTAAATTACGCTATTATATTCATGTTTAGTAGTGCAAAAATATTCTGAGGCATCTATATATATATATATAATGTTTTGAACTAAACGTGATCGATCGATGGGTATGGTTACTACTCGTATATAACTGTTCGGAGTTTGCGAACGATTTGAGAAATGTTTCGCTACTTTCAAATTACCATAAACAACTTTAGCTCTTCACCAAAATATGTCTGTAAAGATTATTTTCTAAGAAATCGATAACGATAGTCCACATAGGTTTAAGATGTGATGTGATGATCTGAGTTCGTAACCGCATGTACTTTTTTTTATTAATTGACGACCGAATGGATCGGTCATTAGCGCACTCGACTGCTGAGCTAGAGCTTTTGGACTCGAGTCCCAGCTGAAGTCAATATTTGTGCAAAACAAATGTTATCTAGTTGTACTGTTACGTTCTGTATCTGACGCTACATCTGATCGTTACATCTGATAAATCTCCTGCGCAGTTGACAACTGCTCATTGTATTCAGAAGTTACCGCCGTGGTCGAAGTCGTCCAGGAGGACATAGCCAATCAATTAATTCGTGGGTTCGATGGTGCAGTAGCTAAGCGTTTGGCGCGCTTCGAGTCTCGGGTATGATTCCCGCATGAGACAATTATTGGTATGGACTACAAATTATTGTTTCGGTTATGGATAGTTGTTCATGTGTAATTCATGTATGTAATCTGCCTCCACGACACAGGAGAAATTCCTGTGATGGAGGTAACCTTTATTTAAGTGGAGATTTAGAATTATCAGTAAGAGCTTATTCTCTGTCCACCTCAGAAAGTTTAGCTCAAAATGAAGTTGTAATTACACCTCCCAGTTATCAGCGTTCACTTAGGTACATAAGTTTTATGTATTCAGTATGTGAGCACTCGAAATCTTTTATTGAATTATCAACGCGCATAATAATTTACCAGCGTAAAGTCACTGACTTTTGAACAGCAGGTAGGGGACAGACCCGAAAACATTACATTTTATTTAAGAATTTTACGTTAATTTTCAGGTGCGTATCGGCATGGAACGATAATGGCAAGAAAGAGGTGATAGATTTCTCCAGGCCGGAACTGTTGCACCGGACCGATTTCTTCCCTGGGCTGGGCTGGCTGTTACGTAGGGAGACATGGTTGCAGCTTGAACCGAACTGGCCTAACGCGTTTGTTTTTTTTTTAATAATTCAATACCCTAGTTAAATAATAATGTAAATTTTTAATGGATTTTTTTTTATTTGTCGAAATTTTCTTTCCTACGTAAAAGTTAAATTTCTGTTGTAGATTCTTTGATGACTGGTTACGTGACCAAGAAAATACTCACGGGCGAGCATGTATCAGGCCGGAGATATCGCGCACGTATTCCTTTGGAAAGGTGAGTTTAGTTAGAAAACGTTTCTACTAGACCGTTCATATCAAATTTTAACTGCCATAAACCTCTTGTAAGTCACATGGCCATTGTACCAAAATCAGATCAATTAATGGACATGATTTATTTTATTTTATTTAGTATAATATGAATATCTAATAAAATTTTGTTATTAACTGTGTAATAATAAATTAACAATATGTAAATAAAAGTTATTTCGATTAAATTGTGCTTTTAAAGGTTAAATTAAGTAAATTTTTTTTTAAAGTTAATTATATATTTTTTTAATTAAACCGTTATTAATAGCATTTAATGTCTTTCTTTCACCAGGTTTTTAAGTTCTTAAATAGCACTGTTTCTAGACTCTACTAAGTATCCGTGTAAACATAAAATTTATCCTTAAGGATTAATTGGGATAATTTAGTAAATTAAATAAATTGTATCTCATGACGGTTATTTACTAACCATAGTGAATGATGAATTTCGTGTTGTCCACAGATTGGTGTGAGCAAAGGTCTCTTCTTTGATATGCATCTTCGCTACATGCACCTCAATTCAGACTATGTGGAATTCACTAAGCTCAACCTTACATATTTGCTCAAGGTAAGTGTTCCACTTATTTTCTATGAGTGAGGGTGACGGACTACCAGTCGACTTTTAACGATTTAAAATTTTAATTTCAGCTATATAGTAACGGTATAAGAATCTACAACCCTTTATGTTCCCATCGGTGTCGTAAAGTGAAAAAAGTAAATACTCGACTAAGTGAAAAGTCTTGAAAATCTCATAAGTTTCGGGAACATACCTGGTTCGAGAACAAGCAACGTCGCTTGCCAACCAACACGTTATATTCCCGGGGAGGCAATAAGTGGGTTGCGGAAGTGCACTGAATTGTGCCAAGTGAAAAACCTTAATCTCTGTCTCCCCCCAGGGGTGACAAGCTTGAGTGCTTGTACAAATTTTAACTTCTTTAATTTGCCCCTTTTAGGGGATCGCTTTACCACAAGCTCAAATTAGGTAAAACTTTAACGGCATAAGAGTTTTCTCAGTAAATCATATTTTTTTTGTGTTTCTTTCAAAATTTTCAATTGCGTACATCATCAGATCTGGAAACAACATCATTACTACTATATCTTTTGATTATTTCCAGAGATGACGGTTTACTCATAATGTTTTTATTTAAGTCTATACGTGGTGAATTTATCACTGTAAATTTCAATCCTTTCAATTCAAACCTAGGTCACTCGTGTAATATGAAACTTACAACGCCCGGCCCTTCATTTACAACGAGAATAGGCGTATATTGACTTCCTTGCTAATGTTGTGATAATGACATTTTACAACAGCGTATTCGTAGTTCTAAAAGCCCATTTGGCATCTATAATCGACTCGAAAACACATCGTATGTGACCTGACCTTTATGAGGAATTCACATAGATAAATAATTGTATAATTTCACAGGACGTGTATGACGAGGCGTTGGCATCGACAGTGTATTCGCTGCCGGAGATGTCCGCTGAGGAGGTGATATCCAGCGCGGGGGACTCGGCGATCAGAGTGCCATACACTAACGCCAAGACTTACCAGAGAGCGGCCAAGAAGCTCGGGCTCATGGATGATTTTCGAGTCAGTTTGTTTTAATTACTTAGGGTGATGCTACAAATGATTATGCACTAGTTAATTAGGAAAGAAGTTTAGGTACAATGGTCGAGTAGCTATAATATCTTCATCTTCATCAGCATATTCAATTCCATTACTGATACATAGATCTCTCCAAGGAAGCACCAGCAAAAGCATACATTTCTCGGAAGTTTTGCAATACTCAACGCGCTGGTGGACTCAACTCATTGAAATAACTTTAATTTATTTTACTTTCTTTCACAAACATATTTCCCTCAAATTGGTTTATTAGGATACTGATTTTGGAATAATATACTACAACATAATAATAATAATGTTACAGCGTAATATCCTTTTTAATATAAATTTCATATGTAGAAATTTATGCAAAATTTCTGATCTATGAATTTGTCCACGGCTATGTCTTCTGGATTTCTAAGAGTAGCCATTTGCGCAGAATTTGCGACTTTCTTTTACCAAACGTCATGATAATATTTTTAAAAATATTCTAGTGGTACGGATACGGTACTCCCGGTCCGTGTCCTATTTTGTTTGTTGAGGAATGTTTATTTTCCTACTATCAGTGAAGTGACTGCTCTGAACTGCCAGACTCATGTGTGCGGATCGTAATTAAGGGAATAATATACCCTGTCCATTAACATATTTCAGCTTCTACCACTGTCTTTCTGTCATGTCACTGTGATCGAACTTGGGCAGGAGAGGGTGACCATCATAGAAAGACACTATGCGTTTATTTAAAGTTGCTGTTGTTTGAGGCTTAAAAGTGTTTATTTATAGTTGCTGTTGTTTGAGGCCTTAAACTTCATCACCTTAAACTTTTACAAATATTAATTATTATAAATTTCTTTTTCACAGAGCGGAATACCACGGACTGCTTATCGAGGTATAGTGACGTGTTTTATTCGGGGGCGGCGAGTGTACCTCGCTCCCAACTACCCTTGGACTAAGTACGACCCCACCTGGGGATAGCGTTTACTTAAAACAAACTAATGTGAACATTAAAATGATATTATAGACATTTTTCATTTTTTCTAAACCTGTCTTGAGAGTTTTCCAAAAATACACAATCTTTAGACTCTTCTATCGTATAAAAAAATATAATAACGTATATTATTATAAAAACGGTATTTTTAATGGTCTTGTTAACTATATTTCTGAACCTGTGGTATATATTAAAAGGTAAATATAATTATGTACATATGTTTGAAGTATAGTCATAACATGAATCGCGCATCTATCATTTGGCTTTGAAAATAATAATAAAAAACAGATTTCTATTTCTATCTATTTTTTTTACATTCTCCTGCAAGCGTCAACAGGATTTGCGCTTCGTGAATGTCATACTTTTCGCTGTTCGATTTTTCATACAATGTTTAAAGCTGCCGCAGAAAGGTCTGGTTGACACGATGCGTGGTCAGTCACAGCAGACACTTGACACTATTCAAGATCTCGTTCGAGCTCGTTTCTTCATAGCTTCTCTGTTCTTATTACGTCGTCAGTCGAATAAAAAGGAGACAGAGAAAGGGGATGTAACGTGTGTTGGTGCAATTTAAGCACTTTTTATCAGAAACGAAATAATAGAGAGAAGGTAGAAATAGTGTACTACTACAAAGACTTACTCATTAGCATATCACTCTTCTTCGCTATGAACAATCATAAACCTTGGACACCTATTAAATAAAGTTTTTTACTAGAATAAATCCAATGCGAGTCGCATTCGCACGCGTTCATAAACTTGTTCGAGCACGACCGACTCTGGAAAGGTCCACGCATACGACCGTGCGAGTGTCGTCTGCATACTGTCCGGGAATACAGATGCGTTCGAGTGCCATTTCTCGGGCGTGAACTGGCATTGTGTCAACCAAACATGAACGTGGTTTATGTACGTTATTAAATAAATAAAAAAATGAGGTCAGCTATTTAAAATTAATTGAAAACTGGCTGTGAAACGTTGCTTGGCGACGATTTTAATAAATATATCTCTTATAACTGTAATAAATAGCATAATATAAATGGGACAGGGACACCTAGGTGCAACTGTGGAATTGCTTGGGCTAACTTCATTATGAAACTTTTCAAAATTATCTATGAGTTAAGTTAAGAATCGTCGACATTGAGCACATGCAGAGCTAATTCTGTAATTTATGTCGTGATGAATACCCATTCAAAATGTTCGATCGTAAGAGTCGCTGCAATACAAAGCGCAAGTGAGACCGCAAGCGAAATTTAATTATATTTATCCACTTTATGTATTGTACGTGTTTTAACGACTGCCATACGACTTAAGATAATAAAATCTTCCATGTATCGTTATATAATTGCTTATGATGATTGAATATAAATGTAAAGCTTTGTATACTGGATTGTACCAGGACTTCACCAGCTTTGTAAAGGTACCAGTTGTTTTCTTAATGATATATACATAAGTGATGATGCGTTGGGTGGTAGTGGCGTTAGAAAATCTGTCACCGTCTTTCTTTTCGTGGGTGTCGGACAGGCAAGTTTTGAAAATCTCACAGCGTCCGAGAGATAGCGGTGTAACCATCCATAAAGACACTGACCTGTGTCAGGCAGCAGCTTCGGAGCCGCGAGACGTTTGGTATTGATATACCAAACCGCACGCCCAGCGCGGTGATAATGGCGAATCCTCTCATTTGGAGAGGACTGTTCAGCAGTGGACTATTAACAAGGACCCGAAGTCCCAATCCAAGCTGTAGTGTCTACACGTAGAACTAACAGCAATAACATCACCAAATTATTATAAATTAATTTATGAATGGTTATTATTTTACAAATAAAAATCATGATGCTCTGTTTAAACGAGAATATCAAATCGTAAATTCGACATTCTACTGCACAACTCATTTTTATCGGTTGGCTCCCCGAGCTGAACTATTATTAAACCTGGAGCTTGCCAAGGGGTTGTAAGATATCCTTAAGCCACATACTTAAGATCCCCACGGGATGAAAGGGGTAGCCGATTCTTACATCGCTACCACAAGGCAACGATATTGGTATTAAATATTGATGTATTCCTAAAAGAATGTGTTAGGTATTCATGTGATTTTTGTGACTGTAATGTTTATTATAAGGTTTATAACATTGTACCACTACGTGTCATATGATATTACTTATACTTAACCCAAAATGGACAAGACAGTTAGCATTAACTAGCTATATAGAAGAAGTAGATGTTGACCAGAACCCACTGCAAATGGATCACAGACACCTTTTGTCTTAGTTCTGACGAAGCGGCTTAGCAATTGAAGAATATTAGAGTAGAAATTGTAAACATTGATGTGACTGACATGCTTCTATTTTTATATTGTACAATTCTACAGAAATGTATAAATTAAACCCAGTTTAGCAGAAAGGATTCCAACCCACAATGTATAAAAACATATTTATATCAATCATAATAAAAATAATATTTATATCCGGCAAGATCCTACAAGTTTTTATTAGCAAGGATCCTGTAAGTAAAGTTCGTTTTTCCATCAAGGAAAAAACATTTGTATAATTTTATTTGAAACGGAACCGTAGTCGTTTACTCTTGTAGTAGAGCCTTTATTTTATTTTTTTGGTAGGTTGCCGCCAATCCAGAGTACAAGTTTCGTTTAAAAGGTATACTGAGTTAGTACAATTGCAGGCTGTTAGTCATTTCCACTTAGTTCTCTGTAACTTCCTTCGCTTGAAGTTGCGTGAAGATATCCATGGGCTTCAGTGGCCACTTACCATCAGTCACTCTTAGCACATTTGTCACTAATCCAATAATTAATAAAATATTATCAGTTTAATTTTAATCATAAGTACATTTTTTACAAGTTCTTTCTGCTAAGCTTGCTAGGTACGTCTAATTGCAGAACGCAAGAAAATATAAAAATAATGTCGTGTATTTAAAATAAAATTATATTCGGTCAAGGTGTTAATATTCGGTCTTTGTATGATTAAGAAAATAAAATAGTAAAATATTTGTAAATATTATTGTTAGGTGTGGCATAAATATGTTTTTGTATTGTACGGAAACGTATAAATGGCTCGCCGGTGACCATGTATAATAATTGTTTTATGCTTATGTATATAATACAATTACTAATCATTTCTACCTAACGACTATAATTATATTGTATTTCTAATAAATTATTGTATTTAAATGTTCATTATTTTATCAATAAGTATTTTTATTTATGACAATTACATTAGTTTAAATTCTTAAAAAAAACTTAATTTATGTTAACTAAAATACTGTGGATCAATTTTACAATTTTATTTAGTGGGTGGGATTCCGGACAATCGTCATAATATATATTAATAAACTTTGTAACAATAGAACAAACCACAAACTTGAGCTTTTAGGGGCATGGTTATTGTTTGTCATATTTTTAATGTAAAAAATTATTTTAAGCCTATAATAAGCATATCGCATTTGTTTAGTACTTATCACAAATATATGTACACTTTCGGTAATTTCTTGTGCAATACCATACCAAACCTATTTTTTTTGACAGCAATACTGATCATAAAAAAAAACGCTCTCAAAATCTATTGTAACTTTTACAAATATTTTTAAAGCATATTCAATAACATAAATAATTAATTAATGAATGTTTCTTCTTATATACGTTCTCAAGATATTCAAACGTAGTAACATTGAATGATATAGTATATTTTACTAGGTACAATATATATTCCTAATACTGGACATTTTTTCCGAGAGCATAACTAATGTAGCCAAGAAACGTATGTTGTCACCTTTTAGGAGTATTGATATAGACATAGCATTTGCTAATTCCTGTTTCATTTTCCCATCTCCACTTTTAAGTTTATTTGTTTGTTTTTGTTATTTAGGTGATATTTAATTTGTTTTTAAATGTGACTGTTCAATTGTTTTATTAAACCAGATAAATGCCAGTAACTTAGAATTTGTTTAACTGTTTTGTTTTTGGTTCCCATGAATACTTGAGATATTTTATGGAAAGTCAAAAATATGGATATCGTCCAAAAAGCTTTTGATTTTGAAGGAAACCGTGAATATTCACAAGAAATTCTTACCCTGGAAACGCCATTTCAGTTTTTTCGCACTTTGGTGAGGAATTTTTAAAATACCTTGTAGAAGGATCAAACAAGTATGCGATCCGAAATAATCCTAACTTCACAGAAGTTGTGACTCTCTTAGAATTACGTAAATTTCTTGGCATTCTTATTTTTACAAGTGTATATCATTATCCGAGCGTGAGATCGTACTGGTCGAATAAAGCAAAATTTGAACCAATTGCCCGGACCATGAATCGGAACAGATTTGATAAGATTAGACAAATTTTTCACATGAATGATGACACTAAACACTGATCTAATACCTGATCATACTCAACACGACAGACTGCACAAGGTTCGCCCAGTATTAGACCACTTGAATAAAAGATTCGTTACTGTACCGTTTGACCATCGGCTATCACTGGACGAGCAAATGTGTGCTACCAAAATACAACATTTTATGAAGCAATATTTGCCCAACAAACTCCACAAGTGGGGATTTAAATTATATGTGCTGTGCAGCCTTTCGGGTTACGCATATAGTTTTGAGGTTTACTCAGGAGCTAAGAATGTTGAGAGATTACCACACGAACCGGATTTAGGAGTGGTATCGAAACAGTCGTTCGATTGCTAAGATCAATACGAAGGAATGTCAACCATATCCTATATTTCGACAATTTTTATACCAATATTCAAGGAAGTTTTGAAGTCCACAGTAACAAGAGGAGCCTATCACGAAAATGTTGCTAACTTTGAAGGTATGGATTTCTCGGCAACAAGTTGGAAGGACAATAAGCAAGTGCTATTTATTGCTTTCCACTTATGTTGGTTGCGAACCAGCATAGTTATAGACCCGCTACGACAAAAAAATTAAACGTAATATTCAAGTACCTTGTCCTCGCGTAATGAAGGAATATAACGCCCACATGGGGGGCGTAGACCTGATGGACAGCATCATTGGGCGATTCCATTTACGCATAAAATCTAGAAAGTGGACAATGAGGTTGTTCTATCATCTACTTGATATTACAATAATCAACTCTTGGGTACTCTACAAAAATGTTTACGTCAAAAAGGGAACACCCCAGAAGGATATACTGAAGTTAGCTGGCTTCAGAACAGAGCTTGCTGACACCTTATGTCAGTATCAAAATCGACCTGATAATAAACTAGGAAGGCCAAGTAAAAGTCGAAAAGATGATGATGTTGAACCACTCTCCAAAAGATCACGGATCTGGTGTCCAGGTCTTACCCTCAACTGACATACGTTATGATCGAGTGGGACATGAAAAAGTTTTTATGGACTCAAGAAATAAATGTAAATTTCAAATTGTCGAAAGCTTATTTCATGGTTATGTAAAAAATGTAAAGTTTCCTTATGTGATTATAAGAAAAATCCCTGTTTTGCATTGTTTCATTGTTAAATAATTTCAGTATTTTGATTACCGTAATGCCTAAAGTATCAAAAATGAACCCAATTGTTTTTTTCAAAATAAATATATAAAAATGTCGTTTTGATTTTTTTTTCTATTTTTCCCCATTATTAAACAGTAAAGGGTACACTTACATATTTTTTTAATTTGATTTTAAAAAATCAGGCTTTTAAGGGTTAATAATCATTCTGCACATATCCTTAATTCCCGAATCACTTCACTCTGATTTGGATAATCTATTAGAACGTAGTGATCATGCCTTCATTGTTACAGGTTCGAATACCACTAGGGGCAAACATTTGTATTATAAATCTAAATAAATGTCTGTACTCACTAAAGTCATGAATACTAATTTAAAATACCTACGTATGACTATTTATCTATGTATTCCATTTAGAACTGGATAACAAGTGAAAGTCTGATTTGTTTAGGAAAACTTGATTTATTTCTTGAAGTATTTCTGAACTAATAGGATTTTAATTTTATAGGACAAAATGCTAAAATGATCCAAAACATAAAAAAACAAGGTCATTACAACTACACGAAGATTGTGTTAGGTTATAACACAAAAAGAGCATAGAGATTACGACATTGGACACAAATTATAACGGTATCATCTGAACACGTCACGTACATCTGTTTGTCAAAATGTCGAATACGAATAAAAAAAACTTAAATTTTTTTAATGAAAGAGCACCGAAAAAAATTATTTATGAAGACGATCAGGTTAGTACATATAAAACACGTAAGATTCAGTTTTGCAGAAATAAATCACGTTTACTATTTGTAGTGTGTCGTATTCGAAGAAGAATTGAAGCCTCAAGCACCTGCACGTTTCCTAGTGGTGCCTAAAAAAAATATACCTCGATTAGCACAAGCCTCACCAGACGATGAGAAGGTACTTGGTAAGAATTAAGAACATATAGTATCTTTATATGACTTTATCACAAATCAGTAGCGTTACTTTAAATCGTGTAAATTAATCGTGTTGATAAATCGATAACCTATCGGTAAAGGTGTCGTGTATTTCAAATTTGTCATTAATTTTGGTGTTACTGTTAAATAAAAATATGTATATAAATTAGTATTTCCCTATTCATCGCACCTATCCAATTTTTACCATGGTTAAATTAGATTCCCCTTTTTTGTCTCGTGGGGGAAATGCGCAACTACATACCAAATATCAGTGAATGCACTGACCAGTTGATATCTGGCAGTGCAAAGTGCAAACGACCGAAAAAATACTCCACGAAATGCCAACAGCGTTGGCGCTGTCCCATCTCTCGACGTTGCGATGCAGTCTGCTGCTGACTCCTTTTAACGAAAGAAAGAATCTATAACTAGAGGGGCTCGCAGCATCCTAAGGGGTAACAAAATTACCTATTTTTGTTAGAATTATTGTAAGTAAATTTTCCAACACTAAGTAAATAATAAATAATAAGTAACCTCTCACGACCATATACCCAATACTAAATATTTCACAACCAACTTCAACTTTACTACACCCACGTTTACTATTCTTAAATTATTTCTCGTCTCTTGCTTCCATAGTTTATTGCAAAATATCTAACAAACATATACACCTAGACACAACTCAAACAATATTAATTTACAAGAGAACAGAGAATGTCATTTTAAAAGAGTTGCTGTTTTAAAAAATAATCTTAAGAAAATAATTTTAAAAACAGCCTA
The DNA here is from genome assembly GCA_029286595.1 of Bhutanitis thaidina. NCBI lineage: Eukaryota > Metazoa > Arthropoda > Insecta > Lepidoptera > Papilionidae > Bhutanitis > Bhutanitis thaidina. The sequence goes on along the minus strand of JAGSMS010000021.1, from coordinate 526,419 downwards.
TAGGCTGTTTTTAAAATTATTTTCCTTCACTACATCATAAGAAACATGTTTAAAAAAATCTGTGAAAAATTGGTCCAGTGGATTTGAACCTACACAGTAAAATACTGTTCCATCTTTATTAGTAGTATAGATTCAATATTCAAAAATATAGATGATGGTTAATGGAATCATTCGTTACTTGTAGTAGTACAGTTTTGTACAACAGCTATAGCTCCGTCCAGGTTATAATTGGGCTGGGATTTGGTACATAAACATAAAATTTGTTAATAACTTGCATACAGCGCCACCTATTGGATTCCAGGTATGAACCATCGTCTTGACAGTACAAATATATTGAGTGAAAATGACCTCAATCAGTCAAGTCGTTCATAATTTAGACGATCAGTCATCGACAAATTATTTTTATATATATGATGATTATATCGTCATCCTATTCAATGCAGGCCGTTAAGTCAGCGTTGCTCGAAAAGTAGCAATGCAGAAAAGACTAAACAATTCCGGATTCAGAGTCGTAGTAATAACTCATAGGGGATAACCGTGAATCAACTTCATCTTCAAGTTTTTAGCAGAAGGCAAAGGTTTTAGCCTTGTGGATTAATTAAAATATTTCTTAAACATATTCCTTAACCTAAACATATATAATTTACTTACATTACATGATTTGTTTCAGGTCATCTCATACTCGTAGCAAAAAATATTGCAGTACTAAAAGGCTTGGACAGAAGTGGATATCATATAAGGGTTGACGAAGATCCAAAGGCTTTCAACTTATTTTTAATACACATTTTTGGTTGTACTTTGAAACCAATGCTCTGGCCAATTTCGCCAGCCTGTAGACTGTGATTAAGCCCATATGTACTTAAGCGGGATTGAGAGACGCAATTAGTCACATAATATAAAACAAAACAAAGAATTTTTTTTTAGCTTATGTCTGGAAAAGAGTGTAAACCACAGTCGTCAAATCAAATCATTTATTTAACATAAGAAACATACATTTCACTCGTCGAACGTATTTTTATAAAGTCTTTGTTTAACAATTTTTTTAAACCTATTGGACTACTTTGCGCACTTGCTGCGATTTTGTTATTGAAACGTATACCTTGCCCCATGAACGATTTACTGACTCTATGAAGCTTGTGTCTGTTCCTAGTATTCACATTATGAATCAACATTCTAATTAAATGTATTTAGGTTTTTATGTACACACATTATACATGTATTGAGAATTCTCGGTTTAAATGTTTAATTTTTTAAACCTATTCCTTCTTGAGATTTTCTAGAATTAAGATTATAGAAAGCTCTTATGGCCCTCTTTTGTATAACGAATATTGTTTCAATATCGGTCGCTTGTCCCTACAGCAAAAAATCATACGAAATGAACTGTCCTAGCTGTCAATATTAGTTAAACATCTTACATTTATTTATTTTTCTTACAGCATATGCTACGGAGCTAAGTTTGCTAGCAAGTTTGGATATATTGGGGCACCATTGTAGCTTTGCGTCTAGAGTTATTCCAAGAAAAACAGTGGTATCCACAAGGTCTAACTCTTACCCATTTATAATTACTTTGGTATCTAAATGTTCAACATTAAGTGTAGTATATTTTATAGTATACAAAATTTACATAACCAATTTACATAAACCAATTAACTATTTTTGACATTGCATTATTCACCTCGTCGTGTTATACTTATAACACTCGTTTCTATATAAAGATTAATGAAGTATGATCAGCAAATAATACTATAACATGTTTATCCCCTACAAAGTAAGGTAATTCTTTTATGTAAGTAAGAAATAGGAATGGGCCGAGAATCGAGCCGAGCGGAACGCCCATTGTTATGTGTGACCCGGAAGAACTCGCACCATTAATAACAACTTTTTGAATTCTATTCTTCAAATACCAGATTATAATCTTAACTGCTGTACTTCTAATGCCATAATGATGTAGTTTGACCTGACCATTGTTTCATGGTGCACACAATGGGAAGACCTGGAGAGATACAACAAAAGACACCCAAGACATTATGTGCATCAGGCCACAACTATATTCTTAATCAGCTCATCATCTCATGGCGGCCTTAATGCCTAGAGGCATTCTCTCCCAGTCAACCATTAGGCTAAGCAGAGATATATACGTAATAGAGGCGACACAGCTAAGAGAATAAGACAAGTAAAAGGATATTAATTATACTTATCTCTTTTCGTGGCGATATAGTCGCTAAAAGACATTACTCTCTTCTTCCAATTGTTGATTATGCAGATGTCAGCTATCTAGATCTAACCGAAAAGCAACTTGATAAGCTTGAGCGACTCCAAAATGTTTGTATAAGATTCATATTTGGTCTACGCAAGTATGATCATGTTTCACATTTTCGTACTAAGCTCAAGTGGCTAGTTATTCGCCTTCGCCGGAATGCTAATATTCTTTTTCTTCTATATAATGTGTTGTATAACCCTTCTTGCCCTTCATATCTTAAGCAACGTTTTGAATTTCTTTATGGTTCTCATTCACGGTTTTTGAGGTCATCGGAGAATTTGAAGTTAAGAATGCCAGTGCACTAAATTTTTGGACAAATGGACTTTTTGGATCAAATTCTATCAGAAGTTCGTATTTTCTGCGCAGGATAGATACTAGATGGCATTAGTAAACAGACAAATTTTGACTCGACGAACAGGCTCGCCGTCAGTCACGTTCTTACTCGCAAAACGGTAAAAAATTATTTTGGGAAGCCTGAATTGCTGCCTTAACCCTTAAATACCTGAAGTTTTAAATTTGATACCGAGGTTATAAATCACATTGGGCACCTACAATCGATTTTATTTTAATATTAGGCTGTTTACATGTAACCTTTGACTGATAATCTTCAAGTTAGAAAACAAAACAAACGTAAAGTGTCGAAAGATGACAAACAATATGACATTTCGGTTTCCCGCCGCATTGAATGGGTGACATAGTTTTACAAAAGTTTCGCTTATTAATTTCTTTGATTTTTAAATTTTTTGTAAATTAAAAGACTTGTGCGATAGGTGAGTATCTTATTTTATTATGATTTATATTTTTTCTTACACCTGCTTTGCTTGAAGAAAAACTTGATGTTTTTGTAAGTATCAATTTTGATACTACAGGCATTCTGGGCTGTTTGAATCCGCCTTACTTACCTACCTGTTTTGGTTCAATTTCTGACTGATTTTAGTATTGTTTCATGTTTATACGCTTGGTTTGGTGTTGGAATGAATGTGCTTAGCCTTTACTTAACTGTATATTATAATTGAAAATGAAGCCGGATGATATTGAGGCTATGTTACGGATGCTAGAAAATGGTGAAAATTCTGAGGATGAGGCCAGTTAAAATGAAGATGATTTTGATCTTTGTTGAGAAATTATTAAAATTCCTTGTAGAAGAATCAAACAAGTATCCGATCCAAAAAAATCCTAACTTCACAGAAGTTGTGACTCTCTTAGAATTACGTAAATTTTTTGGCATTCTTATTTTCACAAGTGTTTATCATTATCCGAGCGTGAGATCGTACTGGTCGAATAAATCAAAATTTGAACCAATTGCCCGGTTCCCCCAAATCGGAACAGGTTTGATAAGATTAGACAAATTTTTCACATGAATGATGACAATAAACACTTGCCACCTGATCATACTCAACACGACAGACTGCACAAGGTTCGCCCAGTATTAGACCACTTGAATAAAAGATTCGTTACTGGACCTTTTGACCATCGGCTATCACTGGACTAGCAAATGTGTGCCACCAAAATACAACATTTTATGAAGCAATATTTGCCCAACAAACCCCACAAGTGGGGATTGAAATGATATGTGCTGTGCAGCCTTTCGGGTTACGCATATAGTTTTGAGGTATACTCAGGGGCTAAGAATGTTGAGAGATTACCACACGAACCGGATTTAGGAGTGGTATCGAATACAGTCGTTCGATTGCTAAGACCAATACCAAGGAATGTTAACCATATCCTATATTTCGACAATTTTATACCAATATTCCTTTATTACATTACCTAACCAAAGAAGGTATTTACTGTCTTGGTACCGTCCAGAGGAACAGACTGGGCAAGACTTGCAAGTTGCAAGATAAAAAGTTTTGAAGTCCATAGTAACAAGAGGAGCCTATCATGAAAATATTGCTACCTTTGAAGGTATGGATTTCTCGGCAACAAGTTGGAAGGACAATAAGCAAGTGCTATTGCTTTCCACTTATGTTAGTTGCGAACCAGCAGAGCTATAACCCGCTACGACAAAAAAATAAAACGTAAAACATATTCAAGTACCTTGTCCTCGCGTAATCAAGGAATATAACGCCCACATGGGGGGCGTTGACCTGATGGACAGCTTCATTGGGCGATACCATATACCCATAAAATCTAGAAAGTGGACAATGAGGTTGTTCTATCATCTACTTGATATTACAATAATCAACTCTTGGGTACTCTACAAAAACGTTAACGTCAAAAGAGGAACACCCCAGAAGGACATACTGAAGTTAGGTGACTTCAGAACAGAGCTTGCTGACACCTTATGTCAGTATCAAAATCGACCTGAAAATAAACGTGGAAGGCCAAGTACAAGTCGAAAAGATGATGATGTTGAACCACCCTCCAAAAGATCACGGTCTTGTGTCCAGGTCTTACCTCAACTGACATACGTTATGATCGAGTGGGACATGAAAAAGTTTTATGGACTCAAGAAATAAATGTAAATATCAAAATTGTCGAAAGCTTACTTCATGGTTATGTAAAAATGAAAATTTTCCTTATGTGATAATAAGAAAAATCCCTGTTTTGCATTATTTCATTATTAAATAAATTTCAATATTTTGATTACCGTGATGCCTAAAGTATCAAAAATGATACCAAATCTTTTTCAAAATAAATATATAAAAATATCGTTTTAATTTATTTTACTATTTTTCCTCATTAGTAAACACAGTAAAGGGTACATTTATATATTTTTAAATTTGATTTAAAAATCAGGCTTTTAAGGGTTAAGTCGTGCCAAAAGAAAATGGGTAATCTCTGCCTACACTTATGAATGATAGACGTGAGTGCTTAAATTAAAAGGTATGTAATGGAGAATTGCAAGTTTATTTAAACAAACCGATATAGAAAAGGAAAAGTAGACTTTACATTACCAATATAAATTTGGTTCCGTAACATGACAACTAAATAATGATTAAGGCGCTTATTTTATTTATTTCTATTCTGTAATTGTCCAACTGTGGGGCGAAGGCCAACAATTTTTAATGCGACGGCTTTGAAGCCCTGAAAAATAAATAATTGCTGCGCGCACCAGCTACGACGGCACGAGACAAAGACCGACGCTGAAGCTAAAGGTAATAAATTGAGGCAGTAAAGTAAGAATAACGATAGACTGCGTTCGAGCTCAAGTAATGAGCCCATGAAAGAAAACGTTGAATAGGCACGTCGATGTGGTTCACGAAGGATTTGAACCTACTACGAATCTTCGTCATTATGTTTGCTAGGGAATTCCTGTTGTATCCAGCAGCCATGAAGCGACGCCGAGCATCCTGGTCGATTTCATCCACGGCGACAACTTCCGAACACAACTGGCAGTGGTCTACCGAGAAGGGGATACTATAGTGCCGCAAGTGTACGCGCAAACAGAAACATCCACTGGTTTTCACCTTCCAGTCACCGATGTATAGCGAGGAGGAAGGGTCAGACGCAGGTGGCATTTCCACGGGACGCGACATAAAAAGACTCGAAATATTTTTGCACATATATTTGTTGTGACTGAATTTGAACTCAGAACCCTAGGCTAAATATTGAAGTTAATATAATAAAGTAATTGAGTAATTTAGGTTTCTACCACAAGCTGTCCGTCTATGGAATGCCCTACCGCTATCGGTAAGACGCGCCCAATCCTTACCAGTTTTTAAAAATCTCGTCAAGGCCTACTATCTATCTTTGTAACTTCGGTTATTTAGTCTATTTGTGTATATGTATACATACATAATAGGTATTTATAAAACATTAATGTATTTCTATAATATGTGAATATTATTTTTTATGTACTTTTTTATTAGTATATCAATTGCTTTTATGCAACTTCAAAATTCATTTATAACAATCCTGTCCATCCAAAGGTTGTCTGGAAGAGATCGCTTTTAGCGATAAGACCGCCCATTGTTCCACCTCTCATGTCTAATTACGTTTTTGTACTATTACATTATTTTCCTGTTTTTGGTGTGCAATATAGCGCATTCTATCTATCTATCTACCGTTACCTTCATTGAGAGGTATGTGTTTTGTGAAGTTCTCCACAAGACAAGGCACGATTAATGTTCGAACTGCGCGGATAGGCGCAACTATGCGATGACGATACTGTAACCACAGAAACCAAAAAAAAAGGAAATAGTTCAAATTTAAAAATTATTTTGTTCAATACTGTACAATATCATTTACAAATTAAGTTATTTAGATGTACCAACATATTCTTTTCAACCAGGTGATTTAGGTAAATTAGGTACGTAACGTTAAACTATTTTATTTAATTAGTCTTACTTAGGAGCAAGATTACCACTATTTGAATTATTTAATCCGGATGTCCTCGAACCGCGAAATTACATAGTTTATTATTATACCAAAAACTTGTGGTTACGACCTTTTTGTTAGTGTATATTGTGTTAAGATTTAAGTGGTAGTAAATGTGTAAGTAAATAAGCGTTAGGTGTAAGTGTGTAATTTAAAAATCTGTTAATTTAGGTAACAATTTGGGGTATAGACTAATAAGCTGCTAATAAACTTAAAATTTAATTTTTCCGATAACTATTAAAGGTTACGATACTTTTTAAATATCAATCGATTAATTTTTACCAATCTGTCATCCCTACTGTGGCTTGATATTGACGGAAAATGTTGCAACTTTCCGTTTAAATTATTATTCTTTTTGGCTACAACAATTATCAAACTCGTAATTTAAATTGGTACCTAAGAATCACACGAATACAGAAAGACATACAGACATGACCGACGTTACTGACGAAACGAAAATAATTATTCTGAGGAAAGCGATTGAATATATCTTAAAGATTAGAAGATTGTTTATATCTTTTCTTTGTGTAGGGCGAGTAGGCATTGATGAATAAAATATCCCAGGATTACATTTATTGCGTAGGTAGTAAAAACATTGTCCTGTGTTGATTTGTTTCTATGAAATGATGTGTTTCAAATGTGTTTGTAAGTTATATTGTTTAAAGTATACTCAACTAATCAATGTACATATTACAGATTTTCCTTTACTATCAAGAGTTTGATTGATATAAGTAATTATAAGCATAACGTTAAAAACATTTTAGACTAACATTTTTTTATTTTAAATAAAATATTGAAATTTGGTCAAACAACAATGCTTGACCCAGAGTGCCTTCAAAGAGTATAATAACAGTACAATAGTGGCACTCTGACTTTCCAACAGCGTATCTACCGTGGGGATTTTAGTCGGTATGTCGGTATATATATTTTAGATGCCGGCATCTTAAATGCTGACCCCGAAATAACTAGTCACCGGACTGGTAGGTGCCCCTTTCCCCCACGTTAAAATAAAAAAAATACTCTTTGGCACTTGAGGGCCTTCTGCTCGCGAGTCTCTACCTAAAGGTGTAAAGCCCACCGGGCCAACAGCTTATCTACCATGAGTGGTTTTTGTCGGTCCGTCATCTTCAATACTGATCCCGTCATAACCAGTCACCAGAGTCAACCTTTCCCCCACACAAAACTAAAAAAAAAAAAATCTCTTTGGCACAGAACAATGTAGGTAATAACTAATATACTCTTTGAACACTTCATGAACTAGAAAAATTCTGAATTTGAAGATAACTAGAATTCCTAATTCTTTAATTTTCTAGATTTCTACAATTACTGCAAAAGATATGAAACATGGCTAGCGAAGTGAAATTAGCTCAATCTACATCCGCCGGCGGCGATACTATTTTTGGCAAAATATTAAGAAAAGAAATACCTGCCAAATTCGTCTATGAGGATGAACAGGTAGAACCACTATATAGTAACTTTTTATTAACTAATTCTTTACGTGTTGAAACAAGACACAATCCTTTATATTGACACGAAATAAACTTGTTGGGTTTTATATGTCGCAGCACGATGTCCGTAGATCCTGCCTTTAGTGTTGATAATGTGTTGGTTTATTCTGTTTCTATTGGTAGCAGTCCCAAAGTGAAAATACATGTTTATAAAAAATTTACTCGGGGAAACAGAGCGCAGGAATTGTGGTGGTAACTTGTTCACTATATTTTTGGCCATAAAATAATATACTACTTTGGTCCTCTTTCAAATTTCATATTTATGTCTCAGGATATTAAATCTTTACTGCACTATATTTAAAAGCCATTTCATAGTAATTTGCTATTGCTATTTGTAAAGTAGCACTGCTGGGCAAAGGCCTTCTTTACAAATATCTCAGAGGGTTTTGGAGCCGGGAAAGTCTGCCATTCAGCTCCAGTGTGGATTGGAGCAGAATGTCTTCACATTTCTGAATTTTATTGTATATTATCCCAGGCATGCCAGTTTCCTTGTGATGTTTTCTTTCACTGTAGAGTATGTGGTAAATACAGCACTTAAATATGCTATTAACAATTTTTGTGGTGCCTTGCACCAGGGATCGCACCCAGATCATTCATACTCTATGTAACTAAAGTGAGCGCCCTGACCACTAGGCTACCACGGCTGTAAAAATAAGTATCTACATGTTATTACATATATACAGATTTTATTCCCCTGATCCAATCAATCACAACTGAGGATACCACATGTCCTCACATTTAAAGTACACAAACTGTAATCATTAAGTCTTTTTTTTGGTACTTGTTTGGAGACTAGATTTACATATTTTTGAAGGAGCAATGTTTAAAATTTTAGTTTAGTCTAGTTATTTATTGATCTAAGGACATGCTCATTGTTAATTAAAGTTTATCGCATAATAATTATGTTTACAATAACTACAATCAATAAATTCAAATTATCACAAAACCCTATTCCAGAGTGAGAAAAGAACCAGCCCTCTTGTTACCATTGGCTACAACAGCAGTTGCAGATATAATTCTTTATACAAATTGCACTGTGCTGGAAACCCACAAATACATAGTCTTCCCTGATAGTATCTTACTTGCGCCACTTACCCAATTCATACATATGTAACAATTTCCAGTGTGTAGCATTCCATGATGTAAACCCTCAAGCTCCAACTCACATCCTAGTGATTCCTAGGAAGGCAATATCACAATTATCAAAAGCTACTGATGAGGATGAGCAGCTTCTTGGTAATTAAACAGTTAAATTTCTTTTTTTTTTTGGTAAAGGCGGCAAACAAGCTAGGGGTTCACCTAATGGTAAGTGATTACCGTCGCCCACATACATCTGCAACGCCACAGGAGCTGCGTTGCCGGCCTTTAAGGGTTTTTGGAGATGTGAAGGAGGATGGGGAGGGGTAGTGGGCCTCCGGTTACCTCACTCACTGAACGAAATGCAGAATCACTAGATGCCTCTACTTCACGCCAGTATTCTGCAAGGCTGTGGTACCAATACGGTCAAACTGGCCCATTCGAGCAGCAGCAAAAGCCGCCTCTTGGCTCTACCATGTGTAAATATCTCATTTTATTTATGTGAAAAGAAACACTTAGCCTGAAGTTAAGGGCTTCTTGTATTAACAATTGTAATAGTGTATAAGCTTGGAATTTAAATTATTAAATTCCAAGCTTATACACTATTACAGTACACATACACATACTAGCTTCGAAATTAAGTAGCAGATCATTGAAATGCATTTTGCATACAATGGTTCCTATTTTTATTGAAAGGAGTAGAGCAGGATCTGTTGACTTTATATGTTCACAGGAGGCTTCTCTTGTGCTCCACAAACTCTTGCTACCGACCATGACCTCTGCATTTTCTCACTATAGTCGGCGGCGGCGCTAAATAACCTTGGAGTTGGAAACGCCAACTATGTATGGATGCAAGGAACTAACCCTATACCTGAACTTACTGTCTACTCTCACCCTTTCGTTAAAAATCTTTAACTTTAAGAGAAATTCGTGACTCTTGGACGTTAATAACATAATATTACATTGCTCTAATCCGTATTTGAAATGTTTTCGTACAGTTTATAGACCTCGAACTTTGTGATGTCTCTCAAGCAGAAGGCGTTCAACAGGTCTTCCGGCATTTGGCCGACCGAGGCCGTCAATGTCACCTGCTCTCTTCCTAGGTCTAACATTTACTGAGCTAAGATAATGAAATTAGAAACTACTACCCGCGACTTCATTTATGCCGAATTTGTATGCATTATCCCTCAGAAATTCCTTGTTTGACCAGGGTGATAATTATCCTGTTCCCTTCTCTGGAATTTAGCTATTTTATTTATTTTAAGTCAGCCTTATGGAAAGTGCGCCTGGATGTTTTATATTTCAACTTCTTTTATAACCTTTTTGCGTCTATTCATAATTCAATCGTCGCGGTAGTGATTCAGTTATTCTTAATCTTTTCAAGAACTTAGAAATATTTGTACTTTAAATTGAAGTTAAGAAATAGTCGTTGTTCAATGAAGTAATTAGTATAGTTGTATTATTAGATAGTTGAAATTATGTACTAATTATGTAATGAGATTTAGAGAATTTACATGCATGAGCTATAAGTTTAATCATGCTTATGACTTAATTCTAATATCTTATTAGGTCACTTGATGATTGCTGCCCGCAAAATTGCCGCTAATGAAGGCCTAGACAAGACCGGCTTCCGACTTGTTATCAACGATGGAAAGAATGGTGCACAGAGTGTTTACCACCTTCACATTCACATTCTAGGGGGACGCCAAATGGACTGGCCACCGGGCTAAAGAAGAATTTTTTGATTAATGTTATTAAATCAATAAACGTTTTTGGTTTTACAATTTAATGTCTTGTCCTTTATAGTGTCTCAGGCTAACCGTGGATCAACAAATAATTCGAACCGTTCACAGTCGCTGGGTTATGACAATGTTATTATGTTGCTCATCCAACAAATTAATACCGTTGTTGCCAATTAAATTAAGTAGCCAAAGTAAGTAAGCAAATTAATGTAGTTTGGATTTGATTTAATTTACTTATATTATGTTTTTAAATTTCCTATATTAATCTCGTCAAATATATTATAAAACTTTAAAAATAAATAACTTAAAACGTAATATATATAAATAAACGTCTAATAACAAAATATCTAAATCTGCCTAAGGGGTGTGGCTCGGTACTTTATGGATCATACGATTCACTTTCGTGAACGATTAATATTCTTTCATTTTGTTAACGGAAATACCCTTGACAGAGATTATCATTACAATCCTTAAATATACAGACAATATTCAAATTATATTTTATTTAAAACTAAACAAAGTAAAGGAGTGATTATAATTGAGTCAAACTAATTCGACAAATTATAAATAATATTACCATTGTCATAACTTGTATTTTTTTTTGTTTAATGTATTTTCGGATTATGAAGACGATTCCGATGAAGATACAAAGCCTCGATAACGATTTTTAGTTAATAAAAATAATAACTACATTATGCGATGTGTAATGACTATTATAATTCCTTTTACAAAAGTCTTCGTTAATAATGATCGGTGTCTTAAGTCTCATTTTAAGCATGTTATGCCTGTTCCAGGAGGACTCCACTCTCCGTGACTTCAATCTGGGTTTATGTAAAATTAATTTATATACACAGAAGATTGAATTACGTGTGTATAGTGAAGTGTAGCATGTGTACTTGTTGTGAATAGCTGCGTGTGTATATTTGGATGTGTGTGGGTGGGGCCTGAGTGTGTATATTTGTATATGGTTATGTGTGTTAATTTATACTTTGCAAAAGTGTCTCCGTCTCGTAATTAAACTACCTCAACACTTAGATAACACTTTTTTGCGTGCATAATACTGTTAAGAATATATTTCTAATTATTTGTTTATTTTATTGAACATTTAAGCCGATCGTTTAGAATACTGTATGCCTGCAAATACGGTGTTAGTTTGCGGCACTTGTGCCACAGTGTCTTTCCTTCGTCATAAATCTTTTTTTATTATGCTTGGTGATATATATAATTTTATGAGCGAAAGTAATTTACTAGTGTCATAAAGGCTTTTGGTATGTCATCTTTATTTTTAAAGTACATAACTTTTAGCAAAGCGCGTTGTACTCCTTCTACTTGTAAAAACTTAATTTTTGCTGCACCTCCCCAAACAAGAATGCAGTATACTTAGACAGATTGCACCAGGGACATATATCCTGTACTTTACTCTATTACTCTGGTCAATTACGACGCCTAAATATTTAATTTGTGTGACTTTTTCAATGACGACAGTTACAGTTTTTACTGATTCCGTTGATACGGATGAGTCATTGTCACATACATGACTTTTATTTAAAAAAAATACTGGGTTGTGTACTATTGTCAATACTGAAACAGATATAGATGTTTCAGAGGTGTTTAATGTGTGTAGATTATTTTTGCCAACAAGCCACTTTAACCATACCCATCTCTGCACTATAAATAATTAGAATTAACCGCATGGCAAGAACTCACAAAAATATAACGGCAGTATCATCCGCATTATAAATGATTTGTGCTGTTTTAATTAAAAGACTACAGATATCATAAATTAAAAACAATGCAGGACCTAATACGAGTACGCTTCTTCGAGGAACGCCAAATGATATATCTGCATTATCACTAGAATATCCGTTTAATTATACTCTCTGCTCCCTATTGGACAGATATTCTTTGAAAAGAGCTAGTGGGATTCCTCTTATTCCAACCTTTTCCAGTTCGCTCAAAAGGATAGGATAAGACTGTATAAAAGCCTTTTATAGGATTTAAAAAAACTGTTAGTCATTTGTTTTCTTTGTCAAGTTGTTCTACTATAAAGTCTACCAGGATCTGATGGCAAAAAGGAAAAAAAGAAATTGACGCTAGCAATACCGAGGAAATTGGAGTAATACGTTTTGATACTTTTTTTTTCTTATAGCGGCTGATTCTGTATGTATACATGCAAATATAAAAATTTATCCAATGATCAAGGATAATTTTTGAAAATCTTACTGAGGCGAATGTGGGGTTCGAAATTTAGATGAAAACTCCAATTACTCTGTTCATGAGTTTATTAATTAATTATAGGCTATCAGAACTTGAAAATGGTTCCAAATACTGCACATCCATAAAAAGTCTTCATCGGAAGAGGAAGGCGCAGTATTTATGATAAACCTTTCCTCCTGCATCTCAATTAATCGATCTTGTTCTATGAACTGATTTTAAATTTTTATTACATGTTCAGATTATATTCAAACTGAAAAAATGAAATTCATTTTTGTAACCTTAATGATTCTCTTCCTCTATTGAAATTGATATCCTCCCGAAGAATTTGTAGCAACTTCATGACAGTGGGTATTTCTTTAGGTACAGTGTAAAACTCATTTATCTTGTTTCTGATCAATTCTAAATCAAAACTATCCAAGTTTATTTTTTTTGCCACCTTTCCTCTTTTTACCGGGCGTACTAAATACGCCTCTGTTAGATCTGCCTTCAGCAACAATTTGTCTTATTGTAGTATTAGAAACCCCTGAAATAAACCAAAGTTTAGTATACATAATATAATACACACGAAAAATGCAATAAGCCAAAGTATCAAGACGTTTCATTCCTGCTAACTAGTCAACGCTTGCACATGGCTCAACATTTTCACCACTTTTTAAAGGAAATTTGAAGCCAAACCAAAAACAAGTCCTCGAAATTTCAGTAGAAAGATGAATTTTTTTTGTTGCCATATGAAAATCCCTGGTAGACCTATACTTTCCTTTCTGTCTCAAAAAATAGCGTTCATCTCTCCAACAGTGTTGTGGACGATTTCCTCGGGAATATGCGATTTACGTGCGTGCATGTGGATCTGTTCAGAATCTAGCAGTTCTTGGGTTCACTTCTATATTTTTCACACGCTCGGGACGCAAAAAGAGCATTGCACCCAGTAGAAGAGGCAAACAGTGCTGCCATGCGCGATAGCGTAATGCGACATGTGACCGTCAGGCAACACCTTAAGTTCTCTATCGGCCAGCGGTGATGTCGAATTACTTGACATAAAATAAAAACAAATTTAATGTTCCTGTAATGGCGTATCCAATATTCATGCGTAGAAAACCTACCGCCTAACCGTAACCGGTACCCAATTTAACAATAGAAGCATTTTGTGTCATTCGATTGCAATCGAATGACACAAAATGCAGTTTTTTTTTTTTTAGTAACAATCGTACATCCCTACTGTATAGTCGAAGAGTAGAGCTATATATAGTATATTCTATAGGTTTTATAGTGAAACTCACATTTTGTTTACAAGTTTCATTTGTTTTTGGATTGTTTTTAACTCAAAAACTAAAGTACGTTGTCATCAAAATGAGTGGAAATAATGTAATACACAATATATTTAGTGAATTTCAAAAAAATATTGATGGAGAACAAGAACTTCGTGAGGTATTGTCAAAAAAAGTCAATAATTTAAGCGGTACGTTAGTACACAATAATTGTTATGTATCACATACATATTGTACACTAACATATTTTGTACCCATTTTTAACTCTCACTATAAAAATGGTTGTACTTCTAATAAACAACATATTATTTCAAATTTATGCTCTAATAATATGACTATAATAATATTGTACTGGATAAATAATAATGCTGCTTCCATTAACATTTTATAGGTTATCCGCAACATTTGCAAAGAAGTCGATTCCTTTTCTCGTGAGACAACAACTGTGCTTCAAGTTATTCATTACAATGAGGCTGGTAGTAAGTATTACTACAAACTAAATCTTTCATTTTCTCTGTTTTCGATTGACATTCTTTAAAAATCGAATATTTTCTTTTTTTAATATATTAAGTGTTGCATTCGTTGGTGGAATACACACATTCCCAATGGGGGTTATACCTCATGTGGGTGCAGAAGCCTTCCATTGTAGTGGATACAGAGACAAATGGGGGCGTTGAAGCAGCCAAGAGGCCGAGGGGTACCTAAATATCTATCCTTTCAGCACCAAAATATTTTTTTTTAATTTATAAATACATATGTAATATATATATAAGTTAAAAAAATATTATAAAATATAATTCACAAATATTTCGAATAAATATTTTATGCAGTTATGTTACTCATCTTATAGTTATGGTGTTAAGCATTTTTAAGTTATAATTAGATACACCTAGCTATGTTATTTCACAGAAACTATATCCTAACTTAATTTGTTTTAGTTCAGAATAGATTTGTGAGAAATGTGTTCCCCCTTTGAATTGTACATGAATGCTCTACTCTTCATCATCAGCATCATCATTTCAGCCTATCACAAGTCCACTGCTCAACATAGGCCTCCCCCATATGTGAGGGTTTGCCTTAGTACGCCTGGCGAGTGAGTTGGTTTTTTTTTGTTCTAATGCAGGAAGATGCTGCTGCCCATCTCCTAATATAAGTTTTTACCATTAGTTGCCTTTTACGACACCCATGGTCAAACAGGGTTGTAGCTATTCTTTACTTCCGACAGCCACGCGGAACTCTTACAGCCACTCTACTCTTATTTCTATCTATTTATAGAAGAAGAAATAATTCATCTAGAGTTAATTGTCATAATTTTGGAAACTGATACAAAGGGAGAATCTAATACAATGCAAAAGTTTTTTCAAGATAAAGAAATTCCAGTTTGCAATATTGTCTATATATGTCAGCTGCTACTTATGAGGCTCCAGCAATGACAGGATGTCTTAAGAGTTTCCTAGCGCATTCAAAACTAGCAGTAACAAATGAACTTGATTTATATTATTCTATACTGTATTATTTATCCTCTGAACATAGGTTGCCGAAATTTGATTTTTTAATGAACTTCTACATATGTGCTTCCATAATGAACTTCTTTGTAAGTGGTAGACCCAAACAGCAGCTTTTACCATTTTAGCCCATGCACCCATTAGAAGCTATTAATAAGATTAGAAGCACTTCATTGAATGACCAATTGTTTGGTCAACTTTTTAGTGAAAATGAAGATTAGATTGCTTGCTACTGCCAAGAGTACTTTGGCACTCTTAAGGTGTTTGTCTGAATAGTTTTTACAATCTATTAGACAGGAACAGGTTTCTTGAAGACATGAACATTACATGAAAACCTGATTTGTTTAAAAAAACTATAAAGCTTATCTGTCTGACCTATTTAAAATATTTAATGAAGTTAATTTAAAACAGCAAGGTGATGAGTTTAATTTAACTAAAACAAAAAATGTGACAGATGCTTTTGCAGGAAAACTTCTATTCAAATGTGGATTCTATTCAGATTTAAGGTGGAGGTGAATACAAACACCTTTCCACATTATTAGCAGTCTCTGCAAAATAGGAATATTTACTTACTCCCAACACTTGGACATTCATCATGTTGATTTTATGGAGTGTTTGTATATTTTGCACATAGGGTGGTCATACACAAAATTAATCAACTCTGTAACTTTTGATGATCTATCAACAATACAGAGTAATAATAATATGGTATTGGGATTTTTTTTCTGCAAATACCAGATTTTGGTCAAGAAAACAGGGAACCTCTGGCCTAGTACAACATTGCCAAATAATTATTTTCTTCTAATTGGTATAACCACATACGATTTAAATAAGTTACATTTCATTTATTAATTTGATAGTTATGGAGTTATAGTACATCATTTTTGTTTTTAATTAAATAATAATTTACTTTAAAGTCATAATAATGGTCAAATCTGCCAAGTATCCCTTGTAAGGTTTGTACCAATAAGTTTATCGAAACTTGTGTATTTTTTCATAATTAAGTGTGAAACTTATTTACGGTTGGCCTGAACTAAAGATGGCAACAGGTTGGCTACCCTTTTATATTGTTCTAAATAAACTAAACAGCTAAGATAAATGTCTTGACCTCTGACCACGACTGTATGGTTACGTGGTTGTGAACGCTAATTTTCTAACTAATGCTATGTTTAGTAGTAATAAGTAATAAAGTAATAATAAATAAACTGGTTCATCATCATCATCATTTCAACCTGAACCTGAAGTCCACTGCTGAACATAGGCCTGGTAGTTATCTAACATTAGATAAAAAAATAAGCATATATATCAAAAATATTATTATGACAAATAAGACTCACCTAGTAATAGTTGACATAGTCAAAGTCATATTAGAAACTGTAAACTGAAAATGAAAGTATACCTATACTAAATATAGCCATACTAAATAATACTAAATCACAAAAAAAAATATTAATTGTTTAATTTCAGTTGGTCCTGCTTGTCTTCAGGCTAGGCAGTTATTTGAAAAGGCCAATTCTGGATATATTAAGCTAAAAGATGCTGTACCTCCTACTGACTATTACAAGTATGAATATTTTGTTGTTCCACCTTTCCCGCTAAACAGGAGTGTTTGATAAATACCAGCATTAAAAATAACAATTGTTGTTCTACAATTATTTCCTAAGCTTGATGCTTTCTAAAATTTAAATGTGTAAGATAAATATGACACAGATTTTGATTAACAGTAAATTATCATTGTGCGACATGTACTATACGATTGCAAATGCATACCCACTGAAACATGTATGCGATAAGATTGAAAGATGAATCAGCTGCACTGTCATAGATATAGGACTTGACAATACCCTACCCGAAAGTTAATAATTTGTGTAATGCATAAATATTGGCTCCGAATGTGATTCAAACCTATGACCCACGGCTTAACAATCAGGCATTCTGAGCTATGCTAAACTTGAAGACTGAATGCCACTCATAGATTAAATACTACACACAGGAACTGGTGACAAAATCCAAAACTATGAACTAAGAGCTTCTAATATATCTTAACCTGCACTTAGCCATGTACAATATTAAAATGTAAAAATATTACCTAACTACACATAAACTTTGTACGTGGTAGAGCCAAGCGGCGGCTTTTACTGCTGCTCGAATGGACCGGTTGGATCAGGGTTGTACCACGACCTCTCAGAATATCAGCGAGAAGTAGAGGCATTTTGTGCTTCTGCATTTCGTTTCGTGAGTGAGGTGCGGAGGCCCATACCCCTTCTCCCACTACTCCTCCTCATCATCCCTCCCTTTACCAAATATCCTTAATAAACGCACCTTTAGCTCCTCTGGTGTCACAGAGGTACGTGGGCGACGGTTATCACTTCCCATCATTTGAGCCGCTTGCTCGTTTGCCAGATCATCACAGTTTGATGTCTTAAGAATTAAATGGCAAAATTAAAATGCATATACCACAAACTAGTTTCATGTGTCTACTTTAAATTATTTTGAAAAAACAAATATCTTTGATTCTTTGGAGCATAGAGAGTACAGTATATCATCTGTATACATACATCAGCTTGAATAAGAAGCGAAACGTAATATTTGACTGTTACGAGACTCATATGTTATTAATGATTAGGCACACTTACTCACGGTTTCTTAAAGTTCTGTAATTATAATCTTTTCGAAAATCTTTTCACCTAGTTAATTTTTTTTTAATTAATATTCTAATTAACAGCGTGGTACCAGCGTCGGATTTGGCGTATGGGTGTGACATTGAAGATCTTGTTATTGCCAAACAAACAAGCTAATAATTGTACTTTTTTAGATATCAAGATCACTGGAGATTCATGACACAACGCTACTGCTACCTCATTTCGCTAACCATCTGGTTAGAGAAAGGAATACTGGCTACGCATGAGACAGTTGCCGAGGTGCTTGGTAGTAAGTATAATATGATCTAGTTCACCAGATTCGAAACGAAAATTATTAATTTATACTAAACTTTTAATGTTGCTTTGTTGTTGTAAGACAACCCCCTGAGTAAGCAGACTTTATCTCGTGTCGAAAGAAAATACTTAACTGCATCTTTAATAGAACAACTGAGTTGGGATACATAATAAAAAATCATTATTGTTAATTACCTTTCTTCATTCACCAAAATTAAATTGAATCTTTGTTTTTTTTTTTAGTAAGTGCAGTAGAAGAAAAAGTGGGTTTTCACCTAGACATAGAAGACTATCTTGTTGGACTTTTGAATTTGTGTTCTGAGTTGGTAAGATAATATCTGGTCTATTTCTTGTCAATTTCAATTTAAATAATAAGAAAATAAGTACATATAGCTAAAATGTTTTTCATAAACTGCTTTTGAAACGCCACGATAGCCGAGTGGTTAGGAGATCTGCATCCAAATTAGGTTAGGTTAGGTTATAGTTATTTTAATTTATCATATACATTATAATTATTGAAAACAAAATAATGAAAAAAGAGGTTATATCACCAAGATGGAAGGATGGAGGTAGGTTCCAACACACAGCTCCCGAGAAGTTTGGCGGACTGAAATATATTCTTTTATTATTTTATAAACATTCTGGTTTTCTTCACTGCCGAATATGTGGTAAATTCAGCAATTAAATGAAACTTGATGTATTGGCACCGGGATTCAAACACACATCATTTGCTATTGTGAAATCATGGCGAGCGTTGACTCTTGGGACTAGCACCATTCTTAGTAGTGGACTGTTAAAAGCTATGTATTATTTATGTTCAAGCAGTTAATGCATTTGACATTAGTTAAAGGGAAAAAATTATTTAATTTTTTTCTCAGTCACGCCTGGCAGTCAACTCAGTAACACGGGGTGACTACAATAGACCGCTTCAAATATCAAAATTTGTTATGGAACTTAATGCTGGCTTCAGGTAACTTTAGCATAGTATAGTTGCTTTATACTATTTATCGGTTTTAACTGATTTTTCTTACTAGTCTTGTCACAATATAGAAAGTAATGTTTGTTGATCTGAGGATCAGATACCTTACATTTGGAGTTTTATTCTGATCAAAGTGGAGATTCCCGTTTTTAATTTCGTATAGTTTACTTATTTATGTATACTTTTTACGTTCTCCTTAATAACAAAAAGATTAATAATAAAGACCGCTAGACGAAGTCTGACGACAACTGAAGAGAGGAGGTAAAACCCACTCTTATGGGGTAAAACGTCGGCTCATGTTGCATTCGAAGTAGGAGTTTTATTTGGATGAATGACCCTTAGAAACTTTCATAGTGTGATGATGGATTTTATGCGCAGGATGTATTTGTGAATAGCGCCTTCTTGAGAAATAATTTCCTGGATGAATGTCTGCCATTCTTGAGCTTCGTATGTGGTGAATCCATTTAACGAAGACTTGCATTAGCACTTTCTTCAGTCGTTGCTCTTATTTACTTTACATCTATTCGATTGAATGATACTGAGAATCCCATATGGATGGACTTTTTTTATTACTCCAAATATATTCTATAATCCGTAAAATGTATAAACGAAATATAAATGTTTCAGTGTCGAATATATGTATATAATATAAATTCATAAAACTTTGTGGAAAGGCTTCAAGTCGGAAAGTCACAGTGCGCCGGACGCGCGCTCAATACGCTAGTTATAACTAGTTCTAAGTACGTAATGGCCTGTGTGTAATGTCCCCTGGTTATCATTCATCACGGCATAATTTTTCGACCACAAAAAGTTTTTATAAGCACAGGATCTCAATATAGTGTTGTATGACCGTTATCTCCTTCCGATTCGAACTTCAAGAATACATGATCATGTCATTATAATTGACATGACAGCCGAAACCATGTACACGACACGCGTTGCTTATCGTCAACTGTTATTTTTTTTTACAGGTTACTTAACCTCAAAAACGATCACTTGCGGAAGCGCTTCGACGCTCTGAAATACGATGTGAAGAAAATTGAAGAAGTTGTTTATGATCTCAGTATACGCGGATTACGGCCCAAGTCGGAGACAGAGGGACTCGCCGCAGAGTCTTTGAAGTTTAATGATTAATTGAATAGCTCATCTCGATGTCCTTATTGCGACGTAGTTTTATGCAGACATATTTTGATTGATTAGAATTTAAGTGTACTTACGATGTATTTGGAGGATGACTGTTTAATGTTTTGTCGATTAAATTAAATTTAAAGATTATTTCATAGTACCTTTACAAACAAAGAGTTTGTGCACATCACGGCGATAGGATGACATTTATCTTTCTATTTAATAACAATTATTTTCAGTTACACAAATTAACAATTCTGCTATAATGGTCTTAAGGAAGCAGCAGTAGCGTGCATTTTGTGAGTGAAAAGGTAGTGCGAACCCTAGCTAATTTCTTAAGAAAGAGTAAATACGGTTATTGTGTTATATGTGTATCACGAAAACCGTAGTTACTTTTTACTTTTTATACCTACTGCCGACCCAGAGTCAAAACCCTATGCATCCCGTTGAAACCCAGTATCTGATCAATCAGAGCATGAAGCTTATTTGTAGGCTCTAAACCCCACAGTTTAAAGCAGAACTGGAAGAAATATCTAAACAATAAAATAAGCGAATAAAACTTTCTATGTTTTTTGGTTATTACATACTAAAATAATGAATACACCTGCTACGGCTATCTCACCAACCCATGGGTTGACTGGGAGAGAATGCCAATAGGCATTAAGTCCGCCCTTTGTAACCTCCAATTGGGGTGTATGCAATAAAGTATTTAAAAAAAAAAAAATGGGGAAAACTTCTTATACGTAGAAATCCTGCACATCTGCGCCGCATACCTAGTCTGTGATTTGCTTAGCTAAAACATTTTTACTGTATTAGACATTAGTAAGAAATTTAGTATATTTTAATTTGGATGGACTTCATAATCCATACTGTGGTAAATATTTGTATTAGTCAATAATACAAGAATAATGATTTTCAGTTACCAAATTTTCATTTTTACCTTTTACTTCGATCTTGAAATTTATATAGTCTCACCTGAGTGAGGGCGAGGAATACTATTTATCACGTGCTCGTCGGTGGAGAAAAACATCCTAAAGGTTCCCTTGCGAAGTTCCCTCGCACTGGAAAAGTGTGGCGTATTCTTCCAGGCTCTTTTATAAATAAATGGTCCCTTTACCCAGCAGTGTGAAAACATCGTTCTAATAACCATTTAAAATGATATATTTGTAAGAATCCAGAGTAGCCCGTGTCATCTTTATGATCATCTAACAAGATGCAAGCTGATATATTCTTTATTATACTATAGATCTACTGTACCTATGCTTTGCTACAGACTTCTGCATTTTATATGGCAAGGTAAGATTTGTTTTAACTCTAAAGCTTAAATATTAATTTTATACATATATTAGCAACATAAGCATGGACGGAATATAATAAAATGAGTGACGTCAAGACCCATTTTCCTTTAATAGGATTTTTAGGTTTGATTAATAATTGTAGCTAAGCTTGGCTAGAATAATGTAAAATTTTAAACAACGTAATTTGTTTTCAAAGGTTTCAATTTGAATAAAGATTTTAAATTGATCGTATCGCATTTTGTTTTCTTAAAACGATGTTATATTAAAAATAACCTAGAACTGGCTAATAAGTAGTCTGGAACTCTGGCATGGCATGTAATATGCAGAAACATTGGCTGAAGACCGTACGGATACTATATCACAACTAGAGAGTATGAGTATGATAAATTTGTTTTCTCAAATGAGTATCGAAAATCACTCAAATCTTGCTCTTTATTAGCACAGTCGCATAAACCGTGTCGAGATATCTCATATCTCAATCTTTTTAAGATTAAAAAAATACAATAGAAACAAAGTAAAAAAAGCTTATGTTCTTTATTGATTACTAATAAAGAAATCTTTAATGTTAAATACTTTTAACATTAAAGAATATGAGTAAAATAAATAAGCAAAACTAACGAACGTGCGAGTGAGCGGACATGAGCAATCAAAGTATCCAAGCGATCGAGTCCGCGTGTAACGCTCAGCTCACGCACCACCGTTACCTCACTGCGCACGCGTCGAATCTAGAATCACTTCTATGGCACTATTTGTAGTAAGCATTGGTGGGGCAAAATAAAAATATTCGTATTGACCTCATGACGCGCCTCCACCAACGGGGGTCACGATGCCGGGCCTAGGCCAGTTTTAGGCATTTCGTGGCATTCGATAAAAGACCGTACAAAAGATACTACGATATACTTACTCGTAACGATAACGTCAAAAGATAAATTCAAAAAGACCTCCCTGTTTTTTTTCAGTCAAGAGGAACCTCATTACGAAACGGTGGTAGAATGTAAAAATAATACAATTGACAAACGAAAGTTGAATTTCTTGTCAAATAAAGAATTGAAGAAACCTAATTTTAAAAAGGGTCCCTAATTCAGAGATGCATATCATGTATTAATTAGTTATAATACGTTGAGCGACAAAAATCGCAACCAGTGCTAGTGTTTTCAAGTTTTATTGGGATTATTTTAGCAAAATAATATTTAATTTAGTAAACAAAGAGCATTTTAACCAAAAAATTATATCGATGACCGAGCTACTAATAAACGTTTGATCCAAATTCAGCAATGCTTTCCCGAACAATGTCATGCCCTTATTGGATGGACTATTAAATACTATTGTTAAAAAAATCATGCCGCTCAATATTCTACGATGGAAATATAGGAGTTGGATTTATTTTTTTAGATTAACCAATTTAAACCTGTTGTCTGTGCCAACGCGGAGACTTGGTTAAGTTAATACCCGGTTCCATTTTTAGGATCGGGATTGGAGTGGATTCTCGTGCATAAGGGAAGGTTATGAAAAAATCATTTCGGTTTTAGGAGGCGAATGGGTACCATGGGTAGTTTGAGTGTCTTTATATCCAAAGTCCGCTTGGTAAAGGTCAGGAACCACATATATTTCAGGCGGCAAGCATGAGCAAGCGGCTCACCTGACAACTGGCTGCTGATATTTTCTTCTTTAGCAGCTTCTCCTCCCCCAATACATGACCTACAAATGTCTATTCCAGATGGCTAACCAAAGGCACGCGATAAAATAATTCATGTTTGTATGTTGCTGTAAAGGCAAAAAAGGGAGAAATAAAGTAAACAATTTCGTAACTTTACAAATACACTGGCAAATTACGACAAGTTATTAGACATCTAATTTGCAACAGTAATTGTACTAACTTGTTCTTTTATTTAAATAAAACTAAAACTGCTAAATTTTACTACATATTATTATACATAATGTATATTTCTGGTTGGAAAGAAATAAGGTCATTAATTTTTTTTGGAAATATTGGCACTAACAATTATCAAGGTATTTTTTATGGGAAAGGGGTAAACGAACTAGTGGCTCACCGAACGAAATCCTGAAGCAAAAGATGCCTCTACTTCACGCTGGTATTCTGCGAGGCTATGATACTCAGCAAAAGTCGGGTCTATTATTAGGTTCTTACATATGAAATTAGGGTATTATATGGCAAAAAAAAACTATACTTTTTTATGAAATTATATATTTAATCAATCGAAGTGTGCACCATTATTATATATGCACTTTTGCCGTTTTATAGGTAGTCCATTGATTCCATTACTGAAAAACTTTTAGGAACGAGAATCAATAAAATCTTTGAAAGCGGTTTGGACTGCTTTTCTTTTTCAATTTGTTTTAAGTGAATTAAAATTATTTTGTCCCTCACACCGAAGCCTGCCGCTAACTCTGACGTGGTTTGCGATGGATCCGCTTCCACGATCACTTTTAATACTTCATTGTCAACTTGGGCCTTCGGCCGTCCGCGGAGTTTGTTTTGGAGGTCCAAATCTCCAGAACGAAAACGTTGGAACCAAAAACGTACCGTGCTTTCTTTTAAAGCAGTAATATACACATCATTAATTCTTCGAGCTGTTTCTGCAGCGATGGTGCCACGGTGGAACTCATATTCGTATATAACGCGATATTGCAAGTTTTCCATATTGTTAACAGAAGGATGTCAAAGAAAAACAAATGAATCACTAAATTCGAAATACAAATACACAAGCCTAAATTTGAAATACATTTGAATTTGGAACTTCTAACCAAACGTCAGATTATTTGAGATTAAAGTGGCCAGTTCGACAAAACGCTAATTTCATAATAATTGCCATTACATAACGTTGTTACATTATCTTTGCAGTTCACTGCTGAACACAGCTCCATTTAGAATGATTTGCCGCAATCTTCTGGCTGTCAACCGCAGTGCGATAGCGCGAAAGAAAACGAATCTTGTTTAGGTACACAAAAAAAGGTATAAAGTAAGAATAAATAGAAATTAACATTAAAAATAAATGTTTACTTAATAATCAACGAAAGAAATATAAGAGATACTAAATCACTGAAATAACTAAAAATTAAATAAAGCTCTGCACTTGGCTGGTACCTATGATGGTACACATCACATTATTCATTATCACAATATGTTAAACGTATAAAATGACATGTCAATGTTATTGTTTTTATTACATTACATACATTGATTTTTCATTTGCAATAACCTCATATAATATACTCACCCAGCTATAAATTATAGTGTTGGAATATTCTTGATTTTTCGCAATAATAGAAATTGAAGAAGGAATTTATAATTCTAAAATATTGCTGGTATACGATACGTACGGTATAATAATGGTTGAAGACAAAAATAAGTATGTTACCAACTTCATTTGAAGATTTGGAAATAGTATTATGTGTACGTTTCCACTCTAAATGCTTTAGACTAATCCCATTAACTTTAAAGAATCCAATCTTATAAAAATGACAAATTACTATTGTAGCTTTTAGGCAAAATTTGATAAAATTAAAAATAATGAAATAAGTATATTTTAAAAGTGGTAGAGCAAAGCGGCGGCTCGACCAGGTTGGTACTATGGCCTCGCAGAATACCGACGTGAAGTAGAGGCATCCAATGTTTCTGCGTTTCGTTCGATGTGTGAGGTAACCGGAGGTCTACTCCCCAACCCTCTCCTCATCGTCACTCCCATCTCCCAAACAGCCTTAAAGGTCGGCAACGCACTTGCATCACCTCTGGTGTTGTAGATGTACGTGGGTGACGGTAATCACTTACCATCAGGTGAACCACTTGTTCGTTTGCCGTCTTTCCAATAAAAAAAAAGTTTTTTGTTGCAATCATGTATAAATAAGAAATGTTAATTTAAGTTCATTGCATAATTTCAATTCTTTGTTCTCTCTTGGTGATATTTTTTTAAATAGCTTCAATAGCTACTCCATGTCTTATGCCTAAACAGAAGACCAGAACATAAAAAAAACTTACAAAATAATAATCATTGAACATAATCAGTAAACAAATTCCCAAAAGGAATAAACACAGAACAGTATTTTAGTTTTAATAATAAAAAAAAGCTTCAATAAGTTTGTGAATCTAAGATATAAATAAACGGTAGTGGTATTCTGTTCACTTTCATGACATATCGCTAACAATTTAGCACTTTGACATCCAGTACCTAACGTTCTGAATTATATGATGAGAAAAATTCTAAAATCTTCTGTGTGTGTAGTGGAAGAAATTGTACATGACCTGTTTTAAACATCAAGAAAGAAAATCTCGCTTTAATTATTTGTCTGGAACAAAAATAAATACTCAGTTACTTTCATGATATTTCACTGTCCTTACTACACTATATTTTTTAATCCCAATTCAAACTGAATTTAGCTGTATCGATTCCTGCAAATAACGAGAAATTGTTTTTGCTTATATAATTAAACGCATTGTCATCTACTTCTACATTTATCACAGTGTATTCATCAGAAACCATTCTATTTTCTATGGTCCAAGTACTCGTATCTAAACCTGAATTGTACAATGTTATTCTACTTAATACTTTTTGAACATCATTGTCAATAAAGCTATTTAGTTTTATTTTTAATCTGTGCCTATCATCTAAACAATTGGTACTATCTACAATTGTAAATGTATTACATATTACATTTTTAAGCCATGTGTATGTGTTTTCATTGTAACAACTGTATACTAATTTATCACTAATAATGCCACAACACTGTAGCAATGGCAAGATATCTTTGGAATTATCTATTGCATCTGATATCAAACTTTGCACTATTCTAACGGAGTTTGAAGTAATTTTATCTTCTGGATTATTTGAGATTATACAAACTTCTTTATAACTTTTGAAGGCATTGAGTTTAGTTTTCTTTGAGCTTCCTATTTCGGTGTTTTTAGAATCGGAGCGCAATCGTTTACTTGCTAATGGTTCTGTTTTGTTATTATTTGTAACACAATCATGGATTATTCCAGTTTTTAATGTACTGTCATGATTTGTACCTTCTATAACAACATTGTCTTTAGTGTCTTCTGGCACTTCAGATACATCCGATGTAATTACGACCGCTACGTCGTCACATGCTGCCGTTGTTTTCTCGCAGTAGTTGCTTTTGGTTTCGGTTATCTCCTCTTTTCTCTTTGCAGGTGGTAGAAGATAAGATTCTTGTAAGTCTGTATTTTTCAGGGAAACAACTTGCTTATTTTCAATACTTGCAGAACCAATTGTTACTGATATTTCGGCTTCATTATTTAACATTTTTTCGAAATTATCTTCCTTGAATATTTTTTTTATTTTTAATTGTCTAAAAGTAATAATATGGCAATATAAAATATTAATAATATATAATAACATAGCTATTAATATTAAATAAAAATATTTAAAGAAATATAAATACAATACATTAGCTTTTCTACTGTATTAATCACAAGGATTAATACATCGTACTAATCTTTAGAAATATGAGGCGAGGTGGCGGCGTAAGCCTAAAAACCGCCCCACCGTTGTCCCGTGGATATTGTAGAAGGTGATGGATGAAGTCCCAAATTTTTGGGATACTTTTGCACCGATGCCCCATAATGAGTTTTCAAAAATTACCTAACACTTATGTTTAGTACAAAGTGGCCCACAATTTGTACATGTACTCCTGAATTAGTATAATTTACAAGAACAAAATTTGTAAACATAAGCACCTTCTATTTCTACGAAATAGACTTATACATCGATATCAAACATCAGTCTGAGTTTTGGACTTACATTTTTTTTTATGGAAGAGCCGGCAAACGAGCAAGCGGTTCACCTGATGGAAGTTAGTACCGTCGCCCACATACATCTGCAAAACCATAGATGCTGCAGGTGCGTTGCCGGTCTTAAAGGATATTTGGGAGATGGGAAGGAAGAGAAGGGGAATAGGGAGGGGGTGTGGGCCTTCGGTTACCTCACTCACCGAACGAAACGCAGAAGCACAAGATGCATCTACTTCGGGCCGGTATTCTGCGAGAGCGTAGTACCAATCCGATCGAGCCGGCCCATTCGAGCAGCAGCTAAAGCCGCCGCTTGGCTCTACCACCACGCTTAAATAATAATTACATTGCCGGTCTAACTTGTAACGAGTAGGAAAGCGCGTCGGTGTTTGGCGCATCTTTCCAGGAGAGAGAGAGAGAGGGAAAGGAAGTGTACTTTCCCGAGATGGGGCTGTTTAGGGCGAAACAGGTGGGGTCACGGATGCGAAAGCGTTCCCATGGCCCTGCCGACATGCGGCGAAGACGAAACACTGTATGATTTCGGTCGGTGCAAGCACGATGTGATCTGTCCTTGCCCTCCCCCGTATTTACACTCAAAACTCAAAGGTCACCAACGTGGCAGGATGTGTTCTTATCAAGCTCTGGTTGTTGTAGTTAGGTTGAACCGGCTGAAAAGATCGCCAGAGCTTATAACATTTATATTTTCTTATTTTAATTATTGTTTGGTGTATTGCAGAAAAATTTACTCGGATGAAGTGTAACAACCCGCAGTGAATCAGTTCACGAACTAATGAAAACCTTGAATTCATTACAGTTTACCGTCGTATTTATAATATTAAGGTTTATAATAAATCTAAACAACACTTTTTACTTACTTCAAATGCTTATCATTATCGAAAGTCAAGTAACTGCTTCCCAATGTATTCCAAATCTGTTCGCCAATGGATTCTTCAATCGCCGTGATGTACTTCTCTCTACACCTTTCGTTCAAATTCTGAGTAAAAGTCGATAAAAAATTATTGCGATCCTTGGACCAATTAGAATAGCAATAAATTCTTTCTGAATCGTTACTCTCTAAGATGTCCAACATTTGCTCCATCATCATAAGTCTGAAACCTAACGCTTTATATGATTTGATAGAGTATACCCCATACTGTTCCATAGATTCCATTGATGTCATATATTTAGTAGCTGATAACAGTCTTACTGTTGGTGCACTCTCCGTCCGAGGACTGTTTTGTGTATCGTTTTGATTCAAATTTTTTAATCTCTTTTCTAGTCTTTTTTTAATAGTAATTTGCAGATCAGCTTTGTTTATAATTTTTTTTAGTAATAGTTTCCTGAAAAACGAAATGTGTGTGGTGTTTGATACTTTATTTACTTGTTACAGTTAGTGTACTTAATTACTGGATTGATTCCGTAATAATTGGGCAACACTCTAATTATTGATCCAACTTGGGATCTGCCGAGAAATCAAGAAATACATCATCTTGGTCCAAACAAACGGTTGTGAAAGTATAAACAGTCATTAGCTCGTACAAGGCTAGAGAAAGATCAAGAATGTATGGATGAATGCGCCAACAAAAACTGGCACTGCTTAAATTTGCCCAAAATCACCTCGCTGGGCTGGCGGGTTAATAACCCCAGTAGCGGTACCCTATTGATGTGGTACAGTATCACCACATCACCAATCTCTGGGATTTGGCATCGGCATATCCGTATGGATTGTTTGCCAGAGCCTCGTCCGTTAGCCAGCAGAGTGCACCGCGTACAGGCGAGATTGACCACCCGGAAAGGATGTATTTTTTATTTATTTAATCTTTATTGAACCTCACAAAAACGGTAAAGGAATAAAAATGCAGACCTTATGCAAAACTATTCTCTTCCAGTCAGACAAAGTCAGTTGTAAAATATTGAAAACGGTTACAGAAAATAAAATAGTATAATGATTAAACGAAATATTATACATATATAATATATTATATAAAAATCTACCGACACCACATGTCTCTCCTTTTTTCCTTCCCTTTGTGACCGAGGAAGAAGCTAAAAAATCTATTTTAGCCATTTCTTCGACTGCTGTAGGTAATGATGGACTATGCTCGAGAATGATTACTCTAGTTCTTCCTTTGCTTCTTCCAATCCTTACTCACTACCTACCAGTCGGGGTTACGCCCTGGTCATAGTACTGTCACTGCATTACTTAAAGTTAGTAATGTTAATCGTTACGCTATAATTCTAGTCTTGTTAGACTTTAGCAGTGCCTTTACCTCAGTAGATTTCGATATTCTAATTCGGATCCTTAAATCCATAAATCTTTCCCCCTCCTGCATTGCATGGTTTGATTCATATCTTCGGGGCCGCTTGCAATGTAACCGCCTTAATGACACTTTTTCTGATTGGTTTAAAATCAGTGCGAGCGTGCCTCAGGGTGGCGTCCTTTCTCCTCTTTTATTTTCATTAGCTCTATTTTCGTTACGAATGTTATAACATCCAACTTCCATCTTTACGCGGATGACTTGCAGTTGTATCAGCATTTCTCGGTGGGTGATACTAATGAGGCAATCGCTGCCATGAACTCCGATTTGTCACGCATAAGTAAATGGTCTAGCTCCTTTAGCCTCTTAGTAAATCCTGCCAAATCAAAGGCCTTAATAATAGGCAGCAAACACCTACGAAACAAGTAAGATTTTTAAACAGTACCTTGCGTGTCTTGATGGCATTCTTATAACCTATGCGAATACTGTTAAAAACTTAGGTGTGACTTTTGATCAGCATTTATCATCATACCGCGCACCACGTCGCTTTGGTTAGTCGGAAAGTTCACTTTATCCTGCATTCGCTTGAAGTGCCTTCAAAATGTCTTGTCTTTTAAAACTAAAATCACACTGGTACTTACTCTTATTCAGTCCATACTAAATTATGCTGATGCCTGCTATTTGGATACTACAGAGGAGCTACTAAATATACTTGAACGCTTGCAAAATCTGTCAATCCATTTCATCTTCGGACTCGAGAAATTTGACCGAATATCTCAGTTTCGCAAGACCACTTGAGGGTTCCCAATTCGACTTCGCAGGAACACTCGATTATTACATCTCCTTTATAACATCTTGCACAACCCATCCTCTCCGTCATATCTCAGGAACCTATTTTCCTTCGTTCACCCTCCGGATGTGCCATGCAGATCGCATGTCAGGACTCTCCTTAATTATCCTATCCATAATTCCAGTTTTTATTCCTATTCCATTGCAGTCCATAGGGTTATGTTGTGGAACTCACTACCGGCTACCATAAGAGATTCCGGAACTATACTTTTATTTAAGAAACGTGTAAAGGACCTCTACTTAGCTTCGAGTTAATCGAATATTTTGGTTTTAGATATTTATTCTCATTAAAGAATTACAGGACAATTCACTTAACATGAGAACATAATTTATACTACTACATAATCACTACTTGAGAGCATACTTAAGAGCGGTAGTACAATAATAATTGGTAACACGTTGCTAACTACTACCCGTACTATCACAATCTCGAGCATAGATGGACATCACGCTCCACAGATATAAAGCATTAGTCTGCTCGACTGGATGTGACTTTTTAGTATGACGTTTCTAATACTTGTTATGTTATTTTTAATTTTTATTTGTGTGTGTATTAACTTTATAAAACTGATGTTATTATTTTTAATAGTTTCTAATTAAGTACATACATTTACGCACAGACATACATATATGCAGATAAAAACATACCTAAAACCCAATATTTAAAGATACTATATCCATATAAAAATAAACATATAGCATAAGTATATACATACATACATGTACATACATTCATCGTACAACAGTTATTTATTGTTATTTATTATGTGATTTTTGAGTAGAGTATATATTGTATATTTACGAATGTGTATGCATGAATGTTTACATATATATATATATTTATTTAAATATATCTATGTATATTATTTAATTGTATGAAATCATATTTATTTGTATACATAACATGTATTAGAAATGTAAGCATTTCAATAAAATTTCCTGTTAGGGTCTGCTGGAAGAAATTTCAATATATGGAATAAATAGTGCCCTTATACAAATACTATGTTTTAATGTTTTCATGTCTTTTTGTGTACATAAATAATAAAAAAAAAACAAAAAATGTTTTTCTTGTAGTATTTTGAGTTTATAGAAATTATCAACTAAATGTATTTAATCTAACCACCAAATATCTTTCTTATCTCTCCAGAAAAATATTCGGTCCCCAGGTCATTGAACAGAATTATACAATCTTACACATATTATATACATAGAAAAATAAAAAATATTGTATAATTTACAACATATTTTTACTTATTTCCTGACGAGCGAACTATTAATACTATTGGAAATAAAATACATACCATCCATTATTTAATAAACTATGTTCTAGTTTAATTTCTCTGTTTAATATCATTATGTTTCGTATGCTATTTAATAAACCCATCTCTTCTTTTCTCTTCATAGTTGTAATGGTTCTTTCATTAAAACTTTTAAAAGCAGACTTTATGAACTTCCTTACATTTTTAAGTTGTTTTTCAAAAGTGATTGTCAGTTCGATGTTGGAAGAACATAGAAAATCTAAGATTTGTTCCAATATTTTAATACGCATTCTATCAGGGTTATCCTTTTGTTTTCTTGATTCGGCGGAACTCGATTCAGTTACAGCCTACAACAAAATTAACAACGTACCAGAATTAGTAACAATAACATTTGTTGTAGATTAAAATTTTTATTTTTTTTTATTTAAAAATATTAGTTTCAAAGTGCAGGATCCCATGTTAATTTGGTGAAATTACGGAAGGAAATATAAACATCTAAATATGTTTAGGAAAGTCCGACAAATCAATGAAGAAATAGAAAAATCTATGACAAGTGATATAGGTGTCAGTCACATAAATAGTATACTATACAGTATAATATACATACACGTGAGTGATATTATAACTTCGATTTGTCACTTGATTTTTATTTTTATTTCGATCGGAAGTAAAAGTAGCATCCTGTAATTGTCCCACTACTAGAAAAGACCTCCTTGCAATACTTCAGAGTTTTGGAATCGAGAAGGGTCCGCGGCGCTGCTCTAGCGCTCTGGTTGGCGGACTTCACATGTTCACGAAAGAATATTTTTATTATTTCTCAGTCAAGCTGGTTTCCTCGCGATGTTTTCATTCGCCGTCAAGCATGTGGTAAAATCAGGACTTAATATTGCAATTAAAATTTGTATATTATAAAACCTGCTAAGCTACCACCGCTCTATCTTAATGTTCCTAATTCAAATTATTTGCTTAAGTAAATACACAATGCGATTTAATTAACAAATCACAAGCAACCATTATCTATGCCCATATTAAATATCTATTTATAATTCTTCAACCTTTGTTAATAGGTACTTACAGTATTTCCATGAATGTCGCTTCTATTTGGGCTACCGGAATAGTTTCTTATTGTATTCTTTTTAGATGTGTCATTATGCCCCAATCCAGCCCCACTCACCTAAAATATAATAAATACCTTGTTAGAATCACAGTGTGATTGTGGCGTTATGGAATCTACCTCTCAATCTCAATGGATCGGGGTCCGTTGACTAAGAATGAAAAACCTCATAGCTACCGACACATGGTGGAATAGCCATTTCAAATATGCCAGCTCTAAATTATCCAAAGCCGTCACGCCCGTTAGTGTCTAAGTTGCGAAACGAGCAGACATTAACGAGCTACCTCTACCCCTACCGAATCTGCTTGACCATTCTCTGCTGAAAATAGCGATCCCCCAAAGATAACATGGGAGAGTTGCCAACGTTGCCATTCTTCGGAAGTAGGTTACCAACTTCGGATGTAGGTTACCAACTACAGTACAAGGTTCAGTTAAAAAAATATCTGCGAAATTAAAGCAGATGGAAAGATGTTAAATTTGCGTAAATAAAGAGGAAAGAGTCGACGCTTTTCTCATAGTCTACATAACATTTCTTCCTTAGCGGCAAGAAAGTGCATCGTTATTAATCCGCCTAGTTTCGCAGTTTTTGAAATAATAGATAGTGATAAGGACTCTAAAACAATTATAAGTTTTAAACACTTTAGTTCTTAAAGGAAAATCTTTGAATTTTTTTTTAAATTACCTTATTCCTAATATCGAAAAAATATTTTCGTAACTTACGATATCCAAAGATGGGATAATAGGTTCTGTGATCCCTTCACCTCTTGTGCCTAAGGCTCCGCCCTTCCAACCCATCACCAGCATCATTCTGAATGAAAATTTAAGATGTTGCTTTTAGGTTCAAATTCCTTAATGCATCCTTAATTTAAATTCGAACACTGTTACTAAGTCAGAATAATTAATAGCTTTTTTTAAAACTACATCTCATATAATTTGTTCTGAGGATGTGCTGTCTACACCGACCTAGTTGTTTGTTATGACAAGTACAAGACTGCGACGAAATCAGAAATTCGCAAGAGGAGCTTTAAACAGATTTCGATTTTGGGTACAATGGCGAGAATTGATTCAAGCTCGCTTGACTTGAGACTGTCGACAATATTTGATTTAAAAAATGCACAAATATCTACCCATGAGTTACGTAACATTTCTACAGACATTGAAAAATAAGAGGCCTGTTTTGACGTTTCTCCATTATCATGGTGACCTTTGAAAAACGTTTAACCACGAAACCAAAAGGTCAGGCACCTACAGACAGGTAATAGTTTTTTGTATACCTTAATGATAAGCAAAATTCGAAATTAGTATTCAAAATTAATATTAGTTTTTATTTGTACAAATAATAATTATCTCGCAACAAACAATGCAAGGGGTCGTGGTTACAAGGTTGTGCCATTACACATTTTGCGGTAGAGTTCTGATCTCTACCTTAGAACTATCGAGGATAATATTACACATATTTACACATAATACAAGTAGGTAAAAACAGAACTTTTACAAAACTTGTCTCGTGATTTTGGAGCAGATCTAACCACTGAGTTATCATTATAACTAAAATTACAATAGGTGATTAATATAAAGAAGAACAAATAATTTTAGGAATTTTCAGGACTGGCAAGTCTGATGCACGTGATGTAAAAGCGTATTTAGCTTTGTCGAAAATATATATGTAATACAGAATTGAGTATGTAGTAAATAAATCAATAATTTTATTTAATAAACAGACGTGTTCATTTGTATATTACGCGAATCCAAACACTAATTGAGTATCGTGTCATCCTGGGGCCAATAACAATTAACATAACATATGGACAACAAAAATAACATTAACTCAAAATACTCGTAATTTTCCATTGGTATTTTAACTTGCATCTAGACTTGGTATGCCAGTGATAAATTACTGGACATTCATAATTTATATATGTATCATATGGCTTTAAAAGTATTCCGGGCTTTGACGAACATTTTACTTTACTCCGAATGATAAAACGCGATGGAATTGAGTCACGACGTCGGGTTTGTTCCCGGAGATAGCCATAAGACAGGAAGGGACGACTAAGGGAAATGTTATATCACTACCAAGGGAAGAATATGTCACTCACCTTAATCCTTTGTCGCTCGCCAAGGGTGTTGACATTGCCTTCAAAAGTTTACTGTGCATAGGCCCTAGCCGCCTCTCGTGACTTCTGCCCCGTTCTTTGATGTCGCTTTGTACATTACTATTACTCGAAGTGTTGACAACTTCAGTGTCAAGAGTGCCACCGCTTTGGAAATTTATGCACGACTTAGGTTGACTAATTGTTCTGAAATTGGGAAACCGAAAATTTGACGGATAACATATTAAATATCTGGCCAAATTCATGTACGTTCATAACGAACCAAACCAAATGAGTTGATCAAGTTCAAACTTATAATGAACGCGCATCACTTGTTGCGCTCTCCAAGTCCTGTGCTTGCCCTCTTGCTATATGAAACGCTACGTTGGCAGTCTTATTACTTAATTTACACATCTCATATGGTCAATTGGACGTTTGTTCACATTTGATTCAAGGGACCACTCTTCATAACACTGAATGTGTATCCAATTTCAGGAGGATCACGGTATGAAAACACAAGAGTTTTGTCGATTTATTCTATGGTTCAATGTGCTAATCTGCTATCAGTATTGTCTACATACTTATTATTATTTATTATATTGAAATTAAAGGAGTGTTGTTGATAAATATTAAAAATGTCAACTAAAATTAACATTAGCAACGACATTTTTCCAACAACAACGACTACACATTGCTAGGGTCTACACAATCGATACCACAGATATCACTACGTTGCTAGCAAGAAAATGTAAATCACGTACTACCCGTGGACAGGCTCTAATGGTACCAATAGAATCATTAACGATCATTTAACGCGCGAAAACCAATTGCTATTTTTCGCGGATTTTTCAAACATTTGGATCAAGAACTCCAAAATCCTCCAAAATCCGTAAACACACAATTCCTGCTCTTGCTATAAAAATAGAATCAGACTTGAGGAAAATTATTTAAAATCAGTAAAGTTATTTCTTTTAACCCCATGCAAAATTTGAGAAGCGCCGATATCTTCTATTTATTAATTGTGTTCTTGAATATATATTTTGTTCGATTACTGCCCTGCTGTAGGTAGAACAACTTTAATTATTCCACAACATTATGTGCATCTTTTTGATTTGTTTCTGTTGTATGTATTATGTCTATGCATTATACGCTAAACTGGTGATAATTTACGTATTACATATTTCAGTTGTAGTTGTTACTATTGTTTGCCGTGGTACTCCTATTGCGTACTTTTTGATAATAACTTTTGAGTAATAATGTTTAATATTTAATACCAAAACATCCATGGGTTGAGGACAAAAGTATCAATTATTTATAGAAGTGTCGTAATGAATAATTATGACAATCATAATCATTTATTTGTTGTATATAGGTATGTTACAGATGTGAATTATACATTGGTTCGCTATATTCTACTACTCTATTCAACGGAGTGTGCAAATATTTAAATGTTCGCTAAAACATGTCAAGAAGTTAATAGATTAATATTAAAATGTCAATATTAGAAAACAAAGTCAAATGATAATTAAATTAACAAAAGTGCAACAAAAAATCATTTACATTATAATAACATTTTCAATTGCTTGCGCGCTATCTTTTCTTAAATAAATTTGAATTGAATTCGTTTAATTCATTTGGAAGTTTATTATAAATCTTGGATGCAATGCAGAGAGCACTCTTGTTCATGAGTATTGCATTGCTTTAGCGTATACATATTCTATAGATGTCACGCCTACTGCGATTATGACTTGCTTTCGGAAACATTGCCTAAGTAATTTTTTACAAACATTGCGCTCTCAAATATGACGACAATGACAATATTTTATGTCTTTCAAAATATGGCTTACAGCTTTCTATCGTATTTAGCTTGCACATAGCTCTTATGCATCCTTTTTGGGATTGGAGATGTGTTCCTTTTCACTACAATTTTCCCAGAAAATTTAGCCATATCTAAGATGTGACTCCACAGAACCATAATTTCTTTTTACTTTCATCAAAGGCAATATTTAAGTTCAATGTTTTTCTTCGTTTATTATATAAATGCATGACTTTAGTTGTTTCAAAATTTACATGCAAATTTATTTTTCTTAAGTGTTCAATGATGTATTTATTTCAATTTCGTAATTGCATTGACCATAATTTATTAAAGCTGTACTTTAACCAGCAAATAAAACCATTGGATATGGGATACATGTAGTTAAATAATTAATGTATACTAAAAATAACAGTGGTCCTAAAACACTACCCTGTGGGTTTAACTAACATCCGATTTGTAGTTATTTTCCTTTTTAGTCTTAGTGTCTATTTGAGTTATTTCCGTAAATTGTCGTCTCTTAGTTAAATAAGATTTCATTAAATTGTGTATGTTTCCTCTTATGCTATAATTTTCTAGTTTATTGAATAATAATTGATGATCTACAAAGTCGAAGGCTTTGGTCATATGCATAAATAAAGCACATATGGGTTGGGTACTTTATTATCGACACTGGTGATTATTTATTTTAATAAATTATAAATTGCCATATTTATTGTTTTATTTCGCCTAAATCCTTCCTGCTCTGCACAACATAATTATGCTTGACAGAAACGTGGCTTAATAATGCTTTGAGTGAAAGTGAACGTTATCTAGTGTGGAGGCGCGATAGGAATTATACTGGTACAAATCAGAGCTTGGGGGTTGTGTTCTTCGAGATTTGCTGTTCATCGAGAACTTTCAATTGTTGAGCATAGCGACGTATCAATACGATAAAATTAATCAAATATTTTAGTTTGCGGAAAACGAGCATATAATCTTTAATACTAGAAAATACAATTGAATATAAGCTAATATGCAAATTTACTTTAAAAATAATAACGCTGGTGTGCAGGGGACATCACACCATCAATTATTGCAGAATACAAAAGATAGGTTAGGCTCCCGATAGAGGCTGGTCCAAATTAGTACGAAGGACCAGAGGAGTTGCATGGCAAACTTACCTGCGTACTGGGACTCGGAATGCGAAAAGCGATTTCTCCACCAGCTGCGTAGTCATCGTCCGCGGCTCCCCGAGAATATCACCAGGAATATGACGAATACGACCCGCGTGTGCGCACAGTGTCCGGTAGTTGATGGGTTCACCATACACTTTACACACGCATGGGATGCACATAGAGTAACGTTTGCAGGGGAGAGGGGGGACGTCTGCCGCGCGTCGACGTTAGCTCACAACCTCTCGTAATAGCGTTTCATAACGGACCGGTCAGGGGTGTGGCGCCTGACCACCGACCCGACGCCAGGCGAAGAGCAGATAAGTACTTAAAGCTCCCGCTGCATGTCGAATTATTCGACATAACACAGACAGCCATTTTGTCGTGTCTATACACTTTAATAAGAAAAGACATACCTCCGTTCAATGCTAAGATGAGGTGACTTCGAGTGGATAGTATCGGAAGTAGAGATGTTTTCTCTAGAATTACTTTGAGTCCTCTTCTGCAGGGAAAAAACACTAAAAACATACATTGTGATCATTATTTATATATATATATATATAAACCAATCATAATAATATTTAATATTCCTTATAAAAATCTTGTGGTAGGTTGCGGTAAATGCGTCGTTACCATATTAAATTTAACTTCATATTTTACAGGCCATTTAGATTAGATCAAACACCAAATATTAAGTACATAAAAAAATTATGACTTTTTATTTGTGTTATTTTGAGACCAGACATATTTCCGCTTCTTATAATAGACCAACAAAACGAAAGATCCTTATCGATCGTCCGCACCAGCGTTTATGAAGTCGAAGAAAAAGAAATCCTGCAAGGGCGACGCTCTTGTTGAAATCAATAAACTATCATTCATGACGAAAGTCGTTTGCGTTTTATTTGGATTAATATGTCGATAATGAAATATTTAAAAAAAATCTCCAGTAAACTAGTATTATACTAACAAAGTTTTCATTAAATGTCGCATTTAGCCTGTATAATAATTTTATTTAAAAATATATCCTTAATATACACACGAATTTTAGTAATATAAATATTTAAATAATGTTATATCCACTACAATTCGTAGTGGTCAAACTTGTCTTTTTCGTTATATGTCCAAAAAAATGTGATTTGTCTAGATCCAAAATTCTTTGATGCATTCCATTTTGTAAAAAAACTTTTTTTATGCCTTTTGTTAATTTTTTATGTATGTAATTTATATCTTGTTACATGTATATCAATAGTGCATTTTGCTCTCAGGAGGAACAAATACCAAAACAAAAAAAAAACTTAAATTTCTGTGCATATTTCATACTCATGGCTGCAGTATGAAGCTGTACATTACTAACAGCTTAGTGCTATATCTAGATAATTTCTCGTCACTGAACCAGTTTGCTGCTGTTTTGGTTACAAGGAAATTAATATTCTTGTATAGCTCACCGAAGGCTCTCTGGATCAGTTGTCATTCTGGATATATAAACATTTGATACCTTCATTAATGAGACATTTCTAAAAACAAAAAAAATAATGCATATATTAATATTACGTATTACCATACCTATTTCTGAGTTAGTATTTAGAAAATACAAAATACATTAAATAGAAATGAAATTATTAAAATTATTATCAATTATAATTAAATTATTGAAAAGATTGAAATTAGTGTTATTATTATGTAGTGCACCCTACTAGCTTACAAACGAGGCACTCATCCGAATTTGTCAAACCCTAGACCCGAATTAGTCAAAGACTTGTGATGAGGCGCAGCATCACTTGTGCAAGGGTAGCAATATTACATTTCATGTCACGGAAATCCACAATGGGCTAGTGTGGGCAAACTTTCAACAGCAATCAATACTCAGTTTTTCTATAACGTAAATGTTGCATATGACATATACAACCAATTCATCAATTAAATACAAAATTACTCACTTTTCCTTTTTGTTCTTATCATGTTTATTTTCATTTAAAATCAAACTAAATCCACACACATTCGCCGTGTTTATTTGTTGCAAGAGATAACTAACTGCTGGAGATAATTCGGTTATCAAAATATGCCTCTGTTTAACTAATGCCTTTACATTCATTAGAAAAGTCCATTCTTTTTGTGTCATATCTTTAAATATAAGGCTCGCTGTGAAATCATCTTCTAAAAAGCCCAAAACTTTTTGCAAGGAATCCATTACAAAATTCATTGGTACAGCTTGAATAATTTTCATTTTACCCTGTATTAGATTATTCATTTTATTGCATTGTTTTGTAGATAGTTTCGGTGATTCTTTAGATAACTCTGGACTGAAAAGAAACAAAAACAATGTTTAATTATTACATGAAATAACA
Source organism: Bhutanitis thaidina (assembly GCA_029286595.1). Classification (NCBI taxonomy): domain Eukaryota; kingdom Metazoa; phylum Arthropoda; class Insecta; order Lepidoptera; family Papilionidae; genus Bhutanitis; species Bhutanitis thaidina. The sequence goes on along the minus strand of JAGSMS010000021.1, from coordinate 485,532 downwards.
GAGTTTGCATATTATACATTACCACTATAAATACATTAACATAAACTCTGGTGTGGATCAGAAGTCAGAATACTGAGTCGCAAAGCTGTGCATTTTGGATGCAAACTTAGTAAAAGTCAATAGGAATGTATCATTTAACTTCACAAATATTGTGCTTCACACTTACTAATATATAACTTCAAAAATAAGTGCGAGGGCAAAAATCTTTGGCGTAGCGAATAGGTGACGGCCGTCAACAGAGATTGTACTCGAATGTAAATGTACAGGAGTTTAACACGAGTTCATGAATGTCACGAAATTTGAAAATTGCTTTCAATAAAACCTACTTGAGAGCCAAACGCAGTAATAGTTATGGATGATGCCAGCTACCACTCAAGACGACAAGAAAAAATCCAATTGCCACATAATGGACAATGAAAAAAAGATACAATTGATACAATGTTGAGGTATTTAGATTAGCTTCTTATCACTGCATGTTAAATCCAATTGAGCTATTCTGGGGAGACATCAAAGGATATATGGCAGAAGAGAGAACAAGATATTCAAGATAGCAAATGTTTAAAAAGTACTTCAAGCGACTTTGAATAGCAAAATTGTATATGTCATGACAAAAATAAGAGTTGAAATTAGTCACAATGGATAATCAAATAGGTAAAACTGTTGATTCCTTCATTATGAGCATAACAGGTGAAACATCTGACAGTTTTTGACACCGAATAATAAACTGATTTCATTTAAATAAATAATTTAACTCATGTAAAGCATAAAATTCTCATTTTATATGTCAAAGTTCAGCAAAATTCAAACACCTTGTTTTCTAAAAAATAATATTTATTTAATCGAAGTATTTACCCTCACTTCTGCTATCTCGAGAGAAGATCATTTATGCCTTTGTGATAGAACTCTGGAGAACTGGACTCTACGAAGTCTATGAAGGCATTTTGAACCGCTTCCTGAATCAAATTTTTTTTTGTTGAAGGAGTGAAGTCCTATTTAATGATTTCATGTACAAACTACACTATTTTCTAATGCTGACACTTAACATTTGGAAACTATTATTAGCTTTACGGCAGTCCCCCTGTGACCAAGGCCGCTGTTTACAGCAGAGCCGTCGAAACGTCGCAAATATAAAAAAAAATTAAACTCGATAAAATCCGTAAATACAATATATTGTAATAATATAGTTTCAGTCAATTGTTTTCATCTCTAAAAAAAAACAAGTTTCAGTCAATTAATGAGGCACCCATTTCCCAAGCTTTTTTATTTTACCAATTGCACTAAGCAAATGAGTGAATATTGTGGGTAAACTAACAAACAACACACCGTGGTTTTAATTCCATGGTTGTTTGATAAGGATCAGCTTCCACCATTGCTTTTAATTCATGGTTATTTTACAAGGATATCAATGCTATAAACGCAGCATTGATATCCTTGTAAAATAACCATGCTGTTTCTACTGTGTTAGAACTATGTCCGCACTCTTATTTGAAATCTCAATTAAAACGGCAATATTACTTTGAGCCCTGTTAATAACTATTTAATCGAAATACATAGCTTCGCAATGATGTGTACATACACACTTTACCTTAAATGTTTTTGACCATTGGCAGTATAATAATATATAAATAGTAAATTCTTAGCGCTCTGTTACCAACTTTTATATTTCTTTTATTTTCTACATATCCAACATACAATTATTTTATAAATACCTACATTTTCTGTGTGATATTCTGCTTTATATGATTTTTTTCTAGAGTCAGCTGCCTGCAACACAAAAGTTCAAAAAATTATTAATTAAAAAATTAGTTTCCTTTTATTTATAAAAAAAGCATAAAAGGGAAAGTAACATATGACATACTATACAAAGTTTATTGGCCATGATGTTGTTTTCTTAGTTGGAAGTATAATTTTTTAAAACTCTTAACGTATCAATAGCTTATTTACAAAGGGACCGAAACTGAACTATTCATATTTGTGATTGATAAACAATACCTACTTTTAGTTGCTAGTGAGAGTAGGAGTTCAGTCAAGGACATGAGTTGGATAGATTTTACCAAAAAAAAACCCAACACTATTCCAATCAGGATCAATTATTCTGAATGCCCAATAGCCTTGTTGGTAGAGACTCTACATTCAAAACTAAGGGTTGCTGGTTTGAATACTGCTGGAATACTTTTGTGTAATAAAATGTAAATCTCAGGTAAAAATGCAGACCATGCATTTTTAAATTTATTAGTTATATTTAGGTTTATCTTACACTTTTTCACTGCTTTTCATAACTGTTTTCAATACAAACTCATATTTAAGTTTAAATATTTTCATTGCTTCCTGGATAGATGTGTAATATGGTTTGAATTCATGATCTAAATCTGGATTTTTGTTTTGATGATGAATAATTGAGTCTATAAATTGTGCACACATCAATGACATTTCAGGGTATTCTAAAGAATTTACATAGTGATTTTTTATAAATTTTAGGGTAGTTGTCCACCAGTGTACTTTGAATTCCCATGAAAGTGAGTTTTCTTGCTCTGCTTGATCTTGTTGTTTTTTCAATGCACAATTGTCAGTTCTGTGGACTTCAGCTTTTGTGTGGTGACTGAAATATTTGCCAGTTAATGTGAAATTTTAGGTATGCAATTGATATTACAAAATTAACTTAATGAAAATTACAAATATAAATTACATAATAAATTATATTTTTTTTATTTCCTCCTCACTGTTATGAGTCTTAGTGTGATTAGATAGTTTTGGGCCTTTTTTACCCCAAGAGTTCAGTAAAACTCTGCTCCTACTGCATGGACATTATCCATATGCCTGCTATGAAATATTCTAGTCACAGAAAGTGATAATGCAATTTGAGCTGAAAGCACTTGTGGTTTTGGATAAGGGCATGAGGGGGACAGAGCTTTGACTCACTTTTGACAGAGTAATCGGGCCTAATGTCAAGATTCAGGCACTTATTATATTAAGAGAAAGAATTTATTAACCAAATAACTTATGCCTATTGTCTATTAGATTTTGCTTATTTTGAACAGACAATATACAACATTAACTGAATTTATTTAAATGGCACCAATTATTTCTAGAAATTAACAAATTAGAAAATTTAAATACTTTGAGGACTTGAAATATGCAATGATGTTATGTTTGTTAATAAAAATTTAACATAAATTTTAACCAAATCAATTGATGTATTAATAAAAAGTTTGATATACACCAGTTACCTTTCCCACTCTGTTTCATTTTATATGACACTATATTTAACTATGTAACTTTTACTAACTATTATCTAACTCTAACCCTTTTTTACGTTGAGCTCTATCTGGGATAGATTAAATAGCATTCGTGTTTGTATCAGTATTTTACTGTGATTATACTACTCACTTTTGATTACATTTCCATATTCATATCAGGTACCCATTGGAATACATTCTGTTATTGTGTAATATCATTAATTTTTATTGCAATTTATATAATACTGATTGATAAATAGTAAAACTATTTGTGTGAAAGTACATAATTACTTACTTTCTTGGCCAGACCAAGAAAGTAAATGACAACCCAAAACATAATTTCAAAAAAATCTACCGGTAGTGTTTTGAAATGTAACATACTTAACTATTTGATCGTGGGCAACAAGAGGCGACAGTGCATTATCAAAACTCATTTTCAAATAAGTCTGCAGCTCTGCAAATGGTTTGTTACATGAGCAACATGTAGTACGTATTTTTGTTGATAATAATTATTATTTAGATTTTTTTTCTTTAAATGGCAACTTCTGATCAAAATCTGCTATTCTGATTATAAAACGAAATCATAATAGCTATGGTCTAATAAATTAATATGAAACTAATTAGTACAAAATGTAAAATTTATTTAAAAAAATAAAGAAAGAAAAAAAATTATCTAATTACACTATTAAAAATATTGGATAGTTCCTGGTCATACTGCAGATAATAAACGAAATTCAATGTTATATGTATCTAAATATTCTAAAAGACTGTTAAAAAAATTCTTACTATCTTCAGAAACAAATAAAAAAGAGCATATTTCTATAGGAAGACGTATTTTAAGTTTTATTAAAAAGTTATGTAGTGAGGTATGATCATATGAAGGACACGAGAAGAAAATATAATTAAGGTTGTTGAGAAGATACGTCCGATGCGTTTATCGTCTTTACTACAGACCCGGACACTGAAACCGAAGAACCACAGCAAGTAATTCCTGAATATATGCGTGAAGAGTTTTTAAAGAAGCTTCTTGATGCACCCAACGCAGGGGTGCTGTGTGGCTGTCGGAAGTAAAGAATAGCGCCAACACTGTCTGACCATAGGTGTCGTAAAAGACGACTAATGGTAAAAAGTCTAACATCTGGAAGATATTACCCCTCCTATGATGAGAGGTAAAAAGAAGCAATGGCCCCCAGTCCCCGGCGGCCTCGCTATTCCTGGCTATGGTGGCAGCCATGGTAACGGCGAGGCAGGGGTTGCGAAGAATCTCCGGCTAGATTTTAGCTGCTAACCAAAACGACTGGACCTAGCAACATATAACGCACGTACATTGTGGGCCGACGAGAAGATACTGGAATTGGAAGAAGAAGTAAGCAAGTTACACTGGTCACTGGAGTATTATAGGGTTGTCTGATGCCCGAAGACAGGGGAAGGATTCGATAATCCTTAAACCCGGTAACTTGTTTTACTACCGGCAGGGTGACAATCTGTCCCAAGGAGGTGTCGGTTTTATCGTCCATAGGTCTCTCATCAACAACGTGATGAAGATCGGAAGTGTGTCGACTAGAGTCGCGTATCTTATACTTAGAATAATCAAAAGGTATTCGCTGAAGGTCATACAGGTATACGCACCAACCTCGACACACCCCGATGATGAAGTTGAGGCAATGTATGAGGACATTTCAAGAGCCATGCATTGCTAAGTCTAAGTGTATGAACACGGTGTTGATAGGAGACTTTAACGTAAATCTAGGCACGAAAAAAGGCGATGAGCTGATAGTGGGCAACTTTGGAGCAGGGCAACAGAACCTACGAGGGCAACAGCTGGCTGACTTTATGGCAAAGGAGGGATTCTTTATTATGAACACCTATTTCCAGAAACGGCCCCACAGAAAGTGGATCTGGTTGAGAACGGACAGTACCACAAAAAACGAGATTGACTTCATTATCACGAAGATTGGTTACAAAGGACGAAACACCATAGGACCTAAGTTTTCCAGGACCCGGCGCATGAAAAAAACTCCAAAAGCTCTCCGATCACACTCTTAAACTCATTAAAGCCAGGCGTGAGATGAAGCTGCAGTCTACAACTGATGGGTGAGCATATCGGCAACTGAATAGACAGGTTTCTAAATGTATGAGGCAAGATATACGTAAATTTAATACAGCTTGTATTGAAAATGCGATAGAGCGGAACACAAGCTCTAAAGTCTTCGCCAGAGATCTGTCTATCGGAAAGAGCCAACTGACCAAGTTGAAGACCGAAAGCGGCGCAGTTATTTCCACTGGAGCCGAGATTTTGAGTGAGATCGAAGGATTTTACGGACAGCTGTATACAACATCGTTGAAACCACACACTGATGTGAGTAACAACCTAAGAGCCTAGCTTATCCGACATTATTCCGATAACGTCCCGGACGTCAGTCTGAGCACAGCTTAAAATCGGCAAGGCGCCGGGTGAGGACGGAATTACTTCGACCCGAGGTCAATTGGGTCGAAAAACGACGCTGCATTTGGAAAACTACGTCATATCTCCTCATCGAGTATACCACAAAACCTCAAGAGCAAAGTATACAACCAGTGCTTGTTGCCAGTGATGACATATGGAACTGAGACATCACTGCAGGCCGCATGTGGAAGCTCAAAGTTGCTCAACGCGCTATGGAAAGGGCTAGGCTTAGAGTTTCTCTGCGCGATAGTCTACAATGATGATATCCGTAGCAGAACTAGGGTAACCGACATAGACGCAAGGATCAGCAAGCTGAAGTGGCAATGGGCCCGGCCACATAGCTCGCAGAACCGACAACCGTTGGGGTGTTTCCCCAGGTTCTCGAGTGGCAGTACTCGTACAGGCAAACGCAGTGTAGGACGACTCCTCACAAGATAGAGTGACGACCTGCGCCGTGTTGCGGGAAGTCGATGAATGCAGGTGGCTCAAGACCGAGTTTCGTGGCAATCTTTGGGGGAGGCCTATATTCAGCAGTGGACTAGTGATAGGCTGAAATGATGATGATGATGAATGCATTCATAAGTGACGGGCGTTAATTTTTGTTTCATTTATGTCCTTTCTTTTTGGCTGAGATCTTTATTGTATAACAATAATGCGTAATAAGTGTGACGAGGTCGTTACTGACTATGTGTTTTGCGGACATTTCCACCATGCTGGTGCAGGGATATCAGAGGTAAGCTATCGTAAAATGAGGCAAGAAAGAAAGGCTTTTTTTATCGAGGACTTGGCAAGTAAATGAGTGAAGATGTGAGCTAAACACGGGAATCCTGCAAGATGTGAAATGGCGAGTTGATCAACATATTCTTTACGCTGATAAAAAGCGTCGCCCCGTATCTGTTCATCAGATAGGTAATCTCGTCTTAGTAAAGGCAGCATCGTGCTTTTCTGAAAATGAAGTAAGACATTCGACTCGAGGGCTCAGGCAACACTGGTTATATCAATATCATAGAGTAATACTAAAATATAGATTCAGAAAGATTATATTTCTATCGCTTTAGCCTTTAGTACATCCCTTATTTATCTTTGAACGCTTTTAGATTATTGCGTCTTTGTATGTAAATAAATAATACGAATTAAAAAATGTCCTTTGATCTAACTTGGAGTATAGAACATTATAAAGATGACCACGAAAGTGAAGAACATTGGGAACTGCGGAGAGCGTTTATGGAGCGTTGGAAGCATGATTACCCTGAAGAAAGATTAGTTTGTCTGGCTAGGGTTTTTGCAAACATTGAGTTTATGGGATGTAGATACCCTACACAATTAATGCAAGAAGTTGCTAGATTATCAAAAGATGTGAGTACTTAAATCCTTTTTTTAAACCAAATATTTTATGCGATTACGAAAAGTTTTGCACTGGTAGAGGTCTATTTGTAGCTCTGCATTGGACCTATGTGTAAAGATTATTACAATTTTATCATGTGTTCATCAGTGTTTCAATATCGGTTTATCCATTTTATCTGTCAATGTGTAGTAGGATGCTGGATGTATACATCCTGCTTACCATTTAGAATGTACTACATCAGCCTATTTTGGTCTTATGTGGTACATAAACCATTTTAAGTAAGTGCCAGCAAAAGCTGTCATACATTTCTCGGAAGTTTGTGTCATCATGTTTCCAGTGAAATTGCCAGTAGTTTATGGAATTTGGGTTCGGCAAATTTGGATGGATATGCTCTCAAGAGCAGCATTTAATGAAAAAAAATCTATTGAATATATTTAGATGACTTATGAAGAAATAGGTGTAATAGTATAGGACCTGTGCATTGTCTGCTTGACATTTTAGCTTGGAGCGATTTTTTTAATTCACTCTTCTTATGGGATGAAGTTGGAGGTTTTTTTAGTTATTCAGAGTGGTATGTGGCTATATGTCATAGTCTACAGTTATTGTACTGGGTTCTTCTAAATAATTTAGTCTCTCTGTGAAACTTCTGCATTCATGTCTTCATTGTACTGTTTTTGGTCTTTTTAAATTTCAATGCCAAAAGGCTATTTTAAATAAAACATCTAGATGTGCCTATGTGACAAATTATTGATTACCTCCCCTTTCCTTCTAGCACTTTGGTCGACACATGAGTTGTATAGTCAGTTCAGATATTACCAACCGTGTGATTGGCATTTAAGAAAGTTTCATTTAAGAAGAAAAAGTTGTTCTAATCAGTAATTGTTTTAGCTTTTTAAAGGATATCACTATCACCCCAAATGAGAACTTTCGCCAAATAGTCTGTCATAAAATAAAATAATCATTCCTGCACAAAGTAATCCAACTACCGGATATTGATTTCACGGAGTTGACTACCCATTACAGTCTTCTTCATTTTTTTTGACGTTACAAAAAGAGTTGACTGTGAACTACTTTCATGAAAAAAACTAAAGAAAAAAGTCACCACACAAGACTGTATATACCTCATACATCAACTAAGATTGATTAATACTGAATTCTCAGTAATGAAGTAGAGTAAACTATTCTGAAGGCCAACTCTATCTTAGTTCATCTAGGACATCTAAAGTTCGAGAATGAGATAAAAAAACACAAAAGATACAAAAAATTTACAGGACTCTTAAATCCTGATCAACTCTTAAGGTCATGACAGTAATATTTGCATTAGGTACTTATTTTATTTTACTAAATAATTGCTTATTGCAGCATGTGCAAATTTTATTCCAATGTCTTTTTAAAACTTAGGTGTTTGGTAAAGTTTTATTGGGTTTGGTTTTCTTAAATAAATATTATTGTTAATTAGTGAGAATGTACAAATTAAATAGTTTAGATATTACATAAATAGACTAAAGTTCTTCAAGTTCGAGAAATATATCTTTTAAAAATAAAATTAGAAAACAACTGAAATATTGTTACATCCCAATTTATCTCAGCTCTTGAGTACTTTTTAGGTAATTTTAATGAACATATGAAAAATTAACATCTTTCTATTCCATTATGTGTTTATGTTATGTAAAGGTTCCCTGCTATTTATTAATACAGAAACAATGGTGCATGACAATGACGAGTCTTGTGTAGCAGATCAGACAGAAATACTGCCCTAATAGTACACTGTAACGAAAGCAAGAACAAGTCTAGTAAAGAAATTAAATTTAAACGATTTATCTATTATAAATATTTTATTGTTTAATTTCTAAAACACAACCATTTCGTTTCATGCACTGAGTAATCTACTTTATTTTAAGTTTGTATAATTGGATGTAAAACAGTTTTTCTTTAAATTGTGGTGCATTTTCTTTATTCTCTATTTTTTATTGTTTCAGAATAGAACCTATGCTATAATAATAATAATATTTGTTTATTTTCTCCCCACAAAAACAGACCATACATTATTATCTAATGAAAAATTAATATCCATTTAAATATCATGTGTGGTGTGTTCATAGTCTAGGATGTGTGAGGAGCTGGTGTCTGAGATAGGCATAAAAAGCTATGTGAAAAGGATTATTGCAGGGTGGAAATTAGGGAAGGAAAGAAATTATTAAACATTATAGTAAGAAATAATATAACTTAATAACATAACTCTATATATCTAAATTTAATTAGTGGTTCCACCTGCTCCTCTGGTTAGGTGAAACTGTTAGATTTTGGATAAAGTATATATACAGATTCACCCAACCTTTTCAAGCAATGGATTACAAAACGTTTTTTTTACATACTTATTTTTACCAGGTGGCTATAGACTACAGAAAACTAAAGCAGACAAAGTTACAAAGAACATTTGTGTCAGCATCTACAGCTGCAGAAGACCGTGCTAAAGGAGTAAAAAGGGAGGGAGGAATACTAGTTGATACTCCACCACAGAAGGCTGCTAAAATATTATTTTTATCGCAAGGCCAAGGTGAATCTATAAATTCTGAATCAGATGATGATGTGAAAATTGTCAATGATAATGACCATGGTAAAATACAAACACAAACACTGTGTGACAACAAAAGCTCAGATGTTGTTGTTTCTAATGACTATTTAAATGAAATGACAAAATTAGAGTTTTTAGATGTCAGAAGTTTCAATGAGGGAATGTTTAATACTGCTTTTGGTAAAATGGTTTTGTTAATAAGGCCTTGGACAAGTAAATTCTCTAACATACAAGGTCAGTCATTACACAATTTACTAATAAAATATAGATATTATAAGTTAAGTAAAGGAATTAAGTACAAAAAATTCATATCACAGTAGCCTTCAATCATTCCACTGCTATCTATCTATCTATATATATATATATATATATACATATATATATCTTGATGACACTGTCATAGGACCTGCATTTGTGTGTAACTTCTTCAGTCCATTTCCTTTTTGGCATCTTATTACCCAAAAAGAAGAGGGTTGTTATGTTATGACGGGCTGGTATCCCCAACTCCACGATTGTGCGCGTATTTCGCGTGAAAAGAAGAGGGTTATAATGATTGTTTGCACTGACACTCCTCTATACTAAAAATAGAAATATTCTTCAAAAAAACATCAAAAATTTTTCTCATTGTGATAAATGTTTGACTAATAATGCCACCATAAACTAATTAATACATACCTTTTTCAGCTAGTTGTAGTGCATGTCATGCAGCAGTGGTTAGCAAATATGATAATAATTGTTTTACATTTTCAATGAATGGAAAACTAGTGGCACAAGCAACAGGAGCAAGCAAGGCAGAGGCTAGGAGCATAGTTGAGATGATGGCTTGGAATGTAAGTTTATATTTAAATCACCATTTCTTCTGTGTTATGTAGATAGCCTATAATGAGTTATCAGATGTACATTATTTTTAGAGATTAAAAGAAGAAGTTGTGAGTGTGTTAGTGAAGGAACAGTGGATAGCACAAGGAGAGCGCGTGAGAGTGAGCGATGTAGCTGGACGCAAAGCAAGTGAAGACAATTTCGGCACGCCCATCGCAAACAGTGTTGCTTCCAAGTAAGTTTTCTTCCATTTTGTAGCAAACTTAATAAGTAATGTCTAAATGCTATTTTTTTTTAAGATTTGTCATACTATAGGTAATTGTTAAATAGTTTTTTAGCATAGCATGTTATTTTTTATGGATTGGTGTGAAATACGAGCTAACAGTTCATCTGACTAATGTGGAATGCCTCCCAACCGGTAATTATACTGGCTCTCTACACCTTTCAAAGCGGAACACAACAGTAGTTGCACTACTGTTTAGCGGCAAAAATGGGTAAGAGGGTGGTACCTACCCAGTCGACTGCTAAGCCGAGAAGGAGTTTACCACCTAGTGTAAGTACTAGCAACTAAGTAATAGTTTAAAAAATATGACTATAAATTTTCAATTCAAGTTAAAAGCATTTAAATCTATTTTAATTTTAGTTTCAAATGACATCCTAATCTAAATGGATTAATTTGTTTTGCACAAGTTATATTATATGCAGTTTCTTAATTTGCAAACATCTTTGTCAAAACTCTGCAGAATGATGAAGATGATGGGTTGGAAAGGTGGTGGATTAGGAGTGGATGCGCAAGGTATCGCAGAACCAATCAAACCTACTATGCAAATGGTGTGTATTTTTTTTTATATTAATAATTTAAGTGAATCATATTGGTACAAAACGGTATGGTATAATCAAACTGGTGGTAATTTTCATTTCAGCATGGTTCTCGGAATTTTGTGCCAGTTAGATCGCTATAATACTATATATTAAACATACAACTTAATATATTTTTCTTTTACTTGCAAAAGTGTTATAGAAAGATTTTGTTGCTTTTAGGTAAATAGAGCAGGCCTAGGCAGCGACGTCACTGACGTTCGACACTTAAAGCGAGCGGCACATGAGTTAATGCGCAGATACATCGCGAGCGATACTTTCGACTTAGACCTTGTATTCAGTAGTGATTTTAGTAAGGAAGAGCGAGCAAGTCTACACCAGTGTGCTCAGAAATTGGGATTGGCGTCGAAAAGTTATGGAGACAAGGACAAAGACAGGTTTGCTATCAATGTCTGGTTAGAAGGAGCAATTTGAGTTTTCTTATAAAAACAAATTAAATAACGTCATTTGTTCGAAATTTAACAGTGACAGGTCATATTAAGTTTACGCAACACTTCTTTCAAATGTTCCTACAGTAAAATTGTATCATAAAATTTGTCTAAAGAGAAATATAAAAATTAATTAAAAATATTGGTTACAGATTTCTGGTAGTAAGGAAGAAATTGGACCCGTTTTCTTTAGTACGGGCGGTGGTTCAGAAAGGTGGTGTTACTCCAAAATACCAAGTGTTTATACCTATAGGTCTTGGTAGACGAAGATAGAGTTAAAAAAAGAAAAATTAATTATACAAGGCAACATAAAATAAGTAAATGACATTATAATTATATTGCTGTTAGTTTTCTACTCCTCACCTTCTTTCCTTCCTTCCTTCTTTTCTACCTTGAATCCCACACCAGAAATGTAGATTGATTTACATACAAATCGCAAATGCACTGATCTATCATATACCATCTTCTGTGAATATTAATATTAGTTTATTTAATCCATGCAGAAATCGAATTCGCTCATACACCTAGAACCAGAACTGTGCTGCAAGCTTTCAGGACTTTTTAAGCCACAGAGTTATATAATAATAATAATATTTTGTATTTCAGACAATACTTTTTGTCCATATTTTTGAGTACTAATAATTCGTATAGACAATTTTTTTTTTAGTTAATTCAATACCTACAAGCTATTTTAGTAACTATACTTAATTCTTAAGGTTATTTTCCGACTCACTCTGGAAGTGAGTGCCTGTATTCTCACGTACACTTACGAGAGTTGACAACTAGCGTTTACCATTATCATCGCATTCCACTTTAAAAAAGGCGGAAGTTAAAAGTAATAATTATGCAGTTCGAAAAAAACATGCTATCACACACTTATAACCACTTGTATTAAATAGATAAACTGAAAATAAAAACGAGCCCAAAGTCGATATGTCCGCTGGTAGGTAAAATAGTTCATGTATCCACCTTCCGGCTCCACTATCACCGTGTTTTGAACAGATCTCAACAAAATAAAACAACATTTGAAATGTCCACTTATAACAATGGGGGGTTCCACAACCCACCTCTCGGTTCCATCATGGAACCAGCTCCAGCTCAAGTCATACTTTATTAAATCGTTTTATTCTTATAATCATCAAGCACACACACAGCATAGTTTCAAGTCGATGCGACAATTATACAATTAGGTAAAAATCGACTTCTTTTTTTTTACTAACATAGGCACTGACATAACTTCACCTGTACCATGGTGAAGTTAATTTATGGCATGCAAAAATGCAAGTAAATCGCTGGAGCGGTTTACTAGCACCTGAAATCTGTTTCACTGCTTGGTAACATAATGTTGATTGTAATACGAGGGTGGTCTGAAAAGTTTCCGACATAACAAAGACTTTAACTCTTCCAAATAGTACTCGTCGTTTTTCTCTACAAAATAATTGTGACAATAAAAGGTGATGAGGAGGCCTAATTGGACGAAAATCTCTGTCCTCCGTGCGCAATTTTTGTATTAGGGAACCAAAAGTCGCTCGGGGCTAGATCTGGTGAGTAAGGATGGTAACCAAGCAGTTGAAACTGAAATTCGTGGATTTTCGCCATGGCAACCACTGACATGTAAGACGGCGCATTGTCTTTGTGAAACAGAATTCTTTTTTGCAAACGTGGCCTATCCGACTATCCCAGAAAATAGCCGCCATCAAAGTGATTGCGGCCCCAGCAGAACAGTTTTTGCTTATTTTGATGCCGATTTTAATCGTTTTGACTGTATTTTTGTTTCGGGCGTATAATGTATCCAAGTTTCATCTACATTAATTAATCGGCGCCAAAACTCTGACGTATTGTGCTCAAACTGCGCCATAAGAGCGTAGGAAATATTCATTAGAACACGTTTTTGGTCAAACGTTAGCAAACGCGGCACCCAACATACCCAATATTCATAGCCTCTGTTATCTCTCTCACTTTAATTCGTGAATTGGTGAACATTAGCGACATTATCGCCAGTGGTTGCAGTTTTTGGCCGTCCCGAACTTTCATCGACTCCCAAGCTGGTACGGCCTTGTTTAAATTGAGCTGCTCAAAATTTCAAGATGGTAAATGATGGTGCAGAGTACACATCGTGCGGCTCATCTTTGATTTGCGTAGGCGTATTTTGTTTCAAAAACAAATATTTCATAACAGCTCGAAATTCAATTTTTTCCACTTTCATAAAAACACTCACATTGATTAATTCAAACGATTGTTAAACAACGGCGCGTCCATAACGGCTGAAATTTTGGTGAGTACCTGTCAAACGATGCCTAGCTTTTATTTTGCTACGACTGTTGGTTAGGTTAAAGAGCCGGCGGGATACAAAGGCCGGTCTATGCTTGACAGTTTTAATGTGATTCTTGAAGCTGAGTTTGCTATCTAGGGTAACTCCAAGATATTTTACTTCTGACACCCATGGAATAGGTTTGTCGAAGAGGGTAATGTTTTTATATTTATTGAGACGATTTGGTAACAATTTCGTGTTGAACAAGACCGCTTAGCTCTTCTCAGGGTTTACGTCAATTCTCCAAGTCCTAAACCAGCCGCTTAAGGCGGTGGCCGCGGCTTGGAGACGAATGTGTATCCTAGAAACATTGAAGTCGGATGTATAATGAGTAGTGTCATCGGGGAATAGGGCCAATAGGCTCGTATAGAGCGTGTTAACGAGTGCTGCCATATGCCCTAGCTTTTATTGTCGAGTGCTGCCATCTTCACATTAAGATCGTAAACTTTTCAGACCACTACTTAACCTTAAAGGCCAGCAACGCACCTGCACCTCCTCTGGTGTTACAAATGTAGGTGGACGACGGTAATCCGACGGCTTCAATTCAAATTCGCATCAAACGCTTGCTCGTTTACCGCCTTACCTTTAAAAAAATATATCTATTATTGTATATGCTTAGCTCGTTCACACTTAGCAGCGCCATCTCATACATATTTCGGAACAGCAACTTTCATCCTATATACTAGTCTTGGACCTGAAGACGCAGTTCGCATGCAATCGCAGTCAAGACTCAAATTCGTCACAGAATGCTGTAATTTACTAACAGAATACAAATCTAGATATTGAAAGTTCGATCGTATTTCTATTGATTCGAAGCTTTAGTGGGGAGCGCATATTGATAAAAAGCTTCGAAATTAAGTTAAGCAATTAAAAGGACCAGACAGTTTACTGATGAAGCAACAGCTAAATTACAACTAGAGGACAATCTATAACTAGACTTATTGAAAGAGACTAATCTTGATACATCCGACGTATTTTATTTTATTAAAAATGTATATACGGAATAATCAATATCTTTAATAAAAAATTTACTGTCTCCCGTAGAACGAGATGAGTCAAATCGCTAGATGTTCCAAAATGTAGATTGGCTAAAACTATGTAAATACTAATTAAGTATAAGCATAAAACTTTACAATAAAATTCCTAGTCATATATATAGCAATAAGTTGACACAATCTTAAACAAGCTTGTTAAAGAAACTGTATTAAAAAGGCCTACTATAAAATAGATCAAAACGTCGAGTACGAGAGAATATGTGTGGATATAGCACTCATTCTGCACTTTCAATTCCCCAGTAGTCTGATAAATACATATTAAAATTGATATCAAAAATGTATAGACATTTGTCATTGTATTTATTTTATTAAAATGTATATACGGAATAATGAATATCTTTAATAAAAAATTTACTGTCTCCCGTAGAACGAGATGAGTCAAATCGCTAGATGTTCCAAAATGTAGATTGGCTAAAACTATGTAAATACTAATTAAGTATAAGCATAAAACTTTACAATAAAATTCCTAGTCATATATATAGCAATAAGTTGACACAATCTTAAACAAGCTTGTTAAAGAAACTGTATTAAAAAGGCCTACTATAAAATAGATCAATACGTCGAGTACGAGAGAATATGTGTGGATATAGCACTCATTCTGCACTTTCAATTCCCCAGTAGGCTGATAAATACATATTAAAATTGATATCAAAAAAATGTATAGACATTTGTCATTGTATTTATTTTATTGTAAATTATAAGTGACAATGTTACATGGCGTTAAAAAAACCCTTTTTTTGAGTTTCTTGCCTGTTCTTCTCTTAGGTATTGCGTACCTTTTTAATAATACTATGAGCAACATGGCAGTATGGTGTTAGTAGGCGTATTTGTCTATGATGGAGGCGGCGTAAGTGATTGTTGTAAAAGTCGTCTCATGGAATATGGAAACCAAGATGGAGAAAAATTGCGGTTGCTATCTTCCTGCCAAAGCTAAAAAATATTCCTATGAACGCAAGTGATAGATATAAAAATATAATCTGTCCCGAAGACATATAGTCAATATCTCCTGCAAAATCACTGGAGGATATTAGATCAAATGTTAATGGTGACTTCAACAAAACTTGGACTTCACTTCAAAAAGTTGGACCAAAAATTTCGAGAGCATGTTTCTGAAAGCTAAACTTTCAGTTCAAAGTGCCATGAAGAAATAAGAGGACGAGAGATTAGCTGTCGGACCAGTGGCATAGTGGCTCAGCGATAGGCGGCGGCGCAGCGAGTCACGAGTTCGATTCTCGCACGGGATAATTATTTGGACTACAAATAATTGTTCCGGGTCAGGGTGTTTATCCAAGTGCAATTTATGTATGTAAACTGCCTCCACTACGCAGGAGAAATTCTTACAGGAGGGCTAACCTGTTTTTTAAAGAGAATAAAAAGACGTTTTCCCAACCGTAAATCGGTGCACTTTATTACGTATTTAATTATTCTACGTCGTTATGCTATACATTTAAGCGATCAAATAATTTAACAAAAATAATGCAGAATTTTAATAAAAAAGGAACACACGCCCTTATTATTTACCATATACGAGGGGGCGTTTTTATGTTTACGGAATGGGGGACAAAGAGAAAAATAAATGTTCAAAATTTTTTTTTTTCTATATGCATATATAGAATTTTTTTTTTTTTCCTGCAAGACAAAATCTCAAGAGCAAAGTATATAATCACTGCGTGTTGCCAGTGATGACTCACAGAACCGAGACTTGGTCTTTCACTGCAGGTCGCATGAGGAAGGTCAAAGTTACTTAGCGGGCTATGAAAAAGTGTTTCTAGTTCTGTGTTTGCAGTTCAGTTCAAACCAGTGCAATTCTGCAGTCAGCAGAACACTCAAAAGGCAGCCACTCGAGAACTTAGTGTGGGACAACCCGCTACAAGATGGAGTGACGACCTGCACAGTGTTGCGAGAAGTTGATGCTTGCGGAAGGCTCAGGACCGAGATTGTTGGCAATCTATGGGGGAGGCCTATGATGATGATAATCTATACACATATTAAAATATTATATTTTTTGTACATTTAATTTGAAATAACTAAAATAATAATTACCGAAAAATTTAGAACATCTTTTTAATTTAACAATATTCTTCTTCATCATTAACATCAGATTTTTTCCAATGGTAGGATTTTTCATAATCGCCACGTTTGTAACTGCTGTTAGAGACCAATTTCAAAAAATTATGTACGGTATATTTCCCCGAGGTGCCTACTACGACGACTCTGCGACAATGCCTGGGTCGCAACACTGATGGGACAGTGGTGCGGCCGCTGGGGGTTGAGAGGAGTGTCGGTACTACGATGTAACGGACTATAGCGGACATTGTGGGGTTCATGTCCTAGTAGGACTCGAGGCCATGTAAGTAGTAAATATGCGATAAAGTATACGGATATACCGTATTTTGTGTAAAAAAGGTGCCTTCGACAGAGGGTACTTATTGTCAATAAAAATGTCTTGGACACTGATATATTACATGGTGGAATGGTCATTTTCACGATATCAGATCTAAAATCTAAAATAAATTGACTCTGTCTAAAATAATTATTTTAAAATAATTATAACATCAATCCGGCGACGAACACTCCAATAAATGGTTCCTTATAAGTTTATCGGTAGTGAGCTGAAAGATGGAGTGTCACGCTGTCTGCAATTTGAAATATGTTTCCCACACCTTTGGGTTTACGAAGCATGAAAATAACCGAGTATGTAAATTCAGAGCCATCATCAAGACTCCGATAGTAATCTAATGATTATGTATTCTGACCACGAGATACGGGTGTCGATATAATCTTTTATATAATACGGGATCAATCGAAACTATTTGGTATAAAAGAAAGCTTTAAACCTAATCTAATAACCATTCGGAATACGTTGTTGTATTAGTAGTTAGAACTAGCTTCGTTATTTATAAAAAAAATATAATGGGTGTGAAATCTTCAATACTATTCGCTGTAATCTTTTTATTTTACGTCTTAGTGGACAGTTCATTTATAAAACCAAATAATGTTCCTAGAGTTGGAAGGAGTAACGAAGCAGAAGGATTGTTTGACCAAAGTGCGATGGGTTACGTTATTAAAACGATCCCAACTAAAACTATTCCTCGTATGGGAAGAAGGAACTACGATTCGGTAAGTTTTGTAAAAGTTTGTGATGAAATTTAAGAATAATACACATATAATATACTTTAATGCCCTGTGGTGGCAGCTCAATAAAATCTCGCAACCGCAATATTTCCCATTGCTTTCGACTCACTAAACCTTTACTCTATTTCACTGCTCAATCCAAATGAGGCCACCGTTATCCATAAATCTTCCCTGTCTCTGGTTCTCTGTTTTCTATAAACATGCGCATCCTGATCCATACATCCCCATACCCTTTCAAAATTCAGCTTGTACATTCGAAATTCTTCCTTCAGTTTCTGTCATAACTTTTTCGACCAACGTCTTAGCATTAAGTTGGCTGACAATGCTAAGCAAGCTAACTCTGCAGCAGTTTTTACAGTACTGCAGTAAATATTTTCTCTCAAACAGAGGTTCTATGACGATATTTCCTTCTATAGTTATTTTTTTAATTTCTTTCAAATCCAAGCATCGTCTAAATACAGCCATTCTCGTTTTACACCACAGGAATTCGTCAATTGATCTACGTTTACATGGCATTCTATCGAATTACCAGAACACTTATACCACACTATCAACACTTTTTTATTGTTTGCAGAACAACAAATATGATATTCCAAAGTTTTATCAATTCCCAGCTGAAGCTTTTGAATTATACGAAGGTAAGCAGTTTCTTAAGATTTAAATATGGATACGTCGCCTGGTAGGTATCTACTATTAGGTATCTACTTATATCTCGAACCAACGTTCAGAATGCAGGAATAATAATTATGATTTATTATTGAGTATTTAGAAAGAAGATCATATAAATAATTATTAATAACGAAGTAACTTAAAAAAAAGGTGGACGAAGCAACTCAATTACGTATATTCTAATTTGCTTCGGGTATCGCCCAATCATTGATTATCTATCAAGATTATGAGAGAGAAAGTTTAAACTACTTAATTATTTTTAACTCTAATGTTAAATTTTCAGTGTTATCGTAGGTATTTAAATCTCAGACCTCAGCGTAGGTAATAATTTCTTAGTCTTTGTCACTTCGATGATAGGCCAACGTTCAAATAGGAGGTACATCTTTGATTTTTTTTCCGCAATACTCGAGTTAAGTTATCTCATAATCATAATTTGTAGCAGTAACGATCAGTAAGCTGAAGGTGCTTAGTGATCCATGTCTCACAGTGCTGCAGAAAGTCGATGGATGCAGATGGTTCTGGACCGTACGTGTGGTAATCGTTGGGGGTGGCCTGTGTTCTTCAGTGGACTAGTCTGTTACTAATAAATTAATGAATATAATCATCACTTTGATAATACTCTATCTTACTTTAAGTAAGATTTTGTGAGATGCCGTATTCTCATAATCGCCTTTTATAACAATTATGGATCATGAGTATGTATTTGTTTTGGGTACCATCAATGAGATTTATATTCCTATTGAGTACCAACCATAATATTTGTACCTTATAGAAAATATACAACAGAGTAATACACTTTTTCAGGAGGTGACCAATCCAAATTTGTTCAAGACCCATTAGAAGCGGCGTTCAACAATCACTTGGAAAACATGAACTAAATTATTAAGATTTAAAGGAAGAACAATGTAGTAGCAAACACGGAACAATCGAATATATCAATAATATTTAGATTATAATAGTTATGTATTATTAAAATTTTCTGAATAAAATGTTTTAAGCAGGCTATTATATTATTTTATTGAATTTATTCTAAAATATCTGTACCTTAAAATCACGAAAAGAACTTATATTATTCAATATTCGAAATGCATCTATTTCTTTCTTGAAATGAAACGTTATGAAACATTTTGGATGTGTCAAATAAGTGACAACCATTGTCAAATATTAATACTATGAATTTAAGGTGACTCGTGAATTCGTCAATAAATAAATATCTTTCTCTTCTTGACATATGGTGTTAGCTATAGAAGCTCTCTCTCGCACTTCCGTGCTTTATTTCTATATTGCTTTAAGAAATAACATAGCATTACATTTTGGAATTTCTTCCATAGATTAGGTGGAAGAAAATTGAATTTTTCGTTAAATTAATTGTTTAAATTATTAATACATTAGTAATAATATCGTTTAAATTGAACAATGGTGGTTACAACAGACGTAATCCTGCCGCAAGAGTCTGAATTGACCGTAGACGAGGTCAACTTATCAACGGCTTCTTTAAGAGCAGGTTCTTTTCACTTAGGAAAATATTGCGAAGAAGCAAATAATGTTAGTATATTAATATTTTTGATTATAGTTTTCAATCCTACGATTTGCATTTTGTAAAAATAGAGTAACTAATGTACATTTAATACTTAAATTGATTGCATAATCACGGATAATAAGGTTATATTTTCAATTTCACAAATTCCTTTTAACAATCTTTATCAAATTTTCCGTGCCAAATATATTAATTTGTTGTTATTATGAACGTAGTTATTATCTCTAATGTATCTGATAGATTTTTAACATGAAAAAAAAAATCTATATAAAATAAACAAATTACAAATACACCATTTTTTATTTATTACTATATTTAGCATATTTATACACTTTAAAAATATCTTATTTTTTTGGGAATTATATTTTATTTTTAGGAATTTATGCTTTGCCGTTTTGAGGAGCAAGACCCTCGTAAATGTATTAATGAGGGAAAAGCTGTTACTGCTTGCACCATGGAATTCTTTCGCAAAGTAAAAAACGCCTGTCTAGCTGAGTTCAACCAATATGCAAACTGTATTGATAAAAGTTCTGGAGACTTCAGTCTGCAATAGTATGTTCTTGTCATTTTAATGTTTTTGTGTCTAAGTAAAATCTTATTTTAATACTGCCAGTTAGTTTTTCTGTAGTTTATAAGAGGAGACAGAACCACTATTTAAAAGGTTTTTTTTAAATAATATAATTGTAAATTAAATTTTAGCTAATTTATTTCTTTAATGTTAAACTAAATATCTATGTGGTAAAGCTAAGCTGTAGATGTATTAAGGCCACACTCAGAATACCATCTTATAATTGCAGCACAATGTTGCTGTGTTACATACGAAAAGTGATTGAAACAGAGACCCATTTACTAGTAATGAGACATTCCATTTTAGTCTATATAAGGGAGATAATGCATTTTGATTCTAAACTGAGGATAGATGTAGGTGGCAATGTGCCGTAGTGTGGCCCATCCACTGTGGCCTTGTTTGGTGCCTATATATCCACTTGAATATAGCCCATTCCATGAAGGCATCAACAAATCCATTCCATCAACAAAAGCTGGTATGCCATGAATGAAAGATTTACCCATGCTTATAATCACTACTCTAGGCAGGCTGGTCTGATAAGTGCATTGCTCCTACTCTCGCACTAGAGGTACTGGTATCCATCACATTGTAAGCTTAGTCTAATATATTTTTTGCCATAAATTGGCTACTAGAACCTCGTCCATTAGCAGGGTGCCATGATTGCAAGTGACCTTTCGTTATAAATTGGGTATATTTTCCTTTACATCCAAGGATGCCTTGAATATCAGAATACCAAAATCTACCACCTCTTTTCAGGATAACAGGACCAACTGGATAGGTCCGTCAGATTGATTTTCTACAATAACCATAGTTATTAAGTAACTATAGAGAAATAGATGTAAACATGCATTGATTATTACCTAAATGCTATATTGTGAAGATTACCATCAACTTACATTTTTTTTATTCTCTAGCTGTCGCAATACGCAAGGAGTGTTTGATAAATGTATGCTGGAGAATTTAAATTTGGAGCGCCCTCCATTTGGCTACTTCTGTGAGCCGCGGGTCCACGATTCTAAGAGGTATCTATATTATTTTATTATAGAGAACTACTAAATTTAGTTCAGATAATGAAAAATTTCTTAATTTCTTTGTTATTTTATAAATAAAGAAAAAATCATTAGACGCATGTAAACCACCACTATTTAAAAAGCATGTGATCTAGATATGCATGCATCAGGGCACTTGGGTTGCTTATGCATCAGCATACAACAAAATAAATATTAGATTACTGAAAATATTAGATGAACCAATAGCTTAGTTGGCAGTGGCACTCGTTTAAAAATTGAGGATTACGAGTTCATGTCCCACTAAGTGCAAGCATTTGTATGATGAATATGTATATTCATACCTGGATCACCTATGTTTATTAAATTTACTTGACTGTTTCATACACTTGATGAATACATGACCAAGGTTTATGGTTACTCCTCTGCTCCTAATTGTAGTTTGTCAGGTAGTGCCTGAGATTAATGTGTTCAAATCTTTATAATATTAGTGTAGATCCGAGGTTCCTAGCCTATTTTGAACCATGGCTGGTTGGCCTAGCAGAAAAAGATATTCCTGTGTAATTTATGAAATATTAAAATATTGGTGCATATTATATATATATTCACGCCTTTTTCCCAACGGGGTAGGCAGAGACAATCTTCTTCCACTTGCTACGGTCCTGACATACGTCTTTCGCTTCTTCCACTTTCATCAATCTTCGCATGCATGCTCGTTGGTTTAGAGTACTCTTGATCTGGCCTTTTTTCAGAACGTCTTCGATTTGATCGTGAAATGTTCGCCTAGGTCTTCCTCTCTCGACTCTACCATTTACACTCGCCTCATATCTTGTTTCGTCAACCTAGTTTCATTCATCCTCTCCACATGTCATTCATGTCACTACATCGTCTTTCACGCCACAACGCTCTCTGATCTCATAACTTCGAACCCCGTCAGTTATCTTCACTTCAATTATACTTCTTAACGCTCTCATTTCTACTGCATTTATCCTGATTTCATGCCTCTTCTGCCATACCCAGCTTTCGCTTCCGTATGTTAGTGTTGGTACACATACCCCTCTATGCACAGCCAAACGACCTTTGTGAGATATGCCCCATTCACCATATTACCTGCCATCGCTCTCCTTTCAATGTCACATTCGTACCTTCCATCTCTTGTAAACATTGTTCCCAAGTAAACAAACTCATTCATTTGCTCTAAATCTATCTTCCCTAATCTTGATACATACTTCCGTCATCCTCTCCTCTCTTTCAAACACCATAACCTTTGTCTTATTGACGTTCACTTTCATTCCCTTTCTTTCCAGTGCCCCATTCATTATTGTCACCTTTGCCTGCACTTCTTCAGCCGATGATGCAAGTAAGACTTGATCGTCGGCGTAGAGCAAACATTTAGCATGCAACTCATTAATTCTTAGTCCACAATCACTCTCCTTCAAATCTGTCAAACAAATATCCTTGAATAAATTGAACAGCCATGGGGATGCTACACAGTCCTGTCTAACACGTTTATGGATATCAAACCAGTCCGTGTATGTCCTGTTAATTTTGATACAAGCTCGGGAACCCTCATATAGGGATTTAAGTGCTCGTATCAGATCACTGCTCACTCCATGCAACGATAGCGCTGACCACAATTCATCCCTCACCACTTTGTCATAGGCCTTCTCCAAATCTATGAAAGCGCAATAGACTTTTTGGTTCTTAGTCAAATACTTTTCAGATGTAAAGGTACATAGTTATGTACCTTAAGGAGAATACCTGATTCGTGCATCCCCTTTCGAAATCCTGTTTGCACATCCCATATATTTTCATCAGTTTCATCCATGACTCTTTCTATTAAATATTTACCATACAACTTGCCGACGACACTCAGTAGGCTAATACCTCGGTAATTTTTACAATCTTGTTGTGACCCTTATCCTTTGTACAGTGGCACGATTACAGCCTTGCACCACTCTCCCGGTACTAGGCCCATTGTCCAATTCAGGTTGAAAAGGCGATTCAACTGACTAGCTACCACGGCCTGTCCAGCTCTCAGCATTTCGACCGCCACCCTATCATGTCCCGCAGCTTTACCTGATTTCATGCTCTTCAGTGCTTTCATAATCTCATCCATACTTATGTCTCTGTCTGATTCCCTTTTATTTGTTTCTTGAGGAGGCGTTCCTGTATCTGCTGGCGCCTCAACTCTTTCAAATAGACTTTCAAAATATTCCTTCTATCTCTTTAGTACACATTCTTCTCCTTTTATAATATTACAATCCTGACTTCTAATTTTGGAAAGGTCTGAAATTGCTGACTTTCCACGCCAATCTAATCGATTTCCAGAACATATTTATGTTCGAACGGAAGGTATCAGAAAGGCGCCTATCAAATTCAACCTTATTCTCTTCTTTTATTTTTCTAACAACCTCTTTCACCAACGCTTTCCACTTTTTGAAATCTATTCTTCCATCCTTTACATCCTCAATGGTCGCAGACCTTTTTCAATGATTAGCTTTTGTCGCTAACCAATCCAGCCATGCCTTCTTTTCACTCACAACTTTCTGCACTTCTTCATCCACCAAAACATTCTTATGCGTTCTACCTTTCCTCCTTTCAGAAACACCACATACATCAATCGCAACATTTACTAGTCCATCTTTAAATGTCTTCCAAAACTTTTCTATCTCACATACCTCATCTAAATCTGTAAATCGCTCTTTCAACCGTTTTTCATACTCACATTTCACTCCATCCTCTTGAAATTTCTCTACTTTCACTCGCTCTAGGCTCGTTTCCGGTACAACGGGCTTTTGTCGCCACCGCTTAAATAGCCCACTTATTCGGGGACGTCCAAAAAATTATCAGAATCTATACAAGCACCGCGATGCACCCGAGTATCTAGAATTTGCCTCTTCAATCTTTCATCTACAATTACAAAATCAATCATACTTCTAGAACCACATTCTTCTCTTGTATACATATGATTTTTTTGTGAGCAATCATAGTGTTTGTCACCAAAAGATTTAATAAAACGGTTACCAAATGTACAATAACATTTTATTAAAAACGAATACATAATTAACAAAAAGTCCAAATCTTTGCTTCTTCACACTTATGAAGGTGATTCAAAGACATAGAGGCATTGAAGCGCGATAAAACTGATATTGATTGGCCAGTTATTGACAATATTAGTATTGATGACAACATTTTATTAATGATTATATAACATTTATTTAATGATAAAATATTGGAGACATGATGAGATTATTGAGCGGCGAATGTCGATTATAAACATGCACCGCTCAAACATAGTAAGATTAAACGCAGTCCTGCTCCGTGACTTACGCTTCATGTAAGAGAGCTTAAGGGCCGGAGAGATAAAACTAGGAGGAGGTACAAATGCGGTCCATCGAAAATTAATTTAGTTATTTTTAAATTTTACGGCTGCAGTAATGACGCTACTTCCATGATTCTATATTCATGGTGGTAGATCTCTAATCTCAGATTACAAAAACGTCAGAATAAATTTCTTCTCTTCGTGTAACTTTAGATCCTTGTACGTGCCAAATCAATCACTTTACTCGTATTGTTCAGTTTACCGACACCACATGTTTCTTCTTTTCTTGTTCCTTTCGTGATGGAGGAAGGAACCAATACATTTCACTCTCTCAGTTTCACTGTCACTAGTCACGTTTATTATAAAAGGTTCATCTAAATACGAGTCCTGTTTTAAATACTTTCCTTCTAGCCTACGAACATGTTTACAATGCTGTTTCCACTCATGAACCAAAATAGCTTCAAATGCTTCTATTACCAGGCGAGAGATCTCATCATTTTTGTGATCAATATTTACGCTGGCCACGTTTCTTTTCATTTTGCTCCATTGAATTAATTTCAATTAGATTAAGGTCACAGTGATAGGGGGGTAAATACAAGCACCTGTGACCATTTTCTGCCAAAATCATTTCAATCTCGTATATGGGCTCAGGTTTGTTTCTTTTAATTATTTCTAACAGCTGGGGTTTAGTTAAATCTTTTTTCCATACTCGATTTTATTTTGCCTAAGCCATAACTGCACATCTTTTTTTAAAGCGTTTGAATTTGGGACTTTATTCACGCAAACACGGTGATAAGGAGCATTATCCATTACAATAAATGATGGCTCTATTAAATTAGGTACAAGTTTTTCAATCACCCATTTTTTGAAATTGGCTCTATTCATATCATCGTGATTGTCACCGCTTTTTGTATTTGATTTAAATACTGTGAGTGAATTTTTAACAAATCCTGCAACTCCTCCCGCATGAACAATAATATATCTTTGACCTTTTGATACAGGCTCTACTAGTCCTATGCCCTCTCCTTGCCAACATTTGCCAGATGTATGTGAAGAGTGAATATAAGTTTCTTCTAAATAAATCAGAGGCCGGGGGTAGGGTTATTTATTATTTTTATCCACTTCACACAAGTACCTTGCTCTCCAAGCCGATACTTCATTACGCTCCATCAGACCTTTACGATTCGACTTAGTTTTTTTTAAAACGGAATCCTAACTTGTAAAGTAGCATTCGAAGAGTTTCTCGCTGTGTAATTTATTTCTGTCTTTAATATTTCTAGAAGTTTTTTTAAGGTAGGAATCTCCTTTTTGGCAGAATAAAATTCATGGACTTTTCGTCTGATAACTCCCATATCAAAATCATCTACATGAACAAATCCACTTTTTCGTATTCTTGCTTGCCTGGTGTGCGAATTTTGGTACCAGCTTCTTCTGCTGCTTGGCTCTCTCAAACAATTTTTGAAATTAGCCCTTGACTTACACCTGTAACAAATGTTTTGTGATTAAACATGGTGTGGTAGAAATAAATTCATTGTATTCATATATTTGTAAGAGCAGAGTGGCGACTGTGGATAGAGCGTCGTTATCAATAATTTAAATGATAACAGAGTGATTATTTTAAAATACTAATAACTGATTTATAAATATATTATTGATATCTTACTTTTGGATTTGACGGAATTTGAGAAAATATTACCCTTCATAAAACAGGTCTAAAATAACAAATCGGCCTGTAGGTTGCTACACCCCTCTTGTACAAGAATGTTTTATCTTATTATGTAAAAAAATGTTTAATCCTCATATTTGTCTCCATCCCTATTATCATTTTGGGTAATTTATATAGTATAAACTGACAACACTAACCTGTTGCAGCCGAAATCCGTTTGTATATTTGATTAAACGGAATGATCGGAGCCTGCAGCAGAGTTTCTTCTCCAAAAAATTATTTCACCTTTAGAATAATACTCCGGGCATCACTTTTTATAGCTTTCGGCATATTTAACGCTTAAAATTCAGAAGTATCGCAATAAAACACCCGGAACACTCGAAAGTAGTAGACACTGACAGTCGAATGACATTTCAACATGGCGACCGTAGTTCCTATTTTTGCCACTTCACAGATAAGTTGGTGGCACTGTAACAGATGGATTCTGTCACACCATCTGACTAAAAGAAGGCTACAGCCTTAGCTCTTAAGTTCTCGTTAAGATACGTGGTTAAAATTTAAACGAGGCTAATAAAATATACCCTAACACACAAAAGTCGCGGGAGTTATAAAATGTTGCTATTTCTGGTTATTATTACAGATTTACAGAAACAAAAGGAAGATAATGGCTATGTCCTTGTCATACTAGTCATTCTAGTATAACTAATCTAATGTGATCATGACGATATAGCGTTAGTAGCAACCAAAAATGATCGCTAACTTTTATTACATTGTAGATAGCATTTTAAAATATTTGTTATTTTGTTGTTTTGCAGACCAAAACCTGCTTCCGAACCGAAGGCTGTATACCCGGACGCTACACCAGCTCTGCCGGAAAACTCAGAGAAGAAACCTGCGCGGTTTGGTTCTCGCTTCTACTGGATGACTGAATAATTGCAATGTATAGATGGTATTGTGAGAAACATTTGTTTCTCTCATTTCATTTAAAGTAAGACATTAGAAGGGTATATGTGTATTAAGAAAACATTTTCGATAGCTTTACTTTTTTATATTCTCTTTGGTTTCGTAGAGTATGTATGTAAATAAGCCCTACAATATATTTTTTAAGCTTCAACCATATTATTTTTAATCTTTTGATCAGAATCACTTGGCTAATGTGTTACATTAAATGATTATAATAGTTGTTAAAATCATGTAGACTAATAAAGTGTTGAAATATGTAATCAATTTCATTTCTCCATTGTTGTTACATGTTTTCTTTAAGGTAGGTATAATCTTTATTAATAAGTCATCAATTAATCCTGAACTACTTTGAAGCTGTAAAGGCCCCTAGGCCAACAGCGTATTTACCGCGGGGGTTTAAGTCGGTCCGGCATCTTCAATGCTGATCCCGACATAACCAGTCACCGGAGACGGTGACGGGTTAGGTGTGAGCACCTTTCCCCCACGTTAAACTAAAGGGACTAGGACTGAGTATGACGGTGTTCCACTTTTGGGGCCTCGGGAACGCATTTGCATACAACCGCGACTCCCCTAGTGTCTTCGTGGCGGCTCTTCCTCGGAAGAGATCTGACCTCTGCCAATCCATTCCACTTGTGCATTATAAAACATGTAGAACAGATTGAGATCGTTGTGGACCCCATTGGGCACAGAAATTAAGAAAGAGGAGGACGACTTTAAGATCTGGTTTAAAATTATTTTCATATTTATATAAAAAAAAAAATTAATAGTAGCACACTGCTGGGGGTCATTCTCAAGTAGCTGAGATAGTTTTGAGAGCGGAGCAGCGCTTCACGTAATAACAGTTCTAGTGGTACAGGGTATCGAGCCCAGGTCGTTCTATGCTACTAAAGTTAGCCCCCTGTTCACTAGGCTACCACACCTCTAAAAAAAATATTAGTTGAAAGATATTTTGTTTATAATAGGTATTTAATACACGTATGTATTTATTTAACAATTTTGTCGAAATTTATCATGTTAGTACAATATATAATACAATACTAGTACATATATTCTTTGCACTCAAGATAACATAAACACATAGACTAATGAAACTATCGTAGATCATCCTTATGATACTACTCCTAAGTATTACTCTATGTGTACATCAGAAATATTGAAATTCGTTAGTACTTTTATATACACTCGTCCCCTATTACTCCTAGTAGCTAATTGCTATATCCCGACTAATCTGTTTATTAAAATATAAGCCAGAATCCGTTTACTTTACTTACAAACAAAGAAATTAAACCTGTCTTGTTCGTCGCTTTACTTATCTTATTTAGTATCATTTTGGTTTTGATGAGATTTTCTTGTGTTTGTAACTTTATGAATACTTATGTTGTGTAAAAGATTCGAATTCTATATTTATTGAGATATATTAGTAAATTTGATCAGACAGAATGTTAGGAACTTGTTCATAGTCATTGACTTATGCCTTGAATTGTTTACATTAGTTAATTTAACTCATCTTTTACATTTACTTAAGTAATAATGGCTCGTCATAGGAAATATAATAAAAATAAACACAGTTTTTGGTCATCTTCACAATTCAATAGTTTAGAATATAGTCCAAATGAATTCGAAGATTTACCAATGAATTTTCCTGCTAAAAGTGAAACAGAAGGACATGATAGAGATAAAGATAGTAAGGGTAGAAGAATCATTCTGAGAGAGGTTTTGTACGAAGATCCAGATTTATTTTATAGTGCTAGAGATACATCAGGTGATAAGTAAGTTATTCGTAAATTATTTTGGTTATATACATTACAACAAATTTATGAATTACTGAGTGAATAATATTTATTATTTTCAATGAAATTTAGTAAATTAAAACGACATAGTAAAATGAAAGATCATTATGGATTTGAATGGAACACACAAAATTGGAAAAAAGCTGGGGAAGATGAGGAGACACACAAACTTGAATATGACGAAATTCAAATAAACCATAGAAAAATAAACAAGGTGGAAAAGAAACTGAATAAGATGCTTGCACGGCCTGTACAAACAACTATAGCAGAGAAGTTAGTATGACATATATACTAATGTAACTAATTTATATCTTAGCACAAATCATGTCATTACACAGTTTAAATAATTATTAACTTCTTCAATAATCTTTTGGTGCAATATGATATGCCTTCTCTATTATTTATTTATTTATTCTTTATTGTCTTAAGCTTAAGGTTACAATGGGCGGACTTAATGCCAAGTGGCATTCTCTACCAGTCAACCCTTGTTATGGTGAAAAGTAGTTGGCAGGTATAAAACAAAGAAGAAAAAAATAAAAAATATTCTCTATCTAATAATGCCTTACTAGGTAAAATCTGGTTTTCTAGTTTATTGAAACTATTAGTTGATGATTTGTGATTCTTATATATACAATTTGTAGCTACAACAAATGAAAATGCAAATTTGTTATCGCATTTTCAGATATTGGACAGAACTTTTATACTCAATTTGTGAATATTTATACAGCTATCAATACTTTGCCATGATTACTACATAACACACCTGGAAAAGGTTATAACATAGTGCAGGGTCTCAAAGTGGCTGTGCAAGGCTGATGGCCCTGGCAAAATGTTATAATGATATTTTTAGAAACCTATATAACTACACACTGCAAGTACCTAAACATGTAAATTAAATATTTAGGTTTTCAATATGCTACTTCATTGCTCACACAAATGAAAGCAGCAGTGAATGTTCACCCTCACTTTGTGCAACACATGGCAATTTGACACTGTTGCCCTTAATCTGCCTTTTTTAATGGACTAATCTTGGAAACAGACGAGCTGATTTCATCAAAAATTTCACTAGAAGATAGAGGACATTGTAAGGAGTAACTAAGACTACTTTTTATTTAAGAAATGTTTGGGTATCCTTCAAGAAAATTTAAGCCCTTTAAAAGATGGAGCCAAAATTTTCAAAACCGCTACAGCTATTGATAACATTTTCATCATCTAAATGGAAAATCATTCATAAATATATAATTTAATTTTGCCTGATACATAGTTATTGGCAAAAAATCTCTGGAGGTATCACTCCTGAATCCGCCGCTAAGGCCAATTATTGAAGAGGATTTGGCAATCTGTAACTGCTTCCCATTAAATAAAGTTATGGAACATGGAGAGACCAATGTTGAGAGTTTCTCTATGCAAGATAGGAGTTCGAAATGAGGTAATCTATAGAGGAACTAAAATACCATCCCAAAATCTAGGCTAGGAAGTGACAGTGGTCCTACCACTTAGTTTGTAGAACTGACAGCGGTTGGAAAAAAAACATTTTCTATTTGGAACCTCATAAAAAAGAAATGATAACATGTGCAAATGTATAGAAATTAACGAAATTTATGAATGTAGGTCAGAATCAATTTGGAGAGGCGATTACTTGGAATGATAAAAATAATTCTTAAACTCAGTAGCTTTAGTCTGAATATCTTGAACTATTTACTTGAGCTATTTATTGTCTTAGTACAATTTAATACTCATAAACACATTACCTTTTTTTGGGTGTGTAATGGTTGTCTCTGCATCTTTTAATATAGTTTGTCAAAAAGTGAGTAAGTGAACAGTAATAGTATGTAATAACGATTCCTAAATCTGTATACATATATTGTAATAATTAGATTATCATTTATTTCAGAATGATGCAAAAAATGGGTTGGCAAGGTGGTGCACTAGGCAAGCATGGTGAAGGCATAATTGAACCTATTGCACCAAATGCTTCATATGTAAGTTTTGTTACATTTGGTCAAATTATAAGAGAGATGATTTCTGTGTGATTACAAATATTGATATTTACTGCCATATTATGCATGGATTATCTAGAAATCAGCGGCAATTCTAACATCTTATTTTATGCCTTAAAATTCATTAAAACCCAAAAAATTTGTATGAAAGCTGAAGCTGATTATTTAAGCAACTAAATTGAACTTTCTACAAATGAAACTAAAGCTACATGGTATGTAATCAATTTTATTACTGGCAGACTAAATACCAAAAAGGAAGAGATTGCATTAAAATTAAATGGAAGTATTGTTAATGATAAATGTGAAGTGCCAAAAAGGTCATTTCAACCATTCCCACTGAAATAATAGTTGTAGAGTCAATTCTCGACTCGCAAAAGAGCATGTAGTTGTAGAAATTTCTAAAATTAATTTTAAACTTATTAGCCATATGGTTATTATAAGCAATCAAAATTTTGAAAAGAGATGATCTATAGGGACTATCAATATATATATAATTGCTCCGATACTAGCGATGATTAATTAATCTTTGTATTAACCAAATGGGACAACCATTTCTGTGTTGCCAGCCTTAAGAAAAAATAATTTTTGGTTCGATGCTTATTCATTTCAATGTAAATGACAAGCAATTCAGCTTTACAAAAGGAGGTTCAGCAACAAATGCAGAGAACTAGTGTCATTTGCTCTACAGATTTGGGAAGGGATTGCTCTACATACAGGGATTCCCAAAATATTTTGGGCAGTGACCCCTTTTCCAAAATGAACCTCAGAAAAAATGATATCTCAGACCCCCATAAACAAATTACTTTAAAAATCCTTTCTCTAGTTTTTTTCCTATTGATACAAAATACTTACCAATTTAAAAACTTTTGGTTGGTTAAGTGAGTAAATTTGACATCATTTTCATCAAAATTTTGCAAAATAAATAAACATAAAATTCAGAAAATATCAAGTGTATTATTATAATTAATAATCATTAATCCATATTCCGTAAATATACTAGGCAATAATTTTTTTGAAAAAGAAATTAAAATCGCAGAGTAAAGATAAAAAAAAAAAATTCAGTGTGGTGGATGAACCTGGTCACTTTCTGCCAATCTAGCTAAATATGGTTTAATATTGGTGAGCTGCAGCCTTAAATATCCGCGTTCGTTTATTTTCAAACGGTTTCTTTGTTTTGTCAAAAAGGTTGTGGTTATAAAGCCTAACACTGAAGCCTTTTTCGACTAGGTATGATGATGGAAAAGCGATAAGATATTTTTCAGCAATATTCCACAATATTGGATACTGAGTTTCAATGTTACGTTGCAATCAGAACTGCTAATCACCTTGGTTGAACTTTTGCTTAAGCTCCTCGTCTGTGCTGATGGTAAACAACTCTTCTTCCATTATCACATTGGCTTTTTCCATGGGAGTGATATTGTACGGATATATTATCCATTGAAGAATTGGTAAATTTAAGACATCCTCAAACCTCTTAGTAAAATCCTTGTGTTATGCTCACTTGGACGTGAGTGACATATGATAAAATAACATTGTCTTGAAGCATTTCTGGTAATTTTGACAAATGCGGAAACTGAATATTGTTTCGTCTAAAATTTCGTTTATAAAGGATGAGTTGACTCACAAAGGCCGATATTATTGGTTTTGTTTTAATCAAGTAGAGATCGTCATACTGCAAAGTCAAGTAAAATAAATATCTGTTTTACAAATTTCAGATTTTCTTTCAAATTCGGATCTTTTTAACACGCTTTTATTACTTGCACTTGTATGTTTGCTTGCTTGCTTGTTTGTTTGTAACTTGGGTCATAATTGAGTTCAAAGAAGTCCTTCTTTGAACTCTATTATGGCCCAATTTAAACGGTCAGATTTCATTTAAATGTTGTAGACTTATCAAGGACCGATGGCAAAATAATAATTCGATAAGATTGTCTCATTATCCCTGATACAATTAAGGATTTTCTCTCAGGTCTTTTGAACGAGAGTGACAGAGATAGAGCATGCTCGCTGTCTCCGCATGCGTTATGTTTCGGACCTACTCTCCGAGTCAATCACAGACAAAACGAACTAAAAAGGGAAAAATAAATGATACATCGAACTAAAAAAAATTATTTTTCTTGAATTCTTCTCTCACGAATTTGTCCACGCTGTTTGACTTGCTGAGTTTTTCATCTTTGTACGGTCTTGTGCACGCTTATCGACTTTTGAGTTTTTAAAAGTTCAACAATGATGCTTCCTGCTAAATATTACTCATTCTTATAACAAGTTGATACACGTAACCCAATTTATACATTATCTTGAAAGTTTAAAATAAAAACTTGTGTTTATCAATAGGGATCGATTTTTAGACCTCGTCGACCCCCAAAATCAGTTTTCGTTTAATTTTTTCGTTTCTTACCTTGGGGTCGATATCGGTTTGTGACCATTTTGGGAATCCCTGGTGTAGACCATAAGATTGTAACTTGTAAACTTAAATATTAGGAAAGTCGTGATGCCCCACATAATCTCTTATCTCTCAAACCGTGAACAAAACCGGTAACAATCACCGGTGTAGTGTTATCGGATATCAGTGTCCCTCAGGGATCGATACTTGGTCCATTCTTGTTCTTGGTCTACATAAATGATCTTCCATGTATGGTACAAAAATAACTGAGCTAGTTTTGATTGCCAATGATACCTCATTGTTATTTAAAGGTAAAAGAAGATACTGTACACTGGAACTCCTTACCAAATACTGGACATTGTTTCTTAATGGTTTGCAGCAAGAAAATCACGCTGAATGCAGAAAAAACAAAACGTTTACAGTTTAATTTATCAAATCCACCACATAATGCCGCAATTAACTTAAAAAACACAAATCCAGATTTTGCAAGTTCGACCGTGTTTCACGGAATCGTTTTCGTACACGATTCATTGTAAAAGTCAGTCCAAGCTTCATTGTAGTAGTCAGTCTGTACTCTTCTTTTCATTTGTTCCTTTTTTTTTAAATAGTCATAATCATTCTTATGATGCTTTCTTAAGTATGTAGAAATTTCACAGGAAGTTCTAATAGTTCATAACAAATGTTAAATTTTTGACCATTGCCACATATTTTCAGGCAACCAAAACACTAGGCCTTGGAAAAACTGTTACTAAAGCGAAAAGAAAATTGAAAGAAGAAAACAAAGAATTTTTCGATTCTAATGTTTTACTACATGTGTTACATTTTGTCAGAAATGATTTAGAACATGAAATTGTTTTTGATCGTCACTTATGGAAAGCAGAGAGAAAACGGGTTCATAATATAATCGAAACCATATCTGGAAGTAATAATACTGTAAGCACAGATTTTGACACAGTTTCTCAGATGGATATTGCTCAGGAAATACTTAAATATAACAAATTTATTTTAAACACTGAAAGTGTAGGCGCAGTGCCGAATCGGTAATGAAAATATAAAGTTTTACCTATTTAATCGATATCCCCATTTACAATAATTTTAATTTTTTTTTGAATTTCAGCTTTTTATGTTTGTATAAAGAAGCACCAGAACACTTGTATTTAGTAACACCAGATGACCTGCGAAATGAGGACACAGATGTCGATAACAGTACTAAAGAACCAAAAGATAGCAAAGAAAATGAACAAAAGTTAAAAGATAAGAAAGGAACTTTAAGTTATGATACTAGTAAACCAGTTTGTGAAAACATGCTGCTCGCAGAAGTGAATCAAGAAAATACAGAAGAGACATTTCTAGCAATAATTGTAGATTATTTTGCGGAATTTGTTAATGATGGTAACTACAAGGAATTTAGATTTGTAGGTCCATTTAAAAGTAAAGAAATGGATGCAATTAATATTTTCATAGCAAAATGTACAAATAATGATTACGGTGAGAATGATAACAAGTTAAAAGTTGCTTTCAATAATGATTTATGTGCAATTGAGATCAAAGAAGATTGTAATGGGAGCGTTGTGTAAGTATATTATTAGTTATGGTGTTATATTACCATGGAGTAGATATCGTAAACACAGAATAAGTAAGCCAGAAGATAGCAACATTTTCATCTCTCAACTACATGATATTTCGATTCCTAAAATACCTTTCATGTGTGGCAACCTCGTTCAATTCTCCCATATATATATAGTCACGGCGATATTTAGTTGTGATCTTAGACATGCTGTAGAAACGATCTTAATGAATAACAGAAATTTGCCAACCATAGTGGTAGTATAACTTATTTTTTTTATTATAATTAATTAATTATTCCAAGTATCTTTACAATCGTCATCTTTACGGCCTATGATAGTTATACTACTGAATTATTTGTCTGTTCAATCACCAATATGCTGAATAGTTAGTTGAAGACTAACTTCCACCCATACCCTAGGTTCCAATTAAATTAAGAAACCGGTCGAAGAGCTTATGAATATCGGTCGGCGGGTACTGCAAAATATAGCTTCTACTGCAGTACGAATACAGAATATGAATGGACAGTTTGTACTATCTCTAATTCGTATTTCACTGTAATGGAATCATCCAGTCATTGAATCGCTTTAGCTGTTATTCCGTAATCACTAACGATCGTGACCAAGTCGGTCTCATTTCTGGTAGATCCGGCCTAGCAAATCTAGGTCTTCTTTCTGTGGGCCGCAGTTTTTAAAACATCGCCCGGTGCGTTGTGGGTCGTTAACGATATTTGGGAGACGCCACCTCTGGTGTTTCAGATGTACGTGGGTGACGGTAATCACTTAACACCACGTGAGCCGGTTGCTCGTTTGGCCCTTTAACAGTAAATATTAAAATAAAACCCTTCAAACCGGCTTGCTGCAGAAATAGATAAGTTTATACCTATCCCGATGACTCCTAGACAGCGGACAAATGCGAACCTCGCCTGCACGTGGTGCATCCTGCTAAACAACAGGCGACCAAATGATAGCGAAATATCCGTTCTAATTTGCTGAA
Source organism: Bhutanitis thaidina (assembly GCA_029286595.1). Taxonomy (NCBI): domain Eukaryota; kingdom Metazoa; phylum Arthropoda; class Insecta; order Lepidoptera; family Papilionidae; genus Bhutanitis; species Bhutanitis thaidina. The sequence goes on along the minus strand of JAGSMS010000021.1, from coordinate 448,836 downwards.
CCCAAATTCCACAAACTACTCATCAGTAGCAGCACCCCAGATCGGGAGCAGCACCCTAAGTGCTAGGGTACCAACACTTCGTTCACTAACCCGCTTGCCTAGCATGGTGAATATGGGCAAACCTTCCAAGAAATATATGCCGGCTTTTACTGACGCTTTCTTGGAGAGTTAAGTTTTGATCACACTAGTAAAAATACATAGTTTACTTTGTTTGTAAGTAATAACACTTATTTTTCCTACAGATTCTACAAGTTCTTAAAAAACACTTGTGAGGAGTCAAAATGATGGGTCAAGTAAAAACCAAAATAATAAAATGTATTTATAAAACTGAAATTCAAAATAAATATTTTGTAATCTCACTATGTTATTTATTAATCTCGCCTTATCAAGACCTTCACAAATAGCACACTAACGCACACAAATGACGTAATATTGTATTGATATGGGGAGCAAAAAAGAGACAAGTGCTATCTCGTATCGCTTCAACATTGGGGTATTTTTAAGATTTATAAGATTACGTTTGGCAGTTTGTAGATATTTTTGCTTAAAAAACAAGGTGTTTGATTTTTTTCTTCATAAAACAGCAATTTCATACTTCAACTCCTAATATTAAAACACTTGTAACAGTCAACAGTAACAAAATAATAGAAATGAATATTCAATATTAATATCTTCTAAAGTTGACTAAAAATATGAGAAATATGTCTCTATCTAGGTATTAATTTAATTAAACTACGTTTTAAATTAGAGATAAGTAATAATAATTGACGCATATATATATAAAAGCTCAGTATGTATCTACAAAAAATGTTTTAAAAATGTATACCTAATTACCAAATTATAAATCATGCCTGGTTAGGTACATAATATAAGAATATTAGTAATAATGATTGGCTCGTAAAAAATGTGCTACATTATTATTTAAGTGCCTACTTACGTTAATACAGATTTATATGTACTTTTAAGAACATATTTGAGAATCACACAATGCACATACCAACTATCCACCTATTATCACACTGCGAAACGAATATGGATAGTTATGAAAAAAATTGTTAGTGTGCAGATTTTTTTACACTATTATTTACATTATCATTACTCAGATGTATCATAAAACATTACATTTGGCATCAAATTTCAAATAGTTATAATTATACTTTTGTTTAAATAAAAACTAAGTAAGTTTTTTTCTTTTCCTTAAGTTAGGTATGTACCAAATCAATTACGGTACTATATTATCAATTTTGGAAGGTTAGCACCATATACTGAGTGGCCGCTTTTTTGGACCCATTCAAACTTTAACAAAAGTTTATCATAGTATTGAGTACCTTGTTGGTTTTTTGATTCTCTCGTTAATTACAGATAGATAATTAAACTAATACACAAATTAAAAAAAAATATTGGAATTAATTTACATTAAATTTAATATCATTTTATTTGCCAACCCATAAAAACTATTTCAAACGAATGTCGAAAAACACTCTCAGTCCTAATATTTTTTTTATAAATCATTATTATTTTATAATTATTTACATTACATCAATGAAACTTGATAAAACGTTTGTGAAAGCTGTAGGGTACAAATCAATGTCGAAAGTTAGTCTTTTATTTGAAGTACGGGGACCTAATAACCTTATTTTATAATGATTTCTTGTATTTACGCGAAAACTACACTTGAAATTAAACTATTACTTACGGATTTTATCGCGATTAATATTTATTTCCGACGTTTCAAGTGCTTTACAGCAGCCGTGGTCACGGGAGGACTTCAGCTTTTAATTATTAATTTTGGTCCGATCTACGCAGAATGTGCTCATAGTATCTTGAGGTTGGGTATTGGTATGCTTGGTTAAAGATTAAATTTTATTTATTACTGGATCCCAAGCCGGTGGCAGAACCCAGGCATTTTCTCTATTGAAATTAGGATGTTTTTTGATTTCAATGTAGTGGTAATTTCATAATAAAATTGTAAGATTATACAATTGCGAATCATGACATCCCAAGAATCCTTATACAAGATTCTTAATAAAGCACCAGTAAAAATATAATATGCATAATGTGAAAATTAAAATCATTTTTCGATATTGTAAATGTCAACAGATTTATTGGTTTATTTACAAGTTCCCAAATGACAAAATACTTATATCAGTCTTCGCCCACAAACCGACCATCTAATGTAGGAATAAGATACAAGAATACCCCCATGGAAGTGGTGGTTAAGGGTTGTAATGTATTACCATTCTAATGTTTAACCATTTTAACATATTTCGAAATATTAGATTTTCTTATTTGCTTCGAATTAGGTATTACATAATACAAATAGATGTCTGCGTTTATTATAAAATTACACAACGAATTTTCTATTAGACTTTATAATAATAAAAAATGGAAGTATTATAATTTATCATAAACACAGATATAGATACATCTTGATAAATTCTATGGTCAAATAATGTAAAAATATAAGTTTTTAAATATAATTCAGTTATAATAAATAGAAATGACTTCTATTTCTCAATATTCAATAACGAATCTAAAGACAATTCGAGAATACGTCATTGGATACAATCAATAAAATAATAACTTTTTATAGTATAAAGAAGTTATTTAAATTGTGTTTAGTTTTCCAAATTACTTTGTAAATAATATTACATTTGACATTAAATAAAAAAAATTAATTGACTAGTAATATATGGCCTAATCTTATATTGTGATTTACATATTATGATCAGTCCTGTATAGGAATGCAAAAAAATACAATTAGAATTGATAATATATTATTAATTCAGCTACATACTTCTTAATCTATGATTAAAAATGTCTTTTATATTCTTTAATATATGAAAAATAGCAGTCTAAATAAATTGCACTTAAAAAAAGATGACAATACTGGAATCAATATTAACCTAAATTAAAAACCCTTAAGTCAAAGTATACTCTTCTGTACATTACATTGAATAGGTAATTTTGATGCGTAATTAAAGGGCAATCCGACACAATAATTCAAAACCTTAGTTTTCATATACATTATACAGTTCCTACTAAACTGTGTGTAAGAAATATTAAACTTTTATTATCTAGACTAAGCAGTACAACACTAATTATTATTGTATAAAAGAATTACAACCATATTTTTTCGTCTCTGCTAGGATATGTTCAGCCTTAATAATTTTGCAAACTACCCATAGACATAGACACTACGGTCTTTGTTTTTTCTATATGATAAATATATTAGAATAGATACATCAATGTTGCAATATTTATGACAACCTTCATTCGAAGTTGGTAAGGTTATAGCATGTCTATGGGTTGTCTGACACACTAATAACTAATAATATTAATTAATAATTGTTCTGCACATAACACAAATTAAACGTTGTTGACAATAGCTTTTAGAAACTTTTGGGTAAAATAATGTGGTCTTCTTATAACACACTACCGAAAAGATAGAATAATCCTTTTCCTTTCCGACGAAAATATTGATAAAGTATTTTTTCATATGGCAACACTAAAAGTAAAACTACAAATGTTTGAAAAAAATAGGGACTTGAGATATTGATCTATATAATTATCGTAAGTAGAAGCATGGAATTCTTACAGTTTTTATTACACTAACCAAAACATTAGATCATGAATTTAAATTAAAAATAATACTTATCAACTGATTTCTACTCATAACTCCTTTATTCTGGCTAAAGCCCTAAACATAAAGGAACATGGTATCATTATTTACTAGTGGTTACTGGCGTTAGAAATGATTCTGTTAGATTCATGTTTTATTCCCTTGACTTATATATTATGTCCACTAATTTGTCATAAGAAGCTTCTATTGTTCTTACGAGCCATGGTTGTGAAGCCATAACGGCAGAAGACAGATTGACAGAAGATCCACATTTTACTACGTCAAACAAACCAAATTCGTAACAAATAGCTCCTATTGTAGAGTCATTTACAGTCATTCATTAAATCGAGCTGTTGCATAATGCCTACCAGCAAGCATGGATCTTACATTATAACTGTTTAATGTAGTACTTTAGAAAATATAATTGCTTTATTTTATCTTTATTGCTTTAAAAAATCATAACAGTTATAATGACATGTAGGTATTCTTTAACAAACATCTTACTTAAACTTTCTACAAAAAAAAAGAAAGAATTGTGAAATGGAATGCATTAATTTTCACTATTCAAATTTGACAATTGTTAGTTATGCTTAACACATATTTAGTATAGTAATTCATTATGTAAAATAATATTTTTATTGTAATACTGATAATCATTGCTATGTAAGGATGCTTGCGTACTAAAATAAACTGCAAAATAAATTATTCAAATATAATTTTTAAATAAGAAAAAGAGTCAATGACGAATATATGTTATATTCTTGATTTGCTGTATTCTATGCTTCTCCATGATTAAGAAAATAACGGTTACTTTCCTGTGGATTCGTTATGAGCATGATTCCATTCTTTTGAAGTTCTTTATATCATTAGGGCTATTCTTTCCAATTACTAATAAAAATATTACTGTTAGACTGCAATTGTAAGTATTCAACAATCTTCCGTGAGTTATAACCAGTATAAAAATAAAGAAAATTGTAATAGTACTGCAAATAGTGAACACTAAGTCTGTTTAAAATTGTACACAAGCTTTGACTGCATTTTGGTCAACAAGCACCTTTAATGCATTTCATAATCAGTGACAAATTTGACTAAAAATTGAGTATCATGTTTGTCCTCTCATCACCAGCTCAGTCAATGTAATTCTTTGGTATATTTCTAATTGGCAAGCTTTTTCACAACTTTTGATGGATTTTGACCATCAACATAACAACTAAGCTTAAATAGAAGGGATGATATGTAGGTGGTGATAAAATAATTTTATGCATAAATAATGTTAGAGGTTGTGAAGAAGTTGACAATAAAGTTTACATCAACTACTTCAGTATTATACTTATATGTATTAATTTTACTATTTATTTTATATGAAGGCGGCTCTTCACTTGTAGGTAAGTAAAACAATAAATAAATAAGCTCTCACAACTGTATACCCAATAATGAGACGGTCAAAGGTACATTTTAAAAGCAGCAGGACATTTATATTCGTTTCAATCCACTTTTCACCGGTGCTTATTTGGAACAACGTGACAGGTGGTGAGCCTGTCGTCGTCTCAGTGTTCAGGCCAACAATCAAAATCGAACTTAAGTAAGACGATCGAACTTTGGTGTCCTGATTCGGAGGCAGGTCCCCACAACCAGTTGACTATTGTGACACACATGTAGCATGTAAATAAACAAACATTTATCCAAAACGCCTACATGCAGATTGTATCGGTTTATTTGTGTCATTAGCAAACTAAAGTGAAAAAATAGTCTCTCAATCATATATCAATGAAGGTTTTTAATAGCATGTGAAGTGCCACCTTAGGGTTATCGCTTAGTTAATCCATTTTCTCTATCTCTCAATATATATTACTATTCTTACAAAATTGTTTATTTGAGAATTGCTTTCAATAAAATACACACATGCGTCATCAAATTAAATATTTTCTAGGCTGAAGATATTTTCACACAATTTAATATTTAATTTTGTACTCATATTCAAATTTAATAATTTCATTGTCATTAGTGAATTTAGTTAATGCATTAATTTATAGACAATCTTGTATCTTTACATGAAATATATAAAAATTTTTGAATAATGACTAATGCATTTATACAAATCATATTTAGAGATTATATAAGATTCATTTATTATACAATTTCCATAGCGAGCCTTCAACAAATGAAAATTTGTTGTATGAATTCTATGTAATTCATATCTCTCAAATATTTCTATCAACCATCTTATACCTGTATAATCCCTAGCCCCTACCACATACATTATCCTCCTAACTTTTGCTCTAGTTATGTCAGGTTCAACTTTCTAACTATAACTAGATACTTTAGAACAATTATTCACACTATTTAAATGTAAAAGTTACTCAAACATTTTCTGTCTTGCTTACATAATGACTCATTTGGTTCTTATAACGTAGCCTCCTACCGTTTATGTAGCGATAATGCAGTTGCGGCTATGGCGAATAAACCACATAAAACACAACTTAGAATAGCACCAAGCTCTCCCATTCCTTTTACTATAGCTCCTCCCATATATGCCACGGAGAGTATTAGACCATGTGCCGTGCATCTGTAGACAATTATTTTTATGATTGACATAATCTATTTAATGCCGTGTGAGTGTTCGAAAATACTCGAAAGTATTTAATAACAGTAATTAACTTGTGCGGACTATTGGAATTGGATATTGGATAAAGGAACAGTCAATGCTCAGTAAAACTAAGGCATGCATATTGGACTCCATGTATTTATGCTCTTTTCGTATCCCAGTGTAAGTACGTACGTATTTCACAAGAATACACACAAAACTCGTATATATTACAGGAGTTTTATTTTAATATTATTATTCTATAAAAGTAAATAGCAAACATTTACCTCAAGGTAGCGGGGTATGAATCTATGACATCGAGTCCAACGTTGTAAAATATAAGTGTAAGAAGGAATCTGTACGCCGCTTCCAAAATATACAGCCCAGTTTCATTCTGAATCAGGTACAGTGAGGGTGACAGCAATATACACGCCGCACATAGGAAAACTGAAACAACAATACACTATTTACATTTTTTTAGTTTACAAACGTATATTTTCTGATTTCAAAATATTATGCGCATTTAAAATAAAAAGAGTTCAAAACATATTTTGGTTTCAAAGTTAACTTTTTTTATAATAACGATCGTTGTTAATTTATCGTGGCTCTGTTCGTGCCGCAGCTTGGAACCAGGGGTTAGTACGGTATGAGCAGTACAGATGCGGGGTACAATACCGGCGGGTCGTACGCCGCACGGGTGCGGCAGCAGTGCGACCGCGGCGGCGAGCAGCGCGGCGCGCCCGGCGTGGTTCTGCTCGTGCCGCAGCCCGGTGAGGTGCGTGCGCAGGTCTGCGTGTCGCGCACAGCCACCGCGAATGCCGCGCACCACACTGCCCGAAAGCACGCAACCACTGTCCAACTCGCGGCCCACTTCCATGTCAGTGTCGATAATACTGTAGTGAAAGTGAAAAATAATTAAGATACATTAAAAATATTTTCATCTTATATGATACGTCATCGATAAGAAAAATCTGTTCCGTCCTGATCTCGTGAATATCGTTGAACTCGACCAAGTAGATAACCGACCAGGATTACGACGAATCATTGGATTGTCCTACGCTGCATTTGCCTGTACGAGGTTACCACTCGAGAACTTTTCTTCTAGGATGGTTGTCAGTCCTGCGGGCTAAGTGGCCGACCCATTGCGACTTCAGCTAGCTGATATTACGACTATGTCGGTTATCCTAGTTCTGCTACGGATATCGACGTTGCAGATTCTATAGCGCAGAGAAACACTGAGCAGTGCCCCTTTCATAGACCCCTGCGCAACTTTTGAGGTTCCTCATACGCGCGGCCGTGAAAGACCACGTCTCGATTCCGTAAGTCATCACTCCCCGCATGATGAGTCCAGTAGGTGAAAATAAGAATGGAACGCGGCAAACAACTTTAATCTCTCATCTTTTCAATCGTTTTTACAAACTTTACCTTGTCAATACAAAATTCGACCATAATCTTCATCTCACTAACACAGAGAGCATCTTTCTCCCATTATGCTTTTACATTCTGTTTAATATCTAATACGTACAACATTAGGGCAAAAACTATCCTGCATATATTTATTGATAAAATAAAAAAGAGCTGCTTACTTAAATGCTAATAGTTCATACTTAAAATAATTAAATACTAATAAATTAATTTAAGAATAAATAGGTACAAGAGACTCACGTGCTATTAACAAATATGGAATCCTTGAACGTGGTGTAGGAAGACATGATGTTAGCGAAAGAGACGTTGGTGAAGGAACAGTTATCGAACTCGACATGAGATATGATCATGTCGCGGAACGTGCAGTCGCGAAAGTCTACGCCCACGTATTGCACGTTCTCTAGTGTCTCGTTATAATGTTTGTTCGCGAGCGTTTCGTTCACAACCACACGCTTGGCGGCCTCGAATTCTTCGCTCTCAGTCTTGACTACCGTCGCTGGTACGTATGATGACAAATAATACTGAAATTGGAACAATTGTTTGAATAAACTATGTTTTTTAAATGTTGAAATTTGTTACTCAAGAGATTCTAAGGTTGCGTTGGAACGGAACAGAAGCGACAGTGGTGCGGAGAGTGTGGCGGGGAGCAGTGCGTGTTCCGACGGCAGCGGGCATTCCGCTCGGAATTAACAAAGCGTAGTGATGTGATCATATGCGCGCGATATCGAGTTAACAACAAATCGGAGGTACTTCACAGCATGTGATCATACTTAAAACTTTCACCCACATAACCAAACAATGAAGCCGAAATGTGAATTTCATAGAAATCATATACACCAGAGATAATATCCTGCTAGATGACTACACTATGATAAGTGAGCAAATTATCGACTACATTCTGAAAGTCATTGATTTTGGATCAGAATTCAAGTCAAGAAAATTCCATGTAGCAATTCTTTCAAGTATAGCCAAGAGAGCATTTCGATAATGCAAATTCATTCGCCAAATCAGTTCATACTACGATCGCTTAACCGGAGTGCCAACTCTCGCTTGTCGCGCCTCGCCGTTGCCGCTGTCGTCGAGATTGCGGACTTAGATGTAGGTCGGGCATAATTACGTGAAAAATTATTTTAAAGTTCTTTAAATATATGCACACCATTGTGTAACGTTACTGGCTTAAAGATGGCATAGATATTTTTTATAATTAACATTAATACTTATCCAAGGTTATCTCAGTGCTTGTATAATGAACATACTGTTAAATAAAAACAAAAGTCGATCATGATGCTAAAATTTAATTAGTTGTAATTTAAATGTATTGAATATAAGTGAAATGCTCTTTAATAAATAATATAAATTAATTTAAGAATAAATAGGTACAAGAGACTCACGTGCTATTAACAAATATGGAATCCTTGAACGTGGTGTAGGAAGACATGATGTTAGCGAAAGAGACGTTGGTGAAGGAACAGTTATCGAACTCGACATGAGATATGATCATGTCGCGGAACGTGCAGTCGCGAAAGTCCACGACCACGTATTGCACGTTCTCTAGTGTCTCGTTATAATGTTTGTTCGCGAGCGTTTCGTTCACAACCACACGCTTGGCGGCCTCGAATTCTTCGCTCTCAGTCTTGACTACCGTCGCTGGTACGTATGATGACAAATAATACTGAAATTGGAACAATTGTTTGAATAAACTATTTTTTTTAAATGTTGAAATTTGTTACTCAAGAGATTCTAAGGTTGCGTTGGAACGGAACAGAAGCGACAGTGGTGCGGAGAGTGTGGCGGGGAGCAGTGCGTGTTCCGACGGCAGCGGGCATTCCGCTCGGAATTAACAAAGCGTAGTGATGTGATCATATGCGCGCGATATCGAGTTAACAACAAATCGGAGGTACTTCACAGCATGTGATCATACTTAAAACTTTCACCCACATAACCAAACAATGAAGCCGAAATGTGAATTTCATAGAAATCATATACACCAGAGATAATATCCTGCTAGATGACTACACTATGATAAGTGAGCAAATTATCGACTACATTCTGAAAGTCATTGATTTTGGATCAGAATTCAAGTCAAGAAAATTCCATGTAGCAATTCTTTCAAGTATAGCCAAGAGAGCATTTCGATAATGCAAATTCATTCGCCAAATCAGTTCATACTACGATCGCTTAACCGGAGTGCCAACTCTCGCTTGTCGCGCCTCGCCGTTGCCGCTGTCGTCGAGATTGCGGACTTAGATGTAGGTCGGGCATAATTACGTGAAAAATTATTTTAAAGTTCTTTAAATATATGCACACCATTGTGTAACGTTACTGGCTTAAAGATGGCATAGATATTTTTTATAATTAACATTAATACTTATCCAAGGTTATCTCAGTGCTTGTATAATGAACATACTGTTAAATAAAAACAAAAGTCGATCATGATGCTAAAATTTAATTAGTTGTAATTTAAATGTATTGAATATAAGTGAAATGCTCTTTAATAAATAATATAAATTATAATTTAATATAAATTACATAGGCTTACCTGGATAGCCAAACTAAAGAGTAATATGCCGCCTAGGGAGATTGTAGTACTTCTGTATGGGCTCGAGAATAGTTGAAAAAATGCTTGCCAGAACTGCAAAGAAAAATTATTAAGTGTTTTTTATATATTTATTTATTTTATAATTAACTACGTTGATAGGAGTTTAATAATTCTAAAAAGTATTCGCGTTTGTTGGAACTTTATTAAAAGGGAATATAAAGATCGGGTAAAATTTACTACACAGTACTATAGGATATACCCCAAGCATATATGTGGATATTACAATGTTTTCTTTTGAAGCCCGACACATTGCAAATGAGGCTCATAGATTGCAATTAACAATTTTAGAGGTGCAAAAACTGTGTACTGAACACTGGGTTACTCAAGTAGAACTTAAGACGTACCAGCTCGGCCTGTTACATGTTATGCATCTATAATTAATGTTAATGTGAATAAATGTTCACCATTTTTACACTGTGACGGACATGATGAAGTGCGGGAGGCCGACGTTTGCCAGGAAGCGACAATTCACCCAGTCGGTACTCGGAGTCTCCGCCGGCTGCTGCAACATTTGCTTTGCCGCAGAAACGAATTTGATTGCTGCTGTAAATATTCTGGAAAATATGATAAAATATTTGTCGCACATCGTAAAATTCACTCTCATAATTTTTCAGTATAACCCCAAAAAAACTACAACTCGTACACCTAGTAACATAAAATATCTTTAAAGCAATCAAGTTTGTGAAATTGTGTAGGAACTACTTTTTAGTACACAAATGCAAAATAAAAAAATAATCATTCCACACCACCCTCTTTTTCCCCTGGTAGCTAGTTTCTACAATCTTTTCTTTTGCAGTAATGTTAGTTTTTCTCCCACTATCCTTTTTCATGATACGCTCTGTAATCTTTGATATATCAAGGTATTTGTCGGCTCGTCATTTTCTGGTAGCAAATTCTCAATTACTTGTTCTCTGAAGTCATACAGAGACATTTTGGGTCTAACGGAAAACTTGTTGTACAGGACACGTGCGTTTATCATACTTATCATCAGTGTGAAAAAAAAATTTCAAATACATCTTCTAGTAGGGATAATAAAGAGATCATTTGATCCTAAAGATCGACATAATAGTATATTTTTTATTGGATTGGGATGACACACGAGCTAATAGTTAACCTGACGATAAGTGGCCACTGTAACCCAGCAAACAACTTCAAACGAAGAAGAAAAGCACCATTTCTATACCAATGTCTTGACGCATTGAAACAATTGGAATTCTATTGTTATGACATGCGAAGGTATATTTTGACCGGCTCTAGTGGCTGACTTCACATAACCACGAATTATTTCTTCGAATTCGAAAACCCAGGGCATTCGTGTTCTATGAAATTAAATAGTAATTATAGTATATGAAATAGTACATTATTAATGAAGTCAAGAAATTACAATACCAAGAGATTAGATAATTATTTCACCAACATAAACTTCGTGGCAAAAATTTACATCGTGACAAGATAACGGTTTTATGTAAGAAAAAAATGCGGCGATACTGTACTAAAAAATATTATTTCGTTTAATAATTCATTTATATTTTATTATACGATGTTGTATTTTTAAATATATAAACTTGAGTCGAAGAGCGTTAAAAATAATGCTGCGCAAACGAAACACAGGCTAGTATGATCATTGATCACGGGTTCGACGCTATTTTATTCAAAGAGTTGGCTATTCAATTCAAAGAGAATTGTGGTTGGAGTATTAATTAAAAAATATATTAATTTGTTTATTTAATTTAATATTTTCCAATTTCTGGGAACAAACCATTACATGTTTTAAGAGATTTATTATTCTATTACATAAACTGTACAACATTTTTTCACTTAACATATGACACACGTTAGACAGTTTAAATCACGAATAGGACCATCAATTCATAAAAGATATGATATATGACTTAGCACATAAAGCATCTGTCTTCTATTGATGAAGATCTTTGTGCAAGCAGTCAGCAGTTCTAATGTGCACGTACTAAATAACTTTAGTGTAAGGGATGAATTTAAGAACATATTTTTTTCTGTAAACATTCTCGTATGTCGAGTGATATACGTCGTACGAATATACGTCAATCTCAATATGTAAAAAATTATAAATAAAAAAAATATTACCTGGTAGACCATCATTGCATCAACTTCTCGTCCCACGTCTAATAGGTATCGCGGCGATTCTTGAGTCCAAATTAAGCTTATTAGAGAAGCCAATATAGGTATGGTGCACAGGAGCAGGTATCTGAAAAAAAAAACACATACCCTGAAATCATAGCTCTCAAAAACAATATATTTTGCTTGTAATAGTTGTACCAGTTATTATTTACAAAATGTTTTCGCGACTACACCTATACCTGGTATGTCATTATGAGCACAGAACACTATTATTAAAATAAGTATTACGTTAGTGAGAGCATATCTGCCAAGTGTGAGTTTGAACATTATATTATCCATACATGAGCTACGAGTTGCGGGACTAGAACCTGGTATCAAACTTTTATATATTTGAGTTTAAGATTACCGTAGTTTAGGACTTACAGACGCCGAGAACGGAGTACCCATTGTGCCTCATACCCGGTATCTACGTAGCATTGATTACATTGTCCCCATTCGATGTTGTAACACGATGTTTTAACTTATGACTATACCCAGTGTATCTAACACCAGGTTATTAATCGGAAGATGTCACCACGGTCTAAATTGATTAGGTCGACAATCATACTTGAATGATGCGTCTACATGGCATGTTAGTCGAATGCGTACTGTATCGTTAGTTTATATCTATGCTTATATAAAATTTTGAAACGGAAGAATGTGAGTGGTCCTCCGGTTACTTCACTCACCGAACGAAACTTAGAAGCGCTAGATGCCTCTACTTCATGTCGGTATTCTGCGAGACCGTGGACTACCCCATATATCTCTAAAGTGATGTTCTCGAACTCAGATTTTCAATAGCTCTAATGGCCCTCTTTTAGGGCGGCGCATGTCCCCCCCACAGCAAAATACAATATGGGATTATGCTATGGAAATAATAATTTTATAATTGGGTAGGAATTTTAATTGTTATATTAAATGTAAATATACAAATAAGATTTGCATATCATTAAATAATGTACTCACACTAGATTTTCACATCGGAATTCCAATAAATTTAGAATAACATTTTAATTTAAGAATAGTCTTCCTCACCATCAACATCAGACTTCTCCTTATGCTGCTGCCCGTCACCAATCTGGACAATTTAGGTATGCTACCTTGGCTTGGTCACCCACGTGAAACCAGTGAGCACATATAGGCTGCTGCTTCAATGCAAATTGGTGAACCATTGGGGGAAGATACGTGTCGTTGCTTTGTGCCGTTCTTGACATCTGCGGCTAAGGTGGAGACGCGATGGCAGAGTTTTGTTTTGATACGCGATGTATGGCGATGCGCTAATTACACAGAAGGAATCGCGGGCATTCGCTAGTTAAAAATAAAATAAGCAATCATGGAGAAAGGATTGGCACGTTGCTGACACTAGCTTTTATCAGGACGGGCCGGGCTCTTGAGGCCGAATTTTCGGAATCTGGAGTTTTTTAACAGCAAGGCCACCTGAAGCGATTATTTTCTTTACAGAGCACGCAGTCGCACTCGCTCGCACTTATAAATACCTGTGCCAGGCACTGAAGTGCTCCTTGTTCTCTCGGAGCGCGGCGGCGCCGGTGTCGGGCAGGGCGGCGTGCGCGAGCGCGGCGGCGAGCAGCGTGCCGGCGCCAGCGCCCGCCGCCAACAGCGCGAGCGCCCGCCTGCGCCGCGCCCGCGGGCACCACTCTCCGCAGTACGTGTACCCGACGGCCGCTGTGCCACCAGAACCGATCGACGAACAAAATCTGCAATTTTTTTAAAGTTTTACACCCATACAGTGGAATGCGTATAGGTAAAGCTAATATGGTATATACTACCGTAGTGTCAACTACGGATGGACGGATGTGTGTGCGCAGTCTCTCAACATACAGAACTTTTCTTTTAACAACTTTTAAAAATTCATAAAACCTTAAAATAAATGTACAAAAATATGATGGAATATCTCACCAGCCTGTATATATGGGCTCTATATATCTTTCAAACTAAAGGCCGACAGTGGTTACGCTGCTGATTGGCGGCCGAAATACTCGTAATTAGGGTGGTAATTACCCAGACGGCTCCTAAGCATAAAAAGAATCTAACACCTAGTTTCACGTTACGAGGGATACGACAACTAGAGAAGACAAAGAAATGAATCGATAATTTATTCCAATTTATTCCACAATACAGATAAAAATAAATAGACAAGTATTAATAACAATAAACATTAATATTTCGAAATTTATTATATTGAAATTTCAACACCGAAAAGGCATCACTTTACTACGGCAATGTTGCGGCTGGGGCTGATAATCTATAGGTGTGTTGGTCAAATCTTTCTAGTAGTCATATCTAATGATATTAATTAGAGGTACAATAAAATAACATAAATAACATCTAAATCTAAGCCTAAAGGGCTGACAATATACTTACCAACCACCTTGCATCTTGGTTCTATCCGCCTTGTTCTCTTACAATCAAGTTTGCTGTTGGTCATGTCAAATTTTGCACAATAACGTCTGCGCTGTTCCCAATTCACGTTAGATATTATTATGAGCGAAGTAAAGTAACAGCCTGTAAATGTCCCACTGCTGGCAAAGCCCATGTATTTGTTAGAATTTTGGACCCGGAAGAGTCCGCCACGGACGCTCCAGTGCGGGTAGGCGGACCTCACATGTCATAGAAATTATTTTCTTTTATTTTTCTGAGACATTTGAACATTTCGTTTAAGATGTTTTTCTTTACCCTATGTTTTACTTTATCGAACCCAGGACACACGCATACTATGTAATTAAAACAAACGCCCGACCTCTAGGCTACCACGCCTGATCTTTTGATTGTAATAGGTATCTAATGTAAGACGCAAACGAAAAATTTAGATAACTAACCAGCAAGTCAAGTGAACAGACATCTAGGCAAGCCTGTACCATCCTAGGCCTCATCTTCGCCTTCCATCGGGCAAGATTGAGGTCAAACGCAAGCCTATTTTTCATAAAAAAATAAAAAAAAATTACTAGCTTTTTCTTTACTAGTGTGTAGTGTAGTGTACAATAAACTGCTTAGATATTGGACATAATGATGAATTGTGGTTACCTTGCCATCATGAAAGTGCCGTAGGTGGGCATGAAAGCGGCGATGGCGGCGAACACTGCGTTGACAGCGAGGCACGACAGCAGAGTGCGGCGGCGACCCAGGCGCTCGCCCAGCGCGCCCCACCCCACCGCGCCCAGGGACCCGCCCACCAGGCTTATGAGCACTGTGAAGTATATGCGTAGTCAAACAAGGAAATACCAAGCTCAATGTGCATTCACCGAAAAAATGCAATGCGAGATCTCAATAAATATTTGATCTTAGGGTGGTTGTCTAACAATTGTGTCTTTATTTTTGTTGAACAGAATATGACTTGGATCAATTAGTACATTTAATGTATTAAGTTAGTTTATTTAATAACATCACTAGCAGGGGAAAAACTTATTAAAATACCAAGCCAATTTTTCTCATGTGGCATTATGCAGAGCTCGATCTCTGCAGAAGGCAGTACAAACGGTATAGCAGACAACTCGAGGGACGCGCCCGCTATTGCAAGGGTCACAGCAAGTAAAACTCGTGCTTGTGATATTCCGCAGCCAGCCTGCAACAAAAAATTATAACAAATTTTTACAGAACTACAATCTATTTTAACATTTTAATTTCCGACGTTTCGTGTGTCCATAACAACCTGCCGCAAAGCATCTTCATGAAACTGTTCCAGTACACTGGAATCATTATAATCCAATAGCTCCCCACTCTCATTGCCATCTGGGACTTGTTCTGGAGGGTTGACCGCTGTAGTGGAAATATTTCCAGGCTCCCCAGCACCTTCAGCACCTGTAACAAACCACAAGGGATTAATATTGAAAAAATCCTTTTCAGAAATAACAGCAATTAAAAATTCTCTAACCAAAATAGAACAACAATCACATGAAGTTGTTTAAAGTGTTTTTTAGCTGATAAATTAATAACAAATTGAATTAAAAAGGAAGGGAGAAATACTTAAATAACAACCTTTTGTATGTAACTAATATTTAATTACAAACAAAATGTTATAATTTGAGAAAATACTCACCAGTAAGTCTGTCTTCTGTATAAGTCATGGTGCGGGAAATGGATCCAAAGCTGCCGAGTTTAGACGAGTTTTCAGAATCGGAACGTGCGCGCACAAGGCACGCTTGCTCCTCTGCCATTACGGGGAATATGAATAATTGTTGGCAGTGTACAACACATTAAATTTCCTTTAAATATATGGAACATCTGAAAAGACAAATCCATATATATGAACTGTTAAAAAAAATAATAATAAATTACTTCAAACTGATATAAAAGTTGATTGAATTAAATACATTTAAGCGCACATCAGCCAGTAGAAGCAGCAACCTATATAAGGTGCAAGTGGAAAGCCAAATCTGAGATAAATGGAGTACATTTAGGTAGGCCAATGTTCAGCTTGCCTGAACAGAGGACTGCAAAATGATAAGATAACAAATTGTTATTGCATTTAATTTGATACTTGACTTTATTACAAATAATCTTAACAAGGTTGAAAGGAGGAAAGGAGCCGTGGTAGCCTAGTGGTCAGAGTCCTCGCTTTAGTTTCATAGAGTGTGATTGACCTAGTTTCGACTCCAGATGCCAGCACAACTAAAATTGTTCATAGCGATTATAAATGCTGAATTTACCACATGCTCGACTCGGCTCACATTGTAAAAAAAAATTTGAAAATTAAAAATTAACCCTTTGATATACAGAACATAACAACATAAATTCCCCTTTAAAAAGTACTTTAGCGTGAGGGGATAGCCACGTCGCTGACTTTTCTCTTAGTGTTGTTTTTTGTATTGTGGTAAAAAACTAGCTAAGAGAACAGGCAACATGGGCAACTACAAACAATTTCATTAGAAGAAAATTACAGATACATCGTCTCCCCTGCAGACTAATATGGAATGTCTTACAGCTCGTAATTATACTAATACTCTACACATTTCAAACTGAAACACAACGCTAATTGCACTGCTGTTTGGCAGATCAGGAAGAGTAAGAGAGTACCAATCTAGACAGAGAAGGAATCTATGACCTGTTAAATCCTAATATCTTACCAAGCAACACCGAGAGAAGCGATTATTATTCGGTAAAAAATATGTTAATTGGACGGTACAGGAATGAAAAAAGTGTTATTTTCAGATGAAACAAAAAAATATGGTAAATTCCGATGGAAAGCGCTATGTTAGACGTCCTGTAAACAATGCTTTTAATTATAAATACACAAGGAGTATAGTCAAGCACGGTGGCGGTAACATTAAAATTTGGGGGTGTTTTTCCGGATGTGGAGTTGGACCCGTTTGGAAGATTGAAGGTACAATGGATCAATGGCAATACAAAAATATCTTAGAGCACCCATTGGTTTCCTACTTGGATGACCATTTGCCTGTAACCTGGATCTTTCAGCATGACAATGACCCTAAAAACACGGCCAATAGCGCCAAATGTTTCCTTAGCGAACAGCGTATATCCGTTTTGGACTGGCCAGCAAATAGTCCCGATTTAAACCCGATAGAAAATCTCTGGTATATTGTTAAAAAGAAAGTCTCAAACAAACATAACACCAGTCAAAACGAACTATATGAAGCATTTGTTGAAGCATGGAATTCAATACCCTTAGAAAAATGTATAAAATTGATGGATCTATGCCATGTCATTGCAGTGCTGTTATTGAAAGTAAGGGATATGTCACTAAATATTAATTATAACTATTAGTAGGCTGTGGATAGTAGCTATTTCGTAAATAACAATACTAATTACTAAAAATATTGTTCATACCTTAAAACTGATTTAAAAGTTTGTCCGTAATGTAATATTGAAACTGGACTGGATTTATATTGTTTTTCTAATAAATTATAAATCTATGAACATATTGTTGTCCTATTTATCGTTTAATTTCAAAACAAAAACGATTGCAGTGAAGTATCTTACATAATATCAAAGAATGTTGGTACTGTTTCTAATTATACAACCACCACTGTATATAAAAATATAAGCTCACATAACCATATACCCATAAGTGGGTGGTCTGAGGTTTGACATTTATTTTAGTTATTATGACCCACTTTTCACTAGAGATTATTGAGAATAATGTGTCAGGTGGAGACATACAAATTAAACATAACTTCCAGATAGGTGATTTAATTTGGGTCTTATGATTCAGTGGCTTATCAGCTCAGATCCCTTAATTACTCTAAACTATAAGCTCTGACAACCATATACCTAATACTGGGGTGTATGGAGGTCTATTTTAGTACATTTAACACACTTTCCTCCAGAGTTTTTGGAACAATGTGACAGGTAGTGAGCTTACTACTGTTTAAGTATTCAGGCCAATGATACAAGTAATATAAGTTCATAAGCTTCAAATAAGTTATTGATATTATCTCCACTTAGGGGTTCAAACTTGAATCTCATGATTTTTAGGCCACTGTCATGTTACTAAAGTTGTCTTCTTCAAAAATATAGTATAATATCCTTCAATTACACTATAAATATAAATGAAGAAGATTGCCATTATCCCCACTTGAATAATGCTCATAATATTATGATTAATTAAATCTATAATAAGACATGAATGTTTTTGAATGTATACTATATCCTTATAATTTATATGTTTGTTCTTGAAATAAATGATTATTTGACTAAACGTATTTTTGTTACTATTATAATTTATATTGCAATCACTAGGAGTTTCATCAGCACACCTGTCCCTCTTATCAGCTGGGGCGCCAAGACTGTGCTCGCAACCCAGCTTCGGGTAGGCAAGGGCCGCCACTGAATGAATACAGGATATTTAAATATTATAAATTGTACAATATTATCATTGCAATTGTCTGAAGCGTATTAAACATGCAAGAATCAATTATTACATCGTTTCACTAATATGTATAGAAAACTACGTGGGAGATAAAAATACTAATCAATTACCATGACAGCGATTCCCACAAGATAACAGGCAAGAGTAATTTAATTGAAATTGCTTTCAAATTATTTATTCAAAATACCGCAATCTGTCCATTTAATCTTATCAAAAAATGGTGTTAGTATGAATTTGATATATTTGTTCATGTTTATATATTTTTTTATTAATTTGATACGGCATTACAATAGCCAGTAGTACTTACGTTTCAATTTAAAAGTTGGAAACGCTTTTCACTTAAAACAGAAATTACATTACTAACACGGCAAATATAATCACCTCACAAAGAAAAAATTAAAAACAAACGAATTTCAAAAACAAGATTTATGTGAAAGCGAAACAAAGCGAATGCACACAGACTATAATTATATTATGCATTACAAATTTTCAACCTCTCCAAAGATAATAAATTACAAAGATTATCACAAAAATTATTATTTTTTCACTACATAGGTTTCACGTCTAGTAAATATAAAATATTTTTTAAACATCGTTGAATACAAGGACGATAGGTTTCACTTGTACCCCTGTACCAATTTTAGAAAATTTATTGATTGAAATGTACTATAGCATTCAGGTATTTGTATGTGGACTTATTTATAACACAGAAAGCAATGCCCATATAGGTTTTGATAAAGAAATATTGTACAAAATTACATTGTGACAGTTTATCACTTGTTGTGTCGGTGATATGTGCAAAATTTTGCTATAAGTAATATAATTTAACTATTTAGAACCTGCTCCGCAGTTTATAAAACATTGTAAACGGTTTAACCACAAACACTTCATATCAAAGTAATTAATTTATTATTCACTAAATTCACTTTCACTTTCAAGGAATTAAAATATAACATCATCAATTTAAAATCAAAGTTAAAGAAGAATTTCGGCTAGAGACTTATAGCTCGGTTTTTAATTCAATACTAAAATTGCATTACATTAACCAAAAAATATAGGTTATCATTTGAGCTTTGCAAAACTCTGATCCTGCGTAAATAAAATCTCGCGTAACATAATATCAGCAAGGTTAAAGGTCAAGAAAAGGATGGATTCTTTTTCATGACGTATATTAGAAAGAGATGGTAATATAAAATCAAGGTATTGCAGATTTGGCAACATAAATGAGGTTACTACTATTCTTTTTTCTTAACATACAAAGTCACAAAAATTTTAGTTAACCAATTTGAATCAGTATATTTAGTAAAAGATTTTCTATGACTATGAATATTTTACTTCGTGTCTATTTGGTTTTTGTTTTAAATAAACATAACGCAAGGAAAACATAATTCGGTTATCCCTTTTTTCACAGAATTAATGTTCTTAAGATAATTTTCATGTACAATGTTAACAATATTGATTACTTTGACTGTACCATTGCGCAAGTGTAACATGCGCAATATATTTTATTCCTACTTCAGCGTATAATTAGTATTTTATCATTAGTCTATTTAAGGCCGTTGCAGATAATAAACATAGGCCTTAAATATTACATTTTTTAAAACGACGGTATGCATTTCTTGTACATGGTATATGGGTAAACTTTACCCATACTCTCAATGCAGGGCTTGAAAGTTGAGCGCAGTATCGGAATTCCCGTTCTAGGCTGCTCCCTATTACTAGTCTGTGGGATATGGGCTAATTAGGATGAATTTTCCGCCATCACTCGGTCCTCTCGAGCCTCGTTTATTAGTTAGCAGAATACGTGCCAGCAAATACAATATTTATTGTATTTTCCGATATGTGTTACGTATTTCGGAAGATGAATTGTTTTCAGTGGCCCGAGAGAGTGCAAACAGTGTATTTAACCACTACGTTTTGAATGTGTTTTTCATTTATTATCAATGATCCGTTTAGTTATTGTGCTTGTGTATTACATCGTAATTTTACCGCCCGAAAGAATGGAATGATATACCGCCAATGGGCGGGACCTCAAAATTTAGTAGCATTACATCATTGCGGGTTAGCCATCTTATCGATTTACCCCTAAATGTAGGGATAACGAAATTTAAAAAGGCGTTTAGGGGTTTTATATTTACTATAGATAGCGATACTATACCATAGATTAAAGTACGATAACCAGATATGTCTCCAAATCAGTAGATTCTAGTTGGATCCTTTACGTGAAGAGCTCGTACCTATGATTTTTTTGAAGTTTATGTACGATTTGTATCGTTGGCCTGAACTCTGAGTTGACGACAGGCCACCTCGACAGTTTTACATTGTTGTTATGATTATTGTTTTGTTGAGGGACGAAAACTTCGAAGAGGTAATGGTTCATCATCTTTAGTTTTAGGAAGAAATTTGGTAACGATCTGAAAGTACCCTGTGATTTTTGATTTTTCTGAACTTTTCATTTTAATTTTTGCTAGAGGTGTTCCGTGTTTTGATACGGAGTTTTGATTTGCTAATGTGCTGTAATTTTGCAATGTTCAATTTGCAACAGATTAATGACCGAATTTTATAAGAAACTCAGTGAAGTTTCAATATAATTGTTGGCACTACTACGTCTGTAAAATTTACACATTTGATTCGGCAGTGACAGTTGATGCCGAAACTGACAGTGACATAGTTGAAAAAATTGCTATAAATCAAATTTCTTGTTACCTGGGTAGCCGTTCTCTCTTCCGTTCTAGGTGATTTTAAAAGCTCTCAGTGGACAAAACTCTTGTTTTAGCGGGATGAAAATGTTTAGCGGCTTCTGGCGACTTAATTCCAACTGACGGTTTCTTAATTTGGAAACTGAAAATGTACGACTTACCGAACATAATTAAATCAATGAATAAAATATAGTTAAATGTTATATTCATGCACTTATTCGATTTTTAATTTATATAATAAAATGGGAATTTCGCGATTTTGGGTTGATCCTTATGTCCGAATGATGAGTCGATTAAATAGGCTATCGATGCAACACAATTAAAAAGTCACGTTTTATATACTTTTCATTATTATTCTAATGGACATAATTATTGTAATACATTAATAGTCGGAAGTATATTTTTCATTTATCATATACCTTGTAAACGAATGCCTGTGACCTTAATTACGTAAGAGTGGAATACTTAAGGCCATAGTTCAAGTATAAAATGTGTTTTTAGATTTTTGTAATGTTGCCATATGTTAGAACTATTAAGTTAAGAGGAGGTAATAATGTACGTAAAAGAAACTTTGAAATCCTTGTAAGTATTTAAATTCAGATAATGCTCAAAAGGTTTTTTTGTATCTTACCAACTTACTACATTTCAGTCGAATTTCCTGCCACCGTTCGCCTTAACCGCCTTAACAAAACGTTCAAATTTTCATCTTAAGATGACGTGTACCTTCCGAGGCAGGATTTCCATATTTTTCCAGTGTTTTTATTTTTATCTAAGTTTCCACTAGTTAAGAGATATAATTTATTATGTTGACTATATCACACTTATAATATCAATAAATTAATGTGAATTTTAGCCTTTCAAATAACATGTAGTGTACTTCCATATTTTTTATTTACTTGTATTATATTAATTAGTATATGGCTTATATGAAATATAATTCTTATATATATTTAATCTACTTAATAATAACTAATAGTATATTTACATGCTATAAAAGTATATTCAAACGCGCTCTCAAGCAAACGTTTTTATTGTGAAGATAACGGGTCGGCACTCAGTACTGAGTACATTAATACATATGAACATTAAACTTATCAATTTGTGTATATGGACTTATTAGTTAATAATATCCCTCATACGGTGTGCAGCTGCAAACACTATTTAGTAGCGTTTATGCCAACTTTGTCAAACATCGCTAAAATTTGTATTTGTCATCATTAATTTAGCATAGAAGAAAAGCAAACAAAGTTCATTAAAAATGTATTGAAGTACATTATTATCGGCAAGAAACGTATTAATCTGCTCTAAATTAAGCAATATATATAAAAATTAGCCAAAAACTGAAAATCCAAGCGGGGTTCAATTTTAACTACTTGGTTGGACGTAATCTTTCCCCTTATTTGTCATAATTTTTTGAATTTAGAATAAGATAAAAATGTAATCGGTTCATTGAAAATGTCTTGTAGTACATTATTATATTCTCAAAATGTAGTGTAAATGTATATAAATATTCTTCTTCATAATAATACACATAATATTTATACATGCAAAATAGCAGAAAACTGAATATAAATTGAATTTATTGCCCTTAAAGTTATCTTTCTCCTTATGAAAGTTCAGCGACATCTAACGGATTTTGAATGAATTATCTATCGGAATTCTTGAAACTGATATATTAGGCAACGGCAACACTGCTTGTTATTTCAACTTACAAAACTGTAAAATTCAAATAATTGTAATCCTTCTATACTTCAACTTTAAATGAGGTATAATAAACTATTATTTGCAATATGTATGAGTTAAACCATAAGGAAACATCATCTTCACAAGTGAAATTTATAAGAAAGTACTTAAAAATAAAAATATTGGAAGATAAGGTGCGGTTTCAAGAACACACAAAAGAAAGAAGTCATGTTTATGATTTGATCAAGCGAGTCGTATCTCACGGAGAATCACATTCTGCACTCATAATTGGACCAAGAGGCTGCGGTAAAACAACTGTGAGTTGCATTTACTAAGTATCCTAAAAATTAAGTTCACATTACTTGTTTTATATTGTAAATTACTTGTCGTATTCACTAGAAGGAAATTACTAGCATTTGTTTCATATTTGCCAGAAGAAAATTGCTAATAGAAT
Source organism: Bhutanitis thaidina (assembly GCA_029286595.1). Taxonomy (NCBI): domain Eukaryota; kingdom Metazoa; phylum Arthropoda; class Insecta; order Lepidoptera; family Papilionidae; genus Bhutanitis; species Bhutanitis thaidina. The sequence goes on along the minus strand of JAGSMS010000021.1, from coordinate 424,790 downwards.
TCTCTTAATTTCTTACATTGATAGAGTTGTGTACAACACAATTGACTCACTAGCTAAATCTGCAATTATTGAAAGAGTTACAGTTAATGTATTGTTGATGTATTGGGTTTTGCATCTTGAGACACAATGTTATCTACAACTATCTTTTATCGTTGATAATGTGTACTTGTCAATAATATTTTTAATACTGAATTGTAGTGAGTATAATTAAAGTGTCATTCAAGATCAAAAGAAAAGAGTACATAATTCAAAATTATCTAACATTTTCAACATCAAGTTTTTTTAGTTAGTCAAATAGACAAGACACTATTTCCTGAAATGAGACTATGGTCAGGTTATCATGAAATATGTGTCCCAAACTGCCCTGATTGTAGCAAGATTGGCCATGTGTATCTTCGTGTCGAGTACAGTGTCTGCTTTATTGATAGTATTTCGTAATCCACCACTATAATTGTGCTATGGTCGATTCATTATCCACATTGGCTAAGAATCATTAGTAAGCAATCTCTAGGAAATAAATTTTGATGTTATGTTGTTTACAAAGGTCATATATTGGCACTGGGGAAATAATTGTCTATTATACTTCACATATTTAGTTTGTAAGTGTTTAGGTACCTAAGAAACTTTAAGATTTTATTTTAAACTAGCTCATTTTCCTTTGTTTTGCTATAGAATTCAACACTGTATACTTTCTAGATATATTTTAAATAAATAATATTTGATGATACTGTGTGGCCTGCAGTGAAGGAGTGAGTGAAGACTGCAGGCCATATGAGGAAGCTCAGAGTTGCTCAACATGCTTTGAAAAGGGCAATACTTGGTGTTTCTTTCCAAGATAGAGTCTGCAGCATATCTAGGGTTACTGACATAGCTATTAGGATCGGCATGCTGAAGTGGCAATGGGCCAACCACATAGCTCGCAGAACTGACAACCATTAGGGAAAAGAGGTTCTCGAGTGGCAGCCACATACAGGTAAACGCAGTGTGGGATGACCTCTCACAAGATGGAGTGACAACCTACATAGTGTTGAGCGAAGTCAATGTATGCTGGTGGCTCAGGATCGAGCTTTGTGACAATTTTTGGGGGAGGCTTATGTACAGCAGTGGACTTGTCATAGGCTGAAATGATGATACTGTGTGGTAGTGCTAACAGGTCAAAGTGTTAGATAAAACTATAAAACTATATATATATATATTTTGATGTTTATATCCCTTTACTTGATTTATTCTCTTAGCTGTATCACCTCTATTATGTATATATCTCTGCTTAGCCTAATGGTTGACTGGGAGAGAATGCCTCTAGGCATTAAGTCCGCCATATGTACCAATCTGTGCATAAAGATTAAATAAATAAATAAAATTGGTTTTGTGAAAGTAATAATTTTTTTTTAAATCATTGGTGTGTGTTGAGTCACTGATAATGGCCATAGTTCCATATTACTATTTGGCTCCTGAGATGTGCTGTGTCTGTAAATGTCCCACTGCTGAGAAAATGACTCCTCTCATTATTTCAGAGCGATTCAAATTTTTTAAAAAGACCAAACTTTTTTTCCAGCTTCTTAACTCTGTATTACACCAGTTAGCTCAAGAGTTGGACTTGGCAAATGATTCATTGATTGTCAAACTAAATGGGCTCTTACACCAAGATGATAAGGTTGCTCTGAAATCTATCACAGCACAGGTATTATTTTCTTTGCATAAAATTGTTTATTTAATTTATATCAACCTCTAAATATCTGTCCCATTGCAAGGCACCAGGTTTTCCATATCCTTCTATTCCTTTGGGGTCTAGTAGAATTCACATGCTTTTGAACTTTATTTATATAGTTCAAAAACATCTGCTTGTACAGAGATCCAATAGCTTAATGGTTTTAAAATTTATAATTATTGTTTAAGCCATATTAGCCATATAGTTACCAGATTGGCCTCAAAACTAGGAGAATCAAGTATATTTCCTAATTTGGAGGGATCCGAGCAATTTTCAAAATTTATTTACCAATGGTATCATTGGCCTGGACATTAAAACGGCGATAGGATAACCACCTGTCCTAAATAAGCTTGATGAAATGTGGGTTGAAAGGACTAAAATGTCTACGAGTTCCGATTACCCCAGTATTTGGTACAGACGTCCCTCGTATAACACGGTTTGGGGTACCACGGTACTACCCCAGACAAGCCAGCCCATTCGAGCAGCAGCAAAAGCCGCCGTTTGGCTTTACCGAAACCATGGTACCAATATATCATAGATATCACTAAACATGTCACTTTCATTTTCAGATGCAGCTAGAAAATGCTGTTGGAGACCGTGTCTTTGGAACATTTGCTGAGAACCTTAGTTTCCTACTAAGTTGTTTGCAGAGCGGTGTTGATCGCACTTGTAAGAGCATGGTGTTTATTTTGGAGGAGTTTGATCTGTTCTGCCACAGTGGAAGGACACAAACATTGTTGTACAATTTGTTTGACATCACTCATAGTAAACTGGCACCTATGTGTGTATTAGGTAAGTTATTATAAGTTTGCTTGTGAGTTTTAGTCTAATGACCCAATATGATTATGACAACCTGGCTTAGTTGGTAGTAAAAAAGTCTTCAAAGCTGTGGGTTTGCAGGTCAAATTCTGTTAGGAGCAAATATTTGTATGATGATTAATGTTTGTATCTGACTTATGGATTTTTTCATTTATGTTTGTCATAAACATATAGATATATTTTATTGTTATTCATATCATATCTGAAGTCGACATAGACAGTATCGTCTAGTTTAAACTGGATGATGTGTATAAACTATGAATCAATGAAATTCACAGTTGTTATATGAACACTAAGAACTAGTGCCATCTGTTTATTTCAAATTGAAAACATGCCATGATAATGCAAAACATATTACTGCTCGAGCCCATTGTTAGTTATAGTAGCACAATATTAAAAATGGTTTTCCTATTTGTTGTATTCAGGTATTACCAATCGTTTAGATGTAATGGAAATGCTAGAAAAACGCGTTAAATCCCGCTTCTCGCATCGGCACATTTTCATATTTCCAAATGAATGTACTGACTCTAGTAGTTATAACGAAAAATCTCCACTATTGGCTTTACAAGGGAAACTTATTCATTTGCTCAGTATGCCCTTCAATATCGTAAAGAAGTGTATAATAAGTAAGGATACTCCAAAGAAAAGAAAGAGCGGAAGAAAAAAATCTATAAGTATGTAGTGTTTAATCTTTATTTCTTGCTAATTTTTTTATGTAACAAGGCTACCTTGTGGTGGCGGTCAGAGAATCTCATCCCATCTAAAAAAAGGAGAAAAGTGGGCTAAATGTCGAATGCCATTAGAATGTCATGGCTTCCAACAGACAACGGATAGGGGATGAGCAGTGGTTTCTAGGGTGCGATGTCTGGTCTGGTACTCCGATCACGGGTAAGTGTGGCGATTAAGCCAATACCTCACTATACCCACAGCATCAATAGCTTATTTAAGTCACCTATCAAGGAAGTCGTAGGAAGCGCCAGCAGGCCTGCATACATTTCTTTTATGATTTGCCCATACTTACTACGCTGGGCAGAAGGTTTGGCGAGCGCAATACCGGTACTCTCGCTGTAGCGTTGCTGCTTCCCAGAATTGCTGTTGGTTTGTGAATTGTCTCAGGGTAATCTGAGTTACCTTTACATCTAACTGTCAATCTTCTTCTTCATCAGCCTATTTAACGCCTGAACTCATAGTCCACTGCTGGACTGCCAGTATGTATTTCAATAATCGAAAAGGTTTGCACATACTCACCATGCTGGGCAGGGAGTTTCTGCAATCACTCGCCAAAGCATTGTTTGTTAGTTAGCACACTTCATCCGATGCTAATTAGTTAGTCAATATCTTAAAGACAAGTATATCTTCCTCAGTGAAGAATTAAGTTGTGCAGGTCATCCAGAATCCTAGAGAAATCAGATGATTCTTGCAAGTAATTTAAAGACGCAACTGCTTGATGGCACATTGTTATGTGTATTTTCTCTTCGATTGAAGTAATTATTTGATGAAACTGATATATTTATGTGAATTATGTATATAGTTTTATTCTAAACAAGCAAGCAACAAATTCTGCCATGGAGAGGTTATAAATATAGTTGTTTCTTCTAGCACCTAAATTGTTAGAAAAAATTCTTTGTACAGGGAAGCTGTGTTACCTCAGCAAATATAATAGCAAATACTATAACAGAAAATATTAAATAAACAATAAGAGATTGTTATTCATATTGTAATTGACAATATTATGTTTTTAAGCTTAATGATTTTAATTTCAGGTGCTTCAGAAAGAATGGATATCGATTTAAATGACGATACGGCACAATATGCTGTACCAAAAGAAATATTAGCAAAATGCAAAACAAGTGTTCAGCAATTCCAAGAATTGGAATCAAACTTTCTGGAGGATTGGAACTTGCATATCAAGAGCTTAGTGGAAGATCAACGAATGATAGATGCACTTGAAAAGTTATGTTATTATACAGTGAATGAGCAAATATTTAGGAATGTTTTGGTATGTTTAATATAGTAAAGTCTCTAGTTTTTGTAAATAAAAAAGTTTTTCCGGTTATGATCAATATGACTAAGTAGCAAAACGTCTTTATTGCTCAATTTTCAAAGAGCAAATCATCTCATTTTCATAATGTCTGGAAAATTGGGCACATAAATATTTATGTTTAAGTAAAATTCTTAGTTTTTTTACTTTTCTATTTAAATCACAAAAGTTTTCCTTTTCCTACTTGCTCTTTCAAATGATCGATATACTTTTCAATGTAAGTAAGTAAGGAAAAAGACCTGACAAGTCTAATGGGAAACAATTAATCCAAAATGAATAATTACATTATTGTTATTATTTAGGTTTAAATAGCTATTGACAAATAACATTTACGAATGTACTCAAAAACAGTTACTGTTTACTTATTGGACTTTCTGCTATGTAGACATTTTGCTAATTAGACTTACTTCTAATAGAAGTTTTGCATACTTGGATGTTTTCTACTTGACATATTAATTAAAACCTGTTCCTGTCTGGATTTTTGGACTTCTCTATTGAAAAATGATCCTCAACATTTTTTGTATTTCAGATACAAACCTGAAATAACTCATAACAAAAGAATTTCAATTATTTCAAAATTTGGGCTTGAGAGGTGTTAAGGAATAAATACTTATTATTTTTTTGCCTTTTTATTTCAGTTTCAAGTTGTGTCAAATATAAGCCCAACAAAACCATATATAGACACTGCAGATTTTGTAACATTTATAGATAACAGTGTGGCGCCGGAGCATAGAGTGAAGTTGTTGCAATCACTGTCTATACTAGAGTTGTCTCTGGTCATTGCTATGAAGCATGGTATGGAGATTTTCGATGGGCAACCAATGAATTTTGAAATGGTCTTACACAGGTGAGAACATCTTCTTTAGCCACCTCCTCATAGTCCAGTATTGAACATTGGCCAAAGTAATATACAATGATAATAGTGGTATCCAAATTCAAGTGCTGTATGCCGTGTAAATAGTGTGCACGGCTGCATGAACGTAAACAATCTTTTAAACTCTCACTTCTCGTATTCGAGGTAAGTTTACGTGATAAGATCAACAAATTCTAGTTTTTTATCAAAAGTCGTCGTGACCGATAGTCTAAATCAACTATTATGGTAATTAGTTGTCATCGTCAATGTGCATTACTTTCAAATTATATTAATCGGAAATCAGCATTAATTAGCTTCAATTAGGATTACTAAGTTTAGTTTGCTTAATTCTGCACTCAACGTAACGTACTCCACTGGGCTGGCCAACGGCCTGTGGTGTTTCTCTAAATCAATATAATTAAAAGAGTGTAACTACCCAGTAGTCGCAGCAGCCGCAATATTTTTCCTGTACCAAGGTGGTCAAAAAATTTTGATTGCACGCTACCGCAGTTTAAGTATTTGTATTCTCAGTTCTTTTACAGAATAATTTATGAATATACCGTCAAGTAAGAAAACATATTTTTGTTGTAGGTACACAAAATTCGCCAACGCAAACTCATCGACACAATCAGTCCCTCGACCAGTTATCTTGAAAGCATTCGAGCATCTGCAAGAATTGGAAATAATAATGCCAGTGCGTTCTACAGACTCTATCTACAGTACCGGCGATACTACGACGAGTAGAGTTCAGAAGGAATATAAACTTTACACATTAGCCGTACCTGAACAGGATTTGAAGGAAGCAGTGAAAACGTTTAAGGCTTTACCTACCGAAATCAATCACTGGTTCAATAATTCTGTTTTTTAGTTCAGTATATAAATATATACACAGACTATAAAGTCTGTTTTCCGATCTTATGATATGAACATATTCAGATGTAAAAGTAATAATAGTCATCGGTGGCATGAAGGTTGTATCATTGGTCTATACTAAACTCGATAAATTGACCGTCCTTAATTACCTTACCTTAATTAGAAAAACCATGTAGGTACATGGTTTTTCTAATTAAGTTTTCATTAAATGTCGATATGGTCGCGATATTGGAGGTAAACCGTTAATTTTCCTACTGAAATAGTAGATAGAAACAAAAATAGGGCAATATATTTTGGTATACGGTTACAAGTACAGCATAATATAGTACGATAAGAACTTTTTATTAATATTGTGTACATCTTTTGATTGAAAATAAATACAATAATTTAGTTTCATGATTTGTTTTGTTTCTTATTTGCCAAAATATCACAATTACTATAAGATGTTTTCTTCTTAAATGTACGTTTATAAGACACCATTTATTTACATACATTTAATATTTTACCAATTACATTTCTAAATTATAGATGAACATTTATTTGTAGGAAATGTTATTTTGACAATAAACTATCAGCCTGCTTTGCTCGAACACTGAGAGGCTCAATTTAAACAAAATTAATATTTTATAGCAACAGTATCTCATATTCTAAAAGGTACATCGTGAAGGAAGCTACGGCACAACCTTTTTGTCCGTAGGAGCAACTATTTTCCTTAAATATTTATTTCATTTGAAAGCGCACTTATCTAATCAATCCATCTCATATTTACACTAGGTGAGTTACTTCTCATAACGTCGTTCTTGTAATCATCTTCTGTGTATCGATACCTAAATCGATCTTGACTAGCGTTAATTTTGCCCAATTCTTCAAGTTCCGTTACCGATAATTCTTTGAATTTCTTTCCTTTGATGTTCTCCGGCACCACATGGACAACGGTACTAGAATCTTTCTTATGGTTCTTTTGGCCATTTCCTTTTTTGTTTTTTCCGCCATTTATTTCGTCTGCCATAGAATCTAGAGCGCGATGAAGATCGTTTTCAGGGTTGCCCGGACGTTTATTCAAAAACCCGTTATTTTTAAATGTTGCTTCGGTCTCCCCGTCGGTCTTATCGCCTATAAAACCCTTGTTCGTGAACGTTGGTAAATTACCGCTTGGATTGGTTTTATTTTTCTTTTTTACCTGCATAAAAAGAATAGGATAATATGGCATATAATATGGTATAGTAGTAGAAGGTACTATATAATGCACGAGGTTAGAGCTAGTAATCAATAAATTATGGTAGCTGAAAGTAATGAAAATCTATTTTTCATTCAAATGACAATTCTTATTATATTTTATATTTTACAATCTACTACCGTTTCGTAATGAGGTTCCTCAGACGAAGAAGAAACAGGCGGAAGAAACACCGAGGTATTTCCAGGTATTCACTTTTTTTTTCAATATTTAATGACGGTGGCGTAGTGGCTATGCGTTTATCAGCGGCGCTGCGGGTCGCGGGTTCGATTCTCGCACGGTACAAGTAGTATAGATATCTGTATAGACTAAAAATAATTGTTCCGGGTCTGGTTGTTTTTCCATATCCAATTTATCTATGTAAACTGCCTCCGCGACACGAGAAATTCCTACAGTTAGAGGAGTATGTTAGGCATATTAAATTTATATTTATTATATTTTTATTTATTGAGAAACATAATTTAATAAATATGAAGAAGGGGTCATATAGTAATAAACAAATCTTCTTCGCATTTATTGAGAATATAATAATCTTGAAGCGTATGCTGTTTTGTTACAAACCTCACGCAACTTGTCGACTATTAGATCGTGTCCAGTGTTCACTCCAATCCCTCCCACTTCCTCTATGCTGTGAGTACGGTGATATGGACGAAGTGCTGATACAGCACGGGAAACTCCCACCTGAAGTTCATTCGATATTTATTTTTATATTTTATAGTGTATATTATTTAAAAAAAAATTTAACATATTTATTCGTAGGGTTCACCTACCACGATACCGTCTCCCGTATGGTTCGCACGGTCATACTTATAATTTAGTCGCCAGTGAGTCGTAGTCCTTCATAAGTAGTGTTGGATGTGCTAGTACAAAATATGATAGCAATAATCGTGAGACCTGTCCATGCCGTATCCTGTGCTCGGTGAGGTCGGCGCCGAGCAGTTCGTCGTACGGGTCCATGCGGATTGGCAGTGCGCGGTCTATGAGCCATAGCAGCAGCATGGTCACCAGCGCGCCCCACGCCATCAGACACACCCCCGTCAGTGTCTGCACACCCAGTAGATACCAGCCGCCGCCTAGCAACCCGCGACCAAATGTCAATTTAAAAATAAAATTTTATCATCATTGTCATCAATGTAACAAAATTACAGCCTGTCACAAATTCACTGCCGAACATAGGCTTTATCCAAAGATTGCCACAAAGCACGGTCCTGAGCCAACGCACAATATTATCGTCTTAACTAGCTTCCGATCGCGGCTTACCTGGGATAAAAAGTAAGCATACGAAATTTCATAATAATGTGTATGTAAGACAAACAAATATATTTTGTCATTGATAATATGTAGGATATGCTCTATTCGAACTGGATATCTCTCACATAGAAATAATGTATCGTTATTTGTAATAGCTCCGCTTAGCAGGCGGCAGTTGATCGCAGCACCAGACACCTCGTAGTTAAGATGCTGCTCTGGTCACGGGTTTGGATAATTTAGGTCCCTCGTATTTCTGATGGTGATACCGCCGTCTGTCGGAGATCATAGTATATAGTATAGTACTTTCACGTTCCCTAGTATTCTAGCTCAGCTATTCTTTTAGCCCTATATTAAAATCTGTACATGTGGCAGTCCTCGTTTCTGCCATTCAATAGAGAACATATAGCATAATGCTATCACCAAAAAGGTTTTAGGTGATTTTGAAAGGATTGAACAAACATTTACTTTTAATTATTTACTCTTCGACACAAGTTACTAATTACAATAGTCATGTTTCGTAATAAAGTTCCTCGGACGGAGGAGAAACAGGCGAAGAAACTCCGTTGGTATCCTCTTTTTCATCTTTTTTTAAATAATATCATTGAACTTTTAGAAACATCTTAGGAGCGATCAACTCATTCTCAGGGGTTATTATCATTCCAGTATTCCTTTTCACAGTCTTTGTTCAATATTTTTTAATGTTTGTTAAACAACTATTAATAAAAACATAACGCAATTGTTAAATTACTAAAACACTAACCTTTGAATAAACCTGATCTTCCATTAGTCGTCTCCATTGGTATTGGATTATCGGCAAAGAGCCCTACGGCTAATACTCCTGTAACACAATACCTTAATATCAGTAATTTTAGAACTCTGTATAAATTTCAATTAAGACGGAATTTCACTTAGTAACAAACTGGCAAGTACCTAAATAAATCACTAAAGGGCTCTGTGCTAGTGATTCAATAAAGATTTTCCATAAGGGTGATAAGAGCACAGTATATTCATCAAATTATTTAATATTCGTCGTAAGCGTCGTCACAATATGTAGCCAACACAAATGCACAAAAATACCTAAGATTGCAATAAGCGATTACTCCTTACTTCTCTCAAATGTGTTTAGGCTGTCATGTTATTGGGGTGTTTCTCTGATGCAGACAGCAGTGAAGTATATGTAGTAAATTCAAGTAGCAGCCTGCAGATACCCTAAGGCTGAACAAAGGCTCTTTCTTCTCAATACTTTAGAAAGTTTTGGAACGTGGACTGGTCCGCCGCACTGCTCAAGTGAGGGTTGACGGACTTATAAGTATATAATTTGTATAAATTAAAAAATTGAATCGGGCAAGCGGGTCGATGACCCGGTGCAGGTAGGTACCCTCGTACTGGAGATGCTGTTCCCCTTCTGCGTGCAGGTAAGTTTGACATTTGGGGAAAAAAGCCAGATTATTTTCCATTGCAACCCGCTTACACTCACTTTTGTCAGTCATTATGTAATCGCTGTCAAACTGCACATTGAAAGTGGTTCAATCGCCCGATTATTCATATTTTTGCAGCATATATTTCATGAAGTCTAAATTAATCAAAAGCTCACCCCAAAATCCACAAGCGCCGTGAACAGCAGATGCGCCAACAGGGTCGTCGATCCTCATCATATCGAAGAGTATGGAGCTGGCGCACGCAATGGCTGCCCCTATCATACCGATCACTAGGGATTCCCAGGCACGGTATAAGAAACATCCCGCTGGAAGTCAATTATTGTTTTTATTAATGAGACATCTATGATAACTAGAGTGGAAATAAAAAAATTGTGAGGAAGTTTATAACAAGGTTGTTTGATGGTTTTGTACCAAAGTCAACTAAATATATATTAAGCAGTAAATGTCAATTATTTTGCATTCAATTAAACGTCTTGATCAGTTTAGTCACACCAATTTAGTTTAAATGTAGCTTTAGTCACAACCACGCTCAATTCTTCCTTGGTCTGCAACCTGGAGCCCTATCCATCATACCGTAATCGTGCCAGTGCAAACCGGTTGTTACTCCGGTTGAGCATATGAAAATCAGTCGGTGCGAGGCCACTCGAACATCGATGCGCTATCTACAGCGGACCTCCGGACTTGGAGCGGAGATGATGAGAGATTACTCATGTGTTAAAAGTGTAATAAACTAAAGTTGGGATTTTTTTGTGTTTTATTTTTAAATTTTGTTGTTTTACTATTTTGCTTTAATCACTCACCGGTGATTGAAACAAGAGCTCCTAGAATACTATTTATTACTTCCATCACGTCTGCTCTACCTTTGTTCTTTATCATTGTGTATCTGTGAATCCAATAAAAAAGATGTAGATTTTACATATTTATGAATACAACTTAATAAAAACTTAATACAATAACTTGAAAGACGTTTGATCACGAATATTTTTAACACAAATTGCAAAAGTAAAAGTGGATTAATCTAGAGACTAATAGTTTGCTTAATACAAATATATGAACTCTGATTGTCATTAGTGAAGCCAATGCGATATTTCATAGTCTCTACATTAAAAGGCCACATGTATTGGCAGTAACATATCGATGTCGTACTAACAATATACCAAAGCAGCCGCCGCCGAAAGATCCCATCATAGTCATGACCGCTGCTCTAGCCGCATACTGCCACTTAGCTCCACTGACCTATAAAATAAATATTTAAGGCATTATGTTCATTACGTCTCGGAAATGAGGTTCAAAGAAATTATATTGTTATAATACGTGCATGGGATAGCTAACTGGCGAACCAAATCGTTTTCGCATGGAAATATCGAATTTTCTTACATATCTCAATTTTTTTGCGAATTAAACGTAACCGTTTGGAGTCTTACCATTTTACATAATATTTATACACCTGGTGGTCACTTATAATACATGAAACTATCCAATTTGTGTAATTGATCTGTATTCAATATTTTTTTTGATAAATTGAAAATTGTCTGATCACCTACTTGTCACTGAATGTAGTGATCGGATATGTCGGGATCAGCATTAAGTGACTGGCCGAATATCCCACCTATAGGAGATACACTGTTGGTCCTGCGGCCTTAACAACTTCTGCGAAAAAGACTCGCGAGCAGAAGCAAGTAATTTAAATAAAAGAACTACCACGCTGCTTGCTGCTCCTTGCTACTCCTGTCTCTTGTTCTCGAAGTAAAGTCTTTTGGCTCTAGCGCCGGCTCGTTTCAGGTTCGCACCAATCCTAGAGCCCCTCTTAAAATACGAAGACCTACACTTGGGAAAACTGTCGATAAGGCCTGCCCGAGGGAAGCTAGTAATTAATAATAATATTCTTCTAGTAATGATGTCACCTGCATGTGATTGTTCGCCTGTTACTTGATGCTTTTAATTGGCAATATAAATAAATACAGAGTAAACAATGAAATCGAACTAATTTATTTTCATAACGTTTCAAAATATGAGGATGTTCACAGAAGTCACGCGAGGACGCATGCAATAGCCTTAAAACTATTGTGATGCTATTAGTTATTACAATAACTACAGACTATTTCCTTTGCAGCTTACGAGTATCAATCCCTTAACCGATCTCAAGGAAAACTTCTATTAAGTCTTCACTAGTTGAAACAATTGAAATTTTATTGTTATCACACGAGAAGGTTAAGATAAGAATGAATTGCATTATTTTGTCACATAATGTGAATACGTGCTTAATTTGTTGTAAGTTGTAAAACGGTCATTCACTCAAGACAAAAATAGTTTACAATGGTAGCGGCGTAAGAGCCTGTCGCCCATGCTTTTTCCGTGTCGTACGAGGCTTCTAAAGGACAAGCATTTAAAATCTATCTCAAGTAATCTTCCGGAGCAAACCTCGCATCGAGGCTCTACATCCGCTCTTGGAGAGGCAGAATTTGGGTTGCAGGTGCTTGTTTGGCTATGTTGAGTTATGCCAAAAGAGATAACGGATCTCTTATCATCTTACGGATATATGGAATAAAATAGTAGGGACCCCTTAAGGATAATAGGCGTGAGAGTGCTTATACTTTATGCACATATAATATGGCAGGTATATCAAATCATCATTCTTCTGTTATTGCATAATATACAAAGGTGTCAGCTTCAGTGTCGCCTTTCTCAAAACCCAGGATTTGACAGAGGGTAACAGTTCATTAATATCTTTTTTAATAATTATTTTTATTTGTATTTATTAAGATAAACCGTTACCGCCCATTGTAATAATTTCTCCTGCGTCGCGGAGGTAGTTAACATAAATTGCGAATGGACAAACACAAAGACCCGCAAAGATTATTTGTAGGTGACACAAATACTTGTTCCGTACGGGAATGGAACCGGCGACGCCACCGAGCCGTCGAGTTATTTGTTTTTTCGAGTTAATATTTATTTAAATTTCGAATTCCTCGTGGATAAATGGCTGTAAAATCTGGTGCAAAACCGCGTCGCAAATCTAAATCAATGTTGTTACGTTGACGTAAAGTCAAGGTTTTTTCAGTAGAGGTCAACATGAAGAGAAGATAATGCCACTTAAACTGAGTTGGATGTATAATGGATCGCCTTAACTAACCAATTAGTACTTAGATTGTGCTATTTACATGTGGACTAATGCGCAGTCATTTCAGTTTGATTGTTCGTAAACGTCGCCATTTTAAAATTACATTCATTTGACGTAATTGCCTCAATTTCCTGAACTTGTGTTATGAGGAGCCTATACATATGTATATTTCATTTAAAAGTTTAGTTTTATTCTAATGTAGAATTGTTAGGTAAATAAAATAACGAAGTTACTAATTTTTGTAATAAAGCTTTTTGTATGTAAATAAAGGTTTTTTAAATCCTGACGTTTCGGGTGCTGTTAAGCCCCCGTGGTCACGTCAGCTTTATAATAATTATTATTTTAAAGTTACTCATGTTAAGCAGATATTTGTATTACAGGTCTAGGCCAGACACCAGCTCCACACATATTTGAGTGGAAATTTTTGTAATTTTAACATTATGTAACTTTGCGAGGAAAACAGTTTTTTGAAGTTTAAAATTACGCCATGAAGAGGATAATGTCAATAATTTCTTTTGAACACTATTTGAGTGGATTGAGTGGATCTGTTCAAGGTCGAGTTCGTCCACGGAAAAACTTCCTGGATAAAATTAATTTAACGGTTTATTTGTTACACAAATACTGAGATGTATCGAGCGTCGCGGCGGCATCATCCGGTTTCGAACCCACCAACAACAGACAAGAACTCTGTACACTACGCACAGGCCACCTAATAAGTTTTGTCACTAATTATAATATCTATAAATAGTATAAAACAAATTTCCACGAATCAGGAGACTAGAGTTTGATCCACTACGTGGAGGGCTCGTATCAACGCGTTTTTCAAAACGTATATCCGATCTGTATCGTTGGTCTGGACACTTAGACGGAGACTGTATTCGTTTTTATTCAACTTCTAAACATATAAGTGGCGGCTTTCACTACCATTTAGAACATTTTCCGAGGAGCATTTATTCTATAGAAGTAGAGAAATGTCGACGTTTTGTAATCAAGCCGTCAAAAAACCACCTATAGGGCGTTTGCTAAACCATAAGAGATAGATCAAATAAATGTACTTATTATTATATAAACCGTACAGAATATAGCGCTCAAATAGGTCTTAAATAGTACGTGACATTATAAGTGTATTTTTTAAAGATAATCCACAATAACCAGTTTAGTGTTTCAAAATTAAGATTAAAATAACGGTTTACTTCCTCCTGGTTATGTGGTGTTGTGGTCAAAATGTGGGTTGTGTAAGTCCTTTTGGTTTCGCCGAGTCGGGCCGAAACTCAAAATGTAAAGGCAAGTGGAAAACTGGAGCCACTGCCTTATAGTATAAATAATTAATATACATATTATTATTTCAAATTGTAAACCTTCTGTCCAATGTAAGTTACACAATTATTTTATCTCAATTATCACCAATAATCCGAATATGCAAATATTAACATATATTAATATTTGCATTTTCGGATTATTAATATATGTTAATATTTGCATATTCGGATTATTAAGATAACTAATAATTTAATAATTTAAATTATAATTTTCACTTATTATATTATCAGCTGAATTAATTTAACATAATTTTAATTAATGAAAATAACTGACTAAAATAATTATTAGTCTGCTGTAAAGAATCTAGAAAGAAAATATTAAAGAAAACGAACTTACCCCATAAGTGCTTCCAGAATTAAAAGCCAGCCAACCCCACCAGAGAACAAACGTGCCCATGACTGCATTTACAGGATTTCCTAAGGGCAGCGGAGCAGTGCCGTGTGCATATCGGCCTAAACGTGGTCCTAGCATCAGAGCTGACGCGAATGCTGATGAGCCTCCTGGAATTGTCAGAATTTATTAAATTTAGAATAATGTCATTGACCTTGATAACTTCATTCACGCGCCGAGCATTTGGTAAATTCAGTACTTAAAATTGCTATAAACAATTTTATTGACGCCTGCACCGGGTATCGAATCCTGATCACTCGCATACTATGAAATTAAAGCGAGCGCCCTGACCATATAGTCATCAGGAATTATAATATTTACGTGCTTCGGATAACATGTTGCTGGTCGATAAATGTGACGATGTTAAGCAGTCAAAATATCTGTCTGTAAAGTCGTGAATACTGGATTCGACTTCTACTCGTATTAATTTTCGGGTCAAGCTGCACTGTGATATATAATGAAAGTTGCACAAATTACATATATATTAAATTACGGTTACAGTGCTCTGCCACCTATAAGAGTGCATACATCAGAAACTCTTACCTGTAATTATGAAATCCAAGTCTAAAATATGTGCACTGCTGGTGTCCTTTTTTAAATAATTAAATAAACCCCGTGATAAATTTTCTTATATCGTTGTCTCAAAAGGCCGTAGAGTACCTACCTGCATGAATTTTAAATTCTGAAGTCTATTTCGCACTCAAAGCATACATATATTTATGACATTTTATCATTTGTTTCTATAGTAGATCTATCTTCAATACCTACTTATCTTAAAAGCGATTAATCGACTCATTCATAAAATCGTGACTAACGAAATCTATGTGCCTATAAATATTTTTTTGTTGTAGGTGGACGAATTATTGATAAAATATAAAATATTTTTCTTGTTTTACAGATATTTGAAATGTCTTAAAATACGATAAAACGACTTGACTAACTAATTAAACATAACTAATGACTTGTCAATCAGTTACTATGTTAAAAAAAGTTTAAAAAATGTTGGATTTAAAGCCGGATTAAGCCATGTAAAGCTTAACCCAGTCTTGGAGCCACGCTTATCTTCTCTAATCTAACAATGCGGATCTAAAGAATGAAGTGACATCACTTTTGGAACATAGCCTTTGTACAACATCTTATTTTGTCTGCTTTGCCTTTCCTGGCTTTTACCTGCCTCTGTCAATACTCTTACAACCAAATCTTCTTCTAGTTGTTTATGTATTAGAATTCCCTAACATAATTACTTATGAAGTTGGCAATCTCGTTTGATAAGAGTACCAGCCTATAATTGATCCAATGTGGGACACATATGCATAGTAATTTTTTTTGCTAGGGTTTTGATGTTTTGGCGACTGCAACATGCTGCATCACATTCCATTTATAATCATATTATATTCTACGAAGTCATGTTATTTTATTATACTCAGACATTCAGATTTCCTAGTGGCACCAGGAATCAAACTCCGGTTGCTGGTGTCTTTATAATGGCGTCATGGTGACGCCAGCGCTAGCTGTAGTACAAGTACCGTTTAGGTTTGGCGTAGATTCTGATTCTCACCTATTAGATGAACAGGGCCGGAGCCGGCTATATCTACGGCGCCCAATTTGTTGAGGAAGCCGTGCTCGCCCCACACCCAGCCGGCCGGCACGCAGTACACGATCGTGTTCAGAAAGGAGAAGACGCAGTATGCTTTGAAGTTACACCTGTGATCGAAGATTTAGACACTAATGTTTAGTATAGTAGATTAACAAAAATTTAATTTACGAAGTAACTATAACTAAATAACTTATTATAATTATAGTTATTAACTAGTAACAAACCAACTAATAATCTGTGCTTGTATTAGGTTAAGGTGATATAATTTACTTTATCTAGTTTAAAGACTACCAAGAGTCTATTATCTTGTGTATTGGTTTTTTTTTATTTAAAATCATGAAAACTAGACTACAGATTGTTTATCTGAACTCCTGCTGAACGCTAATATGCAAAAGTATCTAAACGTAAAGTAAATATCGTTTTTGGCAATAATTTTAGAACCATATTTGCATACAAATCATTTCGGGGCACTGAAGTTAATAAACTACTATAGGACGAGGAACTCACTACGTTTGAACTACTCTAAACTTTTATCATCATAAATTTGTTTTCTGATGTAAGCTTTTAGTTGGCATTAGTTTGTATGTCTTTTAGTAACATAATACTAAGATCATATGAATCATCTTTTTAAACACTCTATTGCGATACGGTTAAGCATTGTCTACATAAAAAAAAATTGTGAGTTTATTTGCAAGACTTTAAACTATATAACAGGCAGTTGACATTGCATTGCTTAAATAGCAACAAGTTAAACAGCTAAAAAACACAAAAAATAAATTGTGTCCAAACAACTACATTAACCACTGGTCACTTCATAGAAGCATAGCAGTATAACAACAAGCAGTCTTAGAATGGAAAAAGTTATTGGCAAAGATGAATATGATAAGCAAATTAGTAATAACGAATAATAAAATCACATAAGGCGTTTGCTTATTTCGTACAACTTATTTTATACCTAATTTAGTACTTCGCAAATAAATAATTAAGTACCTTTCAGCCATAGCGCCACTCACAATAGTTGTGGCCGTGGTTGCAAAAGACAGCTGAAAGAGGAAAGAGGCAAACACTGGACCCATAAGAGCGTCTCCAACTGGCGGGTCTAGTAGGAAGTCACCTACGCCGATGAATGGGTTCGACCAAGCTCCCTGGCCAAACGACATGCCGTAACCAAAAATCCAATACGTTAGACCTGCATACAATTAAATACATTGAAACAAGAGTTCAATAAAAAAATATTAGCAAAATTATTTACATGTCTACGATAACCAAAAATGCTAGGGATCGGATGATGACGACTGTCCCAATTTGGGAAGATTTGCCTGTACCCCGCATGGCAAGCGGGTTGGCGGTCGCAGTACGAGACACCTCGCGCCTTATACGCTGCTCCCTGTCACTGGTCATGGCCGCATAATATTTCTCGTTTCATTTAATTGAGATGGCGATTCTGCCAACTGGCGAATGCCATGAGATTTTCTGTTATTCACTTTAGTCCATTTCACGATGTTTGATTGTCATTACACATTCATTGATAAAAAGTTTCTGTATTTTTCTGGAAATTTTATGGCAGTGTATGTTGTTTTGTAACACTTTGTTCATACAAAATAAAATGAGATGCTTACCACCAAGAGAGATATCAGCTAAATTCTTCATCATGATGTTGGCCTCATTTTTAATAGACACACAACCCGACTCTAACATACCGAAACCTTGAACAGAATAATTAATACAAAATTTATATATTGTTACATTATCGTTAAAAAATTACTGGTAATGAATTAGATTATGTATAAAAAGAACTATTTATTATTAACAGTCTTTTTGGGATAAGATTACGGTCATAAGTAATAATAGTGGCAACAATATTCGTATTTATACGGTATGATTTTCTGAAAATAATAAGGAAAATGTGGTGCATGGAATCAGGCTTACTGAATACGTACTAAGTCAACTTCCGGAGCGCAATTTAGAGTAGCAGAAAGTCTGTCAATTACACATGTCCATTTCACAATAACTTACCGTGATGGAAAATCTTTATCCACTGATATGGAACTAATAAGAAGCAACAAACTTGGTTACATTAGTTTAACTATGTTTAAATTTAATGTCATGTAAAAACCTGTGAAGCGCTACAGTTTGTGTTTGTAATGATTTTTGCATAAAAATTGTTAATAATACTTTGTCATGCTTATAGTACATGAAAGTATTATATGCGTTGCTCCGGAGAGGTTTAACGGATCTCAAATGTATTAATTTTTACATTCAAATTGTGATTAACAATTTCAGAGGTGACGGCGTCGCATATCTCTAACTAACTGTGTTCGATTTATGAGTAGGTACTCATGTATATGCAATTCAAGACGAGCCGGCCCCTGAATGACCACGGCTCTTTTTGTTATTGTGTAGGAATTTATCTCTCTTTAAAAGAGGTAAACAATACATCCATTAATTTTTTTAACTATAAACGTGTCTCTCAGATAATAAATTATTGCATTTAAGGAATAAATTCATTACTATAATAGCTTTTAGTTTCCGCGCGATATGATTGATTAATTGATTATATCATTGTACGTAAATCTCTTAACTCCGTATTCATTTGGCAACATTTGTAATGGAATCGCTAGAAAAACCGCGATGAATAACAATTTTTGCTGTTTTCATAAATGTCGGTAAGGAAGATAATAAATTTTAAAACAGCCTACTGTGCAATTCTTATTAAATATCATTTGTATGCGAAACATGCAAAACTTGCTTAGCATTTATGTATTTACATAGTCTGATAATACTATGTAGAATAAAATAACTAGACGCATAATATATTTTATAAGAGGTAAGAACAGACAAATTATGTGGTATTTGAAATCAACTTACATTAGGTTTTATTGATAAAAGAATCAATGTTTTGTTAAGAATACGATATCACTGTCTTTATAATTCATATGACTTCAGAACCCTTTGAACTATGCGAAAAATGAAGAAAATAAGTTCAATTAGTCGCTTGGTTAACAAATGATGTGTTGCAGCAATATAGAAATGATTTTGTTATGACACATTAAGGGTATAACATAAACCCTGTAATCTGTACACATGAAACTGTTGATTTTTTAATAAGAATGAAAGAAAACACTTGCGCAGAGACAACGCAAAAGCATAGTTAGTATTTTTTTGGTAAAAGCTTGTGCTTGATTTTCACTCTTTTCGGTTTCTGGAACGACTTAAAATGTAGACTAAAACCAATGATTTATAAACCTAAGCAGAAACCTATGAAATTGGTTTTGACTCTCATTACTATTGAACCTTTACCTACAGTATAGGTTCAAAAGTAATGAGACTGTACAGTAGTCCTCCGCTGTGTGTCTCACTGTATTTCACCACCGTATTCCGTGTTCAATACTACTACTATTGTTTTGAAAATTGGCAGAAAGTTTAGAAGTTGATTTGATCGAAGAGAAAGGGTTTTAGAAGTATCTTTTATTAATCTACTAAAAACTAACTACACAGTTAATTAGGTTAAATGAGCAGGAAAATTGATTGATTATGAACGAGCGTGTGAGCCATGTCGCTTTTAGACGCTTTTTGATGTTTTTCATAATCTTGTCTCGATATATTTTATTTAGACAAGGATTCAGCAGTGGATTATTACCGGGCTGATGAAGAAAGTTTACGGTATATAACTAATGGAAAATAAATAAATTTTCTGTTTAGTACGGCCTTATCCTTATATTGAACGCAGGGTTAAACAATTGCACAATATACCAGTTTCGCAGTTCTTAACCGACCTCAGATATATGAGGAAAATTGTAGAAATAATATCTATAAAACTTTTTCCTTGACCCTTTACACCGTATACAAAATAATAAAATTAAATATATTTTTTTAATTTTTGATTGCTTATTCTTTTATTTATTTATATAAGTAACCGACCGGTTTCGCCTTACGGCGTCTTTCGGGGTATTCAATTCAATTTAATAAAATTTGCGATAGTTATCAATAAAAAAAATTAAACCATGCAACTTCCAATATATTTTATCTATATAATAATATATTTAACCCCTTTTATTCCTTTTGTAATAATTACTTGTTTAAGTATTAAATTCATAATTTCTATTCTGGTACTAGAATAGTTTTTCTCCATCTCGTTTTATCTGTCCCTATGTCTCTTTTCGCATTTCGTGTCCTCACGCTTCGCGCCACTGCCATTATATCATCCCGGTCACTACATCTCCGAGAGTTCAGCCACGATATTTCTTGTGACTAGACTACTAGTCTTAATTTGAGAATGCTATTTACTAGGGAAATTCAATTAGGTATAAATAAATTTGCAGTAGGTTCTGTCATAACATGGCCGCTCGTGAAACTCTACCGTATGGAAATAACCTTGAGATGATTGTGGAATGTTATTTTTTGTATTGGTATGGCACATTCCGGGGTAATTACTGGCTAAATTGGGCTCTCATCGACTAAAACACATAGTGATACGTTGTTGGCTCAACGGTCTTTACATCTTCAGCGGAAAGAGACGCGAGCAGGATGAAAACTATTCAGCAGTAAAAAATTGGTTTAAGTCCCGAGAGATACTTATAATTATAAAAATTAATGATATCTAAAGCTTCAAAAATGCACAACGGTCACGAATCCGACACTTTTTAAGCATCACTCGGAGTGGCGCAAGTGGTTTGCGGCAGCCCTTTGGGCTACGCTGTGGGATCGTGCCAAATGGAAATCCTTATCTGTGCGTGCCTCTGTCGGTGATAGGTGTGTATGCTATAAAAATACCTACTCACCAGTTTGCATTGTGAATATTATAAAAGAAGAAGTTAAAATCCAATTTGTATCTTCAAGGTCAATTTCAAAGCTCTCCTGTAAACTCACGGTGGTGTTTGTTAAGTTTGGAGATCGTAGTCCCTCGCGTGGGAGAAGCGTCCAATTACTATCCATTTTATCTTATTCTTTTAGTGCTTATATATTGAGTAGTATATATATATTCAACAACTTTTTACAAAGTATTTTACGAACTCACTCAACGTTCATTATACTTTTTTAATTACACTGTCTTGTAAGTATTTTGTAAGTATCACTTTACCAAGAAAATAATTAGATTTAACTAGTTAGAAAAATAAATTTCGATACTACTTATTATTTTTCCGCATTTCATGGTTCGATTTTAGACTTTCAAAAGTAGTTATTTAAAGTAATTCGTGATTTAAGTAATAAGCACTTGTATATGATACATTTGGTTAATGATTATATAAGACACTTTTTTCTTTCTTTTAGTAATGAATTTAAAAACAATGTTTTCTCGCAGAAATATCGCCTCAAATGAAAAGGTTGTTCGAGTTGTTACATCTCTTATACCACGGCGTCAGGGTTGGCGCGTAATGCGGAGCGGATTACTTTAAAAAAAAAAACAAACAGTATCTCTCTGAGGTCATCCGTGATTGAAATTAATAAGATTAATTTCTGTACATAATATGTATGATTTATGCATTAGAAACATTAATAAGATTTAATTCTATACATAATTTGTATGATTTATGCATTAGAAATGTACGCACTAAGTTTGCCATTTCAATAAAATTTCTTGTATTGGTATGGATCTTGGCGCTTGCGCTTGGTGGAATAATTCGGGAGTACAATAATTTGTACTGCCGCTACTGTACAAATAATTATTAGGGTAGTATAAGTCATTGCGATGATGGTCGTTTTGACATTATACAATAGTGATGTGACACATTATTATCGAAAAAAAATTAGTCAAATGCGAGTCGCACCTATAAGTCTTCGCGAGTATTAAGTAGTAGCTATTGAAAAAGTTTTTAATAAAACACAGCGACCTTTTCATAACAATTTGGCGCGCTATATAAAGTCATGTATATTATACATACAATATAATGTTAATTATACTAAAAAACAAAAGAAGGATGAAGGAAGAAGGACTAAATTAATTTTGTGTCCTAAAATTATAGATTATTTAAATTAAAATTTTACGAGGTACTTCTCCACACTATTGACAATAAAGCATAGCAATTGTTTTTTTTTCTCTGTTTAGAGAGAATCTATTCTATCACCTACGCCTACTTCATTTCATCTCTGCATCGTCCAAAGGTTGACTGGTAGAGAATGCTTCTGGCCTTATGTCCGCCTATATACATTTTCATGTATATGAAGTTAAATAAATAAATAAAAAAATATAATACCTAAGAAGCGACTAGGGGACATCTCGAAAAATATTACAACAAATTTAAGCAGACCGATATGGGCAGCAGCGTCTGGGGTGCGAGGTGTCTTGTCATCAATCCGCTTATCGAGCGTGGCGATTATGAAAAATCCTTCTTATAGGAGAGGCATTTGTCCTGCAGTAGAATAGTAAGATAGCATATTAGATCGATGTTTTAAAGGCTAATGTAGTAGTGAAGAAACGGCACTGTTCTCTAGCGAATTGGCAGAATTCTTATTTCCTTGTTGTGCCCCTTTACCGCTAAGCATGTGGCGCAAGCAAAGGGGGTTTGAACAATATAATTATATCGCTCGCGTATTATGAAGTAAGCACTTGGCATTGAGCTTCAACGGTTAGTTTTCTATTCGAGAGTTTTTATTACATAAAATATTAGCTTTTTCTGCAAAATAGACACGTTAATTATTCATAAGTTTTCGAGTTAATCGTTTACAGTTAATCGTTTTGTGTTTTTTTGTATCTATCCTACACTTTCTAGCCATTACTTATAGCATTAATCCCGTTCTAGTCGATTCCCGTATTCCGGTGATTAAAAGGATCGGAGTTGTAATTTTCAGTCATACCAGTGCATTTAATATATTTCGACCAGTCCCGTACTGGTCGAAATATATTAAAGTATCGCAGTTTTTACCTTTCAAAAACTTGCATCAGACTTGGTCTAGTTGTTTTTACGTGATGCTTGAATAAACAGATAAATGGACAAAAATTAAAAAAAAAAATATTTTGAGTACGGAGTCACGTTAGATTTACATCCAAAAGGTTTTAAATATCTTTAACGTACAGACACAGGTTTTCTTTCAATTTATAATATAATAGATATAGGTATAAAGGGTACAGATTTTAAGTAACTTTGTATTATCTATGAATAAGGTTGAGTTTAATTTAAGTTGTTTCTTAACAAATAGCAACGTTAAATCAAAGGCTTTCGAACTTTGTTACTTTCTTATCATTCTTTTGATTTCGGATTTGGTTCTTTCGGTATATTTCATTATATTTCATTCGTTACCTGAGGTACTACAAAATTTTCAGCATTGTGAAAGGACTGTGATGTTAGATGTCCTGATACCATAGATAACTCGGGCTACCGATCCGACCGATCTTTAAATTATTAATTTTGGTCCGATCTACGCAGAAGGCGCCTCTATTATCACGGGTGCTATAATAACGCGATAAATTAAAAAAAGTATGTAAATTGCCTTTGCGACACATGAGAAGTTATTTTTTTAAAAACAGTAACTGCTTAACATTATTGTTTTATTTAAATAAAAACTAAATATATTATACCTACGGAATTTTTTTCGCCTGATTCCTCCCGTCACGAGGAATCACATTACGAAACGGTGGTAGATATTAAAAAAATATTACATTAACAAGTGAAATTTATGTTTCTATGTCGAAGAAGTTTTTGATTTTTATATTGACTTTGCCTATTACCAAAGACTTGTCTTTGGTTCTCTAAGGTGTATTAATGGATTTGGAGTCGGGGGTCTTCGAGATATATATTTTTTTATTAATATTTATAGACATGACATGACATTTCAATGCCATTGTATGTTCTGTTTTCCTTCGTGAAAAAGTGAGCACGTGGTAAACTCAGGGCTTAAAGTTAACACCAATGTAACAATTAAAAAGAAACTAATTTTACGGCATTTATCGCGTTTCATTTGCACTTTTATAGTTCCTCAACGTTTCGGGAGCTTTACAGCACCCATGTTCACGTATTCGCGTATATCTAACAAATTATTATGAGAATGTAACGATTTAATTTCCTGTGCTTTCTAACATAAATCCTATCTTTTAAGTATTTATTATTTTTTGAAAAATAAAATCAGGGATTGTCAGATTAACTAAACGTTCGTATTTTTTAAGCCGCCAACCTTGAAGTAAATGGCATTGACACTGTGACATTGCGCCTACATTACGGCTCGCGCTAAACTGTATTGATAACATTTTTATTTGAGTGTACACAATTCATACAGTAAAAATTCCTTGACCAAAATTACATATCATTCACATGTAAATGTGGAAAACTGTAATGTTCACTCGAATGTAAAACTAGTGACGGACGCTGAACTTTGAGTTAGTTTCGTGAACGCAGGAATTTGACGAGTTTGACTATTCGAGCGGCTATTTGACTAAATTTTGATCTTAGTGCTGTAGGTTTGCGAGCCGGATAGACAAGAAAATCAAATCGCGTAGACATCAAAGAAAATATAATCACTACCAGTGGAGAAACCAGCACGCTCGCCGCGACAATAATAGTATTCAAATGAAAAAATTAGCAGACTTAGCTTAGCTTATTAGCTTGTTTGGTATTGTCCCAAAGCTGAGGGTTGCGGGTTCGAGTCACAATGAATCATCATCATTCATCATTTCAGCCTATCACAAGTCCACTGCTGAACATTGGCCTCCCCCAAAGATTGCAATGAAGCTCTGTCCTGAGCCACCTGCATCCATCAACTTCCCGCAACATTGCGCAGGTCGTCACTCCATCTCGTAGGGGTTGTTAGTTCTGCGAGCTATGTGGCCGGCCCATTGCCACTTAGCTTGCTGATCCTTACGGCTATGTCGGTTACCTTAGTTCTGCTGCGGATATCATCGTTGCAGACTCTATTACGCAGAGAAACACCGAGCATAGCCGTTTCCATAGCACGCTGAGCAACTTTAAGCTTCCTCATACGGCCTGCAGTGAAGGACCATGTCTCAGTTCCATATGTCATCACTGGCAACACGCACTGGTTGTATACTTTGCTTTTGAGGATAAGATATGACGTAGTTTCCCGAACGCAGCCCAGCCGAGTTGGATTCGTCGATTGACCTCTGAGTCGAAGTTGGACTTACCTAATCGGACAATTTGTCCCAGGTATACGTACTTGTCTACAACTTCTAGCCTATTGTTCCCAACAACAACCGGTATTGGTGTGACATGGAGGTTTGACATGAACTTCGTCTTGTCCATGTTCATCTTAAGACCAACCTGTTGGGAGACACTATTGAGGTCATTGAGCATTGTACTAAGCTCCTCCATCGATCCTGCCATAAGAACTATATCGTCAGCAAATCGAAGGTGAGTGATGTATTCGCCATTGATTTCGATACCGTATCCTTTCCAGTTCAGCTGCTTGAAAATATCTTCCAATGCAGCGGTGAAGAGTTTCGGGGATATGATATCACCCTGTTTTACACCTTTCTGCAGTTGGATTGGTTTCGTACTCTGGTTCTGTACTCGGATAGACATTGTAGCCTCATTGTACAAACACCTCAGCACTTCGATGTACCGAGAATCCCGAACAAGATTCTCGGTACATCGAAGGCTGGAAGTCGTCTAGTCTGTTTACTAGACGATTTGAGATGACTCTCAAAAACAGCACGTAGACGCGGCTTAGAAGCGATATCTGTCTATAATTCTTCAAAAGGCAGTTATCCCCTTTCTTGAAGAATTGGACAACCACGTTTCTACTCCACGCCTTCGGCGTAGCACCGCCATGAATGACGGAATTAAACAGCTTCTCAAAGACAACAAGTATCGGTTTTCCACCCGCTTTCAAAAGCTTAGCGGTAATTCCGTCCTTTCCCGGCGCTTTTAAGCTGTTTGAGAGCCATCCTAATCTCGCTCAGACTGACGACGTTGTGTACAGTTGTCCGTAAAATCTCTCTATCTCACTCAAAATCTCGGCTCCAGCGGAAATAACTGCGCCACTTTTAGTCTTCAACTTGGTGAGTTGGGTCTTTCTGATAGACAGATTTCTGGCGCAGACTTTGGAGACTTTGTTCCGCTCTATCGCTTTTTCAATACAGACTGAATTAAATTTGCGTATGTCTTGCCGCATACATTTGGAGATCTGTCTATTCAGTTGCCGATATGCTGACGCATCCGTTGTAGACTGCAGCTCCATCTCACGCCTGGCTTTCATGAATTTAAAAGTGTGATCGGAGAGCTTTTAGGGCCTATTCGTCTGGCGGGTCCTGCAAAACTTAGCTCCTACCGCATGGACAGTTTTCACTAGCTATTCGTATCGTCCACAGTAACGCAATGGTCTAAAGAAAGCGATTATGCATAAGTGGTGGGCGAGGCCTTAACTTCATCAGACGAGACCGCTCGAGCCTAATGCTAAGGTTCAGTGTGCCTTTCACCATTCGGTGATCACTGCCGGTTTTCACCCTAGTGATCACAGGGACATCACTGAACATTTGACGCTTGGTCTTCGTGATGAAGTCAATCTCATTATTTGTGATACCGTCCGGGTTCATCCAGGTCCACTTCCTATGGGGTCGCTTCTAGAAATAGGAGTTCATTATAAAGAATCCCTCCTTTGCCATGATGTCAGCCAGCTGTTGCCCTCTTGGGTTCCGTTGGCCTACTCCAAATTTCCCCACTATCAGCTCATCGCCTTTTTTCGTACCTAGTTTTGCGTTAAAGTCTCCCATCAACACCGTGTAGTGAGTCTTAGAGCAATGCATGGCTCTTGAAATATCCTCATACATTGCCTCCACTTCATCATCAGGGTGTGTTGAGGTTGGTGCGTATACCTGTATGACCTTCAGCGAATACCTTTTGGTTACTCTGAGTATAAGGTACGCGACGCGACCCTACTCGACACACTTCCGATTTTGATCACGTTGTTGATGAGAGACCTGTGGACGATAAACCCGACACCTCCTTGGGACAGATGGTCACCCTGGCACCACATTTTAGGATTATCGAGCCCTCTCCCTGTCTTTGGACTTCAGACAACCCTATAATACTCCAGTGCAACTTGCTTACTTCTTCTTCCAGTTCTAGTATCTTCTCGTCGGCCCTAAATGTGCGCGCGTTATATATTGGGAGGTCCAGTTGTTTAGGTTGGCAGCTTGAATCCAGCCGGTGATTCTTCGCACCCCCTGCCACGCCGTTACCATGGATGCCACCATAGCCAGGACTAGCGAGGGCGCCGGGGGCCATTACTTTTTTCTACCTCTCATCATGTTTTAATGCTGGAAGTTTTTTTTGTTCTAATGCTGGAAGATGCTGCTGCCCATCTTCTTATATAAATTTTTCCCTCTGTCGACTTTTACGACACCTACGCGACGAGATGGGATGGCAGATTCTCTAATACCGCCACCACACGGTAGTATCGTACAGATGTTAGACTTTTTTACTATTAGTCGCCTTTTACGACACCCATGGTCAGACAGGGATAGCGCTGTTCTTTACAGACGTAATGAATGTTGGTGTCAAAGTAATCGATTTTTGTTCAATTCGATCGATTGTTGCTGACCTGTATGTATGAAAGAAATGGAATATTTCAATGAAATTTTCACAAAATTCCAGTTGTACGAATAATTTAAAACATTGCACGTATTAAGAACCGATGACAATACAGGTGGAAAGTGGGTAATGAAACCCTTGAAAGGCTATTAATAAAGCCGAACCCATCGAGTATTAGCCTATATCGAATATATATAACCCTATTAGCCGACAAACGTGGCTCCGACGACCGAATTTCGACGGAATATCTATCCGAGCTGGCCGAACCCAAATCCCATAGACTAGTGATGGGGAGCAGCATTTTTAGTGCGAGGGTACCGGCATTGCGCTTGCCCTGCTTGGTGACTATGAGCAAACCTTCCAAGAAATATGCTTTTACTAGCTTGAAGATGCCTTTGTTTAGCTGTTACTAAAATAGGCTGATGAAGTAGTGGTATGCTACGTATGTCTTAACGAGTTTTATACATTTCACCTTATGACGAGGACCTGTTAAAAGGGTGGAAACAATACTAACTATGTTTTTATATTTACTTTGTGTATTTTAGGGCATATTCGCTTGGACAAAGAGACCTCCACTATTTTATTAGTTTGAATTTTAATTTAAGATAAGCCACTCATATTATGCTAGATCGTAGCGGCAGTGAAACATTTGTAGTGTTATGATTTTGCATGCTAATATTGTCTGGAAATACATTAAGTAGGTACATTGTCTTACAATTTAGCTAACAGCTACCCATTGTATTTCATTGAACAGTTTATTGGCCTGGTGTTTATAGTTTACAAAATAACCAAAGAAACAATGGCAAAAACTATTAAAAACAAATCGGATTTTGCTTAATATTATTGCGAGGTTTAACAAGAAGGAAAGAACTTGTTATGAGGCTATGAACTACTTATTATTATTTATTTATTTAAAATAGGTATACTGTGTAAATCCGAAGTCAAATGGTGGTCACCATCACATTAACCTGATGCTGTAACCAGGACAGTTTCTCCGGTGGTATTTTTTTATTTATATTTTGTCATTCATAATAGGTACTTAGACTTAGTACTTACCTATGTAGTAAGTTTAAACATCAAATATTACTTAATATACAACAGATAAATAAAGCTATTATAAAGTATTATAAAGCGATCGATTCAAACGAAATTTGAGCGGTGCTTCAGTCACTTTAGCGGTGACAGATAGACTCTCGGTATATTGAAGTATCGAGGTGCATGTACAATGAAGCTACGATGTCTATCTGAGTACTGAATGATATACGGTGTCAACATCATTGGCGAATATATCACTCACATTCGATTTGACGACGATATACTCACCATGGCAGGTTCGCTGGAGGGTCTTAGCACTATGCTTTATAACCTCAAGAGTGTCTCCCAACAGGTTGGTCTTAAGATGAACATGGACACGATGAAGATCATGTCTAAAGTCCATGTTTCACCAATTCCGGTTGCTGTTGGGAACACTACGCTCGAAGTAGTCGAGGAATACGTATACCTTAAACACATTGTAAGACTAGGTAAGTCCTGTTTCGACCCAGAGATCTATCGCCAAATCCAACTCTGCTATGCACCGTTCGGGAAACTACGTCACATCTTCTCGTCGAGTATACCTCAAAACCTCAAGACCGTACAGCCAGTGCGTGTTACCAGTTATGACTTACGGAACCGAGACATGGTCTTTTACTGCAGGCCGTATGAAGAAGCTTAGAGTTGCTCAGCGTGTAATACTTGGTGTTTCGCATATTGATAGAATCTCCAAAAAAGATATCCGCAACAGAACTAGGATATCTGGCATAGTCATAAGAATCTGCAAGGTAAAGTGGCAAGGGGCTGGCCACACAGCTCAGCGAACTGACAACCGTTGGGAAAGGAAGGTGCTCGATTGCCAACCTCGTACAGGCAAACGTAACTAAAAGAAGTGAAAACTTACACAATGTTGCGGGAAGTCGAATGACGCAGGCGTATCCACCGTGCTTTACGGCTATCTTTGGGGGAGTCCTATCAGAGAGGCCTTTAGCAGTGGACTTGTGACAATCAATATAAAAAAAATAAATTACAGTATATATTTGTTTAAATAGACAGACAGAAACATAAACGTAATTTCGTATGTTAGGTCAGAGGAACGCCAGATGCATTGTCGAAGACTTAGAACATTCATACTTTATGTGGGGGCGCGAGTGACCTGGGATGGATCCCCGGTGCCGGCCCACCATGATAGTTAATAGCAGTTTTATGTGCTGAATTTACCAGGTGCCCGTCGGTGAAGAAAAGCATCGTGAAGAAACCTGCATGTCTGAGAAATAACAAAAAATATTTGAGAAAGAGGCCTTTGCCCAGCTGTGGGCACTTACAAGGTGCTACTTTTACACAGTGAAGAGCCCCATTCACTCTTGTTTTCTGCATTTACTCTTCGTTATATATCCTTATCATGTCTGCCATCCCTGCTAAACACATAATACACAAACTTCTATTTATTTCGACACGAAATACCATGACTAGCGTGGCATAAATAACGACCACGGCCGAGTGTCAAATCCCAGATTTTACAACTAAGCTGACAGTACACCATTATTTTTATTTATTTTATTTTCTGTATATGACTTACAACTGAGGTGAAGCTTGTATGTATGGAAGAAGGTAACAGACAGGTAAACTGTAAAAATTCACGTTTGTTATAGTGACATCTATCGAAATAAATTTTCAACGATGAGTATTTTTTTTTTAAATATGTGTGTTACACCGTTATACATCAAAAGATGGCGGATACACCATTTTGCGTAACGTTATCTACTTAACAATAGAGGACGCTTGGAGTCACTTTGTCTTAGGCTAAGTAAAATTCTTTTGCTGTGCTGTAATAACAGTCACATTATAGTCAAAATTTAAAGTACAATGACAAATAAGGATTTAGACAAATTTTGTGTAAGTGATAGGTAAGACTTATAATCTTCTTATCTTATTCTTCTTAAACATTCTTTTAATTAGTCGACAGCGGAACATGTCTCTCCAATAGGTAGTTCATCCATCATCGCTATCTGGCATAAATCAGATTTCTGAAGACCGCGTGGCTTAGTGTTGAGCATACCTGCCTGTTGAACCATGAAATCAAATCCTTTTCGGAGGATAATCTATTCCATAGGGTTTGGGAGCGGTAGTGGTTCATAGATAAAGTGAGATAATGGTATTGATAGATTGTAGTGCTGGAGAAAACATAACAGTTAATTTAAATACAAAACAAATTTCGACATTGTTCTGCAAGATTTGTACCAAACAGACATACATTGAACATACTTTTAATGATATAAATCTACGTACACCATACACAGTAACAAAAATGTAGAGTTCAATAAAAAACACAATTGTAAATGAACAACTTTCTCGAAACAAGGTCGGTTTCTTTAAGAAATAGACCGGAGACAGGCAGCAGCATATAGGGTAGGATTATTAGTACAGTACGGCTTACGTAGTATCTATTATATTATTCTGTGGTACGGCAAACGCCAATCCGCTTGCCTAAGTTTGGTAATTAACGGAAGTCCTTCCTAAATAATTCGGAGAAACTAATTCCCATCGGTATGATAATGACCTAACAAAATGATATTACCGTGTGGTAATGGTGTAAGAATCTTCTGCCTCCTTTGTTCCCTTGGATGTCGTAAGATGTGACTGGGAATCTGGTAATCTCCGGCTCCAAAGCCGCCGACGAGGTTCACCATCCGACACGTTTTGTTCTTCGGCGATGCTAAAATTGGATTGTGGAGGCCCGTTTGGATACACTGAGTCATCTCAAATGGAAATCCGTAATCTCTGCTTATGACACCCCTGAAGATGAGGACCATAAGTGCTTATATAAAAAAAATCATACTATTTGAATACCACCAGTGGGTAACGCCAGCGGGTGTTGCAAAAGTGCTATTCGTCATACTTAAGAACAAACGCTGTTTGTGGAGGCCGGTATCCACGAGTTTACGTTACAATTGTAAAAAATCAAAAAAGAGGATACATACGGAGTTTCTTTCGCCTATTACTTCTCCATCAGAGAAACCACACTCCTAAAGAACCGCTTTGTAAAAAAAGTTACAATTGACCTATCTATACGAAATTATCTATCTTATCTTTCTAGAATATTTTAAGTGTAAGTCAAAAGCTTTGTAGGAGACTTTCCTTGATAAGATATCCATTATCTTACAATATTTGCACTAACAAATTAACATGGAGGTTCATGATGCACAGATATTAGCTTTGGTAGATATTAACAACCCATAAAATGAATAAGGACAATTATTTAATTGTATATTTATAACGTTTTTTAATCTGCTTAGAAAAATATTTTCGCTCAGGCTTTGGTATAGGATTTATCCTGTGAGTTCACAGATACAAGTTTCATATGGATACATATATCTCCATCAATTTTTGAACATAGTGCCAGCTACAGACGGCATACATTGCTTGGTGGCTTTGATCATCTCATCATCCTGCAAGCTGCTTGGTGAGCGCAGGGCCGGTGCACAAGTGTTGCCGCTCTCCGTCGCTAGTCTGTGAGATTTGGGTTTATTATTATTTAATCGTCTGTGGGATATTGGGCATTTGCCCGTATCTACGGAAGGATTGTCCACCATTAGTCGGTCGCCAGAGCTTTAGTCAGCAGGGAGTCAACACGTGCAGGTGGTGTGGCATTTGAAGAGGTATATTCTCAAATCGACAAGAACAATAATTTGTAGGATTCAAATATTTATTTTCTGCTAGAATCGAAGACACGACGGAATAAAGCAGATTATAATCAGTATAATAAATATAAATAGTCGACTTTGTAATTTAAATGATAATATTTGTTAATAATGATATAATGTAAACTATCCTTCTTTAGCCGCCTCCGGTAAAAATGTCGCTTTATTAAAAGTATTGTAATAAAATTTTAAATCACCAAAAAATTAAGTGATAATGTTATACACAATGTTTTTGTGGTCTACCAATATTTTTCATTACTCAAAAAAACAAATTTTCATGTCATATTAGTAGTTAGTTCGTAAGTTTATCTACTTCTTTACTACATATATTTTAAAAAATGTTTAAGGAGCAGAGCAGCAGAGCAGAATGTTATTTAGCCTACGTTGATATTATATGATGGTAATTTAAACTTGAGAATATAAAAAGCAATTGTTTTTATATATTCTCAAGTTATAAATATAATTATGAAGAATGGACATAAAAAAATAAAGCTTGGCTTATGACCAAAACTGTCAGCTATGATTATAAATAAAATATGAATATTTCAACAAGGAATTCACAGGCACTTTATGAATTCGGCGGACAGGTTTTGCCTTAGGAAGAAAAGGGGACAGACACTATAATTGTGGAAAAAGTTCTTTCTTCCAGAAAACTCATGCTGTGTTGATCATATAAAAAACTGAAGTTTTTTTTTTGTTTTTTATGTAAGAGACGGCAAACGATCAAGCGGTTCACCTGATGGTAAGTGAGTATCGTCGCCCATATACATCTGCAACACCATAGATGCTGCAGGTGCGTTGCGGGTCTTTTTTGTTGCCGATATTTGGGAGATGGGAGGGAAGAGGAGGGGAATAGGGAGGGGGTGTGGGCCTCCGGTTACCTCACTCACCGGACGAAACGCAGAAGCACAAAATGCCTCTACTTCACGCCGGTATTCTGCGAGGCCGTGGTATCAATCCGGTCGAGCCGGCCCATTCGAGCAGCACCTAAAGCCGCCGCTTGGCTCTACCACGTTTAAGTTTAGGAATCTGCCAGAAATTGTCGAAGGTCGCCTCTAAAGGAAATTCCAGAAAATCGATAGATGGCGAAAAATAATTTCTAGTTGGAAAGATCTAAATCATAAGCACGATGAGTCCTTTTCCAAGGAGGTACTATATGCATTTCAGAGGCGTCTATGCGTTAGGTAGGCTGATATGTTTTGTATGCTGAGCGATTCGAACCGGAAACCCCATTTATCAGTACCGAGGCATCTGAGTCCTCAGTCGGTAGTCAGGGGTGACAACAAATCCACATTTTGATTCTTATTCGATGACAGATGCGGGTTGATGATGACGTCCATGCCCCAGAAATACTTTTTTTATCTTGGACATCAGTTTCCTCGGCATATGGTAAGTTCAGCATTTTAAGTTCTTAATTCCCACTTTTACATACTTTTTAAATATGATTTTATCATTAAAACAACGTCCTTATTTCATAATACTGAAGGTTTTATTTTTATTTATCTACTATTTTGTAGTTACAAGATACATAGTAGTTAAATTTCTATGAATTTTAAAATTTATAAGTTCTCTAAAATATGCTAATACATAAGTTCATTGCTTTACATTTTATACTGAAAAAATTAGAATGCTTCTACTAGCTTATAAATATATACTTGAGCCACTCAAAAAGTACTGCGAAACAAAAAAAAAGTCCATTGATTAAAGTTGTTTAATACTAAATCTTTTCAACTCTCCACCATCACCTATACAAAGTTTCATGCATCTGATCCAATTATCGAAACACTTTTTTTTAGTCCGCCTCAAACACCGCTTCGGCTCGAACGCTGCAAGCGCATATTACGACTGCAAACACTGCATCCCTTTCAGCTGATTTTGTATTTTTGGGAATAAAAAGAAGTCATAAAGTGTGAAATCCAGGAAAGTTCCTCGTTTTGAGCGCTTAGTGGGCGGGCGCTTTGTCATAGTGAAGCAGTAGCCTGCGGAGCCTCGTGTTCGGTCGCTTGTTGCACACAGCAATTAATACTTCTAGAAGCATTTAATAGTATACCATTCTGCATTGATGCTACTTAGATTTGGTAAAGGAATCGATACCTGATATATACCCCATGAAAGTGAAAAAAATTTCTGCGCTCCTCAATTGCTTGACTTTGATAGGCATTGGATAGACATTTTGAAACAGCCAAACCGTTAACTGGCGCTTCGTTTCTGGATCGTATTGATAATTCCAAGATTCATCATCTGTAATAATGTCGTACACACGAGCCGGGACGAGCCGGGAGTAGCCTGCTTCAAATTTAGTAATCGTATCATGGCACCATTCCACTCGCCTCTGTTTCTGAGCATCGATGAGGTTGTTGTTGTATAAAATCTCGTGAACGATTCCCGACCCAATCTGAAATATGCGCTGAATCTCTTTATAGGTATTTGGTCTATTCTCTTTAATAAAAAAAAATCATTGCTAGCACGTTTCCATCCGTAGCAGCCGTCAAAGGCGACAACTTCTTTCTTCATCCCTCAAAGTTAGTCAGCGGTGCTGAAATTTGTTATGCCAGCGGTACACGCTTGTTAATTTAATGTTGGGGCGATCCAGAATATGATCCCTGACTGCAGACTTACTAAATTGTCTACGTGTTACACTAGATTTGACAGATCCGAGCTCGAAAAAGAACACTGATTCCTGGCAAGAATGATTCGTAAGGCTATTGAAATTACAAACATCCTAATTTCAATAGATAAGATGCCATACCACCTGCTTGCGATCCGGTTATTAATGAAATTAAATCCAAAACCAAGTATACCACTGCTAGACCTAGACCTCAAGATACCGTGAGTTACACGGGTGTTAAAGCCCTCGAATCGTCAGGATTTAAAAAGTAAATCAAACACGATGAAATCCGTAAGTAATAGTTTATTTTCATTTTAATTAGGTATATAATCAAATTTAAGAAATTCTATTTCCATTTTAATGTAGGAAATTATCTTCTTATGTATTATACACAATACGTGGATACTTATATATAGTTGTAGAGAGTATGTAGTAGATACGTATTGAGTATATAAGTACTGTAACTTTTATATCTGCCAATTTTTTTTACACTTCGTTGTGATAACTGGCAGTGAATGTTTTAAGGCATCAAGTTCAGCACTTGTAATCATTAGCAGAGATTAGATATTCCTATTTGTAAAAAAGTACACACCTTTACCAAAGAGCAAAGTGCTATTCGGTAAAATAAATAAATTAATAATTCATTAAATATTCAAACACTGTGGCGGCGGCGTAAGAAAATCTGACTCCCGCTTTCTTCCCGTGGGTGTTGTAATAGTTTACTTGACAAAAAAGGCTAGAATACCATCACTGGGAAAAATTGGGAGATTCGTCTGTCACGTTCTATTTCCAGGAGAGATGGCAACTTTTTAATACTTTAACTTTTACTATAATTTTTTAATAATCTAATAAAATAAGATTATAGTTTATATTTATCATAATTATACTTTAAAGGCCTTTTATCTATGACATAAAAATTATGATCATCCTTAATAACTTTTAACTTAATAATTATTAAAACACCGAATTGAAAAACAACCTTAAATTTGAAATAGCTTCGCCATGAAATACCATATCCTTAAACAATAACTATGTATAACTTTTTATATTAAAGGAGCAAGCGAGCAAGCGGATCTCCTGATGGTAAGTGATTACCGTCGCCCACGTACATCTGCAACACCAGAGAAGCTAAAGGTGCGTTGCCGGCCTTTAAGGATATTTGGGAGGAGGGAGGGAGGAAGAGAAGGGGGGCAAGGAGAGGAGAGAGCATGGCAAGCACAAGATGCCTCTAATTCACGCCGGTATTCTGCGAGGTCATGGTACTACCCCGGTCATGCCGGCCCACCGAGTAGCAGCAAAAGCCGCTGCTTGGCTCTACCACGCATTCTACTTCGACTTCAGCGGGTCGCTGCAGAACTATGATATTGTGGAGTAGTAAAATACCAATATGCTACGGAAGTTGTATGGAATGTGAAGAATATTAGACAGATCCTCCTGAGAATATGACACAAACAAAGATCACAAATGTAGTATATTCAGTACCTTAACTGCAAGAAAATTAGTTTGGATTTACATTTGTTGTAAAAAATATTTTTTAAAAAACAAATGTAAATTTGAATCAATATTATACCAGGAAACAGAAAAAAATGAATTGAAATCATAGGAACAACATTAAAATTACTTACTTAATTTTTTTTTCAATTTTTTACTTTTACGTTAAACCACAGTAGATTACGATCAATTTATTACTCCAAACAGATCATTGTAAAATAAACCTTAAGTTGATATGCATAAAGTAAAACGTGTTTTCTGTCTCTTTTTCATCTTTCTTTACAATTGAAAATAAGCTTTATACTTAAACTAGAAGAGTTATTTTTGATAAAACCTTGGCAATTCTACTCCCCCACACCTTGGAAGGCGTGGTTACAACGATCCGCTCTAAGACCAACAAAGCTCAACTGAGAAGTCGGACAGACGGACGTTCGAACTACGACAATATTCCAAATTCATACTGCTGTCAGTTTACAAGTTGCGTTCGTAGTGGCCAGTGACGATAGTGTAGTGACATAATCGTTAGTGCAATGGAATCGGAAATAAATAAGATGCAAACCAAAATACCACCGAAAAACTTTTCCATCGAATCAATTGTCGGAATTAACGATCGTCGGTCACCTGAAATCGATATAGAAAATAATATATCGCAAGATTATACGGTGGATAATACTCATTCAGAAGATGAAGATGTGAAGATAAGAGAAGGAAAAATGGGATATTATTTTCAACAGGGTCGAGTTCCTAATTTTCCTTTCTTCATGTCGTATGAAAAACGAGCTATGGGAAACGGATATCCGGAAGGGCAAGGACAAGACGATCTAAAGAGGTCAAGTCCTTCCAGTATTAGAAGCGAAGTGGATAGCGACGGCGCCGACGACAGACCACAAGGTAAATTTTGCTGCAATATTTAAAATGGATGTTTTTCTGTCAGGATTTTTTTTCAGAATACAAGAAAAATTCTTGGCTCTTGAGGAATCATGTATCGTTCCAAATATACCAGATCCGAATTAAGTTAACCAATGACGAGTCGCAATGTCTAGTGTCTGGTATTGAGACCGCCATACCACCTGCGGCGTGTCGATTATGATAAATCCTTTCTATTGGAAGAAAAAATTGTTTTTTCTGTCAACTGCTAAAAAAACTGTCATATCAAAATTTAAGCCCGGCTTAGAGAAACAATAATTTGTTGATAAAATAATGTAACTAAAGTCAAAGTTCTTCTTTAATACTTTCATTATCATCTGTTAACCCAAAACGGTTATAAAGCACTAATTAGTATAGATACCAATTAATTGATTATAATGGACTTATAGACAATTTGCTAAGAAATTACAGAATGACAATCGTCTTTTTTTAGTTTTCACACGAAACAATTATCCTTTAATGACGTAGCGGTATTTTTTATGACCCAATACTTTAGCAAATAAAAGCGACACCGGGCCGTACAGGGCCGGTTGTCTGAATTTTTTGCTTTTAATTATTACTGAGGTGTTACTAACAATTTTGTATTTATTATTAATAACATAATAAATGTACAGTACATGGACAGGGTTGACGATGAGTAATTATTTACAAATAAATTAGCCTTTCTGATTCTTTCGCCGCTACAACACGGCATTATTTATTTTTTATGTAATTTTCTATGATTTTAATTATCGTATACCTGAGTATAGAATGCTGCTGAAAATTAGCTTCTTCCAATTGATTAGCAAGGTACCCCACATGAAATAAGAGCGGCGGGAGATTCATACGCCGTTCCCACACGACTAACCAAATATCGATACATTATAAAGTTAATTATTTTATAAAGAATAAGTCTTCAAATTTCATAACTATTGTTAATTCTATTGAATGTCTATTATTTTAACACGAAAAGAAATATTCTAATGAAAGAGTAAAGCCTAATTTATATTATTAAATTAGTGTAATAAAATTAGTTTCTGATCATTAATTTCATTAACAGTTTCTCGTGTAAACATTCATCATTCATGTGCAATCATTTTTATGAAAACATAATACTGACGTGCTAATTCCGATTTTATGTTAAAAATAATGTCACAAACTTATTTAATCGTGTAAATGTAATGCAAAATTAGTGTCGCGAAAGCATAGCATTATAAAGCTTTGATTCTGACGGGGCCATGACCCATGATCTTAGTGATCTTAGTGGATGTCTCGGCACTAATTATACTATGAAAGTAGTTACACCGTTATTGAAACCAGTTTCGTGAAATTAATGCCATAATACACGCAATTACCTTTGTAATGCAAATTGGGCTTAAATATCATCTACATCCGAGGTAATATTTTTATGTATGTATGTTGAAATTTTAAACTATTTTGAACCTTAATAAAACAAACATAGTTTAAAAACCTGTCATATTTACTTTTTCAAGTAACGATAAAAAGCCTTTTTCAACTACCTTCAGTGACATATCAATACAGTTAAGCACATAATAAAAATCTTATGCATACAAATCTACTGATTTATTGTTTTGAAGGTTATGTTAATCTCACTATTGATTATTGAAAGAATGACTTGGAAGAGGTACCGTCGGATAGTTCACACACAAAAATTAATAGGCCCATAATATAGATCCTCCTTTTTTCGTCTATTTACGCCCACTGCTAAACTAAGGCTTACTTGTATCTTTTTGTTTTTATATAAATGATGATGAATGTCCTTCTTGAACGATTATATCCTGCGTAGTGGAAGCGTTTTACAGAAAAATTGCACATGAACATACACCCAGACCCGAAAGAATTATTAGCTGGTCATACAAATAGATGGCCAGCGTTGAAAATGAACCCACGACCCGCAGCGCCGTAGCTAATCGCTTAGCTGCTGTGCCAACCAAGTCGACCACCTGTAATAATGAATGCAAAACACTTTTGTAAATTAAGTATTTTCGTGTCGTTTTGCCCCAAAATTTGAATTTGAAACATTGAAATGAATATTTCCTGGAACAAATAATATTACAAAAAAAAATTGTTCCACTACAGTCGACTTAACGCTTTAATTTTGACAAATTATCATTGGAAAACGGTAGCACTTTATATCCACACAACATTGTGTGTACTTCAATATAAAGAATGGAGTCTGAGCTTTTGGCGATTCTTTCTACCAATTTGTCGCAGCGTGACATTTATTAGTATTGCCACCAAAACAATAGAAATTGACGAAACGAAATATGGCTGGAAGCTTAGACAATGCTTTCTTTTGCCTTTGTTTATATTTGTTGGTATACAAATATTGTCTTTGCTCAATTATAGAGTGGGACATTGTTTGTGGCCAAGCAATGAATATCGGTTTCGAATTTTCTCTTTTATTGCCACTATTTCTTAGAGTTGTCTGCGTCTTTAATAGTTGGTTTTACTGCTTCCACATTTATGCTATATGTAAGGATAACTTTGCACGTTGACATTTCAAAGAATTATCCATAATAATATAATATTATGTCTGTTTTCTAATGCAATAAAATGACACAGCCTTAAAAATCTATGTTTTCATACAAACTGATTTACTCTCCAAACCCTTAAAAGTAGTACAGATCAGCTACTTATTGACAAATAATCAAAAACTTGTCACATTACATAAGTAAATTTGTCGCAGCATCTATTTGTGTGGTGTAATTATTCTTTGTATGCCACTTAATGATTATATTACAATGCGCTAAAACTGTTTTACCCAATGTTTAATGGTAGAGAATGACGTGTAGCATTAAGCTCGCCTTTTGTACAGTTTTTTGGTGCAAAAAATAATAAATATACGGTAATAATAAACATTTACAGATAAAATTAATTTTGAAATTATAGCTCTTTAATATATTTATACATTACTTTGCTTATAACACTCTCGTGAGTGGGTCGTGAGTACATGGTATGCCATGGATTATTGTTGGCTAGTTTATCGAAAGGCGTGTAGAATGTACTCCTATTCTGTGCCTTCTATGCCTAGGATGAATATATCCAGCAGTGGACTCAAGCAGGCTGAAGAAGAAGAAGACATGGGCGATGTACATCTTCTTTTTTTTTTAATTTATCGCTTCTCTTTGTAGAATTCTGCTAATGTTAACTGAGTGGCGATGTAATTAAAATGTTTTTAATTTTTTGACGTGTTGAAACAATAGAAATTCTATTGTTATGACCGTACATAATAATGATTTATTAAATGTGCATTTGAAATGAAACTGTAATTTACGAATTTCATTGCGTTTTATTACATTTTAAAATCCCGATGTTTTAAAATGAATATGTTTATAATTAATTTATGAGCAATAATAGCTATTGAGTAATCTTTACATAAAAAACGAATAAAAAAAGGATATTTCTTGATGCAGAATGATATGAGACAGATCATTATTACATCGTATATGTATACACTTTAACTTAATAAAAAGTAAGTTGTAAATTGGCAAGCAAGCGTAGAGAGCTGGGAGTCAATTCATCAGAGTAAGCTGTAGTGTCTAGTTATGGAGTATTAATACTGGGCCGAGCGATAAGGCTCTATGATGCTCAGTGTTGAATGTTCAGCGAGAGACGCGCGGGGGACATATTAATACAAAATGAGTTGCATGATTAAATTACGCTGGTGTCATACCAAGAGGAGGTAAATTCAATTTATTTATACATATACCATAGAGTTGTTTGCTTATTAATAAACCTTTATCGCTTAAAATAAATTGGTAAACCTAATATAATATCTTAAATGAGATTGAAAAATAGTGTTTCTGTCTAATTGAAGTTAATTTAATATATAGGTACATGATATATTTAATTTCGTCTTTTTTATTCTTAGGTTATGCATGGAAAATCTTATTTGTTATGATTGGATATTTGCACAATATCGCAACTATAATATAAACCATTTTTAGGAAGAATATATTAAATTTTTTATCATTAGTTTCATATGACCATTACTTTTAAAACAATATTTATCACAAAACAAAAGATAATTAACATCGACTTCAGTGCATCCCTAGCTTTAGAAAATCGTTTTCAGCATTGTAAGCTCGTAACTAGAAAGCTCGTGAGCGAGAGAGACGGAACAATAATCGAGGCCACGCCCTTACTGGTGGAGAAGGGGGAAGAGATGACGTTATTGGCCGACGTATTATAGATTTTTAGTGAGGCGGCGCGTAATACGTACAACAAACTATAACTGACAGTGACAGTTCTCTGTTCCCGCGCGCGCCGGTTGTTAGTTGCCAGTTTGTTTTTTTACTTTTTCTGATCATCGTTTTTATTTTTTGTTCTAATGGAGGCGTTCAGGAATAATCCAATCGATCATAAATCGATACACGAACCGCTATCTGTAGATTTGATGACAAAAAGTCATATATACAGTGAAATTAATATGCAGAATACACCACCGTCATCACCAAAAAGCAAAGGTTAGTATCTAAGAATTTTACTGTTCAACTGTTATCTATGTTATTACAATATTTACAGCACTTTTTTGGCGACCGCGTGACTTAGAGGTTAGCGTGCCTAACTGCTGATCCATTGGTCTTGGGTTCCAATCCCAACCAAAGCCAATATTTGTGTAAAAAACAAATGATTGGTTTTCGGGTTTGGTTGTGTTGTGTGCGTCCCGGGTCTCGGCATCTGCCACTGCATCTGAACCTTTCTATGATCTTATCGCATAAGCGACATGGAAAGGTAAAGGCGATTGAGTGTCTCTGTGTTTTCGCGTACATTTACGGCACTATAACTTCTCTCACCCAGGTCACAACTACCGACAGTATTCGGAAGATGACGTCGTGGTCGAAATCGGTCAGGAGGGCATCATCGTCATCATAAGCACTTATAACACGATTTTATTTGTCGATTTCCTTAATAATATAACAAAATATTAAATCTGATAGAAAGTGTCTAAGCTGCGTGATAAGATCAAATGCAGTGACAGATGCAGACGCGCAATACCACGACCTAACCAGTAAACCAATAATTTTTGTTTTACACATTTTCTATTTAGCCGGGATTTGAACCCATGGCTCAGCAATCGGGTACGCTCACTATTAAGCGGTCGTCAAACACTTGCTTAATATTAGTTTCATGTATGGCTATTACGATTATAAGGATCGGATAGTCGACTGATGACACAACAGCCAAATTAGTTTTTCTAATATACTTCCACAGTAGGTACTTTGTCCTATGTGTGTTACTATGGGGATCTACAGTTGGATTGGAATCTGTATTCATTTTACAATAGAAAGCTATAGAGGTAATCTAC
This sequence comes from Bhutanitis thaidina, assembly GCA_029286595.1. Lineage (NCBI taxonomy): Eukaryota > Metazoa > Arthropoda > Insecta > Lepidoptera > Papilionidae > Bhutanitis > Bhutanitis thaidina. The sequence continues at coordinate 381,594 of JAGSMS010000021.1, read as the reverse complement.
AACCATAGGGGCTATGCAAGACCTTATAAGCAATACCATGATAATAATTCAGTCTACTAATATCATGACTCTTCCGTAGTTGTTAATTTTTTAAATATGGCACGTACGGAAAATATGAACACCTACTATCTCCTGTAGAACGGGTGTTGGCGTTGCGCTGGAGGTTCCGAAATTTCCATTGGATAAAACTAGAAAGTCTTTTTATAGTTAATTGCAAAAATATTGTATTTCAAAATGTAAAGCATGTGAAAGAAATTAAAGTCCTCTGGCAACTGATAATGGCATTATAAAAAAAATATTAATATGTAAACTGGCAATGAAATAAAAACCCGGATTTTCAAAGTCAGTTCTCTGAGGTCTTGTTATGCGAACCGGTGTAGATTTGGCCTTCAAGAGCTTTGAACAAGCCTAAATTTAATAAAACAAGTGTTGACTTTGATTTTGACATACACTATTTATTTCTTGTAATGAAACATCACACGTACAGAATGTAAATGCCGGAAACGCATATATCTAGTTCTGCTTGTCATCGGAAGCTTTTTACTTTTAACGTAAATATGTAATTAAGTACGATATTCTTTGAGAAAATTAAATTACCTACATTGGTTTAAAAATGTCCGAGTATTCGGAGTACATATAGGTACTAAAAGAATTCAGTCGAATTAGTAAATACTTTTGTAAATCGATTTATAATCGAACAAAATTTACCTTGTGGAAGGTGTCCCAACCGGACCGTGATTTATAATAAAGTAAAGCAAAAGTCCGTTTGTAATAACTAAAACGACTATTTAGCGACTATTCCTATATTTTAGAATACCATCTAAAAGGCCGCCAATGAACAATATAGCCTTATAAAATGAATTGTAAACAGACTAAAGGCTCTGCAGGTATAATGTTATATTTATATTGCCGTTAACTTTCAAAGGTGCGAATGATTTTAAGTTTTATAACAAAGAAATAAGAGCGTTGCACGTCACTTTCATGTTTCTTCAAATGATAATGACTTATTTGTCATAACACTAAAGCAATTATGAGCTTTTTACAACCGCTTTGAGTTATGCCGACACGTTGTTGCTAAAATCAAAAATGTTTAGCCTCGTAAGCTATTTCGTTCTTTGGGTCTTGGGATAGAAAATGTTTATTGCGGGTTAATGCGTTCGGCGGTATGCAGATACCGTTAGGTAAACCTATTTACCTAGGAGCCAATAAATCCGAAGAGTAATATTTTCCAGTTTTAAATAAATTTCCTCATAAATTGTGATTCTCGTCCGGATTTGGAACGCAAAAGTATTTTATGGTTAAGTAGGTATTATTGTTAAAATTGAGTAGAAAGAAAGATACATGTTTATTTACGGTCTATGAACAACACAAAAAAATACCGGACAAAAGTAAAAACAGCAGAAAAAAATCTCCATATGTGCCCCATCATATTATGGTAAGGTCAAAATTATATTTCTTTATATTAGCTTAGTAGATAGGTTACCTTTTTACTACGTCAAAGGTTAAAATTATCTATTCTGTGGATTTAAGTGTAGTTCAAATGATTATCTACTTATAAAATATAAGGTAGGTAATCATTTAAACCAAAATACCTAATTAAAATGTAAGTAGTTTTCTATTTCATTGGTCTAACGAAAAAAAAAGTAAGACGATTGAAATATTAGGTAATTTGTGTAACAAAACATTAATCCATGAAGTCGTCAATTACCGCCCAATAGGCACCTAGGTAAAGTCAATCCGTTGCAACAGCTGTCGCGTATAACCGCATATATTTATCGATAGTAGGACTACAAAGATCAATGGAGCGTGAATCAATCCCATTGTGCGTGCTTTAGAAAAAGCTTAAATACCAAAGCGCGGGTGGATTACGCGTCTAAATTTGACAGCTTGTCGCCATTTTTAATTGTACGTATCACTATTGAGGGGTCGAGATTGTAATAGGTAGTATGTCTTGTCCATTGGGCTTAAACTGATTTTGTTTTTATTGCAGCCAACTCCCCACTGAGATATTTATCTTCATTAGATCGTTGCCGACTAGTAGATACGGATTTTATTATGAAAATTGGTTTAGGGGAACGTGCCGAGGGATGACACCGTATAATTGGCTTTGTATTGGATAATTGTTCGGCAAATGTTTTGCTTGCGACCGTGTAAATTGTTTTAATTCCTTTGAGAGCTAGTGTCGTTGACTGATTATAGGTTTGTAGGCATATGGTACAAAACCCAGGCTATAAACCCACATTTTTGAAATATACAAAAACCAGTAGTATCTAAAATCTATTACCTATTTTAATAATAAATAACTAGTTTGACTGGTGAAATTATAACTAAGTTCGACTCTAGGCTACAAAAGAATAAAAGTGGCATGATTATAATAACTTTTTATGATACTCGAATTTATAATAGTATCAGATATAAAATAAATTAATGCTAGATTCCTACTCTGTCTAGGAGTCATTTGGGTAGGTACCGTCCTATCACCTATTTCCGTCGCCAATCAGCAGTGCAACAACAGTTGAGATTCGGTTTAAAAGGTATACTGAACTAGTATAATTACAGGCAGTGAGGTATTCTATATTAGACCTCAGGGATGACAATGCGTTTGTAACCTCCTTCAATTAAAGTGGTTTTCAGTTACCCATGGCCTTCGGAAGTTTCTTACCATCAGATGGACTATTAGTTACTAACAGTTACACTAATTATGTTCGTCAAAGTGTGTTGGTATGATGTGGTAACATTGTATTATCAGGACCCTGCTGGTTATAAACTACCCAATATCAATAAATGTTAGGATCAATTTTAATGTCTTTCGTGTTGCGTTGAAACAAAAGAAAGTATAATAATTTCTAATGGATATAAATGTCAAAATAATTTCCAACTGAAGCAATGCTGCTGTAAAACAGTAGTGAATAATTGACGAATTGATCTTTGCACATCGTTTAAAAATATTTGTATGAAAAAATTTATCACACTGTCTTAGTTACGTAATGAACGGGTTGTTATCGTAGGTTTATTATAGAAATACGATAAAATTAATGGGAATATAATTGAAAATCGGCAGAACGATCACCGGTCAGTGGCACCGTGGACAATGAATATCTAGGGAGCGTTCAGGACACAATTATCAACGCGTGGCGGCCCGCCTGCGGCTCGCATGAGGGTGGCAATGCCAATTCTCGATAATTCCAATTGTTAATGGATAGCGATCGGTTTCCACCTATTACAAGGGCTATTCGGTCTGTTGCAAATTAAGCACAGTCAGCATTAATTAACCATTTAACTGCTTTGAACTGTAAACGGTCAGTGTTTATAGTAACTGGGTACGTTTGTAATTGGAAGGAGTAGGTGTTAGGTGTGTCACGTAGGTAAATCAAGACTTCTATGTCTTAACTTTTATTGGTATTTAATCTTTTAGGAAGCAACGTAAGCTAATTTGAGAACGAAATCAAATCAACATTCAATATATTTTTGTTCATTTCAAACGTTTTAACTTCAATTAAGTAATCACCTATTCTAAATATTTTCCCGGTAACTCAAATAAGTATTTTAGGCACAATGTTGTAAAAAAAAGAGAATGATATACAAATCAAATCTATCTTGTTATTTTTACGAAATCGAACTAATTTGCAGCCACTTATCACTTCTTCGTAGATATAAGTACTCATCTACGAGAACAACACAGTATCACTCATTAGTAAATGATTTAGATGCGCATTCAGAAACATGTGTTAAATGGCGAAACACGTCGCGGTTTCATAACGTTTCAATCATGTATAGTCATCTATTGGTTTCAAAACTTATCGCTATTTCAACGTGAGTTCCGATATTGGGTTCATGACGATTGAGCATGTACACAATCACACAAAATGTAGGTTTTATAAGTGTTTTAAAAATGTTACTAATATATCTTTTATATTATACTTGCACACTTAGATATAGATAATTCGATCTAAATGACGCGGTTGGTTTTGGTATAACTGAATTATGAATGCCTGTACTTCGTTTAAAATAGTTAATGTAGAAGCGAAAAGTAAAATGTTTTGTAAGTAAAATAACTTGGTTGTCTATGGTTCAAATTTTTTTTTTGCATACGAATATCTCTACCATTGATAACGAGATAAATAGGACCAAGCATTAAACTTTTCGATGATCTATGATTTTTCCTCCGTTCATGTAAATATATTCGTCCCAAATGTGTCACCATTTTTCACTCCTTTTTAGCTTCCGACTGTATTCCAAGCATTGTTTGCTTTTTAAATTAGCGCGAGTTTTGAAACAAAGACTGCGTCTGTAGGCATGTTTCAAAATGATTTTTCTGAAACGGCAAGATCTCCATAAGTGCTTGCACTTATGTCAGTTACGCTTAATGGACACGAAAATAATAATATAATGGATATAACAACCTTAAGGATAATGTCTAACTACTATTTGATATAAAAATCGGATCATAAAAATTGCGTTGAAGTTTAATAAACTACCTTAGGAAATTTATAACTTATCACCTCAGGAAAGAGCGTCTAAAAATGTTATAAATTTACGATTTCCGTAATTTCAACATGTTGAAGTGAATACAACGGAAGCTTTTTTAATCTTGTCCTGTTGTCTAAGGCATTTCCTTTTTTTTACAATAGGACACACGCCAGCGCAGCTGGTGATCGGTTAAGCTGTTAAGAATGAATGTGATGTTTTGAAAAAGCCTGTTAACAAGCTTCTGAATGAAAGGAAGCCCCGGCTAGACTATTGCAAATTGGTTTTTGAGTGTTCTGTCGCCACCCAGCATGGGAAACAGTCAAGTGGTAGAGACGCCAGTCGCAAATGAACAAAAAATATTCACTTAGTGTTTATCGCATAAGTATCACTGTGCGATATTCATACAACTTTAATTAAGAATAAGTATATCTATTTTAATCGTGATGTTACAAATCTTAAAACTTTTTTTGCAGTGTTGGTACCTAAATTAAAATTAAAAATATTGCAAATATAATTCTCTAATTGTATTTACCACATTATTTTACTTATAAAATGTAGAATTTTCATATTATTATGAAGATATGTGAAATTATTCACAGCGGTACATTATAGTTAAGAGATTAACAAAAACCTTATGCTATTTATAAAATAAATTATTATTCCACAACATAAATATAGATACATCCGTGTGAAGCGCGGCTGAGAAACTAGTTAGTTACAAAGATTTAAGCCGAATAAAAAGCTAAACAAAACAAACAACATCTTAATCATATTACCATTAAAGCCATAGACAATAGACGAGTTGAAAGCGTTCAATATTGTTTTTAATGGACTGTGTCAATAGCGGCCGCGTTTGCAGCGCCCTTTTTAAATTTAAAACCACTTCAGCGACTAATCAGATTTGTAAAGTCGGCGTTTAGGTGCCCCCGTTTTTAGGTTCCGTACGATTGAGTCTTGTGCATACCTTATATGCGGATTTACAGATTTTTTTTCATATATTTGCGGTAGTGCGATAAATTTATTGATATTATAATTTTCCTCGCCGTAATTATACTTAAAATACAAATTTGTTAAACAAGTTTTCAAATTAAGGGAGGGACTACAAGTCATAGTTGTTCCTGTTTTGGGATTTTGCTAAAATAATATTAGAACCCCGCGTGCGTAAATTCGGCTCACACTTGCCGGCTCTTTTTCAAATTGAGTCGGCGATACGCTGAGCGTTTCGGTTTCTTTGTGTCGAACGTTATAATGGCTGAAGAAAATAAGGTTCATGAACACACCGTATGGGAAAATATTTAATTAGACAATAGCTTATTTGTGTTTGTTTTGTGTTAATGTACTCCTTTTGAAACGTTGGGCGCGGACAATTAGCACCTGCGGCCCGACGGTTCCCGAACGAACGCGTTGGGTTATACCGTTTTACGACAAGTCAATCTAAAAGTCAACGCGCAATTAGGCTTTCTTGTATTTTAAAAACTCTGTAAGATTGTATGCGTTGGTCACGAAATGACATCTATAAGACAGAAGGGAAAAATATCAGTTTCTTTATTCGACCGACTCAAATGATTGTAAATAATTTTTAAAACGCAATTATTTTAATATTTAATTTTTTGCTATGAAAAGTATGCCGAGTTTGAAAGTGCTGTGCGTGTGTAGAAAAGTGAAATTGATGTCACATATTTATTAACTACTATCATATTAAAATAAGTTATTTCATTAGCAAATACCTGTTTCTGACAAAAATCAAAACCTAACCAACTATTTTCAGTTCTATTTGGAACTTATGTTTTTCACTCATTTAAGCTTAAACGTAACGTTGTTATCTATAATTAAAGAGCGGCTTTCTTTATTTATAAATACAAGTAGCTAATGTCTAGACAAACCGGTAATGAAGATAAACTGGTGCTTAAATCGAAAAGGCTGCCGCTTCAAGAGCATACTTATAACTCTTTAACTGAACAGTTCCTATCGAGATAAGCTAAGCTTTCTTCATTATCTTAAACATAAATTCGGAGGGGGTCTAAAATAAATTTCTTTTCAAAGGGTAAAAAGTAAAAATGTTATAAAGTATGCTATATTACTACTTACGTTAAATATTTATATATAATACACGAGTATTCGTACCCATTTACTGGAAACTAATTTCTGTATGTTCACAACGACTGCCACACACTACTTGAAGTGCTTTTTGAATTCTTTTTGTTATCTATATATATAACTCTTAGCCAGTATTTATGCTTCTGTTTGTTTAAAAATTAAATTTCACGGGTTTTAAAAAATTTGCTTTAAACTCTTTTGGTGCTATGTTTTATCATAATGTCACAATTCTGAAAGTATGTAAATTTGAAAAATTAAGCAGAGATGTAGATTATGCCATGGAATAGCGTATAGGATACTTTTATCTCAATTTATCTTGGGACAAAATTGTGATATCACAACGTATTATTATACATACAGCAGATATAATGTCTGTAAAAAATTTACAATATCACGGGCCAATTTCAGTTACATCATAATTTCACTGGACATAATCAGTAATATGATAAATATTCCTAGTTAAATTATCCAGTCCCGTGTAATTAGAAGGTAACTACGAGTAAAATGAGCCTGTGATATTGTATAAAAAGGAGACGATTGACGAAAGTTCGTGCAAATTCGTGAAATTATAATCTCCAAGATTATTCTTTATAAACTCCATTATTCAAAAGTAGGTTAGTTAAAAAGCGGTTCTATATAAATATTTTTCGTATAACCATTTATTTTTACAAATGATTTTTTTAAATATGTACCTAGTTATCAACTGCTTGGCTTAGTGGTTTGCGAACCTGATTGCTGAGACATGGGTCCTGGTTTGAATTCCAGCCGAAGCCGAATTTGTGCAAAAACACAAATTATTGGTTTTCGGGTCTGATCGTGTTTTATTCCGTTTCTCTGACACTGCATTTGGCCCTTCCTCCGAACTTATCGTTACAACGGATATAGGAAGGTAAAGACGTGAGAGTGAGTGCCAGAGTTTACGCGTACACTTTCGGCACTATAATCTATAATCTCTAGCGTACACAAATGCCGATAGAAATAGAAATAGGAAGTTGTCGCCAGGCTCGAAATCGGCCAATAGTACATCATTATCATCATCTATATTATTTTGAACTTTAGGAATATAATATATTGTATAATTACTGTTAATCATACTGAAATTGTCGAGTATTGCAACTCGGTATTTGAGCAGGCATTTAATAAAGTGGTCCCTTGTGCCCCATCCCATCAACCCTTGTGGTCGAAATAGTCCACTTGGCATTCGACACATGGCCGAATGACCATCTTCGAACAATGCCATACCGAAAATACACAGACCGCTCATTGGAAGAATGTCAGAGGTGCGACGTATTTGTTTTATTTTATAAGCGTCACAAAGGCAACTCCATCCCATGGAGGAGGTAAATCCAAAGAAATGAAAGAGAAGAGAAATGTGCATATCCAATGCAAAGATTTCCATAAAAGTAAAAGCGTATTCATGCACTTTTGAACGCCTCGTAATGCGAAAGCGTTAAAACAGCCTTAAATTATTATCGACTTTTCAAGTTCACAATTTACCCAACTAAAGTCACTTCTAACAATTTTATACCGCTTTCATGTCTAATAAAAATCTACAATTATGAAGAAAACACTAATAAATTGAAATGAAGTTACCGTTTTATAATCTATGTATATTAAGTCTAATATTTATTGTATTATTTATGTATAAAAAAAAGTTGTGTCGTCTGTCTGTGCCCATTACTTCTCTAATCCCTTTAGTTTGTTTATAATAATTTAAATTAATAATTAATATGAACGTTTGAGGTGTGACCTTTGAGATTTTCTGAACTATTTGCATTTATGAAAAATTTTACGGTGACTGTCGAAATTTGATGATATGGTTATTATAATCTCAAGTAAACTATATAGATTAGACGTTTGATGAGTTTTTTTTCCTTTGTCCTCAGAATCACTCAGCCCGCAATCTGAACAAATAACAAACTCCAATACGGTGCCGGATCCGAATATAAGGTTGGTTTGCTTTTTAAATCTGTTAAATATTTGGTTTCACATTTTACTCAGTGTTTTAAATAAAGCCTCCAATTTACTATATGTAAGATATACTTACAACACGTTTTCTCAAAATCAGACACTATTTTAGTGTAGTTGATTAAATATCATATATATGTCCCCATGCAAGAACTATATTTATAACTTTTTTTATCCAACAGGAGGTACCGCACAGCATTCACTCGAGAACAACTGGCTAGGCTGGAGAAGGAATTTATGAAAGAGAATTACGTGTCTAGACCAAGAAGGTGCGAGCTGGCTGCTCAGTTACAACTACCAGAATCTACAATAAAGGTGATTAATTTTCGTTTTATTTTGCGCGTTTTGCTCGTTTAACTTTACATTAAAATTATTATTTTTTAATGTAAAATTAAACGCGCTATCCACTTAAACATTCGTTTGTTAATAGCGGTTTAGTTCTCGATTTTGACATTTCTATTTGTTTCCTTTTCTTTTTAAACGGATTTCTTCACTTATGCCAGTCCACCCACGTTGTGACCCGAATAAAATTGACCTCTTCAGTCAATTATAACCCGTTGTCGAAGGCATTTTCGTAATATAGCGACAATCACTTAATATCCAACTTGATGTGTTCCAAATATTTTATATTTTCAAATGATTCGATGGAAACAAATGATGGAAAAATTTTTTTCGTATATAGTTCACATAAGGAAAAATAATTAAATTACTTCAAAATTACATTTTTATTGTACTGCTTTGCTAGCTCTGAAAAAAATAATAATAAATTTGATTATTTATTTACTGTATTGTTAAAGAGTGCTGCGAAAAGAATATCCACTTCTGAAATCCAATTACGATTTTAATTCAATTCAATTTTGATTCTGTCGAGTAGGTACCTACTAAAAAAGATACAGATACATCCAGCTAATTTATTGACAGTCATTAATAAAAAACCTCTTCTTCGTATATGTCTTTTCATAGAAAGTGTCCATAATGTCTATTATGCAAGTATCTACATTTAACATTTTAAAAATGAACATGACACTTAATAATTCAAAAAAATATCTGTAAAATAATGCACATTTATAGAAATAAAATAAACTTACGCAAGAATTAAGATTCACATTGGTCAAGTTTAATTTTATGGATTTAGCTAACTTCAAAGCTTTTGTAATATCTGCGCAATATAATTAACTCTTTAAAGTTATCTTAATAATCGAATCCTTGACAATGATGTTTCAATTAGAGGTACAATTATTTGCATCACGAAATTTTTATAGCTTCCCGCTAATACGCAGAAATCGCGAAAGCATAGTCTTTTAAAAACAAAATGACAATTGTTAGTAATGGAATGCAAACGTTAAACAATTTAAATTCTTATAAACAGAACTCATTACAGTTAAATAAGAATTAATCAACTTTCATACCATTGTCTACGGTCTACGCTAATTTAAATTTCTTGTTCGCGCGTAAACATTGGATTGTGCAGTCATAATCTCAATTATCACTTCAAGGAAAAAAAGAAGATCCAACGGTCCGAAAAAAAACATGTGTTTATATTGCTTCATTCGAATTTTACATTCACGCTAATTTGTCGATGCGCATTAATAAAAGAAACCGGCCGAATTATTCAGTAGCTGTAGAACTCTAATGAACATTAATGCCGAAAAGAACGAAACCTTCTCAGCACTATAAAACGCCTATCATTAGTGAGCGTGTATATGAAAAGACTTCATCGGTTGTCTATGGATGGGCATCTGTTTTACGGTGCGATTATACCAATTAAAAACTATTAAATTAAGCCGCGGCTACCATTTGATGCGTTGTAAAATAGAGAATTCGTTTTCGTGTGTTTGTTTATTGTGATGATTCTTTATTGCGGTGTCAATAAACGTACGATAACACTGTACAGAAAATTCCACTAACGCTACTTTCTCAATTTTGTCTGGTTATATCTCGTGTAATTTGCAATTTTCAAACAAAATATTTAAACCAAAACGGTGTATGTATTTCAATAGTGTATTTTACGATATTAATTAAAGTAATTGTCTCTTAAAAGTTGTATTGGCAATAAGTAAAATATTAAAATATATGCCTCAAATGAAATTCCGCCATTTTCTAAAAGCCACCGCAAAACTCCCGCCAATTTACAAGTCATTCGCTGACTGCGAACAAAAGGCGTTTTAAGATATCTTAGAGGGAAACTTTGTTTGTATACTTTGTTGTATTTTACCGGGACGGCCATTATGCTGCGTTAATGATTTCGAGATGGCTTTAAATGTTTCTCTTTGCGCGCTGAATATTTTATTGCCGGCAGCTGTTTTTTAAAATATTCAATTAATTAGCGACAGTGTGCGAAAACGCGCTGTTAAATTATACGGTTCTATATAAGTGGAATATGATTATAGAGGATTAATCGGTATGATAATCGGGTTTTCTCACTTTAATCAAAAGATGTAAATATAAATAGGACACGATGTCTATAAAGTTATATTTTATTGAGGCAAATGCTGATTTGATAATAAATTATCGTCGTTTTATAGTGTTTTGAAGAATTTCATCGTTAAGTTTCCTTTTAATGTGTATATTTTGTTTATGTGAGGTAATAATTTTTTCTTTCCTTCAGGTATGGTTTCAAAATCGACGTATGAAAGACAAACGACAGCGTATCGCAGTAGCCTGGCCGTACGCGGCAGTATACAGCGATCCTGCTTTTGCGGCCTCAATACTTCAAGCAGCCGCATCTTCCGTAGGCCTTCCGTACGGTTATCCGTCTCCGGCACTACTGCCACCATTCCACAACCCTCAACTTTTACCCAGCGGGTATCCGTACCCATACCCACCGTATCCTCGGTATCCCTATATCCCCCCTACGCCACCATCGCCTGTCAACGCAGAACCATCGCAGTTACGGCCACCGTATTCAAATTTCAATTTAAATGTGGACAAATAAAAACTTTTTAATTAATTGATAAAATCAAATATGTTTTGAACTATATGTTGTATATGTATGTAAATAGATAGACACTCCATGTAATATAGGTAAATTATTAATTGCTGATCATATCTAATACTAAAACTTACAGGTTCCATTAGTATAACCTAATGTTAAAACATATAAATTGGAACCGAAACATAGTGTCGTAGGCATGACTAGTTTATTATTACTTACAATGGTAAAAGACATAGGTAAGTTAGAATAAGTGAAATGTCATTCCACTTTGTACAAAACAAAACGTATAGTAAATATTTTATGAGTAGCTAAGTTAAATAAGACTATTATAGGGATGTACGCTTAAGATACGTAGGTATCATTTTATTTTATTCTAGACTATTCGCTGCAAAATGCACACTTTCGCAGTGTAGCGTCAGTGTAAAAATGTGACACGTTAAGCAAAATATTTATATAACCAAAGTGTAATTTTGTATTGAAAAAGTGCAATATATGTGGAGAACTAAATGACGATCGATGGGATATGAAGCGATATTTGGATTGTGTATCTGTTATTTTTATTTTATCGATATCGTAACGATGAACATTACGAATACCTACTTACTGTCATTTACAAGTTGTGTATCTATTTCACCATGTAAAATGTGTATATTATGTTATATGCTATTAATTAAGTTACAGTGTTCATAGCATTAAATGAGAACTGTTACATAGATCAACATGTAATTACATATAGGAAAATTGTAAATAGTTACTGTTTAAATATAAAAGAGGTTAAAAAGAAATTATATACAATTCTGATTGTTTCATTTGACTTCAATACAAAGTATAGCCCTGCTACTACTAGCACATTAGATTATTTTAGTCAGCCAGCTTAACTCCGGAACACACTTATTGGATGGCTTGCACACATTCAAAATGCTGGGCAAACGGGTTGGTGAGCACAGTGCCGATACCCTCACACTAGTGATGCTGCTCCCCATCACTAGTCTGTTATGGGTTCGATAAATTTTGATGGATATTCTGCAATCATTCGGTCGCCAGAGACTAGCTTGTTAGCAGGAAAGGTGCGCCACGTGCAGGAGAGGTTGGCATTTAAAGAAAGAGATGATAATTATATTCTCCCCAACACCCCTTATTTAATACGGTCTATATATTATAGTCCAAGTAATACTGTAAAATATATAAACAAAAAAAATTAATTCATAAATATAAAAAAAAAAGTAAGTTATTTAATCATTGTGACAAAAGGTCAAAGGTGAAGTGAGAAAATAGCCTGGTGACGGGCAGCGGTGTTTTAAAGTACTGCGATCGCCTATTACAGCAAATCCTCAATTCTTGGGAGACATATCCAGAAGTATATTTTTTAATTTTTATAAAAATTTATTACCTACATATGTTTAAAATAGAAAACAAGTACAATAAGAAATAAAAAAAGGTAAATACTGAAGAATAATTAGAAATATAAATAGAATTTCCCATGACTAAGGGTCTTGAAAATATCATGGCATCTATAAGATGATGGAATATCCATCTCGAAAAAACAGAAGCGTCTAAATTGAATAGAGTATTGAATAGAGAGCTTCGTTTTCAAAGAAAGTTGCACATTGTTGAGGTTTTTACTTATTTATACGGTAATTTAATTTATGAAAAAGAACAGAGGTTTCAATGAAGACTGACTGAAAATATACACATTAAAAATATATACTATGTCGCAGTCTTGAAAGATTTGGAAAGTAACATATGATAAAAACAAACCACCCACCTTTCGGGACGTTAATCTTAAAATCACACGAGACAAAACCAAATTGTGTCCCATCATGTATTAATTGCGTGTCAATAAATCTAGTTTAATAAGGCGAAACATCCCCTTTATTGCTTGCGGTGACGATGCGCAGTCGGCTTAATTAGATCGACTGCGCATTAGCTTACTTCTATCAATCTAGTGATGTATTGACGATGTGATCGCAGTCGGTTGGCAGATTGGTAGTCAAGGTAAGACAAATAGATTGGTGGTGGAAGTGAAAATGATAAGTGTATGTAGTAAAAAAATAATAAATACTACGCTGTCGTTTTAAAACATAATAATAATAATAAAATTTGCAAGTTAAATTTAGCAGATCGATGACGGGCAGCACGTCTACTGTGCCAACTGTCTGGTGCTAAGATCCGCTTGCCGAGCAAGGCGATTATAACAAATCATCCTCCTTAGGGAGAGACCTATGTCCTACAGTGGACTATTCACAGGTTGTTAAGGTAAGTGCGATGACGTAGAAAGTATAGAAAACTTATAACAACGCTTTGATAGCACTAGCCTCACGCATAGATGTAAACTAGAGAGCCCAGCTGCTCAAATTGTATAAAAGATGAATTTGTCAGTTGTTTTTGGCTGTGGAAAACGAAGGGAAATAACAACAGAACACATTGGACTCTCTGGAGAGAAAAAAACAACGAAACTAAAACGGTATGGCAGTTATTTCGTGTATGCAGATTGCGTGCTATGGAAAATAACTAAGCTGCTGGACAAAAAACCTATTATCCTACTTAAACAAGGGAATGCTAATATACAATACATTCGCAAGCGACGAGACTTCGATAGGAACCAGATCTTCAGACCACCTCAAATATACCAGGAAAAAAGACATAACTTTACTTAAATATTAATTTCTATGGTTATTACTCTGTACATTGTCACGTAGAATAAATATACTCGTATACTCGATACTAGTATATTTATTCTGCATTTGTTACTACTATTTTTTAAACTAAAACTACTTAATAATGTCACAATAATACACATTCTTACTGATATACTCCAGGTGTGTAAGTAACACTTGGAGATATACTTTGCCCATAGAACCAAAAATTATCCACACATACAAAAACATGTTATTGCATATAACTAATAAATACTAATATATACACATAATATAATCACATGCACCTACTGCTACAATTGCGTTTAAATTAACTCAAATTATTAAACTTTTAGAATTGCTAAAGAGAACACACAGACTTGAACTGCCCACTACATAATATAAAAAACCCTTAGATACAACCGTATAAATAAAAATAGAGTTTACGAACTATGACGAAAAGAAAAGACAGTTTATAAACGGCCAAACCGTTATAATACCGAAAACTATCTTCTTAAATAGTAATTATAAATATACTTATTATAAAAAAATATAATGCGCACACACACACTCATCATGGCACGTACGTCGAAACTAAATTGTAAATATTATTGTTATGTTCATTTTGATTTTTAGCTCATACATCTGTAGTTGTTTTCATTCGCATAAATTCCTTATTATTGATAGGTACTAAAGTATCAAGTGATACAGATTGATACTATTTAGTACAGGTTCATTAATATCAATTGTAATGTGATAATAATAATAATCTCAATACTAGAGTGTTCAAAGGAATAAAGATTTTAGTCAATTAAAACCCACTTTTCACCAGAGCTTATTTGGGGTAACGTGACGAGTGATGAGCCTGTCGCCGACATAGCTTGTAGGCCAACGATATAAATCGGACTCAAATTTTGCAAACGTTATTGGTACGAGTCCTCCACATCGATCGAACTCGAGTCTCCTGATTCGGAGGTACATCCCTAAACCAATCGGTCATCGTGGCTGAATCATGGCTTACACTTAAATATATTGATTAATTTAAATGTAAATTACTCTACAATAAAAATCCAAAAACCAACATTGTCAAACTTGTTTGTCAGAGTCAGTGAGATTGATCGACATTATTGAATGGAAACTGCACCACATTATTTTGAACTGTCTATACTTGACACAATAGCCGCAAGTAGACGTTCCAATTAACGCAATCATCATGAATGTGTCTAAACTAAGAACTATTCGGTGAAATCAATTTTGCATGTTCTATAAAGTAAGTAACAATTAAAGTATATCTTGTTTGCATATAAAAGGCTGGTCAAAGTGACTGTTTAAAAAAATTTAGATATAGACAGTATATTTTATATAGTATAGTTATATTTTATGGAGGAGACGCCAAACGAGCTAGCGGCTCACCTGATGGAAAGTGATTACCAACGCCCACGTACATCTACAACACCAGAGGAGTTGCAAGTGCGTTCCCTGCCTTCAAGGATATTTGGGTAGGGGGAAAAGAGGAGGGGAAGAGGAATGGGTCTCCGGTTAACACGCTCACCGTACGAAACGCAGAAGCCCAAGATGCCTCTACCTCATGCCGGTATTCCGCGTGGTCGTGGTACTACCCCGGTCGAGCTGGCCCTTTAGAGTAGTAGCAAAAGTCGCCGCTTTTGCTATAGCACGTAGACCTTGTTAAGTTGCAATATAAAAAAAATGCTTTAAAATCGGCGCCAAATCTCCGTCGTCTGTGGCCAGCGTGCTTAGCTAGTTTAGCTTATCTTAAAGAAATAAATATTTTACCCTTGGAGTCTACATATATGAAAATATGCATTACAAGCTTGTAATGCTAGTTACTAGAATAAGTAGCTCGTTCATGAAGTAATGTATACGTTTCTTCTACAAAATCCTAGTAAGTGTATCGAGGTTTCCGATCAAAAGATTGAAAAATGTATTAAATAAAGACTTTATGAGAAGGGTTATTATAATATTAAGGAATACATGGATAATATACATAAACCGCTCAAAATTAATAAGTTAATCGCTGTCAATCTGCTACAAAAAGTTGTATAGTAAAACCATATTATTATTAAAAAAAGAGAATACCCTGAAACTATTTTAAACATGATAGAGCCAAGCGGCGGCTTTTGTTGATCGAATGGGCCGGCTCGACCGCTTTGTACCACGGCCTCGCTCGCAGAATACTGACGTGAAGTAGAGTCATCTCTTGCTTCTGCGTTTCTTTCGGTGAGTGAGGTAACCGGAGGCCCACTCCCCATCCCTATCCCCCTCCTCATCTTCCCTCCCATCTCCCAGCTGAACCGCTTGCTCATTTGCCGTCTTTAAAAGAATTTCCATTAAAAAAAATCAATATACAAAGTTTAGCTGCAGCATTTACCACGACATCTACACGGCAAATTAACCTTGCCGCAAAGGAAATGGGAAGGCGTAAAGGGGCTTAAAAAAGCCGATAAGGCGATACCAAATCCAAATTTTAAATATAATTAGAAATTATATTTTTAATAATATGATTTCCTCTTAAGCATTTATGAAAACATTCAACGTCTTTTATATAATCTGTGAAATCAGTTTTTTACTACTTTATCTGACACTTATTTAGCCTCGTCGCATAATATTACTGCTGAATATTCGCATGATAATATTGTAATAACAAATATACGCCATATATCCTCCGTCAGATAAGAGAGTAATAAATGATAAGCGTATAACGAAAGAAAAAGTGCTTTCTTTGAGTAGGGTGACAGTAAATAAAATTATCTTCGAGATATTCGCAAAAATAAGTGTATTGTATGGTGGGGTGTGAGTCAATTATATATAATACTAGCCTTAAGTCAGCGGTTTCGCCTGCGTTTAAGTCGTTTTTGTATTAAACATAATAAAGTGTTAAGTTATCTGTTAGTGATAGAATTTATAGAATCAATTTAGTAGTTCAAGCGATTATCCCTTACATATAAACAAACAAGGGAAAAAAATATGCTCTCACGAACGTATACCCCATACTGGGGTGGTCTAAGCCAACAATACAAATCGTACATAAGTTTCGAAAAACTTTTTGGTATGAGCCCTCCACATAGGGCATCCAACTCGAGACTCCAGATTCTGAGGCAGATCCTCTAACCACTCGGCTATCGGCCTCATATGAGTGAGTGTAAATTATATATATCGATATATATATATAATATATCGATATATTGGGCTTAAAAATATTGTTTAACTATCGCTAGGTATACTAAGAAGTACACTTCTTAAAATAAGATATTGACTCGATGTCTGCGGTGCTGGCACTCTAACTTTTGACATCAAGCGTGTCATTTTCAACTAACTGCAATATGTTCCTTGATTGTGAACCGATTTTGATGATGCTTTTATTGAATAGGCTACCTCGAGATCGATCCATAGAATTTGATAAAAATATTCTTCCTCTAAGGGCGAGAAAAAATATATTGTTTTAAATTTTCTTGTTAATTTAAGCATCAGCAGTGGGCATATAGCACGTATACTACACCTACATGAAGAGCCGATCAGATTTTCAGTTGGCCCTACGTGTCGTATAAGTAGCGAGCCGTGGTAGCCTAGTGGTCAGGGCGCTCACTTTAATTTCATAGAGCGCGAGTGACCTGGGTTCGATCCCCGGTGCCGGCACCACTAAAATTGTTAATAGCAATTTTAAGTGCTGTATTTACCACTAGCTCAGCGGTGAAGGAAAACGTCGTGAGGAAACCTGCATGTCTAAGAGATAATAAAAATATTGTTTCGAGGATATGTGAAGCCCGCCAACCCGCACTGGAGCAGCATGGCGGGCCCTTCCCGGCTCCTAAACCCTCTCAGATACTCGTATTTGAGAAGGAGGCCTTTGCCCAGCTGTGGGCACTTACAGGCTGCTACTTTTCTTTACTTTTATGTCGTGTAAGAGATGGTGCGAGACACTGTTTGTAAAAGTAACAAAAATATTCACCATGATTCCGATCTATATGAACAGGCTTCCATTATCCTTATAGATATGAATCTATAAGGATAATGGATATCTATTTCATGGAGCCTACTGTTATATACCGTGCGCTCGTTTTAAGTTACAGACTAAGCCTGGTTCGATTTTCGACGCTGGTACCGCTAAAATTGACGGTTGTAATATTAGTACTTCTGAAAACCTACATGTCTGAGAAAAATTCGAGGACATAAGAGATTCGCTAAACCGCACTGAAGCTGAGTGGCGGACTCTCCCCGGCTAAACTGACAAAACTGTCTCACAAAATATGAGGTTTTTGCCCCGCATTGGGATATTTATAGTTATAGGTTGAGTAACAACCTCTTTACCCTTCCTATAACTGTGGCTTGACTAAAATAATTAAATGTAGAGAATAATATGAAGCAAATTGAATTTCTATATAACATAAATTATTAAAACTAAGAACATCTTGTGACATAGTAATGTGCCAAAAATTCTGTCCAGAATCACAGTGGGTTTCATTTCATTTGCATAAAGAATAAATGCTTTTCTATCTCGCACTGGCATTAAATATTCTGAGAGATCAGCAGAATAGTTCTTGTAACTCAGCAATGCACTGGCGCACGCCCGGAATATCTCCCGTAATAATACGCCATGAGAAATATATCTGTAATAGAGCCGGGCAAGATAAAGGCGTAATAAATGATAAGGGTATGAACGGGAGCCGAGGGTTCCAGACGGGATAGACTTAACATATATTTGTTGTGCTACTTACTTTTTTTTTCTAATATTTGTTTATTCACAATAACAATAAAAGCAGTTTAGTATGCCAGATGCATAGAGAATTATACTATGCATTGTATGTTTATAAAAAAAATGTGATGGATTTACTTATATATATATATATATATATATACTTCAAGTTATATATATGTCGTGGTCCGATGATATAAAATTGACCTCATCACGAAATGGTGGTTTTTCAGTGGTATTTAACACTTACTTACTGGTCATAATATCTCATTGTCAATGTTTGTTTTTTCATTCACGTTTCTCCATATGATTTATGTAGCGCGTCCGTAAAATGTGTAATAAGAATTCGAAGTACACAAGAATTTTATTTATTATTCTAGAAAGTACAAAATTAAAAACATTCTAACGAATTGTTGCTTATGTAGGTACCTATCAAAAAATAATGAAGCCGAATGAATTCTATTATTTTATGAAATAACCATTTCATGATGTGAGCAATTCATAGCAAAGTTTAACATATTATATATTAGCAAGTCAATTGGTTATCATGGTTCCAAATCATGAAATAAATGTTTTGTAAGCTTTAACACGTAACGTGAGTTAATTTATTCTTCATAATTATGTTTTCCATATTTATGTGTCGCTACACCTGTCGGCACATTTCTCTGATAATACCTTCCAGTTTTTCCAATACAAATAATTAAAGATGATGCCTTTACATTTGTTTAAATATTACGGCTCTAATCCAGCTTAAATTATGAAAGCTACCCCAGAGGAACCCTGGGTTCGATTTCAGATTTAGCGTCGATGAAACTGTTAATTTAAACCCTGATGCGGAAAACGTACGGTTCTGGTACGAAAAAATATTTTTAACTACATTTAAATTTTCACAGATCTAGTATACGGTGTACGAATTACCTAGTCTATGGTAATTCCACGTTTATTGAAACCGATTCCATTTCTCGTAGATTTTTACCATCAGGTTGGAATAAGGGAACCATAATGCTAGGCCAATTATACCAGGGATGTAGACTCTAAGGAAAAATAACCTTCATGAATACCTATCTCGAGTTCGGAACGGTAGCACCGTCTATTATTTAGCAACGACGGAGCAGCGACGTGAAAAATTACCGCTCCACCAACGTGGAGCTATTTCTTTGGGAAAATTCAAACATGAAATGTAGATGCGGCACAGCGTTTAAAACTCGTATTTCGTTTAAGAATAAAATGAATTTATATGGTCAGTAATAATTTATTAAGTTTTTTTCATAATTATTATTTATTTTTATTATATAAAATTATCATAAAAACATATAACAAAAAAAACATTGCCATAATAGTCGAGAGGCTTGGGCACAAAGACGTTGACAGGCTCACTATCTGTAACGTTATCCCAAATAAGCTCTAGTGAAAAGTGGGTCTAGACTTCTGAAAACTGGGGGTATTGGGAATATAGCAATGAGTTTTTTTTAATTATAATATTCGGACACACAGTCTTTGCGTCTCCAGTCTGGTACTGCGATCGCCAACCCACTTGCTAAACGTGGCGATTAAGGCAAATGCTGGCTATGTTAATTCCCTTTGTTAAATTGTCCCAACTGTGGTCCTGGTGCAATTTTGGCTTTTGTTTACGCAGCGGAAACAAAAATTAGGCTTTATTTTTTGTTAAAATAAGGAAAAAATTACCTCTTATTCCATCTGATGGTACTGAGCTGCTTTTCGTTTGTGTTCTGTGAGAGTGGATCCTTCCACGTTCGAACTGAACCGTTCGTTCTGGCTTTACCTGTATTTCTAAAAACAAGAAAAATATTGTTTTGAGGACATGTGTGACATGAGACATGTTGGCTGACTGCCAACGTGGCGTAGCGTGGAGTAGCGTGGCGGACCTTTACCGGCTCCAAAACTCTCACGAATATGTGAAAGGAGACCTTTGCACAGTAGTGGATATTTACAGGCTGAGATTTTACTTTTTCATTATTTTATTCATTTTATATACTACTAATATACAATTATAGATATTATACTAAACTATTATACTATTATTTAAACTGTCTAAATCTATGTTCTTAAAAAGGCTACTGGTTAATAGAAATGGTAAAGGTTTCTGGTAGCACAAAACCTGATAATAGTAAAATCACAGGAGATCATAGTAACTTAAATGATGATGATATAATGTGGAATATTTTAATAACATATCTTCATTATATAGGTAATTTCCTCTGTAATGTAATTTGGAAACTGCAATGTTATTACATTTATGTCATCTCCAATGGCTTCTACTTATTGCGGAAAAGAAATACTGACATAATTGCCTATTTAAGCTCACTGAATACCACAATGGGTTCTAACGTTAGTGCACCAAAACTAGAATGGCTCATGTTTATTCTTATACTGTGTTAAATACGTCCTTTTAGTACTGTGAAAATATGTCGTTTACGACCATTTTTATATGCGATTAATAAAGAACGTCGCGTGCAATAAGTTTTGGCCAATCACAAATAGCGTACTTTTTTTGAAACAGCCAATGGCGTGATGGAGATAAAAGCTCATTTCGTTTCTGTATTCCGGACGCTAAGTCCCTGGCCGTTTTCACGCAAGAGATACTGTGAAAAGCGTTTACGGAGTTTTCGACCGTATTGTATTGTATAATCAGCCATCATGGAAGCCGAGGGCGATTCATGTAGTGTATCCGACAATGAATAGTCGTATTTCGCTTGCTTATTCCCTATGCGTGAATGCGAGAAGGAAATAAGGGAAAAAAGGTGTTGGAAAAGGACAAAAATAGTTGGCGCTTAGGCCTTTCTTGCTATATCCTTCAGTACTGTAATTTTCCCGCTTTTATTCAGCGTGTTGCTGTGCGGACGACGTTGTTACAATGTAACGTATTTCGTTATTATTTTCTTTTATACTGGTAATTAATATTTAACTGGCAAATATTGTTCTAAAGTCATAAGACTGCGAAAAGTTATATATTAAATATAGAACATCGTTAAGAATATAATTATATGACATATTTTAGGTAATAATATAGCTACTATAATTAGTCGCATGGTGGCTGGAGGAAGAATCTTTGCGAACGAAAAACCGGTGTCTTCTCGTTGGTGTCATACGAAGCAAATTACGGAAAGCATTGAATATTTCATGGTAATCTCTGTGAGCAAAGCCGGCAACGAAGCTTGCCATCCATCACGCTTTATCCCGCGGAGAGGCGGAAAATGTGTTTCGGAAGAACTTTTCCCAATACTGAAACGTGGCAAATGGAAATTCGTAATCTCTGCCTACCCCTATGGCTAGCAGGCGTATGTGCTCATTTTTGTTTTATATGTTTGAAGATGGAATGCCTCACAGCCCGTACTTATACTGGCAATCCATACCCTTTCAAATCTGAACACAACTGTAGTTACACTTCTGTTTGGCGGTTTAGTTACCTACCCTGACGATTCCTAGACAGAGATGGACTCTTCAAATCAAATCAAATCATTTATTCAACATAAGAAATATAAATTTCACTTAACTTTTTTTTTATTCTACCAACGTTTAGTAATGAGGTGCCTCTGTCGGAGAAGAAACAGGCGAAAGAAACTCCGTAGGTATCCTCTCTACCACCTAGTAAAAGTGTTTACCTAGTAAAATTATTCCCGCATGTCTTCAATTATCTATGCAGAGCAGGCAGAAACTGACACTTTCAGATTCTTTGGTGATGCAATGGGGCTTTTTATCATAAATTTCATAAACTTTATTTTGAGTCATATGTTTCATCATAAATTTTATCTTATTATTTGGAGGTTTAGTAGAAATCTGTCTCGTTCAATTTACTATGTTTTGGTTAAATTGTTTAGTATTCTCGCGAACAATGATACCTCTTTATTTGCGCGGTGGCGTCAACGTGCGAGACGGGAACAATTCTAAATGACGTTAATTTCGGCGGGAATTCTTGTTCACTATGGAATATGGCCGCCTCAATTTATCAGAACGTTGGCACAGTTCTTTTTTATTTTCTTACTAGCGAATATTCGTGACTTTGCTCGAGTGATATTTAAAATTGGTATTTGTATTCGCTTCTTAGACATCTAATTATGCGTATAATATAATTGAAATAGAGCCGTTTAGTAGAGAGCAGAGTAATTTTGACAGGGTCTGTGTACACATAGTGAAACAGTAACAAAGCTGAGTCGTGTACATATGATATACATTTTAGAAATTGTATTGAATTAAGTATTTAGGGGTGCAATACCCCGTGGCCAAAATATTTTTCAAACCTAGATACTACTGGTCAAAATTTATTATAGATTTTAGATCTGACGTATTGAAGATGGTTACGCCATCTAATCTATCAAGGTGAGATAACTAAAAGATTAGATTAGGTACCGATTGCATCAATCATGCATCGATCAACGGTAGTTTTGCAGCGACTAAACCTTCACGGTGTTCCACTATCGCCATATATCGGCTACTTACTCGTACTTGGCCTCAAATCCCACGTAGCTCCGCTATCCGCTGCACTCGGAAGCATCATCCTTTCTGGCCCCACCGAACCTGGTCCGGTGCATCGCAATACCGGCACTATGCAATATATACCATACCTAAATTATCCAAACTAGTGACGCGCGGCAAATACTGCGATCGTCTAGGCGGCTACCAAACGTAGCCATTATGGAAAATCGTACCATTAAGAGAAGTCTGATGTTCATGATGAAGAAGAATATTGTTAAAATAAAATTTTGACATGAAAATCTGCCATCTCCTTTTAAGGGTCTCGTAAAAGTCCACAAAGTAAAGGATTTCCCTTCCTTATTAGACCTTTTGAAAATCTCTGACGATAATTATAAGCAATTAATGTTGTAATAATGCACTAGATGTTTGAGCATTGTAGTCAGATACAGATACTTGACGTAGGTCAGGGAAGCTACCGCCCCCCCCCCCCCCGAATGGGTTCCCGGCGGGGGGGCTTAGAAACCGTGGGTGACACGGTGAACCAAGAGGAACCTACATGGCCGGCCTGTCTTTGCGGGAATCGCCGGCCCGAGGAGGTCGCTCCGAGTGGGCTTGTTGAGCCCACTTCGGATGCGTGTTGGTGGACTGTGAGGGGAGTGTTAGCTTAGCGCTCTCCTGGCCCCCCACAGCCGAGGTGGAGTCGCGGGGTAAGAGGAGTTTTGGTATTGCGTTTCGCCTTTCTCCCTATCCTCCGTGACTCTGGCGGGGGCCGCACCGCTGATGCGGCCGTGGTGGGGCCGCTGGGGGAGAAGAGTGTCGGTATTACGATGGCCATTCTGCCTACCCTCCGCGGCCGAAACGTGGTCGGCGGCGGAGCCATAGGCCAGATCCGCCGGTGGTGCCACGAAGGCTGGTGCTTATGAGCGCCAGCCTTCCTGATCCCCATGGCCTCCGGGTGGCGGACTCGGGGGGGTCCGTTGCCCTCGTGGGTTTGGAGGCCGAGTAGGTAGGCGTCTGTGTTCCGGCGCGTCTAGCCAGGGCGGTGTGGGAGAGTATGTCTTCTAGCCTAAAGCGGCCGGCGCTGGTGGGGTCGCGGATGTGTGCAAAAGCGTTCCCGTGACCTTGCCGACATGCGACGAATGTGGAACACCATGGGGTTTTAATCGGTGCGAACCCGAAATAACCCGTCCTTCCCCCTGGGAGGGCGAGTATGCGTCAGGCATTTCTCCATGTAAATAAGAAAAAAAAAAGTTCAGGGAAGCTACAGTTACACTTGAGAAGTTTTTCATCAATAACTTCGCTGTTTTGCTGGTTTTGAATTGGATTGAATTCAAACAAACTGCACAATACGTATTTTGTCATGAGTTACGTATTAAGTTATAAGTTTTATTACGTGTAATGCACTGACTGCACTTTTAACCGCTGTAGCTTTGTCATTTTGTCGGAGTGAAAACAACAGGAGTTGGTACGGAGTTCGAAGTACAATTCGGAGGTGTAAATATTGACCCATTTTCATACTTATCGACGGTAACCTACTTAAGTAGTACCTAGTTACATATGTATATGTTCAAATATTTGATACCTATTTATAACAACATACAAAGTTATTTTAAAAGGACTTAACATCTTTCTTTATAAGTAAGAATGTAGTAAAAGTACTATTATAACATTGGACATTATAAGTTCTAAACAAAGAAAGCTTCTTGAAAAAAAATTGGCGGGAAAGGTTAGACGTTTCGTGAAAAATTACTTTTATTGTTGCGTTCGAGACCCGGTCTCTAATTGTTCAAAAAACGTTTTATTTTTGTCAATAATGTCCGGATCCCCGCGGGGTTTCCTTGTTAATGTTGCTACCAGTAGCAAATGATTAGTTTCGGTTGCTATTTCAAAGTGTAAATAATGTTGTATAGAGATGTTTATGATGTAGGTGACGATGACTAAACTAGTTAGATATGCTGGTGCACAGAATAGATTTACAGACAAAATGAATTGAGTGACAATACGTACAGTTTTTTTTTTCTCTGTTTAGGATGTAAGCCTTAAGTTGTAATGAAAGAATAATTCGTAAAATCATGGTGTTTCTTAATTTAAGCGTGATCGAGGATTTTAAATACAGATTTTACACCATATTTGTTACAATAATCTATTTAGCAATTGCTAGACAAAATGAAACGGACGTATTTGTGATGAAAATCCAAGGAAACACTTATTTTTACACTTTATTTAATACTAGACTGCGCGACTGCCCGCAGCTCAACCCGCGTTGTCACAAATTTCTTCCCAAGACAACTCTTACTTGAGACGATAAGTATCCTATTATTTTCTACGACAAACTGCAGAATATCGTTTATATCCGTTCAGTCTTTTAAGCGAGATTGAACGATAAAAACACAAACTTTCACATATAGTCGTATAATATCAAGTAGAATAAAACAAAGACTAGAAGCAACTCTGAAATATCAAGCAACATTTAAAAAAAAAAATCATTAAAATCCGTGAATTTTACTTTTAAATTAACTCCGTTCAAAATTACATACATACCAACATACAAAGAATTTTTCATATGAGTATAAAATAGTGCAGATAAGTGCAGGCTGTAACGAAAAGGTGGAAAACAGTATCTGTTCGACGCTGAAATTAATGCTAACATACATGCCTATGAATTTGCGTAGGTGAAAAGGACTGTGTATATAATTTCTTAAGTTTTTACATATTACTTTTAGTGTTACCATGTGTTATTAAGTCTACTCCAAGCTTTAAAAGTGCCTTTAATGCATAGGAATGTTTAGAAAATATATATGAAAAAAATCGATACATTTTACCACGTAGTATCCACGTCTTCTAATAACTAAAAAATATTCGCTTATTTTGTTTAAATTAGATTAAGTGTTAGTTGACGAGACAGGCTCCAAAATTTCAAACTGGGAATATCTTTAATTCCTGACTTCAACGGTCAGCACTCCTTAAGACAACATTGTTCAAGAATTCAAACAATACTTTTAAATAGTTTTCAACACCACACCATTAAGGTCTGCAAATTGTTTTTCAGTTATAACCGTTCAAACATTTACAAACAAATTATTTTACATATTAGAAGATAACTGACGAAAGGAGTAGTCGTTTAGTAGAGTAGAGCAAGTACCTAGTTTATTAGTCACGTTTCTCTATAACATAGGTACTTATGCAATGCCACATGGCCTTCACAACTTTGAATCGCTGAGTTCTATGGGACTCTTTTCTGCGCTCGTTATCGAATACCTAAGTTACAGCTTTTATAATATGTAATAATATAAAGATAAAAGAAATGTTAGTAGCGAACACCTCGTTCCCGACCATTGTTCTTATCAATGATTAAGAAAAATACCAAATATCATCGAGGTGAGAAAAGTAATGAATGAGTGGGTCCATAAATAGTAAAATTTTTATAATCAAGTCTCGATCGTTTTGCATGCGTTAAATTATCCGTTCAAAATTACATACATACTAACACACAAAGAATTTTTCATATGAGTATAAAATAGTGCAGATGGCGGGATGATTGCTCCAGAATATCCGTGATGCCGGTCGCCAGGCTAGCAACGGTATTTACGACCGGACCCGGATGAAAAGTAATAGCGGATCGGTATTATTGCGCCGGTAGTTCTAAGATATGCACACTACTTTTTTTTTTTTTTTTTTTTTTTTTTTTTTTTTTTTTTTTTTTTTTTTTTTTTTTTTTTTTCTCTGTTTAGGATGTAAGCCTTAAGTTGTAATGAAAGAATAATTCGTAAAATCATGGTGTTTCTTAATTTAAGCGTGATCGAGGATTTTAAATACAGATTTTACACCATATTTGTTACAATAATCTATTTAGCAATTGCTAGACAAAATGAATTGAGTGACAATACGTACAGTTTTTTTTTCTCTGTTTAGGATGTAAGCCTTAAGTTGTAATGAAAGAATAATTCGTAAAATCATGGTGTTTCTTAATTTAAGCGTGATCGAGGATTTTAAATACAGATTTTACACCATATTTGTTACAATAATCTATTTAGCAATTGCTAGACAAAATGAAACGGACGTATTTGTGATGAAAATCCAAGGAAACACTTATTTTTACACTTTATTTAATACTAGACTGCGCGACTGCCCGCAGCTCAACCCGCGTTGTCACAAATTTCTTCCCAAGACAACTCTTACTTGAGACGATAAGTATCCTATTATTTTCTACGACAAACTGCAGAATATCGTTTATATCCGTTCAGTCTTTTAAGCGAGATTGAACGATAAAAACACAAACTTTCACATATAGTCGTATAATATCAAGTAGAATAAAACAAAGACTAGAAGCAACTCTGAAATATCAAGCAACATTTAAAAAAAAAAATCATTAAAATCCGTGAATTTTACTTTTAAATTAACTCCGTTCAAAATTACATACATACCAACATACAAAGAATTTTTCATATGAGTATAAAATAGTGCAGATAAGTGCAGGCTGTAACGAAAAGGTGGAAAACAGTATCTGTTCGACGCTGAAATTAATGCTAACATACATGCCTATGAATTTGCGTAGGTGAAAAGGACTGTGTATATAATTTCTTAAGTTTTTACATATTACTTTTAGTGTTACCATGTGTTATTAAGTCTACTCCAAGCTTTAAAAGTGCCTTTAATGCATAGGAATGTTTAGAAAATATATATGAAAAAAATCGATACATTTTACCACGTAGTATCCACGTCTTCTAATAACTAAAAAATATTCGCTTATTTTGTTTAAATTAGATTAAGTGTTAGTTGACGAGACAGGCTCCAAAATTTCAAACTGGAATATCTTTAATTCCTGACTTCAACGGTCAGCACTCCTTAAGACAACATTGTTCAAGAATTCAAACAATACTTTTAAATAGTTTTCAACACCACACCATTAAGGTCTGCAAATTGTTTTTCAGTTATAACCGTTCAAACATTTACAAACAAATTATTTTACATATTAGAAGATAACTGACGAAAGGAGTAGTCGTTTAGTAGAGTAGAGCAAGTACCTAGTTTATTAGTCACGTTTCTCTATAACATAGGTACTTATGCAATGCCACATGGCCTTCACAACTTTGAATCGCTGAGTTCTATGGGACTCTTTTCTGCGCTCGTTATCGAATACCTAAGTTACAGCTTTTATAATATGTAATAATATAAAGATAAAAGAAATGTTGGTAGCGAACACCTCGTTCCCGACCATTGTTCTTATCAATGATTAAGAAAAATACCAAATATCATCGAGGTGAGAAAAGTAATGAATGAGTGGGTCCATAAATAGTAAAATTTTTATAATCAAGTCTCGATCGTTTTGCATGCGTTAAATTATCCATACACAAGTCATTGTTGCTATTCGTTAAAAAAATATATTTATGTATATATATATTTTTAAATGTATAAGATAATGATCACAGTTGCAGAATTATTAAAAATAATTTAAATATTTCCAACTCAAAATGACAAAATGTCAAATCAAATGTCGCTTAAAAAAATTTCGCGTAGGTGAGAAGGAACTCCAACCCTTACGAAATAAAACATATAATACGGGATGTGAGCTCCCCAGCGGGTACTACAACATTTTCACCGGAAAAAATAGTGCAGATGGCGGGATGATTGCTCCAGAATATCCGTGATGCCGGTCGCCAGGCTAGCAACGGTATTTACGACCGGACCCGGATGAAAAAGTAATAGCGGATCGGTATTATTGCGCCGGTAGTTCTAAGATATGCACACTACTTTTTTTTTAGTTTATGTACTTCTATATTCTAGTCTTCTATATAACAGTACACATATCAACGTGATTAGTATTATAAATATAGACCAGGTTCATATAATAAATGCCGAAAACGTCAAATAGTTGCCTTTGTGAATATTACAAATATTATATTTATCATTTATGAAGTAATTCTTTAAGTTTTAGCTAACAATTAAAAAAGCGATGATTTTATAGTTTCCATTCTCTTTTTGATTTTTTTTTAAATTTTGTAAAGAATGGTAGAAATGCTATTAACACTGTAACTGTAAACAATAATGCAGTCTGTTGTATGATTCATCCAATTACATATTCGTATTCTAATTATAACTATTAGAGCAGTAATATGGTGAAGTTATATATATTAAATACAGTTTTCTTTCAATCCTGGGATGGAATGCTAAAGATCTTATATTTTTTAAATAAGGGTGACTAATATCTACGGTCCATTTGATGTTAAGTGGTCCTTGTGTTAGGCCTATATTAATCCTGGATGAAAAATCTAGAACTGCGACATCTCTCCCTGAGTACTAAAATAGAATGTCCTGTTGCCAGTAATTGGATCACCGTTTCACGTCACTCACCATACTCGTACGAAACGCAGCTGCGTTACGTTATGTTGTTATGTAAGTACATGTCAATAATATGCCAAATCATCACACCTTGTGATACTCGCAAATGCTAAGGTGTGTTTTGGCATTTACACTCTAAGGTTTGCCTCGACCATAGAGGTACAACGGTGTGGAACCCAGATATTTTAATTCCCCTGGTTTATATTAAGCGACCTCACATGTACTTAGTGTCTGTATTTACTTATACTTAGTATCATTAATATCTCTCGTCGGTATCATTCATTAATTTAATGAAATATAATATTACAACGTACTTTATTAGAAATAAGGTAAATGTCAGTATTATTAAAACAAACGGTTAATTTCCGCTAAAATTAAGCGGGGCTTAGGTGCCAAATTTTATGCTTATTTTATCTAAGAAATAAATTTAATTCTCGAAACAAACCACAAACCTTATGAATTCTATACCTTTAATTTTTATAAAACACTGTTATCCTTCGGTTTTTTGCTCCTACAAATAATAACAAGATTTCAACTCATTTATTATTAAAAACTTCGTCAGGCGCAACCCTCCGTGACGACCTGCCTGTCCCACAGCAGTCATGAAAATAAAATCATGGTACCCAACCCGCGTAGATTGAATTCAAAATTGGAATCAGAAGACAATCCTTTTTTCTTTTTTTTATTGCGACAAATGGCTATCGCGTGAGGTGACGGCCCGGTCGCCAGTGTTGAATTTTTTATGAACATTGAATAAGGTTAGGGGTTCGGTAGAAATGTGAAAATTTTATATAATATTACTTCTGTTATTAGCTAACATCTAACGAGTAATCTAGTCATCTAAAGTATCTTAGGTCACGTCTCCGTCACAAGAAGAAGGAACTTTTTGATTTTTTTAAAGATGAATTGATACATTACAAAAAGGTTAATTTCGGCACGGTTCAAGGGTATATGTGCAATGAAAGTATTTTTTTTACTTTTTTAAATTACATAAATTGCATATGGACAAACATTTGGACCGTGCGGCAATCGAACCCGTAACCGGCCGCGCTGCAGTCAAACGTTTAGCCATTACAACAAGTAGTTGTTGAAGTTAATATGAAAACAAGTTGAAGTTAATATTTATGCCATTGGCTCAAATATAAGGCAGGGGTATGATTATCCTATCGTAGTCTGACGATCCGAAACTTATTTCTGTAGAAGGTATGTATTCTAATCAATATTAGATATCGGTTTGTTATATTTTCAAATTTACGAGTCGATAATAAACTTATTTGTTTGTTAGGTATTTCTTGTAAATTTTTACATCGTTGAATTATGATGGTCACCAAAGTTACCGCCTAAACAATAGTACGGAAATTTTAAATAAAAGAAGCACCCATTTAAAATGTGCCCAAAATTGCGGTAGTATCGGAATTACGTTATGGTTGTAATATAACAATAATGCACTACCGTAAAGTGGTGGCATTGAATAAAGTTGTAAAGCAATTTCTCCGGCCATGGAAAGGCGGTGGACTGGGCTATAGACATAGACAACTCAGTCACGCTTCATAGTAAAGGTTCAAAATGACAAAATATTTTCCATCTCTATTGTGCAGTGTCCTTGAAATGACGGCGTTCGAAAAGGCGGCAACAGCCATTTTGTTCTTCATTTTCTCGTTAAAACATTTTTTTCGTAAGCTATTATGGTTTGGTTAAGAAAGTTGTTACTTTTTCTAAAATTTGTGGTCAGGTTATAACGACGTAAAATGTGCAATAAATAATTAAATTTTGTAAAACATCTATGGTGCTTTGGTTACCTACTCATAAAGTAAAAACGTATTTTTCTTTCTACGTAAATTATAAGATATTTAGCCGTGTGGTGACAGTGAAAGAAAAATCGTTTGAGTATCGACTAAGTTAAAGTTTGGAAAATCTCATTGCGTCGGAATGGTGTCGAATTAGCCACCATGAAATTACTAGCATCTTATCTAGTAATTTTGAAATTTCTGTTCTAGGCTAAAAACATATTGTTTTGAATTATATTTCGCGCCTTTACATTGTGTAAAGCTAGAACTGGAACAATTATCTGTGCTCCTTGAAATTATTTGTTCTATGCGGGTATCAAACATGTGATCCCAGCCCCAAGACTTATCTTTACCTACTGCGCCCATTGACCATTGTTGGGATACTCCTCCTCACATTCCATTTTCGTCTATTTCGGTTTTGTGCTGTATTCATTAGTTGGTATCTACTTATACTTTTAAATAAACCAAATAATACATATTATAAAATACATAATTGTTTTAGTTTAAACATCATTGTTTAAGCTGTCGACGACCACTGTCATCAAAATAGTGAACGGATAAACCACTTAGCACTGGATAAATCCGTTCCTAATCCTGTTAAAACCTGCTAAATCCGGATTAATAGTCTGTCAAATTGCCGCGAGGGGGCGCCGCTTGGCACCTGCGACTCGGGGAGTTTTGGGGCCCTGTATTTTAGCCCTTTGTAATTCATTATAGAGATCTGTAATCAAATGACGGATCCTTATTGTATATATTTATTTTTTATTAATTCATGTTTTTTCTTGTTTTATTTTTTTTATTGTAATTTTTATAATTATTATGTATCACCATATCATGCACTATGTGTGTAGATATAAGTGTAGGAATATATGTCTTTATGTCTTTATATTTAGCGTGAATGAGAGAAAGTGGTCAAATAGCCATAATTTTTCTTATTTAATTGTTGTTTTTGAAACACTTAACATGTTATCACAATAATTTTAAAATGGACTACAGTTCGCTAATTTAAATAATAGTATGGTGGCAGCTAAAAAGTATCTACCACTCGTCACTCATCTCGTCCTGTGGCTAAAGTGAGAGGCGTCTAAGCGTCAAATACCACGAGAGCCGTTGCTATTTTTTGCAATTTAACACAAGTATCTAATGGATACTGGTTACTAATAATTTTACTGTCAAATTATAGTATATAACTAGTCAAACGAAAGCGTCAATTTAGTGGAAAAATAAAATAAATGAAATCGGTCTCATACCCGATGACATGAAATATACTCCAAGGATGTTCTGTAACCATAACGGAAGCTATCAGATATCCGAAATAAAAAATATCCTTATAACCGTAATCGAATCGGAAATAAAATGTTTCAGATAATTTCGGACGTTATTTCAAAAAAATATTCTTTCTTTATATGAGCGTGGTTTGATTACGTGACATTTAATTTTTGTTCACCATTAGTGTAATTGTTCCTTTCGTTCAAAAAGATGAAAGGTAAGGAAAGGTATCGTGAATATATTACATAATATAAAAACCAAATACGAACACAGCTGAAATTTGGTGCAATATTTCATTACAATCTCATAATTTTGTAGCAGACAGCACATGGTTCCCGTCCCGCATGAATACTATGTCCTTACTATATATGTATTCGATGAAGTTATTGCTGTTAGCCGTTTTGGCTTTTAAAGCTTCATAGGTTTGCGCCTGCGTCCTTGAGGCCGCAGGCGTTACTATGTCCTTACTACTTTGTTGAGCGTGCTGTTCAATCTCTCCAGTCTCCATTACTTAAAATATTGCTTTGAATATTTTTGCTTTTTCCTTGGTTGATTTCTTCGTTCAAAATTTTGTTTCTACGTTTAAAGGTCGGAATTCTAACTAATGAAACATCATCCACTTTTAATTTTCACTTTACTTGTTTATTATATTAAGTTTATGCAAGATAGTGACTTTATTTTTTATTTGTAAATTTATTCAAATAACTAATACTGCCGGGGAGCTGCTCGCAGAACTTTTGTCATAGGTGCCGGCAGAATATCAGCGCTGCAGCATCTCGGCTGTAGCAATCTGCTGAGTCGGCCGCCATTTTGTGGTATTTACTGTTTTTGTAATTTGCACCAAATGTTATTGTATTGTAGCATCGAGTAAAACATTTTTCTTTCTTTCTTCTTCCAATACCGGAATTGACCAGAACGAGATCCATACTCATGAGCAACTGAACGATTTTAATGTAATATTCATTGTTTGTGAATTAACGTAACTATTTATTAATAAACAAGATTATACTTGAAAATCAAACTTCGCTGTACTCAGATTATACACGGATGAAATCGCATACAAAAATGCTTATTATTGATGAATAAATAATATTAGTCGCTTTTACGTTTGCGAATGTAACAAAGTCACATAGCATAACGTGTACTGTATCTACAAAAATACTAAATTTATAAAAAAAATTACAATTTTTATTTTATTAAAAATCATATTAAGGATATCTTAAGGATCTGTATACAAAATTCCATATTCCTAATATTCGTATCAACTTACGTAGGAGGTCTTTATATAGCGCCCCGGTGATCTATCCTGATCTGAATGATTAGTTGACATACATTTGTCTAAATTACACCATTATAAATCAATGAAATTATTATTTACTTTGAAATGTAGAGAAATACTGTACGGAACATCAAAGCCGGTAGCATATTCGCACAACTAAGTGTACCTACTTTATAAGTCATGACGAAAATAAGGGATGACGGGATTATATTGTTTAGTAGAAAAAATCTATTTTAGTTACTTGTCACTACGAGAGTTAAAGTCGTACAGACAAAAAGACCTACTCGTGAGTAATACACATATTAGTCTTTTACGTAACTGACCTAACAGGACTACAGACGTGGATAAAATGTCTATTGTCTACATAACGATTTCGTAAACATTATTAAATGACTTCATTTTATTAAATTTTGAAAATAATGTGTTAACGAAATTTATTATTAGATATGTTGATGTAAAGTGGAATGTTTACATTTACTTTAAAAACATGGTTCAATAATTTTACGAAGAAATTCTCGTAGAATTATCATAGAAAATTAAGTAATATGACAATCTCTTCTAAGCTCCAAAACCTTACTAAAACTGAGAGGAAGCCTGTTACTAGTAGTTCGTCCTGGTTATGAAGCTGTTACTTCTATTTATAGAAGTCTGGAGAACCGTACTGGTTTCGCACGGACAGATCTTGGAACAATTTTCTTCAAATATAATTCTATGAATATAACTCTGACGGCCGAATGATGGCGTCAAGTTACGTACGAGTACGAGAGTACGTAGTACGTAGTACTTAGTACGTAGTAGTAGCAGAATAATAAAAGAAAAGCATAAAACTATTAACCAACATCATAAACAGCCATCCATTTAATTAAGTGCTCGCATTCTTTTTTAGAAACAAACAAGGATATCGCATTATGCGTCCCCTATTCTATTTATGTCTAAAAAAACACATCTCGACCCTAATTGCCGGTTTATTGGCCGATACTTTTAACTGTGACATATTAGGACCGTTTACGGAGCGAGCTTTAGCGCTTTAAGTGGTGTATTTAAAAATGTTTGATGTGACATTATGGTCATGTAGTAGCATGTGTGCGGCTTCCTGTGATGTTTTATTAATATGTCGAGACTTTGTTGATAGGCAAAATAAATATAAATAAATAAGAGTGAAATATTTGTGTATGAACGTTATTTTATTAATATTTAGTTATTTTAAACCAATTTCTTAAAAATATTTCGCATCTAACCATAATCTGTAATCTATTACAGATTAAGGCTAAAAGGCAATAGGCAGTAGTCGGAAAGCACGGAATAATGTGATCGGTCACATCACAACAACTTCAGAAGCTGTTTAAACCCATATTTAGATCATCCTCTAAAGATTACCACAAAGCACGGTCCTGAGCCACTGGTATCCATCGACTTTTCGCAACACTGTGCAGGTCGTTACTCTATCTCCAACGGTTGACAGTTTCGTGAGCTATGTGGCCCGGACTTGACCCTTTCGGTTAGTTACATGGCAAAAAGGTACTTTAAAATAACAATCTGAATTAATATTACCTACAACATAAAATAATCATGTTATTTTACATATTATTATTTTTTTGTTATGATTTAGGAAATTTCAACTACTTCTTTTCCTCTTTAAATAATAACCATGACTGTTTATAACATTTAAAGTATTATTATGGGCAATCTCTCGTCACTTTCGGTTTTTGATTTGAGATTAGCCATTGGTTGAGACGTAGTAATATCATGTCCCTACAACCGTACCTGCTTTCTATCTTCCTATATTGCAAATTATATTATATCGATTAAAAACTATTTTAATAAACTTATGCATACTCCAAAATGTTTATTACAACGTATAACTACAATCTCGGTACACATACAAACAAAGTATTTTATAATGCACATAAATAAAAGCAAGTCGGATGCCTATTTCCCGTTTTAAAACAACTCGGTTTTGACTTCGGTCATAGACAGCTTTGTATTTTTTAAACACAAGTTCAGAAAAAAATACTGACCCGTTATAATAATGACCATAATAATGTTCTTCTACCCGATTTTTACAACGGTGCTATCTTTCTGTTTCTTTTTTACTTACCCAGTAATTACATTAAAAATGTATATACATTCGAAACGTCATTTCAGTTATTATTTAGTGTTTAAATGAAAGGATTTGGGATCTTTTCTATATACTACTACTTAAGCAGATTTTAGTCACAATCTAAACATAGTACTCTCCAAGAAAACTCTGTCAATAGCCGGCATAATAGATCTTGGAAGGTTGGTTTATACTCACCAGGGTGCTGTGATACTAAGCCTGAAAACAGTCTGTGGGATTTAGGTTTAGCAAATTCCGAAGGATATTGTTCCATCATTCAGTCGCCAGAATCTTGTATCTTTCCTAGCAGGTTACACTACGTGTAGAGGATATAGGCCTTTGGAAAAACAGATGGTATATTCCCTTACCCCTCTGTCTATTTATCTCTGGTATATTTAACATAGATAATTTTAGTTTGGATTGCCTTAGATAATGTATTCGACAGTGTTTATTTTCATCATCCTATTCATCACAACGCAGTTGGACAGAGGCTTCCGTATAATTAAAAAACGTTAACTGCTAAAAATACCACAGCTAGGCTTGTCAACTATAACAAAAGGTGGTACCCATCCTCCGGTTTCTTTATTCCCTTAGTGAGAGAAACTATTAAGTACAGTACAACTATTAAGTGTCAGTACGGGGAAATCATAAGACTTAATTACTGTTTGAAACTTGTATAATATAGGTATAATAATAACAATCCTGTATGTTGTCCCCTCTTTCTACAACAGCCTTACCTTAACAGCCTTCAAAAAATCTACTGCAAGACAAAGGCCACTCCTATAAGGAGGATTTGCCATAATCGTCTTAACGCAGCTGCCCTTATAGATCTGCTTAATTTTGGTTTGGTATTTCCCGAGATGGATATGCCGCCATCTTGGTTATGCAGTTAAAAGTCTTTATCCTTACTCGCCTCTTACGACATCCACGGAACGAAATGGTTATATTACATTTTTAATTTTAAATACTTATTATTTTAAGTCTCGCTTTTTGCTTTTTTTGGTTACTTTGATGTCGTTACGAGACTCACTCGCTGAGACTGGAATCCAAGTAGTGACAGTGGGTGAACTCTGGGTAGAGCAGTGCCACGCAGGGGTGTGCAACTCAGATAAAAAAACTCATATCCTTAATTTGTATAATAAATAGTTCGATCCTTTACTCGATTCAAGTCTGGCAATTATTTTTGTCTTGGGCTTCTTTAGTGGTGATAAAGATATCATAAAAAATCTTAATAGATTTTTTCCTTCCCAATGGTTTCACAAAACTTTTCACAGCCTTTTATTCGTCTACCATTTGTTACATTGTTTAAGTTCGATATTTTTGAATGTGATGTGTGTTGTGTCTTAATTTACTAAGGATCGTGTTTGTCACCTGTTGGGGCGGTTCCTTAAACTTCCCTCTTTTCT
The DNA here is from genome assembly GCA_029286595.1 of Bhutanitis thaidina. Taxonomy (NCBI): domain Eukaryota; kingdom Metazoa; phylum Arthropoda; class Insecta; order Lepidoptera; family Papilionidae; genus Bhutanitis; species Bhutanitis thaidina. The sequence goes on along the minus strand of JAGSMS010000021.1, from coordinate 344,165 downwards.
GTACCTGAGACAAATTAAGGTGCGTCTACCAATCCACTTTAGTAGAATTTTATATCCTTAACATTCTCTTCTATGGACTAAGGAGTGTATAAGTGCACATTACAATTTGTATACTCTTGATAGATATAATTAGTATATAACGGAAAATTATCCTTTTATGTTCATGAAGGTATTATCTAAATATAATACATTGTTTAATAAAACCTTTTAAAAGACAATAATATCCTTAATTACGATTTGTTTACAAATCTTCTTCCTAGACTAGTTTTTCGGAAGTAATCGGAGTGGAACAATTGTACTCGATCAATTTCCAACACCATTAAATTTGTCTACTCTACCAACATTCCATAATAATTTTGTAAAGTTTTCTCTCTTCAACAACTTATATAATCACATAGCCCGCTGTAGTTTCCAACATTTAATATTCATTAAAAATCTGCAGTCATAATGGCCTCCTCAAACGAAGGAGACACAAGATGGAACAGCAAGCGATGTGCGATAGAGAAAGATGCCGTTACCTTCAACGATTTACCCCCAATTTCCCCCCGAGTCGGCGTCGGGGCCTGATTATATTTTAATGCAATAATTCTACGTGATCATACAGCGTTTACGAGTGTCGGCAATGCTGTACGTGAGATGAGAAATAAAGATATGTTCGAAGATTTTCTACTGTTATTCGTAGACCTAGGTAAGACTTGATATTTTTACGGGAAAGACCATGTTCTAAACATATATCAGTGTGATTGTAGAATAGCAGTCTATGAATATAATTTAGCAGCCAAGAATAAATTAAGTAAATAATAATAATAAATGTCTCTTTTAGAAAGGGTTTATCAGCCGGAAGAGTCCGCCACGCTGCTTCATAGCGTGTTCGGCAAATTTTACTATCTTTGAAATATTTTTATTATTTAGTTGAAATACATAAATAAGCTCTCATGACTGTATACCCAATACTGGGGTGGTCAGTGATCTAGACATTTAAACTACAACTACAACTACTTGCCTAAACTAACCTAACCCACTTTTCATCAGTCACAAGGCTATCGATACAAATCGTACATAAGTTCGGAAAAACTTATTGGTACGAGTCATCCGCATAGGGGATCAAAATCCAGTCTCCTGAATCATCCCCTCGTCTATCGTGGCCGTAGTATTAGTAAAGTTGAATAATCTCAGTATTTTTGTTAAAAAAGTGTATAAAAAACTATATCCGTCGACCGAAAAGTTTCTAGAAGATACATTTTAAAGTCCACACAATTAGTCACGAACAGAGCCTCATGCAAATAGGAATTGAGTAGCGTAATCTCTCTCCCTACTGTCTACTATAACTTTTCTACTTCCCTGTTATACCTACAGGGTTTTTTTTTTACAAAAGTACTTGCATTTAAAAGGGGTTGATGATCGATAAAAGTAACCGCTTCGATTGCACAAAATTAAAAAAAATCAGCGTTATATTTTTCAAAAATTAAATCAAAATCTTACGATTTATAATGAACTTCCTGTACCGTTCACGTAGATGTTTCGCGTTCGCTCACAGATTAAATTTGTCGAATTCCAGCCGGAGTTTTCACCTAAAGTACAGTCGACAAAACAGCTATTGTTGCTCCATCCGCTGAAAATTAAGTGCTACAGTGCACTGTAGCAAAAAATTATAAAGCATAGTTACAGAGTTTTATTTTGAAAAGAGTCGATGAACATCTGTAAATTGGCTTTGTATAGGTAATACCTACCAAAGTCAAGTTAAGAAATGACTTCAATTGTCGATTTTGAAATAAAATGAAAATTTATTAATAGAACAAACAGATCTTTATGTTGTAATAGCAGTTATTCGCGAATTCGTAAGCGTGTACTTCGTAATTATGTGCATTTAGTCCTCTATATATTAAATATATTTTATATTAAAATTGATCAAACATATTTTGAAGAGTATTATTATTAAGATTCAACTTTAATAATAACCTAAATAAAATTTTCTCGTACTAACAAGGATAGGAAATCCTATTCATCTCATTATGCCTGAGGGTTGTTTTTCAAATTATATATATACAGGTATTTCTTTGTTCAAAATTATGCCTATGCCTAATGCCTAAATGCCGATTTTAATGTAAAGGCATACTTCAAAACAAAAATTTAACTCTTCTTTCCAACCCACACACTTTATCCTTTTAGGGAAGGTTTTTCCTAAAATTCTGTTTTAGCAGATGCTTTCACTCTGTCAAGAACCTAAATTAAAGATAGTGTAGTGTAGGGTCTATAGTTTTTGAGATTTCGTGATTATTTAGTGGTATTTCGATTTTATAACTATTTATAGATCTACATCTACTATCTATATATATTCTTCTAACTTTTTTTAGATAAACTCTGTTATCGTAGGTAGGCAGGTTATATCATTTTATCATTACATACTGTCTGTATCTAAAGGAAAGTTCGTTAACACAAATATTTTTATGTACTTATTAACAAACCAAATTGCAATATTTCAATAATGGTACCCCTTTGTTAAACTTGCAAGGACCTTCGTACAGGTACCATAGAATAATATTCAATTATTAAAACAATAATCCCGGTTCAGAGGCCTCGCGGGGCTAAGCGCCATCTACCGACACTTAGTGAATCCTGCTTTCGTATGTGATTTCGCATTTTATTCACTTCTATTTAGCACTTTATTGAACTCAGGTAACTAATAGATTTTAAAAATTATAACTATTACTTTCCATTTAAGGCCTTAAAATATTCTCGTTACTTAAAAGTCAAAAGTAAAAATTACAATAATAATGTTTAATTTAATTCTAGATTAAAGTAATATTTAAAACATTTAACTCTAAGCCTTTAGTATGGTTTTGTTACAAAATATAATATAATACACATGTAATAAGGGATTTAAGCTTTATGTAACTACTAGTTATATTACTTATTAGTATTACGTAGTAAACGTGTAATGCTATCTCTTGGCGAAAAGCGCTACTTTAATAAAACCAAAAAATATTGTTATCCTTCATGTCACATGATGGCGCTAATAATGATTTTCGTACTTGATAGTAGCTTGCAGGTTTATGATTGATTTTTCTTGTTTCTGTTCTTAAATTTAATAGAAATAGCTACCGGTAGATGGCAGGATAACCCTTTCAAAAATACCAAACTAAAATGGAGCAGACCGTCGTCAAGCAGCATCGTCTAAGACGAGAGGTGTCTGGTACTATCTAAACTAATCTACTAATCGCCAATCCGCTGGCGCGAGGCTATTATAGCAAATCAAGGCAAATACTGGACGAGCTGCGCTGTTTTAATATTTTCTTTGGGTTATCCAAAATGTTAGGAACGTATTAGAATGACCGAACGACGTTGTATTATTAAAGCTTTTTGTTCGCATCGGTTTCGATTACAGAATGCCTTCAGTTTTAACCTCGGAACAATAATTTACATACGCCTTGAAATTTAACATTTTGTTTTTATGCACTTCATTTCAGCCACAAAGTTCATCTATATTATATAATAGAACACTTAATTGACTGATTCATCATCGCCAAACTGCAAAATTTCTTTTATAATGAGCACCCAAACCGAACGTATTTTACGATATTCTCCTCCCAAGCGCTAAAATAAATAATGTAAATTTGTATAGGACTTACGTTATTTTTGAAAATTATATTTTTAATATATAAATTTCGCAAAACGAAAACGCGTAATGGTTATTTTGTAAAAAAACAGAAACAGAAGTTGCAAGGGGTAAGCACTCAAAATGTGCAAATTTGTCTCCAACATTACTTCTTACCTTTTGTAATTGAGACGGCAGACTCCTTGGGTGCAGAATCTTTAAGTTCTATTGGGCAGCTTGCAAGACGTTTAAAGGAAAGAGACTACGATGGATCAGTTTTGACAGATATTTCACAGGTTTACATCATGGCAATGCAGCTACTATAATGGGTACGTTCGAGCCTACGATTTAGGATGGGCTCTAAGATTATGTTTTTGTTACTTTTTGTTATATGTTTTGATATAATTTTAATTTAGTTTGTTTTAAAATAAGGGGTACGAGTAGAGTTTATGCTCTATGATTTCAGTTCTTTCGACGTTTCAAAAATGACATTGACAATTTTATTGACATTGACAAATTTAGTTCAATCTAGTTAATTTTGTTTTGGTTTTGGTTATCGCAAAATTAGATAATTAGATGAAAATGAAGCACTGAATATAATTCAAATGTAAGCAGTATCCACGAGGAGAGTCAATAATGGAGCAGCTGTACGCACTCGGGGTTTCCTGCATTGAATTCGTTCAAAATTGGTACCTATATTATTATAATACATTTCTTCAAAAATTGTTAAATAAATAAATACGTCGATATTTCTTAATTTTCTTTCGTACTGAATATTTTGCCTCCCTTTATGAACTTAATAATAACTCTAGCTTTTCTATGTACTGTGAGATTCAAATACAATGATTTTGTTTCATAAATTTTGTTTTGTAATAAATTTTATAAAATTTCCGCTAAATTTATATTAAAACCCTGCAAAAAAGCAAAATCATTTCAGTCCTCAAGTAACTTAATGTTAACTTAATGTCTGCAAAGTTGATAAAATTGTAGATCTAATATGTCATTTTAAAAATAATAAATAATAAAACTAATAATATTCGTAACAATATTAGCAAATTCAATTTCAAATTCAAATAATTTCTAATAATTACTGAATTAGTTCACTGATTTGTATATTGCGCAATCTTACTTGCCCAGTTTGAATTTTATGCTTGATTTCGTATTTACAGTATAATTGTGGCACAAAAAGGTGACAAGGAGATGGGAGAAGTTTAGAGTTAGATATGCCTCTCACATGTCAATAATTAAAATATTTTCATAGTATCAATTATTTTTGTTTCAATTTATAAACTTAATAACCTAACTAAATAAATATGTATTGCATATAATAATAAATATTTAATATTTATTGAGCACCAGAAATTTGGATTACATCATCATTAGATAGGTATAAAAATGTAAAATATTCTAACCAGTTGCTATCTCAATGACAGTGTGACTAAAATATTTACAAAATAATTACTATTACTTTAAAAAAAAAAGAAAGAAATATTGACAAAATAAATGAAAATTATAAAAAATTAATTCTAAATAATTATTATAATTAAGTTTTCTCATTGATATTAGCTACTTCTTTTAACTACATAATATTATGCAGATAAAGTGATATTTTATTAGATCCATGGCAATAGCAGAAAATATATTTAAAAAAGGATTTTAAATTATATATTCTTTTCTTTTTATATTCCAGTAATATTCTGTAATTCAATACAAATTAGTATTTATATAAATTATATTTAACCACAAACAAAGTCACTGAGGTATAACATGGACAAGTACTTTTTGTTAGGTTTTTTAATTCCTCACATTTAACAGTTATTATCACTATCATATACAAATTACCGGACCGTCCGGATTACCTATGTCCAGAGCGGCCTAGTAAGATTGTGCAAACTATACATGTTATGTTAGAGTTTTAATTCTTAATTTAAAACATTTACTTACTAGGTTTGAAGACTCTGAAGATTTTTTTGAGATAGTAAATCATCTATCCAATCCTCACTATGTTGTGGAGGTGCTATTCCCACTTGTCTCCATTATTGACTCAGTGTTTGCAGCTCAGTTACTACTGTGCTTGGCTTTTGGAGGTTGGCTTAATGCTGTTATGAAATGGTTAGTATGAAATAAAAATACCTATCTTATAATAGTGTCTTAAGTATCAAGAGAATGACTCTTGATACAAGTCCACTGTCCAACAGTGGACTTGGGCAGGCTGAAGAACAAGATTTCCAAAGAATGAAGTGTGAGTAGCAATATTTAAAGTTAATATTGTAACAGAAATGGGATTAGAAGGATTTTAAATTGTAACATATGTATGTTGGTAGGTGTCAACAAGGTTTTCTGCTCCGAATCCTTCAAATAGTGAAGGATATTACACAAATAATTAAAAAAAAATTTAAAATTTTTGTTCATACCTGGGGAAATTGGATTTAACCATTTGGCAAATTTTTTTTTTTCTATAAATGAGCATTATTTTCTAAAATTATATTTATTTGCATTTTAATATAATATTAATTGTATTATATAATTTTATATGAAATGTACGTATAGGTGGCTTTTAGAAGACCGTCCATACTGGTGGGTGCGAGAGACCACATTCTATATGGGAATGCGTCGTCCACAATTGCGTCAATTTGGTCAAACATGTGAGACAGGACCTGGATGCCCATCAGGTCATTCAGCAACTGCGGCAACTGTTTTACTGCTTGCTCTTATGTGGATATCTCATGTTATGAATGATAGGTCAGTAAAAGTTCAAAACATTATTTTAAGTTTTCTCTGCATTCTTTGTGTAACTATGATGACCCATTCTTAACTGCTTCAATCTTGTTTAATGAGCCTCTCAGGTTGTACCAGTAAGTTTGAACATTAAGACGGCTACACATTGTCCCATATAAGTTCTGGTGAAAAGTGGGACTAAAAAGTTTTATTTATTAATTATTTAAAAAAACTTCAGAATACTGCAGCTGCAGCTGTCGACTGCCCAAAAATTGCACAGGAAATGTAATTTTTATTTTTTACTTGTTTTGTGTAATAAGTTCATTAATTTTTCCAAACAAAAAAAAAAATGAAATTATCTCATTTCATTGAAATATAATATTATGGTTCAGCGCTTATTTTTCTTTCATAAGTCTTGTACATCCATTTACTTTTAGTAAAAAAAAAAAGTTAAGTAGCAGCCTATAAGTGTACCAAATACGAGTATCAAACAGAATTAAGGAGCCGGGAAGGGCCCGCTACGCTGCTCGAGTGCGGGTTGGCGGGCTTCACATATCCTCGAAATAATATTTTTATTATTTCTCATATATGCAGGATTCCTCACGATGTTTTCCTTCACCGCTGAGCACGTGGTAAATACAGCACATAAAATTGCTATTAACAATTTTACTGAAACTAAAGTGAGCGCCCTGTCCACTAGACTACCACGGCCCTTGCTTGCTTTTTGTGTTGAGAATATATTAGCTCACATACTTTGAAATTTGTGTATCCTTATCTGGGTTCAGTTTAAATACAGGTTATTTAGCAAATACTAATGTATTTTTAGAAAATGCTACATATGGTGGTGGAAGTACGCGGTGTATCCTGTGTTCGCGTCGGCGCTCGGTGCGGTCATGCTCGCGCGTCTGTTCGTTGCGACGCACTTCCCGCACCAGTGTGTTTTGGGAGCTTTGATTGGTGAGCGCCTCTATTTTATGCTCATCACAGCATGTGCAGAGACCTTGTGAGTAATGAATAGATACTTTCCATAACAATGCCCGACTAGAATGTTATATTACGACAATAAATTTATGAAACAGCATGAGATCGTCAACTCATTCCTCAATCGTTTTATAAAGCCTTTGTTTTTTTTTTAATACTAATTGACAGGAAGACTTTTCGGACTTCTAGGATTTTGTTGAACAAATAAACTTAGGTGTAGTCTATTAACTGATGAGAATGTCCTCCTACAACAATAACCAAACCAGAAAACCAATAATTTGTGTTTTGCAGAAATAGAATTTGAACCCAGGACCGGCAGTCAGCAAGCTACGCTATCGGTAACTGTAGTATCAGCAAAAAAAACTGTTTATAGACAGTGTCAAAACCATTCTGTTCAAATCTGTGTTCTCTAAATGCCAACCTCACCTTTACGTGATGCATCCTGCTAGGTAACAACTACTAGCGACCGAATAGAGGCGAAAAATCCATCGAAATTTGCCGAACCCAAATCCCACGGAGTCGAGAGATGGGGAGCGGTATCACTATAGTGCGAGGGTACCGGCGCTGCATTCACTAACCCTGTTGGCCAGGGAGGTGAGGATGGGCAAACAATTCATAAAATACATGCTGGCGTTTGTTGGAGCTTTCTTGGAAAAGCCTACGTTCAGCAGTAGATTCAGGCCTAATGAAGAAGAAGATTGACAGCTGGAAGTAATGGTACCTCTGCTTACCCTGTGTGGAATTACGTGATAGCGTTATGTTTGAATTATTTGATTAATTTAAAGTTGTTATTGTTAGTGTTATAGTAAATACTTTTGTTTCCAGGCTCTTTCCTAGCTCCCGCACTGTGCATCTACGTATCAGATCCGTACATCTGGAAGTACGGCTTGAGATCCGATTCGGAGACTCGTCGCGCGATCTTCTGGCACGTGGTGTCCGCCATCGTCACCATCGCCATTAGCGTCGTCACGTACTTCAGTCTGAAGCTGTGCGGGGTCGATCCCCAATGGACCGTACAGTTGGTGAGTTGATGTCCTTTTGGGTGGTTCTAATGTTCCAGTAACCAGTGTTCACACGCGTCACTATTGCTAGTAAGGTGCCAAATGCAATCAGAAACGAACCTTGGCCGCCGCTTGGCTCTACCACGTAATGAAAGGTGAGGTTGGCATTTGGAGAAAAAGATGATATATTCTTACACTGAAATGACATTTACAAACTGTAAAATGTTAACAAAAGTGGATATAACCTATATTTAATTCTTAATTCTAGGCTTTCCGCTGGTGTGAAACTCCTGACGATATTCACGTATCGACAACACCAATGTTCGCGTTGGTGCAATGTACCGCCAACCTCCTGGGCTGGGCTCTGTGCGTCACTCCTGCTGTAGCTCAGTAAGTATTCATTCGCTAAACGACCAACTAAACTACTAAACCAACTAAACTATGTAGTTAATAGTCAGGCATAATTTTGCGGAAATCGATTATATTTAAGATACGAAGAAAAAACTAATGTACTAAGATCCACATGCCACATGCAAAAATAAAACAGAATGTCTTATCTAGCTTGAAGACTTCATCTCATCACCATCACCTTTCCATAAGTGCATGCACTACTTCTTCCTACACGAAGCATCAATATCCCACCAATTAGCACAACGCGTTCTATCTGGGTAATAATACGTACCATGATCTTTGAAAATGGCACGCGCTCGGTACCTAATATAATTGCTTTGGCGTGTGGTGACGACGCAAGAAAATTTGTTACCTCATTTCTTCCCATGGGTGTTGTAAGAAGCGACTATGAAAAAAATCTCATTTCAATATCCGGAAGCAAACCCGGCGACGTGGCCCGCGGGAGGCGAGAGATTTATATTAATATGTTAACATCGAAGACGTGGTGCCTTTTTGTAGTATTGATTATAAAATTAAAAGGATAGGAATGAAACTTGTAATCATTCGAAAGGTACTGTTCAGTAGATATACACAAAAAAAAAGTGTGTATGTTGCCGTTATGGCGGGTAGAATAAAGTGAACATTATGTATGTTTATTTATTTTTCCATACAAAGCGTGACACGCGGTACACGTTTCCTCATAGCGTTCAGATGTCTATGGTCGAATTTTGACCAGAAGCGTTAATTGTTATTATTATTCTCGTTATGTAGTTATCATAATTGTCGACTATGCGCTGAATGCGAGAAAAATCTCTACCTTCCACATACCGTGGAATAACCCTCTCTCGACGCGTAGTGGTTATGTCCTCTTTGATCCAGGCTAATGACCAAATGACGGGAGCGTCTGAGGTGCAAAGAGACTGGCAAAGCCAGCCGCCAGTCGCTTGCCAGCGATGAGATTCCTAACATTGGGAGCGCCTGATATCCAGCGGTGGACTGTGACGTTTTACCTACGGCATAATATGTATTGTAATATATATAAAATTACATGAGCTACCGCAGCCTAAATTTTGTCCTAGGTTCGTTTCCCGGTGCCGTTACCACTAAAACAGTTGATTGCAATTTTAAGTGTTGAATTTACCACGTGCTCGGCGATGAATGAAAATATCGTGAGGAATACTTCATGACTGAGAAATAAAAAAAAATAATATTATTTCGGGAACATGTGAAGTCCACCAATCCGCACTTGAGCAGCGTGGCCGAGCATCCCCGGCTCCAAAAAAACCTTTACCTTTATTGCTACTTTGCTTAATTTACTTTTTACTGAATTAATCAAACTTTTCTTAATACTTCATTAAGATTCCAGAAGTGCTGTGCTATTTAATTAAACAAATGTTAAACTTGCACGTCTGTCGTTAATTATTAAACTTAACTTAAAGAGTCTGAATGAACACAATTGGCCTCAGAATGTAGATATGACATAAGATACTTTTTATCCCAATGAAGAGTTCTTTTGGGACAAAATTTGTGACCATATAGGTAAGAAGGTAGCCAAGGTAGGAAAAAGCTACCGGTATTCCTATATTTTATATCTCGTTGGAAATATAGACCTATTTTATTCATTTGACTCTCGTAGGACGACGGCTCAGTAGTTAGTGCAAAAAAAACCGCAAACATTCTTATGTGATATTATATAGATAAATGATTAAATTTAATTTTTCAGATATCGCCACTACACGAAGAACCGTTCGTTGATTATGTCTGCGTTCAGTACCGCCATTATGCTGTATGGGTTCAATAAAGTTCAGGACAACATCAGCAGGAACAACGCATTCTATTTCTACTCAATGCAGTTCTTACTGAATGCTATTAAACCCGCCTTATTACTGAGATTGGCTCCAGCGATCGCTATGTGGCCATACTCTAGACAATCAAAGAACAAAATAGAATAAACTTATTACAATTAGCAAAATTTTAGCTAGGTATCGTATATTGAAAATTAACTGTGAAATGAAAATATGTTTTGGTATTTTATTACTGTTTATTTTCTTTCAAATCAGAAACGAGGTATTTTTACTTTTGTCTAAAAAAATATTGCAAATTTTATAAAGACGAGCTAAACACATTTTTTTTTTCAATAAATGCGTTTTACAATTGCACTTACATTTGCACGCATTGCTGTACCGTACTATCAAGTTGATATATACCAAGTCGATATTCTCTAGATGTAGTGTAAACAAACCAAAGTTGGCGATATGTCGATGCGATGCAAATGAACTATACAGAAAGTTTATAATTTTGTGTTTATTTCCAAAGTAATTTAGACACATTCAAAATAATGATAATTTATATTGCAAAATAGTCGCTTCGTAACACACGCTTTGTGATAATGACTGTTATTGATATACACAATATATGCTTAATATTGGGATAACGGAAGTGGGAACATGTTATATTTATGTATATTATATTTGTTTCTTTTATTATTTGGGTGGTAATTGGCAAATATATAATATATTCAAGGTTGTTTTATTAAAGTAAAATCATATAGAAATTGAGCCAGTTTCGAATTTATATATTACAAGAATCAAGAATATTCCTTCCTAATAAATAGCAACAGTACAGACTACGATAATTACCTACATAGAATAGAATATTAATATATCTGAAGCCACAGATAGCAATGTACTACAGATTATTATCTGTGGTTGACAGACAATTAATGTAATATACGGGTAAATAAATATAATTCTGTATTTACACTGTGATATTTGAATGGTATAATTATGTGGTACATGGTATCCGTTCTGGTTTACCACCTTATTTACTTTGTTGCCAAATATTTTCTTTTCTCATAATCTACAATAAATAATAATCTGATAAATTGTTGTTTCATTTCTTTATGCAAATATTTGTCCTTTAAACTGTTCTCACCAAAAAACTTATTACGAGTCACTGATCTGAGCTTTACTCGAAAACAAACTTTTCACAGAGAAAGGTTTTTTCTTTAGCTTTACTAAAACTTTACCATCTCTTGTTATGTAACTCTTGTCTATGACCAGGTTCGATACACCTTTTACGTTTTGCTTCTCAGTTGTCGTGATTTCTTTTATATCCCAGAGTTTAAAATTGTGATCGTAGTAATCTATGCTAGTAGGATCGATCTGAATGCATTTGGTAGACGTTTTCGGTGGTTTTGGCGTATAAACTAAATATTTTGCCGTTTTTAGCTTTTTGGGTTCAGGCTTCTTATGATGCTTAGTGCAAGTATTTACTTGTGAGTTTTTGCAGTCACCTGATTTATGTTTATTTACGGTTACCTTACTAATGACACTTGAAATACGATCGGTCATAGATATTTTTGATTTTGACTTCTTAACAAAACTCGCGACATGTTCCAGAGGTACACAACAAAACACCCTTGAAAGAATTACAATTCTGTATACAATATTTTTAATAATTTTTGTTATAAATGACGGTTCATGATTATCACTGGAACCAAAACTCATTGTATTATGCCATATTTGTCAGTTGTATTCATAGAGTAATACTTACGTCATTTTAGATATTATTTTTATTACAATACTAGATTCTATTAATTTTAGGCTAAAAGAAGGTTGTACAGCACAGATTTTAACACAATAATCACAAATCAATAGTGATTAATATTGAGTAACAGTGATTTTTATGTATTTTGCTCTGGGGACAGATATAGAAACAGTATTCGTTTTACAAAAGAAGACCATAAGACCATAAGAGCTCTTAATTCGAAATTTTTTTATGGGACTATGATTTTTAAATTTGATAGATATTTTAAGCTTGGCTTCTCAATATATATATATATAAAACTTAAATACATTTAATGGGAATGGTGATTCATAATGTAAATACTAGGAACAGACCCAAGCTTATGTCATATTATATCAGTTATTAGACTTATAGAGTCAGAAACTCGTTCACAGGGCAATGTATACGTTTCTATAACAAAATCCCATTAAGTGAACAGCGTCTTCCTATCAATAGGTTAAAAAATTGTATTAATATGATGCTGTATCTAATAATTATATTAATATTTAAACGTTTTTGAGTTTCTTCGCCTGTTTCTTCTCCGTCAGAGGAACGGGTTCATTACGAAACGGTGGTAGATTTAAAACAATATATTTGACAAGTGAAATTGATGTTTCTTATGTCGATGAAAAAATGATTTGATATGATAGATACTTCCATAAGAAGGAGCTTGTAGTATGTAAGAACAAGACAACAGTCTAAAATGTATAGTATGTGTAAGACATAATATATTGTTATCTCCTTATTATTTCCTACTGTACATTGAAGCACTACAAGTAGTAATCTTGTTTATTAACCATTCTGATTCTGTTACATTTAAACTGAAAGAATAATGAAGTATTGGTGAATGGTGCTCAGGTATCCAGAACCGATTGCTTCATTAGACTTTAGATTACGTATCTATCAGCTTACGTTAGCTAATATATACATTGTTAATACTGTCCTGGCGCAAAATATATTTGACAAAGATCTTCACCCGATGCCTTGTCGTTTTTAAGCTGTTTGAGAGCTATCCTAATCTAGCTGAAGGATATCGTCGAAATTTTGTCAGATAAGCTTCACACTTGGGTGTTCACACTTCACATTACTCACAACAGAGTGTGTTTACAACAACGATGTGTACAGCTGTTACTGAGAAGAATGCCCAAAAATGCGAATATTATGCAACAAACCTGACCTTGGCTCTAGCCGAGCTAAAAGCTAAGAAGAAAAAGAAGAAGCTCTCTATGTTTATAGACATAACATGTACAGGTGTCAAATTTTCATCAAAAACGGTTACACTTACAAATATCTAGATTAAAAGTTTTAGGAAAGACTGCGTTATGATAAGCATTTTACTGTCAGAGATTGGAGCGATTTAATGAAATGTCACTTTGGATGTTATCTTCTATCGCACTATATTAAAAACGTGAAATATTATTAATTCATTTCATTTTGACACTACGAGAACAGACACATTTTTTTTTTTCTGAAAATGTGAAAAAATTCTAGAAATGATTTTTGTCAATGATTGTTTCATTATTGGTACAAGAAGGTTTTCATCAAGGGATCTGTTACAGTATGTAAGTAAGAGTAGCATTTATTGCAAATTTTAAATTTAAAACAATAGCAGCAGCAAAACAGCAAAATTCGTACAATGCCTTACAGGTTTGTACGAATCAGCGTAACCTACTCTTCGACACACCGTTAGCTAGAACGTTAAATTACTATAATTTATAAGTGTTAAGTCTCATGCTTACTTTTTAAATTGAAATGGGTGCATTGAAAAAGGGACCATGGGACTCATAGCTCAGGAGTTCCTAATTTAGGTTTTGGTCTCCCAGATAAAAATTATAAAACGTCACTTTAGTTTAGCAAACTTTTTATATAACAGAAAAACTAAAAAAGTTTATTTAAAGTAAAAAAAAATCTTTTCATCGGCATGAACCCACCTGCCCTTTATTATACGTAGGAAATATCTAACGCATACCCTTGCGTACGGCATCCCAGGAGAGAAAGACCTAGGCGAACATTTCACGATTAAATCGGAGACGTTCTGAAAAAAGGCCAGGTCAAGAGTACTCTAAACCAACGAGAATGCATGCGAAGATTGATGAACGTGGAAGAAGCGAAAGACGTATGTCATGACCGTAGCAAGTGGAAGAAGATTGTAGAGTACTCTTGCAAGGCACGCCGGAACACGTACGTTGTACGTGGTGGAGCTAAGCGGCAGCTTTTGCTGCAGCTCAGCAGAATGGTCCGACTCGTCCGGGGCAGTACCTAAGTCCTCGCAGAATACCGGCGCGAAGAAGAGGCATCTTGCTTCTGCGTTACCGGGGCTCACTCCCCCTCCTCCGTCACTTACCATCAGGTTACCGCTTCTTCGGTTGCCCTCTTACACAAAAAACATGGACACGCCTTCCTAAATACCCTTCAGTCCTATGTGGACAAGGACTCCTCCGAGTTTGCCACCCGGGGCCTCGCAATGACCCAAGGCTCCGTCTTTGACCACATGTCGGCTGCGGAGGGTAGTAAGAGCTTAATTGACATTACATTTCGGTCCCCCAAAGCTGCATAAGTGGTACCGCCCCGTCGGACTTCTGCGAACAGGGAGAATTGCGTATATTACGGTAACGGCACCGTGCTGTACCGTACAGTCTCCAAAACCCCCTCTCCATCCCCGCATGTTTTTATCATAAAGTATTGCTTTTATTCGATAAATAATATGATATACATAAATAATAACATTCTTGAATGAAAAACTAAGGTTATTGTGTTTCATTCAAGAATGAAATTTCCAATTATGAGCATTCCGAAACGGCTGTTCGCATATCAGTCATTTTGCATCACACGTGTGTAGAAAATGTACCAGGGTTGTCTTCGCGGACACGCCACTTCATATCTTCATCAGAAGATTTGCCATAATAGCCACGCTACTTCCATAGAAGATTTCAAGACATACCCACCATGCTCGGCGGGCCATGATTGGTGAGCGGAGTGCAGGAATTTAATTACTTTGAATTACTCATAATGGAGTGGCAACCTTCACATTATTGTGAGAAGTTGATACATGCAGGTGGCTCAGGACCGTGCTTTGTGGAAATCTTGGAGGAAGGCCTATTTTCAACAGTGAACTTGTCACATGCATTGTAATGACTCATAACAGGGTTTAAATTAGGGTCCTTTTTAGATTGAAACAATAATAAGAGAAACAAGACTTCGGGAGAAAAAAGTGGCGGATAAGGCGAATGGTTACGGATGGCTGATATCAAAACCTCGATGGTATTCCGATACATTCACCAACTCGTATTTGGATCGTTATAAAATTTTGATGGACAAGGTATTTACTTCACTTTTATACAATATATAAATTCTAATATTACACTCGGAAGATGTATCGTCCATGTCAAATCAGATGTACGTGTATATATTACTATTGGACCATAAAGTAATAATGGTTATTATTAGTACTTTATGGTCTCAGCCTGCGGATGTTAAGCTATAATTTAAATTACTTATTTTAAAGATGACGCCTGAAAGTTGTGCAGCAGTTGCAGTCAAACTCGATAAGTATGTAGCGGGAGGTACAAGCATAACAACTGGTGACATTTTGTTGACATTAAATAAATTCCTCGAAGAACAACAATGCATACAGATGATGGAAAGAAACATGAAAACTACAAAACAGGGGCGAAACAACCGCAACAAAGTTGGACCAAAAGTGACGTCCAATCAAAGATCTACTATTTTCGTTATCGATACATATAATTAAAAAAGTGTTTTTTGTTGTGTGTCATATCCTGCCGAATATAAGTAAATTTGCTATACCTATTGTATATTAATGTCCCCAAATAACACATATTATACATAAAATAACCCGATGATTGAATTGTTTCATATTTATTTACACTGGTCTAACCTGGTAATCTAGTCCGGCTGTAAGGGGGAATATACCATATTTTTCTCCAAATGCCTTTTATCACCTGCACCTGGTGCATCTTGCTAGATCTAACTCTGGCCATAGACTGACATCGGCAACGGAAAATCGATCCTAATTTGGCGAACCAAATTGAATTAATGATGGTGCATGAATTTAGTGATGGGGAGCAACATCATTAGTTCGAAGGTACTATGCAGCAGCCAAACCTGCCTGATCAGTATGGTTAATATTAGTAAACCTTGAAGAAATGTATGCAGGCTTATCCCTAATTTGCGCGCCTTTTGCTCGCGACTCTCTACCGCCGAAGCTGTCAAAGCCACCGGGCTCACAGCGTATCTACTATAGGGGTATTAGTCAGTGATTGGTAGGTATTACCACCTATCCTCCCACTTAAAACAAAAAAAAAGAGAAGTAAAAGGAAAAGTCAATTTTCAGGATTTCATAACCAAAGAGAAACCCGTTATAATTTCATACCTTTATTTTCAGCACCATCAATAGAAATTATGAGAAAACATTCTTGAACGGCCGTGGTAGCCTAATGGTCAGGGCGCTCACTTTAGTTTCATCGAGCGCGAGGAACCTGGGTTCGATTCCCTGTGCCGGCATCGCTAAAATTGTTAATAGCAATTTTAAGTGCTGTATTTACCACGTGCTCGGCGGTGAAAGAAAACGTGAGGAAACCTGCTTGTCTGAGAAATAATAAAAAAATATTATTTCGAGGATATTCGAAGCCCGCTAACCTGCACTGGAGCAGCGTGGCGGGCCCCTTTAGGCTCCAAGACCCTCTCAGATATTTGCGAAGGAAGCCTTTGCATAGCGGTGGGCACTTACAGGCTGTTACTTTACCTTACTTTACTTTATTCTTGAACACAACTCGTATGTTTATTTCCACCTTTTATAATATTATAACAAACACTACAATATAGTTTGTTTTCGTACGCAAGCAAATTTTTAGCTCTACTTAAAACTATCGGTGAATAAATTTTCTGGTTATTGAAAAGAGCGTAAATTTTTTTTCATATCTAAAATTAGCACTAATAATTAAGAAAAATTAAGCCCGCCAACCCGCACTGGAGCAGCGTAGCGTGCCCTTCCCGGCTATAAACCCCTCAAAATATTTGAGAAGGAGCCCTTTGCCCAGCACTTACAGGCCTTTCCTTTTTAACTTTTTAGCGGTTCGGCTAATCTGACAATGCGTCATCAACAGCATTCCGTACGTCAGGTATTTAATGTCTTTATAAGTTCTTTTTTACAAGATGGTCTGCTGGATGATTACACTCTTGTTATTTATAAAACAAATTGAAATGTTTACATTAAATAACTGTCGCATACCTCGCCTGCGAAATATGTTGAACTCTTTGCAAAATGTCATTTGTATCTTAAACACAAATTCTCATAGTGTTATAAATAAATTGTTATACATATGTTTGAATAAAACATTGTTTTTAAATATGATAGAAGAAAATACATTATGAAATGTTTCTTCTAGTTAAGGTTGCTATAGATGCTAGTCCTGGGTTATAATATAAATTTATATCTTTTTTACTAGTGTCTATGTAAGATCATTGCTTTCATAGAGTATTTTCATGAAAGCGCTAACTAAAGTTCACAGTGGCACGAATAGAAGATTTGCCTATTCTCATTACGACGGATTTAAACATTAATATTTTTGAGATAATGTTTTTTTATGAAATGAAACAAAGTCAGATTTGTAAATTAAGCATTGTACTGTGTGGAGTGGGTGTTATCCAACGCTATGCGACATTCTAGAAGCTTCACACTAGCGGTTACACAAGTTAAGTTATGAATGGAAAAGGATATATAAACAAGCTGAGTCTGCAAAGAGCTGATGAAGATTTTATGTTTCAATTAAATCCAAACACTTAAGACATTAACTTCAGTTGTTCAATTGTTTAACAATAAAATATAAATATTTATAGCCATTTATAATGTTATCGGTTTGGATCGACCAACAGATTAAATGCAAATTCAAAAAAAAAACTACACATCTCAAACTATAATTTTTTTCAGTTGTAATTTATTGTGTCGATTATTTCTACTTACACCATATTTTCTGTAACAGGATTTCAACTGTTAATATATGAAAAGGTAATAACAATAATTTAGATATGAACACTACGATTTTATTTAGCTTTTATTTTTCTTTATGTTTCCAGTAGCCCTTTATTAAATCGCTTAGACGTAAATAAAGCAGATCAATGTTTAATAATAATCTTTAATAAACATATCAACCGACTAAGGCCAATTTATTAAATGTCGAACATACTGAGGTAAAGATATTTATTAAAATGCCATATTTCATGATTTATGCATGTTTTAAATATTTTTTGTAAGTGTTGATGATTTACAAGCTCTCAGCTTATCTACAAATCTCTTCTATATGAAGTACCAACATGAAAGTTCATCGTCAGCCTTGAGGACCACGAATGAATAATTCTTATGATGATTTCTTGTATTTAAGTGAACACTACACATTTCAACTGAATCTGTTTTGTGTTGTGAAATTTTTTGATAAGCAATAAGCGTTAAATTTTAGTTTTTAAGTTCTCGACGTTTCGAGCGTTTTACAGCACCTGTGTTCACGGGAGGACTGGGGTGTTAGACGACATGATGTCATAGTTAACTAGTAATAAATATAATTAAATCTGAAATCAAACATATTCAGTTCCAGAACTGGAACCCAAAACGGAATCATTTACCAAACGGATTCCCGATATCGTAACATTTATATGCTATTAAATTGAAGAATATACTATTACAATTAGGCGATGAATGTAATTGTATTAGTAAAGGCATATTAGTAAATTTTCATAACTTATTAATTTAATGAAGCAAAAAAATGGATTATTGGGGAAGTAAAGGAGTCTTTAACACCAGGGATGACATATAATTGATAATTATTTATAATCCATTGAACAGTTGAAGAGGACTAACCATTTTTTAATAACATAGTTCACAGTAAATACGTTGATACAGTTAATAATGTATAATACTTCGACATTTGATATTCTAAAGTTAAAGTTATATTATTTAAGTTACTTAAGTACATTTATACGTTTTTTATATGGGAAAGGAAATACATCTGCAATACCAGAAGACTTTGGGGATGGGGAGTAGGATAGGGGAGGAGGATGTGGGAGAAGGAAGGGCGGGGAAGACGGGAAATTTTATGTATTTGTATTCCTAAGTTCAAATTATTTGTTGGCAGAGAAGAGTGTGCTACCATTAAGATGAGGTTCAGAATATTATAATAAGAAAATGTATGAAAAATACACTTATTTATAATGTGCTAGGTACTACTCGCAAATTGACACGAGTTTTAAATGAAAACAAATACGTTTGTTTCGTGTATATAACTACATATAATATCATTATATGTAGTTATGTAAAAAAAAATAAGTAAAGTTGTATATATCAATTATTACAGCAATTTATTTGTCTGCAAAGCAACAATAATAACTAAAATATTTTGAAATTATTCTTTTCGTATATTTGTAAAATAAAATATTTAATGGTATTACGATATTTAAATACCCATTTGCCTTCAGCGTTTAATAAAAAAACAAGATACCATAAACTGAAACAGGCATAAAAACCTCGTTATGTGTGGATTAATTTTATCGACAATAAAAGGATCGATAATAAGTATGACATTTCGATGCAATAATGAGGTGGGCGTGAATGAAACTGAATGAATACGGATTTAATAGTGTACAACTCCTCATTCGTCATTTCATGGGTTATCCCCGGTTATCTCACTCACCGAACGAAACGCAGAAGCACAAGATGACCTACTTCACGCCGGTATTCAGTGAGGCCGTAGTACTACCCGTTCGAGCAGAAGCAAAGTCGCCGCTTGGCTCTTCCGTTGGGCATTTATATGGCTCCTTATAAATGGAGTGGAGGCTTTGCTGTTGCTCGAATGGGCCGGCTCGACCGGGGTAGTACCACGACCTCGCAGAATCCAAACTCCAAATGAGTTTGGGTTCATTAGATTTGTCTTTACTAGTCCTCCTCATTCGTCATTTCATGGGTTATCCCCGGTTATCTCACTCACCGAACGAAACGCAGAAGCACAAGATGACCTACTTCACGCCGGTATTCAGTGAGGCCGTAGTACTACCCGTTCGAGCAGAAGCAAAGTCGCCGCTTGGCTCTTCCGTTGGGCATTTATATGGCTCCTTATAAATGGAGTGGAGGCTTTGCTGTTGCTCGAATGGGCCGGCTCGACCGGGGTAGTACCACGACCTCGCAGAATCCAAACTCCAAATGAGTTTGGGTTCATTAGATTTGTCTTTACTAGTCCTCCTCATTCGTCATTTCATGGGTTATCCCCGGTTATCTCACTCACCGAACGAAACGCAGAAGCACAAGATGACCTACTTCACGCCGGTATTCAGTGAGGCCGTAGTACTACCCGTTCGAGCAGAAGCAAAGTCGCCGCTTGGCTCTTCCGTTGGGCATTTATATGGCTCCTTATAAATGGAGTGGAGGCTTTGCTGTTGCTCGAATGGGCCGGCTCGACCGGGGTAGTACCACGACCTCGCAGAATCCAAACTCCAAATGAGTTTGGGTTCATTAGATTTGTCTTTACTAGTCCTCCTCATTCGTCATTTCATGGGTTATCCCCGGTTATCTCACTCACCGAACGAAACGCAGAAGCACAAGATGACCTACTTCACGCCGGTATTCAGTGAGGCCGTAGTACTACCCGTTCGAGCAGAAGCAAAGTCGCCGCTTGGCTCTTCCGTTGGGCATTTATATGGCTCCTTATAAATGGAGTGGAGGCTTTGCTGTTGCTCGAATGGGCCGGCTCGACCGGGGTAGTACCACGACCTCGCAGAATCCAAACTCCAAATGAGTTTGGGTTCATTAGATTTGTCTTTACTAGTCCTCCTCATTCGTCATTTCATGGGTTATCCCCGGTTATCTCACTCACCGAACGAAACGCAGAAGCACAAGATGACCTACTTCACGCCGGTATTCAGTGAGGCCGTAGTACTACCCGTTCGAGCAGAAGCAAAGTCGCCGCTTGGCTCTTCCGTTGGGCATTTATATGGCTCCTTATAAATGGAGTGGAGGCTTTGCTGTTGCTCGAATGGGCCGGCTCGACCGGGGTAGTACCACGACCTCGCAGAATCCAAACTCCAAATGAGTTTGGGTTCATTAGATTTGTCTTTACTAGTCCTCCTCATTCGTCATTTCATGGGTTATCCCCGGTTATCTCACTCACCGAACGAAACGCAGAAGCACAAGATGACCTACTTCACGCCGGTATTCAGTGAGGCCGTAGTACTACCCGTTCGAGCAGAAGCAAAGTCGCCGCTTGGCTCTTCCGTTGGGCATTTATATGGCTCCTTATAAATGGAGTGGAGGCTTTGCTGTTGCTCGAATGGGCCGGCTCGACCGGGGTAGTACCACGACCTCGCAGAATCCAAACTCCAAATGAGTTTGGGTTCATTAGATTTGTCTTTACTAGTCCTCCTCATTCGTCATTTCATGGGTTATCCCCGGTTATCTCACTCACCGAACGAAACGCAGAAGCACAAGATGACCTACTTCACGCCGGTATTCAGTGAGGCCGTAGTACTACCCGTTCGAGCAGAAGCAAAGTCGCCGCTTGGCTCTTCCGTTGGGCATTTATATGGCTCCTTATAAATGGAGTGGAGGCTTTGCTGTTGCTCGAATGGGCCGGCTCGACCGGGGTAGTACCACGACTCGCAGAATCCAAACTCCAAATGAGTTTGGGTTCATTAGATTTGTCTTTACTAGTCCTCCTCATTCGTCATTTCATGGGTTATCCCCGGTTATCTCACTCACCGAACGAAACGCAGAAGCACAAGATGACCTACTTCACGCCGGTATTCAGTGAGGCCGTAGTACTACCCGTTCGAGCAGAAGCAAAGTCGCCGCTTGGCTCTATTACGATAGACGATTGAATTTGATCCTGCCTAATAATACAAATCAGAAAGTTTATATATTTGTCTTTCAATTACGTCTAAAGTACGTACGTTTTTGTAAGGTGTTAATGTATGTAGATATGAACGCAATTTCATAGCGTTGATTATGTCATAGCATAGATAGCAGGATAAGGGATACTTTTTTTTATCTCAATTAAGAGTTCTTTTGGAATAATATATTTTAAAATACGGGCGAAGCTGTGGGCTAACTCCTAGTGATCCGTACCTTACTTTAACTGCCTGCAAATAGTCCACTGCAGGACTATAGTTCTATCAGATAAGAAGGATTTGCTATAAGCAGAACGCTCGACAAACGGATTAGCCATGGCAGTACGAGAAATTTCGCACCACCGACACTGATGCTCATCATCGGGCCACTTAATTTAAGTCTAGTATTTAAGAGATTCTCCATCTATCGGTAGCTATGGCGATTTTCATGGCTTTTCCTTAGTCGCCTTTTACGATATCCACGGTAAGAATACCCTTGTGTTAGATTTTAGATACGACACCCAGTAATCATCTGAAATTAAAAGTACAATTTGCAATCTAGGTGGTTGGAAAGATAACATACTATTCCACTTATTCGTATTTTATAAATGCAGAAATTAGCATTGAAGTTGATGTACAGAATGTAGATAATTCCTTAAGTTCATTATAATCGTACGGTCGTCGAATACCTTATCATTTACTTATATAGTAAGTTTTCCTTAAATAATTATAAGACCCAATAAGAAATCAAATATTACAATGTAATATAGTTTAACCGTATGAGTAAAATATTTGTTAGTAGAGGCGTAACTGTGTGACTCAGTGGTCGGTAGATCGCTAAGTCGCGGGTATTGCATTCAAATTCTAGAAAGGCAGGGATAAGGAGTATGCGATTTTCTCTTAGTTAAGTCTGTGATACTTTATTTCTCTGTTCCTCCGAATCAAATATGCGTTACATCGGGATAGGGACGGAGAAACCGAGTAAGTCAATCCTTGTTCTTACTCCGGATTCATAATACTAACGGCACTGAAATATGTCGATGTAGAAAAGCAATAAGATGGATCGCAGAATTCTTTTGAGCAAACCGTCACACTGCGCTTTCCAATTCATTATACTAGCGTAGTAACTATTGCAATAATCTATAGGTTTTTGTCCATGTTACTAACAATATATGGATATACTAGTCTGAATAAAAAAAATATTATTATTATATGGTAATAATAACTTGCCATTGCCCCTCATCTCATCTTCATAGTTATCCGACATTTAGCAATATGTATGTGTAAGAAACCTCTTTAGGATAAAAGCTGGAATGGAATTATTGAATGATTTGTTCACAATACTAACAGAGATTGGATTTAGATAATGTAAAACACCACAGCTAGTTCTAACCCAAACCTATTCATGGACACTTATGGAATTATAGGTAAGAGTCACTACTATTTCTTAGTAAGTTCAGTGACAGAAATATGACATTACTGTAGGAGAGATTGACTTTTATCTGTTCTATAAGAGCTAATACGATGTGTATAAGAGATAATACTGTTCTATAATATATAATAGAAAACATGTGCATATAGTTAATAAAGATTGTTCTAAACCTTGGCTGCTAAAAAGGTAAACTCGAACTATTTTTATAGCTTCATTAATTAATTATGCATCGGGCGCAGGAGAGTAAACTCAACTCAATCTTATTATTTAAATGATCAGTTAACTTTTCTTTTAAACGGACTGTCTTGGTAATATTCGTTGTAATTATTTTTAATATAATGTATGAATATTTTTTTATTAAAGAATATTAGCAATGCTGAAAGATTACTGATATTCCCTATTACTTCTCCAATTTAAATAGCCATTAAAATGTGTCCCAAGAGATAAATATCTTTTTTATCTTATTATATGGCATAACCTTTATCTCTGCCATATTTCGTTCATATCCGTTCGGTCTTTTAAGCGTATGTGACAAAAATACAAACGTTTGTAATGATAGTAATGATGCCGTCCAGGCCGATTGCGAAACGGCGAGTGCGTCTATGTTTGCGCGTACATTTACAGAACTATAATACGGCACTACAATATCTCCTGAATAGTTGACAACTGCCTATTGCATCCGGAAGTTGTCGCCGAGGTCGAAATCGCCCAGGCGGACAATATGATGAATATTGTGTGAATATGAACTCAATCGTCTAATTGGAGAGGCCTATGATGAGTACAGATAAATTTATGACTTTAGAGGTTCTATGGGACTGTCGCATATGTTATACGTTAAGAAGTAGACAGATTACAGGCTGTGAAAGAAAACGGAATAAAGAATTTACTATAAATTAGTGATGTCCAGCCGTCTTGCACCTATGAGTATGATGGGGTGAGTATAGTATCGAGGTTTTAAATATTTGAGATAAATTTTTATGTTTCTTTATATTTGTGATTTGTCTGTGTTTATAATTGATATTTTGCCAAGCGTCTGCCTCTTTTAGTCTTGCAGTATTGATTAGAGTTTCCAACATGAGAGTGTTAGCCATTTATTCCTGATTAACATTGTTATTTTTTTGTAACAAACAGATGTTTTTTGTACATAATTATACTCATATTAACCCATTTCGCTGTTATAAGTGCTTGTAAATAATTTGCATTCCGCAGCTTCTATTTTTACATTGAGTCTAAATGGAAATGAATCGAAGAATGAGGATATTCAATTTACACGCACTTTAATGATGATGCTGCGCCTACATGGGTAACAGATTCTGGGCTAGTCCTTATAAGATGACTTGGTTTTACTTTTAAGTTTATGCCTTTAAAGAGTTGTGAAGGTGGACCTTGACCTAGATGTACGGGTAGCATCAGATTTATTTTGTACTTAATGAATGAATAATTATTAAAAAAAAATGGTTTTTATGACTGTGTTATTAAAATTATATGTTTTTTTTCATTCACACTACCCGTTTGTTTCTTTCTATGGCTTAGACATAGCTGTTCGGTTTGTTTTTGCTGCCAATGATGATAATGATGTTTTCTTGTCCAATTCAACCACTTTCGAATATAATCGGCAGTTGTCAACTGCGCAGGAGATATTATAGTGCTGAAAGTGTACGCGCAAACACAGATGCACTCACACGGTTTTACCTTTCCATATTTGATGTAAAATTTATGAGATAAGATCGGATGAAATGTCCAATGCAGAGTCAGGCACTGGACGCAAAACAACACAACACAATCAGAGCCAAACATTAGTGTTTTTGCACAAATATAGGCTTCGGGTTGGACTCACGGCCCTTGGCTCAGCAGTCTGCTGTCTGCTGCCAATACAACAACATTTAATGGACAGATTTTTATGGCCTTCGGTATTCGCCATTCGTCTAGTCTTTAGGTATTCTACCACGTCTTGGTTTAAGATTTTCGGGAAAGTAAAGGTTTCTATTGATTGTAGAGTAAAGTGATATCTACTGCTTGTAGAGAATACCAGAACATAGACTATGTTTATCCCTATTTCACCCCCTGTAGTTTTCATAGTACGAATATCAAGCATTTAGACAATAGGAAAATCGTTATTTTATGTTAACGAGCTCTATTTTTATCCGAATTTGTTCAAGTGTATGTGTATAAGTATATTCCTATGCATTTTTCTTTGGCACGCTCTATTGCCTGCATGAAGCATTTCAGTATATGACGAGTCGTTAGATTCGTCTTCATTGTGGGTATGATCGTCTTCGTTTTCATAGGGTATCATAATTAAACATGGCGTCTGCGAATAATAAAAAAGTGGGAGAATAAAAGATATTAAACAGTCGGGTTTTATTTCAATAATAGAATTGCTACTAATTCTAAATCTTTATTAACCTGGAGCGATGCATTATAAGGTCGGCAGGAATTATCCTGACTTTTCAGGAATTTACCTAAGTCGAGTTTTAGGATATCCACGGGACTAGACGTGGATGGAATACCGCTTCTTACACTGCACCTAAACAACAATCATATCAGCATTATTTTCGTATGTGATATTTTTCATCGCTCTTAATTTACTCCGCAATCGATTATGTACTCATGTAAGTTTTATTCCAGCAATTGTGCCCAATAAGCGTTTCAAAAATTAAGCGATTAATTTGGCAACTGCCGTGGCTAGTTGCAATATTCGTGTCAGTACATTTCGTAGTTCTTGCAGCGTAACCTATAAATCGTTTCTTGACACGTTACATAGCATATTTTGACACTCAATTAAATTATGCCTTCAATCTAATTGTTAATGTTGAAATGCCCATACCTTGTTCAATCGTCATTTACTTTTGATGCTGACTGTACTTATTAATAATTTATATTTAATGTAATTCCTAATTACAATTTACCCATGTTTTATTTAAATTATATGTAAAAAAAGATAAGGTGTGTCAATTAAAATTGTATTATATGTTACATACTGACAGGCACTATTAATCTGCACAAACTGAATTATATCAAATCAAGTATGTTTCATCAAAATTTATATTAATAAATAAAGTGTGACCTGAATATTAAATTTTCTGTTTAGTTTTACTGTATGCCAGTATTACTCTATGGTTTACTTATTTCATACATTCTACATCAAATCGGAGACGTTCTGAAAAAAGGCCAGGTCAAGAGTAGTCTAAACCAACGAGCATACATGCGAAGATTGTTGAAAGTGGAAGAAGCGAAAGACGTATGTCAGGACAGTAGCAAGTGGAAGAAGATTGTCTCTGTCTACCCCGTTGGGAACAAGGCATGAATATATACATTCTAGAATAACCAATCAATGCGACAAGTGACAGGTTGAATAATATATATAATATGTATACTATGTTGACCGCTCGGGAATCCTGTTGCGTTCGAAATCAAGTCCTTGTGTTACCTAAATGTATCCTGCGATATTACAATACAATACGTTGTTAAAATATTTAACGTCGATGCTGTCGCTCTCTTGCAATTACAAATGATAAGTTGCGCGACGCGAAGCGACCGACATTTATAAATTTCTTTTGGATGTTTTGTGGTGGTTTTTTTTGTCAAGTTTTATATGAACGGTTAAAAAAATTAAACCCTATGTATATTTTTTAATATAAGACTTTTTTTTTTATAATTTTATATAAGAGTGTAATGTTTATTCCTGACATCCTTTACTATAAAATCGTCACATATCTCCTCTATAATCCTTTTGAATAGATTTGAATGATTTTTCTTTCTATATACCCTTTTTAATTTACATTAATCTAATATACAATACATGATGGACATAATCAATAATCATGGACGAACGTTGTGGGTTTATTAAAGAAAAGGTAAAATATACATTTAATCTTTTATTTACAATTTATACACATTTTTTACAAAAAATCAAATGCGAAATGCATTTTTCTTATTTTAGAGAATTTAACTCGAATATATACATTTTTTTGTTAAATGATTATGGCAGTGAGGATTCAAACTTTGTTAATAAGCACAGAGTTTCCGAGAAATTGAAGCTGTTTATAAATGTGATCACTGCTGAGATATTAGGAAAAATATCAAAGCTGACATGCATTTTGAAACTCTGCCATTAACAATTGATATCTTTAAAGTTGAGAGGAGCGGGGGACTGTCGATCTGTTCACCAGCAGTATGGGTAGTTGGGGCACGCGGCAGCGTTAAAGTCAGCCGGGTATTTCGGTGCAGCGTTGGCATGAGGGCTGTAACAAAATGCTATGTGAGTATATGACGATAGTGCCCTTTAGTAGTTAATGCACATTACGTTGACTCATGGGTCCTGGGTTTGAATTCCAACTAAAACCTTGCTTGTATTTTAATTATATGTATACAGACCGCGGGTTCGACTCTCTCACGGAACAAATTTACATGACCTTCAGGTTACTTATTCTGATATTTTGTAATATTTTTTTATTACGGCGTTTGTCGATACTTATGAGGAGGTCTCGAATGTAGGTGTCGCTCTACAAAAAGGTATACAACAACACTTCATCTATCATTGACATTTGTATCCAGTTTCTTGCAGGTTCAGGTGATATGCAGAAAGTTATGAACGTTTTTAACTACCAGATACTAATTAAGTCTAATACTTACTCAACAGGAGCTACAGGCAGAATGGAGGGGTTGTACACCCATTCAGGAATCGGCATGCCGTCGGGAGTGAACCGGGCGAAGGCGTTGGTGTCGCAGTATGGGTAGTTGGGGCAAACCGCAGGGTGAAGACCAGCGGGGTACTCGCGGGCCAGCGCTACCGCCGCCACAACGCACAAAAGAAACTGTAAAAACGAAGTTTATATTTGATTATTTTTCGGTAGTTATTTTTAAAAATAAAACCGTCAGTGATCACCAGTTTCTGTATTTTTTTTAACTGTATAAATTTAAAATGTGTATATACATCATGCTATTGTTTTATAAGTAGACTAAAAATGTTACTGTAGTTTAATAAAATAATCCATCGTTATTTATATTACATTTATATTAGTTAGTTTAATGTAACGAATTTGATTTTGATTATTATTTGTACAAAACACTGAGGTGTAATTGTGAACCTGTATGTTATTCACAAAACGAATCTCAGTAAATACTATTATTTACGTATACTTGATATTATGTGTATGGGGAAATGTACCATCCAGGTACCTGTTATCAAACAAACGCAGCTCCGGCGACCAAACCCAAATCCCATAGACTTGTGATGGCGAGCAGCATCATTAATACGGGGCTATCGGTGCTGCGCTCACCAACCCGCTTGCCCAGGGTGGGGAGTACAGTAAACCTTCTAAGAAGTTTATGTCGGTCTATTTTCAGCGGCGGACTAAACGTGAAATTATTCCGATATTGGTAAATATATTGCAACAAGATTAAAAACGCCTACATACTAGCTGTTATGCTCTACTTCATTTCATCGTGTAATTAGACACTCAAATTAGTAATTGGCTAAGGGTCATAATGTTGAACACTTACAAAATTAATAGAGATGCGTTTCATTAAGAAGCCGTTAAACTTTAGTGCGATTTATATTTTTAATAATTTGGTAATTTTTGGATGCCCATCACTACATATTCAAAGTGGTAATACCAAGTAATGAATAAGAATTTTACATTGCTATTATTGAGAAAAAATATTTGCCAGGAAACCGGCTATTGCAAAAAAAAACATTTTTCAAGGACATGTGAAGTTTGCGCTATACCCTCCCGTGCGGGTTGGCTAAGGAGTAGCGTGGCGGATCCTTCCTAGTTCTAAAACCCTCTGAGATATTTGAGAAGAAAACTTTTTGCCCAGCTGTGGACATTTACAGCTAATTTACTTTTTTCTAGTTACTACAAAAAGCTACATACTAATTGTCACTACAACTTCAGTCACTTCCAATGAAAATAAATTATATTTATTTTTTTATTAATCGCTTAAAATTAGGTTTCACAGTTTCAAATAAAATTATATACTTCTGGTTATTATTATTTGAATGGTCAATCGTTATAGGTTATTTGATATTTTTAACTGTTTTAAAATGACGTTTTTTTTGTCATTATAGAATATAGTCGTGATTTTTTCTTTTTTGAAATTTTAAACAAAATTCGAAAATTTTAACAGGAGTTTAGTAAATGTTTTGTTTGTAACTATGACTGAAAGGAGTATTGATATCAAAGGAATTTGACATTGTGTCTTTGTTAAACCTTCAAAAGTTCCTCGTGGGCTAGAACATAGCACTTTCGGCTGCGATGTGGGCGCAAGGCTGCGTAGGTGTTTGTTACGAGCGTTCGCGTGCGGTATGAATGTGTAATGCGATACATCTTAATTACATTTGAGCAATAAATAACATACATTTATTCATTACTTATATGTCGCTAAGTATATCAGCTCGCATTCCACGCTTCTCAAATTGTAATGTTATTGCTTTATTCGGTACAGTTTGCATATTTGTACAATGAATAGTTGGAAAATGAATGTTACAGAAATTTTTTGTTTTTATAAGTTACTATCAAGTATAAATTTGAGGTAAGGCACTTAATTATTAAAAGAGTTTTGAAACGAAAGGTTTGTCTTAATACATCATTATTTGTTTTTAAAACCACTGTAATCTAATTAGATTCCTACAGTCTTTTAAAAAAAACCTAACGTATTTATAATAATGATTTTGAAATATAACGGACTAAAATAAATTATTAGAAGCAGTAGTTATTTAATTTTTGAATATCATAAAACTATTATAAGTATTGTTGGTATTGTCGAGCGATGGTTGTCCGTAAGGAAAAACAATAAGGAACTCTAGAATAACGTGATCCGGGAAATAAAAGGGCAATGTGTAGAAGAGTTTCATACTTACCAGTTTAGCGTACATGTTGAATGTATGTATCCTCTCGACTTAACAGTGAGACTGATGCATTGTCCAGAGTTGCGCGCCATTTTATACACCACGCAGGAGCGGATTTTTTTGACGTCTACAACCGTCCGTTTGACGTACGCGTGTAGATTCTATAGGACTGGCAGGATATTTTGATCTAGTCGTGCAAATTTCAACCCTATTGAGGCAGCATTTTAGTGTCTAAGTTTGACTTAAATTTTATTTTAGAATTTAATGTATGTGGATTTTGAAATTAGAATAAATTTATGGGTTTATGGAATTAAACAGCGTGGAAAAGTCATCGACGATGCAAAAGAATTTCGTGATAATTAGTTACTTTATTTATTGCAAAGGGTTTTGGAATTTTGTTACTTTTTTAATTTGAATATGACTTTGTAAATGTTATATTAACGTTATAAAACAAACACTATAAGCAGAACCGCTAAAGCTTAACAGTATACCTAAATTGTGCAAATTATTGGAACTTTTTGAGTTGTCTGTCGCTGTTGGAATTAATTTATTGTACCAGGTTTACTTACTAGTTGAGAGACACCTTCTCGGCCTAGGTGACGTTTCGGCAGAGACGGGTAATAATAGGATGGCTATTACCCGTCTCTGCCGTCAATCAGCAGTACAACCGCTGTTGTATTTCGTTTTGAAGGGTAATGAGACCCATAATTGGGTAAGGTTTTTAATACAAAAACTGACTATTCTGGAAAATTCTACCATGGTAGCAAAAAAATTAACATCGAGTAGATCCACTGAATTACTAAGAAATCATTGTATTTATCGCCTAAAATCCATGGAAAAAACTTATATTTTAACAAAATTAGACAACTGTTTGTACTATTACAGTATCTTAGTGCTCAGGTGTCACAACGCACCAGTAACCTTCTTCGATGGAAGTTGTTTGCTTCATTATTCATGGGCTGCAGTAGCCACATACTATCAGGTGGCGGCGGCGGAAACAGATTCTCAGAAATATTGCGGGAATCGAAAATGTCAGAGAAATTACTGTAAAACCTCATGGCTACATAACTATCTAACGCATGCAACAACGTCCAAGGTGGAAGTGTCTGGTACTGTGATAGCAGATTTTTAATTCAGGATTTGTCTGTATGATGTATTCTTCTGATTTGTGTCAGAAGTAATAGTCTGATAACCTGTGACATTTTTTGCTGTATATAATATTTTCAAAGAGCCTAACAAAAGTTTAATAGATTATTTAACTAATTTCGTCACGTCGAAAAATAAAATTGAGAATGGTTTATTTCTTTTTTTCCCCGCGTATCGGTAGGGCCACGGGAATGCTCACGCACACATCGTCTGGGAGAAATGGCCAGATGCAGTGTCAGAGACGCACACCACACAAACAGATCCGCAAAAGCTTTAATTTGTGTGTTACACTATTCAGGGATATACCTGACATGGTCATGTCTGTCCACAGATTCAGTATGTAGTAATCATAAAGTCATCAATCACCAGCCTGTCAATATTCAGCCTAGGGCATTCAATTTGGAATCTAAACCACAGTCTATATATTTCAAACCCACAAAATATTGGATTCCTGTTCTGATATTGCATCTAACCTTTTATTCAAAGTTTTTAAGTATAACTTATAGTAAATAATATATAGTGTAACTAAGACTCAAATACGGTTGTTTATTTATTCCTGACCGATTTCGTGTAATTAATTAATCTATCGAAATAGACAAGGAAGTCATTGTAATCTTCATCGGGTATGATGTATCCTAAACCTATTTTCTGAACGGTTATTTAGTACGCTTCCTCCCCTTCCATCTATGCTCTGGGCTATACACTAATGAGTGTTAATGTGCTGAATAAAAATAGTAACAAAACTGTAGACTATGTTAAAGCATTTTTTTTCCAGCTTGCAATTCATTGTAAGAATATCGTTTAATTTATTGTACGTTTATGAATATATTTTATGTTGTTGATGTTGCTAATACATTTTGTTTTCGCATCAGTATACATCGGAATAGTCTGAAACAGTGCATTTAGTTATTCTATAATCCGCTCAAAACATAGGTGTCAAAGTCGACAAGTTACCTAATGCTTCCATTCGTATCACTTTCCACGCAAATGTGGTTCTAGTGTTAATCAAGTACGGAAAGACAACACCGAAGTTTGTCAGGACCTAGTTAACAAAGGGGACTAGCTAACGTGTCGACCTTTATTCATGAATATTAGAAATGTAATGATTTTAAATAAATATGTATGGAAATAGCCACCTCCTTACATCAATAGGCGCTGTAAAGTATTAAAAATCTAAAAAAATGTCAGTCCTAAAATAAAGAAAATAACGACATCCGGAGACCAACGTGCGAGGCATACGGTGTCGATCACCATTATAATCACCACAATCGTGGTGATTATAATGACCTCCTTACTTACATATGGAACACCTTACTACATTTGGAGAGCTCTGTCTATTATCTCTATCCGATAGTTGATTATAGAGGTTGCAGAAGAGGAAACATTATATTATGATCCAAATTTTGTTTTTTATTTCAGTTTCAATTTGGGACACTGTTTCGAGCTGATGCGAAAAAAGAAAAAAATATGGTTAAATATGGTGCGTAATGTTTCGATACACTGAAATTGTAAATGATTTATGATTGTGCTTGCCAATCATTTTAATTAATAGTTTTCAACGAAAGTGAAGTTCTGACACCTGACAGTGGAAAATTCTATGTACAAACACAAACTTTGTGTACATGTAATTTCAGACATTATTAATTTTTTCTAAGTTGTCTACTGAGAGAACTTCCAAAAATGCATGTATTCTTTTGTTGCTTGCTTTAAAGTTCTATAATTTAGTATGTAATATAGATGTATCTATGAATATCCTGTAATTTTTCTTTCTACGTTATTCCGTTGGTTGATAACGAAAAACCGGCCAAATCTAAGTTCCGAACAACAACTCAATATGTGTTATTTACCAAAACATTTTTTTTTATTTCATTTGGAATGGGGTCATTAGCACGTGTCCTACTCTCACTTGGCCGATATTTATTATTTGTTGTTTGAAACTTGTCTGTATTAATACTTTAACGATAGAGCAATAACAAAAAAAAACTATAAAAAAACCCGTTTCGTGTATGATAACTTTAATTTTCTTTTTATTGTTTTTATTAGGATATACGCTATAATAACACATATTGTGGGATTAATCCGGCTCCCTGTTACGGTCCAAAATATACAGCTCTTTGAAGATAAGACAGGCAGACGGACGGACGGACGCACAGAAGGGGTAAGCTTAGTAATAGGTTTTATACGGGGTTCCAAATGGAGAAAATCGAGATAAAACCTATAAAATAACCAACACATATAACCAAAAATGTACATTTACTGCAAAGAGCGTATTAGGATAAATACATATCCATATAAGCTCTCACGCCCTCACCTATCGGGGTAGACAGAAATTATGCATTTCCATTTGGCACCACTCATCGTAGACATACTAGCACCCGCAAACAATTTTTTGCCTGTCCAGGAGGTAGATCGTGACGGTAGCCTCCTTTTGGGTTGGCAGATTCCAACATCGCTAACACACGGCAAAGATCTGCGGCACAAACATTACACATAAACGAACATTTAACAAATCTTACAAATATTTGACCCTAGCTGGATTTGAATCCGCGACACCGCTTTGAAAGCAAAGTCACTACTTACCAACCCGTTATACTGCTGTGAAATAAAAAAAAATTAAAAGTGCATTCGTTGCATGTTTAAATTTGTGGAATTTGACTTTTTTAACTGCAAATGAATCAATCAGTTGACAATCAATTACTCTAACGGCTTCATTGATTATTCAGTTTATTTCAATTATAAGTTACACCTACCTAGTTGCTGACTAACACGTGTATCGGTCCGGTACAGTGAAGCGGAATGCCGCTGTTTTATAAATGATTTCTAACAAATGATGGAGTATTTTACAGCTTCATTCATTTCATGCTAAGTATATTTTATATTATTTATTATTTGTTCCCTCGCAAATTCCTGTTTATATTTATGCACGTATAACGGTATCGTTTGTCTCCTAGGGACATATCTCTTCAGTCACAAGTCACCGCGGAACCTAGGCCTATCACAAAGATTTCCTTTTCCTCGCTTCCCTCCATTTAACGTTTAGAAAACAAAACAGCGCTAAAGCTTTATTCATATTGAAGAATGCTATCTTTCTAAAGCGATATATTAAATTAAAAAAACTGAGAATTACAAAGCTAGGCGTGGAGAACCATCGCGTAGGATTACAAGCCCTGTAAAAAATATTTCTTCTCTTAATCAGCCTGTAAGAGCTCACTGCTGGACATAGGCGTTTCGATGTAGGCGCCAATCAAAATCCACGAAATGCCGCTGATGTAAGATTTGCCCATAAACGGCACGCTGAGCGCAGTGCTGGCACCCTTACACTAGAGATGCTATTATCCACCACGAATCTGTGGAATGTGGATTCGTCGTCTTCAGATGAATTTCACCAGTCGGGCGCTAGAGTTGTTGTTATCAAAACTTTGTGGAACATCTCGGATTGTTAATAATTCGATTTGAAGATTATCTTGATGATCAAAAATAAAAAAAATATCTTGATATCGTAGTTCTGTAACAAGTAGTTACATGATATGACTTTGAACATTGCGTAACTTTATACGACTTCGGAATGCAGTAATTATCACAGTTCAATCGTCTTTAGCGTGGTTAGACACTACAATGAAAATATTTTATGATATTTGAAATACTCTTTTGCTTGAAAGTTTAGAGAAAAATTATAACCATTCGTAATATATGAAAGGCTCGTTACTATTTATAACAATATTTTAGTAAAAAATATTAACTTTAATTCAGTTTTTATTTCTGTA
The DNA here is from genome assembly GCA_029286595.1 of Bhutanitis thaidina. Taxonomy (NCBI): domain Eukaryota; kingdom Metazoa; phylum Arthropoda; class Insecta; order Lepidoptera; family Papilionidae; genus Bhutanitis; species Bhutanitis thaidina. The sequence continues at coordinate 308,830 of JAGSMS010000021.1, read as the reverse complement.
ACATACAGTGTACCTTATAGGGTTATGTCATGTAACGGAGAATATACCATCTTTTTATTTGAATTGCTACCTTACCTGCACGTGGAACACTCCATGGTGTTCCACCTTCACCGCATGTCGGCTGGGTCACGGGAACGCTTTCGCACACATCTGCGACCCCACCAGCGCCGGCCGCTGTAGGCGACCCCTTCTCGGGAGAGAACATGTTCTCTCCCACACCACCCTGGCTAGACGCGCCGGAACACAGGCGCGCCGGAACACAGACGCGGCTACCTACTCGGCCTCCAAACCCACGAGGGCAACGGACCCCCCGAGTCCACCACCCAGAGGCCATGGGGATCAGGAAGGCTGGCGCTCATAAGCACCAGCCCCGGCACCCCCGGCAGATCTGGCCTATGGCTACGGCTACCACCTACCACGTTTCGGCCGCGGAGGGTAGGGAGAACGGCCATCGTAATACCGACACTCCTCTCCCCCCGCGGCCCCACCACGGCCGCATCAGCGGTGCGGCCCCCGCCAGAGTCGCGGAGGATAGGGAGAATGGCGAAACGCAATACCGAAACTCCCCGCGACTCCACCTCGGCTGTGGGGGGCCAGGAGAGCGCTAAACTAACACTCCCCCCACAGTCCACCAACACGCATCCGAAGTGGGCTCACCAAGCCCATTCAGAGCGGCCACCTCGGGCCAGCTGTCCCCGCAGACAGGCTGGCCCGAGGTGGGTTCTATGTAGGTTCCTCTTGGTTCACCGTGGGAGACCAAGCCACGGTTTCTAAGACCCCCGTCACGACAAGCCGGAAACCCATTCGGGGGGGACCTCTAGCCTAACCCACAAACGAAACTCTGGTGATCGAATGATGGCGGAATATCCATCCAAATATATCGAACCCAAATCCCACAAACTAGTGATGGGGAACAGTATCACTGTATTTAATATCACAGTATTTCATGCCGGTCCACCGATTGCAACTTTATAAGGCGCAAGTTCGGCCCCACATTGAATACTGTTCTCATCTCTGGGCAAGGGCACCCCAGTACCAACTCTTTCCATTTGACCACATCCAAAGTCGAGCGGCTCGAATTGTCGGCGACCAAGCTCTCTCTGATCGGCTTAATCCTTTTGCCTTGCGAAGAGATATTGCTTCTCTTTGCATTTTTTACAAAACTTACCATGGGGAATGTTCTGAGGAATTGTTCGGATTGATTCCAGCCGCTGAGTTTCACCATCAAGTTACATCAATACCACCTAGGTGGTTGGCATTCCACCACAGTGCGTTTCTGCCACGCACTTTGACTTAGTGGAATCAGCTGTCGCCAATGGTATTTCCGAATAATTACGACTTAGGGACCTTCAAGAAAAGAGCGTATTCCTTCCTCAAAGGCAGGCAATGCATCTGTAGCTCCTCTGGTGTTGCGGATGTTCGTGGGCGTCGGTGATCACTACCAACACCATCAGGTGAGCCACATCGTTTGCTCCCTTCTTCGATAAAAAAAAAAACGGTTGCGACCACCGGCGAAAACTTGCTAATACTATCGGCAGTTGTCAACTGCGCAGGAGAGAGCATTAGAAGGTAGTAAATATACGCGCAAACCAAGATGCACTTACTAGTCTTTATCTTCCCATATCTGATGTAACGCTTATATGATAAGATCGGAGGAATGGTCCGATGCATGACGAACACAACACAACCAGACAGAGGCCAACAATTTATGTTTTTGCACAAATATTGCCTTCGTATATTGTATAAACTAATAATTTTCTAATTTTTACCTAATTTATTTTATAAAAATATGGAAAGAATAACTTTCGATATAGTGTGGCTTTATACTTAAACCTGTTTGAGTTATCTGTCAATCTTATACTCTACTATTTTCTTCACGGAGCACTGAACGAGTTTATCTCCAAATAACAAAAAAAAAGGCAAAACAAAATACGCTTGGTTTCTTAAAAATGTAACAGAACCTAATTCAAATTATTTGTTTGTGGTCCATACGTAATTTAATCATAACTTAATCGAAATGACCCTCTTCCAATTACACAGAGATACGATCTTCTACAGGCTTGTGTGTGTGCTAATTATCGAGAGTTGGGTTATCTTGAAGTTCACGGAAATCCAATAAGTTTTTCAAAATTTCATCTTCAATGCATTAATAACATTGCAATGCATTAACTATATATCCATCAGTGCTGATGCCAAACACCTTAGGGTTTTAGTTGGTGGAAGTTCGGCATACCTGGCTGCTTTCTCAGTATACCAATGTTCTTCACATTGGTATACTGAGAAAATAAAAATTGTTATTCTCAGTATATGTGGTAGATAAATAAACGGCTTTTGATACGGCTGCGCCAGATGAGCCAGATCAACCGGGGTAGTACCACGGCCTCGCAGAATACCAACGTGAAGTAGAGGCATTATGTACATCTGCGTATCGTTCGTTGAGCGAGGTAACCGGAAGCCCACTCCACCTCCCCTCCCCTCTTGCCGTCACCAAATATCCTTTAAGGTCAGCAACCTGCAGCTCCTCTGATGTTTCGGATGTACGTAGGTGTCGGTATTCACTTACCGCTTGCCCCCTTTGCCATTAAAAAAACGAACCTTCTAAGAAAGGCATGTCAGTTACAACAGGTGATTACTAATAAAGAAGAAGGGCACAATCCACTGGAAATAGAGCTTAGAAGATATAAGCCACTCACTGTACTGATTAACTTATTTTAGGCATTGTCTTGATTAAGGAAATATTACTAGATATCCTAGGTTCTAATACTCTGGTCTTGGCTATGGCTATGCTTAACCAGATCCCTCTTTACAAAGAGCAAAGATAAAATACACTCTCGCTCAGAAAAAACACTGGAAGCTACGCATATTTCACAAGCTAGTTAGTTAGTTATTTTATAATCACCGTGACTGTGGTAATACTTATTGTTATTAGGACACATTTTTAGTCGGCTCGGTGGCCAAGCGATTGGTACCTATGCCCCGTGTATAAGGTCGATACCTGTACGAAATAAATATCTCTGTGGGCTACAGATAATGTTTTTCTACAACACAGAGGAAATTCGACGACGAGGAAAGGTTTTTTCTTTAAAAGCTATAGAATAATTTTCATGCAGAAGCAACGTTTCTCCCTGTGTCACGTGTATATAAAGAACATCTTGCCAGACTCGGAACTCGGTCTCAGCCTATAGCCAAAGGTCTTGTTTCTTTTGATCAAAGCCCATTGTCAGAGCCCTCAAATCGACACAGTGTCCGCGAGTGTGGCTGCTGTATGTAAAGCGGATGCACTGGAAAGCTATAAGGGCGTATTCGTGAATTAGGTTAAATTAGTCCTCCCTTAACTACGAGTAAAAGTTTTTCTTTAATCCATATAGTGACACATTAACAAAACCCATTTTCTTCGAGATAAAATATTATTTTAGAAATGTCTCCCAAGCAGGGTAAGAGCGGTTCGCTAGTTTTACAAAACTTTGCTAATGGATGCTCTACTTTATAAAATAGTCAACACGCCATGTACAATTAGAGATAATATGGCCTTCTTTTTACTTGTACTCGTACTTAAACGAGCACTTGATAAGTGGCCGTCTGTATCGGCATTGACACTTATAATGCAGGAACACATTAGAAATTATTAGCTGCTGTACATAATCAAATATATCTCTTTCTTAATTAATAGATTTACATCGTAACGCTCTGCATGTCTAGATATTAGCCGCGAAATAAATTACGATATCATGGTAATCGAAGTTCATGTATTTAGTCTGTGTTCATTTGACCGTCTGTGTACTTTATTTAAATAAAAATAGTTTTGTGCGCTTTACATAATATTAAATATTTATAAATATCCGGCTAAGTCTGAGTATGATTCGCGCACCTAGGGTTCCGTACAACCTCGTAATATATTTGTCATGTATTTACCAAAAAAATTTAGTTTTCTTTCATTAAATTCTGGATCCGAAGCCCGATTTATACTTGGCCGGCCATGTGGTGCCAGCCAATGGCATTGAATTGCCTATTATTTATGGGTTTACTTAAGAGTTTGCAATATAAACACACCTAGCTTGACATTTTTATGTATTACCGATGTTCACGAATATTCTTTTTGTATAGGGACACACTTAATTTTTACGTTTTGTATGTTTTATTATTTGTAAGGATATCCGCAATAAAATCTGATTCTTTATTTTAATTAAATCTAGTAAAGTCTCTTTTTAAATCTGTGAATAAATCTTAGTAACTTTAAACCTATTTCTATACCACTTACACCCAGTAAAATTCTTTAAAAAATTATTCTAGATCAAATCTCAAGTCATTTTAATTCAAATAAACTGTTACCTCTTAGTCAAGGTGGTTTTACAAGGGGTTGCTCTGCAATCAATGCGGATGTGAATGGTGGTGGTGGATGGGGATGGATGGGCCTTGGGTATCTTCTGTGGCAGTGTGGGCAGGGAGCGCGGCGTCTCGCAACACTGCCAATTTACCCAGTTCAGCAACTCAAATCGGTAGAGAACTCACCACGCCACTCTGAGCGGCCAACTCGGGGCAGCTCGTCGCCCACATAACTTAATGTAGGTTCAGTTCAGTTTCAGAACTCATGAGCCGGCAAACAGTTTGAGGAGGAGGGCAGGGGTTTTTGTTAATGGGGAAACTATTACCATTAACCAATAGCCTTAATCTAAAAAGAACTAAAATTAAAATACAGACATACATAATGCAATAATAATATTACTTTTATTTTTGTCCTATCTTTGTCGATCTTTTCATCTACATTTTGCATCTTAATTTTTTAGAAGGGCGTCCGCCTTGCGATTTAATTAAAAGATCGACTTAATAATACAACTAATAAATGAACTGGTTTCCATTTTTTATTGCAGTTTAAGGTACTACGACGTAATACATTAATATATTATTACTATACGAATTAATTATTATAGTATTAATGCACATACAAAGAACGTGTAAAATAACCATTGGATGTATTGATTATAAACGCATAGGCCTAGTGGTGCATGCTTAAATTTAACAGTACGCGAGTGACTTTTGTTCGATCCTTAGTGCTGGCACCACTAAAATTGTTAACAGCAAATTTAAGTACCGAATTTTCTGAATCTCGGCAGCTACGTTCGACAAAACCCTTTCAAATATTTGAGAGGAGGCATTAACAGGCTGATACCTTACTTTTACTATTCTTTACTATGCACTTACTATAATTAAGAAAAATTTAATTAGTTCGTTAGCGATGTTGTTACAGGGATTTAATACCGAAGACTGGTATTGTAACATTTGTCATAATATTATGCGAATGACGAATTTGAAAATGTTCCACTCAAAACAAAAATAAGTTGAGGAAGGTATGTGACGTGACAGCAAAACAGGTTTCTACACTACATTGTGACGAAATGATGATTATTTTACGATGTTATAAGTTAAATGATTCTCCTTTACCAACTTAGGTTACAGCTTTTGGTTTTTGGTTTATATTAAAACAATGCAAGCTGAAAGAAAGCACCACAAAATTTGAAGGGTCCGAACACAGTTGAAATATAGCATATAAACATTGATGCCCTAGGAAGTCAGCAGCCTGTGCTCAGATTCTAGATATCACTGCACGAACTCAAGATACTGTGAGCGCCTACTGCGTAGATCGGACCAAAATTAATAATTAAAAAGCTGAGGGTAGCTAGAGATAACTGTGACATCATGACGTCCAACATCTCATTCAGTTTAAACTGGTGAAATTAAACTAACTATTAGTAGTTAGTTTAGTTTCAATAGTTTAATTTCAAATTAATAAATTATTTAGATTCGCCTCGAAAAACGACTAAAAACGCTTCCGCTAATCGCTATTTCCTATAAATGCATTATAATCCACGGATATTGTCCATTATTTGTAATAATAAACCTTTGATATCCATAAATAAATAAATTAGAAGGAATAACATAAACTGTAAAATACAAATATTGCTCTACATTTACATTTAGATTATGTTGATTCCATAGAGTAGGATTTTTTTTAGCCTGTCTCTGACGAGCGCGGTCTATGGTGGGGACTGCGGTAAGGTCTAGTTGCGTACTATGAGATGAGATTAAAACAAAGCGCTCGTAGAGGAAGGTTTACACTGATAATAAGATTAGTATTTGATATGCTTAGTAAAAAAAACTCATATTATGTTTTTGTGAAATACTTATTAAGTAATCTGATTTCCAAAAAGAAAAAAAATAACGATTTTTCCCACCAGCCCTTCGCTTGCCTAAAGTAAACTAATCGTCCTTCTTTTAAGTGCGGCATATCCATCTGACTCAACCGTATTAATGTTAAGACAGTTCAGTGACTTGAACTACTAACTATATTACTAAAATAAGTATAAAAATTAACATGTCTGCGATTATTTTATGAAACCCTAGCCATTCAAGCTAATAAATGTCAAGTTTTTTTTTTCAGAAAAAATTTTAATCACTCAAGGCTGAAACATTTACGTCTTGTACGTATAAATGCAAAATAAAAAATATTATGTTCTCACTGACAGAAAATAATACCACAAAACTGGTTCCCAGTTGAATAGTGTACTAAGAACTATTTGTTCTATTTAAAAGAGATTGCTGAGAGAGTTCTGAGCCCTATATTGTTATTAGACTTGTTACCATATCTTATATTATATATCATCTCATTGTATTGGAGGCTATTACACAATGGATTGACTGGATATGTTTCTCAAAAGTTTTTAATTTGCCTTTTTAGGGTTTAGTACCCAAAGGACAAAACGGAGCCCTATTAATGTAACTCTACTGTCTATCTGCCTATCTGTCTGTTTGTCCGTCCGTACATCACGGATCTCTAGCTCGTACACGGAATGAGTTACAGAGAATTTGGAATTTTTGGACATTTGGTGGAGATTGGAAAATTGCACATGGATAAACACTCAGATCAGGAACTATTATTTGTTGTCTATACAAATACTTGTCCCGTGTGGGAATCGAACCCGCGACCCCTTCGGGTCGAACACTTAGCCACCGAGCCAACAAACTAGTGACAGTGAAACAAGAGGAATCTACAATTTCGCAGCGAGAATAGGCCAGGATGCGCTTCCAGCTCTCCGCAGGCGAGGTGGAGATGCGGGGTTAAAGGAGGAGGGAGTCGGCGAAGCCATAGACCAGACCAACATTGGGGATCTGGTCTATATCGATACCCATATCAGGAGGGCTTGTATATTTGAGTGCTCGCTTTCCAGATCCTCGAAGCCTCTGGGGTAAAATGGTAATGGCCGTGCGCTATACAGCCAGAAAGACCTTCCCCGAGAAGCTAGAAGGACTGGTGCCGGTGGATTCGCGGATACGGGCACTGTGTTTGCGTACCCCACCAAATATGCAATGAAGGTGAAAACTTTTAGACGGTGCATGCCCGACATATCCTGTCCTTATCACAGCGTGGGAAAATACCTACTCGTGTACACATATAAACATAAAGGAAGTTCACGACCATATTCAATTGGCGGGCTCGAACCTGAGACGTCGTCTCGCAGTTCGTACTCTAGGCCATTTGGATTATATTAGGTAACTTTTTGGCTAATACTGTGGTTTCCCCTCAACCGGTTCTGGATATACGAGTACGTAAGTTTTAAAGTCTAAGCGTAAAATGTAGCTGGCAACATAGTACGTTCTCAATAAAAAGAGAAGGAAGTGCTCGTACACCTTTAATGAAGAGAGAATTTAAAATGGTTTTACCATTGACTAATAACAGTTTACATTTAAACTTACTGGATTCGTTTCGATAAAATTGTTAATGCTATGTATTTACTTTTGGAATGGTGCTACATTTTACCTTTACTGTAATGGTTTCCTTATTGTTTCCATATGTCTTAATCGGAATGAAACGAGACCTGGGTAGCGAATTGCGAGTAAAATTCCTTATTTACCTGTTTATTATTTTTATCATAAGACGTGGTTCACAAAAACCTCTTTATCGCAATACATTCAATAGGAAATCTTCGGAAAATCAATGAGATTATAGTTACAACAGAGCTTTACACCTTCTGTAAAATAAATGCCTCCTGGATACGAATCCCAGTCGGAGTCATTGTCTGTGCGAAACACAAATTATTGATTTTAGGGTCTGGTTGTGTTAGCCCGTGTCTCTGACGCTTCATCTGATCGTGCCTCCGATTTTTTCGCATAAACGTTAGAGTATGGTACCTATAAATTGGTTCCTCTGTGAACGCACAAAGCGCTCTCTTGCGGCAGTTTAATATACCCGGCGCAGTTGACAACTTCCGATAGTATTCGGAAGTCCTCGCTGTGGTTGAAATAGGTCAGGAATGAAATAATCTGATCAGGAATGAACTTTATTTTTCCAGGTATGTAATTAAATTTGTTTTTTTAAAAGTAATTTTTTATACAATCTGGGACGGTTTTTTTTTGATAGAGATAGGAAAAGAAACTGGCGAAATTACCAAATGGCAAGTGGCAGGTACCCAATTTTTTGCATTTATTTTCCAATAAACTAAATACAGTAGAAAGTACAAGGAAATGAACAATAATAGTCTAACAGGTAATTAAAGCACGCCCTTCGATTATAAAAACACTATAGAAGTAAATATAGCCATATAAGTGTATAAATGCATTGTAGACCCACATGCAGCGCCAGTTCACAAGTATGACGCATGTGGCAGCCATCGCACCTCTAACCAAATGAAAGTTGTAGACCCACCACATAAAACAGCCGGAAGTAAAGGAATTTAAGCAATCATGGCATGTACTCCATATTTTTTCCCGTTTAAATTTAGTTGCTTTGTATTAGATAATAGTTACTACGTAAACATTATTAACAGATAATTAAACGAAAATCTCATTGTATACTTGTATACTGGTATGTTTCTGAAGTCCTGGTAGAATTACAATAAAGGCCGAAAATTTATTAATTAATACAAGTAGTTTAAGAGACGGTTCCGTCTAAAATTTTGTATTCAATTATCACCGATTTTGCATAAAGTTATTCGGCAAGAACGCCTTGTGACATTTTGTTTGGTTGAAAAAAAATATAATATAGAGTAGACCTGATGTTGATATGTAGAAAATTGTATAAATTAACTTTGTTTGCTCTGTACATCGCAAAAAGTTATCTTTAAAAGTTATTGCAACTTGGAATAATATGCAACTATGTTCGCTTGGAGGTGGCATTTTAATGGGGGAATATTAGTTTTACTATTATATTATTAATGCTACACTTTATATTAAAACGATAATTATTTTTAAGCTATTTAGCTTAACAATGCTGTCAATAATGGAGCATGATCATTTACCAACCTTTCTGATCTCTTCAGGTGTCACAATAATATAATTTCTATTATTTCAGCACGACGAGAATTAAATTCATGTTATGGTCCATTCTTCACCTTTCTGTCTGCTTTATTTTTATTTTTTTTTACATATTTCCTAAATTGCAACAGTGGTAAAAGTATCTTATTAATATAACTTTAGAAATTCATCTTAAGAACATTTAATATGCCTTATCGTATTTATATATCATATTTTCGTAGTTCAATGGCGTGACATTACCATATGCAATCCGTCCATAGCTCATTACCTGTGAGTGCGGTCGGTGCGTAGATACGATTCACGATACATTTCCGCGTGCCAATGTGGGGCGCGGTAGTCTCTGATGTCCCATGTTCGATTTATTGCGATGCATATAGCCAATTTGCGAATAATGGTGTAGGAAGGATACTTCATGTTGGTATTGAGTATACAATAGCTCGTAAATCTTTTAGATTGAGGTGGTAATTTATATATTATTTTTCAACAATTCCTCCGAATACCTATAAGTAAAGTAAAGTAGCAGCCTATAATATAAGTACCCACTGCTGAGCAAAGGCCTCTTTCTCAAATACGTGTATCAGAGAGGGTTTAGGAGCCGGGAAGGGCCCACCACGCTCCTCCAGTGCGGATTGGCGGGCTTCACATATCCTCAAAATAATATTTTTCTTATTTCTCAGATATGCAGATTTCCTCACGATGTTTTCCTTCACCGCTGAACACGTGGTAAATACAGCACTTAAAATTGCTATTAACAATTTTAGTGGTGCCGGCACCGGGGATCGAACCCAGGTCACTCGCGCTCTATGAAACTAAAGTGAGCGCCCTGTCCACTACCGTACCACGGTTCTCAAGGGGGACGTCTCACCCTGCCCAATTTTCTGTATAATTTGGGAACAGATTTAGCGTTATCACATAGGCGGTAGGGACGATGACTGCGGATCACATCACATCTGTTGGAGTTAAAATGAAATTGTATAATTACCATAACAAATAAAAAACAACGATTTTTTAAGTCATCGTCATCATGAACAATCAGTCTGTTGCCAGCAGTTGGGAGTGACCCATGCCCTCTTATTGGTCGAAGTAAAATCCGTATCGCAACGTAGACGCCCGTCGTCGGTTTGGATTTTTACGGTCTAGGATACAATAGACCATCCATTGTATCCTAGACCGTAAGTATCGAATCCGTATTCTACCATCTCTTAAACACCACAAGGTTCTAGTGCCATTGTGCTCAGAAGAAGTATTTTACGATACCCACGGGGCAAAATGGGGAAGTGGTTCTCCTTCGTCTCCCCGAAAGGCAAGTTACACATTAATAGACGTAAAATATTAAAGTTGCAAAATACTCGTAACTTCCTTTAACCACTAAAGAAAGTTCTTGCAATTTTGATAACATCCATACTGTATACTAAGCATTTACGATTTAGAATTAAGTATGATACAGAATATTAGCAATATCTGTACTCAATATATAAACACTTTGTATGTTTGAGCAAATTTAACTTAAAAACATATTTACTAACCTAACCTTGGTGTTTATTTTTAATATTCTTTAAGATTCTAGAAGATCTATATTATGTTTATTTATCTTGTTTAACATTACAGACGTGGGAGTTTATATGGTCATTATTCAAAACGGATTTCAATGAAGATTATACTATGGAAGATGGCATAGTACATATTTTACTCAATTAAGAGTTATCTTGAGGCGGAATTTGTGACCATGCGGGCGAAGTCGCGCTCATCCGCTAGTATAACGTACTTTGACTTTCACGTACGGAATCTAATCTACATAATCTACTGTCTGGAATCCCATTTTCAGCTCTCTTAATTTCTGAAACATGGACATGCATTACAATATAACGACAGTAAACACTGTGATATATTGACAGGAAAGCATTGATATTACTTTATTTGTTCAGGTCGGTGAATTAATTTAATGCCGATTCGACGCCCACTTATCTGTCGCCATTTCATTAAGGGACTATCGAATAGTAATATCCATATTATTACCATGCAAGTACATACCGACTTAATTTTAGTGTTATTATCAACATGAGTTGAAATAATTTCCATTTCAAACCAATATCATGTTTTTATTGCCAAAAGAAACAGAGAACTTCCGACAGATGGCGTAGTAGCCTTGACGGTTTTTATTACTTTGTTACCTATTGCGTTTGGCTATCCGTCTGTTAATTCCATCTACTTGAGAGTCATATGGGCTGTTCATTATAGACTGCACATTTTGTTGATATGCCATTGTTTATTATTATCAGACATGCAGTTTTTCAAAGGATGTTTGTAAACCTCTAAAGTGGTGCCTGTATTCATACAGAGGTCACTCGCATACTATGAACTTAAAACGAGCGCCCTGTCGCTTGTGCTATCACGGCTCTATAAAGCAATGTTGTATTAAGTGAAATTATATATAATACAATTTGATTAAATAATAAGAAAGCAGCAGAATGCAGTTTTTCTCGGTGGTGGACTCTTTCCATGCCAAGGAGTCTGCTGCTTGAAGGACGAGTCTCTGATGACCTACTGACTGCTGCAAATCCAGCTGATAATGCTGAATCCATGATACAGGAACATGCAGAGCGTATCGTTAAATTTTTTTCGGTATTATCATTTATTGCGCATTAATTAAAGCGTGCTTGTTGCGTATGTTGGTAATTACGTGACGGCTTATATGTATTTATCATTATCTACTTGCTTAAATTATTGAGCGTTGCATTGCGTGAACTTTGTAATTAATGCAAAACGAGAACCTTCTGAGATTATCCGAGGTTAGAAACTACAAGGTATCAACAATGACTATGCTCTTAACTTCTTTATATTAATAGAGTGACAAACGTGCTAACAGTCCACCTATTGTTTAATGAATACTGCAGCTCATGGACACCTGCAAACAACTTAAAGCGAATAAGGTTATAGATGCGTCGCCACCCCTGAGGACTCAGAAAGAACGCCTCAGCCTTTAATTATACTGGCTCTTTATATCCTTCAATTTGAAACAATAGTGGTAATATTGATGACTAGCGGCGGAAATAGGTAACAGAGTGGTACCTCTCCCGGTGGTTAATTGTCAGGAAGAATTCCTACCACCTTAAAAAATTATAAAAACAATACTTATACTTAGTAAAATACTTATTTACAATATGTATAATAATTTTAATAAGTAATACTCAAAAAATCAGAATAAGGGTATAGGTAAACGGCTCGTACGATGCAACATTTGTCATAAAATATAAATCAATATAATAATAAAAATCTGCCTCCGTTTTTTTTTATGGAAGAGATGGCAAACGAGCAAGCGGTTCACCTGATGGTAAGTGATTAACGTCGCCCACATACATCTGCAACACCATAGATGCTGCAGGTGCGTTGCCGGTCTTTAAGGATATTTGGGAGATGGGAGGGAAGAGGAGGGGAATAGGGAGGGGGTGTGGGCCTCCGGTTACCTCACTCACCGAACGAAACGCAGAAGCACAAGATGCCTCTACTTCACGCCGGTATTCTGGGAGGCCGTGATACCAATCCGGTCGAGCCGGCCCATTCAAGCAGCAGCTAAAGCCGCCGCTTGGCTCTACCACGCTTAGTCTCCGTATCAAGAGACGTTGTTTGATCTCCAGTATGGAGTAATCGTACCAATTTTATATATGTTTTTTTATTTAATTTTTGTATATTATATTTAACATAAAAGTTTTTTCTAAACTTATGTACGATTTGTATAGATGGCTTGAACACTAAGAGGGCGGCAGGCTCACAACATGTCACATTTTCTCAAATAAGTTCTGACGAAAAGTGGGTAGAAAGGACTAAAAAGTCTAGACCCAATGGTCTACCCCGCCGTATTGGGTATACGGTCGTGAGGGATTATTTGCGATAGTCAATAAGTCAACTAGTTACCATATTAAAATAATTTACGAATTCCAGAGTATATGTGGAGTTAAAAAACGGACACAAACGTATCGCCGTATTTTACAGGTGCCGTTCAATTAATTAATTGACTCAGTTCATGCAACAATGACCAATTCTTTAACACTTTACTTATTGTTACGCTTTTAGGTTAAAATGCGAAACCGTGCGTTTTTAAGGTCAATTTTCAAGACACAGAAATAGCAACAGTTTGTTTGTATCAGAACATGTTAAGAAGGACGAATTCATACTTTACAGCATTTTGTAATGCTGTGAGGAATAAATACTTAAAAATAAGTAATTGTAATTTCGTTTTTTTTTTAAATTAGGTGATATTGCATATTAGGAATATAAACTATAATCGCCAGGCTTTGGCTGTATCAAACTGTGTTTTGGTGAATTAATCTTGTTATTTTCTATCAGGTATTTCTTCAATGAAATAAGGTCACCTTATCGTTTATCTCGCTTGAATTAGGTGTGGTGGATTTATTACACTTTTTTGATATTTGTGCTTGAAGCCATTTTTGATTAAACCGTCCTCAGATGATCGAACCGGTCGGTACTCCACATACCCCTGGCGTGCCGCTGAATGTCGGCTACATTGCGCTTGCTTCAGAATGTCAAGGATGTCCAAGGTTGCCTTGTTCATTTTGTGTAGAGCCTTTTTGCCGCGTAACCCAAAAATGGACGGTAGTAATTTGATCGATTGATTTAATTTTTAATAAGCGAGCTGTAAATTTATCTGAAAATTTTTAAGTTGTATTGTTGTTGATGTTTTTAACATTGTCTTTATTATCGAATGCCGATGTATTTCTGGGAGGATAGGAATAAAAATTATAAGTATAATGCGTGTCCATTTTGGGTTGTTTTTAAACGATCTCAATTGATTGATGTCTTCTGGCCGTCTTCGATTACGGCGACAACTTCCGATTGTGAACATGTGAATAAAATACATGCAAAGAGACAAAAACTCACTCGTGTTTACCTTCCTGTATCCGATGTAAAACTTGTCAGAAACACTGGACGCAATATAACACATCCAGACCTGTTAACAAATATTGTCTTCGACTGGGATTCATGTTTGGAACGCTAATTACTAAGTCACTTGGTTGTCGGTCTGTATTTAATAATGATGAATCAAGTAACTGGTCAATCTAATGTAATGATTTGAAAGAATTGTAATTCATCGAGATGTAACATTCATGAATAAAAGTAAATGTAATTTAATTTTGGTTTTATTAAGTTAACTGGAAATTGTGATGTTCTAATCTTCACGGAATTTAAATTTAATACCTTCATTCGGAAAAAAACATTGCTTAATTTTCATAAAAGTTTTAAACATGCCCAAATTGAGAACGTTTACTTTTTCTTCTTCACCAGTTTTAAACCCTCTACTGGCGTAGGCTATCAAAGAAGCACAAACTAAAGTCGTTATGGATTCCAAGGAAGTTTTGTCCATAGTCCACACTCAACTCTTTTTCTGCCGTTAGTCGGTTTTTATTTATTGTTTGCTAGTCAAACATTAATTCTATAGATATAAAAGCAGAATTAAAGAAAACCCTTAACAATTGGTACTAGGTGTAGATAATGTTGACCTCACCGCTCACCTTCAAGTTAAACATCCCAAGTTATAAATGGTTAGTGAACCCAGAAAAGGAGAGGAAATTCCGATCCTTAATTGTGTGTATAGAAAGGAGGAAGCACAGAGCATTAACATGCTTGACATGTTTGTGTCGTCTTGTTCCATTTACAGATTTCGAGCCATAAAATATATACGCATTTATGCCCGTTACCCACTAAGAGATAGGCAGAGATTTCAATTTAATACGACTCAGTGTAGCCAAACGAATCTCCGCGACCAACTCCTCGACTCTTCGGGATATATAACGTGATGTGCCACAAATCTCGTTATCGGGTTTGGCTACCGGACTACCATGAAATTTCTTTCCCCTTACTCGTCTCTTTCAAAACGCGCCGAAAAAAAGGGGTCAGCAGATTCTTCCGCCACGAAATTGTGAAATATCATATACAGGTAGTATATTGCCTGTGCGAGAGTTTGCAATTTGATTGCCACATATTCTTTCTATGAATGGTGAAAGTTCGGTCTGATGGAGTTTTGTGTTGCTTCCCATGTATCTGACACGTCATGTGACCTTTCTTCCGATATTATAAGTAAGTGTTATATTGTTAGTATTCGGAAGTTGCCGTAATCGGCTAGAAGGACCATCACTTTGTCATCAATTGCAGAAAGTCAATCGAAAAACCATAAATAAATCTTTATTTAGAAATTTGTTTAATTTACGTTTTACAACTTTAGCTTTAAAACCATATCTGGTGATTATTACTTGTTCGATGCAGGAATCCATTTAGGAACGTGCTACCCCATACAACCATGCAAACTCATTTTGATTTGAATGGTGCTGTACGCTCATGGTTATTAGCAGATAAACAGTTCAGTATTGGATACCAACTGCTTAAAGTACGGTGGCAGGTTTTAATATGCTACCATCACAGGACTAAATATCTAAAAATGTGCTATCAAATTTATGTTTACAAATCTAAAATACTAATTCTATTTGAATTCAGTCACAAAAATATATTTTCGTCTCCTCGTGTATATGTCATCGTCTCATTAGAATACAATCATTATTGTTACGCCTCTATCATCAACGCTCAAAGAATTGAATTCTTTATACTCTGTACGGTTTCCGGCATTTCCTTAGATAGGTGAATTTGAATATGTATATTTTTTGTTTCTTTTTATTCCTCTTGTTTACAGTGCTATTGAATGGTGGATAGAATACATAACATTAAGCACTCACGCCTGTCACCTAGACGAGTTGACAAAGATGATAGATTTCCATTTGGTTCGACTGAACGTATCCAAACGAGCTTTCGTAAAGATAGAACGTAATATGGTTACGCCGCTGGGTTTACTCCAGGAGGTAGCCACGAGAGGCATATTCCTTAGAAAGAATGTATAATTTGCGCGTTTGTTGCTCTATTAGACACTTAGGGGAAGAAATGGGCCAATTCCACACAAAGGAAGTAGAAGATAAGAATATATTAACGAAGGAAATACATATCTTACAATAATTATTTACGGATTTTATTGCGTTTAGATTTTTACATTTTATTAACCGAATTTCGGGTGCTTTGTAGTATCTGTGGTCACTGGGGGATTGTGGTTTATGCCCTACTACTATGATAGCATTATTAAGCTGGCTAGTGTATATTGTCAGCTTTCTAATTATTAATTTTTGGTCCGTTCTAAGCAGAATGAGCTCACGATATCTTGAGATCGTTCAGTGGTATGTTGGGTCATGGATTTATTTTATTTATTATAGGATGCTATGCAAGTGGTTTTTTAATTTTTTTTAATTTCAGTAGATTTGAGAGTTGGGCAGGAAAAGGCTTTTCGAGGATTTGTGTGGTGACAATTTTGAGGTAAAGCGTACGATGATAACATGAATTTCATATTCTAGATTGTGGTCACTAGTAAAGAAGTGAAAATATCATTTCGTAAATAATAGTTTCATTTACTCGTTAAATAAGATGAGACATGGAGTTCTAAATTCATCAACTACAGACTAAAGAATACTTTACAACGTTTGAAAATGTAATGCGTATATATTTCATGAAGTAACATTCAATTTGTGAAATAGTTTTTCGTAATTATTTTTTAATCGTCGGTTCTCAAGCATCTCGGAGTTTTGTAAGGCGTTACCCGTTTGATCAATTATTGGTTGCGTTTACTACCGAAATATTGTGGAAATGCCCCTTGCAATACTTAGCTGCTAATTGGGGATGTGTTAACACTTCATTTTTATAAATATTTTTAATTTATTCTAACGTAATGAAATTAATGTTGTTAAAGTTGCCGTTATTTGCTGTGATTGCAGAACTACATCAAGGGACTAACATACTTTACATGTCCCAGCAACTAAACAGACTAGTGACTTCAAAGTAATGAAGCGTGACTTAGGAATTAGGTGATTTGCCCTTTGGTAGCGGTTTAGTCATCTGTCACTCAATCTCATCCTGTATCGTAAAAGATGCTAGATTAGATAGAGCTACAAGATTCTTCACGTGGCTTCCTTTGTTGATTGTTTAGAGAGTGCTAAGAAACTGCAAATGCTGAAAGGATCATTTGGAATATGTGTCACATGATCCTTAAAAAGAAGAAAGAAGTAGTAGCTGTACAAATTAGCTGATACTTGCTGAAATTGAAATAAACTGAACAAGAATATTTATTGCCAGACAATAATTTACTCGGAGTTGAAGTGGATGAGTCGAAAATATACGACGAGCTATTATATATACGAGATATATTACGAGAGAGGAGGTCTTTTTGTGGAAATATAAAATATTTTTGAAAAATAGTTTAATTTTAAGAAATAGTTGTAGGTAGGAGCTCCTGAGGTACCTGGATCAGCTGATTAGTGACCGCCAGTATGGGTTCTGTCGGGGACAATCTGCTGGTAATCTTCTGGTTTACCTGACTCATCGATGAGCAGAGGCAGTTAAGTCCAAGGGGGAGCCGGTCGTTCTTGGCGATTAGTTTGGACGTAGCGAAGGCCTTTGATCGGGTTTGCCACAATGCGCTTCTTTTGACGCATCTTTTCTACGGGCTTAACAAGAAATTATGCAATTGGTACCAGCTTCCTTGCGGACCCGTCAAGGTTGGTTGCATGCATGATCGGACTACAAACCCATGGGTGCTCGTATATGGCTGGCTATTTACACGGCTGTTTGGTATTGCATACCCTGTTCCTTTTGCGTATCAAAGACATACTGGAAATTAGTTATATACACATGACAGACGACAGCACTGGTGACGAACGGACGAACATATATGCAGGCCGTACGAATATTTCTCGGGAACTTGACGAAAAGTATCGGAACAAACTTGGAACTGAAGTCTAGACCTTGTTAAACAAAGTTTCGGTTTGGGGTCAACAAAATGTATTCCAATCCAATCCAAAATAGACACAGGCTTACGGATTAATCGTTAAAAATGTCGTTTCTCCCCTTTTTGACAATTTACCCCTTGTCGCCTCAGCCTCTTGATATATCGAGCGCAGTTCAGTTCCCCAATCATCTGGAAGGGAAGATTCTAAAAACTTTGGTGCTCAGCAGAGCGGCACAATATTTCATGCTATTTCACCGACTGTAACTATATAAAGTGTATGGTCGGTCCCACATGGTACTGTTCTGAATAAACTCTGGGCAGGGCCACCCCGATACCAACTCCTTTTTACCGCATCAAACGTAGAGCGTCTCGAATCTTCGACGACCAAGTTGTCTCTATTTGTCTCTTTTTTTGAGTCATTTGTCTCTTTTTTTGAGTCATTTGTCTCTGCATTTTTTTTACATATTTGCCACGGGAAAAGTTCGTTGGAACTATTCGGAATGATCTAAGCCCCTAAATTCTACCATCGTACATCGCGACTAAATACTAAGTTTCATCAACACTCACATCATTACCATCAGTTGATTACCAGTGGATTACTGTTGAGTACTTCGTACAGGAAAAATCAGCGCCATCTGTTAGAATCACTAAGTATTACGTTGTAACAACTACAGCATGGACTACGTATAAAGAAGACGACGAAACGCGACATGTTTATTAGTGTCGTAATGTAACACGACCAGTAAAATACCAAATGAATAACCATATATTTTATGGAAACAATTTAATAACTACATCAGGCATCGAAATATGTTTCCTTCTTATTTAATTACATATTTTTAATTAAACTATATTTTAAATACATTTTTCTGTAACTTCTGAAAGACTTCACCGATTGAGGATATATTCAAACATTATATTTGATTGGTCGAGATGATGGTTCATAGCTATGGTAGGATCCAATAGGATTCGCGGTAGTCAAGTTATTAACAAATTCTTTATTTATGAACCAAAACCAAAATTACTCCATACTCACAATATATTTACTGCCAAAAAAAATATTCACAAAATCTCGACCCAATAGGTGACGCTGTGGTCGAGTTATAAAGTAATTAAGAAAACACTTACCACCGGAAAGTGCAAAAAATGTATGACAACTAGTATTATAAGATAAATAATATATAAGTATTTAATATTGTTCTTTGTGAAATATGGTGAGACTAAGGGTCAGAGTCGCTCTCTTTAATTTCATGGTACTGCGAGTAATCTGGGTCCGGTGTCGACAACACCAAAATTGTTAATACCATGTTTAAGTGATAATTTTTCGCGTGCTCGACATGAAGGAAATGATCATAAGGAAACCTGTATGTGTGACAAATAACAAAAAATATAATTTTGAGCACATATCAAGTCCTCCAACCCGCGCTAGAGCAACGTGATAGACCCCTCCCAGATACATATATAACCCTCTCAAATATTTGAGAGGAGGCATTTGCCCTCTGTGGCCACATACAGGCTGTTACTTTACTTTAACTAAACATCAAAGTATTGGACAACTAATAATGTATTATAATATATCCTTTATAAGCATTCTGTCCTCTGATTTTATTACACATTACGGGTTGTAATTTTGTAATTAAAAGCTGTTCAACGTAAGTTTGTCCGTGGGGCTCAGTAGAAACAGTCCGTATATCAATTTTCTTTCGCTCTTTACTTACAATTTACGTAAATACAATTTGTAAATTTCCGAATTACAAATAATTTGTACAGATATCCTGTAGAATTCCATTATTTTCAAAATATTTTTTTTTGGATTATGTTGAAAAATAAGTCAACAGTCCACCTGGTGTTACCAGGGGCTACTACAACACCTTTAATTTAAACATAATTTTAATAGATAAATGTTACCGACGCATTGTCACTCCTGAGGATTAAGATTGAATACCTCTTAATTATACTGGCTTATTTATATAGACATACCTTTCAAACCGAAACACAACAGAAATTGCAATGCGGTTTTGCGGCAGAAATAGGTAAGTACAAACCCAGACGACTCGTAGGCTGAGAAAGGCTGTTAAACCCGAAGTTTGGTTTGTTTACGGAATTATTGTTATTTTGATCTGCATTTGCACAATAATAATTTTACATAAAATAATAAATGCAGTATTATTGAATATTATTGCTAGATACGTTTACTGGGGGCTGTTAATTTGTGCTTACTTTTCATAAATGTTGTCACGCATGGCAAGCGAGTTGGCGTTTCCAGTTTTTATTCTATTTTGATGTTTTTTTGAGGAAGATGCTGCAGTTCATCTTCTGTATAAAACTGTTCCCTTTGTGAACATGTTCAACACACGCGAGACGAAATCACTAAGGTACCACACGGTTATTATTCTCCATTGAATTTTCATTAAAAATAATTTTGAAAGTATTTGGAAAATAGATGTGTACAGTTTTCTACAGTAACTTTAAAGACGATATAACGAGTTAAAGTCTTATGAGAAAAACGTTAGACGATATGTCAGTCATGCTAATTTGAAGTCTTAAAACAAACGATACTGGTAAATAAAACAAACTTATATTTTTTGAATGCACATATATTCGTTACAATAATATTTAATATTACAATATTAATAATAATTTATATCTCTTAAAATACTATTAAAGCTGGCACAGATTTTTAATTGGTTTCACCGCAACGACTCTCTATTCCTATTTCAAAATAATCAGTAACAATATAATAGTAACAGCTATAGATATTGTAAAATTATAACAGTATAGTGCCCTAGTGACACAGACACAGACACAGTGAATAAAACGTTCATTCAGACATCAATGCATTTGTGACAATGATTATTACAAAAAGCTTTTCACGATATCATGAACGACCCCATTCTATTAACTTTGAATATTGATAGTAGGTACTTAAGATTAATTTCCGATTTATATAATACCATATAAGGAAATACCATACATTACACATATACACAAAATACACATAATACACACTCGACAATACCTTATTAGAAAATGTGTTATTATGCCTAATATTGTTAATATTATCATAAAAGAAACAAATGAAACATTGCGTTCTTTAGTCGGAGTATTATCATATTTTAAACTGATTAAAATGAGAGAAGCTAATCCATTTTTTATTGGTTTTATACCAAATATTTAGTTCAGTTAAATTTAAAAATAAAAGTGCTAGTGAATTAAAAAAAGGCCCATAAAGAAAAGATGCGTAAAATAATATTACAGAATCTACTCTACTAGATTAAGAGAAATTATAACTTTTCTCTTCTCCAAATGTCAGCCTGATCAGACTCTGGCGACGGATAAATAGCGAAAAATTCATTTGATTATGTCCCGCAGTATCTTTAATGCACGGGTACCGGCAATGCCTTCATCAATTCGCCTCTACCCAGTGTCTTGAATATGGCCAAAACATAGCATACTAATTTTTTGATTAAGACAGGGTCTGTTGGAACACAGAATGGTTGTTATGTAAGAAAGTTTAATTTATAAGAAGCGAAACTTGCATGAAAGCAATAAAAATGTCAAACAATATTTAATAAATTCTAATATTGTTAAGCGACCAAATATTGATGAACAGTTGCATGTAAGTTTAAGCATTCCTCATATTAGTCGTAGAATGTTATAAGTACCATGTTTGTAATAAAGTGGCCGTAAATACTATAATTTACGACCTCTATATCACAAGCACGGTGTTAGTTTCCAGGAATATTTTTAACTTCGATTTATAATTAAAAGTGTCCAAGCTCACTCTTCTCAATTTGTCTATAAAGATAAATTACGAAGAGTAGTTATCGTATTGGTTCAATAATTTTATTCAATATTTGAAATTTTATCTAATATATCACTAAAAAGTGACTTCGAAAGGTTCGTGGCCAGAATTCTGTGATGGCAGCAAAACATCACTTATTTTTAATCTGGTATTTTTAGAACGTCAAAAATACATAATAAAGTTAATAATATAGTTGGTTGTGTAGGATTTTTGTCGATGCTGGGAAAACACGAACAGCGAAAAAATATTGATTTGCATGCGAAGAACGTAATGTATAAAAATACATACAATACTAAGCCTATGTGATAATATTCAAAACAATATTGATCATAGAATGATTTAATTAAATTTGCATTAAGATTTACATGCATGTAATATTCCACCACGATAATATACCCACAGACTACAAAATACCTTCAGACATGATTAATATAATGCTATACCTAGAAAAATATCCACAGATAATATAATATGAAAATACTACCGTACTTTATAAATGGCAAGACGTATGAGTCCTCTAGGTAACGAATTAGTTAAATATTCGTTTGTTACATATATAGACATTATTTTAAAAAATGTGCAATAATTTTATAGTTTACTCTGTCCATTGATAACATTATTGGAAACAAATTTTATGAAGAATTTATTTTTACACAGCAATGATTTATTTAGTAAGTTAATAAACACCTAAGAAAAATGCTTAAAATACTTTAAACATTCCAAATGTAGGTAGTCCACGTCAATCACTATCAACAATATTTTAAAATAAACTTAACTTCATCTATTAACATACATATAAGTAGTTAAAGTTATAATATTTTTTTTAACAAATAACAACTCTATAACAATAATTAAGAAAAAAAAACAAAGAAATTCTATTTAAATATTTAAATAACAAAATAACTCTCTACGTTTTGATAGAATATAACATTTTACTACATCTTAAACAAGAGATTAAGACAATTTATTATTGGCTAATTAAAGAACTTAAAGTCTTAAACGTATACATACAGAGGTGTTTATTTGAAAAGTTATAATATTTTTTTTAACTGTTTTAAATAGGTGTAAGACAGAAAACAACATTTTAAGGATTTCTTACTTTGTTGGTTTTCTTAGAAAAATTCGGTAATTTATGGCGCTTATTTGTGGCCAATTCATGGCGCTAAATTAAAAATCTAACTTTACTCTTAATCCTTTTGCACGTTTCTGTGCGATTATTTGAAAAAAAAATTTACTTAAATTTTTTTAAACATTATGTTGCTATTTTTTTGGTATTAAGCGCATACAAATTGCGCATTTACGCAAACGCGAAGAAAACGCACTGAAAAAGGCCTTTTACGAGATAAAGACCTAAAAAGTAGACTGTCTGTTACTGTCTATATTTCTGCTACAGATAATCAAATCCTTTCATTGCACATATTCAATTTTACAATTTTAATTTAAATTTTTAAACTTAGTAATTCGTCTATGATTTCTGCTTTCAAAATACGTTTTGTACAGTCGTTGCAAAAGCATAGGAATATCTAAAATACATTAAAAATCACTTAAGTATTAACTTATGTGGTTTAATGTATGTTAATATATTTATAGAATACAGCAAAAATGGACGTTCATCACTTGGTACAATTATAAATTTCAAAATGCACTGGTAATGTTTATACCGTGGACGTCAAGCACTATTTTGAATTATATAAATATATATTTAATAACTTACTATTTAGATAAGTAAATGGACAAACAGATATTGATATACACTTAATGTTATTAAACATTACATTATATAGAAGGAACAAATATCGATCACAACAAATAATTTCGAGTTATTTGAAAATCAAAACTTACTTCTTCCCAGCATATTACTTATTTAGCTCTATTTCCATTATTAAAACTATTGTAATGTGCAATAAAAATAATTAAGTACTTGTGATATTAATCGCAATTTCGATAAATATTACAATTTCGCACAATAATATGTGGTGTATAAACATTAAATTAATAAATTATTATTTAATTTAAATTAATGCAATTAAACATTAAATATAATTATAACACATTACTACTTTTTCAATAACCGTTTCGTTTAGTGATTTCACTTATAATGTTTAACTTATACACACCTCCATAGATAAACATCTAACTAACATCAATAATACGTATGATTAACGTTAGATTGTGGGGCACCAATTAACATTATGTGTATGAAAATAGCACAATCTAACATTTCGCATCGAAAATTTTGAGCAACGAATTAAATGTTGTCGCATTATTTTACATTTTGATTCATGATTATAAAATAATAACTAGTAGTTTACATAAATAAAGTCAGAAATGCAATTATTTTAATGTGCGTATTTAAAATTAAATGAAATTGGAATGAATAGCGAGAATATGGTTAGCAATGTGCAAACAGCTTGAAGAATCCTCGCCCCTTTTCTGGTGCTGGTCCCATTAGCATTGGCACTTGGTTTTTGTGTGTTATGGTGATCTGTAATTATGTGTATTTTAAACGAACGATTAATAAACATTAGATATATCGATTATATCGTCCTTAATATATGTGCTGCCATAAAGCTCAATGAAACACAATATGTATTCATACGTATATACATAATACTCGTAATTTGCAGTATTGAATTCAATCAATTAAATGAGAGTTTTAAACACTTTAAAACAGACATTTATCTAGACTTTAGGAATCAATGTATAAAACTACAATAGCCACGATAGCCGAGTGATTAGAGGATCTACCTCCAAATCCGGAGACCCGAGTTCGATACCCTCTGTGTACGACGCGTACTATTCAGTTTTTCGAAACTTATGTACGATTTATATCATTAGGCTGAACATTACAAACTCAACTTTGACACGTTTAACAAAATAATTTGTGGTAAAAAGTGGGTCGGAAACACTAGATACTTGTCTGAACACCCCAGTAGTGAGAGCTTTTTTTTTTCTTAAGTTGCCGAGAGAATTCCGTAGAACATATAAATTCTGAGCACGAAAGGTTCTTGAGGAGCAAACTTGTACTGTAAATGTGCTGGATTGGAACCGTGTTTTCCAAAGTGGATTTGTTAGGCAGTGAATTTATGATAAGTGTGAATAAGTGGTCCTGATTATCTTTTTTAAGAGTATAAGAGTGGTAAAAGCTCAAATTGCGAGACACTGTAAACCTATCGTAGTCGATGGCATAAGTGGAGAGATGGTTTAATCGGAAGATTAACTATGTTTCCCATGAATTCAGAAATTCATCAATATACTTTCTACTGTGGTTTTGACAGCGATGAGAAGCAAGACTCTTCGAAATCAGATTTGCGAAACAGTTTTACATTAAATAATTTAAAACACGGACTACCTTGCATGGAGGTTGCATCCAAGGTTCGCCATCAATTTGCATCGGAAACGTTCTCTTTGTTGTTATTGTTATAGAGCTGCATTGTGCTAGTCGACGACCCGATGCCCTGAGACCTAAAAATGTGTTGTGTTTATATAACTGTTTGCTAAAAGTAAATGTGATAATGTGTACATGGTACCAAAACTCTCCAATCTTTCTTAAGCATGTGTTTTATTACAAAGATCCATTGCAGATGTTTGATTATTTCCTAATTAGTTTTTAATCTATGTCTCACCTGTTCGCACTTGGCCCATGTGTAGACAATTCTCTAAACCAATCACTTCTATGAGTTTATCACCAATGTCTGAAATAATATTGATCAAACTTTTATTTCCTTTTCTGTAGCTTATTACTAGTCCACTGCTAGACATCCATCTTTCAGTGAGAGGATTTGCGGTTATCTCACACTTGTTCGACGGATCGAATTACTAGACACCTCACACCTAAGCTACTGATCTACCCATTTAGGGTGAGGTATATTTCAGATGATTTTGACCCATCTGCCGGAAGCCATGAAAATTTTTGGTCGAAATTAGGGATATATTTTGAAATTAACTATTGTGAAATGTGCTCTTGAATATTTAAACTTATTACTACTTGATTTGAAAAGACTTTTAAATAACGTAATCAAATAACAAAGTAGTTTTGCTATTTACGAGACACTTAATACATTACGCACGTTTCGTTGCTTCATAATTACATTTCATAGCCCATAATTTGGAAAAAAATGAGGAAGGCAGCAACTTA
Source organism: Bhutanitis thaidina (assembly GCA_029286595.1). Taxonomy (NCBI): domain Eukaryota; kingdom Metazoa; phylum Arthropoda; class Insecta; order Lepidoptera; family Papilionidae; genus Bhutanitis; species Bhutanitis thaidina. The sequence continues at coordinate 282,748 of JAGSMS010000021.1, read as the reverse complement.
CTGGTATGTAATTTCCATAATATGTCTTAAAAATGCAGAAATTACTTGTAATAGGCGTATTTACAAAAATAGTTATGGATATTAACAGCACATTACAAGGCTGAAACAGCAGTATGTAAAATGCCTTAGGCATGAATAACTTAAAAATGTATTTTACTTGTCTGCGTACTGATTATATGTCATGAAGTGATAATAACGATGAAACCTCATACGTTCGATTCATTCTTTAATTCAACCTTGAAGTAATTTTATTTGATTCTAACGAGTAGTACGGAAGTTAATTAATTTCTTTTCTTTGATGTTTACTATACTTAATTATAAAAAAAGAAAGACTAGAAATCTCAAAATAATGACGCATAGAATGATCGTTTCTAACAATGCGCGATAGCACCATTAGCCAAAAAATACATGTACTGCACTACCTTGTTGTGCGTTAGGGAAACGCCCACGACGATGCGCTCCACTTGCGCCCCATAGATTGGAACCTCCGTGAGCGTATGGTATGTTCAAAAGCGCCACACCTTGCAGCGCTGGTCCTTTGTTCAGTTCAAGTGATAATCCATCGCACTGGAAAAACATATTTACGTAAATAAAAATGCACATCATCAAAGATTTATCAAAAACCGAAATGTTTAGTCATCTCAATATGGACCCTGTTAGCTTACAAACTAATCTCTGGCGAAGGGGAACAGCGTCACTAGTTCTAGGTTACCGGCATCATTAATCCGCTTGCCCAGCACTAACGTGTTCAGCCGTGGGTTTCAATAGGCTGATGAAGAAATAAATTTACCACGAGATCGATGTTCTCGTGCAGGTTTTTGCAACTAGCGGCGAACTGCTCGGACGTGGCGAACTCGAAGTACCACAGCTTGTTTTTCATGCGGGAACTGAACTTGTCCGGGTTCTTTTCGCGTTCCGTGTGGAATTTCACGCAGATCGCTGCGTCCTGTAACAAAAATAGTTGACCGTTCACGTGTCAAAACAATAGGATTTGTATGCACAAAACAAAAAGACAGAAAACATTTAAAAAAGCAAGTCAATCAGAAGGTACAATTTGGTGGCCTTATCGCGCATAGCGATCTCTTCCAGGCAACCAATTGTTGCAACACATTAAGAATTTTATTAGACTCCCTGAGGCGCACTTGAGGCTGAAATGACTGTGGCGGCAGCACACGAACGTAAACAGTGTATAGTGTTAGTTGCTCTAAGACTAGTTTAATCTTAGTTTAACAATCAATACAGAATACAGAAGGGAGAGGAGGATTCATCTCAGGTGAAGAAGGGACCTCTTAACCGTGACCACCAATATGCGGAGAAAGTGGACCACCGTGGAGTTTTAGTCAGCCGACATAACCCGTCTTTGCCTTTGAGACGGCGGGTATCCGTTACGTATTCCTCCCCATTATCATCACCATCATTTCAGCCTATCACATGTCCACTGCTAAACATAGGCTTCCCCCAAAGATTGCCACGAAGCTCGGTCCTGAGCCACCTGCATCAATCGACTTCCCGCAACACTGCGCAGGTCGTCACTCCGTCTTGTGGGGGGTCGTAGTACTATCCACGGCTAGTTTTGTTAAACAAACATAGATATTCGACACAAACTACATATAAATTATGTCAAATTTCTGTACTTAATAGAGTAAAGCCGGGATAATAGAATATATATTGAAATCGGCAGTTATAGATACAAAAATACTCACAACGCCTACAGAAAAGTAATTGTTTATGATGTTGTACGGGACGGAAGTAGGATGCGGCGCCGAATTAGGCATTTGAAGTTGTTCACACTGAAATTAAAAAAAAAAACTTGCATTATTATGTTATAATTTTACTATGATTTTATTTCATTTAATATTAATGAATAAGTTGCTACGAAGTTTAGTTAAGTTGTTATTTTGTAATCCTCATGGTCGATTTAGTTTTCGGCGTCATCGGTCGGTTATTTCTCAGAGTTTCCATTAACGCAGAGGGATTGCTTACACTAAGATGCATTTTACTGTTTTCTACTTTCTTTGTTAGCTTATTACCAGCATTCAATCCTGTCAAGTGAGAGTCGGACTCGCGCATCGAGGGTTCTATACAACTACACATCATATCTGAGTTATATAAAAAATTATGTCGACTTATGCTTCCTCATATCTATGGCTCATTTTGCTCACAAAAGACAGACATTTGACTGTCTGTCTTTGTATTCTATGTTTGGTAAGCAAAACAGCCGTAGATAGGATCTAGAAAATGGCCATTAGCCCATTTCGGTCTCAGGTATATCTTCCGGTTAGTAAGGGCTGTCATCTGCCCAGGATGTATTAAAGTACCGCATTTATAAGCGTAAAAAACAGATACTCACTTTTCCATTCCCAACCGGATGTAAGGCATATACGGTAAATAGGAAGGGTACGATGCATTGCCATAGACGCGCGAACAATCAATAGTTTCTGTGTTTCATCTTTGTCGACCTATAACTTGACACTAACGAAAGGTTAAACGAAATACACTCTCAATATAGTATAAGTGATAAAAAAACTTACATCAGCATTGGTATTTTCGACATGAATTTGCCACCGGTCCATCATCACGGTACTTGCCCGAGCGATTTTGTCGAGGATCTTGTGAATCGATTCTCCTTCGTAGCTAATGACAATTAACAAATATGATTAACATAACTCAACGAGTGTTACAACAAAAATAATTCAAATAATGTAAATTTTAATTTAAATATAATTTTAATCTAGAGTTATATTAAATATAGTTGGTTATAATAATACAAGAAAAAGACCTAGGCGAACATTTCATGATCAAATCGGAGACGTTCTGAAAAAAGGCCAGGTCAAGAGTACGCTAAACCAACGAGTATGCATGCGAAGATTGATGAAAGTGGGAGAAGCGAAAGACGTATGTCAGAACCGTAGCAAGTGGAAGAAGATTATCTCTGCCTACCTCGTTGGGAACAAGGCGTGAATATACACAATACTACAATATTACATCAAACTTAGCTTAGGTAAACAGCGTAAAACACACAGAATTCTAGTTCCTGCAACACTTGAATTTTATATCGAGCTGCGGAAGCGTTTGTCAGAAGTAAATTGCACATTAACAAACACCCAGACTGAATAATTACTCGTAACTTGTACAAATACCTGTCCCGTTCGAAAATCAAACCCGTGAGATCGCTGTGTAATTAAAATGGATTATTTTGGCATCGCTTACCCTCCTCCCCAGCGTAAACACCGGGCCAGATCATTGCCTGTACCTAGAGGAATCACTCCAACAGCTGGTTGCATCTCCATTGGAACTTTGTCTGTAATAAAAATGCAGATTATTTCCGTTAACAATGGTACGAAAAAGATTTTTAAAAAACAAATACGTGATGAAAAAAAACCTTTATTACTCTATACACATCACACGTTTATTATCTGCATAAAGGCAACGCAACGCGCGTTCGGTCATTATTTCTTTAATACACAGTATAGGGTAATATTTCAAAGTATTTTTTGTGTAAGAGAAAAATATTACCTAAATATATATAATATTTGTTGCTACTGCTATGCTACATCACTTTACTTCTTAAAAAAAATCGCGGAGTTGTTTATTTGTTAATATTAACTCATACCTAAAAGAGTGCAGATATTTTTTTAATAAGGGTTAAATTAAAACTGTTTATATGCAAATAAATCGAAAGTTTCAAATATTATAATCTAACAAAGTGGATTTCCTAATAATATTATGATATTTAAAATATTTTAATTGTTTCGTGCTCTCAATAACATTAATAACAAATGAACAAACCTATCGTATCAAAAAGGAAGTGCTTTTTATGCAAAGGCTGGTACGACCGACTGGACTGGAGTATATACTATATACTGTGTGTTAAAAAAGACATTATGAAATAAATTTTACCCATTGTTTCAAGAACCCAGCCAACAGTTCCGTCTCCTCCACAGCAAATTACTCTGTAGTTTTTCACATCTTTGAACATCTGTAGACCTGAAAATAAACGTGTTAATTTCGATTAGTATAACACTTATTTTCATTTATAAAACTAATAAAAATTATCAAAAAGGTGTATAATCAGACGTTATACAAAACCAGACCTAATAACCCTATAAACCAGATATAATAATTATCAATGTAGGACATATTATGTAATCCTAAATGATTTTGGGCTTTTCAACACAGTTTGTCTATTTCTATTTTAGTAAATGCCTATAAAAAATTATTTAACAAGGTAAGCGAAGTGCCGGTCCCGTCGTAGTAGAGATGCTGCTCCCCATCTAAAGTCTGGGATTGAGATTGGAGTTCGCCATGTCAGGTTGCAACGCTTGTAGTTAAGGTTGAAATTGATATTTGCCCCCTTAAACTCCCCTTTCGCATCTAATAATATTAATTCCATTAAAATTACCTTGCATTGGACCACCTTTAGCGATGTCATGCACCTGTCTCGGGTTGAGAATATATTGAAGTTTCCTCAACACTCTGGAGCCTTGTCGACCGCCAGATTTTGGATTAATAAACACGAGCAGTGGACAGGAGCCATCTGGAGGGGTGATCTGGAATGATATTGGCGGTGCTCGTGGCTCCTTCTTCTCTTCTTTCCTTTCTTCAGTTGTCGCGGAGATTGAGATTGGCAGTGATATTGATACTGGGATTGTATGCTGGAACAAATTGATTTTAATATAGTTTTGTCTTTTATTAATTGATTATATTCTCGCGGAGAGTTACTAATTTTTTAAAAGTTGGTAAGGAAAGCAAGACGTACTCTTGCTGTCAAGTCTTTCCATAGTCGGACAGTTTGAACAAGAAAGTATCTATCCAAAAATATAGTGCTGTGAACAGTAATTTACATTTTTAAGATTTCAAATATCGTGTATGGTGTATGTTCGTTGTTAAATAATTCAAGACGTTCTTGAGATAAGATAGACAATAGGGATTAAACAGCACACTGTATAGGAAATAGATAATATGAGAATTCCAGCGAAATCGGAATGGCATCCAATTGAGCTGAGTAGAGCACTTAGGAAATTGGCCTATTATTGGCGCATATATATTTGCGCAAATATAAATCGTTTGCAAACTTAAACATTTTTAAGTCGCTTAAACTTATAAAGTTGCTGCTCTGTAAGATCAAGAAAGCTGTCGTTAGCGTAGTCGAGGATTAGAAGTAGGTGACACCTTAGTGGCAGTAGGGGAAAAATAGCGTAATCTTCTCAAAGACTTAGCAAAGGCTTACGAGTAACTTCCTGTAACTGAAGACACAAAGATAATGTCTTGTCGATGATGATCCCCAAACTCCTAACTCTATCGTTTATGGGGGATAACATTTCTTACAAAAATAATTTGGGGAACGTGATGCAAACTGGATTAAGCGGTTATCTTAGAGCTTCCTATGATAAACACTAAGGATTTCACAGGATTGGCTTTTATTTTTTCCTGTAGATCATGAATCATCGATTTGTATTCAATGTCGGCGCTCAAACAGATAATTTGAAATTAATCAATCGTCTATTAGCAATCATATTAGAGATATGTTAAGTGAGCCTAGTATACCTAGTAATATTTTGAAATCAACGGTGTTAAAGGCATTGTTAAAACCAAACAAAGTAAGAACAGTTAATTTACCTGATTCCATTTCTGTTCTAATATCATACGTAACATTGACTAATGCGGCGGTGGTGAAAATCACTTCGTAAACGATTTAAAAGATAATTATTACGCAAATGCTGAGCTGATGGCACACTAGACACTCTAGGACTTTTGATAGAAATGGCATTATGGAAACACAGGGACGGTACTCGAAAAACGATGCAGATTTTATTTTTTTTAGGTATAATTTGTGTTATTTTCCATAATGATGAAAATACACCACAGTGGACAATGGAGTTGAGGCTGTGACAAAAAATTGGAGTGATAACATCAAGGATAGGAAGACTACTACTATATATATTATATTATATTCATTATTCCCCGGCTTATGTTATAGCTATTAATCAATAAGATGACATTCACCTGATCGTTTTGCGGGCGGTGCGGCAGCGACCTCTGGCGGTCGAGCACGAGCGGGCGGATGGCAGTGGGCGGCAGGATGTGCTTGGCGTGGCGGCCCAGCGTGCACGCGCCGCCCGCACTGCCCACGCACCGATTGTGTAGCTGCACAATACATGCCTCGCTTTATCGGCGGAATACAGAACATAAAGTCCAGAATTGTGTTAACATGTTACAAAATTTAAGTTTATCGTAACGTGACAAAATTAATGATACATATGCTTAATGTAAATGAAAAAAATAAGATTATATCTTCTCATGGAATATTTAAAGATATGGTGTCACGAAGATTGTATGTGGTGTTCAGAGTCCATTGTGTATAATCTTAGGAGGAGGATAACACATTTAAGACTACTAAAAAAAAAATTATTCGAAATTATAATATATATAAATCTATCTATGCCCAAATTAAAAACAAAAAGAAAAAATTGTTTTTTTTGTATTAATAATGTTATTTCTTAATTTACTACCAAAATTATAGACGATAAAAAACAGAAAAGCCATATTAACTATTTTTAAGTTAAAGTAACTTACGGTAATGTGGCACCAGCGACAGTGAAGACCTGTGATTCCATTGTATCCTTTGATCTTTTTCCGACATCTTGCACATTTTCCGTGACAGTTGCCTGTGTAAAATCATTAGTTTTTTTTATTCAAATTGAATGTAAATAGTTATCAGAATAGAGAGAGCCTGGGGAGACCTTTTTATATATATTTATTATATTCGTAGCACGGTCACTACCAGTTAGCGATTTTTAATGCTTATTATTGTTAGGTCATTAATGGAATGTGTTTTTTTCTAGAAGCTTTCCTTTTATATGAATTTTCAAATTGCATATTGTAACTTGTAACAGTTACTTTTTACTACGTAATAGAATCTTGACAAAAGAAGTTTAACGCGTAATCATTTAAAGAAAACCGGTAAATTGTCAGTATAACAAATTAGCAAAAAAAAAATTCTTTTTCAGGATCCTTAATGCTGGCCGGGTTTCCCTATTTGTTTTTTTTATTAAAGTTAGAGCACTATAATCACACTACTTTTAACGTTTGTAAGAAGTATATATTACCATTTTTACGACAACGCAAAATAAAAAAAAAACGTTGATAAAAAAATCTTTTCTTGTATGTTCTATGCGCAATAATTGCACATACACACAGACAGTGTAGGCTTAGTAATAGGGTTCCGTAATACGAAATAAGTCAACAAATACATGAGGCGAGTGTAAATGGAGAGTCGGGAGAGGAAGACCTAGGCGAACATTTCACGATCAAATCGGAGACGTTGTGAAAAAAGGCCAGGTCAAGAGTACTCTAAACCAACGAGTATGCATGCGAAGATTGATGAAAGTGGGAGAAGCTAAAGACGTATGTCAGAACCGTAGCAAGTGGAAGAAGTTTGTCTGTGCCTACCCCGTTGGGAACAAGGCGTGAATATATACATACATACATACAAAATAAGTAAATATAATAGCATTTACCTTCAACCCAATGATGTGCAAGGGTGGCCGATGCGCGTCGCTTAGAGTACGTTGCTATGCAGGATGCGGGCGCACGCTGTACGCATCGCTCATGTACGGTGAACTTGCAAACTGATAAAAAGTTGTCGTCGTAAGCATTTATATATAAATAGTCAGGGCCGTGGTTAGTTAGCGACACCCGATTTGATTTTATAGTACGCGTACGTTAATTTACAACGAATTTATAACGAATTGAACTTGAGTCTCCTGATTTGGAGACAGATCCCCTTAACTAATCGGTTATCATGTCAGAGAAATAAAGTAATATTCTTCCGAGGACATGTGAAGTACGCCAACTCGCACTAAAGTAGCGCGCTTTCACTGTTCGAATATCCTCCCAAATATTCGAAGTGGTCTTTGTTCAGCATTGGGACATTTACAAACTACTTTACATTCCTCCGCTATTCAGCGATGACGACTCCTTTGTTTAGGTCGAAATGTGATGATCTCGAAAATGATTCACGAGTTCAAATTTATTTTTTAAAAATCGACCACATGTAATGCAACCCACTGCAGTGTTCTATTTTCCGGAGAGGCGAAAAGTCAGTTGCAGACGCCCGTTGGAAATCCGTAAATCGTAATTCTTGAAAGGCACAAGTTGCATACGAATACTTACATATACAGCATAACCCTTTCTTCCCTAATCCGACTAGCAAGCTGAGGCAGAGGTTGCAGTATGCAGGACGGTTGAAGTGTTTCAGTCTCCACGCGTGCTCACCATCTTCTTTCACGTTTGTATCCAGGCCCAGAAGCACAAGAAGTGGGATTGTAGTCATACTAAAAAAAACCGTTAAAATACTATAGATTATAGATAAATGGTCAATCGAGTTTTGTTATATTGATTTGAAAATAAGATATATAAATAAAAAAAAATATGTTTCTTATTTGGATTTGGAAGCTCTAATTACCTTAAACAAATACACTTGGCTTTAATAAGGGAATTAGAGCTTCATTTATGAAATAAGTTTACAATTGTATTAAATGTAATAAATTATTAAATAATGTATGACATTTTACGAACCCTCCTCTTTTCCATTCGTCAAGAGAAACAGTTCCATCGGCATCGTAATCTATCTCCACCATCATGTCTTGTAAAATCTAAAAAAAAAATTTTAATGTTAACAAATAAGAGATTCCGAAACATTTATTTATTTATGTATTTTAGAAGCCTTAGGTATTATGGCATATCCTCCATATGCAGATCATAGGTGTAAGAGGGAATAAAACATCTCTTTCTCCAAATGCTAACCGCTCCTGCACGCCCATAGCCGAAAAACGAGGCTCTGGCGACCGAAAGAAGGCGGAATAAAAACATCCGAATTTGCCGAACCGAATCTATGTTTAGCAGTGGACTGGGTGTAACTTATGCAGTAGTGCAGATAGAGAGCTGTCATAATTTTTCAAATCTTTATTTTTATGTAAGAATATTTGCCACCCCTTTTCTTCCTGCGAGTGTCGTAAGAGTTGACGAGGTGAAGAAAAAGCATTGAAAATATAATGGAAATCTCCAAGATTAATACCCCATTGTGTGGCCAGTCATGTTCTACCTCCCGGACAGGCGAAAAGGTTACACAAGTGTACACGTAATACCGTCCGCAATCTCTGCATATCTCTATAAGTGCAAGCCCTGAGTGGTCATACATATAAAGAAAGCTGCTATATAAGATAGGACTATATAGTGGACTAACTACATAATTTTACTAGGTACTAGACTCCTTCTCTGCTTAGAAGTCTACGGGGTAGGTACCACCCTCTTAGCCATTTCTGTTGCCGTGTGTGTTCTAGTTTGAAAAGTACAAAGAGTCAGTATAATTACGTCCTGTGAGTTATTCCATCCTTCGTCCATTAAAATTGTTTGCAGGTCTATTTCCGTGGGCTGCAGTACCCTGTTAGCTAGTTTCTTAGCGCAATTCAATAAAAAAATTCGTGAATAAAATATTCTAGTCACGCATAGGTTTTTTTTATTAATCGAAGTAAAATAAGAAATGAGAATTATTCACTAACCGGTCTAAGCTCTGAAGTTTCCCAACCGAGGTACTCGGCGACTGTCATCATTTGGTTGACGATGCAATCCATCTCGTTGGTGTCCAGTACGCCATTGCCGTCGGTGTCATACAACCGGAACATAACTTTAAAAGAGACGCGGGTTACTACTGTAATACTGAAACACATTGTTTCAAATAAGCCCTGGTGAAAAGCTCAGTTGAAAGGAAAAAAATGTCAAGAACTATGACCATCCCAATATTAGATATACATATTATTAAGCCGTATTATTATTTCGTGGTCGATTTAAAATACGGTTATAATTTTCGACACTGGTTATCGGTATAATTAGTAGAGCAAACATAGAAGCAATCAAATAATTAGATCGGAAGAACATAATATTTTTTTGTATTTACGCGAACAGTACGTGTAAATGCCACGTATATACCTCGGGTGCTGCAAAGCACACGAAATGAAAGGAACATTAAAACAAAAAATAAACGCCATTAAATCCCTAAATAATAGTTTCATTGCAAAAGATCGAAAGAAGTCAGATCTAACAAAGCACCGAAAACTGATCATCAAGTCTGATGGCTTCCAACAGATGGAAAAATCACCATGTCGATGCCTGACCTAAATTATTCAGATCGGAGACGGTTGCTGCATTTGAAGTGCAAAGTAAGGTACTACGATAACCGCCCGCCTGTCAAGCGTAGCGAGGCAAATCCCCTTAATTGGAAAGGCCTGAGTAAGTTTAGCATGGCTGGTGGACCATCATTGCTAAAGAATATAGCATTTTGCATTTTGAGGTATAACTAGTTTTGTATATAAAAGTTGTTGGACACGCCAATATGACTGTATGTGTTACGTCGAATGATTCGACACGCAGCGGGAATTGTGTGTACTTATCTGTGCTTGCCTGGCACCGGGACGGAGGTCAGGCGGTTCTTGGTTCTATGTTCTTGAAAGCAATGAATATGGAATTTGTATATTAAACACTCACATTCCAATTTATCTTCTGGTCGTCCTGCTTCTAATAAGGAAAGATAGCATACGATATCCTTCAGCGAGACTCTGGCGGTATGCACTTCTAAGGTGGACGGACGACGCATTAAATGTTTGAAATCTGAAATAAAAATAATATATAAGAGCCTGTATGCGTTTCAGGAACATAAATGTGTTATATTGTCGGCTCTTTTAAAACAATGACACCTTCAATTTTGGTGGACTGATTAACACGAAGCGAATTACTGCTTTTCCTGCTGGAGTTTCGGGAAATTTGACTGTGGCTGGGGCTTGTCTCGTTGCGTCGGTCTAAGCACAGTTCGTGGGATGAGTACGAAGGGTGTGTGGTCACAGAGAACATTGGGTGCACGCTCCCTGGAAGTATAAAATTCATTTATACAAATATATAGTCCCATACTGTAATGTCTGAATATGTGTCTGTTTTAAACTGGGTAAAATAATCCTTTAATCGGTTGATTTCTGTGTCATAAACGTGACCCAAAGTGTCTTGCGGTGTGGGAAATTTAATTATGCAGAAACGTTTACAATAGTGTGTTGTTCCTCCATAACAAGCGTCAAACCATTCAAAGCAGCGTTGTGCGTTTCAATCAACGGACCGTAGCTTCACGTAGTCACGTTATCAGTATTATTACTTTACTCCGTATCTGATAAATTAATTTCACGTCTAAACGGGTAATTCTTTTATGTTAATTGTCTAATGTAAATAAGAAAGATACAAAAAAGATTCATAAAGGTTAGCTGAGTAATGATTAACTGAGATGTAGTGGTAATAATTGTGAAATTGCGAAACAGTACATTGTTTGCTAATTTCATTAAAATATAGCTTTTAATCTATTCAACCAGTTCACTGTAACATAAACTAATTAATCCTTTTATTTCAATTATACTAACGAACCTACGGGTAAACTAAGGCAAAACTTACCAGTGCGACTTCGTGAGCCCTTTTCACTTCCATCGACGGAGTCACCAGAGCTCTTGCCCAGTTGTTGTAACCTTTCGGCTAGACCATGGATCTTTGCGGCCAAGCTTAATTTTCCCTGAAATCATGTTTTTTATGCTTAACTTATGCTTAATAAACACAAAAATAAATAAAACCAGAAAATGATTGGATTTGGATTCTGGTAGCAAACATTTGTTGATAACCCACACATCTCAGAATGAGCTTTCTTCGTTGATCATTTATGTTTACATCAAGACACAATATTAAACAAGTTTTGAAACATCAATATATTATATGATTTGTCCTATTGGCCTTTCTATACTACGGCGAAATGGTTAACAGTCAGAAGTGTCATCCGTATCAATATAATATTATTACTATAATATTGAAAACTCGGTACTTAAGCAGAGTGTTAAAGCAGATATCGAGGCATCTTTATCGTACTCTACTATCAGTACGATCAGAGAAGGAATTCAAAATCGAAAACCAATTTTTTTTCTGTTTGATTTTTGGCGTGAAAAATGCTATATTACAAGCAATTTATGGACTTAAAAAGTCATGCTGCATAGGTGTGAGCATAAGTAAAACTACCTGATGGTCGCCGTGCGAAGTGACCGGCGCGCAGGCGGCGGCTGAGCTGGCGGCTGCCATTTCGCGGAGCGCTGGCCTTTTGTCCCTCCGTACAAATGACAGGAACAAGTGCCTGAAACGTACATAAATGCAACCTATAAGCTCAATTTTTTCAGTATACTTTATTAAAAAATTTCAAGTTATCGCCTGCGGAGCTTCTCTTCGAATATATTCCTCGATACTACCTTTTGCCCGCCATTTCATCCGAATATAATCTTTAGTACTTCATACTTCATAGGCTTCCAAACAGTTGTAGTTTTTGTATATAGATCCTATTGTGGATAAACCTAGTATTTTTACTTGATTAAAAATATTGCAGTTTTTAACATTCAACATGTGAAATCCTCACCACAATCGATTCGTAAGTTTACGAACAGTGTAAACTTTATTCCAATCGGTCCCATAGTTTTTGCATAACATTTCTGTACCTACTTCCTACCGTTAATTTTCTATTTCTTATTTTTCTGAGATTAAAAGTATCGATGTTATTAATTTAACTCGTTAGTTTTCGAAATCTGTACGTATTTTTCCGATCGGTTTAGTAGTTTTTCAGTATTTAACTTGAGTCATAAGTTTTCGAATACTGAAATCGCTGAAATGATGCCTGAACTACAATTCTACTGTAATGTCAGCACTTAGGAAGAATACGTTAAGGATTTTTGTTGTAGGTTGGTAGCTGAACAGCATATACTACAGTGCCTCAAGTGTATGCGTGCACACTGTATATAGAAGCACTCACACATTCTCAACTTTAAGTATACGTTTTATGTTATGCACATGATAAGATCAGATACAGTGTCAGTAATGTATATTTATTATAGCATTATGAAACTATGTTTAGATCGAAAAACTAATAATAATATGATGCATAATGATTGGAAACAAATCTAAAGCCTTGACTCAAACGAGAGGCGGACCACTGGTCACATGGTCATCACGTCATTATGTGTATAATAGACGGACAATATGTAACAAGACTTCCGAAATTTTATGTACCTTAGATGAAAATTTGACATAAAAAGGATTTTACATAGTTTTCAAAATCAAACCTGATGAGTTCATCGGGAGCTGATACTTCGAGGAATGTGTCCAGAAACCATCGGAAACCTTCATAGTCGATGTCCTGCAATGAAGAAGTAAAAGTTAGAGTTGCAGCGTAATAATATTTAGGATAAAATATACATAAGCAATAAAGTATAACAGGGTGCAAGCGGGATAAATATCATATATTTTTCCAAATGCCACCCTCACCTAGGTAGCCAACAAATGTGGCTCTAGAGATCGATTAATATCGGAATATCCATCCGAATTTGCCGTATCCAAATACCACAAAATACTACGAGCAGCATCATAAGTGCGAGAGTACCGGCACTGCGCTCGCCAACACGCTTGCCGAGCATAGAGAGTAAGGGTAAATCTTCATAGAAATACATGGCGACTTTTGTTGCCGCGTTCTTGGAGAGGCCTATGTTCAGTATACAGAAAATAATAATAATAAACACTCACAACCGTATACCCAATACTGGGGTGGTTAGAGGTTTAGACATATCAGTCCTTACAAGCTTCAACTTGGAGTTAGTGTTCGCGCCAACTACACAAATCGTACGTAAATTTCGAAAAATTCTTGGGCGAACTCTCCATACAGGGGGATTGAACTCGAGTCTCCTGACTCAGATAAAAATGTGCCACCACTTTGCTTTCGTGACTTATTTGACCATATTCAGTTGTGGACTAAAATTGGTTGATGTAGTAGTAGTAGTAATAAGTAAGAGAATGTACTTATAATTTCACGAAGTACCAGCTTTTGTTGAGGTTTCACACTGCGGATTTTATCTGCGCTGTAGTTGACTTGCGCCAAATCCAACAAAAACATGGAATGTTTTCGATGTTCGTGTTTAAATTAAAAAGTATTTTATAACACTGAGCTACCAGAGAAACAGTATTCAAATTTGATAAAATTTTAAATCCATATTATCTTTATACTTTATGCCATCAATTCTTGTATACAATATGCAAATAATTTCTCACAGATCTAACGATCTGAATGTAACTTTGTATGAAGATAATATTTTAATTTCTAACTTTATCTAAGTAGGTGTCATCGTTCAGAAAACTTGTTTTGAAACAAATAAAAAACAAAAATCCGTCTCTATATCATAGAAATTTGAGCTACTAGTATCTTAGATACTTAACAACCGATGGAGCTGTTATTGGAAAATAATATATATGAGCAACCTTTCCCGCGGGAATTTGTCACATATCAACAGAAAATTTGAAAGTGGCCGGGCAAAGCTCGATCGCAGTTACTCTAAAGAAGAACGTTGGCAGGCTGGAGTGGAGTTGAGTCTCAGGCGTGTACTTTACTCATCACTGGCATAGAAAGTTAACGAGAATAAGTACAGACTGTACGGTAAAAATTTATACTGAAACGTCACGAGTGAACGAATCCAAACATTAAAAAATGCATATAAAGAAATAGCTATACGTAAAAACGTATGTTGTATAGCATAGCATATATAATAGCATATTCACCATAGGCTAAAGTCTCTAAGCTAAACAAAACACTGCTGAATATATGCCTCTTCTAAACAAGGTCAATTTTCTGTAATCTCTGCGCTTGAGAGGCGCGTTAACGATCACAGTGACCTGTCAAAGAGTTTAAGGTGTTTAAGGCATTAGAGAGATGATTATTCCACCATTCATCGAATACCAAGACATTTATTCGCTATTTTTCTCAGTCCAATTTTCAACATCCACGAAGGGATTGTGTATTACTCTTACGTCGCCTCTACCTGGCTAGATGCCATGCTTTGTATTAATTATATTCAATAAAGCCATTATATTAGTTTCAATAATAGTTAAATAATTTACTCTTATGAAATAAAATCATTTTCGTCAAAATATGTACGACTTTTGTGGTGTCAAACTGCAAATAGTACGTTGTTGACTTCGATATATATTTATAAGGTAACCAACTACACTTATTTAGAGAAACACAAAGACAGAGAAAAAGTAAGATGCATAATTGAAAAAAAAACTTGGAAAATTATCACTTTGCTGTTTTTTGCATATTCCAGTTCAGTTAATAGCAAAATATTTCAATGGATTCTTATCAGCTCTTCGTCTCGAAGATTATTTATATGTGGTAGAGCCAAGCGGCGGCTTTCGCTTCTGTTCGAATGGGCCGGCTCGACGGGATTAGTACCACGGCCTCGCATAATACCGGCGTGAAGTAGAGGAAAATTATGCTTTTTTTTTGTGTTTCGTTCGGTGAGTGAGGTAACCGGAGGCCCACTCCCTCTCCCCATCCCTCTCTTCATCTTCCCTCCCATTTCCCAAATACCCTTAAAGGTAACTTAACTTGTATAATTGAATTAACAATTACAGAGATACATTATTCGACCTAAGTAGAGGTAGGGTTCAGTACATTCCTGATGATATGTACAACAACATACGAACGATATGCACTGGCCTACTCATACACGTGTGGGCAGAAGGTTGCGTTAGCGATTTTCGTGTTACGCCAAAATTTTTGATGTATTCAAATAAATATACATGAATAAATGATTATAATTATGATGACTCCGAAGTATTTCATAAATTTTTTTCACCTTGTTTTGAAACATTTTTTGGTACCCAGTAGGCCTTATAGATTCATTTTGATTTTGAAATCAATTAGTTCAATAGGTTTTTTTATAACTGCAATGTATTGTATATTCGTGAACTTATTTAGAGGAATGCAAAAAAAGGTAAAAATTTGCTTCAAAATAGCTTTAATCGTGTCAAGTAAGGACACAACATTGTTGGATAAATCAAAACTGAGACTAATTAAGAAAAATAAAATTGGAGTCTAAAAATTTATTCTAGTTTTAAGGAAAAATATAAATATTAACTCTTATAGAGAAAATTTTTTTTTTTTTAAATGACAGTACCAAATGTTTGGCACTCGGGATTTTTATTATTTTTATGGGAAAGGCGGCAAACGAGCTGCAGCAGCGTTGCCGGCACGCCCGGCCCCCTGAGAAAAGGGCGCTCCCCAGAGAGCTGGCCGTGGCAGACACCTAAGCCCCCGAAACCCAGCGCCCCTCGCTGGCGGGCATACCGGACGAACCCGGACAGGGAACCGCCCGGGAACCTAACCGGCGGGGGCCGGGAAAGGGGGCTTAAAAACGGAAAACCGCTTTGCGCGACTGCCTCGCAGTCACAATCTTCGCAAATAGCAACCCCATGACCCGCACGTACTTTTACGTGCGGCGAAATGAAACTACTGAGAGGGGCCAAGCCCCGATACAGTTCCTCCGACGCCCAGGCGCCGAAAGAAGATCCGATAGGCGTTGCCGACGCACCTGCAGCTCCTTTGGTGTTGCAGATGTACGTGGGGGACGGTAATAACTAACCATCAGGTGAACCGCTTGCTCGTTTGACGCCTTCCCTTAAAAAAAATGTCCAACGTCGATGTCGCACCAATGCTGCTGTGAAAACTATGCTCGAAGCTGTCAAGGAATACTGTACTAATAAGTCTACTGTAAGAGTGCTGCACTGATAAGTAATACTGATAAGTCCAGTTTAGGGCCAGAGGTAAATCGATGAATTCAACTCGGCTGGGCAGTATTTGAGAAACTACGCTACATCTTCTTGTCGTGTATACCAAAACCTCAAGAACAAATTGTATCCAGTGCGTGTTACTAGTGATGATTTACGGAACCGAGAAGTGGTCTTTCACTGCAGACCGTATAAGGAAGCTCAAAGTTGTTCCAGCTATGGAATAGGCTATGCTCGTTGTTTCTCTGTGTGATGGAATCTGCAATGGAGAAACCCGCAGCAGTACAAAACGCAAAACATGCAAAACGCGGTCATTAGCCATATTTGTATAACTTCTAAAACTTTTATTATACGCGCGCTGTTTTATGGCATCATCACGTAGAGACATCATTAGTGTTAACAAAGGATGAGACTTATTATTTACATATATATGTCGAAAGGGTGCATGTCTATCAAATAGGATGTAAATAAAACTTTCTTTCCAACAAAAACTTCTTCCTTTCATTAAATCAGAGGTGCGTTTAACATTAGATATAAAAAAAACATTTATCGAAAATTTACACAAAGCAGACTTAGCGATATGGTTTAAGTCAAAAAATTTACCGAGTTTTAAACAATGATTTTATAGTAAAGGTACGTTATACGCTCACAAACCAACCGAAAGAAATCTTCCGAACGCACCGGCAACACAACACAAATATTTTTTTAGTTTTCTTACATTACATACAATTAGTACATAACGCACGACCTTCCACTGTAGGAATTTCTCCTGTGTCGCGGAGGCAGTTTACGTATAAAATTGCACATGGACATACACCCAGACCCTGAACTATTATTTGTAGTCCGTCCAAATACTTGTCCCGTCCGGGTTGCGAACCCACGATCCACTTCTTCTTCTTGTGTTCATAGCATATTTAAATAATTAAATATCTATTTATTCAATTTTCGTTCATAAACAAAACGAGTTACTTCTTTATACTTTTTGATGTTCAAGTCCGCAATTACAATGGCATGGTTACTTAGTGATGGATTATGTAATACGCTAACATTCTTAAACGACATAGGCGCATCGGTACTGATTAAATCTAATGGCTTAACCCTCTGTAATTCTTGTAGGTTCATTCTTGAAGTTATTCCAAATTATGATTAGGTAAGAAAATTCTGTTGCCTGATATTTATTTGGCTGCATTAAATAGTTGTTAAGATGGGCTAGTAAGAACGTGTGTTCACAGTAGCTAAAGATAGGAATCGTTTTACTTAATTATATAGCTATATACTTTTACCGATTCAGGTCTGTAGGCTGTTCCAATAGCGATACGTCCTAAACCAGATAAATGTAATTCCAACTTTATCTGTTCCATATTATATTTTGGATGAGCACTTACTCGAACATAAAAACCACCTACCCTGACGCCCCTTGGACACGGGTTATGCTTTAGAATATAGCCTGGTATTACCGGTGCATATTGTCCACATCCCAGCTTAAAGCCAAGTTTGATTTAAAGCTAGTATATCCGACCTGTATCTTTCTTCATAAAGATAAAGTTCATAGCAGCCGGTATTCAGTGAACTTACCATTGAAAGACCTAAAATTAAATTATAAGTATCTTTCACAAATAATAAATATCTTTCATTATTAGAGATCTTAAAAAGAAGGTCTAATAAAAGTCTATACGCTCTTAAAAAAATGTTAGAAACTCCCTAAATGCTAATCATATCTAGACACAAAATTAGAGAATAAGTATAAGAAAGTTAATTCTTACAGACCTAGCGGGAAGACTGGAGGGGAGAGTGAGCCTCTAGTTACCTCACTCACCGAACGAAACGTAGAAGCACAAGATGCATCTACTTCACGCTGGTATTCCGTTGAAGCCGGGCCATTCGAGCATCAGCAACAGCCCCGCTTGGCTCTCCCACGTACTGTACTAGTATAGTAATAATGTATGTTGTCTTAGTGTTATGTTTAATAAAGAGAATAACGTGTAAGAGCGCATCTAGATGCAACGTTAGACTATGAAAGTTCAAAAATCATAAATTTCCTTAAAACTACGGTACAGACAGTTTTCCACCAATTCCTTTTTTTAAATTAGTCTTATTTTGATTTGTCCAACAATATTAATTTTACTAATTCATTCCAACTAGTCCCTCAATAAACACGATTATATGTGTTTTTATGCCAATTTGTTCCTTTTTTTTTTGTGTTTCTCAAATATATTTTTTTTTATAGAAGAAGAGGGCAAACGGTCATGCGGCTCACCTGATGGTAAGTGATCACCGACGCCCACGAACATCCACAACACCACAGGAGCTACAGATGCGCTGCCGGCCTTTGATGATATAAATTCATGAGAAGTCCACGAAAATAATTATAATAGAAATAAAATTATAATGGTACAATTATAACCCTTCTCGTGTTACAATAATAGAATTTTTATATTTTTGTCACGTCATGAATTGTTAAGCAACTCACAAAATAAATCTAAAACAGTTTAGATTTTCAGCCCAATAACTAGTAACATAATGTTCATTACAGACTGTTAAAAGTCCTCTACTGAACAAATGCCTCTCTCAAAGATTGCTACAATAACAACCATACCACAAGTAATTAGAAATAAGATTCTGAAGAAACGTCAGTACATTATCCCGGTCACGAAGTTATTTGTATTTATTATGTATGAATATTTTATTATTTTACACGACCGAATAGTTACGTTGAGAAAAAAATCCCAACGATGAAAAATTTACCAAGCCGCACCGCATTATGAGATGCATGCATGCATCCCTATTATGATATGAGATGATCCTTAGTAAGAGAGGAGGCATTTGCAGTGTGGCGTTCAAAACTATTATATATATATATTACGAAATCAAGCCATGGCAACACAGACGCGTTGGTGTTCGTTACCTAGCAACCGATTGGATGAAAACTCCCCGGGGTTGTTAAGGTATTTTTTTTCGCCCGCGAGTCAGACGCGTTCGGGCAAATTGAGCCTCTGTTAGATTTATTTTGTCGTTTGCTGAGTCTAAGTAGGATTTCAACGTCTTTGAAGGTTTAACGACCTCCGATTTGTTTGTTAGATAAATTCATCTTGTATCTCTCAGTCTCAATAATTAGTACCTAATGGTGTTTACTCAGGATAGATAAACACACAAAAAACTTTCAGGAAGATTATTATAATAGTCTATTGTTTCGCTTGTCGAGTACAATATGACTATACGTTTGTATTTTAGACAAATATTGAAACATAGGAATCGTAATATTAATTTCAATTGAAAGGCATGAATATCAATATAAGTATTCACAACTGTCACCAATGTAGGGGTGGGCTGTGATCACTAATTTACATTTGGCACGTTTGACTTCTCAGGTATCCAACCCTTTTCGAGTGGCAAAACACGTTGACGGGTTTGCACCGGAGATTACCATGAGATTTTCAAGAATTTTCTATTAGTTGCCTCTTACAACATTATATAAATATTAAATTATAGGAAGACAGGGAATGGCAGATTCTGACGCCGCTAACGGTTTCGACAAGGAGTATGAATGCTACGATAGAATAAGTACAATAATAATGTAACATATCTAATTCTCACAAACTTCATCCAGTCTTAAACTAGTTTACCCTGTGTTGGTTACTGGGTGGTGATAAAATAAAGAAAACATAAAAGGAGTAGAATAAAACAGTTCACTGCTGGGATTAAGGTTCTTCAAATTAACGGATTTGTCAACAGGCTTGGCCGGCTTGGTGATCACAGTAGCAGATAACCAAAGACAGCGGGTACTGGAGATGTCCGGCTACCTAAATTATTACCTTAGTAAGGTTTTGAACATGAATATGATTTCATTTATTGGAAGCTTTGAACTTTTCGCCAGTTTTTTGTTTGTTGTCCCTGATTATAAGATCCATGAGATAAAATTGTCTGCTTTACCACACTTTTATGTTTTAGTACATCTTTATTTACGCCGTGTTTATCTTCGACCATTGCGACTCACTTAATGTTTTATCAAGACATTTCATTGTTTATGAGCTATTCTATCCATTGAACCGTTATAATGGTTTAAATTAATACTACAAGACGTTATAATACGTAATTTGTATTTATGATCATAATAGCACCATAATTTACAGCTCTTAGATTTACTTTTCCAATTTCTTAAGAGTGTTACTTTTGTGTTTTTACTACGTTAAAGGCTATGGACCCTCCGATCGGGTTCCCGCCTTGACGCGGCGGGAAGGGCTAGCCCGAGGTGGCCGAATGGGCTTGGCGAGCCTACTTCGGATGCGGGTTAATGGACTGCCGAATGAGTGCTTGCGTCGTTATTTTGCACCGCTTCTTCTTCTTGCCCTCCACAGCCGAGGTAGAGCCGCGGGAGAAGCGCTATAAATGCGCCGCGTTATAATTTGGTTGGCGGCTGAGCCATAGATTAGATCCGCCGCTAGATGTTCGGAGCGCTGTTGCTTCCGAATACTCGCCTTCCTCGCGGTGTGTTAACACTGTGGGGTTTTCGTTGGTCATAACCTGTGTTTACCCCCGCGAGGACGGGTATATGTGAGGTATTTACCTACGTATAAAAAAGTTTTAATAATTCATCATCGTTTCTTTTATGTTTTTCCTAAATTAGCATACAAAGTGCTCCGGCCGTGAACCAATATTATTACTAAAAGCTTTCATTTTATAACAAGATATGGAATTTAATTTTAGAGCCACCGAATTTCTAATGTTATTTCAGGATATTATCATTTATTAGTGATAGATGGTTGGCAAATTAGGATCGACTCGTAGATCTCAGATTATTTTAATAAAAGACATTATAATACCTTTAATTTGTAGCAATCACTAGTTTATCTAATTGGGGTATAAGAGAGAATATACCACCTCTTTCTCCAAATACCAACGTCACCTCGACCAAGTGCGAGAGGTGGCGTTGGCATTTGCAACTAGCAAATGAACGAGGCTCTGGCGAGCGAATAATGGCGAATTATACTTCCGAATTTGCTAAATCGAACACTTTCTTAGAGTGGCCTAGGTTAACATTAGACTAGACTAGTAATAGTTTAATAAATTTTTAATTAACAATATCTTTTTATACTCTAAATCATAACCTCTTCTTTACTCCGCCAAATGTTGTGTAAAATCCGAAAACTCCGTATCTAAATTGTATAAACTAATGATGGGGAATACCGTCACAAGTGAGAAGGTATTGACACTCGACTCACCAATTTTTATGGAATTTACTCTTTCTGCTCGCTGGGCAATTCGATCAGTTTATGTGTGAAGTTTCCAAGATTTCCAGAAAGTCGTAAGTCTAGAAGTGAAATAATACAAAGTGATAATGTTGTAAATATTATCATATAGTTAATATTTTGAACTTTGGAAATTATTTTATTTTCCATTAAAAAAAAACTATCGCTGTTATTATTCATGTATGCGAAATTAAAATCTCTTTACTGTACTTGCAAAATAATCTCGTAAAATATTGAATTAGAATGTTATTTACTATGTAAAACGTTTTATTACTTTTACCATGGCAACGCTGTATATTTATTTCATATCAGTTCTTATATTAGTACGAAACGACACATAAGTTACGAGAAGCAATGGTAATATAAATTATTGAAGCAAATGGAAGTAAACAAGTAAAAATATCGCTAGTTACATATACAATTGGTTACTAGTAATAGTTACTCTTTGCTATTACGTTGAGTCTGCGAGAGCCTCTCTCAAACAGAAGAAGTTCTTTGACCAAAGGGCGTTGCCACAGATTATATATACCACCACCCTAGGTGGTGAGCCGTTCAAGCCCGCGGTTAAGGGCGCTCGTTTTAATTTCATAGTGACCGAGTGGGAGGGTTTGAATACTCCATAGGACCTGGTGCCGATTTTTAAATAATAAAATTCAGGTTTTCTCTGGTATTTACTATAATTAATTCCTATTTTTATAGTTAGCTGAATGATACTAAGGAGTTGTAGCATCGTTGATGTACAAGTTACGGTACAAGGAGGATGTGGTAGTCGAGGATTTTTTAAGGCTTCAGATATCGTCGCCAAAATAACTTAGTTAGCCCGAATAATGGTTTTCAGATATATTTTTAAGATCAATCTTTTTGTCAACTTTCCTAATGCTACTAAACATACCTTAAAGTTACTCGCTTTATTATTAGTAGCATTTTACTCTTATTCGATTAAAGCCCGCCTTGTAAACGAAATAAGAATAGTTCAGAATCTGAGTAAAACACAAAATGGCTTTGTTTTGTTCTCAGAAAGCCGATGGGCATTTTCTTCTATTAATTAAACAAACTGTGGACAAACATTTAAGGCAGTATGCACTATGCATTGTACAATCAACATCGAATCCCCTCCGCATCCTCTCTCCCTTCTCCCAAATATCCTTAAAGGGCGGCAACGCACCTGCAGCACCTCTGGTGTTGCAGATGTACGTGGGTGACGGTAATCACTTTCCATCAGGTGAACCGTTTGCTCGTTTGCCGCCTTTCCCATAAAAAAAAAATCATTATAAAGCTATGTTATTTATGACCAGGTTTATTGAAAAATCTACGTTGTGAAACTCACACGTACGTACACATAAGTGTAAAATTACTACCACTGGCCTCCCCAATATTGAGTGTTCGGTCGTCAGAGCTTATATTTATTTATCAATTATAATAATAATAATAATCTTTATTATCATAAGAATATGGACCACAAAGTATGAATTCCCTGACATCCGTGCTAGGTTAAGAACCTGTATTACAGAGGTCAGTGTCTTCTCCCAAGTTGATTAACAATAATAATTTCTTAAAACAACAGATAAAATAGTCGAGATATTAGTACAAAATTACAAGAAAAAAAAAAAAATAGTAATTAAAAAGTAGCTTTACGGATGCTTTGAACATATATATAAATGTATACTGAGATCGCCTGTGTATGCGTGCGTGTGTGAGTCTTTGTGTGTGTGTGAGTGAGTCTTTGTGTGTGTGTGTGTGTGTAATGAACGAATAACTACTTTGTGACTCACAAGTTTTACTTATAGAAATTTAATTTAATTATTGTACAGTTATTTGTATTAGTTATTGAACAGGATAATTTTGCTCACTGGTTAATCCAGTCCTCTGTTTCCTCATAGTTTAATGTAAGAAGCCATGTTCTCATTTTTCTTTTCAAATTATGAACTGTAAGTGGATATATATTAAGTCTCCGATTTATTTTGTTGTATAAACACGTAGACAAATGACCACGCTGCCGCCTTGCAGTTGCTGTGAGATACTTAAAAGGTGTGTGGATGTTAGGTATTGTGCGTTTTCCGTTATATCTTTTTTCATTATACGGAGTGTTCTTATGTTGTTTACAGATTATTTGGAATATATACATTTGACGAACGGTAAAAACTAGGCATCTTTCATAAAGTAATCTCGTGCGAAATCTATAGTGACTGAAGGTCATAACTTTGAGCAACGATCTTTGCGCTCGTTCAAGATGGATCAAAAATGTTTTGTATGTTCCTCCCCATATCCCGATACAGTACCCGATTATAGATTGAGCTAATGCAAAGTAGACCATGCGCATGAGATCAAAATCAGCGACATGTCTTAAATTTTGAAAAGCCCATACAAGTCTTCGAAGTCGAGTTGTCAAAAGGTCTATGTGTGGACGCCAGCTTAGTTTTTCGTCTAGCAGAACTCCTAAATACTTCACAGTAGTTGATTTGGAGATAGAAAAACAAGTACAGGGTGCACCCAGTGAGAAGTTACACGAATGAACTTTGATGTCTATTAATTTTTGTTTAGTTTTAGCAAAAGAAAATTGAGTATATGTTGTTTTTGAGAGGTTAAGCGTGAGAAAATTCGTCTGAAGCCAATGATTTACTTTGTGAAGTCCCATTTCAGCGGCAAGTCGAACTTCATCCCAAGTCCCTCCGTGAAATATTAGTGCTGTGTCATCTGCATATGTAAATATTCGACCATTTGTAAATGTTTGTTGACACAAATCATCAATGTAGATCAAGAAGAGACTTGGGCCGAGAATACTGCCCTGTGGAACACCATACGAAACAGTAGCGTCATCACACATATGCTTGCCAATTTTAACTTTTTGCAAACGATCGCACAGGAAGTCCTTAAGATTAAAAGAGTGTTACCGCGGATACCAATACGTTCTAGCTATTCCACAAGTATGGGAATAGATACAGTGTCAAAAGCTTTAGCTAGATCGAGGAATACGCCTAAGCATTTCCGTTTTGCATCAATATGTGTCGTTAAATAGTCAGTTAGTGCACTAACAGCATCTTCAGTATTCTTACCTGGTCGAAATCCAAACTGGTTTTCCGACAGAATGTTATTTTTTTCTAAAAAGTGTAAAAGACGAGAATTTAGAACCTTTTCCAGTATCTTGGAGAGTGCTGTAAGAACTGATATTGGCCGATAATTTGTGACACTATCCCTCGACCCACCCTTGTGAATTGGGGTTATAATAGATCTCTTAAAAATATGAGAGAATGTACCGCAACTAAGACAATTTGCAATAAGCTTAGTAAGAGGTGGGACTATTATATGTTTTGCTATTTTCAAAATCTTAGTAGGTATGGAGTCCCATCCAACTGCACAATCATTCTTTAAGTTCATTATTATTGCCTCTATTGCAGTTTCATCTGGTGGTAGCATTACTATAGACTTAAGAATTCGCGAAGAATCAAAGTTATATGGAGTAGAATTTAATTTCGGTTTATCTATTGAACTTGCAAGTAGCTTACCAACATTGGCATAGTATGTATTTATTGTATTGATTGCCGATGACTGATCGTCAGATGAGCGTAGCAGATCCTCTGCAGAGGCTTTCTGTGTGTTGAAGTCAATAATGGACTTAACTGCATTCCATGTTGCTTTACTGCTTTTTGCAGATTTTATTTGATTTATTTCATAGGTTCTTTTTTACCTTCTTAAAAGAGTGTTGCAGTAGTTTCTGTAACGTGTATATGTAATCTCAAGAATGTTATTGTTAGGACAATTTTTGAGTCTCTTGTGGAGCCTATCTCTGTGACGTATGCAACGGAGCAGGCCGGGAGTCACCCATGGCTTTAGAGTTCGTTTCCTATTTGAAACATGCATTTCCATAGTATTTCAACACTATGGAAATTCACATCACTAATGGAGGTTAAAAAGGAAAAATCAAGTGCCTCTAGATTTTTGATCACGGCCTCATAATTAGTTTTGATTATACGTCTAGTTTTATTGCTTCTACCATAGTTATCGTTATAAATGCTTAGGAGAGTAGTTGCGTGATCTGTTACTGTCGAATTTATAATGAAGACTGAAGCCGGGTATTTAGTTTTTAACATTATATGGTCAAGACAATTGTCTAATCTAGATGGAAACGTATGAGCTGGCAAGAGACCTAGTTCGGCACTTAAGTTTAAGTAGGATGGACTATTTCTATCATTATTATTCGGCTTGATATCTATATTGACGTCACCAATAAGAGCAACACTCTTAGCTGAACCTATTGATCTTATAATTGTATCCATAGAATTTAAAAAACTATTGGTACAGTGTATAGACGGTGACCTATATGTAGCCAGGATAAACGTGTCTGGGAAAATTTACATTTAAATTAACTCTACCTACCATATTAATCATCCAACTGTTGCTATTTAGTCTTAGAAGTCTAACTATAATATGTTATATAGTTTCTATTACAGTAGTAATTACATAACGCGGACTTAAGCATTATGATTTGATATTGATTTTTATTTAATAGTGGTAGAGCGGCTTATGCTGCTGCTCGAATGGGCCGGCACGATCGGAGTAGTACCACGGTATGGCAGAATACCGGCGTGAAGTAAAGGCATCTTGTGGCCTGCGTTTCGTTCGGTGAGTTAGATAATCGGAGCCTGGTGCCCGATTCAGCACAATATCTGGCTTGTTCGCAAGAATCGCTCTCCAATCCATGATGACTGGCCGGTCCCAAAAAATGTGGCGGTGTCATTTTCGAGCACGGCTTCCAGCAAGTACTTATTTCTATAACTACTTGCTAAGAAATAAGTACCAGCAAGGCAGATCGGAAGCTGACTAGACAGCCTCCGATCCACCAGACCTCACTTTTAAGCGAGCTTCTGATGCAGTATCCTGGCTTCTAGGTGGGGTGTGTGCAATATCATTATTATAATTTAAAAGATTCGTTTTCAATTTATTTTATAACTTGCCTGAGTGGTGTTATTTTAAGAAGTTAGTTTGATATTTAACGAGGTAAGTTCGCATTTGGAACGGATATTTTCTGAAAAGTTGTAATGGTTGAGCTTATAATTTAAACGCCTGACTTGAAATAAACATATTTATATATTTGAGACAAGGGAGTACAAAAGACCGTCGTAACAGGCTGATAAAGAAGAAGTGGAGAATATTAAATATATTTAACATTTGTGTGATTTTCAGCTTGTGAAAATTTTCTCAGAAAGAAGGATGGTTATGTCACCTACGCAAACCGGTAGATTTTCTTGAATTATCGACAGATATAGGTATTTCCTTTGTAGATATTTTGCACTCGAAGGATGAGAATTTTTCCTATTATTCTCTCAATGTATAAAAGGAAAATATTAAAAACTTCTTCGTTGATATTTTTCCAGGTCGCTGATATTTTATAACATGGCGCAAGTTTTCGAAGACAGTAATGAAAACATAGCTATTTATCTAACGAATTGTTATTACTGCAAATAAAAAGAGTTTCTAGAAAAGCACCGGGACGTTATTATTGTTTATCAAATAACATATCGTATGTCCCCTTGGCCGATAGCTCTCCTCCTATTAACGACCATAGCTTACGAATTCCAACAGCAGCTTTCATTCCTCATAACGTAACTTCACCCAGTTAACGTTCATCTCCTGAATAAGCAAAATTAACTCTAATCAAATAATATTATTTGACAGTACTTTTATTTCTCAAAAGCATTTTTTTAAATAAAATATTTAGAAACAACTTGGGAACGATCAGCTCACATCCAGGGTTATAATCATACATGTATTCCTTCACATTAAAATTAAATCAAGTTCAAGCATACGACTACAATGTCTTCAAGATAATGTGAATTCTTTCTGCATAGATCGGACCAAAAATTAATAATAAAAATGCTGATTGTAGCCGGCTTAACTGTGATATCAGGATGTAAAACACCTAAGTCCCCCGTGACCACGGGCGCTGTAAATCACCGGAAATGTCGGAAATAAGAAAATAAAATTAAATGCTATAATATCCGTAAATAATAGTTTCATTGCAATGTGTAGTATTCGCGTAAATACAAGCAATCACTATAATAATTCTTTTTATAAAGTAACTATGTATAAAATTTTTAAACCTATTTATTTATAAACCTATAAGTTGAAAGAAAAAACTTTAATTACAAATTGTCAAAGCAATTCTTTTGTGTCTTCATTAAATTATATTTATTATATATAAAAGGTTCGCTGTCATTTGCACATTTCAGAAGGCGATATTTATAGATGGATGGTCGTTTTATTATGGTGTTTACGGGTGGCGTTAAAATAATTAACATATTCATAATACCGATTATCGAGAAGAAGTGTCTAAATTGCAGACATCCCGTGTTAGCAGAAGCTTTGCAAATAATGGTTACAATAAATCGTGCAATTTTTGTTTTGATACTATTTCTGTATTAAAGCATTCACGTCTAGATAGCCTAGTTGATGGTGACCCTGACTTCGAAGACGAGAGTTGCGGAATCGAATCCCGGTAGGAGCAAACATTTCTATGATGAAATAAAATGTTTGTATCCGCTTCATGGATTGGTTTATCTATATCTTATCACCATACAGTCTTCAAGACACGAAGATTCCTAGTTTGGGACTGGATGAAGTGCATTATTGTAAAAAAAAAACAAAGGAAAGTAAAAAAAAACAAAAAGAATACGAAAAAACTTTAGGGGAAGGTAGAGATTATACATTCTTTTGACACGACACACGAAGCAAAACGGCCTTCAAGCAGCTGAATGACCGCCTCCTACGAAACTTATAACAGATTCTTATATCGTTACTACACGGCAAATATTGAAAACATTCTAAAATATGTATCTTTACTGTAAAATCTTATTAGGATGAAAAAAGTGAAAGAAAAACAGTGGCTTGAAAAAATTTTAATAATGTTTCCGACGCAAATTTCTTCTGTTGATATTGTATTTCCAACTTTTAATTAAATTAAAAGTATTCTGAACTCAATAGCAAATTGATAAAGATTACTCTGAAAATGATTCTCGAAACTGAAATGAAACATAATGAGTAGCTTTTGACTATCACAACCACTTAAAATTGGTGTCTTCTCTAATACAAGCAATTTAAATGTGTACTAAACATAAAATTGGTCTGGTGTACCCAGTAACCAGCGTGGTAGCCAGGGTGTCGGCGTCATTCTGTCTGCGCGGATGGATGACTGTGTTACTGAATTTGAATGCGTGAATTCTAAGCTCCTCTGGTTAAAGCTAAAGGTCGGGCTTACCCGTATTTTTGTACTGTTAGTTTATGCCCCCACGGACGTTGGTTCAAGCGGATCCACAATAGCGAAAAAGGAACGAGAGGAGTTTTGGGATAGTATGAGAGACATTATGAAGTTAGGAAATGAAAGGGTTATTATGCTAGGAGATTTTAATGGATGGGTGGGTGTAAAGCGTGATGGATATGAAAAGAGATGGAAGGAATATTTTGAAAGTCTATTTGAAAGAGTCAAAAAAGATCAGCAGATGCAGGAACGCCGCCTCAAGAAACAAATAAAAGTGAATCAGACAGAGACATAAGTATGGATGAGATTATGAAAGCACTGAAGAGCATGAAAGCAGCGGGATATGATAGGGTGGCGGTCGAAATGCTGAGAGCTGGACAGGGCATGGTAGCTAGTCAGTTCTATCCCATTTTCAACTTGTGTTGGACAATGGCCTTAGTACCGGGAGACTGGTGCAAGGCTGTAATCGTGCCACTGTACAAAGGAAAAGGTTCGCAACAAGATTGTAAAATTACCGAGGTATTAGCCTACTCAGTGTCGTCGGCAAATTGTATGCTAAAGTTTTGATAGAAAGAGTCATGGATGAAACTGATGAAAATATATAGAATGTGCAGCAGTATTTCGAAAGGGGATGGGATGCACGGATCAGGTATTATCCTTAAGGTGCATAGTTGAAAAGTTAAGGCTAAGAACCAAAAAGTCTATTGCGCTTTCATAGATTTGGAGAAGGCCTATGACAAAGTGGTGAGGGATGAATTGTGGTCGGCACTATCTTTGCATAGAGTGAGCAGTGATCTGATACGAGCACTGAAGTCCCTATATGAGGATTCCCGAGGTTGTATCAGAATTGACGGGGCGTACACGGACTGATTTGATATCCATAAAGGTGTTAGACAGGGCTGTGTAGCATCCCCATGGCTGTTTAATTTATTCATGGATACTTGTTTGATAGATTTGAAGGAGATTGATTGTGGACTAAGAATGAATGAGTTGCTTGTAGTAATGAAACCGAACCGTTTTTGAAAAGATTGATCACTGGTGATGAAAAATGGATTATCTTCGACAAGAACGTGTAGAAAAGATCATGGTCAAAGGGAATTCAAGCTCCACAGCAACACAGCAGCAACTCGCAATAAGGTGATGCTGTGAGTATGGTCGGATTGGAAGAGCATCGTTATTATGAGCTTTTACCGCCGGGTAAAACCTTCGGTTCGGATCTTTACTGCCAACAGCTGATGAGACTCCAGCAAGTAATAGGTTAATAAAAAAGACCGGTATTGATCAACGTCAGGCCACACACATCTTTACCCACTCAGCAAATATTGAGAGAGCTTGGTTGAGAAGTGTCAATGCATCAATCATATACTTTTGTTTCACCTGTTTCGGTTTCTTCAGATTTTGTTAGGTAGTATTAGGTTAACAACTAAAAAATAAAAACATCAAGAGAGCGCTGTCAAAACTACTTGTCGCAGTTTCTGATCAGATGTCCAAAAACTTCTACAGCAATGGGATCATGTCACTACCTTCAAAATGGGAACAAGTTATCTAACAAAATGGCACATATGTATAATAATCAAAAGTAAATAAACTAAGATAAAAAATGATTAGAATTTGTATATAAAATACAAAATAAGCTTGCCTTCATCTGTAATTCCAGGATCGTCGTCCCACTTACTTAAACATCCCTAATGGTGCTCGTGCCGTGTACCTAACCACTATCGGCCATCACTACCGGCTGACCTGCAAATCGTGGGCTATCACAATATTTAAAGATGTGAGAGTTCAAGTCATAAAAACATACTAATTTGTTTTAATCTATATTCATTAACCAGTTATGGAGTTTCATTTCATAAAAGCTATAAATACTCTTTAAAATTAAGAAAAAAGGTACTTAACATTTTTAAAGTATTATAAATCTTATATGCTTTATTTATTATTCGTTTAAAGGTTTAAGTTTTTTTTGAATAGCATCTTGTTATTGCTATCTAACGTATATTAAAGTAAAGAACTTTCATGATAAAAACATCACATAACCGCTGAGCGCGTATCGTTGTTGCAGTATCTAAACTGAGGATGATATGCGGTAGTCAAGTAATATGAGATGCTCTTCGGTGGAGATGTGCATATTGTTTCATAATGTTAAATTTTTCTTCTTTTTTGCATCTCCTTTATTTGTATGTCCAACGTCATTTGTTTTATCCATAGAATGAAATCTCATATATTTTATAACGCAAGCTCTGGAAATAAACAAACGTATTACCATAACTTTTTTTTACAGTTCTTTGGTTATAGAAGAATTTATTACATCCACATGCTTATTAATTATTTATCAGCTCGTAGCTCAGTTTCAAGGAACGGCCTTTTTGGCGCCTTAATCTAATAAATACCTCCTTGCAATATTACAAATATAATATTGGAGAATTAGGTATTTGTACAATCGATAAAAGAGTTGTAATTTATTAGTTAGTGTTATGGAGACTAGCTGTTTAATATAATTTAGTTACCGAATACCCTTAACTAATCGGTTAACTGACTACGATGTTGGAAATATATAGTGTGAAAGTGCTGATAGAAAATCTACTACTATCTAAAAACATCTCTAGTCCTGTTATTGTCCAGTGGAGCAATAACTGTCCCAAAATAAGGAGAACTTTGCGTAATTACGATGCTTGGCCGAAGAATAGGAGTTTGCAATATATTTATGTGCACACCTATCGCACAATAACGATGGTGTATTCCATGTTAGGCCTCAGGAGAGAGACTTACTATATTCCTAATGGTAAAACAAGAAACAGTCATGAGGCCAGCCTTATATCTGAGAACATGTAAAATGATTCCCGGCCTAAGAATCTATTATCCTGTCTTCCAATAGCGGTTCGTCATAGATAGGTGACTTAGGGAAAATCCTCAAAAGCACAAAGGAACCTTTAGAAGCAAACGCTCGTCCCTCTTCACGTTTATCTCCTGGAAATGTGAAAATTGGGTGCGGAAGCCCGTTTTATCTCATGTCTACGTACGTATAAGTGTCTCTGCGGTACCCAATCCACCTGCCAAGCATGAAGATAAAGCAAATTCTTCCTTTGCTAGAAGGCATATGTCTAGCAGTAGACTATTCCCGTACCGTTAAAGAAGAAGAACGAACATAACACTAAAATAATCAGTATCCACAGAAAATTATACTGAATTAATTATACTGTGTCATAGTGAAAACCCGTTTTCAGTTAAAACGCGTTTTCCCTTGTTAGAACCAAGCCTTGTGAGCTAAACGTCGCAAAAAAGCGAGATCAACTTTGGCTAGAGTGTCAAAACAGTTTTCAGTGTCCAACGTTTATGATTAGTAGAAAATTCTTGTTTTGACAACAGCGTTCAGCGGTTTTACCGAGAGAAAACGCGTTTTTACTAAAAACTGATTATTCTGCAACTTAAATTGAAATCAAATTTCTTTAATGTATTTAACAAATAACGTAAATCCTTGATCGCAAATTGGTTATGCTGTGCACAAATGAAAACGTATTTCACAAAAAGTTCTGGCTGTCCATAGTATTAAAATAAATTGCTTCGAACCAATACAGATAAACAGTTTTAATGGATGTATTCGCAGATAAATGAGATAACGTAATTTACGTCAACAAAAATACTGAGCTAATTATTTGTCCCAAAACACAATAATGGTGTATTTTTATATAAATAATGTATGTTGCTAGCGTGGTGCGCGGAAATCTACCTGAAGATTTTGAGCAACTCGGCGCGTTATGAAAATTGTGTCCCTATGAGCGGTTCGCATAAATTGTAGCCCAAGTGAAGAACCAAGAGCAACACGTAGGGAGTCGTTATTTAAAAGAGTACCCGAGTGAGTCGTGTAACCACGCTCTAGACTCTCCGGCTCTTGCCAGAATCGCCCCGACAAACCCGTTGATCAATATATCAATTGTCCATTTACTTCCTTTTTTTTTTAAATGAAAACTTCTTTAAGCGCACCATTCACACTTTTCTGGCCAGTGAAGGAAAGTGAGCTGTTACACTCGAATCGGTGACGTTATACTTAGTTTTGATCAGTAACCTCGAGTACACGTATGTTATTTGTTGATATATATATCAAGTATATACGGTTAGTATAGCGTGTTACTAATACAGAAACAGACAATTTGCATCGGGGTAAGTTCTCGCGTTTTTCAAGCACTATAAAGGGCTCAGAAACTGAGGCTCTGGCAGCTGATTGATGAAAGAAAATACATCTAAATATGACAAAAGACGGGAAGCAGCATCTCATAAAATAAGGGTACCGGGCACTGCATTTAAAATTTGCCTACCCAGCGTGGTGAGTATGGGCCAAGCAGACTTGCATGGCATGTCAGCTCTTTGGCGCTTCAATGGGAAGATTTTGTGTCTAGGAGTGGACTTATTCAGACAGATAAAAAAAATAAATTTTTATTATTACCTTTGTAATTGTTGCTACTAAGAAGATATTATCTATCTTGATTTGTTTTGAGTTAAGTATATAATAGAAAGAGGTATAAGAAAATACTCATACATCTTTTTTTAACAATTGTTTAATTTAAATTGGTACTGTAACGACACCCACGGTGTCAGTTTTTTTACTCAGACCTTAAAAATAAGAGTGTGTATTAATTATTAATATTAAGAAGTGCCATAAAATTCTATCGCCTTTATGTCATTATAAAAGTTCTCTGTGTCTAATGTTACATTAGTTGGCAGTAGTTTTAGTTTAGATGTTATTATGATTAGGGTGACGTCTCATTAAAGTACACGAACTCATACGTAAAGTATGCGCACAGTCGTGGAGTTGCAGAAACCAGCTCGTTATAACATAAAGTACACAATACGGTTCTCTTAGCATCGTGCTTTAATGACGCAGTTCTTTACTTCTGTAAGTACTGTAGCAGTGTTGTTTGACTGTTTCTTAGTGTAATGAGGCTGTTCATTTCAGTGCAGGATCTAGAAATTCAATCTCAGGATTTAGTACTTTGTTGTTGTTGGGACCGTAAGCCTAGATTACATTCGAAGAGCATTTTTTTTCGAGTGTTAAAGTTGTATTGCTTCCCTAAGATAATGGCACTGAGCAATTTTTAAAATTCGCACCCTACCTAAAAACAAGTCTTTATGCGGTGCTGTATGAAACAAAGTGTGTATCGGAAAATATAATACGTCTTTCTCCAAATGCCAAAATTACCTGCAAGTGGTTCACTTTGCTTGGCAAGCAAGGAAGGCTATGACGACCGAATGGTAGCGCGACTTCCATCCGATTATTTCGAACCGAAATCTCGCAGACTTGGTGATGTAGAGCAGCATCACTGGTGCGAGGGTATGGGTACTGCACTCACCAGCCCTTGCCTAGTATGGTGATTTTATGGGCAAACATTTCTAAAAGTATTTTACGGGTACATACACCTCTCAAAGAGAGCCTTTGAGAGGTGTGTGTTCAGTATTGGACTAAAATAAGCTCACCTAGTGTATGTAGATACAAAATGATAGGTAAAACAAAATGATAGTTATGGTTGACAAACAAACGAGTTAGTTTAAAATTGATTGAAGAGCGTTTCAAAAGGAAGTTTTATGTCAAATAAAACTTATCATACTTTGTGTACTGATGCTACATAATCGCGTGGGTTCGAACTAATTACTAACTTTGCCCTAAAGTTCAGTCGAGTAAAATTTAGTTGACATAGCAGACATTGTAGACGTGCCTTGTGGCGAAATTTAGAATAGCCCTGTGTTCAGTAATGGCAATGACTGGCAGTATTGATGATAATGATGATGAATTTTACAATTTCCTTCGAGACCAATTTGTTTTGTACGAGTATTTGATGTCGAAATTTTTACAAACAGTAATTATAATAAATCTTCTGGGTTAATTTTTTTCTTAAAATAAAATTTCTAGTCATAAATACATAAATAATTAAATTAATACAGATGTCCAATATTATGCTATAAGAAATATCCTGTTTTATCTCTTTTACGCTAGTGTGTAATACTTACGACATGATTCAGGGTGGTTTGTGGTAGAATTTTTGGCGAAGTGACGTCAGCAAGTAAGATAAGACGAACTTGTTAATGATTCCCTATTACGTCAAGCATTATGATAGCTACGTATGTATTTTGTGATTAATCGTTGAGAGTTTACAGTAGTGAAACTTGTTCTTTAGACCTGACTTCATACCATGATATCATGACTTTTAAGAAGTTTTTCTTAGTGTTATGTGAATTATGACCATTTCTTGCAAAACCTATTTTATATTTAAATCGTGATATTACATATACTAAATGATGGAGAAAACTTAATTAAAGTTGTCTTAGAAGCTTAGGAAGTAATAAGCGAATACACAGACAAACACCGATTAGTACTTTGTTTTATGCTATAACTTATTAGTAAATAAGATCCCTTTTTGAATGTGATAGATTATTACAGCTACGTTATATTTATAAGCCAATTTTGTTTTACGCAGTGTATATAGTAAAAAAGTAAAAGTATCGTAATCTCTTTTTATTTATGTGCATGTATATAATAGCATTAATAAAATATAGAATAGAAATAACTTTATTTTATATACAATTAAAAGCACTTGTGAAATAAATGGCGAAGAAGACAGCGATTTAATTGTGAATTTTATTGTCTATTATATTTTATTAATCATTTGGCTGTAAAATCATACATTCATTGTCTGCTCATAAATTTAGATTGCTTTCACGAACGATAGAGTCCTTTGATTATTCCCTCTAGTGATTTATTTATTAGAAAATCAAATTAACTTTAGTCCAAATACTACAGTTCTAATGATGCAAGTAATAACGTGTGTCAGTGTGAGTCCAGGTTCGAAACCTAGCCAAACCTTCATCATCGTCATTTCAGTCTGTCACTAGGCCACTGCTTGGCCTTCCCCAAAGGTTTCCACAAAGCACGGTTTCTGAGCTACCTGCATCAATTTCCCGCAACGAGCCCAGCTTTATTTTTGTACAGTACACAAGCAATGCCATTGTAGCTCAAGGGTTAAGGGACTAGTTTTATTTGTGTTTGAATCTAGGTGCTACATGTTCGATGGTGAAAGAAAACAAACAGGAGACCTGCATTTCTGAGAAATAATTCAAATATGTTATCTCGTGGACCCGTGAAATGTACTGCAGTACTGCAGTTGAGCGCGTTGTGGACCTTTCTAGACTCTCAAATATTGAAAGGAGCCCAGTAATGGGAGATTTATGGGCTGCTAGTTTTACTTTACTTAAACAAATGATTCGTTCAGAGGTGATGATGAGATGCCATTAACACTCAGATATCGTGACACTCATTGGGTTTTTCCTTTCGAAAAATTTGTATGTACCCTACATACTAATTTTTCGAAAGTCATTTTCGATTTATACCGTTAGTCTGAACACCAAGACCGCGACATGCTCACCGCGTTTTTCTGTGATATTGTTCCAATAAGTGAAAAGTCGGTAGTCTCGACTAAAATATGTGATATGGTTATCTTGGTCCACATGAAACAGAAGCATTATTTTAAGTTGATGATTCGTTAGAATGGAACTACACTGATAGAGCAGATCCAGATCGAGTCGTCTCAGTTACTAGTCGCGTAGCAGTCGTAGCTATTCGAGTAGCTACGAGTTACGTAGTTCAATAAAAATACAAGTAACCCAAGCTCGCAGACAGTGTGAATAACGTAAATGTTTCGTGTATTTTTATCATAGCGGGAAGATATATAAGCATAGGAATACAAGCATGTATTTTTTCTTTGGAAGGCCTTTACGACTGTGATATATCGAGGGCATAAAAAAATAGTCGATTTCGGCCTCAGCGAAAAATTACCGAAGATTGTCTGCAGATATAAGCTAGGCAGAATATATTCATTGTGTCGGTGACGTGAAAACCTCGTCCTTGAGGTTCATCTCTGCAGCAAGACTATTCATTATCTTATTTGATAAGTATGGACCGCCCAAGGGGGTTCGGACCTGGTCCGTCTACGGTCGAGCTGTGACGATCGACCTGGACAGTGAGAACGACCTTGAAAATAAAGTGGGAATCTATATTCAGTGAAGTTAATCTATTGGCGTGACGTCATCCTGGTCGACGAGCACTTGCGCGAGTACCTACTAGCATGTACCACCAGCAGATTAGCGTTAGGCGGCTCTTTATAAGTAGCGACTATATGTATCTTAGTGCACTGCAATCGTTGGTAATTTGCAATCGCTTTGGATACCTTTCAAATCGGAACAAAACAGTGGTGCACTGATTGCAAAATGAAAGAAAGCACCCTCTTAGGCAGAGAAGGAGCTTACAACCTATTCTAGCCTTATTCTTGACTGTCCTAATATGCGAAGCGAATGACATCAGTGCATCGAGTGTATCGCTAGGTATTTGGCCTCCCTTTCCTTAGGGATCTGATGGTCAAATAGGCTTGGTCAAATCCTGCCTAGTTGCCTAGTTGTATTTCGTGACTTTCGTCTTTTATTTTTTATTGAAGAAGGGGGCAAATGAGCATGCGGCTCACCTGATGATAAGTGATGAACCGCCCACAAACATCTGAAACACCAGACTTACAGATGCGCTCCCGGCCTTCAAAGAAGACATAGGCTCTTTTCTAAAAGGTCGTTTCGTCTTGACAGGTCCTCTCGTAAACAACGCTGACCTACACGTTGATACTTCGAGATACTTCTCTTTGATCTCTCTCTCTCTCTCTCTCCTTGCACTTTCCTCCTCTCTTCCGTCCCCTTTTTCCATATTACTCTCACTCTCTCTACGTCTCCCTGAGGGAGGTGATGGTTAGTAGTCACTTTCTTTTCGTGACTACAATACATTAAAAAATATGGTAGTAGTAAATTGTGCAATGAAACATCAGTTTCACTCCTAATAGATTTAAGTTATAAGCACGACTAGACTTATACAGTTAAAATCTATACTAGTCCAGTCTGGTCCGTGTTATTTCTTTAAAATTCAATTATATGACTACGTTTATATAATATTACTTATTTATGCCTCGCTTAATCTTACATTGAGTTAACGACAAAAAATTTAAATTCTATAAAATCTGACAAGTGTTACTTTAGTAAAGTCTGGTCGGAGCTATAGATTGTAGCTTAATTGTCGAAGTACGACAGAAATCGAATGGCGAGATTGTGTTTCGCTATTCATATTCTAACCAAATATAAGCGCTTAACTAATATTTGGTTAAGATTTTAATGATTAAACATTTATAATACGGCAGATACAATGTGTTTGTGATACCTATACCTACGTACGTCCAAGCGTTAATGAACAGGTACAATCCAATCGGGCCAATTATTTTAGATATTTTTTATTACTTCAACAGGTATTATTTTATTTCCATTATACTGAAAGCTCAAGAGTAAAAAGTACTAATTAGCTTTCGGATTGGTAATGGTAGCGTCGCGTCGAGTTTTAATTAAAACTAAAGTAAAATAACAGGTTGTTTTTACAGTATTATTGCGTAATGGAATACGTAAACAATCGAATGAATAATTATTTACTTCAAATTAAGCGAATTTTTTCAAGTAGCAAAAGCCGGCACTTGGCTCTACTATGGTGAAAATCTAGTCTAGCGTGAATAGTCAAGAGATAATTAGTTTTGAGTATATAATGTACCTACTTTCGAATCATAAGATCTGATTCCCAAAGTGGAGGACACGTACCACTGAGTTTTTCGAAACTTATGTATGACTTGTATCGTTAGCCTTAACACTAAGATACTACGACAAACTCACCACCTGCCACGTTATTCAAGCTCAGTAGTAAACTGGGTAGAAACGCCAAAAAATATCTAGTTGTCTGAGTAAGCGATCGTAAGATCTTGTATGTTCTTCTATTCATAAGTCTAAGAAAACCGGTGACTTAAAACAGGTGCTTAGCGTGACTCCGACTTACACAAGTTTTAGTTGTAGCTTATTTAACAGTGTTCAGTTCTAGCTAATTTGTAATAAGCTAGAACTGAATACTGACAATTGTTTCTTTACTAATAGACAAACTCATTTTCAAATTTAAACTCTTCCCAGTCTAGAATTTAGAATCAATAATAATTAATTGAACTGTAAATATATAGGCCATACAAATAATTTGGGAATCGAAGCCGTTACCCGGAGCAAAAAGTCAATCACTTAGACGTCGTACCAACTGAGCCATTCTAAGCGGAATTCAATAGCAAAAAATCCATCGGACGGATTTGTGATAGCAGCTTAATCATGAATGATAGGGTACCGGCACAAGTGTTCACCACCCGCCATTTATTAAAAGCATATCGTTACTCTCGCTTTTTGGACGAAGCCTATGTCCAACACCGAGCAAGGCTAATTAATGAATAAGAATAAAATGATTTTAATATTGACTTTATTGAAATATAATCAATTTTAAATTTTGTTTATCAAAATTTGAATACAGCATCGTGTTTAATTTGCAGAAACATCCCACCTCAATTCGTGTACTCTCAATGGAATGCAATCGAATGGATGAAGTTTGTGATTGCTTTTCCGAACACTATTAGTTCTCTATACCCAACAGCATGCCTCAATAACTCATACAGTAATATTATAAAACTTCAAAATGTAGTTCCATTTTTTTTATGAAAAAGGTGGAGCATGCAGTTCACCTGATGGTAAGTGATTACCGTTGCCTGCAGGGTATTTGGCAGATGGGAGGGAGGATGAGGAAGGGGATGGGGAGGGGGAGTGTGCCTCCGATTACTAGCCGAACGAAACGCACAGTCACAAGATGCCTCTACTTCATGGCGGTATTCTGCGAGGCCGTGGTGCCCACCCGGTCGCGCCGGTTGGGCACCAAATCTGTTGTGTCCATTGGGTACAACAGATTTGGTACGTTAAGATTCCTTGCCTACTTTCGAAAAGTATTTAACAGTCTCCAAACACATTGTGTAGCTGTTTCGCATATAAAGGGATGCTACGACACATTTTACGTTGGTTA
Source organism: Bhutanitis thaidina (assembly GCA_029286595.1). Classification (NCBI taxonomy): domain Eukaryota; kingdom Metazoa; phylum Arthropoda; class Insecta; order Lepidoptera; family Papilionidae; genus Bhutanitis; species Bhutanitis thaidina. Next base: position 242,628 of record JAGSMS010000021.1, on the reverse strand, counting down.
AATAATTACGCTCAAAACGAAACGGAAGAGTGTGTTAATGATTTTCAGTTGCAATCAAAATTCCGATTACTGTATTTCCAATGAATTTTCATTTCTACGATTTTTTTTGTAGCATTTTATTCTGTATTTTTACAATAATCTACTCCCAGATTTATGCATCGCCATATGCGATGCAATATACACTCTGTAATATGCACATAACAGCTATATCTTCTATATGTTCTATGGTCGCGTCGAATCTTAAAGAGTCGTTAAAGTCTATTAAGAGAAAACCCCGAAAGTCTCATAAAAATCTCCCGTTACGTTCTATCTTCCGGAGAGGCGAAAAGTGGGTAGCGGAAGCCTATGCCTATATCTTTTATACATAACATATATAAATTTTTAGATAAATATATATTTTCAATGATCAAATCGAATGTGGTCGACATTCGATTTGATCCGATAGTGTGCAATTGCTATGAAAAGAGATTAAGCACTGTTTGATTGGCTATGAATATAGATTAAATTACGATCATAGGATTATTGTAGTATATGCAATACCATATGATGAAAAATGCTCAAACACATATTTTATGTGATCAGAAAAGAGTTCCTCATACTACTACATAAGAAATATGTTAATAGTTGCCTTCAAGCATAAGAAATATTGATATAAAGATGACTTCGTCAAAGTAAAAGTAAAGATAATATTTTTGAATTCCTTTTAAACCAAAACATGATTTGAATTGAATTCCAATATTTTTTTTCTATGCTTCAATTATCTCTAATTACTCTATAATACATAGTAATTTTTATTAGGTATATTTGTTAAATGAGCGATGAGAAATACGTAAAAGTATTTTGTTTACTCGAGCTGTCTGTAGATATTTTATAAAATGTTTCAGAACCTTCAATGTCATGTTAATGCAGGACGTCGTTGAACACAGAGATCCAGTACTGTTTGAAAAGCAATCACAAACTCATCCATTCGATTGCATTCCACTGAGAGTGGATGAAATGAGAGCGAACGTTATTTGCAAGTCAAATACAGATGGATCTACATTCCAAAAAGAGCACAATTGCAAATGACTTTTAAAATAAATATACATGTCGGTGATTCACATATATTTAAACATTTACCATCCTTCTGGTGATTGATAGAGTAATCTGTTAATTATGATGTCCTCCTGGCCGATTTTGACCACGGCGACAACTGCCGAGTACTACGGGCAGTTGTCAACTAAGTATCACGCAAATTATGGAATACCTCGAGATTTTCCAGGCATTTTCCTCAGTTAACTCTTATGGCAGCCATGGTATAAAATGACACAGGTTCCATGCGGCGTTACGACGTTAATTGTACTAAATATCAATTATATAAGTACAGTAGTTTAGACAGAAGATACTTTTATAGTTTTTCATTCCACGATTTTTGTGCTATCTGCCTACTTTATTGACCGTTGGGGTCAGTGTTTGGTAAACGCGTTTTAAGACGCAGACGTGGTGTCAAAGAAATGTTGGGATATCACCACTATATATAAGTGATGAATGATGTTGATTATTATTTATTATTATTTTTTATATGCGTACATTATGATAAATTGACAATTTTAATAATATACGAGATACATGTACAAAGGTGATGTCCTCGTGACTAATTGTGTCCATGACGTTAGCAGTTCCTGAATATTATCAGCACTTTTACTTTAAGCGGTAAGCGTTAACTGCGCCGGACTTGTTACAACGCCTCAAGTACAAGTGCGATCACAGAAGCACTCATTCGTCTTTACTTTCTCGCACCAGATGTAGCGCTTATGCAATAAATCCGAAAGAATATTCAAACAATAGAACCCGATTCAAAATCCAAAAACTTGTATGTTACCCATGAGTTGATTCCGCCCAATATTTGTTTATCCGAACCTTCTCATACAGCCATACGTCCACTAAAGGCGCAACAGCCAGGTGTGCTAGTGACTAAACCATTCGTGGTTTAGTCATCATCAGTAACATCAACATTAGATACCATCTGTGTCCGCGGTAAACCTTTTGGATATCATTTAAATACTGTACATATTATAAACCTAATACTACAGAGTGAATGAATGTCTACATAAATATTTTTTTTTGCGAATAGGTTCGTTAGTCTACTGTTCAAATAATTTCTGATAGATATTTTATCATCATCTATTATATAGCTATATGATCTTTATTAAGTCCACTGCTGATAATAAGTTTTTCCTAATAGGACTATTTGCATAACCACGTTGTTGTTAGGCGAATTGGTGATTGCTGTACGGGTACTGGTACAGCAGTCTCTATCAGACACCTTTTCCTTTAGTCATCTCTTATGACAGCCACCGGTAGAAAAAAAAGGTTTTAATATGGTTAAAATCCGAAATCGCACGTTTTCTTAAACGATTACGTCGTTTACGCTACGACTGTTAAACTTTGAACGGCTTCTACTTCGTCCGGTTTTCTTCTCCTTTCAGTTACGTTAGTTTATTTACATTTGACCTAATGAAACGAGATAACGGTAACGTCGGCCACCTATCACCATTACTTGTACTTTATGGTTACGTATTTTACAAAGAGTACGTTTCGCTTTTAGCGTAAACAAGTTTAACAGTTGCTTTTCGTCCTTACGGGTGTACAAAGATTCATGATAGCAAGTTTATGTGCTACGAGGATATATATGAGGATAAAGTTCGTTATCCTTGCGAAAGGACGAAAATAATGTACTTAAGCTGCAAAAAAAAAATAGTCCGCCTGGCCTTTAGTAGTTTAGTAACTATTAGCTCTTTAACTCAACTTTACACAATTTCGTATATAAAAATATTTACGTATGTAGTTTAGTAAATCACTAGTAATTGATATACATCGAAAGTAAGTTCATTTATGACTTAAAAGTTTAGTATAACACGAATATGGAAAGTAGTTCCCTTTATGAACTGTCTTCTTTCCAAGGTAATTATGATGTCCTCCGAGGTAAGAAAGATTTAACAAAGGTGACAGCTTCCGAATACTATCGGCGGTTGTCAACTTCGTAGAATATATTATAGCGACGGAAGTATACAACAACTACGGGAAAAAAAGGAGTGGTAGGTCCGCGATTGTGAAGAGTTGGTTCCTTTCGGGCAAAGTGTAAATAATTAGATATTTTAGTCTTATTAGCTTGATTCGGAAATATACAAGTAGACATTAACAATTTTTTTAAATATAAATTTATGAATGAATGGATGAATGAAGGAATGAATGAATGAAATGATAAAATTTATGTGATTTATCGCAGGTAGACGTTGTCTTTTTGGCCGGTTGTTGATTGGCCATGTGGTATTTTTTTCTTCCCATTGGAATCGAAAGAGGTGACTAAAGGAAAAAGCCTTGAAAATCGCAACGCCTGCCGACAGATGGCGGGATAACCACCTCGGAAAATACCAGACCAAAATTAAGCAGATCTATGACGGGCAGCAGCGTCTGAGTGCGAAGTGTCTGGTAAAGTGAACGCCAATCCGTTTTCTTTGCGTAGGGATTATGGCAAATCCTTCTTACGGAAGAAGGCCTGCCTGTACCTGCCTACCTGCAGTAGACTATTTACAGGGTGCTAAGGTTAGGTTAGACGTATAATATGACGAGAGGCGATTCTCGTTACCGGGTTTGCTTCCGACTTTTCCCTTAGTCGACTCTCTCGACGCTTCGGGCATAGAATATACTTCAATTTTGTATTTAATTCACATAACTAAAATTGATGTGTTCTACCTAGGTACCTACATAGGTACATCACTAAACTTGAGCGGAAATACTCGTAATTTAAAAACACTCTCACTATTGCTAACTTTTGCACAGTTTATTAATTTTAGTAAAACCTTTTTTTTATTTCGAAAAACGTCCTAAAAATACACTTAATGGTATTGTCCTACAAACAATTTCAATCGATAAGGTTACAGATGTTGTCACCCCTGCAGACAAAGATGGAATGACTCATGGCCCATAATTATGCTGGCTCTCTACCTTTAAAACCAGAACACGACAGTAATTGCCTTTTGGAGGCAGAAATGGGAAGAAGCGTAGTACCAACCTGTTAACACAATAGATAAAACTGTACGTAGCTGTTAATACTACAAACTAAAGAAGTAACTAATTATAATAAAAAAATATATTTCGTTAGTATAGGTACTATGTTTCAGTTGCATTGCATTTTTAAAGCTAAGTATACTTATATTTACTAATTTAATATTTTGATTGTGCTACAAATTAAATCAAAGATATTTAGGAAAACGGTGTTTTATTTAATATCTTGATAATAGGTACCTTTTAATATAGTAATCCCGCAGGAATATGTTTGGAACGTTCATAATGTACGTTACGTAGCATATAATGTATGTGATATCATTAAATTCGTTGGGTAATGAAAATGTTGTTAAAATACTTTGGTACAGAATAAATTTATTTTTGAATCGCGATAAAAAGAAAATCTACTCTGTTATTAATTACAAGTATTATTTTTTTCAACAGCGTCGTCTCCTATGCCAATTAAAAAAATAATAAATCAAGTGGTTGCGAGGTCTGGAGAAAATAATAAACGAAATTTAATAATTGTCAGTTTACAATTAATTAAAAATAATGCGATTTAGTAACGAAGCAAACAAGAGAGCCATTATATTCCAAGATGTACATCACTCAAAAGAAGCTAAAGAAGAAGGCGGAAACTTTAAGGTTTCTCTCTTTGTTTTAAATATCGCAAGAGAAGAACTAAATAGTATAACACATAATCTCTAGTCTCAAATCTCGAGTCGAAGAGTAAAATTGAGAAAACAGATGAACATGAGATCTATTTATGTTTACGACTTTTCATTATTATTGAATTTTACTGTATGAGAATTTTATTGTTAGTACTTAGATGTTTTTATTTATGATAGAGTCACAAAAAAATATTTACTGTTATGTGGTTATGCTCTGGCTTCGGCGCTGCGGCAGCGGGTGCGATTCCAGTACCAAACATCAAATTCATGCAAATAATGAACAAAGGATTATTCAAAATGTAAGAAGTATACGGGCTATCCAAATAGTTTCTAATTATGTAAGAATTGAGGAAAAAAACACATTCCTCCGGCACTTAGCCAAAAAGGACCGAAATAATTGAAAAATTTTATTAAAAAGTTCTCATTTTTAATAATTTTGTAATGACGTAGAATAAAAGATAAAAGAAACCAATTTCTAAAGATTACATATTTGTTAAAGTCTAATTGAAGTATTTCCCTCAGGATATTCATGAAAGAAAAATTACTAAATTATTATGGTCTCGTATAATACTACAAATTGTAATGCATATCATAAAATAAAAAGTAATAGGTAACAGAAATAATGGTACAAAAATATAGTAATTCTCAAAATGAAGCACAAGAGCACTGAAAACTCGAGCAGGCCAGCCTCCATAAGCAGCATCTGTTCACAAGTATGACTCATAAGGCAGCCATCGGCCTCCTCAACCATATTAAAGAGAACACAAGGAGAGGCCTCGAAACGAGTATGAAATACTCAAGTGTACAATGCTCATATAAATATGACAATTATAGCAAACACCGTCACATTCCCTAAGAGCAAAACCCTTTACGATATCGTGAACCTACAAAATAAATATAATTATTAATTAATTATATACTAGCCATTTTAGCTTTTTGGCGTCAAGTTACAAGATAGTTAATATTAAACTGTATTATGTAATTATGAAGGATAGGAAGGATAATTATAGTAAGCTTTTTAACTTAATTTAGCCATTCAATAATAAAATTTATTGTGATATGATAATAGTGGAGTATGGAATATTTTTTCATCCGAAAATGTTTATTGATGCAGTCAGTCAAATTACAATAGAGGCTTCTCTTCTTGAAAGGATTGCCCACACTCACTACGCCGAGTAAGCGGGTTTGTGAGCGCAGTGCCAGCACCTTTACCCTAGAGATGCTGATTATTTGTACTAAATTTAATTTGAAGTTAGATTCCACTACTCCTTGTGGAGTATATCTCAAAACCACCTTTGAGGTAAAGTAAAGTAGTACATAGCCCTTTCATAGCCTATATTCTGCAAAAAACGCAAACGCTCTGACCGCTTGACTACCACGGCGCTTGTTATCAAAGTATGAATAAAAACTTATTAAAAAGTTATTTAATTGAATAACCGTCTTCCGCGCAGCATCTGCATCAGCATCGCATCTTTAATGAACATTGTCAGTTTTTCATCAAAAATGGATGTGTTCTTATGGCAATTATACCCTTTGGTAAAAATTTAAAGAGCAATTATTAACTTGGTTATTAAATATTGAAGAATGGTATTGAAGTTCAATACAAATCAATCATAGACTTCGTACTCAATTCCAGAGACTGTCAGTTCAAAGCAAACATCAAATGTAAACTTTACGTCCATCTCGTCAGATTTGCAAACAAATAATGAACAGGCAGATTTATTTCATTGTTCATTATTCAAAATTCTTATATTACCTAAAGCAATAGTCAGGTCAAGTTATATTTCATATTCATCATCCCAGATGGTCAAATAAATCTCTTTCACCCATTTTTTTTCTTCTTTGTCCTAAATTAGCTGTAAGGTCTCGCTTAACAGTGATAAATTTTTCTAAGTAAACGTTGAACATAACCTATAAATTTGAGCATATAACGCAGGCTGATGTTTTATGTATAAATATATATCAGACATATTATGAATGTTTTGATGAACAAACAAAAGATTTTTGGAGGCGGAAAAAAGATTAATTATTTTAAGTATGTGGTAGACAAGATTTAGAGTCAATAGTGACGACTATAACGCGAGTTTTTACTGCGAATGGGTAAATGTCATAGGCTGGATATAAGATATATTATTCTAAGTTTCAAATATAAAGTTATAATAATCGGAACGTCTTGTGAATGGCACAACATTGAATAGCTATTCAAAAACATTTTTTCTTATCTTCGCTTTTTGATTTCCGAAGGAAATATATTTACTTTTAATACAATTTTTTTTTTGTTGGAAATCAAACTTGTCACATTAAATTGCGGGATCTTGTTTGAATTTCAATCTCGACCTCCTCCTCGATATAGTAATTATCTAAATAACATTTAATTGTAAACGGAATATACATCTTAGCTGTTACGTTGTAAGATAAGAATAAGAGTAAACATTCTTTGAATAAAGATTTATAAACAATGATATAATCTATTATGTAAACCTGAGTGTGTCCGACGTTGGGAGCAGGCAAGTGGCATCAAGTAAGAGCAGAACGAGCGGAGAGAGCTATGAGCTCGTACAATGTGCGTTAAATGAGCTATCATCACGAGCAGACGTCGTTTACCATCGTCAACGTTTTGGATGCCTCATTTATGTTAGATGATAACTTCCGCTCCCGTAAAGTGCGTAATGAATAAAGTTTATGTTTACATCGTGAAAATTTATTTTGTGAAAAATATAACATAATACGTGAAATAACTTTTTAAGATATTTTTTAAGTATACTAAGTATCTCTAGACCGATAACCGCGTGGCTTAATGATTAGGAAGGGAACCTTGACTCATTAGTAGAGTGTGGTCATTTAAACCCAGAACCCCTGTTCTGGGTTTGAATCCCAGCCGTAGTTAATATTTGTGTAAAAACACTAAAATATTGGTATTCAGGTCTCTGTGTTCGTCCCGTATCTCTGACACTGCATTTGATCCTTTCTCTGATCGTATCTGGATATGGGTCCGGATAACGATCCGCTATCCCGCGCTACCTATCCAAGCACGATACCTACTATGCCACAACAAACTTTACAAAAATTCCATGCTACATCTTTCCCCGGTAAAATAATGCCGTGGTTAAGGTCTGGGTTGGCGCACTTCACATATACTTCAAAAAATATTTTTGAGGTGGCCGTTGCCCAGCAGTGGCTCATTTACTTTTACACACATACACGTATATACACACGAGAGCACATGGTAAATTTTCGCGTACAGTTTCTATCCACAACAAAACTATTATCGTCGAATAAACATATACGGACGAAAGTGTATCGTATGTTATAGACTCATTAACTTAATTACAGGATAACTTAATATCATTCAATTAAAGTTCTCGATGTAGCTCTCATTGGACTATCCAACCGCCTTTGATTCATACAAGCGACATCGAATCTGTAGTATAATTAAATTAACAAGTTAATTATGTACAAGTCTGTTTATCAAAGGAGAGCCGGAGTAGCATAGTGATCAGGGAGTTCGCTTTAATTTCGTAGTATGCGTATAATCTGTATGTACCTGGGTATAATCCGGATTCCTGGACCACCAAAACTGTAAAGTGTAATTTTAGGAAGTGAATTTAGCACGTGCATTAAGGCGAAGGAAAACATTGCGTGAAAACCTGTATGTCTGAGAAATAATAAAAATATTATTCCGAAGTCTCAAAAATCAGCACTGCAGCAGCGTTCGCCGATACTTCCCGGCTCTAAAACCTTTTCAAGTATTTAGAAGTGTCTATGCCCATCAACAACACTTATACAGGTTGCTAATTTTTTTAAACATATTTAATTCACCTGATTATATTCTCATGAAGTCGTTCTTTTTTTTTAAACCTTTATATATTTGCCTGTGTGGAATGAAACTATATTTGTTAAAGAAGTTTAGAGAATTTATCACGAATTTTGTGGCGTATAAGTTGTTTGTACTTATCACCGATGTTGCAAAAAGCAGCGTTATATACGGAACAACGGTTCTGCCTTATAGTGCGGTGGTCGAAAACTTCCCTTAAAACTAGAAGGCCTACCCTTTCCTTTAAACTATGTTTTCAGTATCTTAAAATAATATAATATAGACGTCGATTTAATTAAATAATTCGAGTATATATTACCTACATGTATTAAAATGTACAGGCACGTAGTTTGGCCTGTACTTGGCTTTCAACGTGAGCTGCAAGGTCGAGATACTTTATTAAAATGGTATGACGGCAACGCTACTTACCCTGACTCTCACTAATAGTTGCGTAAAATATTATGACGTCATTATCCCTTAATAGCAAGCAATAGACATTCTGACGGAAAATCATGACGTCATAGATCCGGATTAATTACTCAATCGAGACGCAAAAACCAACGAAACTGTCAAATGAGTAGATGGCTTTAATTTTTGAGCTTTTTAAATAATATTTCTAGCTGTACTATGATTACATATTGCTATAATATGTGCTTATGACATATTTTAGCTGGCAACGTATTGCTTCTTATGATGTTACTAATAATAGGCTGTGCCTTATATGACATTAGGGAGCCTTAATAAAAGCCTTAAAAAAAGTTTTTTTTAAGGGGTTTTTTCTACGGCTCGGTGGCGTAGTGGCTAAGCGTTTAGCTGCGGCGCTGTGGGTCGCGGGTTCGATTCCCGCACGGGACTAGTGTTTGTATGGACTAAAAACAATAGTTCCCGGTCTGGGTGTTTGTCCATGTGCAATTCATGTATGTAAACTGCCTCCGCGACACAGGAGAAATTCCTACAGCGGAAGGTAACGTTTTTTATAAAAAAAAAAAAAAAATTGTCCACCCAAAAAAAAAGAGTATACCTTCAGCGTTTCTTTCAGATATTTTTATCCATCAGAGGTAACACAACTCAAAAAATACGTAAAAAAAATTTTACTTGAATTTTAATAAACAATATTATCTCTCTTTCGTCGAAGAATAAAAAGAATCATTTATTCATTTCACCTTCCTGTAACGGATATTAAATATAACATCCAAACTCAACCATTATGTTATACGTTACATTAATAATGTCTTTGGCTGAAATTTCAACTTCGTACAGGAACTGTATGTTATTCTTTTCTTTGGCGAACACGCCAACCTTACTGTTCTGTATTTTAATTAAATTAGTGCAAACGAGTCAATATTGTGATTAAACTAAAGTCAGACTATGATGCTAATTCCTTGGGTGTTTGATAAGGATCGGTTTCCTCCATTACTTTAAATTAATCGTTATTTACCTTAACGTTTAGTCTTCCTCGTGGTTCATTCTTCAAATCAAAGATTCCACTTCGGAATTGCACTAAAAATGCACAGTGCGTTCGTTTCAATCACGAATGGTGCACCATGCAGGTATAATTTTAATTCAAAGTGGCCACTGCTTTTGTGTTATGACAAACAATTTACAGTCTTTGTACAAGATTATAGATAGTCTGATATTCTGTCGTTGAAACAGATAATCGTACATACAATTTGTTCCTTTAATGTTCTAAAAAAAATATATACATAGACACCGTGAGTGAATTGGAAAAACATTCTTCATAGGTCAAAGAGTTATTTCCTCTTCTTTGCTTTCCATAGCTCTTTAGGTAATATATTATTTGTGTGAATATACAGTGCTCGTTTAGTTTTGTTAGTTTGCAGTTAATACACGTGCCACAGTTCAACATAAAAAACTAAAGTAAAATGTTACAATGTTTTATAGTTTTTAAAAGGATAGCCATAAAGGCTACGTATGAACAAATTGTAGGTATTTGAATTAATACATTATTACGACGGCAATTCATAAATGAATCATTTGCCCTATTTCAATATCAAAGGCGAAATCAAATAATCTTCTAAACGCTTCAATAAAGATCCCCACTTCACTGCGCTTCATTAGCCTTTAAAAATCTAATACAAAAGCTGCTATTTAATATACTCGGACTTTTTAGAATTTCTCTATATTCCTTTAAAGAAAATGTAGCAGAAAATTATCTCAGAAACGATTGAACCGGTAAAAAAAGTTTGTTACGGTAAAGTAGATGAACGTAGGGTATTTTTAATTAAAAAAATGATAGTACACGTATGCTAAGCGAATATATTCTTCCGCTCAGTGGCTTATATATCTTAAGATTTCTATATAGGCTTATCATGTTTTAGGCAAACTAAAATGGATCGTTTTTAAATTCAACATATCATCAGTCAGGATTTAACAAAAATGCTAAATATGAAATTAAAAACTTTTACGTTTAATAATAAGTTTAACGTAAATATTTCAATTCATATATTTTATTTTAAGCTTAAGAACTATGACTGCTACTATATACAAATTATCTAGACGGGCTGTAAGCGGACTATTCAGCTACACAGCTGTCAAATTACACACATTTAATCATCAGACGACGTTGGATGATAAACGAATTATCATCACAAACATACATCGTTTAACGTCGTTTAGTCGATTCATTCACGTAAAACGACTACTTCCGCTCTAGCAGAATACGTTACGAGTAAAAGTTTTAGCTATTACCGAGAAGTTTAATTTTGACGTAGTAAAAACTATTTTAAATACTACCACTTCCTTTTTATTTCATGTAAATAATGTATTAATTAAACAAATAACAAAATATTGGATAAATGAAAAAGGGGAAAAAAGGTCCTCGAGTGGCAGCCACGTACAGGCAAACGCAGTGTAGGACGACCCTCCACAAGATGGAGTGACGACCTGCGCAGTGTTGCGGGAAGTCGATGGACGCAGGTGGCTCAGGACCGAGCTTCGTGGCAATCTTTGGGGGAGGCCTATGTTCAGCAGTGGACTTCTGATAGGCTGAAATGATGATGATGATGATGATTTACTGACAAGTGTACTACTACTACATGACAAGCGGGGTGCCAACTGTCAAACTATCGTAAATGGGCATGATTAGAGGCAAAATTGGGTCGACTAAAGGAAAAGATTTGAAAATCGCGATGGCTACCTACAGATGGCGGGAAAACCATTTCGAAATATACCAGACCAAAATAAGCGGACTGCAGCGTCAAGGTGTGAAGTGTCTGGTACTGCGATCGGCAATCCGATTGCCGTGCTTGACGATTATAGCAAATCTTCCTTATGGGAAAGGCCTATGTCCTACAGGAGACTATTTACAGATTATTAAGGTTAGTTAACTTGATATAATCAACATTCATTAAATTCCTTTTTTATATTTCAGAAATAAACCAGAAAAATGCCTATGTAATGGCTGTGATCGATGTTCAGAGCATAAAAGCGAAAGTTCAGTGAGGCTATAATAAAAAGACGTCAAATAATCTTAAATCGAATTTTACAAATAGTCGCGTAAAATATTATGCTGATAGCCCTGTATAATACCTACATTGAAAAGTTAGGGGTCTATTGTGTGACTCTGCAATCGTGTTTGGTAGAATGTTAATGATTTGATAGAAATTATAGTTTCACAGAACTCGACGTAGATACGTGTCTAGCTTAAAAACAGTGTTGTTTCGATTAAACAAGACATGCACTTTTGACAAATTATTTAATCCATACAAACGTCGTAATTTAAACCGATTACGATTACCAATAACACCATGGTTACGAAATACTGGGGCAGTTTTCACTACTTCAAACTTTCATCTACCGAGGAAGAGTATTGTCATCCGTGTTTAACAACGCTGAACACTTTTTACTTTGCCAAATGATAGCTAAATTACTATTATATCAAGGTATTTTTTAAATAGGATTGAAAAACAAGCCTAAGGTTAATTTAATGGTGAGTGGTTAATGGAGGAAATGATTAAATATGATGAATTACTCTAGTTTCCATTAAATTCATCTCCGGTAACGTACCTTCCGTATACGTGACGCACCATTATGTGGTGGCATATAACACTGCATAATTTATTTCATTTGTTAATAATGTAGTTTGATGTTAATTTATCACCGGAAGGTGATACTAAATAGGTAATTAATCATACGTATATTAAACAAACATTAAAAAACCAGGTACAAATATATGTTCATCTCACAAATGTTTGCCCCTAGCGGGATTCGAACGCGCGACTGAGCGTCGCCTTGCAAAGGCGAACTAGCTTATCGGGCCGTCAAAAATTTGTATTTATTAAGTAATAATATAATTGCATAATGCGTTGAAATAGGAATATAATAACTGAAACTTAACACCTAGAAAGCAATTGGAACCACAATAACGGAAATTTATTGAACATTTTCGGTGAATATCTCTACTTCAAATGTCATTGTTTAAATGTCGTATCACTCATTTATGATTAATGTTAATAGATCGCGTAGGTTAATGGTAAGCTATTATATGATTGGTGAGCCAACCGAATTTTGTATTTGTACAATAACAGAAATTAATTAGTTAGACACTGTTCGATGTATCGAACGTATACATCGAACACGGGAAGGTAAAGACGAGTGAGTGCCTCTGTGTTTACATATACACTTGCGGCACTATAATATCTCCTGCGCAGTTGTCGACTTCTGATAGTATTCGGAAGTCAGAAGCGATCAGGAGAACATCTTCAACATCAATGTTACGTTTAACGTAGAAAGTAGATGAAGATTAGTTAAATATTTTTTATACTTTTTAACTGCCGTTAAAGGTTTTCTGGCATTGCTGACTTCCGGATTCACACTGTAGATTGTAAAATCACTAACAGAAATTTCGAGTTTATTCTGTACTCTCATTTGAGATCTCAAGTCGACGTTAAAGTGAGCGAGTGAGATTGTCACTATTATGGAAAAGAAAGAAAAAAAGAAGAAAGAAGCAAAATGTCAATAAACAACGAATAAATTAAAAAAATATTATCCATAGGCGAGCAAGTTTGTGAGCCTCGCACTTACTAACTTGCTCGTCTCGGTACATACAATATATATTTATAGTATGCTAATTTAAATAAATAAAATATAATACTTGGAAATTTTAATAGGAGCCTAGGAGCCGTCTAGGTAGGTACCGCTCTCCTGATTATTTCTGCCACTAAGCATCATTGCAACCACTTTAGTGTTCCGCTTTGAAAAGTATACTGAGCCAGTAAAATTACAAGGTGTGTACATTCCATGGTAGTCTTTAGGGGTGACAACGCTCAAACTCTATCATAACCTCCTTCGATTTAAGTTGCTTGCATTTATTCATGGGCTAGACAGTACCTAGTTAATCAATAAAAGTCAAAATTAGTCAGTTTTACTATGTTTAAACTTTAAATTAAGTGTCGAAATCATAAGTGAAGAGATTATTTTATATAAATCTTCAGATTAATGTAGTAAATACTTTTCTATTAGTCTTTAAATGAAGCCTTTTTAAGAGTATCATAACTACTTGTAACATGATTAGTTGGCTAACGTAGCGCATTGAAGTAGAATCCTCAACAAAGCTCTCACAGGATTATCCGACACCTATGACGTTGAGTCTGGACATTTATCTGTAGTGCGATACAATTATCTAGGTAATTACGTACGTATTTATGTAAAATGATTGTAAGTATGTATGTACTCGACATATACTCGAAAAATACATTCGTTGTCCTATTTTTTGTGTACTGAAGCTTGACTGGGAATTTTTCATTTAAATAGTTCAGATCGTCCGTTCGTCTTTTCCCAGTATAAACGTGATAAAAGCTTCTTACGTTCTTAAAGTGTCCCTTCAGACTTTTTTTTTATGGGATAGGAGAAAAACGATCAAGGGACTCACCTGGTGGTAAGTGATTACCGTCTCCCACAAACATCTGCAACACCTGTGGAGCTGCATGTGGAGGAGCATCGTTTGCAAGATGTATCTTTCACCCAGTTAATTTATAAACTCTTTTAACCTAACAAGTTCTACTCGCTCATTTTGGTAAGCCACAGTAGTATATCTCAAACAAATTTGAGATTTAAAATATGAGAGAATTTCACAACAACAGTCTTTGAGAAAGAGATATAACGAAGAATCTAGCTCGAGTTGCGTCATATGTTGTAGATGAATATATAAATCTTACTATGTTATAAATATACGATAATATGCATGTTTGTCGTTCAAATACGCATAAATGGTTGAACCGATTATCTTGAAATTTGTTATCGAGATACCCTATAGCCTGGAAATGTAAATAGGCAAATTTTTATACTAAGAAAGTACACGACTCAAAGCAGCGGGCGGAAGTGAGTAATAAGCCAAAATATAGATGAAATTTGAACTGTACTGTATGTTACGTCACAAGCTAAGTGCAAATCAGTATTATTTTGTTATAATGGAGTGACGTCAACGCTACTTACACAGACTCTTCTAAATGGTTGCGTAAAATATTATGATGTCAATGATCCAAATAGTAAACGATATAGAAACACAAAATAATCGTGACGTCACAAAATCCCAGATGGTGTAGGCAGAAAGGTTGCTTTGGTCCCCCGTAGAGGCTGATTCAATATTATATACGAAGGACCATCAGGTAATTACGTGTTCCAAGACCTTACATGTATTACCTGCGTATTATCGAATGTAAGGCGATCCTCACACCAATAGTTGCGATGCGGCCGAATGCGGCTACCCAGCGGTATCACCAGGAGTTTGAGAATAATTAACAACCGCGCACGGTTTAAACCCAGTCCCGAAATTCCTTAGATTCACTGGTATATTTATCACACGCGTGGAATGCAGGCATGGATGGATGAAGACACTGCTCTTTCACCCACTAAGCAGAATAAGCAGATAGAGAAGTCAAGGGTTCATTGCTGATGTGCACAGACGTTCGAGCATAACCAACTCACGCATGATCTTGTGGCCGATCTTTCCATATGGCCGATAAATGGAATCACCCGAAGTTCTTTGATGACGAATTATTTTACATAATATACAGACAGACGTTTCGATGTGACACATGTGCTTTGAAAGCTGTAGAGTCGCAGCGTCGAATCCCGCTAGGGGCAAAAATTTAAGTGGTGAATATTAATATTAGTACCTAAGTCATGGGTGTTTATTTAATACATACGGTTAAAGACATTTAAAGCATGTATTATTATTTATATATGTAATAAGAAAAAACAAAGAAAATTTATTTTTGATAAATTATAATAAATATCATTATCAGATTGCAGCAGTGAAAAGGTATTCGATTCAGATATAAGCTGCAGTAATGCTATTGCAGCCCTGCTCTTCCTTGGGTGCCATCGCGAAAATCGGTTATACCGTAAATATATTTCTTCATCGGCCTATTAATAGTCCACTGTTGGAGGCCTCTCCCAATGTGAGAATTTTCTGTAATCGGCATATATAGCAGACGAGTTGGCGATCGTCGTCCCAGACGATTTAAACGAGGTAGAGTCAAGTGACGGCTTTTGCTGGTGCTTGAATGGGCTGGCTCGACCTGGGTAGCTCCTGCAGTCCTCTGGTCTTGCAGATGTACGTGGGCATTGGTAATCACTTACCATCGGTGAGTCGCATGGTCGTTTTCTCTTTTCCCTTAAAAAAAAAGACGCGTGGCTCCTTAGGTACACCTCATTGATCTTTGTATTTACGGTTACAGGAATAGAAAGGAAAATTAAACGCTATAAAATCCGTAAATAATTTAAAATAAATTATATTTTTTTATAATATATTATGTTTTTTACAGTTCAATTATCATAAGAAAGTAAATAACTTTTCCTGTCGATACAAAGTGGGTATGGAGCTTCCTCAATAAACGGGCTGACGCACAAATAATTTCTAAAGTCGCACTGGCTGTTCCTGAGTTTTGTGCGTTCAAACATACAAGCACTTCACATTAATAATATTATTAGTTCCTGGGGTTGTCCGGGTTAAACAAATGCCCTTATGATAAACATATCTAAAAAATTCTCGATCAAAATCGATTCAGAGAATTTTGATGATTAGCCTGTGCAACGAAATACAGTTACGTCATTCCATATTAGAATAAATAGCATAGAATATTTTTTGACTACATAAATAAACAAGTTGCACAAGGTACCATGTACTTTAAATATAATGAACCTAGCGTTGTTCGACCTAAACTCCATATTACTTTGATGAAAGCTTTGTTTGTTACAAGGAAATCGTACGATCTAAGCCGTTCCGCAGGTTCTTCGATTTATTGAGGATTCTAGCCTCCTATAATAGAAAACGTGCCGTGTATATCAAATGGATTGGGATTGAATCTAATGGACAGAGCCAGTGAGGGGTACTAATTATTTAATTTAAATTTAATTAAATTACATGATTTAAATAATTAATGCTCTTATTACCAATTACGAATTTAATTGCTTTAAGTTTTAATTTTTTTTAAGCCATTATTGATTCTTATGATATGATACGATTTACTCATTTACACACCACAAAAGTTACAAGAAAGTGTTTCTTCTTTATTTTTTGACATTTGACATTTGGAACAAAACTTGACGCTACGAAAAACAAAAACTTTACGTATATTTAAAATAGAATTTTTTTTATAGGAAAGACGGCAAACGAGCAGGCGGCTCAGCTGATGGTAAGTGACCAGCGTCGCCCACGCCTTTAAGGGTATTTGGGAGATGGGAGGGAGGATGAGGAGGGGGATGGAGAGAGGGAATGGGCCTCCGGTTAGCTCACTCACCGAACGAAACGCAGAAGCACAAGATGCTTCTACTTCACGCAGGAGGGACCGTGACTAACCTAACTCACTGAATACGGGTTGAGGTCAGTTTATTTATTTTGTTTTAATATATTACGTAATACTTGAACATACAAATAAAATAAAAAACAAAATTTTAACCTTGCCGTTTATTTTGGTCCGATACAGGAAATATGGAATTTTCTTCAAGGCAGAAGAATAAATGCGAATCCCTTTATTTATTGAACTGAATTTTCATTTCTTTCTTATATTAAATTCCTATACCAACATTCCATTCGCGCGACCTTGGTCTCGTAAAGCCAGCCAACAGAGAAAAAAATAATTCTGTATATTCAAGCTTAAGATTTGTATGGTGTTGTTTAAGTATTAAAAAACCTTACAAAAAAGTATGCATACATATGGCTAAAATGTTTATCAAAGTACTCATTCCATTAGCAATTGATTTGTATTTTACAATTTGTTCCTTGTAACTTAAATAATTCAATCGTTAGTTATTTAAATACAATTAATCTTTAATTATTTCCTTGTTAGTCGACAAAAGTTTAATTTATATGATAATAATATCATCTTTAAAATCACAACGACAACATAAGAAATTTCTTTTCCGCGTTTGGCAAGTGTTTATTTAGGAATTGTGTGCTGGAATCTAACATAAAGACCGAATCTAACATATTTTACCTGTTTTTATTTGCTTAAATAAATGTCAATATTTACCTCTTACTCATTAATTTTACGATGGATGTTTGCAGATAACGGAATAATGTTACGACTATTAACTTATTTAATTATAAAACTTGTTTAAAAAAAATTCGAGGAATTAAATATTATTAAAAGTATGCTATCCATTATTGATATTAATCTTAGTGTAAGACACCCTCGTCTCTTCATCCATTCCATTCATACACTACGGTTCACTATATCATCACATTAAACATCTAAAATTTAAATACCTTTTTATAGGAAAATAGAAGAATGAAACTTATGTTTTTCGATGATTGCACAGATGAGCACAAAAAACAAATCATATGTGCAATTGGCGGTAACAAAGTTATATTGGTTGTAGTATTATTAATTTGATGAAAAGCAAAATGAACAACAAGTCATTGTTCCACACAGGTGATACGTGTAGAAATATTCTAGCTTTGTCTCGAAATTCAATGATAATAGAGGAGGATACTTTGCATAATTCTGCAAATGGCGTATAGTACCTACTTCGGGGAGAAGATGAGCATGATGCATTTTCATCATAGTACATGTTTTTCTTTATAATAATGGATTTCCGCAAAGTAACACACCTGATTCTATTAACTACCTATATTTTCTCCAAATGCTACCGACCTACCCTTTGCATCCTACTGGCTAGCAGACGAGGCAATTTGACAATAACGGTAAAAAAGTAGAAGTAGCCGGCTGTTTAGCGTGACTGCTAGGAAAATGCCTCCTCGCAGTTTTTGAGATGGGTCTTTCATGTTGCTCCACTCCACACACGTTCCCGAAATAATATTGTTTATTCAGCAATTAAAATTACAACGTACTATTAACAATTTTGGTACTTCACGCACTAGAGATCGAACGAAGCTCACTTGCGTATTAGGAAATCAAAACCAGCGCCCTGACCACTAGACTACCATGACTGAGCTCTAGAATTACCTAATCTGTGGATAAGTAATCCTGTGCTAACGTGATAAGTAGACATACTTTCATTGGATTGATATCAGTTTTGTTTTCCAGGAAAAGGCCTGTCTAGGAGTGAGATCAATGATTGTGCTCATTTCATATACTCATACTTTTACTACCTTTGTAATATACATAATGAATATTTTTTTTAGTTTCTCTTGGCAGAAGTACGTATTCTTGTACATACTAGACGTATCTATTCATATTAATGTGCCTGTAAATTCGGGATGCTAGCGAGTAATACTATTTGTCAACTAAATTACCTCATACGACACTACAAGCAATCGCTGCGCTCCTTTGGGAGCTAATAACTGGTAACGCTACGTCACTGTGTTAAATTGACGGCGATAACTCTCTGGTCGGCATTATCGTTAGTAAGGTATCGCTTTAAAGGAATTACTAAGTCATGTATTTTTTATTACTTTACAAAATAAGTAACTCGAGGAAAATTACCACAGTTTTTATAATCAAAGTGTTACACGACTTCTCGAAGGCCTCGGTCGCCTTTATGAGGGTCATGAAGATATCACTAGATCAGTCAATATCAAGCATCCAATAGCCTATAAACCTTTGCGAAGTGTTATTATGTGGCCGTTTGTTGAAGTCTGAACGCTAGACAAATGTAACAAGACATATCAACTTATTTAGATTTATTTAAAATTATCAATATTATCTTATACAGCCTTTGCAGGAATCTTCTATCTGGGTTAATATACAGAAAAAGCGTCATGTAAATTCTGAAGCCGTGCCCGTTTTTTCTTCAGCCTCAAAACATTCAATTGTGCGATATTACATGTAGGTACTTTCACGCAGATATAAGGAATATCTTTAACCGTGTTTTCGGATTCAAACCTTTTACTGAGAAGTTTGGAATTTCTTTGCCTAAAAAGAAAAGTCAGAACGAAAATGCCAGTAATAATTTCATTATGTTATATTTTTCTGCTGACCAAGTAGGTCATCGGTCATTGCGAGTCGTCGATCCGGGGTGTCAGTTCCAACCAAAAACCAAAATTATTCTACATAAAAATAAATGTCTGAACTTGGTTAATATATTTTAATTTTATGTTTAACTTCAGTATGCAACCAACCAGGTTCTTTAAATAGATATAAAGCATTACGTGGCGGCTCTTGAATATTATTGAATAGATCATTGTCATATATAGAGGACATAAAGTACTGTGTGCCTCTCTGTAGAGAGAACTATAGAAATGGCCTGTGTTGAGCATAAGCACCTTATTGTTGACAACGTGTACATAACTCAATGTGCATTGTATCAACGTTTAGAAAAAATTCAAGGAATTTTTGCTTAAGCGTCATAAACAGAATTATACTGTTGCCAAATGCGGAGTCTTTATTATAAATCTCCTGGAAGTTTATCCCATCAGTATTACTGGTTTTCAAAATCAACACGCATTACGGAGTGCAACGTGCATAGATAATATTTATGGATGACAAGCCATTGCACAGATTAAAATTCACTAATTAAGTTCTGATCACGGCTGTAAAAATAAAGGTAGAAAAGCTTTGTTCGTTCCAATAAATACTTATCGCATGGAGAAGTTTAAAAGTAGTTGATTAAAAAAACCTGCTGTGCAGACATAGTACTACAAAACAAATTATTTTATCTTTTAAGAAATGAATTTAATGTCGTTTTTACTTCTAAAAATGCCTTCTACTTTCGCAAGACTTTAATGAATGGACAACAGTAAAAAAAAATTACAGCGAAAGGTGCATGCAAACATAGTGAGACATTTAAAGGGTGCTGCAGGTCGCGGGTTTAATTCTCGTTTCGGACAGGTAATTTAACTACAAATTATTGTTCCATGTCTGGGTGTTTGCCCATGTATAATTTATGTGCGTGCAACGAAACAATAATTCAATTAAAAAATTATATACTAAAATATTTTCCTGTAGATCCCTCCAGGAAAATCAGTTGAAAAGGAAAACTTTGGAAGTATATACAATCTGAATCTTAATAAATAAAAATAAAATAACTTATACAATATATGTATAAATATTTAATATTATTATCTTTTCGAAAGTTTTGATCTCTATACAACTATTAATAGTTTTAGCTACAAATGTTAAAAGTATGATTAACTTGAATATGTATGTGTAGTAGTTATATTTTAAGATTACTTTTTATTTTCTTTGTAAAGAAAGCCTGCATTATTAAGATTTCTTTATTTGTTGAGTGTTTTGAAGCAAAGATTAAGGTCAAGGATTATGCGGTAATGGGATTAACCTTTGACCTTTAGCCCAATGGCGCCATGGAGACAACCAGCGACAGGCTTCGCAAACAATTTTGTTGCAAAAATAAAAAAATCCTAACAATTGTAATTTGCTTTTAAATTTTTCCTAATGGAAACAAAATAGTATATGTTTACATTGATATGATGATACTTCCTTACCTTAGTTATAATTGTTAAGAGGGTCATTAGTTATTTTGATAGCATTGCTATCTATATCAATATACTTAAAAAAAATTCACCTGTGTAATTTCGACCAAGACGACAGCATTTTGTATTTGGTAGAGCCAAGCGGCGGCTTTTGCTGCTGCTCAACTGAGTCGGCACGTCCGGAGTTGTTTTACGGCCCACAGAATACTATACTAAACTAATACCGCAGAGTATCGTAGAATACAGACGTAAAGTAGAGGCATCTTATGCGGGCGTCGTCTGCGTCCCCTCCCCCGCCCTCTTCCTTCTCAGTAATCCTTTCAGGCCGGCAATGCACCTGGATCTCCTCCGGTGTTGCAGATGTACGTGGGCATCGGTAATCACTTACCATCAGGTGAGTCGCTTGTTCGTTTTCCCCCTTTCGCATAAATAAAAGGCAGCTTTCGAGTGTTATCAGCAGTTTTCAAAAGCGCAGAGTATAATATGTGTTATGCATTTGAAGCACTATAATATGGACATATTAAAGTACTGCAAGTGTAATGAGAACACAGAAGCACTCACTCGTTTTCACAAGTCACACAGCACAACCTTACCTGAAAAACCAAATAAATGTGTAACAAATATTGGCTTCGGATGGGATTCGAACCCAGAACCCATCGCACAACATTCTGGTACGCCAGCCACTAAGCCGCGCTGTCATCGTGACATTGATATAACGAAAGCATGCGTGCATAACCTTAACTAACCTTAACCCTAAACGCTGCTGCTCGCTATCGGTCTGCTTGATTTTGGTCTGGTATTTTTCGAGATGGTTATCCCGCCCGGTAGCCATTGCGATTTTCAAGGCTTTCTTCTTAGTCGCCTCTTACGATACCCACGGGAAAAAAGGTGGTGGCAGATTCTTGTTGGTATCTGCCTACACGCTTGCTTTCATATATTACGTTAAGGCAGTGTCTGTGAGCGATGTTTGCAAATTAGGTTCATTGTAGAAAATTTGTATAGTTGTTTAACAGCTATATTTACATTAATTATAACCTAAAAACTGAGTCTGACATTTTAAATTAACATGGATAGTTTAAAAAACATTGAACCAGAATGATACGTGACAGATTCAACAGACGATACATGACAGATTAGATACTCGTATATCGCTAACATAATTTAGCTTTTAATAGTTAATACGTGTGATGTATCTAGGAGTGACAGCGAAAACATCTCATGTCCAACTTATTGAGCAAATAAATCGTTATCAAATATCTAATAACATATTATATGCACTACTAAATTATTATATCGTTATGTTCATAATGCGTAATGAATAGACAACCCTAAAAAACACAGGTTTGATTTTTTAGCTATAACTAAAACCCTCCGAAATGGACACGTAAAAGACATGGTGGGAGTCAGGAGTTTTATCTAAAAATAAAATTACACCCTCCTTTGGGTCTTTGGGTAATTACACACCTGCGCGCGATACAACACTCCGCTTGCGGCGCCCCACAAACGTCATCATAGACTATGATGAGAAAATCACCCAAACTAATAACGCGTACGAGGTCACGCACACTAGGACAAGCACCCACACTAGCCAGGTCCTAACTACGGCTAACACAGCGGGATAGATTTCGTCACCAGTACTTCACGGCCCAGAATTTCTCGAGGCAGACGTCGTCACTAATGTCATATAATAAGGCGATCCTAGAAGAGGTTTCACGTCCCTGTCGGCTCACGGATCGCCTAGCCCCTCCCCTCATCTTGGAAGTTTTACTTTCGTTTTCAGGGGACGCAGTGCTTCACAACAGCAGCCATCGGCGAGCCTTTTTTTTCCAATTTGCGGGTCTCCGCTCTCGAAAGTCTCTTTCGATGAAGCTGTAAGGGCCAACAGCAACTTGGATGGTTTTTAGTCGGTATGTTTCTCCTTCCGAGATCCGAGTCCGATAACCCGTCGGATGGCCTCCCGGGCATCAGCGGTTATGCTTAAAGCATTTTCCATCCAACCCAAAAATATTATATATTGGGGTGGTATATATATATATAGATTATAAAAAATGCAATAATTAATATTACAAATATGAAAGTTTATATGTTTTTCATTCAATCACTCTTAGTCCTTGACTGAACTGATATAAATTTGGCAAAGATGAATATTATGCTGAAAAATGAGTTTTATAATATCAAACTTTTTATCAAAATGAAGAGTTCTGTTGGGATAAAATTTGAGCCCACCGCGAAGCGCGGGTAGACGGTTTGTAATATAAAATTTATACATCTCGCTTTTATGTGAAGTAGATCTGCATAAACATATAGATAGTAGAGTACACTTGAATTTTTCCAGAGACACGTAAATAGTCACTAGTTAAAAACCTTAAAATATATTTTTGAAGTTGCAATAATGTGTGAAACTTGGGCACATAGTTTTGTAAGCATGTACGAGCATTTTGCCTGTTTCGGTGTAAGTATAAATTCTACCCTCAGGATAAACACACTCTTATCAATGACGTCACAAAGTTTTATTATTCAACACGATGTTTGTGATTTACTTTCCTTTTATATTTCCATTCTTCCTATACCCAGCAAGAACGTCATCACATTTCCAAATTAGTATTTGAATGAATATTAAACCTTTACTGTAATATAAGTAAATACCCACATTTACAATATTATATTGTATTCTTAGTGGCATATGATAATGGTGAAAAAATCTGTCTCCCCCTTTTCCCGTAGCTATCGTAAAAGGCGAGTAACAGGTAAAGCCTTGAAAATTTCATTACAACCTCCGGAAGACCTGGGGAGCAGTGACATGTCGTACACCAATTTAGACCCTTTGAAATTCGAACTCAGAAACTTCATCAAAATCGGTTTAGCAGTTGAAGTGTGGCTCGAAAAAGAAGCATGAATATCCGTTTCTACATCTGCGAAACCGGCTCTTTAAAAATTCGATGATAGTAAAATCTACTTAGATGCATAAATGAATACACTCATTTATTTATTTATTTATACATGTATAGTGTATATACTACCAACCTGTATACAGAAATATACAAAGTAATATAAGGATGTAATACATATTATATAATAATATAAGTTTAATTTATTTTCTAAAAATTTACTTGTTCGGAGTTTTATCTTATGTTTAAAAGAAGCGCATTGCAGTCTCGTGCAGCTGTAACTGTATAAGAGTTTGAGAGAAAAGCAGTACGGTGAGGAAGAATTTGGAGTACAGGATTGTCATGAGACCTAAGATTGCGTTCATGGGAGGAATGCAAATATTGAAATTTAGATTTCAAATACTAGGGCAAATGGATCCTGAAGGCCTTTAAAAAGAATGAAGAATATTCTAAATTTTCTCCGATGCGGTGCTTTGTGATGGTGCGATGGCGGTAATGGTGGTTCCATAACAGTTGATAACAATAGACAGATATGTGGTCATACCTTCGTCTAGAAAAAGAAACGGAAACTACCACAATTCCTAAACATGAATGCTATACGAAACTATCTAGTATAAATCAGTGGATTTAACACAGTATGATAAAGTTTACTTAATTGGCATGCACTACCTATGACTAAAGCTCGGCATTTGTTAGGGTTGACCGTGATAAGGAACGCGTTTCCAATCGATGGTTCTTATTATATCCAAGTTAATTAAGGCTACGGTATCATGTCTATCAGCAACATAGGCATACAGTTGCAAATAATCAGTGGACAGATGGTAAGAGGAGCGAAGATTGGTCAAGATCGTGTTGTAGTGGAAATGGAAAAAAATTATGGAAATAGAATTAATGAGGTTACTACTTTTGTCCGTTTGACCATGTTGGGTTGTGCCAACTAAAAATCAGTAAGTTCCTCCTATCTCTATAGGTGACAGACGTGAGTGTTTAAATATTATTAGTTCATTAAAGATATTTTGGTTCATCATATATATATATATATATATATATATATATATATATATATATATATATATATATATATATATATATATATATATATATATATATATATATATATATATATATATATATATATATATATATATATATATATATATATATATATATATATATATATATATATATATATATATATATATATATATATATATATATATATATATATATATATATATATATATATATATATATATATATATATATATATATATATATATATATATATATATATATATATATATATATATATATATATATATATATATATATATATATATATATATATATATATATATATATATATATATATATATATATATATATATATATATATATATATATATATATATATATATATATATATATATATATATATATATATATATATATATATATATATATATATATATATATATATATATATATATATATATATATATATATATATATATATATATATATATATATATATATATATATATATATATATATATATATATATATATATATATATATATATATATATATATATATATATATATATATATATATATATATATATATATATATAGATTATAAAAATGCAATAATTAATATTACAAATATGAAAGTTTATATGTTTTTCATTCAATCACTCTTAGTCCTTGACTGAACTGATATAAATTTGGCAAAGATGAATATTATGCTGAAAATGAGTTTTATAATATCAAACTTTTATCAAAATGAAGAGTTCTGTTGGGATAAAATTTGAGCCCACTCAAGCAAGTGCGGGGTAGACGGTTTGTAATATAAAATTTATACATCTCGCTTTTATGTGAAGTAGATCTGCATAAACATATAGATAGTAGAGTACACTTGAATTTTTCCAGAGACACGTAAATAGTCACTAGTTAAAAACCTTAAAATATATTTTTGAAGTTGCAATAATGTGTGAAACTTGGGCACATAGTTTTGTAAGCATGTACGAGCATTTTGCCTGTTTCGGTGTAAGTATAAATTCTACCCTCAGGATAAACACACTTATCAATGACGTCACAAAGTTTTATTATTCAACGCGATGTTTGTGATTTACATTCCTTTTATATTTCCATTCTTCCTATACCCAGCAAGAACGTCATCACATTTCCAAATTAGTATTTGAATGAATATTAAACCTTTACTGTAATATAAGTAAATACCCACATTTACAATATTATATTGTATGCTTAGTGGCATATGATAATGGTGAAAAATCTGTCTCCCTTTCCCGTAGCTATCGTAAAAGGCGAGTAACAGGTAAAGCCTTGAAAATTTCATTACAACCTCCGGAAGACCTGGGGAGCAGTGACATGTCGTACACCAATTTAGACCCTTTGAAATTCGAACTCAGAAACTTCATCAAAATCGGTTTAGCAGTTGAAGTGTGGCTCGAAAAAGAAGCATGAATATCCGTTTCTACATCTGCGAAACCGGCTCTTTAAAAATTCGATGATAGTAAAATCTACTTAGATGCATAAATGAATACACTCATTTATTTATTTATACATGTATAGTGTATATACTACCAACCTGTACAGAAATATACAAAGTAATATAAGGATGTAATACATATTATATAATAATATAAGTTTAATTTATTTTCTAAAAATTTACTTGTTCGGAGTTTTATCTTATGTTTAAAAGAAGCGCATTGCAGTCTCGTGCAGCTGTAACTGTATAAGAGTTTGAGAGAAAAGCAGTACGGTGAGGAAGAATTTGGAGTACAGGATTGTCATGAGACCTAAGATTGCGTTCATGGGAGGAATGCAAATATTGAAATTTAGATTTCAAATACTAGGGCAAATGGATCCTGAAGGCCTTTAAAAAGAATGAAGAATATTCTAAATTTTCTCCGATGCGGTGCTTTGTGATGGTGCGATGGCGGTAATGGTGGTTCCATAACAGTTGATAACAATAGACAGATATGTGGTCATACCTTCGTCTAGAAAAGAAACGGAAACTACCACAATTCCTAAACATGAATGCTATACGAAACTATCTAATATAAATCAGTGGATTTAACACAGTATGATAAAGTTTACTTAATTGGCATGCACTACCTATGACTAAAGCTCGGCATTTATTAGGTTGACCGTGATAAGGAACGCGTTTCCAATCGATGGTTCTTATTATATCCAAGTTAATTAAGGCTACGGTATCATGTCTATCAGCAACATAGGCATACAGTTGCAAATAATCAGTGGACAGATGGTAAGAGGAGCGAAGATTGGTCAAGATCGTGTTGTTGTGGAAATGGAAAAAAATTATGGAAATAGAATTAATGAGGTTACTACTTTTGTCCGTTTGACCATGTTGGGTTGTGCCAACTAAAAATCAGTAAGTTCCTCCTATCTCTATAGGTGACAGACGTGAGTGTTTAAATATTATTAGTTCATTAAAGATATTTTTGGTTCATCATATATAAACACCGGATTATATGCATTTGCATATTGTATATGCATTTGTATATTTAGACCCTTATCGGTTATTGCATATTTTATCTAAAACCTAGTGATGATGTGATTGATTGATTTTCGGTAAGTTTACAATATTTTTCGGTGAATTACTTAGTTCAAAAATCTTACCTTTTAGCCGGTCCAACCTAACTCTTTGTAACCGCACGGCTCTTAAAGCGCACTTTGTAGCCGAACATCAATCTTTTGATAAAACTAAAAACTTTTTACCTTTGATAAAACTTAAAACTTTTTACCTGCCCTCATAATAATATTAAAATTATCAAAGTTTTAAAACATTATGAACAATAACCCAGACTTTGAAACTTTGTGTCAAATTGATAGTTTTATTAATGGGCGAGGTGAACGTTTGCCAGAAACAATAAGTGCCAACATAGTACCCAAATTCAAATATTGCAGTGGACGTAGATCGGTCCTTTTCCGGTTATAAAATTTAGAAAAAGGCATAGTGTTTGAGCGATCAAGACACTATCTTACTATCGAACATTTGGAACGAAATTTACAAAAATAGCGAAATGTAAAATAATTGTAAACGATTCTTTTGTAACCGACACTTTTCTTTGATAATTTTCAAATAACTATGCATATATGTTTCAATACTATGCAATCGCATACATATGGTTTTTGTAATAAAAATAAACTAATTTTTTTTTTCATATACACGCTTCAATTTGCGATGCATATTTTAAGCATTTTCCATGTATATTTCCTGCTTTTTGTATCGCATGTAATCCGGTCTCTATTCATATACAACGGTTCTATCTATGTTTGAGTGTTAGAAGTACAGTTTCTGAAATTATGAGGTTTTTTCCATCATTTAGTAGAGGTTTTCTTTTGTTAAACAATAAATAAGTAACGCCAACGCCTCAAAATATAAAAATAAAAGAATAATGAATATTAATGCTGAAATTACAAAGTATTATGGAGTTAGATTACATAAATACAAAATAGAAAAAAACTTTTTCTGAAAATCAATGGAAACATTGTATTAACTTTTTGGCTCTGATTCAAACGCAACGTAACAGTTGTGAATGGCTTTTGATCGTAATATTATTATTACTATGTGAAAATTTGGCTTTAGACGTGTATTGTAGATAAATAATATACAAAGTTAATTGTATAACACAATAAATTATTATCAAGATATTACAAACGACTTTAGAGATTACAATATGAATACAAATGAATATTGCATTAATATAGTTTATATTGATTCAATATTCATTAATTCATTCGGATTTACAGATACGCCAACAAACCACAAAAAGTCTTTTCGAAATAGATTTTTGTAAATTAAAAAGATCGTTAATAGATAAATTACGAATTTTTTACTTAAATTTTTATTCCAACGGACAATTATCCTGAAAATTTTATATTGTTTTGTGGATAATCTCTTTTATGGTGCGTCATTTCATCTTAACTACGCACACGATGTTGTAGGATTTATAAAGTATATTATGATACAAGAATAATACTATTTAATTTTGGTAGCTCTTATATTTTAAGATCATCAAAACTTTCACAGATAAATTAGACCAACATTGATGATGAACTGAAAACTATAATATTAAACAAATAAAATGGTTTTTTTATACTAACAATACATTTCTTCGGCGGTAAAAAAAATCTTAAACAATAATTACTCTATCAACGTATTACTGAAAGCACAACGCCATTTCGGCTTCCAAAAAAAGAAAAACCGTTTGAGAGCCTAATGAAGTCGTGGATCAACAATAAAAAAATTATATAAAATAGTAGGCTGTTTTTGATCACATTTAGGCGAGATCGGTTCAAGTTACGCGTTTACCTGCCCTCATAATAATATTAAAATTATCAAAGTTTTAAAACATTATGAACAATAACCCAGACTTTGAAACTTTGTGTCAAATTGATAGTTTTATTAATGGGCGAGGTGAACGTTTGCCAGAAACAATAAGTGCCAACATAGTACCCAAATTCAAATATTGCAGTGGACGTAGATCGGTCCTTTTCCGGTTATAAAATTTAGAAAAAGGCATAGTGTTTGAGCGATCAAGACACTATCTTACTATCGAACATTTGGAACGAAATTTACAAAAATAGCGAAATGTAAAATAATTGTAAACGATTCTTTTGTAACCGACACTTTTCTTTGATAATTTTCAAATAACTATGCATATATGTTTCAATACTATGCAATCGCATACATATGGTTTTTGTAATAAAAATAAACTAATTTTTTTTTTCATATACACGCTTCAATTTGCGATGCATATTTTAAGCATTTTCCATGTATATTTCCTGCTTTTTGTATCGCATGTAATCCGGTCTCTATTCATATACAACGGTTCTATCTATGTTTGAGTGTTAGAAGTACAGTTTCTGAAATTATGAGGTTTTTTCCATCATTTAGTAGAGGTTTTCTTTTGTTAAACAATAAATAAGTAACGCCAACGCCTCAAAATATAAAAATAAAAGAATAATGAATATTAATGCTGAAATTACAAAGTATTATGGAGTTAGATTACAGAAATACAAAATAGAAAAAAACTTTTTCTGAAAATCAATGGAAACATTGTATTAAATTTTTGGCTCTGATTCAAACGCAACGTAACAGTTGTGAATGGCTTTTGATCGTAATATTATTATTACTATGTGAAAATTTGGCTTTAGACGTGTATTGTAGATAAATAATATACAAAGTTAATTGTATAACACAATAAATTATTATCAAGATATTATTTATTTTTATTTTATTTAAAATACTTTATTGCATAGGAGGATTTTTAACCCCAATTGGAGGTTACAAAGGGCGGACTTAATGCCTATTGGCATTCTCTCCCAGTCAACCCATGGGTTGGTGAGATAGCCGTAGCAGGTGTATTCATTTATTAAATTAATTAAGTAATAAAATGATTTAAAATAACTATAAACAAATATAAATAGATATAATAAAATTAATAAATTTAAATAATATACATAATAATATACTATTACATATGTAGATAGATAAATAAATATAAATAAGAAACACAATAATAACTAAATAAGTCCATTTAAATTTAAATAATGTTCTTTAACTAAATTTTTAAAAGAGTTCCTGCTTGCCGATTTCTTAACTTCGTCGGGCAGGGAGTTCCAGAGCAGTATAGCCTGAACCTTAAAAGAGTTGCCGACAAAACCGGTGAAGTGTTGTGGAATACTAATCTTAAGATTAGATGAAGATCGCAGCTTTCTGTCGTGCGTCAAGAAAAGATAACAAAATTTTTCTTGAAGATACGCCGGGGAATTTACATCATTAAGGATGGAATAGAGAGTAACTAGAATCCTAGAGTGACGCCTTTGTTGGATAGTAAGCCATTTAAGGCGAATACGGAATTCAGACAGACAGACAGAATATTACAAACGACTTTAGGGATTACAATATGAATACAAATGAATATTGCATTAATATAGTTTATATTGATTCAATATTCATTAATTCATTCGGATTTACAGATACGCCAACAAACCACAAAAAGTCTTTTCGAAATAGATTTTTGTAAATTAAAAAGATCGTTAATAGATAAAATACGAATTTTTTACTTAAATTTTTATTCCAACGGACAATTATCCTGAAAATTTTATATTGTTTTGTGGATAATCTCTTTTATGGTGCGTCATTTCATCTTAACTACGCACACGATGTTGTAGGATTTATAAAGTATATTATGATACAAGAATAATACTATTTAATTTTGCTAGCTCTTATATTTTAAGATCATCAAAACTTTCACAGATAAATTAGACCAACATTGATGATGAACTGAAAACTATAATATTAAACAAATAAAATGGTTTTTTTATACTAACAATACATTTCTTCGGCGGTAAAAAAAATCTTAAACAATAATTACTCTATCAACGTATTACTGAAAGCACAACGCCATTTCGGCTTCCAAAAAAAGAAAAACCGTTTGAGAGCCTAATGAAGTCGTGGATCAACAATAAAAAAATTATATAAAATAGTAGGCTGTTTTTGATCACATTTAGGGCGATCGGTTCAAGTTACGCGTTTAACTGAGTTCAGGGCTACAGTTTGTATTTTACCAACATCAACTGAGCCCAGTTAAATTAAAACACGGTTCAAATTCGCCCGATTATCGACTTTCAGCTCCTTTAAACGCGTTTGGAGGGCTGTCAATGGTGTCATTTGATTAATTGCGGAGTATTTTCTAATTTTATTCTGTTATTTGGCTAGTGTCAATGTTATTTAATGTATATGTATCATATCATTGGCTAATATCGAGAAATAACAAAGAAAAGAGTTTTGGCTTTGATGAAAGTGACGATGAGGATATAGTTCGTCGTCCAAGCTGTATACGCGCAAGATAAGAAGATATCGACACCCTTGAGGATATTGTTACACGATTTTGTTCATGAAACCAGCAGTTCCAACTGTATTGGAGTCGAAGATAACATTGAATTTCTTACAAATATGTAAACCCCAAAAACATATCTAATTTCGTATTGTATTGACAGTCTTGACAACTGCGTTTAGTTCATACGGAATGTTTTATAAAGAGTCGCAGGCTTGGGAACATCAAACACCGTCTCTTTGATGTTCCCAAGATGTTGCAAATACGAAACACATCACACCACAAGCAAATTTTTTGCACTCGCCCTAGTATACACATTTAAAATTGCTATTGCAATTTTCAGACTGTCACTCTAAAATGCAAATAATACTAACCCGAAAAAGCGATAGAGCGGAACCAAGGCTCCAAAGTCTTCGCCAGAGATCTGTCTATCGGAAAGAGCCAGCTGACCAAGCTGAAGACCGAAAGCGGCGCAGTCATTTCCGCTGGAGCCGAGATTTTGAGTGAGATCGAGAGATTTTACGGACAGCTGTACACAACGTCGTTGAAACCACACACTGATGTGAGTAACGACCCAAGAGCCAAGCTTATCCGACATTACTCCGATAACATCCCGGACGTCAGTCTGAGCGAGATTAGGATGGCTCTCAAACAGCTTAAAAACGGCAAGGCACCGGGTGAAGACGGAATTACAGCTGAGCTTCTGAAAGCGGGTGGAAAACCGATACTTGTTGTCCTTCAGAAGCTGTTTAATTCCGTCATTGATGGCGGTGTTACGCCGAAAGCGTGGAGTAGAAGCGTGGTTGTCCTATTCTTCAAGAAAGGGATAACTGCCTTTTGAAGAATTATAGACCGATATCGCTTCTAAGCCGCGTCTACGTGCTGTTTTCGAGAGTCATCTCAAATCGTCTAGTGAACAGACTTGACTACTTCCAGCCTCCCGAACAAGCCGGATTCCGAAAAGGCTATAGTACCATAGACCACATACATACTCTTCGCCAGATTGTACAGAAGGCCGAGGAGTACAACTTGCCATTATGTCTGGCGTATGTGGACTGTGAAAGCCTTCGATTCAGTCGAAATTTGGGCGGTGCTACAGTCTCTCCAGCGGTGCCAGATAGACTCTCGGTATATCGAAGTGCTGAGGTGTTTGTACAATGAGGCTACGATGTCTATCCGAGTACAGAATCAGAGTACGAAACCAATCCAACTCCAGAAAGGTGTAAGACGTATCACATAGGGTGATGTCATATCCCGAAACTCTTCACCGCTACATTGGAAGATGTTTTCAAGCAGCTGAACTGGAAAGGATACGGTATCAACATCAATGGCGAATACATCACTCACCTTCGATTTGCCGACGACATAGTTCTTATGGCAGGATCGCTGGAGGAGCTTAGTACAATGCTCAATGACCTCAATAACGCCTCCCAACAGGTTGGTCTTAAGATGAACATGGACAAGACGAAGTTCTTGTCAAATGTCCATGTCACAACAATACCGGTTATTGTTGGGAACAATAGGCTCAACAAGTTGTAGACGAGTACGTATACCTGGGACAAATTGTCCGATTAGGTAAGTCCAACTTCGACTCAGAGGTCAATCGACGAATCCAACTCGGCTGGGCTGCGTTCGGAAACTACGTGATGATGATGATGATGATGATGATGATGATGATGATGATGATGATGATGATGATGATGATGATGATGATGATGATGATGATGATGATGATGATGATGATGATGATGATGATGATGATGATGATGATGATGATGATGATGATGATGATGATGATGATGATGATGATGATGATGATGATGATGATGATGATGATGATGATGATGATGATGATGATGATGATGATGATGATGATGATGATGATGATGATGATGATGATGATGATGATGATGATGATGATGATGATGATGATGATGATGATGATGATGATGATGATGATGATGATGATGATGATGATGATGATGATGATGATGATGATGATGATGATGATGATGATGATGATGATGATGATGATGATGATGATGATGATGATGATGATGATGATGATGATGATGATGATGATGATGATGATGATGATGATGATGATGATGATGATGATGATGATGATGATGATGATGATGATGATGATGATGATGATGATGATGATGATGATGATGATGATGATGATGATGATGATGATGATGATGATGATGATGATGATGATGATGATGATGATGATGATGATGATGATGATGATGATGATGATGATGATGATGATGATGATGATGATGATGATGATGATGATGATGATGATGATGATGATGATGATGATGATGATGATGATGATGATGATGATGATGATGATGATGATGATGATGATGATGATGATGATGATGATGATGATGATGATGATGATGATGATGATGATGATGATGATGATGATGATGATGATGATGATGATGATGATGATGATGATGATGATGATGATGATGATGATGATGATGATGATGATGATGATGATGATGATGATGATGATGATGATGATGATGATGATGATGATGATGATGATGATGATGATGATGATGATGATGATGATGATGATGATGATGATGATGATGATGATGATGATGATGATGATGATGATGATGATGATGATGATGATGATGATGATGATGATGATGATGATGATGATGATGATGATGATGATGATGATGATGATGATGATGATGATGATGATGATGATGATGATGATGATGATGATGATGATGATGATGATGATGATGATGATGATGATGATGATGATGATGATGATGATGATGATGATGATGATGATGATGATGATGATGATGATGATGATGATGATGATGATGATGATGATGATGATGATGATGATGATGATGATGATGATGATGATGATGATGATGATGATGATGATGATGATGATGATGATGATGATGATGATGATGATGATGATGATGATGATGATGATGATGATGATGATGATGATGATGATGATGATGATGATGATGATGATGATGATGATGATGATGATGATGATGATGATGATGATGATGATGATGATGATGATGATGATGATGATGATGATGATGATGATGATGATGATGATGATGATGATGATGATGATGATGATGATGATGATGATGATGATGATGATGATGATGATGATGATGATGATGATGATGATGATGATGATGATGATGATGATGATGATGATGATGATGATGATGATGATGATGATGATGATGATGATGATGATGATGATGATGATTCTAAAACCTTTAAATAAAGTTTAAAAGACAAAAATAATTTCCTTAACTTGCATTCTCTAAGTCTTAGTTCTTCACAAAATTTATTACTTTCTATTGCCTCCCGCCATTCATTAGACTTTATGTCACACTTGAAATCGGTTAAGCAAAAAGTCGGTCATTAAACTTAGTTTCCCAAGCAGACGGTGAAATCAATGGCATTTAAATGCTATTGTTAAGTCTACATTGTCGTGAATATTACTTTTGTATTAGGTTTGAGGCTTTGGTATTGATATTTACGCTAATATCCGTCGTTAAAGTTCAGTTGGCTTCTAGAATTTGACAAATTTTTTGGCAGCTTTATCGATGTCACTTCCGCCAGTCCTCAACGGGACAGAAATTACAATAACATAACATATTAGTATCTGGATTAGGCATCAAAATATAGTTAATAATAAAAAAAGGAATGATTTTAATATTTTTGTTAATATTTTTTGATACGTAAATACAAAATTATAGGTATGCCATTTTTTATTAACTTATATTTTCCTATCGCTGGGTAAATCTCGCCCACGTGGTTCCATTTCTTGCTACACTAGCTGACGTTTTGCCATTATTTAACGAAAGCAGCGAGATCACGCCACCTCTTTGTAGGTCATCCTCGACATCTTTACACACCATTTAATTGTTAAATAAGTCAGAAGTGATCTTCGCATCTTTCAGGACGGATTCGACTCATGTGTCCTTCTCAATCCTCTTTGAGTTTGAAGTTCTATTTCCCACATGTGAACTCACTGTCATTTAACGCCATATAGTGTTGCTGCGTTGTAATTTAAAATTATATATACAAAATTTTAACGAATTGATACTTTTAAAATCTTTAAATAGTCCAGCTATAAGATAGAGACAAAACATCAATTTTTTTTATAAATAAAGTATTGTACGTATAATAAGTAGGTATGCCTATACATTCAAAAACTGACATGTACACGTTTATGATATTGCAAAAAATATGATAAAATATTTATTCTATGACATACATATGTAATGCGACATTAATCCCCATTTACGAAGGACCCTTGTCATGTAAGGAAATAAAAGGAAATGCATTACATATACATTTTATAATTGACTTTAAGAGTGACGTGATGTGTAGTAAAGTAATTTTCCTAGAAGTGGGAATGATAAAAACGCACAGTTGTCAAAAAATAAAATTAGGTTATTCATCAACTTTTTCGGGTTAGTATTATTTGCATTTTAGAGTGACAGTCTGAAAATTGCAATAGCAATTTTAAATGTGTATACTAGGGCGAGTGCAAAAAATTTGCAATTTTCCAGACATATTTCCTGCGCAAACATCATCGCGTATTATGCTTTCACTGTCTGCTGAAGTGGTTAAAGATACGGCAGCGCAGATATTTACGAATCCTATCCACTTTGTTTTCAATCATTTATGATTCTAAAACCTTTAAATAAAGTTTAAAAGACAAAAATAATTTCCTTAACTTGCATTCTCTAAGTCTTAGTTCTTCACAAAATTTATTACTTTCTATTCCCTCCCGCCATTCATTAGACTTTATGTCAAACTTAAAATACTTAGGAAAGAAGAATATTATACTATAAGGGAATTATTGCAAATCGTAGAACTAAAAAATTTATAAATGCATGAATCAAAGATATAACAAATTTTTCAATATTTATTTCTTTATTTTATGTTATTATTAATTGCCAGTAAAAAAAATGTGTTATTAATATTTTTGTGAAAAAATACACAAAAAATTATCTTAGTAAAGCTTTCAAATAATTTCTTTATAATAGACCTGTAGATATAACTCGAATATTCTGTACCAGAATTATAGCTCTCAGATGAAATATTTTTGATATATTCGTAAACATAGTTCGATGTCGGAAAAAATTGCTTGTTATTAAAGGAAAACATAATGAAGAAACAGGCATTTCTTTCGCTACATAGAAATGTCATAAGAAAATATTTCGCGAGAAAACGTAAAGTCTGTGGTGCTTTTTTCCCAGCACTGGGATATTTAAACTTTCAGGCTCCTTCTGCTTTTATTTATAATACTCGTTCTTAATAGTAAAGAAATTTTGTTAAATGTACATTTGTAGACATAATTTTTATTGAAATGAAGTGCATCGCGATAAAATAACTAAGTGTTTGAATTATTGCAATACCAATGAATTCACGAGTAGTTTAAAATTATACGAAATTTTAAAAAGGCGATATAAAGATATTTTTTTTAAACGGCTAAATGTTACATTGTTACAAATCTACTGATACATTGTATGTTACTCACCCCATCCGGACTCTGTTTCTTGACCTCGCAGAACTCATTGAGGACATCTTGAAGTTTTTTGGCAGAATCTGAAATAACATTTTTATTAATTTAACTATTTAATATATTTTAATTATAAATACTTAGTATCTGGCTCGGCAGACGTTTTTTCGCCCTTAAGGTAAGTGGCGCGATGAGTTTGATTAAACACTCAACAACACCTAACAACTCAACTAAAGATCATTATACATATATTGTGAATATGAGTCATTTCGGTCCTCACATGTACAATAATGACCATTTATCAGATCTTAGAATTGCCTTGAACCGTCGTCTCGACAAAGCAAACATATTGTGTGAATATGACCTTAATCGGTCCAGTCTTTCAAAAGTTACACGATCACTAACAGAGGCCCAAACGATACGATATATATATATATATATATTTATATATATATATATATATATAGTATAAAAATAATGTGAATATGTTTCACCTGTATGTAGTTTTTTTGTGAGCTTTTATTGGATTGGTGTGACAAAAGAACTAACAGTCTACATGATTGTGATTGGCTACCGAAGGCCGTGGGCATTATTGTATGGAAAATTTTGCTAGAATCGTAAATAATTCCTCTTAGGATAAACTTCAAGAGTTCCACTACACATAAATGGAAATGCTACGACGGATATACGACGTAGCAATGCGTGACCGCTTACGTAATGAGCCCATTCGAGGCATTCTGGGCGTACGTGACCTAGAGGATACGCTCAAGGAGAGTTGGTTAATGTTGCATGGACACGTACGACGCAACGTATTTTTAAAAGTTATAGCCACAGTGCAGCGATATACTGGTACTATGTACTACTGTACAGGACGGCCCGATAGTCTAGTTGGTAGTGACGCTGTCTATGAAGCAGATGGCTGCGGGTTTGAATACCGAGCAAACATTTGTGCATGTTTATTAATGTATATATGATTATCTATCTATGTACTTCTATCTTATCACCATCCAGTTACGAAAATACAGAGAAACCTAGTTAGGGACTGGATGACGTGTTTGATTGTTAAATAAATAAAAAATAACTCAATCATGACAGTAGTACAAGAGGTAATAATAATTCGTCGACATTGATACCGCGACCCTGGTTCAAACCCAAGCGACGATGGATTGGTGAGGTTAAGGCGAACATGACCGCAAAAGGGGACACACATACCACACATTTCTAAATGTCTCTTAAAGAGAAAACATCTTGAAGTTTGTAATCAACAGTGCAATGCTAGGAAGGAAAGCAGTAAGATAAAAGTAAATAATTAAGCCATCGAGTCCAAAATTTATTTTTTATTGGATCGAGGTGGCAAACGAAATAAAAGTCCAGATTTTAATAGTGGCTACTGCAGAAAACGACTTCAAAAATCGAATAAGTTTAATAATGCGTTATAATGCTCTTGAGAACTAAGATGGATGGAATATTATTGTATTGGCTCTCTACAGTTTCCAAACTACAACACAATAGTAGTGGAACTGTGATTGGCGGCACAAATAGGTATATAAGAGGGTATCTATCACCTAGTAAAATTGTCAATTACTCACGGAAACGATACGTGAGACATTAGTATTCTTATTTTGTGGTAAAATAGAGAATTTATCAACAATTTTTTTTCTTTCCATGCTATTAGAAACGACTAAAATAACTCACAAATAAGTGAATCGCGCGTTTAATGATTCTTGACAGATCTTTAGCCAAAAATAATATTTCTGTGTGATTTCCGTTTGGTAAATGGAGATTTCAGATAGTGTTTTTAAAATTTGAACCCGGATGTAACAACAAACATGATTAATAAAGTAATTATAGCGTCATAGAATAACTACATACAATAGTTTAGGCGATAAAACACTTGTGTCTGTATTTATTAGGTATAGCATTTAACGGCCGTATGTCCACAAAGAACTGTATATTTGCTTGCTAGATAGTGGCCCACCATAATCATCAACCTAAAGACTTATACACACTTACAACCTAAGCCTCTACTTACACACACACGGACAAATTTTTCTGATCGCATGTGTAATTCATTTTTAATCGAAAAAAGTTACTTGAAAAACCCTGAATTCTTTTAAACATTCTTTAATACATATCAACGTTATTACGACGGCTATTAGGGATGTCGGGGACAGGCCAACATTCCCTCGGGAACAATTAGTTAAATTAAATTCAACCCCCGGCGCAGCTAAATTTAGACCCGCTGTCACGGACGACCGCAGTGGAAAATAAGTTAATTGCCTGCTAGCTCATACTATATTCCGATACACGCATAAAGTAGAGTTTTCTTATCAACACACATAAAAAAGAAACGTTTTGCTGTGAATTTCAAATATATAAGTTTAATGGATCTTAATCAGACTTAACAGTCCATAGAGAGGATTTCAAATAATTACCACGTATGTAAAGCGGATTGGCAATCGCATTACCAGAGACTTCGCACGATAAACGCCTATTTTCATGAACGCTAAATTAATTGGCATCTTTTACTATTGAAATCAAATATAAAAAAATGTACTCTTCGGCCAGAACGTGTGTAGTTAATAAAATATTTCAGCAATGTGCTAAGTGATTCTCTTAAAATATTTGTTTCTGTTGTATATTTGTAAAGGGTCTTTAATTTGTGTGTATGTTATATATTCATAAAGGGCCTCCAAGAGTCTTTTGATTAGGGGGCTCCTAATACAGCCACGATAAGTTGGATGTTGGTTCTGGTATAACTACTCACTTTACTTAAAAAGTTTATAAGCGTGACAGCGTGAAGTAGAGGCATCTTGTGCTTCTTCATTTCGTGCGGTGAGTGAGGTAACTGGAGGGCCACTTCCCTCTTCCCACCTAACCCTTTTTCCGAATATCCTTAAAGGCCGGCAATGCACCTGCTGCTCTTGTGGTGCTGCAGTTGTACGTGGGCGTTGGTAATCAGTTACCATGGTGTGACTCGCATGCTCGTTTGCTTGCTTCACATAAAACAAAATTAGCAGGCGAGTTGGCTATCGCAACACCAGACGTCTCCTCCCATAGACCGTGTTGTCTGTCACCGGTCTCGATAATGGCCACTAGATTCTTCTCACACTTCCTAGTCCTCCTCCTCACACACTAGTCGATTTTTAGGACCTGGATAAGACGTAGACAACTTACATGATGCCAATTCCTGCAGCTGCTGGAATTCGGCGGGCGAAAGTTTGTCCCATTGGAAACCGCTGCCCGCCGTGTTTGGCATGACGTTCTGAAACAGACGTAAAATATTAGTTATCTTCTTCACTAGCATGTCTATTTAAACTTGTCTAACTTGTGTAAAGAACAATGAAAAAACGTTTCTAAGTGCCTGTATATGACTTTCGAAGTTTAAATATAGCCTTTGTTATATTATCGTATTTCAAATAGGTTTGAAATAAAGTAAATTAATTATAAAGTTCACGCTGAAAATGTACGGTGGTCAGATGGTCAGATGCTGAAAAAGGTCAGATGGTATATCGTATAGTTCTATAGTACTGGAAATACTATTGCAGTATAACTAAATAAGCCATTTCCCTATAATATGTCGGTAGGCAGACGTGTGCACTATTCTCGTATATGTTGCTATTCAAAATTATTATAATTTCGTATTCCACATAATAAGCCTTATAAAACCCTACTCATTAGATAAATATTTATATATGTAATAAAACATAATGAATATTTTATCGGGCTTAATTTTATTATACACCTTACATTTGTAACTCATGGCCATTTGGAAACAACTTCAACCAAAGAAGGTTAGACATACGAGGTACTTAGCCTTTATATATGCTGTCCATACCTAAAACACCGGTAGAAACATTTACCAGATACCTCTGGCACCAGATGCGTTACACTCGAGTTACACTGGCTCTCCGTACACTTCAAACCAATACCAAACAATTGTAGGATTGCTGATTAGCGAATATCATGCGTTATAATATGTTAAGTAGCGCAAAATACTTTATAAATTTGCCAAATCATGCATAACATCCTTTCTTAGAAATCTGTTTAATAGAACACCAAACAGACGACACACATGTAGTGTTCCCTTCTTCCCCGAACAGTTTTTTAACACCGTTTTTCGATTTTGCAGCTTCATCGGTATCTGGACTCGCGTCCCTAATAGCCTGACATATAGCCGCATCAAGCATAATGAAATAAACGCCCATCTACGCTGCATGTCTATACCTTATCTATTGTTGATAGTTTTCTATGGACCGTCCAAGGGAGGACAGACCTCGCCTGAGACGGTCGAGTTGTGTCGATCGGTCAAAAATGTGAATATATATGATGAGTTACCACGTCGAACTTTCCGATTGAGTGATGGATAGTGTCCTTTAGTAGTACACAACATGAAATATCATAATCAAAACATTCTGCCTTGATTTTATGTAGGAATATGTATTACTATGTAATCGCCATCCAGTTACCACGACACAGGGAATCCTAGTTTGAGACTGTATGACGGGTGTGGTTGTTTATTTATTTAATCTTTATTGCGATTCCTTTATACAAAAGGACACAAAAGACGGACTTAATTCCTATAGGTTTTTTGTACCATCAGGTATGATTACCTTATTAATAAAATTTTAAGAAAAAATCGCGGACATAAAAATATGTTCTTTCGCACGTTCGTATCAATTAAAATTTATTGTGCAATGTATTCAGTGCATTATCGGTCATGCCAACATTTCATTCTAAACGAATCAGAATATCGCATGGACGTTTGCAATAGCGGACACATACTGACAATTAAATAGAACATATTTGATCAGAACTTAATGAATAGGCTATTAGAAAGGATTCATGTTGATATGAAACGAGATTATAGATATCAAATGTGTACTATATTGTTCCTTGTTATATAACAAGTAAGTATAATTATAATAAATAATATGCAATAGTCTGCTTAGAGCTTTAGTTTCAAAAGTTACTAAGAGTCTTCGACTTGATGAAGGAATGAATTTGAAAACTGACGAAGGTTTCGTACCCCGACCGTACTTCTTTTTCCCATGGGTGTCGTAAGAGGCGACTAAGGGAAAAGCCTAGAAAATGTCCTGTAAATTTCCAGGACCAAAACCCTGCGACGCAAGGTGTCGTGTTCTGTCTCTTATTTATTTATTTATTTATTTAATCTTTATGCACTAGTTCGTACATATGGCGGACTTAATGCCTAGAGGCATTCTCTCCCAGTCAACCATTAGGCTAAGCAGAGATATATACGTAATAGAGGCGATACTGTTAAGAGAAAAAAAAACCAGTTAAAGGATATAAATATCAAAATATATACTTACAATAGATACATACATAGATAGATATATAAATAACATATATACAAATATACCATATATACATAGAATAATATACATGTCAAGACAAACAACTGAAGCGGCACAATAACAAACAGCAGCACTAGTACAGACTTGCAACATTTCTGTAATGTATCTTATATATGTATTCTGGCGCCAAATGGAACTCTATGATCGCTGTCTGTCTATAATTGGCTAAGAATTTATGTATATGTATATATAAACACATATATAAAAGTAATTTATATATACTTTGGATGGAAGTGTCATCACGGACTCAAACCAATGTCAAGGATTTTGATAGATTTTTTTTTATTTTTCTTTACGATTCCAATTCTATGGACATGGACATAGTTTAATCATACTAAGTGTTAAAAAATTAGAATATGTTTGAGTGACGTTTAATGTTAAACGTTAAAAATCTTCAACGATTATGAACGACATTTGGCAGAGACATA
The DNA here is from genome assembly GCA_029286595.1 of Bhutanitis thaidina. Lineage (NCBI taxonomy): Eukaryota > Metazoa > Arthropoda > Insecta > Lepidoptera > Papilionidae > Bhutanitis > Bhutanitis thaidina. The sequence goes on along the minus strand of JAGSMS010000021.1, from coordinate 199,095 downwards.
GATCATGCTCGGATGCTTTTTATTTAAAAACAGAGTTTTCTTGAGACTTAATTTGTGACCACGCGGGCGAAGCCACTGGCAGCTATGGCTAGTATAAATGTAACCAATAAAAGAGTCGAAATCGACCAGGAGGACACTATAGCCATCTGTTACAGCCAAGAACAGGGTCAGATAGGAAAACTCCATGAATTACATTAATGCGCGAGGTTTGTTATAGAGTAAATTTGAAAAATATATTTTTCATTTAACATATCTCTAGGTCCTTTTAAAATAAAAAGTAGGCCGGCACCGGGATTCATAGAAATGAAAGCTAGCCCGCTGTCCTCTGAGCTATCACAGCTATATATTTTTATCTATTTATAATCTATCATCATCATCATTACAAGCTGTGACATGTCCACAGCTGAACGTAGGGCCTCTAAAGGCGGATCTCTCAAAGATTGCCAAAAAACACGGTTCTGAACAGATGGCTTGGGACGTCATTTATAATTATTTATTTGAAAAAATAATTCGATAAATTCCATATGATGTTTTCGGGATTTGGAATAATCTGAAGAATACTAGAATTTCCGCTCGTGTGATGGATGGTGTGAATAGCCTCTATTTGACAAGCTTTTAGATAACTGTACTATCTTCTTAAGATGGTTTAGTATATCCCATATCCTATTACATGACTTAACATGTCTTTAAAAATAACAAGTATATAACAAAAATATGACATTAGTTTTAAAATATAATTTTTGTGGCATAGCGCATAAGGGCTAAGCTCGCACGAACGTATAACCAGTACTAGGGTGATCAGTGTGTCAGTGAGTCCATCTTAGTGTACAAGCCAACGATACAAATCGAGTACGAGCTTTCCATAAATGGGTTTGAGTTACCCGATTCGGACACTGATGAATCCCTCGATTTCTGTGAACCGACTTCCTATTTTTAGCCAGTTATTAGATACTACAATTTTAATATAGGTTTGATTTAAATCATTAGGATGTCTACCGTGAAGGATTTCCTTTTTCCAGTTTTTATTTTTTTTTGGTTCTGTTGGTCAGTGTTGTTTATGTCTTGTATTATTTGATCATTTAACTTAAGAAGGGTGTAATTAAAGTCGTTTAGAGTAATAGCTCTGTGTATGTCACTGGTACGTGATTTTATATAGAAGAATGTTTTAGCCTGGTGATTTGTTTCTGCCAAAGGTAATGGATGTCGTTTAGGCCTCTCACTCCTCTGTCTTTTGTTGGTGAGTCGTTCGATAGCAGATTTAGGGTGTAGGTTTGGTGAGTGTTGTGCGTATGGTTATTTGTAACTATTCGATGTCAGTTTTAGACCAATGAGTAGGTCAACATCGGTATTGCAAAAGTATTCAAGGCTTTTGTGAGATGTTTTCCTGATAGCTATGTTTTGCAACCTCCGTCAATTCTCCTTCGATGTTACGACTGATATAGTAACTGTTTTGTTGCTGTGTTGTCGAGTCCTATAAGTTGCTAGTATCCAAAATATTGGTACAGATTGTATTCTTTCCATAGCTACTATTGTGTCGGTGTTGTTTACTGTATAGTTGTCGGATTTGATTTTACCTCTTATGATCTATACGCTTATCTAAACCAAATTTAAAGTTTGCATCTTGGTTAAATTCTGTCATGGCTTCCATAAGTTTTTAATTTTTTTTCCGTTCTGGCATATAATTTAAGATGAGATGTGAGATAACAATTTCCTCTGTATTATGTTTAAGGCTATATCCGGCCTGACAGCGATGCAGTAAGTGGGAAAAAGGTTTAAGGGCAAGACAGAACCATTGAGGGCTCAGGAAAACGCCCTGATAGATATCTGTTGTGTGGTGGTTTTCCAATGTGACATAATTATACGAAAAAAATCTATAATTTTTGAACAATTTTTGTAAATTTCTGAAATTTGTATTAACCAGGAATATGGTATACTATCGAAAGCTTTTTGGTCATTTACAAAAGTGCAATGAAGGTTTCTATTTTTTGTAGTAGCATGTTTATGAATAGTGGAGTCTATAAATAACTGTTATTTGCACCCCATGTGGCTCCACCTGCAACACCTCTATTCCTCTGCTATTATATTGTGGTGTTCGATGTGTGAGTTGAGTTTTGTTGTTATTGCTGATGTTAATATTTCGTAAATAGTGGGAAGGCATGTGATTGGTCTATATTGGGAAGGTTGTATTGTGCATATAGTTTTAGATACCATGTACGTTATGCCGTTGCAATTAATTCAGGTATGTTCTGTTCTTCTTATATAATATCTGTCTAATTTATTGGTATAGTTTTGAGTAGTATAGTCAGCTTTTTGTAGCAAAAGTTTTGTATTTTATCTAAGCCCGTTGACTGCCAATTATGTAATCTAGCTGTTATATTTGTAATATCAGACTCCATTATCTCTTTAAATTTCATTTCAACTATTGTTCTCCTCTGTGTGTTTTGTTTCCTCTTCTGTAATTCTGCTGCTTTATCACTGTGTGGTACTTGATCTTTATGCTAGACCAGAATGATTACAGGGTTGTTTGAAAGGTGCGTCTTAGTTGTTTTCTATTTTTGCATTTATTTTCAAATGTTGCATTATCATTCTTATGCTTTCTATTCCTCCCAAGCCCATAGGCTTTAAGTGCTAGTTTCTGCTTTAATGTGTCCAGAAATTTGGCAGGTTTTGTATTGTTATTTTCTTGTCTGGTGTGAATGAAATTATTTCGTAATATTGCTTCTACTCTTTTAACTATTCTACGTAATCTGCTGCCATTGACAGAATGTGAGAGTCTGTTACAGTCTGTCATTATTTTACCTTTTTCTAGCTTTGCCATGGTGGTTTGATTGATAAAGTTACTTGTTCTTGTGGTTCCTGTGTGGTCTGTGGTTTTAAAGTGTATTCCACAAATATAACTACCGCTGTGGAATATTCCACTCGTATAAGTAAATGTATATCTATAAGGAGTGTATCACAAGAAATATTTTATTAAGTGTGATTTTCATTAAATAAATTAAGTAAACGAAATAGGTTAAGGGTGTATTTAAGTTTAGGTATTTGTGTATTTGGCAGTGATGACTTACGGAACTGAGACATGGTCCTTCACTGGAGGCCGTATGAGGAAGCTCAAAGTTGCTCAGCGCGATATGAAAAGGGCTATGCTCGGAGTTTCTCTGCGCGATAGAGTCTGCAATGATGATATCCGCAGCAGAACTAGGGTAACCGACATAGCCGCAAGGATCAGCAAATGGGAATGGGCCGGCCACATAGCTCGCAGAACTGACAACCGTTGGAGAAAAAAGGTTCTCGTGTGGCAGCCACGTACAGGCAATCACAGTGTGGGACGACCCCCATCAAGATGGAGTGACGACCTACGGACCGAGCTTTATGGCAATCTTTGGGGGAGGCCTATGTTCAGCAGAGGACTTGTGATAGGCTAAAATGATGATGATGACCATGATTTGTGGTCGAGCTCCTGGATCCATCCCAATGCTATTGCTGTTCTAAATTTGACATGTATTTCTTGTATATACGACTATGAAAGTTGCGGTTACGGTATGTGGATATGTGTCATGTTTGTGAGTTGGCGTTGTATCGTTGTAATTGAATATCAGGTTATAACTATATATATTATCAGTTAGTATGATAGTGCTAGTGTCTGCATAGTTCTCTGGTTCTTCCTGTAGTAAACAATTGACAAGAAACTTGCTTGTTTGTACTTCATATTTTAAGTGATCTATACTACACCTCGCAGAAATTTATTACTCACTATGGATCTTCTTTGGTCTGAACCGTAATTTCGGATAATTCTGTGAAAAAAGCATGCAGTTGTTGTCTGTAGGTGGTCATGTCGGTCTCTAATTTAGTAACGCACGATGAATAAGTTTACATTTTAGCTCCATCTCTTGCGAAGTCTAGGTTTTCCAGCCTTAGTGGACGCGGGAAAGAAGGTAGATACCACCCGCTCAACATTCAAGGCCGGAATGGGTGTGGATGGTATGGAAGGTTATGATGTTGGACTTGGACTATACGTTCCTGTCTTATTAATCTGACCAACACAATCGTCAATGATTTCGGCTGTTACATTTTAACAGCCGAAATCATTGACCATTGTGATTGTCGGAGAGAGCCCGCCTGTTCACCTCCTCACCGCTGACTGATTATTATAATTTTTCATTCACTCATTTCATTCATTTCATTCTTTTCATTCATTTCATTCATTTCATTCGTTTCATTCGTTTCATTCGTTTCATTCGTTTCATTCGTTTCATTCGTTTCATTCATTTCATCTTATTTCATTCATTCTTATCTATTTCATCTATTTCATCTATTTCATTCATTTCATCTATTTCATCTATTTCATCTATTTCATCTATTTCATCTATTTCATTCATTTCATTCATTTCATTCATTTCATTCATTTCATTCATTTCATCTATTTCATTCATTTCATTCATTTCATTCATTTCATTCATTTCATTCATTTCATTCATTTCATTCATTTCATCTATTTCATTCATTTCATTCATATTTCATTCATTTCATCTATTTCATTCATTTCATTCATTTTATCTATTTCATTCATTTCATTCATTTCATTCATTTCATTCATTTCATTCATTCTCATTCATTTCATTCATTTCATTCATTCTTATCTATTTCATTCATTTTATCTATTTCATTCATTTCATTCATTTCATTCATTTCTTTCGTTTCATTCATTTCATTCGTTTCATTCGTTTCATTCATTTCATTATGTAATGACTACACTACATGACTAAAAAAATTGTTGCTCTATTGAAGACAGGAAAACAACTACTAGTATTAAACTACGATTATATTTCACGTTCTCATGACTCTTCCACTAATTTTTTTTTTTTTTTTTTTATAGAAGAAGGGGGCAAACGAGCGTGCGGCTCACCTGATGGTAAGTGATCACCGACGCCCACGAACATCCACAACACTAGAGGAGCTACAGATGCGCTGCCGGCCTTCAAGGAAGGAATAAGCTCTTTTCTTGAAGGTCCCTAAGTCGTAACTATTCGGAAATACTGCTGGCGACAGCTGATTCCACAAAGTCGAAGTGCGTGGCAGAAAACTTCGATTAAAACGCACTGTGGTGGAATGCCAACCATCTAGGTGGTATCGATGGAACTTCGAATTCAGTCGCGATGTACGATGGTGAAACTCAGCAGCTGGGATCAATCCGAACAGTTCCTCAGAACATTCCCGTGGAAAATTTTGTAAAAATGCAAAGAGAAGCAACATCTCTTCGCAAGGCCAAAGGATCAAGCCGATCAGAGAGAGCTTGGTCGCCGACAATTCGAGCCGCTCGACGTTGGATGCGGTCAAATGGAAGGAGTTGGTACTGGGGTGCCCCTGCCCAGAGATGAGAACAGTATTCCATGTGGGGCCGAACTTGCGCCTTATAAAGTTGCAAACGGTGGACCGGCATGAAATACTGTCCCGCTCTACAGAGCACACCAAGCTTTCTTGAGGCCAATGGCCTTTCCAAGTGACCACGGAACTGAACGTCGCTCGATATGTCAACGCCAAGGATTCTGATATCATTAGTGCAATAAGGGAATGTTCTCAAAAGAGGAGAAACGACAAAGGGATTCTTTTAGCGGTGAACGCGCAAACCTGTGTCTTTTGGGGTTGAATAGGACCAAATTACGTCGACCCCAATCCGAGACTTTGAATAACAAGGTCTCGACTTCAGACACAAGTTTGTTCCGGCACTCGTCGACGTGTTCCCGAGAAATATTCGCACGGCCTGTATATAGGGCATCACCCGTGCTGTCGTCTGCATAGCAATGAATGCTACTGATTTGTAGCATGTCGTTGATATGCAGAAGGAACAGAGTGGGAGATAGCACACAGCCTTGTGGAACACCAGCATTCACGGGTTTGGGGTCCGAGCATGCACCGTCGACAACAACCTTGATGCTCCGATCCGTGAGGAAGCTGGTGACCCAGTTGCACAATCTCAGGAACCCGTAAGATGAAAGCTTTGAAAGAAGCCCTTTATGCCAAACCCTATCAAATGCTTTCGCTACGTCCAGACTAACCGCCAAAGCCTCCCTTAGACTCAACTGCTTCTGCCCATCGGTGAGTCAGGTAAACTAGAAGATCACCAGCTGATCGTCCGCGACGGAAACCGTACTGTCGGTCACTGATCAGCTGGTGTTCCTCCAGGTACCTCAGGAGCTGGGTGTTGATGAGGATCATTATTTTAGATAACAAGGGGTGATGGCAATAGGCCTGTAGTTGGACGGATCAGAGCGGTCGCCTTTTTCGGTATTGATGCACAAATGCTGTCTTCAAGATTCCGGGACGACGCCTGAAGAGTAGGAGTGCCGGAAAAGACGCGTGAGAACCGGTGCCAACTCAGGGGCACATCCTCAGCACATTAACACTGAGGATTCCGTCCGGCCCACTCGACTTCAGGAGCGGAGTGCCTTCGCACTGAGCTCTGCAGAAACTGAATTTCCGGCATGGAGCACTTACACCACGGGATGGTAGGTGGAGAGTTTCCCCGGTCATCAAGAGTCGAGTTGGATGCAAAAGAGAGCCCAAGAGATCGGCTTTCTCTTTGCAGTATGGGCCAGCGAATCATCCTCCTTGTGTAGAGATGGGAGAGATGGCTGACAGAAATTCCCCTGGACAGCCTTGGCGAGAGACCAGAATGCGCGGGATCCTGATGGGAGGCGAACTAGTCTCTCGCCAATTCTGCCAATGTGCTTTAACTTTGCCGCAGCGATAACTCTTTTGAAGGACCTGGAGGCAGAGTTGTACTCGTTTTTAAGAGCACTGGTTTTTGCATCCCGAGACGCCGATGCATCGGCCCAGGCCTGGTAGCACTTCCGCTTTCGGCGTGACGCTATTTTGCAGGTGCGACCAAACCAAGGCTGGGATTTACCTCCGACAGGCACTGCAGAGAACGGAATAAAAAGTTCCATTCCCTGAAGTACCACATCGGTGACAGAATCTGCAACGACGTTGGGATCATCCAGCGAGAAGCAAACCTGCCCCCATGGATAGGAAGCAAAGAAAGACCGCATTCCATCCCAATCTGCCGACCTATAGTGCCCGGAAGTCTGCGGAAGCCCGCAGATCGCGTTCGGGATCGGCGCGCGATAGGCACTACACTCCGGATCAGACAGTGGTCCGACGAGCCAAGAGGGGCATCGACTGAGACCAAATATCCGTCCGGGTGTGAGGTCAGCAAAAGGTCCAACAGGGAAGGTGTATGATGAAACTGTTGATCTGTTTTAGCAACTACTTTGATTCAGGGAGCTCATGTATAATATTTAGATTTACATCCTACAGACCGCTTTGTAGACTATGAAAACAAATCAGTCGGCCGTCTGTTGTTTTATTCATAAAATCTACCTCGTTTATCGACCGACAGCTGACCAATGCGGGTACCAAACAATGACGTAGGTTTGCTACAGAGATATCAATATTCGTATAAGTTCGAACAGTTCTACAGTTTCAATGCTTCATTTTGTAAAAAAAATTGGATAGCACAAGATGCCTCTACTTCACGCCGGTATTCTGCAAGGTCGTGGTATTAATCTGGCCGAGCCGGCCCATTCGAGCAGCAGCTAAAGCCGCCGCTTGGTTCTACCACGTTAAAATATTTATTTAATTGTAATTTTAACTTTAGTAAATATTAGTTCTCCGGAGTAAACCCACACCAAACGCAGTGTTGGATAACTAAGAGAAAAGAAATGGTGCATTAACCTATACACACACACTTTACCCGCGTGCTTTCATAAAAGTCGTAATTTATAAGAATTAATCGTCGTAATTTATATAGTATCGTAATTTAAATAGTCGTAATTTATAATTGACGGCAATGAAAAAAAAACATTATTTTTAGTTAACAAGAAACTACATGTTCGTTTCTTCTTTAAAGCTGACATGTTTGGATTTGTTCATCAAATTTAATTAATAATTATCTTTCATAGAATTTTAAAGCAATTTTAAATAACACTTTTTAGTATAACTTTACCTTAACGTTATTTAAATTTATAATGTCACAAAAATACTAATATTTTAATTATAATAAATCCAAAAACCATCGTAAAATTATAAGAAAAATTATGTCAACTAATGTCTTTTAGTAACACTAATCATAGAATAATCACTTTGTCTCTGACTTCTTTTGTTTTCAGTTCTTTTGTTTTTATTTAAACTGGTTTTGATGATGTCTAGTCCATGCTACTAAATAAATACATATCTAGAATGAAAATAGAGCACACAGCTCTATTTTCATCCACAAAGAAAACATTTCAATGTATACTTACATGAAGTTCGTTGCACATTCTTTCCAACAAGAAGATAAATAACATACAAGTTATTAATGGTTGTCGTAATGAGGAAAAGATTTAAAGCGTCGTGGTGAAAAATAACTGAATCTACTTAACAACGCGCAGATCACCACTGAAGCTGTAGGAGAAATACATCAATAAGATCTATGAGGCACTTCATCTTTCAGTTGTTAAAAATATTATTGTGCTTTTATACACTTGATGTTTAAGGTGCTTATAGCTTATGTATAAGTATATTTTTTTTTTAAATTATTGTTTTGATAATTATTATCATAATTATTTTCTGTTTTATATAATATTAAGTAAATGAAAAGCGTAACTTCATGTAAAACTCTCCTGGAACAAATTATCTAATAATGACGAAAAATTATATCTAATTTGCATAACATTTTTGAAAATTAAATACTAAAATAAATAGCCTTAATGATTACTGATACGGTCTGCGAAACTTTTCATAGAAAATTTGAGCCCTTTTCAATTTATTGTCATGAATCAATCGTTATTGGTTTGTTTATTTCTTCGCTCGATATGTCAACGCTAAGGATTCTGATACTGGCTGAGTAATAAGGGGAATGTTCTCAAAAAGAGGAGAAACGAAGGGTGACCTTTTAGCGGTGAACGCGCAAACCTGTGTCTTTTGGGGTTGAATAGGACCAAATTACGTCGACCCCAATCCGAGACTTTGAATAACAAGGTCTCGACTTCAGACACACAAGTTTGTTCCGTGGGCACTCGTCGACGTGTTCCCGAGAAATATTCGCACGGCCTGTATATAAGTATCACCTGTAAAGGTCGTCGCATAGCAATGAATGCTACTGATTTGTAGCATGTCGTTGATATGCAGAAGGAAACAGAGGAGATAGCACAGCCTTGCGGGAAATTATCAGCATTCACGGGTTTGGGGTCCGGAGCATGCACCGTCGACAACAACCTTGATGCTCCGATCCGTGAGGAAGCTGGTGACCCAGTTGCACAATCTCTCAGGAACCCTGTAAGATGAAAGCTTTGAAAGAAGCCCTTTATGCCAAACCCTATCAAATGCTTTCGCTACGTCCAGACTAACCGCCAAAGCTCTCCCTTAGAATTCAACTGCTTCTGCCCATCGGTGAGTCAGGTAAACTAGAAGATCACCAGCTGATCGTCCGCGACGGAAACCGTACTGTCGGTCACTGATCAGCTGGAAGTTCCTCCAGGTACCCTCAGAGCTAAAAGCGATGAGTGACCCATTGCCTTAGATAATGTGGGTGACAAGGCCAGGCCCGTAGTTGGGACGGATCAGAGCGGTCGCCTTTTTTCGGTATTGATGCACAAATGCTGTCTTCCAAGATTCCGGGACGACGCCTGAAGAGTAGGAGTGCTGAAAGACGCGTGAGAACCGGTGCCAACTCAGGGGCAATACATCTCAGCACAATTGAGGGATTCCGTCCGGCCCACCTTGACTTATGAATGTCCAGGGAGCGGAGTGCCTTCGCACTGAGCTCTGCAGAAACTGAATTTCCGGCATGGAGCACTTACACCACGGATGGTAGGTGGAGAGTTTCCCCGGTCAAGAGTCGAGTTGATGCAAAAGAGAGCCCAAGAGATCGGCTTTCTTCTTTGCAGTATACAGCGAATCATCCTCCTTGTGTAGAGATGGGAGAGATGGCTGACAGAATTCTCTGGACAGCCTTGGCGAGAGACCAGAATGCGCGGGATCCTGATGGGAGGCGAACTAGTTCTCGCCAATTCCTGCCAATGCTTTAACCCTTGCCGCAGCGATAACCTTTGAAGGACCTGGAGGCAGAGTTGTACCTGCTTTTAAGAGCACTGGTTTTTGCATCCTGAGACGCCGGATGCATCGGCCCAGGCCTGGTAGTACTTCCGCTTGGCGTGACGCTATTTTGCAGGTGCGATCAAACCAAGGTTGGGATTTACCTCCGACAGGCACTGCAGAGAACGGAATAAAAGTTCCATTCCTGAAGTACCACATCGGTGACAGAATCTGCAACGACGTTGGGATCATCCAGCGAGAAGCAAACCTGCCCCCATGGATAGGAAGCAAAGAAAGACCGCATTCCATCCCAATCTGCCGACCCATAGTGCCACACACGGCGGAAGCCCGCAGATCGCGTTCGGGATCGGCGCGCGATAGGCACTACACCCGGATCAGACAGTGGTCCGACGAGCCAAGAGGGCATCGACTGAGACCAAATATCCGTCCGGGTGTGAGGTCAGAAAATTATGTCAACTAATGTCTTTAGTAACACTAATCATAGAATAATCACTTTGTCTCTGACTTCTTTTGTTTTCAGTTCTTTTGTTTTTATTTAAACTGGTTTTGATGATGTCTAGTCCATGCTACTAAAATAAATAGCCTTAATGATTACTGATACGGTCTGCGAAACTTTTCATAGAAAATTTGAGCCCTTTTCAATTTATTGTCATGAATCAATCGTTATTGGTTTGTTTATTTCTTCTCTCGCCATTTACGACTCTCGCGGGGCGAGATTTTATATTAGATTCTCTGATGGCGCCATGCACAAATTTATAGGCGATCGTTCATATTCTGATTCTACACTCTAATTTAAAATTATTGGACTTGTTTTATCTGTAATTGGTTAAAAATTTGGTATTGAGTTATTGTAATGCTTATACCCTTTTCAATTCGAACTTTATGTTGAAATTTCACTGATCCTTTCGCAGGATTCGCTCATTTATAAAAATATCTAGTTTAGTTTCATATTCAACATTCTTCTCCATTTCTTGGTTAAAGTTCTTTACTTTAGCAAACTATGAATATCTTGCTGATGACTAAATGCCTTCTCTTATTTCTTGAGAGGGTATGTAGCCGGGAAATGTGTCTGAGCTATTACGTATGTGCGATCGGCGATATTTTTCTTAAGCGCCGAGCACAACATGATAAATTCAGCATTTAAAACTGCATTTAATTTATTGGTGCCAGTATTGGAAATCGAACCAGGTTAATTGTGTACACAATTTAAAGTAAATGCTTGATACCTCAGCTATCATGACATTTCTTGGTATACTTGAGAGTATCGTGCTTTCGACACTTTCCAGCGACATAGTAATAGAATCTGTCGTGTGGTAAGTGATAATATCTGTATACCCTATTACTATGGTAAACAAATACTCAAGTCTTCTTACTCAAGCCTTAGATATCTTTCTCGAAGATATCTGAATGTCACATTAACCAGATAGACCGCGAGCGTCTTTGACGCACAACTTCTTAATTAAAAATTATTGGACTTGTTTTATCTGTAATTGGTTAAAAATTTGGTATTGAGTTATTGTAATGCTTATACCCTTTCGATTAGAACTTTATGTTGAAATTTCACTGATCCTTTCGCAGGATTCGCTCATTTATAAAAATATCTAGTTTAGTTTCATATTCAACATTCTTCTCCATTTCTTGGTTAAAGTTCTTTACTTTAGCAAACTATGAATATCTTGCTGATGACTAAATGCCTTCTCTTATTTCTTGAGAGGGTATGTAGCCGGGAAATGTGTCTGAGGTATTACGTATGTGCGATCGGCGATATTTTTCTTAAGCGCCGAGCACAACATGATAAATTCAGCATTTAAAACTGCATTTAATTTATTGGTGCCAGTATTGGAAATCGAACCAGGTTAATTGTGTACTATACAATTTAAAGTAAATGCTTGATCCCTCAGCTATCATGACATTTCTTGGTATACTTTAGAGTATCGTGCTTTCGACACTTTCCAGCGATATAGTAATAGAATCTGTCGTGTGGTAAGTGATAATATCTGTATACCCTATTACTATGGTAAACAAATACTCAAGTCTTCTTACTCAAGCCTTAGATATCTTTCTCGAAGATATCTGAATGTCACATTAACCAGATAAACCGCGAGCGTCTTTGACGCACAACTTCTTAATTAAAAATTATATTAGGGATTAATGTTATGATAGAACCAAAGAAAGTGCGTGCTATTTATAATTTGTCCACAAGTGATTCACTTAGGGAATTATTTAAAAAAAAATAGATATTAACTTTTCGATGAATTATACATTTACGTAAATATTATGTGCGTAAAAATGTGTCCCTAATCCCAAAGAATAGAGGCAGGCATAATTTTCAATTGAGAAATAAATAAGTCTCTAACAGTTTACAGTTCTTCACGCTACGTGGCTAGGTCATTGTCACAGTAGCAGCATTACTCTGGTTCTGCAGATATCACCGTTTCATCACCCAGCGCCGTATTAGCCATAGTATTGAGCCATAAAATGTCTTTAGTAATCGATCTTAGAAAACCGCTATTCACCCGGCAGTTTGAAGATGACGGCAGAGCCTTGCAGTTGTCAAGTATAGGAGCGAACTAACGGTTAAACAGTTGTCATACCTATAAAACAAATATTTGTACGTAAGCCTTTATTATACACACAATATTCTTTCGTCCTAAGAATATCTTTCGCGATCCCTATAATAGAACCACAACTAGACAATCTTAGGGATCGACCCTTTAGCGATATTCCCTCATGACCAAGTTATCTCGTTTACCGAATGGTTGTTTTGTGACCTCGAGCCACATTTTATGTAGAAAAAGAGTAAGGGCTGACTTTTATTGAAGTCCGCTTTGTTTCTCAATTTGTTTCAATTCTTTTATTACTCGTAAAATCAAACATGTTGTTGAATGTTTGAATTGGTCTTACCTGAACTCAAACATTTAGTATTTAATTTTTATTTTGTCTGTTAATACCTTTTGACCGCGATTTCACCCGCGTATAATATTTGAATACGGCGGACTATTACTTTTAAGGTTGTTTCTAATTAGTGTAAAATAAACAAATAATATGTCGTAACATGTCTGTTACATGTCAATTATTAGGCTTCCAAGCATTGAATGTAACATTTAAATTTTTCAGTGGATGGTTATGGTTCCTATTCTGGTTTATCCTGGTATTTTTCCGTGTGTATTATCTATTTTGGCAATATTTGGGGGAGGCCTATGTTCAGCAGTGGACTTCTGATAGGCTGAAATGATGATGATGATGGCCTAAACGTTATTCCAATCTGTCTAGTAGTTATTACGTAAGAATGTCGTACTGGTCATACCCAGTATTTTCCCGGGATTAAAACTATTTCAGTTGAGTTATAAATTTTCGAATAGTGAAAATTTTAGAATCGATACAGTAGTTTTTGCTTGATTCCTGAACTAACAGATATACAGACAAACCCATTCCCAAGAGGTTTTCTTCTATACAGTTCATCTTTAATGTACAGACACAGCTTTATTACAGTTTTATAAAAGTTATAACAGGTTGTTTAAAAGAAAAGGAAAATCACAATTATACCTACATCACTGTCTGTAGTTATATAGGTATATATAATTATATATACCTATAATTGTATTCTAGGGCTTCGAAAGGATGAAGATATAGTCTGTATATATATTTATAGCCGGTACCATCACACTAGTGACACTGCTTTCCTATAACCAGTTTATGATATTTGGCCTCCGCAAAATCCGCATGTTTCGGACGTGAGTGCCTTGTTTGTATATCAGCAGGACGCGTATGAAGGGGAGGAGAAAAATACGGTATATTCCCCCTTGCACCACATGCCGCCATGTGTGCCAACGCCAATATACATGTGTGCAAATGCAATTTTACATTTTTGTAGTTTTACATCTTTAATATCTTTAGTAACTCATGCCTACCACCTATATATGGACCGTTTATTTTGAAAGAATTTTTGAAATTTTTGAGAAAAATGGGCTATCACGTAATTCATGCTTAATTTAATGTAAATTTTTTATATGTAACTAGTCCGTGTTTACTTTCTCAAAAAAATCCCATGTTTTGTACAACTTAAAATCGGTCGGTAAATGAAATTGCATAATCATCGATTATGAAAGTGATCTAAGTCCAATTGACCACAAATTTTTACTCTCGGGGCATTCATACCTTCCGAACGATTCAGATTTTGGCATCATAGAAATGGCATTGAGAAAAATGAATTTTGTGTACACACCACAAGATTACTATAATGTAATAGCGCAATGTAGAAAACCGGATAAATTGAAATGAAACGGGAGAATTTCATTTCAACAAAAAATCTCCAAAATTCAATTAAAACAACGATGACGGACGCAGAATTTAAAATTATCAATTTATTACCTCTACGTCCTACAAGACCGTTAAAATTTGAAAAAATCGCCCTGGAGCCTTTTAGTATTTTAAGCGATATTTTATTTTTTTCAAAATTGAAATTAAACGATTTTTACAATTGTCTAATTTTGAAAGTGGTGTAAGTCCATTTACAGCACATAAATATATGTTATCGTAGTCTAATTAGCCAAAAACAAAATTTATATAAACAAATTAAATGTTGATAAAACAATGGAAACAATGCCAAACCTCATATGATTTGCCTGTATTTTTAAATCAACAAATATAGTAACCTTTAATTTTCTCGAAACAAAAGAAAATGGACTAACACCACTTTCAAAATAAACGGTCCATATATAGGCATAGATTCACGCGGTCGCAGATTTTCATTTGTCACGATTCAAGACATGCGCTTTGATAAACCGCGCTATATTTTATTTTACGATCAACCGCAAATGTAACTTTTGTATTTGATTAGGTATTAAACACAGCTTACGGTCTATTATTGACTGCAATCTTATAATAAACTAGCTTCTGACCGCGGTTGTCCTAACCTAGAGATATCTCCATACCAAATTTCGTCAAAATCGGTTCAGGAGTTTATGCGTGTGAAAGGTAGAAAATAAAGCCTTCAAAGTAAATGATGGAGTGGGTGTAACCGCGGTTGTGAATGCTGAAAACATTATTTAATATAAACTGAATTGCTCGGAACCCTAACTAAAAAAAGTACATTCTGTACTAAATTTTTCATGAATGTAGTTCTCATTATTATATCTCTTATATTTAATCATGTAAAAAGAATTCATGTAGAAGAAATTTTAATTTTGAGCTTATTATTAATGCTGTCTAGACAACGGACCTTGTTCAACAATGGGATAAGATTAGGTATCAAAATATTGCCAAGTTAAGTTTCATCCACGCTTATATGAAATATCGTATAAAGTTGAAACTTAATCCACATTGTAAAATTTATGTGGCTATTCGTGTGTTAACATAATTTTATCTAAAATTAATTTTTTTTAGTTTAACAGGTTGCATTGGTGTTTAATTATGTGGGGCAGTGGTATAATTTTTTAGTGAATTGGTATTACTAGTAATTCTTTTAAAAATTCTGGGAATTCTTGAAGAACTCACTTCTTCAGAAAATTGTTAGACTAGATCTATAACATCTCATCTATACCAAGGCTATCTATATCAACAAATGTTTGTTTTAAAACTTCTTGTTGATTTACGGGATTTTAAATACATTGAGTAAGTAGTTGTATTTACAAATGGTAATCATATTTATAGATTTTAGTTCTTCGACATTCTATATTATTTAAGTAAGATTTTAGTGCTACCTCTTTGTTCGGAGTTTTTTAATCTATTTTGTTGTAGTTTTAACTATTTTCCACATAGGTTTTTATCGTTATGTTTTTAGCGATTGTTTATTAGAATAAATAATGAAATTATTTATTTTGACATGAAAATTTTATTTGAGAGTAAACAGTATTTTTGGGGATCACTATTGATTATAAGCTTTAATGACCCCAAATATAAACTGACCAAAGTATAAACTAACTAATAGAGTTACTTTAGCTGCTTATGCTGTAAGAAATAGTCGCCAACTGACTGACATAGCTACTGCAAGGTTGGTTTACTTTAATTAGTTCCACAGCATAATGTCTTATAGGTACATGCAGTTGATGTCAAAACTATTTTATTTTTCAAAAAAGAGCAATGCGGGCTATTTATAATATGCTGTCTTGCTTAGAGAATTGTTTAAAGAAATCAATATTTACAACACTAACATGTTCGTACATTTACAAAAATGTTATCTATGTACGTAAACGTGAACTCACTATTCCTGAGAAACAGTGACCGTGAATGAACAGGAATTTGATAGTGTATGCATGCATGTAATCTATGTGTATTGTAGACTTGAGTATGTCACGCTCGCTAAGATGCCTCTGCTTGTGGTGGCGTCGTATGGCAGGACCACTTCGCTTTAATATGGTTGAGGTGGGCGATGGCTGCTATATGCGCTATACTTTTGAACAGTTGTTGCTTATGGAGGCTGGTCGGCTCGAGTTTGCAGTGCATTTGTGCTTTATTTTTGTAAATCACTATATTCTTTTCTCTTGTAGCATGCTTTCATGTCATGTCTATGGGATCATACTATACCGTACCATAATTAAAAAACATTAAACAAGAATACCTACGGTGTTTCTTTCGCCTGTTACATCTCCGTCAGTAGAAGCTCATTACGAAACGGTAATCAATTAAAACAAAACTTGACATTTGACAAACAAAATTATTTGTTTTACACGAAAAATGATTTTCCTTCATTCATCAATATTATGTTTTCTGTATTGGAATCTGTTATTTTAGTTAAACTTGTATTGCATCGTGAAATATCTTACAAGTTTCATGAACACTTCTAGAAGGGTATAACATATTTTCCCAATTTATTAATTTTATACAATTTTCAACAAAAATAATATTTTTTTGGGTAATTAATTTTTTTGGCATACCTTTCTTCATTAGTGTTTACATTTCAGTTTTCAAATTTTAATTCTATGTAACCGGCTTGGTTATTCCGAAATCTTAGACAAGACATTTCTTTTGTCTATTGTTGCAGCAGTTGTATTGGTTATTCTTGTTGGGTATTTTATTAGTTGATGAATATTTAATGATTACATTAAATTTAGAAATTCTAATTAGATTTTTGTTCTAGAATATTTATAGTAAAATGTCCGCATATTATTATGTAACGTCTTTTTCTTTGGTGGTTAGTCTATTATGTAATTTTGTAATTCTTCTAAAATATATTAATGTCGAGATATAATTATAATTAATTTTAGAGACTCTATTGCACTAAATTCTATTATAAGAATAGAAACAAAACAAATCCTCCACCACTGTGATATGTTCTACAGCAATATGAAGCCAAACAGAATGAAATACAAAAATATTTGTGTTTTTAAGATCTGAAAATGAAATAATATAAGGTTTAGAGTCTTATCAAACGTGTTTACATAAGTCTATTTCATTACCTATGCTTTGTATGTTTTGAAATATGTATTAGTGTGAAAGTTTTAAAGAACGAACATGTTCATCTTTTTACTGTCGTTATTGTAGTTTTTCTATTGTTGCTGTTATTGTTGAATATTCGGATATTTTCCACGAATTTTCAGTTAATTTTGTTCTTGAAGTTGTTTTCTATCCATGAATGCTGTTACTGTAAAGTTTGTATTCCTATTGTAGTTTGAATTCTCGAGGATTGATGTATGGATTGTTTTCTTAATATTACTAAGTAAGAATTCTTTGAGTTTCTCAAATTTTAAATCAAGTATTTGAATAAACTTTTCCAAGTATTGGCTTTTTACCTAGCCAGAACGGAGTTTAACGGGGAATACACCATATCTTTCTCCGAATGCCAACCTCAACTGCACATGGTGCACCCGGCTAGGATAGAAACGAGGCTCTGGCAACCGAATGATGGCAGAATATCAATCCAACAGACTAGTGATGGGGAGCATCCGGTACCGGCTCTGCGCACACCTTGCTTGCTCAGCGTGGTGCGTATGGTAAATTTTTTAGAAATGTATACCGACTTTTGCGCGCGCTGTGTTAGAGAAGCTTTTGTTCTGCAGTGGACTAGCCTGGAAGAATCATTTTCCCTAGAGCTTTTTTAGAGCGGCCGGCGCTGGTTTGGCTATAGGTGTGTTCCAGTGCCCCAGCTGATATGCAGCGACGATGGTACACCGTGGGGTTTCAATCGGTGCATATCCGTTCTGCTGCCCTGGAGAGGACTGCATTAAATATTTTATCAACTATAAAAAAGCACCTGTAACCAGTAATGAGATGAATGACCTCTGACATTATCAGCGTTAATATATCAACATTACACCATTATACCTTTTAACTTTTAAATTTATAATTTACTTCGTTAATTTTAATAAAGTTCCTTGAATGTTGATGTCACGAAGCCAGGTTATTTTAGTCAACAGATAATTTGTACCAAGAAGGTAATCGAAATGGATCGTTATTGAGTGAGACTCGGTTCCCGGAAAGGTGGCTTAAGGAAGATTTCTCTCACTAAATTGAAATTACCTACTTAAGATCAATTCGTTTTTATTAGTCGTTTCATTGTAATTTTCCTTTTTTTTTTGATACATGTGACGCCCGTACAGTTTACTGTTTGTGTGAATATGTCACACAAACACACACATAGAAATCAAGCCAACAACGACGAGTTCGTTATTCGTTTTACTTGCGGACTTTCTCCTCGCAAGTCTCTTCCGCCGAAACTGTTAAGGGCGCCGGGCCAACAGCGTATCTCTTCTCCGTGGGTTTTTAGTCCGTTAGCACTTATTGCTGATCCCGACATAACCGGTCACCGCCTTCAGTGACAGGTAGGTGCTCGTGCTTTCCCCACGAGATATAAAAAAATCGTTGATTAGTGTAGCGAAGCAAAGAAAAAAATAAGTATCATACATGAGAACTATTGACCCTACAGCCGCTCTGATGTTCTTTCCGGTTCTTGTTTAATAACGTGTTAATACAATAATCCACTGCTGGACATAGATCTCCTCGATGGCTAGGATATGTCATAATCGCCGCGTCTGACAAAGTGATTAGTGATCGCTGTACCAGATATCATCTGTTCGAAGTTATAAATTTTTTTTTTAATGGAAAAGACGTCAAACGAGCAAGCGGTTCACCTGATGGTAAGTGATTACCGTCGCCCACATACATCTGCAACACCATAGATGCTGCAGGTACGTTGCCGTTCTTTAAGGATATTTGGGAGATGGGAAGAAATAGGAGGGGAATAGGGAGGGGATGAGGGCCTTCGGTTACCTCACTCACCGAACGAAACGCAGAAGCACAAGATGCCTCTACTTCAGGCCGGTGGTATCAATCCGGTCGAGCCGGCCCATGGGAGCAGCAGCTAAAGCCGCCGCTTGGCTCTACCACGCTTTTTTTTTTTCCTAACTCGCACAACATAAAAAGATACAGATCATTTATACCTTACCTTATGTTTTACAACTCCCATGGTGATGGAGTTCCCTTTAATTATACTCTTAACAATAATTTGCGTACCAACATTATTGAGAGAATTTGTCTGCTAAAAACTGCTCCGCTATTCTCGAGTATATCCCTTAAAAGGTATGTGGCATAGACTAGGCTTACTGAGGAGCTTAATATGTTAAAGGCATGCCATTCAACAGTAACCGCTTTGGCTAGAAACCAAACAGATCTACTGCCAGATGGTTGTGCGAAAAGCTTCGCGTCCATAAGTTAAATATATCGAAATGAGCTTTTCACAATATATTTACAGCTCTAGGCATTGGCGGTTTGGTTAAAGGCTCTTTTTTTGTAGCTGACATTCTAAGTGATGACAACTTGAGCTAAGATCCAGGATAGGTATAGATTTTAGCGCGTTTCAACTTAAGGGTATTTAGCGGTAATCATTGCCACCAGTGAGAACGTATATTATAAAATATATTTGATAAATATTTTTGTATACCGTCAAAAGGTGACAAGTGGTCAGCCCATCGCCGCTTTTCTGAAACCGCACAAGGTAATCAAAGATGTCTAGCATATTTATAAGGCATAGGGGCCGTCAAATCCACGTTTGTCAGCTATCTGTATGCACCACGTTTAGGTGGCTGGATCTATACATATGTCTAGGTTTAATTACCATAGTACTTAACTATTTGATCGTTTTTAAAATAAATTCGTATTCCTCTGTCTGAACTGTGTTGTAAAAAGTAATCAATTACGACTGAGATGCAAATCATAAGCTAATGGAATTCTCATTATACATAAATTTTTAATTTAAAGATGATTTAGGTCCGATAAACCCTCTAGAAGCTTAAGGAACGACAATCATTGACATCAATGATGTCCTTAACTTTACTCAAGTTCGGAGTGTGCCAAAATCATAACGCTTGGTCGGCACTGTTTACCGACGTACATTAATTCGTACGATTTTGTTTATTCTAAAATTTGTGATGCATTTTCTTTCAATTTTTATTTCATTGGTTATTATTAAATTTATAATAAAATAACTATAATCATTGGTGACTTTAAACAGTACAATTTCTATTGCTATGACATGTGAAGCCATAACTAATAAAAGTTAGTATAATTAAAGGCGAAAGGCAATAACAATAAATAATTACTTGACTCTGAGAGCGTGGGCTTTGTAATAAATGAGGATCGGCTTCACTTCCCCAATGTAAGCGGATGTAATTAAGATTCCGAGCACTTATTCAATATTGTTCACGTTCTGAATTCTATTTTCGATATTGCGCTAATTTAAGTATTTTGCTGTGTCTTATAAGTTATGAAAAACATATATTAAAATATCACAACCAATCCCAAAAAAGGAGAAGATGAACGTGTTACATTCGTCACTTTAAATTTTTATTTAAAACTTTAGTGGTGCCGGTACCGAGCTTTGAACCTAGGTCACATGAAATTACAGCAAATTTTCTCACAGTTCTTATATTCGATACTTATACAGAAATCATTGTTGCCTGGGTAGTTTTAGAAATGTATCTAATGGAACCTAGTTCAAATGGTTACAATAATAATAATAGTATAGATAAATTTCAGGTTTAGCTTTAAAAAATTGGTTTTGAATTTTTAACTCATTGGTACGTTTCATTCATTATACAGGTTTTCTGAAAATATCTCTTACAAAGCGATAAGATCGCATGTTTTACTAATGTAAATACAGTATATTTTTCTTTTTCTTAATACAATTCCCGTTATATTTTCTAATAAAATTTAAGTAATAACAACGTATCCGCCAATTAACAAGAATTTAACTTTTTTCGGAATCCTACGAGGCAATGCAACGAGTTAAGGGTCATTTGTAGTGCTTAATTGCCACTTGTTACCGCTTATGTACTAATTGCATCTTCGCGAGAGACCTTTTATCTCCACGTACGCCTTTGTAAGCCGTGGTAGCCTAGCGGAGAGGACGTTCACTTTAGTTTCATACAGCGCAAGTGACTTGAGAACGATACCTGGTAGCCGGCACCACTAAAATTGTTAATAGCAATTTAAGGGCTGTATTTACCACGTGCTTGGCGGTTAAGGAAAACCTGCATGTCTGAAAAATAATAAAGAATATTATTTCAAGGATATGTGAAGCCAGCCAACCCGCACTGAAGCAGCGTGGCGAAGCTTCCCGGGTCCAAAACTCTCTCAGATATTTGAGAAGGAGGCCTTTGGCTTTGTGCCTTTCTATGATCGACAAATATAAGTAAAAGCGGCGGGAATCGTGGATGTAGAATTTTAGCGAATGAGTATTCTAGACATGTCTTTTAGGTAAACTCCATAGGAATATGCGGATCTAAATCCCACAGAGTCATAGAGAACAGAATCTCCTATGCAACCCTCGGCACTGGGTTTACCAACACCGATCCAGTTCAATATTTTGATTAATCAAAGTTTCAATGTGGTGATTATACAGCAGTGGTCTGATACAGCCTAATAATGTTGATAATGATAAGTAAAGCTACTAAATTTTATTATCGGCTGTGTAAGTTATTACAAATTATTACATCACTTTTAAATTTCAGTTTCATAATTATAACATCACTGTAACCGTTAATTAATTGTCACTTAGAAGATAAAGTTATGATCCACTCTCTTATCTCACCCTAAATAGAGAGTATTGAACAATAGACTTCAGTACCCCTTAATGTAAAATTTATTCAATGGCTTCTCATTTATGCTAAAATTTTGAAAAAGGCCCTTCATATTAATTGGATTTTATCGCTTTGAATTTTGTTTTTAAATTCACGACATTACGATCTCTTTACAGCAGCCGGGGGTACCAAGGTCTTAGACGTCCAGATATCATAGTTAATTCGGGCTACCTTCAGCTTTTATTTATTAATTTTTTTGGTCTGATCTACTCAGAATGTGCTCACAGTATCTTGAGGTCGTGCAGAGGTATGCTTGGTTTTAGATTTAATTTTGTTTACTACTGGATCCCAAGCCTGTGGTAGCACGCAACCATCTCTCTCTATCGAAATTAGGATGTTTTCGATTTCAATAGCCACGCGAATCATCCTTGGCAGGAATCGGTGTTCTTTTGCGAGGATTTGTGCTCTATCAAATCTAATGTAATGGTTGGGGCGATCAAGCATATGATCACAGGCTGCAAGCTTCCTAGAGTGTCGGTGTTTTACTTTTTCGAGATAGTTAGGTGGGTCACGACCTAGAGATATACTCAGGGTGTAAGGTCGTTTTTAAATTTCGTCCCATTCTGAAACCTTATCGACGGTAACCCAAGCCACGGTCTCTCACCTTGTTATGATCCCTTGGGTTGCTGCCAGTCCTCCTCCGGTAGTTTCTGTTGTTGTCAATAGGGGTCGGAGCGCGCGACAACTACTGGCAGCGTCGTGACACCGAACGTCATGTCAGCGCCAGCAGCGTTGTTGCTTCATAAATTGTTTTACCTGCGGGCCCTCTGCTCGCGTGTCTCACCTGACGAAGCTATCAAGGCCGCCGAGCCGACACCGTATCTCTAATGCCGTGGTAAACCCCCACGGAAGTCGGTCTGGCACTTAATCCTGATCCCGACATAATCGGTCACTGCTTTCAGTGACAGGTGTTGGCACCATTCCCCCACGAGAGATGAAAATAATATGTTGATATTAGTTAATAATATGTTGGTAATAGTTGTTGATACTTCGAATACTATCGGCAGTTGTCAACAAAAATATTGTAGCGCCGCAAGTTCATCGTAACGTTCCCAGGATGTTCTTACCTTTTTAAAATTGTATTTGAATCTTCTTCAATGACCTCCAAATATTGAGACGATTTCCCGTAGTCACAAATCTTAGGCGCTACTGCTAATAACGATAGTAAAATATTCATAGCCAATTGACCATGATGGAGAATATAACTCACCCATAAGGTAAAAATTGCGCGTAAATTTCGTAAAAGTCCAATTTCGTGGTTTATTTATCGATGTCTATTTCTCACCATTAGGACGTCGAAGTGCTGCACGTAATACGGTTATGAGAAACATTTGCGTTCCGGTTCGTTGGCCGGACGGTAATGCCAACCAAAATAGCCTTTATTTTTAAATGTTGGATTATTTCTTTCGCACTATTTTGTGTATTTTTTTAATATAAACATGTAAACAGAACCGATGTATCATGGAAAAGCAAACGATATTTGTAACACATTTCCGAGATATCTATCTGTGTGACTTACCCACGGCTGGACAAAGGCCTTTCCATACAGTACAACAAATAGAGTCATATTTTAATTTAATTTATACATACATGTGGATGTCGTGCAATAGAAAAGAAATAAATATAACCCTTTACATTCCCACTATTTTACCTTTCCTTATTCCACGTACTAAAATATTGATAGTAATTTTGAGTAAGCACAATCATCTCAAAATCTCTATCGTAATCTCTCGAGCAAAGACAAAATAAATAAAAATAGGCGGCAGTCATTAGATTTCATTGTTTTGATTGATTTTTATCTCAACGCATGAGTAAGTCAAACCAGCAAGAGTTTTACGTAAATCGTTCGATGAATATTGGCATGTAACCAAATAATCAAATAAGTAATCCATCATACGCCTGACAGATAAAGGAAAAGTTTTCTAATGCACAGACGATCTGTACAACTGTTAATGGTCGATAAAACTACAGATTAACAATTTTGTTTTGATATGTCTAAATCTTAATATTGAGCCATAAATATAGTGAACAAAAGCGCTCACTTTAATTACACACTACGTGATTTACATTCTGTCATTGCAATTAAGAAAGATTTCAATTTAAGTGCTGAATTTAAAACTTACTCGAAGGTGAAGGAAAACAATGTGCATGTGAAGCAAACCCGCTCTGGAGTAGTGTAGCAGACCCTTCTAATCCAGCAGTGGCCAGCAGTCCAACAAGTTGCTACTTTATTTAACTTACTTTTAAATACTTCTCATTAAATAACCCAATGTTCTTATATATTAAAAACATAATTAGTTATTCTAATAAATATAATGGTTTATTTCCAGTGGTACATAGTGGCGATGAATACATCGAAAGACTGGTAATCGGTGCATATACAAGACCGTGAGTGATGATTACGATCAGGTAAACATAGTATTGCACATCCCCTGTCAGGTGAAGACTGAAAACCTACGTAAGGCCACTGCCAGAGACTGGATGCGTATTGATAAAGATCAATCTTACTATTATTGAGGTGTTAACAAGAATAAGTCATTTAATTAATTTAGAAGAGGGATTGAAGGTCATTGCGCACGTGTAAATTTCATATTCAGTTCGAATCGTTAATGGTTGTCTTTCTTTAAATTCTTGAACTAAATCATTGTTTCTTTTATTTGCGAGAATACTATGAATTTGATTTGAAATTGAATTGAAATAAATTTTACGAAATTTATCAGATTAAGTTATTACATTTGTACATACGTAGTTGGCTGCTACATGATCCGTGGTCAAGAAATCGAGGAGTATGCAGACTGAGATAATATTCTAGACTAGCACCATTACATCAGTTTACAACAAATCATAACAATATACAACAAATCTTGGTAGAAGAACAACAGATTCCTCTCAATGATGATTCACCAAAAAACATTGGTATTTCAATAGAGTAGACTAAGCTGCTAAGCTGACGGTGGTCCAGATTAACTATAAACGTCGAGAAGTAAAAAGTAAAATTTCACGAGATTAACTCCTTAACTTAACTTCATTAATTTTATTTCGCCGGAGCTTGTTGAATTAAACATTATGCAGTGTAACAAAACTGTTTACAGGCAGGATATTATATTTTATTTTTGTATAGGGAACGAGACAAACCAGCAAACGGCTGTTGGTAAGTGATGAGCGTCGCCCACGAACATCTGCAATACCAGTGGAGCTGCTGGTGCGTTGCCGGCCTTTAAGGATATTTGGGAGATGTGGAGGTGAATTATGATGGGGAGGGGGTGTGAGGGAGGGAGGAAGTGGTCCTCCGGTTGCCTCACTCAACGATGAATACCGCAGAATACCGGCGTGAAGTAGAGGCATCTTGTGCTTCTGCGTTTCGTGCGGTGAGTGAGGTAACCGGATGACCACACCCCCTCCCTATTCCCCACCTCTTCCTGCCATCTCCCAAATATCCTTAAAGACCGGGCAACGCACCTGCAGCATCTATGGTGTTGCAGATGTCCGTGGGCGACGGTAATCACTTAACATCAGGTGAACCGCTTGCTCGTTTGCCGTCTCTTCCATGAAAAAAATGAAAAAGGTAAGTAAGTTATTCTAATGGCATACTTCATGTTCATCGTCAGCATGTTAGTAGACAACATAAACCTAATCTTATGGGAGTATTTGCAATAAGTTTTTTTTTACCTTTAACGTTGCTGCTTGATATTGGTTATGGCACTTTTTTCTTTTCTTTTAATTAAAAACATTACGTTTCACTCTATTAAGACAGCAATTTATGTATGTAAATTATTATAAAACCAGACCCGGAACAATTATTTGTGGTCCATACAAATACTAGTCCCTCGCGGGAATCGAACCCGCGTCCCGTAGCGCCGCAGTCAAATGCTTAGCCACTACGCCACCGACCCATAACATTTATAATAGGGAACAGGGTTTAGTTCGCTAAAATCCGCATAAAACTAAAATGGTAAAGGGCATCTAACCTAAGCTCTTTTCCTTTTACTTTTTTTTCCTTTTCCCTTTATCATTAATCTTCCTTTGTCATGAAATGTAACAAATTTCCGCGAAATAACCCCAGACTTAATAATTTAATTTAAGCATTTTATTCACTGACCTAATTAGGATTATTTCGTAATGTAAATCACGTACTATCCCATTTTAGACAAATTAATTAGAGCAAGTTCACGAAAACAGTAACAAAAAATTTAATAACGCTATAATGTGTTCATGTATCAGTTTATTCGCACGTTTTTTGCATGCCTTCTCCTTTATTGAGTTTTAATAGCTCGTTGAGGACTCTTCCAGCTGAGCAGACAACCGAGTAATTAAACAGGCGAGTTTACAACATTGATGCTCAAAATAATTAACACATTTCGATATTTACAAAATAAATTGAGAACAGATTATATATTACATTGTTATAAAATATTTTAATTTAAGCTGTGATATACTATTGTCATGGGAAGGCTAAAGAGAAACCATACATCCCATTTTGTCCAACTGACAGATGCTGGAAACGTCATTTCTTATTACTATATACCTGATTACAACCACGTGGCTTTGTTGTTAGAATACCAGACTGCTGAGCCATGGGTTCGAATGAAATTACAAGGCAAAACAAAATTATTGGTTTTCGAGTTTAGTTGTGTTGTATGCTTTCCGTGTGTCCGAACCTTCCTCCGATCTTATCGCATAAGCGTTACGTTGGATATAGGAACGTAAAGTCAAGTAAATTCCTCTGCGTACGAGCGTACACTGGGGGCACTATAATATCTCCTGTGAAGTTGCATCATCACCTTATTACTTCTGAATTTCTTATGCCGCTAACATACGGCGATAAAATAGATAGGGATTGGGCGTTTAATAAGGGTTATTTGAATGACGTTAATAGCCTCATTAGCTACCCTTGCCTTGACTATAATCGATTGCTTATACACTGCATGGACAGAAGCGTGTGTTCGTATAAGTGGGTCACTGTAGTTGATTCATAGAGAAACTGAACGATAATGGCCGCACCGTTTGATTGATGATGTTATATAGCCAAGTTCTAACCATGAATAATTTACTTTGCCACTATGTTTAAAAATACTGAACGCTGTTGGATCGATTATTTACATTGTGTGAGATTAGATTGTGTTACTCTTCTGTTCAGTAAAGAGATTCTGGTAACGTATTGACCGAATGTCCTTGTTAAGATGTGTATGTATAAGCACTTAAGTCTTTTACCCACAAGGACAGGAAGAGATTACCGATTAAGACTTTGCCTAACAAAACGAGACGATAGAACATGACGGAAGACGTGCCTCGTCCCCTGACTTGCTCAAGATTTTCAAGGGTTTTCCCTTAGAACACTAGCGAGAAACTAAGGGGCTGGCAGATTCTTGGGCCATTAGCACACGACACATTTAACATAATTATAAATAATAATATTTGTACTTGTTAGCACCAACATTACTCCAGCTTGCAGTAGAATTAGCAACCTATGATTTCCGGTGCCGGCACCACTAAAATTGTTAATTGCAACTTTAAGTGCTACATTACCGCTTACTCGGCGGTCAAGGACAAAATCGCTAGGAAACGTTCATATCAGTGAAATAATAAATATTTCGCGGTCATGCAAAGTCCGCCAACCTGAACGAGAGCAGCGTCGTAGAATCTTTCGGTATTATTTTTTTTTTAATGGGAAAGATAGACAAACGAGCTTGCTGCTCTAATGGTAAGTAATCACCACGTACATCTTCAACACTAGAACAGCTGCAAGTGCTTTGCCGGCCTTTAAGGATATTTGGGAAATGGAAGGGAAGATGAGGAGTATTACCTCAATCACCGAACGAAACCCAGAAGCACAAGATCGGTCATGGTACCACCCTGGTCAATTCGAGCAGCAGCAAAAGCCGCTGCTTGGCTCGACCACGTATCAATAACTAGTCTCTATCAATAAACTAAAAGTCTCCTAAACCCTTTCAAAATTAGAAACCTGTGCACAGTAGTGTAATGTTAAAGCATATCGCTAAAGACCTCAGGCTATTACATTACTTACTTTGTTTACTAAGCTTAATCCAAACAAACAATTGATTCTCATACATAAACTTGCAAGTTTACGAATTTAAGCTTAAATTGTAAATTCCCTATCTAAATCTGTTGCTTTGAATTGAAGTGTAACTTGAAGTTTGCTTTGTAAATTAGCATTTTGTAATCCTTTTGGTGTAACCGGACATAAAGTATAAATAAAAATAAATAAATAAACTGGAACACAAATATTCGAGTAAACAACATGTCCAAATGTTGATTGATAAAATAAAATTGGTAAAACATAGTCCCTGTGCATATGCAACAACATCCATAACAATTATAATTTGTCCATATTCAAATATGGTTGAAAACCAATAATAAAACGACTTTTCATTAGTAAACAGTATTCAGATTTCTGGCTAACAAAAAATTGTTCTATGGTTGATGTATGGTAAGTATAATAAAGTATAGTATTAGGATAAAGTATTAAAATGATTGATTTCGATCTCGTATTAATTATTTTATTTTTATTTATTTAAACAATTCAATTCAATGCAAAAAGTCGCATGGTGAACTTATTGCCTCAAGGCATTCTCCCCTATCAACCATTAGGCTAAGCAGAGATAAACATATTATAGAGGCAGTGCAGCAGAATGTAACCTTACAAATTAAATGCTATAAATATAAAAATATATTCTTGCATAAATATATAGTCACATAATTATACTAGTTCGGCAGTTTTGAACTGCGCGAAATATATTATAGTGCCCCAAGTGTTAGTGTAAATCCACAGACACTCGCTCGTCTATATTTTCCCATGTCCGACGTGACGCTCATGCTTCAATATCGGAGTGGGGTTCGCATTCAGTGTCATTGACTAGTCACGGTTTCGCACAAGTATTGATTTCGATAAGGATTCGAAGTGAAGACGCAGTTAGGTATGTACTAACTACTATGTCAGGCAGACGTCAAGTAAAGTTAACATACCAATAAAAATAAAGAAGAATAAAATGTTACATATATGTCATTTTTATAAAATTCAGCTTCGCGAATAACGAAAAATCTAATCACGGAATAAAAATTTTCATGTATGGAACTTTTACAGATTCAATTTTGATGTTCTTTCAATGATGATAATCTATTCTTATTGCTATTTGTTGAATTTAACACGTTTTATGCGAATATTTTCTCGAACTCTTCAAAATATTTGTAAAGCGCCTTCACAACACAGTCACAATACCATCATTTTAACGGACCCTTTCGCGGTATCGCCTTAATGGGCTACGTGAAACCTCTCAATTCCCTAAAGGTTTTTGTGCCAATCGTGTTTGTGTGCTTTATTTTGTAGGGTAGTCAAGGGTTGTGTTTCTTAGTTTATCTTAAGCTATTATTTGTTTTATTCTGTAAAATTATAAATATATCCCGTGCCGATTTAAACCTCGTAGACAATTTCTAATATAACTGGCAGTAGCTAACCACGCTGAAGATATTATAGTGCTGGAAGAATACACGCAAACACGATCATCCTTATCAATGTAATACTAATGCGATAACACCGGGTCAGAACAATAGTGGACTTCGACTGAGATTCGAACGCTGAACTTACGGCACAGAGGAGACGTAATAAACACTAAGTCACAAGGTTTTAACATAACTAAAATACAACCATGAAAATTTTTGTACATTTTATTTATTATAACCTTAATTTTACATTTTTTTTTATGCGTGCTATTCAATTTGTTAATGTTTACGTCCCTCCTATAGGTGACTTCAAATTTGTATTATTATACAAAACCGTTATTATACAAAAGCTAGTTAAACAAATATAATATTGTTACACGCTTACACAAACCAACTAGTTAGATCAGCAAGCGGAAGTAGCAATGGGCCAGCCAGAACCGACCACTGAAGAATTGTCGATCATGGAGTGACGACATGATGGGTAAAAGCAATTTAAATTGTTTCGATAATAAAAATATCATTTTGTTATTGTTATTTCGAATGTTGTGAAGCGTTTAGGTGCTTACCATTATATTAAAGAGAATGATTAACGTTCATAAAGTTTTACGATTTGAGCTTTCTAGAACAAGTTTGTGAATCACCTGAAGATATTACAGATGCGTGCAGGTCTGGTAAAGTAATGATTTTTTGATTAATCTTTCCAATGATGAATGATTTAATCAACAGTTTAAATACGCAGTTTTACATACAAGAATTTTCATCAATTTACATCTGAAAGATGAAAGAAATGATGAAACTTTTGCCCAATTAGACGATAACATATTTTGTACATGGTAGAGCCTAGCAGCGGCTTTTGCTTCTGCTCGAATGGCCCGGCTCGTACAGGATAGTACCATGACCTCGCAGAATACCGGCGTGAAGTATAGGCATCTTGTGCTTGTGAGGTAACCGGACACCCTCTCCCCATCCCCACCCCCACCCCCGCCTCTGTTTTCCTTCCAAGTCCCAAATATCCTTAAAGGCCGGCAACGGACCTGCAGCTCCTTTGGTTCTGCAGATGTACGTGTGCGACGGTAAACGATTACCATCAAGCGAGTCGCTAGTTGGTGTGCCCCGTTCCCCATAAAAAAAAAATACAATTTCCCATTGATATTTGGAATAGGGGATACTCGTCACTCGCGTCGACTATAGTCCCAAACTAGAACTATATAGTCAACGCAAGTCCTATACTTAACTACTAACTGGATGGTGATAAGATATAGATAAGAGTTAGATATATACTTACATAAATAAATTATAATATACATACTAAATAAACGTACGTGACTCGAATAACAATATTCATATACATTATACAAATGTTTGCCCCTAGCGGAATACGAACTCTCAACTCCGAAGATATGGTTACAGAGCCCATCGGACCGTCTCTTAATAATGTTAACCTTTAAATTAAAGGAATTTATTTTTTAAATGTATACTTTAAATTTCAAAAGAAAACAAACGAGTATAAAACTGAATTTTTTCCATGAATTAAATAAAGTGACCCACTTTTAGGAACACTGACACCGCTGCACATGCAATATCCATCAATAACTGTCGAGGCGCGCCAATGCAAAGCATTAAAATGTCTTTCAAAAACGCTCACATAATAAATCATTATGTTTGTTATACCGTCATATCATGATCATCTGTTATACAGCTTGGAGTGTAATGCGGATCTCTTTTAACAATTGCCAACCTCGCCTGCAACTGGTGCACCCCGCTAGCGAACAAACGATGCTCTGGCGACCGAATGATGGCGGAATCACACTAAAGACGGACTAAAAACGGACTAGTATTCACTAGTCCATCCATCCACTCGGAAGAAGAGACACAAGAGGATACTCCCGTAGGAGAAAATGTTTGCGATAACCGTTAGGCTACGCTGATTTGCGCCAAATGGGAATTTGTAATATCTGCATACCCTTATGTGTGACCGGCATGTGTGATATGCTCTCTCTTCTCATACTGTCGTTTTTTATCCAGTTGTTCATATTAAGGCTCGAAGTACAAGAGTAGACAAAGTACAATAAGAAATTTACGAGTCTCAGTTAGGGATCATGGGTCCTTCTTCTTTTCCAGCCTTAAAGCAGCTCAATACAGACCTGTTGGAGATAGGACCATTTCAATCGGAGGATCAGTCGTGCTGTATAGCACTGGCCTCCTGTAATTCTAAAGAGGATTTTCCAACCGGAAAGAGCCCGTCATGCTGCTCCAGTGTAGATTGGCAGATATGCATATTCCCGGACAATGTTTATCTTTAACGTCGAGCTCGTCACAATTCTACACAATTTTCAATTAGCGATTCCGGGTATCAAACTCGGGTTACTTGTGTATTTTTAAAGATATTACTGAGACTGGGATATTACTGAGTATTTTGCAGAATCTTAAAATGATATGTAATGTAAAACTAAAAATAATTATACGTAACTGTTATTTTCGTCGATATTACACATTCGGTCGTTGAACTAGAACGCAAATGTTCGTCATAACCTTACTACGTGCGTTGCTTTTACATCATTATGCTGATGGAGCAATGGATTGAATTTGATAACATAATTACGAAAGTGCACTAGGCATGTTGCTTGAATGAGTTATAATATGTCATGAACGGTTAATGTTTTGTTAATTTCTGATTTCTTACCACTTAACAACAAAACAAAGCTAAATAGTATAAAACAAAGTCGCAATCCGCGAATCTCTGTGTAGTCGCTTATAACTTCTAAACTTCTAAGTGGATTTCAAAGCGATGTTCACCATCATTTAGAACATTTTATGACGATTTTTTAGACATACAACACATTTACATATAGCACCCATATCCATATTCATATATTACACCTATGTCCGTGCGAAGTCGACGCGGTTCGCTAGTTAGTTACTAAAAATGTGTACATTTACATAACGCCCCTGTGCGAAACCTGTGAGAAGAAAGGGGGAAGCAGGTTCTAATGATGCTACTTATACGGCAATTTCCCTATCTATCGAGTTTCTACACTACAGAAACCGCTAAAAATCCTGATAGCGTTTCTTATGGGTAAGTAACAATAGTAATAACAATTATCGGAGATACATCCTAAAGGATGGCACCGCCCACATCTGTCAAGCTTGTCGCCGTCCCAGGGAGTCGCTTTGGCGTGTCATCACCGGTTGTTTGGCGCTTTCTAACTCTGAGTATCTGCAAAGACACAACCTAATCACGGACAGGACGATTCTTGCGTACAAACCTGATTTAACATTTTTGGTTGATCTCACCATCCTATATGACGAGAACCTCGTGAAAGACGAAATAGACAATAAGACAAAATATCTGAACCTGGCTCACGCGGTTACCGACATGTGGGGTGGTATGCCGACCGAAATTATTCCGATAGTCGTATCTGCAAATGGGTTGATCCTAGTAAGCCTTTCGGAACATCTGAGACGGCTGGGACTCTGAGACGGACCGCTCTGATATATATCTATACATATTTATAAATACATCCCAACCAGATGAGAATATATAAAAATACCCCAAAAATTAATTAATATTACCGGTGAGTTGAAAAACCACAACATACATATAATTATGTAAAACCACATTACAAAAAATACACCCGACTTCCCTAAATGTAAAAGTTGGAGAAAATTATTTGATATATTCGCTATGAAAAATAAAAACTCCCTCCCTTTTAATTTTCACTTTGCTTTCATTCGTTCACGAGAATTTCCCGCACTTAACAAACACAGTTACAATAAAATAACCTTTTCTACTGTCCAATAATAGATATAACGTCCCACAAGTATACTTTCAACTCCTATAAGTTTTCTTGTATTGTTAACAAACGCGTACCTATTGTAGAGAAAAATAAATTGTTATGTTTTGATTTCATTTCTTCGAATCTCAAAAACTTTTATTTCCTAATAAATAGTACAAGATGCAATTTACGTTTAAATACATTTACAAGTTATCGTGCTTAACACATGATTGCATCATCATCATCATTATCTGCATATAAACCATCTACTAGTAAACATAGGCCTTCTCCAAGTTAAGTAGATTTAGGAAGGAGGAGGACAGTTTAGCAGTGACGGACGCGTCTTCAACGCTCTTCCCCGTCTTTATCGTCTGTATATTTTGGTTTTGCCAATTTTTGTAATAGTCATTCCGCTATTGCCACTGGCGGCGTAGAGAATCGCTTGAACCCGCCAACCCGTTCTGGAGCAGCGAGGCGGACCTTTGGCGGCTCCAAAAACCTCAGATATTTCAGAACGAGACCTTTGCCCAGCTGTGGGTATTTGCAGGCAGTTACTTTACTTAAGATACTCAAATACTAGCGGTGTAAGAATCTGCAACCCTCTTTCATCCTATGAGGGTCTTGAAATTGTGAAATGCCTGTTAAGGGAAAAGCTGAATTCTCATGTCGGTGGCTTGCCTCACTGTCGTAGGGCTTAATGTATATTAGTCATCTCTGCTTAACCGTAGGGGTGGCAGGCGTGATAGATCTTCTCATCTTAGGACCTGCTAAAACTGTAACAGTGTAAGTTTTTTAAAAATACTGTATTGGATTGTACTTATACTTGTCTTCCTATGATGCGCAACTTACCTGAAAAGATACAATTTTTACTATTAGAGTAGTTTAAACAACACCAGAGGAGCTAAATATGCGCTGCCGGCCTTTAAGGAAGGAATAGGCTCTTTTCTTTAAGGTCCCTAAGTCGTAACTGTTCGGAAACACCGCTGGCGACAGCCTTACTTGAAAAACTTTTATTATTTCTCAAACGACCGCGTGGCGTTGTGGTTAGGGCACCTGACTGTTGACCCATGAATTCTCTGAACTAATACGACTCTTAATAACAATTGTATTATTAACAAACTGCACAACCTAACAGCTGGCAAGCATCATTGCATTGCAGTCGGAATGTAAGATTTTACATTTGAGGTTTATTGCCTAATTAAACCATTGAAACATTTCTATTGAACTTGTATGCCAAATCTGAGATCGGTTATTTGATATATTCGCTATGAAAAATAAAACTCCCTCCCTTTTAATTTTCACTTTGCTTTCATTCGTTCACGAGAATTTCCCGCACTTAACAAACACAGTTACAATAAAATAACCTTTTCTACTGTCCAATAATAGATATAACGTCCCACAAGTATACTTTCAACTCCTATAAGTTTTCTTGTATTGTTAACAAACGCGTACCTATTGTAGAGAAAAATAAATTGTTATGTTTTGATTTCATTTCTTCGAATCTCAAAAACTTTTATTTCCTAATAAATAGTACAAGATGCAATTTACGTTTAAATACATTTACAAGTTATCGTGCTTAACACATGATTGCATCATCATCATCATTATCTGCATATAAACCATCTACTAGTAAACATAGGCCTTCTCCAAGTTAAGTAGATTTAGGAAGGAGGAGGACAGTTTAGCAGTGACGGACGCGTCTTCAACGCTCTTCCCCGTCTTTATCGTCTGTATATTTTGGTTTTGCCAATTTTTGTAATAGTCATTCCGCTATTGCCACTGGCGGCGTAGAGAATCGCTTGAACCCGCCAACCCGTTCTGGAGCAGCGAGGCGGACCTTTGGCGGCTCCAAAAACCTCAGATATTTCAGAACGAGACCTTTGCCCAGCTGTGGGTATTTGCAGGCAGTTACTTTACTTAAGATACTCAAATACTAGCGGTGTAAGAATCTGCAACCCTCTTTCATCCTATGAGGGTCTTGAAATTGTGAAATGCCTGTTAAGGGAAAAGCTGAATTCTCATGTCGGTGGCTTGCCTCACTGTCGTAGGGCTTAATGTATATTAGTCATCTCTGCTTAACCGTAGGGGTGGCAGGCGTGATAGATCTTCTCATCTTAGGACCTGCTAAAACTGTAACAGTGTATGTTTTTTAAAAATACTATATAGGATTGTACTTATACTTGTCTTCCTATGATGCGCAACTTACCTGAAAAGATACAATTTTTTACATTAGAGTAGTTTAAACAACACCAGAGGAGATACATATGCGCTGCCGGCCTTTAAGGAAGGAATAGGCTCTTTTCTTTAAGGTCCCTAAGTCGTAACTGTTCGGAAACACCGCTGGCGACAGCCTTACTTGAAAAACTTTTATTATTTCTCAAACGACCGCGTGGCGTTGTGGTTAGGGCACCTGACTGTTGACCCATGAATTCTCTGAACTAATACGACTCTTAATAACAATTGTATTATTAACAAACTGCACAACCTAACAGCTGGCAAGCATCATTGCATTGCAGTCGGAATGTAAGATTTTACATTTGAGGTTTATTGCCTAATTAAACCATTGAAACATTTCTATTGAACTTGTATGCCAAATCTGAGATCGGTTATTTGGATATATTTACGGGGTGTGCCCTAGATATAAACCAGACACGTTTTACGTTTTTATCGAACATTTCAACTGAGATGTCATCGATGCCACTTTGAAATCTCTTATGTGACATTTTTATGTTAATACCATGTGACGGTGGCATAAAAGAATCTGCCACTTCATTTGTGTGAAAGTAAAGTCGTGTGTTGTGAAAGTCAAGTTAGGGAAATGCCAGAATGAGGCATGTCATTTCCTGAAATACCAGACGGGAAATAGGCATCAGCATTCGAGGTGGGAATTGGGTTCGGAATCATTGGATGAATTTTCTGCCATCAGTCGGTATTCAGAAAAAATAATTCCTTGAAATAAAGTTTATAATTAACGTCACCAAAATCTTATGTATCGAAAACTGTTTGCTACGTAAGCGAGATAATATTTCATTGTATTTTTTTTTAAGAGACAAACGAGTAGTATATTTGAATTGATACTAAATTGAGTAAACTATATCATCTACATCGTCTGTGGGCTAAAGTCAACTATAATTACCTGAACACTATGGCGGGAACAGTGGGAAAAAGCATAGAGTTTATTTTAAAAGATGAACCCATTTCGCATGGTGAATGGTGAGAAGCACATTAATATTGGGTTTCTCACAATTCACCATGCGAAACGGAACTACTACACACTGTTATTCTGTGAGTTCCATAGATTGTAAGGTGCTATACTAGGGTTAAAATAACAGGCCTTTTCTTACGTCTCATTTACCTCATTCAAAATGAGTGCTATGCTGGAGCTACGATAACAAGCACAATTAAAACAATTACAGAAACATAACTTTTGTTTTTATGGGAAAGGCGGCAAACGGGCAAGCGTTTCACCTGATTGTAAGTGATTACCGTCGCCTACGTACATCTGCAACATCAGAGGTACTGCGGGTGCATATGCAGATGAGATTAAGCCCACTCCCCTCCCCATCCTCCCCAGGGGAGGGGAGTGGGAGTGAGCTTCCGGATACCTCACTCACCGAACG
Organism: Bhutanitis thaidina; assembly: GCA_029286595.1. Lineage (NCBI taxonomy): Eukaryota > Metazoa > Arthropoda > Insecta > Lepidoptera > Papilionidae > Bhutanitis > Bhutanitis thaidina. Next base: position 162,075 of record JAGSMS010000021.1, on the reverse strand, counting down.
AAACGCAGAAGCATAAGATGCCTGTTTAACTAAAGTTAAACGCAGAGGCATCTTATGCTTCTTTACTTTGTTATTTATAACAATGTAAAGAAGTTCGACTTTCATCAGCCTATTTAAGTCCAACGCTGAACAAAAGGTTCTGTAACAAAGCGCCAGCAAAAGCCAGTATGTGGTTCTTGAAAGGTTTCCCCATATTCACCAAACTTGGCAAGCAGACTGGTGAGCGCAGAAACCCTCGCACTAACGGTGCTGCTCGATTTCGGATGGCAATTCTGCCCTCATTCGGTCACCATAGCCTTTTTAGGTTAACGGATATATTTTAAACCCTTTTATTTTATAAAAAGCAAAATTGAGCTATAACCTTATAGTTCTGTTAAAAAATCACAAACGAAACCTTAAATATACATTTCATTACCTTCAATATGTTCATATATGTATACCCACATACATATATATAAAGAAGTTCAAAAATATGTAACTACTTAATACATAAAATACTTACTTAGCGTAGAGATTTATTTAAAGAATGTATCGAAATTAGAAATGTTCTCACGTACAATATATCTTTAATAAAGGGAAAATTAAGATCCTTATAATCTAAAAAATACTGTTACAAAATTCAGCGGGTTAATAACATTAAAAGAGTGCTTGGCATCTTAATGAGACTCGCAGAAGGAAAAGAAATAGGTATGTAGTTACCTGATACCATACTGATTCCGGTAACTACATAAAATATGGTCCGAATGCATACATTATATGTGTAACAAAATATAGTTTTCGTTCAGAGATTTTTAAATTTTTTACGATACAAAAACTTATTTTAGAATAGTCATCTTCTTCGACCTATTAATCGTTCACTGTTGGACATAAGCCTCTTTCAATAGGCGGATTTGTCATTAGCTATGATCGCCGCCCTCGGTAAGCGGGTTGGCGATTATACCAGCAAGCGCCGTTAACGCTGCTACTCGTCATCGGTCTGCGTATTTTATCGGTTTGGCATTTTCCCCCATTTGACGCATCCTGTGAAGTCTTCAAATCTTTCGCCTTAGTATCGACTATCACTACTTTAATTCTGGTCTTGTTCGTATTTCATTATTCATTACTGTGCTCTGCGATCACCTAATTTAACGTAATATCCCCGCAAAGACTTTTTAAGCTTCGGATTACTATAAATTATAGCAGCAACGCTATTTTGGAAGCACGAAATATTTAACTGACAAAAGATAAGCCTTTGTAAGATAATGTGCTTCTCGATTTTATGCGGGAATATCGTGCGAAACTTGATAAATTTATTGCTTTCTTTGATGTGATATAATTGGCTAAGATAAAAAAAAAATTCGCTGTAACAAAAGAAATCTTTGATTAACTTTTGTTATTTTATTCTAGTAAATTTTATTATAACGAAATTATTGACTTTTCTTTTAATTAATTAATAAAATTTATACTAGGTGTTTATGTAACAGAGGCACAGGGATTTAAAACACTTTGTCCACTTTGTCCGTCATTAAATAAGTGATACGATGGAGACAATAGTCCTTCTTTTACATATGTAGTTACAGCCATTAGAACAATAGAGCGTGGCTTTTATAAACAAATCTGTTCACATTATTATTGATTTGCTGTAACATATTTAGTTCTATGTATACGATGGCTGAAGTCAAGATATAAGGTATTACTTATAACCCCTATATATGTTTTTACTTATAATAACTAAATAAATTAAATTTACAAGTCGTACTTTAGTGTGAGCGCTGGAGATGCTCATGTGTGGACTGTCTTTGCGAATGCTTTCAAGCATCATTTCAACCCTACGGACGAGATACGCCTGTTGGCCCGGCAGCCTCGACACCTTTGCGAACAACAAAAACTCACAATTTTTCACGTCACTTATAACAATTTACCGGATGAGCTTACGCATACAATATTGAAGCCTATATTAAAGAAATATGACATTTTGAAGCAATTTTAATATTAATACTATGTTGTGCTACAACGCTATCATACAATATCTATGGTTGCCTAGGACAGGCTGATGTGCCAGTATATGAATAAACTTACTCGGTCAATCGCAGTAACTCATTTCTCACAGTTGCTCTTAATGCGCGTATGTCATTAAATTTATAAACTAGAGGGAGCCTTGTAGTGTACAATAACAAATCGAGCGCTCGTTTGTTGTTTTATTCATAAAAGCCACGTTTATCGACCGACAGCTGGCCAAAGCCGTTTTATTGCCAACGACGTAGGTGCGCTACTGACTTATGAAAATAAATACAAAATACCAACACTCAACGGTACCCGTTCGATCATTAATCATTCACTGGGGCAATAATCACCATTTAATTAAGAGGGCAGGGGAGTGAGGGAGTTCATGTAGTTAGGTTCCTTAGAAACATAATGATGAAAGTGAAACTACGAGATTTCCATTTTGAATTGTTACAATTTATTATAAATATTTTTTTAGATTTTCCTTGAACCACTACGTTTACACCATTTGATTATAAAGTAAGAAAACACTGCACCTTAGCCATTTGAGGAATATTGACTAAAGACACACAACTAAACAGAGAGATAACAGTAGTATAAATTGATGAAATTAATAATAAAACCACTTCAAAAAAAGATGATTTTATAAATCCTACTGTATGTTTTGTATTACCAATTACACGGGCATTTATTATTCATTATTTAAATTATTATTTTTAGGTGAAGATCAATTGTGAACTGTGCAACTCATATTTTTTTAATAAATAGTTATTTGCAGAATGTACTCTTTATATATATAACTTCGATCTCATATTTCTAGTAATAAAGAGATGTGTTAAATGCTTGTCTAGTTTATTATATAGGATCAAAATTTAACGATAGTATTAAGCCTTCCTGTACATATGGAGCATTGTGAAATCGCTTGTGTAAGTTCAATGGAGCATGTAATCTAGCTTTTAACCCTCTTCATATCACTTCAAATCGTCCTTTTGCTTCCCTCTCATTTACGAGTATCCCTTCGCTAGAATAAATAATTAAATAACAAACTAGTCAAAGATATTCGGCAATTTAGTAGTACAATATTAAATTACATATTATTCAATATTATCTGTAATTATAAATGAATTACAGACAATATTGAGTTATATGTTGAAATTTAACATGCTTATTATTTGCTATTTAAAGCAAATTAAAAAAGCAATGCTTTAAAATAATGAAAAGTATTATTTTTAATGCAGTTAAACTTTGAACTCCACGCTTCGAGTTGGCGAAATTCATTTGCTATGTATTTTTCAGTTCATTTCTATATTTACCAGTGTCTTACCCATAGGCTTATGGTAAATATTAATATACAGTTAATACCAAAAAGCCCTTCCTTTGTAATTCTTTTGGTAAACTAAATAAGGCCGTGGTACTACCCCGGTCGAGCCGGCACATTCGAGCAACAGCAAAAGCCACCGCCGAGCTCTATAATGACATATAATGACTTCTGTCAAAGGTAGATAGGTAGATCAAGATAGATAGGGAGGTGGATCTGTACTATTGGATTATCAAGATAGTAAGAAGAATCAGGTGCTACTTTGCGTAAATTCATTATTTTAAAGATTATCAGTATGTTAATGAATAACATTAAAGTATTTTGTATGTTGACATACAAAGTGGCACTTGTTACAATCAACAGTTTTAATAGGCTAACACCTCATTCTCTATTCGCCACACAACTCGATGAACAATAAAATTTAAGGCTATGATAGCAATAATTTTTCCACATTATTGGCTTGTACGACAACACTGCTAAACATAATGTCATCTCTCCTCGCTTAAATTTCATGAGCGCCATCTTGATGGTGAGTAATCCATAACCGTGGTGCATCTCGCATATCGTAAGGAATTTCCTGCCATGCACTAGTGCTTTGTATCAGCGGTACTTTCAAAAAGATCTACAAGAAAAGAGCGTAATCCTTTCTTACGTCAACGTATTTTCAATGCTTCTGATGTTATAGATGTTCGTGAATCTCGGTGATCACTAACCATCAGGTGAACTGGTGGCTAATTTATCCCTTCATCTAAATAAACCGTTTGATTTACATCACATTGACTGGGTAGATGATTTACAGAACCCTAATCCTATTGTAGCAGTAAGTTCTTTTATGATTATAATTAATTTCATTCTCGAGTTATAAAAATTGATAGATCAACATTTTTGCTAAATACTTGGATGAGTCATGAATTAATTAGATGCTCTAAATATAGAGACGAACTACATATTGAAGCTCGTAAAAATTCGAACAATTCAATGTGACGTTGTCTCTTTGGTGGTGAGTGGGTCGTCTTTGACCTTCACCCTTACCATGCCCGGGGAAAAAACCACAGTGACAACACAGACATATATATCTTGGTGGCTTCGAGCAGTATTATTTTACTAAAACTTCTCCTTAACAAAAACACACAATTAAATCAATGGTACTTACAATGAGTATATTAGGATAGTACAGCCTCAAGCGGACAGTAAAAGGCTTCGTCACTTCACTAACAGTGGTAAGCAACCACATTTCATAGAAATTCAGACAATATCTATTAAGTTAATTTATATATGTCTCATTAGAAAACTATTGTTCCCAACCCTGCTTTATTTTAAATGAACTTGCACCGAGCTCACTCCGAAGAACTTCCTTGGATTGAGGCAGATTGGAACTGCAGAATACTACGAGTCACAGACATCAGAGATGAAACCCTTGATGGTTCATTCCTTTATATATTTCTCATTAAGATAGACATTCAAAGTATAAAACCAATCAAAGGTAATGAACCATTTGCAATCATGACAAAGTGAACTAAATAATGAAAACTAAACTATGACCATAAAATTAATGAAATTACTTATGCAAAACTTACGACAATATTAAATTACGAAACCCCCGTTCCGGTTAAAAAGAACAATTGAATTCATTACTATTCAGAAATACAAACTATATGTGGACAGCTACAGAATTAAAATAATTTCTTGGCAAAAAGGATCACATCTATAAATTAATTCTTATATGCTGGCCCTCCTTCAGACCCATTTCCTGAAGAGAGTAACATCGCTACAGCTGAAAACCAATGAACATGGTTATCAGATGGAAAAGCCCTATATCATAGTTAAATATTCCAAATGCTGGAATACTCACGAAATCACTGAAATAAATAGTAGAAAAACAACTGCTTCCACTGATACAAGCTGCATGACGATTGACATCGAGTTGCCCATTTAATATTTTTAAAATCCGCACAATGCTACAAGTGTGATCACGCACTACGTTACACCAAATAAATTATTAATTTTCCATCGATACAGACACTTTCATCAGGACCGATGGCGAAAATTAAAAAATCCGTATGAATAAAAGTAATAAATGAATCACTGACTGGTCTTTCGCAGTATGAGGAAGCTCAAAGCTGCTGGCTATGGAAAGTGCTGTGCTCGGCGTTGCTCTGCGCAATAGAATCTCCAACGACGATGTCCGCAGCAGAATAAGGATAACCGACATAGCCATTAAGATCAGCAAGCTAAATTGGCAATGGGCCGGAGTATATCAGTAGAGCGGCTGGCTCGTTGGTTCTCTTTCATATAGTAATCTTAGAGAATGTATTAAAGTAAATTTCCAATTTTTGCAATTGGCCATATTTTGCTATAATTCTGTTCAGAATAACCAAATGGGCTTCCGTAACCCACTTTCCGCCACGCCGGAAAATAGAAACATCAATTGCGATATGCCGGGCTTGCTCACGGAGATTGCCACGAGTTTTTCAAGTATTTCCCCTTAATCACCTCACAACGGGAAGAAATGGGGTGGCCGAAAATTTCATGGCAAAGTTATATCTTTAATTTTACATACCGAATGTAATATTGGATGGGTCGCCTTAGATTATTTATTGGGGAAGTGTAATCGAAACGGATCGTTATTAAGTTAAGCTCGGCTCCCGGAAGCTTAGCTTTACGGAGATTGCTCACTAAATTGAGATTGCCTAATAAAGTTTTTTTTTTTATTTCTGACATAAAAAGTTTTCCTTTAGCCCTCGCATCGTTTAACTTTATTATATAGACTATTCTAATTTTATTTGTAATATATATATAATTATCATAAATAAACAAAAATAATCCATTTTTATCGAAATGATCTCATCTAAACTAGTTCAAATCCGATTAGTCTATTAGTGCCTATGAGCGGTTCCAGTACCTACCTCTTGGGACGACCATGAGAAGTTACAATATTACTGTATGGTCATCATAATGAAAGATTTTAGGCATTCTTACGGCTAAAGGTTTTTGCGTTTAATAGTTTAGTAGTGTTTGTTGTGCGTTTAATAGTTGCATGTTTGTAGAGGTCCATCAAGTTACTTCACTGCGGATAGGTGAGAATAGCAATATCCTATATTTTTAAATAATATATGAGACTAAATTTTCAGACCAGTATTTGGCTGCAGCGTCTATGGGCGAGGTATGGTGGTACTGTGATCGCCAACTCGCCTTCCAAGCGATTACAGTAAATGCGCTTCTTAAGAGAGGCCATTTCCAGCAGGCTACTAAAGAAGAAAGCGAAAGATATTTAAGTAATACTGAGAAACTCCCTACGAGTTCTTCTCCGCTTACTTTTGACTTTTTTTCGTTTTCATTCATTGTTGTTAATCTTTTTTAATGTTGATAAGGTTCCTCAGCCTGATTTTATATGTGACTTATATAATTAATTACTGTCTCATTTTGGGGTTTAACTAACCTGTCTGCTAAATTATCAACTCCGCCGACATAAATTTGCGTTGCAAGCACCGTGTTCTTTAATAATTCATAAGTCTTACATAGGTTCATTCTCATAATTTATTACAGAAAGGCGAATATTTATTTTCTGAAATTTATATGAAGATTTCTGAATATTATATGAAGAACTAAACATATTCAAATAAGTCAAGTGCAAGATAGACTCACGCGTCTAGAGTCCCGTATACTTCTACTTCTTCTTCAGTGTAATAATAGTCTACTGCTGGAGATAGATATCTCCCAAAGAGAGAATTTCCGATAATCACAACACTTGGCAGGCGGTTAGGCGATAGCAGTTCCAGACAACCTTAGAGGCTTTTGCCTGTCGTCGTGTATTTTCTGTCTGGCGTATTAGTGTTGCTTAATCCGCCATCTGTCGGAATTGGAATATATAAGAGCGAATGTCATTTTTAATTAGCCAAAAGTCTTAATATTAGTCGCGGATCAAAACTGTGGTGACACACAGTCACGCAGACCACGTAGTCTCGCCATAAAAGACCAATTAAGAAAATGGACTCTTTGGTAATTTTCAAAAATTTTAAAATAAAATAATAAAACATCCAAGGGCTAATTTGGTGGCTATTTTTCATATATACTCCTAAGTTCCGAACTTGCTATGAATTTCGGTACAAAACGAGATAGAAGTGTAATCGTTAGACAGACAGAAACCTACGCTACCTAGCTACGAAACAATTAAACTTTGCAGGTAATTTCACCCATTTTCCACCGGTGAAATTTAAGAACTGTCACTGGCCTTTGAGTGTGTTGATGAGGCACAAATGAGTATATTATGTAAAATCATAATAATATTAATATCCTTCTCAAAAAATGCCCACTTGAGCGACTTCGTAATGAGTCAAGACTAACAGTATGGTCTGCCAAAACATAAAAATATCCACGGTAAGCGAAAATGGGAGTGTATGTACTCTCATTTTACAGCCTAAATCCTAGATATCATAATTAATTGCAAGGCAAAATGTAGAATGTAAATAAATCTTTAAAAAACGTTATCTAACTGTAAAAAAATGTGGCATGAGGCCATTAGTACACGCTACACTGAGTCAAACACAGAGGGTTTAAATGGTGTGATATGACAAGTTGTAAGTTTACGTTTTTAATGTTCAAATAAAATAAATATTAATTGAATGGTTTTCCGCGCCGAATTGTTTTCCACATCTTTGATACAAAAGGTAGGCAATATCGCACAGATAATATAACAGATCCATCAAACAGATCGCTTACATTTTCAATTATTGGATTTACTTTTGGGTACTGTGGAATTTATGTAATCAATATAGGTATTTGTATTTACAAGTACCGGACAAATGTATCTCGTTTTAAATCGACATTAAAACTATAAACCTGTTTGATAGAGAAACACCATGTTAAAAGTGGCAGCCCGTTGGTGTCTACAGCGGTGTAACGGCCTTCTCAACTATCTGTGAGGGTTTTTTAAGCCGGGAAGGGCCGGCCACGCTGCTCCTGTGCGAGTTGACGGGCTTCACATGTCCTCGAAATAATATTCTTTATTATTTCTCAGATATGCAGGTTTCCTCGCGATGTTTTCCTTCACCGTCGAGGATTTTCTATTACCAAATTAAAGTGGTGCCGTCACCGAGGATCGAACCCAGGACACTCGCGCTGTATGAAACTATAGCGAGCACCCTGACCACAAGGCTACCACTGCTCTCAATCGATCATAATAGTAACAACGAGACACGGAGACTTTATCCTATACTTAGCCGTGTACGTGGCAGACCCAAGCGGCGATTTTGGTGCTGCTACAATGGGCTGGTTCGACTGGGGTTGTACCACGGGCTCGCTGATTACCGGCATGAAGTTGTGCATATGCGTTTAGTTTGGTGAGTGAGATAACCCACTCCGAATCAGAAGTCTAGAGTTCGATCCCATATGTGAAGTGCCAATAAGTGATTCGAAACTTATATACGATTTGTATCGTTAGTCTGGTCATTAGTGACGAACCGTCACGTTACGTAAGCTTTGATAAAAAGTAGTTTGAGAGGACTAAAAATATATAGACTATTGAGATGAATAAAAAAATATCTGGATTATAGAAGTTTTGAGTGTACGGTGGTAAGCATATTATATTTATTTCTTTATTCTTAATTTAGTAAAAAGTAATCAGACATTAAATTACATGACATGCGACATCAACGTAACAAGACTTAATAAAATTGACAAATTTCGAAATAGTTAGCGTTGGAATTTAGTTCCAACAAAATGGTGCAATCAGCAAGTAGTCGGTATAAATTCAGTCAGACCTAATAACATAAACCCTAGTACTAAAATATCTGAATTCCACTAAGGTGGTGGCAAGACTTCTGTCTGTAGTCTGTAAACGCCTAAACGCGCTATGGACCGACTTACCGGCGCTTGGTAAATTAGGCGGGCTACAAAGAATCTTCAGGCGCGACGACGTGGCTCACTACCCGTTACGTTGCATCTCCTGCAGAGTAAAAGCAGCTTTGGCTATGCTATACAGGGTCGTGTCAAATTTAAATCTGTAATCTCTGCCTTCCTCTACGAGTGACAGGTGTGTGTGCAGTACAGGTTAATTCATAATATCCTACTATCCAATTGAGAGCTTAGTTTTTTTGCTGCTAAGTTGAGTTTTATAAGTGTTTTGTCATAAGTTAGGAGTGTGATCCCTCTGTCGGTCTGTCTATTGATTAGAGGGGTGCAAGACAGACTATCATCTCTTGCCTCAAATTTCAACCTCACCAAGACTCTGGCGACCTATTCATTGTAGAAAATTCATCCGCATTTACGGAACCCAAATTTCACAAAGTTGTGATGAAGAGCTGTATCATTGGTGCCACGGCACCGGGACTACTTTCAATTCACCTGTCCAGCTTGATGAGTGTGGGCAAACCCTTCAAGAAATATTTGCCAGCTTTCGCTAACGCTTTCTGTAAGAGGCTTCAGGAGGAGACACAAATAGGCAGTAAAAAGTTAATACAGTTAAAAAGATTTTTATCCGCAATTTTTATTCATTGAATCGTATTAAATAATAGTAGTAGCAATGGATGAAATAATTAGGAATACTTTTATAATTTTATTAATATCCTTCTTTACTCCGTATGTATGAAAAACTATTGCAATTTGTGTATATACCATTATGTTACCATAGATGTTGCATAGTGTCGATACAGGAGAATCTCAGTATCATATTGGTGTCGTAAAGGTGTGTCGACCATCGAAAATGCTAAGAAAACTTCGTTTCATCTTACAGATAGAAAAAACTATCTTAAGCTTTAAGCATATTATGGTTGATCAAAAATATTCAGACCGGTGACGGATGACGGGCAGATATCAAACTTTTTTTATTGGATTGTGGTGAAAAGGGATTAATTAATAGTCCACATGATGAGAAGTGGCTGACTGGAGACAATAGATACCTGCAAATAATTTTAATCGGTTACAATTTTGTTGTCACTCTTCTGAACTTAGATAGAATGCTTCACAGTCTGTAACTATGCTAGTTCACTACACCTTTCAAATCGGAACAAAATGGTGGTTACACTGCAGATTGGCAGCAGAAATGGGTAAAAGGGTGTTACCTACCCAGACAACTCAAGAATGTGCCGAACACCTCATACTGCAATCCCCAAACCCCTTGCCAAATTTGGAGAATCTGAGGAGCGACCTATTTTCACTGATATGCTGATGATTGTGACGCACCTTTAAAACAAATAATATTTTGCATATATTTTACAAACATTATTTATCTCGCTAAAAAATGCTGTACATGTTAAACTCTATAAGCAGGAATGAAACAGCGTGTAGTGACGTCATGTTTGCCGTTCCTTTCCTTCATCTATGACGTCATTATGATACACTTACTGTCCATTATGTATTTCAGATGCAAAGAAAATTCGAATCTATTTTACAATGCTATACGGTTGAAAATATATTGACAAATCGGTGACGTCATAAAGGATATTTAGGTCATGAACATTCATTCGAGTGTACAACATTATAACGTCATTGCTAAGAGTTTATTTACCGTAAAGCTTCGATGAACTTAATATTAAGGTTAACTTTTGCGATAGGCTGCAAATTAATATCTGTATCCTAAACTGCCTCCGCGACACAGGAGAAATTCCTACAGTGGAAGGTAACGTTTTTTGTAAACAATGATTATTATAAACAACGATATTAGTTTTCTTTTTTTTTCTTTTTTTTTACTTTAAATTAATTTACTATTAGATGAAACACTTTAAATATCTTTTATTATTGTAATGGCCCCGGACAGTGCTATATCCAAAGAGAGGACAGAATATTTTCAGCAAAGGACTTGGCTTAAGTCACGAAATAATGACAATTAATTTATCTTTACATAGTATACAATTTTAGATTAAGTCCTTTCTTAAATGTATACCTAAAAGTAATGTGTAAGTAAGTGCTGCTTCCTTCCATAAAGACAAGTTATAAGTAGATACAAAGTAATAGAAATAGCTGGTAACAGTTATAAAAGCTTTGTTGGCTTTTACATTAGACGTAAAAGGCGTATCTAAACAACAAGTGCCATGGAAAACGTTTTACTTCGTGAAACGTTTGATGTAACTTGGCACTGGACCAGACGATACGTCAACCAATACAAAGATGGATTATTAGGATTTAACAAAAGCTCACTACAATTGTCGGCTGTCGGTATGAAATTACAAATACCACTAGTATTTGTCAAAATGGCTAAACACAGTAAAGCCTCATCTCCATTAAAGCTGAGATACGTTAGAGCGTCTCAAAGTGGAGATAAATAACGATCAGAGATTGGATAAAACAGTAGAGGTGCTTACGTGACTAATGTACCTTGACATTTAAAATTAAAAGTTTATAGGCTATGAGTGTAGGTGTGTCGATGTCTTGGTAAAGTATATAGATAGTCTCGATATCACTTTGTATGTTTGTACTCAAGATCTAGTAATTTACTTAGCAGTGTAACTGCAGCTAAGTGGAATAATTAATTAACATTTCCAGTTCCGTTAAAGGCGTTTTAACCAACGCTTTTGTAGCCTTACCGACAACGTGGAGCCGTAATTAGAGTCATGTTTCTATGAGTTAACTAAAACGACCTCCTTTCACGAACATTGATAGTGTTTCTAGTACAATATTCATTATTAACGAACAAGGCTTGGAATGGAATGGAAAGCCTTTCGCCGTGTTCTTAAAGTTTTTGATACGAATCGTTCTCCAACACATGATATTGGTTTTCTACTTTCAATAACTATTGTCTTCTGCGATTATTCCACATGGCTGTCGAAATCAAATAATTGGACTATCCCCAACTTGCCAATGGTTGCTCAGGGGTCAGGGCACTCATCGAAATTTCATAGTACGGAAATAATCAGGAGTTGGGTTTCACTCTCAGTTCCGGCTCCACGTGGCGGAGGGTCAAGACCGTGATTTGTGGCAACCTTTGGGGGAGGCCGTTGTTCAGCAGTGGATTTAAGACAGTATGAATTCATGATGATAATGATGACCATCATTAAAGCCACTAAAATTTTGGTTTTCAATTTATGTGTTTTTTTTTATAATGTGCACGGTGCTGAAGGAAAATATCGTGAGAAAACCGGCACATCTGCTAAAATATTACACAGTTACTTAATACTTCGTAGAACAGTATTGTATGATTGCAGGTAACTGTAAAACGAATATTAGTACCATTGCAAATAAGTTAGGCTGTTAAGAAAAACTTTGAAGAAATCTGAGTTCTGGTTGGCTTAAATAATCATACTATACAGCAGACTTTGGGGAAACGCGATACTCTAGACGTAAGCGGGGGCGAATTGTACAGCGATAAAGGAAAGCATGTACACGTAGAGGTGTGTGTCGGGTGCACACACCTCTACGTGTACAACCGTGTAGGTATAGGCATGTCGTGTCTGCCATTCGCAGGAATGTCGCGCACCAACTTGTTGAACTTCGGATATGGTTGCTTAAGCTAGAATCTGAATGTTTCCTGGCTTAAGATCTACTACCCAGCTCTCTTCCCGTGGATTTCGGAATATGTGACAAAGTGAAAAGCCGAATCTCCCGAAGAGGCGAAAAATGGGTTGCGTAAGCTTATTTGGAAATGGTAATTCATTGAAAGTAACCATCTAAGATTGCAAAAGTCTTTACCGTTGCAAAAGAGAAGAATATTTTAATATTTTACGTTTTATCTGAACTGTGGCAGACAAACGGCAATGAATTAAAAAAAGAATCTTCAAAACAGTGTATTTTTATTAAACTCTTCAATGTTATAATTGAGCTCGCCAACAATCTGTTTTGTATTAAACTCGATCTCATTGAGCTTGCACTTGAGCTGGTAGTGTAGGGTGTGCGGTATATACATCAGTATTGAGTAATTTGCGTTTCAAATCATACACATATATGCACACATATGTGTGCATGTAACGCTTATGCCGTAAGATCGGAGGGAAGGTCAGATAGTGCAAAGTTCTCAAATATTAGCTCCAGCTGGGATTCAAGCCAAGGATCCCGCCCTCCCCACCCCTAATGCTATCAGCGTTATTACGCCGGGGGCTTAATAAACGTGGATTAATCACCCACACGTGAACCAAGTGAAACCTACATGGTCGCCTGATGTAGCAGGGATGGTCCATCCGAAAAGTTTTGGCTAAAGAGAAACTGGCGGCCCCGATAGGTGGGAAAATAACAATATATTACAGAGCAGCGCAGTAATGAAAACATTGGAGCACTTCAGTTACTTCTATTATTTATGTGATTTAGTTGCAATTATAAATTTCTTCGAGGAAAGAAGACAAGTAAACAAAAAAAAAGTACTCTTACTGTAAATTTATGGTTACATACATGCAACACATTCATTTTTATTTTATACGCAATTTTCGGTTACTTTTCAAGCCATAACAAGCCACAAATGAGATCAAAGGCGTATTTGAGTATATTATTCATCATACAATTTAAACTATTTTTAGACTACTTGATAATTTGCTTTTGATTAATAGAGTAGGTATAGTCAAGACTAAGATTAGAACTTACGTTACGATTCAAACGAGCCGTAGTAAAACAGAACTATCGGCGGCTCCCGAATTAGGCCGTTGTATCGATTTAGATGAGTTGAGCACGTAAGTAAACATCACAGACAGCGCGGATATATTCGACGTGGCCTCTAGGCTCTGATAAAATTAATTTACTAGTGTGAACTTTTGGGGTTCTTTAAGCTACAGAAAGTACATTACGCAATAAAATAAACAATATTATAGTTTATTTTATAAGTAAGTATTGTACTAGTAGTAGTTTAAAGTATAGTTCTATAGAACCATGGTACCTGGGAGGTCAGGGCACTTTTTTAATTTTAGGTTTTTTTTAAGGTTAGGTTTTTTAAGACGCGGGTGGCCTAAAATCGATATTCGATGTCGGTATCGTTAAAATTATTAATGCAATATTTCAATTGCCAACTTACGAAGTGCTCGTCGATGAAATGTAACAAAAATTCGCATGTTCGAGAAATAATAAATAATTCAAGGATATGTGAACCAACCCCAAAAGTTCATGGGCTAATATTATTAATTTTTTTTTCTATTTATTTTATTGTACTTTTTATTGATATTTTATTTTTGACGAAGACCACATGGCTCAGCGATCAGTGGATCTACCTTAAACATTAATTTAATTTTGAGATCAATGATTGCCCTACTCTTGGATTTCTCCTCTACTTCTAGTTGATAGACAATCGCACGACCCAGATCCAAAACAATTATCAGAAGGTCATTAGTTATGTACAGGAATCAAACTCGCGACTCCTATTGCTTACACCAAGCGCTCACCATCTGTCAAGCCATCCAAAAGTCATGAATGTCAACGTAATAAAAGACCATATTTCTGCATAATCTAAATTGATTAGTTCAGATAATGACTTATAGTTTTATTGTATACTGTCTTTGAAACTCCATCAGAGACGATAATAACAGATCACTACATCTATTTTCGATAAAATGGCATAGAGTCCGCAGTTGTGATCGAGCATCATTGTCACAACAATAGCTCTGGTCTATTCACAAAAAGACAAATAAAATCTAGAAGAAACAATAAGTTACCGTATGCATTTCGTTTCAAAAAGACTCCCAGCTAAGGACATTATTCACCACAGGGTATTCACCTGTCTAGACGGCTTTAGCCACGACAACTAGTGGTCTAAATTGTAAAATTATATTAAATAATATGAACTTTTAACGTTATGCGAGAGATATAAAGATCGGTGAATCTTTTGCAAAAGAGCCATTATTTAATTTTGTCGATTAACTGGTTTCGTTATGCATTGTATTTCTATTGTTCGGAGTTGGCGAATTTAATAATGACTTAATCCAAAACGGAAACTGAATTATATGAGTGAGTGACACCTACGCTTTGACACAGTTCATTCGAACAAGTAAAGCAAATCAATTACCTGAGTCATTGGGTCTCAGACAGCCTCAGTTATAATTAGAACCTCAGACATAAATAGGAGAACACAGGATGGTTTATGTCCGATATAATGTACTAATGAGTAAAAATGTAGTACATGTAATAAAATCGGTGAATGCTGCGGTGTTTCGAAAAAGCAAGCTGATTTTTCTTTAAATCCAACTTGGAAGTCAGATTGGATACTTATTCGATACGAACTTGAAGTCAGAACTTCTGACGACCGTTGTCACGTCTGTTATCAAAAACGTTATAATCAGCGGCATGTAAATTGTTTACTGCTGGACATGTTATAACCATTTTAACGAGTTTTGACCAGATGTGGTAATCACGACCCTAGTGGAAAGATTGACGGTCATCATCAACCTGATGCCTCACACCTGATAATGGAGTGGTAGAGTTCCACACAATAATTTTAGTAATTTCAACCCACTTTTCACAAGACGATATTAGAAATATCGTGACAGGAGGTGAGCGTATCGCCATCTTAGTGTTCAGGCCTAACGATAATGATCGTACATAAGTTTCAAAATATTCATCCATTCATAGAGAATCGAACTCGGGACCCGTATCATATCGTAGCACAGTTTCACAATATACACGAGACGAGGTGGTACTTTCCACTAAAAGAACTCAGTCAATTGAAGATTTTGTTTTGAGGCTCCGATAATTATTGATTCAGGAAGCAGAGGTCAAGGTTTCTACTAAAATATAAACAACAAATGTTAAACTATAACACAGAACAGCATTTATCTCAACGCGGAAACGTTGTTGATATTACCCACTGTCTGGACTGGGCGTTGATTCCATAAACCAATACACATACTAAATCAGCACTAGTTTTGATGTCAGTAACCGCAGACAGGCGTCTGTTGTTCATACGAAATTAAATGAAAATATAAAGATTTTCTAGGAATTTAGACATTAAATATAATATAATCACTTTGGAATTATGCATAATTTCATGTTACGAGGCGTGGACTAGCCAGTATGGCGATTATACAGAGATATAATATAGAGAGTCATTTCATACATTTCAACCTATCACAGGTCCACTGCTGAACATAGGCCTCCCCCAAAGATTGCCACAAACCGCAGTCCTGAGCCACCTGTCGGTTACACTAGTTCTGCTGCGTATAACGTCATTGCAGACTCTATCGCGCAGAGATACACCGAGCATAGCCCTTTCCATAGCGCGCTGAGCAACTTTGAGCTTCCACGTACGGCATGCAATGAAGGACCATGTACAGACGTATATTATGTCAAAGAATTCAATAATAGCAATGGGAATTTTCTTCCTTTTCTGCTGAATGCATTTCTCTTTTTGCATTCCACGGGTGTAAAATTATGTGGACTACTGGACACAGTGCGCGCAACCATATTGTCAATTTTCGAATATTCCTGATGATATCGCCGGGGAGCCGCAGACGACCGCAACGCAACTGTTAGAGTTAGGATCGCCTTTCGTGCCAGGAACAAGTGAAGGAGGTGATAATTTACACGCAACTTCCCGCTGCCGCACCGTATTTTTTCAAGAACATATAATTTTTTTATAAGCAATGATATTTAGTATTTATTAGAAAAGAAGAGGAATCAAAGTCAAACTTTTCTTTTTAATTAAGGCTTGTTTAAAGCTTATTGAACATAACCTTCTCAGAAAAGAAACGGCAAGAAACTCTAGGGTTTTCAATCCCATGTTACAATGTCATCTTGAAAAAATTTTTTTTTGGGAATGTATACAATACATCAGTAACCAGGGGACAAGCAAAAGTAGAGTTATTTCCAAACATCATAGTCTTCAATGTATTAATCTATTTTATTGAAGACCTTTTTTGTCAAAATATCTTGCACAAGTTTTTTAAATATTATATCAGATTGAAATCAGAATTTAACGAAACTTATGTCATTCGAAAGAAAGAAACGGTAGAAAAAGAAACCATGTGTGTACGTTGCCGTCAAGGCTGATAATGTAAAATCAACATACACACATGATTTTTACTTATAAAACGCTTTAAGCAATTAAATGTGTATCTTGATAACTAGAAAGTTGAATTACGTTACTTTACACACACAATTGGTCGAATTTCGACCACAAGCGACACTAGTTAAGAGAATGGTACGAGTATTAGCATTAGTATATAATTAAATGAAATACTAACAATAGAATTTTCTATTTAGTCTACACGATCCGCTGTAACATCAAAGGTTGTTTACACGAAGGCAGGTAGAGGAACACAGTCGAACCGTTTGTGACGATGTTTCATGATTCGTTTAATGCCACTGTAAAAGAACTCAGATGCAAGAAAACGATAAATAGCAGTACCAAAAGTCAAAAGAGAAAAGTCTGGTCAATGATGTTCAAACATTTATGTCTTTGCAATTTGACTCGTTAACAAGAAGGTAAATGAGCATTTTCGTTGGATTTTGATTTTTTTTAGGTGATGTTGATATTAATGTTGGCTAGATTCGGCTCGTATTGATGACATTGGCCTGCATCAAACAGTACCGGCCGCTGCGATTATTTAGTCTCCTCTGCTAACTGCTTTGCACTCATTTATATATAAGTAACCCATAAGCTCTGTAATCTTATTGATAATACTCTGCAGTAGCCCGTAGCGGAGGTATTGAACGCGATGAAAATGTAAGCGTTGATCAATATTTTGATACTGACAAGCCAACACTGATGTTTTTTTTTATTTGAAAAAGGGTGTAAACGAGCAAGCTGCTCACCTGATGGTAAGTGATTACCGTCACCACGCACGTACATCTGTAATACCAGAAGAGCTGCAGATGCGTTTCCGGCTTTTAAGGATATTCGGGGGATGGGGAGCGGGCGAAAGAGAAGGGGATAGGGGAGGGGATAGAGCAGGGACGCCGCTTATGTCACTCACCAAACGAAACGCAGAAGCCCATGATGCCTGTACATGCCGGTATTCTGCGAGGTCATGGTACTACCCCGGTCAAGGTCGACCAATTCGAGCAGTAGTAAAAGCTACCGCTTGACTTATAAGCCAGCACTTTTTTTTTTTTTATAGAAGAAGGGGCAAACGAGCGTGCGGCTCACCTGATGGTAAGTGATCACCGACGCCCACGAACATCCACTACACCAGAGGAGCTACAGATGCTAAGAAGATAAGATGGCTAACGGGTTTACCAACGTGTAAAGGAGTTATAAGATACTACGAGAAATTATCATAGTCCTCGGAGCCTAAACATCTAACTTTAAACGTCGGTAATCACTTACCATGTGTGAGTCGCTTTTTGGCTGGCGCCTTTCCCATAAAAAATTTATAAAATCAAAGATCTGAAGAAAGTTGGTATAAGAAGATATCCATACAACCTGTACATATTTATTTTACGTTTCACAACAGTTTTATTTCAATAATAATCTATCAGTACTCGTGTGACTATTGTAATCCCGAAAAAGAAATCTTTGGGATATGGGATACCATTCGAAAACACCCTTCATGGGTAGTACCAAGTATGGTATATATGATCGTTTTACACATGTAGGGTATACCATATAAATATAAACCACTGGGAACTGATTATAAAAATATTTTCAAAAATTTGGCATAACACCAAACAATCCATCGAATATCATTTTTAAAGTTTGATTGCACGATTCAACAGACGTTCACTTCAATTGTCGTTTGTTGACAAGAAATAACTGATGCGATGCCTATTTGTGAACACGGCGTAGGGAATAAATATAAGTTCAATATTTTATTCACATTAGATACACAATAATTAAATAAATTTCAAATTAATAACATTGCAAAGAAAAAGTTATTATCATTCGTTGCTATGCTAGTACTGTGCATGATTTTTTTATTAGGATTTGCTGCTGCCTACAGGCAGTTTTGGCGAAATCTCTGAAGTCAGCAACTGATGCGTCAATGCGCACACTGATCAGCTCCAACGGTCAAAGTGCTTTAGAGGATATAGAAAGAGCTATACTTCTTTTTCAATGGGGGACATCCCACCCAAAGGTGTAGTTATCAAACCTCACCGTTAACAGCTTATGATAAAGGGCCACTAGACAGGGGAAATCTGCGAGGCGGTGTAAGTCTGCGTTCCGCAAATAAAAAGACGCTCCGGTCGTCAGGTGCTTGATCAAATACAAAAATTCATACAAACAATTTTTAATATTAAATACCCGCACAATGTTTGGATTTTCACACGTATATCATAAACTGTGTGCACAAGTAAAGTTTGACTTTAACCAAAACACTTAATTTATAGTATAATGAGACTGTCATGAAAATCGGCATTGTTTGCGTGTGCCGACGTGTATAAATATTCAGCTGAAATGCCACTACTATCCTTTCTCCGTCGATATACTGTCTGATTACGTAATATATCAAAAGTTACTAATTGATAGTACAAAGGGATGCTACCGTCTATCCCCATGTTAATTTATTACTTTAGTAAATTTCCTTAGTCTCAAGGAAAAACATGTCAGCTGTATTCTCTTCTCTTCTAAAATACGGCATAAATAAATTATATAAAAACAGCAAAAATCTAATTTTATTCTTTTTTTTAATATTGAAAATCATCATCATCATCATCATCATTTCAGCCTATCACAAGCCCACTGCTGAACATAGGCCTCCCCAAAGATTGAAAATATGAAAGTATATTTGTTTGGATGTTTGACGACTAACTTGATTTTCATGCAATTTAGTTTGGAGATATCTTGAACCCTAGAAAAGGACATGGGCTACTAATAATCAATCCTTATTTCATAATTTCAGGCAGATACTAAGGAATTCCATTTAGCGATAGATGATGAGCAACGTACTCTTTGTACAACATTAAAATCTAATACTTAAAAAATAGAATTTTTTTTGGTCGTAATCTTTGCATTCTTATACAAAATATCTGATTACTATGTAACTTTGGTCAGTTGCTATGTGCGGGACCTCAAATGCTTTTGACAAAAAAATTAAAAATAAGTACAAAAATAAATAAATAATGTTTGCAGGAGACGGAAAAATTAAAAATGTTGTATGTCCAAAAGCACTTGAATAAAATTTTCAAATTTAATTAAATGCACAAGAAATTATAATCTTTAATTTATTTTGTATCTGTTAAACGTGTCTGCTTTGTACTTGTACATGTGTACCTACTAAGATTGAAGAAGAGGCAATGTAACGTATGCCGGGCACAGCCAGTATCTTATAAAATTAATTGGTCATAAAAACGGGGACTTATTAACTATGTAAATATAGTTACGACTTCGCATATTGTTCGATAGAGTCGTAAACAGAACTATTTGCGGCTCCCGAAATAGTTGTATCTGATTAGAAGAGCTCAGTGCGTACGTAAACATTGGCGGGGGTAGAGATATTTTCGACTAGGCCCCTGATAAAATATAAATCAAGAGAGTATACGTCTTGTTATTATTACACACGTAAGTTCATACTGAAATTACAACACATACCCAGGTACACAGGTGCGAAATCAGTGACAGAGATGTAAATGATTTGAACTCTCAGCCTTGTTTAAGGGCTGAGTAATAAGTAAAGATAGTAGATGTCCTACGCCCAGAAACTCAACTACCCAGTCAGATTAATTTTTGAATATTCTTCGTAAATACATTATCCAAAAGTCCGACGTTATTTAAGTTATTATTACTTAAGTTATCAATGTATTTTGCAAAGAAATATAAAATCCTCCGCTGTGGCACCAAAAACTTTCTTATTGCTGAGTCGAACAACTTTCGATAGTAAACATAAAGCCGATGGCCTATTACTACCGTGTTCTGCGCGTTGACCCATTTTTGTAGTTTTGTTTGAGATCCCTTAATCGATACACATTGAGGGAAAAATATATTATTGTAGGTCTTTAGATGTGCTAATGTGTGTGGCAGAAACTTAGAGCCGACTTCCGGTGTCAATAGTGGGTCCTGATTTTAAATCAAGGCCATTAACACATATATATAGTAATTTGAAATCAAATATTGAAACTGGCTGGTATTCCAACCCAGGACCAATGGCTCAGTAATCTGGTACACTAGCCACTAAGACACAGGTAAGATGTGAAACAAGGGGATTTTTCAATGCTTGTATATGGGCAAAAGACATTCTTGGTAGTATCTCTAAAGCTATAACTATTGTTACACACAACAAACTGAATGTAACAGTGAAGTTTAAAACTTCAGTGTTGTCAGTAAGGGGGACTAGCAGGAGGCTAGCGCTTTATAAAATATGGAGGTAGTAGAACGTAGTTGGTATTTGAAGCGTAAAATTATGAACGTTATATTAAATTTACCATATACATTTTAATTGGGCTAATGAATACAAATATTATTATTTAATTCAATGTATTGACAAATGATTTTCCTGTATAAATATCAACCATTCTTGTGCTTCTCATGTGATGAAATAGATGTCGTCACAGTATAATTAAAATATGTTCCCAGACTTAACTTGTAACTATTATACCTTCGCTTTAATTTCATAATAAGCGAGTGATCTAGGTTCGAATTCCAATATTGGTACCACTAAAATTGCTTATTGCAATTTTAAGAAACAGAACTTACCGCGTTGTACAATATGAAAAAACGAGTATGTTTAAGAAATAACAAACATTATATTTTGCGCTTTCCGCTCGGCAGTACTGGAGCATCATGGCGGACCTTTCCCGGTTTCCTATCCCTCTCCATTATTTTAAGAAGGTATTTGCCCAACAGTGGGACATTAACAAGCTACTTTATTCGGTTACCATATGGTTTTATAACAATCAAGTCAGGTCTGCACTTTGGACAATGCACAATACACACTTGAAATGTTCATTTATCTTATTTTAAATACTAATATTCAATTGTTTATGTTCAATACCTTTTGAGTCATTCGAGTCTGATATTGATACTGATCGCCTTACAAAGGAACTGAGTTGTATCAATTTCTAGAAAAGAGCTAGTGCAGTTGAGAAGCTTTCAACTAGAATCTACAATTCTAGCATTCTACGAGTCTAGTGGTGTCGGCTCTAGTTTGCAATAAATGGCAAGCTCTTTATTATTTCTATATATATAAATATATTATAAGGTGTTCATTCATAGCATAGGTTTCCATAAACTACCTTATTTAAAGCGCTTTATTTAAATTTTGACGAAAACTTAACTATATGAAAATTAGTCCCATCTGCGTGGCGATCATCGAAGGACGAAAATCCTTTTCAAGTATGTTAGAGATCAAATAAATAGACCCCAGACAAGATTCCGGGTCCTGGTAACTAATCAGTTGCCGGTATTAGGTACTGCGATTACATATGCACCTGGTAAGCAAGCGGGAATTACAAAGGTACTTGGGACATGCCTATGTCTTCTTCGTCGGCCTACCGGATACGGATCTCTCCAGTAGGAGGATTGGGCATAATCACCACACTAGGCATGTAAATTTGTTCCTGCCTTGTCGTGGCGGGGGGCTTAGTGACCGTGGCTTGGTCTCCCACGGTGAACCAAGAGGAACCTACATAGCCGGCTTGTCTTTGCGGGGATGGCTGGCCCGAGGTGGCCGCTCCGATTGGGCTTGGTGAGCCCACTTCGAATGCGTGTTGGTGGACTGTGGGGTGAGTGTTAACTTAGCGCTGTCCTGGCCCCCCACAGCCGAGGTGGAGTCGCAGGGGAAGAGGAGTGTCGGTATTACGTTGAGCCGTTCTCCCTACCCTCCGCGGCGGAAATGTGTTCGGCGGTGGAGGCATAGACCAGATCCGCCGCGGGGTGCCGGGAAGGCTATTGGTTAAGAGTACCAGCCTTCCTGATCCTCATGGCCTCCGGGCGGCGGAGTCGGGGGTCTGTTACCCTCGAGGGTTTGGGGGCCGAGAAGGTAAGCGCGTCTGTGTTCCGGCGCGTCTAGCCAGGACGGTTTGGGAGAGGTGTTCTCACGTTCTCTCCCGAGAAGGGGCCTACAGCGGCCGGCACTGGCGGGGTCGCGGATGTGTGCGAAAGCGTTCCCGCGACCCTGCCGACATGCGAGGAAGTGGAAAACCATGGGGTTTTAGTCGGTGCAAACCCGACCCGTCCTTGCCCCGAGACGGCGAGCATACGTTAGGGATTTCCCCATGCAAATAAAAAAAACAGTACCAGAGACCTCGTATACTGCTGCCTGTCATCAATATGTGTATTTTGAGTTAAGCCTCTTTTGAGATGCCGTTTGGCCCGCCATCTGTCGGATGCCATAAGATTTTCAAGGCTATTCCTTTACTTAGTGGACTCTTACGATACCTACAGGAAGAAAGGAGGTGGCAGTTTTTATGCTGCCACTATATGTACCTATTTGACGATGTACTCTTGGCACATTTCGACCACATCAATACTTAAGTGTAATTAAAATGTACTTATAAATGAAAAACATATTAATTTAACAATATTCGTCATGAACATGAGATTGCTCCTAAAGAAAGGATTTTCACACTTGGCAGACGACTAGACGATCACAGTACCTACTGCCTGTCACTTGTTTGGATAACTTAGGTATACATTTTCCCCGACCGATGGCTAGGTTGGCTTCATAGCTGGGCTGATGCTGTGAGGTGGGCCGGCAGTGGGTGGCTGCTCCGATGCCAGTTGATCGACTGTTGGAAGAGGATTACCTGTCGTTGGATTCGAGGGTTCGGGTTAGAAGGAAAGATGCTTTTGAGTGCTGCGGATAGCGGATACTGTGGGGTACGATGCTCACGTGGAGTTCTTGGTGTTCACATGATATAAGGCAAAGGGGTTATAATTGCTGCTACCTGGCGTATTCTGTCTTTGCACAGGCTGGAGCGGGTATAGGTCAGGTATTTCCCCATGCAAATAAAAAACAGTACCAGAGACCTCGTATACTGCTGCCTGTCATCAATATGTGTATTTTGAGTTAAGCCTCTTTTGAGATGCCGTTTGGCCCGCCATCTGTCGGATGCCATAAGATTTTCAAGGCTATTCCTTTACTTAGTGGACTCTTACGATACCTACAGGAAGAAAGGAGGTGGCAGTTTTTATGCTGCCACTATATGTACCTATTTGACGATGTACTCTTGGCACATTTCGACCACATCAATACTTAAGTGTAATTAAAATGTACTTATAAATGAAAAACATATTAATTTAACAATATTCGTCATGAACATGAGATTGCTCCTAAAGAAAGGATTTTCACACTTGGCAGACGACTAGACGATCACAGTACCTACTGCCTGTCACTTGTTTGGATAACTTAGGTATACATTTTCCCCGACCGATGGCTAGGTTGGCTTCATAGCTGGGCTGATGCTGTGAGGTGGGCCGGCAGTGGGTGGCTGCTCCGATGCCAGTTGATCGACTGTTGGAAGAGGATTACCTGTCGTTGGATTCGAGGGTTCGGGTTAGAAGGAAAGATGCTTTTGAGTGCTGCGGATAGCGGATACTGTGGGGTACGATGCTCACGTGGAGTTCTTGGTGTTCACATGATATAAGGCAAAGGGGTTATAATTGCTGCTACCTGGCGTATTCTGTCTTTGCACAGGCTGGAGCGGGTATAGGTCAGGTATTTCCCCATTGTATAAAAAGGTGTCATTAATTTCTAAGTCTAAGTCTATTTCCAAGAAAAATATCTTATCCTCTGATAGATTAGATGGCGGAATAACCATATTTAATATTTCAGATCTAAAATCTGAAATAAATTGACGCTGGTGGTCTCTATTACACTATCATACAAATTTTCAAAATTCTAATGAACTTTGTATTTATGTCCTAATTCAATAGAATTTGAAAAATTTAAATCATATCTTCGGCTCTGCTCTGTTTACTTTAACGACTTCATTTAATTTTACTGCTCTCCCCCGCTGTCTTAAATAATTAATTCTTTTCTAAATGGCTGTACTGTAATTTGATTACACGTATTGGTACATTTCTGAGAAGTGAACACAATATAATAAAGTCACGCGTAAGAAGACGCGAGTAATCGTAAAATATATTACAGAAAAAATACAACGTATAAAACATAAACAAAATTATTTAATTATAGACTCAACTGAGTAGCGCTTTAGTAAAGGGTTCGCTTGATAGGTTCTATGGTTATTGAATAGAAGATGTAGGTATAAGCGTAATAGATATCAATTTATATATATTTAAATATTATATTTCTTGAATATATTAAACTTAGGGATAGGATAATCTTTGATACTCAACGAGTCTTGTAGCTTAGGGATTAAAGCCCTCGTTCGAATCTTTGTGCCAGCACCACTTAATATTGAATTTACCACGTGTTTGGCGGTGAAGGAAAACGTCGTCAGTAAATACACATATCTGAGAAATAATAAAAAATATATTTTTAGTACAGGTAGAAACTGCAGACGATTTTGACCTATCACCGGAAGTAACGGCAATGCCGTAACTTATTATGCCTATAATTATTTATAGAACTGTAGACATTAAATTATTTATTGATAATTTATAGATAAAAACAGTCTGTTTTTTTATTAACCACCTGTCTGTGCAGAAGGTATTTAAAAGCTTTACAGACGTATGATATTAATTTAAAAAATATAATCTCTCACTATCGCATAACCAATAATGGGGTTGACGGTTTTAGTCGTTTCATCCCACTTTTCACTGGAGCTTATTTATACCAAGGTGACAGGTGGTGAGGAGATAGGCTCTTGTAGGGACTTATAGGGTCAGAGTGTGGATATAGATACGAGACCTATACTTATTGTAAAGACCACGTACGTACTTATATTTAATACAAATATATATTATGTATTTATCCGCCACTAACATTTTTCCACCAGCTTACTTCACTACCAGCTGTTGAGTATATTTCACTTTTCAAAATCAAGGTCATTCATTTAGTTTATAATAAAAAGATGAAACATCTCCAATACTCGCAATTTGTAGCAAATATTTCAAAAATAAAGCTTGGCAAAATAAAAATTGCTTATTTTTCTTATTACGTTGTTTTGTGTTTTATTAGAAACAGGTGTTCGCTAGTTATAAGAGTTACATTTCATGAAAATCTAAAGTAAATGTAAAAATGGCAACTATTTCTCTAAGGTTCAACAAAATTCAATTAATTAAGTGAAAATGTTAAATATATATATGTATAAACATTTTTATGGAATAAAATTTTGTACCATTTCACGCACACTAAAATAATAAAAAAAAAACTGTACCTGTTACGGTATTTTAAATAGCATAAAGCACAGAAATACATTTGAGACGTAAAAGCCGGCGTTCCGCAAGGCTCTGTCCTCTCTCCCACTCTCTATACGCTTTACACGAGCGATATACCCACAGACAATTACAAGAAAGTGGAACTGGCTCTATTCGCCGATGACACTACTCTTTACACACCCGACTTCAATGTATCTAGCATATACATTCGACTCCAAGCCGCAGCCACCGCTCTTAGCGATTGGTTCAGGACTTGGAGAATTGACATAAACCCTGAAAAGAGCAAAGCGGTCTTGTTCAACAGGAAGCATTTGTCAAATCAACCCAATAAATATAAAAATATCACCTTAAATGACAAACCCATCCCATGGGTGTCAGAAGTTAAATACCTTGGAGTTACCCTAGACCGTAAACTCAACTTCAAGAAACACATAAAAACAGTCAGGGATAGAGCGGCTTTTGTGACCGGTCGCCTCTACAACCTAACCAACAGCCGTAGCAAAATGGCACTTAAACACAAAATGCGTATATACAAGACTTGCGTACGACCTATTATGTCGAACGCCAGCATTGTATTCGCGCATGTGCCCAAAACACGGCTGAGCCCTCTTCAAGCGATTCAAAATCGCTTCATGCGCCGCGCAACCGGTGCACCCCTATATATGCGGAATGTAAACTACACCGCGATCTCCAGATGACCACTATGGCAGCCCTATTTAAAAAGTTCTCTACAAATTACTTTGAGAGAATTAAAACGCACCCCTATCCGTTAGTAGCAGCGTTAGGTAATTACACACCTGCGCGCAACACAACACTCCGCTTGAGGCGCCCCAAAAATGTAGCACCCACACTAGCCAGGTTCTACGGCTAACACAGCGAGATAGACTTCGTCGCCATCACTCCACGACCCGCCAGAGATTTACTCGAGGCAGAGGTCGTTACTAAGCCATACATCAAGGCGGTCCCAGATGAGGTCACCTACCTCCTGTCGGGGCCCTCGGATCGCCTAGCCCCCCCCCCCCCTTAAGATTGGAAGTTTTCTTTCGTTTTAGGGGATGCAGCGCTTCACAGCAGCAGTCATCATCGACCTCCGTTAAACTTGCGGGCCTCTGTCCCCGCAAGTCTCTTTAGACGAAGCTGTAAAGGCCTCCGGGCCAACAGCAATGTGGATGGGTTTTTAGTCGGTATGTTTGTCCTTCCGAGATCCGAGTCCGACATAACCTGTTGGGAGGGTTCCCGGCCAACTACGGGTATGATTAAATAATTTTCCCTCCACCAAAAAAAAAAAAAGAAATACGTAAATTGGATCAATCTCGTAAGCCTGAAATTCAGTAAAAGGAAAGTTATGTTGAAATAAATCCCTGTTGACAATATCTAGGGATTACCAGTTCACACCTCTTACATTTTCCTTTTTACAACTTGACAGCGAACGCTTCTCGTGACGAATTAGAGTCTAATGCAAAAATATTTTAGGTAGTATTTTGAAAGAGCTGAATAAAAATCAGAACAACTTTGATTGGAATTCAATTATTTACTGTCACGCGTTGTGTATATGCGATATAACAGAAAGTCACACAGTTCACTCCCGAGGTTGTCGTAAAATCAATAAAGAGAACCGACTAAAATTAACCAAAAACTGTTAGTAAAGAAAAGCTCTCGAGTGACATTCTCATAAGACGGCGACCTATACAGTTTCATGTAAACGAAGAATGCTGGTTGTTCCCAGCCATATTTTGTAGCAATGTTAAAAGATCTGTTAACAGAGATCAGAAGAGGAGTTTTATTTAGCTATAATGATGACGATGTTGGTCATTATTTAACTTTCATATTCTAAACATATTTAATACAATAATTACATATAAAAATAGATGTTGTTATATTTTTTTACATAGACAGACATTACCAGTCATCAGTATCATGGGTATTGACACACGATAAATATGAATTGATTAAATTTATATGATATGACCATGACTTAAAAAAAATTATTCACAATGCATTGTCATGATATAAATGTTTGTTACTAGAAAGACTTGTTCCCAAAATCCTCGGCTTTGAAGGAAGGGTCATTGACCATTAGACTATCAGGTCATCAATTTTATCTTGTGGATAGAACATGATAACATTGCAGATGAAGCGTTATTATAAACGTAATAGTATCACAATGTTGCGAAACAAACGAGCAATGTCATTTGTCAACAAACTGATAAGCTCGACCTGCTCTAACAAGGGTATGTGAGTTGAATACGGTAATGATATCTGTACGTGATAAAACTATGCTCGTAATATATCTGCTCAACAATTTAAGCATGCACATTTCAACAAAATTTTAAAACTATAAAAAAATATAAACTCTACATAATAGTGGAATACCAATGAAAATAACAAAAAAAAATTTATTTTTTTTATAGAAGAAGGGGGCAAACGAGCGTTCGGCTCACCTGATGGTAAGTGATCACCGACGCCCACGAACATCCACAACACCAGAGGAGCTACAGATGCGCTGCCGGCCTTTAAGGAAAAATAGATAAGAAATCCGCAAACCCGCAATGGAGTACCTTGGCGAACTTTTCATCGCTGACATTGCGGTGGGACATTTACAGACTGTTTATTACTCCAATGTTTTTTTTGATCTTTAACAAAAAAACAATATGATACCTTTAGCTCGAAAATTTTAAATTAAATGTAATCTAGAAGTAACTTCCAGCAAATTTGTCCAGGTCATTCAGACGCACCCTTCAATGGAGTTAGTCGCTGCGCTTGCCGAAATGAGGTCGCCACACGGAGCCGTACGATTGTTTCTACGGCATGTAGCCGGCCCATTTCCACTTCAGCTTACTGCTCTACAGGGTCTCCGGTTACCTTTTTCGGTTATGTAATGTTATATCAAGATGGTTTCCCCAACTACACGATTGTGCGCGTATTATTCGCGTGGGCGGGAATATTATTGATTTGAGCCAACCTAGCTCCTCAAAGAAACCCAGCTGATCCTTAATGTTGTCCTGTATGTTATGTCGGTGTAATGTTTACCCCGGATTCTATAACCGATGGACACTTCAGCAGAATGTGGGCCGTCGTTTCAGTGTCGTCCAAATATGCGAAATCCAAACTACAAGGACTGGTGATGGGAATCAGCATATCAAGTGCAAGGGTAGCGGCATTTAACTTGCCAACCCGCTTATCCAGCATGCAGTGGTAAAATAATCAATTTTCATGCATAAATAACTTATTTACTATATACCTTTTAAATAAAAAAAGATAAATGTAAAATTTTCGAAAAGGGTTTCCTTATAATATTATTATGTTAAGCCACTTGTAATACTGCAAAATAAGACATAAGTCATGCAAAAAACTTTCTTTTGAACTTCTGATTAAAAGCAAACTCGCTTCCTAATCTCTCGACATTGTCGGGGATAAATTGATTACGACCCATGATACTTACGCCGCATTTACACTGACTTATATTATTCTGTGCGATAGAGTAATATTCATAGTTAAAAAAAAAACATTTTTTATCAAAATGGCGTTGAACAAACCACTGTAAACCCAAAAAACAAACAACTCTGGCACGGCCGTACCATCCTTTTCTCGAAGTAACCTTCGATACTTTTGTAAAATACATTTGCAAAAGCATTAGGTGCGAAACGAAATCGTACCTATACATTTTTAACGTTATACCGTTTATTTCTCCGACGTACCTACTGGTTTCTTGACCATGTTTTCCTTCTACACCGAACACATGGTAAATTCAAGTACTTAAAATAATAGTTACATCTTTTAGTGGTGCCGATATCGGAAACACAGGGTATTCGAGTGCTATAAAATGTAAGTGATTCGCTTGACCTATGATCTGCCACTGTTTAATTAAATTTATTGATACCATTACACAAATGTTTAATACAATATTTAAAAACATTGTGTAGCGTAGTTATTCATTATAGAATTATATTTACAACTAGTTATTGTACTCTGGTGCCATGGTTAAATATTTAAAAAGTATAGGAAAAAATTGAGCCTCCTTCGCAACATCATAAGAAACATATAAAAAAAAATACAATGAAAATCGGTCCAATGCATTTGAAGATTAGCTTGCACAACGAACAGTTACGACTTCATTAGTTTGCAATAACTTGAATCTAATAATTAAAATTATAATATAGCCCTTTTCCTCCTGGCACGGTACCAAAAGCACTGGCTGAACATTTTCACGCGAATGGTTAAACTTAACTTAATTACGATAATTTTGTGTTGAAAACTTTCCTAATATTATAACATGAAAAATAAATCGATTAGTTACCTGGGTACTTCACACGTTCATATTCGTATTGTATCATATCAACATATTGTTGATATGAAACAATTGACAACGCAGAACTATTATAAAAAATTCTTCCAAACATACTGAATTAGTTTAACGTGAAACACAATTGCTACTCAGTTCCAATTGATTAAGCAGGGCTATGTTTGAAGTTCAATAAACACTCGTCGATGAGTGGTAATAAAAATGATAACTCATTTACGATATATAAAATGGCGTTCTAAAATCTATGACACATTTGCCCACTATTTTTTGGAATAATTTAAGTTCAATGAGTTTTTAGAGTTAACATCAAAGTAGATGATGGCTGAACTAAGTATCAAAGACGTTTGAATATTTTAATCAATTTAGAGCACAGTAAAGTATAAGGGAATAACTTTTTTATTGTTTAAATAATATTTTATGTTCTACTACTCTACTATCAGGTGGAAAAAATCTGATATGCTTATAGAATATACAGTTTATAATAAATATTTGTTAACCAATAACAACTCTAGCATAGTCTATAACTAAATTTGAAAGTAGACGTTATTGGAAGAACGCACAGAATCCTAATTAAATCCGATGGCAATAAGGAAGCGAAGCAAGCCTTTTTGAATGCTGAAAGTAAAGCAATTATCTGCATTTGAACTTTTAACGAATACTGAAAGGTCACGGGTTCATTAATCTCACAAAATTGAGACCGAGGCGTGAGTAATGCGACGTTTCAGTCTCAAATTTATAAAAAAGTGTAATTTTCTTTGTGGTTGCGGCGTAAAAATCTGCATTCGCATATCTTCTCGTAAGAATCGAAACAGATGACTAATGGAAAAGCCTTAAAAATGTCTTGACAGTCTCCGGGAGCACCCTTTTCGCCACCAGTCATTTTCTATCTCACAGTACGGTTAAACGCGGATTGCAGGAACCCGTTTGGCTACGTGAAGCCTAAATTAAATTTTTGTTAAGTTTTTTACCCACAAAAAAGATAAAGTGAAGACGGAAAATCGGATGTGACAAATAGACTGACACCAATCTTATTAAAGTCCCGTTTTTACATTAGACGTCCGGAGCCATTATAATCAGATGAATGCAAGAGAGGAACTCAATTAGAACATTCAAGCGATCTTTGCCTCGTTGTTAATTACTTGGCACATATTCGTGAGGTCGTTATTGTAGCAGAACTACTTAAGCTCGTTCAACTATTAATTTTACAATTCAAATAGAATTTGATTAAATTATCGTTACAATAATTGGTAATATTAATATTACAAAAGAAGAAAGCCATTATGAATGACATCTGTATAGACGAGTAGGCTATATAATAATAAAAACAAAATTTTGTAAAAAGTATGCGTTTGATCAATACTTTAATTTCTTTATACTTTAATACAGACACATTTTTCATGGAACTACTATGGCAGTAGTATTTTGTATAAATTTTTCGGTTTTAGAACATAATATAGTAGCTACATTTAAAAAAAATCTCACGAATGGCCGACCATTACTGGGTATTCAGCGGTTAAGGATGGGACATTTAAAGTTTAGTCTTGACAGTGGTTCAGAGAGTTAAAACTAGCTTTCTAAAGAAAATTAAAGGACATTCATTTTAGTCGTTTTAATCTACTTTTTACCATAGTTTTTTTGACAGACGGTGATTCCGTCGGCGAAACTTACACTTTATGGGATCACTTTATTGTCCGATAATCTGGTATACATGGTGACATCCTTTTTCACAGAACAGCTAACGTATCGAATTGAAAATCATAAAGAATACTATACTACGAATACTAATGTTTTGGTCTCATTTTCCTGTAAAAAATCAAATTATTAGCATTTTATCCTTTCCAATGAATATTTTAATACTCAATTACTGCGTTGCTTATATGATGCAAAGTAAATTGCGCGCTGAAAGGGATAGGCAGCTATGCTTTTCTTATCAAAACCTTTTTTCTTTTCTATCCTGTAACTGTAGTAAATTTTTTTACCTCTATAAATTGAGCTTACAGCTTACATACATTTCTACACTGGTACGTGGTTCTACTTTGTTTCTAGTGGTACGGAACTCTTACGGCACAAGGCCATCTCTCACTTTACCGAAATTTACCTCGTCAAAAAGCAAAAGATTCAACACTTATTTACATTAATATAAATAAGTGTTGAATAAAAACGTAATTAACTTTATTTACTTTGGTGTGTTTGAAATAACCCTATTCCCACAGATTGTGTAGCATCACTAGTGCGAGTGTACCGCTCTCACAAACTCGTTTACCTAGCGGGTACAGCGCTTCCTTAGAGAGGCCTATGGATAGGTTCAGCAGTGGACTAAAATAGGCTGATGTAATATGTAGTAATTTCATATTTAATATGCCTAAATTAAGTTATTTCATATTAAATATGAAATAACTTAATTTTTATCACAGGTGTAAAGTTTTATATGGCAATAATTTTTAGTAAACTCCAGAAGATTATTGAAAGAAAAATACACACTGGCAACCGTCGGGACGTACAAATATTTTTTTCTTTTACGTTAATTATGTAGCCAGCCAGATGTGTTAGCTCGAGATGATTTTTTACGCTTATTGTTGTTTACAGTACTCGTTTACGTGTTTTAAAGTTAACATTAAAATTTCTCATTCAAATTAAACAGTCCATCCAAATTGCAACAGCTAGGATAAAATGGTATAACCATTATAGTCAGCTTTCTTTCCACGACAAGATTCACCGATCTCCAAATTATTTTATTCGATCAATGACTGCTCAAAGATACTTCGTATTATTCACATCCCGTATTCATTCATGCATTTCATGTTCGTTTTCTAAAAGTAAAGATTTTTTTTTCTTAATGTTCCTATAGATCATTTACAGTAAGAGAAAAAGATTTAAGCTTTCCGCAATGTTTTCACGAATTATACTTATTATCTTTTACTAATATAAGATAATACAAACCTGTACCGGTTCGATAAACAAAAAAAAACATACGACATAGGATATGGTATATAAACGTTTCAGAACGCAACCAAGTAATTTTTGAATTTAAGTTTGTCGGTTTCTTCAAACATTACGCGTAAATGACTAAAGCGATAATGACACTGTTTCTCTGTTCCGATGATTATCGTAAGTCTTAAAAACTGTTGTACATTTACGTGGTAGAGCCAAGCGGAGGTTTTGCTGCTGCTCGAATCAACCAGCTCGACTGGGATAGTACCATCATGTGCTTCTGCATCAACCGGTGAGAAGACCTACATGTCTGAAATAAATAATAAAAACTTATATCGGGGACGTGTGAAGTTCAATACCCCGCACAGGAGCAGCGTTGCGGGCTCTGCCTATCTCCGATTTAGATTCATAAAGAAGAAAGAAGTTTACTAAAGTTAGTATACAATGAATGGATAATTTATATGTAACCCGAAGAGCCCAGGCCCAACATTCTGCTCCCCATCACTAGTCTGTATCAGCAAATTCGGATTGTTTTTTTGCCATCGTGCAGGTGAGGTTGGCATTATGAGAAGTAGACTTTCCCCCTAATACTTCACATGCATTACACCCCCACAAACACTTATGCTATTTTAAATACCTGTTTATACATTTATTCTTAACCACGCGCCGCTCGCGTTCTTTACAATAATGATTCTGAAGTATAGAAATTACTTGCTAAAACAAATATCACGTCAAAACAATTATTAAAATCCGACCGCAAATACATAGAATAAAACTACTTCTGAGAAATAAATTAGGGTTGTCATTAACAAGATACATTTTTTATTTTAAATAGAATCATTGCTTGCCAACTCCTTAGTTCCCCGTGACTACGGGTGCTGACTCTAACACTAACACTCACCCAACGAAACTCAAAAGCACAAGACGCTTATACTCACGCCGTTATTTTGCGAGGCCGTGATACCAACCTGGTCGAGCTGGCCCATTCGAGCAGCAACTAAAGCTGCCGCTTGGCTACCAAGCAATATAATACTCGAATATTCCTCGAACTTATTCACATTTTTCTAAAAGTGGTTTATCTATGTTTCTTAAGAATATAAATTGTACCATCTGGCGACCGACTTTTGGCGGAAAAATCCACAGACAAAAGATGGGAGTAGCAGTTCTAGTGCGCTAATACCAACACTCACTGAACTAACTTGCCCAGCTCACCTTGAATAAATATAGGCAAATCTGCCACGCATGGCATACCAGCTTTTGTTTATGCTTTATTGGAAAGGCTTATGTCCAACTGTGGACTTATTCGGGCCGATAAAGAAAAGAAAGAAGGTGGATACATTGTAGCAATTTTTTGTAGGAATCTATTAATTGTGGTGAGCCTGTTTTTGGGTAAATCCTAATAATTAATAATAAACTAGAATGAGTTGTAAATCTGAAAGAGACAACCCTATATATGTTCCACGTGGAAAATAAATATAACCGTAAGTTACGTCTTGTTGCTGAGTTTCAGCTCTGGGCATATGTGCACTGTTTGTTAATGTTATCGCGAATAACCTTCAGAAAATTAAACAATAACGTTTTTAATGAAATCTCATTACTTGCTTAAACTTCTTACATTTGTCATGGGAATAAACAAAAATAAAAAACATATTATATATATATATTTAAAAAGAATACTAGCAATGCTATTTATTATGTTACATTACTAATATTCCTGTTAACCCTCCAACTAAGCTTACTGCTTGTATCTGGAGTGGTTCACGACAATAGTCGAATGGCGGGCTTGAACTTACGACGTCATGTTTCGTAGTCCGCACCCTAACCCATTCGGCTATTGGCGCTTCAGATTGTAAAGAAAAAGTAGTAAATGGCGAATAGCTGGGCAAGCGCCTCCTCTCAATACTTGGGAGAGTTATGATTTTTCAAGCCAGTAGCCGCTGCACTTCATATCTCGTCAAAATGTTTTTTTTATTATTTAATAAATAATTTTAATGCTGTCGGCACCGGGATTCGAACCCAATTAGAAATTAATGCGAGCGCTCTGACCCCTGACTCTGTGAGTCGTGACAATAATTTGTTTTTGTAGTTTACATCAAACGCCACATAACTTGTGTATTCAAGGTAATAACGTAAAGAAAATACTGATTGCTATCGCAGAGGCTCAGATAATAATTTTCTGTAACAGACAAAGTTTCATTTGTTGAGTTTATTAGTAATATTGTAAAAGAATATTAAAAACAAATAAATATATATTCCTCGGGTACTATATTCATTATACATACTATTTAATATTAATAAAATCTCTGCCAAAAACCACTTACCAAATTTTAATATCTTATAGTTAAAAACTCGAAATGTTCATCTTTCATCATATATAACACAAAAAATTGTTAGTAAATATATTCTTCATTATTATTTACTAACTTTTTAATTCAACAAAATAAAACTGTTTATGTACACAAACACCAACACAACTCAATTGAAGCCTTGTCTTATTAATTTTCCCTATTAAGAAAATTAATATTTACATACAATTCTATTTTATTTTTAATATTTCTAAATTTATAGATACTATAACGAAATATAAAGAACTAGAAATTAAAGCTTACAATAACTCAAAAAGTCACAATAACTTCCCTTTTAAATAAAATCACAATTGAAAATCATCGGCAATTTTACATTGCCGATATTAACGACACGTCTACTGACCGGAACCGCTCTCTGAAAACTGAAACTGAAGAGAGCACATCATATCGTACAGCTTTCGACAAATCTATAAGAGAGAAAGTACACAACATTACCTATCCCACTCTTAACTACAGCATTGCCTTAACTCTCACTCTTTCATTCCCCTTATCCTGGCCGCTAATAAAACGGAAAAAAGACTAACAGAAAATATCGAATACTTTCTCATTACTAGTAAAATGGTACGTGTACTTGACAGAAAGGCATCAAAAACATGTTGACGTTAATTTTGGCGGGAAATTATCTGTCTAATTTGATTCTTTTGTTTTAGTATAATTTGCATCCGAAAATATTCATTACCTTAGAGTTAAACTTACTCATAATACAGTTTATTGTGATATAGCAGGGCTATTTACTGAGTTATTGGTTGTTTTATTGTTACGCGCATCATGCACCATATGGCTGTGCTTTCTTTATCGGTTAATGACGCATTAAAGATGGTCGGTGTAGGTTTCCTTCTGGTCATTAAAACAATTTACGATAGGCATTGTGTTAGGGAATTTTATTGCACAGCAGTGGCGGACGGCTCAATAAAATATTTTATTATTCCCTTTTCTCTTCTCTGATATAAAACGCGAGAGTAATAAAATCAATACTTTTACAATAACCCATCTAGTTTATGTTGAATATTCATGAATAGTGATTGCTTATTACCCAAAGGTGAATTTAATGGTGTGTCACAAAGTTACTAGTAAAACTCCAATATTACATATAAAAGATACCTATCATATATCTTGTAATGGCGTTCACGAAATATAAGAAGAATGACCAGTTATGTTAAATATGTACATACATAACCCTTCACGTGTCATATAAATAGAATTGAATGAAACATCATGAAATAAGCAATCATGTCTATCATACATAGGGGTAGGCAGAGATTACAGTTTTCTATTAGGCACGATCCTGTTCAACGTAGCCAAATGACGTTTCGCAACCCACTTTTCGGCGCTCCGCTAAATATAGCATGACGAGTGGCGAATCTCATCGTGATGCCCGTACAATTATATAAAAATTAATTACAAATTAAAAAAATATATATACTAATTATAAAAATTGTAGTAAAAGTTCTGTATCGTAGTCTGCACAGTTTCGCTATCCCACGTGCGTGATCTTTCACGGGACTTCCTGCCAGTAACCAAACCATTGTCCTTTCCTGCACTGGTCACTTTGCCTTCACTTCGTATCTTTTCTTCCTTTTCTCTTTCTTTCCGTCGTGATCTTCCTCTTCGACTTGCTTCAGAAATCACAAATCTCCTTACATAGTCCCGAATACTAATATACGTTATCGGACATTCGTTACAATATATTCTATCGATAAACGAGAACTTTCATAGAAACAACATACTCCAAATTTTGTTTGTTCATTAACGCTCTATAGTATCAATCCGCGTAGTACTTGAGATCTTCTCATACAATTTGCTCAGGTCGAGACGACTGACCTATCTGGGCTAGACAAGCGAAAGCTTTGAGATTTGATTTGAAAAAAAGATGTGGACGTGCGACGCCGGCAAGGTTGGTTAATAATCAATAAAAATTATGGTTAATAACTAACGAATTCGCGTTATAAGCCGTGCAATAGAAGGTAAATTTAAATATGTCAATTAAGGTAAAGCCCCATTTGGGGTATGCTTAGTCATGCGACAGCACGATACCGGTCATGTAATATCCTTAAAATAATAACTTTTGGGTGTCATTAACAAAAGCGTTCGATACTATTTTGCACATTACTTAAATAATGATGACGGTTGTCTTAGTAATTAGCGTTTACATAACTGTGGGTATGTTCTTTGGGAATGTGTTTGCTGTAATTGTCATATCTATGTGTATTGTAGAGTTTTGTATGACGTGCTCGCTTATAGGCCTCTGTTTGTGTCGGCGTCGTGTGGGTCACTGTTACATACACACCCTTTAATGTGGTTTAGGATTTAGATTACTGCCACATGCATCATACTTGTGAACATGAGCTGCTTGTGGCGGCTGGTCTGTTTTAGCATTGCACTTGAGCTTTAATTTAGTGCATCACTGTATTTTGAAGCATGCTTTCAGTTGCCTATGGGACCATACCTTTTATTTAATGATATACATTATAATTATTGAAAAAAAGGACCTACGAAGTTTCTTTCACTTGTTTATTTTCCGTCTGAGGAGCTTCATTACGAAAAAATTGTAATAAGATTTGATTTTTATTATGTCGCAGAATAAAGAATTTTCATTCATATATTCATAGTGTACCTGAATGTTGTGCGGTACCTCCTTGGTTAAAATCTTAGTCTAAGGTAATATTCGTACAATAAAACACAAATTATTTGGTTTTTGAGTCTGCTTGTGTTGTGTTGCGTGCCGTGACTGTCTGACCATTCCTCCGATCTTATCACGTAGGCGTCATATTGGATACGAGAAGGTAAAAATCTGTAGTGTCTCTGTGTACGTACACTTGAGGCAATATAATATATGTATGTTTGTATATATTCACACCTTGTTCTCAACGGGGTAGACAGAGACAATCTTCTTCCACTTGCTACGGCCCTGACATAAGTCTTTCGCTTCTTCCACTTTCATCAATCTTCACATGCATGCTCGTTCGTTTAGAGTACTCTTGACCTGGTCTTTTTCAGAACGTCTCCGATTTGATCGTGAAATGTTCGCCTAGGTCTTCCTCTCCCGACTCTACCATTTACACTCGCCTCATATATTTGTTTCGTCAACCTACTTTCAT
Source organism: Bhutanitis thaidina (assembly GCA_029286595.1). Taxonomy (NCBI): domain Eukaryota; kingdom Metazoa; phylum Arthropoda; class Insecta; order Lepidoptera; family Papilionidae; genus Bhutanitis; species Bhutanitis thaidina. Next base: position 123,014 of record JAGSMS010000021.1, on the reverse strand, counting down.
TCAGCCTCTCCACATGTCCAAACCTGCTCAGCATCCCTTTCTCAATTCGTGTCATTACATCGTCTTTCACGCCACAACTACGTCACGTCTTCACATCAATCATACTTCGTAACCCTCTCATTTCTATTGCATTTATCCTGCTTTCATGCCTCTCATACCCAGCTTTCGCTCCCATATGTTAGTGTTGGTACCAATACCCCTCTAGGCACAACCAAACGAGCATTGTAAGATATCGTCTGGCTGTTCATAAATGTATGCAACGCCCCATTCACCATATTATCTGCCATCGCTCTCCTTTCAATGTCACATTCGTACCTTCCATCTCTCTTAAACATTGTTCCCAAGTAAACAAACTCATACACTTGCTCTAAACTATCTTCTCTAATCTTGATACATACTTCCGTCATCCTCTCCTCTCTTTCAAACACCATAACCTTTGTCTTATACAATATATGTTATAATATCACTTGACAACTGCCGATAGTATTATACAATTTGTTTTTACCTGACACGTACATCTATGTCAGCACTAAAGCTAGCGCATAATTATAGGCCACGAGTTGAATGCAAAGCTTAAATTATTTTCACAACAATGCCAAAGCTGCGGTGCGAACTGCGTTAACGTCAGCGCAACGCTTACGCGAGCATGAACTGTTTGTTCGCGTTAAACATATTTGAGATCATTAACAGGTCGGTTTGAACATAAATACCAAAATACATATTAATAAATACAGCATACTTGTTATACCTGTTATCTTTAGTAATCATTTTAAACCCTAATTATAAAAAAAAAAAACATAACTGGGACACAGAAAAACGTGGACTGTGACTTTCACAGACAGTTAGTATAACTAGTAATTGTATAATATTGCAATATCATCGGATTTATGTAATATACAAATTTTCAAGGCGGTGGCGAAGTGACATTCATCAAACCCAGCTAAGAACCATCCCGATTAAACCAGTCTTCAAATTAAATTAACGGCATTGAAATCGATCCATCCGATTTGGAGCTCCGTTGCCAGAGACTGACAGACACAAACTTCAAACTTTTAACACCTTTTTCATCGCTAAGAAAAATGTGCTATAAACACCTTTTTCTTAGCCCTTATGCTTATTTTTCACAATAACAAAAAAAATCATTTGTAAAATTTTTGTCTGTCTCACTGTTTGTCCGGACAAATTGTAAGCAAAGTAAAGTACTATAAGTACTTTAAGTACAAGTAAAGTACAGAAAGGAGTGATTACTTGATTTTTGCCCAGGAAATGTAAAGAGCGCGAAAATTTTAAATACCTTTAAAGTTAACATGAATTTATTTATTTATTTATAGATTTATTTGTTGATCATATGTGTTACTTATATAGATGTTAACATTTTGTTTATGTCGTATATGATATACCACTTATTGGCATACAAATTTTACAATACAATATAATTTCAAAACATTCCTATATAAGGTAATATACATTACATTATATTACATTGTTGATTAGATGTCAAAATCAAAATTTATAACAACTATCAAAATAAAATAACAACAATATAAATAAATGTACACCACTAATTTCATTATCAGTTAAAACAAAGTCATAGCTAGTCGATATTGTTAATCAGAAGAGAACTTCTTAAAGTAATTTAACAAGCTATTCCTAATTGTGCCCGTGCACAAGCCTACCTTCGTTTTTTAGAGAAAGAATTCCGTAAAGCTGCTTCAGAACCTAGATTTTTTTATTTATCGTATAAACCTGCAGCTTTCTTTACAATGTTCATCCTTAAGCAATTATATTGGTTATCCATGTTAGTACAGAATATAAATTTCGGTTGAATTCAAATATAAAACTTAAATATTTACTAACTTTGCATTTGAGAATTGAGGCCTAGTATGCGTTTCAACGAAATTAGTTCCGAAACGGTTATTCCCTTCGGAAACAATAAACCGGAAAGGTTAGGAAGTTACGAGTAATTTATGCATAAATGCTTTAATATAATTGAATTAAGAATTCAATGACGTAACTATGGTCCACTTTTCCTTTTTTTATGTTTATAAAAAATATAGAAATATAATATATTATACAAACATGCACATATTAACATAAATACATATATATGTTATTTTTTTTTACTTTGAAAACTTACGGCAAATTTACTCGAGTTTATAAAGAATTTACAATTAAAGATAATGAAGGTCAATGACAAAACAAGGTTTTACTTATATCATAAATCATAAAACTATTAAAATAAAGCTTAGAAAATAGGTAGTAACTTTTATTGGATTGCTTATTTTGAGACACAAGCTATCCACTTCAACCCATAAAGTGAGGCCATGGTACAAAATGGATGGACGAAAACAATCCTTGTGATGCAGTGTCGATTTTGTTTATTTAAGATGATGGCAACTTTTCTTGAATCGAATTATTTGATGCTGTGATACGAAATGTCGTAGTAATTCAGTAAACGCCAGAAATTAAATCGCATTAAGAGGTGATGGTAGGCCTCCAGATATTATTGTGGTGCAAGTAAGACTCAACAACAGAAGCACTCACTCGTTTTTACCTTCCAGTACTCGATGGAACACTTATGTTACATGGGTCGTTATTATAATATAATAGAGTCTATCAAAATAACCTGCTAATTGCATCAAAAGTCTGACAAGCTATGGAAGTGTACGTCTACTTATTTATTTTTTAAATCTTTATGTACAAAAGTGAATAAGCTATGTAAACTATTTTTTATGTTTCAAATCCTTTAACTAAGGCCTATCAGTAGTTTAGATTCTCGGCGAGTCGGCAAATCGCTGGAGCGAGCGTTAACGAGGCGAGCGACTAAGAGCTCCGCAGTATATTCACGTGTTACTCAGTTCAGTTACTCGACTCAACTAAGAAGCTGGATGTCGAAGAAATTGCTGCTGCAACAGCTTTGTACTCGATTGGTTATTACTATAATGTGCACACGTATGTAACGTTCGTTGTGACGAATTATATATTATGAATTTTAAGTTTCTTATTATTTATTTATTTAGTTAATTTATTTAAATATATTGTATTTTCATTCGCCACTAATTTAAATTATCACCCACGGATCATTAACCATGATACGCGTACCAACCGTAAAATATAATACACACTGACAAATCGCAAGCGAGAGTACAAAGAGTGCAAAGTGAGGAGGGCGTGCACTGGGACGCGGCTCGCTTCCTTTGACCCGTGTTCCAAATACCGACACGGAGGCGAGTAATAGCGAGTCGACGCAAGAGGACACGAGCGTGGCCTCCAGAGTCGCGCTCATGTCGAATCGTGTCCGCTCGCCGAGAATGTGGAGCCAGGTTTTTGTTAAATAACTGATAATCCTGTCATTAATGCCATATTAATGACATAATTATCTGTGCTTGTTCTCATTAGCTCAGTACGAATTCGATCACTCTTAGAGAAATACTGAACTTATTTCTATCGGTGCATGTTGCATTTCCAAGCTATATTTTTTTTTACATAGGTAAGGCGGGAAACGAGCACATATGCAAAACCAGAGGTGCTGCAGGTGCGTTGCCGGCCTTTAAGAGTATTTGGAGAGTATTGGGAGGATGCAGAAGGGGATGGGGAGGGGTAGTGGGCTTCCGGTTACCTCCCTCACCGAAAGAAACGCAGAAGCACAAGATGCCTCTACTTCACGCCGGTATACTGCGAGGCCGTGGTACCAACCCGGTCGAGTCGGCCCATTCGAGCAGCAGCAAAAGCCGCCGCTTGGCTCTACCACGTGCAAAATATGACGGAAGTTGATTCTTTATTATATTTTTATTAGCATTTTGTGCGCAATCGATAGCAGTCTCAAGTATCTGTGAAATTAAAAGCCTGTCGGATGCAAAAAAAAACGGCAGTATTGTGGGGAATATACTAATAACGGATTTATCGACAATCCCACAAATCCATTAGAGCCAGAATGTCTATTTAATCAAAAAAACATATTATAATGAAACGATGAAGCATTCTAGTTAACAAGATCTTTCCAATAAAATGCGTTCGGATAAGGAAGACAAAAATGTGACCTATTTTCAAGACCTGGAAAAGGAGTACATAGTTCAGCCACCTACGAGTATATCAATACTTTTGTCAGTAGATTTTAAGCAAGACGATGTCGTACTTCGAGCTTCGTGTTGTTAGATTGTTCATTGCTAAAACAAGCAAACCACACCATAGCAATAGTTCTGCGCAAAGACGAATTGATAAGATGCCAGAAAACTATTAAGATTCATTGTGCAATCATCTGCAGAACTGCCTATTTTCAATTCAGTTCGATGAGTCCACTTTATCAACTAAACAGACACAAAAGTAAAAACCATATTTCTAATACACTGAAAAAGTTTTTTGACGAAAAGGGAATTCATTTATATATCATCATGTCAGCTGCTTTGGCGCTCCAGCCTTGATAGAGCGTCACGAAGGCTTCATAGCGTACTTTAAAAATAAAGTTCCATACGTGCTTGCATCATTCATCGCCAGTATTTGGTCTGAAATCTGAGTGAACGCCTGCATACACCTCTGCAACAAGTTATCACAGTAGTTAGTGAAATCAGAAGCAACCCACTAAATGGCAGGTTATTTAGACAACTTTGCGTTGCCAATAAAGAAGATTCTAAACGCTTAGTGCTTGTTATACAGAAGTGCGCTGACTATCAAAGTGTACTCGTCAGTCTCGATTTCACAATCTGTTTGACTCTGTGATAATAGTTCTTGGAAAACAATGACATAGTATTGCGTACTTGACCTGTATAAATTGTTCAATTCTGTGAATCATCAAATTAAAAACTTAAAATTAAAGAAAAAAAATTTTCTAGAACAGATTCCAGGACATTTTATTAGTCTGAATGTGAATTTATTGCTAAAGCAACGTTGCTAACAAAAAAGGATGCATGTTACTGAACGCGGCAAGTGCGAGCAAGATATTAGCTCGTTAAAGTATATTAGATTCATTCTTCATATAAGATAAATTCAAAGCTTTCTCCTAATGTTAATAAACTTACCTGTGGATATGATTATGTTTAGTACGCTTTGAATTCACAGGAATGCGATATGGGTCATATACTATAGATCATGCAAGATAAAAAATAGTATTTGCAACATCTATTTTTAAGATGCATAACATATTGTAAGTCAAAAAACTTTGGAGAGGGCTCTGGCTCTTTTATTCTCAAAGTGGGCGGTGGACAAAATAAGGGGGGCAATCAATTATTGCGGTATAAGAAATATAGCTCAGGCCCCCTGATAGTTAAGGGGTTTTGTATCGAAGGTGCTTTTTTCCTGGCACTCGTAGAACGAAGGGCCATCTCAACTCTAACAGCCGCATTGCAGTCGTTTCTTATATAGAAACAAAGCATCATATTTTTCTGAGAACCTGGAAACAATCATTTGCAAGTCATACAATTCATGTTCCATTCGGGAACCCCGAATTGTCATTCGTATAAGTTAAGCATAGGTTAGCCACCGTTCACTGCAACAACCAAGCTGACAATTTTTAAAACGCTGCAAACTAATCATGGTTTACTCAACTAAAAATAAATAAGCAAACCTTAAAATTTGCTCAGCAGGTTATAAACAGTGCTATGCTCGGTACTTTGTATGAGATAGAATCTCTAACGATATCATTGTTACCCCGTGTAGGCAAACGCAGAGTGGGACGATTTCTCACAGGATGAAGCAACGCCTGGACATTGTTGCGGAACGTCTATGGATGCAAATCCGTGGTTTGTGTTGTTCTTTGGAGGAGGCTTGTGTTCAGCAGTGGGCTTGTGATATGCTGTAATGAAGATAATGATGAAATCTAGAAAAGCATAAGGACTTGCAGACACAAATAAACAAACCGTGATTATTTCTTTATCTCAGCCATTGAAGTATAATGTACTACAATCTTCTCCAATCTTATCTATTAGTCTATTAATCTTATCGAAATAAGGTCTCGGGACTCAAAAGTAAAATAAAGCAATTTTTTTTTTTTATTTTAACGTAGGGAAAAGGTGGTCGCACCTACTCACCGTCCGTACCGTCACGGTAGATATGCTATTGCCCTAGTTGCCTTTACAGCTTCATCGGTAGAGACTCGCGAGCGGGAGGCCCGCAAGTTAATTGTAAGTAAAAAGGAACAACGACGCTGCTGATGCTGTGTCGCGCTCCGACCTCTATTAATGTAAAACTCCTGGCAAAAACTAGGGGGAGGGGGGGGGGGGGCTGAATACAACCCAGGGCCCTCTTAGGGAGGTAAAACGTCGGCTTAGCTTGCAATCGAATTAGGGAGGACTTTGATGTTAGAAACGCCTTTACACACATCCTCATCCATCAGTCATCCTCGTGTATGGCGTGAATCTGTGTCCCCGCGTTTGACGGATAACAACAACGGTATGTGTGAGACATGTGTACTGTCTGAGTGTTCTATGGAATAATGTGAACGGATGTTGTGACCGCGAACGCATTATTATGTAATGTGATAGAGTTGTCTTCGTCGATGAGGACGTTCTTGGGGCGCCTTTTGTCAGGCGGGTCATTTAGTGCAGGAGTGTAATTTCCTAACGCCACTAACGGATTTGGTTGATCCTTCAGCTATAAACCAAGAGGGTGGAGGCCGCTTCAGATAACCGCTTCGAGCGAACTCGGTGAGCCCACATCGGGTGCGAGTTCGTGGGCTATGGAGAGACTATTGGCATTATTGATTTGCACTCATACTTTCAATAATTAAGAATCCGTTTTCATAACAACTCTGTATATAAATCCATTAATTATAGTAATAATTTTTCCACAACCCATATGCCTATTGATAAAGACTTGAAACTTAACGTGTATATTACTGAACCTATGCAGTTGATAGCAAAATTGCCAAAAAACATAATATTTTTAAGCGTTTAAACAATAATTTATATTACTTTCTGTGATTTACAGAGGATTTATAGAGGTATGATTTACATCTTTGGGGACTGGCTGACAGGTCTTATTTAAAGGATTTGTAACATAAAAAGTAATTCACATAGCTCATTCACTTTTGTTCAATTAACAAAGATTTATAAAATAAATAAATAAATGTACACTTCCATGGCTTGCCAGACTTTTGATGTAATTAGCAAGTGTATACACTTTCCCTACCTACGACGCCTAAAGTATGGTAGGCCTTGAACAGCGACTAAGGTGTGAGGCATCTGGTGCTGCCAACCCGCCTATCGAGCGTGGTTATTACGGCAAATTCTGCCTACAAAGGAAGCCTATGTATAGCGATAGATTGTTAATAGGCTGATGCAATGATTTACAAGATTTACAATGAATTCTCAATATGCAATTGACGAATTGTGTGATTTAACACAATTATAGCACATCCTTTAATTTGGAAAGGCCTTTGGTTCTGTATTAACGGATGGGAGGAAGAAGTGATGTTCACAAAATTGATTCGTACACTAAAATATAAAAGGTTACAAAAACAACACAACAGACAAACTAGTTTCTTATTTTTTTATATTTATAAAATGGGTGTCGCCATACGGGTACTTTTGAGCCCGTTTACCTCTAGGATCCATTTTGTGCCCGATTGGGTTTTTAATCTTAATAAATATCATAGTTATTTCAGGATCTAACAAAATATAATATTGTTTAAAGAGAATACACTACTTTAATCAAATATGTGTAGTAAAATTGTAACGGTCGTAAAAATGTATTCCTATAACAAATAATATTAAATATATTATTTGACCTATATTCTAGTATGCCGCAGGTCCTCTTAGTATAGACAACGTCATTTTAGTTAAGTTACCTCCATCTTCTTAGTATAGACAACGACTGAACTGACTAATGCGAGTGTGCTACAGCACGTCGTCGCTCGCCTCGACAACACTCGCTCGAGCGAGTCACCCTCTCACCGAGTCTATCGTACGCGTGTAGGGGCAATAGCATTTGATCGCTACAAGTACCGCACGGCACACGTGGTAAGACATCCGTGATAAATAAAACAAAAACTTGATAGAAATAAAAAATGAAATTAATGATGTGATTATAGTAGCTAATTCATTTTAATTTAAAATACGAACGATTTTACAGTTTCCGTAGCGCCGCGATTTGAAGAAGAATACTTAAAGAAATCGTTTAAATAAGACAAAAGTTAAGAATATAATTATTCAATATCTCGCTTAGTTTTCGAAATATCGAATTTTCTGTATTTAAATATTTTATGCTTATACCTATATTATAAAGATTCCAAATGTGTAATTAGATTTTAGGAGGATATAGTAATTAGCTCATCATCATCATCATCATCATTTCAGCCTATCAGAAGTCCACTGCTGAACATAGGCCTCCTCCAAAGATTGCCACGAAGCTCGGTACTGAGACACCTGCATCCATCGACTTCCCGCAACATTGCGCAGGTCGATATTCATGATTTAATGACAAGGCTTGTGCCTCCTGTCAAATTGACTGACTGTCACAAATGTTAATCACTCCTGTCAAAATGACTGACTGGCACAAATGTACTCCACTGTGGAAAATATAAAAAAATATAAAATATATTTCAGTTTCGTATAACGTTAATAGAGGCCAGTAATCATCGAACGCACGAAAGAAATATCACTTTAAACATTTCCTTTTGATATTATTTTGGGTTTCGGATATAAAATGTAAAATATTTTGATAATAAATAATTCAAAACGAAGATTTTTATCGGAAACGCGTGTTCGTTCGCGTAAGCAAAAAATGTAAAAGAAATCTAAAGTAAAGGGCGTTAAATCCCGAAAAAAGATGAAATAGTGCAAATAATTTCTTTTACTGTCAGTATCATCATTAAAATGATTTTGCGATACCGATACGAAGCAGTTTTACCAACCGTACAGTGGCAAAAAACTGATAACTAACTGCAATTTTCTGTCAGTGTTACATTTGATTTTATGTTCACTCGATTCTTTCATCAATTGAAGAATATCAATCACAAGCATGTGCAATAATTTCAGGTTCATTGCGTTGAAAAAAAATTCTTCCGTTTTTGCTCAAGAGGGATTTGTACTTGGAACCCTCAGTTCGTGAGCACTGCACGTTACCGCTCCGTCATATAGCAACTTATAAATTTTGGGATGGAAAATGGTAACTGCTTATCGAGACTGCTTGCTATAATAAAGTTTTATAAAGGAAACCGGACGAATGTTTTTTATATGCATCTCCAAAATTTCTCGGTTATTCTATACTGTCGGTGTATTTTTATCGGTCAACGGCTAATCTTTTTAGTATTTTTGCATACAAGGAACGAGTAGTCTTGGTACGTGACACTAAAAAATTGTATGTTTACCAACAAGTTGGTACGTCTGACATCCCTGGACACAAATGACCTAGCGATCAGAGCGGTTTGCAACCTGTATTTGTCCAATGAATAAACTTTTCAATACTATAATTTTTCTGAAAGCCTTGTGGCCAATGCCATAGTACATGTACTGTCAATATAATTTTTTGTTGTCATTATCACGTCAAGCAGCCAAATTTGGGAGAATTCCCACAAAAGTATTAATTTTACAGAATTAAATAATGTATTTATTTAAAAACTCTGCAGAGTATGTGTTAACGTGGTGAGCCTGTTGCTGTCTTAGTGTCAGGCCAAAGATACAAAACTATAACATATATTTCAAAAATATTGTCTCTTGCCGCTATATTAGCAGTAATATCTCTTTATAATCGGTCTCTTGGCGCGGAATCAGATTTATTAATCACTCATGTTATCGTAGCTTGTAATATAAAAAAGTTGAATACAGAAAAATACATATTTGATAAATTAAACCTTAACTAAATGCTAACTTTCTGTTTATCTGCTAAACCGATTAAGAATTTTGATTTAATTTATATTTTAACAAAAAAAAACTCCAACTCTCGAAATTTACGAGGATTTTGAGTTTGGTTTGGGGGAAACAAGAGACTCCCAACAGGCAGCACTGTCAAAAGCACGTTGGTTGTCAGAAGTCATAGCATTTTTCAAAATTTTTCAACAGTACTTTTGAGTCAGTGGCGATTAACATAAAAGGCCATAAAGGAAAAGAAGAAAAAACATTAGTTTTATTTTTATGTTACTTAGCTAACTGAATTTATTGGTTTATATGCTATTTATGTGAATTGGTAGAAGCGGAAGTTCAATAATTATTTTTGTAGTTAAAATATGTCTAGGGTTAAATTAAATTTGATCGCTGCAGCGTGTGAAAATATGGGCATTGGGTCTAATGGAGCATTACCGTGGAAACTGAAGTAAGTATGCCTTTCTGAGGTAAAAACATTAAACAATTACTTATAATTAATTTTTTCAGTTCATGAGTAATCTTTGGGGGAGGCCTATGTTCAGCAGTGGACTTCTGATAGGCTGAAATGATGATGATGATGATGAATTTTAAGAATGCTATAAACATTTATAGAAAAAAATTTTTGCTTTGCATTTGTCAACCTAGGAGGAACTTGCTTATTATATAGTAATAGTTAATATTTTTTATGATTTAGCAGACCTTCATTATTATTATATTACCTAATCCCATAACTATAATATAGTATATATATAACTATAGTATAATGTAGTCTTCTGGTTTTTGTGAGTGCTTCATTGTCATCATTCCAGAATAATATTACTGCTTGATAATAAAGTTAGTCCATTCTTTATATTCAAACAATTATACTTTTTTATACTTATTTAAACAAAAACTTGAAATTGTCATAAATTTAAACTGTGTATATAAAACACAACATAAATAATAAACCACAACATAACACCCCTTTATAAATTGAGTATATTATAATTCTACAGTCTCAAATCACACCCCTTTTTTGTATCTAAAGTTTAAAATCTAAGACACTTGTTAGTATTGAGATAGGTTAATTAATAACACTACTTAAATAGTAATATTTTATAATTTTTTTTGAAATAACATACCACAGTTTTGTTTGAAAACAGGAATAGCATTTTTACAGTATTATACTTCTGTTCCCTTATATCATAAACATACCTATAGGTTGTTGAGAGGAGACAAATGCTCATTAACTTCCCTCCATCAGATAAGAAAAACATTGTGATCATATATCATTCTGTTTTTTTGTTGGTACCTAAAGAATCGAGAGGGTGATAGCTGGGACTGGAGTTTAATCCCCAATTTAAGAACCAATCCCTTTTTAAGAAATAAAATTTGATTGAAGTTTTAATTGCTTATCCTGAGGATATCTTAGTGTAGTTTGCCAAAATGCATTAGAACAGGGCTGTGATCTGAAAGTGAGCTATGTTTTTTTATACTATATAAAAATTTGGCAGGTTTTGCAATGTAAAAAATACTTATACTGGTATATCTCTGTAACCTTACCTTCTTACTTATTATTAAGTAGTCCTACCTAATATCTCTTTTGTGTCAAATTTAATGGTGGCAAATTGTTTTCTGTGAGAAACCAGTTGTAATTCTAAGAAAATTACTCTTGGTAGGCTATTAATTAACAAGCAGTTAAGCCACCAATTTTCAAATGTTTACTATGGTCTAAAAATAGTTCACTGCTGAATATAGGTCCCTTAAATTAGAATGGTTGGCCACAATCACTACACTGAGCAAGCAGGTTAATTACCTCAGTACCAGACATCACATACCATATAATTGTTGACCTTTACCAGTCTAAACAATTTAGGTATGGTATATTTGAATGCGGGCTGTGGCAACCAATATGGTATGCCACTGGCAAATGGGCATCTGTAATCTTTGCCTAGCTTTAGGTGATGGGAGTGTTTCCATACAAAAAAAAATATTCTGCCTTCTGTTGGAAGCCATAACATTTTTTCTGATCAATATCAGTGTTTACGACAGCTATGGAATGAGAGGAGGTAGTACATTCTTTTACTACTATAGATAATATCTAGCTGCAACATAAACTACATAGAAAATAAAAAAATTGTTTTTGAATTACAGAAAGGAGATGGCATACTTCACAACTATGACAACAAAAGTTAAAGATGATACAAAGTTAAATGCTGTCATAATGGGCCGTAGAACATGGGATTGCATACCTGATAACTATCGCCCCCTTAACAATAGAGTTAATATAGTTTTGACACACCATGTTGATGATGTAAAAGCAAAGGTATGTACTTTAAAAAAATCCTGGTGTAGGTTCCATACTCTCCAAATCTATTATCTGAAATATGAGACTACAAAAATCTAATTAATTAAGAATTTTAAGAAATTTAAATTTATGATAATTATTTAAACAAAAACTAAGAATATACCATGTTTCATGTTTGTTTTATCATAGTAAATTTAAGACTTCTAACTAGTTGTTGAATGTGTAAAGGAAAACACTTTTTATTTACATATCTCTTAGCACCAAGTTCTTTTTGTATGTGGAGTTTTGTGCAGTAACTTCTTTTATTATCTCGGAAATCCTTTAATACAGATAATAGATTTTCATAAAGTAATGCATAATTCTATTAACTATCCAAACATCATAAGTAAAAGCGTCAGTGTCATCTATGACATGTAATCCACTTGTCTTCTCTCATCACCCTATGACATACTTTTCTGGTATCCATACACTTTAATATTTGTTGTACCCAAACATGCCAAACACAAAGTTGTTTAAATCGGAATAATGATATCCATAAAATGCCGTGTGGTATATGAATCTGACACCCCTTTTGAGAAATTGAGAATGGGAATGTAGGCAAACAATTAAGCAAGCAACTCACCTGATGGTAAGTGATTACTGATACTCTCGTACATCTGCAAGTCCTCTGGTGTGTGTTGCCGTCCCTTCAGGATATTACGGGAGGAGGGAAGGGACTGGGGAGTGGGCCTCCGGATACCTCACTCACCGCAGCAACACAAGCCGCCACTTGGCAACTAAGGGAAAGCCTTAAAAATAGCAGTGGCTACCAAAAGGTGGCAGAATAACCATCTTTTAAAATATCAGACTAAAATGGATCTAAGGTGCGAGGTGTCTGGTACTGCGATTTCCTAGCGTGGCGATTATGGCGAATCCTTCTTATGCGAGAGATCTATGTCCTACAGTGGACCGTTTCTAGGCTGTTAAGGTTAAATTAGAGATTGCAGCATAATCATCATGAAAAATACCAGACTAATAATGGGCAGCAGCATTAAAGGTGTGAGGTACTGCAATTACTTATCTGCTTGCCACGCATGTCAATTATGGCAAATCGTTTCCATGAGAGAGGCCTATTTCCTGCAGTGATCTATTTACAGGCTGTTATGGTAATGTTTAATAATTACACTATATACCTACAGTAATGTTTCAAGTAAAAGTACCTAGTAAATTTATTATGTATCCAGAGTGCATAAAAAAAACTTAAACCTGTTAGCTTCACTTTGAACCCATATTACTGCATCTAATTCTCATTAATTTGTAACTAGGGTAGTGCTATTACGGCTTTAATATTTTTAAAGTGTGTCATCTTCTCAGTGTGATATAGAATAATGCTATGATTTCTGTAAGGCTACAATCACTCAATAGAATGAGAGACAACCTGATGAAAGTTTAATGCACATTTAATACAGTTTTAAGTATGAAAATTTGTTCACAACTGTAATCAAAAAGTTAAAAGGAGGATCTAGAAAACATCAGTATTTATGTATATATTCCTACATATTATATGTATGCACCCACAAAACATATGTAAGAATATATACTGATGTAGAGGCATGTATATGCCAATTCAAGTCCACTGATTAACATAGGCCTCTAGAGATCAAGCCAGCATACATTGCTTAGAGGCTTTGCCCACACTTACCACCCTGGGCGGGCGTATTGGTGAATATAGTGCCAGACACTATAGACTTTGCTTCCCACCACTATTGTGATTTGGGGTTGGAATAATTTGAATGGATTTTCCGCCTGTCCTCCTCATCCGTTAGTCTCCAGGGTGCATCCCTTTCAGGTGAGGTTGGCATATTCCCACTTTCACCTTATCTATCAATACAACTTAATTAAACTATTTTTTTCAGCTTAAAAAATATGTTTATGTTATTGTGTTTCTATTATTATTTTTAAGGTCCCTGAAGGTGTGTTGGTAACCCCAGGTCTAGATGAAGCAATCCGCTATGTTGAAGGAAGAGAAGACATTGAATCTACTTGGGTTATTGGTGGATCGTCCATCTACAAGGTAATAAATATTTCATGAGACATGAACATGAGACATTTATCAAGTTTTTAAGATGTAACTTTGTTTGGCATTGAGAGAAACTCTAATGCAGTATAAATATCCAAACTTTGCTGTTGTGAAACTTAAAAGGCTTTGCACATGAGGTGACATAAGATATGACAAACCTGCACAGTGCTGCGGGAAGTCGATGTGTGCAGGATCGGACTTTGTAGCAATCTTTGGGGAAGGCGTATTATGGCGTAATCGAAGCGGCCTTATGACAGACCGAAATGAAGATTATAAAAGAAATAACAATGTATAATAGACATGAATGTGAAATATTTTTCTATTAATTTTGGACTGTATGGAGCGAGCGGGACATGTCCATGAGCGACAGAGATTTCGTGCGACGTTCAGCTAAAACTGTCGCGGTCAGTACGCACTGCACACGCGTCGAATCTAAAAATGACTACTGCGACGCCATTTGTTGAAAACTTCGGAAAGACAAAGTTAAAATATTCGTACAAAAGTCCTTGGTTTATTTATTAACACTAAATACTACTTGATTTTTAAACCGTTCTTTTCTTTACTGTAGGCAGCAATGGAGCACGAAAATTGTGGCAAAATATACCTGACTGAGATCCAAAAATCATTTGACTGCGACACTTTTTTCCCAAACATAGACAAGCAGCAGTTCCATCTAGTGGATGAAAAAGGAATCCCTGGAGAGAGGCAGCTGGAAGGAGACATAAGTTACTTTTTCCGAGTATATAAAAAAATATAAGTTCTAATGACTGGAATATTTAAAATGTCATTTAAATTAAAAAGCAACACTAACGCTATGTGGTTATCGGCCTTTAGGTATGTTTGGGTAATGGGAGGGAGGATGAGGAGAGGAGGGGGAGTGGGCCATGGTAACTCGTCTCCGACCGAAACGCAGAAGCACTAGATGCATCTACTTCACGTCGGTATTCTGCGTGGCCCTGATCCTACCCTAGTCGTGCCGGCCCATTCGAGCTGCAGCAAAAGCCGCCGCTCGGCGGTACCGTACTACTAAACATGCTTTGAAAGTAAATCTTCAAAGTTATGGGATGGGGAATTGGTTGGACTAATGAAATGAATAATAACAATATGAATTTATGGTTTAAAATATATCTTTATTCACTAGTGTCCACGTTTTCTAAAAATAAAATATTTTTTTCGTTTGATATTCCCCTTCTTTGGAAATTTACCTACATTCGTTTCACTTTTCGTGACGCTTTCATTTTCTCTATACGTAAAACGCGCTGCGAAACTGCGGGCAAACAATCAAGCGACCAAAGACCACTTCAAAACTAAAACATTAAGCATTTATAGTATTCTATAATATGTAGTTCCTACAAGGTTTTTATAATTATTGTTAATATTGTGGTTGTTATAGTGAGCTAAAAAGTTAAATTTAAAAATATAATGCAGTGTGCTGTATGACGATTGTAATGTGTAAATAAACTATGAGGTTTAAATTTATGTAATTGCTACAAAAAATTAGCAAAATTTAAGTAGCATGTCACATAAGCAATCAAGATCAGAAAGGATTATAAATATGAGTTGGTTGTACATGCACGGAAAGTGGTTATATATTTTATATGTTATTCTCAGTATGGAGCTGAGGATTAGACTATAATAAGAATGTTCTTCTCAAAAACAATGAAATGTTGAAATGAAATGAATGAATGTTGATTAAAAAGATTCTTGTAATTTGACATTTAAACTGAACAAATAACTGAATTTTGTGACAAGAAGAATGCTGCCTACATTTAAATTGCATGCTAGTCATACATAACACAAAAGTCGCGAAAAAAATTATACCAAACCTGTCTCTGCTCCAAAGGGATTTGAGTTAAAATAATATTATTTCTCAAACTAGCTTAGCTTGATTAAAATGTAATTATTTCTTGTACTGTGTGTTAATAAAGATAGATAATAAATACAGTACAATATATTCGTAGGTATACTGTAGTAAGAATCTATAAATGTGTGATAATAATGTGCCTTCAGATTACTGTTAATGGAACAACACTTATATTTACAGGACTAAAACCTAAGAGTTATGTAGCATATTTACTTATAACACGAAAAAAAAATATTGACAACGACTAACGTAGACTGAGTGTTATCATGTCACTTGATTAGGGGTATCATACATTATTTAATATATGAAGCACTCACACCTTTCAGAATTTTCAAACAGCTCGGTGGCGTAGTGGCGGAACGATCAGCTGCGGCGCTGTGCGTCGCGGGTTCGATTCCCGCACGGGATTGGTATTTGTATGGTCTACAGATAATAGTTCCCGGTCTCAGTGTTTGTCTATGTGAAATTCATGTATTTAAACTGCCTCCGCGACACAGGAGAAATTCCTACTGGAAGGTATCGTTTCTTTAAAAAAAATGTTATTAATGTCTGTTTGTTTTAATAGTCAACATGTTGCTTTATTTCTTTGCTAATGTTTTTAAAACTATTTTTGGAAAACAATGATGTATGATGATCATAGTAGGTAACGATTAGTTCAAAATGCATCACTTATAATACTTTTGTCTATTCTGTACTATTTAAAAACTTTAAATTGTGTTTCTATCAATTATCAATTGTTTAGTTTACGTAAATGGCTGTCTGTATTAAAATAAATTATTAAATTGTCTTCAATCCAAATAAATTGCTATTTAAAATTTCCACAACAGCACTTCCTGATGATTTCCTGATGATAGCGTGACCACATCCGAAGTGCGAGGTATATGCTACTGCGATTGTCAGTCGGCCTGCCAATCGTGGCGATTATGGCAAACCCTATCTTTAGTAGGGAACTAAGAAGTTGCTATGTTTCTATGTATGTCTGTTTCGCTGAGGATGGTTCAGCCAACCAAACTAGAGCGGTAGGCAGTCCGGTAATGTGATTGCGCAGGATCGCCATCGTTTGAAACCAAAAAATAAGCACTTTAATAAGATTTACTAGTTACCTAATATGTATTGTGTACTATTCTATATAATAATAAACTATATAGTAATAATAAACTCATCATATACAAAGAACATTTTTCCATAATGTATTAATTTCAATAAAGCCTTATACTAACTTTTAACATATTAATCCAAATTACAATCTTATCAAACTGAAAGATGTTCATTATTTATGCTTACAAATTGCAAGTCTTGATGTTTTAGTTTTCAACTAAGCTATTTCAATTCTAATACTTACATTATTTATTGGAAATAATGCAAGACATCTTGTCTTCATCTAGTATTGAAGATAGTGGGTAGAATAATAGTTGTGGCTATACATGCTATAACGATGTATGTATTATGTGTACTAATGTTCTGCATTCATATATTACATTCGATTTCCTTCCCGCGACGAAGACTACTATAAGTATTTGTATCTAAATGAAACTAGCAATGGTTAAGATAATTTTTAATCGATTTTCCATTAAAATAAACTTTATAATTACGCTACACGCAGCGGACCCTGCAAAATCGTCTGATAAAAACATTGTTGTTAATACTCCACAAACAAATACTGAAACAAAAGAATCGGGTTCGCTGCAAAAAGTAATCTTAATGGCTAAATTGAACATCGCTGCTCATGAGCAACGTTGATCACACTAATAATAGATTGTTTACACAAATATGCTCAAAATTTGACATTCACATCCATGCCGTTGTTACTTTATCATTGAGTTACAATGAAGGTCGTATAGGTGAGAATTTGATTGCAATGTATAGATCTGAGTGTCATATTATTGAAATACTAAATAAAGGAATTAAAAACATGAAACCGCTTAGATACTAAATTTAAATGTTAAGAGTATAGTTAAAAAGCATATTCACTAACGATTTTATTCTAAAAAGACATAATTCGTTAATGTATAGGCAATAAGAAATGTGATTTTATATAAAAAAAAAGAATGTATTGTGGTGGAAAAATGTGCGTACACACTTGCTTTACATGCATTTGTTCAGCCAATGTGTGTAAATGCAAGTTAATGTTGTCAAATATGCGTAAACAAAAATGAAAGCACATTTAACCTAATTACATGTGTAAATTTGTAAAACGTTCTAACTAAATACAAAGAAACGGTAAAAGGGGGTATTAAGTGTATCCAACGTGTGTACGTACATACAAACTGTGAATTGAAGTGGAGATCGAAATATATTACAAACTGTTTTTTTTTATTTTTATATTTTGTTATTTTTTTGTTTTTTGTTTTTTTGGCGCTCTACCCCGGAGTGGGTGGATAATGAATAATACACGACGACATATACTTCGTTTAATTATAATTATAGATTAAAGTAAAGTTTTCTACTACGTCAGTTTTGAACAGTAATCGTGACCGAAAGCGTTATTTTCAAAGCTGAAATTGTAGAAAAAATAACTATCTACGAACTAAAACACTTTTTGATTTCTCTAAGACAATGAAAATTTGTGAGTTATTATGTTTTTGCAAATTCTAATTACTTTATTCAAGCATACTACGAATGTGTTGATGTAACTGTAATTCTATATATGATTTATTTCAACACCTTTAAAGAAATCAAAAGCAGTCAATGACCCTACACAATAGAACAATACATACTAATCATCTAAATACTAAAGACTCGTTGACGCCTTCCTGAAACCACTATGCAAGCCCAATGCAATATTTTGAAGAAAATGTGCTCTTATAACTTTTTTCTATGGCAAAGTGTGACAGGTTGCTTTTTTTTTTTATTGTAACTACATATTGTTATGTATAAAATGAACTAGTAATTGAATTTAAATATCAAAATTAACTTCTTTCATTAATATGATTATAAAATCGTCGCAATTTATTTTATATTTTACGTATGTCAACTGTCACAAACTAAATGCCTTTTTTTAGCCTCTGGCTTTATACTGCAAATTCTACTTTTTGACAGAGAATTAAGTTACGAATACGAAAATTACGATTGATTTACTGTAGCTGTGAACAAAATTGTGTCTAAACTAGTGATAATTTATAGATATTACAGAAAAATAAACTGAGTGCCAGAGACAAAAAAAAGATGATGATTATTGCATATTATAGTGCAAGAAGATGTAATCAGGGTTGTTGATTTCTGACGGCAAAAGCGGAGACGCAGGCGGGAGCAGTTGGAATCCCATGAACATGAAAGTGCGGAGCAGCGTGGCGCGATCTGGTCGAGACTTCAGAACGCAGATAATGCAGCTGAAAGAGAATTTAATATTATTAAATCACATCATTGATAGATAGCCACGATAGTCGATATATTTAATCTTCATATCTAGAGTGATAGTGTCAATGAGTTTTACGAAACTTTTGAACGATTCTTGTCGTTGGCATGGACCAAATAAGCTCTGATGAAAAGTGAATTGAAAAGACTAAAATGTCCTCCACCTCTGACCACTGCTTAACCATCTCAAAAAACGCACATCACGATGTCGGATAATAGCACCGTCTAAGGTGAGTGGCATCTTGTATTGCGATCGCTAACCCGCAGTTAGGAGTGGCGATTAAGGCAAATCCTCTCAATTGGAGACACCTATGACGATCAGTGAATGGTTATTAACATAGGTTGCTAATGAGTAATTATATTATTGTTCCGCGGTTTGGGAAAAAGAAAATAAAACAAAACATGAAAAAATAACCGTAAATATTAGTTTCATAACAATGTGCAGTATTCGCGAAAATATCAGAAATCATAATATAAAACGGTTTCTATGGTATATTAAATACTCACTTGCTGCAACCGAGTCTCTCTTCAGCGAAATCGAGCAGGAGCATGAAACTCTCCTTGCTACCGGATTGCAGCACTCCAGGCATGCGCAGATAGATGGTACTGCCATGCACCACCTGGAAGAAATAAAATCTGAACGTATATTTAACTTATCAGACTTTATCAAATACTATATGTATTTCAAATGATAACAACTTTAGTTCTCCAGTACTTTGACATTTTTACAAAAATTTTAATTAACATTATTTACAAATTATATGCATTAGCAATTATTATATTATAATGTTATATATATTTTACGTTTTATTATAATAGAATTACTAAATAATCGACATACAGCTTCCCAGCGTGTTACGGTGTTTTCAGTGAGGAAGATCTTGAAGTCGATCTTTACTGGTTGCCGATCTTTGCGTTCCAGTATCTTGCTGATTACCTGTAAGTAAGAAAAAGTATAAAGATTAACTGAATAAATATAAAATGTTATAAATTAAATTAAAAAAATATATAAATTTTTACATGACATTCTTAAATGTATGAACATGTAATTGCTTAAATGGATATAGATAAGTGCCAAATTTCCACATAAGCCGGGGGGTATGTAATACAGCACAGGCTGAGCCCTTTCATTTCGTCGTCGATTGTTTAATTTTTCTGTTATTTATATAGTTATAATATAAGTAGTATTTTCTACTGGGTGGCCAAATCCGAAAGCAGAGGGAATAGTGAAAAATCAAGGGGTTCGATTACCGGGTAAGTAGAAAAAATTAACTGTATATCTTATAGAGCCTTTCTCATTCAGTCAATACTTTTTGATTTAATTCAGGCTTGTTTAAAGCTCTTATGAACGTCAAAATTTACACCGGTTCACAACACAAGACCGCAGAAAAGAACCGGCAATAAACTAGTGTCATTTACAAATTACACCGTGCGTGGATGATGGGGATGGGGAGGGGTTGGGGAGGGGTTGGGGAGGTCGGATCGGGCCGGTTACCTCATTCACCGAATGAATTGCAGAAGCACTAGATGCATCTACTTCAAGCCGGTATCCTGCGAGGCCGTGATACTACCCCGGTCGAACCGCCCCATTCGAGCAGCAGCAAAAACCGCCGCTTGGCTCTATCACATAAATCCTCACATTCTCTTCTATTGATATTGTCTTCAATATATTGACATTTTTTATAGTATGTCTATTTTTTAACAATTATAGTTGGTATTTAATTTTGGCGTACCTTTCAAAGTTAACATTTATTTCTTTACTTTATTTTAAATGGTTAACATTACCATTTTAATTTGTCGTTACTGTTTTGTAAATTTCGAATCTTTAGGAGTTAAGGACCCGGGCGCCTATGGAGATGAGGCTGTCTCTATCCGACTCCAAAACCTTCTCAAAATAAGAGGCCTGTTCCCAACAGTGTGACATCTAACAGGTTTACTACAGCATGCCCACTCATATACTCCTAGTAAGCTGTTCTTAGTTAGAAATATCTTTATTATAGTTTCAGAAAACTATATTCTCCAGTAAGTTAAATTTACACGCGGTATCTAAGTGTGCCACAAAAGTAGCTCAATTATTCTAAAACGGTCTCGTTATCAATTAAGATGATAAAGAGGTTAAATTTTACTTTAAACGCGTATTGAATGATATTCTAACCAATTAATTCATGGAGATAATGTCAAATAGAATGCCAAAGTATTCAAGCATCTATCAATCCCGTGGTAGAACCACGCTACAGGTGTAATATATTATATATGCTGCAGTTCTTAGCAAGACGTGTGCGTAGAACTTGAGACCCATTTACTGGTAATGTGGCATTTCATCTTAGTCCTTAAAGGCGATTACTAATCTAGGATAGATGCAGGTGTCTAGGCGACCACTTACCGTCAGGTGTGCTGTGGTGGACTGTGTTGCTAGTTAGTTGCGTGCATCTCTTTTCATTTCATATCATCATTAACATGGTTAACTTACAAACAAGTCTCTGATGACCGAATGATGCCGGAATATGCATCCGAATTATCCGAACTCGAATACTACAGACTAGATGATGGGGAGCAGCATCGCTAGTGCAAGGGTATCGCCACTTCGTTCACCAACCGGCATGCCCAGCACGCTGTGAATGGGAATATCTTCCTAGAAATGTGCTGAACATTTCTAGGAAGGTTTTGGACTGAAATGGGCTGATGTAATGTAGTAGTAGTGTGCGCTCACCGCTTCACGCCTCTGCTGGTGCAGCGCCGGATGCGTCTGCGACGGCGAGCTCGGCTCCGAGACCAGGCTCTCCGCGCTGCTCGTCAGCGAGCTCGCGCTGGCCCATAGTAGGGCGCTCAACAAGTCACCTGACGTTACAGACCATTTAAACTCTGCACAAAAATATTAATCAATGAGGAATGATGGTCATAAATAAATGGTTACATTACATACGTATTATCATACTTAATTTAGATGAAATAATAAATAATAATCTCAGTTTTGTTATTCTACAAAATCTATAGTTACAATTTAAACATTAGTTTTAAAGATTTATCAGAAAATAATTTTAGTCACGGTTCTCTCAGTGACCATGTACTGCAAATTGGTACTAGCACTGCAAAGCACTCATAACAAATAGGATCAAAAAAGAGTTTAATTTTAACGCCATAAAATCAGTAATAATTGTTTAATTTCAATGTCCAATTTTCACCTTTTATTTTAAATCTTATTGAATAAATAAAAATGTTAAAAAGCGTTTTTTTTCAATACACAGTATAATATTTGTTTCTTATCGCATAGTATATAGTTTTAAAGAAGTCATTTAGGTGAAACTTACGATTGTTGTCGTCGTGAGTGGGGGAGGATGGTGATGCGGGGCTCGAAGCCCCGCTGTTCACCCCTCCGGGCGGTGCCGAGACATGTGCAGGAACATCAGGACCACCTGTAAGGGGTACAGAGGACCATGTTGTAGTACGGAGAGATGTTGAGTCAGACACGTACCAGGTTTCGGTACAATATTAAGTAAAATGTATTTGTATTTCAAGAAATTTTTATTTTTCTTCTATATATAGTATGACTTCAGATTTCTGTTTTATTTGCACTATGTTTTGGGCGTACCTCATTACATAGGCGTACAACTAATAGCTATATTAAGATTTAAAAAGTTTTGAATTCTTAAAGCGGCCTGCAAAGAGTTCGCAATATGATTCAAAATTTAATAAAAATATTTTGGCAATTCTTACACCGAGGAACAAATTACAAATTGTAGAAGTCGAAAGTAGAAATTGCTTCAAGTCAACTGAGACAAACGGCCGTGATATACAGGCATCGAATCTCTCCACCTGCTCTTCGAGCAATTAGGTATGGAACTCTATTATTAGAGTATTTATATGCCGGTAACTTAGACTGAGATTGTCCGTGTGTAATCTAAAAATAAATTGGTGGATGTCATAAACACAGGGGGAACAAAGGAATTTCGTCTTCTGATTATGCATTCTCAAGTCCACGCGAACAATGTGGCAGGCATAGTCCGTATGTCCTTACTCGGTTACTCCCTGTTTGCACTACTTACTGGAATGCGACGCCCCTCTCGCTTCTCCCCCGACCTTCCCGCGTTCGTCGTGTCGCGTCAGGACGCTTCGCATTCCGTATAATAGCGTCGATATGAAGTCGGCGATGCGAGGTGCAAACTTACTTAGAGTAACCGAGTTGTAATTAGGGTGTTCGTATGTTACATTATTCGTATGTATTATCACTTACTCGCTGCTAGTACCAGTGGCAGCAGGAATCGACCAATACTATAAAGCCGCAGGAGGACATCTGACAAACAAACAAACTAGTCTGAGGACCAACCGTTGCATGAAATTGTGTAACAGACGCCAAGTGCAAGGTTAACCCCGGAGTCAACTTATTGCTTTTTATTACGTGCAATAGGCACGATTGCTTATTGATTTTTGATTTACATAATTCAACTTACCACAGAGGCCCGGCGCCCAGGCACAGCGAAAAACACTCGGCGTCGGAAGCCGACAAAGCCGAGCGCTTGCTGCCCGCCGCGTTCAAGGACGCGCAGTCACCACTGCAACACAAAACTACGAGTTAACCAATCACACAAATATAGCTCATCAAGGTTTAGTAAGAGGTTTGTATTTGGCGTTCAGTATGTTAATGACTTTAAGACTAGAAGAGTTGACAGTCAATCGCTGCAACACAAATCAAACCCACGACTGGGGTTTTAATGCTATGAGCTATTAACGCTATGCCAAAAAATATTTCACGAAAATTCCTTACGACATCATTACTCGATAAAATCGTACCGTGTTATTCTTTGACATCAAAGATCTTGAAGGATTCGTTTATAGAATACTTGAAATACCAATAAACAAAACCATACCTTGCATGTGAAAAACAATACGGAAATATTTTTGTGGCATAGCGAATAGGGCATCTGATGATTGTTTGCAGTCTATAGAAAAAAACCTGTGGGTGCGCCCTACAAACATGAATTACATTGGAAATTTTAAAACTAAACAATGAGATGCGTTTGAAAAGCCATGACATGTCTTTTATACTTTCATTGTCTACCGGCGTGAGTTAGAATGTGGAGAATATGAATTAATTAGTCTTGTTATCCCTTCACGTGTCACTTTGATGTGTAAATCGAACCCTAATACAGTTAACAAGTACTCGAAAAAGGTGTAGAGTAAAGAGTCATGCTGAATTATTATGTGGCGTGACACCGGAGGTAGTAGTAGATTATTTCCATGACTGTTTTGCATGTGGTAATCTTGTGAAATTCAACATAGTGTACGTAATTGTGTTCATATACATGCTAAAGACATGCAATATTCATATCATGTAATAATAATTATACGTAGCTAATAGGTAGTTATACTGTTTATATTGTTATCACTATGGTGACTTAATTAATACAATTAATAACACTAGTTCTGATTAATCAGAAAGCTTTTATGCATATAACATAATAGGTATACACTAATAAAACATTCGTTGATAAATAATACTCGTTAAATATTTTGTACTTTTGTTTTAACTTTGTCTTTGTGAAACAGTTTATAGGAATGTATGCGCACGTGACTACAATAGAAGACTACACATACCAAAGGACAGGATTTACAAGTACCCGCTTACTTCATTAAAAACTTTTGACCTTTTGTCGTTTCTAAAAATCATAAGATAAAGGGAAAGGAGAATTTGCATTGCATTCCATGTGCAATTCATGTTATCTGCCTCCGTGACACAGACATTTAAAAAAAAAGAATTCCGTCTTTTTCACCAAATGGCAACCTTCTTTGCACGCGATACTCCCCCTGAAAGCTAACAAAAGAGGCTCTGGCGATCGACGGGGATCGACGTTCGAATCAGCTGAACTCAAATCTCACAGACTAGTGATGGTAGTCGTGAGGTTTCATAGTCAAATATCGCAACACCGTAATTTATGTTTATCTGTGGAACACGTATTGAGCAAGCAAAGTGAATAATTCACCTAGTATACTGGATGTTATACTTTTTGCTTAGTTAAAGTATGTCATTAACATAGGGTATATAGTGTTATGTATTTGTTATTATAAATTTGTTTTTCGTGCAACGGTGTTTAATTTTATTTCCATGTAATCGAGAAAGACGCATTTCAATTCTTATATCACGTAGCCAACGTACGATGCAGCGATGACGAGCTCTGTGAATTTCCATTCACCGGAACAAAGTTAATTGTGAACATTTAATACGGGAGCTTGTTGACGTGTCTTATCTTGGTTATTGTTACACGACCTGTGCAGGCAAACCTTGCGAAACGTAAGAATCAGAAACCACAAAATAAAATTTAGTAAGATGGTTAGTTTGCTATAAATCATTACTGGTTGTTGATCATAAAACCTATATGATTATTGATTACAACGAGATCTTGAGTCCAGATGGCATATTATACAAGTAAATAAAGAGCAAGGGATCGTATACCTCGTTAATTAATTATGCGTTATATTTGAGATTGCTAGTACTTGTTTAAATATATATCTTAACACAAACAGATACGATATGTATAGAAAAAGAAATGAAAACATTCAGTAACGGAAGTGATATCTCTGTTAATGTTTATCTGTATTTAAACACAAATTGTTTTCAGGAATAATAAGTGAGTATACGCGTACTACTCAAATATGGCACTAGGCCCCGCGTGACCACTGAGCAGACACTTGCGTATTTATCTGTCTGTCTTACACTGACATACTGTCTGCTTAAGACAGTATAAATACGCAGTGTCGCAGCAGTCGATTGTGCCCATGAGGAAATTATCAGTATTTTTGAATACTTCCAAGTCTACGACAAACCACAGGAAAGCGTCAAAAAAAAAGTGGCTCCTACTCACTACGATAGGCAGCATCATTAGTCTCTAGAAGCCGAGTGCACCAAGTGCAGGTGAGAATGAAACTTGATATAACCCCTTACTGGGTACAAAGAGCGTAATACTATGTATACTACCCGAGCAAAAAAGCGGTAAAATACAAATACAACGGCAAAACATTGAACAATTGATTAGAAGAAGAGTTATCTTCAATTGTGGCAAGTGTTAACACAATTGAAGAATTGAAAGAAAGAAAGATTTATTCCAGTGCAACATTACAGTGACAAATCTTATCAGGTTTATCGTTGTCTACATTGACAAATACGGTTTTCATGTATATCAGAAGATAAATAAAAGGCTTTGTTAGTGGAATATGTCTTGCAAATCTTTACTCACATAATGATAAGTTCTATAAACATTATACGTTAATACGACAAACCATTTAATTACGTATAACTAGCACTTTAATTAGTTAAACAAAATAGAATGTCTAATTACGCGTAGCCCGAGGGCATTGCAAAGTCAGTTAATTAAAACTCCTTGAATACATAAAAAAATCAACCATAATTTTAAATCATATCAAATACCTCCACCTATTCAATTACATTGATGCCCCCAAGAAAGCGCCAGTAAACCGGCCATACATTTCTTAAAGGGTTTGCTCATATTCGCCACACTGAGCAAACATATTGGCGGGCCCTGAACCGGTACCCACGTACTTGTGATGCTGCTCCCATTATAGGACTGTGGGATTGGAGGTTCAGCAGATTCGGACAGACAAACTGAAATATTTAATATATATTGCGAGCTCTACAATTCCAATTAGTTTTCTATACCGTGTAACGTACGTTCTGTCTGCTAAAATGGTTTTAAATTACATCAATATATGATGTTGATTGGGGAAATTTAAAACCTATATATATAACCTATACTATCTTTTGATATCATAAGTTAATAATTAGTATGACGCGTCGGTGGTTCATTTTAAAATGTATCAAATTAATTACACACAATTATTGGGCGGTAGACTACATTTTGTCCAGGAGTCGTTACGAGTCTCTTTTATCCATTCCTGTCGCCAGTCAGCAGTGCAACTGACTGATGTGAATTGAATATTGTGTTCCGGTTTGAAAGGTATAGTTATCCGGTATAATTACCAGCTGTGCGGCATTCCTTCTTAGTTCTCAGGGGTGACAACGCATATGTAGCAGTCGATTCAAGTTGATTCCAGGTATAGTAACCACTTTTCATCTGGAGGAGTGTTAGCTCCTTTGTCACCCCAATCCCAAAAAAATACGAGATGGAGATTGGTGGCTAATTCTATTCCAGTGCTTTCAGAAAGTAATATATAGTGATTTTGTCATCTTTCACTCTTATTTAAGTTATGTATGCTTTTCTTTTAAAAATAAAGTAGTGTAAGAAATATAGGTACACCTGAGCAAAGTTAAAAGGTTAACTACAGTAAGTAAAGGTTATGGTATGTAATATCTTTGCCATTAAAATCAAATAAATAAAAAAAAGTGAAAATGTTAGCAACCTATGGTCACAAAGCTTTAATTAAAACTTGATGGATAGACAATTAGTTTATGCCATGCAAACGCTTTCCCTTTCATGTTGGCCACGAGAATAACGATTATTATAGAATTAAAAACTGGCCTTACTAAATTTCGATTTCAGTAATCAATTTCTTCGGTATTTACACTATAAATAAATTTGACACAGACATGACTGTCTAAGCTAGCTAAGCTAATATATTTATTTATTCGATACAAATCGCAAATACCTGTTTACCTAACGTTTTGTCTGCCTGATAGTTTGATCGAGCTAATCTTGAAAATATTCAGACATTTTGGTCACGTAACAGCATTCAATCATATCTCAAGTGCTATTTACTAAGGCAGTTCGGTTTGGTTTGCTCTCCTTATCAAGGTATTTTTGTTCAGTAATACACTTGAGAAGTCATAATAGGAATCTCGATAAAAATGTCCGACTGAAACTCGTTCGTGGGATATTAAACGTTTTGCAGAGAATACACAGCTCAGTCGATTACATACCCACGTTCGCGAATATATCAACTTTATGACAATTAAGTAGCTGACCGATTTTCACACTTTGAGCCTACTATTAGAACCAAGCTAACGATGTAGCGCCATTACCATCTGTTGAGTTGAGTAGCTAACAACAACCGCAATATTCCATGAGAAGGCGTTAGAAAAGATACATTTTAATAATTGGACTGAAAACAAATTTGCTCGTGGATGACACCTATCTAAATAAAATTGGAAAGTAAAACATTATTTAAATACAAAATTTCATCCAAATCGTTAGGGCTGTTTCCGAGATATCAAAATAAATAACATTGATTACGTATATATCTCAATATACATACAAGAGTTGCTCGTTTAAAAAAATAAGATAACCCATAGCCTTTAACAAATAGGTTGTTGAGTTGTTCGCTAACGGTTGACGGGTTATTAGCTTGCAAATAAATTGTAGAGATGATATTAACATAACAGTCAAGATATATTTCAAAAACATTTTTAAAACATTTAAGAACGAAGCGACAGCTCGTAGCTGTGCCTTTTTAAGCAACAATGCTCTCTCGGACTTTGATAGTGGAACCATTAAACACCATGAAAATTTAAGATCCTGTTTTCATATATCCGTAAAACGACGAGTACTGTTTACATCGCAGTATGTCAGTCTGCCTTTGAGTTCAAAGCTTATTTTCCCAATCTGTAGTAAGCGGCTGCGTAATAGAATGAACGTATTTAATTAAAATTGCGTTGCTAATTATATAAAAATAAATAAATCAAAACAAAATAAAAAAGCGTAGAAACGAGGTTCTTATTACATTCCATGTATTCACATGTACGCCAAAAAAAAAACATAAGTAGCCAAATGATTCTACTAAACTGTAAAATTAGTAAACTTTACATTATTAGCATACAGTTTTGTTTTACGCCCAATACAAAACTTAGGGTTTATAGGTATATTTTATAATAAATAAATAAAAATATCTTACCATTGCAGCTTTACGACCATTGTAGTAAATTAATGTAATTAGTTTATGTAAAAATAATTAAAAATGTAATATATCACAACACTGGAATGTTTAAATAGTTTATTATTATAAAATTATGAAATCGTTATATCTTCTAACGATTTTTTAAGGGAATCTTTCTAAAGAATATTTTTATGCTGTATGCCATATACAGCATATTATAATGAATTAAAATATTTTTTGGTTTGTTTGTTTTTCGAGGCGTCCGTTTTATTAGAAATTCTAGCGGGAACTGATAGAAAGCGGGATAAACACGTCCGGCACCAAATTTGCGAGAGCTTTGCCAAATGTAAAAATAGGCACAAGTCAACGTAAGAGACAATACACATCGACTGTGTTATTACGATAATTTATAAAAATTCTGGGACGAGGTTAATCATTTTTTAAATTGAAACCGATTTTTAAATTAAAAGAATTACGAACACTTTTGCGAATCCTTTATTTTGTCGCATTAATGTTCTCCTTTAAAATTGCAAGCAGTAACTACTCCAATTAAAAAAAAGCAATCTTCAAAATAAATAAGACAATGACGAACTAAAGAGTAAAGAGGATTATTTTTCAACGCTTGAAGCCGCAATGGGTAATATGAAGAATTTCTGTACAACAGTAACAAGGTAACGTGACCAACTTTAATTACCCTTCACTTTGGCAAAAGACTCCCCAATAAGCTTCTTTAAGAGGGGTTTGTTCTTGCTCTTGTGGCGGACTTATCACGTTCTACTTTCCGGCTTCACGTTTCTGTTTGCTTATAGGTGTAAGTCGGTTTGGAATAGAGTATATCCAGCCGTGGACTGTAGAGGCTATTGAAGAAAGAATAAGATGCAAGCTTTTTAAAAATTAAGAAGTAAAACCAGTACTTTCCTCCCGTATTAAAGTATCAGCATGGTCTTCGTAAGTATATTGATAAATAGAAAAATTGCATTTACATCAGCCGTCCTAAAATTTGAAGCACATGAGATATATTTGTTTACCAAGTACTGCCAAAAACCGTTGTGATATAGATACCCGTAGATTGATTCACGTCATTACTCACGTTAAAATAAAGAAAGTTGTTGCTGTGGCCAACTGCATATACATTATGAGTATTTTAATCGAGACAAGACTATTGCGCAGTTGTTATATTTCTTAAAAAAAACCCAGTCTTGATTTGGGATACAAAAAATCCGTAGTATATTATGATTTGAAATTAGTTTTTTTTAAATGGCTTTGAGTCATGATGGTCTCAATGGTTTGCCTAACCAGACAACTAAGTCCTCAGCTATGGGTTCAATTTAAAATAGTTAAATAAAAAATAAAAGAAGAAGAAAAAGAAAAGAGATATATATATATATATATATGAAATTCAAAACAAATTTATTTTCAGTGAACTGTATGTGTTGGACGAAGTCGTATCAATCTAGTCTTACCGCTGCCACTGCGACTAATAGATCTTATTTCTTAGAAATGCCTTTGTATAATAAAAACAAGCGAGCCACATAACTGTACATCTTCTTAATTAGAGTGGCATGGGTTGACGATCACAGTGAGACGCCAGGCACCTTAGACGCTGCTGTCAGTCATCGGTCATCGGTGACCAGGATGGTTAATGGCCACCTGTCGGACGCCATGAGATTTTCAAGTCTTTTCCGTTGGTCAACTTGGTCCACGCGGAGAAAGTGGCAAATTTTCTTACGTAATTACCCCACGGCAGTTGTTGTGTGGAGAGATGAATAAGCTGTCAGTTACAGCAGAAGATATTTATAATATGAAAACTTCTTTAGAATTTCACTTATTAAATCAATTATTCTCTCTTTAAATGAAAGAAAATCCCCTTCTTTCTTTGAAACTTGCGATGTTTTGTTAGTACGGTTATTTTAGGTGAATTTTTCGCAATAATCAACTCAAGTTTCCTTTACAAATCCTATTTGTGTTATTTATAACTACATGATTTCCTATTTTATGTTATGTAATCAACATTATTTGTACAAATGCGCATTGGAAATGTTGCCCAGTGACGTAATACGATTGTATGTATTATATTCATATAGTCAGAGTAATATACTTTAATTATACTGCAGGATACTAAAACGTGTCACATGTGAACAATTTAAGCAGGGCTCTTGTTAATAAGATAATCTTAATATGATCGCATTACACACGGTAATGATTAAATATATTAATATTATTAATTATGAAATATTTCGAGTTTTAAGTAAGGGAGGCAAACGTGCTAGCGGCTCATCTGTTAGTAAGTTATTGTCGACGCCGTCGTACATCTGCAACACCTGTGGAGCTGCAGGTGCGTTGCAGGCCTTTAAGGATATTTGGGGAAAGAAAGCGGGAGGAGGGAGTGGGCCTCCAGTTACATAGTTCACCGAACGAAACGCAGAAGCACATGATGCTTCTACTTCACGCCGATATTCTGCGAGACCGTGTAGCCACTATTGCGGGCTCTTTACGCAGCCCGTGTAAGAAGATTACGGTAGACCATTTAAGAAACGGCGAAGCCTGCCGTCCGAGATCTTGGGACAGCGGCGATCTCGGATGGCAGGCTTCGAAATGCAAAGGCTGGTAGATAGCAGCTTGTAAACTAATGGTGCTATATCGCGAAACTAAAGCTAATAAGCTTTAAGAAATTCTAAATTAAAAAATGGATCACGTTGCATTATTTATCTAAAGGCAGGTAGATTATAAACTAACTGTATACCAACATCTCATTGTTGCAAGGTACCTACTATGTTGTTGATTTATGATCGACCGATCTCCGACACACCATTCGCTTGATCTGTCTATTTTTAAATGAAATGCGCCATAAACATGCTTGATATGTCCGAGACTTAATGCTGTTTGAAGGACAAGTAACTAAATTTATTATACTACATATAATACGTACGTACGTAAAAATAAATACATTTTTGTCGGGTTTCACGTAATCTTCAAGGCACGTCATAAAATCTTAGACTTGAATCTGTAAATCATGTTTGCATATTTCATATACCTAAGTATTTAAATGTATAGATACCTTGTACCTACTTAGCATCGAAGAGCCCAAACAAACAAGGAATCACGTGCGAGATTTGGCGAGAAAAATGTTTATGTTTCATTTTTAAATTAGTCAAAGCGTGGTCGGACAATTCACCACCAGGGCTGTTCAATGTATTCTAGATATCGGCATGAAAAAAAAGTAAATTTAAATAAATACAATAACATTTTTTATTTCAATTAATAGTTCTAGTCACGCTAGACCGTTCTTATATGCTAAATGGAGTAATTGTCAAACTTTCTTTTAAGACGCACGTACCATGTACGTGTAGTTAAAGCAGAGGCACATCCCGTAATAAAATCACTTGACAGCAGACTCCTGCACAGTGCAGTAGGTGCAGAGACTATGCTAGGGCTGTGTACGATAGATTTGTTCAGGTGCACTACTGCACATGAGACAGAGTTTTATTATGAATACACAGAATTGCTACATAATATTGCCACCAGAGTCTAATAATAAACTACAAATTCATCAAGGTCTTACTGCAACAAACACAATGGTACTTCAAGAGTTAAAACTGTTTTATTACCATTATTGCAGTATAATCTTATGTTGAGAAACTAAAAAAACCTGAGATTATAATTGTATAAAACAACCTTCGGCTTAAACTTAAATAGGTGTCTTGATAGTAGTTACATGCAAATAAAGCGTATAATACGAATATACCAACTTTCTCTCCATATGGGAATCTCATCTGCACACATTGTACCACGCTGACTGACTATTAGACCTATATCTGGTAACCTACTGATAACGGAAAATTTGTTCTACTGTACCGAATCCAAATACTATAGACAAAATATTGACAAGCACCATCTCCAGAAGGAGGATACCAGCACTAATCTAAATTCGCTGCACCAAACCGCTTACCCAGCATTTGAGTACGTGCAAATCTTGGCACTGCTAGCGCTGAACTCGTGTTTTAGTAACTTGTACACTGGAAGCAGACTGCATGTGTTTAAACACAAAGGTCCATAACAGAGTCGTTTTTATATGGGTTCATGAACATGCCGGAATTGTTGTCAACGAGTGCAGATAAACACCCTCGCAACAGAGAAGGAACAAAATTGAGCCATAATCTTTTTGAAACCCCCTCCAAAGCCGTAATTAAGACTAATGATCATTGAGGCGAAATAATTTACGAATTCTCTTCAGTCCTGACTGGACACTTGCCTAAATAACCACATGTTTATTTTGGGGCAATATATTCGACAATTTGCAGTCTGTTCCACAACAGATGAAACAATCCTGCACTTACTATCTGAATGCTATACTAATCATAGAGTTCCATGCATAAACGTAGCACTCTGGGTAACTACTCTGAGTAATGATTCAAGTGGTAGAGACGAATTGACCGGGTCAGGACAGAACCGGGTCCAACAGTACCTATTAGCATTTAGCAGCGGGTGGGTAGCGGGTTGACGAGCACAACGACCATTAAGAAATAGCGCCGTGACATGATTCTGAAGTAGTCTGCGCTCGTTCAAAATCACTGTGTAGGTCTATGTTGCACTGAAATCGACTGAAACAACAACAAATTGAAAGGCCTATGTCCTGTAGTTGATTTATACAGGCTGATAAACAAAAATAAGAAGAAATAAGCATTACTTACTTGTAATTGTTTGTTTATCAGTTGCAAGGGCAACAAGTTGTAATAAATAAACAATCTCCAAAATAAATAATTCACAGTCCCTCTGATTTTGACAGTAGAAGTTTACCATAATACTTATAGCTACTACATCCCAAATGAATCATGACTGACTGACTATGAACAGTGAGATGTGCCTTTATGAACATCAGTCTGTTAATATATCATAACTAGAATGCATGTTGTATTCTCTAGTTATATAGTATATATAATATTATAGATTTATCATCAAAATCTCACATCTATTATTACAATAGTAGTAATTTGATCTTAAGTTAATATTCCCATGTGAAAGTATACATATATTAATGCAAATTTTGTGTTATGTATGTAACTGTGACAGTAGTAACAGAAAATTTGTAATTAAGTCAAAGTAATGATTTGTAGAAAGTGAAGAGAAAGGAAAGTAGGACAACCCACTACAAGATGGACGGACAACCTGCAAAGTATGGCGGGAAGTTAATGGATTTGGGTGGCTCAGAGTCATGCTTTGTGGTAATCATTGGGGGAAGGCCTATGTTTAGTACTGAATTTTTGACAAGCTGAAATGTTTAAAAATTATGATTTGTGTCAATACCATTAAGATGATAAAGTATGCCACTTCCATATTAAAAATATCTTATTAAAATAAGTAGCAATTTATAGTCTAATATTATAAGTATTTTATAAGTGTTTGCTATTTGTTTGTAATAACCATGGCTATGACATTAGTTTGAATAGACGATTAAACAATGTATGATTAAAAATCATTCCATACAGTTTACAATGAAGGTCTAAGAATTGACTTGCTCAATTGATACAAATATGAAGCAATGTTCAACTATTAAAGAGCAGTATGAACCCAAACATATGAAGTAGGTATATTGGTCATTCAACAGCTTATTACAAGAACTTTTCAAATTATGTAGCCATTGATTGTGACATTACATTAAAAAAAAAAATTAAAACCGGCAAGCACGATTTGGACTCACGCACTTATGGTTCCATACAACAATATAATATCTGTATAAGTTTTTACAAAAAAAATTTTTTTCGTACGTACCGGTGAATGGGACGTTACGACATTTTAACCTCATAATCTTCAGCCTATTTCCAACTCATACACCAATAGTATAAATACAGTACTAGTCCAGTTAGGGGATATTTTTTTACTTTTCTACTCAAGAAATACCAACACTCAGGTCAAACCCTTATCGACGGTCCGCGCCGGCGTCCGCTGAACGCGTTTGAAGTAGCCGACCCGCCGACAGTGAAATCCTGCGAGGTTGCCGCTCTCGCAGAGGTCATTAAACAATTAGTCATGAGGAATACCACTTGTGTTTTATGTGAATTACTAGGCAATTTAAATTCTAATAATGTTTTTTTTATTTCCGTCGTAAACTTATTTTTCACTTTTTCCATATAATTATGACCACTAGTATTAATACCATTTTTACTAAATGTCAATAAAGCCGTGTTTTCTATAAATATAGCTAGTCTGACCATTGCACAATCTTTATATAATCAAAGCACATAATATCATACCATACATACATCATATCCAGGCCTATAATATAATTGTTATCTTATTGCTGACCTGGACACTGACCACAACAAGGCTGACCACCTGTCACATTGTCCCAAATAAGCTAGTGCTAGGTAGTGGATATTTTTTCTGTCTAGGAGCCATTTAGTACCACCTAATTACCTATTTCAGCTTCTAATTAGCAGTACAACCACTGTTGTGTTCTGGTTGGAGGTATAGAGATCTTAGTCCTAAGGGCTGACCATGCATCTAGAACCCTCTACAATTTAAGTAATTTTTGTCTAAGTCTTTTAGGCTTAACTAATTATTAGCACAAGTATATTTGAGTCAAAGTAACAAAAACTAAAATAGAATCCTGTTCTTAAACTACAATATTTATTTAACTGATATTTGGCATATGACTTGCAATTGTCATATAGAATACATAGATAAATTTAATGTCATCCCATCACATCCACTTTGTATAAGCAATAAGTTTAGTGGTTATGAAACCACTTTGTAAAGTTCAAAATTCCTAACCCCTGACATTGCAATCTAAATATCTGCCACCACCTATCTTCTAATGGATGTAGTAAGAGGCGACTAAGGGAGATAGATGGTGGGATTACTATCTGGAAAAATAACACAACTAAAAATAAGCATCAGTCTCAAGATGCAAGGTGTCTAGTAATGTGTTGAGCAATCTGCTAACAGAGTGTAAAGATTATGACAAATCCTCCTTATGGGAGAGGCTAATGTCCTACAGTGGACTATAGACTGATATGTTAAAGTAAGATGAAAATAAGTTCAGTTCGTACTTTTAATGAACTGCTACTATACATTAAAGATCACTGAAGGTATTTTTCTAGAACTTAAACAACATGTTCCAGAGTTTTTGTTAACTACCTATGAGTTAAAAGCAAGTAAAAAAATCATATGAAAGTTAAAAATAACTACTACATTAAGATACTGAAAGTTAAGAAATACTTATTTGTATATAATATTGACCACTCAAAGTTATATACAAGAAAATTCAATAAACATTCATATACACATGTGTCATTGCATGGAATTAGCTTCTAAGATCCATTAAATTTCAAAGGCCCAGGCTAGGCCTAGTTGAGATACTAGTGCGAAATTTGTTTAGAAATAACGATAATAAGACATTAAAGTAAAGTTAGTTATTATTTGAACAAAGTATGTACAAATTTAATAATGTGGAATTTGGTTTGTTTTAATATTACTTTCAAGGAAATCCTGAGACGCTAACAGATGATGGTCTTTTTATAGATTCTAATACTTATGAAATATCATGATACTGAATAACAAACAAGGTAATTTGTCATATATTATACAGAATCAATTTAAAATCGTATTTAATAAAATCAATTAATTCCTTGACATTAGAATCAAGCTGAATTACTGAATCTGAATATAGATTGGCTACTCATTCAAAGACAATCAACATACTTTTTAACAAAGCGAAGGTAATTTGCAATGTGATGACGTTGTAGATTGATAAGCTATATGTCATCCATCTACAGTTCCAACATAGAATTAAAGTTATCTAATTTGATTGAAATATAAATTGAATGAATACTTTTTAGTTGTATAAGGAAAGTAAAGTGTCACTTACTAGTAATTTTTTCCGTTGGCGGAGTTGGGCTCAATTCCAGCAAGGTCGTAGTAATTACTACTACTAAAGTTTAATTGTTGTATTAACTTGGTCATATTGGAAAATCGTAGTTAAGCCTTGTAAAAACTTCAAAAACAAAAACACGGTCAAAACCGAAAATGTATAGCAGACAAATTGCGCAGCACAAGCAAGTCGTTTCACAACACGATGACGAATTAGGACAATTCGTGTCTATTACTTAGCTAGAAATTTTCTGTTTAACGAAACAATTTCTAAAGCAGCTTTTTTGGATACATAATTCACGTGATAATAGACCATCTTCATTTGGTTGCTTTATACAATTTTTCTGTAATGGCGGCCGGAAATGTGACGTTACTCCATCGACATTCTTTGCGCTTAGTTCTACGCAGTATTACAAATTGAAATCAGTGTTTAAAATATATTTGAGAAATTTGTATTTTCATTTGCTATTTGTTTAAAATAATGTAGAATGAAATAAATTAACCTATACTGTAATTTTATCTGTATACTTGTTTCTAAACACATTGGAATTTTTTGAAAGTATATGTTTCTATATTCTATTTATTAGAAATGATTAAAATTATAATGTTATCGACCTAATGTTATTTTACCTAATTATTTTATTTAATTCAATATAGAACATAAAACCAAAAGAACTGAGGCTTAAAATAAAAAGCAATCTATAGATACATGTAAGTTAGCGATCGATTTTTAAACATCGCCTGTGAATTGATTATTGTTGTCTCTATAATACTTACCGGTTACGAAAAATTAAAGAAGGCATACTACTCGTTGACGTATCGATTCTTTTAAATCTTTGTTCCTGTATCATGTAACTGAATGCCGGTAAGGCATGTAACGTCATAACTTCACTTTACCTTTACACTGCACTCAAAGAATAACTTCCACTTATGGAGTTTTGTTTAGTTTTTTCACTTTGTTGCACATTAATAAGAATTTTACTGTTTTGATAGCTTTTGCAATGGTAAAGAGTCTTATTTAACGACATTCAGGCTTGAAACTATACTCACGACTAGTGCCGCAGTCTGACGCTATATAATGCAACATAAATGTAAGTAAACCTCACCCCTCTATTTTTAGGGAACATGGCGAATAGTTTCACAAGGATTGGTTTTGTTCTTCTATTTTTAATTCTTGCATGTAAATTCTAAAAGGATATAAACTTAGATAAGGTTTATATTACTTACTTTAAGTAGGCTCGGTTAGCACTGTGGTTAATTTGTCTGCGGCGCTGCAATGTGTCTATACATAATTTTTTTTTGCCTTCGTATTGTAGTACCGTCACTCTTCTCCCTCTGCAGCACAACCTGTTTTGCTTCGGCGGTGCGGGCCAGAATCGTGGAGGATAGGGAGCGGTGCATCGACTGAGAGTCCAAGTCCAGAGTGAACTTGCAATGTCTAAATACGCTAGACCGTTATT
Source organism: Bhutanitis thaidina (assembly GCA_029286595.1). Taxonomy (NCBI): domain Eukaryota; kingdom Metazoa; phylum Arthropoda; class Insecta; order Lepidoptera; family Papilionidae; genus Bhutanitis; species Bhutanitis thaidina. The sequence goes on along the minus strand of JAGSMS010000021.1, from coordinate 84,487 downwards.
ATTCACACTGCTTAAGAGCTGCAGCGTCTAAAGTACGAGACATCATCCATACATTGTGTGATACTATATGTTATATTGTTATTGTTATGGCAGATCCTCCTATTGGAAAAGGCCTGTGTTAGGTAGTGAGTCCCCTGCTTAAAACAGGCATTTAACCAGCAGTGCTTTAGAGGCTGCCAAAGAAGAAATGGATTTCAGAATGGATAAAAAGGGATGTAGGAATTATTATATATATTATAATAATAAATATTCATTTAAAACTATTATTTGAATTTTAAAGAGTATCTATAATATTTAGGCAAAATAATCGCCCCGTGTGAATGCGTCTAACCAAAGGACATGCGCAGCAGCTGCCATTTTGATGACGTCACTCTGTGTTTGGTGTTTACACCCTTAGGTTTACACCGCATTCTCCATTGATTGTTTTGATCAAGTTGCGTGCTATATAAAATAGCTGTGGTCTCTCAGAAACGTCCGATAACTATATCTACTATATACTATCTACTATCGTTTTTTGTATTTAACTGTTAGCTACGGAAGTTTCCAAAGATGCCTTTCTTATTCTCAATTGTTAGTTTACAGATCTCTTATGAATCGCCAATTTATCCTGCGTATTTCTTGTGACTTTTCTTGATTCTTTTTGATACTTAACCTCTCTGTACACAGCGTTCAATAGCATTTTGTAAAAAATTGGACCGAAAGGGATTCATTTACCTCACTTAAGGTTCAAAGAAGTCAAAGAACAAGAGTTCGAGGTTTTTGATCCTCTTTCGACATCTACGTATGGTACGTATACCTGATCGTAAAAGATTACCGACGCGCATGTACATGTGGCTATGCTGCGCGTATTTTTGCCTGTGTTAGTGAACGAGACATAGTAACAGTAAGTACTAGAGAAAGGTACTGCGACAGGCCTGTCCCACCTTTGCTCTATGTAATCAATTTACACACAGATAAAGCCATTGCAGACTGCAATTCGTTTATACAAAAGATACTATAACCGAAAGGGTTGAATAGCTCAGTGCTGATTTTCAGCTGGACCCAAACGTAAGAACCTTCGCTTCTGTCGGTTGCCCTACGACACCTCACTTATTCTTACCTTTTATTTCGAATGAGGTATGGTAGATGGATATAACTTTCTTTCAAATATTTCTAAACTTTTTCGATTCTTGTTTGTTACCTACTACTTTGAACTTGAATTTGCTGATTGAGTAATATTAGTTAGAATTACAAGTGGTCACATCAAACCCAAGCGTGTGAAAATTACTTCATAAATTGTATTTCATTTAACTAATACAGATAACAAGTGTTCCAATAAATATTGTGACACAAATTAGGTAAAATATTTGATATATATACATCCTATAAATAGTTAAACAAATTATTCAGGAAAAGAACTTTCAATGAAAATGAAATTCTTTGATCTCGTTTTTGTGGTGGCTATTTGCTTCGAGGTAATGTAACTAAAATATTTTTTTTTACATATTATTATCTAAATAAATATTGATCTTTTTTTATTTCTGTTTAAAGTGAAGTGATCCATTAATTTTTACTACAGTTATTTTGCTTTCGCATGTTTTTGAAATATATGCCCCCTATTGATTATGTTTGCCTAATTAGGGATTATTGAATGAATAGTTTATTTTTCTAGGCTGCCGTAGGACAGTGCCTTAGGACATGCGGCTCAGTAGCAGCTCCAGCCTGCTTGCCTGCTGCTGAAGTGGTCTACAGCCCGACTGTAGCTGCAACCCCAGCTATCATCCAATCAAACTCCGTGGCTGCTAACTTGGCGGACACACTGTCACTTCTCACTGTTAGTACTTTACTGGCAGAGAAACTGCCACTTGGATGCTCATCCATAGTTGCTAATGTGCCAATTGCATCTGGATATGGATGCGGATGTGGATGCGGAGGTGGATGCGGATGTGGATATGGTCCTTATGGATATGTCCTTTAATTTGTTAAGAATTTCTAGATCTAGATAAATTAATTTCGTTTAAAGATTTTCAAAAAAATAGGGAATGGGGAATACTGTTAACGAATTTTTAATAATTTACGATTCCAAGTTTTGAATGCTTGCGCTTGCGGCTTGTTTATATATACTGTTTGTTTTGCGGCTTTTGCGGTACAAATAAAATAGAAAGAAATTAATTTATGAATTTAAATTTGATGATTACTTTCAATTGATTTTAAAATATAAAAGAATTTTGTGAAAAACACCTATTTTTATTTCTTTACCCGGTTATTGGAAAACCTTTCCTATCATTGCTAAAAAACTTACGGAAATCATTTGTCACTCAGTCAGATGACTTGAAAAAGCGTAGAGCGAAAAGGTAGACAGTATAGGTTTGAAATTGTTATTTGACATGGATTTAAAATAATATGTTCGAAATTAAAAAAATATATCAGCCATGGCAGCTTAGTGTTTAGGGCGTTTGGTTTACTATCAAATGTATTATGACAATATGTGTAAAGTATATTAATTTTGGCTTCAGCTGGGAATTGAACTTAAAATTCAGGTTTACCTACCACGGTTGATATTTATTACTTGTACAGTGGTGCAAATGAAAAGAAAAACACCTGCCGACCATCTGTTATTTCTCCATGGAGAATAAAGATTATTTAGCAGTTTGAACTTGACAAAATAAGTCTTACGTATACTTGCATACATGCATCTCTACCAGGCTAAAATACATTGACGTGTTACAATAAAATGTTAGTGTTTTAGAATCTGTTTTCAATTTTTATGTTGTATATTAACAAATTACAATCAAATGAGTTAAAAAAACGTAGTTATTTGGTGTTGCGACTCCTAAACTGGGGTGCGCTGAAATATGCAACATTCCTATTATGATACTGCCAAACCGTAGTGTACAAACTGACAGAACATGTTACAAAACAAAAAACAATATCTCGCTAAGATATGCATGAATTCGCATGGATAATATTTTCTAAAAGTTGTAGTAAAGTAACAGCCTGTAAATGTTCCACTGTTGGTCAAAGGCCCCGTATCAATATTTGAGAGGATATTTTCTTAGCCGCTGCTCCAGTGAAGGTTGGCGAACTTCACATGCCCTCGAAGTATATTTCTTCATAATGTTTCCTTAACCGATCAAGTGGTAAATTATATCCTTTGCCTTAGAATATTTTTAATTTATGCACTTCAACGTTATTTAATTGAAAAACTTTGCCGATTTGGTATAATTATCTACATGATTATCTTTGTAAGTTTAAGATCCAAGCGGCGACTTATGTTGCTGTTTTTGAAAGGGCTCGACCTCGGCCTAGCAAAACACTGGCGTGAAGTAAAGGCATCTCGTGCTTCTGCGTTTCGTTCGGTGAGTTATGTAACCGGAGGCCACTCCCCCTTCTCCTCTCCCCAAATATTGCTAAAGGCCGGCAACGCACCTCCAGCTCTACTGTTGTGCCGATGAACGTGGGCGACGGTAATTACTCGTGAACCGCTTGCTTTTATTTTTGCTAACTCCCGTTCTTAAAAAAAAATGGATCGTTTCCACTCGCCACAATCACACGCCATTAATGCAATGGCATGTAGTAGCTGACTATCATAGAGTATCTTTATATTCCTGCTAACTACTATGGCATAACACCTTTATTTCTCAGTAATGGCCCAGTAATGTAATGTGCTAAGCACACACGCCGTCTTTATTACATCACATCGAGAGTCCCTCGCTAAAAGTAGCAATCTACCAAGTTCCACAAGGCTGACTATGGAAACAAACGGTGGATGCTATCCACCGTCTGTGTCCATACTTAGACAGGTCGTCGATCAACTAGTGTTTACTAAACAGTGTAAAATTTCAGTTACCTACTTGACATTTTGGAACTTAGGTAAAGTAATTCTGAACATTATCATCAACGGCAATCATTCGATCACGTCTATTTTTTATTAATGATAAAACACGTTCCTATTGTATAGGTATTTATAATTCTAACGTTTAATAGTTACGTATTTTCATCGTCAACATTATTAATATAAAGTACTTTTTATCTAAGAATAAACGATCCAACTAAAAGAAAAATTATCGTACCGATAGTCATAAAATAATATGTAATTTTTTTGCTATCGGTAGCGTATTTTCGGTTCTGGTAAGTTTCGAAATTATTAAAGAGAAGCCACAGGTTTTTTTCAGGTTTACTCGACTTTTACGAGATTCATGGCATAAAACGAAGCCTACATATGCCTGTTCATCTTTGCTAATATATAAATATAAAATTCTTTGAATTATACGATTTGATTTAACGTGAAAAATAATTGAAGGAACTTTTTTTTAATTATTGATTATGATTCCAGAAATGCTATTTTGCTTCGTCTTATCGTAATTAATTGAACGACAAACAGAAAAGTTTGTATGTTTGTCATTCAATCACGTTTAAAAGACTGAATGCGTCTAAACGAAATTTAGAAGATATGTGGATCATGCCATGGAAGGCGAAGCCGAGGGAAGACGCGAGTGTACTAATATGTACGATGATTTCCTGCTGCCCGACGTCCGAGGCGACAACTTCTTATAATAATTCTATCGACACTAATCGTAGTTGTTAATGGCGTTGGAGATATGACAGCGCTGGACGTGTACGCGTAACCATAGAGGCGCTCATTCGTACCCTTTCCGTATCCCATGTAGACATGGGACGCAACATCACACAATCAGAACCGAAACAAATAATGTGTAAGTTAGCACAAATAATTAACTGGCTATGCAGTATTTCTAGGTGTAAGGGGATAATTAAGATAATTCCCTTACACCTCGAACCCCGGTCTCTTATACCACCTCTTTTTCTAAACTTTATCTGCACGTGTGCAAGGTGCATGCTAGCAAACAAACGAAGAGCGGAATATCATTCCGAATCCCATATACTATGGGGACCAGTATCACTAGGGTGAAGATACAGGCCGTGCGTTCATCTAGCCTCTTGCTCAGCGTGGTGAGTATGGGCTAACCTTCAAAGAAATGTATGGCGGATTTAGCTGACGTTTCTTGGAAAGGCCTCTATTTAGGTGTGGACTAAAATATGAATAGGCTGATGTAGCATGGGCAACGGATACATACCATACACATGTCGACATGTGATAGCGGTGGAAGAATCTGCCACCCCCTTTCTTCTCATAAGTGTCGTAAGAGGATATGGGAATATCTTTATAAACAAGAAAATCTTATAATAATAACTAAAACAAATTTTTAAAATAGACTTAAATAAAGATAATTTTAGAAGACCTCAAAAAACCGATTAATCGTCAAATTAAGCGATATTTGGGAGTAAATAACGGTAGGCTTAAATATATTTTCGATCGTTTATTGGTTCAGAAAACGTAACGTTAGAACTAAGAACAACATTATATTAAAGTAATATTATTCCAACGAATGCTTGCAAGAAGTTGCAGGAACGTGGCAATAATTTACTTAAGCAAATTAGCTTCGGAGAGTTAACAATGTTCATATTAATAGAACGGAGTTCCGCATCTAACTTCAAATGACTGTCTGCCAAAGACGTCGTCGACGACAGCTGTGCCTGCGGATGGTAAGGCGCCGTCCACAGCAATCATGCCATAAACAGGGAAGCAACCGCATACTTTAATTGTACCACCAATTGGTAATTCTCCTCCCATCGTCAAATCACCATATTGTAAAGATGGAACCAATTCCGAAATGGTGGGTGTGACTTGAATGCTGTTAATAAATGGAGTTCCCAGAGTGGGAATTGTGGGGCCGATTGAAACTCCTGTTGGTATTCCGAAGGCATCCTGAAACACAACAGAATACCTTAGTTTGTTCAAGTACGACGTGTTGAGATTCCGTGCACAATACTTTAAAATAAACCATTTTGAACGTGATAAATGGAACAAACAACATCCAAATTGCGTGAAGAGCTTGTGTCGCAAAAAGTATGTAAATTTCATTTGTTATAATTTATGTAAAAAAAAAAACTTTAAATCGGAAAATGTGATATTTTCGCGTTGGATTTTAATACACTTACGTTAATTAAAAATGCCTGAAGGCACAATACAGCGATGAGAAGCACCATTTTCGAAGACTGTAGTAAAACTGATACTTTGTAGCCCTGAGACTCTATTTTTATATCATTTACATGTTATCGTCAGTCTAGTTATGGAAATGTAATCTTACTGCAAAATTTAGTAATATATATTTATACAGATATATATATATATATATATCACATAAGTATATATACATATAGTATATACATATACATATAGCTAATTCTGTAACGAAACGTAACAAATATTTTTGAATCAGTCCTCTCGGATATATTAAATCTCGTCGATAAAGTATATTTAAATGAGACAGTATTTTCTACTATATATATATTTATACATATATATATATACATATAGTATATACATATACATATAGCTAATTCTGTAACGAAACGTAACAAATATTTTTGAATCAGTCCTCTCGGATATATTAAATCTCGTCGATAAAGTATATTTAAATGAGACAGTATTTTCTACTATATATATATATACATATAGTATATACATATACATATAGCTAATTCTGTAACGAAACGTAACAAATATTTTTGAATCAGTCCTCTCGGATATATTAAATCTCGTCGATAAAGTATATTTAAATGAGACAGTATTTTCTACTATATATATATATCACATAAGTATATATACATATAGTATATACATATACATATAGCTAATTCTGTAACGAAACGTAACAAATATTTTTGAATCAGTCCTCTCGGATATATTAAATCTCGTCGATAAAGTATATTTAAATGAGACAGTATTTTCTACTATATATATATATACATATAGTATATACATATACATATAGCTAATTCTGTAACGAAACGTAACAAATATTTTTGAATCAGTCCTCTCGGATATATTAAATCTCGTCGATAAAGTATATTTAAATGAGACAGTATTTTCTACTATATATATATATCACATAAGTATATATACATATAGTATATACATATACA